>OY977954.1:16576002-21376002 GCA_963854355.1 Epinotia brunnichana
TCCATTCGTAGTACTTGTGGAATTGAAATTGTAACACGGTTTCAATAGTCATACATAACTTTCCACGGGTTAATCAAAAGGTACAAAAAATATTTCTAGAATATCATACATACCTGTTCGGCTCGTAGATCATTACCACTTCTGACCTATCATAAATCCAAACTCCGTAGTTGAAATAATGAATACTTTATTTTTACCAACACTTGGTTAAACACTTATCTCTCAATTCGTATCACAATCACCAACCTACGGTTCTACATTCAGTTCCAGAATGACCGCTCAACCGAAGCTTCCCTTCATCATCCAACCGCCCCCGGAAGTTCCGATTGATCGGTCGTTGCCAAACGTGATTGGTGGTTTCTGTACCGGCCAATCACGTTCGGGCGGCAGTGTTGCCACTATAATAACATTAAAGTCATTTAGTCCGACAAATTATTAAACCTACCCTACACAATGCTACAAAATAGTTAAAAATAACAACGAATTATTAAAAATCATCACAATTCTGTCTTCTGACTTCAACATATCAAACTGCACTTGATACATACGAAGTTCGAGATGACAATGCAGCTTTTGCACCAAGTATTCCAGTGAAGTTATACTTGTCACTGTTTTGGGTGAATTCTGGCATCATTGCAGTATCCACCCAAGTTTGTGCTGTTAGCTTGCACAAAACCGTCTGAGGTCTTCATATCTTTAACCAATTCCGATGTGATATATACAAGTCATAGAATCTAATAAATAATAATCTAGTTTAGTTCAAATAAGACACTGAACCCGAACCCCTAAGCCAAATGCAGAAATGTCACAATGACAGTGACACTGACACTTTAATATGAAACTTGTGACAGCCGGAAGTGATTTGAATTTTCTTAAGGCTACTGATTTTAGTGGACTAAAGTACTGTCCGTGTACAGGCATAAGAATGACGTCACGCTTCCGGTTTGTACATTTTAGCGATTTTCTTCAAAACGAGTGGGAAAAAAAATCGGTAAACTAGTTAATTACATTCAGATGACATATTTACCCAAATGGTTTTCGATTTAGGTATCATAACATATTTTGAAATGTTGTCAATTATACTAAACTAAACACAAATTCTTATTTACAACTTCCCTATCACTTTCTACTGATTTTACTTTACTACTAGGAGCTCTTACTTGTTGGAGCTTGTGGAACACAATTTGAACTGAGCCCTGGAGCCTCTTTTATACCCCTTTGACGGATTACATTGAGGGATCTTTGGCACGCAACATTTTGCCAGTCTAGGCCAATTAAATAAATCCTAATTTAATACATAAATTCAGGCCTCGCCTACTTTTACTATTATAAGAAAGTCTTGTTGGAATAATTCCATCTTCAGGAAGGAGCTATGGCTTCAGCCTTATATAATACTTACTATTGTTTTCAGCCTCCAGCGTTAGCCTGATTTATAGGAATTATTTTCCTCTTTTATTTTAGTGAATTATTCCACTTATAATAAGCTCTCTCGGCTCTAATTTCCAAATTTACACATATATTATTAATGTACCCATCTATAAGTACGGTGCGACTTATGCGCTTTAATTTGACATATCTGTCACTATAAACTTCTTCTGAGCTGGAGCAAGAGGAGTTATCAAAGTCGTTATCACTGTTCTCGATGCTAGGTATACAGTCTTCTTTTGTTGTTTCGGACTCCATGAAGTCAGTAGTAGTCGAAGATTCAGTGGGTGGATGTGGACGCTTGATATTTGTGTCTCCGTAGACTCCTGTCTTTTTTGGTTCAAAGAGTTCATGTCGTTGGTGTTATCTAGGCATTTAGATTCTACGTGACCGTCTTTTTTGCATATGAAACAAGTCATTGTATCCGATGAGAAATAAATCCAGTAATTCGTTTCTTCAAAATCAATAGATATTTTTTCTGAAAATCGGATGGAATCCTCAGGAGTTACGTAAACTTGTCTTCGGAAACTTAGAATGTGATTGTAGCCCGTTTCATTGAGACCAGCACGCAGGAAAGAGATGGGCGACAATGCGCAGTGGTGTGATATGCATTTCTATCAGTTTCTTTTCTATTTCGTTGTGCGGTATAATAGGGCACACGTTAGGTATAATGATACGTTTGTTTCTGTTAATCAGCGGTCGGATGGGTAGTTTTTGATTTTGAATTGTGATGTGACATACTTTTTATTGTCAATGATCTCATCAACAATTAACTTCGAGGAAACGCAGTTACAAATTCTATTGTTTGATATTCTTGACAAAAAGCGGATTTGAGACAGGTCGATTATTCTTCCTAAAGCTTGAGCATCATCTTTGATTTGTACGTTTTCTAAAGCATCGATGAAGATAGCTTGGTCCTTTTTAGGGAACGTGGTGGTTTGTGTCACAGTAGAATAACTAGGGTTATTGTCTAACGGTTGTGAGTTCATTTTGTTCCTGTAGTCAGAAACGATTGAAAAGTTGCGATATAGCTACTTACTTATTGGAGAATCAAAAAGTCCGATTCCATCATTAGGCACTTTACACAATGAGGGTAGAAATCAAATTCGTGAAAATATAGTTCACTAAGCGCGCGCAAGTAACGACCGGTCTCGCTACAGTTTCAGAGAATTCGCCAGCTATCTAGTAGGTGACACTATTTTCAATAAGAAACTGGATTTGCATTAAGTTCTAAGTTCGCATAGCATGGCATGGTATGAACAGGCTTTGATATCTTTGATTGATATCATTTTTTTTCTTTTTTTTTTATTAGTGGCCATTGTTTATGACGAACGTGCATCTCTAAAGAGTTTTTAAGCGATTAGTTTTAAAGAGCGGGTATGCAAAACAATGTATAGTGATGTATTCAATAAAAGCCAAACACATGTTTCTACCATAGATATAATTAAGTAGTTATATTCATTTGATAGCTTATTAAAAAGGCTTATTTTGGTGAAAAATCTTGAGGTGTCGCTGACGTAATAATACTTAAAAAAAAATTAAAAATAAACTCTATTTTTTTTTCAAGTTTTTGTATGGCAATATTTTATGTCCTAAAATTAATATCATATAATTGTCTTTATTACACGCACAATATACGTGACTCACGTCAAAATCGGCATGCTAGAAAAAAAATTTTTTTTTTAAACGATAAAGTTTGGGGAGCTGAAATTTGGCATACTCGATACTAATAGAAAGTAAATCAATAAAAAAAAAACTACAAGCGAAAACTCGCTGGGGGCAGATTCACTTAGCTTATCCTGGCAAGGCCTTTGGTACGAAAGTTCGTTGCAAGCCCTGTTTTCGTCTTCCAAAAGTCCCCGGGTCAGGAGTCAGGACCTTGTAGAACGGCCGCTTGAGAAATGTAGGTACTCCATTCGTAAGAAATTCAGTTTTTGTTCGAAAACTACGTACTCTATGAAAACTTGGACATATAAGTTAAAAAAACATTTCGTACCTAGTATAATATTAACTTCATTACCTTAGCGTTATAGGACTTGTCTAAACCTTTCCGCTATCCCTTTCCTGCATCTATTGCATCCGTCCGTTTGTAGCCAGATTTAAATTCTATTTATCTTTTATATGGCTAGTACGGTGACTGAATACGCTAAAGTCACTTACTACTTACTGAGTACTTTGGCGTATTCAGTCACCGTAATCCAAACACCTTTATGTATAATAACCCAAGAAAATGGTCTACAATTTTTCAGTTTGTTATTATTATTAGTGTCCGACCAAAGGTTCGGTTTCAGTTTCGGTTTCGGCCACTTTCGGCCAAAAAATAATGTTTCGGCCGTAGTTTCGGTTTCGGCCAAAAAACGGCCGAACCTTTCGGCCGGGCTGAAACTTACGAAACGGTACTTTGGGCCGCGTTCGGCTAACTTCGGGTGGGCTCGTGCCAACCGGCAATATTCCGTAGCTCGCCGGCCACTGGCTCAGTGAAGTGACGCTTGTGTGCTTGTTCCCAGAACTATAGTAACTTGTAGTACAACCTTCACGAGTTTCAGGTGTTACATTGTTAATATGTGTAACGTATAGTAATTTATCCTTTACAGGTCTCTGTATGTAATGTATGATTCGTATTAATACGGTATTAATGGAAACACAATGTTTGTATATTCCGCTAAATGCGCTGCCCCACGGCCCGCACCGATCGCCTGTCAAGCAGACAGTCCGTGTCGTGTTGCCAGCGTACATAACGCGTTTATTAAAACACTACAATATGTGTATAAAAGCGGTTTTACGTCATTTTTCAACAGTTTTAACAAGTCTACAAAAGGTTTGGTTTCGGCTGAAACTAGAGCCAAAGCCTAACCTTCGGTTTCGGTTTCGGTTTCAGCAAAAAAACATGTTTCGGTCGGTCACTAGTTATTATTTAATTAAGGCAGACCTCTATTTTGGTGTGGCAGCTTTCTAAAACGTTAACGTGCCTAAATCTATACCCAAAAGTTAAAACTATGAACCCATCAACCTAACGTTGTCCATAGAGCTGAGCCTCTGAAAGGTGATGATAAGATTCTTTGTGTTGCCGGAACAGGGATATTCGGAGGGATTTCGGAGCTGGAGAACAAAGTCGCGGACCTTTCCTCTCGCGATTTTGTCGGAGAACGTTCTGGGGAAGTCGTCGACGAAAATAACACCGCCGTGCAGGTGTTTGTGGAAGGAAAATGTATCTGAAAATGATGAGAGTTTTATATTAATAAGTGACAACTGACGAGAAGAAAGTATCCAAAGAGAAACCTAAAAGTAGCAAGTACTATGATGTTTATAATCACACAAACAAACTGTTCCGATAGTTTTGTGAGACACCGTTAATGTACCTATGTTTATATAGTATGTTTATTAAATAATAAATAATTATCCAGAAAGCCTTAAATGGGGATATTACAATATAGTAACAAAACCGAGAGTCAATGTCAATCGCCTACGTTTAATAACAAAACCGACAGGTTAGACGTGACTTAAACATCACATTTTTTATAAAAATTCCTCAAATCAGTGTCGTAAACTCTCCCAAAATTAAAATTAAATCGAGATAAAATTCAGTATTTGAATTTTAAGTACGCAATTTATTGTAGAGCTTTTCAACAATAAATAACAATACAAGTAAAACAGCGAGACAGCGAATCGAAAGATTTAAAGCAATACTAACCAGCAACAATATCCTTAACGTTTTTCTCCGTTAGAGCACAGCCTGGTCGTTTCTGCACACACGCAACGGCGTGCATATTGTCTTCTGAATCTGGAATGCCGACCACACACACGTCGACCACATCTGGGTGCAGCTGGATGACATGCTCCAGCTCCATCGGTGTGACCTGGAACAGGATTGATTTAATAATGAAGCCTTTTTTTTATAGACTGACAGGGTAGCAAACAGCATACGGCCTGCTTGATAACGTAGACAGCGACGTCTGTGGACGCTTGCGATACCAGAACCTTTACTGATTTGAGCATTCATTGTGTTCACAGCTAAAGACACAGGTGCCACACTCTCAGCACAGCGCATCATCGACCGTAACTTGTCATTTTTAGGGTTCCGTACCAAAAAGGTAAAAAAGAAACCCTTATAGTGCGACTCTGTCCGTCTGTCACAATGTTAAATATCTCAGGAACTACTAAAGCTATCAATATGAAATTTGAAAAAAACTGTTAAAAGGGTTAAGACACGTGTAAATGACGAATCAGAGGGGGTTAAAAATTCAAAGTGTAGTAAATTTTATCAAGTGGGGTATCACATAAAAGGGCTTGAGTTGCACTTTCTGAAACCGTTTTTATTTTTTTCTACAGTGGTTAAATTTTGATGTATTAAGGAAAATTTAGAAAAAACTAACTTCTACTATGAGCTGTTAAAGATTGTTCAAGAATGAATGGGGTCCTGACATGACGGGTATGGTGTATGAACATTTGTACGGAACCCTCGGTGTGCGAGTCAGACTCGTACTTAACCCTTTTACCAGTTGTTCCAAATTTCAAATTGATAGCTTAAGTAGTTCCTGAGATATTTAACGTTGTGACAGACGGACGGACGGACATACGGACATACTGACAGACGGAGTCGCACCATAAGGGTTCCTTTTTTACCTTTTTGGTACGGAACCCTAAAAACTAGTAATTAATAAGACAAGTAATCCCTCTATTTTGTCTGTCCGACAGCAAAATAAAGTCTTTTATTTTGCATGCTTTGTTGCGGATGCAACCTTTTTAGGGTGCCGTACTCAAAGAGTAAAACGGGACCCTATTACTAAGACTCCGCTGTCCGTCCGTCCGTCCGTCTGTCCGTCCGTCCGTCTGTCTGTCACCAGGCTGTATCTCACTGATACCGTGATAGTTCCAGCTGAAATTTTCACAGATGATGTATTTTTGTTGCCGCTATAACAACAAATACTAAAAACACGGAATAAAATAGTTTTTATAGATAATGGTACGGAACCCTTCGTGCGCGAGTCCGACTCGCACTTGGCCGGTTTTTTGTACATACTTTTGACTATTATTTTGCCGTTTTTATACCTACTTTTAGAATTCTGTATTTTGTTTCTTCAGTTGTCAATATACTGCTTTCGAATACTACATTCTTCGACTACAAGAATGTCGACAACAACTAGTCGACTTGGTTTTATTACATATTCCTACGGACTGCAACGTGTTTATTTGTACCAACATAATGTGACCCGAATTCCGCGAATAAATATTTAATTTCATTTAAATTCAAAAGCAAGTAACGGTGTTATTACATGGCTTCCTCACCTAATTCTAGTAGTGCTGTACTTTTGCTGAGAGGCCTGCCACTGTGCCCTGGCACAGCAGGCAGAATGTCATCTCGTTCGTATTTGGAGCAGACCAACTGGGGAAGTACCTCCAACTTACCACGGTGGCTTAGCATCACGCTGGTCCTATGCCTGTTTTCCTCCGTCATGGTATAAAATAAAACTAACTATGACAGATGAACAGACCCCAAGTGATCGCGTGACTATTCCGTTGACATTTTGGTACGGGACACTAAAAAAGTTAGTACCAGAGCCACTTAACATTAAAGTCATCCATTAATATTCGGTTTTATGAAATAGATTTATCAACTTGGCCGAAGTAAACGAAGACTTACGAAAAAATTGCGAAATCTGAACGAGCTCGTAATGCGCTCCACGAAAAAGAAGTATCCATTTTCGTCCCTGTACACCAGGTCTCCGGTCTTGAACCAGCCGTCAGATGAGAACGTAGCTGCTGTGGCCTCTGGGTTTTTGTAGTATTCCTATGAAAAATACAGTCAATATAAGTGACGTGCTTTTGCCAATTTTGCATTACTATTATTCACTACCATTGAGACCAAGAGATTTATTTAATAATATGTTACTTCGCATCGCATTCCCATTTCAGTGATGCGCGTACTGGTAAATAATGATATCTAACATGATAACATTCATAGCAGAACGCGTTAGGGAGGTGACACAAATATACTTATATTTTCCTACGTGATTTATTTATTTATTACATTACACGGGAGGGGACACCAACAGAGTACATAAGATAAAGTTACAGTTGTCTTTGGCATGAAATATGTAGGGGCATTTGATCATTGTATTAATCTATGGCTAGTTTTATCGTTATTATTGAACTAAATATTGACTTACCGTTAGTCTTGGGCCCTTTGTCCAAAGTTCTCCTATCGTGTTTGGCTCTTTGATAACTTCGCCAGTTTTTGTATCCACCAGCTGCAAAGATAATAATTATTATTAACAAAATTTAATTTATTACCGTTTTATTAGGACCAATCAACAATTTTTGTTTGCTTGTTAAGGCCCCTTGGACTCTTCAAAACTATTATTTTCGGGTTACTTATGTATTACCGAAGTTTTTCTGGCAGATCTTCAGTCCCCAACAAATGTTTCCCAAAAAAACATTTGCCGAATAATCACTTGCCAACTGAAGATTTACTATAAACATCTGTCGCAAGCAAATGATTAGCAAACACATTATTTAGACATTCATTTTTCTACTTCAAACCAAATGTATCGCTCTTCAATATATTTAATCATATAAATTCATAAACCCTTGTATCCTTGACATGGTGCCGAAAAAGATGTTCAGTTATAGTGTGAAGTTATTTCGTGTGAATATACCAAAATAAAAACATAAATTCAAGATTAAAATCTCCAAATTTCGCATCCATTTGGATCGTACATTCTGACAGAACATGCCGCTTCGTCCAGGCCCTCGGGGACTCCAATTCCACCCGATAGGTAATCACATCTTGGACTGGGCGGTACTGTACGCCTAGGACCGACAACTTTTCTACGTTTACACTAAAAGGATCCTGTGGTACCTAACTAAGCAGTTTTAATCGTCTACATTTCCACTTGTGTGTGTAACGAATATTATTTAGTAATCCATTTAATAGTTGATTGGCCTAACACACTGCAAGTAATCAAATATAGATGATTTAAACTGCCTAATTGGGAACAACAATGATATCTTACCCATATATTAAGCTTTAAGTAATTCGCATTAAATTGTCATGATAATTTAAAAAATATTTTTGTTGAAACCAAAAATTATACAGATTTGCAAATCTATTACTGAATACAAAATGAATAAGAAGGCATTCTTATTCAAATACACCATAGTAAACACACGAAACTGTCATTCTCGTAACTTTACCTCAGTTTAAATACATTAAAATGATTTTTAATTTGAGAAACAGATACTTTCGTGAGTTTTCTATGGTGAAAAATCTTACCTTTTTTTTACTAAAATTGCGAATGCCGTAACTTCTAATTCCAATAAAATAATGCATATATAAAATTTTCTATCGAACGTGTCGAAAGAGCGTTAGCACGACACAATGATCTCACAAGGAGGATTTGGAGGTACGAAGATTGATGATGCTTCCGTTAAAATAGATGCGTATTTTAACGGAAGCATATACGAAATACAAAGAGTCGATCATTAATTTGCTGGCCTTAGACGAACCCCGCGAAGAAGATGATGATACCGAGGACTGCTTCAGAGTTCATTAGCAAATATCGAACGTCAGTTAAAGTCAAGAGTCGGTTCAGTTAACTCCAAGCAAAATTAAAGTTTCCGAGGCATAGCAAACTTACCATCTCTGGATATCCCCATTTACGACGGAAAGGACATATCCAGCTACAAGCCGTTCATTGAAATGTTCCGTGCTGTAGTCCATGAAGACACCCGAATTTCAAACATTCAAAGGCTTTGTTTCTTAAAGAAGTACTTAAAAGAAGAGCCATTACATATTATTGATAGCCTGCCGAGCCGAGTTGGTGAGTCATACGAACCATCCCTACAGTTGTTGAACAAAAGGTATGATACCCCGCCTTACTTAATAACAGCCACGCCATCAGCCTACTGGATCTACAAGGTTTGCATCGAGGTACAGCCCAGCAACTGAGATATTTTGTAGCGTCCGTCAGACAGCGCGTTAAAGCACTTGAAAACCTTGAACAGCCTGTCGGTGAGTGGAACGCGTTATTGTCATGTATTATAATACGCAAGCTTGACCCATTTACTGCCAGTTTATTTCACAGTGATAGGGATACCACAACCAGTTGCCACTGTTGATGAGTTATTAGAATTCCTGGAGAAACGCGCTGCCACTCTCGAGGCCAGCCCGGTTGTCAACGACAAATTGCACAAGCCAGTAAGTAAGTCAGTGAATCTTGCTACAGTAAACAAGATGGAAAAGCCACAAGTGTCTCAGCTACAGTGTTCCTTTTGTTGTAGGGACCATAAATTATTTAAATGTCCCGAGTTTACTGCTCTCAAACCAGAGCATAGGAATAAATTCGCTGTGAAACATAAGCTGTGTCAAATCTGCCTTACCTCTCATGTCAAAAATTGTAGGTATAATTTTAAGTGCAATATTTGTCATTCCAGCCTTCACAACACTTTGATACATGTGCCTGTCGACCAACTTGCACCGAGAGTACAGGAGGGTGAATGTGAGAAACCTGTTGTAGTAAGCATGCATGTCGCTCACCCTCAGCCTGTCAGCAGTTGTGTGCTTTTACCCACAGCCAAGGTAACAGTAGTTGATTCCAATAATAAGAGACACAGTGTGAGGGCACTCTTGGACAGTGCTTCTCAAACGTCATTTTGTACAACTGCATTCGCCAATCAGCTAGGGTTGCCACAACATGAACTTCGCAAAACTATAGGAACATTGGGAGACGTTAACAACAATAGTTCAAATAAAGGAATCAATCTGACGATATAGAGTCAATGGTTCGCGATTTCAAAATGAGTGTCACGTGCTCAGGTATCCAAAAAATTACATCAAAATTGCCTCAAAAACAAATAGATTTGAGCAATTTTGTAATTCCAAAAATGTAGCCTTAGCAGACAAGAAGTTTCATATTCCAGGAGAAATATCACTGCTTCTAGCCAGTGATGTGTTCTTCAAAATCATACAAGCCGGCAAAATAGAAGGCGGACCAGCGGATCCCATACTGCTCAACACTCAGCTGGGATACATCGTGACGTCCACCAGCCAAACCGGTACCACTTCAGCCATTGCTATGCATACAGTCGTTGAACCCGATCTTGACCATTGCGTTCGTCAATTTTGGGAGACAGAGAAGGTTCCTGATACATATCATGAATCCCTGTCAGAGCACGAGTATAGCGAAAGGGTATTCCAGGAAAGGGTATTTCACCTTAGAGAATAATACATTCGAGGTCAAATTTCCGCTCAAGGTTGAATTGCAGGATTTTGACCCGTCCAATTCATTATTTAACATAATAATGCAGTTCCAAACGCATAAATACACACTGCAATGAGACATTCGTCACATGTATCGAATGATTCAAGCGCATCCAGATTATAGAAGATTGCTGAACATTCTATGGCGCGAGAATGGGATTATGAACATTCTGCAATTGCAAACAATTACATATGACTTGAGATCGTCCTCATTTTTAGCTACAAGGTGCCTCATTGAGCTGGCAAGGAGGTACAAAACTGAGTACCCACTTGCTAGTGCGGCCATTATAAATAGTTCGTATGTTGATGACATTCAAACCGGCAATGACACCTTACAGGGCGCAATGCAGCTAAAAAATGAGCTCATTTCAATTATGAAGCTAGCCAATTTTAAGCTTCACAAATGGGTCTCAAACAGCTCAGAGCTGCTAAGCGATTTGCCTCAAGAAAGCTAAGGTTTCAAGGCCAAAGACATAGATCAGGACAAATCAGGGGTCAAGATACTGGGTTTATCTTACGACGCGAATGGTTTTGGTAGATAACGTGTCCTACGGGTGTAGTTATAAATAAAACACTGCACTTACAGTTTTATCGTTGTAATATCCCAGTAGGCACACATAACACATAATCCAAAACAGAAGGCACAGAAGAGCAAGAGGCACGAGCACAAGCACAGAATTAGTTCACAGGCAGAAGTACAGTTTATAGAAAAGCACGGAAGTAGAAAAACAAGCAATATTTATGATTAGCAGTAAAAGCCGCGTAAGCCGGTAGCGAGAGCGTCAAGCGTGCGTTCAGTGTCGCATGTAGGCTGTGACTCGTTTGACCTCATTCTCGAGGCGCGGGCGCAGTAACGCCGCCCGGCTAGTGCGACCCAGAAGTCGATTAGTTTACGTGTCGATAGGTTTATCGATATATCGACACTCAACCAATAGGTAGGCATTATGTTTGTAACGCGGTTGAAATATTATTTATGTATATGTGTATGTAAATATGATGATATTAATGTAATGTATTGTGATTGTAATTATGTATTGTAATTTGTGTGTAAGTGTAATATTATATGTAAGTGTAGTAAGTAGGCCACACCACTCCCCTCCAGAGACCGTCAAGGGCGATAATAGTCTGGAAACCTCACCTGACGACCAGACCGTGTAGTATATTGACGAAGTGCAGGAGTAGGAGTAGGGGTAGGGGTAACGGGACCAAGACCTTCTTTTTCACAGTCAGCAGAAAGTATGAAGGCGGGTTTAAGCCTATCTATGGACACTGTTTTTTCCTTATTTTTCAGGAGGATCCTAAATACCTTGTCCTCACGCGAAATAACCTTATGGGGTCCGGTGTATGCCGCTTGGAGTGAACCTCGCAATGCGTCTTCTCGGAGGAATACGTAATCGCAAGTCTTCAGTTCCTTGTAAATAAATACCTTAGGATTACAGTGTCGGGCAGCTGGTACTGGTTTTAATTTTTCAGCGAAGTTCCTGAGGCGGGCAGTAAATTCGGACATGTCCGTGGTACCGCCCGTTGGTGAGCCGAAGAACTCGCCGGGTAGCCTCAATGGTTCTCCGTAGACCAGTTCTGCCGATGATGACTGTAAGTCCTCCTTAAAAGCCGTTCTTACCCCAAGTAGTACCCAAGGCAATGACTCTGTCCACCCCTCATTCGCGTGACATACGATCGCCGCTTTCAGTTGACGATGAAAACGCTCGACCAGGCCGTTAGAGACAGGATGGTAGGCCGTCGTCCTTTTGTGCTCGAATCCGGCTATTTTTGACAGACACTGGAACAACGCTGACTCAAATTGACTGCCGCGGTCAGTTACAATGTCTGTAGGACAACCGAATCGAGCTATCCAGGTCGACAGCAGGGCCTTGGCAACGGTTTCGGCGGTGATGTCATGTATCGGTACCGCCTCCGGCCACCGAGTGAACCTATCCACGGCTGTAAGGCAGTACCGATAGCCACGCGAAAGGGGGAGGGGTCCAACCAGGTCAATGTGGATCTGCTTGAACCGAGCGCGCGGTAAACTGAAGGTGCCAAGGGGGGCAGTTACGTGCCGATTAACTTTAGCCCGCCGGCACTGCAAGCATGCGCGCGTCCACTCCCTGCAGTCCTTCTGTACCCCAGGCCAAACAAACCTCTCGGCGACTAACTTTGCCGAGGCATGGGAGCCAGGATGACTTAGAGAGTGTAGGCTATCAAATACCTGTCTGCGGTAGGGCTTCGCGACATATGGTCTGGAGGTTGGAGTACTGACGTCGCAGTACAATGGCAACCGGCTACCAGGTACGTGTAGTTTCCGCAGCTGCAGGGAAGAACCTTCACTAATGAACACTTGCAATTCAGGGTCGGACGCTTGACCTTCGGCCAATGCTTCGAGGCTTACAGGCGCTCCCAGTTCTTCGATACGCGACAAAGTGTCGGCAACAACATTATCCTTCCCGGATATATGCCGGATGTCCGTCGTGAACTGGGAGATATAGTCGAGGTGTCTATACTGCCTTGGTGAACAGTTACTTTTTCGTTCGTGAAAAGCGAAACTGATGGGTTTATGGTCAGTATAGACTACGAAATGCCTGGCCTCGAGCATATGCCGAAAGTATTTGATGGCCTCGTAGATTGCAAGCAGCTCCCTGTCGTAGGGCGAGTACTTAGTCTGCGAGGGATTGAGTTTCCTGGAGAAGAACGCTAGTGGTTCCCACGCACCGTCCTTGAACTGCTGGAGAACCGCTCCCAGGGCCTTATCAGAAGCATCGGTCACCACAGCGAGTTTTGCTGAGCAGTCAGGGTGAGCCAGCAGAGCAGCATTGGCCAAGCTCTCCTTGCAGGCTTCAAATGCTGCTAATGTGTCTTCTGACAGGGTGATCGGTTGCTTGCCTTTCGCCGATCCCGTTAACAAAGCGTGGAGAGGGGCTTGAATTTGGGCTGCTCGAGGAAGAAATCTCCTATACAAATTGAGCATACCCATAAAACCTCTCAGTTGTCGCACGTTGGTGGGGGCTGGGAAATCTTTTACAGCCTGTACCTTGGAGTCGAGCGGTTTGCAACCCTTCTGCGAGATCTGGTATCCTAAAAAAGTTACCTCCTTCTCGCCGAAGACACACTTGGCTGTGTTGATCATCATGCCGTAGTCTTTCAGCCTTTGGAAGACTGTCCGCAGGTGTTCCTCGTGCTCGGCTTCGCTATGGGAGTAAATTAGGAAGTCATCGAGATATGTGTAGACGAAATCGAGCCCTCTGGTTATCTCGTCTACAAACCGCTGAAAGGTTTGGCCAGCATTCCGAAGACCGAACGTCATGAAAGGGAATTCATACAACCCAAACGGAGTTGTGGTCGCAGTCTTCGGAATGTCCACTGGGCTGACAGGTATCTGATTATAAGCTTTCTCCAAATCCAATGTGCTGAAGATGCTGCAATCTACAACATTGTGGGTGCAGTCATGGATATGCTTGATCGGATACCTGTCGGGCACTGTTCGGGCATTCAGCTTACGATAGTCGCCACAGGGACGCCATCCATTATTCTTCTTTGGCGCCAGATGAAGAGGAGATGCCCAGGAGCTCTCCGAAGGTCTAGCTGTTCCACAGGACAGCATAGACTGGAACTCTTTTTGGGCAATCTTAAGTTTATCTGGTGCCTAACGACGGGGTGGAGAGAAAACTGGGGGACCTGGTGTCGTTCGTAAGTGGTGTACCGTGTTGTGTGGTGTAGTGTGTTGTCTACCTGCCGGTCGAGTGATCTCGGGGAAGTCCTTGAGGATCCCATGATACCGTGTCGCACCAGTCACCACCTTCACCGACGAAACATTTGGGCAATTGGCTGACGTAGCAACAGCTGCAATGGAAGTAAGGTTATCGATTAAACGCTTATTGCGACAGTCCACAGCAAGGTTGTAAAAATTTAAAAAATCTACACCTATGATTGGCTTTGTCACGTCAGCCACTACAAAACGCCATGTAAAGGTTCTACGTAGGGTAAAATCTAAATCTAAAGTTACATAGCCGTATGTGGCAATACTGGACCCGTTGGCAGCACACAAATTATAGTCTGTCTTTGAACGACGTTCGCGAAGTGCCGACCGCGGGAAGACACAGAGGTCGCTGCCGGTGTCGACCAAAAACTGCATCTTCGAAGACCGGTCGGTCACGAACAGGCGGCCAGTTGAAGATGAGGGGCAATCGTCCGCCGCCATTACCGACCGCCCCTTGGGTTTTCCGCCGTGTAGTCACAGGGACGGATACACTTGGTGGCTTCCACTCCGAACATGCTATGGTACCAGCACAAGGGGTACTTCCTGTAGTTGGACTGTGAGCGCTGCCTGGAGGCACTGCGCCTGTTCCGTGATCCCTGCGCCGTTGAAGTGCGGGATCTGGAGTTCCTTCCTGACGCCTTAAGCTTCTGGAATTCCCGACGAAGCTCTGCCACTTCTCGTGTGACGTCGGTGATGAGGGAGGTGGGAACGGCATTGCTCACTGCTGCTACTCTCGGCGAAGATGGTGCGAGGTCATTTGCCCTGTCTGCCAAGTCTGCCAGAGCTTCCAGGTCTGCGGTTACTGGCTGACCTGCGAGGACTGTCTGGATGCCGTGGGGTAAGCGATTAATCCACATCGTCTTCATGAATTCGTCCGTGACGCTGGTACCTGCGAGTCCCTGGAGGTGGCGGAGGAACTGCGATGGTTTTCGGTCTCCAAGCTCTTCATGCATCATCAGCTGTTTAATCCGCTTCTCCTTGGAGTCGCTAAGTCTCTTTATGAGTTCGCTCTTCAGCTTGTCGTATTTGTTGGTTGCGGGCGGATTGATGATCACATCCTTTACTGCTCTAGAGTGATCGTTGTCTAGATGCCCAATCACGTAGTTGAACTTGGTAGCGTCGCTGGTGATTCCGGATATGGTGAATTGGCCTTCGACTTGCGCGAACCATATGTCTGGCTCCTCAGGCCAGAAGGGTGGTACTCGCACGCCAACCTTATAAACCTCGTCCGATCTTATCGACACGTGCCCACCACTAGCGCCGGGAACCGGCTGCGGCTGTTTGTCGGCCTCGGATTTTTGCTCGTTTGGCATTGTGTTTCTCAAGGGGTCACCAGTTTGGTAGATAACGTGTCCTACGGGTGTAGTTATAAATAAAACACTGCACTTACAGTTTTATCGTTGTAATATCCCAGTAGGCACACATAACACATAATCCAAAACAGAAGGCACAGAAGAGCAAGAGGCACGAGCACAAGCACAGAATTAGTTCACAGGCAGAAGTACAGTTTATAGAAAAGCACGGAAGTAGAAAAACAAGCAATATTTATGATTAGCAGTAAAAGCCGCGTAAGCCGGTAGCGAGAGCGTCAAGCGTGCGTTCAGTGTCGCATGTAGGCTGTGACTCGTTTGACCTCATTCTCGAGGCGCGGGCGCAGTAACGCCGCCCGGCTAGTGCGACCCAGAAGTCGATTAGTTTACGTGTCGATAGGTTTATCGATATATCGACACTCAACCAATAGGTAGGCATTATGTTTGTAACGCGGTTGAAATATTATTTATGTATATGTGTATGTAAATATGATGATATTAATGTAATGTATTGTGATTGTAATTATGTATTGTAATTTGTGTGTAAGTGTAATATTATATGTAAGTGTAGTAAGTAGGCCACATGGTGATGAATTCCGGCCGAGTGGTCGAGTTGTCAGTCCCGTTGAATTTCTGACAAATCGAAGTGTTCTGAGTGCTATTAGTAGATTGTTTGACCCGATGGGATACGTTGGTCCCGTTTAGGGTTTGCAATCCGAATAATCCGAATATTCAATTATCCGAATATCCGCCGAAAATAATATTCAAAATTATCCGAATACTAAACCGCGAATAATCCGAATAAACGGAAATGTTGAAAACACTAATAAAATCATTAATAAGGGGGCGTCCACAAATTACGTAACGCAAAATTCTTAATTTTTTAACCCCCCCCCCCCCCCCTCCACTCATGTAACAGGACCGTCACACTTAGCTGGGACCCCCCCCCCCCTTCGATTCCGTTACGTAACAAGTCTTCAGGGTAATATTCAGAAAAGAAAGATAAGTGGTATTTTAGATTTTTTTATCATAAATCTGCATTTTTTAATAAAACATTAGTGTGCTTTTAAGGAATCAAGAAATTTAATCATCTATGAACGGGTTTCGGTTCCATTTCTTAATACATTCTATTAAGGGTAAATCGAAATCAGAATCGCTCTCACAATTGGTATCGGCTTCGGCGGCAATCACATCTTCTGTGGCTATCTCTGCGTCTTCTTCTGCCACCCACTCCACCGCGGCAGGTGCCACCGACCTGGCACAATAGCTCTCCCTGACGCCGCGTGATAACTCGCCTAACGGAGACTTTATTTGCAGAAGTTGATTTTGAGTGAATAATTCTGCGGTGGTGTGCAGCTGCTTTTTTAGAGCATGAATATAAGCCACAAATTTTGCAGGTTGTGTCATGCAGCTGATCACATATTGACGGACAGAAGAAGGCATATGGCATCACAGTGAATCCAACATGATTTGGCTTTTCTGATGCTGTTAATCTCAGCAGAAGAGGAGCAAACTTATCGTTTCCATCCCCTGTGGGTTGTGGAGCTTTAGGGCCGACGGCTGTTTGGACGAGAGAGTAAGGTGGGGGTAGAAACCCATCCGACGCAAGCCACTTCGAGCTTCTTTGCAACAAGCAGACTCAGTGCATTTGACGATATGTATTTAAAAACAACGTCGTTAATTACATTTGCTACAAACTTGAAACTATCATTAGTTTATCGATGCCACTTACCTGCAGGAAATACTGACTCTCCCTTACATAATTTTGCTGTGCAGTGGCTGTTGAAATACTTGAGTTACATTCTTTGTATGCCTTAAAGGCCTTTTGATAAATTTCACCTATTTTCGATGTCATCACCTTCAAATATATTAATTTACTTATAATTTAGCGTAACACACGGCACAAATCACAAACAACTGCGTCACTTGCAGCACGGCACTTTTGTTGTATCTGTCTGTTATTGTCGCGTCGCGCGCTCGGTGTTGCCAATAGTTTCTTCCGCAAACTAGGGATATGAAAAACTAAACTTTTTTTAAGTATACTGTTATAAAAAATCGTGCGTGACGTAACGCAAACCTTGACACCCCCCTCCCCCAACGTAACAGGACCGTAACGCTTGGCCGGACCCCCCCCCCCCCTCCCTCCAATTTGCGTTACGTAATTTGTGGACGCCCCCTAAGCAGGAAAAATTCAAAAAAATTACGAGAGAAAACACTAATGACTAATGACGTTTTATGTCCATCTGTATTGCCCAAATAAGGTGTTTAGACAAATGTTCCATTTATATTTTATTAAATAAGTACCTGGATACCAACTTACATAAATTACATAATATATTGATTAAATCTAGCTGACACGAATTGTTACTAATGTTACTATTATTAGGTATTTAAATGAGCAACGAAAACACTTTAATTAATATAATATTGAAATTTATTTAAAACTAGAAATAAATCTAGTTTTACACTCGTTTTTTACACGTTGGTTTTTTTGTCTAAACTCGTTACTTAATCTCATTTATTTTTAATTAAGTTAAATTAAGACACTAAGATGCATACTTTTTTATGTTAGTTGACAGCGAAAAGAAAAAAACTATAGGACAAATCTTTTATACTCTGTAAATATTGATATGTGATGTGATGTGACTTATGATATTAATAACGAATATAACGATCTCAGATTATACAAGAATGTTAAAAACAAACATGGATTTACAATTAATATGCTTAAAGTTGATTAGTTTTATCTCGAAATTTTATGTGATTTATTGTTATGTAATTATATTAAGCTAAGTATCCTAGTTTCCAATTAATAAAACATTTTCTCAGTGTTAATTTTTATTATAAAAATTACAAAGTACGTGATAATGATTATAAAAGCATGTTGTTTTTTTTAATTTTCAGAAGTTTTGTTACTTGACTTGTTGATTTTATGCATTACACACCTTTAAATACGCTAATATTGTTTTATTTTATAAAATACCAAAATTATCCGAAATTATTCAAGTATTAAAAAACTGGGCGGATATTGCAAACGCTAGTCCCGTTACTATGAAGGCCAAGCTTATTTTACAATTGATATGGCAAAATGATCTAGATTGGGATACGCCATTACCCAGTGAATTTATACAGATATGGGATTTATGCTTACCTTATAAAAGTTTTTACAGTGTAAGTAGTAGTAAGTCTTGTTCCTTACCAATAAAGTTATTTTTATTTATTTATTATTTATAACTCCAGGGCACTATTTAATAGGTAGTCCTATTATGGCTATACCTCAGCATGATTTAACTGAGATACCTACCAATCGTTTGCAATTATGGAGAAATGTGAACAAGTAAGACAGCACTTCTGGAAGGTTTGGTCGAAAGACTACTTATCTTCTCTAAATGAACGCACTAAATGGTACAAAGATCTGCCTAATCTCAAAGAGGGCGCTGTAGTTTTACTAATAAATTTGAACACCCCACCTCTTCATTGGCCTCTGGGTAGGGTCACTAAAATATTTAGTGGCAACGATAATAAAGTCAGAGTAGTAGATGTTCAAACAGCAGATGGTAAAATGCATCGTAGGGCTGTATCTAAGTTAGTTATTTTACCAGTGGAGTAAATGTCATATTTTAGTTCTTACAAACTTTAAGCAAGTATTTTGAGTTCTGATAATTTATGATAATACTTTTAAGTACCTACATTTATTAAAGATACGATTATTATTCCTTTCTCCGGGGCAATTATGTCGGAGACATAGTTTATATATATGAAAATAGTTGTCTATGCTACGACACTGGCAACTCTTTCTCTCTTCCTTTTTCTACTTCAAACCAAATGTATCGCTCTTCAATATATTTAATCTTATAAATTCATAAACCCTTGTTTCCTTGACAACAATCAAAAAAAAATATAGCAAACATAACGCTTTGCAAATACATAATTAGACATTTTTATTTATAAAATCCGACACCGAATAAATCTGGCAAATAATTAGCACCCCTATATTATGCACGTAGAAGGTACAAACTCTCCTCCTTTTTGGGACCTTTCTAAACCGCCCTGTCGTCATCATTCAATCTATCAATTTTTTTTATATACCTAAACACTCTAGCGACAAGACCACGTGGATGTGGAGTGCTCTGTACGGCTAACGTGAGTTATAAATCGTTAGGCTTACGATACGTAACTACAGACCAGAGCGAATAAACGCGCTTCGAATAGATTTCGATTCGACTCGTCAAACTTGTTACTCACACTGCCGTTGTACTACGAAACCAACTGCAAAACGTTAGGCTCTAGCGTTTAGTTTTCGATGCGTAATTTAACGTTCGATTCGTAGTGTGAGACATTTCGAATCGACGAATACCGTCGCGACCGTAGTTTACTATTTCACTTCAAATTATATGATAAATTGCAGCAAAGTGGTATACAGGGGCCAAACCTGAACTGGCTAAAAAATTACCACACAAATACAACACTGTAAGCATTGCCGGTAAGCAAAGCGAGCTGCTTATGACCAGGTATGGCACAGCACAAGGTTCAATAATCGGTCCAACTGAGTACCTAATTTATGCCAACGACATGTGCAACATATTCAGCGAGGCTTCCGTGTACCAGTTTGCTGACGATACTTGCCTAATAACAGCTGATAGTGCAGACATATCTGTGGCTGAACGCAAAATGCAGCGCGAATTTGATACATTATGCAGGTGGTCACATGATATGGGCCTCTCCATTAACTACCAAAAGTATTCGTATATCATACATTCATCACATAATAAAACTAATATAGTGCCCAAAATAGTTGCCCACAAACACCCCTGCATGCATGACTCAAGGCCATGCTGCAACTGTGAGCCCCTAGACTTAGTAAAACAGCATACATATCTTGGTTTATTAGTAGATAACAAATTTAACTGGAGCCCACACATTGACCATGTATGTAAAAAATTAAGAGCAATACTCAGTCAGCTAAACATACTTAAAAATAAAATGCCATATAGCACACTTCGTCTAATATACTTGGCCATGGCTGATTCAGTGATAAATTATGCCATATCTAGCTATGGAATAACATATAAAACATACCTACAGCGTATATACAAGTTACAATTAAGGCTGATAAAGACAATTGTACCACTTAAAGTAAAATATAAGCACAAAAACAACTATGATAAAATATTTAAATATTGTAGAATCCTTAATGTATATGATAAAGTTAAAATGGCAGTAATTCTAGAATATAGGCAATGCCTAGGAGGACTGAATAGGTATAGCAGACCACAGAACCTCCAGACACTAACAAGTAATAAAACCTTCACGGTACCAAACAGCAAAAACTGTTATGGGCAAAGGGTCTGGTCCAGTTATGTGCCTGTTATCTTAAACAGCTTCCCTACAAATATATTGGAAAATGTAATGGATTGTATAAGGGATAAACCGCATAAAGCCAAATATGTAATTAAGAAAGCCATACTAAGTGTAAAACATAATGATAATTCTTAACTTAACTAACAATAACTAACAAATACTTACTAACAATAATTTAAATTTAAATGTCAATGATATGATATATAACTAACTAACCTTAGCTAATAATCTTTAAAATTTAAGATTGGGTTAAGTTGTACCTAAATAATATTTTTTGTTGTCAAATTTAATTTTTTTTTTTTTTTTACTTGCAAAATGGCCCGTGATATCGTATTATTCCGTCAAGTGTTACCGTAAATCCGATCGAAAATTATCTCAAATTCAAGAGCTTATAAAAATAAGGGTTTTGAATTGACAACATATATCCGCAAAGTTCGGATTGTCGCGTATTTTCTATTTAAAAATGCAAATAAATGGCCCACGCGCCGCCATATTGTATCGACACTGTCCACGTCGCGATGCGCGTATTCTGTAATGTCATAACTGAAAAACGCTAG
Organism: Epinotia brunnichana; assembly: GCA_963854355.1. Classification (NCBI taxonomy): domain Eukaryota; kingdom Metazoa; phylum Arthropoda; class Insecta; order Lepidoptera; family Tortricidae; genus Epinotia; species Epinotia brunnichana. Next base: position 16,597,666 of record OY977954.1, read on the forward strand.
CATTTAAATTAAAACGATACATGCTTGTGATATAAGGTTGAATATTGGAAAATCGATTAAACTATACGAACGAACGTGGAGTCGATCGCGGCTAAAGTAATGTATAAGTGACTCACGTTACGGTTTGGATTTTAAGTTCTATGAGTGACCGCCAGGGGCGGTGTATTGACTTTTCATACTAAATCTTAACGATAGGCGCTAGATCCTGTAGTAAACGTGACTCACTTCAATCCCACGCTAAGGGTACTTATTCGGTTACCGGTAGATTGTTTTTTTATTTATGTTTTTCATTACTTAATGATTTTGCATTTTACTGTATTATGGTAATGGCGTTTGGCCTTTATGGCAATTAAAACTTGGGACAAAAATGCTGACCAAATGAAGCACTACGGCGAACATTCAATGCGCAAAAAAAAACGACTAATAATTTATTTTCTCAAACATGCTCGGAAATGTATGCGTTAATGTCACGAAATCAAGACATGAAGTTTCATGTTTATGGCTCCCTACATTACCTCTTGGCCTAGGCCAAGAAGTAATGTATGAAAACCCTAACTAAAAACATTATTGGCCGCTACTCTAACTTTTTAAATTTGCTTACTAATATTAAACAGACAAAGGGAAAATTACATACTGCCAACCACTACTAGGTAGGTGCTCTTTTTTAATGGTTTTTGTTTTAAATTTTTTTGTTTTTTTCATGTTCGTGATATTAGTGATCGTTTATAATCAATTTAAAAAGTGTTTTTCTTTTTTTGATGTTTATGTCTAATTTTTAATGTTTAAAATTTTGTATGGTCTTTTATGTTATTTTTCCCTTTTTTCCCTTTTTAAATGTTTGTTTCCCTTTATGTATGTTAATTCTTTTATTTTTTAAATGTTTTTATTTTTTTGTTTTTTTTTCTCTTTTTTAATTCTTTTTGTTTTAATGTTTTTTTATTTCTTTGATTTTTTTATGTAGAATTTTCCTCAATTTAGTGAGGTGAAAAGGATTCTATTTTTGAACCACTCACATTCGCTAGCTCGTGTTTCAATTCCACACTCGCGGTTAAAATATAACTGCACCCTTGTATAACAAATAACTATTTATTATTTCCTCACATCGTTTGAGAAAAGCACTATACAAGCCTCGGCCGGAACAGGGATTGCTGGACTCGTTGTATCCGTCTACCCCAAACTCGTCCAGCAATCCCTTACTTCACGGCCTCCTCAGTAATGTACTATTGCATAAAAAAAAACCTTTGATAGTATTTTGCCTGAATAACCCTTGCAAAGATCGAGCATTGGAAATGTACTTCCATATATAATTATATGTGTTATATAATGACAATTTAGTCTATAACAAGATGTAGTTCTGTTACATGTTCGTTACGTCACTGAAATGTGTGTAAGCCCTTGAACTTGGTGGGATAATCACACATAGGTTCCTACGTATTGAGTTATATGTACACAGAGATACTTATGATAAACAACGGCATTGTTTCAAATTGTAACTCCTTTATGAAATGAATGTTAGTATATTTACCTAAGATAGTATTTAGTTTTAAATGCTTTGTAAATATTAAAAAACATTATAAGCTTGTAATGTGCTGAAAAGTAACCTAAGTAGTAAGTAAGAAGTATTTAGTAACAATAGTTATTTGTTATACAAGGGGGGAAAGTTGTACTTTACCTGCAAGTGTTAATTTGAAACACAAGCTAGCGAAAGGATACCACGATTGACCACTAGCGAAGCGAGTGGTTCAAAAATGGAATCCTGAGCGTAGCGAGTGTTTCAAAACACGAGACGTAAAATAACTTTTCACCCATGTATAACACAAATCTTTTCACCTCACTTCAGCGAGGAAAATAAGAAAAACCAGTCAAGTACGAGTCTGACTCGCGCACCGAGGGTCCCGTACAAACTTTCATACACCAACCCGTCATGTCAGGACCCCATTCGTTCTTGAACAATCTTAAACAGCTCATAGTAGAAGTGACCGTGAAGTTTTATTTTGAAATAAACACGATATTAAATGATGACTTACTTGTACGGGAATGGATGGTAACTCTTTTCCACAATTGCCCAGCGGGCCGTCCGGAGCTGGTATCAGAATTGGGCCTACGCACTCTGTCAGTCCCAGGAGGTTCCACACGGCTCCATTCGGCCCTATTCTTTCCTGAAAAACATTCCTGGAATTACTCTTGGACTTTGGACACGGGAGAGTATCATGGATTATTACACCATTTTATTTGACTAGCAACGTATGCTTGTAGGTTTGTTCGGGTCAAATCTTCCAAGCCACGTTTGACCAATATCCCGTCTAATGATGATAAAAGTCCAATCGAGTTCAAATTTTGAACACTCGTTTAAGTTGGACGACAATGCAATATCATGGTATTATAAAGCTGGTCTAATCATGGAGATTTATTTAATCGTATGGCATACATTATTTGGCCTTTGAGTTTGTCACTTTTTAGTACCACCCAGGGGACACGTGCAGGGTTGTGGTAGGTAGCTCCTGCGGACGCAAGTGACAGTTGCCCCCCCTTTGTCAAGTGAGTGGGCAACTCGACTGTTAGAGGTTCTTAAGCCGCCCGAAGGCCTCTAACTCGGCTTGACGACTACTGTCATAGACAGCATCCGGGATCAACTACTTAGCGTGCCTTCCAAAACACGGAAGCGCTCATTTATAGTAACCACTCAAACAGGCGGCCACCCATCCAATGACTGACCGCTACCATCTTTGCTTTACCTGCGTTATCGTTTCCGATTCGCAGGCGCCGCAGGGCTATGAACGCTTCAGGGGATGGAAGGTGGAGATGGATATAGGAACTCCTCAATTTACTCAAGACAAACCGGTCGTGTTTGGGCTCTCTTCTCACAGAGTAAGTATTTGATGAATAGGTAAAAAAATACATTAGGCAATAAAACCTTGTGCCGAACATTTATTTTTGACAGAAGTTTATTTTACTTGCGAAAGCCCAGAATTGACATATTTCCACAGCATTACAGATTTACTTAAGTCTAATACACTGTCAAACGAAACATAAAATTAAAGGAACAAAACAATAAAAAATAATCCATTGCGAATACTAGAGGGCCTATCATCCTTCATCTCGCAAAACTTAAGGCACTCCCTACACACAGCCGTCCATCGCCACGCAAGTAGATCACACTCGGGTGTGGACACCAACAGGGCATTTAGCAACGACAGCGCACGGTGGTGCGGCGAGTTTCTGTCCGACACAGTGCGAACCGGAGGCACTGCCAAAAGCGGGCGCGTCCGAGTTCTAAGAGCCATTCGTGGGAATTCTGGAACTTGCAACCTCACAAATTGCTCCACTAGAGCTAGGCAATCTAACTCCCCCCGTAAAACATGGCAAACAAAATTGAGTAGGCTGAAATTGCGCCTCACTTTCAAAGACTGGAAATTCAGAAAAGTTCTAAGAAGAAATTTTGTGCGATACATGTATGGAAAATATTCATATTTTTTTATATATAAATCTTTGAAATAGATTCGTACGGGTTCCATATTATCACAGATACTTCCAGCTTGCTTCACACCAGAGCATTATACAATAACTTTATAGCTACTGGATCATGAAAAGCTCTATCGTTACGCATAACGAAATCTAATCTACGGAAATCCCTTATATGGTCATGGAAAGAAAAATGCGTATCAAATACTACACCCAGATCCTTGATTAAGGAGACCCTGTTAATTGGCTCGGAACCAAGCGAGTATTGAGCATGAATAGGGACTGAAGCGCGAGTGAAAGTGGACACACGACACTTAGCCTCGTTAAAGCGAAGCTTGTTATCCACACTGCACCCACTATCTGCGACCCACTTCACCCTGTACACCAACTTCAAGTCGTCAGCGTAGAGAAGACACCTGGCATTACAAACAACAGATTATAGGTCATTAACCATTACCCTAAATAGTAAAGGCCCCAGGATTGAACCCTGACTAACACTAAATCGAGTCTGATATGGGTCTGAGACAAAGTGGCCGTGTTGGACATTTTGTTGCCGACCGCGTAGAGCGCTGGCAAAAAATCTAATTAAATTTGGGGCGAAGCCAATGCGATCCAAATTGTGTAGTAGGTAGCACATCATTATCTACGCGATCGAAGGCCTACTGAAAATCAAAATAAATGTCGTTGACTTGGATTCCCTTCTCGAGAAAATTTTAAATAGTATTAGTCAGGATTAGGAGGTTTGTATCGACCAAATGGTTTGCTCTGAAACCATACTGAGAGTCGCACAACAATGGTTTTAAGTACGCAGACAGTGTTCGGTGGAGTATGGATTCAAACAATTTCGCAAGTGGCTACAGTATAGCTTTAGGCCTATAGTTTTCCACATTACCACTTTTGATTTCGGGATCGGCCTTACCCTGAGTTGATCAGGATATGTGGCCGTGGAAAAAGCCAAGTTGAAGATAAGTAAATAGGGTGTCTTGAGGCGCTGAATAAACCCCTTCACTACATAAGCCGGCAAGTTATCGGGCCCTACGGTGCCATTGATCTCTGACTGCTGTTATACATTTGTTTAGTTACGTAGACCCCCAACATTAATTTCTTCAATTTCTGGAGAAATACAGGGTTCATGGCGAAAGCAGTGGCGATAAGTTTCCTGAAGCATGTCATTTCGCAGTATTTGTCGTGTTTCATAATTTTATTTAGTAGCGACGGGCTTGTCGTCCATGAAGTTGGCTGAAAACAAAAATGTTGTTACATTTCAAACGTTTCTTTAGGATTTTCATTTTTTAATTCAGCTCAGCTCGACCTTATATTGAACACACTGGCTCGTTCGAGGGCAAAACGATCTTTGTCACCTTCCCTAGAACTTTTAGGCAAATGCCACGATGAACACTCGCAATCTTCATGATCCTCTTTAGTTGCCTTTTACGACAGGCATGCGGAAGTAGCCTAACACATCAGTCTTTAGTCGCCGTTTACGACAGGCATGCTGAAATAGCCTTACACATCAGTCACGTAATAATGGAAACCACATGGAAAAATTAACTACCTTATATTTGTTGATAATATCGATAACATGTTCCTCGGTGGCCGGGCCCGATGTCTGCACTTTGATCTGGTTGGAACTGATCATACACAACGTAGATAAGTATCCAGAAATCCACTGCACGCTTGACATGCTCAGAATATGGGCGATTTCTCTGAAAATTACCAAATTATTACAAATTTGTTAGAACACTACACATTAAGTCCAGGGATTCACTAAAGTTCAAATTTCCCGTGACTCGTGTTCGAAGGCAAAATCAGGTTTAAGAACATTTATTTATCATCATCATCATCATCATAAACTTAAGAGCCTGGCTCTTGTCGGTGGAGTAATCGCCATTCTGTTCTAGCTCCTGATACGAGCTTGCATTAACTTTATCTTTAGCTTGGTCCATAAACATACGCCTTGGTCTTCCCCTGCCTCTCCTTCCTTCTATCTTTCCTTCAATTATAGTTTGTATGTATTTGTCATGTCGTATCAGGTGCCCCAATATATTGCATATACATATTACATATTTATTTCTCAAAAAAAGTTATTTACATCTTCACTTATATGAGAATTATTTTTTTTATCTAGTTACACTTAACTTAGTCTAGGCTGAGAGGAGGCGCGTGATGGGCTACCAGAAATGGTCAGAGCGACTCGAAATCCCAGGAGCTAGCCGGGACCTGCTGAATGCTGTTCGACCCGTTCTTAAAGAATGGGTCGAACAACATCCACACCCACATATCACACGCAGCTCTTGACGGGGCATGGTTGCTTCGGAAAATAGCTGTGTGAAGTGGCTGGTAGGGAGCCGAAATCGGCCTGCCAGTAGGAAGGGACCTCTCACTGCCGGCGTTGATCGGCCGAATGGTTGGCAGTGAGGAGTTGGCGATGGTTGGGCAGCAGTGGCCACCTTCAGGATTCTGATACATTTTTTTGTAATATGAACTAACTATTTGAATTCGTACTTTTGCCCCAAAGCAGTATGCCATATCGGAATATAGAGTGGGCGTAGGCATAATAAGCGGATATGGAGGTTTTTAAATCTGTTGTTTTTTTTAATTCGTACAAGGCATATGTGAACCTGGATAGTTTTGAGCTTATTTTCTGAATGTGGTCTTTCCAATTAATATTTGTGTCTATATTTAATCCTAGCAACGAAAAGGTGTCTATACATTATAAATTGATCGAATAAAAGGAATAGTTTATACTTAAAGGTTGTTTTTGATACGGTCTGAACTGCATTAATTTCGTTTTATTGTAGTTTAGTTCTAAGTTATGTTCGGTTAGCCAGGACTCTAGTTTGTATAGGATGTTGTCAAGATTCAACTTTAAATCACATTCGTTTAAACACGGAAAAACTACGGAAATATCATCAGCGAATAGGATGCTTGAGGTTTCTAATATGTTGCAAGTCGTTAATATAAATAATAAATAATAAACAACCTAAAACGCATCCTTGCGGAATGGATCCAGTGACATCAGTTTTATTTGATTGCACGTGTGTAATAGTCCCGGTATGGTTATTATGATGTTGTACCTCTACACATTGGACTCGGTTTTTGAGGTACGAGGTAAACCAACTGTGCACAACTCCTCGCACACCAATGCCATGTAATTTGTTCAGTAAAACATCATTAGAGACCCGGTCATACGCCTTGCTCATATCCAGTAATATACCTATAGCATATTGTTTGTTATTTATTATTTTTAGTATTTGATCGATGTATTTATAAACTGCCAACGTTGTAGAGTGGTTTTTCCGGAATCCGTTTTGATTTTGGTTGAAAATTTAATATTTTTTCTACTCCTGTACCGTTATCTGTCATTTATATAGGCTGTAGCTCAAATACAATGACACCACTAATAAGTCGTCGAAAAACTCTATGCTCTATGGCCCAAAAACGAACTGTTTCGCGTACTTTTTTGGTTCATACATTTTTCATAAAAGCACTGTTTAGCTTTTTTTTAATCGGCCGCTATATTGCAGTGGTGCCAACTTCATAAACAAATATTTCGAAATAAAAGTGTTTATTTACGATTTAACATTTGTATATTATAAATTATTTACTACAATAATAATAATTCATCATCTATTGTGTGTTAAATTACATGTTTTATAAATTATTGGTATTATTTATAAAAATAAACAGTTCGAATTCGGTCCGGTTCCGGTTTCGGTTTGGTTCGGATGGCAAGTGCAAACAAATTAAAAACAAAACAAACCATAAGCAAGAGCTGTCACATTACCGATTCCCACCAAAATACAGTTGAAAATGAAAATACGAAAGATGATAAACTATTAGTCCTAAACTATTATGTAGATTTTATTCGTGTTTGTGAAGACAAAAGTGTACGTTCCTTTTAAAATGGTTGAAGAAATGATTAACTGCACTCCTGGAGAAATTGTGTGAGTAGCAAAAGTACGAATAGAAAACTTGCTGCCTGAAAAGTTTAACTATTATGTGGTCTGCTATTTATTTAAAATTTGTCGTAGAAAAAGTATTGTATGCAACGGTGTATAACTGGTCTAAAAACGCTCGTGGCGTCTTTAATTGCGATGCTCGCCAAGGCTCGCATCGCAACCCACGCCACTCGCGTTTTAAAATCCTTCTTATTTTTTCTTCTTAGTTTCAAAGCAGTTGCATAAAATACTATTTCGCAAAATGCGTAGAGTCGTTTAGACATGACTGTTTCAATTATTTTAGAAAATGTTGGTACAAGGGCTATAGGACGGCAATTATTACAGTCGGTTTGGTTTCCTTTTTTATGTACTGGTTTAATGATAGAATGTTTTAGTGGATCTGGGACTATACCTTGAACAAAGGATTGATTTATTAGGAAAGTTAAGGGTTGGGTCAATTCGTCTGCGCATTTTTTAATAAGGACTGGTGGTAATTAATAATTTAATTTCTGTTTTGATTTAATCTTTTTGCAAGTAATTTTTCCTTCCTACGAGTCATGGGTCCCTGGAAAGTTGACATGGTTCGAATATCTACCTTATTTTCGACACCAGAAGGTGCATTTTCGCCTACTTCCTCGTGAACCACATGTTCGCAGGTGCCCTTGAACTCTTCCGCACCGTCAGCTGACGGCTGAAGCGGGTTCGAATTCGAAGATGCTCGTCGTTCACAGGAAATTTTTATTTAAGTGACGACGCTTACGTCTTTTACATCCCACTGAATTTTGAACAATGTAATATGAGCGGGAAGCAGCCGTAGCTTTATCATTAACCGTAGCACTAGCACTAGCGTAAAGCGGTTATTTGGATGGGGCGTTTGAGCACTGACTCTTGGCAGGTGGCACAACGTCTCACCATGGCCTCGATGTCCCGCGACATGCTGGGCCAGTACATTACTTGTCTCGCGCGCCGTTTACAACGATCTATGCCCATAATATGACCCTCATGTATTTTATTTAACATCATTGATCGTAAGGCACGCGGTATTAAAACCGACATATTTTTAAAAATTACTCCGTCCTCTTCAAATAATTCCTCTCTGTAAGACCAAAACATTTTCAAGTCGGCCACTACTTGTGACTTATGATCCAGCCAACCTACATTTATGTACTCTGATTGTTTTATGAACTCCGGATCTCGCCGAGACTCGGCTTCTTAACGAGTGTTAATTTTGTGTTTGAGATTGGAATGTTATCAAGTGGTTATTAAATATCATTTGTATTTGATAAGAGTTATGTTTATGAACCTCCTCACTGTATAGGTTTGGTAACGGCGCCCGAGACAATGTGTCCGCTATATGCCTAAACTTTCCTGGTTTATAAGAGACCACCAAGTCATAATGTTGTAGACGCAACATCAAGCGCAACAGGCGTGCGACCGCAAAATGTAAACAGTATTGCTTATTCTTGTACCACCAATTTAAATTACAGACCCCTTTAATGGGTATCACATCGCCTGTATAGGATTCCAGTTTAAATTTGGCTGATTGTAACATTTGGACCTTATAACCTAGTGACACAAATCGTTCCAAAGAGATAACGTTAATTGTCTGCGCAACTGTCAAGTTTAAATCGCTCCGCACCATTTTCACACAACATGGTCTCAGACCATTGCTGAGTCTCGTATGGGCAGCCGAACAGAGCGGTCGTTGCCTGAGATCCTTTCTCGTCCTTTCCTATCGCCATAAAATTTAACAAAAGCCCATGAGACAATAGGTCGGTCAGTTGCAGATGTTGCTTGCGCCCGCGTCTTTCGCAAGTCCAAATAACACGCGTGACTTATACATTGAGTCATCCCTTCGATTTTTTTCAAATTGTGTTGTGCCGGGTTAATCGCAGTGTGTTATATATTGGGGGTATAAACAGTGAGTGCAATAAAAGTGCGTGCAACTCCAAGCTCCGTGAATTGCAGCAATAGCAACCCTGTACCTGTCGCCACCTAACAGGGCACGCCGTCGTCACAGTTAAAAACCGGTGAGGTCCTTCCATTAAAGTTGTAGTTTTCAAATTCCAGACCCTTTTTCTGAAGGCTAAATCGCTCAGTGATTTGAAAATGACGGGTAAATCTACGAGGCCCCTTGGTCTCGGGAAAAGCTATTTTACCTGGTCCTAACGTATCCCACTTTCAAGCTAGATCGAATGTTCAACAGTTAGACGAGCAACATAACACATCTGTTTACGCCCCTAGCACCTAGCACAAAGGCCTCCAACTTAATATGGTGTAGATGTAGAATACTTAATACAATGTACAACACCCTGCCATCCCGCGCACTTATCACTTCTTGTTTCTTCCTAATGATCAACGGCGAAGAACATCTGCTTTGACCCACACCTAGGGAAGCAGAGAAGCTATAAAATTGCACCTCTGCTGTTAATTAATTATTTACTTAGTTACCTAATATTGCATGGAGTAGGTGTCAGTCATATAAATAGTTTATTTTAACGATCGTTAAACTAGAAATAACTATATACTAATGCAGGGAGGAGATGTCACATAGTTAATTAATCAATGGTTAAACTAGAAATACACATCTGAAGCGCTCGCCTCGGTCTCCATCGCCTAACCACGCTGTCCGTTCCGATAACTCGCTTCGATACTCGTACTCATTTCGCGATACATGCATATATTATATAACAGTGAATGCAGCTGATTAATGTGAGGTCATCTTCTATCGTCTTCGCCAGCTACGACGACGCTTGTCCAAGTTGAAGCGATACATTTGATGAGGTCTCTCCAATATTCAAATGTACGCATAAATCACCGTGAGGTGGCGGTAATTGGCGGGCTCCGATATAGCGGACCAACCTTGCCTGATTCGTCCCGGGAAGGCAGCAATACACATACACAGCTCGTAAAAATACAGAGCTCCTCTTGTTATGATATGTCGACGCACTGTTATGTCGATAAACCTCCACTAGTTAATTATCTATATGTGTACACAATATCTATTTAGATAATCATTTACTTCCTTTTAATCGTTCACATTTAACAGTAAGCACATACTCAAGGGTTGCACGCTGTTCTGTAACATTCAAAGACTTTCGGTGCAAAAAGGCTTGAAACCTTAGATCATAAGTTTTGTAATGGCAATGGCCAATGGTGGAAGTTAACAATTTAATTTATTATGTTTAGAATGATATACCTATATGTATTATCCATTTGATTTTATTACTAATATTAGCATGTAACGCCGTGTCGCGATTTGCCCCTTTATTTTAGAGTCCAGCTAATAATTACTAAAACTATTTTGGGTGATTGCTTTCGCCTAGCGGGTAATATACAATCATTGTTTTTTCCTTCAAGCCCATAGCAGAAGCTTCATGCTCTTTTAAGCCACTGAGTTATGGACAATGGATGGAAGGTCTACAATGCTTTTACAATCACACATCTGGCGTTAGCTACAATTAAATACAGAACGTCGCCGCCACGAGCCTGACATAGAAAGGGCAAAAACAAAAAGAAAGAAAAAAAACGGACAAGGGGCGACTGAAATTTGCGCCTACCAAGAAACTTGGAGAAAACCCACGTGCAGTAATCGCGGTTCATGAAGACAATAGAACAAAACAAGATCGTGGCGACCGACCGACAAGGTTCAAAATAAATTAATTATACGGACTCCAAAAGGCTGAAATTGCTTACGAATACCATTCGTAAATGCCATTCGCAGATGAATCAAAAATTTTATACGGTGCCATGCCTTGGGCGTATGGACGATAATCGGCTAGATGGTCTGGAAATATGGAAAGCCGTATTGGGCGGTATTATGGATGCCCTGCCTAGGGATGAAGTCGGAACACTATAACCGACTATGTAATTAGTGTGTACCTACTACATACTTACCTGTAATCTGATTTTGGTGCAGAGGTGAATGTTGCAATTGATTGATGGACTACTAAAATAATAAAAGTGTATTTTATGATGTGTGCAATTGTTATGTGTGCGTTAAGTAAGATGGTGACATGTGCAGGTGTGCTGAATGAACCGGTAAAGTGATTTGAAAGGAAGGTTTTAGCGGAGAAAGTCGGCTTTGGAAACGAGTAGGGAGTGTATTTTGACTACCTATTGTGCAGTTGATACGCGTGTCTAAATATTTAGTGTCTGGGGGTTGCATTGTCGAGGCAATTTTAGTGCAGAAGTAAGTGTTGCTATTGATAAACTACGATAATAACAGTGCATTTAAGTGCATTATGGGTGCAGTTTTAAGTTTGCATTAGGATGGTAGCATGTACAGGTGCTGGATGAACCGGTGACGTGATTTGAGTGGGAAGTTTGACGTCGAAGCGAGTGTTGAAAACTAGTAGGTAATGAGTGTTTAATGGCTCGGGTTTGCATCGTCAACGTTCAATCCACATATATGTACCTATATGACAACCGCGCTAGCAGCAGTGATAAAGGTAAAAGAAAGAACCAAATTTTACTACCTTGCCTAGTGAAGTAAGAAGTAAGGCAACTCTATGTCTAAATAAAACAAGTCTTGAAGGCATTTTCACGAAAGCACTTCGCAACGACGCGCACATGGCCGAGCCGCGACTACTTACTGAGGAAAGACAAGTCTACAGCCGCAGTCACATACACTTGAAACTCGACCAATGTACAGCCGCATGATACACGTTACCAACCCAGCGAATCAAGACGTGGACATTGATCATTGATTGACTACTGAGACAAGAAAGAAGAGGAGAACGAAGAGACAGAGAGGACACACAATCGCCGGGTCTTGATTAACAATTGCGATAAGCGCGAAGAGGTTCAATGTCAGAACCTGAGGGTCAAAGGGGAGGGACAAACCAGTCAAAAACTAATTATATATATTATTCACCAAGTATAGTATCTATCTACCCCATGCTGGCTTAACGATGCCTGTATTCGGGTCGGCTCCAACTCCCGTCTCTCCAACCACCCTGACTGCACACCTACACTCCCGTCCTATCTACTTGGCTCTCCGGTTTCTCGGGCAGGAAGCTGTTGCCTGCAGCCGGGCGGCGGAAGTTGGTTCAAAATGGACAAGCAAGCCCGCTTACCCTGATCATTATAGTATTTGCGGTTAAGTCGGTGATCGGTTAAGGTTCTCATACCCCACTAACTTTCTGCCGCATATGCTACACTAGACGAGGTAAGCGAGCCTTCTTCGTTATTTTGCTCTAACACCTCTTCCCTCCTGTAGTCAGCACCTCTGAGTCCTTGCAGCAGAACTGCTGGCTGGATGAGTCACCAGAACAGAACAGAACAGAACAGAACAGAACATGGTCTCAGACCATTGCTCTTTACCCTGATTTTCACTACGAACCATGTCCATATAAAACTGTTTTACTTCTCCCGATCCACTACTGCATGAGTCAGTCAGCTTGTTCAATCTCATACACTTTTTTGACTCCATTATAAAACGAGAATTCTGGAGAAGTGGCCCCGATTGCCGCACGTGAAACAACAGCCTCAGAGAAATAGACAGAGTCCACACTACGAACTAGAAAATGAAACAACTTTTTTACATATGTGTGCTCAAGAGTGATGCCAGTAGAAAGAAAATATCCCTATAATTTGGGTAATTTGCTTGAGGTTTATCTATGACTTCGGAATTGAAAGGTTGGCGTGTCAGTGACACTTTTGTACGTAAAGAATGCGTTCAAAATGTTAAAATAGTTTTATCATGCCTCATGAAAGTGACTCCTTCATCGGGGGTTACAAAAATACTGGTATGACCGGGCTACCAACCGTGTCAGTGGCAGAGTAGTTCTAGATTTTATTACTATACAAAACATTGCGCATCAGTAAAATTAGGTAAAAAATAAAAATTAAGCTTGTTCTTTAAAAAACCGGCCAAGCGCGAGTCGGACTCGCGCACGAAGGGTTCCGTACCATTATCTATAAAAATATTTATTTTATTCTGTTTTTAGTATTTGTTGTTAGAGCGGCAACAGAAATACATCATCTGTGAAAATTTCAACTGGAACTATCACGGTATCAGTGAGATACAGCCTGGTGACAGACAGCCAGACAGACAGACGGCGGAGTCTTAGTAATAGGGTCCCGTTTTACTTTTTGAGTACGTAACACTAAAAAATAAGAATATCTAACAGTTATGTATCTCAATCATAAAATATCGTAATATAATAAATGTTTGAATATAATATTTTAAAATCTCGCGCTGCCGTATACTCATTATTAATTATTTAGAATGTAACTAAATCGATCTGCCAAAGCCGAACTGATTTTATTACTAGGTATAGGAAATCATATACGGTCGTCATGTACGGTCCGTAGTCATTTGTCCGTTTGGGGTAAGCAACAATCATACTCTGGTATCACTCGTGCGTTATGTGTCACATGTCACTTCAACTGACTGTTGACGTTTTGTGTTCCAAGCCAAGCAAAAATTTGTGTTTTTTAACAGTGTTTTAAGGTATTATTCCAGTTTTTACAAATGAAACGTTATTCCGTCCGATTTATTCTTTGAATTGATGTTGTTTTTACAACATTTCACAACGCAGGAGACCATTGTTTATTTTCTTAATTGTCATGGAAAACATGTCAACATGAAGGGGACGCGACACGCACTGAAGAACTCTGAGGCTTAGTTTTGTCTGTATATGTGTGCGTGAGCGAGAATCTACTTATAAGGCTTAGTTTTGTTCGGCTTCACTAGACTGTTCGTAATGCTCTGTCTGTATTTTTTACTTGGTCTGAGACAACAGCCGGCGCACTCGTGAGGCGGCGCCCGCATGCCGCCGCCGCCGCCGCGCCAAGCGTTCGACGCTGATCCTTGAAGGGGCCGCGCGCCTCCGCCGCACGCGCGTTTCTCCACGCCATGCACATATTGCACATGCATCGCACAGGAACACTTGCCACTAATACCTAGCTGTCTACCGCTCTCCTATGACATCTCCTCGGCTTGGCACAGCTTGACAGCCTTGTCCAGGTTCAGGTCGTCGCACCTAAGTAACCTGTCTCGCACAACGGGATTGCTTATTCCAGACACGATACGATATTTTAGTAATTCTTCCTGCAAACCACTGAATTCGCAGTTTTTGCTAAGGAGACGGCAAGCCGTAACATAAGACTGAATCGATTCCCCGTCTTCTGATTCCGAGTAAAAAAATTGTACCTTAACAAGGTTATGTTGACTTTTGCTCTGAAATACTCATCAAACTTTTTTATTATGGCCTTTATGTAACGGTCTTTGTCCGCCTCGCTATCGAATGTAAACGTTTGGAATACGTAAAAACCCCTTGGGTCCGATAAGGTTGACGAGTAAGCTAGCCTGCACCCCGCCAGCTTCACTGCTCACCCCAGACGCCCAATGAATTACAAACATTTTAAGTCTACCTAAATAATATTTATTTGTCATAGTCTTGCTTCCATATATTCCTTCACAGAGTAAAAACAATGTTCTTGAAGCCATTTTGAAAGTTTCCTCTGAAATTCTAGATCATGCAACAACTTAATGCTATCGGGAAGTTTATTAAAAATTTGTATACAACTGTTGCAGGCGTTCCGTTTATAAATATCCGCACGGCAAGGAGGTTGATATAGAAGATTCCTGTACTGTGCTCTTTGTTTTCCTTTAAACACATCTGAATGTTATTTAAAATATTCCCTATGAGTCCTTACAAATACGCAAACGTTTTTAATGCGTGTGTCAGATTATAATATAAATATGTGTTATATTTTAAATTGATTATTTGATTAATTATTCGAAACAAATTATACAACTAATATTAAATGTACTTCGAATGGAGGTAGGGGTTGGCATAAAAACGGGTGTCCGCCATTCGACGGCCATTATTTGCTCGGTAACGACAGAAGACTCAACCTGTGGCGCCCTCTATACCCAAGTCGTTGTGTGTGTAACACTTGCCTGAATTCTATGGGTATATACTCGCTAGGGGCCACAAAGTATTAACTATTATACACAATATATGGCTGCACATGAGAGTAGAAGGAGGGGACCACCTCCGTCTTCGCTGCCAAAGACATGTGTCATATAGGTTGCTACCGTACACGTATACATGCATATATTATATCTGAGGGTCTGGTCTACTGGCCAATCCACCGTACCCCACCGTACGGCCGATTACGCCTCCAGCGCAGGTACTGCCTGTCAGTAGCCTGGTGCCCTACGCACCAGCTGGACGTGGGGGCGTTGCCCCCACGAGGTCCTCCATATGCCTGCCCCCTAGACCTGGCCCTGTTACTCCAACTCATAATCGACCGTACTACATGCCTTGCCAGTGTGGCTTCAACACACACTCCTGGGAAGCCGGACCGGGCGTTCCCTGTCCAAATCCCTTGTCTTTCAGAGGTACATACACCTCGAGATTGGACTACGTGAAACTACATTAACCAGCGACCGTTGGTTAATCCCCTGTTCCACTCTCATGTAGCTTGGAATGTCGATTATAGTATACAAATCATGCATGAGCACTTACCAGGATCGTCTCTAGTTTACCTCGTGAAGACACGCGCGCAGCCGTCCTGCGCGTCCCATCGCCTTCACGGTCCATGCTCATACCTTCTTACAAGATGGCGCCGCGCTCTGCCGGTGGCACCACCTCCCGCCATTAGAACTGTCATCCCGACTGCCAGTGTTGCCACATGACAGAATGCAACAATTACCTGACTCTTTCCGGTCCGAATCGCGCTCGGCGCGACACTCCCAATAGCGAAGAAGGTTACTGCAGCAGGGCGAGTAGGTGTCGCGTCCACTCCAGGATTTTTTCCCTGGCACGAATGGCTGCGACTCTCATCCTCTTTCTCTCGCCTCTCTCTTCGTGCTGTTCTTCCGGTAGTGGGGCTTCATGAGGACTTGTCGCTTTACAGTCAGCAGGGGATTCTATGTCGGCGTCAACTTGGTCACCCAGCGCCTCATGAACATTGGCGTCAGGTACGTCCATGTCCGCCGTCTCAGTCACGTTCCTCGCTACCGATTCTACCTCAGACGTCTCGTCATCTATCTCCAAGGGGTAGAGATGACCAATGGAACGCGTCAATGTAGAATCGCCCACCTTGATTCTTGCAACCCTACACTCTCCGTCTCTTCCTTTAATTAAATCGCCGATTTTGCCTTCTTTCCTCAAGTTCCTGTTTGTCAGATCAGATTTAATCTGGACAATGTCACCTACTTGTGGCTTCTGGTGAGACATGACTCTGGGCTGCTTAGGTGTATGGTTGTACCTTTCTCTGAGACTCGCGAGGTATTGTCCAATGAACATTCTTTTGAACTCCTCTAAAATCTTGTGACCTCTCTTCCAGCTCTCTATCAAGTCGCGCTTCGTAGTCGTACTGTCCACAGGAACTTCAGCGGCAGAGGGTCTGAATGTTAAACATTGTCCCATACTCAAGAAATCTGCCGGACATAAGACATGTTCCACCTCAGTGCCGACTCTCGCCAGCGGTCTTGAATTGAGCACTGCCTCCACCTCTTTCACCACTGTCAATAGTCTGGTATCATTAAGAAGGTGCTTCTCGAGGGTTCGTTTTAAGCAGTGCTTCACCAGAGCTACAAGACGTTCATAATACCCTCCGTGCCACGGAGCTAACTGAGGTATAAACTTCCATTGGATATCGTTCTTGATGCAATATGGATTCTGCACCACCTCAGAAACCAACTTGAAACACGTGGCGTTGTCCGAGTATAATCTTTGTGGTTTGTTTCTAGTCGCTGCAAATCTCCGTAAGGCTAGGAGACATTCTTCAGCCGACAGGTCTTTCACGATCTCAAGGTGCAACGCTCTTACCGTCAAACATGTTAATAACGCTATCCATCTCTTCTCCTTACCACTTGGAGTGCTTACGTAAAGCGGGCCCAGATAGTCGAGTCCCGTGTATGTATAGGGTCTGCTATAATTCACTCGTTCTGGTGGTAACGCCGGTGCAGATGGTAACCGATATGGGCCTCCGCCATGTTTGATACACTGCGAGCATCTCCTTATCACCTTCAGAACCTGGGTTTTTCCTTGGGGTATCCAATATCGTTCCCTGATAATACTCAATGTATGTGGAGCTCCAACATGATAATTGCTCTCATGAGTTTATCTTATTATCTTCTCTGTGAACTCTGAGGTCTTTGGCAGCAGTATTAGATACTTCATATCATAGCTCCAGGTTGTGTTTGCCATGCGTCCCCGGCACCTTAACACACCATCCACGTCAATAAAGAGGTCCAGATTTCTTGCTAGATGTGTTCTCTTCCCTTCCAGTTCTTCTTGGAAGTGATCTTTCTGTAATGCTTTTAACTCAGTCACCATGCTAACTTGCTGCTGATTGCTTCGTCCCTGGATGTGATCGCCAGGATTGTCAAGTTCATTGGTCCGTCAGTAGGATACTCCTCGTCCTCCATGGGCATACTTGACTCTTGAATCTCCATAGGCTCATCTTCGTTGGGGTCACAGCAATTATTCTCCGGCTCCAGTGATTGACTCTCACCCAAATCACCATTGGTGGGTATCTCCTGAGTTGGATCACCTAGGTCGTTACCCGGGACCTCCCCAACTGAAAGAAGGTTTTAATGTGCCTCATAAAGTCTGTTTGATGGCCAGTTGGATTCATCTTCCACGAGGAAATCGGGTCCGTTGAACCAAAGTTTCATCTTTTCCTGGAATAACTCTGGACGAGTAGCAATATCAGCAGGGTTTGACTTTGTGTGGACGTAGAGCATTTCAGTGTTCGGGTGATCACGTTTGATCTCATTTACTCCATTAGCGACGAAGGGTGGGAGCAATTTGTTCCATCTCATCCAACTGAGTACTACCAAGCTGTCCGACCACAGATACTCCTTATCTATGTCAAGCTCAAGGTGTCTTTTTACGTATTTCAGGAGTCTGCTGCCGATCAAAAATCCAAGAAGCTCAAGTTTAGGTATTTTCAAATCATCCTTGTCCTTGGCTTGAGACACATGCGATTTTGCCATTATAAAGGAAATTGTTTGAGCTTGTCCTTCTCTTATGACTTTGAGGTATACGACTGCAGCATATCCGTCTTTTGCTGCGTCTGTGAAGCAGTGCAGATGGTACTTCACACCACTCTCGGATGTGTCTGATTCTATGTACCGGGGTATCTCAACTTCCTCAATAATCTTAAGGCCTTCCAAAACGCTCTTGACAGACAAGGCTATGTCCGGGGTCAGCTCCGCGTCCCATTTATATTTCTTTTCACATATGTTTTGAAAAATAAGCTTCATCGAGTGTACGAGCGGACATACAAATCCGCAAGGGTCATAGACACGTGCCAAAGCCCGGAGTACTTTCCTCTTCGTATCCACTGGAGGCTGTGTGCTAAAGTGGCTCTCCGTCAAGTTCAATTTAAGTTTATCTTCCTGGACCTTCCATATTAGTCCCAATACCTTGACGTGGTCACGGTTGACTGATCGTAGGTCTTCCGGTATCATGTCCATGAAGCTCTGGTCGTTTGAAATCCAGTCCCTCATGTTCATGGACAGTTGCTTAAATACGATCCTAGTTTGGTTGTATATCTCCTCAGCCTCCTGCAGAGTGTCGGCCTCAGTCACTAGGTTATCCACATAACACTTATCTGCAACAGGCTTCAGCAGAGCCTTGTTTGTCTGACAAATATGATGCCGGATTGTGGCCTGGAGCAGGAAGGGGCTTGCGACAATACCAAAGGCGACTCTACGGAACCTCAGATACAGTATGTTATCATCTATAGCATCTCTGGTGATGTCCTTTATCCATAGGAACCTTGTGACATCGCGATCGTCCTCTTGACCTACCTGCAGGAACGCCTTTTCTACGTCAGCTAGTATGCCGTACCTCTTCGTGCGAAACTTCAGTAATAGTGCTGTCAGGTCTTCCAGCATAGAAGGGCCGCTGTAAATGCACTCATTGAGGCTCTTCTGTCCTGATAGACAACGCGCCCCCTCTTTCCCCCCTTTTGATTTACCATATGATGGGCTAAGTAATTAGGAGGGTGGTCTACGTCTGCATTTGGTTCCGCTCCAACAACTTCAATAATGCCGAATTCCAGCTGTTCCTTCAAGATAGCGTCATATTCGCTAAGGGACTCTGCATCTAGTCTCCTCAGGACACTCTTCAATCTGCCTAACGCCAAGCCGAAGTTCGACGGTAAGTCTGGTGGGTACTGGATCCATGGCCACCTCACCATGTAGCGACCATCCTGATAACGTACCGTATCATTGAAGTGACGAACAGCCTCGTCCTGTCTTGTAGCCTTAGGAGAGTCTGTAATCCCTATGTTTTCTAATGACCACAGGAATTTGATATCTATGTTCCTTAAGGGTAGGTCAGGCTCGGTGAAGTATGGACAGCTGGGCACGTGGCATTGGCAGTAAGTCACCACGGAGAGGGCATCACTGGGTTTTTCAGGAGTCAGGTTTCCAGATAAAACCCATCCGAGGTCAGTATTCAATAAGTAGCAGTTGGCTGAGACCTGGATCTTATCCCCCCTTAGGATGGAACTGTAGAAGTCGTTCCCGATGAGCAAGTCAACTGCTTCTCCTACTGTATCATCGTCTGCTAGTATGTCAACTCCTGGGTGTTGCAATGATGCCACCGGGATTCGGTCTGTGATTCTTGGCACAATATTTACTGTCAACTTCTTACTAATGCCACGCTTGGTAGTGATGATGACTGAGGTGGAAGGACTCAACATCTTCCGTGGCTCTGAAGCTCCAAACGTGAAGATGAGTAGAAGCTCTTCCTTAAGGGCCGAAAGGCCTAGGTTCCTTGCTGCTTCTTGACTCATATAGCTCCTCTGCGAGCCACTGTCCAAGAGGACCCGTCCTTGTATTGCCTTCTCTGAGCTAGGGTTTTGCAGCGTTGCCACTGCGGTCTGCAAAAAAGTATAACCTTTAGTAGAGGCACACAAAGACTCCACTTGGGGACAGTTGTCTTGCTTCTCACCGTTTGCCTGCGTCCTTGGCTTTGGACAGAACATCACCAGGTGGTCTCCTTTGCATCGGAAGCACGATATTTTACGCCTGCAGGTGGCTGTGGTATGACTCCTTCGCAGGCAATGTTGACACCTTCCAGTCACCTGCTTCAGACGGGCTTCCACTGTATCGTACTTCCGACACTCAGCGCTGGCATGGTTTTTCCCATTACAAAACAAACATTGCCTCTTTGGCCGCTTCACCGGTGGTGTATCCGCATGCCTGGTTTGCTTCCTCTTGCGTCCTAGAGGATGCACCTCGGTCCGGAATTGTAGGGCTTCCGTTGTGCTAGTACCAGGTGATGCAACCAGACCTGGGATCGGGATGAAAGCCGCAGACTTCTCCATGGCGTTCACGATGCGGTTGAGGCTTTTCCGGATCGATGTCAGGTCATTGCTTTCGCCGGCTGTCAAGTGGTGTTCGTGAATAACCTTCTCTGGAAACTTTGATAGAACCAATGCCCGCAGATTGTTCCCTCCGGTAGGCTCCCCCAGCTTCTCAAGGACGCGTAAATTGCGCTCAATATTGTCTAAAACACACCTGCAACTGGCACTAGTGTCTTCCGCCTTTTGCAGGTTGTTCAGAGCTGTATAATGAGCATCGATGAGGGTATCGTTGGATCCAAACCGTTGCTTCAAAGTCTCCAGAGCCACCGAATAGTTAGCATTCGTGGTGGTTATCCCGGCTATCGTTTCTAGGGCCGTTCCTTTAAGACAGCTCAGTAAATACATAAGTTTCTCTGAGTCCGGTAGTTCTCGGTCATCAACATTCGCTGCGAACCTGTCCCAGAACTCACACCATTTGAGTTTGTCTCCGGAAAAGGATGGAAGGCCCAGCTCTGGCAATTAAGATTTGGAACTGCTCGGATTTCCAGTCTGCTTCATGTTCATTTGCCAGGCAGTCTCCAATTCTGTATAGGTGTCCTCGGCCTGGAGCTGGTCCTGGGTCATCTCGGTAACGTCAGCATCTTGTACAACGTTCAAATACAGGAGCAACTCTTTGTCGAACGCTTCCAGGCACTGCTTAAGCTTTAACCGGATCCCTGTGAACTCTTCCTGTGAGACGCCTCCCGTAGAGCAGTTGTGCAGTATTCTCCTCGAATCTACCACCACCTGGTTTAATTTTAGGTGCCTCAGCTTCACCCTGATTAAAAGGCTCGCCATGTCGACGGCGAATACCTAGAAATAGGAAGAAACATCCATGAAGTCCGGGCAAAAGTTCGCCTCGAGATATTATGTTGCATATTGTTTATGCCAATGCGCTCAAAACATACTGTAAACAACAGTTATCATGTACACCAAACTCACCAGAGAAACGCAAAGAACTTCCTAGAACACTCGGTACGGGACTGAACAAGTTTCACTTGTAGGTGGGTACATACAGGTATGTACTTAGATATTAATCGCCAGTTGAAAGATTTCCGATCTCTCGCTGGGTGCGTTTCCTCTATTGGTACAGCTGAAATGTAAATGAAACGCAACCATCATTTCTCTAGAAAATGAAAACGCGAAAAAACAACGCTTCACGGAATCTTATTTCGCCGGCCGGTATAGCGGCGACATAATTCCGTAGTTTCTCACCTGCAATGTTGCCGTAACTCGCTTTGGAAACGCTTCCCAACACTGGATCACGAAATAACCACACTGGATACTCAATCGGTAATGAATTTACAACAACAACGAGCAATTAAAAGCCAAAACCTGAAATCCAAAGAAATGCTCTGAAACTTGCTAAAATTCACTGGATCGAGTGGATAGAGAATCAATGACAAGTCAATATAAAAACCGGCACGCCACGGTGTTACCAGCACAGCGAGTAGCAATTAAACTTCATCCGTTCCAAATCGTATTGGAATCATATGAACTCTTAACTGCGTCCAGCATATCTTGTCATATTATCAGCTCCGACTTAAAACTTATTACCCTTCTTAAGTTATAATATTATTACTAAATAAACCAACTTATTCATCATGTCGGTAACACTTTATTATTTAAAATTACATTCCCTTTCCCTTTCTTGATTTATTACTGAAAACACAACGCCAATTCGGACCGAACCCTTTGATCACAGATGCAAACATTTAAGTGGGTTATATTTCCTTACAAATAAATGACATATTGGCCAACCTAACAATACAAAAAAAGGTATCCCGTACGACTATGAGTACTTAAAATTAACATGTTTTACGATCCGTTAAAACACATAACTATTAAGAGAATGTATTATAACGTCACACTTATTTAGGGTGCACTTGCCTGAATTCTATGGGATTGCCGGAATACAAAATAAGCTTATTCACGACATAATGGCAAATTAAATACAACAACAAAATTCTTTATTTGATAAAAACACATAAAATATCAATAAATCTGTAATTATGTATGCTGTGGAAGAAATAATTAGATACGTACTTTCCAAGGCAAGTACGACAGCAGGTACTCTAGGCTCGAAGGAATCGGATATGAATCCAAGCTTCCCGACCCAAAGTCCATCATGTAGTGCAGTGTATCTACGTAGAGCCAGACACCTTTCCTGGACTCCCACATTCGATCACAGCATCTCTCCACCATTTTGTGGCGCCCTCTATACCCAAGTCGTTGTGTGTGTAACACTTGCCTGAATTCTATGGGTATATACTCGCTAGGGGCCACAAAGTATTAACTATTATACACAATATATGGCTGCACATGAGAGTAGAAGGAGGGGACCACCTCCGTCTTCGCTGCCAAAGACATGTGTCATATAGGTTGCTACCGTACACGTATACATGCATATATTATATCTGAGGGTCTGGTCTACTGGCCAATCCAGAGTGACCCACCGTACGGCCGATTACGCCTCCAGCGCAGGTACTGCCTGTCAGTACCCTGGTGCCCTACGCACCAGCTGGACGTGGGGGCGTTGCCCCCACGAGGTCCTCCATATGCCTGCCCCCTAGACCTGGCCCTGTTACTCCAACTCATAATCGACCGTACTACATGCCTTGCCAGTGTGGCTTCAACACACACTCCTGGGAAGCCGGACCGGGCATTCCCTGTCCAAATCCCTTGTCTTTCAGAGGTACATACACCTCGAGATTGGACTACGTGAAACTACATTAACCAGCGACCGTTGGTTAATCCCCTGTTCCACTCTCATGTAGCTTGGAATGTCGATTATAGTATACAAATCATGCATGAGCACTTACCAGGATCGTCTCTAGTTTACCTCGTGAAGACACGCGCGCAGCCGTCCTGCGCGTCCCATCGCCTTCACGGTCCATGCTCATACCTTCTCACAAGATGGCCCCGCGCTCTGCCGGTGGCACCACCTCCCGCCATTAGAACTGTCATCCCGACTGCCAGTGTTGCCACATGACAGAATGCAACAATTACCTGACTCTTTCCGGTCCGAATCGCGCTCGGCGCGACACAACCGTCTACTAATATCGACTATATCTACCCACACCTCCATGATGACTGTCTGATGGTGCTAGTGTTTCGTTATTTGTTCGTGTAAATCCTACTCAAGGAAGTAAAAGGTGTAATTTGGTTCAGTTCTGCAGAAATTGAATGTAAGTAACGTTTAAATAAGTACATATTTAACAAATATTATGTTTCTATTCAATTTATTTTACTCGCCATCCAAAGCAATGTCCCTTTTTCCACAATAAATTGAATAAAATTATGTTTTAGTTGTTCATTAGTACTCGGCTTATATTTTTTGCATAATTTTCCTAACACGTGCTAGAGGCAAAATATTGTATTTTTTTGAAAATGAGCCTACAGCTATCTGTAATCCACGCATTTTAGATTGCACGTACACACTTTTTCTGTAATTTAAAGGCTCTATCAACATGCACAGAATTACCCTATATTAAGAAATAACGGAAATCACGCCCACTTGATTACGGGTTAAAGGTCGGCATAATATGCCCTATTCATAAAAATGGTTCATACACAGATTACAATAAGTATAGACCTATAAAAATCCCACCATGTATAGACAAAATAGTTGAGAGGTATGTCGGGACGGAGCTAATAATAAAATAATCAACGTTAATCAATATGGTTTCCAGCCAAATCGAAGTACCTCTCAATTATTAACTAGATTTACAAACGAGGTGAACGAATATTTAAATGAGCGTAAACATGTAATTACCACCTTTATTGATTTTAGTAAAGCATTCGACTGCCTTAATTATTCTACATTGTATAGCAAGCTACAGCAGAATGGTATACAAGGACCCCTGCTGCACTGTCTACATAACCCTAACAGTAGCTGTAAATGTTAATTATAGACAATACATTTAATTGGAAACCCCATGTGGATCACGTATGTTCAAAACTGAGATGTATATTAGCTAATATGGCAATCTTAAAATATAAACTACCATATAATTTACTACGAATGCTTTACGTATCGCTTGCAGATTCAATTATATGCTATGGTATTACAAGTTACGGGAGGACATACAAAACCTACTTAACGCAAATATATAAATTACAACTTGCACTGTTAAAAACAATTGTACCTAATACTGTTAAAACAAAATACCGTGATAATAAAACAGGCCTATTCAAACACTGCAAGGTCATTAACGTGTTCAATAGATTTTGTTTGTCCTTACTAACTGAGGAATGTGAAATCATACCCTCATTAGAAAAAAAAAACGCCCTAATAATTTACGTACGTTAGATAACTTGCCACCATACCTATTGCCACGCAACATTAACACTTATGGTAACAGAACTATTAATCACTTACTTCCATTTATCTTAAATAACCGGCCCAAGAACTTATTACAGGACCTCACCCATACCATTATTAGTCATGAAAAATAATGTAAGAAGCTACTTAAAAAGTACTACCTAAGTTTAGATGAAGGTAAATAATAAAACTAATAAATTGTAGTCAATATTAGCAATTTGTTATGTTATACTTAACTAACTTAAGGAATGCGGGATGTACCGCGCGATCTCGCCAACTATGTAAAAATAACTGTATTAAATAAAACAAAAAAAAAAAAAATAAAAAAGAGACCATACTTGAAAGTTGACGACACATATCCGTAGTAGGCAGTAGTGGCAGCTTCAGCGGAGACAGTTTTCCCCCAATTTTCTTAATGCGTATACAAACCTATCCAACTTTGAACATATTGAATCTATATGGTGTTTCCAGTGTAAGTGACTATCTATGTTTAAACCTGAGAATTAGAACAGATCTTCTCTTCTACTGGTATATCATTGTACTTAATATTTATATGTCTAGGGAGTACCGAATGGATTGCAGGATCGAAATTGCATACATTTTGTATAAGTCAGATTAATTTTAAGATTATTATTATTAGTCCATGTATATATGTCAGACAGAGCATCGTTAATTGTTGTCACATAGTCACTTCCACTCTTTCCTTTTACAATTAGTGTGGTGTCGTCCGCGAATAGGATGCATTTGTGTTAAATAGAAAAGTGATAAATAGAATTGACGCCACTGGGAGTTCTTGGAGATGAACAATTATGTGAGTAAAAACCTGTTGTCATCAATAACTAAAGGAAATAACTTAGGAGCCTGTAACATTTTCATTTTATGAAAATGATTTTTTCCTCGCAAATGTGTTGAACAACGTCGTATGTAACGCGTGAGCTTTGATTATTATGGTTTAAGAATTTATTTCTCCAAAAGAATACAATTCACTTATCTAGAGAAATACAGTAACATGCCTTAAAGTATAATTTAACAATGTGTACGAATGCAAAGAATACATTTCAAATAGTCTTAATATTATATAATAGTACTTATATTTATCACCGCAATATGCACAACCAAGTGGGTAGAATACAAACAAAAGTAAGTTATTTAGTATTTCTATTGTCCATCCCATAACTGATTAGCCGGTAGGCCGAGCGCTGCAGTTGTCAGTCTTTATTACGTGTCGATTTCAATCGCTGTGATGAAAGTGATAGCAATGTGATAGCAATGTGATACTACTCGTATTTTATTTTATGAGTTATGACATAACTATTATAGTATTTTTCACAATCGTGTTATAATAGAGAGCTTTTTAGTCGAGTACCGTGTTTAGGCCACGAAGCTTGCTGAGTGGCCTAAGTAAGGTACGAGATTAAAAAGCTTGATTATAACACTATTGTGAACAATACTTTTTGTACGAGTTCATTAAAATTAATTTTCTACGAGTCAACTGAACTAATTAAACAAACTCGATACTGTTGAAACGAAGTGCAGCTCATCGCTCGTACGCTTGTTGATATCTTAAAAGACATCAACGAGCGTACGACATCAAAGCGATTCTATTGGTCCAATTCATTACAGTTCAGTAAAGCAGCCACGTGATTGGTCGAATTTATTTTAGTTGTCTGGAGCGTATCGAAAAGTAGTTATTTCGATTGTTTCGACAGTAACATGGACTACAACTATGAAAAGAGTGACGTTGCAGTATTCTCTATGAAATCTTAATACACATATTTTAATCGTCGAGTACAAAAAAGTATTTGTTTTTATCTTATCTTATTTTATTTTTTCTAATTTATTACTACAAGGCCTAAGTATCTATTATTAAGTTGTCATAGCTGATTCTAATCTGGTGAGTTATTTAATTCGCGGCGTTTTGTTCTTCAGTAGGTGCTCCGGGGGGATTTTTTTTTGGAATGGCATTGACTATTTTAGGAGCGCCTCTTATGTACCTTATTGTAAGGTTCGCTTCACCTTCTTCAGTTCTGCGTTTTAATTCACCTTTCAGGGATTGCAGTGTTATTTTCTGGAGTGGTGTTTCGTCGTAGTACGTTTTGATGTTGGTGCTATTATTGTTTATTGCGGCTCTTTTCCGTAGAATGGATTTGGCTGTATGCGAATTTGCGAAGCACGCTTTAATCGGACGAGCTTTTCCTTGCGTAAATTTTCCCAGTCGAATTACTCTGTGTGGTTCGGGGCAGTCAGGAATAACGGTTTTAAACAACTCGTTTACTTCGTTGGTGTCATGGCAGCGCCTCTCTTCAGCATTGGTGCTGGTTATTTCACTTACTCCACATATGATTATGTTTTTCTCTCTTTCAGCTCGCTCTTGGATTTCATTTATCATGCTGTCGCAAGTGGCTGGTGAACTTGATTGGGCAGATATAGCTTCTTTAAGTGTTTGGACATCAGTTTCGATGGTTCTAACCTTCTGCTGGATACTATCGTTGAAGTTTGTAATTATCATTAAGTCCTGTTTTATTTTATCCTGCTCCAATGCTAATTTATCAGTTGTTGTCTTTATTTGACAAATTTGGTCCTTTATTTGGGACACATCCTGCGATATAGCGTTTAACTTGACACACTGGCTTTCAGATATGGCGGTTAGCATTGCTATTATTTTCGACTCAAAGTTTTCAAATTTCGCGGAAAACTCGTCGTCTGGTTGCTTTCTTTTATTTCTCATTTTTAGTTGATGTGCTTCAAAATCAATGAGTTTATATTTCGTTAGATCTGGTTGTGATCCGCCCGCTGTGGTTAAGCCGGTTGCTATCGCGCCATTGCCATCAGCATACGTATTTGAGCCCGGCGGCGGTGTTCGTTGTAGGTTCATTGTTTGTTGACCGGTTACTTGCACAGCGCTCAGGTATTTTGTCCACTACGAGATGTCACAAGTCACATTGACACTTTGAACAATAGTGATCCGCACTGTGTAGCAAATAAGGTATTTTTTACTTAGTCTCGTATTTTACATTTTTAATATTAATTTGCAACACGTCCACTTCGTACACTTGCGCGCGGTAGAATTATTACACCCTCGGCTCTCTTATCACGCTCACCTGCGGTTCGCGTGACCATTCCGCCTGTGATATAATAATCAACATTCACTTGTAGCACAATGTACTATTATTAATTAATATGCAGGACTTATAGTAGGTCAGATATGTTACGAACGAGCGTGTCGTAAACAAATTGTAAACTGGTACTACGTAGTTTACTATTCATTAAATTTAGGTTTAATCTTACGAAATCCTTTTGGGAAAGATGATGTGGGTAGATTCAAGATTAACAATGTACCCGCAAGTTATATTTTAAATCAGTTGTTGTCTCGGTCTTGCGCTGTTTTATTACTACAACAGCAACTGCAAAAGTAACTTTGTAATCGCATGTATGTGTAGATTACAAACTTACTTATGCATTTTATATCTCTGAATCGTGAAGGAAACTGCAATGTTTTTAAGTTTTTTATGAATGGATAATCGTAGGCTAAAAACTACTTATGTTTAAAATTTGGAGTTTGTGGGTCTGCTAGAAGTAGGTACCTTAGACTTACGATGATCATAAGTGAATAAGTGAGTCAGTGAGTATGTCAGTGACAAAACTAAGGAACTTTGACGGAGCTTAGTTCTTAAACTAAAAGTTCAACATTTAAAGTTATCTATCTTCTATCTATACAAATAATAAAGCTGAAGAGGGTCGAAAGTCTGTACATGAAATGGATGAGGATGGAAAAAAATTGGCTAGGGATACTTAGAAACGACAACAGAACACGTTCCAACAGTTTTTAGAATTTTTGTCTGTTTGTCTTTTTGTCTGATTATCTGTTTATCTGTTAATCTGTTTATTTTTTTGTCTGATTATGTGACCGCGCATCACGTGAAAACGGCTGAACCGATTTAGATTAAATTTTGTATAGAGATAGATTGAGTCCTAGGAAAGGAAAAAGGATAGTTTTTATCCCAGAAATCATCCTCTAAGAGGATGAATTGGGGGTGGAAAATTGTATGGATCTACTTAAACCGCTGCACCGATTTGGATAAAATTTAGTATATAAATAGTTTAAGTCCCGAGGAAGGACTTAGGATAGGTTTAATCTCGGAAATCGACCCCTAAGGGGGTGATATGGGGGGGTAATAATTTGGATGTAACCCATTTTGATGACATTTGGTTTAGAGATAGTTTAAGTTCTGGGAAAGGACATAGGATAGTTTTTATCCCATTAATCATCCACTAAGGGGGTTAAATTAGGGGTGAAAATTTGGATGGAACCCATTTGTATACAATTTGGTATAGAGATAGTTTGAGTCCCGGCGAATACAACGGATAGTTTTAATCCCGAAAATCATTTCCTAAGGGGATGAAAAAGGGGGTTAAAATTTGGATAAAACCCATGTAGATGTAGATGAAATTTGGTACAGAGTTAGTAGGAGTCCCAGGCAGTGCTACCTAACTGCGCCGTGGGAACTCAGAATTATACCTAAACTTTGCGCACCGGTAACGGTACATCCGCCAGTGGGCTAGCGCACGCGCTCACGGCTGGACGCTGCTTACGCGCACAATAAAAGTTATTACCAATTCTTTAAAAAGGAGTTCGTCGCGAATAAATTCAGCGCACTGCAGTGTTGTGGGGTGTAGGTATGAACAATAAAAAAATAGACATTTATCATTTTTTGCATTGCCGACAGACGATGAAACGTATGAAAAGCTAGTAACTTACCTACTTTATATACCTAAGTACCTACTTATTATTTCCATGACAAGTAAAAACTAGTGAGTTTGAACAAAGGCGTAATGTTTTTTTATGGAACATCTAATACCTATTTCAAATACTTACGTAATACATTTTTAAGGCCTGCTTGAGTTTTGGTAATTTGGCTTACCTGCACAACAAGTTTCGTTTTGTTATACGTGGTAGCTGGTAGATAAATAAGTACCTACATTTTGGCTGTCGTAACCATATACAGGTTGAGAGACACTTGACATTAAAATTTATTTAACATGCTGCCGTTGATATGCCTGTACACTCGGCGTCGAAAGTATCGCACCTTTTCTAAAATTCGTTTCAAGCGATTATTACTCCTCAGATACATACTGTACCCTGTCGATATTAGTATCGTTTGAAAGGTAATAAAGGTAGGAAAGTTGCGATACTTTTGACGTCGAGTGTATGTATGTAAGTAACTATGCAGTTCAGATACTGGCAGAATCTCGGGAAAAACTTATAAGTATTTTAAAAATAAAAATTGAAAAACGATAGCAATTCAATTAGGTAACCTACTCAGTGAAGTGCATGGAATGTGTGGGTGTTTTTATTTCACTCAACTATTAATTATAAAATCATTTCTAAGTGGTGTCAACCCTAGCGTCTATTGGCGGGCAACGACCGGCGGCGCGTTAAAGGTCGCTCCATTGTTAAATTTAGTAGGCATGGAAAGCGGTAGGTATGCGCTTTTTTATTCAGAGTCAAGCATCTGTTCGTTAGAACTATTATATAATCTCAATCTGTGTCCCAGGGAAAGACAATGCGAATTTTTTATCCCGAAAATCATCTTATGCGGGGGTTAAATTAGGGTTAAAAATTTGGATGAAACCCATTTAATACAATTTGGTATAGAGTAAGTTTGAATCCCGGGAAAGGCCATAGGTTAGTTTTAATTCTGGAAATCACCCCCTAAGGGGGTGAAATGGGGGTGAAAATTTGGATGTAACCCATTTAGATGAAATTTGGAAAAGAGATAGTTTGAGTCCTGGGAAAGGCCATAGGATAGTTTTTGTTCTGGAAATCATCTCCTGAGGTGGTGAAATTAGAGGTGAAAATTTGGATGAAATCCATTTAGATGAAATTTGGTAAAGAGATAGTTTGAGCCGCGGGAAAGGACAGCGGATGGCTTTTATCTCTACAATAATCCCCTAAGGGGATGAAAAAGGGGGTGAAAATTTGGATAACTGCACCGATTTAGATGAAATTTGGTATAGAGACAGTTTGATTCCCTGGGATAGGTCCCGTGAAAGGACATTAGAAATGTTTAACCTGGAAATCGTCCCCTAGGGGTGAAATAGGGAATTAAAATTTGTATGGATGGAACCCATTCAGATGAAATTTGGTATAGAGAGAGATATTTTGTCCCGCAAATAATCTCTTAAAGGGGTGAAATGGGGGGTGAACATTTGTATGTAGCTACTATACAACCGCTGCACCCATTTAGTTTAGATAAAATGGTCTCGAGGAAGCACATAGGATAGTTTCTATCCCGGAAATCAATCCCTTAAGGGGAAATGGAGGATGAAAGTTTGTATCGAGCTGCGATATAAACGAGTTCTACGCGGACGAAGTCGCGGGCAGAAGCTAGTTGAGAATATATGTAAGCCATATTATGCCCTATATGTAACTGAAAATTCAGGGTTCTGGCTTTAGCCAGCACGAAATTACAGGATGTTGAAAATGGCCAGAATGGCTTCGAGAAAAGGATGGTACGGCCGTGTCTCTTTGTTTTGCTCGACTTGGTTGATATCTCCTGTTAGCCCCGCATTGGTTATCTCTTTACTTCGCGTGACATGTTGGTTGTATTGGATTCTGTACGCATAATATTCCTATCCCTTTCGCAAAAGACCCCATTTGTAATAATGCGCCTCCCACACATTTACCTACTGAATAATTAAATACCACACAGAGACTAATGAAAGGCATCTCCATTCTCCACAGTGCTGCTGGGCGTATGAAGTCTGCTGCAATAAGCAATGTATAAACATAACTTGTCCACGATCCTTGCCAGAACGCTGTTGCAGCGGAGCTGGCGCTAAAATGTCTCTTGCGGAAAACTTCCCCTCTCAAAAACTGCAGAAGCATAGACCGCGAGTGGTCCTGCAGGCGGGGCGTTTTGCAAGTGCATACTACTGCAGCTTGGACATTTAGCGAACGCTACATTTTAGGCGATACACCTACTACCTGGTTGACGACAATCGAAAAGGACCTAAAACAGTTTCATTTAACTAAAGACGTAGCACAGGACCGTGCTAGATGGAAATTACGGACAAGGAAGGCCGACCCCAAATAAATGGGACAAAGAAGCCGTGAAATAAACAATTCAATGTGGACACAACAGTGTACTCGTACAAGGTGTACCCCCGTATGTTAATCTGCAACGCTCGAGTACTTAAATGCCAAAATATCCTATTGGGCTCCCCTTTCCTAGACGTTTCGCGACTCTACGCGCCCTAACCAAGTAACCATGTCTAGCAGCATCGCAGGACACGAAATTTCGTACTTATTCCAAGTTAGAGAAGTGATAACTACTGAGAACCACTTTCATAGTGCATACCCGTGGAATTAATTGGCGCAGTACTTACTTTTCTTTGTGTGTTGAGATTACTTGGACCATCTTGATTATTTCGGAATGACTGAAGGCTGCGACCTTGGGTAGGCCCGTGGTCCCGCTCGTGCTGACTAGCCACATGAACACCTTATTTGCGTCGAAGGTTGCCACTCTGAAATAAAGGTCGTGTTAAAGAGAATTATGTCATCCGAGACAAATGCGTTTCTTCCTATTCGAATTCTTAACTGCAATATTGTTCTTGAACCGTGTTTTTATATGTCGCGCTTGCTGTTATACTGTAGATGATGTATCGCAAGTTAAGGAAACGATAACGCATGAGTGTCCCTTTTTATTAATCGCTATCAACGAATTAGTGATGGAAACTGAAAAATATGAGTAGGTAGCCTATAACCTTATCACCATAAATCCATATTATACAGAATTCTTCACCATCATCATCAGCATGTGTCAGTCTACCGCTGGACAATAGACATAGGCCTCTCGCATGGCACGCCACTGAGCTCGGTTTTCAGTTCAGCTTTTCTCCTCCAATCCCTGCCCGCTACCTTACGAACGTAATCGCCGTAGTGTGACTTAGCTATAAGGCGCCCTACACAAGCATGGTGTAATGATCCACCGCCACCCTGGCTACCAGATAAAACATCGCAAAAGTACTCAAATAAAACTCTTAAACTAAGAAATGGCCAAAATGATTCGTCTAGGAAGAGCAACGTATTGTTGTGAACCGTAAAACCCAAAATCTTTAATGTGAATGCTTGTCAGGCATATTCTCTCTATTATATAGCTGAACCAGACACGGTTCATAGAAGATATATTGAGAAAATATAATATGCAAGATTGCAACACAATAAATTAGGGATTGAACTTAGCTCCGAGACGTCAAATGACGAAAATTTAACTAAGGAGTTTAGGTAGAGGATTGATTGGTAGCCTTATATACGCCATGTTAGGGACTAGGCCAGACATATGCTTTGCCTTAAATTATCAGTCAAGATTTTAGTCTACGCCTAGTGAAGGCTTGTGGAAGGCGCTAAAACGTATCTTGAGATACTTAAAGGGTACCATTGATTACAATTTGATTTTCCAGAATAATGAAGACTCTCCACTATTGGGTTTACCGATGCTGACTGGGCAGGTGACAAAACAGATAGGAAGTCCACTTCTGGAATTGTTATGAAAGTGTACGGGTGCACTGTGTCATGGTGTTGCGCAAAACAACAGTGCATATCACTGTCATCAACGGAGTCGGAATATATAGCTTTGGGGAAAGGGGTTGCTGAGGCCTGTTAGATACAAAACCTACTTTCAGAGATTAAGCTGCATAACGCAAATTTTAAAATATATGTTGATAATCAATCAGCCATTCAAGTTGCTATGAACTGTGAATATAAGAGATTAAAACATATGGATTTAAAGCATCATTTTGTTAAACAATAGATTAGCGAGGGGCTTTTAGTGTTAGAGTATACAAGGCGTCCCACGCCTATGCTACATGGAGGGAAAGTACCTTGAATATTGTAGATGGAACATTTTACTAAAAGAAGACATTATTTTTATTTAAAAAAACAATTTAAACTGCATTCATAGATTTTTAAATAATTACATGGTTGAAACGGGAATCGAACCCACTACACGAGAAAAAAAAATATCCTGTAGCTTTATCATACCGATCAAAAGGCTTAATCATAAGGATTATTTTTTGTATTGGAGCAACGGAAATAAAATGACTGGTTTCGTTTCAATTGATTTTATGCAAAATTAGAGCCAACAAACGATACTTAGTGTTTCAATCATTATTGCTGAGAAGCTTAGCGCTTTTTTATGCTGTAGACCACGGCATTGGTGTCATTTACTGAATAACACATCAACTTTGGTTTAAAGTTGAATTCGAGACAAATTATAAACTGCCTTATTTACTTGAGAAAGATCTTGATGTAGACGTCATCATGGTGGTGTGATAAAACTGATAGCATACAAATTGCCCTTTACAGATCAAATCTAGTGCTTCGTCGCAGTGGAGATTTAGTGGTTTTCGCGGTGAACATCAGCGAGCAGGCTGGCAGCTTGGTAGTGAGTGAAGAAGTAACAGAAGACCCTCTTTCTTGGTTACCGTGTGCAACATGGCAACACACCATGGTGTACAGTCTATCCGGTGAGCAGTTCACATTTAATTATTCAGATTATTGAGTAGAGTGCTCTCGTGCAGAGCTATGTATATAATCTATGTAGTTGAAATTTGGAATAAACAACTAATGATAGAGTGAACTTGATCATAAAATTGTCACTGACATTCTAAATTGAAACTGTAGAGATAATAAAAATTGCTGTAAACCAATTGTAAGATTGCAGCGATTGTAGTGATGAGTACTTGTGTACTGCTCTACTATGTTGAGATTTATTAGCGCTAAAGTGAATTTATACTGGAGCTACTGATCTCAGTACACATTATCGCAAATCTTGTCTTGACTTGGTCAGAATAGCCGAACGAAATACTGTGCTGGTAATATTTCTCTACAGATAACGCACATGAGGACGTGTGAGACATCAGAGATAGCCATGTCGGAGAATCGAAGCTGGTTCCAGCCAGACACGCCACCATAATATTATGATTGTTTTGTTTGTTTTAATTTTGCTCTTTATTTTGATTTATTTGTATTTGACTATTTATATTATTGTTATTCTTATACACTCTGACGATCTTTTTGTGAATTCATGCTATTTTAACTTATAAAAATGACATGTAAATTTTCAAAATGAAATAAATGAATCTATCTATCTATCTATCTATCTATCTATCTATCTATCTATCTATCTATCTATCCATCGCGCCACCGAACGCAAGCATGACGTCATCAGTAGTCAAGCTTGGATGCGGCCGTCGGAGCGCAGGGCATTCTACTGCCAGAGCTCGTGACGAGCGGACGTGTCTGTTCGATCGTACCTTCTAAATTTATTTGTGCTTGCCTTGAATATTGTGGTGATTAATATAGTGACATTCATTAAATCAATATGGCTGTTTTACTGCTGCTTGAGGTTACCCATGATGTCTGAACCTGATGACAGGGCTCGCCCACTAAGCCCCCGGTCTCAATCCTACGCCGTCATATTAATATTTCTTCTCGGAATCCCGCGGTGTTGCACGGGTTGTGCCGATCACTGCCTATAATTCTAATAATTTGTTCCTTACGAAATTATATATCAGTAAAAAGGAAACTAGACCAGTTTACTGCGTTTAGTTACAATAGTTACCATTGCACCACGAGCAGATATATAATTACAAAATAAGAAAACAACGCTTAAAAATGAAGTTAGTGAAGAATAACGACTGTAATGTATTGCTGTTGTAAAGTACACCGTTTCATACAATACTTTTTCTACGACAAATTTTTAACTATTCATTCTTTTGCTACTCACACAATTTCTTCAGGAGTTCAGTTATTAATTTCTTCGACCATTTTAAAAGGAATGTACACTTTTTTCTTCACAAACACGAAAAAAATCTTAATAGTTTAGGACTTATAGTTTATCATCTTTCGTCTTTTTATTTTAAACTGTATTTTGGTGGGAAATCGGAAATGTGACACCTCTTGTTTATAGTTTGGTTTGTTTTTAATTTTTTTCACTTGCCATCCTAACCAAACCGAATCCGGACCCGGACCGAATTCGAACTGTTTATTTTCAAAAATAATACCAAGAATTTATAAAACACACAATAAATGATGATTTATTATTATTGTAGTAAATAATTAGTAATATACAAATGTTAAATCGTAAATAAATAATTTTAAGCAATATAGCGGCCGATAAAAAAAAAAACAGTGCTTTTATGAAAAATGTATGTACCAAAAAAGTACGATAAACATTGCGTTTTTAGGCCATAGAGCATAGAGTTTTTCGACGACTTATTATTGGTGGCATTAAATTTGAGCTACTGCCTATATAAATGACAGATAACAAGTACAGGAGTAGAAAAAGTTGATAATAACGTAGTGTTGC
This sequence comes from Epinotia brunnichana, assembly GCA_963854355.1. Lineage (NCBI taxonomy): Eukaryota > Metazoa > Arthropoda > Insecta > Lepidoptera > Tortricidae > Epinotia > Epinotia brunnichana. The sequence goes on from OY977954.1 coordinate 16,634,091, forward strand.
TAAATGGATAGTCTAGCGTTTTAATAAATGGATAGTAAGTATAGCGTTTTTTTTTTAAGTTTTATACTAACAACAATGAGATCAATATTATTTTGGAAAATAAATAAATTGAATTGAATTGAATAGCGTTTTAATAAATGCGCTAGTCAGGCTGACAACACGAATTACGGTCTGCTTGACAGGCATGTGAGGTAGCATAATATATTGGCGAAATATATCAATATTGTGTTTCCATGAATACCGTATTAATACGAACTATACGAAGCATACATTACAATAAAGAAAAGTGTTGGTAAAGAATGAATTACTTTAACGTCTTACTCCAACTTACTATACGTTACAACCAAACCAAACCATCAAATTATTGTTATAATTATAAAGTATAAATTACAAAATACAACCTGTAATTTTAATATTAGGTCCTTATCTATGAAATTGGCGGTGTGTATGGAGAATTTTATGAAAACTGTGATTTTCATACATTGAATTTTGCGGATTATTCAGCAATGTCAAATTCAAATCAAACTAAATTTTGGTAGGAATATAGAAAACTTTTAAGCTACTTTACACATATCTTCATTCCTTAAAAATAGTTCGCATCATAAAACTATACGTAATTGAAACACTTTAACCGGCAGCACATGAAAAGGGCGGTTTTCAAGCTTTAATTTGAAACACTAAATAAAAAATTCAAACCTATTTTTTGTATTTAAAACCTTTGTTCCATAGTCTAATAATGAAATTAAAAAAAATTTGGAAGTTGCAATAGAAATAAATAAATTACGTACAAAATAATAACTGTGAAAAAACCGCCAATTTCATAGGTAAGGACCTAATATTACCTCAAATTGTAACCAGATGTAGGTAATAGGGCTATGAACCGATATTGCAAGATAATTTTAAGTTAGTCTTAACTAACAAAGTATAACAAATTTTTGAAAATTTATTGTGCAGCAATGTACTGCGTACACTTTTTTGACACATGGAAGAAGCGGGTCACTTGTGCCAGTTGTGACGTCATGTCAGTGAGACAAAGAAGTGATACATTGCGTGCTGAATTATTTTATAAGGAAAAAAAATTGGTTGGTTAAGAAAATTTTCTTGCAAAATCGGTTCATATCTCTCAAAGGTTTGAGAGATATGAACAAACGTAGTATGAAGACGTAGGTACGTCTGGTTACAATTTGAGGTAATATTAAACATCATTAATGGCCTTTAAGTAAGACTATATAAGACTATACAAGCAGTGTTAAGAAAGGAGACAACGTCTTCCATGGCAGTGTAAAAAAAAAATACGCGTATATTTAAAATTATAATAAGATATGGACTTTAAAAGTTTAGAAAAAATATGCATTTTTTATTGTCCGCGAGTAAATTGAAAGCGACCAATAGAATCCTTACGCTTTTGTAGAATCAAAATTGTATGACAACTATGGTCCTAACTAACCACAGTGTTTCGCAACTGAAACAACAATTCAATTGCTTTTCCATCGTACGGTTAGTAGCAATACTCGTATTAAACTGTGAAGTCAAAATTCTTTACCAATTAGTACGAGTATGAAGCGTTTCGCCTGCCCCAGCGAGGTCCGCCTTTGACTCAAACTTTTGGGTATTTATGTTCTTTTATAGTAGTTGCTCCTATACAAACATTTGTTCCTCTCCACAAACTGGTTCGAATAGCATCGTAAAAAAAATTAGGACACGAGCCTATTAAGTTCCATAAAACTCAGTGGCACTTGCATGTGAAATCACAAACTCCTTTTGGTAGTCAAGCCTGAAACTCTCGGTTACCTCCACTGCCTGATCTGATCAATAACAAATATAAATAATGTAGCCTGATAAATCTTATCAATAGATTTTATCCAAAATTATCCGATTTTGTTATGCCGATGGCAGCTAATCAATCTAACAAAATAATCGAAATATGACATTATCGGCAATCAACGTGAGGGAATTATCCTCGGTATTACTTTTACAAAAGCGTTTATTTCTATTTGCAAGGCTCAGAAGATATTAAATATTAGTTGTAGTCCCGGACGGATATTACATCCTGAAAACTATTCCCAAAGGGAGTCAAATATAATGCAAGTTGGGAGTCAAGTACAATGCATTTACTTAATAAACGTACACCGTCGCCCTGGCCCGAATAACCCAACAGTCTTTACAAGTGTATTCCAGACCATATTTGGAGACTAAAATGTTATTGCATACAAAGTTTGCTGACTTCGGCCTGATTTTGCAGATATTATTACCTATACAATAATCATTTAACGATTTAAATAAAATCCTTTTGATTTCGTCATTGCTACTAATACGAGTATAACCAGGTTACAACCTTTAATGTAGTCTTTTATACAATAGCAAAGTGACATATACCGATCCCGAAACTCGTCACTTTGTACGGATTTTAGGTGATGTTTTCACACAAAGTAAAATCACATATGGTTTTAACAAACCAAATACCATTAACTATAAAAAATAACCTAGGTTTGAATATAACTTTGTTACTCCTTACTTACCTCAGAAATTCATGGCTAAAATCTGTTGTGTCATGGCTTATCTCAATAACCCTATGGGGCCTCAGCCCAGAGTGTATATCGAATCTGTAATTCAGGAAATATAATTTACTTTAAAAAGAAAGTTTAAACCAACTTCTTCAATTCGGTACTTCGCCAAGCCACATTTGATTGGTAAAAGAACATTTTCATATTTCCTTTCCAATTTACTTACCACATGAACTGCTCCCCGAGAGCAAATGCGTTGATTATTACAGAAAAAACCCAAGTCGCTAAATGTGGGCTGATAATATTTGAGGAGTTCCGTCGATTCCTCAAGGATCTCAGAATTGACACTTCATTAGTTGCTACTTCAACGGAATCATGTCAGAGTCTTTGACGTACTTAACATCTTTGAGGAGTTCCACAAGTCATCTGTGGTCTTCATCATCAGTTCCACTTCACCAAAATTACGATTTCCGAAGTTAAATACGAGTACACAAGTTATAATAGAAAACACCGAAATCACTACACGCTTGCGCTCACATTGCATTGCTTGCATTGCGCTCGTTATTTCAAATAACATATAGGGGAATAACCCACGCTACTTTTATTTTAAATAAGGAATGAAATACGGAATAATTATTCCACAAATGGGGTTATTCTAACTAACATTTTAACCTCGCCCAGAGGATCAGCATTGCCATACAACGTGGCAATGGCAATGCTGCGAGCCTTCTGGGCCCACTGCCGCCTGGCAGCGATCTGGGGCAAATTTTTTACCTTTAATTTTAGTTATTATTATGTATATCTTTCTCGCTCACGGGACAATAATGTCCCGGACCTTTAAGAGGCGTGCGTGGGGTGCGCGCTACAAAGTACCAACTGAGCCAACACGTAGAGGCCCTTTTGACAATTTAATGAAATGCAAGGAGTACATCGAGCGGATGCTGTCCCTGCCCGTGTCATGGGACGCACACAAAGACAGCACCCGCTGGGGTGTATAGGGACTATTGCTGGTTGATGGAATCTAAAGAAACCGAGTTATTAGGTGAAAATGATGGAGTGGCTAGGCTATTGGGTGAAACATCGGACGCCTGCTAATAAACTGTCAATTTTTTATTTCTGGCAGATGATGACTCGCCAACTGCTAGATGGGCCCCTATTAATAGCGGCATAAAAAATGGCCTAAGGGCAACACCAGTCAGAGAGGCTGGGGGGGTAGAGAGGTGGCACTGGACCTTAAAGTATAGCCAACTCGCCACTTAGGTGTCCACATCTACCCTCAAGCAACAGCTCTTGCGACTCCACTCTGGACAGCCAGTTAAGGCAAACCACAGGTGGGGGGGCTGTCCAACCATCCACCCGATCGGCTCAGCCTGATCACAGGACATCCCCAGGAGCACTCAGTTACGTAGGGTCGCTACTCCCTAAAAACCCGCCACAAGCTGCCTTACATTGACTGATTGCACCAGATTGATAAAACGTTATTCAAAATAATAGTTATTTGTTATGCAAGGCTGCAAAGTTGTTGTTTGGCGCAAGCGCTTTTTTTGAAAGCATAGCCAGCGAAGGATTGTCAGATTGAACCATGATTAACTTCTATTATTTTGATATTACTGTGGCTTTACAACAAAACAAAACAATGAAATGTAGGTACACGAGTTTTTTCTTAAATTAACTTTTTAAACAGTGCGTTCCAAATGTGCACGAAGCGTAATAGTAGTTTATGTGACTGTAAATAATGAAGGGCATTAAACACGAGTGCGGGTTTATGAAACGAGCCGAAGGACAAAACTGCTGGCTGAAAAACCCACACTCGTGTTTAATGCCCTTCATTATGTACAGTCACATAAACTACTATTATGAAAATAATTATAATGAATTATAAGCATTACACCATTAGTTTCTGAACGCAGGATAATAATCTCTCATTCTTATAGAAAAAAGTTGGATCTCGCGATAGAGCGTCACGTTCGAAAATCAAAAACTCTTTCCACGCTAGCAGATATAATGGACTTTTGCACGCAGATTTTGAGCGACAAAGCAAGCCTTTTCGAGCCGGTGAGGTGAAAAGATAATTTTGTGGTATCGTCAGTAAAATTTTGTAAGGTGATTTTCACGCAATAGATTTTATGACAAGTTTGGGTTCATTTGGTTTTTTTTGACGAGTTCTATACATTATACTTGGTGACGATGGTCTGAAGATGGAGTCAGGAGGTGGATAGTGACCTCTTCAATGGATACTTGTATACCCTCGAGTGTGGGCTCATTTGGTTGGTTTTTACGAGTCCTATACATTACACTATTTAACGATGGTCTGATGATGGAGTCAGGAGGTGGATAGTGGAACTCCTCAATGGCTACTTGTATACCCCTCGAGCTTGGGTTCATTTGGTTTGTTTTGACGAGGTCTGTACATTATACCTGGTGACGATGATCTGATGATGGAGTCAAGAGGTCCTAAATCCATCGTCACCAAGCATAGACATAGACATAGACATCCTTTATTGGTAATAAGGTATTACAAGTCAAGTCATAATGTATAGAACTCGACAAAACAAACCATACGAACCCAATCTCCAGGGGTATACAAGTAGCCATTGAGGAGTTCCACTATCCACCTCCTGACTCCATAATCAGACCATCGTCACCAAGTATAATGAATAGAACTCGTTAAAACAAACCAAATGAACCCAAACTCGAGGGGTATACAAGATGCCATTGAGGAGTTCCACTATCTACCTCCTGACTACATCGTCAGACCGTCGTCACCAAGTATTATTGATAGAACTCGTCAAAACAAACCAAACGAACCCAAACTCGAGGGGTATACAAGAAGCCATTGAGGAGTTCCACTATCCACCTCCTGACTACATCGTCAGACCGTCGTCACCAAGTATTATTAGATGAATAGAACTCGTTAAAACAAACCAAATGAACCCAAACTCGAGGGGTATACAAGATGCCATTGAGGAGTTCCACTATCTACCTCCTGACTACATCGTCAGACCGTCGTCACCAAGTATTATTGATAGAACTCGTCAAAACAAACCAAACGAAGCCAAACTCGAGGGGTATACAAGAAGCCATTGAGGAGTTCCAATATCCACCTCCTGACTCCATCATCAGACCATAGTCACCAAGCATAATGTATAGTACTCGATAAAACAAACCAAACGAACCCAAACTCGAGGGGTATACAAATAGCCATTGAGGAGTAATAATAATAAAATAAATCATAAATCATAAATTTATTACATACTTAAGTAAAAGTACAAATTGCTACTTACATTTTAGTAGAGTACTTACATTAGAGTATCAATATTTACCTCCTGACTCCATCATCAGACCATCGTCACCAAGTATTATGTATAGGACTCGTCGAAATAAACCAAAAGAGCCCAAACTAGAATATGTAATTATAATAAAGACTGTAAATTAAATAAGATTCAAGAGTCTACTAGTGCCTCTATACCGATACCAAATGCGCTGTGTTTACCCCCGAGGGCCCCGAGTATCAGAATCCGAACCGAACTACATTCATATTCATGGAATATTATTTAAAATAAAAAATCAGGATTAGTTTTATTTGAATAAGAATAAGTTATCTTCATTAAATTTTCTCACACAAGAATTACCCGACGAAATTTATTTGAAATAATTTTGACGGGAATAAAATCAACGTGATTTTATTCACGCGTTATTCTTATTCTGTTCATGATTTTATTATTGAGTGCCCAACTCTGTCGGAGCAAACAAGCAGCTCACAAACATCGGAACACACCTCTTTTTTCAAGGCATTAGGGTGCATGACTGTGCCGATATTTTTGAACACCTACAGTGTACCGATGTATGTGATGGCGACTGTACATACGTTAGATTGGTCTAAATGTCAAATGACAGTTGCATTGTCCTAACGCGCGTTCGAAACGTTACATGATTACCCCTCTTGTCATGATGACCTTAAAACTAGTTTTAAGACCCTACCTGTAGTGCAGAATACCATAATATATGTGTGAAGAATTCAGTTTTGTTATGAAAAAGTCAATTTATGGGAAATTGCGTAGGGTCGAAATGCTTTTATGTAATGCTTAGTATAATGGCTGCAAACTTGCAAATTGATCAGCGCGTTTGAGACGTCCTATTGTCACCAGACAATGGGACCACCTCAGGAGTATATTCTTGCGAATAAAAAACGAATTTCGGAGATCCGTCCACAATTGACAGAAAAATCGGTGAAGTATGTTCATGTAAATATGGATTTATTCCGAAATAAAAGTATTGATTGATTGATTGATTGATTGATAAAAAGTTGAAGTTCGTTAAAAAATGGTTTTAACTGTGCAAAGACTAACCTGAATTCACTTTCCGGGGCGTTATCATCGTACTTTTTCACAAATTTGGCATAACATTTATCGCTGTCTCCAAACGTCACTATCCTCGTATCCAATCCGAGGTCTTTAACGACCATCTCATATTCAGTCAAGTTAAACAGTTCGCAAAAAACTAATTTTGGCTCAATTATCTGGAACAGGTTCCTAATTTCGTCTGTAACAAATGATACAAATACTAATTTAGAATGTTTCAAATAAATGAATATCTTCGTCATAAGGAATCAGTAGCGGAGCGTCCATACAAGCCGATCCCACCGGCTTTCCTTAAAATTTCTTGCTATATTTTGCCAAACTCGCAAATCATCAGAAACAGCCCTTTGCTTTGCTCTGAGTTGTCCAGTGAAAATTCTCACGCGCCGCGACTGTAAGGAATAAGTTCTCATAACGGTGGAAGGTATTAATTGTACAGAAAGAAGAACAAACGAAGAGGTTTTAAATTTGATAGGAGAAAGGAGATACTGTCTGCTAAAAAATAATAAAAGCAGACGACGAAATGTGCTGGGGCACTTGTGTGCACTCTGAAAGTCAATGTCGTATCAGAAGCTCAAAACAGTGGCAGAAAGAAGAACAGAATAGCGATTGATTCACCGACAAAAGCCCGGCTCTTAAGTTTATGATGCTGATGTCATTGTAAGTATCTCGGACGAGCTTTGAAAACTCGAGCCGTTAAAACTAAGACTAGCGTTATGCAGACTCGCTTTAGTCCTGACGGCTCAAAACTTTAAGACTTGGTTGAACTCTAACTTTCATCATCATCAATTAAAAATTAACATCATGATTGGTTCTGTAATGTACAACTGTAAAACCCCCAACGCAAACAAGAGGTGTTATAAGTTAAACATGTGTTTCTGTGCATCTGTAACTTTGGTATCGTAGCAGCCAAACGGATATTTGAGTGTGGTTGTTTTGATCGAAAGTAAGTTTTGTTACGTTCCTGTAATTTTATTTTTTTAAGTAGTTTTAAATGACATGCTTGTAAGTGTAGTTGTATGTTGTGAAATAAATGTATCACGTTTTAAGGAGAATAACGTCAGTAAAGAAGAAACAATAAATATCGAAATCTGTAACTAGCGCCTTCAGCTTTTAATGAAAATAAGAAAGCTAGCCCGTAGCTGCTAGGTAATAGATGATGCCTGAAACATTAAATCGGCACATAATTCAACCCACCTTTCACCCATACATAGAATCACTCACTCTATTAGTAATCATTAAATATCTATAAGCCAAGTAGGAAAAACACGTCGATTTCGTTCTGTAAGTACGATAGGTAGATCTAAATGTCATCTTTTGCATGGAAAAACTACAGTTGGGTTGTAGAAATATATACGCTAAGAGAACGGAGGGCAAAGGTAGCAGGACGGTTCGAATGCGCAGTGAAAAGGAAGTTCGTCAGGTTTTCGGTGTGGACCCCACTACATTAAATAATAAATGACTATAGTAGCTGTCTCAAAGTATGTTTTTGGGAGTTAATTACGTTAGTACAATGTTAAGCTTTACTACAGTTAGTTTAAAAATATGTACGTTGCTTAGGTTAACGCGCTTGTTTATTTTAATAGTAAATTCAAATACTACTGCTCCTCTCAAAAATGGCATACTATGGGATCATCCAATCATCGCGCAAATGGTATCAGTCGTTCCTCACGGATAGAAAGCAGTATGTGGAACTGCAAACAGAACATGGAGTATTTGCTACATCACAAATCCGACAAATTAATCTAGGAACGCCACAAGGATCGTTAATAAGGAAGGTTAATTACGGACATGGTGAAAAAACTCGAATACTGTGAGGTTCACCTAATATACGCAGATGACACATAGATCTTGTACTCCTTCAAACCACAATAACTTAGTCTAGCACTGAGCAGAATAAACAAGGACCTAAATACAATAGCAGATAGGTAGGCCAAAAACAATCATGCGCTGAACCCAAAATCAAAGTCTCAATTCATAATAATGGGTAGTAAATGGCAAAGGCAGAAGATAATTAACGAAAAACCCGAAGTCAAGGTGTGTTAAGAGCCTGTGCCGCTAGAACCATATGCAAGAAACCTAGGCCTAATCATGGATGGAGAACTGAGATATGAGCACCACGTTAAATTAAGATACGTAATGCGTTCTATCGTCTCAAAACTCTGTACGGTTTCAGGAAATACTTGTATGAAAAAGTTAGGGAAGTCCTTGTTGAATCCCTGGTTATTATATCCATTTAACTATAACGACATTGTTTATGGTCCAAGGTTATTAGTAAGAACATCAAAGGCGATACAACGAGTACAGAATACTTGTACACGCTTCTGCTACAATATACACAGATGGGGTCACATTACACCCCACCATAATATTATAAACACGAAGAATCGAATGAACCTGCATTTGGGTTTTACACTGCGGAAAATTATTGAATTCCAAAAACCTTCCTATCTTTATGAAAAACTGAAGTGGGCACATGATGAACGGGATAAGCTAGTTACAAGTAATAGACAAAACTTACTGATGATTCAAAAACATACGACAGAATGTTTCAAGGGGGCTTTAAAGTATGCAGCATCGAATATATGGATGTTCGACCACTAAGAAAACCAATGCACTTGTTAAAATTCAAGCACATACATACACACACACATAGCTGTTGCCCTCCTGAATCATTAATCATTTCACAGGTAAAAAAATGGTGGTAGAAATTTACCATATTTGTATGAAGGGTCAATTCCGGACAATGGCAACCCATTTAGGTAACCAGCATAGAAGGGGATGTGCACATCGAGGTGGTTAAGGCCTGACACCGCAACCACGTCACCCGGCTTCAGACCCGCGTTCCTCAGGCATCTGGCCAGTTGTATGGAGCGGGACTTCACTGAGGATTTCATCTCAACTTCGCCAGTTGCCGCATCGATCTGGAACAAATAGTAGTTTATGGTACTGTATGAAGGGCATTAAACACGAGTGTGGGTTTATGAAACGAGCGTCAGCAAGTTTCATAATAGGATCACACCACACGAGTGTTTTAATGCCTAATTATGTACAGTACATTTAGCAGCAGAAGTAGCTTAGCGGGATAAAATGTTCAAAATGACCTACACACGCTCTTAATTTCTTAAGAATAAAGTCGTATGCAGGTAATTTTGAACACCCGGCCCGCTTAGCTACTTCTGCTGCTGACGGTACATACACTACTTTATCTACCCACATATTATAAATCCTCAATGATGTGTTCGGGAACCATTAGAATAACCGCCTTTGCACCGCCATGGCCAACTAGATTTCAAATCATGCATGATCAACTAGATTTCCATAATAACATCGATATCGATGTTATTATGATTTTTCATACATTATAATATAACGGGCAATCAAATGTAAAATGTCATCCTGCGAGACAGGCAAAGCCTAGTGCAGGTGACACGGGCAATCTCATAAATCATAAGCCATAATAACAGTGTTCGGTAAATAGTATGTCACAGAAACCATGTTTTGTTTAAATTTGTGTCACTGTATAAATAAACTATTTTGTTTTTTATTTATTACTAGCTGTTGCCCGCGACTTCGTCCGCGTAGAACTTTTTATCGTCTTAGAAAATGATTTCTCTCAATACAAAATTTGAACCCTCTTTTAGGGGATAATTAAAAAAAAAGTTGATGTTCATTTTCTAGTTTGTGAACAAACAGTCTAAATCCAAAGTTAAAAATCTCATACCTACTTTAAAAATGCCTTGAAATACTCAAACTTTGAACCAATTTTAACACTCTTAGGGGATGAATTTGGAAAAACTCTGAAATCAGTTTTGTAGTCTTTTAACGTACAGAATAAGACCGAAGTTAAAAATCTCTTACTCACACTTTAAAATTTTATTGCTCGCCATTTAAAATTTGAACCCCCTTTTAAACCCCCTTAGAGGTTGAATTTTTCTAATCGCTGAAAGAACTTTTTTCGTAAACTTTTAAGTCTCTAGCTCAAAAAAAGTGTTGCCCATACAAAGCTTTCTTAACCCCCTTAGGGGTGGAATTTTCTAAAACTCTGAAAGTACTTTATTATTAATTTTAATAAGTAACATTTTGAATAGTTTTAAGTCTAGTAAAAAATTAAGTTTTTCCCACACAACACTGGCTACCCTTCTTAAGGATCTTAAGCTCAGATCATAAAAAGAAATAGATATGAAACGGGGGCGTGGCGCGTGTCGCCGCGACATGGCCAAATGGGCATGTCACTGCCCGCCGCAGGTTAGTCGCAACTTGCCGTGATACTGAAATGTTCTCCCACATTTATTCAAAATGCCGAATTGTAGCGTGGTTACATGTAAAAATAGGAGTGAAACTAAAACCTACAAGAATAGTGGAGTCACGTACCACATATAAGTATTCGTATTTTCACTTATAAGTCAGTAAAAACAAATATTTTAACAAATAAACGCAACGCCGCATCATTTCTCGAGATCGTACTAACATATCGAACGAAAAAGCATATTTTTGTTCTGTGCGTTGTACATTGAACGTTCAATACAATAAGCAACCTGTACAGCGCTAAACCACGGCGCAATGTGTTAAACTCTATCGATATGGACGCTGCTTGATTTTTTTTTGTGGTACGGCCGCTGCTTGGCGTCGTGAACTAGAGGGGTGGCAAAGTGTAGTTACAGTTTACGCGTAATCGATATAATAGAAGTACGATATCATACTAGTGATTTTATTTCGACTACTTTCGCTGTTTTATTTTATTTTATTACTGTTTTGGTTGGGGGGCTATCTTAAAGGTAACTAATAATATACTAATAAGATTAAAAGGTACAAAAAATTTAAGGTACCTACTAATAAGATTTTCACTAAGTCGCAGTATGAACGATAAATACACATATTAATTTTTTATTTACAAGTATATATAATTTAGTTGCAAATGGCTCCAGAACAACTTCAAATGTGATATTATTATAAATGATTTATTTTAAATGAGTGTTTTTTTACTTTCATTTGATTGCATTACTACTAAATTATCCAAACGGCAAGTGTTAAATAAATACCTTCATTTTACGGGTCAGTGAATTGCAAATAATAAATATATTGATTTACAGTACTTATTTTATTTCTTATTTCGGTGCTGAGGCGATAATTGTCGGTTAGGGTGAATATCCACCAGAGATGTGCGAGGATGTGTTTTCATATATTTGACACCTCGCTCGCTTGAAACTTAGGTGTCAAATGTGTGGAAACACATCATCTCTGGTGGATACTCGGCCTTAGCCTTAAATCTCGTAATATGAGTAATGGATACATTATTTCGCGCCAAAATGCGAGCGAGATAGGCCTGGTACAGGTCAAAAATATCGATGCGACCAGATTTTTAAATGTATGTGAACACGAACTTATAAAAAGCCGTTTATGTTACTCTGCCTGTAGGTAGGTATTCGTCGATATTTTTTTACCTTTGCGATTTATGGTAACTCGTGTTATTTAAACTTGTAGCTAGAAGAATAAATACCAATTCATACCAAACTTATCATTTTATTACCCATCAATATCTTAACATAATAATTTAAATATCAATGTCGATAAAACATCATTTTTACGTTTGTCGCCCCCCTAGTGTAGTGCGTTAAAGCCAATCACAGCCCTTGTTTGCACGTTGACGTAGAATCACTGGCACCGCCCGAGTCTTTGTTTTTACACGGTTCAATTGTGTGTGGGCGCTGCGGTGGGAGAAAACTGGGGACATCGGTTTTGGTTGAAATGAAGCAGTACGGCACTTCTCCCTATTTTTATGTTCTGAGATCTTAAGGATTTCCTTAGGGATAGATTTTTTCAAAACGCTGAAAGTCTTTTTTTTTGTATTTTTATAAGTAATCTTTCTACAAAGTTTTAAGTGTCTAGCTCAGAAAAAGTGTTCCCCATACAAACCTTGCACCCTTTTTTAACCCCCTTAGGGAATGATTTTTGTAAAACGCCGAATGTAGTATTTTTCATGTTCTAATAAGTAATTTTTCGTCAAAATTTTAAGTCTCTATTAAAAAAAAAAATGTTTTTCCCATACAAACTTTGCACCCTATTTTACCCCCTTAGGGGTGAAATTTTCCAAAACACTGAAAGTACTTTCTTTGTATTTAAATAATCTTTCTACAAAGTTTTAGGACTCTAGCTAAAAATTTTGTCAATCCTTCTACTCGTGTGCGCTGTGGGTTGGGTATACGCAGCGGGCCGTCAATGCCATAAGAGTGCAGTACAATAATGCGTTCAGGGTGCTGTTGGGTCTGCCCCGCTATTGCAGTGCGTCCGGCATGTTCGCGGCGGCGGGCGTGCCGGGATTCCACGCAATAATGCGCAGTAGGGTGGCATCACTCATGCGGAGGGTGCGGGGTAGTACCAACAGCATCCTGCAATCGCTTGTTGAACGGGTAGACTGCCCGATAATGCGGTACTGGGACGAGGCGCATGCTCCGGTGCGTGCCCCCTCACGCCGATATTAGTTTTTCTAAGTTACTTGTTTTATTACTAACACTAGTTTTTAAGTTTTTTTTTAAGTTGATATATTGTTACTAACAAATTATGGATGAATTAGTCCGAAATAAATGATTTTTAATTTAATTTAATAAAAAAAATAGTTTCCCACATACAAATTTTGCACCCCTATTTTAGCCCCCTATTTTTAGGGGTAGAATTTTCTAAAACGCTGAAAGTACTTAATTTGTATTCTGATGACTAATCTTTCTACAAAGTTTTAAGTCTCTATTTAAAAAAAATATTGTTTCCCCCATACAAAATTTGCACCCCTATTTTACCCCCTTAGGGGTAGATTTTTTTAAAACACTGAATCTAGGTACTTTATTTGTATTCTAATGAATAATTTCTCTACAAAGTTTTAAGTCTATATTTAAAAAAAAGTAGTTTTTCCCATACAAACTTTGCACTCTATTTTACCCCTTTAGGGGTAGAATTTTCTAAAACCCTGAAAGTTCTTTATTTGTATTCTAATGACTGATCTTTCTACAAAGTTTTAAGTCTCTATTTAAAAAAAAAATGTTTCCCCCATACAAACCTTGCACCCCTATTTTACCCCCGTAGGGGTGGAATTTTCCAAAACGCTGAAAGTGTTTCATTTGTATTCTAATAACTAATTTTTCTACAAAGTTTAAGTCTATAGCTCAAAAAAAAAAGGTTCTCCCATACAAACTTTGCACCCCCATTTTACCCCCTTAGGGGTAGAATTTTCAAAAATCCCTTTTTTTCCCTAGCCCACGTTATAAAAGCAACATACTGTGCAAAAATCAACTCTCTAAGATTAGTAGGTAGTTTCGGCTGTGCGTTGATGATATATTTAAAAAAAAGTAGTTTTTCCCATACAAACTTTGCACTCTATTTTACCCCTTTAGGGGTAGAATTTTCTAAAACCCTGAAAGTTCTTTATTTGTATTCTAATGACTGATCTTTCTACAAAGTTTTAAGTCTCTATTTAAAAAAAAAATGTTTCCCCCATACAAACCTTGCACCCCTATTTTACCCCCGTAGGGGTGGAATTTTCCAAAACGCTGAAAGTGTTTCATTTGTATTCTAATAACTAATTTTTCTACAAAGTTTAAGTCTATAGCTCAAAAAAAAAAGGTTCTCCCATACAAACTTTGCACCCCCATTTTACCCCCTTAGGGGTAGAATTTTCAAAAATCCCTTTTTTTCCCTAGCCCACGTTATAAAAGCAACATACTGTGCAAAAATCAACTCTCTAAGATTAGTAGGTAGTTTCGGCTGTGCGTTGATGAGTGAGTGAGTGTGAGTGATTGAGTGAATAAGTCAGTCAGGACATAGGCATTTATTATGTATAAATAGATAGAAGATAATGAAACTCCCATTCAAATATCTCAAAAAATTATGAAGCTACATCCGTTTTAATGTCGCTTGTTAGAGTGAGAAAACGATGAGGGACTGTGACGTCAATATACTCGAGCGTCATAGTAAAAAACAATCGTTTCATATGAAGGTGCGTTTTGCGGAAAAGGGACAGAACATACCCCCTCTTAAAACTTTGGACTCTTATAACTTAATCATTACCTATATAACCTCTTGCTTAGTTTTTTTCTCCATTTGACTATATTTATTTTAAATTCTTTTTCGAGAAAATACATTACGATTATTTACCATATTTTCGATTCCTGAGCTATAACCACGAACTTCGGAATTCGAAAATATTCGGGTATCTCTATCTCTATCGCACTAACCATACTCGAGTGACAGGGATGCAAATATATGAACATTGAGTATCGGTTTTCGTGGTAGCGCCGCAGGTACTTTGGCTGAATGCGCCGAGCGCGTGCCATTGTCATTCAAAAAAAACAAATTCGTGTTAATTATATTGTTCAAATTTGTTGATTTCATTTATTGAAATTACGACATAAAACGACATTTGCGCATATAAGTTCTCATATCAGAATCGAATATTTTTTTATGGTTTATATTTTAGCATTTGTCTCGTAAAGGTCTATCGTAGACGGGATTTAAATTATTAATAAGTGAAAGGCAAAGCAATTCCGCCATTTTGACGAAAATTTGACGGTTCTTATAGCTGACAGTTGGAGCAGCGTTTGATTTCAATAAAAATAAATGAAAAATTAAATGAAGTCGTATATTTCGGAAAATTAATTAACTGTCGCAGTCGGATAAAAACTATCCTAAGTTGCAGCTAGAATAATAATGTACCTATATAAAATGTTTCATATTTTTCCGTTCATGGGATGCTGAGAACATTCGAACCGCGCAAAGCTTAGTTTCAAACTGGCTGATTCTTTTTTTAATTTAGAGATTTATTATAAGTTTATAACACTGGCATAGATAAAACGCTGAATGTTAAATTACTGGTTGCAATAATGGTGGTCATTATATATGGTTTCCGAACACATTATAGAGGATTTTTGATATGGGTTTAGATAAACAGTTATATCTTATAACTCCCAGTTTTTCTGTGCAATTGTATGTCTTGGAACAAACGCAAAAGTAATAGTCAACTGTCGCCTACAATGAAGCCTCCCAATCCCAACATGATTATATTCCCAAATATCACCATTATCTTATATGCGCTGTAACATAAAAGGCTCCCCTACTTAAGAATCTCCTTTGCGACCGGTCTTGCGCCGAGTGTACTACTCTCTAGGTTTTTGAGTGAAAAACCTACAGAATAGTTGTTCCCGTTGACCGTCATGATATTTGGCAAAAAGTAAGGTTCATTAAGGAAGCGATTCGTTTTTTTTTACTTTTAATTAATTTATCTAATCATAAATAGTATTTTATGCAACTGTTGTATAAGAAGGGTCTTAAAACGCGAGTGGCGTGGGTTGCGATACTTGCGATGCGAGGCTTGGCGACCATTGCAATTAAAGACGCCACGAGCGTTTTTAGACCAGTTATATACCGTTGCATACAATACTTTTTCTACGACAAATTTTAAATAAATAGCAAACTATAGGTTAGACTTTTCTGGCAGCAAGATTTCTATTTAATCTTTTACTCACTCAGGCAATTTCTTCAGGAGTGCAGTTATTAATTTCATCGATCATTTTAAAAGGATCGTACACTTCTGTCTTCACAAACACGAATAAAATCTTAATATCTTATTCATAGTTTACTTTTATATAAGTACCTACTGTGTTTTCTCCTAAATTGTGATGTGGTGTTATTTTGGCTGGCAATAAATTAATTTCTTTCTTTCTTTCTTTCTTAATAATTTAGGACTAATAGTTTATCATATTTCGTCTTTTCATTTTGAACTGTATTTTAGTGGGAAATCGGAAATGTGACACCTCTTGTTTATGGTTTGTTTTGTTTTGAATTTGTTTGCACTTGCCATCCAAACCAAACCAAACTGTTTTTTTTCATAAATAATACCAAGAATTTATAAAACATGTATAACACACAATAAATTATGATTTATTATTATTGTAGTAGATAATTTATAGTATACAAATGTTAAATCGTAAATAAATACTTTTATTTCAAAATATTTGTTTATAAAGTTGGCACCACTGCAATATAGCGGCTGATTAAAAAAAAGTTAAACAGTGCTTTTATGAAAAATGTATGAACCAAAAAGTACTACGCTAAACAGTGCGTTTTTGGGCCATAGAGCATAGAGTTTTTCGACGACTTATTATTGGTGTATTTGAGCTACAGCCCATATAAATGACAGATAACGGAACAGGAGTAGAAAAATATGTAAATGAGAGCACAGCGAAACATTTAAGCTACATATTCAATCTCTGTATAAAGGAAGGTATTTTTCCTGAGAAGTTAAAAATATCTGTTGTCAAACCCTTATTTAAGAAAGGGGACAATGATGACCCTCAAAACTACAGACCGATGTCACTAATACCCATATCTTCTAAAGTTACGACTTAATTAATACTGTATTAGAATGTGTTAATAACAGAGTACCTATTAGTGCTATTTTACTGATATTTCAAAAGCGTTTGACAATGTCGATTTCAAGACGTTACTACGACTATATAAACTTGACAAGTATGGTATTTGAAGCTCGGGAGAATTTCAAGTCCACTTTGATTTATACAATAGGATATGAACTACATTAATTATAACATTTTACCCGACTGTGGCTAATCCCAAAAGAATGGTAATGGATTAATTGTTTCGTTAAGTATTTATAGTTTGCTACCACCTCTAGTATTTTTTTTTGCAGTTATTATAGATAATGATACTTACAGAACCCTTCGTGCGCGAGTCTGACTCGCACTTGGCCGGTTTTTTAGATTTAACGTAGTTTTAATTTAATTTAGGTAATGTTAATTATCATCTGTGGTCTACAACCCTACGGTCGAGGTTCATTTGAACTTCATGAAACAACAAGATCGATTAAAAAAAACATGGAACAGAAAGAGAAAGTTAAAAACTAACTAAACCTAACCTAAACTATGTGAACCTAAACTACTATATACACATATTTCCCCCAAATCGCTGCCACTAGGCAGAGTACCCATAAGGCTGGCTGCGTTGCCCCGTTGAATGGCAATGCCAATTCGCTGTGCGAGGAACGAGCCAGCCCTGTTGTCACCAGAGGACCGGATGAGCATGTAACTTAGCTTTTTAAAAAGGTTATTTGCATCCGGTCCCCAAGGACCCAGGGTCTCCACGGCAAACGCCGCAAATATGTAATTCTCGCTAAGATTTGCATATTTGCGGCGCTTTGCTGCCTCAGCCTCGGTGGCCGCTCCACCAGCCCTCAACGACGTCGTGCCCAAGTGGGACGGCGCTAGTGTATCCACACACGTGGCATCCCAGACTAAGGGCCGCCCCTGTTGCCAAGGCACGAGAGTCATCCCGTCGGGTCTCTTGCCGTCATCACGTGCTAGGCCATTTGGTTCTATCATCATCTTGTATTTACTTTAGAAAATAAATGTATATTTTAGTTTCACAAATATAAAATCTAAATCTGAACATAAGCGCATAAAAGTGGATTTTTGATGCGTTCACTTAGAAGTTTGATTTATTTCACAGCTCCAAGGAATTGCGACCCAATCATGGCGATCATGTGAGATCAATTTCAACTTGATTTCTACACGCGTTCTCGAGATAAACACATGGACAAAAGCATTTTTTTTCCTTTTGAGATAGGTATGGAAACCTAGTTAATTATTACATCATTTGCTATTTAACCCACCTGCCAAACATGATCCTCGAGTTTGTTAAAAAATTCCATAAGAATATGTCCAATGTGGCAGGTACTGCCAGCCACACCTCCGACGAGAGGTATCTGCCGTATTTGCATGTTCACGTCACGCATGGTTTCTCAAGTGGCAAGACGTGTGTTCCCGTGCCTATAGCTCATGAGAGTATTTTAAATAAATTACAGCGTTACCTTTTATTAGCTTCCCAAATCAATGTGTATCGTAGTGTAAGTCAGCAGCTGAAGCGAGAACTTGTTTGTTTACTGTGTCATCTCCACTTATAATCTCCACTTATAATAAATCTCTAAATTAAAAAAAGAATCAGCCAGTTTGAAACTAAGCTTTGCGCGGTTCGAATGTTCTCAGCATCCCATGAACGGAAAAATATGAAACATTTTATATAGGTACATTATTATTCTAGCTGCAACTTAGGATAGTTTTTATCCGACTGCGACAGTTAATTAATTTTCCGAAATATACGACTTCATTTAATTTTTCATTTATTTTTATTGAAATCAAACGCTGCCGCTGCTCCAACTGTCAGCTACAAGAACCGTAAAATTTTCGTCAAAATGGCGGAATTGCTTTGCCTTTCACTTATTAATAATTTAAATCCCGTCTACGATAGACCTTTACGAGACAAATGCTAAAATATAAACCATAAAAAAATATTCGATTCTGATATGAGAACTTATATGCGCAAATGTCGTTTTATGTCGTAATTTCAATAAATGAAATCAACAAATTTGAACAATATAATTAACACGAATTTGTTTTTTTTGAATGACAATGGCACGCGCTCGGCGCATTCAGCCAAAGTACCTGCGGCGCTACCACGAAAACCGATACTCAATGTTCATATATTTGCATCCCTGTCACTCGAGTATGGTTAGTGCGATAGAGATAGAGATACCCGAATATTTACGAATTCCGAAGTTCGTGGTTATAGCTCAGGAATCGAAAATATGGTAAATAATCATAATGTATTTTCTCGAAAAAGAATTTAAAATAAATATAGTTAAATGGAGAAAAAAACAAAGCAAGAGGTTATATAGGTAATGATTAAGTTATAAGAGTCCAAAGTTTTAAGAGGGGGTATGTTCTATCCCTTTTCCGCAAAACGCACCTTCATATGAAACGATTGTTTTTTACTATGACGCTCGAGTATATTGACGTCACAGTCCCTCATCGTTTTCTCACTCTAACAAGCGACATTAAAACGGATGTAGCTTCATAATTTTTTGAGATATTTGAATGGGAGTTTCATTATCTTCTATCTATTTATACATAATAAATGCCTATGTCCTGACTGACTTATTAACTCACTCACTCACTCGCTCACTCATCAACGCACAGCCGAAACTACTAATCTTAGAGAGTTGATTTTTGCACAGTATGTTGCTTTTATAACGTGGGCTAGGGATAAAAAGGGATTTTTGAAAATTCTACCCTAAGGGGGTAAAATGGGGGTACAAAGTTTGTATGGGAGAACCTTTTATTTTTGAGCTATAGACTTAAACTTTGTAGAAAAATTAGTTATTAGAATACAAATGAAACACTTTCAGCGTTTTGGAAAATTCCACCCCTACGGGGGTTAAATAGGGGTGCAAGGTTTGTATGGGGAAAACATTTTTTTTTTAAATAGAGACTTAAAACTTTGTAGAAAGATCAGTCATTAGAATACAAATAAAGAACTTTCAGGGTTTTAGAAAATTCAACCCCTAAAGGGGTAAAATAGAGTGCAAAGTTTGTATGGGAAAAACTACTTTTTTTTAAATAGAGACTTAAAACTTTGTAGAGAAATTATTCATTAGAATACAAATAAAGTACCTAGATTCAGTGTTTTAAAAAAATCTACCCCTAAGGGGGTAAAATAGGGGTGCAAATTTTGTATGGGGGAAACAATATTTTTTTTTAAATAGAGACTTAAAACTTTGTAGAAAGATTAGTCATCAGAATACAAATTAAGTACTTTCAGCGTTTTAGAAAATTCTACCCCTAAAAATAGGGGGCTAAAATAGGGGTGCAAAGTTTGTATGTGGGAAACTATTTTTTTTAGCTAGAGTCCTAAAACTTTGTAGAAAGATTATTTAAATACAAAGAAAGTACTTTCAGCGTTTTGGAAAATTTCACCCCTAAGGGGGTAAAATAGGGTGCAAAGTTTGTATGGGAAAAACATATTTTTTTTTAATAGAGACTTAAAATTTTGACGAAAAATTACTTATTAGAACATGAAAAATACTACATTCGGCGTTTTACAAAAATCATTCCCTAAGGGGGTTAAAAAAGGGTGCAAGGTTTGTATGGGGAACACTTTTTCAGAGCTAGACACTTAAAACTTTGTAGAAAGATTACTTATAAAAATACAAAAAAAATACTTTCAGCGTTTTGAAAAAATCTATCCCTAAGGGGGATAAAAAGGGGTGCAAAGTTTTTATCAGGGAAAGTTTATGTTTTTGAGTTAGAGACTTGAAACTTTGTAGAAAGATTACTTATTAAAATACAAAAAAAGAACACAAATCGTTTTAGAAAATTCCACCCCTAATAGGGTTAAAAAGGAGAGCAAGCTTTGCATGGGCAACACTTTTTTTTGAGTTAGACTTAAAACTTTGCAAAAATATTACTTATTAGAATACTAAAAAAGAACTTTCAGCGTTTTAGAAAACTCCATCCCTAAGGGAATCCTTAAGATCCTTAAGAAGGGTAGCCAGTGTTGTGTGGGAAAAACTTTTTTTTTTACTAGACTTAAAACTATTCAAAATGTTACTTATTAAAATTAATAATAAAGTACTTTCAGAGTTTTAGAAAATTCTACCCCTAAAGGGGTAAAATAGAGTGGAAAGTTTGTATGGGAAAAACAACTTTTTTTAAATAGAGACTTAAAACTTTGAAATTATTCATTAGAATACAAATAAAGTACCTAGATTCAGTGTTTTAAAAAAATCTACCCCTAAGGGGGTAAAATAGGGGTGCAAATTTTGTATGGGGGAAACAATATTTTTTTTAAATAGAGACTTAAAACTTTGTAGAAAGATCAGTCATTAGAATACAAATAAAGAACTTTCAGGGTTTTAGAAAATTCTACCCCTAAAGGGGTAAAATAGAGTGGAAAGTTTGTATGGGAAAAACAACTTTTTTTAAATAGAGACTTAAAACTTTGAAATTATTCATTAGAATACAAATAAAGTACCTAGATTCAGTGTTTTAAAAAAATCTACCCCTAAGGGGGTAAAATAGGGGTGCAAATTTTGTATGGGGGAAACAATATTTTTTTTAAATAGAGACTTAAAACTTTGTAGAAAGATTAGTCATCAGAATACAAATTAAGTACTTTCAGCGTTTTAGAAAATTCTACCCCTAAAAATAGGGGTGCAAAGTTTGTATGTGGGAAACTATTTTTTTTAGCTAGAGTCCTAAAACTTTGTAGAAAGATTATTTAAATACAAAGAAAGTACTTTCATTGTTTTGGAAAATTTCACCCCTAAGGGGGTAAAATAGGGTGCAAAGTTTGTATGGGAAAAACATATTTTTTTTAATAGAGACTTAAAATTTTGACGAAAAATTACTTATTAGAACATGAAAAATACTACATTCGGCGTTTTACAAAAATCATTCCCTAAGGGGGTTAAAAAAGGGTGCAAGGTTTGTATGGGGAACACTTTTTCTGAGCTAGACACTTAAAACTTTGTAGAAAGATTATAAAAATACAAAAAAAAGATATTCAGCGTTTTGAAAAAATCTATCCCTAAGGGGGATAAAAAGGGGTGCAAAGTTTTTATCAGGGAAAGTTTATGTTTTTGAGTTAGAGACTTGAAACTTTGTAGAAAGATTACTTATTAAAATACAAAAAAAGAACACAAATCGTTTTAGAAAATTCCACCCCTAATAGGGTTAAAAAGGAGAGCAAGCTTTGCATGGGCAACACTTTTTTTTGAGTTAGACTTAAAACTTTGCAAAAAGATTACTTATTAAAATACTAAAAAAGAACTTTCAGCGTTTTAGAAAACTCCATCCCTAAGGGAATCCTTAAGATCCTTAAGAAGGGTAGCCAGTGTTGTGTGGGAAAAACTTTTTTTTTTACTAGACTTAAAACTATTCAAAATGTTACTTATTAAAATTAATAATAAAGTACTTTCAGAGTTTTAGAAAATTCCACCCCTAAGGGGGTTAAGAAAGCTTCGTATGGGCAACACTTTTTTTGAGCTAGAGACTTAAAAGTTTACGAAAAAAGTTCTTTCAGCGATTAGAAAAATTCAACCTCTAAGGGGGTTTAAAAGGGGGTTCAAATCTTAAATGGCGAGCAATAAAATTTTAAAGTGTCAGTAAGAGATTTTTAACTTCGGTCTTATTCTGTACGTTAAAAGACTACAAAACTGATTTCAGAGTTTTTCCAAATTCATCCCCTAAGAGTGTTAAAATTGGTTCAAAGTTTGAGTATTTCAAGGCATTTTTAAAGTATGAGATTTTTAACTTTGGTTTTAGACTGTTTGTTCACAAACTAGAAAATGAACATCAACTTTTTTTTTAATTATCCCCTAAAAGAGGGTTCAAATTTTGTATTGAGAGAAATCATTTTCTAAGACGATAAAAAGTTCTACAAGGACGAAGTCGCGGGCAACAGCTAGTATTTAATATTTTTGGTTAACTTCGCAAATCAATTATGTTTTGAATCGCGTCGTAATGAATGACATTATTGATTGATCGGAATCCTCAGTCATACTCATAAGGGAACACAAAGAAGAAGAATATTATTTTGTGTTTTTTATTCCAAAATTTCTATAAATATTTGATTACTTACGTTCATACTTAAAATTTGTAAGATGGCGTTTGGTCTTCTCAAAATAGTTTATCGGCTACGTAACTTAACGTACTTTAAAGTACAAGAATAACGCAGTTTTTCGGCCGCATCGTCTAAACCGATGGCAATATTGAACGACTCATGGTCAACAGTGACAGGGAAAGTCGACGAAGTCAACAAAGTCTTAGACATATCAACTTCGATCTCTAAACGGAGGAGTCACGACTCTCAGTAATGAGGGACATGACGCGACGAGGAGGTTTTCAGTTGTAAGTATCTCCCGTTACCGCCGGTAAGTTGCACCACAATATCATTAGATCAATTGATGTACGCAAATCGTAATACTTTTGCCACCTGGATATTATTCAAGATAAGTACTCATTTGATAATCAAATTAGCCATTTATCTTGTTTTTGTATCAGTATTTATTAGCCGTAGTAATTATGGAACAGGTGCATACTCATACGTCATGAAATATTGATAATGATCTGTATTTATTTTGACGTGAGTCTTTGTATTAGGTAGTTTCTAATATTTAAAACAAAGTTCAGTAATATCGTCTTCGGTTACCGCAATTATTATCTACTTATTCAAAAAAATAAGTATTGTGACTATCCAGTCAAATACTTATGCTACTGGAACTAAACAAAATGATAAATAGCAAGATGGTGGTTAAGAACGAATTTGTTAAAAGCAAAGATGATGATAAATGGCAAGAAGAACAAAATCAAAAACTAAAAGGAGAGGTGGTAGAATATTTATTTATTTATTTATTTATTCAGGCAAGGTAACAAACTGTAAATTATTTTACACATAATTAGCATAGTTCTAAGAAAATAATATTAAATTTACATTTCTATAACAACCAAGCACAATATACTAGCTACTTAAATAACAAATCGAGATGAGGTAATTGAGCAAGAGTCTAACTTATTGTAATTAACTAAAACTAACTTAAGTATTTGAGATTATACAGTACATTAATGAGATCGTGTAATAAAAATAAACATATCTAACTATGGGACAATTTTGCAACGCAAGTCTTAAATTTATTGAAACTTAAATGGAATGTATCAATATCATTACAGATATTATTGTAGGATGTACACATACGAGCCAGGGGACTGTGTAGGGTAACATTGTTGGAAGCTACTGGTAATAGAAACTGAGCAGGACTGCGACTTGGTCTAGAATATACTCGAAACTGTAAATTACAAATGAGATCAGAGTCTAACTTATTATTAATAATTTTATATAATATTGCCAATTCATTTACTCTTCTTCTATTTTGCAAACTTTCAATTTTGAAATGTTGTAGTCTGTCTTCGTATGTCGGTAGTTTTCGTTTGAGTCGCAATTTATACACTAAATGACGCATAAATTTCCTTTGAACCGATTCTATACGATCAATATGGTTATTATAATAGGGTGACCAAACAGTGGAACAATATTCTAGACAGCTTCTAATTAATGCGAAATATATGGCTAACATACAATTATCTACTCATACAATATATATGAGTAGATACATGAGATTCATGCGCTCAGGTACCATTAGGTAGGTATATAGTTTTTTTTAATATAGTTATCGCCATAATTCTACCACTGAAACCGGGGTTACCTTTTTTTTTTACGGAGTGGAAATGCTCTTACGCATGCCCCCAGCCTAGGGTAAGCTATAATGGGGGGTATGTGGAACTCTCACCCTGCAGCCAACATAAATAACGATTACGAGGTCATTATAAATATCATTGGGTTCGAATCCCGGTCAGGGCATTTATTTGTGTGTTTATCACGAATATTTGTTTCTGAGTTATGGATGTTACATCTATATCTATCTATACATATAATAAAGCTGTAGAGGGTCGAAAGTCTGTACATTGAAGATATTGGCAAAAAAATCAGTTGACCCCTCAACTGATTTTTTTGCCTTAGAATCGATAACAAAACACACTTCAACAGTTTTTAGAATGTTTGTCTGTTTGTCGGTTTGTCTGTCTGTTTATATGTAACGGCATCACGTGAAAACGAGCGAATGGATTAATGTAAGACTTTTACTAAAACGTTAAATGGACCTTCAGCCAGGCATTAAAAATCATAAAGATTAGGGTTCAAAGGGGGTAAAAAATGGGGTTAATCTTTGTATGGGAACTCCTTGAATCCATGAGCTAATGACTTGAAAGTTGGCAAACATATACTTGACTAGAAAGTAAAAATAACCTCATTCAACATTTGTGAAATGTAGGGATAAAACGTGAAAAATATGGGATGAAAAATGCGACGGCAGGGAATAACAGGTTTCGTCACCTTGGTAATAAATAACACGTTACGGTATTCGAATATTCATCATGTTCTAACAACTGATACGTAGTCCGGTGGTTTCGCCTATAGACTACGAACTCGGTGTTCCCAAGTTCAAACCCAGCGACCGGCATGCAGTTTTTGTATTTAAGTAAATAATAGTTTTTATGTTTTTAGTGTTAGATAGTGATAGATTTTTAAAAACGCAGTGAATCATGAAGGTTCTAGAAAAAAATTGCGACAGCTGACAAAATTGGACGTTTCAGGAATCGCTAATATTTTTTTACGATGTAAATTAGTAATCATTGCGTTAATATTACAGATAAAGTTGCATGCATGAATGAACATTTATTTAATTCCGAAATTACTAAGTGGTTCTTCAAATGAAAAACGATACCTAAAAGCTTCCAAGTACTATAGCGTGGGCAAGTATGATTTTTTTTCTGACGTAACTTTTTTTGGCGGAACTCTTGATTCTCGGAAAATGCATTACAGAACGTTTAAAGCTCGAGAACATGTTTACAAGGCACGAGACACTGTGGCAAAATTGCAGAAAAAAATTCAGGTCAAAAAAACTTAAAAACCAAGGTGACCAAATTTTACTTCATCTGACTTGACGTGTGTGAATTTGAAAAGCGAAATGTCAAGGAGAACGCTATGAAAATGCCGCGTAGCAAGGCGGATATTTGGGGATTATTTAGTTTCATATACATATAATTGCCAAGTCTTGAGAATACAAGAACAAACAAATGTTTGGTATGTATCACTTACTTTTGTAATTATGTATATGGATTTAACGTTGTATGTGGTATCTCTTATTTGGGAATACTTTAATACCTACCTACTGTATTTTTAAGTTAGAGTAAGTTAATGGAACATCACACACACACTAAATCTTTAACCAAAGGTTTGCAGTATAATGCCGATAATCGTTGGAATGATACCAACAACGATTTTCGATTTCCTCAGAAAAGTAGTACTTTATATTTTTTTATGACCAAATTGTGCAATTTAAATTTAAAACAGGTGTTTTAGGGAATGATATATTACTATATTATGATATTTGTAAATTTAAATATTAGTCGGAGATAAGAATATTGCCTTCAGCGCCCCCTATTACTTACATTATGACTTCGGTTGTAATTGTAATGTGCTTTTACTATAATGTCAGGTAACGAGGATATATTTTTCTGGGCAAACTCGGGATCTCATTAGTTCCGCCGTGCGCTAACAGAGGGCTATAACGGGTATTATTTGAATAAGAGACAGAACAATAGATGGTTGGGATGACTCTAATGGAAGAGAAAAGTCGGAGAGAAAGTGGAAGCTCTCCTTGATGGAGAAATAATCGCGAACATGGTTTGGGGTGACGGAAACCGAGAACCGAAATTGCCAGTCCCCAGTTACAGAATAACCCCAAATCACTGTATGTTGGCTGATAATAATTGAGGAGCTCCGTCAATTCCTCAAGGATCTCATAATCGCCTTTGGCACTACATTAGTTGCTACTTAAACGAAATCATATCAGAATATATGTGACGTAATTTACATCATTGAGGAGTTCCATAAGTTATCTGTGGTATTCATCAACAGTTCCACTTCACCAAATGTTTGGTTCAATACCTCATTGATCCCATCATCCAACTTTTTTTTGAAAACAATAAGGCCAATCTGGAAGTATACACTTTAAAATGAAAAAAAAATATATACGAATCGGTTCATAAATGACGGAGTACTAAGGTAACAAACATTTAAAAAAACTTATAACCTGTTTGAGAACCTCCTCCTTATTTTGAAGTCAATGAAAAAGTTAAAATTGTTTCTAGGTACAATAAGTTTCATTAACAATTTTACCTACGGAGGCAAAAAGAATATTACAATTAAAATGAAATTGAGAACCATTCGTCCAAAATGAAGGACTTTAAGTGAAATTTTACTATACTGGATGTGGAGTATGTTTTTTAATAAGTTACAGCAGGATCTTAAGCGGATCTTAAAGTTCGTCTTCGGTCTCATATCAAATGACTGGGATGGAGGTGATGAAGAGGTTCTGCTTCTGAGTCTTTTTGGCCTTCCAAAGAAGTTCGGCCTTCAGGCTTCTGCCAGAGTTCACTGGTGTTCTGTGGTTCCTTAATTTATCCCTTGCTGCCGCAGAAGTAATGCAGTCTTTTGAAATTTTAAGAAGGTTCCTAACTCTGGGTTTCCTTACGTGCGAGATTTATGGAAGGATATTGCATCGATCTTACTTCCTCTTTGGTCATCGGCCGGGGCACAAGGCTCTTTTGAAAAGAAAAGCCTTTCGCCTAGCTTCATATTGTTAGAAGGTGGCTACTTGGAAGGAGGATAGTAGCTCTAGGCTTCTACATTCTGCCGGGGCTCCGATTTCGTGCTCGCAGCAATTGCTTTTACCACTAAGAACATAATGTATGTATATGACGAAAAAAGAAAAATTCAGTGTGGTTAGTTTGTAGCCACTTTCTTAATACATCACTCAAAATGATGCAAACGGAACCAAATTGAATGGTTTATAAGAATAGTAATACATGACTCTTATTTAAAACTAGCTGTTGCCCGCGACTTCGTCCTTGTAGAACTTTTTATCGTCTTAGAAAATGATTTCTCTCAATACAAAATTTGAACCCTCTTTTAGGGGATAATTAAAAAAAAAGTTGATGTTCATTTTCTAGTTTATGAACAAACAGTCTAAAACCAAAGTTAAAAATCTCATACTTTAAAAATGCCTTGAAATACTCAAACTTTGAACCAATTTTAACACTCTTAGGGGATGAATTTGGAAAAACTCTGAAATCAGTTTTGTAGTCTTTTAACGTACAGAATAAGACCGAAGTTAAAAATCTCTTACTCACACTTTAACATTTTATTGCTCGCCATTTAAAATTTGAACCCCCTTTTAAACCCCCTTAGAGGTTGAATTTTTCTAATCGCTGAAAGAACTTTTTTCGTAAACTTTTAAGTCTCTAGCTCAAAAAAAGTGTTGCCCATACAAAGCTTTCTTAACCCCCTTAGGGGTGGAATTTTCTAAAACTCTGAAAGTACTTTATTATTAATTTTAATAAGTAACATTTTGAACAGTTTTAAGTCTAGTAAAAAAAAAAGTTTTTCCCACACAACACTGGCTACCCTTCTTAAGGATCTTAAGGATCCCCTTAGGGATGGAGTTTTCTAAAACGCTGAAAGTTCTTTTTAGTAGGTATTCTAATAAGTAATCTTTTTGCAAAGTTTTAAGTCTAACTCAAAAAAAAGTGTTGCCCATGCAAAGCTTGCTCTCCTTTTTAACCCTATTAGGGGTGGAATTTTCTAAAACGATTTGTGTTCTTTTTTTGTATTTTAATAAGTAATCTTTCTACAAAGTTTCAAGTCTCTAACTCAAAAACATAAACTTTCCCTGATAAAAACTTTGCACCCCTTTTTATCCCCCTTAGGGATAGATTTTTTCAAAACGCTGAAAGTCTTTTTTTTTTGTATTTTTATAAGTAATCTTTCTACAAAGTTTTAAGTGTCTAGCTCTGAAAAAGTGTTCCCCATACAAACCTTGCACCCTTTTTTAACCCCCTTAGGGAATGATTTTTGTAAAACGCCGAATGTAGTATTTTTCATGTTCTAATAAGTAATTTTTCGTCAAAATTTTAAGTCTCTATTAAAAAAAAATATGTTTTTCCCATACAAACTTTGCACCCTATTTTACCCCCTTAGGTGTGAAATTTTCTAAAACGCTGAAAGTACTTTCTTTGTATTTAAATAATCTTTCTACAAAGTTTTAGGACTCTAGCTAAAAAAAATAGTTTCCCACATACAAACTTTGCACCCCTATTTTAGCCCCCTATTTTTAGGGGTAGAATTTTCTAAAACGCTGAAAGTACTTAATTTGTATTCTGATGACTAATCTTTCTACAAAGTTTTAAGTCTCTATTTAAAAAAAATATTGTTTCCCCCATACAAAATTTGCACCCCTATTTTACCCCCTTAGGGGTAGATTTTTTTAAAACACTGAATTCTAGGTACTTTATTTGTATTCTAATGAATAATTTCTCTACAAAGTTTTAAGTCTCTATTTAAAAAAAAGTAGTTTTTCCCATACAAACTTTGCACTCTATTTTACCCCTTTAGGGGTAGAATTTTCTAAAACCCTGAAAGTTCTTTATTTGTATTCTAATGACTGATATTTCTACAAAGTTTTAAGTCTCTATTTAAAAAAAAAATGTTTCCCCCATACAAACCTTGCACCCCTATTTTACCCCCGTAGGGGTGGAATTTTCCAAAACGCTGAAAGTGTTTCATTTGTATTCTAATAACTAATTTTTCTACAAAGTTTAAGTCTATAGCTCAAAAAAAAAGGTTCTCCCATACAAACTTTGCACCCCCATTTTACCCTCTTAGGGGTAAAATTTTCAAAAATCCCTTTTTATCCCTAGCCCACGTTTTAAAAGCAACATACTGTGCAAAAATCAACTCTCTAAGATTAGTAGTTTCGGCTGTGCGTTGATGAGTGAGTGAGTGAGTGATTGAGTGAATAAGTCAGTCAGGACATAGGCATTTATTATGTATAAATAGATAGAAGATAATGAAACTCCCATTCAAATATCTCAAAAAATTATGAAGCTACATCCGTTTTAATGTCGCTTGTTAGAGTGAGAAAACGATGAGGGACTGTGACGTCAATATACTCGAACGTCATAGTAAAAAACAATCGTTTCATATGAAGGTGCGTTTTGCGGAAAAGGGACAGAACATACCCCCTCTTAAAACTATGGACTCTTATAACTTAATCATTACCTATATAACCTCTTGCTTTGTTTTTTTCTCCATTTGACTATATTTATTTTAAATTCTTTTTCGAGAAAATACATTATGATTATTTACCATATTATCGATTCCTGAGCTATAACCACGAACTTCGGAATTCGTAAATATTCGGGTATCTCTATCTCTATCGCACTAACCATACTCGAGTGACAGGGATGCAAATATATGAACATTGAGTATCGGTTTTCGTGGTAGCGCCGCAGGTACTTTGGCTGAATGCGCCGAGCGCGTGCCATTGTCATTCAAAAAAAACAAATTCGTGTTAATTATATTGTTCAAATTTGTTGATTTCATTTATTGAAATTACGACATAAAACGACATTTGCGCATATAAGTTCTCATATCAGAATCGAATATTTTTTTATGGTTTATATTTTAGCATTTGTCTCGTAAAGGTCTATCGTAGACGGGATTTAAATTATTAATAAGTGAAAGGCAAAGCAATTCCGCCATTTTGACGAAAATTTTACGGTTCTTGTAGCTGACAGTTGGAGCAGCGGCAGCGTTTGATTTCAATAAAAATAAATGAAAAATTAAATGAAGTCGTATATTTCGGAAAATTAATTAACTGTCGCAGTCGGATAAAAACTATCCTAAGTTGCAGCTAGAATAATAATGTACCTATATAAAATGTTTCATATTTTTCCGTTCATGGGATGCTGAGAACATTCGAACCGCGCAAAGCTTAGTTTCAAACTGGCTGATTCTTTTTTTAATTTAGAGATTTATTATAAGTGGAGATAACAATATTCACACAAGTATTGAAAACCATAATATAGTAATTTCACTTTCTACTCATAATATAATTGCAAACGTTTGTAAGTTTGGATGATTGTTACCTACTCAGACACCTGAAAACGGCAGAACATCTTTAAGTGACTCTTGCCCCACAGATAAATTATTATATTTTGCATTAAGACATTGAATACCATTTTAGGAATTATTACCTAACGGAAGTTGATCAAATAGGAAATAGAAGTTAATACTAAAGTTCACGCGGACGAAGTCGCGGGCAAAAGCTAGTATGTATATAAGTATCACTATGTATTTATTTATTATATATATCGTCGCCTAGTACCCACAACACAAGCCTTATTGAGCTTACCGTCGGCCTAGGTTGATTTGTGTAAGATTGTCCCGTAATATTTATTTATTTATTATTTATTGCGTTAAAGCAGTGTGTGAAATTCCTTCGACAAAATTACACATGAACAAATTTAAGTAAGGAACTAATATTCAAAACTTTTTTGTCACAAAATATGAGTTAATGATGCCAGTCTACGGTTAATCACGAATAGAATCTTATCTTATCTTTTGTTTCGTGTAAAGAGGTATTTTACTACGTGCAGTAAAATTCAATTGAAAAATGGTAGGTATGAATGTGAAAACAATTTCGCCCGTTGATAAGAGATTAGTCCACATTTTAATGTCTAAGAAATGTATGTATAAGAAATAATCGGTATTTTTGTCATTTACTTATCTTAATTTGACATCACTGTGATAAATCAGGTTTTGAATATGCTAATAATATTACTAAATATCCTCTAAGATTTTCTAAGAGTCCACGTTTGCAAAATAGGCAACATTTTACGTCACAACTTTAGCATTATCTCCGCCGCACGTAAGATTCGTGGAATTTATGTAGGTATATTTTCTCTAATACTCGTATGCTCGGTAATATCCGCCTTACTATAGCAAAATTAGTCCATGAAGTTCCTCGTTACTGCCGAGCGTTTAAAACTTAAAATCATTATTGCAAATTTAAAACTTAAAATCATTATTGTACAGTTTCAGTGGCCAGGAAACTGTATGAACTATCATTACTGTATACTTTTTTACCTTTTAACCATATGATTTGACTAAGACAAATCACTGCAAACAGCCAAATGCTCGTACGTTTCAAGGCCTAGCAATTTATCACAACAACTTGCTATTGTTAGAATGAAAGGAATGTATGGTTGTCTCTTTCCAACTATTGCAAGTTCGTGTGCCAAATTGCGCCCGTTCGTAAGTTTTCCAGTGTTATCTTTTTTAAATTTACATAGACAAAACTGTTAAGTGATCGAAGTGACGTTTTTAAAATGTTTCAAATAGAGGAAATGAAGAAATAAAAATATTTATTGATATAATAGTAGTTTATATGACTGTACATAATGAAGGGCATTAAACACGAGTGTGGGTTTATGAAACGAGCCGAAGGCGAGTTTCACAATAACATCACACGAGTGTCTTAATGCCTAATTATGTACAGTTACATACACTACTTTATCTATCCACATATCATAAGCCGCATATTATGACCGGCATCGCGGCGTTGTTTTCTGGCAGCTGCCATAGTTTTTTCTTAATTCAGAGACAAACTAGAGTCGGATCCAACTGCCATATCGTTCGATATCTTACTTACGATTGACATTTGTCAAATTTGTATGCAAATTGACAATTTATTTCGAACTAAACGTCATCTCGACTGATATTAGAATAGAGGTCAAATCAAATTTCTTTGATTTCAGAGATGTTCGAAATTTGAATGAAATAATATTATCGAAATCGATGTTATTATTTAGAAATAATAACTTGTTCTTAAATTTTTTCTTGTTGTTAAATTTGTTCTAACAAAACAGTCTATTTTTATGGTGGCCATAATGTGCGGTTCTTGAACGCATCATGGAGGGTTTATGATATTTGGATTCATAACGAACTAAAATGCGTTCAGATTTCAATCCCGTATATAATCTTTAATAATTAAACATTTAAAAGTTGTGATCGATCCTAATGTTTTCATTATTTTAAGTATGTGAATTGAAACTGGCCTTACGAGTCATGCCATGGACATACTTTTAAAAAATAAATTGGGTGGGAACTTGATAAGTTATTCAAAAAAAATGCATTTATTTTCCGGCCTCTGCAATAATGTACTATTACGTCGGGATAACCGTATTGAGCTAAGCACTTTACTAAACGTTTTTAATTCCTTTCTCACACTAGTACCATTTCTACTAAGAACTACCGAAATTATATATTAATAAAATATAATACTATATACATTTATGGAGTCCTAACTTCGGTGTATAATTAATAAACGTAGACTTCCATATAAAGATGTATAATCAATTTAAACTCAACTATTTACAATGAGGTTTAGCGTGCAACGAAAGAACTAGATTTTAGGCGGATAGAAAACAGTTATATAAATTCAAAACGAGATCGCGCGTAAGCTAATCGCGGAGCAAGGCGGCGTGCGTTCAGTACGAGTCTCTTGGGAGGTCTGCCCGAGCGACGGTGTTGGAGTGGGCTCCCGGCGGCCGGCGCGCTAATGAGCGCGTGACGTCAGCCATTGTCCGCGGCATCGCAGCGTCAGGGCTGCTTACATGCGCGGCCCGCTTCGGCAGTGGTGCTCGCAGGAAAGGCTGCTGGTGATTTTCTAGTGTGGTGCGATGGTCACCACACCACCCCCCTGGGAGATTTATGGCCCTGCGACATAAAAATCAGGAAATTTAACTCTTCTGCCCGAACGTGTTGTTTTGACAGCCGGAGGTGGGCAGACGTTGACTTGGAGTTGAGGATGAGATGAGCTATCATCTGTCAATACATATGCAGGTTTGACCCTGTCAATCGAAACTGTTACTGGTCCTCGTTGCAAGTCAAGAGTAACAGTTTTATCGGTTCGCTTCAGAACCATAAGTGGGCCTGTGTAAGGAGCTTCTAAAGCCCCTCGCAGATGATCCTTCCTTAAAAATACATGGGTGGAGGAACTTAAGTCCTTGTGGACAAATACTGACTTTGAACCATGCCTCGATGCAGGAACAGGCCTTATATTGGCAATATGCTTCCTCAATTGCGAAACAAAATTGGCTGGATCGGTCTTATCCAAAGATACTGGTTGCAAAAACTCACCAGGAATCCTCAGTGGCTCACCATAGACCATTTCTGCTGCTGAGCAACGCAGATCTGCCTTCCACGCTGTGCGTAAGCCCAGGAGCACGATGGGTAAAGCCTCCGTCCATCGTATCTTGTCGTGTGCCATGATAGCCGCCTTCAAGGTTCGATGTAGCCGCTCAATCATGCCATTAGCCGCTGGGTGGTAAGCTGTGGTGCGTCGCAGCTGGGTACCGCACAGCTTGGCAAGCCCCTTGAACAGACGTGACTCAAATTGCCGGCCCTGGTCAGTAGTCAGAACCTGTGGACAACCAAACCTTGAAATCCATGTATCACAGAATGCCTTAGATACCGTCTCAGCGCTGATGTTTTGCAGCGGTACGACTTCTGGCCAGCGTGTAAATCTGTCTATGGCAGTTAAACAATATTTGTAGTCACACGAAGACGGCAGAGGTCCGATGAGGTCTATGTGAACATGAGAAAACCTGGTTCCTGTTTGTTTAAAGTCTCCCAATGGTGCAGAAGTGTGTCTCTGGACTTTAGCGCGTTGGCACGACTCGCAGTTCTGGACCCAGGTGCGACAATCCTTGCGCACAGAGGGCCAAACAAATCTGTCTGTTACCAGTTTGGTCGTGGTCTTTGCTCCTGGGTGGCTCAATCCATGTACAGACTGGAAGACCTGCTGACGTAGTTCCTTGGTGATGAACGGTCTTGGCTTCGATTGAGATACGTCGCAAACTAAATCAAAGTTCATACCTGGCACTGGTATATTTTTCAGCTGTAGTGACGAACCGCTGGATAACAGGTTCTTCAACTCGTCATCGACCCGTTGCAGGTGAGCTAGCTTCTCGAAATCCACAGGAGTTGAAATAGCTTCAATCCTGGAAAGGGCGTCGGCAGTCAGGTTATCTTTACCTGAGATATGCCGAATGTCCGTAGTGAACTGAGAGATTAGGTCTAGGTAGTTGAATTGACGTGGAGAACAGGTTCGGTCCTTCTGCTGGAATGCATACGTGATCGGTTTGTGATCCGTGTAAATGACGAAATGTCGTCCTTCGATCATGTGACGAAAGTGTTTTATGCTCTCGTAAATGGCCAGTAGCTCTCGGTCATAAGCGCTGTACTGCTTCTGTGCGTTGTTCAGTTTCTTTGAAAAGAACGCCAGTGGTTGTGACTGTCCATCTACAAGTTGCTCTAAGACCGCGCCCATGGCTATACTGGAAGCATCAGTTACGAGGGCTAGCGGAGCGTCCTGGACAGGGTGAGAGAGTAATGTTGCCTTAGATAGACTGGACTTACATCTTTCAAAGGCGTCTCGCAGTTGTGGGGTCCAGGTCAGGATCTTGGAGTCCTTGACGTGTGAACCGGCCAACATGTCGTGAAGCGCTGCTTGCTCCTCTGCGGCATTGGGTAGGAAACGCCTATAAAAGTTAAGCATCCCGAGGAATCGCCTTAACCCCTTCGCTGTTTGAGGCGGTGAGAACTGCTGGATGGCTGTGACCTTTGACTCGAGTGGACGGGTGCCTTCTGCTGATATGCTATAGCCCAGAAAAGTGATTTCACTTACACCGAAACTGCATTTGGCCTCGTTTAACAGGATGCCGTACTCGCTTAGACGGCTGAAGAGTTGTTCCAGGTGCTCTTGATGTTGGTTCTGGTCCTGAGAAAATATTAAAACGTCGTCTATGTACGAGAAACAGAAGTCCAGGCCCCGTAAAACTTCGTCCATGAAGCGCTGGAATGATTGAGCAGCGTTTCGCAAACCAAACGACATGTACGGAAATTCAAATAAGCCGAATGGTGTCGTCATGGCAGATTTGGGGATGTCAGCAGGATACATCGGAATCTGATTGTAGGCCTTGACCAGGTCTAACTTCGAAAATATGCTACAAACAGCGAGCCTGAGCGAGAAGTCTTCTATGTGCCTGATGGGGTACCTGTCAGGTATTGTGCGTGCGTTTAATGCTCGATAGTCGCCGCAGGGTCTCCAGGTGTCTCCTTTCTTAGGTGCCAGGTGTAGGGCAGATGCCCAAGGAGAGTCCGAGCGTCGAGCTGTTCCATCTCGTAGCATCTCGTCAAATTGCTGCTTGGCTACCTTTAAACGGTCGGGTGCTAATCGGCGAGGTCGGCAGAATACAGGTGGTCCAGGTGTTGTTCTAATATAATGTACAGTTGAGTGCTTTACCTCTCTCGTGATGCCAGACGGCTTGGTTAGATCTGGATACCGCGCCAGGAGCTTGTGGTACTCCGTGTTACCAGAAATGGCTTTGATGCTCGGCGGCTGGCACGCTTTAACCACTTCAGGAGTTGACAGTGAGGTGATGCTGTCCATTAAACGTCTGTTTCTGCAATCAACAAGCAACCCGTAAAAATAAATAAAATCGGCGCCTATGATTGGCTTATCTACCTCAGCCACTACGAAATTCCAGGCAAAGTCGCGTCGCAGACCTAGTTTAAGATGCAGCTTAATTGTGCCATACGTTCGGATCACGGTACCATTTGCAGCAGTCAGGCTGTAGTCCATCGGCTTCTTGTGATCTGGAGCAAACCTGTGCGGCAGCACGCAAAGATCCGAGCCCGTATCAATTAAGAATTGCACTTTAGTATTCTGATCAGTGACGAATAAGCGGCTGGTAGCACCGAGACAGTCATTTGCCGCATCTACTGACTGTCGCTGTAGTTTCCCGATTTATAATTGCATGGAACAGTACACTTTTCAGCTTTATCTCCAAATAAATTATGGTACCAACAAATACCTGGGGTACGGCTCTGCGAACGTTGACGTCCCCTGCTTTTCGAACGCGCATAACGTCTACCTTGTCTACCTGCATGCGGCGAGTGGCTCCGACCTTCTCGAATGTTCAGCTGGGCTATCTGTTGGTTAATTTCAGATTTAATACGGCTCGAAATAAATTCTTCCATTTTTGCAAGCATAGCCTCAAAAGATAATGGACCCGTCGGCGCGCTGGTAGCAATATGGCTTGTGCTAGCTACTTGAAGCGAATTGTGCGGTGAAATATCCGTTATTTTATCGGCTAAATCAGCGAGGCTAACATTTTGCGAAGCGATTATCTGCTGAACATTAACTGGCAAGCGGCTAGACCATAGCGATCTTAAAAATTCGTCAGTTACTGATGACCCTGCTAGCGATTGCAGCTTGCGAAGAAATTGGGATGGCCTTTGATCTCCTAATTCTTCTTTTACTAGAAGCTTCCGCAAGCGTTCGTCACGTGACATCGACAGTCATCGCACCAATTCAAATTTTAATTTTTCATACCTGCCTTGTGTAGGTGGATTTGTGATGACGTCACGTACTTCTCTGGCAATGTTCTGGTCAAGCTGCTGGATTACCGTGTAGAACTTGGTAGCATCCGTCTTCGTTCCGGAGATCTCGAATTGCGCCTCCACCTGGGCGAACCAAATTTCTGGATCGTCCGGCCAAAAGGGAGGTAAGCGCACGGCAACTCGTTCCACTGCGCCACTACCCGACGACGTTGACGCCCCGTTATTCGCCGCGACCTTTGGACCGGCCGCAGGTTCCTTTGTCTGCTCGTTATCCGGCATGGCTCTAAATCTTCCGTAAAAACGTCGCGAAGTCACCAGATATGGAGTCCTAACTTCGGTGTATAATTAATAAACGTAGACTTCCATATAAAGATGTATAATCAATTTAAACTCAACTATTTACAATGAGGTTTAGCGTGCAACGAAAGAACTAGATTTTAGGCGGATAGAAAACAGTTATATAAATTCAAAACGAGATCGCGCGTAAGCTAATCGCGGAGCAAGGCGGCGTGCGTTCAGTACGAGTCTCTTGGGAGGTCTGCCCGAGCGACGGTGTTGGAGTGGGCTCCCGGCGGCCGGCGCGCTAATGAGCGCGTGACGTCAGCCATTGTCCGCGGCATCGCAGCGTCAGGGCTGCTTACATGCGCGGCCCGCTTCGGCAGTGGTGCTCGCAGGAAAGGCTGCTGGTGATTTTCTAGTGTGGTGCGATGGTCACCACACATTAATGCAGAGGCCGGGAAATAGGGATTTCCGGTCAAATAGATATGATTACATTTCCCAAGATAGCGGCTGTTCTACAAGATCCTGGCCCGGGGGCGAAAACAGGGCTTCCAACGAACATAACAAATACAAATAACTTTATCTTGCATGAAATACGGTACAAAAGGTGGTCAGACAATATTATAAATAACACATATTTAACCAGCATCTGGCATGAAAAAAAAAACTAAACTAAAACTAAGTTTATACAATCATAAATAGTCAAGGCGTATATTATAATTATCGCCTACCTACGTCAAAAGATGCCATGTATTCCTCGATGGAATAGAAGGCCTTTTGTACGAGCCATGCTTTTAGCTTCCAATGTTTAAAGGCAACTGTTTGATGTTATCATACATACAGTCTATTATAGATTTGTATGCTCATACAAAAACTGTTTCTGCTATACAAAGCTGTTTGTCTGCAAGGTATTGCTAGCCTATCAGGGTACCTTGTATTAAAATTACAACCATTTTGAAGCGTGTTGAAAAATGTTGGGTTCATTTTAACAAACACACATATTTCGTATATGTACATACAAGGTACTGTCATTAGCACAAGATCTTTGTACAATGATCTGCAAGATGTCATAAATCATAATATCAACATCGCTAATTGCTCTGATGCATTGCTTTTGAGCTATCAGCCCTCGATTTGCATGGCGCGAGTTTCCCCATAGAATGATGGCATATCTAAGTAGGGAGCAAACATAGCCATGGTACGCTTGTATGGCTGCCTTCTTACTACAAGTTTTTACCAGTCTCCATAAAGCATATACAAAATAATTTATCTTGCCACATACGTTATCGATGTGATTTACCCAAGAGCACTTGTCGTCCAATATAATGCCCAGAAATATTGTTTGACATGATTCTTCTATTAGGTTCATTAAGTGGCAGTTTTTTTACCATTGTGATTAATGAATGGAAAGTATGTTGTTTTCCTTAAATTTACATTTAAGTTGTTATTGTGCATCCATGCTACAACTGTAGAGATTGTATTGTTAATTTCATTATTATATTTATTTATGTCAGAGAACGGGATAACAATAGATATATCGTCAACAAATAGTATGCAGTCAAATTCTGTTATGTCAGGAAGATCATTAATGTACAACAAAAAGAGCAGGGGTCCTAAAACACTTCCCTGAGGTACCCCAACTCGGTTTACTTTTGTGGAAGATTTATATATCGTCACAGTATTTTTAAAATTCATACCTGATACTTGTACGTATGTGTGTGTGTCCTGTCACTTAATAGTTATTTATGATACAAGTGCGGAAATTAGGTAATTCCCAACGAGTGGCTATGACCAAAAACACGACCGTCAGGGAGTGTTTTTGATCGACACGAGTTGGCAATTACCTATCCGCACGAGTATCATACAACATTTTACAATGCATCATGCGAGGAAATAAAAAAATATGCATAAAAGGTAAAATCTATTTGTCACGAAATCTCATTATCGCACAGTATGCGGGAATTTTGGCCTGAAATCCATTCCCGCACGGGCAAGTCCCGCCCGGCGACGCCGTGCTGGCATCGACCACTTCCCGTGTTTATGTTGAACCATATAAAGGGGCACATTCAGAGCAAGTACATAGGCTTGTTGCGTGGTGTTAAAATTAATAACGTCGTGTTGCTAAATGGATAGTAAACCATCAAATGATTGTAATAAAGTATAAATTACAAAATATAATTAAAATCATTAAGAGAAGAAGAGAAAAGAGAACCTTGTAAGTTTAGAAAAAAAAGTTTTTTTATTTATTGTCCAGGAGTAAATTTAAAGGTACCAATAGAATCCTTACGCTTTTATAGAAACAATTTTTTTATTACAACTATGGACATAAACGCAGTATTTCGCGACCAAAACAGCAATTTACTTCATTTTCCATGCAACGGTTAGTACAAATTGCACGGTGTGACGTCATACTTTAAAGCCAAATCAGTATGAAGCGTTTCGGTTGCTGTCAGCGAGGTCCGTCATTAACTCGATTTTTTTGGTATTAATAGCCTTTAAATTCTTCCATACAAACATTTGTTCATCTACAAAAACTGGTTCGAATGGCATCGTAAACAAAAAGGTCAAAAGGCCGTTGTAAATAACTTTTTCTCAAACTTGCAATGAAATGTTGACATGACTTACTTCAAATTAGGTCCGGAAATACTACGTATCCGGTGCGACTAGTGAAGATGATATGTAAAGGAATTTCATACAACCTTACACACCTAGGCCTGCAAAGCAACCGTCTTTTATTTATAAACGTCAAATTGTGACAGAACGTCTTGGCATTCAATCACCAAAAAAAAAAAAGATTAGGACTAATGTTAATGTCACCGGGTAAAACGTTGCTTCAAACAGGTTAAAAAAAAGTTTGACGCGTAAATTGAAAAAAGTTTTCTTTTCTTGTTGGCCGGATTTGTAAAAAGTTCCTAATTATTTTGAAACTTTCTAATAAAAGCCTTCGATTTCGAAATGAGTTCGGACGAAAATGATATGGAATTGAACTGTACGCCTCCGGAATTGCGAGCAGAAGTAACCATGAATAATTTACTGCCCCCGAAATCAAAAGTTAGGTATGTACATGACGGCGTATGAAAATTTCAAAAAAATTATAAGTGTCTTCTTTGTTGTAGAACCTCGTCTATATAGTTAGTTATAAGTTCATGTAACTATAAACTAATACTTAATTTAGGGAATAAGCGGAATATTTGTTAGTAAGAAATGTGGGACACAATTATAGGTTATGATGTGACAGCACTGATAGCTATCAGAAACGTATTATTTAGTTGTACGAATAAAACAAATTGACTACTTTTTATTTCATTGCAAGTTTGAGAAAAGCACTGTACAAATCTTGGCGAGAAACGGGGTTGCCGGCCGCGTATCCCTATCCGGCCTCGCTACGCTTGGCCGTCTATATCTACTTGGCCTGCAACCCTTCGTTTCCCGGCCTCTATAGTAATGTACTATTACAATGCACTTGCTCTGAATGTGCCCCTTTATATGGTTCAACATAAACACGGGAAGTGGCCCATGCCAGCATGTTGCAGCACGGCGTCGCGGAAGGTGGATAGCCCGTTCGGGAATGGATTTCAGTACAATATTCCCGCATACTGTGCGATAATGAGATTTTGTGACAGTTAAAATTTCAAAGTTCAAAGTATTTATTTGTCAAAACACAGGTCACCAAATTTCACCTTTTATGCATATTTTTTTATTTCCTTGCATGATGCATTGTAAAATGTTGTATGATACACGTGCGAATAGGTAATTCCCAACTCGTGTCGATCATAATTTACTTTAAAAACAAAGTTTTAACCGACGAAAAATCAATCATCCCCTATTTTCCTACCCTTAAGGTTGGTTTTTTTTTTATAAATTTATATGGGACCAACTTCGGGGTATTTTTTTTTTCCAATAAAAAATGAATTATTAAAATCGCTACTCTGTAAAAAGTTATGCGTGGTCATACATAAAAAATATACGTGTCGACTTGAAAACCTCCTC
Source organism: Epinotia brunnichana (assembly GCA_963854355.1). Classification (NCBI taxonomy): domain Eukaryota; kingdom Metazoa; phylum Arthropoda; class Insecta; order Lepidoptera; family Tortricidae; genus Epinotia; species Epinotia brunnichana. Next base: position 16,675,984 of record OY977954.1, read on the forward strand.
CGTTTTTTTCGTCGGTTGAAAAACACTCCATGACGGTCGTGTTTTTGGTCATCGCCACTCGTTGGGAATTACCTACTTTCCGCTCTTGTATCATAAATAACTATTCAGCCATTCATTCGCTGTCTGGCTTACCCACGTCTTTACCTCCCGATCAATTGCAAATTAGACGAGGGTCAAGGGTCAAATCTTGGAAGCTAAATTTGAACCATCCATCCCCATCGTATTTGAGTTCATTTGTTTTGTCTGTGAAACACTCTATCTCTGGATGATTTCCAGGGTCTGATCCAGCGTCCAGGGGCTGAAAGGTGACCATGGTAACTCCTAAACATAACAAGATACAAACCCACCAGTGGTACGTAGTACTGAAAAGTTGTAAATATGGAGGCCTCAGAGAGTACCTACAACGTTGTACCTTTTGGCGTCAAGACCCTCAGTCCATGGGGTCTCAGTGCGCATAAGTTATTTGCGGAAATTGCAAAATATCTGGTTGATGTTATTGGTGACTGAAGAGCTGGCAGCTTTCTCGTGCAATTCAGCTCGGTGCCTTGAGGGCATTTTTAGATTTAACTTAGTTTTAATTTAATTAAGTTAATGTTTATTATCATAAAATTGTATATACTTTCAAAATTAATGCTTCATTATTAACAAAATACATTCATCGAGTTTAGGCTCATTTGTTTTGCCGTGGTAAACACTCCAGTGTTGGATTATTTTCAGGGTCTATTGATGGAGCTGGAAGGACGCTATGGGTACACCTAAACTCAATAAGATAAACCCATCGAGTTTGGGCACATTTGTTTTGTCTTGGCAAACAACCACCCTCCAGCTCCATCATCAGACCCTGGAAATCATCCAGCACTGGAGTGCTTACCAAGACAAAACGGAATGGATTTCAAACAACCCTCTACTTACCAAAATTAATGAAATGAATTTTTCCTAGAGGGATATGGCAGTAAAATAAACCATTAGTAAGATCAGAAAATCCCTTTATTTCAACACGCACCCCGTGGGGTACTTAATACTTAGGTATGAATATAAGTCGTTGGTTACTATTGTTCTCTACTCGTGTTTATTATTTTTAATTTACATCAATGATTTGCCGAAAATTCTAAATGAAACTTGCGTGATGTTTGCAGACGATATTTCTATAATTACTTCCTGTAATAATAATGAAAACCTATGCACCGATCTAAATAACATCCTCACAAAACTCACAAACTGGCTAACAGAACACAACCTGGAAATCAACTTCTCAAAAAAAAAAAAAATGCAATTTAGGCCCCGACAAAAAGTTCCCCTGCAAATAGATTACACATTTACAGGAACCGAAATTGAGTGTGTCGATACTTTCACGCTCCTTGGACTAGACATCGACTCGCACATGAATTGGAAACCACATGTGGAAAAAATTAAAAACAAATTATCTAAATTCATATACGCCCTAAGAGAACTAAAGAAATGCACCGACCTAAAAACAGCCCTCAATGCATATTACGCATATGCATATTCGTGTTTAAAATATGGAATTATACATTGGGGTAATTCTACAAACCCTGAAGACTTGTTTATCCTGCAAAAAAAATGCATCCGTATTCTTGTTAATATCAAAAGCCCAGAGAGTTGCAAGCCGTACTTTCTAAAACACGGTATATTGACCTTAACATCGATCTATATATTTGAGATATGCAAATTTGTTCGGAAATACCCTCAATTCTTTACAAAGGCTAATGAACAACCACGACGCTACGCTGCGAGGTATAAAAATAACCTGGTAATTACAACAAACCCAAAATTAACCTTACATCAAAAAAGCCCAAACATAATGTCTGTTAAGATATATAACAAGCTTGCAGATAAATTGAAGAAGGAAACATCCGAAAAAAAATTCATTCATATACTCAAAGAATTTTTGGCAAAAAAGAGCTACTACAGCCTACAAGAATTCTTTGAGGATATCAAAGAAAAATGAATAATTATACTAATAATAACGAAATTTCAACTACATATGTACGTAATTAAAAACATATAAAAGTACTAAGTAGGTAAATAAAGAATAGGTACTTACTCTAAGGAAATGATGCATGTATGTATAGCTTAACTTTAGCCATAAGAAATTGCTACGCCCTTACAGGGTTCCCATGTACTTAGCACTTAAGATTTCTACCACCTTATGTAACCATGGTTTTGCAATAAATATATATGAATATGAATATGGTTAGATCTCAATTAGAATATGCTGTGTCGATATAGAATCCCTTCTATAATAAGTACATCAACTCGATTGAGATTGTTCAGAAAAAAATCTTACGTGCCATGCAATATAGGTGTTATCGTTCACGTCTTAGCTACCAGTTCCTTCTCGACAAATACAAATTACTTTACTTGCATAACCGGCGCATCCTTCTGGATGCAATACACATACATAAAACCTGTGCCACAGGAATTTCGATTGCCCCAGCCTGAGCGTGGCGCTCTGTTAACGCGTGCCAACACGGGTGCTGCAGCGCACCACTCGAGAGTACCAACTGTTGAGCGCGCGCTGCCGCACCCACGCAGGTGAGCACGATCCCCTACACAGGCTCGTTGAGTCATACAATACACATTTTAATGATATATCGACATCTGTACGGCATCCGGTGCCATATGCAAAAGACAGGTGCTATATAAATTATCTCGACAACTGTCTTCCTCTGTTTATTACTTTTTGTTACTTAATTTTCACATATTACATACACTCTTTTGTTACTAAGCGCTAATACAATAGATTAATTAATAATAATAACTAATCTAGTACCTAATCTGTGGACAATGTTGTTGGTCTCAGCCCAAACTCGATGAATGTATCTTGTTTAGTTTAGGTGTTCTTAGGTGTTCCCGTGGTCACCTTTTAGCTCCACCATTAGACCTTGAAAGTCATCTATCACCAAAGTGGCAAGACAAAACAAATGAGCCCACACTCGATGGGTTTATTGCGTTTAGTTTAGGAGTTCTAATTGCCACCTTCCGACTCCATCTTCAGACACTACGGTACTACGAATTAACTAAAATACATACTTAATTACTTACTAACATGGCAAGTTAATAAAAACGTGTATTCCCGCTCGGGTCGAACACTTAATAACTTAGTGCGAAACTTAGTGCGAAAAGGAGAGCATATAAGTCCTGTAAAGTTATTCAGTTATTATATCGCTTAAGCAAGTGCCGCTACATACTAATGGTTTAGATTTATAATGTAACTAGCTTTTGCCCGCGACTTTGTCCGCGTAGAACTCGTTTATATCGTAGCTCGATACAAACTTTCACCCTCCATTTCCCTTTTAGGGATAGATTTCTGATATAAAAACTATCATATGTCCTTACCCGAGACTCAAACTATCTTTATCATTTATCATCATCATCATATCAGCCGAAAGACGTCCACTGCTGGACATAGGCCTCCCCCAAAGAGTTCCAAAGTGACCAATCCTGCGCCACCCGCATCCAGCGGACTCCCGCGACCTTTACCAGGTCATCAGTCCACCTTGTGCCTACCAACGCCGCGCCTACTAACTACCTCTATACAAAGTTTTATCTAAATGGGTTGTATAGTAGCTTCATACAAATATTCAACCCCCATTTCACCCCCTTAAGAGATAATTTCCGGGATAAAAACTATCCTATGTCCTTTTCCGGAACTCAAACTATCTGTTAACCAAATTTCATCTAAATGGGTCACTCACATCCAAATTTTCACCCCTTAGGGGAGGATTTTCGGGATAAGACTATCATAGGATAGTCCTTCCCCAGGACTTCCAACTATCGCTTTACTAAATTTTTACCCCCATTTATCCCCCTTAGGGAATGATCTCCGGAATAAAACTATCAGATGTCCTTGTCCACGACTCAAATTATCTCTTAACCAGATTTCAACTAAATGAGTTCCATCCAAATCTTCACCCCTCATCTCATCCTCTCAGGCAATGATTTTCGTTACAAAAACTATGCGATTTCCTTTCCCGGAACTCCAACTATCTCTATACCGAATTTCATCTAAATGGGTTCTATTCTAATTTTCACCCCTCATTTCACCCCCTCAGAAGATAATTTTTCAGGAAAAAAACTATGAATTGTCCTTCCTTGAGACTCCTACTATCTCTATACCAAATTTTAGTTAAATGCCCCTTAGGGGATGATTATCGGAATTAAAAATGTCGGTTGTCATTATCCGGGACTCAAACTAACTCTATACCAAATTTCATCTAAATGGGTTCCATCCAAACTTTCACCCCTCATTTCACCCTCTTAGATGATTTTCAGGATAAAAACTATGCATTATCTTTTTTCGGAACCCCAAACTATCTCTATACCAAATTTCATCCAAATAGGGTACATTCAAATTTTCACCCCCTATTTTATACCCTTGGAGGATTTTTTTCGGGACAAAAGCTATTTGTTGTTCTTCTACGCGAGTAAAACTATCTTTATAGGCACCACATTTCATTCTAATGGGTTCAATCCAAATTAAAACCACCATTTCACCCCCTTAGAGGATGATTTCCGGAATTAAAACTACGCTATGTCCTTGCCCAGGACTGTTAACTTAAGTTTTATAAGTTTTTATTGTTACTAACATGTTATGGACTTAGTCTGAAATAAATAATCTGAATTAAATTGAATTAACTAAATTTCATCTAAATAGGTCACATCACATCCCTTTAGGGGGTGATTTTCGGGATAAAACTATCCTATGTGCTTCCCCAGGACTCCAACTCGCTATACCGTAAATGGGTTCCATCCAAATTTTCATCCCCCATTTCACCCCCTTAGGAGATGATTTCTGAACTAAAAATTATTTTAGGTCCTTCCCCAGGACTCCATACCAAATTTCATCTAAATGGGTTCTATCCAAATTTTCACACCTCATTTCACCCCCTCAGAAGATGATTTTTCAGGATAAAAACTATGCATTGTCCTTCCCTGGGACTCCTTTTATCTCTTTACCAAATTTTAACTAAATGGGATTTATCCTCATTTTCACCCCTATTTCATCCCCTTAGGGGATGATTTTCGGGATTCAAAGTATCCGTTGTCATTCTCCGGGACTCAAACTATCTCTATACCAAATTTGATCTAAACGGAGTCCATCCAAAATTTCACCCCCCCACTACACCCACTTATGCGCATGATTTCCGGGATAAAAACTATCCAATGTCATTTCCCAGAACCTAAAATAACTCTAAACCAAATTTTATCAAAATAGGTTACATCAAAATTTTCACCCCCTCGTTTTACCCCCTAAGGGGAAGATTTCCGGGATAAAACCTATCCTTTGACCTTCCCCGGGACTCGAACTATTTACATACCAAATTTCATCCAAATCGGTGCAGCGGTTTAAGTAGCTCTATACAAACTTCCACCCCCTTAGAGGTTTATTTCCGGGATAAAAACTACCCTATGTCCTTCCCCAGCACTCAAACTATATCTTTACCAAATTTCATCTAAATCTGTTAAGCCGTTTTCACGTGATGCGCGGCCACATAAACAGACAAACAGATAAACAGAAAAACAGATAAACAGATAAACAGACAAATAGACAAAAATTCTAAAAACTGTTGGAACGTGTTCTGTTATCGATTTTAAGTATCCCTAGCAAATTTTTTTTCGAATATCTTCCATGTACAGACTTTCGACCCTCTTCAGCTTTAGTATATATATATGTCACCGTTAGATTGTCAAATCCGTCAGTTTATAATCTGACCCGTTATATTGTAAACTGACGGAATATTGTGAACTGTCAAAATAATTCACAATTTTACGCATTCATTTTCGTTAGTTTATAAACTGACAATGTCAAATCGTCATATTGTGTCTTGTCCCCTGATTGGTGGATCATCAAATTATGTAGCGTTCTTGATTGGTCAGCGCATCATGACAAGTATGGTGATGTGTCAAAAAAAGCGTCAAGATCGAACCGATTGATTCGATTTTGTAAAGGCGCCACCAGACAACCGAGCGCGGCGGCTGGGCGAATGCCGAGGAAGTTCTAATTAAATAATTTACTTAAAAAAAAAGTTTTAGCCGACTTTAGTTCAGCAGGAACCTACTTCGCCACTATAAACTGACGGTGTTCACAATCACACATATACTTTCAAATATACATTTGCAGTCTGCCGATTTCGCTCGTTCCGACGCGGCTAATCGATGGCAGTCGCTTTCGTAAAACTAGTATCTATGCCAAATCTTGGGGTTAGGTGTCAAAGCGGACCCCAGGCTCCTTTAGGGCACGACCGTCAATAACGCTAAATAGGAGGATGATTATGAGGTAGGTAGTTGCTGTATAAGGCCTGAATCACACTGGCGCGGCCTGCGCTGGGGCGGTCAGGTCAGGTTAGGAGACGCTACACGGGCCGATGTCGGCAGGACTGCGTGCAGGCCTCTGCGTGATTCGGAAGCACGGCGGCCAGCCAAATCAGGGTCACTCTATAGTAGATTTTCTTTGACCTTACTTGACAGTCCTGCTGATTTCACTCGTATAGCGTCTCCTAATAGTAAATTTGATAAAGTATGGTTATGGCTCGGACAATGGGTGCAGTAGCGAGCAGGTTGGTGCGCGCTACGGGGCGCGCGAGCAAGCGCGGTGCGCGCCGCCGCGGCCCGCATGGAGCCACTAGCGCCAGCGACTCTAGCACGCCGGGGTTATGTAACATACCGCGTAACACCTTGAACACATATGTAGCCAATGCTAAGTTCCTCCTTACTTCCAACTTGGTGTAGCCGACCATACCGAGGACAAAAAGCGTTGGGTACATCAAGGGATAGAATGGATATACCCCGTATTCTTTCAAATATAGATACCTGGTGAATTTGTTTTGTATCTTTTCGATCATCAGATTGTACTTCGTCTCGTGTGGATTCCATATGATCGCGCCACACTCCAACCTGCTCCTGACAAGTGCGTTATAAAGGACTTTTACTGTAGCGGCATTATAAAAATTATTTGTTTGTCTTAATACAAAACCTAAATTCTGAAAGGCTTTTTTGCATGTTTCAATAATTTGCTTTCGGAAAGACAAGTCAGGTGCAACGTGTAGCCCCAGATCACGCACGGACGACGCCCGTGCGATTGGAGGTCCCCCCAAGTTGTAAGCGTGGTGCAGTGGAGAATGCGCTCTAGTGTACGAAATTACGCTGCATTTAGATACATTAAAATACAATTTATTTATCTGACTCCAATTCACAACCCTGTCTAAATCACCTTGTAAACGCTCACAGTCATTGATGTTGTTCACTTTTAGAAAGATCTTTATGTCATCTGCGAATAGCAGGCAGCTAGAATGTTTGACCACGTCCGGGAGGTCGTTGATCATAATGGTAAAATTAAGTGGACCCAAATTACTTCCTTGACTGACTCCCGAAAGCGTCCGATAGCTGTCAGAAGTGTAACCTTTGAAATCGACATATTGCTTTCGGTTACTGAGGTAGTTTGCAAAAAAGTGTAGGAGTCGGGGTGTGAAACCGACAGCGGCTAGTTTCGTAAGCAATATGTCGTTATCGACTGTATCGAACGCCTTCCTAAAGTCGAGGTAGGCAACATCGACCTGTCCACCGAGGCGGTCCACCTCTGGCGCCGCGTAGTTCATGAAGCACAGCAGATTGCTCTCCGTGCTGCGGCCCGGCCGGAAACCGTGTTGCGCATCGTTCAGTCTCGCGCTTACCTGAGGATATATTGCGGCGTGTAGCACAATTTGAAAAGTTCTCTCGATTTCTCCAGGATCCCATCATCAGAACTGGATTTTGGTAACAACGGGACCAATCTGAAAGTATATGCTTACAAACAAAGAAAAAAATTTTCAAATCGGTTCATAAATTACGGAGTTATCGCGTAACATACACACATAAAAAAAAAACAAAAAAAAACGTACAGACGAATTGAGAACCTCCTCCATTTTTTAAGTCGGTTAAAAAGGAAATAACAGATACCTTATTAAGATAGGCATAGACTTTCGCAGGACGCCGTGCATCCGGATCCTATCCACACGGACCGAAATCACGCGGCGGCCTAAATGCAGTCTAAAGGAGACGCTATACGAGCGAAATCGGCAAAACAGCGAAATTGCTAACCTCCTCCTTTTTTTAAGTCGGTTAATATTATAAATTTTCAGTCCGCCGATTTCGCTCGTTTCGACGCGGCCAAGGCCCCTCTCACAGACTGGTGCGGATGCAGATGCAGGCTTTGTGTCGCCACAGACAGAAGGCGTTCAACCGGAGTTCTGCGTTAGCGTTCCATTAAATGGAGCACGAAACCGGCGGAACGCAGAACTTTGGTGAACGCCTTCTGTCTTTTTTTTCCCCGTATTGTGGCTGTTTGCTGCTTAGGCACTTTGCCATCGCCTTCTGTCTGCACACATGGGCAATTTGTCAGTACAACTTGTTTGACACTTTTGACGGTTGCATCAGCAGCGCAACATGCCTCCAGACGATAGCAATTAGTCAGATTCTGATAAATTGGGGCTGACAAATCATAACATGTGTAGACCCCATAAGTGAGCTCAAATTTGAACGCTACTACTGAACGCATCCAGCGCACTGATTGGTTGAACATCACATCACAGTGACGTGCGCCGACCGTTAAATCAACGTTAAATGCTTTCGCTATTTATTAGTGTTTTTCGTATTTTTCTATCAAAAATATGTCGGAAAGCGCAGAGGCGCGCATCTGCGCCGCAGACGCAGAGTTACCACTGTCACCAGTTGATGTACTTGTCGACGAAGATAAGTTTAAGAAAGAAATAAAAGCATACTACGATAGGCACAGCAAAAACAGCAAAAAGTTGGAGTGGACACCCGAAAGAATTATGCATGTTATCAAATTATTGGATGAATATCAATTCGCGAAATCCCAAGGAAAAAGACCCACAAATCAACAGTACCATCATGCAATCAAATATGATGTAATGAATATAGGTAACCGTAAAATTTTGATACTAAAAAAGAAAGACATTTCAGACCCAGTGGTACAAATAATCCCAAGTGAAGAATATTACCAAACAATACTCGACGCACACATTTGTACAGGTCATGGACGAAGAGACAAAATTCTTCATGCATTAAAAGATAAATTCTTGGTACCAATCTTTGCGATAAAAATATTTCTCAACCTGTGTACAACATGTCTTTCAAAGAAAAGCTTTCCTAAGACAGGAATTGTTGTAAAACCTATAATTTCTGAAGACTTTAATCGAAGAGGACAAGTGGATCTTGTGGACTTTCAAACTTCTCCCGATGAAGAGTACAAATGGTTGCTACAATATCAAGATCACTTAACCAAGTTTTGTTTTTTGCGACCATTAAAAAGCAAGCAGGCTAGAGAAGTGGCAGTTGAAATACTTAAGATTTTTCTTGAAGTTGGCTGTCCCCATATCTTGCAAAGCGATAACGGCCGTGAGTTCACAGCATCTGTGCTGAAAGAGATTGTTAGTTTGTGGCCTGCTTGTAAAATTGTCAATGGGAGACCTAGATATCCTCAAAGCCAAGGAAGTATAGAACGGTCAAATCAAGATGTTAAAAATATGATTCGGGCCTGGATGGTAGATAACAAATCCACAAATTGGTCTATAGGCTGTTATTTCGTCCAATTTCAAAAAAATTCATCCTACCATTCAACAATTGCACGGACACCATACAAAGCATTGTTTGGACAGGACCCACAACTTGGACTTGCATCCAGTTATTTATCTAAAAACATAATATCTAAATTAGAAACTGAAGAAGATGTAGAGAGAGTTTTTGGAGATATAAATAACAATGAAGAACAAAATGGTATAGTAAACCTGGATCAACAAGAAGAATTCCTGGTAAGTCTGATATTTTTGCCCTATTTGTGCCTTCGTATTAGTACTTGTTAAAATTATTATCGACCGTCTTATTTCTAGTGTAGTTCTGTGGCAAAAATTTGAGGAGACACCAGGGCTACCATCAGAGGTAACCTCTCTTCTTAAATATTGGTACCATAGCCAGAGAAACTGTGCGAGATGGGCTGGTTTTCTCTCGGAGAAGTACAGGTTGGAGTGCGGGGTGAGACAGGGAGGGCTTACGACTCACCGGCTTTTCAACCTGTTCATCAATGGGTTGATAGAGGTACCAACATTGGATGTTCGGTTGATGGAGTTTGCATTATTATACAACATCAGATATGCAGATGACATGGTGCTGGTCACGCCATCTCTCGACGCACTGCAAAACTTGCTCGGTATCTGTGAGAGGTATGCAGTGGACCATAGGCTCAGATACAATGCTAAGAAGAGTGAATTCCTAATCTTCAAGGCCGGTGCTAAGACATAAGAGTTTGTGCCACCAATTACTCTAAGCAGAGCACTCATCTAAGCAGAGTTCAGCATTTTAAGTATCTGGGCTACTGGGTCACTGAAGATCTCTCCGACAAAATGGATATAGAGAGCAAGAGGAGGGCGCTGTCTGTTCGCTGCAACATGTTGGCTCCGAGATTTGCGGGGTGTACTAGCGCAATATTTGTATTCTTATATTTAATAATTGTATAGTTATGTACATAATACTTAAGATGTTAAAATATTTACAAGTCAGACCATGACGCCCTGTAAGGGCATACAATAATACTTAGAAACTAAACATTGAATTACATTAGATGACAATTTACATGTTATAATAAACTATTATCATTAAAAACTCTTTAACTGAGTAATAATAACATTTATCAATTAATAACATTTCTAATTTGCGCTTAAATAATAAATTTCAGGATTCCAATTATATTGAATTTGGAATTTTATTCCTGATTAAAATACATTTATAATGGGGGCTCTTTTTACACATCTCTAGGTTAATCTTTGGTACTAATTATTTATTCCTGTAAATTATAAAGCTAACGCTAATTAGGGCCAAAGATAATTTAGGGCATTCTGCCAGTGCTTTTACACCTGCAATCTCTGGGTCAATTATACGCAGAGGCCGTACAGCGCACTCCAAGTGCAATATAATAAAGCATGTAGGGCATTGCTGGGGCTTCATCGGAGGTGCAATGGCATGTTTACGGAGGAGAGGGTTGATGGTTTTCATGGGATTATGAGGAAGCACTGTGCCTCATTGTTGGACAGGATGCGAGGGAGCCCTAACAGTTTTCTAAAGGTGTTTGCCGACAGGTGGGATTCACCCATGTTGAAAAGATGGATCAGCCTTCACTCAAGCTTTGTAAATTTCAACTGGTGACATGTTTTTCATTTCTATTACTCAAATTTTTACTTTCAATTATTTTACTTTTAATTAAACATTTGTTGTTTTTTATTTAAATTAACTTATTTTGACATTTTCTTATTCCATATTCTGTTATCTAATTTATTTTATTTTTAAGCCTTGGTCAAACACACGGCGCGACGCAGCGCCGCGGTCGCGCCGCGTTATGCCGACGCGATGCCGGCCTCGCGCTCTCAACACGCCCTCATCGCGTGCGCGAACGCGGCGCGACCGCGGCGCGATGCGGGCGTGATGCGCGGCGCGATGCGGGCGTGCCCGGATACAGGATACCGGAATCATTAATTTTTCTATATCCATACCTAATGACAAAATAACTAATAATTATGCTACGCTCGAACTACGCACTGCGCGCTGCCTAATGTCCGACTGATGTGTGTGACCCAGCGCGGCGCAGCGTGCCGCCGCGTCCGCGCCGCGCAGCGCTGCGCTCGCGCCGGGTGAACGCAAGGGGCCGCGCGGCGCGGGGCGCGACAGAAGCGGGGCGCGATGCCGGCGGGACGCAGTCTGTTTGACTTCGCTAACCTGTTAACATGTGTCGCGGTCGCGCCGCGCGACCGCGGCGCTGCGTCGCGCCGTGTGTCTGACCAAGGCTTTAATTGATTTTTGAATTATTATTATAACATTTTATTATTCAATTGATAATTTAAAATTTGAGTCTATAATTTGTAAAAGTGACTTTGGCGCATCATTCTTTATTATTACATAACAAATATGTGCACTGGTTCTTACAAATGCTCACATGTTGCTTGATTCAACTCCTTAAATAAGGCTAAGGAGTGTTTTTAACTCCAAAACTGTTGAGTACATAGTTTATCATGCATCATTAGAACCAATCTGCAACAATGACTTTATTTTCAGTTTTGTCGCTTAATTCGTTCTTATATAGCGTGCAGTGCAGTGCATTTGAGCATAAGCATTCATAACTTGATATTATATAAAACCACTTCCATTTTTTTTAGGTTCTTTTGAATGAATGAAATTAATGAAAACATTTATTTCAAGTAACACAGGACTCATACAGGAAATTACATATCAACTTAAGCATAGCATAAAAATAAAATAATTTCTACACAAAATATTTTCCTGGCTTCTTTTTGGTTTGCACATTTTGTTTTCGTTTATGTTTCAGGAAATAGTTATTGTAGATCAAGTTAATCTTGAATTACTTCAAAAAACTCCCGATACATCTATATCATTAAATATGCTCGCTCCAGAAGTCAATGTCATTTTAGATGAAGCCTCTAACAGTAGAGCTGAGCACACATATAATAATATAGATGAAGCTGTACCCAATAAAGAAATTGATGATTTGATGTGTTGCATTTGTAACAAAGAAACTTCAGGAGCACATACTTGTGTAAAATGTAAGCAAGCAGTTCACACAATATGTGGAGTAGCACCAGAAGAAAATGAGGGTTATGGATCGCAAGTGCTGTGTAATTTGTGTCTAAGCGAACGTAACATCGTGCAAGGTAGACAAGAATCCCATATAAATTTAAAAAGAATGGCAGATAAAATGATAGCTACATCATCTAAGAAATTTAAGGACATCAGTGTTGGTTCATCGGTACTAGTTGAAGTTCCAAAAGTTGACAGAGGGCCACTGGACAGTAAAAATATCATAGGAAAAGTTTTAGGGAGAAAAAATGAATTATATCAAATTGGCACTGCATTTGGAGTGATTAAAGACTGGATGCCGCGAAATGCGGTTCTTTTGTCTCCATTAGCAACACTGCTCAATGATATTCCAGAGGTAAGTATTAACAAATTTATATCCCACTAGCTGTCCGCACGGCTTCGCCCGCGTATTGCAAATAGGTGCGTTCAGTGTGGCTGTGGACGCACACGGCGAAAATAATTTTCACGTTATTTATTTGAAAACGATAAATAAATAAATAAGTACATTGCCAGTAGCATGGCGCCGCGGCCCCTTTGATTTCGCCCAAAAAGCCGACAACGCTCGGGTGAGCGTGCGGCCACACAAAACAACCGTCCACAGTGGCTCGGCTCAGGCGCGCCGTTGCTCGCCTCAGGGAAGTCCGCGGAACGTAATATAGCCTATATCCATCCAGAAAGTCCATTCTACGTGCAGGTGAAAGAATTTTTGATTGGTCCGGAGATTACCCATTACATACAGTTCCGTCAGTTTTGTGAGACCCAGTTAATTATTAAGTTTATATACCTACTCTGTTTATTAAATAAATAATAATGCAAACTTACAATCTCACAGACACTTCCTCTTTATAATATTATGTAGGTAAATGTATTTTATTATTAGTATAGATTCGACAACTTTCCTGAAGTCCAAACAAGTGTTTTTTTTAAATATATAAATCGTAAGTCAGATGAAAATGCTATATTACGCTACCCTCAAGCTGCTCAGAGGCCCTATCGCACTTGCTTAATCGAGCAACAGAGACGGAGATACACGGACGAACTTCGTCTTCATTTTGCGGTAGGGCCTCGGACCATAGAGTTATGTATGAGGTTACCATAGCGTCCATAGCAATAGCCGTCTTATTTGGCCTCATTGGACCACAATAAAATGAACATATAGGGTAAATCGTTAATAGTAGCTGACCACCATTCAATAACTGGCCACCTCATACTAAATAAGTTTCTGTCAAAAAATAGGTTTTTGGTACAAGCTTTTATTGCTGACTGTACTTTTCTGTATAACGTCATAAACTAGCCCAAACTCAAGCTGTTGCTCAAGGGTGAAGTGGTCACCTGAGTGGCGAGTTGGCTTATATGTTTAAAGTCCAGTGCCACCTCTCTTGCGAAATGAGTGAATGCGTATTTACTATGTGACTAAAAAGGCATGAACTCTTGGTCCGCGAGCCGTGTCCCAATACTTCCTCTGTTTCAGGCTCTTGAAATGACCATCACCGTGACTACGCATTGACTAGCAAATCAGATGCGCAAACGGTTAGGTGCCTCTACGCTTGATCGGCTACTCCCACGTGGCTGGCTCCGGTGCGCACCTGACTTAACAACGGGGCGCTGCGTGTCGGATTCCTTGTCGACAAGGTGGACTATGCAGATCAGAGAGTAGGTACCCAGGCCAATGAGTAATTGAGAAGGGCTCTGGAAGAGACGATTACGCAGTATCGCTCCGCACCCAACTATCTAAACTAAACTTTCCATACATTCAGATTTTAACTAACACCGCTTACGGTTACATTTGGTGCAACCTACCCTAAATGTAAAAAAAACCTACATTTTTACTGTACCGATCGAAAGGCTCAATCATTATTTACTGTTCTCAACACCCTACTTGGTGGAGCGATACTGTGTTATCAACTTTTAGAAAGCCCTCTTCGATTGCTCGTTGGCTTGTAGTAGGTACCAACTCACGCTCTGATCCGCGGCGCCCCGCTGTCAAGCCGGAGCCAACGACGAGGCGGAAGGTGTTTTGGCCTTCAGGCGTAGCTGATCTAGCGAAACAGAAGAAGCACCCGGACGCGGTAAGCGTGACAGAGGCCCTAGCACACTAGGTTTTATGTCGCGTTTTACGTGACGTTTTAGTACATTTTCGCCGTAAACGTGGTGATAAAACCTAGTGTGCTAGGGCCTCAGATCTCTCCTTATCTCAACAGAAAAGGAGAGATCAATCCCGCGTACCCCACGGCATGCATGCAGTTTATTAATGTGAACCATTTATTATACTATTGCCATGACTCTTGGCACGTAGCATATTTAATATTTATTAATTATACTAAACTAAAATAATAAAAAAACTTTTTTTTTAGGTAACATTACCGTTAAGAACCATAGCATCAATGTCTTCTTCATTCGGCGGTCAAGGAATGAAACAATGCAATTGCAAAAAAATTACAAAAGGACAATGTGTCTCCAATAAGTGTTATTGTAAAAAAGCCAATGTTTTATGTAACTCCAGGTGCCATAGCTCTTTAACATGTAACAATAAGTGAATGGATATTTTAAAAAGTAGGTCACTACACACTGTATTTTGTACCTAAGTATCTTTTGAATACATCATAATAGGTTTTACGTTGCTGGATTCGTCAATCTATGCGTCCAAAGTTAAAACGGCCGTTTTTCTTTTGAGTTCATACATCGACGAATCCAGCAACTTAAACACCATAGTATTTGCATTCGGACACAGCTGTCATCCCGGTGCAATAAACGTCAATGTTGACATAATTTGTACTGGGATGACAGCTGTGTCTGAATGCAAATACTAGTATGATGTGTTCACAAGGTACAGTCGCCATCAAATATATCGGAGTGGCCAAAGAGCTCACAAGTATCTGAACACGTCTTTATCGTCGAGGCATTAGAGACGTGTTTAGATATTTGTGAGCACTTTGGCCGCGCTGATATATCTCATGGCGACTGTACTTAAATATAAAATACAGTGTGAAGTGGTCTACTTTTTTTAAATATCTATCCTTAAATTTAAATAATCACAATTAGGGTAAATCGCCAGTAGCTGGTCACCGTTCAATAACTGGCCACCTCATAGTAAAAATGAACTCTATTCACCTATAATAGAATTCAATTTAGTATTACGTGGCCAGTTATTGAAGGGTGGCCAGTAATTGAAACCTTATACTAAAATGAATTTTAATAGGTGAATCGAGTTAATTTTAAGTATGAGGTGGCCAGTTATTGAAAGGTGGCAAGTTACTGGCGATTTATCCTATTTACCAGTGGCACTAGTGTGCACGTTAACGGGCTCTTAAGTACTTACTGATTCTTTACATTAGGTATATGGACACAATTTTCTAAACCTTTGTCAATTCAACGAAACTAAACAATTCAACAGTGATGCTGCTACTCCTAGGCAGTGGCAACGACTTTTGGGTGGTTGCAAACGATTGCAGTGTCCCTACTTATTGGTCATTTATTAAGGCAACTACACACAATGGCCATCATAGCGCAGGACAGCGTCGCAGTTATGCGGTGGAATGCTATGAAAGTATGTATTTCTCCGTCTAACGCATAGTTTGCGTTCTGTATAATGGGCCATAAAGGCCCATCGTGTGGAGGAGCCTTAATAAATGACCAATAAGTACAGTCCCCCGCGGCTATGAATCAATCCTGACACATTGCGCAATTATGAAGTTTCTGAATAATGACAATGTCAACCATAGGAAAAAATTACATATTCAACCCTAGAGGCATGTCTCAGGATTGATTTCATAGCCGCGGGGGACTATAGGGACACTGCGATCGTTTGCAACTACCTAATCAATAGGTAGGGTTGGTGTCGGTTTGTGATCAGGATCACTTAGAGGTGAGTTGGTGAAAACGAAAATACACATAATGACAGTTTAAAGGTTTGTAAAAATAATATAGGTTAGTTGGCTTTAAAAAAATGGATGACGATTTCATTTTAGTTATAAGTGAAGATTTTGTTTTTTATTTATTGTGGAATTTATACTTTACTATCCTGGCTTGAGAAAGCTCTCAACACACATTAATGGTTGTTGATTTCATTTTAAGTATTTATGTTTATTTATGAGAATTATAAGTGAAGATTTTGTTCTATTTTTAATGTCTTAGGAAAGATAACTGTTATTTTTTATATTATATTTTAATGGCCGCGCCAATAAAGTATAGTTTCTTAAATGCCGGCCACTCGCGACACTAATTTCGTTCATAAAACCAAGCCGCCATAGTGAAATTTATACTTTATTAACCTGGCTTGAGAAAGCTCTCCACACACATTGTCCGATACTGCCTATGTTGCTCGTATAGAATCCATCCTCGACATTTTCTGGCTTATAGGTACGGTACAGTCAAGGAATTTGATTCACGTAAGTACCACCGTCGAACCCTGTCGCAATTGGGAATGGATGAAAATATTAGAAATGCCTGTTTTTTTTTTGGTGATAGGAATAACCTTCCTTAGCACCAGAAAAAAGTTGCAGTCTTTTAACTGATTCAATTATTTTTGAAAAATATAAACAGTTTCCTCAATTACGTTTTGGGTTTAGGACGGCAAATGAGATTTTTTTGGAATATGAGACGGATCAAGGAAAGTGTCTCATTCGCCGTCCTAAACCCAAAACGTAAGTGAGGAAGCAGTTAATATTTTTGAAAAATAATTAAATATTTTCTTTACAACTTTTTTCTGGCGCTAAGGAAGGTTATTTCTATCACCAAAAAAATAATCAGGCACTGACAGGCCGCCGTCACTGAAACTCGAATGATAGGTCACCTTATTGCGATAGGGTGCTGCGGTAGTACGTGAATCCAATTCCTTGACTGTACAGTCGCCATCACATAGATAGGTATGTACACTGTAGGTGTTCAAAAATATCGGCACATGCACCCTAATGCCTTGCAAATAGAGGTGTGTTCCGACGTTTGTGAGCTGCTTGTTTGCTCCGATGTATGTGATTGCGACTGTACACTTGACTGAATCTAGAATCAATTCACTTTTTTTTACAGTTCTCACAGGTACTCATTCTAATAAGTATAACTTTGCATTGCGGAATAGTTGTGGTTGCATAAGTGTTGTGCCGTCCCATTTCTAACTCATTCGAAAATTATACCTAGTTGTTATACACTCAAGAGCAAAAGTTTCGGGTAGATGAAATACCGTCATATTTCCTAAAATAGTCCAAATGTTGTACAGTTTTTTAATCCTTTCATGTTCTTTATTAATTTTTACATCTAAACTGCAGAAATAACAGTAAAAAAGAAACACGTTACCAGGTTTAAATCAGACTCGTAAAAATCCATGAAAAAAACAACGTTAACGGAGCGAGATATCGCAATAATCGTCATTTTTGGATGTTGATATCTTTATGATAGGATGATAGGACGAGGTATTACGAAGACTAGTATGTTATGTAAATAAGACTTGTGAAAAATATTTAAAAAAACCGATTGCGGTTATTTAATTTAGGGTGACCCGAAACTTTTGCTCTTGAGTGTATTTAGGAAAATATTCGTTTATTCCAAGATTTTATAAAAGCCAGATAATGTCAAGGAAGATTTCTATGCTTTAATTAAAGTTTATACAATGGCCAATATCATCATGCAATGGGAACGAGCTCTTAAAGATATATATTTTTATTTACTTACCTTTGCCTAACATAAGAACACACTGATCTTAAAACACACACATTGTAAATTGATTATTACCCTAATAATAGTATTAAATAAAATTTATTTATTTACGTAGTTATGTTATGCTTAAGAGTCCCCAGGAGTTCCGACTATCCATACACAATGGGATCCGCCATATCTAGGTCGGAAACTAGTTTCTGCTGCTAGAAATTATAACAGAAAAAAATAGGACCAATAAGTTACATATAGTAAACTTCTTAAGCTCCTAGTATCTGACCTAGCTATGGGTGGTATTCTACTTGTCCAAGATCTTTGTTCAATCTGCATTGTGTCTCATTCACTCTTGAAGCAAAATGTGAGACGCAAATACATTTAATCAAAGATTTTAGACAGAAATTTGACAAGTGGAATACCACCCTATGGTGGATCCATTGTGTATACCAAGGTTAGTTCAGCATGCTGCTTTAAATGAGGGCCAAAATATGTTTGTATGGGGAGTCGACTTGTGTTGTGTCGAGCATGCTGGGGACTCTTGCTAACATCATAAAGGACACTGATCTCAAATCGCAAAATGTAAATTTTCTTTTACCCTAATTGTAGGATCTATTTAGTAAGATTTCTTTACTTACTTATGAGGGTTACTACTGTACACACACAAGCTTATGCGGCCCGCTTATGTGTGTAGCAATACCCTGACAATGAAGGAAGGAGCTCAAAGCACAAAATGTGTTTTTTTTTATTATTAATTAAAGCGATACTTAACTTTGTATTATGTTTGCCGTACATATTCTTAATAATACATGAAATAGCACATGACATGGACATGGTGTAGCCTAGTTGGTAGTGACCCTGCCTACGAAGCCGGAAGTCCCGGGTTTATTTGTGGTAAGGGCATTTATTTGTGTGATGAGCACAAATATTTGTTCCTGAGTGATGGATGTTTTCTATCATCATCATCATATCAGCCGAAAGACGTCCACTGCTGGACATAGGCCTCCCCCAAAGAGTGCCAAAATGACCGGTCCTGCGCCACCCGCATCCAGCGGACTCCCGCGACCTTTACCAGGTCATCAGTCCACCTTGTGGGGGGCCTACCCACGCCATGCCTTCCGGTACGTGGTCGCCACTCGAGAACCTTTCCGCCCCAACGGCCATCGGTTCTACGTGCAATGTGCCCCGCCCACTGCCACTTAAGTTTAGCGATTCGTAGGGCTATATCGGTTACCTTGGTTCTGCTGCGGATAGCCTCATTTCTGATGCGATCACGCAGACAAACTCCCAACATAGCTCTCTCCATTGCCCTCTCTTTGGGTGACCTTGAGCCTTGTAAGCGATCACGATTCAGTGCCATATGTCATCACTGGCAACACACACTGGTCAGACTCTCGTCTTGAGACACTGCGGAATATTGGACGAAAAAATGTGCCGTAGCTTCCCGAACGCTGCCCAGCCGAGTCGGATTCGACGATTGACCTCTTTCTCGAAGTTGGACCTACCTAACTGGACAGTGGACAGTCTGTCCTAGGTATACACTGTTCACCGCTGCACTGGAGGATGTATTCAAGACTCTGGACTGGAGAAGGCTAGGCATCAACATCAACGGCGAGTACATCACTCACCTTCGGTTTGTGGACGACATAGTAGTCTTGGCTGAGACCATGGAGGACTTAAGTACGATGCTCGATGACCTCAGTAAAGCTTCCGAGCGAGTTGGTCTAAGGATGAACATGGATAAGACGAAGATCATGTCAAATGCCCATGTAGTACCAACTCCCATTACAATCGGACACTTTACGCTCGAAGTTGTAGACGATTATGTATACCTAGGACAGACTGTCCAGTTAGGTAGGCCCAACTTCAAGGAAGATATTAATCGTCGAATCCGACTCGGCTGGGCAGCTTTCGGGAAGCTACGGCACATCTTTTCGTCTAATATTCCGCAGTGTATCAAGACGAGAGTCTTTGACCAGTGTGTGTTGCCAGTGATGACATATGGCACTGAAACGTGGTCGCTTACAATGTGCCACATAAGAAGGCTCAAAGTCACCCAAAGAGAGGGCTATGTTGGGAGTTTGTCTGCGTGATCGCATCAGAAATGAGGCTATCCGCAGCAGAACCAAGGTAACCGATATAGCCCTCCGAATCGCTAAAATTAAGTGGCAGTGGGTAAGTAACATTGCACGATGATGATGAGTCTTAAAATCTGTAAAAAGAAAAAACTTACATGGCTGTAAACTCGCTAAACTAATCTTGGGATTACTTAGGTGTCAAAGCGGAACTCGGGCTCCTTTAGGGCACAACAAATAATATTTTGTTGTGCCCTAAAGGGGACACTAGTTACTGTATGTGTATACTCGTATAATAGTTTGTTTACTGTTTACAAACACATTTTTTATCAAAAGTATGTAGGTACTTTTGATAAAAAATGTGTTTGTAAACAGTAATCAAACTAACCTCTGAATTTGCTGTTCTTTCAGCGTGCTTATTTTGCACCTCTTGTTCTCAGCTCCGCTATTAAAGCACAGACATTCATTAACACGTTACTAATTTTTACCATATTTAATTTAATCTCAGGTATTGCAGAATAAAGCCTGCATCACACTGGCGCGGCCTGCGGTGGCGGACCATATTAAATTTGACAGCTAATATAATGACCAGTTTTCTTTTGTCCGCGGCGGCTAGACCGCGCCAGTCTGTGCGAGGCTTAAACAACACCAATACTCGTAAACGCGTAACCCACACAGAAACTGACAAGTATGGGCGACGCTACCCGGACTGCATGCCGGCCGACGCGTAATTCAGCCCGTGTGTATCCAGAAGCACGGCGTCCTGTAAAATTGTACGCCTATCTCACTCTATCTTATTAACTAGTGGTTCTGTGAACTGAAGAATGCGCAAGCCTGCATTAAAAAAAAACAAAAAATTACTTGATACATAATAACATATAATTAGCGAACCTACTCCCATAATTTCATGAGAGTTGGTTGAGAAATGCGAGTTGTAGAGGAGAACAGCTGGAAAGCGGGACAGACACCGGACACCGGACATACGAACGATTTTCAGGCCTAGCTACAGCATAAAACTCTGCCCTGATAATCGCAAATGCAGTAATCGACATTTTTGGGATTTTCACTTTTTTGCAAAAATGACATCCCAAGAGCCTAATCTATACATAAAAAAATAATTTTAATTTTTTTTTAAATTATAACCATGTTTTTTATGTAACCAAAAACGCAGTACTTGCATAAAAATATTACTTGTGCTAACAAAATCTGCAGCATTCAGCATGTGCTAGAAGTTTGTGCAGTACTTGCTACGTTTACTGCGGATTCATTAGCCCTAAACTTTTTGCAACGAATACTAACTAATGCCAAACGCAGTATTCGACTTTACTGCATTTGAGTGTAGCAAGAATAACAAAGAGCTACTCTTGCGATGCTAAACTAAACGCAGTATTCTACAGTGCTGCGTTTAAGAGTAGCGAGAGTAACAAAAATATTCGTACGCTTCGAAGCCGCACGGTACAGTGCCGCGTTTCGTGCTAGCAAATCAGAGCGTCGACGTCATTCGCGGACGAGACGCGTGTGCCGGCTGAGCCGCCGTGCGCTACATGTTGCATTTTCTTTATTTAAATTAGGTTTATTTTATTTTATTACTCTTTTAACGTTTTTCAACGGCGCGTGTTTTGTGCTGACAAGATTTTCAATAAGTACATTTTAGGTTATGTAACCTATACACTCACGAGCAAAATAATTGCATCACTATGCAATTTTTCATCTGCACCCTATAACTTTGTAAACGGGGTTATTTTATAAAATATTTTAACGAGTTTTTGTTACCTGAAATCTAAGCTCTGCAAAAAGCTAACAAACATGAAAATTGACCCAATATTTTTAACATTATGGGCATTTTCTTGGTTTGTGGGCATTACCGCCTTAGTAGGTGCACGAGCTCCCTTTGTCGCCTATATAACGGGGGTACAGGAGGGGGAGGGTTATCAGTCACTTATCAGAAGTCAACCGGTACACATCTCTGCATATTTTCCCGAGAAGAAGAACCTGAAAACATGGATACCACTGAAGCTGAAGTCGCCGCAGTCGTCAATTTGCTGCAAGAGAGCCGTAGCCAACAATCAGTAGCTGCCGAGCTGAATTTAACGCAATCTACAGTTTGTAGAGTCTACCCGAGGTTCCAGCAGACTGAGGCAGTCACTTCAACACCAAGAACCGGCCGCAGAAGGTGCACATCGGAGCGGGACGACCGCTTCAATGTCACGTCAGCTCTCCGAGATCGTCACAAGACAGGCGTTTCCCTTCAGCAGCAACTCCGTGAGGTCCGAGGAGTGACTGCCAGCGTGTGGACAGTCAGGAGAAGACTCAAGAAAGTCAACTTGACACCGAGAAGAACGACGGGGCCCAGACTGCTGCCACAACACCGAAGAACACGACGTGAATTTGCTGCAAATCACGTGAACTGGACCATCGAGCAATGGACCCGGTTCTTTTTTCGGACGAGTGCAGGATGTGCCTGAACGGCAGCGACAGAAGAAGACGAGTCTACAGGAGAGCAAAAGAACGACTAGTATTCGCAGTTGATTAGTTTAATTGTATAGTGTAATTCCTTTAATTTTATATTTCGTTTAACAGTGTATTAGATTTAAGTAAATCTGTAATGCTGTCTAAATATATTTAAATAAAATAAATAAATGTTTTTTGGGGCGGCATTTCTTACAACGGGCGGACCGAGCTAGTTTTCGTGCCTTCTGGGGGTCATGGACGTGGTTTGAACGCTGGAAGATACATCACCGCGATCCTGGAGATGCACGTTGTCCCTTACAAAGGAATGTTTGATGAGGTGTTCATTTTATGCAGGATAATGCCCCCTGCCATACCGCAAGAGATACCATCACCAACCTTTCCGAGGTGTACATCACCACGATGAACTGGCCAGCGATGAGCCCGAACCTTAATCCGATCGAACACATGTGGGACTGCCTAAAACGCAGGGTTTAGAAGCGGAAACCTGCCCCGTCCAACATTGAGGAGCTGAAGGAAGCCTTGCTGGAGGAGTGGGATGCCATCCCTCAGGATTACGTCAGGAAGTTGATAAGATCCATGCAAAGGCGCCTAACTTGTGTCATAAGAGCTAGGGATGGCAACACCAGGTATTAATTTGTAGTAATACATTCTATGATTGTTAAATTGTCCTTTTATTGTCTGTTTTCATAGATCAATTTTTTATACATTTCCGATTGCTTTCAGTTTTCCGACGTTTTTCAGTCTTTGGACTTGTATCAAATCTCATAAGTAGTTATAATGGTTTCTTCTTTCACTCGCTAAGAGGAGATTCTTTTGTACTTTCATATTAAGTGGAAATCACGTAAAAAGTAACATTTTGAAAGTTATTTCGATAATAAAAACATTTTTTCTAAAACTTACCTAAAATCTGTTTTATTTCGTCTCTTCGTCACTTAAAATATCCAGAAGTTAAATCCTAACAATACTTTTAACTAGTACCATGTACAAAAATTGGGCATGATTGCGAACTAGAAACGCAGTATTGAACACTTGCTAGGTGATTTTGCAGTAATAAACACAAATACTGCATTTAGTCTTAGTAATACTGTAAGGCCCGCAAGCCCAGGTAGTTGATGAAAATGCAGTACTGCGTATTTTATCCAAATAAGGCAGTAAAGTACAGAAAAAAATACGTCAATAAAAAGCTTGATTTTTTTTACTATTTTTCAGTACACTTCAAAAGTTATACCACATAGATTTGTTGTATAAATATCACAAAATATGTTTACCGCGTTTATCTCGAAACCGCCATTTAGCAAGTACTGCATTTGCGATTACCAGGGCAGAACTGTTGGCTTCGCTCGCTCGTTCGATTACTTCGTATCGCTCATGTCGTCCGCCGCGCTTGGACGTCCGGCGTCGTCTTTAGCTTACTCACAAACGAGCATGCAGTCCATGAACCAGTTACCACTATTCAGTGTTTTGAGGACGCCGTGCTTCCTGCACTTATCCACACACACTACGGGTCTAAATCACGTGGTGGACGGCATTAGCAGTAGGTACCAAGTTATAAGATGGAGCGAGATAGAATTTTGCAGGACGCCGTCCGTTCCGTTCCGGCACCTATCCACACGGGCCGAAATCACGTGGCGGACTTCATGCAGATTTTAAATCGTGGCCGAAGGGTCTTTGCTTTAAATGGACGACTGACAATTTGTAATGACAATATGACCTATTTCTTTCCTCGAAAATGTAATCAAAAACATTAAAGAGGTAAACCATAAACATCATTTAAATCAACTCTGACATCATCCTACGATTTCGAGCTTCTAATGGACTATCGTTCGTAAATAGGTAATCTCTTACCGTACTAGTTTGTGGCGCAATGTACTTTGATATCTGCTAAAAGTAGAAGTTATAAGAGAAAATAAAATTCGGGCCGATGTCGGCGCCCGTTCTCACAGGCGCTCTCAATAGTAAACTTGTCATTAGCTATCAAATTTACTATTAGGAGACGCTATACGAGTGAAATCAGCAGGACTGTCAAGTAAGGTCAAAGAAAATCTACTATGGAGTGACCTTGATTTGGCTGGCCGCCGTGCTTCCGAATCACGCAGAGGCCTGCACGCAGTCCTGCCGACATCGGCCCGTGTAGCGTCTCCTATTGACCGCCCCAGCGCAGGCCGCGCCAGTGTGATTCAGGCCTTATACAGCAACTACCTACCTCATCATCATCCTCCTATTTAGCGTTATTCCCGGCCGTGCCCTAAAGGAGCCCGGGGTCCGTTTTGACACCTAACCCCAAGATTTGGCATAGATACTAGTTTTACGAAAGCGACTGCCATCGATTAGCCGCGTCGGAACAAGCGAAATCGGCAGACTGCAAATGTATATTTGAAAGTATATGTGTGATTGTGAACACCGTCAGTTTATAGTGGCGAAGTAGGTTCCTGCTGAACTAAAGTCGGCTAAAACTTTGTTTTTAAAGTAAATTATTTAATTAGAACTTCCTCGGCATTCGCCCATCCGCCGCGCTCGGTTGTCTGGTGGCGCCTTTACAAAATCGAATCAATCGGTTCGATCTTGACGCTTTTTTGACATCTCACCATACTTGTCATGATGCGCTGACCAATCAAGAACGCCACATAATTTGATGATCCACCAATCAGGGGACAAGACACAATATGACGATTTGACATTGTCAGTTTATAAACTAACGAAAATGAATGCGTAAAATTGTGAATTATTTTGGCAGTTCACAATATTCCGTCAGTTTACAATATAACGGGTCAGTTTATAAACTGACGGTTTTCACAATCTAACGGTGACATATATAGATAGATAGATGGATAGATAGATAGATAATGGATACCGCTATACAGCGCGTCAATTATTGTTTTGTGTATAACGCTTGTTAGGAAAAATATCGTTATACATTATGCGATAGCGCTATTCGAAAATAGCGGTATTTAAAGGTCTGTTACAAACGAATTAAAAATACCAATTATTTAAAAATATATTTACACATGTTAATTTAGTAGGTATACGTAATTTTTTTAAGTTAGTTATTTGGTCTTCAAAGGAATAACATTATTTTTTAAATGTAGTGATCAAATTAAATTAAGTTACAATTTAAACTTAAAACAACTATGTTAGTAAATGATTTTAACTAAATACATGTGTTACACTGTAGTTCAGTCATTATAGATTTTGACCCGTGAATAATTAGTTCTTGGATTTTTTTTCGTAGGTCTTTCGGGGGGGTCACTGAGAGTGTAAAAATCGAGCCACCTCAGCGTCAAGCGCATGTCGCGCAGAGCTATTATATCATTAATTTCGTGCTTGTGAAATAAATAAATGTATTAAGAAGAAGATTACATTTTTATTGTGTTGTCTGGACAATAGAATCAGATTTCCTAAAATTTTTGTCGTCACGGTTTTACTTTCTCGAATATACGCAGGAGCCTGATTCAGTCTACTTTTTGAATTTACACTCCCAGTGACCCCCCGAGGGACCTACGAAAAAAAAATCCAAGAACTAATTATTCACGGGTAGGGTCGGTTTTTTGGATATAAGTAATGACTGAACTACTAGCCCAGCGGCTTATGTAGCCCTCAGCAGTGCGTAATGTACGGACAGTCAGTCCTCTCCGCAATCATCGCTAGGATAGTGTTGGGGCTGGCTCGCACGCGCCGCACCAGCGAGGCGGCCCGCAAGCGCATTGCTGCTAACAGGTTGGTAACCCGGGCCTCAGCGAACATCTGCGAGGCACTACAATAGCGCGTCAGCCCCGTCTATACCCTGAACGCATTATTATATTGAACTTGTAGGGCTTTGCACGATTTCATTGTAAATTTGCTCCACATGCTGCAGGTGTAAAAAGTGGTACAAAAATAAGAGCAGCGAGCAAACCTGCGAGCAATCATATTTGCTCTTATCGACAAGGCCCTACGTTCGCGTTCTATATCAGCATTGTCCTTGAGGTCGGCTGTGAGTATAATGCCCTACAGTCCCCCGCGACTATGAAGTCAATCCTGACACATTGCGCAACTATGAAGCTTCTGAATAATGACAATGTCAACCATAGGAAAAAAATACATATTCAAACCTAGAGTCATGTCTCAGGATTGACTTCATAGCCGCGGGGGACTATAGGTATTTGTACTTGTACACTCTTTCGAGGGCCACCGAGTTCAACTTTATGGGTTGTACTTCAGATGGTAGAATAGGATCGGCCCCAAAGATCCTATACTGACTTTTACTGTCATTATATTTCAACCCGTGAGCTATTGCATTGCTCTCACAAACCTGTAGCAGTTTTCTCAAACCACAGACAGACGCGCTCAGCAGTACCATATCGTCGGCATAACTCACGTTGTTTACATTAATGCCATAAATAAGATTATCTGGTAATTAATTGAAAGCTTAAAAGCGGAGAGGGCAGAGGCAAGAGACGAATTTACTAACTTTTTTAGAATTGCTCTTATTATTATAAGTATTTCGAAGGACCATATCGCGGACTTTTGGTCTGATGATTTTACCGGAAGCTGTTCTGGGGAAGAGGTCCACGAAAATGACGCCACCATGCAGATGTTTGTTTTCCGAGAGTTTATCTGAAAAAATAAATTTGTGTGAAAAATTACTTTTGGTACAATCTTTTATTGCTGACTGTACTTTTCTGTATACCAAAATCAAAATTAATTATTTATTCTGCAAATAGGCCACAAGGGCACTTTTTCATGTCAAATGGTATTCTACAATATAATATTAATAATCTTACACAATAATCATTTTAAAATTGCAGATTTTAACCAATTAGTATACCTGAACGGTTAACAAACTAAATGTCACTAAATGAAAACTAAAAAAATCCAAATTTGTAAAATATTATCAATTACATTCGATATAAGGTCTGTATCAGAATTAACAATAAGTTTATGATATTAATTTAGTACCCCAGAGATGTATAAGGTCTCTGAGCATCCAAATTCAATTAATAATTATTCTAATGTTCTTATAGAGATGTATACTGTCTCTAAGCGTTAAAACAGAATAAAAGGATCATTAATGTAAGTCAGAGATGTACAGGGTCAATAACAATAAAACGTGTCAAGAACAGAATGATCTCTCTCGTCAAAATAATGATAATAACACTAGTATTTATGTAGTTACTATGCCCTTGCAAGCATGAACAGACCGGACTCCACAAACAGCACCCGATCACGAGTATGACGCATATCTCAGCCATCGCCTCCCTCAACCATATGTTAGGGAAGGTGGCGACCCGATCAACGACGCCACCGTAAGCAAAGCCCTTTAAGCGAGCATGATATATTCAAGCCACTGGACATTGATAATAGCAAAGATTAAAGCGACTTGTTCGGCGAGAAAAAGCATTACGTGCTCTCATGTTACATAAAACGGAACAGCTATTTCCGGTACTTATAATAATTACAAAGGTAATACGCCAAGACAATCATACTCGAAGGTATATTAATTCTAATAGAATGTGACTGCTACTGGCTTAAAGGCATTTTTGTCGTTTATGAAATCCATCATCAACTACTCATTGAGACGATTCTAATGAGCCCAAATTCAACGGGGTTACGACGGTTAAGTGCTGAATTCCCATGGCCACGTCACCAGATCAGCTCGATGGTACCATCATATTGAATTGGCATCCAAACTATACTAGTACACAAAATTTCAGCTCAATCGAATAACGGCAAGTGACTGAAAAATGGATTGCAAATTTTGACGGACACAACTTACATACCTACTTATTTACGAACAGGCGACAGATAAAGCTTGTAATAAAAAGGCATTAAATAGGACAAGTAGGTAGCTTATAATGTAATAATCGGTTCCAGGTAGGATTACACAGAAGGAACGAGAGTTTTTTTATAAATAAAACCTAAAGATTTGGGGATAATCGTGCACAAATCGACCTAGTCCCAAACTAAGCAAATCTTGGACTATGGGTAGGTGCTAGACGACAATAAAGATAGATAAGCATAGATATTTCAGGACGCGTTAGCGCGTTCCAAATAACAGCCCAGTTGTTGGCGTCATTGCTAGACGTTAACCGATCTTTAGTCTGGAATTGTGGGACCATATCGTTCGAGATGTGGATGCTAGCTATATGCATTATATCGAGGCAGTTATTAGAAATACGACTGCAAATCTCATTATAGTATTATATCGAGGCAAATCTCATGGTTGTGACAGTCTTAGCATGGAACATTTGAAATATGCAGGATTTCATTTGCAGAGAGTTTTGTCTATGTTCTACTCGCTTTGTCTAAGCCATAGACATGAATACTTAATTAATGAATTGATGAATACCATTGTAGTGCCCATAGTAATAAAACAAGACTTGAGATATCGCTGACAAAACGAACTATGTACAGACCAATCTCTTTAGCAAATGGTCTGGCTAAGGTGCTGGATAGCATGCTTAATGCTCAACTGGATGATCGAATACTTACACTTTCAAAACGGTCAATTTGGTTTTAGAACAGGTTATCGGCCGAAAGTGCCATTTTGAGCCTTAAGCAGTTCGTTACTCACTGAGCGCAGCATCACAGTGTACGCATGTTTCCTAGACCTCTCTAAAGCATTCGAATTAGTCTCATACGATGTCTTATGGTAAAAGATGAGGGATAGGAACGTGCCAGGGGAGGTGACTAGCATCTTACTCCATTCTTCTCCATTTATAATATCGCGAGTAAGATTATAAACTGACGGTGTTCACAATTTAACGGTGACATTATGAAACCAATATCATTCAAGTCACACGTCAAAATGGTATGAGTCCGGCATTACGGCCCGGCCAGATCAACGCTTAATATTGGGAGGATGTTTTATAATAGTATTACTAACCTAGGGCGGTAAAACACAGAATGTCTCAGATTGCAGGTATTTGATTCACGAGCTGAAGGTATGGGCGATAAATATGCGATCTGAGGCCTTTTATATTACCGCCTATTACTAGTGAGTATTACAACATGTACGTCTCTCCCTTGCCAGGAAGTGGGATTTGCTACTTAATGGCCGGGTATGACGTAATAGTACATTATGATACAAGTGAGGTATGTTGATCATTACATCAGAGGCGGAATTGTCACGCGAACCGCAGGTGAGCGTGATAAGAGAGCCGAGGATGTAATTATCAAAGCTCACGCGTGTCATACGACGTTTTTCAACACATCTGCGAGGAAAAAATAATTTTCATAAAATGAACATGTTACAGGCTTCTAAGTTGTTTCCTTTAGTTATTGATGACAAGAGGTTTTTACTCACATATTTGTACATCTCCAAAAATGTACAGTGGCGTCAAATCTATTTATCACTTTTCTATTCACTACGAGTCAACATTTTTAACAATAACCAAACACGCATCATCAATGTTTACAAATATTTGTGAAATTACCTATAATGGCGCGCAACAATTTTTTTTCGTGAAGTTCGCGCAGTGCGCCCGCAGCGAGGCTTAGATGAAATCTCTAAACAGCCAATACAAAATAAAATAAATATTTTCTTATTCAATATAAATTCATGTAAAATGTTATCAAAAGTAAATAGTTTTACTAAATGATATTTTCTATATCATATCCAACAAGAAATAATCGATTAATCCACAAGAAGGATTTAATTTGTTTAGTCGAGTAAGAATCCATTTGCCGAAAATTAAAAACAAACCTGTATAACCCGGTCAATTTAAGAATGCGCCGAGTCCATACATACACCTTGCTGCAAGGTGCTAACGTGTCTTAATCGGCATATAAACATAACTACACGAGTGTCGTAATGTTATTAAACACGCGTGTTTAATACCCAGGATTATGAGCCCAAAAGCGGCACAATAAAAGGCACGTTACGAGCAAATATTTTGAAAAAAATAATGATATTAGCTCTAACTGGCAACGAGATCCTTTATATCCTGCTCCTCGACGGTGGCGCCGGCACGCCGTTGGACGACGGCGACGGCGCGCGAGCCGTCGTCGGCGTGAGGGACGCCGACAACGCACGCCTCAGCCACGCCGGGATGTGTTTGGATCACCGCCTCCACCTCCATTGGCATCACCTGAAGATATCATTATAATGAGAGTCCTTATGGTCCTCTGGCCCCGTAGCATTGATGGCATTGTCACGCGATAAGTGACAAGAAAAGAGCGTCGTCTCGTTCTATCGAACGGTGTCAGCCAGGGACGGATGCTCTATCTTGTCACTTATCGCGTGATAAGGCCATCACCCTGAATTTTATTCCATACTCGGAGATATGCCTCGTCGTTACGAATCACGTTTTAAAAGTAATTTGGTACAAACATATTCAAAACTAGCTGTTGCCCGCGACTTCGTCCGCGTAGAACTTTTTATCGTCTTAGAAAATGATTTCTCTCAATACAAAATTTGAACCCTCTTTTAGGGGATAATTAAAAAAAAAGTTGATGTTCATTTTCTAGTTTGTGAACAAACAGTCTAAAACCAAAGTTAAAAATCTCATACTTTAAAAATGCCTTGAAATACTCAAACATTGAACCAATTTAAACACTCTTAGGGGATGAATTTGGAAAAACTCTGAAATCAGTTTTGTAGTCTTTTAACGTACATAATAAGACCGAAGTTAAAAATCTCTTACTCACACTTTAAAATTTTATTGCTCGCCATTTAAAATTTGAACCCCCTTTTAAACCCCCTTAGAGGTTGAATTTTTCTAATCGCTGAAAGAACTTTTTTCGTAAACTTTTAAGTCTCTAGCTCAAAAAAAAGTGTTGCCCATACAAAGCTTTCTTAACCCCCTTAGGGGTGGAATTTTCTAAAACTCTGAAAGTACTTTATTATTAATTTTAATAAGTAACATTTTGAATAGTTTTAAGTCTAGTAAAAAAAAAAGTTTTTCCCACACAACACTGGCTACCCTTCTTAAGGATCTTAAGGATCCCCTTAGGGATGGAGTTTTCTAAAACGCTGAAAGTTCTTTTTTAGTATTCTAATAAGTAATCTTTTTGCAAAGTTTTAAGTCTAACTCAAAAAAAAGTGTTGCCCATGCAAAGCTTGCTCTCCTTTTTAACCCTATTAGGGGTGGAATTTTCTAAAACGATTTGTGTTCTTTTTTTGTATTTTAATAAGTAATCTTTCTACAAAGTTTCAAGTCTCTAACTCAAAAACATAAACTTTCCCTGATAAAAACTTTGCACCCCTTTTTATCCCCCTTAGGGATAGATTTTTTCAAAACGCTGAAAGTCTTTTTTTTTTGTATTTTTATAAGTAATCTTTCTACAAAGTTTTAAGTGTCTAGCTCAGAAAAAGTGTTCCCCATACAAACCTTGCACCCTTTTTTAACCCCCTTAGGGAATGATTTTTGTAAAACGCCGAATGTAGTATTTTTCATGTTCTAATACGTAATTTCTCGTCAAAATTTTAAGTCTCTATTAAAAAAAATATGTTTTTCCCATACAAACTTTGCACCCTATTTTACCCCCTTAGGGGTGAAATTTTCCAAAACGCTGAAACTACTTTCTTTGTATTTAAATAATCTTTCTACAAAGTTTTAGGACTCTAGCTAAAAAAAATAGTTTCCCACATACAAACTTTGCACCCCTATTTTAGCCCCCTATTTTTAGGGGTAGAATTTTCTAAAACGCTGAAAGTACTTAATTTGTATTCTGATGACTAATCTTTCTACAAAGTTTTAAGTCTCTATTTAAAAAAAATATTGTTTCCCCCATACAAAATTTGCACCCCTATTTTACCCCCTTAGGGGTAGATTTTTTTTAAACACTGAATCTAGGTACTTTATTTGTATTCTAATGAATAATTTCTCTACAAAGTTTTAAGTCTCTATTTAAAAAAAAGTAGTTTTTCCCATACAAACTTTGCACTCTATTTTACCCCTTTAGGGGTAGAATTTTCTAAAACCCTGAAAGTTCTTTATTTGTATTCTAATGACTGATCTTTCTACAAAGTTTTAAGTCTCTATTTAAAAAAAAAATGTTTCCCCCATACAAACCTTGCAGCCCATTTTACCCCCGTAGGGGTGGAATTTTCCAAAACGCTGAAAGTGTTTCATTTGTATTCTAATAACTAATTTTTCTACAAAGTTTAAGTCTATAGCTCAAAAAAAAAGGTTCTCCCATACAAACTTTGCACCCCCATTTTACCCCCTTAGGGGTAGAATTTTCAAAAATCCCTTTTTATCCCTAGCCCACGTTATAAAAGCAACATACTGTGCAAAAATCAACTCTCTAATATTAGTAGTTTCGGCTGTGCGTTGATGAGTGAGTGAGTGAGTGATTGAGTGAATAAGTCAGTCAGGACATAGGCATTTATTATGTATAAATAGATAGAAGATAATGAAACTCCCATTCAAATATCTCAAAAAATTATGAAGCTACATCCGTTTTAATGTCGCTTGTTAGAGTGAGAAAACGATGAGGGACTGTGACGTCTATATACTCGAGCGTCATAGTAAAAAACAATCGTTTCATATGAAGGTGCGTTTTGCGGAAAAGGGACAGAACATACCCCCTCTTAAAACTTTGGACTCTTATAACTTAATCATTACCTATATAACCTCTTGCTTTGTTTTTTTCTCCATTTGACTATATTTATTTTAAATTCTTCTTCGAGAAAATACATTATGATTATTTACCATATTTTCGATTCCTGAGCTATAACCACGAACTTCGGAATTCGAAAATATTCGGGTATCTCTATCTCTATCGCACTAACCATACTCGAGTGACAGGGATGCAAATATATGAACATTGAGTATCGGTTTTCGTGGTAGCGCCGCAGGTACTTTGGCTGAATGCGCCGAGCGCGTGCCATTGTCATTCAAAAAAAACAAATTCGTGTTAATTATATTGTTCAAATTTGTTGATTTCATTTATTGAAATTACGACATAAAACGACATTTGCGCATATAAGTTCTCATATCAGAATCGAATATTTTTTTATGGTTTATATTTTAGCATTTGTCTCGTAAAGGTCTATCGTAGACGGGATTTAAATTATTAATAAGTGAAAGGCAAAGCAATTCCGCCATTTTAACGAAAATTTGACGGTTCTTATAGCTGACAGTTGGAGCAGCGTTTGATTTCAATAAAGATAAATGAAAAATTAAATGAAGTCGTATATTTCGGAAAATTAATTAACTGTCGCAGTCGGATAAAAACTATCCTAAGTTGCAGCTAGAATAATAATGTACCTATATAAAATGTTTCATATTTTTCCGTTCATGGGATGCTGAGAACATTCGAACCGCGCAAAGCTTAGTTTCAAACTGGCTGATTCTTTTTTTAATTTAGAGATTTATTATAAGTGGAGATTAAAACTGCATAGCAATGGATCTCATTCTATGTCAATACGACTTTATAATAATTTGCCGAACGAAATAAAAAATGAGAACAACAATAAAATATTCATCAAAACACTAAAAAAATATTTGATTGAAAAAACGTATTATACTGTTTGTGAATTTACCCCATACCCCCCATAATTCTGTGTATAGAAATATTATGAGGATCTCTAGTCAATAAAAATAAAATTATCTCCAATCAAATTACCTATTTTTACCTGATTATTCAATACCTAATTATTTTATTATTTTTTAACAATGTTTTATCATTTTTATACATAAATATATTACAAGATTATTATGCCAAGTTATTTTTGGCCATTTACACAAGTTAATTACGAGATTATTTTAATAAGTTATTTTTACCCATTTACACTAAATTCATTTCATCAGTTTTAATCGAGAATTGTATTGTCATAGTTAGTTAAAAATTGATTTTACCTTTTTTATATTTAATTAAGTACCACTTTACAATATTTGTTATTTTAGCATGTATTTGTTTAATAATTATATGTAAATTAAATTCATTATTGTTATTATGAGTTGCTACGCCCTAACAGGGCCCGTGTACTGGTATCTACTTAGCATTAAGTTGCATGTTTTTATTGTTACATGGTTGCAAATAAATGAATTGAATTGAATTCATGCTACGGGGCCTGGTCTATTGCATAATTTGTTCTTTCCTCCGTATGTTGTTAGGTAATAGATCTTAATGTATTTTGTTGTATAGGACAACGACAGTTTAGTTGAGAACTCCTACAAATGTACTATTTCTTGTTTATTAGATAAAGAAGCAATTGTTAAAAGAACTAGTGGGAATACAAAAAAAAACAATTAAACAAAACAAAATAATTAATCACGAATTCACGATGAAAGAAAGTATCGACCCAGCAGGACTCGAACTTGCATCCCTTTTGCTTTTCGCAAGCAGGAGTGCTTTACCATTTCCATAATATGACGTCTACTTACTAAGCCAACGAATTTTGCCATTTGTCCATGCTTATTCTTCTTTGTATTAGATCTTAAACGGATCTCCGTAGTGTCCTCCAATGAGAAACTCATCTCCGGTAACTTACATAATAACGGCGAACTTTGAAGGCGTTGGACATGCGATCGACGAAGAAGTAGTAACCGTTTTCATCTTTGTACAGGAGATCGCCAGTTTTGTACCATCCATCAGAAGTGAACGCTTGGGAGGTTGCTTCTGGATTATTGTAGTATTCCTGATAATATTGTGACATATTAGGGTCAAAAACAGGAACCAAAAATAACTAGCCGTCGTTCGTGTAGGCACTACAATAGTTAAAGGTTTACGTGTAGGTACCTACAACTAATTTATAGTCAGGTAGAACCAATTCATGAACTCACAAAGGCTTTACGTCTACCTAAAGGTATATGACGTAGCGCAAAAAATAGCTTTGAAAACTTTTGAAGTGTCTACAGTTAAGACTGAACACTAACTTATACTAATATTTAGTCTTAGCTAACTTATATTTAGTAATAGTAATAGAGGTCGATTAGTGTAACATTGTCCCCAAATATTTATTTATTTCATAGTACATTTCTACAAAGGCCGAGAAATAAGGGATTGCTTGCCAATTTTTTTGAAAATTTTTGAAATAATTTTATGGACCTCCAATTGTAAATGAAATTTCAGTATCGGCCTCTTGTCTCGCCGCATCCGAAACGTGATACTTCGCAGCATATTATAAGAAACGCAACCTTAATGTTTTATTGCATGCTTGAGAAAAAAATATATTCTGGTATATATGGCCAAAAATGGAGCATTATTAACCCATTCAGTGCCCATGACGACACATATGCGTCAGAGCGCTACGAGCGCTTTTCGCTACATACGAGGTTTAACCTGCTACGGACTACGGCGTAGCGCTACGAGATTAGCGTGGCCGAGAATGTGTTAATACGATATGACCGGTAATTGGATAAAGCCGGATTAATACTTATCTGACATGATGCTCTCTAATTCGATCTGACGCCTGGCAAAACAGGAGCCGTCACGTCAGAGTCAGAGCGCATCAGATGGGTGTGAATCTAGCCGCATTAAATCTATGAAACCGATATCGCTCAAGTCAAGACACGTCTGATAGGGTATGAGTCAGATTAACGCTGAATGACATGGGAGGGATGTTTCATAATTTACTTACCTAGGGCGGTAAAGCAAAGAATGTCTCTCAGATCGCAGGTAGTAGACGAACGAGCTGAAGGTAAGGGCGATTAATATACGATCGGAGGCTCCCCCCCCCCGTGGTTAGTCCTAACAATTAACATAAATGGAGAAACCCTTACACACCTCAGATTCGCGAATGATATTGTGGTTTTATCTGAAAGCCATGAAAGTTTACAAACTATAATAGAGAGCCTTGATATAGAGAATAGAAAAGCGGGCCTACAAATGAACATAGCGAAAACAAAAATAATGACAAACGGAGAAAAGAAGGAAATAAAAATACAATCTGGAGAAATCGCGAAGAATATATTTATCTAGGCCGTCTAATAACTCTACAAAAACCAATAGAGAACGAAATCGACAGAAGGATAGCCATGGGATGGAAAAGATATTGGGCGCAGAAAAAAGAAGCTAATGGATAACACGATTCTTCCAACTGCCAACGCTGGCCTCTAACTCAAACTATTACCCAAAAACTCAGAACATTCCAAAGAGCAGCCGAGAGGTCTATGCTGGGTATAAAACTAAGGGATCGCGTGAGAAGTACAGACATACGAAACAAAACAAAAGTAGTCGATATTATTGAAACAATTTGTAAATTAAAATGGAGATAGGCTGGGCACATCGCAAGGGCAAAGGATGGACGTTGGAGCGAGCAAATAATGCATTTTGTATTGTACCCAAGAGACGGAATCAGGACAAGAGGAAGACAGAGGCGACGCTGGAGCGACGACATAGTACAAGTCGCAGGCAAAACCTGGCAAATGCTACCGATCGACAAGGATGACATAACATGGAGGAGGCCTACGCCCGGAAATGGGCAACCAAACTAGAATTAATATTAATTTAATTTAATTTTAACTTAACTATAACATGTATCTTTACTCAATAATTAATTATATTGTAATGATTCAACTAAATGCATGCTAAATTATATACGCAATCAAATAGTATAATTGAATAATGTAATTAAAATGAAATGTAACCTAATCATAATAATGTAAACAAAAAATGTATGAACAAAGTATATATAGCTACGATACCAATGTTAGAAAAAGTTTGGAATCAAGAGGCTTTAATAATAATTAATAATAAACCGCAGATATATACTGAAGGACGGTACGGTCGACATTTGTCGGGCATGCCGCCGTCCCGGGGAGTCACTCAGGCATATTATCTCCGGTTGTGTTCATCTTGCTAACGGCGAGTAGCCAGAATTATTCACCAGCAACTTGCTCTGCTATATGGTCTTGTGGTCTCCGTAGTGCCTTACTATAAGTACACACCTGCGCCAGTTCCCGAAAATGGTCGTGCCACGCTCTATTGGGATCGATCTGTCATCATGGACAGGACTATTCTTGCCAATAGGCCTGATATCGTGCTGACAGATCGATCGAAACGCCAGGCAGTTCTCGTCGACATCACCATCCCCCATGACGAGAACCTCGTGAAGGCCGAGAAGGACAAAGCCAGTAAGTACCTGGCTCACGAAGTAACCGCCATGTGGGATGTTGATTCGACGATCATCGTTCCGATAGTCGTTTCGGCGAATGGTTTAATAGCGAAGAGTCTCGACCGTCACCTTAAGAAACTCTCGCTAGATGGCTGGATCAAGGGTCATATACAGAAGGCGGTACTCCTGGATACTGCGCGGATAGTCAGGAGGTTCCTGTCTCTGTCGCCCTGACCACCGGTAGCTTAGGTTAGGTTTTTATAATGATTGTGTGTTTTGTATGTATTGTTTTATATTTTACTTTTTATATAATTATAAAAAAAAATATTTGCGGACAATCTTACACAAATCGACCTAGTCCTAAACTAAGCTAGTTTTTGTGCTTGTAATATAATATGATATGCTCCTGTTATCCCTCATTTAGCAGAAGCAGATAAATTCTAAATTTTTCACGAACTTGCGCGGCTTCTTACAGCTCTTTCTACCCGTTGAGCAACCTTTTTTCTCAACTGATCGCCTCCATGTATTTCAAGGACGTCCCGGCAGTTTTCAGCCAGTAAGTAGTAGATTGCGGAGATCCTGCTTCACACAATCACTTGGATTCCCGATCGTCAAAGCGTCTAAATCTTAAATCATACTTACAGCAAACCTTGGGCCTTTGGACCAGAGCTCTCCTGTTTTATGTGGTTTCGTGATGACTTTGCCAGTTTTATTATCAACCAACTGCAAATTGTAATTAATACACGGGTTTAAACTTGGGTTTTTATCATTATACTTAATAAAGGAGGGCAAATTGTCCTCACTAATCTACATACATACATACATACAATCATGTCTGTATTCTTAACACACTCACTGCCAAGAATCGCTACGTAGCCGATCCCGAGGGTTTCTAGCAGTGAAAGTGTTAAAAGGGTAGGCAGTGTACCTGTAAATACATTTTCTACTAAAGTTTAGCCTATCGGTCCAATGCCCACAAACCATAAAACTAAAAATTGTATCAATCGAGTATGTCGTAATAACTCCAGTTTTTCATGGGTCTCTTAAACCCCTGGTTTTCTTATCTTAAACAACATTACTATGTAAAATCATTGTGTGCAGTAGACATGAGAGCGTTGAGAAGTATGTGTGGAGTGAAATTGAGTGATAGAGTCAGAAACAGTGTGATAAGAGATAAGTGTAGAATGGATGAAAGAAGAGATATAGTCACGAATATTGAGAAGGGTATGTTAAGGTGGTTTGGGCATGTAATAAAGGCATGGAAAGAAGATTAACGAAGAGAGTGTATATAAAAAGAGTGGAAGGGCAAGTTGGAAGGGGAAGACCTAGACGAACTTTCTCCGATCAAATTGGAGAAATCTTACAGAAAGGCCAGGTCATAAGTACCCTTAGCCGACGAGCATGTATGAGAAATGTTATGAAAGTGAGTGAAGCGAAAGTGGTTTGTCAGGATCGTAGCGAATGGAGATCCGTGATCTCTGCCTACCCCTCTGGGAAAGAGGCGTGATTATATGTATTCATATTCATATTCATTTATTTGCTGCAACCATGGTATTTACAGGATGTTCTTCAAATTAATCAGTACAGACATGGACCCTACTAGGGAGTATGTAACGATTCAACCTCTTAAATGGCTTGCTTTTTATGTTTTGTATTCTGAACTTAAATTAACCCCTATCTGAAAGCTGAAGCTCCTGAGAAGCTTCTAGTCGTCTGAAAATTGAATCCTACCTGAAGGAAAAGCTATTGAATAAAATTAAACAGATAGTAAGCGAGAAAATAAATCATTTATTTACCATAGAAATATCAAATTAATTTTGTTTGTTTTGAAGCTAAAGAACCTTTGACTAATTAATCCAGTAAAATCAAGACTCGATTGTACTAGATATCCACTTTGTTCCTATAAATACTAACTCGTACCAAAGCGAATAGAAAAACCGAGTTAGTTCCGGCCGATCCTACTAGAAAGGTTGGGTTTTATTCTAGTCTAGGTAAATCTATCCTACAGCTACAGAATCTCTCGTTATTTATGTTAAAGTAATCGAGCTTGAGTACTTTAACAGACCAAATCATCTCCTAGGATATTGCCGGACGGAAAGAGATTCGGTCAAATAAAAAACCGTCCGACTCCAGGCCTACAATGCCGTAATCTAACCTAGAATTTATTATCTCTGGAACCTAACCTCGAAGACCTATTTAGACCTAAGCTATACGTGATTCGCGCTGGTGAAGTGGCTTGGCGTGTGATTTCGTCTAGTGGTTAGGCTCTGCGTTGTGCGAATAGACCCAGGCCCTTTTCGAGAAGTATGAAGTTTGTATTTCTATAAAGGGAAAAAGTTACACGTTAATTGAAGTTGTACATAAACCCCATTTTAGTAGAACCTATAACTTAAGTAAGACAATTATACCAGTTCCTTAGAATTAATTTACAATTCAGTAGTCTCATTAAGTGATGCACAATTATGGAGGCTAAAGTGGGCATAAATTCCTTATTATACTAAGTTGTGGGAAGTGATAAATTACGCTATGTGGTAGGTGACGCCCTTTAAACAGACTCGCAATACAATAGTGGTCAACTTGTGTTGGCCATGATGGGATCTCTATTGATGATGATGCGATGATATAATAATGAAAATAATCATGAAGAAGTCAAGATATTGATGATGATGCGATGATATAATAACGAAAACAATCGTAAGTTAAGATATTGATGATGATGCGATGATATAATAATGAAAATAATCATAAGTCAAGATATTGATGATGATGCGATGATATAATAATGAAAATAATCATGAAGTCAAGATATTGATGATGATGCGATGATAGTCTATTGAAATAGAATATTAGTACATGTTTTACTTCCAGGTACATGAATGACGCAATGTCTAGTATAATATCGATTCTCCCTAACGATGAATCTTAGAGTTGTTAGCGAACTGTAGCGCTCGCCTCTCGCTCGCTCGCGGCTGCTCGTACTCACTAGTAATCCCACCTCATCTGTTGATTCCGTCTACCCTATCGTTATTTCTATCAAATCTAATACCAATTAGTACTGACTTTTCCTAAGCAATTTATAATACAATTCATCCCCCAAAATATCTCAATGGATGTAACACAATGTCTTAGCAACCAATCTCACCCAATCAACTCAAAGGCACTTTATAGTCGGAACAATGTTAAATATACGACAATGCACAGTTGAACTGACGAATGATAATTAATTACCAACCCACTGCGATACTTTTGTTGAGATCCCGATAATAACGACCCCACCTAAGAAGATACCTACTTAATTATTGACGTTACTAAAGCGAAAGTGTTGGATTCCCTTGTAAAATCAACATAGCTAGCTTCACGGTAAGAAGCTTCGGTTAAAGCAAAACGACGGCTTGGCCAGCGAAACTCTTCAGTTTGCAAGACTGAAAGGTCTCACCAACCTTACCTTCGTTGACACATCCGTGACGGAGGCCTAAGCGCGATCATCATCTCTACTGACTAAGAAACCCCTTAACGGGCGAATTCTCGTATTGGTCAGGGTCGTCAATGTGCTCTTTGGATATGGTTGTCCACAACGCTAAGCTCTCGGCCACAGGTGTACATAACTAATTTACTACGCTAGATTCATTCATTCAAGGAATTCCACACAATATATCTATAAGTACATCTGATTACTTCATAAACCAACACAACCGTAACCCTTGTTAAGAGGGTTGTTAGAACTAAGACAGCAGCTCGACCAGTGAGGTCCCTCAATTTGCAAGATTGAAGACTCTCAGCCACTCACTCTGTCTACACATCTATGACTGGCGCTCTAGTGCGGGCACATCTCTGCTGACTAAGAAGCCCCTTTCGGGAGAATTCTCGTGTGGCCAGGGTCGTCAATGTGCCCTGTGGATATGGTTGTCTCGACACCGAGCACACAGCCACGAGTGTATATAACTACTTTATTCAGTTGCGTTAATCTAGTAAAGTAACCACCCATCAGCACCTATACTAACCACCGGATATTAATATGAACTTGTGGTAATATTTGTCGCTTATCCGCATCTTAACAATCTATCCTCATAGTGTAACGCGTACCACGGACCGAGTCAATTGCTATAGCTAGGTTGTCGTATAATAATTGATCACTTTATCTCGTGGGGGCGCACGGAACCCAATCATATCGCAGTGACAAATCAACTAGTAATATATATGTAGAACAAAACAACATTCCTGTAATATCGTCAGTTATTTAACCAATGACCTAGATCCGTTCATAACCTATACATAAACCGCTCGTACTTTATCTAGCATATTCCCCAAACTATATACAGTAGAACTAGATTTCGATACACAAATTCAAGTATGATAACGTTGAAATGGTTAGATAATAGCCCAAAAACAAATTAATAAGTTTCAGAATCATTCAATACAGTGATTATAAAGGTCACTCACCAGATTTTAATTTCTTAATAGTGGGACACGTACCCAACGCCTCTCTGGTTCCCAGGGCTCCTGCCCTTCTGATCTCCCTCGACGCTCGTAACAAGCCAGCTCCTCCGCCATAAATAAATTACAACATAATATTAGCACATATTTTAATAAAGATTTCCCTCATTTGTACCTACAACTAACCACTAGATACTGGTATACAATTAGGAATTATTTACCATTGGACCGTTCCTTAGCGAACATTCATGTACTATAAATAGTCGTGTTCACTTCACTTCATGGGAGTATACGGAATTCTAATATGATGATGTCTTAAGCGCATTTATTAGGTGATAAACCTATTAGACCGCCACATATTCAAAATACACACGTGATCATATAAGATCATATCAGTTCACGAGCAGAAAGATATTGCCTAAATATTAATCACTCAATTCAAGACAATGTGCGCACAAGATAATTACTCCCTAAGAAATTCCAGAATTCACTATGATTAGTCACACTTTAAAATAAAATATTCAA
Organism: Epinotia brunnichana; assembly: GCA_963854355.1. NCBI lineage: Eukaryota > Metazoa > Arthropoda > Insecta > Lepidoptera > Tortricidae > Epinotia > Epinotia brunnichana. The sequence continues at coordinate 16,718,776 of OY977954.1, forward strand.
TCTCACCAGACGATCGCAAAGGCATTTGCGACCTTACCAAACTCTAATTCCTCTCAGCAACAGCCGTAATGCAGCCCAGCGGTGACCAGCCTTGCTCCGCCTCGAAGTAGTACGCGCCCAGAGGTCAGCCTAGCCTGGCCGCCCTCGTATTCTGCAGCGTGATCTCGCTTCGACGTCCCATAGAAAAGTGAAACGCTCCTCGGCCCGCCGGGGTATTTATAGCCAATACTAACACGATCACGCCACTAATCCGACTCCTCATCTGAAAATATACCTTAACTAAAGGGTATAAGGCCCGTTTTCCAGGGAGCCTCCATCGCCTGTCCGCTCCGATCGATAATCACTTTTCTCGACTTCGCGGGTAGAATATCCCTGCAGCCCGCGCGCCCGTCCACGCGTTTTCTTGCTGGCCAGCGATCCATTCCTGCAATTAACCTAACTAGTCTAATTTATGAATCCATAAATCTAGATCTAGCACACATTAAATGATACACTAATCCAACAATACTGAATTAGTATGCTGAAGCATGTTTTAAACCAATTATTTTGGACGAAACGCGAGTTTTCTACGCTTTTAATTGTAGTCTTGATTTTAGCCTAGAATAGCATCTAACGCAATTTATATCTAACTTATTTACATACATAATTAACAGGATGATAACGAATGAAAGCTTCAATCCCTTCATATTTGGACCTGAAACCCACAACGCTAACATCTATCAATTTAAAAGAGTAATTCCGCCCTTAGATACTACTGAGTCTGAGAGCGAAGCTCTCGGATCGTCTCAATCTGCCCCATGATCATGCACAGCGAGAAATCTACGATTTTGAGCGAAGCATTATCACAATCTTAAACATACCTAAGCAATAAACAAGGAATTGCGACCTATTAATGGTGAATTTTTAAATAACTTTGAGTAGATAATTCCGTTAACCTACTGTCTTTATACCAAATTTAAATATAATATTACTCTAACTGAAGGCTAGATTTGTTAGCTGTGTCTATTTACATAAATCTCCCAATTAATTCCGACCAATAATCTATGATTATAATTTTGCAAAAATTGCCAACCCCATAACTCGGGAAGTTTCAATTCGTTGATATATCGATCTCTCCAACAAGTGTATTTTAGGCGTGTGAATGTTTAACCACTACGTTTGCTTGGTGATGGACGTTGAAGAATAGCCCCTGTATCACCTTGTGCCTCCAGTCACCTTCTGGCTTCCGTCAGCACAAGTTTAGCCACATATCTCGGCTGATGACACACATACCCATCCCTACGGTACCACCTTGAGTCCACAGATGCCCCCTGGCCACCACAAACTCAAGTTTAGCCACATATCTCGGCTGGCAATACAAACCCCTATACTGCATCACCTTGCACCTCCAGTTGCCTTCTGGCTTCCGTCAGTACAAGTTAGGCCACATATCTCGGCCGATGACACAATATAATTATCTTCTAGCTTCACCTTGAGCCCACAGATGCCCCCTGGCCACTACAAACTCAAGTTAGACCACATATCTCGGTCGGCGCCGCTAGAAAACTTCCCCAGAATACTCCCATTCGCACAAAGTACTAGGTTGTGAGCCCAATAGATCCTAATGACCACGATGTTGCACTAACACCCCGAACCCTCAGATACCTTCTGGCTACCAAGGATCCAGGTTCGACCACATATCTCGGTTTATGTTATTACAATAACTCCCCATGCGAACAGCAGAACACTGAGTACACAGATAACCACCAAGCAAACCCAGTGGAGAATGTTTCTTCTTGACTAGGATATCCGACTTCAGACTGTATTCCACACTAGAGGCAAACTGTTCATAGACTACTGGGTTAATTTTGCATTAATCCCTTCAATGTCCTGACAGCACCATCAAACCATTAACGATAGTGATAATACTGACAAAACATCAAACAAACTTTAACTTTAATCGTCGTTCGCGATGATACTCTATCTCTATACCGAACGTGACCCAGTCGCACACAGTAACATTCATCAACCCCGTGGGGTCTCTAGGAAGTGCCTTGACATCCTATAGAGAATCCGACTACATGCGTCCAAGCCCCACCCAGCTTTACTGTAGAAATGTCGTAACTACTATAAAATACGTTTGCATTACTCAAATACAAAATGCAACACTTCACCATCGTGTAAGAATAACAGCCTTACTAAATTTAATTTCAACAAACCATGTTCATTGAACCCTTGCAAGATTGTAATCTTGACATTGCAAATTACTTAACATATAATAGGAAATTCCTGATAAATTCCCAGTAAAGGAAGTTAAAATATTATTACTTAAGTTTCAGAATGAATGTTCGTTGACAAATCATCCCGAAGAATATGGTGTCGGAAGTATCCTTGCCACGAAGAGATGTGTAGGACGAAGATAAGACTAGCTTAGCCTTTCAGCTTAGCTTCTGTAGAGTATAGTGTCGCCACAGTTAGTCACACAAGGACCTTGTCATTTTATGACTTTAACCTAACCAAACTATAACTGCGGAAACACCGGTGTAAAATGGTTTGGAGAGATCAATCAGTACCAACAAACCTAGGTTGCACTGCGAACTCCGACCAGTCGGTAAAAGCCCATTGTTATCATACAATCACACTTTCAGCACTACCTCTCACGTGGACTCATACATCTCTTAACTCAACGAACACACACATATACCCTCCCAACCTAATTAATCCCCTTGCCCTAAACACGACTTAGATCAACTAAACGGAATCCGACAGTACAACCACATTAATGATATATAATGTTCTTCCCAAGTTATATGCTATGAGAATTTACATTTACTTTATAAGACGAGAAAATTATGATATGAAGAGTAGAACAAAGTGATAATATAATATTACTACTTTACTTATTTTGCAAAACAAAATTTTACTGCTTTAATTGATCCGCACAGCCCTATTCGCACACAGCCAACTAACCTGCCCTTCATATGTTTGAAGATTATAAAAGACAGTAAGTCAAACTTAATTAACCCTCCTAGAGTAACCCGTAAATATCAAAATTTTAAGCCATATCCCATTTACCATTTACCTATCAGTCATTAATTAAATAGCTGCCCCCCATTCTCACAACTTAAATAATTTTATAGTTGGATCTCAAATTTTCGTAATACTATAATTTATGTAGTAAATACCAGATAAATTGCAATACATAATTCATAAGTTTAAAATTAGTCTTACGCCAATACCATATATTGTGCAAACGTAAGATTCGCCGGTTACTAAATGAAGATTACACCCACGCCCTATTAGGACCCACATAAATTTAACGCCTGATGTCAATATTGTATTGACAAACGCATCATACATCTTAAGATATACCTGTAATAAATGGATTATTTCATGTAAATATTTAACGTTGTTTATGCACTACCTAGCGCATAACATGTGGACAAAATATATAACCATATTCCATGCTTGAGGTAAATTTAAGCCGGAATAATTATAACTGCGTAAGGTCCTAACCACTAGACGATCACGGCCCCATATCCTTCCCTTTATTATGAACTCCATCTCTTCGTTCTCATAAGATACCTGTAAGTTTCAATAATTAGTATTCAATCGATGCTTGAAATTCCGCTCCCGCAACTGCAACTGCCGTCACGCTGTCATAACACCGTCGCCTTTACCCCACATCTGTATCGTAATTCAAAATATACAATCACAAGCTAATCGAATACGGTAGCCGCGACCTCTTCTTCTCCAAAGCCGACCCTGCCCTATTGAACTCCAAATTTAGCCCCAAAATTCGAAATCTGCATCCGTGCATTACTCGAAAATGATACTCGCGCCGATTTTTTCTTTCAAAAATTTTATCAGCCATCCTGGATTCCAAACTTATCTTAAATCTAGAACCTGCATTCCCGTATAACTTGAAAATGATACCCGTCAGGAATCCCTTAAAACCAAGATGAGCCGCGATCTAAAATTTCAACTTAAGTATCTAAAATTTGACACGCACGACAACAGGTTATCTGATTCCCCCTTTATACCTATGAGACGTCAATCCGCCGTATACCTACTTTCTCCGAAAGGAAGGGATGACAAGAACAAAATTAAAATTTCCCGCCAACTCAAAAAAAAGAATTATAAATTTATACCATCTAGTACTTAATTTATCAGTCATTCCTGTCCCGTTATCCTGTAACTTATTTTACGTCATCCTAAAAGGTCACGTACAAATATCTCTAGACTCCGCAATTCGTAACAACTAAATATTGGGATATAACCGCTAGTACTCTTTGGGGGAGTCCTGTCTAACAGTAGCTGTCTACCGGCTGATATGATGACGATGGTAACGATGACTCAGCGCTGCGGTTATAGATCTACTTTCGCTAGTGGTGAAAGGTGAGGTGAGGTGAGGTGCTTCCCTAGTACGCCCAGAATAACAGCCCAACTGATAGCGAGACAATCCCGCGGTCATTGCGCCAACCTTGATATTCGCCAATGCAGATCGACTCGACTCAAATCGATTTATTGCTTACAGCCAGTATAACTTGGTCTCTAACCTCTCAATATCAATATAAGACCAGGGGTCAGTGCTAATTTTGCCACGCCCAACGCAGCGATCTCGAATCTACCTTAATAGCTACCGGTATAATCTATCGTGAACTACATATTGGACAATTTATTGACTTAGAAATATTTCTGACGATAAATGTTACGCATTAAAAATACCTAAATTCCCATACTACAACCAACCATTTTGTTAATATTTTATAACAAGTACCTAATTTGTTGTTGAACAACCTATATAGGCGCCTTTAATTAACGTCCAACCTGATTTAAAGAAGTAAAATACAACCCATCTGAGAGCCCTCCCCTTTTTGAAAGTCGGTTAACCTTATCGACGCACGACCTCCCGTGAGCGCACACTATAGATACGCCTTACGATCTCGACCACATAATATCTATTTACAAACTTACAAGTTGCCTATTCTATTCTAGTTTTAAGCACGGAATCAAGCATAAAGTACTAAATTTCCCCTTTTTTTTTTATATCTAGTGTGAAACGAACAACGCGAAGTACTTACGGTTTCATTCGCGCGATTTGAACCAGCGGTGAGTGGATCGCGTAACTATTCTTAACACAGACTATAACTTTTCTTATTCTACTTATCATTATTTTTTTGATATTTATCGTCTAAAATGCTAAATAAAATTGTGGTAGTACCCTCGCAAAAGCTATCATACCGAATGGATTAAAGACAACCGACTACGCTAACCCTCCCGCGATACAAGCGATAATGGCCCTACAAACGATAATGTACACCCAACATAATGCGCGACTCAATTTCAATGGGATGTCTACAAATTTTGGTATGAATACAAACACTTACTAGGATTTCTCATTTGGATATAATGTAGTATCAGAGTATTTTATAATCACAATGCTAACCCCAATTACAAAAGGCCCCTTATAAATCGACGCGAATTCTGACATTGGTAGGACCTGTTAATCACATTTATAGTTTAATAACTTTAAGCGCAGGGAAATTAATCATTAGATTTATCAACTAGACACAACGTACTGGCAAGGTCTATCTAATAAAAGGTCCTAGTTTAATGTTAGTAGGCAAGGAAAATCCGTCTAAGTAAATATGAACTCTCTTGTCAAAAAAATTTAACATAATTCCCAATACCTCACTTGCCTGATACACAGTTTATAAATGTAAGATGCTCTTGTAACGCGTAAATGATTTGACTCGAAACCGAATTAACCCCTTCATTCCGCCACCGTATTCCACATGACAAAACCCCATTAGAATTAAATTACCACCTCTAAGTAAGCTCAGGCTTTATATATTCACAACTCCTAATTTTTCCTAAACCGTAACAACCGTTTAAACACGCCACTTGGCCGTACATTAAAGCCTCACCACAGATCTTAACCCAAATCAGCAAATGTCAAATTCCCGCGGCCTCGCTAGACAAATTTTGTAAACAACATTCGTCGTAATTAATCAAATAATTTAATAACTAGTGTCTAGATTGCTATTATTTGAAGGAATAAATTGCTCCAGTTACGCCTGACTGGTATAGTGCAACAACGAGTGTTTTGCCTCCTATTTTGGCCTTTTCCAACGTATCATAATACGAGCATTATTCAGTGTTGTGCATTAGAATGTATACTTAGTTAGTTTTAAGGTGAAGCTAGTGAAACCATGAATTCTGCTACTGGGAACTCAACTAGTGGGTGTCATGTCAATCAACCGTAAGTAATTTATACCTTCTTCCTTTAAAATCTTCCCATTTTAAACCATAAGGCCTATTTTAATCCAGCACTGAATTCAGTAAAGGTACTAAACTCTTTTAAACGGTTACGAAAGAACGGAAAGCAACCGCGATCTTACTCATGCGACAGTTAATCCATCGGCCGACTACTTATTTCTTACATGGATGAGAGAAATATCACTTGCGTTCGTCGCTAGTATCAAAATATCCCCGCCACGGGTCGGATTAATTTTCCTACGTGACCAATATCTGACCTATTTTGCGCTAGTTTTGTAACCGAACTTGGAAATATGCCCTAATACGAATATCGTTTATAAACAACCATACGTTCTGTTCAATAAACCTACGCGAGTGCCTCGATGATAATTTTATGCATCCGTAAAATTATACCGCAGACCCTTAAATAATACCTAATTACAACCTCTTACATTAACTGATAAGTCATTTTTGTCATAGGTACTTCATGGAAAAAAAATAGACGGACCCTATGTCGTAGACAAATACACAATTTGATGAATACCTAAATCGCATAATGTTAAAACTATAAACGCCTAAATATATAAGTATCCCCAATTACCCTTAACTTACTCCAAACATTGTAAAATTCGTTCAATTTAATAACCAAAGGTTTAAAAGGTAGTAGCCCACAATATTGTTAGTAAAGCAAAAATAAAAAAAACACAAAAAGATTTTTCCGTACCGGGGATCGAACCCGGACGCTCGCGATTCATAGCCCGCCGGACAAACCGCCCGTCCAGTGCGCCGTTAAGATAACTTGCGAAATTAACGACCTATTTCGAAATTCACATTACCTCAACAATGACTAGAGAGGTGGAACAGTTAGTTTACATACTCCAGTATCACATACTATGGTAACCAATTAAAGTGCCATGCGATATATACGACTCCTGCCTTAAAGTACATAATAATAATAACACGTGCACAACTTGGTATTACTAATATAATTTCTCCGAATTGCCCTGTTACCATATAATGTAAACATGGCGAATATCTTTCGTAACCTGACGTGAACCGGTACATATATGGTATTTGTCTGACAAGCTCTAATCTTTCGGTTTCAGACTGGGACAACTATCCATCTTATACTTGACAAATTCTGAAACCATTGTTTAAACTACGTAAGTAATAAATTTTACTATCAACGTAACTATCAATGAATTGATCCGTACTATATTTACTTACTATACCTACCTACATTTAAATTGCATTCAACCCTATTGATAGAACCCATGACTTTAACACTACCTTATTAATAATTAAGTGCGTTGCGGTTAATCAATTTCATGCCCTACACACATTGTCTTACGATTCTAAGCCTTCTGCCCCCCTTTCTTAGAGCTGAATCTCCCGTGAGATTCGGAAATCCCTATCAGCGAAGTCTTTCGCCTCAGAACCTGAGTATCAAAGTTATTCGCTAACTAATAATGTCGTACCGTAGATCACGCGTGCTTGGTTTTGCATATATATATATGAAAACCTAACTTGACTGGAATTATAATTAATTATTTAAATTATTCTGAAACTTCACAAACCCCGCTCTATAATTATGACTCATGAAGTAACTAAACCAGACAGACGGATTTCGGAATATCCTTATTCAATGAATTCGTTTTATTTCATTCGCTTGCCAACACGTGTTACCTTTTTTATTTTATTTTTTTATTTATTTTATTTATTTATTTCAGTACAGCAACTATTTTTACAGGTTGACCTAATACAATAGCGCCTTAATCTTATATCTATATATATATCTATTATTACTTACTTACTTATTTTCTAATTCGAACGCTCGTAAGTACGTTAGCGTTAATTAAGCTACTGATTACAATGAAATTCGCTATACCTACAGTGTGTGATGGGTCTAAAACTTTATTTCGCTAAGTTTTGTAAGGCGCAAACTATCTATTATCTTTTTCATTACATTGTACCTACGTAAACCCGCGTGACGCTTAAAGGTACTTAACATACCTATTAGAATTGACCAATATAAAATATGTAGGCTCTAACTAGCTTATACTTAGCCCGCAACCTCCACAAAGCTAATTTTGTCGCATACTATTTCTATATATTTAATTCGCCGATATCAATTCCGGCCCGTGAGAAAAACCACCTTAAAAGTAAAGCAACTATATTATTACCTAGTTATTAGAAATAATTTACACTATGCCATTATCATAAAGTTACTATCAATATTAACGCATCTAACTGGCTACATTATTTTCCGTGTCAAAATATTTTACGTGCGACGCGCTTTATTTAAGACCGACCTTAATGCATTACATAAATATTTATCCTATGATCCTAAAATTGTTCACCCATTCCACTAAATTATTAGTGAACGCGACATATAGTTAATTAATATTACTCCTTTATTATCAAATTAAACAACAATTTCCCGCCAAAAATCTTTATGATTACTGGCGCCGCGACGTCGCTAGGTTCCAAAATGGCTGCCCGAACCTAAGTTCGATGTATAAAATTGTTTTTAGTTTGCGCGCGGGCTTCAACGAGCCGAATTCTCGCATATTTAGGCCTATTATTTAATCAGTTTAAAGTGTTTTACTGTGGTTTAGTGTGTATTCAAACATAAATCAATGTAGTGATAATTGAACTAGTGCACATTATAAAGTGAATGTGATAGAGTGGCCGCGTATTTATGTGGAAATGTGTGAGTCCTACCATGTCAGGAATGTACCTCTATGGAGCTAGGCAGGTATTTAGGTGCCCTTTACTTGTTGCTTATCTTCAAACCTGTCACTATTTTAACCCTGCCAAAGTGGTTTTATGTACCTACGTAATTAAAAATTGAAATCTCACGCGTACATACAACCGGTTCACTGACTCACGATGACAACCATTTAATTACCTACACACAGCTTACCTTTTGACCTTAATGACCTAACAACAAAGTCCATTATAGTGTACCTTTGATCTTAGGTATTTGAATTTCTAGCCGGAACTAATCCGATTCGAATGCGCATTTTCTTGTAACAGATAACCGCTCCAGTTTCCTATCATTTTAACTGGTTAATGAATATAACTCGCGCGAATTACCTACTTATCTATTCTTACAATTACTTTCTTTACAAAGACGATTACGTAGAAAATATCCGCAAGGTTATAGGTACTTAAGATTTCGGACAATACTTAGTAGCGATCGATTTATCGTAAACGCCGAGAATTGGATTCAATTTGACTAGGTCAACTAACTAGGTATAACGCGTACCTACTTTTCTCCCCTAGCTTACGAAAGTTACCTATAACTCTAACCCCTATTATGTGATGAGTTCTTAAGTATGTTCCTAAGTCCTTGGTACTATAATCATCCACCGGTACTTTCCTAACCACTATTTAACGAATAATTGCCCAACCGCGGGACAGATGTCAATGACCTCAACACTATTCTTGCGAACTCAAATGCAACAATTGAATATGAAGGATGAAATAATCGTAGCTAAATACATAAGATGCTAATTTAACAAAATACTATCTTGAGGTTATCTAGATCCGTTTTATTTTATTTTTATTTTATTTTGGAATAAAAGCATTATACCTAAACTTTATTATAACTACTACCGCAACCGCCTGATGTATATGGAACCTACTTAATTGTGCTATGGCATTGGCAGATTGTAAGGCCATTCCGCATAACATTCCTGCCCCCCTTTTATACAAATTACGCGTAGGCACTACTTTGACACGACTGTCCGATGAAAAGAGTGTTTAGGTACTGTTACGTTTTTACTTAATTCTTAGATTAGACTCACTTCCTGACTTCCGTTCGGCCTAAAATTTCGCACATATGTATAAATCGCATGACAAATTAAAGTTATGATGACAAGGAACTAATCTGATGCTGGGGTTGGAAGATGGGCCTAGGAACTTCGTGATACAATGACACAAACCCATCGAGTTTGGGCTCGTTAGAATCGTCTCAATGAGCAGTTGGTAAACATATGTAGAAAAGTACAGTCGGGAATAAAAATGTGTACCCCCAAATGAATTTCTGTCAAAATAATATTAGCCCTTCGTCTACAACAAAATTATTTCTATGCATATTTTTCATAGTTTAGTGTGATATAACTTATTGATTAGTAATTCACCTACGTACCGCGCGTGAAAATCCCTTTGAAATTAAATAAAAGAAAGAAAGTCCTGAAAATAATACACAACACAATTCACGTACGTATCGCGCGTGAAAATCTCTTTGAAATAAAATAAAAGAAAGAAAGTCCTGAAAATAATACACAACACAACATTAAAAAATACAAACTCCATCTCTCTATCTACTCCACGGCAACAAAATGTGGGTTATTTGTATAACCCACACAGAAAAATCTGTAAATAAATTTAATTAGCCCTTTCACCAAGCGAATCACGTAATAAAAAAATATTTTTCCTTTTATTATAATTTTTTTTATATATATATTTTTTTTTAAATTGAAAATACTCTATTCTGTAGTAACCCGGGATACTAAAAAGTGAATTTAAACCCTATTTTCATCCTGGTCACGGCCTCACCAAAATGTAACGATTCAACCTCTTAAATGGCTTGCTTTTTATGTTTTGTATTCTGAACTTAAATTAACCCCTATCTGAAAGCTGAAGCTCCTGAGAAGCTTCTAGTCGTCTGAAAATTGAATCCTACCTGAAGGAAAAGCTATTGAATAAAATTAAACAGATAGTAAGCGAGAAAATAAATCATTTATTTACCATAGAAATATCAAATTAATTTTGTTTGTTTTGAAGCTAAAGAACCTTTGACTAATTAATCCAGTAAAATCAAGACTCGATTGTACTAGATATCCACTTTGTTCCTATAAATACTAACTCGTACCAAAGCGAATAGAAAAACCGAGTTAGTTCCGGCCGATCCTACTAGAAAGGTTGGGTTTTATTCTAGTCTAGGTAAATCTATCCTACAGCTACAGAATCTCTCGTTATTTATGTTAAAGTAATCGAGCTTGAGTACTTTAACAGACCAAATCATCTCCTAGGATATTGCCGGACGGAAAGAGATTCGGTCAAATAAAAAACCGTCCGACTCCAGGCCTACAATGCCGTAATCTAACCTAGAATTTATTATCTCTGGAACCTAACCTCGAAGACCTATTTAGACCTAAGCTATACGTGATTCGCGCTGGTGAAGTGGCTTGGCGTGTGATTTCGTCTAGTGGTTAGGCTCTGCGTTGTGCGAATAGACCCAGGCCCTTTTCGAGAAGTATGAAGTTTGTATTTCTATAAAGGGAAAAAGTTACACGTTAATTGAAGTTGTACATAAACCCCATTTTAGTAGAACCTATAACTTAAGTAAGACAATTATACCAGTTCCTTAGAATTAATTTACAATTCAGTAGTCTCATTAAGTGATGCACAATTATGGAGGCTAAAGTGGGCATAAATTCCTTATTATACTAAGTTGTGGGAAGTGATAAATTACGCTATGTGGTAGGTGACGCCCTTTAAACAGACTCGCAATACAATAGTGGTCAACTTGTGTTGGCCATGATGGGATCTCTATTGATGATGATGCGATGATATAATAATGAAAATAATCATGAAGAAGTCAAGATATTGATGATGATGCGATGATATAATAACGAAAACAATCGTAAGTTAAGATATTGATGATGATGCGATGATATAATAATGAAAATAATCATAAGTCAAGATATTGATGATGATGCGATGATATAATAATGAAAATAATCATGAAGTCAAGATATTGATGATGATGCGATGATAGTCTATTGAAATAGAATATTAGTACATGTTTTACTTCCAGGTACATGAATGACGCAATGTCTAGTATAATATCGATTCTCCCTAACGATGAATCTTAGAGTTGTTAGCGAACTGTAGCGCTCGCCTCTCGCTCGCTCGCGGCTGCTCGTACTCACTAGTAATCCCACCTCATCTGTTGATTCCGTCTACCCTATCGTTATTTCTATCAAATCTAATACCAATTAGTACTGACTTTTCCTAAGCAATTTATAATACAATTCATCCCCCAAAATATCTCAATGGATGTAACACAATGTCTTAGCAACCAATCTCACCCAATCAACTCAAAGGCACTTTATAGTCGGAACAATGTTAAATATACGACAATGCACAGTTGAACTGACGAATGATAATTAATTACCAACCCACTGCGATACTTTTGTTGAGATCCCGATAATAACGACCCCACCTAAGAAGATACCTACTTAATTATTGACGTTACTAAAGCGAAAGTGTTGGATTCCCTTGTAAAATCAACATAGCTAGCTTCACGGTAAGAAGCTTCGGTTAAAGCAAAACGACGGCTTGGCCAGCGAAACTCTTCAGTTTGCAAGACTGAAAGGTCTCACCAACCTTACCTTCGTTGACACATCCGTGACGGAGGCCTAAGCGCGATCATCATCTCTACTGACTAAGAAACCCCTTAACGGGCGAATTCTCGTATTGGTCAGGGTCGTCAATGTGCTCTTTGGATATGGTTGTCCACAACGCTAAGCTCTCGGCCACAGGTGTACATAACTAATTTACTACGCTAGATTCATTCATTCAAGGAATTCCACACAATATATCTATAAGTACATCTGATTACTTCATAAACCAACACAACCGTAACCCTTGTTAAGAGGGTTGTTAGAACTAAGACAGCAGCTCGACCAGTGAGGTCCCTCAATTTGCAAGATTGAAGACTCTCAGCCACTCACTCTGTCTACACATCTATGACTGGCGCTCTAGTGCGGGCACATCTCTGCTGACTAAGAAGCCCCTTTCGGGAGAATTCTCGTGTGGCCAGGGTCGTCAATGTGCCCTGTGGATATGGTTGTCTCGACACCGAGCACACAGCCACGAGTGTATATAACTACTTTATTCAGTTGCGTTAATCTAGTAAAGTAACCACCCATCAGCACCTATACTAACCACCGGATATTAATATGAACTTGTGGTAATATTTGTCGCTTATCCGCATCTTAACAATCTATCCTCATAGTGTAACGCGTACCACGGACCGAGTCAATTGCTATAGCTAGGTTGTCGTATAATAATTGATCACTTTATCTCGTGGGGGCGCACGGAACCCAATCATATCGCAGTGACAAATCAACTAGTAATATATATGTAGAACAAAACAACATTCCTGTAATATCGTCAGTTATTTAACCAATGACCTAGATCCGTTCATAACCTATACATAAACCGCTCGTACTTTATCTAGCATATTCCCCAAACTATATACAGTAGAACTAGATTTCGATACACAAATTCAAGTATGATAACGTTGAAATGGTTAGATAATAGCCCAAAAACAAATTAATAAGTTTCAGAATCATTCAATACAGTGATTATAAAGGTCACTCACCAGATTTTAATTTCTTAATAGTGGGACACGTACCCAACGCCTCTCTGGTTCCCAGGGCTCCTGCCCTTCTGATCTCCCTCGACGCTCGTAACAAGCCAGCTCCTCCGCCATAAATAAATTACAACATAATATTAGCACATATTTTAATAAAGATTTCCCTCATTTGTACCTACAACTAACCACTAGATACTGGTATACAATTAGGAATTATTTACCATTGGACCGTTCCTTAGCGAACATTCATGTACTATAAATAGTCGTGTTCACTTCACTTCATGGGAGTATACGGAATTCTAATATGATGATGTCTTAAGCGCATTTATTAGGTGATAAACCTATTAGACCGCCACATATTCAAAATACACACGTGATCATATAAGATCATATCAGTTCACGAGCAGAAAGATATTGCCTAAATATTAATCACTCAATTCAAGACAATGTGCGCACAAGATAATTACTCCCTAAGAAATTCCAGAATTCACTATGATTAGTCACACTTTAAAATAAAATATTCAATCTCACCAGACGATCGCAAAGGCATTTGCGACCTTACCAAACTCTAATTCCTCTCAGCAACAGCCGTAATGCAGCCCAGCGGTGACCAGCCTTGCTCCGCCTCGAAGTAGTACGCGCCCAGAGGTCAGCCTAGCCTGGCCGCCCTCGTATTCTGCAGCGTGATCTCGCTTCGACGTCCCATAGAAAAGTGAAACGCTCCTCGGCCCGCCGGGGTATTTATAGCCAATACTAACACGATCACGCCACTAATCCGACTCCTCATCTGAAAATATACCTTAACTAAAGGGTATAAGGCCCGTTTTCCAGGGAGCCTCCATCGCCTGTCCGCTCCGATCGATAATCACTTTTCTCGACTTCGCGGGTAGAATATCCCTGCAGCCCGCGCGCCCGTCCACGCGTTTTCTTGCTGGCCAGCGATCCATTCCTGCAATTAACCTAACTAGTCTAATTTATGAATCCATAAATCTAGATCTAGCACACATTAAATGATACACTAATCCAACAATACTGAATTAGTATGCTGAAGCATGTTTTAAACCAATTATTTTGGACGAAACGCGAGTTTTCTACGCTTTTAATTGTAGTCTTGATTTTAGCCTAGAATAGCATCTAACGCAATTTATATCTAACTTATTTACATACATAATTAACAGGATGATAACGAATGAAAGCTTCAATCCCTTCATATTTGGACCTGAAACCCACAACGCTAACATCTATCAATTTAAAAGAGTAATTCCGCCCTTAGATACTACTGAGTCTGAGAGCGAAGCTCTCGGATCGTCTCAAGTAGCAACATTTTTAAATACTAAACTAACCTAAACATACATATATTTAAAAAAAATCAACATATTGTTATATTTATATAAAATCTGCACATTAGATAACAACATACCTACTTGATTGCATTTGCACCATCTATTAAATTGTAAAAAAATATTGGCCCAACATTACTCCTGCAGCGAGTATGGGCATTCAGTTAGGAGGTAAGTTTTAAGTTTATTAACAAAAGTGTTATATGTAACTTCGTTTCTTATAAGCTGCGGGATTTTATTGTAGATCTTATTTGTATGTATGTATCATTGTGTAGAATGTTTGTTTTGCGAAAAAGTGACAGAACATCTTCGTCCAAAAACTTTAGTCAATGAAAATTAGTAATGTACATATAAAGTAAGATTTAACAATATAATTTACTTTTTTGCCATATCACTTTGACCTGAAAAACAAATGAACAAAATTACCTGTACTTGTACTTGGGATAATTCTTTTCCCACATTGCCCTCTGGTCCGTTTGGGGAGGGGAGAAATATTGGCCCCACACATTCTGTTTGGGCAAATAGATTCCATACTTCAGCTTCGGGTCGCATTCTGCACTAGAAAAGAAAAAAAGATAAAAATAAATAAGTTGTGGACATGTAGTTTTTATCACAGTTCCTCATTCACCTTAACAGATGATTAAAACAGCTTGACGTACACTAGGCTAATAAAAAAACTGTGTGGTGTAGGAAAATGAAATGATACAAGGATACATTTTCATAATCACCCTTCACACTAGCACTACGTCGGTACTACGTCATACATTACAGGAGGTTCTTGCGAATCTGAACAGCCTCGGGAACTGCGGAAGGAAATATGGGTGCACCAAGTAAAGAAAAGGTGTCAGTGTTAAGTTCTCTCAGACCTGGGAGCAACGACAAGAAAACAGAAAAGCAAGAACACGACTCCAGACTGCAGGGAAAGAACTTGCACTTGGCCATATTTACCCTAGCCCCATATCTTTCAAGCATGGCAGCAAGACGAGCAACTCTTGCTCCATCTCTTCTGGTTTACTTGCAATGGTATCATCATCCAGGTACTATATGTTGAGGTGAGACTTAAGCTCAGTAATGATCTCATGGAAGACCAGGCTGAAAGTTAAAGGGCTAAGAAGATCTCCCTGCAGAGCTTCTACTTGGGAAATAATAAGATCCGATCCATGAAAAAGACCGGACGGCTTGTCATACACCTGGCTAAGAAAAGAATAAAGCATTGGGGTACTCTCCTCAACCTCGTTCAACAACACTCCAATGAGTCAAAAGTTTTTTTAATCCGTGTCAGAATAACGCTTCCAGCATTTTTTGAATCCAAAGCAAACGCACGCACGGCGTGTATGGCATTAACATCCTAGACGTGTCCCGAACTCCAGTTTATGGGGCTGACGGTAGAAGGCCATATCCGTCTTCATAGCACGGCGGCATCCAAGCTTAGCCACAAGTCGGAAAAGAGTGCTCCCAACACTTATCGGTATTATGCCGGGACGCTTTAAGGAAGAAGGAGGGATCGTTCTTGCTTAAGGCGCAAAGTGAGGCTTCATATAAAAATTAGCATATCTTGGGATTTAACTTTCCGCTAAGTAAGAAACTATACAGTTTGGTCAGCCCACTGTCTCCAATCGTGTTTGATGGTAACTCTTTTTTTTTGAATGGGCCGTATGTCAATTAAACATACACATACATACATACAAACACGCCTTTATCCCAAAAAGGGGTAGGCAGAGCACATAAAACTTGTGTTCCAGTGCCACTTTTAGCATAAATATAAAAGATCGACAAAATGTGATACCGTAGTGATAGGTTGCTAGCCCATCGCCCACAACACACTTCAACCCTGTTCCCTTAGTCGACTTTTATGACACCCACGGGACACGGGACATATATTTTGGTATTTAACGGTATAGCTTTTCAGTAAAGGAAAACATCGTGAGGAAACCGGTCAAATCTCGACAAGGTCTAGTTTTCTCTCTAGTTTGGAAGGTCAGATCCCTTTCGTGAAAACGAGTGCTTACGCAAAATCTTGAGATAAGACACCAAAGCAGACCAGTTTAGGATACAACCGAGAAAAACGCTAGCAGGATGTGTGATGGCTGAGAGGAGTCTTACTTTGATTTGCTGAAGGACCTCTTGGTTGATGGAGGAACCGGTGACGACGATGGTGTTGAAACAGGTCAAGTCGCAGGGCTTTGGGTGCCTGATGATGCCGTTGAGCAGATTTGGACTCCCGGTGCTCACAACGGGCTGAAATACAAAGTCAAAATTATTTATCTGCAGAAAATAGTGTGAATGCAAGATTAAAAATACACGATAAATGAGATGATACGATGATGATGAGCCCTTACCCGATATTTGTTGATGATGTCAATGGCGTGTTCGATAGAGATAGGCGACGAAGTCTGCACTTTGATGTGGTTGGCGGTGATCATGGCCAGGGAAGCTAGGTACGAAGATATCCACTGCACGCTTGACAAGTTCAGAGCTGGCTTCACGTCCCTGGAAGAATATTGATACCCACTATTGCAAGAATGCAAATAAAACACTTTAACTCGCCTAGGAGACAATAAAAAGCCGAACGTTACTTCTTCGGCCAATCAGAACGCAGCATTACTCAAAACATTAGGTGTTTTATAGACCCTATTTGCAATCAAAGCGCGTAGAAATGTACGAGCGCAGCGGACTGCATACGGGCAAATAAGCTATAAGATAAAGCGAGGGAAAGAACAAAATGTCTCGCTCTATCACAAAATTTACATCCCGTATGCAGTCTGCCGCGCTCGGACGTTTGGACGTGCCTTCAATCTATATTTTTCATCTGTGTCAAAGCAGTTTATAAAAATAATTATGCTACCAAATTAAACAATATTTTTGCCGTAGAATATATTATACATTTTATTGTGTGTGGTATATTTCCTTGCAATCGAAGTGAAAAGTAGAGTGTAACTTTGGTCTTAAAGCCATTTATCACTAGAACACTTTTCCTTTACCTATTTTAGACCCTAGTTATACAATCGACTAATTTAAAAATACTCGTCCAGTAACGGCAAGAGCAATCTAAGTATGTCTAAGTATAGTCGTTATCATAGAAACTTACTTGTCTTTGAGTAGCACGTATAGACGAAGTATCTTGAGTATGGCCGAGTGTTTGAAGGCGGCGACCTTGGGCAGCCCTGTGGTACCACTCGTGCTGACGAGCCACGCGAAGACCTTGTCCGTGTCGAAGGTTTCAACTCTGCAATTAATTGGTTAGTAGCTTTTCGACGAAAGAATCCATCAAATCGTTTTTCTCGGTTGTATTTTCAATGGGCCCGGGGTCCGTTTTGGCACCTAATCCCAAGATTTTTACAGAGGGTAGAATCTATAGTAAAAAAACGAATTATTTTATTCCCATTAAATATGAACTCTTCAATTGAATGATATCACAATCTTATAATAGACCTTGTTGGGATTAGACTGGTTTCCCCATGGCATTTTCGTAAAGGAAAAAAATTCCAGAACTTAAAATGTGAATGTGTAAAACCTGAATCTGCACTGGGCCAACAACGTGGGGACCATATCAATACAGCCTTAGAATAATAACGCCTAGAATTATAGTTTCATACGGCTGACGCGCCAAGCGTGAGGCATAAAATGGATTCATGTAGTTGTGATCAACTCGTATTCACAAGCGCCAATACGCACTAGGGTGGAGCGAATTTTTTAAATTTTGGTATTTTGTTACGGAACTGTAATGAAAAGTTGCGTGATTTTATGTACGTTTAAGGAAAAATAATAAAAAAAATCTTGGCATATACTTTTAGCCCTCTACCCGGCAGTTAAATGTTTAAAAACCTGATAGTTTAGAAAAATATGTTTTTTTTTTTTTAATTTAATTTCAACTGTTTTATTTGTTAAATAACACCTTTTGGTACCTAGGTTGCTTGATTTTGGTTTTGATTTATTATCAGAACAATTTTTAATGGCCCATTTAGATCACGTAAATGTGGTATCTCTAAAAAACTGGCTTTAACCTGTTAAATGTACCCAATTTACTGTTTAAAATAATAAATCAAAACCGAAATCAAGCAACCTAGGGACCAAAAGGTGTTATTTAACAAATAAAACAGTTAAAATTAAATTTAAAAAAAACATATATTTTTTTAAACTATCAGGTTTTTAAATATTTAACTGCTGGGTAGAGGGCTAAAAGTATATGCCAAGATTTTTTTTATTATTTTTCCTTAAACGTACATAAAATCACGCAAGTTTGCATTACAGTTCCGTAACAAAATACCAAAATTTTAAAAAATCGCTCCACCCTAATACGCACACAAACGCACCAATAGTGTTCCACCGATCGGCGTACTACGCCATTTATGGCTGAGTTTTGGTGGCCTCACCGTTGCGCGTGAACTGCGTTTCTAGGCGTTATTATTCCAAGAATACAGCTCATTCCTTCTTTCCCATGAGAGGGCGTCCAGCCGTATAGTACCTACAGGCTGATTTAATGGTGACGATGGTTCTTTCAATTGTGTCGTAAATCTTATAAGTTTCATCTATCATGTCGTTTCTTTGGGAAAAAGAAGGTGGCGAACTATTATTTGAAAGGTACCACACGAGATATTTGCTGTTCAATAGAAGTCAGGACATTATTTCTGACGTTCCACGGGTAAAAGGTAGGTAGGATAAAATACGATTTTTTTATATCGCTATTACGAAAACTATAATATGTCACTCAGGATAGGGATGGGTGGCGCAGTATGTATGTAAGTTACGATTTCGGCCTAAAAATCATGTTTGCATGGTGGCTATGAAAGTATTTTTTTAATTATTATATGAATAACCTATAGTGCGCGTTTATGACGCAGGTATTGGTAGGTATTGAATTCTCGTGTTAGTGACTTGCCAAGTGTGTGGGAACGCCGTCTTTAAACTCAAACAGAATACGAATGATCTACAAAATAGTTATTTGCAAAGCTTACTTGAATGCATGCTCCGGAGTATTATCGTCGTACATATTTAAGAAATTTGTTAGTGAGTGGTCACCGTCACCGAATGACACCACCTTAGTGTCCAGTCCGAGGTCTCTCACGGCCTTCTTCATTTCGCCAAAATTATCCACTTCACAGAAAACAATATTTGGCTTGGTCGTCTCAAAATGATGTTTTATTTCCTCTGCGTAAAAGACATTTTAGATTAGAAAATAGCTGAAACTTCCTCATCATCTTAACAGCGAAATTCTAGTGCTGCCTCAGCTATACTGTTTAGAGATTAAGTTTGACTACATCATCCCTAGAATTTGCATGGATAGGTTTATGTGGAGGCGACTCCGACCTGCTCCGACCTACAGGAG
Organism: Epinotia brunnichana; assembly: GCA_963854355.1. NCBI lineage: Eukaryota > Metazoa > Arthropoda > Insecta > Lepidoptera > Tortricidae > Epinotia > Epinotia brunnichana. The sequence continues at coordinate 16,739,078 of OY977954.1, forward strand.
AAAATTAGCCTTGTTGGGTATTGATTCTTGAGGTTGGCTGTAAGGCGAGTTCTCAAGTTAAATTTAACTCCCGCTACCGTCAAAAGCGCAAAAACTTAAATTTTAAACGTTTGGTGACGCACCCAGTGACCAGCTTTAGCCTTAAAGGAAATACGTACAAAATGACATATATGTACAAAACGACACAAGCGGGTTATTTTGAATTTGGCGGACTTTAACGCAAAACTGACAGTTCCACCACATGGCCAGAACGACCTTGTATAATCTGTCAAGTTTTGAATGCAACCATTTCATTCGGCTCGGTGTCATGGCCGACGACAGGTATTCACACGTTACGAGTTTTTTTCATACCGAGAAAGTTTTGGTTTAAATGGTAAGCTTTTTGCCATCTTACCTATTTATATAGCATTTGTTTCATTCCTTAAACATTTATCTGCGAATTAAATAACTTATTTTTAGAAAAAGAGTCCTTATTATATTTATTTTCATATTTTACTTTCTAAAACGGTGTACGACCAAAACGACATACATATATAACGGACAACATGACATAGGTCAATAGCTTTTGACATTCATCTTGATCATTCAACGGGCAAAATGACATATGTAAGTATTTCATTTTATCCATAGCTTTTGACATTGTGGCTGCAGTGCGTAAAATGTTAGCATTGGACTCACGCTTCTTGCGCAGATGTTCCAAGAAGAACTAAGCGTTTCATTTGCGAACTATGCCTATAATTATATAGTTTCTATGTATATGTTATTTTGTCCATTAGCTATATGTCATTTTGTCCGAAGCATATGGACAAAGTGGATTATGGGTGATCTTAGTTAAATCATTTTAAATTTTTGTTCTGTTGATTTTTTGCTAAAAATGTTTATTCGTTTCGATAATCTAAGGACCAAAGATGATTGATGTTAACTATAGCTGTATTGTGTACAATCAGTAAAAAGTTATGATACAAAAACAAAACTAAATGTCATTTTGTACGTACTTCTCCTACTTAGGTCGTGTTTATGGCGAGGCGACACGTGTGGCTGCGCGAGATAGATCGCCCATGCCCGATGTGGCGCACTGTGCACACACACGTCGCTACAATAAACCAATAGAGCTTAAGTCTAAAAAGATTTTGTTGTTGATATACTGCTGTATCTTATATAATTTGCGACAGTAACACACACACCACACACTCACAATCGAGCACTTAAAATAGCAAGCTCTCACCATATTTGTAAATAGGGTCGATGCCAGCCAATGGCAGCCCGTTCATGTAAGCAGCGTAGAAGGGGATGTGGACGTCCAGGTGGTTTCGGCCTGACACCACGGCTACGTCACCAGGCCGCAGCCCTGCTTTCCTGAGGGCCCTGGCGAGGCGGATTGAGCGGGATTTCACAGATAACTTGGACTCTGTCTCGCCGGTTCCCGCGTCGATCTGGTTAAGGTAAAGTATTGATATCATCATCAGCCCCAAGGCGACCGAGCTCTGCTCGGATGAAAGTAGGAAAAATACGGATTTTCCCAGACATGAGACCCAGCTGAATCGATTTTTCGCCCCCGTAAACCAAAGTCCAAATGTATACCTCCTATAGAAAAGGACGTAAGTGCCATAAGATGTTTGTGACGATACGACCTTTTTAATAGGCACGGAACTCTTCGTTGTGCGTGGTCCGACACGTACTTGGCCAGTTTTTAAAATATCTTTTGTTAAATTTAAATATTCTCAATTATTTACCTGAGGCGCTAGTGGTCACGAAAAGGTCATCAGTCCACCTTGTGGGGGCCCTTGTGGCATACATTTGTGACTTCAAATAACCCTATACCTACAACAATCCATCCCACGCTGACCCAGTGCGGGTGGCGAACTTCACATACCTACGTCCTACACCTTTGAATGGCCGTCCTTTGAACGTCCAGAATTGTCACTTGCTCAGGGGGTATTCCCAGACAAATTATAAATAACAAAATTAAAACCACTACACAAAAAATCCGTGGTAAACTGACACTGGCAATGATATTGACAGCTGCAGCAGCTATATCTGTCATTGCCACGGTCAGATATTTAAAATATTTTTTTTTGTAATATAAGACAGATCAAGGAAAGTGTCTCATTCTCCGTCCTTAACCCAAAACGTAAGTGAGGAAACTGTTTATATTTTTCAAAAATAATTGACGCAGCTGAAAAGCCTGCAACTTTTTTCTGGTGCAAAGGAAGGTTATTCCTATCAGCAAAAAAATATTCAGGCATTTCTAAGATTTTCATCCATTCCCCATTGATCAAGCAGAAGGAAGTAAAGGTATATGAAATAATAGTACATTATGATACAAGTGTGCTAAGTTGGTCATTACACTCGAGTCGGTTTTTAAGCCTGAGCCGAAGGCGAAGGCTTAATGGAGACGAGAAGTGTAATGACCAATGCTCACGTGTTTCATACGACGTTTTTCAACACATTTGCGAGGAAAAAAAAAAAAATTTAAATGTTAAAAGATATGTAATGAAAAGGCACTAGTGCGATAATGTAATGTAAAAGTCACTGCATGGGTAATATTCTGCATTATTTTGCTAATATTTAAAAAGATATGTAATGAAAAGGCACTAGTGCGATAATGTAATGTAAAAGGCACGGCATGGGTAATATTCTGCATTATCAGTGTAAATACGCTGTAATAAGACCTACTTTACGAGCAGGTGTGTTGAAAAATTATTTTCAACACACCTGCTCGTAAAGTAGGTCTTATTACAGCGTATTTACACTGATAATGCAGAATATTACCCATGCCGTGCCTTTTACATTACATTATCGCACTAGTGCCTTTTCATTACATATCTTTTTAAATATTAGCAAAATAATGCAGAATATTACCCATGCCGTGACTTTTACATTACATAATCGCACTAGTGCCTTTTCATTACATATCTTTTAACATTTTCATTTTTTATTTTTTTATTTTTTTCCTCGCAAATGTGTTGATAAACGTCGTATGAAACACGTGAGCATTGGTCATTACACTTCTCGTCTCCATTAAGCCTTCGCCTTCGGCTCAGGCTTAAAAACCGACTCAAGTGTAATGACCAACTTAGCACACTTGTATCATAATGTACTATTACCGTCACGTCCTCACGTCAGTCTACTTTATATTTATTAAGAATAATAATCAAAATGACTCTCCAAAATATACATTTGGACGAAACATAATAATAATCGTTATTTTTAATGATAATCTTAAGGATGACTCACGCTAGAACGGGCTGTGTCCGGCCCAGGCCATTTTCTAAGAAAAACAACGGCATTTTTTCGCGGCCGAGCCATACCCAAGCCCAGCCGAGCCACGGCTGAGAATCGAAAGCGGCTCGGTGTTGGCACGGCCCGGCCGTGGCTCGGCCGGGCTTGAGTATGGTTCGGCCCGTGCCGGACTCGGTCCGTTCTAACGTGAGTCTGTAACGGAATGGGCATGCTCGCTGGTGGATTTCTAAATTTTTATAATACATTTATTCAATTATGAAAACGAACTTTTATTTCATACCCAAAGATAGAAAATTTGCTTATTAATTATAGGGGAGAAGGAAATCAATTAAGATAGCATTTGCTAGTGTAAATAGGCAGTCATCATCATCATTTTATCGGCCGAGGAACGTCCACTGCTTGACATGGGACCTCCCACAAATAGTCAATGTCAGAAACTAATTACATCTAAGAATATTAATGTACGAGTTAATTTAATACGATAATAGCGGGTGGAAGGGTTCACCAGTTGCAATATTATAATAATCTAGAATTATAATAATCATTGAAAAGAATGAATACCCTAATAATATTTCTACTCTGGCCATCTGTCATATCTGGAAACAGAGGGACATACGAATTTCAATCTTAATAGTTAGAACGTTAGGAGTTAAATAAAGGTAGCGTTACGACCTTCTGTCTTGGGACAGATAATATCACGTGACTATGCACCTCGTGCTTGACACTATTGACCCTCGTAATAATGACCCTATTGACCCTCGTAACGCTAATCCTCGTGGGATTTCTGACTCGAGTGACCCAATTGACCCTAATAATGACCTGAATGATCCTTTGACCCTATTGACCCTATTGACCCTCGTAACGCTAATACTCGTGGCATTCCTGACCCTAATGACTCAATTGATCCTAATAATGACCCTATTGGCCCTAATATTGACCCGAATGACCCTGTTAACCCTATTGGCTGATTGACGCTCGTAAAATAGTATAAAAGGGAGTGGCAAAGTAGTATTTGGATCTTTCAATTCTCGTCGTTCAGACTGTCAGTGTCTCTGGTTTTTCGTGCTACAAATTCTTGGTGTGTGTTTTCTTTGTTTTAAATAAGTGGCCCGTCATTATGAAGAAATTATCCTCATAATGAGGGGTTACTCTTGTTCATTTTCATAGTGCTTTTGAGAGGTTATTTTATTTATTCCATATTTAAAAACCAGAATAACTGTCCAGGTTTTAGTATACCTGAGGAGTCACTCCCGCCTACCGGTGCCAAATGGGCGTGACTTAGAGTCTTTTGCTACCAGACTTGAGGGTGGTCTGGCGTCTTCCTCTTTACCAACATAGGAGACGAAAGCCTCTTTAAGGGGCCCCTCACGCGCCTCAGAATCGGCTGGCGACGTAGACGAGGCGTAGTCATTCATGTGATCCGCACTGAGGGATACCTCACTCGTTAAAATCGTGCGGCTCTCTGAGGAGCGGGCCTATTAAATATATTTAATATCTTATACCTTATATTTACATAATAAGGCCGTCTTACTCACTGTTTCCCTTAGGCTTCGGCCACAGTGGGGAGAGACCAGAACACAGGCCGTTAGTTTGCTGTCTCAGTTTCGCCGGCTGAACACTTACAGATAAAATAGGGATACATTCTTATTTCTTGAACTAAAGGTATGGTTCAGGAAATAAGCAGAATAGGGTTTGACGGGGTAGATGTAGGAGTAAATTCATACACTGTATTAAGGGGGTTCGATTGCCATACAAAACGTAATTTGACATTCGTAGGCTAACGGCGTGATATTTTAAGAAACTTATGTAACAAACTTTCATAAATTGGCTTCCCATTTGCGCCAAATTCCCCCTTTCCTAGAATAAACTTACATAAACTAGATTAATTTGAGAAATTGGTTTGTCACGTGATATTTTGGGAAAACTATTTTTCTCAAATTAATCTAGTTTATACAAGTTTATTCTAGGAAAGGGGGAATTTGGCGCAAATGGGAAGCCAATTGATGAAAGTTTGTTACATAAGTTTCTTATAATATCACGCCGTTAACCTGCGAATGTCAAATAACGCTTTGTATGGCAATCGAACCACCTTAAGGGCTTTGGGAATTATATACTGTAGGTATAAATAGCTGAAATATAGGTCTACTATTCCAATAAAATCAAACGGAGGTTTAAATTACTATTGTGAGTAACTGAGTTTGCGTTGGGAGTAGTGTTGGATAGGATGGTGCTGAGTTCCGCATTTTATTATATGTGAAACATTAAGGTGTAACGAATAATTACTTATTATCATCAAAGGGTTATAGTTCTATTTATGATATAGGGATATCCTGGCAGGGTTGTTTCAGAAAGATGAAATGATTCTGGGCTTTATGGCAGGCGAAGCAGTCCATCAAGTCCAATTGGGTATCTTGTTGTCGTGAGTGGAATAATACTCTATATTTGGGGTACGATTAGGGTTAAATGTTTCACATGTAATGAACGGGTTGTTTTGGCATTACCTACAGATTCTCGCTATAGAATGGTCGTAGGAGTTTGACCATATAAGTTAAGAACATGATATGTTCCAATAAATTATTACTAAAAGATGTCTGTCGAGTTTTTTTTGGTGTTTCTTCTCGAAACAGACCGTTAGGTTGGAAACACCGGTAGCTTCATTATCTGGGTCATAAACCTATAGGTTAGCTAGGAAGGTCAAATGGTTAAGGCGTCCAGACTCCCATCTAGACAAGTTGTAGCCTAATGTGAGTGATTAAAAGATCACCATACAACCCGTTGATAATACCTTTGTTCCTAAACACACATATCTAGGGCACATCTCTTGCTCGCGGTAGGGTCAAATAAATAACCTTGTTTATATGAATACTTCTTATTCATCCGGACGCGTAATAGGGGATTTTTACAAAAAAAACATAAAAATATTTTAACCATAAAGCCATGATTCACAATGTAAGGTTCAATTTCTCAAATTTAGGTTGATCGTATTTGACGAGAAATAGGAAAAAATAACAGTTGGAAGTTACGTTCAGATAGGATCAATTAAGTACAGATAGGCTAGCTTTAAAAATGTTAGAGATGAAGAGTCCATTTCCTGTCAAGCTTATCATAAAAGAACCTGGGTTATTACGGTGCACAACATCTCGGGGTTCCTACCACTAGCGATCACAATTGGCCATTTCTTCAGGTATTTGTAATAAAAGCACACAACAAAAGTAGGTTTAATAAAGTAGCTAAATGAGTGTAAATTACAGTAGAGTCGTTATTAGTTTTAACTTTAAAGTTTAAGATTACGTTCCTTCATTTGTTCAGAGCTTCTTTAGAGCGACGGGGTCAGGGTTTCTTTGGGGTTTTATTCGGGGGTAAGGGTTTCCTGAAGGGGGGAGGTTACAAATTATCCTTTAAATGTGAATAATATTAGCTGTAAGCCACTCTTTAATTCTCTTAAAAAGTAAAAACCGTCCAATTTATTATGAAACAGTTACTTTCTTAGGCAGCTTATCAAGTATCCAGATTAGGACATCATACTTATTTAAGACGTTTGACACATTTGATAGTGATATTACTGATGCCACATAAAAAGTGCTAAATAAATCTCAGACTGATCTTCCAAATGTCAGACTATAATATTATTTCAGTGCTAACATAAAGTGCGAGTGCGGGTGGCGCAGGACCGGTCACTTTGGAACTCTTTGGAGGAGGCCTATGTCCAGCAGTGGACGTCTTTCGGCTGATATGATGATGATGATGCTGGTAAAGTGTTAATCATATAAAACAACTGACAGTACGGAACATTAATTGCCAAGTTCCGACTCGCACTTGCTTGCGTTTGCTGATTTTTTCCTTGAGGTAGTTACTAAAACCTAATAATTAGCAAATTTGCTATTACAACCACCTACCTGCCAAACAGGATCCTCGGGTTCGTTAAAGAAATCCATAAGAAAATGTCCAAGGTGGTAGGCACCGCCTGTCCCACCTTCAGGGAGAGGTTCTTTATGTAGTTGCATGTTTACGTCACGTATGGATTCTTAAGTGGCAAAACGTGTGTTCCCGTTTGTGTGCCTATAGATTATGAGCTAGTATTTAAAATGAATCACGGTGATACCTTTTATTACATTCCGAAATCAGTGCGTGTTGTGGTGTAAGTCAGAAGCTGAAGCGAGAGCTAGTTTGTTTAATGTGTCATGTTTCTGTTTTTTAATTTCAAATCAGTATGTTTTCGACCACCTCTTATGGAAGGACATTCTCCCTCCTCCCTTAGTCATGCTCATGAGGGAACGATAAAGAAGAAGAATATCAATATGTTTTTGCAGTTTCAAAATTTAAAAAATATTTTATTACATGCATATTGTTAATTTGTAAGATGGCGTTTGAGCTACGTAAAATGATCATTATCAATAATGGAGTTTTTTGGCAGCATCGTCTAAAACGATGGTCACAATCTCCAAGACTCATGGTGAAGTGACAGGGAAGGTGGATAGCAGGCGACGAAAACGACGAAGCCTTAACCAGACCAACTTCTCTCGGAGAGAATGGACAGGAAAACGGAGTAGTCACGACTGTTAGTAATGAGGGACACGACGCGACGAGGAAGTTTTCAATTATATACATTAATAACTGACGCAGTACTAGTAGTCAATGAATTTAACAATTTATTTTCCAAAATTCCGTTAATTAATACAAAAAGTTTGGCATCGTCTAGCACATTAGCTGAATCCTTTCTAAGTGAGAATGTTAAGAAAGATTGTACTTATTTATGTATTTTCAGGTTTCAACATATTTTCCCTCTAGATAAGTAGAAATCTTTTAAATTGACAAGATTTCAAACTATGTAATTTGCCTAATTCGAAAACCATTTCGGTAATTATATAACCTGAACGTAATAAAGGAGTTTTCAGATTTCATTTCTCCCCTGTTTTTAAGAAAATCGTGAAATTGTATAAATGTGATTAAGCCGTGTGTGACGTCAATACTACAAAAGTATTATGAAAGGTGTGCAAGCTGCCATACAGAGCCTGAATAACAGGATGCCATTGAAGCATTGTATTTTGAATGTGTAGATGTAGATCATAGTACTTACCTTAACTTGTAAACTGTTTTTTTGGCATTAGAGGACATTAAATTTATCAGATCTCATTAACAAACCCCGTTATCAGTGTTGCAGAAAAATTAAAACGCTAGGGAAACGGGAACAACAGTCGAGATGCCGCTGCCATAGCAGAGGCGAAAAGAATTTTTCATCACACTTGCTCATAAATGGTGTTATTCCTTGCCTGTTTACAGAAGGACAATGGCCTAAATTGTCCCCGCGGGAAATAATGACACATGGGAGCGACAAGAATTCTGCTCTGTGATTGGTTGAAATATTGAAGCTACGCCCTCCACTCGCACTGATCCGGAAGTAAATTTGTCAATCTCGTCAACATTTGATTAATGCGCTTGTATATTCATCAGCATATAAACCCTAGAGGTTTCCGCTGGTGAAAAAATGTATACCAAAATGTACTACTCAGATTATATTGGTCAATAAATTAAAAAAAAAAAAAAACATAGGTTTTCTGTCTTTTTTGGTTAGTTATTTCCTCGCAAATGTGATGAAAAACATTGTGTATAACACGGGCGTGAGAATATTGCAAACTCGAGTCATCAAAAGCCCTCCGCCTTACGGCGTCGGGGTCCTGATAGACTCTCGTTTGCAATATTTCTCATACGCCCCTTGTTAAATAATGTACTATTACGCAGTCCGAATATAAAGCACGACATTGATTTCATAGCTGCCAATTTTTGATTCCTATAATTTGCAATTGATCAATTACAAAATTCCAAGCTACGTTTAGGAAAATCTATGAGCATTGTTAATGGTGTCCTTAGAAAGATGGAAACAATTGTGTATATGAAGTTCAATGAAGTCTTAAAAAAACCCGACTACAGCACAGTGAGTGCAATTTAAAAAACCGGTCAAGTGCGAGTCTGTCTTCGCACCGAGGGTTCCGCACAAACTTTCACCACGCTTTATTAAGAAAAAATGTATGTTAGTTTTTCAGAGATAATTATTTTTCAAGTGAACCAATTTCGATAATTATTTTTTGTTTGCTGGAAAGTACCTACGTTTAGAATACTCTCATATAAATATGATAGAAAAAAAAAAACAACACAAAACTATTAAATTACAAACTTATATATTAAATGATTTTTGAAGAATAAAAAAGAAATACGCTAGATAGAGGTTTCGTTATACTTTTCCGGAAATACTTACGTAAATATTAATAATAATATTATTTTCGACTGGGAAAACAAGGGCATAATAATAAACGGCAAGTACTTGAGCCATCTGTGCTTCGCCGACGACATAGCAGTACTATCCAACAACTCACGAGAACTACAGAACATGCTGATCACTTTACATTCGAGAAGCAAGGAAATATGCCTTGAAATGAACCTGGACAAAACGAAAATACCAACAAATGGCACAGAACAACAAATACATATAGAAGACGAGAAAATCAAATACGTGTCAACCTACATATACTTACCTAGGAAAACAAATATCCTTCGACAAAAAGCGGAATTTAAATGAAATAGACAGGCGAATTACTAAAACTTGGAGCAAATTTTGGAGTCTCAAAGAAGTTCTAAAAAGCACTCTACCAATGCCACTAAAAAAGAGAGTCATCGACACATGCCTGCTACCATGTCTTAGCTACGGATGTCAAACCTGGACAAACACAAATGAAGCGAAACAAAAAATAAGAACTTGCCAAAGGGCACAAGAACGAAGCATATTAAAACTAAAAAGACTAGATAAAGTAAGAAGTTCTAAAATTAGAGAAAAAACGAAGATTATAGACGCCCTTGAACACTGCCTAAAAATGAAATGGCAATGGGCCGGACATATCGCTAGACTGGACGGAAACAGGTGGACAAAACTAGCTACACTTTGGAAAGGTCCAACAGGCAAACGAACTCGTGGACGGCCACAGTCGAGATGGATCGACGATATCAAAAAAGAAAGTCCTGATAATTGGCACATGAAAGCGCAGAACCAAGAGGATTGGCAAAAACTGGGAGAGGCCTTTACTCGTAACGAGGTCCACTCATTAGATTAAGTTTAATTTAATTACATAAATAATTAGCATGAAATATTTAGCGGATAAGAACATAGATTTTGATAATGTAACTGTTAGCTGATGAGACGGAATAAAGGGCTTTTTTATATTATTTTATTTTATTTTATTATTATTTTCAAAATTTTCGCTTGAGTGGTAAACTTCGGAGTTAAAGGGGGGGGGGGGATGGTATTTATTTCTACATTTTCCTTTGTTAATCAAAATTTTACCACTATAGAAAAAAAACCGGCCAAGTGCGAGTCGGACTCGCGCACGAAGGGTTCCGTACCATTATCTATAAAAAAACTATTTTATTCTGTGTTTTTAGTACCGTCAAACTTAGGGAATGCAATTACCGGGCAAATTTCATTACCGGTAAATTACCGACTTGAGGGAGGCAAAACCGGTTAACCGGTAAATTACCGGTAAATTAAATTTGGCTAATAAGTAGCGTTATTTGATGTTTATTTATCGTAAAAATAAGCTATGATATAGTATAAAGAGTTATCATGTGCCGTTAATGCCGTAATAATCAGATTCTTTAATATTTAAAACTTGCTCAGTGGTAGGAGGGCAAAAATACAACTGAAAACTTTCCTTGGGGATTAGCAGGTATGTAGGAATTGTCCCTAGTTCTACAGAAACTAACTACAAGCCCACTTAGTAGTCTAAAATAATATTTCACTAAATTGAAATTTCTACGGGCTTCAAGAGACGTATATATTATAACCAACCATACCTAGATCGAAAAGAGTTGGATATAGAAAAGGGTAGTAATAGCAACAATACATTTTACCTAAGAGCGTTCGTACAAACGGTTTTATAACTTTTTCTAGGAGTGGAGCGCATGGGGGTTCCAAATTGCGTCATTGGTTTAGCGAATCGGAGGGCTATATCTGTTACCTTAGTTCGGCTGCAGATAACCTCATTTCTAATGCGATCATGCAGATAAACTCCCAGCATAGCCATCTTCATTGCCCTTTGGGTGACTTCTAGCCTTCTATTGAGGCCCATAGTGAGCGACTACATGTCAGGTGCCATATATTATGTTATCACGCACTGGTAACACAAACTGGTCAAACCCAGCCAACAGGACTGGAACTGGACAGTCTGTAATCGTCTACAACTCTGAGCGTAAAGCGTCCGATTGTAATTGGAGTTGGCACTACATGGGCATTTGACGTGATCTTTGTCTTATCCATGTTCATCTTTAGACCGACTCGCTCGGAGGCTTTACTGAGGTCATCGAGCATCGTACTAAAGTCTTCCATGGTCTCAGCCGAGACTACTTAATCGTCAGAAATCTGAAGGTGAGTGACTTACTCGTCGTTGATGTCTGCCTTCTTCAGTCCAGAGTCTTGAAAAAATCCTCCAGTGCAGCGGTGAACAGTTTTGGGGAAATAACATCTCCTTGACTGACTCCCCGCTGCAGCAGAATAGGTTTCGCGTTCAAATCCTGGAGTCGGACTGACACAGTGGCGTTTTCGTACAAACACTTCAATACTTCGATATAGCGGTAGTCAACTTAGCACCGCTGGAGAAACTAGTACAGCCCAGGTTTCGATCAAATCGAAGGCTTTCTCGTGGTTCGCGAACGCTAAGCAGAGGGATAGGTTATACACCTCAGTCTTCTGTATAACCTGACGGAGCGTATGGATGTGGTCTACGGTGCTAAAACCTCTCCGGGTACCGGCTTGTCCGGGAGGCTTGAAGTCATCTAGCTTGCGTACGAGACGATTTGTAATGACTCTCGAAAACAGTTTATAGACATGGCTCAGAAGTCAGATGGGTTGGTAGCTCTTCAGCAGGGTGTTGTCACCCTTTTAGAAGAAAAGCACCACCACCTCTGTTCCTTGCCTTTGGCTTTTTTTCTCCCAGTAAGACGGTATTTCTTTGGATTGTGATGATGAGTATAGCTCTAAAGTATGTTAAATAAGGCGTGTCTATTGTACTTATTCAAACTGATCATTATTCATATTTTATAGAACGGAACCGGGAACGTGTTTAATTTTATATTTTAAGAAGCTTCTACAAACGAGTGCATTAATTTGATCCTACATGAACGTGAGGTAACATAACGCTAACAAGTTTATTCAATTGACATTTTTACATGATAATAGGAGGGTTATTGAGGTATAATTATGACGATGAAGCATTAACAATCGTTAAAATGTAGTATTTTTCTAATAATTTGTGTTCCGGTAAATTACCGGTTTTGATTTTAATTTACCGGTTATTTACCGGCCTCATATTTAGTCAATTTACCGGTTAACCGGCTAACCGGTTAACCTGTTTGCATTCCCTAGTCAAACATGCCTACTTTGCCACCAGGGGGAACTTTGCCCAAGAAGCAAATTTTAAAATTTTCCTCTTGGGCAAAGTTCCCCCTGGTGGCAAAGTAGGCCTGTTTGACGGTATTTGTTGTTATAGCGGCAACAGAAATACATCATCTGTAAAAATTTCAGCTGGAACTATCACGGTATCAGTGAGGTACAGCCTGGTGACAGACAGACGGACGGACGGACGGACGGACAGCGGAGTCTTAGTAATAGGGTCCCGTTATACTCTTTGAGTACGGAACCCTAAAAAAGAAAAACTGTTTTAGAATGTGCAATTTAAGCCCTTCTATATGATACCCCACTTGGCCTACTAACTAGACTTTAAATTTTTGCCCCCCTCTTATGCGTCCTTTTTTATAGAAATGAAAAATAAAATCTTTAAATTTTTCATTTTCCATACACGTGGATTGCTTTGTTTACAACTATTTCAAATTTTAAATTGATAGCATTAGTAGTTCCTGAGATCCTGAGATATTTAACTTTGTGACAGACAGATAGACAGACAGACGGACGGAGTCGCACCATAAGGGTTCGGTTTTTACCTTTTTGGTCCAGAATCCTAATTACAAAATGACTGTTAAATGTTAATAGGAAAGATACTGAACTCAATGACCGAAATAATATCCTCTCCGTGATATCTGACTGGTTTGCTGCCAATAACTTGGTGGTTAATCCGAAAAAAAACGAAATTTATATAATGTAGGTACACTAGCGAACTCAAATATTAGATTTAACTAAGTTTCAATTTTATTTAGTTAATGTTAATTATCATTTTATCATCTTGTATATGTCACCGTTAGATTGTGCAAACCGTTAGTTTATAATCTTTCCCGTTATATTGTAAACTGACGGAATATTGTGAACTGCCAAAATAATTCATAATTTTACGCATTCATTTTCGTTAGTTTATAAACTAACAATGTCATATCGTCAAATTGTGAACTGAATCAAATTTGCCTGATTTGGAACGCAACCTGTGCGCTGTTTGGTTGAGCGAATTATTCCACTTGCATCAGTTTCCACTTACGTCAGAACATGATTGTTTTTTTTTTGTTATTTAGACATAGACATAGAAAAACTTTATTCAACATCACATTTTATACAAAAGGAACAGTGTACAAATTAGACTTAGGAATAGACAAACATACTCAAACAATATCGTACGAGGCATTTACATTTTGTGATGCCAAAAAGGGGCTAGACTCAGCATACTGTTGCAGTGAGTACCTACTGAGTACCTACACTGCAACGCTCATTTTCAGTCAGACCCTTACATATTAAGTTTTAATTCTAATTAATATTGTCGGAAGGGAATGAATATTTTATTGGAATGTGAGTAATGTTGTGTATATTTTAAATTATGTAATGACTGTGGTTTGGTTGTACTTGTATAAATATGTATGTTAAGTAAGCAAGTATATAAAAAAATATTAAATAAAATAATAAACAATTTGAAATGACACGTATATAGTATATAGTAAGCATCAAAAATACGAGGCCAATACGCAACCGCCCAAGGGTAGAGTTTTTTGTATCTGGAGGAGGTGTCGTTTTAATTTTAATTTAAAACTGCTCAGACAATTAATATTTTTGAGAAGTGGAGGTATATTATTCCAACACTTGGTTGCTGTGTACTTAAAACTACCCCGAAAAGCGGTGGTGTGGTGATGAGGAATTATGAAATTTTGGCTGATTGATCTAAGGCCATACACTGTGGAACTATTTTTACGCCAAGTGACCTTTTTAAACAAATACTCGGGTACTGAAGTTTTTAAGATGCCGAACAACAAGAATGACAAGTGAAGCTGTTTAAGTAGGGAGTCACATGTGTTCGAGGAGGAATTCCGAAGCAGTACCGCGCACATGCGTTTTGTACTCGTTGCACAATGCGATCAGTGCGTGCTAACAGTCGTGGACCGTATACAACATCGGCATAATTGAACCTCGAGAGAACCAAGGAATCGCATAGCTTGATGCGTAAATCCACGCTGATGAACTCTCGGATTCGGTAAAGTATCTTTAGTCTATAAAATGAGGTTCTGGCAACTTCCGATATGTAACTCTCAAAACGCAGAGCCTCATCCATTATGATGCCTAGATTACGCGACTCTGATATACGCTCCACCTGATCGCCCATTACAGAAACAACTGGATTATGATTGATGATATATACAGATGGTTTAGACTTTATATATCCTGCAGCTGGACAACTTGAGTGCGGTCACTCCTCAGAACATAAAAATAGGGAGAAGTGCCGTACTGCTTCATTTCAACCAAAACCGATGTCCCCAGTTTTCTCCCACCGCAGCGCCCACACACACATTGAACCGTGTAAAAACAAAGACTCGGGCGTTGCCAGTGAGTCTACGTCAACGTGCAAACAAGGGCTGTGATTGGCTTAAACGCACTACACTAGGGGGGCGACAAACGTAAAAATGATGTTTTATCGACATTGATATTTAAATTATTATGTTAAGATATTGATGGGTAATAAAATGATAAGTTTGGTATGTATTGGTATTTATTCTTCTAGCTACAGGTTTAAATAACACGAGTTACCATAAATCGCAAAGGTAACAAAATATCGACGAATACCTACCTACAGACAGAGTAACATAAATGGCTTTTTATAAGTTCGTGTTCACATACATTTAAAACTCTGGTCGCATCGATATTTTTGACCTGTACCAGGCCTATCCTTCTCGCATTTTGGCGCGAAATAATGTATCCATTACTCATATTACGAGATTTAAGGCTAAGGCCGAGTATCCACCAGAGATGATGTGTTTCCATACATTTGACACCTAGGTTTCAAGCGAGCGAGGTGTCAAATATATGAAAACACATCCTCGCACATCTCTGGTGGATATTCACCCTAACCGACATTTATCGCCTCAGCAGCGAAATAAGAAATAAAATAAGTACTGTAAATCAAAATATATTTATTATTTGCAATTCACTGACCCGTAAAATGAAGCTATTTATTTAACACTTGTCGTTTGGATAATTTAGGCGCCGCATTTTTTGTTAAGTAATGCAATCGAATATTTAAATCCTTCTTCCATAACAGCCTTCATTAAGAGAATCAAATGGTTGGTCAGAGGTGACTGCTCGTATTGATGAAACTTAATATCATCAAATAAATTTAACCCAATGAAATGAGGCAAAGCTTTTGATATGAGTTGCGCTTTAATATTCATTCACATTCGGTCTCCATCATCAGACCTGTTTTATGATTATTATAGCATTGAATTGTCATCCGTCATACATAATTGTACAAAATTTTACGCATACTTGCAACCGGCACCGAACCGTCTTTCGCAGCGGTTTGGACGCCAACGGGCAGCAGGGCGACGAACAGGCGTTGATACATTAACTCGCTCATATGAGCGCCCGATCGACGCCACGCTGCCTTAGCTCTGCTATAAAGCATAACATACCGATGGAACAATTCGACAGATCTTCAAGGTTGGTATGGCCCATTCGAAAAGTCTACGGCTCTTATTAATTGGTTGGAAACATTTTTCTTAAAAATGTTCCGAACACATTACACTTCTCTGTACAGGAAACCAGTTAGGACCTCTGCCCGTAGCGTCTATTCATTTTTCTTTAGTACTCGGATTCTTTGGGAAACTGTAACATGAAACCGAAATTTCTTCTTTAATTATGAAAATTCAAATGTAAGTAAAAAAACACTCATTTAAAATAAATCATTTATAATAATATCACATTTGAAGTTGTTCTGGAGCCATTTGCAACTAAACTATATACTTGTAAATAAAATTTTAATATGTGTATTTTCCGCCAGCAGTGGGACACAATATAGGCTACAAAAAAAAATGTGTATTTATCGTTCATACTGCGACTTAGTGAAAATCTTATTAGTAGGTACCTTATTTTTTTTGTACTTTTTAATCTTATTAGTATGTTATTAGTTACCTTTAAGATAGGCACCCAACCAAAACAAGTAATAAAATAAAATAAAACAGCGAAAGTAGTCGAAATAAAATCACTAGTATGATATCGTACTTCTATTATATCGATTACGCGTAAACTGTACTACACTTTGCCACCCCTCTAGTTCACGACGCCAAGCAGCGGCCGTACCACAAAAAAAATCAAGCAGCGTCCATATCGATAGAGTTTAACACATTGCGCCGTGGTTTAGCGCTGTACAGGTTGCTTATTGTATTGAACGTTCAATGTACAACGCACAGAACAAAAATATGCTTTTTCGTTCGATATGTTAGTACGATCTCGAGAAAAGATGCGGCGTTGCGTTTATTTGTTAAAATATTTGTTTTTACTGACTTATAAGTGAAAATACGAATACTTACATGTGGTACGTGACTCCACTATTCTTGTAGGTTTTAGTTTCACTCCTATTTTTACATGTAACCACGCTACAATTCGGCATTTTGAGTAAATGTGGGAGAACATTTCAGTATCTCGGCAAGTTGCGACTAACCTGCAGCGGGCAGTGATATGCCCATTTGGGCATGTCGCGGCGACACGCCCCACGCCCCCGTTTCATATCTATTTCTTTTTATGATCTGAGGGTCACTCAGATAGCTTGAAAACCACGCAATTGCATCTGTCTCAAAGCCGTAGTAACTCATTTTAGACAACAGTAATTTTGTGTTTATGGCATCAAAAGCGCGAGAGAAATCAAGCAGTGCCATTAAGGTACCCTGACCCATGTCTTGAGCAGACAGTATATTGTCAACTACATCGAGGAGGGCTGTCGTTGTGCTATGTGACTTGCGGAAATCGGATTGCAAAGCAGGAAGGACTTTATTTTTTTCAAGAAAAGCTGATATCTGTGTGTGCACAACACGTTCGAGTATTTTTGATATACAAGGGAGAATGCTTATAGGTCGTAAGTCTTTAAAACCCGTGATGTTGTTTTTTTTAGGGAGTGGAGTAACCATTGCCAGCTTCCAGGCATCAGGAAATATTGAGGATGTAATTGACTTATTAACAATTGCAGTAATTGCGCCAAGATAATGAGGAAGAGTAAGAAGAAGCATATCTAAGGAGATACCATCACCGCCCAGAGCAGCAAACTTTAATTATTTTAAGGACAGAGTTTTGACCTATTGGTTCTAATTTAAACGATGCAGCATGGAAGCGGTTATTTTCAAAATGAGTGTGGTACGGTTGTGGAGCTGAAAAATTACCTGCAATTTCAAGAAAATGTGAGTTTATAATGTCTAGGTCACGCAAGTGTGCAGGTATTTCCGAATTGTGCGGGTTTTGTGTTATTTTGACAGTACGCTTAAGATTGTTCCAAAGAGCTCGAGAATTGTTCGCGTTGCGGTTGATATGTTGATTGAAGTATGCTCATGTTTCGTGATACAATGCTTTCTTGACACAACTCTTTAGGTCATTATAGTATTTCTTGTGCTCGTCGGAACCAGTTGCTTTGAACCTGTTGTGAGCCTCATCACGCAGACACATCATTTCTTTAATAGTGTAAGTTATCCAAGGATAATTCCTTTCTTTTTATTCCGTTTACTACGGCTTTCAGCAGTGTCGACGGAGCCCCGCTGCGCGGGGCTCCTATTTCTGGGCGCTTTGCCCTTCGGGCAACTGAAGATACCTAACTAACCTAACCTACCTAGTCTTTGTGTACGTTCCGTAGCAAGCCGATTTGATCTCAGTTCACAATTTGACGATTCGACATTGATAGTTTATATACAAACGAAAAATAATGCGTTAAATTG
Organism: Epinotia brunnichana; assembly: GCA_963854355.1. NCBI lineage: Eukaryota > Metazoa > Arthropoda > Insecta > Lepidoptera > Tortricidae > Epinotia > Epinotia brunnichana. The sequence goes on from OY977954.1 coordinate 16,757,489, forward strand.
TGAACGGTTTTGACAGTTCACAATTTTTCGTCAGTTTATAATATCGCGAGTTAGATTATAAACTGACGGTGTTCACAATCTAACGGTGACATATATACTTTAGAAAATAAATGTTTTTTTCAATGTAAACTTACCCTCAAATATTAAACTTAATGGTGAAACCATAGCATTTGTAAAGTCAACTGCATTTTTAGGTATTACGTTACGTTAGACTCAAAACAGCAGTAGGTTTCCCACATAACTGCGATAGAAAGATGATTGAGCTCTCCGCTGCCTTTGCAGTCAGGAGAATAAGGCAGCTTACCAATGTAACAACGGCACGGTTAGTTTACTTCGCTTAGTTTGAAGTATAATTAATTACTTAAAGTCTTATGTTATGGGCATACCTGTGCTAACTCGGGGCACGTTTTAGGGATTTGATATCGATAAAAAAGATGTCGATATATATTAATACATGTACTCATTGAAATTTCACGATTATTATAAAAAGGTTCGATATCATATCTGAACACACATCATATCTGTTTTATTTTGACTCAAAAGTCATAATAAATATTTAAAGAATTTAAAATGGATATTTTCAACTAGAAGGCAATCTTTATTACTTTTTTTATGAAAACTATTTTAAAATAAACAAATAAATACACGTTTCAATTTGTTGTTTATTATTTTTATTTTAAAATTAAGAGAAAATAAATAATATTTATTTATGTTGAATAACATTTAAATGTTGACAGTAACATCGATATATTTTTTTGTCGATAAAATATTTTGCTACATCACTTTAGTATAGGTGCCCCGAGTTAGCACAGGTATGGTTATGGGTATTGAAACTATCTTTATTTCCGGTTCAGGGTTCCGTAGTTGCCTGTAACACAAAACAACAAATAACATTGACACACGCGCGCGCGCTAACTAAATGGTGCTGCGGTAGCGTCGGCAAAATTTGTACGAAAATTTTGGGTTCCCCGAAATGTTTCATATAATGCTTTTTTTTAAATAAAAGACTGTCCAGTATTGTCCAATAACACCCTAGTCTCACCTGGTGGTATGCGACGACTGAGCCTAAGATGAAGCTCACTGGTTCAGTAATAGCCTATTCACTCTTGTTTTAAAGGCACCTAGATATAATTCTCAGGAAATACAGGTGAAGGGAGCGAATTCCATTCCGTAGCAGTCCGCATTAAGAAAGACGATGTTAATCGCTTCGTGCGAATAAATGGTAAGTTGACAATATAGGGATGCACATAGGGATGTAAGCAAGCTACTCGCCGTAGGTGTTCGGAAGGTGGTTCGATTGCCATACAAAACGTTATTTGACATTCGCAGGCTAACGGCGTGATATTTTAAGAAACTTATGTAACAAACTTTCATCAATTGGCTTCCCATTTGCGCCAAATTCCCCCTTTCCTAGAATAAACTTGTTTAAACTAGATTAATTTCAGAAAAATGGTTTTCCCAAAATATCACGTCACAAACCAATTTCTCAAATTAATCTAGTTTATTAAAGTTTATTCTAGGAAAGGGGGAATTTGGCGCAAATGGGAAGCCAATTTATGAATGTTTGTAATATAAGTTTCTTAAAATATCACGCCGTTAGCCTGCGAATGTCAAATAACGTTTTGTATGGCAATCGAACCACCTTAAGAGCGTGCAAACATTTCGTTACAACTCGACAAAGTCGCGATCGCCGGCGAGCGGCCACGATTCAACCCACACTACGATGTTTACCTGTGTGCGTGCGGTCGAGTGATGCCGGTTGAACCGACACTTATTGATTGTTATTATACTTTTATTTTATAGTGAGCTAGGAAATAAAAAAAACTGATGAGTTTAAAATGCTTTTTTTTATTAAAATTACGCACTTATATAATGTTCATATTATTATACCTATAGACGATCTTTTACTGAATCCATTATATTTTTGATGGCAAATAAAATGGTAATATTAATGTTATTATCTAAGTACAATAATATTTTAATTAAACAAATGAAAAAATCTTCTCTATCTATTAAATGTCTCCTAGGTACGTATGTCCCTAATTGGCATTGACATATTTACATTTTCTCCCATCAACCATTTCCGGCAAAAGACATTTTTTATAAATAAATCCCATACAAAACATTCCATGTAAAAAATAGGCCAAGTCTCGAAACTCTTCCACAGTAAAAAGTGGTGAGATATTTCTTAGAGCCAAGTCAGGCATTATTATTAATCTTTATTTGCTTGCTAAATAAAATTCTGCAACTTGGGAATCACACAACTTTACTGCATTTATTAATATTTGCATAGGTACCTAAAACTATGTGTGATTGCCAAGTCACAAAATTGTATTTAGCAAGCAAATAAAGATTAATAAGAATGCCTGACTTGGCTCTAAGAAATATCTCACCACTTTTTACTGTGGAAGAGTTTCGAGACTTGGCCTATTTTTTACATGGAATGTTTTTTATGGTATCTCAAGTCTTTTTGTAGATTTTGAATGGGAATGTTAATTTACCAACCGCAAATAGCGTTTGTATAGTTGTGCAGGAAGGAACTGCAAAAGTAACTTTATAATCGTATGTATTTGTATAGAATCACAAACTTACCTATGCAGTTTGTATATCTCTGAAAACGTGACTGAAATTGCAATATTTTTAGGTTTTTTATGAATTATTAGTAGGGTTCGGAAATTCGGGGGCTTTTATACCTACACCTAGCAAAGTCCCGGAAAAAGCTAAGCAAGTATGGAGCCGGCTTCTTAAAAATAATATTTTAATTATTTAAGTTCCGGGATTCCGGGATTGTATACCTACAGCATCACATCTTTGTGGCTGGACTGACTCGTCTAGCTGTGACTTGTGGCGCTGAATGTCAAACTGTCCATCATATATTACAGGAAGCCCCCTTCAGAGCCTACCCTGGAAGCCCCGAAGACCTGATCTCCTTCACAAATGACGCAGCTGAATGGCTAACATCCTTGGATATTAATTTGTGACATACACCTGATGAATGTATTTCGATCTAGGGTACGGCAGTGCCCCCGCCAAGTCGAGCAAAACAATGAGGCACCATCCTTTTCTCGAAGCTATTCAGGCCATTTTCAACATCCTGTAATTTTGTGTTGGCTAAAGCTAGAACCCTGAATTTTCAGAAACATGTAGGGCATAATATGGCTAACATATAATATCAATAACATTCAATTTGAACTTTTAATTTAAGAACCGTCAAAGTTCGTTAGTTTTCTCACTGACTCACTTATATATACTGATAATGATCAGTGATCACGCTAATTCTAAGGTACTTCTAGCAGACCCACAAGCTCCAAATTTCAAACTTAATTATTTTTTAGCCAAATAATTAAAAAAAAACCTAAAAATATTGCAATTTCAGTCAACATGCGATTACAAAGTTACTTTTGCAGTTCTTTCCTGCAAAACTATACAAACGTTATTTGCGGTTGGTAAAATAACATTCCCATACAAATTCTACTGAAAAAAATTACATCCCATAAAAAACATTCCATGTAAAAAATTGGGAAAGTCTCAAAATTCTTTCACAGTAAAAAGTGGTGAGATATTTCGTAGAGCCAAGTCAGGCATTCTTATTAATCTTTATTTGCTTGCTAAATAACATTTTGTGACTTTGAAATCACACTTACATAGTTTGAGATACCTATGCAAAAATTAGTAAATGCAGTAAAGTTGTGTGGTGTGATTCCCAAGTTGCAGAATTTTATTTAGCAAGCAAATAAAGATTAATAATAATGCCTGACTTGGCTCTACGAAATATCTCACCACTTTTTACTGTGAAAGAGTTTCGAGACATGCCCTATTTTTTACATGGAATTTTTCCTTTGGGTAACATTTTACCGAACTTACGGACTGTGATTTCAAATATGTCTTAAAACAAACAGTTATTTCAAAATCATCATGTAATACGATTCCACCAGGATAGGGATATTTGGCAGAGATAAAGTCCTGCACGATAAAATCTATCGCAAAATACATAGGTATATAAGGCTTTCTACTACTGTGGGTCCCGTTACCGCCTGTATGTTGAACCACGATATCAGTAGATCAATTGATGTACGCAAATCGTTAAAAATTGATTGGCCAGCTAGATAGTAATCAAGATAAGTACTCATTTAATAATCAAATAAGCCACTTATCTTTTTTTTGTAATAAACAGGATGTATGATTCACACGGGGCAGTGACGGAAAATGAAAAACTTCGAGAGATACGGAAATTTGCTCTTCAAAGTCACGAGACCGAATTAAGAAAAAATAACACTGCGTTCAAAGATTTCCAGAAACTTCCATAAACACTAGTATTTAGGTAGTTACTATGCCCTGCAAGGGCATAGTAACAGCATGAACAGACCGGACTCCACAAACAGCACCCGATCACGAGTATGACGCATATCTCAGCCACCGCCTCCCTCAAACATATGTTAGGGAAGGTGGCGACCCGATCAACGACGCCACCGTAAGCAAAGCCCTTTAAGCGAGCATGACATATTCTAGCCTCATAGCAAAGATTAAAGCGACATATTCGGCGAGAAAAAGCATTACCTGCTCTCATGTTACATAAAACGGAACAGCTATTTCCGGTACTTATAATAATTACAAAGGTAATACGCCAAGACAATCATACTCGATGGTATACAAGGTATATTAATTCTAATATAATTTGCCTACTACTGGCATTTTTGTCGTTTATGAAGGCATTTTTGTCGTTTATGAAATTGTTGAAATTATAATACGCCTTGCTTAGCAAATAATTTTTAATATCAGACTTAAATTTACTGAACGGCAAATTAACAATTTCGGTGGGTATTTTATTGTAAAAACGTATACAGTTCCCCACGAACGACGTGCTAACCCTGCGAAGACGACTGTACTGTACTGCGATCTTGTGTTTACTTCTAGTGTTGTAGTTGTGGATATCACTGTTGAGTTTGAAGTCCTGAAGGTTTTTCCGCACATACAAAATATTCTCAAGAATGTATTGGCATGCTACAGTAAGAATATTTGCCTCCTTAAGTTTGTCCCTAAGAGAATTTCGGGCTTTTGGTTTCCTTATTATTATTCCTCGTTTCTGTAGCACGAAGATGGTCTGTATGTCAGCCGCTTTTCCCCACAACAGGATTCCGTAGGACATAACACTGTGGAAGTAACTGTAGTACTCCAGCCTGGCCGTCTCAACGTTTGTTAACTGTCTTATACGCCTTACTGCATAGGCTGCAGAACCAAGTTTGCCGGCTAGGGTGTCAATATGCGCATGCCATTGTAGTTTTGAGTTCAAGGTGATGCCTAAAAATCCTGTTCTATCTTCAAATTCCAGTTCATGCCCTTAAATTTGATCCTGGTATTGTTTACGTGCTTGACATTAGGTAAAGTGAATCTGATACACTTTGTTTTCTTGGAATTGAACAGTAAATTATTTGCTTTAAACCATTTTACAACAGTGTTGAGCGCATCATTAATATTATCGATGCTTTTCTCTTTCCTGTCTACCTTGAAAATAAGCTACGTGTCGTCTGCAAATAACACTATATCATGCTTATCCTGCACAACATATTTGGTAGGTCATTGATGTAAATCAGAAACAGAAATGGACCCAGAATCGAGCCTTGAGGAACACCAAGAGCAACAGTTGTCCCCGCTGAGTGGGTCCCGTAGACGACTACTCGTTGTGTTCTCTCAGAGAGATACGATGATATCACATCAAGAGCACCGTTTTGAATCCCATTATGTCTTAACTATCTGATTAAATTCTCGTGATCAACGCAATCAAATTGATAAATCACAGAACACTCCAATAGCATCTTCAACCTCCTCCCAGGATTCAAAAATATGTTTAATTAGTACCACACCGGCATCAGTGGTAGAGCGACCCCTAGTGAATCCGAACTGATTGTTATTGAACAGTTTATTACAATTAAAGTGGGACATAAGCTGATTAAGAATAAAAAAACGACATAAGCATCAAAAGCTTCATTCCCTTTTAATGTTGTGGTTGGTTTTAATAAGGGTTACAATTAGACATTACATAAGTGATTGTTTTTTCATACAATGTTACATTGTGAACTCCGTTGGCATTCCTTAAATAAAAAAATCTAAAATATTTAGCTACTTTAAAACCAAAGTTTAAACCAACTCCAATTCAGTACTTTGCCAAGCCACATAAATAGATAGGTACATGAACATTTCCACATTTTCTTTCCAATTTACCACATGCACTGCTTTCCGAGAGCAAATGCGTTGATTATTAAAGAAAAACCCCAAGTCGCTATCTGTGGGCTGATAATATTTGAGGAGTGCCGTTGATTCCTAAAGGATCTCAGAATTACCAGTTCATGAGTTGCTACTTCAACGGAATCATGTCATATTCTTTGACGAACTTTACAGGGGTTTCAAAGTTTGCATGGAGAGTAATAAAAAAATCAAGTAAGAAATTGGTAACTTCGGTTTTAGACTGTTTGCTAAAAGACTACAAAACTTATTTCAGCGTTTTTTTTATTCATCCCCTAAGAGGGTTAAAAGGGGGTTCGAAGTTTGACTAGAAAGCAAGACATTTTTAAGTCAATCCAAGTCATCAAAACTCACGCATGTCATGAATCCCACTGTATACAATAAGTTACCTAAAAATGTCATTGATGCCCCAAGCTTAAACACCTTTATCTATCCAAATATCATTAACCACGATAAAAATAGACTGTTTTGATAGAACAAATTTCTTATCTGTGATAATATTATTTCATTCAAATTTCGAACATCGAGAGAGAAGAACGAGTCCATTGCTTATAACACATAATAATTATATAATAATGCAATTGTTTTATTGTATTGACTCTTGATTTTTATCATATTTAAATACTAGCTTCTGCCCGCGACTTCGTCCGCGTAGAACTCGTTTATATCGTAGCTCGATACAAACTTTCACCCTCCATTTCCCCTTTAGGGATTGATTTCCGGGATAAAAACTATCCTATGTGCTTCCCCGAGACAATTTTATCTAAACGGGTGCAGCGTTTGTATAGTAGCTCCATACAAATGTACACCTGACATTTCACTCCCTTAAGAGATGATTTCCGGGATAAAAACTATCCCATGTTCTTTCCCGGAACTCAAACTATCTCTAAACCAAATTTTATCCAAATGGGTGTCATCCAAATATTTATCCCCCATTTCACCCCCTTAGGGGATAATTTTCGGGACAAAATCTATCTCTATACCAAATTTTATCTCAATGGGTTCCATCCATCAAAATTCTAATTCCCTATTTCACCCCTAGGGGATGATTTCCGGGACAAAATCTATCTAATGTCTTTTCCTGGGACCTATCCCCGGGAATCAAACTGTCTTTACACCAAATTTCATCTAAATCGGTGCAGTCGTTCTAGTAGCTCCATACAAATGTTCACCCCCAATTTCCCCCCCTTAAAGGCTGATTTCTGGGAATAAATATATGTCCTTCCCCGGGACTCAAACTATCACTGTACCAGATTTCAATTTAAATCGGTTCCATTCAAATCTTTACCCCTCATTTCATCCTCTCAGGAGATGATATTCGGGATAAAAACTATGCATTGTCCTTCCCCGGGACTCCAACTATCTATATACCAAAGGCCGTTTCCGATTAAGGGAAACAAAAATGCCCTTTATATTATGACTTGGTTTTTTTCTCTACAGTCATTTACGTCTAGTAGAGTATATGTCAAGTTTGGATGAAAAATTCACTGCGGTTCCGCAGAAAAAAATAAAAACGGAAATAATGTTATATGTTTTTTCTCCAAAACTATTCAAAATTAATGTACTATCATTTTTTCATTCTGTTAAGCTTAGTCAAGTTCATGTTTTAAGTGAAAACGGTCTCTCTCTATCTAACACTTGTGTAAAAAAATAGGTAGGTAAGTCAATATATATATATTTTTTTTTTTTTTTTGAAAGTGATACCATTCTAATTGGCATTTCCAAATAAGCCTTAGTTAACGTCCTGTAACACATATTAATTTGATGCATAAAATCGGAAAGCAACTGTGTCAAAATGAAATAAATAACTGGGTTGGATTTTATTACATTTCATTAGTAAGCTATTCTAACACTTCCAAATAACCAAAACATAATATCCTCTTTACAAATAAACAAGATTTGACAGTTACAGTGACATTTGCTAGAAAATGTCACCTTTTTAGTTACGTAATGAAAAAAAATACACTTATTCTAATCCTCATCGCTATCTTCAAGTAATCAAGTAATTTTATTAGCATTCATGTTGTTACATAAAGGTGGTAGGTAGGTAGGTGTTACAATATGGACGTATCAAACATGAGCCCTGCAAGGGCATCGCAAAAGTAATAGTATTGAAATTAAATACTAACTTAAAAACTAACAAAGCTTAAAGTAATATACAATTAGCTGTGTCGATACAAACCCGATAGGGTTTAACGACACTGTTAGATTTAACCAAATGTATTTTCTTTTATATATGTAATAAATAAAAAAATTAAAAAATAAGCTATAACAAATCTCTTTGAGCCGAATTGTAGTTAATGTTTGTTTGTGTTAGGTTACTAGTAGTGATGTAAGAACTTTGTTAAAGTAATTTGTCTTCTAAGTATTCACTAATAGAATAATACGCTTTATTTAGAAGAATTTGTTTTACTTGGCTTATAAATTTATTTTCTTTGCTTTCTTTTTTAATTTTTTCTGGTAGTTTATTATATAATTTTATGGACATTATTAAAGGGCCGGATGAGTGGAGTTTTAATCGGGAGGGTGGTGCTATTAATCTGGTTTTATTTCTTAATGCATATGGTACAGGTGTGTCTTCTCGTTTGGTATAGAATTCTGAGTATTTGCGGACAAATTTACATATTTCTAAGATGTATAAGGATGGTAGAGTGAGTATTCTGTGTTTGATAAAGTGCGGCTTACAACTGTCTATTTGTTTTAGGTTCACTAGTATTCTTATAAGCTTTTTCTGCAGGGTGAATATGGTGGAAGCATCGGTGCTATTTCCCCAGAGGATAATTCTATAGCTGATCCAGGAATAGCTGTACGCGTAATATGTTGCCAGTGCGGTCTCAAAGTCGGTGGTTTTCTTTATTTCCCGTAGCGCGTACGCAAATCTGGAAAGTTTGGTTTTAATACTTTTTAAGTGTGGTTTCCATGATAGGTGTTTGTCTATAACGATTCCTAAAAGCGTAAATGTGTCGACTACCTCTAATGTTATAGAATTGTGGTTACAGTTAATTGTTACCGGGTCTTTCTGATATGGGTGAAATGTCATTAATTTTGTCTTTTGGTAGTTGATTTCCAGTTGGTGGTCGTGCATCCAATCTGTGATTTTATCTAAGATGGTATTTATTTTATTATTTATGTGTGATGTATTTTGACAGGATGTAAGTATAGAGATATCGTCAGCGAAAAGGATTGAAGTTTCTTGTATAATTTTAGGAAGATCATTGATGTAAATGAGAAAAAGAAGACAGCCGATTACACTTCCCTGTGGTATTGATGATGTGATGGTTGTAATGTCGGACTGCACATTTTTAATTATATTGATATTAAAGTCGTAATGTTCTATTTCTACATACTGGGTTCTATTCATTAGGTATGATGCAAGCCACTTATGTCCTAATCCTCGTATTCCGATGCCGTAAAGTTTATTTAAAAGGATTGGATATTGTACTTTATCATACGCTTTAGTCATGTCTAGTAATATTCCTATTGCATATTGTTTCGAGTCTATTATATTGAGTGTTTCTTGGATGTATTTATAAACTGCTAAGGTAGTCGATCGTTTTTTCCGGAAACCGTTTTGTGATTCATCAAATATTTTATATTTTTCGCAGAAACTATATATTCGATTGCACATTGCTTTTTCAAATATTTTCGCAGCTGTCGGTAATAGCGCAATGGGGCGGTAATTATTTGGGTCAGTTTTTAAATTCTTTTTATGGATCGGCTTTACTATAGCTATTTTTAATAAGTCTGGAAAAGTTCCTTCTGCGAAGGATTGGTTTATTAGAACACAGAGAGGTGGAGTAAGTTCGTCTGCACATTGTCTTATTAAAGATGGCGGGAGCTCGTCTGCTCCGTGGCTGTTCTTATTTTTTAGTGTTTTAATAATCGTATGCACTTCTTTATAGCTTACAGGGGCAAGGAACATTGAATTCTCAGTAGGGTGCAGCACAGGTCGACCTACGTGTTTTGAAGTTTTGTTTGTGTTTCCTGATGTCTTTCCTATGGAAACGAAAAAGTTATTAAAAATATTAGCTACTTGTTTTGGATCGGAGGTAAGTTCATTATTGATGTCTAGTTTTATATTACGCTTGTCTTTTTTTTGTTGTTTGTTTGTTTTTTCATTTATTATATTCCACATTGTTTTTACTAAGTTACTAGATTTTTTCATTCTATTTATATATTGTATTTTTTTGGCTTTGGTAACTACTCTTTTTAGTATTTTGTCGTATTTGTTATAATATTGCTGTAGAATTGGACTATTTGATTTCGTGGTAAGTATTTTTAATAATCTTTTGTTTCTACAAGCCAACTTGATACCAACCGTTAACCAATGTTTTCTTAATTTAGTTTTTAGCTTTAATTTTCGTTTTGGTATACAATGATTTAAGATTCTAGAGAGTATTTCATTGAATGCCGAATAATTTTCGTTAATGTTTTTATTTATATCGATGACCTCTGACCAGTTTACAGAGTTCAAAGCAGCTTTAAATTGTTGTATGTTGGCACTATTAAATAATCTTTTTTCTATGTTCCAGGTTATTTGTTCCTGTTCTTTTTGTTTTATTTTCATGTGTAAGACTGTTCCGAGATGATCAGAAAAGCCGAGTTCCTCTACGCTTGAAAACAATTCTTTATTATAGAAGTTAGTGAAAATTAAATCTAAACATATTGCCGTAGATTGTGTAATATGTGTCGGTTGTTTGATATGTTGAGTAAATTTATAAGATCTAAGAAATTGCCTGTGTGTGTATCATTTTTTGCGATATTTATATTAAAATCTCCACCTATAATGATATTATATTTAGCATATTTTGTATTCGTGTATTTAAGGATCTGTTCTAATCTGTTGTAGAATGTATTTTCCTCCCTTCTATTCCAGTACATAGTAATTAATAAGATATTGTGTTCCAGTAACTCGGCCGCGCAGACTTCCAACACGTACTCGATCGACATGTCAGTTATATCAGTTTTCTCGGTGTACTTGATGTGTTCTTCCAGGAGGATGAGAACGCCGCCTCCAACTCTCGTCTCCCGGCAAAACGATGCTGCTATTTTGTAGTTGCTGAATTGGATTAGATCTATTTTATCTTTTTAAAGCCAGGATTCGGAAATGCATATGGCTTTGTATGTTTTATTATCATTTATATATGCTTCCAATATGTCTTGCTTATTATATACACTTTGCATGTTTTGAAATAGTATTCTAAACTGGCTATCTTCATTTTCGAAATCTACTAATATTGTTATTTTTGTTTGGGTCTTCAGTGTAGGATTGGTTGTTTACCACTGTTGTTAAATATCCTGGTGTACTTTCGGTGCTTCCAGTATTTTCTAGGATCCTAGACTGTCTAGCTGTTCGGTCGACTATTTTTCCTTCTACTATCAGCTGATTGTTACGTATTACAGCATACAGACCTTTTTTTCGAGCATCAAACATTTCGTCACGCATCGCATTTCGGTCTCTAAGTGCTTTTGCGTCCAAAAATTCTGATATGGAGAGCCCTGTCCCCTGAAACTGCTGGGTATTTTGTAAAATATATCTAGTTATTCTCTTGCTCATTAACTCAACTACTAGTGGACGGTTCTTGTTACTTCTTCGTCCCACTCTGTAGGTATCTTCAATGTAGCTGAACAAATCCACTTGCTGGATTTCACGAAAGGCTTCAATTATTCTTCCGTGCAGGTTGTATTCGGGTTCTTTATGGTATTCAGCCAGTCCATAGATTACAATTTTTTTCTTATTGCTTTCATGCATGCTATCCGTAATAGGGTTGCTTGTTTCACACATGGTAATTTTGGTTTCAAGTTCCTTTATTTCGTTTCGTAGTGCCTCATTGTCTTTCTACAGGTTCAGTATATTCGTGTTAATATTTACGATATCTATTTTTCGTTGATCGTTTTCTATTGTTATTATATTTGTTTTTTGCATGAACTCTTCTCTCAAATTAGTTATCGCTTCGTTAATTTTTGTTTCAATGACATCTTTCAGCTGTGAGATTATGGATTTATTGTTTTCTTTTAGTTGTAGGTTTATGACTTCAGACAGGTTTTGCAGTGTTAGTTCCGTTGGGGTGTCCGCTTTGGTAAGACTATCGGGAGTTTTGATAATTGTGTTGCCTAAGAGACTGCTGTGTTCTGAAGTGATTGTCTCATTCATCGCGATAGCCATCCTTTTCCTTAGAGTAATATTATTTATTTCAGGATAGGGAGTGCTCTGCAGCATTAACTCGCGATCATGTGGGCTCGCCGGCGTGCTCAAGTTGCTTGTTCTTGGCGTCTTACGATGGCAGGCCTGACATATCCATGCCTCTTTGTCTTCAGCCTTCATCAAGTTACGAAAGCGCTTTTCCGTGACACTTGTACAGTCCAAGTCATAGTTGTTCTTACAACGTGAACATTTCATATATTCCTTTTCTGGTAAGGTTCGGAAACATGCCGCCGCACACACAGATTCCATTTTTATTTTAAGGTCCTCTGTTGTTATTCATAGATCAATTTGAAATCAGCGCCCTCTGTTACAGCCACCTTACGTCTGGTATATTTATATTTTAGCGCCCTCTACAGTTGTAATTAGGAGTTATTTTCATTTAAGATCAGCGCCCTCTAGTAGACGATAGTCGCAGTCTTGGGGTACCTAATCGACGTATTTGCGGAAGCGCAATGATGCGTCTTATAGTTCTAGCGGTCACTGGTAGATGTCGCTAATATTCTTCTAAGAAATAGCGTAATAATTTTAGGTTTTACAATTATAGGTTAATTTTCGTAATCGGATTATAAGTTTTTACACTTTTACGAGGCACTGGTGTAATTTCTAGTTCACATTTATACGCGTATGCTACGTTTCACTTGAATCCACTACGTAAACTCAAAACACAAAATTAAATTGATGTCTAAAGGTGAGTCAAGGTTATGTTGCTTATTGGCACGGTTTTTGCAATTATAGTTCACTTTCCTATGATAGTCTTGTGTATTTTGACTTTTATCATAGTAAATGTCCACTTTTTATAGTTATAATCACTTTTTAGGTCATAATTATCACTTATACTATTTTTAAATAATTAAAGTACGCTGAGCTGATGTTTCGTTTGGAGCGCTTTTACTCGTCATTGACAGTAACGTGAATTCCGTGATTCAAAAAAAGTCCGATTAAAGTTTCAGCAGGCCGGACGATTTTGGACACATACTCGTATCTTGCGTGCGATAAATAATAAACAATAGCAGCAATGTGTGAACAACACCTTACTGTTCGCATTCCGTTGGCACATTCACAATAATGCCGCCTTATGGATACAACACCAATGCTGTTTGGGACATATTCGATAAAGTATCTGTAAATCTTTTTAAAAATATGGCGAGATTTTAAAATATTCGTTTTAATATTTGGATAATGTTCATATCAATATCAGCAAGCGATTTCGTATCTATCAGAAATACTTAATGAAGATGGTTCGTTGAATTTGGAATATGTAAAGGAAAATTCTAATATACTGAAACTGAAAGTCCAATCTCGCCATATTTCCAAAAAGATTAACAGATGCTTTATCGAATATGTTCCAAACAGCATTCGTGTTGGATCCATAAGGCGGCATTATTGTGAATGTGCCAACGGAATGCGAACAGTAGGGTGTTGTTCACACATTGCTGCTATTGTTTATTATTTATCGCAAGCAAGATATTTGTCCAAAATCGTTCGGCCTACTGAAACTTTAAGCGGACTTTTTTTGAATCACGGAATTCACGTTACTGTCAATGAAGATTTCATTTATTTCATTTTCATTTGTTTTCATTTACTCGTGTTCATTTAAATACAATGTAAGTTTACAGCATATAATAACACCAAAACACTTACACGATAAATTATTACATATAACAGAACACAATAAACAATGTCAAAAAGAAAAGTCGTCAATTATATAAAACATTCGAAATTATGAAATAGGTACATTAAAAATGATAGCATACATTCAAATAATAAATAATTATTCATTAAAATTAAAATTGTCAAGAAACTGCTTAGCAATACGGCACAATTTAGAAAAGCGATTAGCAAACATGTCAGCCTCCTCGTGCTGAGTGACAAGATTGCGATGAGAATTAGAATAAGTGTATTTTTTTTTCATTACGTAATTAAAAAGGTGACATTTTCTAGCAAATGTCACTGTAACTGTTAAATCTTGTTTAATTGTAAAGAGGATTATGTTTTGGTTATTTAGAAGTGTTAGAATAGCTTACTAATAAAATGTTATAAAATCCAACCCAGTTATTGATTTCATTTTGACACAGTTGCTTTACGATTTTATGCATCAAATTAATATGTGTTACTCGTACAGGACGTTAACTAAGGTTTATTTAACAATGCCAATTAGAATGGTAAATATCTCTTTCAAAAGTAAAAAAAAAAATATTTTAAAATTTTGACTTACCTATTTTTTTACATAAGTGTTAGATATAGAGAGACCATTTTCACTTAAAACATGAACTTGACTAAGCTTAACAGAATGAAAAAATGATAGTACATTAAAGTTAAATAGTTTTGGAGATAAACCATATTACATTATTTCCGTTTTTATTTTTTTTCTGCCGGAGCGCAAAGAATTTTTCAACCAAACTTGACACAGTTACTCTACTAGACGTAACTGACTGTAGAAAAAATAATCTGTCCATTATCACGAAAGGGCATATTTTCTTCCCTTAATCGGAAACGGCCTTTCATTCTCTGTCCTCTGTCTGTGTGAAGATATTTTCTGTCCTTTATGACTGACAGAGCGCAAGTGGTGGTGGGCGACAGTGGGAAGGTCGTATCTGCAGATTTAAAAAAATTGATGGGGGTCCCCCATGCCTCTCCAACACCCTGTTCAGCGTTTTGCTGAACGATCTGCCAAAGGCGATTAAAGGTGCCGACATATTCATGTACGCCAACGTCGTCACGGCAGTCGTCAGCACAACCGCTGAACGGGAGTTGGAAGCTGCACTCAATTCTGTCATGGAGCAATTGCACGAATGGTTCAAGACAAACGGTTTGGCCTTAAACAAAGAAAAAACAAGCTTCATGTCTGTCAAGCTAAACGGCCATTCAAGCCCAAACATGAGGGTGTGCGCCGGCGGTGCCCCTATACAGCACGTGAAAGGCACACGCCTTCTAGGGTTTCATCTAGACAGTGCGCTAACATGGGAGGCGCACATCGATGAACTGTGCAAGAGAGTGGGGAGTGCGTGCTTCGCGCTGCGGAGACTAACGACCACCGCGGGAAGGGGTGCTGTGCGAGAGTGCTATTACGCGACAGTACACTCGCTCCTGACTTACGGTGTGGAGTTTTGGGTCGCGCCTCCGACTGGAGGCGTGTGTTCTCGCAGCAAAAGCGCGGCGCCATCCACGCGATGGCCGGTAAGCCTCCTTGGCTGCCCCCAGCGCGTGACCTTTTTTTGCGATCTCAAGATTCTGCCCCTGCCTTGTTTACTCTTTTACCAGATCTCAGTGTTCACACACGAGAACTTGGATATGTTCAAGCGCAGAGGCATTAATACAACCTGCGCAGTAATAGATACTATAAAAGGCTGATCGCCGAATCACACAGACTTGCCAAGTCAGAGCGATCCGCGTACTATATAATATCCATACTTAATATTATAAATGCGAAAGTGTGTCTGTCTGTCTGTCTGTCTGTCTGTCTGTCTGTCTGTCTGTTACCTCTTCACGCCTAAACCGCTGAACCGATTTAGATGAAATTTGGTATAGAGATAGTTTGAGTCCCGGGAAAGGACATAGGGTAGTTTTTATCCCGGAAATCGACCCCTAAGGGGATGAAATTGGGGGTGAAAATTTGTATGGAGCTACTTAAACCGCTGCACCGATTTGGATGAAATTTGGCATTTAAATAGTTTGAGTCCCGGGGAAGGACAAAGGATAGGTTTGATCCCGTAAATCATCCCCTAAGGGGGTGAAATGAAGGGGTGAAAATTTGAAGGTAACCAATTTTGATGAAATTTGGTTTGGAGATAGTTTAAATCCTAGGAAAGGACATAGGATAGTGTTTATTTCGGAAGTCATCCCCTAAGGGGGTGAAATAAGGGGTGAAAATTCGGATGGAACCCATTTGAATACAATTTGGTTTAGATATAGTTTAAGTCCTAGGAAAGGACATAGAGTAGTTTTTATCCCGGAAATCCACCCCTAAGGGGATGAAATTGGGGGTGAAAATTTGTATGGAGCTACTTAAACCGCTGCACTGATTTGGATGAAATTTGGTATTTAAATAGTTTGAGTCCCGGGGAAGGACAAAGGATATGTTTGATCCCGGAAATCATCCCCTAAGGGGGTAAAATAGAGGGTGAAATGAGGAGGTGAAAATTTGGACGTAACCAATTTTGACGAAATTTGTATCAGAGATAGTTTAAATCCTGGCAAAGGACATAGGATAGTTCTTATCCCGAAAATCATCCCCTAAGGGGTTGAAATCAGGGGTGAAAATTCGGATGAAACCCATTTCAATACAATTTGGTAAAGAGATAGTTTGAGTCCCGGGGAAGGACATAAAGGGTAGTTTTTATCCCGGAAATCCACCCCTAAGGGGATGAAACTGGGGTTGAAAATTTGTATGGTGCTACTTAACCGCTGCACCGATTTGGATGAAACATAGGACTGTTTTAACTCCGGTTGAACTTTGGATGGAACCCGTTTAGATGAAATTTGGTATAGAGATAGTTTGATTCCCGGAGAATGACATTAGATAGTTTTGAAAATTTGGATAAATCTCATGGAGATGAAATTTGGTATAGTAGGAGTCCCAGGGAAGCACAATGCATAGTTTTTATCCCGAAAATCAGCTCCTGAGGGGGTGACATTAGGCGTGAAAATGTTGATGGAACCCATTTAGATGAAATTTGGTATAGAGATAGTTAGAGTCCTAGGGAAGGAAATAGAATTTTTTTTATTTCGGAAATCATCCCCTAAGCGGGTGAACTGGGGGTGAAAATTTGGATGAACTCATTTAGATGAAATTTAGTTTAGAGATAGTTTAAGTCCTGGGAAAGGGCATAGGATAGTTTCAATTCCGGAAATCACCCCCTAAGGGAGTGAAATGGAGGATGAAACTTTTGATGGAACCCGTTTAGATGAAATTTGGTATAGAGATAGTTTAAGTCTCGGAGAATGAAAGCGGATAGTTTTTATCCCGAAAATAGTTCCCAAGGTAATGAAATAGGGGGTGAAAATTTGGATAAAACCCATTTAGATGAAATTTGGTATAGAGATAGTAAGAGTCCCAGGGAAGATGCATAGTTTTTATCCCGAAAATCATCTCCTGACGGGGTTCTTAAAACTTTGTAGAAACATTACTTATTTGAGTACAAACAAAGTGCTTTCAGCGTTTTGGAAAATTCCACCCCTAAGAGGGTTAAAAAGGGCTGCAAAGATTATATGGGGAAACTCTTTTTGGGATAGGAGCTTAAAAGTTTGTAGGACGATTAGTTATTGAAATACAAAAAAAAGGATATTCAGCGTTTTAGTAAAGTGCAACATTTGTGTGGAGGAAACATTTTTTTAGCCGATTTACAATTTTGTAGAATGCTTACTAATTAAAAATAAAATTAAATACTTTCAGCATTTTAGAAACTTCGATCTTTAGGGGTTTATAAGAACGTTTGAATGAAGAAAATATTTTTTTAGCGAGGGACTTAAAACTTTGTTGAAAGATTACTTATTACAATAAAAATCAAGTACTTTTAGCGTTTTGGAAAATTCGACCCCTAATGAGAATAAAAAGGGGTGCAAGGTTCGTATGGGAAACCCATTTTTTGAGCTAAAGACTTGATATTTTGTAGAAAAAATACTTATTACAATAAAAAAACTTAGTGTTTTCTTTTCAATTTTTCCCCGAAAAGCGTTAATTCAAAGGTTCAAAGTTTGTATGTAGACTATCAGAGCAAGACATTTTTTAAGTATGAGAATTGTAACTTCGATCTTAGTATGTTTGTTAAAAGACTACAAAACTCATTTCAGCGTTTTTTGAAATTCATCCCCTAAAAGTTATTATAAGGGTGTTCAAAGTTTGTATGGAGAGCAAAACGTTTTTAAAGTAAGGGATTTGTAACTTCAGTTTTAGAATGTTTACTACAAGACTACAAAGCTAATTTCAATGATTTTAAAAATTAATTCCTTAAACAAACATTTAGACGATAACATGTTCTACGCGGACGAAGTCGCGGGCAACAGCTAGTATATAATATAATATAATATTTTGCGGACAATCTTACACAAATCAACCTAGTCCCAAACTAAGCAAAGCTTGTACTATGGGTGGGTAAGAAATACGAGATATAAGAACTCATCATATAACATTCATAATATATACGCTCACTTTGTATAAGCTTTTTGAGTATAACATTCACTGGATATAATGAACGAAATATATAATTTCAAAATATCTACTTTTGTAAAGTATAACGTTATTAAGATATAATACCAATTGATATAACGATTAAAGTGTATAATGTTCATAACTCCTAAGATTGAAAACAAATATTATACAATTAATCTAACATCAAAAAGCATAATGCTCGTATAGTATAAACGCATATAATTATTTTAATAGCAATCGCTTGAGAAGCTGAATATACTGAATGTGAATTTCTTAGAGCGATAGCCTCAAATTTGTGTTTGAAGAAAAGTAAACATTGAAGATATACATGTTATTGGTTAAAATTAAATATTTTTTTATGTGTTATGTGGTCATCCTAATTCAAAATCAACCTTACCTTACTTATTAATCCTGAATATTTAGTTAAAGTAAATTGTCACCTTAAACCTAACCTAACCGAAATATTTTTTTTAAGAAACGCATGGCAATTATTTTTAACTAACCTAAACCTTTTTTTTTTTTTTTTTTTTTTTTTGTCCGGGGGAAAATCCTCATGGATACCACCGCGCCACGGGGAGGAGCAGTGGTTATGTCAGACTTGTACTGACTAAAAACCCCCGGGTGTTCCTCACACCCACTTTTTGGCCGGGATACGGGGACCATTATTCTTCCGCGTCCCGGCCAGTGGTCGTCCGCAGTCGGATCCAACACTGGGGGATCCATCCCCCCTCCATCAAAACAGTAGTGTGCCCGGAACACTTGGCACACCACCCAACCCGAGGACCCTACTCCTTCGGACGACGAACGTCCCCGTGTTCGTCGCCTGGAGGTCCTCCTTATGGTGGCAGTCGGCGGTCGTGCGCCAGCCTCCTGCGGCCAACTCTCCGGCGGCGCTGCTGGGGCGCCTCTACGGCATCCTCTCTGGCCTGTTCCGCCCTTTCCTTCTGTGCCACTACTTCCTCACAGAAGGAAAGCATTGCCCTCCAAGATCTGTCGCTGTCGACCATAGATTTAACTACTACCGGCAGCGACAGATCGCCACCAATTACATGGGCCAGTTTGTCCCTCTGACTCGCCCAGGCCGGACACAGCTCCAAGGTGTGCTGAGCTGTGTCCTCGGCCTCACTGCAGCTATGGCACTCCATAGTTGGTTCTCTCCCGGCTATGCGACACAGGTACCGTCCGAAGCAACCATGCCCCGTAAGTACCTGCGTCAGTCGGAAGGTAAGTGTCCCATGACTGCAGTCCAACCACTGTGACAGTACTGGGCGCACAGCCTCAATCGTTCTAGAGCCAGCAGATGGTGTTGCCAGCCTCTCTTTCCACAGCTCGACCGCCTGGAGCCGAAATTCCTCACGTTTCGCCTCCACCTCCCTTGGTGCTGGCCAATGGTCCTGGGACCGTGCCTCCTCACGCCAGAAGTACGAGTATGCGAGGATTCTGGCTTCGAGGTCCCAGGGCAGTGAACCGGCCAGCACGCACGCCGCCTCCGTGGAGACCGTGCGGTATGCCCGGATTGCCCTGACAGCCATTACACGTTGCGATCTTCGCAGCAGGGCAGAGGTCCGGCTGCCTAAGGCATCGGCCCACACGGGTGCCCCATACAAGGCCATGGAGCGCACCACTCCAAGGTACAGCCGCCGGCAAGAGGCTTTGGGCCCTCCCGTATTTGGAAGTATACGCCCGAGAGCTGCAGCTGCACCTAATAACCTTGGAGTGAGGCGCTCGAAGTGTGCCTGAAAAGTCCACTTGCTGTCGAGGACAACGCCAAGGTAACGCATTGTCGACCCGACGTTGATGGACTGTCCCCCCACCACAATGTGTGCACCGGCTGGAGGCGCCCTCCGAGGCCCATGGAAAGAAATGGCCTCAGACTTGTTCAGTGCAACCTCCAAGCCAATTCGCCGGATTCGGCCCACCACATGGGCTACCGCAGCCGTCGTCAAAATGGCCGTTTCTCGAAAGTTGCCCCCCCGAGCGGTGACCAGCGTATCGTCAGCGTAGCAAATTACGTCCACTCCCCGCAAATTTGCTCCGCGTAACACCCAGTCATATCCGATGTTCCACAGGAGCGGGCCGAGAACCGACCCCTGCGGAACACCACACACCATCTCCCTCTGCCCCCACTCGTGCCGACCGGGAAAGGCCACAAACCTCTCAGAGAGGTAAGCCTCAACTACACGGCGCAAGTATCTGGGCACCCCGTGATAGCGGAGTGCCTCCTTGATAGTTGCCCAGGGCAAGGTGTTAAACGCGTTGGCGATGTCAAGGGACACCGCCAAAACCGTTTCACCCCGAGCCACCGCCTCCTGTGCCAGGTTTTTAACCCGCAGGATCGCATCTACTGTGGAGCGACCGCTGCGGAAGCCGAATTGGTTATCGACCAGATCGGGGCCCACTTCTCTCATGTGCCTGACGAGCCGGGCTGCTATTACGCGCTCAAATAGTTTGCCCACCTCGTCCAGCAGAACAATCGGCCGATATGCTGACGGTGAATCTGTCGGGCGCCCATCTTTCCTTAGGAGCACGAGCCGGCCCGTTTTCCACTCACATGGAAAGCAGCCCTGTTCCACACATATCGAAAACAGCTCACGGAGCCTGGGCTCTAGGGCATCCATGGCCAGCACAAAACAAACTAACCTAAACCTAACCTAACCGCCAGCGCACATACGTAGATTTCCCCAATCTAGGCGGCCAAAAACATTTTATCGTATAATCGAGTTTAATATGGGATATTTAATAAAAAACCTTGTATTCTTTTATAATTAAATATTATTTCAATAAATAAGTAAAAAAAAAAGTAATAATTTTTTTTATATAAAAAATATACAAAAAACATAAATTTTACGGAATATGAGAATACTTTTATTATCTATTCGGCTCAGCAGCCATTAATAATTCCATTGCTTCGCTGGAAAACGTCTTGTGTGCCCTTTTGTTTTTGGTCCTCGGACTGCTCAAAAGTGGGTCCGAGGTTAGCAGTAGCCTGTGGCAAATGTCCAGGTTACACGCTTCCCTAGAAAACTTTCTCGCATAGTTTTGCCTGTAACTCCGAAAATGCTTATTCCGGGCTTCTGCCGCTTCCTCAGACAGTTGACCGATTGGCAATATCGCGTTTTCTATAATTTTCGCATCTAGTTTTGAATACGTGTTGATAAGCACATGCTTTATCAAATAAGTTAAATAGGGTGGGGGTGGGTCCCCAGGAATGTCAACTATATAAGGTAATTAGTAAATTATACCGATAATGAATTTCACTAATTGGACTTTTGGCCGCCTAGATTGGGGAAATCTACGTATGTGCGACGTCACCCCGCTTCGCGGGGTGCCTATTTCCGCTCTAAGGGACACAAGATAACCATAACCTAAACCTACCAAAAATACAATCGTTGATTTGTTTTTTACTACGCCGAGCCCTCCTTTTTCTAGCTGCCTTAACCTAATTCCGGGGGCTCTGTTTTATGTCTTATGTCTCTTAATATCTTATAATGCTTATACTAAAAGATATTATGTATTATGATCGTAATACGTTTTGCATGTTATACCAACTGAAATTAGTAAATTTGAGTGTTATGTAAAAAAACGTTATATAAAATGAATATTATGGCAACTGACCGTTATTCCTTATAATTTTATTGACTTTGTTATTATAGCTAACGTTCATTATATCTTGTCAACGTTATTAATATGAAATTATATATTATGTTGTTATATTTCGTGAGACGCACCCAATTTAAAGGTATAAAATATAGTTTTGACATATATCCATACTAATATTATAAATGCGAAAGTGTGTCTGTCTGTCTGTCTGTCTGTCTGTCTGTCTGTCTGTCTGTTACCTCTTCACGCCTAAACCGCTGAACCGATTTAGATGAAATTTGGTATAGAGATAGTTTGAGTCCCGGGAAAGGACATAGGGTAGTTTTTATCCCGGAAATCGACCCCTAAGGGGATGAAATTGGGGGTGAAAATTTGTATGGAGCTACTTAAACCGCTGCACCGATTTGGATGAAATTTGGCATTTAAATAGTTTGAGTCCCGGGGAAGGACAAAGGATAGGTTTGATCCCGTAAATCATCCCCTAAGGGGGTGAAATGAAGGGGTGAAAATTTGAAGGTAACCAATTTTGATGAAATTTGGTTTGGAGATAGTTTAAATCCTGGGAAAGGACATAGGATAGTATTTATTTCGGAAGTCATCCCCTAAGGGGGTGAAATAAGGGGTGAAAATTCGGATGGAACCCATTTGAATACAATTTGGTTTAGATATAGTTTGAGTCCTAGGAAAGGACATAGAGTAGTTTTTATCCCGGAAATCCACCCCTAAGGGGATGAAATTGGGGGTGAAAATTTGTATGGAGCTACTTAAACCGCTGCACTGATTTGGATGAAATTTGGTATTTAAATAGTTTGAGTCCCGGGGAAGGACAAAGGATATGTTTGATCCCGGAAATCATCCCCTAAGGGGGTAAAATAGAGGGTGAAATGAGGAGGTGAAAATTTGGACGTAACCAATTTTGACGAAATTTGTATCAGAGATAGTTTAAATCCTGGGAAAGGACATAGGATAGTTCTTATCCCGAAAATCATCCCCTAAGGGGTTGAAATCAGGGGTGAAAATTCGGATGAAACCCATTTCAATACAATTTGGTAAAGAGATAGTTTGAGTCCCGGGGAAGGACATAGGGTAGTTTTTATCCCGGAAATCTACCCCTAAGGGGGTGAAATTGAGGGTGAACATTTATATCGAGTTTCTTAAACCGCGGCACTGATTTGGATGTAATTTGGTTCATAAATAGTTTGAGTTTGAATCCGGAAATCATCCCTTAAAGGGGTTAAATGAGAGGGTGAAAATTTAGAAGTAAGCAATTTTGATAAAATTTGGTTTAGAGATAGTTTAGGTCCTGGGAAAGGACATAGGATAATTTTTATCCCGGAAATCATCCCCTAAGGGGGTGAAATTAGGGGTGAAAATTCGGATGGAACCTATATGAATACAATTTGGTATAGATATAGTTTGAGTCCTGGGAAAGGACATAAAGGGTAGTTTTTATCCCGGAAATCCACCCCTAAGGGGATGAAACTGGGGTTGAAAATTTGTATGGTGCTACTTAACCGCTGCACCGATTTGGATGAAACATAGGACTGTTTTAACTCCGGTTGAACTTTGGATGGAACCCGTTTAGATGAAATTTGGTATAGAGATAGTTTGATTCCCGGAGAATGACATTAGATAGTTTTGAAAAATTGGATAAATCCCATGGAGATGAAATTTGGTATTTTGGTATAGTAGGAGTCCCAGGGAAGCACAATGCATAGTTTTTATCCCGAAAATCAGCTCCTGAGGGGGTGACATTAGGCGTGAAAATGTTGATGGAACCCATTTAGATGAAATTTGGTATAGAGATAGTTAGAGTCCTAGGGAAGGAAATAGAATATTTTTTATTTCGGAAATCATCCCCTAAGCGGGTGAACTGGGGGTGAAAATTTGGATGAACTCATTTAGATGAAATTTAGTTTAGAGATAGTTTAAGTCCTGGGAAAGGGCATAGGATAGTTTCAATTCCGGAAATCACCCCCTAAGGGAGTGAAATGGAGGATGAAACTTTTGATGGAACCCGTTTAGATGAAATTTGGTATAGAGATAGTTTAAGTCTCGGAGAATGAAAGCGGATAGTTTTTATCCCGAAAATAGTTCCCAAGGTAATGAAATAGGGGGTGAAAATTTGGATAAAACCCATTTAGATGAAATTTGGTATAGAGATAGTAAGAGTCCCAGGGAAGATGCATAGTTTTTATCCCGAAAATCATCTCCTGACGGGGTTCTTAAAACTTTGTAGAAACATTACTTATTTGAGTACAAACAAAGTGCTTTCAGCGTTTTGGAAAATTCCACCCCTAAGAGGGTTAAAAAGGGCTGCAAAGTTTATATGGGGAAACTCTTTTTGGGATAGGAGCTTAAAAGTTTGTAGGACGATTAGTTATTGAAATACAAAAAAAGGATATTCAGCGTTTTAGTAAAGTGCAACATTTGTGTGGAGGAAACATTTTTTTAGCCGATTTACAATTTTGTAGAATGCTTACTAATTAAAAATGTTTCCTCCACACAAATTAGTGTTTTCTTTTCAATTTTTCCCCGAAAAGCGTTAATTCAAAGGTTCAAAGTTTGTATGTAGACTATCAGAGCAAGAAATTTTTTAAGTATGAGAATTGTAACTTCGATCTTAGTATGTTTGTTAAAAGACTACAAAACTTATTTCAGCGTTTTTTGAAATTCATCCCCTAAAAGTTATTATAAGGGTGTTCAAAGTTTGTATGGAGAGCAAAACGTTTTTAAAGTAAGGGATTTGTAACTTCAGTTTTAGAATGTTTACTACAAGACTACAAAGCTAATTTCAATGATTTTAAAAATTAATTCCTTAAACAAACATTTAGACGATAACATGTTCTACGCGGACGAAGTCGCGGGCAACAGCTAGTAAATAAATATTCGTAAATATTGTACAGTCAGCATCATAAATATGTATACAATTACGAACGTATGTCGGTGGAATAAAGTTGAAAATTGGATACATATATTTGGAACTGACCGTACTCTGACTTGTAGCAATTGTTATTAAAATGTTTCTTTCTTTCTTTCTTTCAACTAAATAGGGTCCATCCAAATTTTCACCCCTGATGAAATAGGGGATTATTTTCGTAATAAAAGCTATCCGTTGTCCTTCTCCGCAGCTCAAACTATCTCAATACCAAATTTCATCTAAATAAGTTCCATCCAAATTTTCTCCCCGAATTTCATCCCCTTAGGGGGACTATTTAAGGGATAAAATCCATCCGCTGTCGTTCCCCGCGGCTCAAACTATCTCTATACCAAATTTAATCTAAATGAGTTCCATCCAAATTTGTACCCCTAATTTCACCCCCTTAGGGGATAATTTACGGAATAAAAACTATCCTATGTCCTTTCCCAGAACTTTTTTTTTTTTTAGGTAACTAGGGACTTAAACTATCTCTAAACCAAATTTCATCAAAATGGGTTAAATCCAAATTTTCACCCCTCCCATATCACCCCTTTAGGGGATGATTTCCGGGGACAAACCTATCCTATGTCCTTACTCGGGACTAAACTATTTATAGACTAAATGTCTTCCAAATCGGTGCAGCGGTTCAGGTAGATCCATACAATTTTCCACCCCTAATTTCGTCCTTTCCTAGGACTCAAACTATCTTTATACTAAATTTCATCCGAATCGGTTCAGCCGTTTTCACTTGATGCGCGGTCACATAAACAGACAAATAGACAAAAATTCTAAAAACTGTTGGAACGTGTTCTGTTGTCGATTCTGAGTATACCTAGCCAATTTTTTGGCGAATCCATTCCATGTACAGACTTTCGACCCTCTTCAGCTTTATTATATGTAAGATTTGTATGAACATTATGACATGTAAATTGGCTTTATGAATAAATTGATTATGATTAAAGTAAGAGATTTGTAACAACGGTTTTAGACTGTTTAACTAAATGTCTACAAAACTAATTTCAGCATTTTTTTTATGAATTCATAAACAAATATTTTGAGACGATAACATGTTCTACGCGGACGAAGTCGCGGGCAACAGCTAGTTTATTTATACAGGAAATGTATAGGTAGGTATTGGTAGTATAGGTTCTCGGGTAATTATATAAAATAAAATTTACTCACACCTCAGCTTACTTAATATAATAATAATATATTTATTTAAGTACACCGAAAAGTGCCTAATTAAGATCAACAAACACTTGTAAATTACCTAATTATTTCTAAAATAAATACTTCACATACCTTAGCAAGATCAAATGAATATAATACTAATAATTACACGTTTAAACTCACGTATATATTATGTCACTACGGGCGACGGGAGTTCTTCTTCAGGATTAGTGTTTTCGCGGCAGTGTCGCTTGAATCGCTTCCGAAAAGTTCGAAACATGTCGTAGTGACATTTAATACGTGAGTTTAACTGTTAAATTTTAAGTATTATTTTAAATTCGATTAAATTAATAATTCGGCACATCGAACCACTGGTAACGCCGCTCTCCTTCCGTATCATATTTGGGCTCTAAGCATTTGTTGTTCAGCCATCTAAAAAAACAAAACACAGTTTACTGAAAATTTTAGGCCTAAAGGGTTTGCTACCATTAAGTATCGCGCTGCCGATGCCGTTACAAACTAGGCTTCATAGTTTGTCCGTTCGAAAGTCCATTCTACGCGCAGGTGAAAGTAGTTTTGAAATCGAATGAGTGGTTCCAGAGATTACTTCGTACATTAAAACTTTTCCTTTGTATACCTATAGTACTTCTTCTCTCTTATCTTGTAACAAACAGGCTAAGACTAAAATTACAAATTTCTTACTTAAAATATGTCTTGCTCTCCATACAAACTTTGAACCCCCGTTAATGCTTTTCGGGGATGAATAAAAAAAAACCACTGAAAGTTTTGCTTTATTGTAATAAGTATTTTTTCTACAAACTATCAAGTCTCTTGCTCAAAAAAAGTGTTCCCCATACAAACACTGAACTATTTTTTTTACTCATACCTGACCATAAATTAGGAATTTCCGCACGCTATGCGAGATAATTTAATGGGACTTTCGCCATGAGGCATATTTTTTTGCCTTCTTTCTTTTAATGTAATAATAAATTTTGAGTCTCCACCCGTATTGTGTTGTCGAGATATATTAAGGGGTGACGGGCGACGACGTGAGGTTATAACCAGTTAGGCCTTGGCCACGACTTTGGTCTTAAGCGACCTGCGACGGCTGCGACCAGCGTTTTATCTGTTCATTGCGCGGTCAAGATGCGCAACGCACTGTGGTTAGTTGGGATCACGCGCAATGAACAGATAAAACGCTGGTCGCAGGTCGCTTAAGACCAAAGTCGTGGCCAGGGGGTTACAGAATGGCACAGCAGGTGATTTTGACAGGTGATCAAACTAGTGTTGCGCGACAGTCGTCTTGCGTTTGTATCGCCGCATAAAGTTGCCGTGTTGCCGGTCTTATAGATATTGTTTATTTTTTATTTATTTATACATGACGAAATGTAGAGGCCTGCTGGAGCTGGCATCATCAAATTAACGAGAGCTTCGAAATAATTAAATTTCAATAAAGATAATAATGCTCTCGCCAACCCAAGCAGAACGCGTCCAGATCGTCCCGCCATCTCCTTTTTGGTCTGCCTCTGCTCCGGTGGCCGTCTTTCGGGGCCCATTCTGTATACGGCAGACATGTCCAGCCCAGTCCCACTTCAGTTTGGCGGTCTTGGCACCCGAGCATGCCAGCAATAGGGCCGAGTGGAGGAAAATGGGGGAGGCCTTTGCCCAGCAGTGGGACACCCAAACAGGCTAAGAAAAAAAAATAAAAAAAAAGATAATAATCTATTTCTTCAAAAATCATCAAAGAGGAAGCCTGAAAGTAGTACCTCATCATCATCATCATCGTATCAGCCGAAAGACGTTCACTGCTGGACATAGGCCTCCCCCAAAGAGTGCCGCATTGACCGGTTCTGCGCCACCCGCATCCAGCGGACTCCGAGGTCACGCCAAAGCACAGGTTAAAGTAGCACCTACCATCGATCAATTGAAATCGCATCGCCTTGCATATATGGACATGTACATACCTAATGCGGAGGAATGATAGTTATGTGACCACAAGAGTATTAGGTATGAACGTGAAGGGATGGAAGATACGAGGTAGGCTAAGGAAAAGGTGGATGGACTGTGTGAGAGACGATATGAAGAGACAACAAGAGGCAAGAAAATGAGGATAGGTAATCTATTCATTACTGACCCTCCTCGCTTATTGCACCCGACAACCGGGTAGTCTTCGCGGAAGCACTCGGTGCCCAATGCGTTGAAGTACACCGTGCCGATCTGCTTCGCAACCTTGCTCTTGGTCGTGTGCAGGCACTGGCGGAATTTATCGTCGCACTCGCAGCTCAAGCTGTCACATAAAATAATTGGTATTCATTCGTTTGCCCGAATTTCATTCATCATATTCACAGGCCATAATTTTGTTTACCATAATTTAATATGCAATAACTGTTATTTACCATAATATTCATAAGACAGAATAGTTATTTTCCATATTATAGTTTGCCAGAAACGTTATAATCCATAATATTCATATGCAATAAAATCATTACCATACCTTTCAAAAGCCATACTACATGTGAAATAAGAAATTACTGAAGGAATGTGGACGGCTCGGGGTGCAAATAGGATAGGGGAGGGGAAAATACGGGTCTTGATATTTTGACAAATAACGTGATTGTAATACAAACATGACTGTATAGTGTACTCGTATCTTTTGACTTGCAAACGGATTTGGATTTGGGTTAAAATCCTGCATGTACCTAAATAGGTGATTATTATCGGCACCCGAATCGCAAATAATTGTACGTAATTGTATTACTTAGTTAAGGATTTTATTTAATTTTATTTTATTTATTTATATCATATCTATTGTCATGGGTTTATTGCCTGAAATAAAGAAACATTCATTCATTCATTCATTATTATTTGATGTATCATATTCTCACTGCCTTCGGTCCAACTCAAGTCAGTCCAACTCAAGTGTAAGGACGAACTGCTACCCTACAGCGCGCGAGCCGAGCGAGCGAAGCGAGCGTGCCGCGGTAGCAGCCGACGAAGCGCCAGAACTGAACATTCGCAACATTCGAACGGCTCGCGGAAATGTAGTTTATAAGGCAAATGAATATTCTGTCAAGTAAAATTATTGCTTATAAAATTATAGCAAATAAACTTTAAAGCATATGAATGATTCGGACATACAACATTATGGTAAATAATAATACTCGTAGGTAATTATGACAAATGAATATGAGGGAAAATGAAATTATGGAAAATGTAATTCGGGGAAACGATAAAGAACCAAAATAATTATGTACGAACACAGTTAACTGACCCTCCGTGTATAAAGTGCACGCATTGTAATAAGGGTCATGAATGGTCAGTTAACTGTGTTGGCGTTTGTATAGTATGAAAGGCACATGTAGGGGAAAATATTTGTGTGATGACCATGAATATTTGGTTCTGAGTCATGAATGCCTATATACCTAAGTATTTGTATCAATTTTTGTTTGTCTAATACCCACAACATGAGAATTTGTGTAAGATTGCCTTATATACACTGCAAATTTCATGCAGTCCACCTATGGTGGCCATGATTATTTTTTCCTTTAATTGGGTTTGTTAGAAAAGCAACCTACTTACTCCATCAGATCTTACTTTGTTGTACCTATTTACCGCGTGTAGAACGCGTTCTTAGTAAAATTGTGAATCGTCTCACTTACTGAGATGATGCCGTAACCGTGAAACTTCTGTTCCTGAACAGATCGTACTTTGCTGCCCTTACCCTAGGTCAACCACGTAACGCATTGTACGAACGTCGGGTAGGTCTAAGTGTCACTTTTTATATGGAAAATTGACAGTCAAATTGTACCGACGCGCGTTTGGAACGTTACGTGATTACCCCTCTGGTGTAGAACACTTTGTTGAAGAACAATCTTTGCACGAGCCGATATAATGATTTGATTTGGATTTAGATTTTGGCCACCTGATCAGATCAGCGCGTCTGTTGTCCTTACCATGTGTAGAACGCGTTGTTAGTGAGATTGTGCCTCGTCTCGCCTGTCGATAAATAATTAATATGATGTCGGAGCAGAAGTCTCAATATTTGCCGGTGACCTAATCAGATCGGCGTGTATATGGTTTTTACCGTGTGTAGAACGCGTTGTTAGTGAGATTGTGTCTCGTCTCGCCTGCCGATATGATGTCGGAGCAGAAGTCTCAATATTTGCCGGTGACCTAATCAGATCGGCGTGTCTATGGTCTTTACCGTGTGTAGAACGCGTTGTTAGTGAGATTGTGTCTCGTCTCGCCTGCCGATATGATGTCGGAGCAGAAGTCTCAATATTTGCCGGTGACCTAATCAGATCGGCGTGTCTATGGTCTTTACCGTGTGTAGAACGCGTTGTTAGTGAGATTGTGTCTCGTCTCGCCTGCCGATATGATGTTGGGGCAGAAGTCTCAAAACATGCCGGCCACCTGATCAGATCGTACGTTGCTGCCCTTATAGGGGTGTAGAACGCGTTGTTAATGAGATTGTGCCTCGTCTCGCCTGCCGATATGATGTCGGGGCAGAAGTCTCAATATATGGTCTTTACCGTGTGTAGAACGCGTTGTTAGTGAGATTGTGCCTAGTCTCGCCTGCCGATATGATGTCGGGGCAGAAATCGTGCTCTCGGCAGCACATGTCGGTCTCCCGAGCTGATCCCAGGTCGTCATAGCCGTCCGCTGTGTTACCGGCACCGCACCATTTTGTACCTGTATACAGTTCAAATATTAACATTTGCTAGAAATAGCGAGTTACGAACTCTCGGAGTCCTTTTGAATAAGACGCGTAACTCATATAAGAGACTCGGCTCAATACTTCAAGCCTAAAGTCATTAATTTATATATTTTTTTTATTTAGAGCCTTTCAACGTCTCTTCTCTTTTATTTATGTGAACATTGCTACTGTCACGAAATTTAAATAGATTTAGTATCAACTAACCATCCTCCTAGCTTTTAAAAGTAGCTCGCGGTCCTTTGGCACCTAAATCAGGTAGTTCTACGAAAGCAACTGATATCTGACTTTCTAACACAAAGGAAAAACTAGACCACCTCACGATGTTTTCCTTCACCGAAAATCTACTGTTATAAATAATACTAAAAGATATTTCGTATTTTTAGGGTTCCAAAGCCAAATGGCAAAGAACGGAACCCTTATAGATTCGTCATGTCTGTCTGTCTGTCTGTCCGTCCGTATGTCACAGCCACTTTTTTCCGAAACTATAAGAGCTATACTGCTGAAACTTGGTAAGTGGATGTATTCTGTGAACGACATTAAGATTTTGACACAAAAATCGAAAAAAAATATTAAGTTGTGGGGGTTCTCCATACTCAGAACTGAAATTCAAAAATTTTTTTTTCATCAAACCCATACGTGTGGGGTTATCTATGGATAGGTCTTTAAAAATGATATTAAGGTTTCTACTATATTTTTTTTCTAAACAGAATAGTTTACGCGAGAGACACTTCCAAAGTGGTAAAATGTGTCCCCCCCCCCCCCCCCTCTGTAACTTCTAAAATAAGAGAATGATAAAACTACAAAAAATATATGATGTACATTACCATGCAAACTTCCACCGAAAATTGGTTTGAACGAGATCTAGTAAGTAGTTTTTTTTTATACGTCATAAATCGTAAACCACAATTTGTTTTACGGAACCCTTCATGTGCGAGTCCGACTCGCACTTGGCCGCTTTTTTTTAATCCTAAAGGCAAGAAGCCTTATGTGAAAGTTGCGTGTCTTACGCTCAGCTACAGTTGCTCATCTTGAGCACCAGCTTGAGTAAATCTATTTTTTTAAACAGAAAATAAAGGATGTGATTCTTCTGGTGTCGCAAGTGTCCATAGATGTCTGCTTACAATCGGCCGTATACATGGTTGCCACGGTCGTAAAAAAATATAACAAACCTGGGTAAATCAAACTGAACTTGGGTTCAGGTTCGTCCATGTCCACCTCGTTGCTGTCTTCAATCAGACCCTTGCCCCTCAAACTTGGCAAGTCTACGTTATTAATTATCCAACTACTACCCGATTTTAACATAACTATCACTACAATACACATCTTCATTAGCGACATATTGAAGTTTAACCTTAAGAAACGTTAACGTGAGGACGAATGTGACGAATGAATTCTAAATGTAAGTGTCTTTATGTAGCAAATTCTATTGCCACAAATGGGTATTTTTTGAAATATGGACTTATACGCGAAACGATGCAAACTGAGCTAGGCTATATGCTGCAGTCACTGACCTTGATGGCTGAACGGGCTGGAGCTGGATCCTCTGGGTGTCTCCACGATACCAGGGTACGCGACGGCTGCTTCCTCGTTCCACTAAGTGTTTGATGTACAGTAACTGCCGGCCGGCTTTGCACTTAAAGTTTGCACTGTGAGGGTTAATATTGGACACCACAATTGAGAAAATATATGAACGATAAAGTTTTGATGTTACCACGTTGGCGATTCAAAGTGGAGTCGTAAGTCACGCTATTTCTTGGGCATTCACCGTCTCGCTTGCGCGTTACGGGCGCGGCCATCTTGCCTCTCTTTCGCGTGACTGCAGGCGCAAGTTAAGACGCTTACGTTAACCAATCAGAACGCATCGTGTATGAGTTTAGTGGCGCGAAAATTAAAGATGATTATTTGAATAGTGAACATTCCGCCCACCAAAATACAACATTTTGTATTTTAATATACCAATTTTTACGTTACGTTTTTGATATAAAGTAGACGAAGAATGAGTGTGTGTATGAACAATACTACTAATTAACGCTACCTGGTACTTATTATTTAAAACTAAAACTAAACTTAATTTAGGTTTATATTCTACGCTGAGTCACACTGATTAGGAAGGGGGCATAGTTTGGCTAATGGTCGCTTGAGGAGCGTTCCGTTAGCGGTCCGGATGGTTGCTAAGCGAACAATACCGTCCGGTCCAGGATGCAACTCTATCACGCGGGCGAGTGGCCAGTGCAGCGGTATAGTGTTTTCAGTTTTTATAATTACGATTGAATTAACTTCTAACGGTTGGCAGTGCGAAGTCCATTTTGCACGTTTTGTTAGCGACTGTAAATATTCAAACTTCCAACGTCTCCAAAAATCTTGTTGAAACCGTTGGATTAATTGCCAGCGACCCAAACGATTCAACTTACTAGAAGTTAGATCTTCATCAGGAACTGAAGTTAACGGCTCTAGTGTAAGAAAATGACCAGGACTCAAAGCGCTCATATCGTTGGGGTCAGAGCTGACTGGGCACAGCGGGCGCGAGTTTAATACAGACTCGATTTGAATGAATAGAGTGGTCAACTCCTCGAATGTGAGAGTCTGATCTCCAATGACACGGTATAAGTGCGCTTTTGCAGCTTTAATTTGAATTTCCCAAACACCTCCAAAATGAGGGCTGGACGGCGGATTGAATCGAAACTCTATGAGCTGTGAGTCAGCTGCCGACTTTAGACAGCCGTTAAGCAGGTTATTGGCCCCTACGAAGTTTGTCCCACAATCTGAATGAATGATCTTAACGCGACCTCTACGACCTACAAACCTACGAAGAGCCGCAATGAAGGCTTCGGAGGACAAGTCAGATACTGTTTCTAGATGCACAGCCTTTGTTGTAAAGCACACGAACAAGCATAAGTAAGCCTTTCCAATCTTAGCACCTCTGTACGAACCCAGTCGGATGCGAAATGGTCCTCCGAAATCAACACCTACTATCGAAAACGGCTTTACCTGATTCACGCGAACGGCCGGTAAATCGCTCATGAACGGTTCGAGGGGAACGGGATTTAAACGATAACATCGAACACATTTTGCTAAGCAGTGTCTGATCGCGCGTAAAGGACAAAGTATCCAAAACTGCTGTGTTATGAGATAATGCATGGTATTCGTTCCGGGGTGACAGTTTTCCCGATGGACAGCTTCGATAATACGATAAGTCAGTGTAGCGTTCCGCGGAAGTACAGCGGGATGTTTATGTTCAAATTCGAGCCCGGCTCTCGCCAAACGTCCGCCCACCCTGAGAATACCATTTTCATCTATAAAAGGATTTAACTTACGCATGGACTTAGAAAGAGGTTGTTCTGATTGAAGTCTTGCAATTTCATTATGAAAGTATCTCGATTGTACGTGTTTCACGATAACGGTTAGGGCGTTGTGAAGTTCGCTCAGACTAAGGTAAGCGGACTGACGACGCGATAGCTTGTTACGTACGTTAGTAATAAACCGATAGCAATAGGATATGATCCTCTGAATTTTACGTAGCGATGAGACTTTATCCAGTAACTCGTCAATCAAGTGAGTGTCGTCGTTAACGATAAACGCTTGAATACGCTCTTCCGCAACGATGTCGACATCATCTTTAATAACCGACATGTCTAACGATGGCCATACTTCAGAAGGTTGCGTAAGCCACCCTGGCCCCGCCCACCATAAGGAATTATGCACCAGGTCAGCTGGAAACTGGCCCCGAGATGCTATGTCTGCAGGGTTATCTCCGGAAGGTACGTGGTTCCAAATAGCCTCCGGAATCGCTTCTTGGATATGACTCACTCTATTGGCGACAAACGTTTTCCAACGGTGTGATGGCGCTTTTATCCATGAGAGTGTGACGGTGGAATCGGACCAGGCAAACATTTTGAAGACGGGTAACAATGATGAGTAGATCTGTTTTACGTATTTAAGCAGATCAGAGAGTAGCACGGCTGAGCATAATTCCAATCGTGGGAGAGAAACTCGTTTGGTGGGAGCAACGCGGGACTTAGCGATAAGCAGGTAAACATGTACGTCGTTGTGATCATCGGTGGCGACCAGGTACACCACGGCACCATATCCCGCCTCCGAACTGTCCGAGAACCCGTGGATCTGACAAGTCTTGATTTTAGAACGGGATAAGCATCGAGGTATTTCTACAGACTGTAATGATGCCAGTTGATCAGAGTAACGCTCCCATTTTTCCACGATGTCTCTAGGCGGAGTTTCATCCCAACCAAGACATAAAATCCATAGCTGTTGGATGAAGCACTTAGCGAGGAATGTTAGAGGGGATAAAAATCCCATTGGGTCAAAGATACGAGCCAATTCACTAAGAATAGTGCGCTTGGTACAGTTACGATTCAAAGGTTTTACTTCGAACGTAAATACGTCCCTGCGTGGGTTCCATTTCAGGCCTAGCACCTTGAGGTTATGAGTTTGATCGTAATCCATTGAAACGGAGTCTGTTAGACAATGTTCGGCTGGCATATGAGACAGTAACTCGGGACGATTACTCGCCCATTTGCGAAGTTCGAATTGACCCCTGTGCAACAAAGCTTTGACTTCAGCTATGGTTTGTTCTGCTTCCTCCAAGGTAGGGGAACCACTGACGATGTCATCGACGTATACGTCGGATTGCAAAACTGACTTGGCTAAGGGATATTGATCGCCTTCGTCTTGAGCCAATTGCTTTACCGTTCGACATGCAAGAAATGGAGCCGAGCTTACGCCATACGTGACGGTGTTCAACCGGTACTCCTGTATAGGCTCAGATTGGTTAAAACGCCAAAATATCCTTTGATAGTCGCGATCACTTTCGGTCATCAAAATTTGACGGTACATTTGTCTCATATCAGCGGTAAACACGATGGGATTGACACGAAACCGGCATAATATATCAAGGACGTTCGTTTGTAGTTTTGGGCCTATCAATAGCTTTTCGTTAAGTGACACGCCGCGCGCGTCGCTTGCAGAGGCATCGAACACCACCCGAAGTTTCGTGGAGACGCTATCGGGACGTAAGACACAATGATGTGGTATAAAGAATTTACCTTGAGACAATTGGTCGATGGGAACCAGACTCATGTGACCGCTTTGTAGATAATCCGCCATGAAATCGGAATATTGAGCATGGAGTTCTGGCTTGCTTACCAGTTTTCGCTCCAGCGAATGAAATCGCTTTAGCGCCATTTCCCGTGAGCCAGGGAAGAAAAGATCCTTGGCGTTCTCTTTGAACGGCAAGGTGACGATATATCTCCCAGTAGGGTCACGAGATAAAGTTTCGGAATAATGTTGTTCACACTGGATTTCTTCATTACTGAGCTTTGGTATAGCCTGAGGCACAGAGTCGAGCTCCCAAAATCTTTTTACTTGCTCATTTAGCTGTTCACATTCATTGATAAAAAACGAACTAACTTCAGATATTTGCGTAACCTTAACATTGCCTAATAGAACCCAACCGAATATTGTGTTCAGAGCAGAAGGTTGTGATTGTCCTCCGCAAACGCTGCCTGGCAAAAGAAGAGAAGAGAAAACTTCTGCGCCTAGAAGAACGTCGATATCCCCAGGCAAGTTGCAGTCAGGGTCTGCTAGCTTCAAATTATGAAGATGAGTCCAAGTGGTTTTGTTAAGCTTGATTGTGGGCATAAGGCCGCATATATTAGCTAGAGTAAGGGCTTCAACATTGAAGACAGCACTCCCATTTACTCCCACTTCAAGGTTAATTGTGCCTGATACGGCAGCCGGTGATTGACCTAGACCACGTATGGTACGAGACGTTGACGATCTGTCTAAGCCCAGACGATTGGCTGCACGATCAGTTATAAAATGAGCTTGACTGCCCGAGTCGATCAAAGCACGAAAGGTTTGAAAGTTACCGGATGAGTCACGGATGTCAATCATGGCGGTCGATAACAATACGAGAGAACTTTCGCGACTGTTTGTAACCATACTTACTTGGGTACAGGTGTTAGAAGACTCTTCAGTATCACAAGTGTTTTCCGCTACGTTAACGTCAGAACCTTCGAGATGTAATAACGTATGATGACGTTTATGACACTTCTGGCATTTAAAGATAGATTTGCAATCTCTTAACCCATGAGACGATTTTAAGCAGTTAAAACACCAATGCTGCTGTTTTGCGTAATCGAATCTCTCTTGAGGGGTTTTACTAGAGAACGCCTTGCAGTGGATAATTGAATGATCTTCGCCACAGAATGAGCACTTAATAGTGGGAATGGGCGTCATCAAAGACGCCGATTGCATAGCCGTCTCGATTTCGGTACCAGTGCCTGACAATAAAACCGTTGACGCCGGTTTCTTTCCGAAGTTTGATTTGTCAAACAGCTTACTAGAAATGTTAGGGTTACGGTTCCTATCAGGTATCCGAGGCCTTTCCAAGACGCGATTTTTCTCATTAGCCGAAAAGTGAGTATCGCGTACAAGTGCATCGCATTGCGTGTAAAGAAAGGTCTTAAGTGACTCGTACGTAGGTAGTTCGCTCGTTGATGGCTGTTGTTCAAACATGCATCGGGTTTTTGAATCCAGTTTGGAAAGAAGAAGGTACGACAAGACAAAATCCCATTTATCAGTCGGCAGATCGAGGCGCGTTAGCATGGTTAAATTTTCGTTAAATGTATCAAGCGTTCTCCGAAATTCATGAGGTGAGTTTGACTTAAAGTTTACGTCTAACATCTCCTTCCAACATGTGAAAGCTAAGTCACGTTTACCACGATACCGTCCAACCAAAGACTCGTACGCAGCGGAGTAGTAGGCCCCTGTTACAGGGAATGTACGGATGAGTGCTAAAGCATCACCGGATAAACACGACACGAGGTAGTGCATTCGTTCTGTGTCCGATAACGATTTATTTTCGTGAATGAGCGAAGTAAATACATCGTAGAACTCAGGCCATAACTTAATATCTCCGCTGAAGTTGGGCAACACTATTTTTGGAAGTCGTACTTGAACGATGTCATTTGTCAAAGGACAAGACGGTTGATTCAATTCATCAGAGGTTACTACGAGCTTGTGGTGTATTGAAAGAATTTCAAAATAACATTCGTCAAATCGAGATCGAATTTCATCTTCCCTGTCCTCCGTGTCACTATCGATTATGCTCAGTATGTCGGCGTGAGCCTCCTCGAACTTCGTTGCGTATTTTTGAACTTCCGAATAATAAATCCGAAACGCGTCAATTTTAGTTACGTCATTCTTCGCCTGTAGCGCGATCTCCAAAGTTTTATTCAAACGGTTAAACGCGAGTGTACGTACGCGACGTAAAGCGGGCAGATCGTTCACAGATAAACAGTCCATTTCAATAGATTTAGATTTTGTTCCTTTAATAGGTTTCTTTTTATACATTGTTCACACGATACCTACGTACTTATAAGCGTAATATGTATGTATCGGTAGGAATCGCTAAGTACGTTCCTAACCGCAACACCGTTCTTTGATCAATCGACCTAAGTATGTGGTTAGGAAAACTACGCTTATAAACAGGCAGACACATACACCATACACATTACTTACACACGAATACGAAATGAAGTAACAGATATTCGAACGTTTCGATAGTAATATAAACAGGTGGAATGAAATACTCCAACTTGATAGATAAGTAACAATCAAATTGTCGTGGGTGAAATAATTACCTACCTACCTATTATATTATATTTATAACGAATAGTTTCAAAACTAACAATTATCTACGGATAGTAAACAGCGAATAGTTAGGCATACAAGTTACAAAGCAAATATCGAACCGCCTATAATACCTAATGATTACCTACAATGTACCTACGATCAGCTGTTACCGTGTCCTGCACTTGTTACCTACGCGAAATATCGGACGCCTGTAATTTCGTAGTTTCTATTTAAGAATAAATGCACGACGCGAATAATACGCACAACTAAAAAGGTGAACTTTGTTAAGTATGGATATCTGTTAAACGTATTGAGATGTGCAAATAACTACACAAATTTTGCACAAATTATTACGATAAACAGCGCGACTAAATTAAGATGGTAACCGTGCAATACGAACTTCTCGTGATACTAGTACAAGACTACAAATAAAGCGACTTTTCAAGTGGGTCGGGTTATATTTTAGATGATTTTGCAATAATTATTGCGTTCCTTTTACTAAAATTACTGTTATTTGTTGATAATCTTATTAGAGTTGTATTGTTCGTACACACAAACACTTTCAATAACACTTCGGTGTGATAATTATAGGTATATTTACTACTTAAATGAAAGTTACACCCTTACTAATAATAGCCGGTAGGTTTTTATTGAAGGTTATGTTACGAACTTTCTCGAAAATATTGTAACTAGGTGGTCAATGTTATTCAAATAAATGGATTACATTTAATTCATGTACTAAATGTAACTGAATCTAAAGTTTCCCTGGTTTCGGCACCAAAAAATATGTAGCAAATTCTATTGCCACAA
The DNA here is from genome assembly GCA_963854355.1 of Epinotia brunnichana. Classification (NCBI taxonomy): domain Eukaryota; kingdom Metazoa; phylum Arthropoda; class Insecta; order Lepidoptera; family Tortricidae; genus Epinotia; species Epinotia brunnichana. Next base: position 16,796,952 of record OY977954.1, read on the forward strand.
ATGGGTATTTTTTGAAATATGGACTTATACGCGAAACGATGCAAACTGAGCTAGGCTATATGCTGCAGTCACTGACCTTGATGGCTGAACGGGCTGGAGCTGGATCCTCTGGGTGTCTCCACGATACCAGGGTACGCGACGGCTGCTTCCTCGTTCCACTAAGTGTTTGATGTACAGTAACTGCCGGCCGGCTTTGCACTTAAAGTTTGCACTGTGAGGGTTAATATTGGACACCACAATTGAGAAAATATATGAACGATAAAGTTTTGATGTTACCACGTTGGCGATTCAAAGTGGAGTCGTAAGTCACGCTATTTCTTGGGCATTCACCGTCTCGCTTGCGCGTTACGGGCGCGGCCATCTTGCCTCTCTTTCGCGTGACTGCAGGCGCAAGTTAAGACGCTTACGTTAACCAATCAGAACGCATCGTGTATGAGTTTAGTGGCGCGAAAATTAAAGATGATTATTTGAATAGTGAACACTTTATTTATATTGAACTGAAACCAGCTTGTATTCACAAGGCTTAGTTAACTCACTAGCGCGAACCAATATAAGCAAGCCTGTTCCACTTGCAGTTTAGCGCGATATAACACTCGCATACGGTAACGTCCAGGTTTGCAGCATAAGGCAAATTAAGTAAAGTCAATGAAGACTATCAACATATATTACTATTCAACTTAGTTTATTCCAAGGTGAGATACTGCTTTGACGTCCAACCTCAGATTTAGATCATTTTCTTGGTATAATTCGCCCTTAGTACTATTATTTATTCTGTGGAATTAGTCTGATTCGATAACTTACTGAATAACTTGCTGCGAAGTCGTGTCGCGCGCGAAAAAGGGGAGCAGATTCTCTCGCATCGCGGAGTCGTTTGTACCAGCAGTAGACTAGACTATCCGTCTTTTCCAAGCGTTCTCATTAGACAAAGACGGATAGTCCATCTCGCCGCGACACAGCTCGCCAGCCGTCCTGTTTTATCCGTGAAGACCAGCCACGCGCTGATGTTGTCAAGATTATCGGGACCAAGTTATACTAGGAACGCACGCATGTTGTAAATTGCTTATCTGAAGTGTAATTTACCACAAGGAAGTTGTCTCGACAGCCTTAGCATAGCCTCCTGTGGGGTTTTATCTGCTCTTATCGCTGCATGGGGAGATTCCGACTGCAACCTTAATGTTCGGCATTGAGAACGTTTTAGGAAGGATGTTTCAATCCTTCGTAAAACAATATAAGTACACATTAGGTGTTTAGAATAAGAATTTATTTATTTTACGTCATACCTGGCCATAAAGTAGGAATTACCGCACGCTATGCGTGCGGAAAACCCCACTTCCTGGCCAGATAGAGACGTAAAATTTTGTACTCACCACGGGCGGTAATAAAGAAAGCCTCAGAGCGCATATTTATCGCCCTTGCCTTCGGCTCGGGCGTCAAATACCTGCGATCTGAGACATTCTTTGTTTAACCGCCCTGGGTAAGTAATGTACTATAGCACACGAAACACGGAAAAAAGAAAATACAATCACAATGTCGTATGGTGTTTTATTATCATAGTGGATTATAATTAATATTAGTTTAGAATTTGGGTTTCCTGTTTGTTACAGATATATTTACGCTCTGAAGTAAGGTCTGCCTTCAACTTTGATTGAGTAAAACCAATCTTAAACTGAACGCGCTTCCAATGTTTAAGTTAATTTAAGGTAAATTTGATATAGTTATGATTACTAAAAAAATATTGAGATTAAGTAACATAATATGCTTTATTTACTAACAATAAATCTTTAGTTAGCATAGTAAAAGCAAGTGCAAAATCATTTAATACTCTCATTATTAATATTATTATCAGTGATCGGCACGACCCGTGCAACACCGCGGGATTCCGAGAAGAAATATTAATATGGACATGACATGCATGATTATAATTCCGTGATCTAGTTCGCAAAAATAACTCTATTGAGAGTTGATAATAAAATTATACATTGATTTTATTTTATATTGCGTAAAATATTAAGCGCGCTCATATAAAATATGTAAGTGTTAAAATGTAACCATTTGAAATGCAAAAAAACCCTTTTTCCGACTACCTGGCATGTCGAAGTTCACTTTCGGATTTTATTTTGTTTGCGTTTGTGACCAAACGCATAGTTTAAACTGGTGCGAAAAAGACAGCTAATAGTAATATTTACAGAGTTGATCCTTCATCCTTCTCTAATTTACTGATAAGGAATGCAACCAATTTCTAACAACAAATATGTTTACTTTTACTTATGTTCTTCGGGTCCGGTATTGTCTTCCTTTACCGACTCGAATTCCGGAATCCCGGGGAATATCCATATTAACATAATGATTGAGGTCATTGACACCGGGTAGTGCCGATCACTGATTATTATGTTCCGAAACCTTAATTCGCCAACATAAAAGATGAATTGTAGGTATGCACCTATATTTTTGCCCGAGGTAGCCAGCAAAATTATTTGATTAATTTTACGTAAACTCATTAAAGGTACGTTCTTTTACTCTGTACAAGGGAAAATTACTTCTTGAGCGTTATAAGGATGCTTCACAGTAATCACAGTTAACCGTGCCGAGTCCGGCACGAGTAGCGCCGGCTGGACCTCGGTCTTCTAGTTCCCCATACATTCTATTACCGTGCCGGCCGCGCCGCATCCGTGCGCCGGCCAACAAAGGGTGACACCGGTCGAAATCTAGCGTGGAACCAAATGTCAATAATTAGGCGGCGAAATATGTAACTTTAACAAATACTTTAAGAAAGAAAGAAAGAAGACATTTATTTACTACACAAAAGACACACAGAGATAAAGGGAGTAGGCATACATTACAATTTAACACATATTGTGTGTGTCTTCGCGGCAGTGAATAGGTCGCTGTCTCAGCATTATGCCGAGGTGTCAGACAGACACCTACAGCGCTGATTTTCAGACAGCACCGTACGTGACCCACGGAACGCAACACAACATAAGACCATTGATAAACACATAATTATTGTATACATATAATAAATGTAATAAATTTGTAAAATATGTACCAGTAGCAAAATGGGATAGAAAGAAAAACACAAAGCAAAAAACGCGACACGGTTGGGATAGGAAAGTGCTGGATGGGTTAGGATTGGGTTTGGGATTTCTGGAGCGTCAACAAATAGCCCTTAAGCTGACGCTTAAAGGTATACTTGCTAGACGCTCCTTGAATAGGTGGAGGGAGATCATTCCAACACTTGGACGCCGCGAACCTAAAACTACCTCGAAACGCCGTGGTCCGATGCATTACGATGTCGAGTTAATAATTCAACGTCGGACCGATCTCGGCACATTTACTGTAAGTCATTCTAGACTTTTTATACCACGTCGGTGGTGAAAAAGCGTACAAGCCCGTCTGATGTCAAGCACGTTACAGTTACAGCGTAAACGTACCCTTTTGAATAAACATTAGCTATTTAATTACTGTCACGTATAATCGTGCCAGCGATTTATCATTAAATAGAGCCATTTCTTGTATTTATCAAAGTAAAATCTTAATCATTGTTGAGACTTAAGCGTGTAATTGAGATCAAAGAAATTAATATGAATAACATATTATAAAACAATTACCTACGTGCCTTCTATTCGGTCTCGCAAACTCGGAAACTACCTACTTAGGAAGAATATTTGACTCGACATATTGATGGCATCATAGCCGTATATTGTAGCGCTCTTTTTGATATCAAGCTTGGGAGCTAGCGCACTCAATATAACACTAGAGCACAAATGTTCCCCCTTGGTGACGATTTCCGGGATAAAAAATATCCCATGTCCTTCCCTAGGATTTAAAAACTATCTCCATACCAAAGACAGACGGGCAGACAAAAGTTACTTTCACATGATATTTAGGTATATATTAAAGAGGTAGGGCTCAGCTAGGGAATGCAATCCCACACGATTAATGTACTAATCACTGTCAATTTCGCACAGACCCTTGACCCTATCATACATTGTGCTAGTATAGGTAAACCACGCACTGCATTTTACATAGTCCCAGAGCACTACGGATGCGCGGGTCGCCGCCGCCCGCTGCTCGCCGCGCCTGTTTGGCTTTAGTGCTTCCGTCGCTGTCGCTCGAGTACCATACACCATAAGTGCGATAGAGACGGAGATATACGAAGTTCGAGATTCGAAGTTCGTGGTTATACAAATATTTATTCGTAACAATTGTTATATGTCATACAGAAATTGGATACCTATCTAACTAACATGTATGTTGTTATGTAGGCTATTATGATTACAATTTTTTCTGTAGGTATAAATCTAATTTTTCTTAAATAAGGTAAGTATAATCTCCACTTATAATAAATCTCTAAATTAAAAAAAGAATCAGCCAGTTTGAAACTAAGCTTTGCGCGGTTCGAATGTTCTCAGCATCCCATGAACGGAAAAATATGAAATATTTTATATAGGTACATTATTATTCTAGCTGCAACTTAGGATAGTTTTTATCCGACTGCGACAGTTAATTAATTTTCCGAAATATACGACTTCATTTAATTTTTCATTTATTTTTATTGAAATCAAACGCTGCTCCAACTGTCAGCTATAAGAACCGTCAAATTTTCGTCAAAATGGCGGAATTGCTTTGCCTTTCACTTATTAATAATTTAAATCCCGTCTACGATAGACCTTTACGAGACAAATGCTAAAATATAAACCATAAAAAAATATTCGATTCTGATATGAGAACTTATATGCGCAAATGTCGTTTTATGTCGTAATTTCAATAAATGAAATCAACAAATTTGAACAATATAATTAACACGAATTTGTTTTTTTGAATGACAATGGCACGCGCTCGGCGCATTCAGCCAAAGTACCTGCGGCGCTACTACGAAAACCGATACTCAATGTTCATATATTTGCATCCCTGTCACTCGAGTGTGGTTAGTGCGATAGAGATAGAGATACCCGAATATTTTCGAATTCCGAAGTTCGTGGTTATAGCTCAGGAATCGAAAATATGGTAAATAATCATAATGTATTTTCTCGAAAAAGAATTTAAAATAAATATAGTCAAATGGAGAAAAAAACAAAGCAAGAGGTTATATAGGTAATGATTAAGTTATAAAAGTCCAAAGTTTTAAGAGGGGGTATGTTCTGTCCCTTTTCCGCAAAACGCACCTTCATATGAAACGATTGTTTTTTACTATGACGCTCGAGTATATTGACGTCACAGTCCCTCATCGTTTTCTCACTCTAACAAGCGACATTAAAACGGATGTAGCTTCATAATTTTTTGAGATATTTGAATGGGAGTTTCATTATCTTCTATCTATCTATACATAATAAATGCCTATGTCCTGACTGACTTATTCACTCACTCACTCACACACTCATCAACGCACAGCCGAAACTACTAATCTTAGAGAGTTGATTTTTGCACAGTATGTTGCTTTTATAACGTGGGCTAGGGATAAAAAGGGATTTTTGAAAATTCTACCCCTAAGGGGGTAAAATGGGGGTGCAAAGTTTGTATGGGAGAACCTTTTTTTTTTGAGCTATAGACTTAAACTTTGTAGAAAAATTAGTTATTAGAATACAAATGAAACACTTTCAGCGTTTTGGAAAATTCCACCCCTACGGGGGTAAAATAGGGGTGCAAGGTTTGTATGGGGGAAACATTTTTTTTTTAAATAGAGACTTAAAACTTTGTAGAAAGATCAGTCATTAGAATACAAATAAAGAACTTTCAGGGTTTTAGAAAATTCTACCCCTAAAGGGGTAAAATAGAGTGCAAAGTTTGTATGGGAAAAACTACTGTTTTTTAAATAGAGACTTAAAACTTTGTAGAGAAATTATTCATTAGAATACAAATAAAGTACCTAGATTCAGTGTTTTAAAAAAATCTACCCCTAAGGGGGTAAAATAGGGGTGCAAATTTTGTATGGGGGAAACAATATTTTTTTTAAAATAGAGACTTAAAACTTTGTAGAAAGATTAGTCATCAGAATACAAATTTAGTACTTTCAGCGTTTTAAAAAATTCTACCCCTAAAAATAGGGGTGCAAAGTTTGTATGTGGGAAACTATTTATTTTAGCTAGAGTCCTAAAACTTTGTAGAAAGATTATTTAAATACAAAGAAAGTACTTTCAGCGTTTTGGAAAATTTCACCCCTAAGGGGGTAAAATAGGGTGCAAAGTTTGTATGGGAAAAACATATTTTTTTTTAATAGAGACTTAAAATTTTGACGAAAAATTACTTATTAGAACATGAAAAATAATACATTCGGCGTTTTACAAAAATCATTCCCTAAGGGGGTTAAAAAAGGGTGCAAAGTTTGTATCGGGAACACTTTTTCTGAGCTAGACACTTTAAACTTTGTAGAAAGATTACTTATAAAAATACAAAAAAAAAGACTTTCAGCGTTTTGAAAAAATCTATCCCTAAGGGGGATAAAAAGGGGTGCAAAGTTTTTATCAGGGAAAGTTTATGTTTTTGAGTTAGAGACTTGAAACTTTGTAGAAAGATTACTTATTAAAATACAAAAAAAGAACACAAATCGTTTTAGAAAATTCCACCCCTAATAGGGTTAAAAAGGAGAGCAAGCTTTGCATGGGCAACACTTTTTTTTGAGTTAGACTTAAAACTTTGCAAAAAGATTACTTATTAGAATACTAAAAAAGAACTTTCAGCGTTTTAGAAAACTCCATCCCTAAGGGGATCCTTAAGATCCTTAAGAAGGGTAGCCAGTGTTGTGTGGGAAAAACTTTTTTTTTTACTAGACTTAAAACTATTCAAAATGTTACTTATTAAAATAAATAATAAAGTACTTTCAGAGTTTTAGAAAATTCCACCCCTAAGGGGGTTAAGAAAGCTTTGTATGGGCAACACTTTTTTTGAGCTAGAGACTTAAAAGTTTACGAAAAAAGTTCTTTCAGCGATTAGAAAAATTCAACCTCTAAGGGGGTTTAAAAGGGGGTTCAAATTTTAAATGGCGAGCAATAAAATTTTAAATTGTGAGTAAGAGATTTTTAACTTCGGTCTTATTCTGTACGTTAAAAGACTACAAAACTGATTTCAGTATTTTTCCAAATTCATCCCCTAAGAGTGTTAAAATTGGTTCAAAGTTTGAGTATTTCAAGGCATTTTTAAAGTATGAGATTTTTAACTTTGGTTTTAGACTGTTTGTTCACAAACTAGAAAATGAACATCAACTTTTTTTTTAATTATCCCCTAAAAGAGGGTTCAAATTTTGTATTGAGAGAAATCATTTTCTAAGACGATAAAAAGTTCTACGCGGACGAAGTCGCGGGCAACAGCTAGTCTCCACTTATAATAAATCTCTAAATTAAAAAAAGAATCAGCCAGTTTGAAACTAAGCTTTCTGCGGTACGAATGTTTTCAGCATCCCATGGACGGAAAAATATGAAACATTTTATATAGGTACATTATTATTCCAGCTGCAACTTAGGATAGTTTTTATCCTACTGCGACAATTAATTTATTTTCCGTAATATACGACTTCATTTAATTTTCATTTATTATTCTTAAAGTATATCGCCGCCACATCTGTCAGCTAAAAGAAACGTCAAAATCACAGACTAATAAGATATACTACGGACAAAATGGCGGAATTTCTTTGCCTTTCTTTCGCCTATTAATAATTTTAATCCCGTCTACGATATACGAGTACATTGACGAGACACATAGGTACCAAAAGCAAATATAAAATTAATCGATTTTGATATGCGAACTTATATGCGCAAATGTCGAATTAAGGCGTAATTTCTACAAATGTAACAACAAATTCGAACAATATAAACCTGGTTTTTTTGAATGGCACGCGCGCGCGCTCTTTGCGTATTCAGCCATCAAACCACGAAAACCGAAACTCGAAGTTCGTATATCTGCATTCCTGTCATTTGTTAGTGCGATAGAGATAGAGATACCCGAATATTTTCGAATTCCGAAGTTCGTGGTTTAAAAGAAAATACGGATGTCGGATAGATCTAAATTAATATTTTATGTGTGAAATATGGTTAAAATTATTTGGAAATACTATTGTTGTTATTGTTTTAGTATATATTTGACTAGCTTTAAGTTTAATATTGTACGTCCGAAATGGGCAAGCTGTTGGACTTTATTTTACCCAAAACAACTAAATGTACACAGTTCTGACAATAAAGAAATCTTATTTTATCTTATCTTATCGAAAATAGGGATGTAGACACTAAACAAAATAATCATAATGTTGTATTATCTCGAAAAAAAACAACGCAAGAGGCTATACTCGTATAGGTAATCACTAAGTAATAAGTGTATAAAGTTTTAAGAGGGGGTTTGTTGCGTCTCTTTTCCGCAAAACGCACCTTTATAATGAAACGATTGTTTTTTACTATGACGCTCGAGAATCGTGACGTCACGGTCCCTGATCGTTCTCTCACTCTAACAAGCGACATTAAAAAGGTTGTAGCTTCGTAATTTTTTGAGATATTTGAATGAGTTTTTCGTTTCTTCTTTCTTTTGAAGTGAGTCTCCTACAGCTACACCTCTATTTGGAAGACAAGCGGAAAGAACCCATACTATCCATACTAATAATCCATACTTCCATATCCATACTAATATTATAAATACGAAAGTGTGTCTGTCTGTCTGTTACCTCTTCACGCCTAAACCGCTGAACCGATTTAGATGAAATTTGGTATACAGATAGTTTGAGCCCCGGGGAAGGACAAAGGGTAGTTTTTATATCTGAGGGGCTGAAATTGGGGGTGGAAATTTGTATGGAGCTACTTAAACCGCTGCACCGAATTAGATGAAATTTGGTATATAAATAGTTTGAGTCCCGGGGAAGGACATATAATAGGTTTTATCCCGGAAATCATTCCCTAAGGGGGTGAAAGGGGGAGGGGGGGGGTGAAAATTAGGATGTAATCTATTTTGATGAAATTTGGTGTAGATATAGTTTAAGTCCTGGGAAAGGACATGGGATAGTTTTTACCCTAGAAATCATCCCCTAAGGGGGTGAAATTAGGGGTAAAAATTCGGATGAAACCCATTTTAATACAATTTGGTATAGAGATAGCTTGAGTCCTGGGAAAGGACATAGGATAGTTTTAATTCCGGAAGTCACTCCCTAAGGGGTGAAATGGGGGGTGAAAATTTGGATGAATCCCGTTTAGATGAAATTTGGTAATAAGGTCGTTTGAGTCCCGAAGTTACATTACACATTAGACATTTGACATTAGATAGTTTTTATCCCGAAAATCATTCCCTAAGGGTATGAAATAGGGGGTGAAAGTTTGGATAAAATCCATGTACCTAGATGAAATTTGGTATAGAGATAATGTGAGACCCTTCGAAGGATATAGAATAGTTTTTGCCACGGAAATCATCCCTTAAGATGGTAAGTAGAAGTTTGTTTGCATTATATTTTCTAAGTATAAGTTCTACGCGGACGAAGTCGCGGGCAACAGCTAGTAATTAATAAGGTAACATATTCTAAGTTACAAATGTGTATGTAAATCTCACAATGTGAGCGGTAGGTCTAAGAACTCTTCATAGCTGTAGAACAGTTCTGTCATCAGAAATTTCTTCAATCTTCCTCTAAATCCGGCGGGAGTGGCTGCGTCTCTAACTGCATCGGGTAGGCGATTGTAAACCGATGGGCCTAGATAATACAATGAACGATCTGACTTAGCGAGTCTGTGCGGCTCCGCGACCAGTCTATTTTTATGTTTATTGCTGCGCAGTGGATAGCTGGTGTTCACGCCTCTACATTTGAACGTATCTATATGGTCATGCGTGAACACTGCTGCGTTGTAGATAAATAAGCAATATATAATAAGTTATAGCTCTGGTGCTGAGGCAGGATGCCGATGTGTTTGCAGACAATGGGAACGGATGAACATTTTAGAAGTGCCTGATAATTTTTGGTGATAGGAATAACCTTCCTTAGCACCAGAAGAAAGTTGCAGACTTTTCAGCTGCGTCAATTATTTTTTTTAAATATAAACAGTTTCCAGTTTACGTTTTGGGTTTAGGACGGCAACTTTTTTCTGGTGCTAAGGAAGGTTATTTCTATTACCAAAAAAATAATCAGGCACGTCTGAAATTTTCATCCATTCCCAATTGGATGCTTTCCTAATGTTAAAATGTATAACATAATCTCATGAAGAAAAATGTAGGACAACTTTATCCTAAAATGCAGTCTTTCACAACCAAAACAGCAATTTAAATGTGATTTACTACACAACGGTTAACTAGTACCAAGATAATGATGTGACGTCAGAATGCTATGTCAGTATGAGCCGTTTGGGTTTCGCCAGCGAGGGTCCGCCTTTGACACTTTTTTTGTTTTTTACGTGCTCTACTTATAGGTAGTCCCATACAAACATTTGATCCACTCAGAAAACTTGTCCTAATGGCACCGTGAAAAAATATTGTTAAGTAGCCAATTGCCGCTGAAATTTAAATTTAACGTGCTCCCTTACTCCATCTGGGATCACGGGCGTGAATGCATTGAATGTACTCATTTTACCGCCTTGTAGCAATCGATTTACAATAAAAGTTAAAATACATTAAAATATGTGAGTCTTCAGGGCTAGCCCGCATCTCACGTCGGATGTTAGGGTATTTATTCGTTTTATTACTTGCCGGTTCATTTAATTTCACAGAATAACTTAAATTTTGTATAGTGCGTAGGTTTATGCCATATCGTGTAGGATTACATACCTATTCTTTTATTGACCGACTTCAAAAAAGGAGGAGGTTCTCAATTCATCGGAATCTTTTATTTTTTTATGTGTGCTCCCCGATTACTCAAAGACGCCTGTACTAATTAGGAAAAAATATTTGTTTGTGTGAAAGGGTATCCTTCCTACTTGGTCCCGTGGTCATCAGTTCAGGATCTGATGGCGGGATCCTTGAGAAATCGAGGGAACTCTTAAAATTTTATAAGCACACTAGAAGCGATTTGGTTATCTATTTTAAATCGGTTGTTGGGCCAATCAACTTTTGGACCCACAGTATTTTGTCCGGTAACGCAAGATACAGAACTGTCATGTTTGTTAGAGAAACTGCTATAAACCAGGTACCCAATTGTGTATAACCATGGTTTACAATTTTTTATTTTTTATTGGATTGATAGACACAGTTTTGAAATAGATTGATTTGAAAGTTTGTAAAAAGTAACACAGGAGACAGAAAAAGTGTGGGTGAAAAAGTTGATTGACCCTGATACTTTTTTTTAAAGATAATAAGTATTTTTTTGTCAATTCCGACTTTTTTAAGATAGACTCAAGAGGTGTACTGCTGACAGAGCCACTAAGTGTACTTAAAGTATTATTATTTTATTAACATGATTAAGTTTAAAGACACTAAGAATCTATTTTCGTAGATCATACATGGGAGTCAAATTGTCAAATAGCTATTGGTCCTCTGTCGCTGGTTTTAGATCCGATAGAAAGTGGACACACTCAATGTCCAAGAGGCAACCGGATGGCTCGCGGTATTTGAGCTCCCGAAGTCTTGTGGAACCGCACCGTGCAACCCGAACTGGGCTATAACCACGAACTTCGAATCTCGAACCTCGTATGTCTCCGTCTCTATAGCACTTATGGTTTATGGTACTCGAGCGACAGAGACGGATATATACGAAGTTCGTGGTAGCGCCGCTGAGCCAACTTTGGAGGGCGGCCATTGGACGGGGGACGAAAAATAAATAAAACCCTTTTAAACAGCATTTCATTGTATAAACAGACACAATTTCAGACAAATGCTTCTTCAATCGGCTGGCTCGCGACAAAACATTCTTTTCATACATTTTTTCTATTTCGGCCCCAGTCCAAGTTGGCTCAGTTTGAGTTGCACATAGCGGTTCCACAACACTTTGGGAGCTCAAATACCGCGAGCCATCCGGTTGCCTCTTGGAATCTGCAACTACGCGTCATTGCTCTGAATAAATAATATTAGGAATATTTCGAAACCGTACGGAAGTCTGATAAGAGAGACTATAAAAGTAAATACCATTTAGCCCTATGCTAAGGACGTTTTCATTATAGGATTATATATTTAGCTAATAGGGCATATGTAACTTTCTTGCAAACAGAAATACCAAAGTGACAGATAACGACAAACTAATTTTCATGCTATCATAGTTAAAATAGGTAGATTTGATCTATGCTTATGAATAAAAAATATTAAGCGGCATTAAGTAGTTTCGAGAGATAATATCGAGAGAGAGTTATCAGTTTATTTACGTCAACAATTTTAATAGCATTGATATAATAAATAGGTACTTAATCGCAATCATATCGTCCATTTATCAGATTTCGATCAATTAATTACGAAATTATGCAGATATAGCAATATTGACCAGTCTTTCATCATCATCATATCAGCCCAAAGACGTCCACTGCTGGACCTCCCGCAAAGAGTGCCACAATGACCGCATCCAGGGGACTCCCGCGACCTTTACCAGGTTATCAGTTAGCAAGGTAAACGTCCCAATTATGCCTAATAGTTGCAGAACGCTATTGTTCACCTGTTTCTATTGTTTGGACATAAGATTAAGAAAGTGTCATGTAAGCCAGTGATGGACACTCGGACGGTTACCTTATCAAGCTTGTGGGAAAATCGGACAGTCTGTTGATCTTTAAATACCTATAATCAAAAATCTTTAAAAAAAATAATCATGATGGTTTTCTGAGTATGTTCTGAAGTTTTGTGTACATGTACCTAATATAATAATAATGTATTTCGAACTAGCGAAGTGAACGGAGTTCTATGCTTCAGTTTGAGCCAAAATTCGTATGTCCGGGTGGCCCGCTGTCCCGCTATCCGGCTGTTCTCCTCTACAGGTTCATTCAGGTTTGATAATTATATCGATTATTTTTGTCGACAAACTTCAAGAACAATAAAAAAAAAAGAATCGCTTGTTCTACACCGCACAGGGCCACTAATTTTACTGTTCACTAAGCACTTTGGGCTAATTTTGATCTCGGCTGTTGTCTATTCGACAGTAGGGGCAAAAGGGGGGGGCACGACCCAGAATAAGCCGAGCTAGAAGAGTCAGTCACCCTAGGATACTGGGCTACTGACTAAAAACCCTATGCTTCTAGTCGGTTGTGTAACGTGCGTGTCGTACATACGTTAGCTACTCGTACATCTGAATGTAAGTTTTATATTTCGTAGACATCACATGAGACACTACTCTCACGAGCACTCACAAGAGCGCCCAATTTCGAGGCACTTAAATCCCGTAGACTTATTGGGTCCCCTAACCCAGCAACCCGGTCCACTACGGCGGGGGAAGCAAATGCGCATAAAATCAAAGTGCACTCCCCGCTCTACGTCTGCGGAAATGGGGAGCGGAAGGGTCGACCTCCCGCGCTCTTTCCGCAGCCTCCTTTTGCGCCAATACGGACTTTCAGAAGGAGGCCTCCTTCTCTCTCCTTCCCATGACGTCTCGCTGTCAAGCATCTTATATACAATGGTCGGCAGCGAGAGGTTCCCGCCCACCGAGGCGCCCAAATAGGGAACATTACTAACTGCAATGTTCTGCCGCCAGAGGCAGCAGTACCACTAATAGTAAACCAGTATAGGGATATAGGAATTCACACACACATGCACAATTGATTGTCAAATGAGTGACAAGGATGCTTGCATAGACAATACTGTAAGTGGGAACGAGATAGAATGTCAACGCTGCTAGTAAGTGTCGCCACCTACGAAGAGTTTTGCGTAATGTTCCCTATTATGTCGCTGTTATTATCTTATATTCTTTATAAATATCTCGTATTCTTTTTTTATCCGCATGACGTCATACATAATATATCGATTAATCATAATAGCAGATAAGACGAAGAAAGATCGCGATTTAGATTTGACGATTAATGCCAAACAAAGATAAAAGAATTTTTGAAATCTGATTAGTGTTTCCGGAGATTACCCTGTACCTACAGTGATACAAACTTACAAAGCTAAAATCTCACAGACTTTTCTTGTTCATATTTTTACTACCTAGATTCCGTCCAAATATGAAATTTCTAACCTAAACTAGTATGTAGGGGACACTGACCTAAGCTGCAGACAGACGGACAGACAGACGGACATGGCGAAATTATAAGAGTTCCTTGTTGACTACGGAACCCTAAAAGCTTTTTTCTACTTTTAGTTATCCTAACTTCAAAATGAATAATGTATAAAAAGCTTTTGTACGAATTTCTTAAAAATCTGCCTTGCGTTCAGAAGAAATGTTATTAGTTATTTATGATACAAGTGCGGAAAGTAGGTAATTAGTAATTCCCAACGAGTGGCGATGACCAAAAACACGACCGTCAGGGAGTACCCAAAGTTGCAAAAATATGTATACAACAACCTTACTTCCGTAGTAATAAGGTCTGTATACATATTTCTGTAACTTTGTGGTGTATACATATTGGTGACATTGACTGTACATTAACATTTGGCAATGCACAAGAATGTTCCTAATTTCCTATGCATTGCTTTGGCGCGGCACACTGTGGGCTGAGAATCTACTCTCCATAGAAATAGACAATTTAAAATTTTAGGATTTTTTTTTTTTGGGGAAATGACTTTTTCTAGTCATTATTGTTGGAATTGGGACGCATAACTACAGCGCCTGATAGATGTAGGCGGGCAAACACGCACGACCACTGTCTCGATATTTTATTTAAAGACGTACTCACTCTCGCCCTTGTAAACGCAGTAGCACGTTCATAGTAATCTGTATTTTCTATTTTAATAAACTAAATCCTTTTGTTATAAACAAAGTTCGTATTATTTCATCAGGTTATGGGCCTTGTAAGCGCAGTAGCACGTTCATAGTAATCTGTATTTTCTATTTTAATAAACTAAATCCTTTTGTTATAAACAAAGTTCGTATTATTTCATCAGGTTATGGGCCGCCCCATGCCTAAATAGTAAAACAAGTAAAAGTCAAAGTGTTTTTAAAGTAAAAGTACAAATCATTATAACCTCAAATTTTGCGACATCACGTAGGTTTTGTTTCAACATAATTTCAAGTATATGTGATCATAATGGCTTCAAATAGTGGTCTGAGTATAGAAAAGTTATCTGGAAGAGAAAATTATGCCACTTGGAGTTTTGCAGTGAAGGCCTACTTGCAATTAGAAGATTTGTGGGAATGTAT
Source organism: Epinotia brunnichana (assembly GCA_963854355.1). Taxonomy (NCBI): domain Eukaryota; kingdom Metazoa; phylum Arthropoda; class Insecta; order Lepidoptera; family Tortricidae; genus Epinotia; species Epinotia brunnichana. The sequence goes on from OY977954.1 coordinate 16,812,112, forward strand.
CGAAACAGAAACCGGCAAGGCTGTAGATGCAAAAAAGGACATTAAAGCTAAGTCGAAACTCATTTCACTTATCGACCCCATAATATATGTGCATGTAAGAGAGGCCACATCAGCTAAAGAGGTTTGGGATAACTTAATGCGAGCTTTTGAAGACTCAGGCTTAACTAGAAAAGTAAGTCTGCTAAAGGATTTAATAAACACTACGCTAGAAAATAGCTCAAGCATAGAAGATTACGTTAATAAAATAATGTCATCCGCACATCGCTTACGAAATATTGGTTTCAAAGTGGATGATGAATGGCTTGGGACATTAATGCTAGCGGGCTTACCAGATGTCTATAAACCCATGATCATGGCCATTGAGAGTTCTGGCGTAAAAATTTGTGCCGATTCTATTAAAACAAAGTTATTACAGGAAGTAAAAACAATGGACACAACCGCATTTTACTCAAACTCCAAGAAGCAATATTATAATAATAATATTGAAAAAGGGCAAAATAAATCAAAGGGACCGAGATGCTTTCATTGTAACAAATACGGGCACTTGAGTAAGAACTGTTGGTATAAACAAAATAAAACAGATAATAAAGATAATGGTTTTATTGCAGCTTTTTCAGCAACCAGATCGAATGACGCGCTGAACTGATACGTCGATTCAGGAGCCTCGATGCATATGACGTGATGATGATGACACAAGGAGTGGCTCGAGGACGAAACTGCACCACCTGTAACAAGCATCAGAATTGCTAACAATAAAATACTCAGGGTTGAAAGTTGCGGTAATGTAACTATAAGCGTACCAGACACACGAGGCAATATCAATAAAATTCTGGTAAGAAATGTAATTTATGTGCCAGAATTATCGACAAATTTTATCTCAGTAAGCAAAATGATAAAAAGTGGTTGCAATATCCAATTCAAAGACAATGGCTGTAAAATATCAAATAAAAATGGTCAAAAAGTAGCCGATGCCAACTTAATAAATGATATGTATAAGCTAAACATAGCATATGAAAAAGCTCAAGCCATGCCCGCGGTTACTGAAAATGATACTTACTTATGGCACCAACGAATGGGCCACCGGAACTTCAGCGATATGGATAAAATTCCAACTTGTACTACCGGTGTAAAATTATCTCCGTCTAATCAAAATATAACATGCGTAAGTTGTATCCAAGGAAAGCAGACTAGACAGCCATTTCCAAGTGAAAGCTCCCGAGCAACCGAGTTGCTAGAAGTCATCCACTCCGACGTGTGTGGACCGATGCAAACTGCATCACTTGGAGGTGCCAGGTATTTTGTCACTTTCATCGACGATTTTTCACGTAAAGTACACGTATACACTGTAAAAAGAGATATTGTTAATAATGAGTCTGTACCTGAAAAAGAAGAAACAAGTATTAATGAAAGACAAACTAGTACGCATGAATCGGAGAGTAAAGTAATGTCTTGTAATAAAAAGGAATTGAACTTACCTGAATCTAAAATAGTTTACTTACCTTTTTCTGAAGAAAATGCTAATGAAGAGAAAGATGATATCGAAGAGGATAATAAAGAAAATGCCAATGACAAAAAATATGAAATCAGAGATGAAAATGACTCTGTTAAAATCGACGAGTTGAATACAACGTCTCTGAATGTCGATTCGTTTTCTTCACCAGCATCGGTTGATTCAGATCCTGACGATGAATCTAACAATCTTGAAGAGAGCATTGATATTCCAGACATTAAAATGAATCTTCGTCCAAGACGTCGTCAAAATGAATTTTACGAAGCTAATCCTCCCCAAGAAAATGCATCTTTTATGTGTATGAATGGCGAATCAGCTATGAGTATCTTGGACAAGGATCCACAAAGTCTTTCCGAAGCATTAGAGAGCAATAAGGCAGATCAGTGGATACATGCCATGGAGGAAAAATATAAATCATTACTACTGTGACACCGATTAGGCTACAGATACTGAAGATAAAAGATCATGTTCTGGATATGTTTTTACTTTTCAGGGCTCTGCCATTAGCTGGTGTTCCAAAATGCAACCTACAATCGCTCTGTCAACAACCGAGGCAGAGTATATGTCACTATCTACGGCAACACAGGAACACTCTCTGGCTCAAGCAATTGGAAGAGGACTTTTGTCCTACAATGTCAAGTATACCAATTGTTATGTTTTGCGATAATCAAAGTGCTATCAGCATTTCAGGTGATGACATCTACCATGTCAGAAGCAAGCATATCGATATACGCTATCATTTCGTGAGGGAGCGTATATCCAAGAAACAAATATCCGTTCGCTACAAAAGCACTCAAGACATGTTGGCTGATGTGTTCACAAAGGGATTGCACCGGCCAAAGCATCTGACCTTTGCAATGGCAATGGGTTTGCGTCCAGAGGAGGGTGTTGGAATTGGGACGCATAACTACAGCGCCTGATAGATGTAGGCGGGCAAACACGCACGACCACTGTCTCGATATTTTATTTAAAGACGTACTCACTCTCGCCCTTGTAAGCGCAGTAGCACGTTCATAGTAATCTGTATTTTCTATTTTAATAAACTAAATCCTTTTGTTATAAACAAAGTTCGTATTATTTCATCAATTATTATACCATATACCATACCCACAATACGATTTTGAGATAATTAGGCCAGCTAACACACTGTGGGCTGAGAATCAGCTCTCCATAGAAATAGACAATTTAAAATTTTAGGATATTTTATTCTGGGGAAATGACTTTTTCTAGTCATTAAATATTATACCATACCTACAATACGATTTTAAGATAATTTGGCCAGCTAAATAAAACCTTATTTTTTTTTCTGCCACACCATGCCGTCACTTCAATTTCAATTTATTAATTTACTAAACATACCTCATTAACTAGTTAGAATAGTTAGAATATTAGTATTGGTTTAACGCTTAGGCTCAGTGGAGAACAATCAGTGATCCTCACACTAGGACATACCTGTGAAGTGAAAACCGGTTTAAGGGTTTACTAAATAGAATTATACATCTGATGCGTGAACAGATTAATTCATAATTTATTTATTGTTTGCAAACCATGGTATTACAAGATATTACAAGACTATACAATAACTTATATACCATATTCACATACGGTTCACAAACATGGGCATTGAATAAAAAAACCGGCCAAGTGCGAGTTGGACTCGCGCACGAAGGGTTCCGTACCATTATCTATAAAAAACCGGCCAAGTGCGAGTCGGACTCGCACACGAAGGGTTCCGTACCATTATCTATAAAAAACTATTTTATTCTGTATTTTTAGTTTTGTTGTTATAGCGGCAACAGAAATACATCATCTGTGAAAATTTCAGCTGGCTATCACGGTATCAGTGAGATACAGCCTGGTGACAGACAGACGGACGGACGGACGGACGGACGGACAGCGGAGTCTTAGTAATAGGGTCCCGTTTTACTCTTTGAGTACGGAACCCTAAAAACGGCAAAAAATCACGTTTGTTGTATGGAAGCCCCCCTTAAAAATATATTTTATTTTGTTTTTAGTATTTGTTGTTATAGCGGCAACAAAAATACATAATCTGTAAAAATTTCATCTCTCTAGCTATCACGGTTCTTGAGATACAGCCTGGTGACAGACAGACGGACGGACGGACGGACGGACGGACAGCGAAGTCTTAGTAATAGGGTCCCGTTTTACTCTTTTAGTACGGAACCCTAAAAATGGCAAAGAAAATAAAAGTTAACCAACACAAAATGGAAAAATAATACTTAAATAGAAAAAATATAATGCACAAAATCCCAAATTGCGAACTTAGAAGCACAAGCCACATGAGGGACACACTCCAAGCTGCCAAAAAGTCAAATGGGAGTGGGCAGGACACGTGACCAGATACAAAGACAGTAGATGGACGCAAACAACTACTGCCTGATATCCATGATACGTCAAACGAGAGGTGGGAAGACCGAGGACTCGATGGCGAGACGAGATTGAGGATTACGCTGGACTTACATGGACAAGACTTGCGACCGATAAATGCACTTGGAATAAGATGCGGGAGGCCTTTGCTCAGCAGTGGGATTCAGTGTAATACAAAAAAAAAAGAAAAAGAAAAACAACATTAACAAATAAATATACATATAAAAATAATAGCTACAAAATACTAACAAAGAAAGATACATTGTATTACTAGGCTAATACATAAAAATAGTTATTTGTTCAACAAGACAGCAAAGTAGATTTTTGCTGCGAGTGTTGAGTTGTGTTGAGTCCCGAGCAAGCGAAAGACTATATAATTGAATCACGAGCGTAGCGAGTGATTCAAAATTAGAATCTTAAGCGTAGTGAGGGACTCAAAGGCACGAGATGCAAATATCTTTGCTCTCGTGTGATACATACAATTATTCACCTCAGCGGCGAGAACATATAACGCAAAGGAATAAAACGCCAGATAGAAGCAATTAAATCATTTTTAATCAATATTTGTTTTTGTGTTTGGTAGGTTCACTAAAATCAATTTTCCTGAGTATTTTTCGATGGCATTCAGAGTAATTTTCAATAGTTCATTAGTCCGGCATGCTCCGTTAATTCCCATAATAAGGATAACCAGAAAAATTAATTTTACGTGTGAACATGTTAAAAATACAATCATTTGTGGCGCTGCACGGAAAAAGGGACTACTGTGTCAATTTTAAGGACAGACCGCACAATGAACCCTTTTTCCGTGCCGCACCACAATTTTAGCTTAATTAATTGTATTTTCAATACATTCATCCATACATATCCTCGCGCCCATATTCCTAAGTAGACCAATCAAATTAGCTAAACCCGGACATAATTCGATAACCGTAATTTTCTTTTTGTATGATGTAAAGTATTGTTAGTTATAGTTAAAATAAAAAAAATTAAACATTTTAGGGTTCCGCGTCATTGTAAAAAAACCAAAAATCTAAATTTTTAACAAATTCTGTTCTCATAGGTTCAGCATAATATGTAACTTTGTAAAAGTGCCTCTATTATGACATGACGCTTGCATTCCAGTTAAAGAAATCAAAATTAAACTAATTAATCAACCGGGACTATCATTAATAAAGAAAGTTCAGTAAGTTACACATTTTCTGGCTTATCTTACCAGAAATTATAGATAACTGCAATTTAACAATTTATTCTGAATAGTATATTATGTGTGTTGATAAATTATTAAAAATTAAACAGATTCTCCTTGCGGATTTCTAAAATCACAAATATTGGTCGTTTTTGGAAAACCAAAATACATAACTACTTGTAAAGTGTTTGATTTATGCTGTCAACATATTATTAGTACTATAAGAAACAAATAAAACAAAAAATATTCACGGTTATTAATTAATTCAAATATTTTTAATACTTGTGTTTTAATATGAACGTTATCTCTTGCAGAATAAGGCCGTCATTGCTTTGTGCCTCAACTCCCGACCGGGCTGTCGCGAGTCGCAGGCATTCAAGGCCGAAACGCACTGACAGCGGTGGCGAAGCGGCGCGGGGCGGCGCGGAGGCAATACTTGTAATGTTCGAGCTAATATGAAAGGATCCGCACGCTTTTTTCCCGGCCAGTATTCTGTGCGAACCTTTTCGTATTAGATCGAAGTTCGAACATTACAGCCCCACCTCCACGCTGCGCCGCGACGCTTCGCCACCGCTGTCAATGGGTTTCAGCCTTCATTTATTATGGGTAGGTCCAATGATTGTCAAACATTTATAAACACGAATCTGGCGTGCACCACGGTTCGGCTAGGCTGGAGATTTATTGAAATATTGTGTTCATTAGATCGATAATAACTAAATTGTTCAGCATGAGACATAATTGTCGTGGAATCTCGATTACCTATTTATAAGCGCTCAGTTTTCTGTACACAATTATTTAAATAAAAAGTATTACTTAAGTGGGTGCAGAAAGGGGCGTTATTCGAATAATTCTTTATTCAAATAATTATTCGAATAAACATTTATTCGTCACTTATTTATTCGCGAATAATTTATTCGTCTACACTTTCGAATGACGAACGATTTATTCTCATTTCATTAGAATAAATCCTCGAACAATCCACGAATAATATTTAAGGATGCGGTTGCTCGTTACTTACAACACGTACCATACACGAATGTAATGTTAACAGGTGATGTATTTCTATTGCCGTTATAACAAAAAATACTTTAGAACGGAATAATAATTTTTTTAACCTGTTTTTTTCTTTTACAATCGTAAGATCGATCAAATCGATCTAGTCCCAAACTAAGCAGAGCTTGTACTATGGGTACTAGACGATGATAAACATCTTATATAGATTGTTCAGTCCTCGCCTAATGCTAGGAACTGAGCGCGCCTCACTATCCTTGGGTCTAATTCTTGCCAGTAATGGCTATCAAAAGTGTCAAAATATGATTAACTTAATGGATTCCCGGCGACACGATATTTGTCAATTCTGTGTAGCTTCCGTCAAGGTCCAGTCAAAGTCAAGTTAAATCAAGTCTCCCAAGCTGGTCTCCGAGGCCAAGGGAAGCGCCGTGTCTTACCACGGTCAGCCGGGCCGTCAATACGCGGTCCACTAAGCACATATCACCAAATGTCACTGTTTCCACCAAAACGACTCGGGCCTTCAGGCCACCAAACGCGAGTATCCAAGTACTGTCTACCAATACACAAACAAAACACTCGGACACCCGTGTGCCTACAAAGCGAGCAATATTACCAAAGAACCACGTTTTCCGCACGAACGTGTTCACAGTGAAAATTTATGACAAGCAAAAAAGTGACAGCCAAGTGTCACCTACAAAACCACAGACTAAAAGGGCGTACACGAGAGGCGTTTAAGGGGCGGGCAGACGATCGGCCCGAACATAGATAAATAAATAATTACTTCATCATATCAGCCGTAAGAAGTCCACTGCTGGACATAGGCCCAAAGAGTGCCACAATGGCCGGTCTTGCACCACCTGCATCCAGCGGACTCCCACGAGCTTTACCAGGTCATCAGTCCACCTTGTAGGGCCTACCCACGTAATAAATACTTATATACATACATAAAAAACATCCATGACTCAGGAACAAATATTTGTGATCATCAAACAAATAAATGCCCTTACCGGGATTCGAACCCGGGACCTCCGGCTACGTAGGCAGAGTCACTACCAACTAGGCTACAGGGTTTGGTTGTCCCAGGTTGGGAGCCCCCATACAACAAATCGCACTTGGCCAGTTTTTTTTTGTCAATTCTTGACCCCCCTATCATTATCCTGTTAATTCCTTAAATGGACTCTCCCCGCCTCATAAAATGACTCATCATCATCATATCAGCCGAAAGACGTCCACTGCTGGACATAGGCCTCCCCCAAAGAGTGCCACAATGGCCGGTTCTGCGCCACCCGCATCCGCTGGATAAAATGACTACCGTCATCTAATAGCCCCCCCCCTGTTTTGAAATGAATATCTGTGTGTATTTAGGGTTCCGTACACCGAAAGGAAAAAACGGAACCCTTATAGGATCACTTTGTTGTCCGTCTGTCAATACCCTTTTTCTCAGTAACGTGTGGAGATATCAACCTGAAATTTATATCAAATACTCAAGTTTACTGTTTCTTGAAGCAGTAAAAAAATCAAACTTCCAAGCCAACGCAATCAAAAGATACAGCCGTTTATGCCGCAAATTTCCGTAAGTATTCGAAACCCGCAAGGGAATCAAAACCTACAGGGTACTTCCCGTGAACTCAGAAACTTGAAATTTGGTAAGAAGCAACGCCTTGCGAAAACCGTAATTTTTTTGTTACACACTGAAAATGTAATGTCCAGTATACACTGACACGCACTAAGTATGTGAATACATACTTAGTGAGTGTCAGTTTATAGTGGACTTGTTTCTATTGTACGGGGTGGTCCGGAACCCTCAGTGCGTGAGTCTGACTCGGATTTGACCGGTTTTTTTGTCACCCGTGGTAAAGCCGAAACATAAAAAATAAAACGGGTGAAATAATAACACTTAATATCCGTTTCACCTTGCACGGCGATGTTAATTGGTACCCTTGATGAAGCGGTCACCTCTTTCTAAGAAATTTTGAAACTAGGTATCACTGTTCTGTCTGTAGGAAAATATTACGTTTTTGAGCTCCATTAAAAAGCATTCCTACAATATTCGTTCAAGATATTATTCCCGAAAAGCATTACGAAGGATTATGTGAATGATTAAGTTATTCGCGAATAAATATTGGCGAATAATTATTTGAAACATTTATTCGTCAGTCACGAATAATCCTATTTATTCTTATTCGTTAATCGTATTCGAATAAATTTTGCCCATCTCTGGGTGGGTGACAATAAGCATATCGACTACCGTAGTTTCAAAGGGCGTATGGGACAAAATATCGAAAATGAGTTGAAATGCAGTCATACTCAGTTTTTTTTTCTCTATCGGTTGGTATAGAAGAAATGTCTCTGATACATTTTGTCGTAACTCTCAGTTCATTGTACGATACGCCATTTTGCATTGTGAACTTTTACACAAATGTGTCTGTTACGCCAAAATACTCTTGCTTTAAATATTAAATAAGTAGTAATTTGTAATTTCATAAATCGAATAATTCTTAGCTTTCACTTATTAGGGTTCCGTACCTCGAAAGGAAAAAAACGGAACCCTTATAGGATCACTTTGTTGTCCGACCGTCCGTCCATCCGTCTGTCAAGACCCTGTTTCTCAGGAACGCGTGGAAGGGTATCCAGCTGAAATTTATACCAAATACTCAAGTCTACTGTCCCTTGGAGCTGTGAAAAAAACAAACTTCTAAGCCAACGAAATCAAAAGATACAGCCGTTTATGCCGCAAATTTTCTAAACTCGCAAGGGAATCAAAACCTACAGGGTACTTTCCGTGAACTCTGAATCTTGAAATTTGGTACGAAGCAACGTCTTATAGCACAAATAAAGAAAAATCTCGAAAACCGTAAATTTAATTACATCACTGAAAATTTTATGTGGATTTTTTTCTATTGTAGGGGATGGTCCAGAACCCTCGGTGTGCGAGTCTGACTCGCACTTAACCAGTTTTTTAAAGCTTACCACGATCATGCCATCATCTCTTACATTTACTTAACAGTGTGTTCATAAGAGTTTGCTTATGTTTACGATAATAAAAGAAAATCAATCGTCCCTTACGCCCTTTGGACCAGGGTTTTCAAAGGGCGTAAGGGACAAACTGTGAATTTTTCATTAGAGCTAAAAATCCTACAATTAGGATATTCCATTATATTTGTTTTATTTGTACACGGCGCGGTCGGTGCAAAACACGTAATTGAAATAAACTCGTTATGACGTGTTCGTCGTGCGCTCGCCCGCTGGCGCCCCTCGCACCCACCGCTTGCATCTGGCTCCACGACAAGGTCGCGAGTATTTTCAATTAAATTTTCAATTTCTTAAGCGTGAAATTAACGTGGTTAATTTTGATGAAAACATGATTATCGTACACAAAAAGCTATTAGTAAACAAAAATTTCATAGTTACTATTTATAACTACTGAGGAATACATTATTATTAAAACGTTAAAAATAAATGTTTAATTTTTGTCTTAAATTTCTAAAAAGACGCAATATAGCTTAAACAGATAAAATCATCATAGTTACCATTTTGGCTTGTCTAGATAATGAGATCAGAGGAAAACTGTGAAAAAAAACGTATATGCGAATTTGATTTCAGTTTAATTTTGCTATTAGGTGATCGCATTTGAATGTACCTCAAAGTTATACTAACAAGGTATTTGGTTACCTTTTTTACTTTTCGGAAAAAGTTAGGTAGTGTACGTTAACTCGTGTTTTTTTTTAATACGGTTACGATCGCGGATTTTTTACTTAATATATGTTATTAATATTTCATACTGAATAGTAAAATCCGATAAAATAATAAAAACAACGAGTTTACGAATTATGTCCAGGGTAAGCTAATTTGATTGGTCTAAAGAGGTGAAAGCAAGATGCACATTAAATATAAAATGAGATTAATATTGCCAAAATGCTACACCTTGGTGGAAACCGCAGTCAAAGCTCTGGCCTATTACGTCGTAACATACGTAACGTACCTAAATATGTGCAATTTTATATACAAAATTTACAGCAGACATATTATGTACATAATACTTACTTTTGTAGCGAGGAAATTACAATCGGGAGCTTCGTTTAAAAACCTCTCAATGTTGGAATCCGTTAAAACTTTGGATTTCTTGGACTTGTGGCCCAGTGACAAGCAACTAGTTTTGGGTACGTTTAGAAATGCAACTAGTTTTGGGTACGTTTCGTCTTCAGTGCTGCTTTGAGCATCGAACAGATGCTCCACATGGTTGTCGGTTGTTTGTTATGGGATAACTCGATTAAGTACGACAGAAGTACTGCTTCCAAGATGTTGGTTGCTCTTTTATCCGATCGCCATTTTTTTGAGGGCATTTCTCAACTCTTGAAAAAAACTAGACTTATAATAATACATGTTCGCGATAAATATCGCATTTTTTCGTTGTATTAAAGAATAATGAATTAGTAATATGATTAAAATAATATTAGAGTTAATATAGGTTTAATATTTTATACGAGCTCTTATTTTGTTTCGGAACGAGTTTTTCGTTCCCGCTTTTTGAGGGCGAAAGTTTCGAAGTCGAATGACGAATCGACATATTTTATCTCTCTCTTTTTTCGTTACAGAGTAAAAGTGACAGAGAGAATGAAGTTTAAATGTTCCAAGTTTATATTACACTACACCCCGCAGTATGAAAAGATGACCTGCGACTAACCTACGATATGAAAAATTGAAAAGTTAGTTTTTTAACGCTCGCAGCACAATAGCATTTTCCTCACTGGTTTCAAGCAGCAAAACCGCCATGTTCGAGCCGCTGAGGTGAAAAATAAAATAAAGTACCAGCACTTAACCTATAGGATAAAAAACCAAATACTAACATTTCCTAAAGAAAAAAATTGTGTTCATTGCCATCGTAGCTTTTTTTTTTGATGTTGTCTGAAATAAATAAATAATAATAAATATAACGGTCAGAGTACCGATAGGAAAGGGAGACCAATTTTGGACTTCAATTTTTTTTTACCAAAATGTGTCGAAAACATGTAAAATAGTTGTCTTCATAATAGTATTTTTCACAATAGTGTTATAATAGAGAGCTTTTTAGTCGAGTACCGTGTTTAGGCCACGAAGCTTGCTGAGTGGCCTAAGTAAGGTACGAGATTAAAAAGCTTGATTATGACACTATTGTGAACAATACTTTTTTTGTACTCGACGATTAAAATATGTGTATTAAGATTTCATAGAGAATACTGCAACGTCACTCTTTTCATAGTTGTAGTCCATGTTACTGTCGAAACAATCGAAATAACTACTTTTCGATACGCTCCAGACAACTAAAATAAATTCGACCAATCACGTGGCTGCTTTACTGAACTGTAATGAATTGGACCAATAGAATCGCTTTGATGTCGTACGCTCGTTGATGTCTTTTAAGATATCAACAAGCGTATGAGCGATGAGCTGCACTTCGTTTCAACAGTATCGAGTTTGTTTAATTAGTTCAGTTGACTCGTAGAAAATTAATTTTAATGAACTCGTACAAAAAGTATTGTTCACAATAGTGTTATAATCAAGCTTTTTTAATCTCGTACCTTACTTAGGCCACTCAGCAAGCTTCGTGGCCTAAACACGGTACTCGACTAAAAGGCTCTCTATTATAACACGATTGTGAAAAAAACTATTGTACGATTACATTAAAATTAATTTTCTACGAGTCAACTGAACTAATTAAACAAACTCGATACTGTTGAAACGAAGTGCTGCCTATCGCTCGTACGCTCGTTGATATCTTAAAAGACATGAACGAGCGTACGACATCAACGAGTAAACTCAATAATCAAAGCGATTCAATTGGTCCAATTCATTACAGTTCGGTAAAGCAGCCGCGTGATTGGTCGAATTTATTTTAGTTCTATTTTCAAATTTTTTTCGGTTGTCTGGAGCGTATCGAAACAGTTATTTCGATTGTTTCGACAGTAACATGGACTACAACTATGAAAAGAGTGACGTTGCAGTATTCTCTATGAAATCTTAATACACAGATTTTAATCGACGAGTACAAAAATATATTTTTTTTAGTTTAACTAGTAACAAATAAAGTGTACTTCTCTTCAGTTGATGTGTCTCGGTAAGTTATTATAATATTTTTTCGACATGTTACCTATGTGGTCCCTGTGAGATCATTTGAAGTTTGGCTACAGTTGTTTGGATCAGATCCTATCTCGGTCGCAAATAATGGATTCCATTAATCATATCCTTAGTGTGGGTGTAAAGGCTAGGGTGTTTCCGCACGAATTTGCACGTCTCAAGAATATACAATGTTAGTATGTTTAGTTTTACAAAATGAGGTCTACATGATTCGTCATTTCGTATATTACTAGGATCCTAATGCATTTTTTTTCTATTAAAAATTAGCGGGTTGAGCAGGAGATAAAACCGTTAATTAAGTTTAAGTGGATACTTCTTTATTGGCTATGGAACCCTAATATATCTGAATTAATTTACTAAAATCTGTATAAGTACAGATAAATCGGTATACTTAAATGGCAACATTGACTGACGTAGCTCATTTGACTCGCGATACATTGATAATTTACTTTAAAAACAAAGTTTTAACCGACTTCAATTCAGTACCTACTCCGCCAAGCCACATGAACATTTCCACATTTATTTTCCAATTTACCGCATGAACTGATTTCCGAGAGCTATTAGAGAAAAAAACCAAATCGCTGTATGTGGGCCGATAATGTTTGAGGGCTTCCGTCAATTCCTCAATGATCTAAGAGTCACCTTTGGCACTTCTTTGTTTGCTATTTCAACGGAATGATATCAGAATCGGTGACGTACTTTTATAGTTTGAAGTACATCATTGACAAGGTCCACAAGCCATCTGTGGTCTCTATCATCACTTTCACTTCACCAAATTTATGATTTCCGGATGTAACTACACTAAATACACGAGTTATAATAGAAAACACTGAAATTACTACACGCGTGCCATAAGGCACGCGTGTAGTAATTTCAGTGTTTTCTATCACTTTTGTAGAGAAGTCTAATCTGATTTCAAATAATTGTTTGTTACATGTTTTAATCCTTCATTATTTAGCATTAGTTGTTAATCACAAAATGTTATTTAGTTTATGTGGCGGACATGAAAATAATGCTGACTTGTCCGCCATTTTTAACCGACTTCAAAAAAAGGAGGAGGTTCTCAATATGGTTGTTTTTTTTTTATTTGTTTTACCTCAGAACTCCGTCATTTATGAACCGATTCGTACCATTCTTTTTTTAATTGAAAGAATATGCTTTCAGGTTGGTTTCATTATTTTCAAAACTCCAGTTAAATGATGGGAACCATGAGCAATTGAGGGAACTCCTCAAATATATAAATATATAAATATTTGAGGAGTTCCCTCAATTGCTCATGGTTCCCATCATTTAACTGGAGTTTTGAAAATAGTGAAACCAACCTGAAAGCATATTCTTTCAATTAAAAAAAGAATGGTACGAATCGGTTCATAAATGACGGAGTTCTGAGGTAAAACAAATATAAAAAAAATTAAAAAAAACAACCATATTGAGAACCTCCTCCTTTTTTTGAAGTCGGTTAAAAATGGCGGACAAGTCAGCATTATTTTCATGTCCGCCACATAAACTAAATAACATTTTGTGATTAACAACTAATGCTAAATAATGAAGGATTAAAACATGTAACAAACAATTATTTGAAATCAGATTAGGCTTCTCTACAAAAGTGATTCCGGAAGTCACGTGATACATTTTGAACTGTACCCCTATACAAGAACGCGAGCAAAGAAGTATCCACTTCAAAATAACTTGGGAACATCAGTACGTATGGGGCAACAGCCCCATAGAACAATTCCGTACTGTAACCATGCTTGGGCAAATACATGATAAGCGGAAATTGCTGTTTTTAGATCGGCATGTTTTTTTATTTCCCTTAGGTGAACTGGGATAGTTTTATGGCAATTTTATCTATGTGACATTTCCAGTTTAAATTTTGGTCCATTTGTTTACCTAGCAAAGACCATGAATTAACTCCTTCCATTCTAGAGCAATTATAAAAGGGTTGCAATTAATGCATTTACTTTAAATGGTCATTTCGCCTTCAAATTTACTGAGTTGTCTACTAAATTAATAGGTCAGCGACTAATTTTAAGCGTCTAATATAGTAGTTTATGTGACTGTACATAATGCAGGGCATTAACCACGAGTGTGGGTTTATGAAACGATCCGAAGGCGAGTTTCATAATAACATCACACGAGTGTCTTAATGCCTAATTATGTACAGTTACATACACTAATTTATCTATCCACATATCATAAGCCTCCATGATGCATTCAGGAGCCCCATATTATGACCGGCATCGCGCACTGACCTGTATTACACACTGGACAGGCTGTTCCATACAAATGACAGCTAATTTTGTGTGCCAATATGAAGCGCCACTGCGAGTGTCCCGAGAACTAATTTTGACGTTTATTGCAAATGGCCACCGTAGGAGATTGCAACAGCGTTGTGATTTTTAAGTATTTTAATTTTATTTCATGGTATTTAAGTGGGATTTCATATCATATTGTGAAATTTGAGCTAAATAAACATGAGGAAATGTGTGTTTTGTAAAACTCGCTACAGAAAAGGGAGTAAAACGTCATTTCACAGGTACGTGTATTAAATTGTTGGTTTTATTCAAAATTGACCTGAAATTGTGTCTAAAGCATTGGTTACTATCTGAAATTTGTTTGTAATGTTATCTTATCTATATTATGATGGTTTAACGATGTATTTCGAGCGGATTGATGTAAAAAAATGTTTCGTTTAAAATGCACTAATGATTGACAAATTCTTATCGATAAAATGTCGATATTCAATAGCAAAAGTTGATTTAGCTCAAGTTGATTCAGTAGTTGTTCTACACCCGTCTTTCGGCATTGTGGTAGTATTATCTACTCTTAAAACTAGACTGCTTCTGTCAATAAACATCGGTAGAATTAAAAAATAAACAATAAAACATGCGAGGTCAATTTAATCGACGACTGAAATTTGAGTCTTATAATACGTATGCAGAAAAATAGTCGTAGTTTTAGTATTTTTTTTTGTTGTTTCTCATTATCATTACACAATAATATATAGATCTAGTAATTAATTGTTTTTGCAGATTTACTTCCGAGTTGACGCTAAGAAACATGTGGTTACAAAATATGAATGCCTTGAACTGGACCCCAAAGGAAACAGATTATCTTTGTTCCAAACGTAAACAAACCTTATATTTCATATTTTCAAACAAACAACGCTATATTTTTGATACACTATGAATTCATTTCACTAAAAATATTACAATGTATATTGGCTGTGATGTGAATGTATATTTTTCAAAATAAAAATGTGAGAAGTATTTGTATGTTTTATTTTGTATAAGCTACCGCTGCTGTACTTGGCGCGTTACGCGAATTTCTTATCTTTGAATGGGTAAAAGCGTGTTTCTATAGGTATTATAAATTCCTACCACATTCTATAACCTATCTAAACTAAAATTGTTTTTCGGAGATTATTCAAATTCGAGATATTTCGAGAAAACTGTGTAACGTACCCGACACAAATTTGTAACAAAATTGTTTTTTTCTCTAGCAATATTTTTGAGTTAATTATGAATTTATACTCAATACTCAATACTCAATACTCAAGTGAATGTCCGCAAGGTAAGCTTAATGTAAATGTACATTAATATCATCGATATATTATCATTACCACAGTTGACTTCGAACATCATTAATTTTAGTTCCATGGAGGATGCCTACAACGCCAAAATGGCGACACTCAAATAGGCACAAAAATATTGCGACAGCAGCCAGTCCAGTGTGTAAATAATACAGGTCAGTGGCATCGCGGCGTTGTTTTCTGGCAGCTGTAAACGTTTTTTCTTAATTCAGAGACAAACTAGAGTCAAATCCAACTATCATTGTCACATTTGTCAAATTAGTATGCAAATTGGCAATTCATTTCGAACTAAACGTCATCTCGACTGATATTAGAATAGAGGTCAAATCAAATTTCTTTGATTTCAGAAATGTTCGAAATTTGAATGAAATAATATTATCAAAATCGATGTTATTATTTAGCAATAATAACATTTTCACAGATAAGAAATTTGTTCTAACAAAACAGTCTATTTTTATGGTGGTCATAATGTGCGGTTCTTGAACGCATCATGGAGGGTTTATGATATTTGGATAGATAAAATACTTTTCGAGCGACCGTATATTGTGTAATTCAAGCTACGTTATTATGACTCGGCATGGTGATTATTTTATAGCAACTAAATTTGTAATAATATGTCTACATATTTTAAGCTTCTAATAAGTGTCTCTATTGCATCTATAAAATAATTTCAACGGACTCTAATTTCATATTGTCACCTCTATTTTTATAAGTAATTGATGACTGAATCTACTATAATTGAACATGAAATTTACTTAATATTGTCATCAAAAAATGGTCAATGATAGCTCTAATTTCATATTATCACCTCTATTTTACAAGCTTTCTATTCTATTAACTTGCAATGTATGTATGCAACTAAACTATATTTGTTCGGGTGGAATCTTGCATCTCAATTTTGAAGCATTATTCGACCGATTGAGATAAAATTTGGGTAAAGGCATAGTTTGGATGACAATTCAATATTATGGTACCATCGAGCTGATCTGATGATGGAGGCAGGAGGTTGCCATGGGAATTCAGGACTTAACCGATTTAACCCCATTGAGTTTGGGCTCGTTAGAATCGTCTCTCGAAAGATTGTTGAGCGTGACTAGACAGCGGGGCTCCTATTTCTGGGCGGTTTGCCCTTTCGGGCATCTGAAGCTGCCTAACGAATCTAACCTACCTATTGTTTCGCGAATATGCGAGGGCTGGTTATGTTTAAGGCGAAATAGTGAGTTTGTGTTAGGGAAATTAAATCAAACAGTCATCACTACAAAGTATAAAACAAAGTCGCTTCCCGCTGTCTGTCTGTCCCTATGTATGCTTAGATCTTTAAAACTACGCAACGGACATTGATGCGGTTTTCGCCATCATTATCGTATCTTGTCGCATCAGGCCATACAGCCATTTTTGCAGCAAAACATTTGCCCCCTTAATTTCAATTAAAGATTCGATTGGCAATCAAATATAATTAAAGCATAGGACAATTTTTGGAGCAAAAATCGTTACTTTATTTCAAGCACAGTAATGAGAATCAATCTCTTGAACAAAAACTTTATTCAATAAATACGGACTATGATTTCAGTACTTCCTTACCTAACTCCAACCCAGAGGTCAATAAATAAATACTTAGTATTAAACTCATGACTTCATCAACAAAGGGAATGGGTACAGTTTGCAATTAAAGCACCAACTGCCAACAAACTGTTTTATGATAGAACATTATGTAATCATTTAGGAGGTAGCAAAAAATAAACGATTTAAAAAAT
This sequence comes from Epinotia brunnichana, assembly GCA_963854355.1. NCBI lineage: Eukaryota > Metazoa > Arthropoda > Insecta > Lepidoptera > Tortricidae > Epinotia > Epinotia brunnichana. The sequence continues at coordinate 16,829,667 of OY977954.1, forward strand.
CTATCAAACTGTACCCATTTTCATTGCAGAATACACATATTTAACTTCAGTTGTATATATCACAACACAAGTACACACAAGTTTATTACATTCAAAGTCGTCTAGATTAATAAAAGATACTCTCTCACATTAACGCTAATGAAAGTTTAGGTGACGGATGTAACTTAAATTAAACGGACAGGTAGGTGACGCTCGCCTTGGGTTCAACACCTTCCAACCAGATTCTCTGAAAAAAAGAACATGTATGTTTTATTACAGGCAAAAGAATGAATTTTTTTTTAGTCACTCCACTCTTCATACGACAAAAAATATAAAATTGTTTTATAGATGACGTCACCCGCTTGGTCATATTTTTGGAGAGCACGTAATTCCATATGGACTGAGTAATTCCATTTTAAAGATAGACGGGTAATTTTGGGCAAAAGTATGTTGCACAATTGTAGCGTCTTCACAGACGGACATAATCATAGCAAAAACTCGATTTCGTAAAATATGTCATTTATGTTGTTTTTGTAAACATCCCTTCAATTGAATGCAGTGGAAATGAGAGCCTTGCGACATATACTGTGTGGGGTGAGTTTGAGGGATATACAAATACAAAAAAAAAATACAAAAATACAAAAAAGGGCATACTATGGGCATGTAGAGAGGATGGATGAAAGAAGATTAACAAAGAGAGTGCATGTATCAGGGAAAAAGTGGGTAGTACAGTTGGAATCTAAGGGGACGACCTGGTCGAACTTTTTCCGAACAAATCGGAGAAATCCTGAAGAAAAGTCAGGTCGAGAGTACCTTAAACTGACGAGCATGTATGAAGAATTGGAGAATGTAATGAAAGTGAATGATGCAAAAAAGTTTTGTCAAGATTGTAGCAAGTGGAAATCCGTCACATTTCAAGAATTTTTAAGACATCGTATTATTTAGTGTCTTACTAGAAATTCAAACGTTCAAACTAATAATTAAATTTAATTCGGTTTTCAGTTTTTTTACCGGGTTTTTAAGACGCTTAGCGATTCAAAAGCCTATATTAAACATTTCTATTTCTAGACGCGCGTATCTCCTAAGCCTCCGCGCTGACTGTAAAGCAATTTTTTTTTTGCATCATGCTGAGCTGGGCTCATTTTGTGACACTGACACGGCATATACGTACCTACATACGGTTTTTTTTTTAATTATAACCTGTGTTTAACATATAAATGTTGGAATTGGAAATTGAAAGCTTATTCGGGTCGGGACATAGTTGGTTTTTAGGGTTCCGGAGCCAAAAGGCAAAAACGGAACCCTTATAATAGTTTCGGTCTGTCCGTATGTCACAGCCATTTTACTCGAAAATGTATAGTTTATTTTTTAGGGGTGCTCTCCAAACATGAACTGAAATACGAACGGAAACATGTGATATGACATTTAAACGTCGGTTGAGAAACTTTCTGTTGGATAAAACTTTATATTCTGTAAGACCCAGTTCCCACTATGTCGTCTGTCGGGACGATTTTTTATCGTGTGTGTATTAGTACATTATGATACAAGTGTGCTATGTTGGTCATTACACTCGAGTCGGTTTTTAAGCCTGAGCCGAAGGCGAAGGCTTAATGGAGACGAGAAGTGTAATGACCAATGCTCACGTGTTTCATACGACGTTTTTCAACACATTTGCGAGGAAAAAAATAAAATAAAAAATGAAAATGTTAAAAGATATGTAATGAAAAGGCACTAGTGCGATAATGTAATGTAAAAGTCACGGCATGGGTAATATTCTGCATTATTTTGCTAATATTTAAAAAGATATGTAATGAAAAGGCACTAGTGCGATAATGTAATGTAAAAGGCACGGCATGGGTAATATTCTGCATTATCAGTGTAAATACGCTGCAATAAGACCTCAACACATTTGCTCGTAACGTGCCTCTTATTGTGCCGATTTTGGGCTCATAATCCTGGGTATTAAACACGCGTGTTTAATAACATTACGACACTCGTGTAATTATGTTTATATCCCGATTAAAACACGTTAGCACCTTGCAGCAAGGTGTATGTATGGACTCGGCGCATTCTTAAATTGACCGGGTTATACAGGTTTGTTTTTAATTCTCGGCAAATGGATTCTTACTCGACTAAACAAATTAAATCCTTCTTGTGGATTAATTGATTATTTCTTGTTGGATATGATATAGAAACGTTTCATTTAGTAACTATTTACTTTTGATAACATTTTACATGAATTTATATTGAATAAGAAAATATTTATTTTATTTTGTATTGGCTGGAGATTCCATCTGCAGCAAGCGCACTGCGCGAACTTCACGAAAAAAAATTGTTGCGCGCCATTATAGGTAATTTCACAAATATTTGTAAAAATTGATGATGCGTGTTTGGTTATATTTAAAAATGTTGATTCGTAGTGAATAGAAAAGTGATAAATAGATTTGACGCCACTGTACATTCTTGGAGATGTACAAATATGTGAGTAAAAACCTGTTGTCATCAATAACTAAAGGAAACAACTTAGGAGCCTGTAACATGTTCATTTTATGAAAAGGATTTTTTCCTCGCAAATGTGTTGAAAAACATCGTATGACACGCGTGAGCTTTGATAATTACATCCTCGGCTCTATTATCACGCTCACCTGCGGTTCGCGTGACAATTCCGCCTCTGATGTGATGATCAACATACCTCACTTGTATCATAATGTACTATTATATGAAGTTGTTCACACTTGTCGGACACCAATTTGTATGAGGCGCCGACACCCGATTTAAAATCGTCCCGACAGACGACATAGTGGGAATGTGCTCTTAGTGAATTTTTGACTTAACTGCGTACTGTGACATTGTATTTGATTTCGTGTTTTTGACATTCTAAGTACCTACCTATTTAAAATATTATAGCTGATCTCGTGTTGTTGACATTGTATTTAAGATATAATTAAATAAATTACCTAATTAAATTACTTACATGATGACGATCCTTTTCAGTGACATTTTGACATGAAATGTTAATGTATTTTTTGATTTTGCCTTATTTGTTTTGTTTTTAATTCTGTTGTATTTTATTTATCAAATGTATAGACGACCACAATAGGGATTCTTTTAAATTGACATTAATTAATTTATAATGTATTGTGTAATAAATACATCTAGTCTAATCTAATCATGTACTTAAAAGAAAGTCAAAAAAAAATCATTATTCGGTAGGCCTTTCAAAATAAGATAAGATAAGTTTTCTTAGTATTTTTTTTGACTAAGGGAATTTAGTCGGCGATAATCGGCCTGAAAGTCACAAAAATTGTGTCCCTGCCTCTAAATTTCAAAAGGTGTGACAAAAAAAAATCATGGACATAGTGCTTATTAAATTGTTTCACCGAAAATTATTTTAAACAAGATTGGTTCAAAGGTTTTCGAGATATTGCTGAAAAACTGCGTTCCCTATAGAACATGACGCAAGTGCCATAAGATTTTTTTATAGGCACGGAACCCTTCGTTTTGCGTGATCCGACACGTACTTGGCTGGTTTTTTTTTATTCATTTGGCGCATCAACTGCATTACATACATACTGGCTAAAGAGTTTGAGCGATAAGATCTGTGACCCTCGTTTCGGCTCTTACTCCTTACTCGGTCCAACAAATCTCGAGACAGTACAGTCGGGCATAGCAATTTATGGCACCTTTGGGCCAGATAGGAGCTGGATATAAAAATTAAATTTATATTCCTTCTTGCACTGTAATATTAATTTCTTGTTTTAATTTAGTTTACTTATTCATTTTGTGTTTATATCAGTAGTTTTGCTTTAAGTTACCTAGTTTATTCAGAATTTAATCTTTAACCACGTACATTACTAAGTAGATGATCCACGTCTTACGAGTACGTAAATAATGAAACTATTAAAGATCCGAAATCAACTTACAAGGACCATTTTATCATCTCCGAACTCCCTGTTCATATGCAGCACCTTCCCATCAGGGAAATTCATGACCGATTTCAGTGTCTCTCCCTCCAGTGTGAAGGTGTTCTTCGTGACAATGCCATCAGGGGTGGTGAAGTCTTTTTCTACTCCCGGCGCGATCTGCTGGCTGAGGATCTCCTTGTCTCCCGCGCTGACGACGTACTGGATGGTGCCGTCTCCGTTGTCCAGGAAAGAAGAGACGCTTTCTGTCTGTCTGAGGAGGGCTCTGGTCTTCTCAGGGACCTCTGAAATTGAAAGTATACGCAATTAAAATATTACACTACACCGCTTAGTCTAGTGACCAGAAGGTCTAAGGGCTGATAAACTTGAGCATTAACTTGTACCTGAAATAGAGCATTCGCCGTTTCAAACAACGAACAGAGACAGGCATAAAGCCATACACCGAACATTTTCACAATCGTTCTATCGGACGATCTAGTAAACCAGTCAATACCAATCATGACTTTACACTGACTGGAAGGCTAGTGAGTACCAACAGCGACATGCGTGGGCGGAGAATTATGGTGCGGCACGATAACAAAATGGCTCGGCTCGGAAAAAAAGCTCGAAGCACTGCCGTTTCACTAGAATGCACACTGGTTCCTCGCCCATACTAAGGTTCGTCAAAAATACAAAACATGTGATATTGCCAAATTTATTTCGTTAAGACTACTTAAACGAATACACATACCTATTTGAATGAAAAAATACTTCGTTTATAAATGGCTTTATTTGCTCCATACACCGTGTTTTGTAGCACCCCGTGCTGGGAAGAATATACATCGGCGTAGCACCTTAATTACTCGAAAAGTCGGATTAGAGCGGATTATTTCTGAATTGAATCGTATAAAATAAGCTTTAACCTAACGGTTAATAATAATATCGACCGGGGGAAAAACCGGGATGTGTTTTGAAAGTCAACATGTAATTGACTTAAATTACAATAAAACATTACAGAGCATTCGAATGCTCTGTAATGTTACATTTGCTGGGATGCTCATTACAACAATCACAAGTGAATGCTGATGTGTAAATATTCAGCACCTTAACGAAGCTAATGTTTGACACACATTTGTCTGTATTTGTCTCTTAGACATTTGTAGTGGCTACCAAGCGAAGTATGAGCTGCCTTAGTAAGAAAAATTGAAAGCAATTTAGGCTACTTTTTTTAAAATCCGAAAGCAAGTGAGTGGCTAATTAACTCTTCGAATGTTCTACACCTCACTTAAGTTAGGTATAATTAGTAACGCAAAGATACGTGCGAAGTTCCTAATTACGTGATAACATTACCTACTTATGTACATTATCTTGTTGCTGACTAAAGCATTTGATTTAAAAAGCATAAGGATTGATATCAATTTTGACGACATGTTTAAGGCGAAACGTTTACGTGTCACTTACATATACTTACAAACGATACTGGGACATATGCTTATTTCACACGAGTGAGTTGAGGCAGAGCAGTAGACAGTTCAGTACTGTGGCGCTACCACGAACTTCGAATCTCGAACTTCGTATATCTCCGTTTCGGTCGCTCGAGTACCATAAACCATAAGTGCGATAGAGACGGAGATATGCGAAGTTCGAGATTCGAAGTTCGTGGTAGCGCCGCTGCTACTGTTTGAACGCACGCGCCAGGACAGAACAGCGGCGCTACCACGAACTTCGAATCTCGAACTTCGTATATCTCCGTTTCGGTCGCTCGAGTACCATAAACCATAAGTGCGATAGAGACGGAGATATGCGAAGTTCGAGATTCGAAGTTCGTGGTAGCCTGCCCTCGTGTGAAATGAACAATAGCGATGTGCCGTTGACAGGAATTTCCGAAATGAGAATATTTCCAATAACACTGCCACTGCCAACATTGTTGCCGCAAGTGGGAGTTTTGGACAGATGAGGCAAAAAAAGAAGTACCTATTTTACGATTGGTCTAAAACTGCAATAAAGTAAACGGGTGATTCTACGAGCGTTCCAACCGCCGTCAGTAGCTTGTATTTTTTGGATCTTTTTTCCGGTAAATTTGTAGCAGGTACCTACTAGGTAGCATGGTTAGCTTTTTTTAAGCGGTTCTAGTTCATTAAAGAAACCAGTTATCATTTAAAATGAAACATAGTGAAACTTTTTAAAGCTTTTTTTTGTGTTAATTTAATTTCGACTAAGGAAAGAGTTAAAGCAATGACGCGTATCATCCACCCATTGCCCACTCCGCCCATTTTGCCCACCCCACCCATTGTACTCATTGTCCGCTCATTGTGGCACTCTATAGGGGAGGCCTGTGACCGTCTTTCGGCTGATACGAGTATGATGATGATGATGATGATGAATAACGTATGGCTCGCGGTATTTGAGCTCCCAAAGTGTTGTGAAAAAAATAATTGTCGCCAGGTATTCGATTGAAACAGCTTTTCATTATATAAGCAGAGTACACACATTTTTAGGCAACCGCTGCTTCAATCGGTTGCCGCGCGACAATTTTTTTTTCTATTTCCGCTGTATACACCGGACTACAGAGGCATGAAATCTAAGTTTGTGTATGACCGCACGCCAGCCCACATGTGGACACTATCCAATTCAATTTCAACTGCACCTTGGTTGCCTTGTACCCTGCCCACTCGAAAACCCGAACTAAAACATGAACTGACCCTCAGGTCTGCTGAAGGAGCAGAACAACAACATTGGCAACCTTGCCAAGGTAAATGGACCGTGTTTGGGCTCTTTTAATTGTACTTATTGAGAAGAATATAATTGAACTATCTAGACATTGTTCTACGACGAGTAGCTTTCTGAAACACAGCTCTTTAAAAAAACAAAAGAAAAAGAAAACTTTAACAATTTTGAAAAACCCACGACGAATGTTATTGGCAAATAATTAAATAAAATTTTGGAATACCCTCCCTCGACTTAAAAATAAATAATAACATAAAAAGCTTTTCAATAATAGTTTTAAGGGTTCCGTGCTCAAAAGAGTAAAACGGGACCCTATTACTAAGACTTCGCTGTCCGTCCGTCCGTCTGTCTGTCGCCAGGCTGTATCTCAAGAACCGTGATAGCTAGAGAGTTGAAATTTTCACAGATTATGTATTTCTGTTGCCGCTATAACAACAAATACTAAAAACAAAATAAAATAATTGTTTAAGAGGGGCTCCCATACAACAAACGTGATTTTTTTGCCGTTTTTATAGATAATGGTACGGAACCCTTCGTGCGCGAGTCCAACTCGCACTTGGCCGGTTTTTTACCTTTTCGCCAACTATCAAGACATCCAAAAGATACATTGTCACGCCAATATCATTGTTAATATTAAAGATTGAAGGTAGCTTTGACAGCGGACGTCATAATCAAAAAGCCTGCATCACACTAACCTAACAGTAACACACTAACAGTAACCTAACCTAACAATAGCCTAACTTAACAGTAATCCAAATATTATTACTTTTTTACTTTTTAATATATTTTATTAGTACTTAAGTCAGTTGTTCTTAACAACTTTCTGTTCATGTTTACGGGCAACCACTGGGGGCTGCAACACAGTGTAAACTAACGCAGTCTCCAAGGCTCCAGTTGTAACAAACTTATGTTTTTGAACAATAAAGATTTATTACTATTACTACTATTACTATTACACTGGCGCGGCCTGCGGTGGCGGTCCATAGTAAATTTGACAGCCAATGACAAGTTTTCTATTGTCCGCCGCGACCAGGCCGCGCCAGTCTGTGAGAGACCTAACACTATAGACCCCTTGGCGCTACAGGCATAACAACACACGACTCCTTTAAAAGGTGTTCTTGGCGTTCAAAGAGCCATTTCTTTTTCCTTCTGCTTTGTCAGTCATTATACGAACATTCAAAATAAATAAAAAGTTGTAGGTAGTCACCCATTTTGTCCATGAGCTCCAAGATGTTCTCGAAGTCAGTCTTCTGCCATTTCTTGCCGTAGAACGCCATTGTGTCGGTGTGATTACTATCGAAAATGATTAAATAATCAATGTAAATAGTTTTTATACCCATTTCCTAATCAGTTGGATACTTGCCTTTATCTGATAAATCGTTTGCCTAACTCCGGTATAAGTTGTGCGGTCGGAAGGTCATATCTGTTGCAAAAGTCTACTTTTTAAACGATCTTAACATTTATGGATAAGGTTCATTTTTAAAGACCTGCTGAAAAGTAATTCACACTTGTAGTACTTATATTACGTAGAATTGATTATTTAATAAGTAGTGTACGTTACTATAGTCCGTTTCTTCTAGGATTAGAAATACGGTAAACAAAGAAGCAGTCGTCGTCAACCTTTTATGCTTGGGACAAATATTAGATGTTACGAAGTCCTTAACAGAACGAGAACTTAACATGTCTATATTAGTTATTTTATATTTTTCCTTTGTAATAAATAAAAAGTGCGTATTTCCACATCAATTTATTATGTAAATAAAACTATGTAAGTACGATAAAATAAAACAAGTTTTTATTTTGATAGCCTTAATAAGCCCTTTTATTATCACAGAGCTATGCTTTTAAGTACGATATTATATGGTGATTACGCGGTGGGTGCAATTCTACCTTACCCGGAAATTCATCCTTGCTGCAAAGTTCACACACCAACTTGTAAATGTTGACCACCATACGTTTCTCGTTTGTTGTTAATGGACTCTGTTTCTGTCTCTTTGCTTTTGGTGAAGGCAAAACGTTCGGAGGAGAACGAGTCGGTCTTTTTTGCAAGCCAATTGGGCCTGCCTCTGGTTGTCAGCACGCCAACACACACACCGAAAAATAAAATCTTAATATTAATTAACAAATAGATACTCGTACAATAATCTCGTAGTCTGAATTCAATAATTTGTTGATTACCAAGAAAACAAGAAAATGAAAAAATGAACGTGATACGATTGACAATTTTGACAATGTCGACAGCGAAAAAACGGACCGATCGTTTCAAACCTCTTCTTCTTTAGGTTTTTTTATTATGCAACCTTTCCAGAACTGAATAACGAAATTAAAAATAACAAAGTCAAAAAATTTATACTTTCAAAATAAACTTATTGTTGTAAGTATTATTTAGGTATCAATAATAAAAACACTTCTATCATTTTAGGGTCGACAACAATAATATGGCTATTTTAATGGCTGTTTGGGATACTTTGACAGTTGTGTGGCATAAAGTGTCTTATATAAAAGACCTCGTACTTTGTGCTTTATCCTTCTTTCTAATGCTAAAAAAACGCACGTAGCTTACCGTACGGATGACTTGTAGGTATGTATTATCCTTGGAATTATGTTATTATTACTCTATTGTATTTTATTTGCCGATGACATATCTAAAATTAATATAATTATACCCTGTAGTGACATGAAATTATATAATTTAGAAATTAATAATACGATAAGTGACAAAAAATGTGGTTGCAATTGAATAATTTAAAGCCAAATTTAGATAAAACAAAATATATACAATTCTATAATGGAACACATAACGTTAATATTGATGTAAAATATAAAGGTGCACAAATGAATGAAACTGAGAGCATTACATTTTTGGGTATGGTGTTGGATAAAAACTGCAACTGAAAACCACAAATAAACAATTCAATTCAATTCAATTCATTTTTATTTCAGACAAGGTCCATACACATTTGTTAGTAAAAAATAATTAACTTATGACTAAATGAGTGTTAGTTAATAATACTACTTAGGGTCTAAAATTCTCGTGCGCGCGTCTTTACCTGCACATGCATGGACGTCCAGCGGGCTAGCATAGGACTGTCCCAGCGGTAAGCGAACACGCTCAGGATGCTGTTGGGGCTGCCGCGCAAACGAGACAAAAGCGAAGCGCATCTCTTCCTCATCACAGCCGCGAAGCCATCCGTCCGCGCTTCGGCAAACATGCCGGAAGCACTACACCATCGCGGCAGCCCCATCAGCACCCGGAACGCGTTATTGTATTGGACACGAAGTTCGTTGTACGCCCTCTGCGTGTAATTGACCCACAGGCTGCATGAATAAAAAGATACACAAAAGGCTTTGAACAAGGTAATTTTGACATCTTTAGTGCATCTTGGAAACCTGTGGGCCAACATATTGCACCGAACGGCCAACGACCTTCGCTCCCGCTCGATGTCCATGCTGTCGCTCAGGTTATCAGTGACCCAGTGACCCAAATATTTGAACGAGCTGACCTGTTTCAAGGGAACACCTAACAGGGTTACAGGCGGCACATTGTAGGTTTTGGTGCCTGCCTTGAAAACCATCATCTCACTCTTGTTCGCATTATATTTGAGTCCATGGGCCACCGCATACCTTTCACAAATGGCCAGTAGGTGCTTAAGGGCTCTAATTGAAGGAGAAGGAACAAACTCAGGGAAAACTCAGTTGAGATAAAAAGAGTGTTTATCAGCCAAAAGAAATGTGTACGAGTTATTTGCGGCGTCTCACCACGTACATCATGAAAAGCGTTATTCCAGGACCTCAAAACACTGACTGTACCATCACTTTATATAGCTAACATAAGCTACATCCAGAACTGTTTATAAAGTTAAGCGATGTTTGCCATTTTAACACTAGATATCCAAACCGACTTGTATTACCGGCCAAATATAATACCAAGCTTTGTAGTCAAAACTGTTATCCAATAACAATAAAAATTTATAATAATTTACCAAGTGACATAAGGCAACTTTCTCTCAAATCTTTCACAGCTCAATTATTATCCTGATACATCCTGATAGTCTGTCAGACCAGCTTGAGACGACTGGCTTCCCACGTGGCAGTTTGACACACCAGAGCCGTGCTTTAGTTACCATAATTAATTATTTTTACGAGAACATGAGCAAAAGCTGCTTTCAACTCAGACTGGTAGTTTTCGAGATTATCGCCAATATTGGACTTTGCTGTGTATTAGGTAGGTACCTAATAATATTAAAAGACATTGATTGACGATTTTTTGGTAACTGCTAAAGAATTTTCCTATATTTTCGAGAAAACGGGAGGAAAAGCTTTGGCACTGACCTACTGTTGCACTAATTCAACTATGTAATGTATCGCTATAGGAGTTATACAACTTGCCTTAAGGTGTGTACTTGTGTAGTTGCGCCAGATTATTATTTTGGAAAGCCAAGGGTCTAAATGAGCTGGTGGATAAAGATGAAAATAAGTATATGTTATCCTTTGATATTGTATTAATAATACCAACACCGTGCTCTCACCGAATGGACCCTGCGGAAGACCAGCGCTGGCTGCAAAGCTAGCAACATGCTGAGCAGGGTCCATTTCGTGACAAAATGTGTATTGTATTATTTCTTTTGTATGTGTTATTTTTTTTTATTGTCACGAATAAATATTTTTAATTTTTTATATAAAATTACAATTAGCATACTTAAAGAATAAATACAATTAAATGACATCACTATTAAGTAATCGGATCCAACTGATCCGACTATCATATCGTTTGATATCTTACTTACATGTATGCGACATTTGTCAAGTATGCAAATTGACAATTCATTTCGAACTAAACGTCATCTCGCTGATATTAGAATAGAGGTTAAATCAAATTTCTTTGTTTTTCCGAGACGTTCGAAATTTGAATGAAATAATATTATCGAAATCGATGTTATTATTTAGCAATAATAACATTTTCACAGATAAGAAATTTGTTCTAACAAAACAGTCTATTTTTATGGTGGTCATAATGTGCGCTTATTGAACCCATCATGGAGGGTTTATGATATTTGGATAGATAAAAATATTAGCAGTACGAGTAGTATTAGGTATATCATCTCACATTATATATCCGAGTACCTTAAATTAAACATGTGACATTTATTTTCTAAAGTAAACAAGATGATAATTAACATTAACTAAATTAAATTTAAACTAAGTTAAATCTAAAAAAACCGGCCTAGTGCGAATCGGACTCGCGCACGAAGGGTTCCGTACCATTGTCTATAAAAATATTTATTTTATTCTGTTTTTAGTATTTGTTGTTATAGCGGCAACAGATATACATCATCTGTAAAAATTCAGCTGTCAAACTATCACTGTTGTTGAGATACAGCCTGGTGACAGACGGACAGACAGACGGACAGCGGAGTCTTAGGGTCCCGTTTTACTCTTTGAATACGGAACCCTAAAAAGGCCCTCGAGGCATTGTACCGAGAATACTAGCGGCATGTCCTCGCTGAATTGCAATGCTGATGCGTTGCGCGAGAAAGCCGCCAGCTCTTCGGTCACCAGTTACATCAAGAAGATTTCGTTTGACGTTTATCTCGATGTCTTTGGTAAAATGGTGGTCAACAAACTTGCAGAGTTGATAGCACCTTTGATGATTTGCTACTTTCGTGCTTGAGGTTGATCAGGATTAGCCGTCAAAGACGAAGAAGGTAGTTTTTGTTTTTCATAATTCCAGACTTTAAGAGCAGATATCTCGAAAACTATACAAGATATCGGAAAATTTGATAAAACAAAACTTTAGCACATTTAATCAGATTTAATTTTAGAAAAGTATTCATGTCGCTAGGACACATAGTTTCCGAGATGTAAGCGTTAAACCGAAAAATAGGACCTTCAAACCTCCCCAATGGGATACAAACTTATAAACTTACAAAGCTACAAGACTTTTCCTCTATGTAATATTAGTACTTATATATATGTCCAGCAGTGGACGTCTTTTGGCCGATATGATGATGATGATGATATCCCGCAAGCGTTAACTTGAGACTCGAGCGCGTACTATATTATAAAAGTATAGATAACGGGCGTTTTTTTTCTAAGAAACGTGCGACATATTCTGATGTTTCATATTTTTTGGAAACAAACGCGTCATATCAAATGACATCAGAGTGTAGGTATGGTATACAGGGTGTCCCAGAACTACCAGGTCACAGTGACACCGGAGGTAGGTCAGCTCAAGAGGAACCTAACCAGCCTAATATGATCTCAGTAAAAGTTGTGATTGAGCGCGTTGAAGTGATTGGACGCGTGGAATGTGGTGGGGATGTTATTGATGACGCTTCAAAATTCGTTGTGGTGAGGATTTGGAGACGCCAGTGCGGCGTTCCACAATTTGCACAAAATTCCCTGAGTCCGCTCGTACTTCTTCCAATACCACATCATCGTCCACAATCTGAGGTCTCCCTGCTCGGCCAGTCGCTCCGGGTAGCCTCCCCTCTCGATAGGCGCTGACCACTCTTAAAATAACTTCATACGTCGTAGGATAACTTAACAGTGACGGCTTGCAGAATCAGCAAAGTGATAAGAATGCCTAAAGTTATCGCAGTAAAATAAATAAGTCAAAAATAAACCTGTTTTTTTATTGTCATTGACATTTTCATCCGGTCCTTTAGAATAAGCTAGCCTCCAAAAGGGAGACAAACATTAGTATTTAGCTCTCGTGCATTTGGCAAAATAATTGGATCAGATAACAGATGAGTCATTGCTGTACACAGCATTTTTGTACCACAGCAGTCACTGCTAAGTGACTGCTTTCAGAGTTCCAGTTTTAAGTTGGTTCGATAGGGCATCGCTAAAGTGATAAGAATACCTAATGTTATAGCAGTAAGATACATGTGTTATGCCTATTCTGAATCTGCATAACATGCCTAACTTATTGACGTTATTCGTTTGTTTCGTTTCTACTAAAAAAAACATGGTCAAAGTTGAACTTCGTGTTTTTGTGACAACTTAAATCAAAATTAATCATGTTTTTTTCAGCATTTTACAATAGTTACTGACAAAATAACACTTTGCAGTTCTGAATTAATTACTTATGATTTGATACACCCAGAAAACTGTTATTAAGAGCTTTCCAAGTCGATGCTGGTACTAAAAATGTAAAAACAAAGGGGAAAATTCTTAAAAATCTTTATTTCGGTAATAACTCGAAAACCGTGCAACATTTACTGAGGTCATATTAGGCTGGTTAGGTTCCTCTTGAGCTGACCTACCTCCGGTGTCACTGTGACCTGGTAGTTCTGGGACATCCTGTATACTATACACGTGTATAGTATGCACTAAGTAAATAATAAATCAACATATTACGGGACAATCTTACACAAGTGAGCTAGGCCCATAGTAAGCTCAATAAGACTTCAACACGATTTGACGACCGCTTTAGCCTAGTTGGTAGTGACCCTGCCTACGAAGCAAGAGGTCCTGGGTTCGAATCCCGGTAAGGGCATTTATTTGTGTGATGAGCACGAATATTTGTTCCTGAGTCATGGATGTTTTCTATGTATTTAAGTATTTATTTCTCTATCTAAGTATCTATATCGTCGTCTAGTACCCATAGTACAAGCTTTGCTTAGTTTGGGACTAGGTTGATTTGTGTAAGATTGTCCGCAAATATTTATTTATTATTATTTAATATTTAACATCATCATATCAGCCGAAAGACGTCCACTGCTGGACATAGGCCTCCCCCAATAAGACTTGTGTCATGGGTACTAGACGACGATAATATTTAACAAATATTTATAAATATTGAAATGCATAATATATAAACATCCAAGACACACAAACAAAGAGGTATTCATGCTCATACACAAAATAAATATACCATACACCGATACCGGCATTCGAACCCAAAAAAAAAAGTATCTTAATTTGCCAGAACCAAAGCTTCATAATCATAAGTTATCCACTATTATTATTATTTTATATAATAAATGTAATAATCAGTGTATAAAAAATATTATATTTGCCACTTTATGGACAAGTATTTACGACTTAAAAACTAGTTATCAAATATGATTGATTGCAAGGATGAGTAATACCTAAAGCCTGCCTGATGTGACTCGTTGTAACAATCTATTTTGATCGAAGTAAGTATGGGAGTGTACATCGAAAACCGATAAATTGTAGTGTTACTTCACCATTATACTACAATTTTCAGTTCCGTGACCGATAAACTAATTTAGACTTCTGTTACACTACATAAAGTAGGTATCCTGTATATGTTATACGTATATGCAGTAAGGTGGTGACATCGGCTTCTTTTCGTCCAATATTCCGCAGTGTTTCAAGACGAGTCTTTGACCAGTGTGTGTAGCCAGTGATGACATATGGCACTGAAACGTGGTCGCTTACAATGGGTCTCATAAGTAGGCTCAAAGTCAGCTAAAGGGCAATGGAGAGGTCTATGTTGGGAGTTTATCTGCGTGATCGCATCAGAAATGAGGCTATCTGCAGCGGGTCTCTCCCTTGTTAGACCTGACAACTTTAGCCCTTATGTTTCATTAGATCTAATGTTTCACTAGACCTTGAAAGTTGAAGACTTTTCTTTCGAAACAGTGAACTTTTCGGGTTTTCTTTGAATATCACCAAATAGAAGTCATTAGTTTAGGTTAGGTTTGCTTTGCAATAATTCTATAAACTTTACTATTTAAGAAAAAAATGCATTAGGTCTACTGAAACATTAGGGCTACCTACAGTTGTTAGGTCTAACAAGGGAGAACCATCCGCAGCAGAACCAAGGTAACCGATATAGACCTCCAAATCGCTAAACTTAAGTGGCAGTGGGCCCCACATTGCACGTAGAACCGATGGCTGTTGGGGAGGAAAGGTTCTCGAGTGGCGACCACGTACCGGAAGGCGTGGCGTGGGAAGGCCCCCACAAGGTGGACTGATGATCTGGTAAAGGTCGCGGGTGTCCGCTGGATGCGGGTGGCGCAAGACCACGTTGGCACTCTTTGGGGGAGGCCTTTGTCCAGCAGCGGACGTCTTTTGACTGATATGATGATGATGATAAAAGTGGTGACCAAAATTATCAGAAATTCTAGCGAGAGTTTCCGATAATTACTTCCGCATGAATAGTAAAGGGCCGAATCCCTTATAGGCTGCCAATACCACGAAGTCTTATATAGCTTGTGATCAATTGGCAGCGCGCAATGTGATTTCCCTGGACTGGATCAAGTGGACTCTCCCCTCAAGTGAGAGTGCATCCACCAATGCAATTAAAATCTAAGTTTAACATGTTAGTAGCGAATTCCACAATGTTATCGCTAGGGAATTTTAAGTGTCAATATGGCGTCCAACTTACCGCAGGCAGATCTTTAGGCGGAAGGTAATTGTGTCCCAGATAAATCACATTATACTAGGCGGGATTTGTCGGTAGCCTTCAAAAACTAAATCTATATTCACCATCTGCAATTCTACATTTTCTTCAACTTTAGAATCGGAGGTATATACCTTCACCAAACACCTCTTTTGCATTGCATCCTCCTTCGCTTTATAGAACATCATCAAACGACGCAATTGATACCAATCGTGTAGTTTTTCCACTTTTCCTATAGCGTGAGATCATACATTTTTTGGAGGGCGTCAGGATAAAAGTAGAGGATTAACAGCAGCTCCCATGAGCTCGTTACGGTCATTCAGTCCTCCTTAGCTTAACAAGACTGGTGCGTTATAGATATGACAACCAACACGGGCCCCATCCATGCTTCAGCCATCAAATCGCTCTTTTTCATCTGCAAACAGCTGCTTCACCGCCTTCAGTCATCATTTATTTCACAAATGCTTCGACAATCACACTTCTGCTTGCGTGTATAAGTAGATCAGCTTTTCAGTGGCAATTTTGACGAAGCGGAAGCGAAGAGGGTAGGAAACGTCATGGAAGTCGATTTCTGTGGGATTGGATGGTGCTTGGTTGGGTGGGGAGGCAGGGTTAGTGGTCTGGAGAGGATGACGACTTGTGATATGGGACGGAGCACTAGCTTCTGTGGAAGGGTAATGGTACAATCAGCACTCACGCTGAGTCAGCGTAAACGCAAGTACATGCGATTAGTACTATCAAATAAGTGGCCTCATCATTGCCAACTCATTCTGAATCAAACAAAACAGGCGATTTATAACTCGGATTAGGGTTTTATCTATTACCTAACACGTCTAGTGTTTTATATCCTGTACCTATTATAGTAGTTAGTAGAAGTACCTACTCATGAAATGATACCATATATAACCCTTAATTTCGGAAAGCATATTTCTAATGAGAAACCCAGTCCTCGATTGATTCCTTAGACCTTTTAAGTTACATATTACCTATATTTTTCAGATACCTAATCATATCAGCCGAAAGACATCTGCTGGACCCATTATTATTATCCAGATAGCTATTGTTCATTAATTACCTTTAATTTCCAGCTAAATTTGTAAAATATTAGTTAGCCATTAGTCGGCAGATAACGCAACGGTGTGGCCGGGCGCCATCTTACTTACTGATAAGCACTTTTATCAATCAAGTCGTCTGATATATCGAAAAATCTTATTAAAAAAAATCGATATCGATTAACGTGCAGTATATATAAACTAAATCAGAAAATTTACGACATTGTAACAGTCAACAAATCGTCAAAAATGTCGTTCTTCGGGAAAAACTTCAAGAAGACCAGGTTTGAAAATATTGACGAGTTCTTCGACGCACATAGTGAGTACCTAGTTTAATTTTTTAAGGGACTGCGCCTTGAACTTTGAAGAATTGAGTTACTTCTAGTAAACGATTGCATTTTAAGAAACTCGGAAAAAAAGCGTTTGCCAGTGACCTGTTTCACGAACATACAATTTTACAAGTCTAAATCACAGAAGCGTTTTATTTACCAATAACGCCCATTTGACCTTTGTTGCTTGTTTAGACTTGCAAAATTGTAACTTGTAGCTACCTACATGAAACGGACTACAGGAAATTGCATTAGATTCATTCATTAAACTGAAGGGACGCGTCCATGCGAATATAGTGGAGTTCATCTCCAAAAAAAAATATGAGAATGTAAAAATAATAAAAAAAATACATTTAACTTTGGAAATGGGAACATTACGCAAAACTCTTCGTAGGTGGCGACACTAGCAGCGTTGACATTGTATCTCGTTCCCACTTGCGGTATTGTCTATGCAAGCATCCTTGTCACTCATTTAACAATCAATTGTGCATGTGTGTTTGAATCCCTATATATTCCTATACTGGTTTACTATTAGTGGTGGTGCTGCCTTTGGCGGCAGAACATTGCAGTAATGTTCCCTATAAATTGAGGATCACTTGAAAGGTGTAGACTACTACACCTTTCAAGTGATTCTCAATTCGTCGATTACAAAGTTTTTTACGAGAACAATATTCCTTAGCTATTCCGCTAAGAACGTGCCGGTCCATCAGTGTGGAGATGAGATGCAACTGTTTGCGTGTTTTGCATGGGGTTAAGAGTCCGCAGTAAGCTCGATTCTCCATACAAACGCTCTCATTTTAAAACGACTAACTAGTTTGCTCTGAAACTTTGTAATTACTCGTAGAATAAGTTAAGTACCATCCAGGTCTGTAATTAGTTTATGTAGCTTCAGATACCGAAGTAAAAAAACAGCAAATTTAAGCTTTTCATACAAAACTTGTTTTTGCTGTATTTCGTTTGTTTTATAAACTGAAGCCATATAAACTAATCACAGACCTAGATATACCTCATGTCATTGTACTCTTTGTATATGCAAAGTTTCGTTTCAATCGTAGACGTAGTTTTAAAATGAGAATGAAACTCCGTTTTTATGAGAAGGTGAAATTCGACCGAGCTTACTGCGGACTCTTAATACGCCCACCCTCCTTTCACACTTGCAAACATGCAAATAATTACAGCAAACCAACACCAATAATGAAAAAACCCCGACCCGTATTTCGCCTGTCTACGAGGCATCATTAGAAAATGCTGGCAGCAGATATTGCTTGCGCCACGTCCACTGAGCATTTCCTGCCAGCATCTCCTGATGATGCCTCGTAGAGAGGCCAAACACGAGTCGAGGTTTTTTCATTATTGGTGTTGGTTTGCTGTAATTATTTGCACGTTTGCAACAGCACGTTTTTTAGCGGAATAACAAAGGAATATTGTTCTCCTAACATATCATGGACTTCCACAAAGTAGGCAACGCCTGATTCAATAAATTATTAAAAAAAAATCCACCATTTAATTTGCCATAATAGCAACCTTTGACATCATCATTGCAAAGATAAAACCAATGCATTGGCCTTAAGTAGGTATATTATGTTTTTATCTAAATCCTTAAACTTTGACGACCGGTTTTGCTTAGTGGGTAGTGACCCTGCCTGCGATGCTGACGGTCCTGGGCTTAAATAATAATCATGATCATCATTTATTTATTAAATCCCTGTAAGGCTATAATATATGTATTGAGCATGAATATTTGTTTCTGAGTCTTGGATGTTTTCTATGTATTTTAAACATTTGAGCTTACTCCATGGGGCCAGTTCGGTTTGTGTAAGATGCGGTTATATTTATTGTATTATTCGCAATTAAACTTTAATTTTACTTCCAGATGCGCCCGAGCAGGTTCGTATTATGCTCAAGAGTACCGATACACTCACGCGTTTTGACAAGAATGCCGACGGCACTATTCAATACACCGTCAGCAAGGATGGTGAGGTGAAGATGAACCAGAAGTTGACACCCAATGCCGAATCCGATTTTGTCACCCCCGATGGTATTGCGATCAAAGTACACTGCCAACTGAGCGACGACAGACTAGACACCGTGATGTTGTTCCCTGATGGTTCTAAAGTTCATATGGACAGAGTGTTCGAAAACAATGCTTTGAAGCAAGTAAGTATAGGCCTTAGCGTGGTTTCAGTTGCGTTATTAATGAGTCCAGATTCCTAAGTAGGGCTTCCGATGAAGAATTGGGGTTGGACATCGTTCGGCAAAGGCCGTGTTTATGGGCAGGCAACGCGTGCGGCGGTGCGACACGCGGGCTGAGGGTGGATTTTCTAAAATCTCTTCTTAGTGGGTACTTACACTACTTACACTACTTACGTTATATAAACTACCTATTGTAAAAAAAAACTGCTTTCTAGATTCAAGGATTTGGGCTGGGCTTTGATTTAAGTGAGTCAGTTACAAAGACATTTTTATACCTCGTCATTTTTCCTAACCGACACTAGTCGCCTAAATCAATCCATGAGTACTTAAAAGTGCAGTTATCTTGTACAGATAAGATACGTTTTCTAGGTCAATTGAAATAGCAATCTCTGCCAAGCCCTTTTTCTACCGTTTGCGATAAATCCAGAAAACACTTGACCTGATACGGTTATCACTTACTTACGAGTACGTGTAGTTTTATTATTGGAGACGGTTTTAGCATAGTTTTTAGTGTAAGTATAGTACCTATCTATGCGTATATTCTCTCTGAAGCATTTTTCTAGTAATCACCCGATAGGAACTTGGTCATTTGTAAAAAATACCATTTGATCCTCGTTGCACGATGTACTATTACTATTACGAGCATACACGTGACTTTGAAATAATGCCTCAATAATAAAACAACTTCTTGATAGTGCATATAACTTTTTGTAAACCAGTTTTTTTTTGTTTCAGGTCATTTACAAGGATAATAAAGATATAAAAGGTACCATATACTACGAAGCGGTTTAAGGAAGAATGATCAACCATTAATATGTAAAAGGCACGACATATAAACTTAAGGTGGTTCGATTGCCATACAAAGCGTTATTTGACATTCGCAGGCTAACGGCGTGATATTTTAAGAAACTAATGTATCAGACTTTTATCAATTGGCTTCCCATTTGCGCCAAATTCCCCCTTTCCTAGAATAAACTTGTATAAACTAGATTAATTTGAGAAAACTAGTTTTCCCAAAATATCACGTGACAAACCAATTTCTCAAATTAATCTAGTTTATACAAGTTTATTCTAGGAAAGGTGGAATTTGGCGCAAATGGGAAGCCAATTTATGAATGTTTGTTACATAAGTTTCTTAAAATATCACGCCGTTGGCCTGCGAATGTCAAATAACGTTTTGTATGGCGATCGAACCACCTTAATACTATTTACTATTTATAACTAATCTTGTTTACTCTTATGTTATGTGATTGACATCTAAACAAACAAAAAAGGAGCGCAATTCGTTCTTTTTTGACAGCTCAGAACACTATTAAACTTGTTGCATAGACGATCCATAGCGCAATTTACACATGCAATAAATTGCACCTCGGCTCGGTAACCCGCAATGTAATAAAACTTGCCTGCAATTTTTTCATGTGTAAAAAATGTAAGCCTGTAACTTAACACCACGGAGAGAAAAATAAGAAGTGTTCCGTTGGGCAAATTCTAGAAACACCAAAATTGGACAGTTTGCCCATGTGATCGCAACTATACCTAAATTATAAAATAAAATAAATATATATGATCGATGTATCAAATAGTCATTTGAATTGCGCTTCTAAGTAATAACGTGTTTAGTAAGAACTCCATACACTCGGGGCGTGTCTTCATTGCAGTCCATGATTTGGAATGTTTGTTAAATAGTTTTTTGTTTTTATTATATTACTTTAATTATAATTGATTTGTTTTCTTGGAACGTTTTTTTACAACTCATGTTGATGGGTTTGCCTAAACCTTCGCAGGATTTCTATTTTTATTATCGCACAAAAAAAAACAATAAATAGGTTCAGTAAGAAAGTGTAAGTACCTGCTTTTGTTTTTTTTCATCCTATCCTTTTAAACGAGCAATATTTGTATATACTTATACCTATTTGTATTCATGTTCTCGAAAACGGCGGCTCTATAGATTTCGATGAAATTTTAAAAGACGATGACCAACTTAGTATGGACGCGTGCCCACACAAAAATTGCAATGTCCAAAGTTAACGTATATTTTATTTTTAAGCCCATTGGACGTAGATTTCGTATTTCTTTCTTATTTTTAATTTAAAGCTGGAGGAGTCTTATATTTTCTGATTGAAAAAATACGCCTTGTAATGACTTAAGTTATCGTAAGCTAAAGCGACTTTGCCGCAATTTCTTTTGAAGGCGTTTCAAGTGACAGAAACAATTGTTTTCATTTAGTTTTATAGTATAGAAGTATTTTCGATAAAATGAAGCTGATTGGATCATCATCAACATCACCTGAGGCTTTATAGGCCCAGTCGAGTATATTCATCCACGATTCAGACTTACTGTGATGCATATAAGCAGTTATGTTTATGTTACAACACAAATTATGTGTTAACTAGGTACCTAAAAGGTGTCTATTTTGAATGAACTTATAAAAAGGTATTTTTTTGCACTAAGTACATTACTAAACCAGAAATATACATGGAGCCGAAAAATAATTCCTAAAAAACGAATACTAGGTACACACCGATATTAAAATGAATTCAGCACAATAATTCTCCATAGCAGGTAAAAGAGAATGTTTACACTATATATGTGCAAAATACACCTGAATAAATGTTTGCGTTAGTTTTTAATATTATACAAGTTATTTTATACTGTTCTCCTGCTATTCAACAATAGAGGGCGATAGGTTGACAATTTCAGTTGATAAGTTGAGGTCAATCACTGACGTGTCTGTGTCATTACATGAACAATCAGTTTCTACTCGGCGACAGGTGGCGCTTGTGAGATAATCTTATAACGCTTGAAAACAACGGTCTTTCCCTGGCATTAATTCGCATAGCTAACCATTGTCTATGGACTGACTGGAAAATTGTCAATTTAAAAAATTATGACAAGACAAGTTGTCAAATATAAAATAATATGTTTTTTCCAGGAAACCAAAAATGTTACTTAATGTGTACTTGCGACACAAAGGATTCAATCTTAACTGTAACATAATAAAGCTAAGCCCGTGTCGCCTCGCACCCATAATAAGGAAACGGGCAAACCCACTGGATAAAATGTATAAATTATTTTCATCCAGTGGTCCGCAGTCCACACAGGTGAAAAAAATTGTCGGGTAAGTGGCTACGGAGATAACCCTAACTTAACCTATAACTTTTTCTGTATATAATATTACTAGCCGCTTGCGCAGCCAGAGAATGCAGGCAAACTCGCGGGATTCAATGTAATGTCCATGCAGAAAATCCAATCCAAGAATTATTGAAATTGTCCAATTGGTTTCGGAGATTATTCCCACATGCAAACTTACAAAGCTACAATATAGAAATATAGATAAGCTAGTATAGAAAAACTGCCGACACGGCTCCCACGTATTCAAAATACACCACCACATACCCCTGAAAGAATTTTTGAAATCTGATAAGTAGTTCCAGATAAGAGTATTACCCCACATGCTTACTAACTTGACTGCCTATTACATACAAAGATAGATAGAGTGTCACTTTTCGAGTGTACTTTATACCTAGGACTTGGTCTATTTTTATTTAGCACACATCCTTTTTAGGGTTCCGTACTCAAAGAGTAAAACGGGACCCTATTACTAAGACTCCGCTGTCCGTCTGTCTGTCTGTCTGTCTGTCTGTCTGTCTGTCGGTCTGTCACCAGGCTGTATCTCACTGATACCGTGATAGTTACAGTTGAAATTTTCACAGATGATGTATTTCTGTTGCCGCTATAACAACAATGACTAAAACACAGAATAAAATAAATATTTTTATTGATAATGGTACGGAACCCTTCGTGCGCGAGTCCGACTCGCATTTGGCTGCTTTTTAGATTATGTATGCCGATATAATTATTATTGATTATGGAATATGTAAGCATAGTTCTGCCTGGTGATAAGTATAAACCGGTGCCTATGGACGCGTGTGACTCCAGAAGAAACACAAGCGCGTTGCTGACCCTTTATTGATTTGAGAGTCAACTGTATTGAAATGCAAACGGTATGTCTTGTGGTAAGCATACATCGTTGCCTATGGACGCGTGTGTTTCCAGAACAACACAAGCGCGTTGCTGAGCCTTTATTGATTTGAGGATTCATTGTGTAGACACCTAGATTTGTAGTATTATGCATGGCCGCTTTTTAGATTATGTATGCCGATATAATTATTATTGATTATGGAATATGTAAGCATAGTTCTGCCTGGTGATAAGTATACCTAAACCGGTGCCTATGGACGCGTGTGACTCCAGAAGAAACACAAGCGCGTTGCTGACCCTTTATTGATTTGAGAGTCAACTGTATTGACATGCAAAGGGTATGTCTTGTGGTAAGCATACACCGTTGCCTATGGACGCGTGTGTTTTCAGAACAACACAAGCGCGTTGCTGAGCCTTTATTGATTTGAGAGTCAACTGTATTGACAGGCAAACGGTATGTCTTATGGTAAGCATACACCGTTGCCTATGGACGCGTGTGTTTCCAGAACAACACAAGCGCGTTGCTGAGCCTTTATTGATTTGAGAGTAAACTGTATTGACAGGCAAACGGTATGTCTTATGGTAAGCATACACCGTTGCCTATGGACGCGTGTGTTTCCAGAACAACACAAGCGCGTTGCTGAGCCTTTATTGATTTGAGGATTCATTGTGTAGACAGCTAGATTTGTAGTATTATGCAGGTGTCTCTCACGCTCAACAAAAATGTGTCGTCGGGAGTTCTGGCGATGTTACCTACGACTACGAACACAACACCACATTTCGAAGGAGTCTATACGAAATAAGGCTTACACCGCTGTGTTATTTTACCTATGGCTATGTGGCCTTTTGTAAGTTAAAGGTACTTTACTAGTTGGGCTGCCCCAAATATGAGCGACATGAAGTTCTGCTGTGACTCAAAAACCGTGGCCGTGTAGGTGTAGGTACCTAGTTTACCAATATGCCATTAACTAAACAAGATTACTACTGAGTTATTGACTCGTCTTACGGAGGGCTAACGAAAATAATATTTACACGCGGATTTCACGAAATATCTTACTGGGTGATAGTTTCTCGGTAAAAATGATTAAGCAAATTCTCCGCTTCTCTACGTTTGAAAACTAGGAATGTGGTAATTTCTAGTAATGGTTATTGTATGCATTGAATAATATGTACCTAATATGTACCTGTATATTCATGCATATCAAATCTGACATATAGAATGCCTAAAACCATTCTTACTCAATCAGCACCATCTGCATCGGCCTACATACGTCCCACTGCTGGGCATAGGCCTTCTCTCATGAATTAGAGGGAACAGGCATCACTACTGCGCGCTGGCCCAGTGTGGATTGGGGACTTCACATACACCTTTGAATTTTTCTTTTAAGGTGTGTTAGTGATTGTTTCTCAATAGCGAAACACAATTACTACATACTACATACTTACCTACATAATTTGAAGTAAAAATAATGTTTACCTATATAGTGGGGACGTTAAAATCACCAGATTTTTTGCTACCTATCCTAAGAGTCGAGTATCATTTGGACTTTTACAAATACCTAATTGAACGAACAGCTGCAGATTCAACATAGTATTACTATACTATACCTTGAAACTAAACCATAAGTAAAGCATGTATGTACATATGTAAGGAAGTAGGTATGTATATATGTTGTCTCAAATATTTAAGAGAGTGACATACCTACCTACTTACGATACCTATTAGATAAAAGTAAAAATAAAACAGCTGGGTTTTAACATCTTCAAGGTTGAAGACTTTACATAAACTTTTTGAATTATTTCGCAGATGTAGTTCATAATACCTAATATACATGTCATTGAATTATATTACGTACCTACACAGGTTCTGACAAAGGCACTCTATACTCCGAACTTCTTGTAAGAGTTGACAACAGTTTTTACCCGACTGCCCCGGAAGGAGGGTTATGTTTTTAGAGCGTATGTAGGTACATAAATGTGTATAATGTGGACAAGAAAATTCTATTTCACGGGCTACACAGTCCAAACGGCGTCATAGATTTTGTCATAATATGAGGTGTCGTTGGATTCCTCATAATTGAGGGAGAGTAAGGGCTATAATATTTTAAAAAAAATTGGGCTTTTTGAAAAAAATGTTTTGATTTCCCTTGTATGAAAAATATTTTGATTTGACTTGTTTGATAATGATAATACCTACATGTGTAGGTACTGTGTGTGTACCTACATTGTGTATGGGGCCATATTAGTCGTAAATTACAATTTTATTATGACAACCATTTATAGTTCCTACAGTTCTTCAAGCTTGATTCTCTCTCATCTTTTCTGATTTATTTACAGCTTGAGGTACCTTCTTGCTCCACGAGTCCAGTAAAACAATCGGCCCACCAGGTGCTTGCCCCCGTACAACACTACTTACATCCATTGTGAAAGAGAGATGAAAATCCGCTGTATCATAACCAGCTAAAACGGTCAGTGGGTACACACCTTCCTACAGCCATCAAAACTAGGTGGATACAAAAAGTCTGCTTTGAGAAGAATAAAACGTTGTAACATAGTCGAATTTACAGTTTTCTGAAGCATGACAAATATAGGTATTTAGAGAAAGGAGGTTGTAACAAATATGTACCTTTTGTACCTATCTCTTAACAGTTGATTAGTTAAGTAATTAAGTCAAGTCAAACTGCCGTATTCAATTTGATTCACAGTGTTTTAAGCATTCCTAGAAAATTGTGTACCCAAAGGGTAAAACGGGATCCTATTACTAAGATTCCGCTGTGCGTCCGTCTGTCTGTCTGTCCGTCTGTCACCAGGCTGTATCTCATGAACGGTGATAGTTAGACAGTTGAGATTTTCACAGATGATACTGTTGCCGCTATAACAACAAATCCTAAAAAAGAGAAAAAAAAATATTTAAGGGGGCTCCCATACAACAAACGTATGGGCCGTTTTTTAGGGTTTCGTACTCAAAGCGTAAAACGGGACCCTATTACTAAGACTCCGCTGTCCGTCTGTCTGTCTGTCTGTCTGTCTGTCCGTCTGTCACCATGCTGTATCTCATGCATGATCGAATCATGATACTTAGACGGTTGAAATTTTCACAGATGATGTAGGTATTTCTGTTCCCGCTATAACAACAAATACCTACTAAAAACAGAATAAATAAATACATATTTTTTTTAATTTTTACAATCTTACACAAATCGACCTACTTAGTCCCAAACTAAGCAAAGCATGTACTGCTGGGCACTAGACGACGATTAACATACTTAAATAAATAATAAATAAATAAATATTACTGGACAATCTTACACAAATCAACCTAGGCCCACGGTAAGCTCAATAAGGCTTGTGTTGTGGGTACTAGGCGATGATATATATAATAGATACATACATATAGATACTTAAATACATAGAAAACATCCATGACTCAGGAACAAATATTTGTGCTCATCACACAAATAAATGCCTTTACCGGGATTCGAACCCGGGACCTCCGGCTTCGTAGGCAGGGTCACTACCAACTAGGCTACAGGAGGCTACCATACAACAAACGTGATTTTTTTGCCGTTTTTGTAGATAACGTGCGCGAGTCCGACTCGCACTTGGCCGGTTTTTTTAGATCATGATACGGAACGGAACCCTTCATGCGCGCGTCCGACTCGCACTTTGCCGGTTTTTTTTATGACGGTGGAAAACAGTCAAACGTTCTGCCTGATGGTAAACAGACACCGTTCCCTATGGACGCTTGTGACTCCAGAAGAAACACAAGCGCGTTGCTGACCCTTCATTGACATGATAATTAATCGTATTGACAGCTCTGCGCATAAATGAGTCGCTTAATTTCAAACCCGGGTAAATCCATCCGTCAAATCATGCGATTTTGCTATTAAGCAAAGGTGATAAGGTAGATATTTGCTGATAGGGTCGAATGGATTTACCCGAGTTTGAAGTTAAGCGACTCAAATGAAGGTCCCTGATACTCATCACAGCGAAGTCTCGGGAGCTCTGGCGACCTGACCCTCGACCACGAACACGAAACCACATTCCTACTGAGTCTACGGAGTAAGCAGCGGTGTTTTTACCTATGGTACCTTATTTTTTTTTGTAAGGTAGAGTAGTAGGCAGTAGTAGGTTCCTATTTAGCAGGTATGCCGTCTATAGACAACTGTTACGTTATAACAGCTAAACATAAAAGCAGTTGGTCGCAACTTTTAACCCTGTGATTACTTCCCTACACTAGTATATCTTGTTCTATACTAATATATTATGGTGAAGAGCCGCAAGCAACTGCCGAAGGACGGTGTCACTTTTCGAGTGTATGTCTGTATGTATGTTGTCTCCAATATTTATGAGAGTGACATACCTACCTACTAACCATACCTATTAGATAAAAAAAAAATAAGACAGCTGGATTTTGACATCTTCAAGGTTGAAGACTTTACATGAACTTTTTGAATTCCTTCGCAGATGTATGTAGTTCATAATAATATACACGTCATTGAATGATATTTCGTACAC
This sequence comes from Epinotia brunnichana, assembly GCA_963854355.1. NCBI lineage: Eukaryota > Metazoa > Arthropoda > Insecta > Lepidoptera > Tortricidae > Epinotia > Epinotia brunnichana. The sequence continues at coordinate 16,857,724 of OY977954.1, forward strand.
AGGTTCTGACAAAGGTACTCTATCTATACTCCGTATTGAAAATATTGAAACATCCCAGGGTCCAATAGTCACACACTTCTTGTAAGAGTAGACAACAGTTTTTACCCGACTGCCCCGGAAGGAGGGTTATGTTTTTAGACCGTATGTACATATGTGTAATGTGGACAAGAAAATTATATTTCACGGGCTACACAGTCCAAACGGCTTAATAAAATTTGGCATATTATGAGGTGTCGTTGGATTTTCATAATCGAGGGAGAGATATATTTAAACTACATATTATATTGGAAAAAAATATATATTTTTTTTTAAATTGTTTGGATTTCCCTTGTATGAACAATGTTTTGATTTGACTTGTTTGTTAATACCCACATGTGTACTGTGTGTGTACCTACATTGTGTATGGGACCATATTATACTTCGTTTTTTTTAGCATTAGAGAGACCTTTGCAGAACGAGATATAAGGTTTTTTATCGGGCACACTCTGCGGATCGAACAGTGAATACGAGTTAATAAATATCACGTATTTATTATCATGTTTTAGTAATACATACATTACTCAGTGTTGTGAACAGATAAGAAACATAATATTAGTTAATTTATATTCTAAGATGAAAAGATAAGAATTTTAATAAATTGCGTTTGCAATTTTTCATGGAAAGGTTGTACATTAAAAAACCTAAAGAGGCAGAGTTCTCACACAATTTTTAAACGTCACTGTCACTATCTGTAATTCACTCATGTGGGTTTTTCATTCGAGTTCATATTGTTGTCGGTTGAGTCGGTTGTGATTTCTATAGCTGTAAGCTTACTTAAAGATTGTTGTTATCGTTTTTGTTGAATTTTGTTATTAGTTGTTGATCTATCTAAATAGATTCTATTTAGATATTTTGTTTGTTGGTGCACATTTACAATGTATGAAGCCGAGGCTGGCCCGAGTGGGCTACAGAAGTCGCAGCCGGTTCCGGCTAATGTTTTTTCATCTCCAAAAAAGAAAAGGCAAAACCAGAATCCTCTGACTGCCAGTGAAAAGCGGAAACGGGTGGTGAATATTTACAAATGAGTGTCAGAAATGTGCCATAGAAAAGAGTATCCCACTAAATCGGACCGTGTGAAAAAGACTGCCGAGACTGCTGGTATATCGTTGGCTACGGTATACAACATTTTAAAAGAAAATATATGCGTTCAGCTATCGGTAAATATCAAATGATATGTACTCATATGTACATAAGTTCCGAGAAATTCAGTGGTATCGGTCGAAATCGAAGAAGGAAGGTTAACGACCACTGCTTCTTTGTTTACCCGTTTGACAGATAATTCTAATCTTAAAAAAAACGAAGTATAGTCGTTAATGACAAATTTTATAATGAAAACCATTTATAGTTCCTACAGTTCTTCAAGCTTTTCGTCTCTCGTCCAGAATTGAATGCGACACATCAAAAAGAAAGTTAGGTTGCACGCAAAATATATATAATACGAAGAATTCACACAAAATTGTTTTTTTATAAATACCTTATTTATTCAGTTTCTTTTTGTTTCATTATCAGTTTTCACGCAGAATAAAAATAATACAATTTTGAAGTTGTCTACTTTCTTTCCGATACGGTCCTTAATAACTGGACTACTATGTACCTACTTACATACAAAGACAGCAGGCACAACATTTCCCGTACTCTCAACGCAGCCCTCGGGAAATTCCAACGGGAATTTCTAACAGATCATCGCAACCACAGGAACACAACACCACATACTTACCTACAGAGCAAGTAGTGGTATTATTATAGATTTCGTCTTCTATAGGTATGATTGGACTTCATTGGACACAAATACTTAGATATCAGTATCCTATGAATTCCTTACTATTATATTAATATCCTTTGAATTCTTTGCCATTATATAGGCTGTAAAGGCAGTGTGCAAATCGACAGCGTCAGAAGCACGTCGTGGTCGTGAGCGCTGCAGTTTGAGCCATCAGTAGTTGAAATATATGTGATTTCAAGTTTTTTCTACACAATTAAACAAAACGAATGATCCCGGAAATGCGACCGGCGTCCAAGTTGTGAGTTGGTATAATAGGAAATATAGCGCAATAATAAAGAACAATGGAAAACAAACTTACCATTTATTTGATTGCCTAATAAGGATTATTATAGGTGTTGTGTTTTGAGTTAAAGCGCCAAAAGTCAATGTAAGGTTTATATTCTCTGTCTGTTATGAATATTATGATAAGTTTGTCGTCTAACTGTTACCTTATAACCGTTGAACATCAAAAAGTTAATAGCAACTCTTAACCCATATCTTTATTGAGTAACACTAAACTAGTGCAAAGGTAAGGCAAAACTATATATTTATTTTTGGTGGACATCCACGACACCATTATCGCTTTGGCTTTATAGATCGGCATCGCCTGACCTCACCCGTCCGCCATTCACCCGGCGTGAACCCAACGCAAGCAAGAGAGTCAGCGTCTCCGTAGTAGCCAAACGGCAACTAACCTTTATTGATTTGAGGATTCGTTGTGTTACGTCTATAGACAAATGCAGTCCACTCATTCAGAACACAGTACATTACTACTTAGTCGGATCATTCCACATAACTATCTCTCTCTTTGCCTGCTGCTATCCCACGGCGATCCACCGGATTGTCCGTCCGTCTGTCTACGTCTTTGAAGTTCCGGTCTGTTAGCATGTGTTCGCTTGTCTTTCTGCCTATTCGATTTGGTTTGGTCCATCTACTGTAGATGGACAAACCGGGAGATGATCTGCATGTCCATTTCTCTGAAATTTTATGTACGATTCCCACCGATTGGCTCAGGCTGAGTCGGCTGCTGCACCATCCAAACGGGTGCTCGAGCACGTCTTAAAAGAGTGCAGTAGGCAAAAGTCGAGACGCAGGTTCGAACCCTGTCTTGGGTTACATTTACGGTTATATTTCTTTAAATCCTACCAACTGATATTATAAATGCGAAAGAATGGATGTTTTTTCCTAAATCACACAAAAACGGCTAAATTAATTTATATGAATTTTAGTATACAAAACGAGTATATGCTGGAGTAACATATAGGTAGAAAACTTTTTATCCCAGTAAAAGTCCATGAAAAGGAAGTCAACGCGAACGAATTCGCGGGCATTTAGCTAGTTTTATATATTTCTTAGTAGGATTAAACATTCAAATGCTGTCGCGGGAACTCTATTACCTTCATGTGAGTTAAGAAAGACATTTGTTTACAATTACATGATTAATTAACTTGAAAAAACAATGACATCGCTTGAAAAACAATATCTATGATTTTCTTTTTATTTGTCCGAATTACTAAACGTCCGCCTGTCTGTCTACTCATTTACTAGTATACAGTTTATCTTGTCAGTTTGGTCATGTTTACACAGCCACCCTATTCTGTAACTTGTTTTAAGCTCACTTCAACGCTCACCCATGATTAGATACCTTGACACCGCGATGCGTAGTAATTAAGCGTATATGTATGTCTGTATGTAAACCAGAATTACAAGAACATGTAGTATGTGTACAAAGGCGAGCTTATCCTATGAGGGAATTCTTCCAGCTAACCTTTTAGCAATCGATCAGGGATAAAGATTGATGATAATAAAGATATTATATAAAGCTGCAATACGACACATTTCTCTTGACACAATTGATCTCCGGGAAGGAGTCATGGTGGGGGTTAGGTTTTGATAGGGTTGTATAGAGGTCGGCGAGTCTACAACTAGAAAAATCTGACTTCTTCGGATTTGGCTCTGAGTAAAAAATTGCTCTACTGCCCGGCTAAACGGTAACAGCTAGGTTAGGGGTGCTCGACCAAATGTCATAGGGAACCGCGTGCAGTTTTTGATGGCGGAAAAAAAATTAAAAAAAAACGAAGTTTTTTTTTAATTTTTTTTCAAAATGGTCCTAGAGCGCTGAAATTTGGCTAGCGGGATCCTATATGGCTCTAGATTCTGAAAACCAAAAAAAAAAGTTTCTAGCTTTAAAAAAAATTTTGTATGGGGAATTTTTTCGATTTTTTTTTCCGGCCAAACCGCTCGACTTTTGGATAGGGGTCTCGACCAAATGTCATAAAGGTTCCCAAGAGGAGTGCAACCGCATTTTTTTTTGGCCGAAAAAAAAAACTTTTTTTTTTTTGAAATTTCAAATTGGTCGCAGCGCGCCGAGATTTGGCATGCGGGGACTTGAGGGGCCCAAGAGTTGTAAAAAGAAAAAAAAATTGGAAAAAATCCAAAATGGCGGACGGTATGGGCAAAACAAATTTGCGAGGCCGTAGGCCGAGCTGCGGGAGCTTAAGGCTTGGCTACTATTCCTTGCCTGGAGTGTCTTACAAGCGAACCTGAGGGCCGAAGGCCCGAAGGTGAGCTTCGAGGCACGCGAAGGCCGAAGGCCGAGCTCCGCGTAGGGCCGAAGGCCCGAAGCGTCCAGCGAGGCCGTAGGCCGAGCTGCGGGAGTATAGGACTGTGCGACTATGCCCCCGAGTGTCTTTTGTCGTAGGCGAAGGCCGGAGGCCGAGTGACGCGAAGGCCGAAGGCCGAGCTCCGCGTAGGGCCGAAGGCCCGAAGCGTCCTGCGAGGCCGTAGGCCGAGCTGCGGGAGTTTAAGGTTGTGCTACCACTCACTAACCCCCGAGTGTGTTAAAAGCGAACCTGAGGGCCGAAGGCCCGAAGGTGAGCTTCGTGGCAGGCGAAGGCCGAAGGCCGAGCTCCGCGTAGGGCCGAAGGCCCGAAGCGTCCCTTCAGAGCGCGCTTACTACGCGAGCCCGAGGGCCGGAGGCCCGAAGGGCGAGCCTACGCGGACACTTACTACCCCCGAGTGTCTTAAAAGCGAACCTGAGGGCCGAAGGCCCGAAGGTGAGCTTCCCGGTAGGCGAAGGCCGAAGGCCGAGCGCCGCGAAGGCCAAAGGCCGAGCTCCGCGTAGGGCCGAAGGCCCGAAGCGTCCTGCGAGGCCGTAGGCCGAGCTGCGGGAGTTTAAGGTTGTGCTACCACTCACTAACCCCCGAGTGTGTTAAAAGCGAACCTGAGGGCCGAAGGCCCGAAGGTGAGCTTCGTGGCAGGCGAAGGCCGAAGGCCGAGCTCCGCGTAGGGCCGAAGGCCCGAAGTGTCCCTTCAGAGCGCGCTTACTACGCGAGCCCGAGGGCCGGAGGCCCGAAGGGCGAGCCTACGCGGACACTTACTATCCCCGAGTGTCTTAAAAGCGAACCTGAGGGCCGAAGGCCCGAAGGTGAGCTTCCCGGTAGGCGAAGGCCGAAGGCCGAGCGCCGCGAAGGCCAAAGGCCGAGCTCCGCGTAGGGCCGAAGGCCCGAAGCGTCCTGCGAGGCCGTAGGCCGAGCTGCGGGAGTTTAAGGTTGTGCTACCACTCACTAACCCCCGAGTGTCTTAAAAGCGAACCTGAGGGCCGAAGGCCCGAAGGTGAGCTTCGTGGCAGGCGAAGGCCGAAGGCCGAGCTCCGCGTAGGGCCGAAGGCCCGAAGCGTCCCTTCAGAGCGCGCTTGCGGAAACCCTACGCCCCCCAAGTGTCTTTAAGCGAACCTGAGGGCCGAAGGCCCGAAGGTGAGCTTCCAGGTACGCGAAGGCCGAAGGCCGAGCTCCGCGTAGGGCCGAAGGCCCGAAGCGTCCCTTCAGAGCTCGCTCTCTACGCGAGCCCGAGGGCCGAAGGCCCGATGGGCGAGCCCACGCGGACACACACCCCCCGCACCTTCCCGTCACAAGCAAGAATAGAGTGCAAATTCCTACTTACAAAAATACCCTCCGCTTTTCCCTTCCCATAGCGGAATTTCACTTTCCTTTTCCTTGGTAATTCAAAAACCAAAAAAATACAGGCAGATTTTGATTGATTGATTCGGCTTTGACTTCTGGTCTTTGTTATAAGCGCATCTAGCGTATACTTATCCTATACTTGTACTTCTATATTAATACATTAAATACCAGTATAATAAAGAGGCGAGCAGAGGAGGATTTTGGCACTCTTTGGGGGAGGCCTATGTCCAGCAGTGGACGTCTTTCGGCTGATATGATGATGATGATGATGATAATAAAGAGGAAAAGTTAGTTAGTTTGTATTGTGGGGAAGGAATCTCCGGAACCGCTCATCCGATATCATTATATCTTTCACACGTGTGTAGGTAGTATAGACGTTCTGGTTGGACATAGGTAATATTTGGGATTTGGCTGCGTTCTTTGCAATAGGCAGGCCGGTGGGGCCGCGCAGGTCGCTAGTTATAAATAAAGAGGCTCTTTTACAGTATCACAATACTATCGAGTATTAAATTAACAGAACCCCTGGTAAGAGGACTGTGACTTAAACTCCGTTTCGTATATAATATCTGTAAATACATTATGAAGGACTATCAATTAACTCATCATCGCTTCTTTCTTAAAACATCCCATACGTAATGTCTCATTCGCATCTGAAAGCTTAGAAAAATTATTAAGCACATTGGATATTTTAAGAAAGACATTCAAAGGATGATGACTATTTCTTATTATTGGTATAAAAATTGTATAAAATATCTATGACTTTTTTGACTCATATTCTATTTTTCACCATTTTAGTGACGTTACCTGTTGGGATATCTATTAACTACACAACGCGTTATTTATACAAGAACGACAAGGACCATGAAACACTGAACTGACGTGTACAAGAATGCAGTATAAAATAGACGCAAAGCGACGGAACAAAACAGACCTCATTTAGGTGGCAATGGCAACACATTACGTAGCTACAAGAAAATATATAGGCATATTTTTGCTTTGAGTACTTAGCAATAATAATGTTATAACTTCAATTATAAATATAACCTAATATACTCATCAGCCTCGCTTGCATTATCGTGTTATTGTCAGACGTAAGTATGGAATTCGTCCCTCACGTACTTACGTTATTGTTAGTAAGGGACAAGTGCTGTTGTCCAATATAAATAAATATACCTAGATTGAGAGACTGCTTAATAGCTTACCGTTGCTGTAAAATTAAATAAATAGTTATTTTTGACCGATGATATCCTCTTGTTATTATTTTTACAAACGAGCATGAGCGGAAGAATCACAAACATGTCGCCGGCCCTATATTGATTTGAGAATTCGTAGTGTTGGCAGCTAGAGGCAAATGTAGGTCCCTCACTCTCGTCTAATCACACCGCGTCGTTTGGAGCTCCACAGCCTCTACGTGCCACCAGGAACACAACACCACACACCTACAGACCAGGTAAGTAGGTGTTCAAACTTTGGCCTTTTTAATATGGTGAGAGTTTTACAAATTCATTTATTTTGTATACCTAGAAATATCAGAGAGTAGGAATACCATTATAACCATACATTGTTATTATAGTTTCTGTCATCTATTATGAACTTCCCCAGTTGTACTGATTTAACTCTTTACCAGGCGAAGGGATATATTCCTCCCATATATTATATCGGTTACCGTAGTCAGGTTTTAACTCCAAACCTCCTAAAAAATAGTATTTTATGATCTTCAGTCACAACACGCTTCTAAATCGCGTAATATATCTTTGGCAGCCGTTTAAATTCACTTGAACTCTAATAACAGTAAACTACGGAGAAATTCGAACACTTTCCTTAATTTCTATGGAACAGAAGTACATAGGTCGAACAATTTTTTGATATTTTATAGATTTCGAGTGTTGAAAGGTAATGTAATCGTAAACATTGCTAAATATTCATGCATTATTGTGTATGACCAGAATTAGGATGTGGGTTGACGTTATTCCATGGCCTTATTAGAGTTTGATTTTGCGGGAGCTATTCTTCCCATAGCCCGGTAAATTGTCTTGTCATGTCATAAAAACTCACGTAAGTAATAAAACTGTTTTTGTGTTCAACCAAGAGCGAATTCATGTACCTAGCCATAAAATCTCCTTTTAAAGACTTTCCCTGAAGACTTTGGAGTTAAACATTGGCTTTGATAACCGATATAAGATGTGGGAGGAATATATCCCTTTCGCCTGATCAAGAATTATAATACGACAAAATCGAGTATGACAGTTAATTACTTAGACAGGCGATGGGATAACCGTAACCCACATTTTTATTTCTGGTTTAAACGAACATCTGCGACATTCGTAAATACATTTTTTACAAGGCGCTTAATACGGTTGTAACAGAATATAAAGTACGTATGAAGACACGCTAGTTCTTAGGGGGCTGGTAAAGGGTTAATGATCTTCATTCACAACACGCTTCTAAATCGCGTAATATATCTTTGGCAGCCGTTTAAATTCATTTGAGCTCTAATTTCAGTAAACTACGGAGAAATTCGAACACTATCCTTAATTTCTATGAAACAGAAGTACATAGATCGATTTTGTTTTTGATATTTTGTAGATTTTGAGTGTTGAAAGGTAACGTAATCGTAAACATTGCTAAATCTTCATGCATTATTGTGTATGACCAGAATTAGGATGTGGGTTGACATTATCCCATGGCCTTATTAGAGTTTAACTATGCGGGAGCTACTCTACCTATAGCCCGGTAAATTGTCTTGTCATGTCATAACAACTCACGTAAAGTGGATAATGAAATTAAAGATAAAAAATGTAAACAAAGAACTGTCAACGTCAAAGTTACGTCTCAGGGGCAATCAACCAGGTTTTGGTTTTAACTAATGAATATATCGTCACTACTTTTAAAACAATCTTATATTTTACTTTGATCACTTTAATGTCGTAGGTTGGTATGAATGGGTACTTAGTAGGTGACGATAGTCCGGGTACGATATACAGCAAAAGCCTATTGCCTGCAGCCACTAGAACCACACCAAGCGATGGAAGCAAGACGTGCCATTATTATATGTCTTATTAGGACAGGAAAACACAAAGAAAAATAACACTAGATTTTTAATTTTTTATTTATTCACTTCCACTCTCGTTTTCTGAGGAAGACGTCGAATCCTCCTCAGTTACATTTATTATTAATGTCTCTGTTACATTGGTCGAGTTGGCACAAGTTATCCTCTACTTTTATTACATGAGCCACACAATCACTTCATCTTTGAGGCTTCACCAATTTTAAACCTTCTTCGAACATTAAGAATAAGGAATAGGAATATCCAGGTATATTAAATAAATTACGAACCAAAGGTTTACAATTCCTAACCATTGCCAGTGGCGTAAATATAAACTGCACATATTTAAGAATATAAAATAATTACGTTTTCATTTTGCTTATTTAAATATTTACGAATATTTTCCAAGCATTGTTTTACGTATAAATTAGTCGTATTATTTTTTATCTTGCGTATTTAACGAATTTTTAGTTTCCACTTCTTGGGATTGAGTTTATTGCAGTAGCAACACATTTGTTTACATTTTTTATCTTTATTTTCATTATCCACTTTAAGTAATAAAACTGTTTTTGTGTTCAACCTAAAGCGAATGGATACATTATTGAATTTGAAGCGTGCCGTGAATGAAGATCATAAAATAAAGTTATCAGTGATTGATAATTAGTGTTTCGTAAATCGTAGTAGATTTGGAGTTAAACCTTGACTATGTATGATAACCGATATACTCGTAAGATGTGGGAGGAATATATGGGTCATTCTTGAGAATTGTGTCTGCGGTTGGGTCTAATTACCGCGACGTTTTACTAACATTTTATATGGAGTCGCGTCAATTAGACGCAGTCACAAATCTGAAGAATGACCCATATCCCTTCGCCTGATCATCATATCAGCCGAAAGACGTCCACTGCTGGACATAGGCCTCCCCCAAAGAGTGCCACAATGGCCGGTCCTGCGCCACCCGCATCCAGCGGACTCCCGCGACCTTTACCAGGTCATCACTTCATCAGTCCACCTTGTGGGGGCAGTAGACGCAGTCACAAATCTGAAGAATGACCCATATCCCTTCGCCTGATCATCATCATCATCATCATATCAGCCGAAAGACGTCCACTGCTGGACATAGGCCTCCCCCACAAGCCCCAGAGTGCCACAATGGCCGGTCCTGCGCCACCCGCATCCAGCGGACTCCCGCGACCTTTACCAGGTCATCAGTCCACCTTGTGGCGACGGTAGAAGAATCCAACGAATCCAGAATACGACGAAACAAGAATCTGACGATAGAAGAATTCGACAAAACTGGAGTCCGCTAAAACAAGAATCTGACGAATCGGGAACTAATCTCTTCCCTCGCAGTAGTCTTAGGTTGTTACAGCAAAAGTTTGGCCGTGTATGTTTTTATAGTAAGGTGGTAAAAGTAAGATTTTATAATATGTTAAAACCACGCAGCCGATCTCTTCTTCGATTCGAGCCTTGAAAGTAGTGTTGTGGATAACGCTCATTTCGAGGCTTATAGACTCGAGCCTTAAATACTCCCGAGGCTTAAAGACTCAATCGTGTTGGTTTATTTTACGCATATGAATGCAAAATATTGTATTTTCGTCACTTGAGTCTTTAAGCCTCGGGAGTCTTTAGGGTTCGAGTATTTAAGCCTCAAGATGAGCGTTATCCACAACACTACTTGAAAGTTAATGTTTTAGAGCGCAAGTGTGGAGTGAGGTAAAGGTAACCCTCCCCTTTGCAGGCCGCCTAATACGCTCGCGTTCACCCAAAAACGACTTCTTACGTATTTACTAGTAAGTTTCGGTTGCATGAAAAATAGATCTAAGGGACGGGACATACATAACAGTATTCGGGTTTGGGTGAATCTGTAGGAACATTTTTTACGTGATATATATACCTACAATATAAAAAAAGTGAATCTTTGCATGATACTTCACAACTTTTAATACGGGACCAAACTCGCCCGTGCGAAAAAACATTTCTGTTTCATTGGAGAGGTGTCCAATCGATTAACCAAATCGTTATAGGTACTTAGTTGTTTTTTTTGCCGATACGTTATTTAGTCGAAAGGAATGGATATGTTTTAGCAGTTTATCATATTATGAGTGATGCCAGTCATGTGACCAAAAGAGTGTTAGGTATGAACGTGGAAGGATGGAAGAAACGAGGTAGGCCAAGGAAAAGGTGGATGGACTGTGTGAGAGAGGATATGAAGAGGAAGGAAGTAAGTGACGCGATGACGAGTGACAGGGAGGTATGGAAGAAAAGGACATGCTGCGCCAACCCCAAGTATATGAGATAAGGGCAAGAAAATGATGATATGTGGCGTTCAGAGGGTTGAAATAGACGGCAGAAAATAGAGTTCGAAGGCTTACTGAAAGCCAATCTTAGACCTTTTTATTAGCATCGAAAGCCAGGAGTTGTGCAATCCCCCTGGCTCAGGACGTTCTCCATTTCTGGGTCTTCCGTATACCTAGCGTATTGTTGCTTTAGAGTTTATGGCAACCACCCCATTATTTCTATAAGATCATTTGTATTTATTAACGCTCTCAGTGTGTTTGATTGACACTAATCAGAGACTGGAGGTAATTATAGCAGTAGCATCCGGCTGCCCGTCAGAAATAAGTACAATGGTAAGCTAAAAGTGAGACCTTCGATAGAATCGGTTTTATCAGCTCGTATAGAAATTGATACAATTAGGTTCTCGCCAATACTCTGTGACTTGGGTCATGTACACGTACCTATATACTGATACATTTGCCTTTCCAGGCTTTATTATTATTATAACGAAAGCAAAAAAGGTACAGTTCGCCATCACATACATAGGTGCACTATAGGTATTCAAAAATATCGGCACATGCACCCTAGTCCCTAATGTCTTGAAAATAGAGGTGTGTTGCGATGTTTGTGAGCTGCTTGTTTGCTCCGATGTATGTGATGGCGACTGTACAGTCGCCATCACATACATCGGAGCAAACAAGCACGTCACAAACATCGGAACACATCTTTATTTTCGAGGCATTAAGGTGCATGTGCCGATATTTTTGAACACCTAAAGTGTACCTATGTATGTGATGGCGACTGTACCTACATGTTTGCATTACCTTGACTACCTACTTAAATCACAGTGTATGAGGCCCATGAACATACTCTGGACATAACACAAAAATAATAATACCTCGACCGAACGAGCTGGTCCTATCCAAATCTTGGTTAGTGTGACGGAGAGAGACGTGTAATTTGCTGTCTTTGTCATAGTTTTACTTTTCTTTATTTGCCCCAATCAGGTAATATGAGACTGGGGCAAATAAAGTAGGTCTGTCGTTGTGGCAAGCGTATGTGATCTAGAATTCTGATCTCTATTGGTTTATTATAATCTCTAAGCTGAGACTAGTCGCTGAAAAGTCACTGTTGAGCGTTAAAATAACGGTTGGTGTAGGCATTAGATGACTTTGAGACTAATTTGGTCTTGCATGATTGCTTTTACGTCCAACATAAAGCATCCGTCCCTCTTGCACTTAACCACTTGCTAGAGAAGGGCGAATATTTTACGTCTGACTTAACCGCAATCTTGCTAGCTGGACTGACGGTGTATAACTCTATTACGAAGGTGTTATATATCTTGGCTATGTAAATCAATATCAGCATCTTAGTAAAGTAATAATTAGCGATTTTGTTGTCGAATAATATTATATTTTATTTTACTAATATTCCTTTATAATAGAATTGCGAGCGTGCACAAGCGAATATGTGGAGACAGCTTTACATGGCATAACTGACATATCAAGTTGCCCGCTACTCATCGCTAGGAGCAATATGTTATGTCACCATTCATTCTAAACCGGAAACGCATTAATTACTTTTATCAGTAAATAATAAACCCCAGCTTTAATTAATCCTAAAGTTATCCCAAAAATCTAAGTTGAATTAATTAAGAATGCCTACTTAATAACGTCTCTGTACATTTTAATAACAGGTGGGGCAGAAATGGGCATCGTCCTTTAAGGGTTAATGGGGGTGGAAATCGATCTAGCTACGTCTCATGTGTGGGAAAATTCGTTTTCCCCGTATTTTCTCTGTTTTCACCCGAGCATAGCTCGGTGGCTCAGGGGCTAATACCTAATAAGGAGATTATGGGTTTATCACCTATTTACCCAGAATCAAGAATAAGTGTATCTACTTGTGGTTAAAGAACTTTATTTATCTCTAAAGAAATTTACATTTCACTTAAAACAGAGAAAAATATACATAAAGTAAAAAATATACATAAAGTAAACAGTGAGTAATACAATTATACATTAGTTTAAAAAGTAATACAAATGTTTAGTTTAAGTGGGTACATAAATTAAGAAAAGATCATAGTAGTAAGTTATTCTAGTTTGTACAATGCATAATGAGCTCTAATACAATGTGCTTGTAGTGTATTTCACCGATGACGAGTCATATAATCCAGTTTCTATGTCAGTGTTTCCAGGGCCAGAGCCGGAGTTAGGCGTTAGATATTTTTAGTTACATACTCCTTTAACTTATGTTTGAAAATATTAAAACTTTTACATTCTTTGATATGTTTTGGTAAACTGTTATAAAACTGTGCCCCTTCATAAGTTATACTTTTTTTGCCATATTGTGTTCGCACTGGTCTCAGAGACAAGTTGTTAGCACTCCGTAAATGGCGTATTCCCAGTTCAGCATTAGTTTGAAAAGTCAATTGTGAGTGAATTTTTTTTTCAATTATTTTCCTGATTAGAATGCAAGTATTATTAAAATAAAGTTGATGGAGATTTAAAAATTTTGTTTCTAAATATATTTTTTTTACTTTTATATTATATACTCACAGAACCACTGGATATAAATCATTTCATAAAAAGGCCAAAAGGTTATAGGGTAGAGGAACCAAAAGATGAACGTTTAAGCGACTATCCCAACTTTACAATTTTTTTTCGAGGAGTGGTGATTTAGTTTGTTTACATTTAATTTTTTTTATACGATTTCGTATATAGTCGAGATTAGATATGACCAAAGAGTAAAGTAAGTATATAGGTATACTTCGTTTTTTTTAGCATTAGAGAGACCTTTGCAGAACGAGATATAAGGTTTTTTATCGGGCACACTCTGCGGATCGAACAGTGAATACGAGTTAATAAATATCACGTATTTATTATCATGTTTTAGTAATACATACATTACTCAGTGTTGTGAACAGATAAGAAACATAATATTAGTTAATTTATATTCTAAGATGAAAAGATAAGAATTTTAATAAATTGCGTTTGCAATTTTTCATGGAAAGGTTGTACATTAAAAAACCTAAAGAGGCAGAGTTCTCACACAATTTTTAAACGTCACTGTCACTATCTGTAATTCACTCATGTGGGTTTTTCATTCGAGTTCATATTGTTGTCGGTTGAGTCGGTTGTGATTTCTATAGCTGTAAGCTTACTTAAAGATTGTTGTTATCGTTTTTGTTGAATTTTGTTATTAGTTGTTGATCTATCTAAATAGATTCTATTTAGATATTTTGTTTGTTGGTGCACATTTACAATGTATGAAGCCGAGGCTGGCCCGAGTGGGCTACAGAAGTCGCAGCCGGTTCCGGCTAATGTTTTTTCATCTCCAAAGAAGAAAAGGCAAAACCAGAATCCTCTGACTGCCAGTGAAAAGCGGAAACGGGTGGTGAATATTTACAAATGAGTGTCAGAAATGTGCCATAGAAAAGAGTATCCCACTAAATCGGACCGTGTGAAAAAGACTGCCGAGACTGCTGGTATATCGTTGGCTACGGTATACAACATTTTAAAAGAAAATATATGCGTTCAGCTATCGGTAAATATCAAATGATATGTACTCATATGTACATAAGTTCCGAGAAATTCAGTGGTATCGGTCGAAATCGAAGAAGGAAGGTTAACGACCACTGCTTCTTTGTTTACCCGTTTGACAGATAATTCTAATCTTAAAAAAAACGAAGTATAAAGAGTGCCCTCTTGAAGCATTTAATGGAAACCTGTTTGATAGCGCCATCTTTTAATGCTCACGGAACTAACTATGTATGTGTGCGTGTGGAACCAGTACCTACACATACATACAAAGCATACTTGGGCAAATTTTTCTATCGTTGTCGATTTTGTTTTCGTCAGAATTGGATAAAACTTTTGTTGGTTGGAGGCGCTCGTGATTCTGTATTGTGTGGGGTTTTTAGAATCACAAGCTCTTCGAACCTACCGAATTTTATAAAATTCTTACGAAAATTATAATCGACAACGATAGAAAAATCGCCCCAGGTAATATTTGGCGTTAAGCAAGTCGATTTAAATTCTTGCAAACAAAAATCCTTTTGTGGGCGAAAGAAATTCAATTGACATGCTTTTATCTCCAAAGTAGAAAATGCAATCGAAAATAACAGTGTAAGTGAAATCTTAACACAATCAAATTAAATAATGGATAAAATCTCAAGTCAAGCAGATGATTCATAATAATTTATTTCACGATAAAAATTACAATATTTGCATAAATGTCAAAATAACTTAGGTACCAGAATTCCTATTATGGTGATTGTTTTATTCTATCCTGTTTTTCCTACATTCACAAAATATACATCCCTATGTACCATGCATAAACGTAGATTCACGCCTTTATTCCCAAAACTTATATATAATATAATCATGTTTATTTCGGAGTAAAGGGTACAGTCAGCATCAAAGTAACTACGCAACCGAAGACGTCAAAAGTTCTTAATCCCTTTTAATAAAGACTTTACTAGCAAATATCCTTGGAGGTTTGTCGGAAATATATATATGTTTCCTACGAATTTCAGTGTTTAATTTTTTCAACAGTTAAGTATGTCGGTAGATCATCATCTTGTATTTGTACTCATAGAGTAGCCGCAGAATGAAGAGGTACTTCACATTTCCGCTTATATAATTCAGAATGAACATCTAGCTGAAGCTTACCAGCTAAATAAAGCGAAGGCACTGCTAATCTATTTCTAGGTACAGTTGTTATGGGTTTTGTCAGCATCTGTAAAATGGTTGTCACAAATGATCTTCTTCCTATAGTAGTCATAATCGGATGATTTCTCCAACTTTCAAACAACAAGAGTATAGCTTTGAATTGCTCAGGAATCTTGTAGGGATTCTTGAAACGATGGGTTGGTATATCTGAAACAGTAAGAACACGGATGTTTAGGACAAGTGTAATTTTAATATCTAAAAATATTTACAATTAACTTACATTAGAATTAAAGTATCAAACTATCAACTAACAAAAAGGACCGCCCCGGGTCGTTGGACAAGTTGACATATCTAGTTTCACTTCACTGTTATTGTTAGTGAATCACGTAATACGTAAAATATAAACTTACCATCGGTTTAACAGCCAACAGCTCATAATCTGGTCATTTGCAAATATATATGTCCAGTATATCAGTACTCGTATATGCGCAAAACAACACGGTAACAAAAGAAGACAAAGAATGCATCAGGGACCTGAAGTTACTTCTCAACAGCGAAGTGGAGGAGCACGTGACAACAATAAAGCAGTATATATTTAATGTTACTTATTGTTTGATTTATAGTAAAAATACGTAAGACAATTTGACATAAAAAAATTCTAACAGAGAAACGTATCCATGGTAACCAAACCATAGAGTTGGTTCACCATACTTCACAGCAGTTGCCGTCAAAACCATAGAGGGGTTGGTTAGGCAAATGTGGCCAAGTGAAAAATAAAGTTAATGTAACAAACAGCTGAATTCATGTAAATTACATTATTGAATAATGTTATTTTAATTTATTTCAAAATACTATTAAAGAATAATATCCAAAACATTTTATGACTCATAATTTTACATGGATTTTATAGCGACATCCTGTGCCATTATTTTAGTAACCGAAAATCTACTTTGCGGAATAGTACCTAAGTTTTTAGGTGCGGTACAAGATGGTAGCTCTATCTATATCAAACGTCAACGGGTATGTCACTGTCTCCCCCCTGGATATGACTATTTTAAACCATCCTATTACAATACAGTATTTTATTAAAAATGGTTTTATGCTGAAGTATGTCATTTTGCCCAGAAGATGAACACTGTGCCCAATAGTTGAACATTTTGACACCAATAGTTGAACGAAGTAAAACCTAACACCGCGCAGCCTCTGACTTTTGGTCTAGTTATTATATAATCATTGTTATAGCAATTTATATTAGTTAACAATCACAATATTTATACTAAACACAGAATAAAACCGTTCAAATGTACCCTTTTCATATGGTTACAATTATAAGAGATTATTTTTTACATATGAATCATTAAAACATTTTTTTATTAATTTATCATTAGATTAAAATAGATAAATTGTTGGGTTTTATATGTATAAGTCAGATTTCATATTTATTACGTATCTTTGTTATTAAGATGTTCATTGTAAAAACCCTTGCCTAAAACTTGAACGAATAAATTTTGTTCGTTCATGTATTGGGCACGATGGCAAAGTAATGAACGGACTAAATTTAACAAAGCGTTCACTTATTGGATTCGAAGCCAAAAGTTGAACGAACTAATTTTATTCGTTCATCTTCTGGGCAGCGGTTCTTTGTTGAACAATCGTGCTTTTCATAGTAAAACAAAGCCCAAAATAACCGTGTTGCGAATGGATACTCACGTTCAACTTTTGGTTCAAAAATCAACAGTTAAAAAACGATTAATTTGAGCCATAAAAGTTTTATGTACCTTTTCAATAAGAATTTATATAAGCATTTGAAAAAAACTATACTTTGCCCAGTAGATGAACGCCGTTCATCTATTGGCTCAGGTACAAAAAGTTGGAACCGTTAGTTGAACGCTAAATATCTCTTAAATTAACAATAAATACGCAATTTGTGATAGATAATCCATTAAAGGCATTAATCAATAATCTATATCACGCAAAACAATCCATGTAGACATTTTATTCAATTTTATACATAATTTAGAGCTTAAATTTAAGAGCGCTTTCCTTAAGTAAATCTCCATACAAACGGTGATTTTGGCGCGAGACCTCGACGCGACAACCGCTCACAGCCGTGTGTGTGTGGGAACCAGGGATTGTAACCGGTTACAAATTTACCGGTTACAGAACCGGTTAATTGATTAGGTTCCGTTCGAACTATTTGATTTGGGAGCCTTATTTCGGAGCGCTCTCTAACCGTTCACTCCGTGCTGCGAAACGGGATCAATGACCGCCGCTTCGTTGCGGGGCGCTGCGTAGGTACCTAGCTACAGTGTAGCTACCTACTCTGTTTATTCGATGAATTCGTTCGTGTTCCGCCGATGCTGACGCCCTAGTTTTCTGCTCGCCGCTCCTACTTTCGACGATAAAAATATTGAAATAAAATTTTCACACCTCTCATTCAGAAAAGTAAGTTTTGGTCCCCGAAGCAAAATGCAACTTTTCTGTTCAAGCTACTTTTTTAATTTATTCATTGGCTTGTAGCATTTGCTCGTACGCGATGTGCCAATAGAATCTTAATAAAATAATCGACTTAATAAGTAATTTTTTGTTTGTTTTTTTTGTTTGTTTTTTTTTTGTTCTTTTTGTTTGTTTTTTCGTGTTTTGTTTTGTTCTTTTTTTAGTTTTGTTTGTTTTTTTTTTGTTTCGATTGTTTTTTTGTTTCGTTTTTCTTGTTTTTTTGTTATTTTTTGTATTTTTGTTGTTTTTTTTGTTTCGTTTGTTCGCTGTTTTTAGGATTTTTGTTTTTTGTTGTTTTTTTTTATTTTTGTTCGTTTTTTTTGTTTTTTTTTTTAGTTATGGTTCATTTTTAGTTTTTTTTTGTTTGTTTTTTTATTTCGTTTGTTTGTTCGTTTTTAAGTTTGTTTTTTTGTTCGTTTTTTTTGCATTTTTTGTTTTTTTTTTTATTTTTGTTGTTTTTTTTCTTTTGTTGTTTTTGTTCGCTTTTTTTAGGATGTTTTTTTTTGTTTTTTTGGTTTTTTTAGTTTGTTATGGTTCATTTTAAGTTTTTTTGTTTCGATGGATTTTTTGTTAGTTATTTTTTTGTATTTTTTCGTTTTTGTTGTATTGTTCTGATTTTGCTTTGTTTTTGTTTTCTTTTTGTTTTTTATTTAGTTTTTTTTTTTTTTTTTGTTTTTTGATGTTTTTTTGTTTTTTTTTTGTTTTGTTCGTTATTTAGTTTAGTTTGTTTTTGTTAGTTTTTTTTGTATTTACTGTTGCTTTTTTTTTTTTTTTGGTGTTTTTATTGTTTTATTTTTGTTCTATTTCTTTGGTTAATTTTTTTTTGTTGTTGGTTTTTTTGTTTTTTTTTTCGTTCCTTGTTTCGTTATTTTTTTCGTGTTTGTTGTTTTTTTGTTCTCTTTTGTTTTGCTTTTCTTTTGTTTTTGTTTTGTTTGTTAGTTTTTTGCTGTTTTTGTTTTTTTTTGTTTTGCTTTTCTTTTGTTTTTGTTTTGTTTGTTATTTTTTTGCTGTTTTTGTTTTGTTTTTGTTTTGCAGCAAATTTTTTTTTCATCAAATCAAAAAAAGCACACATCAAAATGCCTAGTTGAAGGTTGTTGAACCAAAATAAAGGTAGGCAGATAACTAACTTATACTTTTTTACAAAGTGACTTCAAAGGTTTAGGTAGGTGCCTATAGATAAAAACAAACGAAATGCCCCTTTTGTATGTTGTATGTAATGTATATATCTAAGTATAACCTAGTTGAGACTGTTCGCAACCATCGGTATTCGATATTTGAATATTTTTCCATACATTACCTACATGTAATGTGCGTTATGTAGGTATATGATTTTGATTAGTAATAGTAAGTGATTATATTATAGTTATTTGTACACAAGTGAGCTAAATCGTATATTTACGGCGAGGGCGGTGTATTGAATCCTGAGCGTAGTGAGGGATTCAAGTGTTAACGCCCAAGACGAAAATCATTTTGCTCCTGAGTAACACGTTACTTTTCACAACAACTATGAGGAAACATTTGCAAAAAAAAACAAAAAAAAAACAACAAAAAATAACAAAAAAATGAACAAAATAAAAGAAAAAATAACAAAAACAAAAAAACTAAAAAAAAACAAACCAAAAGGAACAAAACAAAAAAAAAAAAAATAAAAAAAAACAAAAAAAAAAACAACAAAAAATAAAAAAAAAGAACAAAAAAAACGAAACAAAAAAAGAAAAAAAACAAAAAAAATAAAAAATACAACGCATACAAAAAAAACAGAAAAACAAAAACGAACAAAAATACAAAAAAGTAAAAAAAAACAGCAAAAAAACCAAAACAAAAACAACAAAAACAAAAAACAACAACAACAAAAAATAACAAAAAAAAACGAAACTAAAAAGCGAAACAAAAAACAAACGAAACTAAAATACAAAAAACGAAAAAAAAAACAAAAATACAAAAAAAAAAGGCAAAAAATTTAAACAAAATCAAGCAACAAGAAAAAACAAAAACAAAAAACCAAAAAAAAACGAACAAAACAAAAAAACTTAAAGAAAAACAAAAAAACAACAAAAACTAAAACAAAAAAAACAAATAAAAACAAAAACAAGAAAAAAACAAAAAAAAAGAACCAAAAAAGAACAAAACAAAAAAAATATCCTTTATATATATATATACGTACATTGCACGTAGAATCGATGGCCGTTGGGCGGAAAGGTTCTCGAGTGGCGACCACGTACCGGAAGGCGCGGCGTGGGTAGGGAGTCCGCTGGATGCGGGTGGCGCAGGACCGGTCATTTTGGCACTCTTTGGGGGAGGCCTATGTCCAGCAGTGGACGTCTTTCGGCTGATATGATGATGATGATATATATATACGTTTGTCGATTACGATGAAATTACAATCGATTATTTTATCAAGATTCTATTGGCACATTGCGTAAATGCTACAAGCCAATGAATAAATTAAAAAAGTAGCTTGAACAGAAAAGTAGCATTTTGCTCCCTCTCGTCGGGGACCAAAACTTACTTTTCTGAATGAGAGATGTGAAAAAATATATAACTCATTATATTTTTTTGGTCCCTACTTACGTCACAGGTAGCTAATGGCTCACTAATTCTTTGGATAAGTACCTACCTATTTACTACCTATGCACGTTAGGTTTGCGATAGGGCATTTTACCATTTTGTCGAACAAATTGGTGTGAAGCCCCTGCTAGACGGTCGCCAACACGCCCCTCCGACCGGGTGACCTTGGTCCGCACCGACCGTGTAGACAGTTGTTCGGAGCTAAATTTCTTAAGCCCCTGATAGACGGTCGCCAACACGCCCCTACGACTAGGGAATGCAAACCGGTTAACCGGTTAACCGGTAAATTGACTAAATATGAGGCCGGTAAATTACCGGTAAATTAAAATCAAAACCGGTAATTTACCGGAACACAAATTATAAGTAAAATACAACATTTCAACGATTGTTTATGCTTCATCGTCATGTTAATACCTCAATAACCCTTCTTTTATCATGTAAAAATGTAAATTGAATAAACATGTTAGTGTTATTTAGCTTAGCTCATGTAGGATCAAATTAATGCAATCGTTTGTAGAAGCTTCTTAAAATATAAACACGTTCCCGGTGCCGTTCTATAAAATATGAATAATGATCAGTTTGAATAAGTTCAATAGAGACGCCTTATTTAACATACTTTAGAGGTATACTTATCAAAACAATCCAAAGAAATACCTCTCTTCGTCTTACTGGGAGGGAGAAAAAGGCAAGGAACAGAGGTGTGGTGGTGCTTTTCTTCAAAAAGGGTGACAACACCCTGCTGAAGAACTACCAACCCATCTGACTTCTGAGCCATGTCTATAAACCGTTTTCGAGAGTAATTACAAATCGTCTCGTACGCAGGCTAGATGACTTCAAGCCTCCCGGACAAGCCGGTTCCCGGAGAGGCTTTAGCACCTTAGACCACATCCATACGCTCCGTCAGGTTATACAGAAGACTGAAGACTGAGGAGTATAACCTGCCCCTCTGTTTAGCGTTCACGAACCACGAGAAAGCCTTCGATTTGATCGAAACCTGGGCTGTACTAGTCGCTCCAGTGGCGCCAACCCGCCCGCCGGCGCGGTTGACTACCGCTATATCGAAGTATCGAAGTGTTTGTATGAAAACGCACTTTGTCAGTCTGACTCCATGATTTGAACGCAAAACCTATTCTGCCGCAGCGGGGAGTCAGTCAAGGAGATGTTATTTCCCCAACCTGTTCACCGCTGCACTGGAGGATTTTTTCAAGACTCTGGACTGGAGAAGGCAGACATCAACGACGAGTACATCACTCACCTTCGGATTTCTGAAGATTTTGTAGTCTTGGCTGAGACCATGGAGGACTTTAGTACGATGCTCGATGACCTCAGTAAAATCTCCGAGCGAGTCGGTCTAAAGATGAACATGGATAAGACGAAGATCATGTCAAATGCCGATGTAGTGCCAACTCCCATTACAATCGGACGCTTTACGCTCAGAGTTGTAAACGACGAGACTGTCCAGTTCGAGTTCTGTCGGCTCGGTTTGACCAGTGTGTGTTGACAGTGATGACATAATATCCATATATCTGAAATGTAGTCGCTCACTATGGGCCTCAATAGAAGGCTAGAAGTCATCCAAAGAGCAATGAAGATGGCTATGCTGGGAGTTTATCTGCGTGATCGCATTAGAAATGTGGCTATCCGCAGCAGAACTAAGGTAACAGATAAAGCCTTATGAATCGCTAAACCAATACCACAATTTGGAACCCCCATGAGCTCCACTCCTAGAAAAAGTTATAAAACCGTTTTTGCGAACGCTCGTAGGTAAAATGAACTGTTACTATTACTAACCTTTTCTCTATCCAACTCTTTTTGACCTAGGAATTGTTGGTTATATACACATCTCTTGAAGCCCGTAGAAACATCTATTTAGTGAATTATTATTTTAGAATACTAAGTGGGCTTGTAGTTAGTTTCTGTAGAACTGGGGACAATTCCAACCTACCTGCTAATCCCCAAGGAACGTTTTCAGTTGTGTTTTTTGCCCTCATACTACTGAGCAAGTTTTAAATATGAAAGAATCTGATAATTACGGCATTTACGGCACATGAAAACTCTTTATATTATATCATAGCTTATTTTAACGATAAATAAACGTCAAATAACGATACTTATTAGCCAAATTGAATTTACCGGTAATTTACCGGTTAACCGGTTTTGCCTCACTCAAGTCGGTAATTTACCGGTAATTAAAATTGCCCGGTAATTGCATTCCCTAAGTGCAAGGTGTTAATAATACTACGGAGTAACTAAGTATTAATCTGTGCGTCCAACCAACTTTAGTGTGATCTATCTTACAGGCAGTGACATCTGGCGTGTAACTGCGTAAACTCGTGACGTGTTATTATTATTATTATTTATTTCTCCAAAGGACACATAAAATGGTTACATAACAAATGCACTGCCAAACTGCATGACAGTTTGTTGGCAGTTGGTGTTGCTCTTGGTACATAGTTGTGTCGCTACTTACTATACTAATTACTGCTGTATTATTTAATTATTGCTAGGCATGCACTTTCACATTAAATATCTAATTCTACTGTTAACAATTATATACTTAAATCAATGAAAACAGGTACAGTTTGTATTCAAAGTCCATACAAAAATACCCAGTTGTCTGTATACGACTGGTGCTACATCTACTCGTACCTATACATAGTATAAAACAAAGTCGCTTCCCGCTGTCTGTCTGTCCCTATGTATGCTTAGATCAAGTTAGATCTTTAAAGCTACGCAACGGATTTTGATGCGGTTTTTTTAATAGATAGAGTGATTCAAGAGGAAGGTTCATATGTATTATACATATAAACCCGTGCGAAGCCGGGGCGGGTCGCTAGCCTATCTATACATATAATAAACCAGAAGAGGTAGTCTAAGCATTTTACGGTTTAGCAAAACATTAATTCATAATAGCCAGGTTTTTTTTTTCTCCGTCATAAATACATATTCTAAGATACTATATTTACGAATCCAACAAACTTTCGACCCGGAAGTAGGTATAAAAAAATAGTGTCAAAAAAACGCCGATTTTTTTAACTAAAAATAGTAATAGCTGTTTTTAATCGTCAACACGACAGTATTATTGTCTTTAACCTGTAAAAAGTGAAATCCGACTATTTTTTTACACGTAAAGCCATTAATTTAACAAATTTCATGGCTTGGGTGACAGGTGCCATAAGTTCGTAGAAAAAAATAGTAATAACTAGTACTTTGATTTGATTCTCATAAAAAGAATGTATGAACCTATTTTTCTAAAAATCGTTTTGATTTTTGTTTAGAATTGCATATTATTACATTTACTCCAATAAAATATCGGTAAAAATATTTATAGAGACAAATTGTGTCTAAATTTAACTTAATAATATAGATTATTAAACTAGTACATAAATCCAACAAAAAAAGCTTTATGTAAAGCATAAAACACATTTGAATAGTCCTGTTTGATTCTACAACTGAACTTGAACTCTTTCCGCTTGTGTTAAGGATCACATTCGCTCGCAGCGTCGGCACGCAACGAGTGTCTTGACATTCAAGGTCGCACTGCCCGGGCCCCAAGACACAAAACCTACCTACACAGATAATTTGTATCGTTTTCTACGATGCGCTAGTATGAATGCGACGATTCACGCCATAAAAATGGCTTAGGTAAACGGCAGTGTTGGGCGTAACTAATTTACGTTTGAAATTGAAATACAAATTGTATTATATTTAATTCAATTACGAGTAGGTAATGAATTACACGTGTAATTGCATACATGACTACTTCGTAATTTGTAATCTGAATTACATTATTTCGTAATTGAAATTATTCAATAACTTAGGGTAGACCACGGACAATTGAAACACGTCATGATTGAAACAAGGAAATTTTTTCGAAAACTATAATACCTACGCAACTGACGCAACACTCGGAACACACGGTTGGCCATGTATGAGCAGTAGCTTGGCCAGTAGCGCTCGAGTGATGGTGCGATACCGGAGTGTACACGAGCCAAACCAGTTTATCACGGTAAAAACTAAGTATTTGTGCTGTGGATATTTTTTTATAACAAAAAGTACTTTACTCTTGTATTTTGACTGATCAAATTAATTTGGTGCTATAGCTGGGAATAAACGAGTGTTTATAATGGCCGTTGATCAGCGTTCGACTTTTTTTTTATATGTAATATTTGACCTTGAAGTTAAAAACGTGGTGTGGGGACGGTAGAAACAACTTGCTTGTGGACGATTTAAACGTTTCAATCGTCCTCGCGTTTTAATCGTCACCAAAAGTAACCGACTTAATAGAAGGAGGTTCTGCATTCGATGCACATGTTTGTTCTATTAATGTTCACTATTGTTTGTGTAGTTTTTGACCTAGTTTATAAATTATGGAAATATGAAGGTTTTCTAGAAATCTGCACGCTGCGTGTCATTGTAAAAAAAGGAGGTTCTCAGTTTGACCCGTATGTTTGTATGTATGTATGTACGTTGTCCGAGATTATCTCGCGTTAGGTTGAACCAATTTTGATGCGGTTTTCAGAAAAGTATTTAATACATTCTGGAGAAGGTTCTTGTATACAATAAAACAAATGGTTAGTAGCGACGTTTACAACACGTTTTGTCACGGGATCGGTACACGGAATGGTTATGATTGAAACATTGTTATAGTTGAAACAAGCACTTTTTATGAAACATGATTATGCTTGTTTTGTGCAAATCTATATTGTTATAATTGTATTAAAACTATTTGGTTAAACTAAATGTATAAGGTAGCAGCAACAAAGGAAACTAAAGTCGTATACTTTTTTTTACACCCGTGTTTTTATCGAGATGTTCAGATGCTCATAAATTGATAAATGTTTATGATATGCCTGCGAACTTTTGATGAGCTCATTGTATGCTATGGTAGTCATGAAAAAAATTAAAAACAGGCCAAGTGCGAGTTGGACTCGCGCACCGAGGGTTCCGTAGAAATATTTTTTTTTTCTTAGCCTGTTTGGGAAACAGGAAGCCACTGCTGGGCAAAGGCATCCCGCATTTTTCTCCACTCGGCCCTATTGCATGGCATAACATGTAACTAAAAATCTGGGGGCACGGCAGTTCCCCCGCCAAGTCGAGCAAAACAAAGAGGCACGGCCGTACCATCCTTTTGTCGAAGCCATTCAGGCCATTTTCAACATCCTGTAATTTTGTGCTGGCTAAAGCTAGAACCCTGAAATTTCAGGAACATGTAGGGCATAATATGGCTAACATACAATATCAATAACATTCAAATTTAACTTTTAGTTTAAGAACTATTGTCCGTCAAAGTTCGTTAGTTTTGTCACTGACATACTCACTGATAATGATCACGCTAATTCTAAGGTACTTCTAGCAGACCCACAAGCTCCATATTTCAAACATTATTAGTTTTTAGCCTAATAACTCATAAGAAACCTAAAAATATTGCAATTTCAGTCACGTTTCAGAGATATACAAGCTGCATAAGTAAGTTTGTAATCCTATACAAATACCTACATACGATTATTTGCGGTTGGTAAAATAACATTCCCATACAAAGTCTAACAAAAGAAATGAGATCCCATAAAAAACATTCCATGTAAAAAATAGGCCAAGCCTCGAAACTCTTTCACAGTAAAAAGTGGTGAGATATTTCGTAGAGCCAAGTCAGACATTCTTATTAATCTTTATTTGATTACTAAATAAAATTTTGTGACTTGGCAATCACACTTACATACGTTTTAGGTACCTATGCAAAAATTAGTAAATGCAGTAAAGTTGTTTCGAGACTTGGCCTATTGTTTACATGGAATGTTTTTTATGGGATTTATGGTTTTCGCAATTTTTCCTTTATTTGTGCCATAAGGCGTTGCTTCGTATCAAATTTCAAGATTCTGAGTTCACGGGAAGTACCCTGTAGGTTTTGATTCCCTTGCGAGTTTCGAAAATTTGCGGCATAAATGGTTGTGTCTTTTGATTGCGTTAGGTTAGAAGTTTGATTCTTTCACAGCTCCAAGGAACAGTAGGCTTGAGTATTTAATACCTTGATAATATCTAATACCTATTTAATACCTAGCTTGATACCTCCACGCGTTCCTGAGAAAAAGGGTATTGACATACGGACGGACGGACGGACAACAAAGTGATCCTATAAGGGTTCCGCTTTTTCTTTCGAGGTGCGGAACCCTAAAAAAGATATAAGTAGAGTTGACTGGGTAGTACTGAATATCGTCCGTAGTTTTGCTTCTTAGGGTTCCCTACTCAAAAAGTAAAATGAGAACGTACGTCCGTCCGTCCGTCTGTCTGTCACCAGGCTGTATCTCACTGATACCGTGATAGTTCCAGCTGAAATTTTCACAGATGATGTATTTCTGCTGCCGCTATAACAACAAATACTAAAAACACAGAATAAAATAGTTTTTTATAGATAATGGTACGGAACCCTTCGTGCGCGAGTCCGACTCGCACTTGGCCGGTTTTATAATCTGTGAGGTGAAGAAAATATATCAAATGAAAGAGCGTGTTTTTATCTACTAAACGGCAAGTAGTAGTTAGTAACTAATTTTTAAATTGAAATTTCCTATAAGACTTAGACATGTAAAGCTATATAGGCGACCTTATTTGAGATCCTAATTTAATTAAAAAATAATACTATTCATTATGTACTTACTGACTTGTAAAACATTGGCTTTTATGAATAAATATCTTGTATCTTGCAATCCAATTTTGGATCAAGGTGTTTTAGTAGTAGCTCAAATTGAAAAAAAAAAAACGATTTGTTTCAAGTATCCCCATCCCGGGGCCAGTTGAAACAGTGACAAAAAATAATACTTTTATGTGTTTTATTCGTATTTTTTATGAGATAACGTATAATTTAGGATAGGTTTATAATCAGCTAGCGTTTTTGCGCTTACAAGTTAAACTCTACGTGTATTATCAGTCATTTTTCACCTTATTTAAGTAAGTTAACTAAACCAAAACGAAAATAAACTGTTTGCATTTTAAACGTAACAAGACTTAATTAAGTAATTAAAATACAGGATGGGCCACAAATTCTTGCACTTTTGAAACTGATGAAAATAAAACCATGAAAGTCAATTTCCTGATCATTAAATGTTTGTGACTAACATCTAATGCAATTTATTTCTTGAATATAATTTATCTTTGAGATGACCCCCATCTCGTCACTGGCACTCCAGCAAACGACTAGGCAGATTTTAGGAAACTCGCTGACACATGCTGCGAGGGATCTCGACTATCTCATCGCGGATGTTTTGCTTGAGTTTGGATATTTTCTTCGGGTTTTTAACTTAGAACTGGACTTTATAAATATCCCCGCACGATGAAATCGGCGGGAGTGAGATCCGGGCTTCCTCCTAAATAGGCGGCGAACAGTTACATACAATTTGTTGTTTTTATAAAACTGTTTTACACAAAAATTTCGTTGTTGATCAGTAAAACGCTTTATTGCAAATAACACAGCATAAATTAATGTCAAATTTCCCTCCACTCAAAAAATATATAATTTATTATTATAGAAGATATTCAGTGTTGCCATTTGCAAAAATGTATGGCCCACCCTGTACATAAGAGAACACCCTGAAAAGAATATGTAAATAAACTAATAGAAAACTTACTTTGACTTTCATTAGTCAATGTCAAAAATACAAGAAAATCACTCTGTTTCAACCGTCCCCACCTCCTACTTTCGGAAAAAGCCGTTGTAGTAATAATGAGAATAATGATACAGTAAAACTAGATACGCTGAGATGATCCACAAGCTTCACTTCAAACATAAACACACACTCAATACTCTCACTTAAATAGAAACCAGAATAATTGAAAAACTCTACGAGTGAAAACACTTACTTTTGGGGATCAAAACACAATAGGGTTTTCTACAAACAAATTAAGCGCGCGGGAAGCAACGTCACGATGTTTTTCGTGTACAAACCGATCGTCCGCTTCTTTCCCCCCTTGGACCCCTCGCCGTCCCACCAACGGTTCGCGAGATATTTGCGTTGTTTCAACCGTACCCAGTTTACCCTACTTTCATTGTGCCGAAGATATTAGAGTGTTTCAATTGACCTCACATAGTGTTTCAATTGACAGTATTCCCAGTATGTATGTATGTAAATACTGTACTTTAATATTTTACACAAGACAATGGTAAAAACAAACACGCAGACACAGTCAGTCGTCGACAGTCATGTGAGGCCAATTGAACCATACCGCCCCATTCTCTGTATTATACTCGTATTATTGACAGAAAACTATGGATTATAGAGTAACAAAATACATTTTATTTAGGAACCAGATAACTAACCTTGAAAAATTTTGGGCGTTCATCTTTCTACTCATAAAAATATAACGGTTATATGCTGTAAAGGCAAATGGTTTCAATTGCCCCTGGTCTACCCTACGTTATGTACACTTTTTTTTAGTTAACTAAAAAGGAACAAATTTACTTGGAGTGATTATTAAGAAAAAAAACCATTCAATTACAAATTAGCATTTTTAAGGAAGTAATTAT
The DNA here is from genome assembly GCA_963854355.1 of Epinotia brunnichana. Taxonomy (NCBI): domain Eukaryota; kingdom Metazoa; phylum Arthropoda; class Insecta; order Lepidoptera; family Tortricidae; genus Epinotia; species Epinotia brunnichana. The sequence continues at coordinate 16,887,062 of OY977954.1, forward strand.
TTTTGCTTTTTTAAATATTGAATTTATTTTCTTACTAATACGACTAAAGTGAAAGTTTGGAAACCTGGGGAAATTTTTGCCCATTAATTTTGAACTCACTCACAGAATTTCACGAGAATCGGTTGAGAGATGCGACCTTTAGAGGCAACAGCTGGACAGCCGGACATACGAAAGCATTTTTGCCCGCTCAATATCGAACTCGCACACAAAATTTCACGAGAATCAGTTGAGAGATGTGACCTATAGAGGGAACAGCTGTACAGCCGGACATACGAAAGCATATTTGCCCAAAAAGGAGATCGGAAACCCGCACACTAAACTAGCTGGTCACTAACCGGCACTACGACACTATTTCATTGATAAAACTACAATGAAACAACAAGACTCATCTTTAACCTCAGATCTTCTTTCTATGATCTGAGGCTATAACTAGGTACATATTTTGTTAAGTGAACCCTAAAAAAAATCTGTATCAAAACCTACCTAAGTAGGTACTTTTGTACGGTCTACGGTAGGTATTTTAAAAACATAGAATTATAATTTCAATATATGACGGTTTTTTTAATCTTTTGATTCACAACTTAATTGAATTTTAACTATTATAAACAACTGATAATTGATCGTACGCGTTAGATCGTGTCGCTAAACTCTCAAATCGCGGCGCGCCGGTTCGTGCAGTGCCTACTTAGACATATTTATATGGCGGACGGCGCGGTGCCCCGCTGCATGCAATCGGCAAATCACGTTTGCTCTGCGGCTCGCGCGCGGCACTTTTAAACCTACTTTAACAGGTGTTTGTAAAAACATTAGATGCAAAGTATTTTATCAGTCGATTCGTACATCATTCAATGAAAGAGTGTCGATGATGAAATCCCAAAACTTACTGATCAATTTGCATTTTTTGAAATTGTTAAATAATATTAACCCCCTAAAATCCACCTTCCGTTGTTGTTTAGTGTGTGATTGGTTTGTAATGTTTGTGTCCACTACATACACCAAGGAATGAAGGAACCTACAGTCTATTATTATTTTTTGACACGAAAATATGGTAATAGAAAAAAAAATGGTGTCTAACTGAATATAAAGGTAATAATCGGGAACATTTTTTGCGCGATTTATCATCAATATTACGCCGCAAATATTAATTTATCATAATACAGAAAAAAAAGGTTATTAACATTTTTTTAAAAATTTTCAGGAATTTATTAATTTTTAAAAATTTATTAAAATATCTAAATACCTAATATTTTGTTGGATTTAGTCTCGAAGTTATTACTATAATTATGATTTATCTGTTACGCAAAAAAAAAACTGCTATTATAAATTATTTCCATTTCGCCATACAACCGGACCGTAAAATGCTTAGACTAAGGGTCGAAAGTCTGTACATGGAAGATATTCGAAAAAAAGTTAGCTGGGGATACCTACTTAAAATCGATAATAGAATATACCCTGGGTACAAATTCTGCACAAAGTGAACCGTATTTGCTCTTGACCGATACAGATTATGATTCACTGACTGAATTCCGTTCTATGTGACCCTAAGAGGTTTGCAATAAATCAAGTACCTAACATTAAACCGTCATCACTACGACAAGATAGTTGTGTTCAATCGTATAGTACTTAGTGCTCAATCATAAGGTAAAGTACCTACCGTCGAGTCGTAACTTTTTAATATAACTAACATTGGTTTTTAACATTGAAAATCGCTTCAGTAAGGCCTCCAATTTCAGCGAGTGTGAGACATCGCCTTGGTCTCGTTCTCGTGAGGTTTAGGGCTACGTGGATGATTGGCTTGGAAAGGGTTACAAAAAGTAAAAGAAAAAAAACTAAAAAAAAATATCTTCTTTTAAAAGTTGCTACGTTGTCGAAAAATGTCTAATTTTTTCGTGGCTTGTCGTACTAAATCGCCAATTCGTCTAGTACCCATAGTATAAGCTTTGCTTAGTTTGGGACTAGGTCGATTTGTGTAAGATTGTCCGCAAATATTTATTTATTTTATTTAAGTATCTAATTTCTTGAAAACGAAAAGCGATATCGAAAAAATTTAAAAAACCCTCGGGGTATTAAGTGGGGGCCTACATTTAGAAATAGAGAGTTTCTGTTTTTTACAAAATTTTTGTAAAAAACAGAAACTCTCTATTTCTTACGGTGCCCTTTATGTGGCGCAATTTCAGGGTGCGGCTCGTTATGTTCTGCAATACGAGTGTCGTGACTGTCGTGTCGTTGAGTTGTAATTGGAGTGTTTATTTGAGGTTTTAGTATTTATTTGTGATTATATAATATATATTTATATATATATATATATATTTATATATAACTACGTGTATTTATATGTGTGTTTTAAATGATTGTTATTGGAGTGTTTATTTGAGGTTCTGTATTTATTGAATACTTTATAATGTCAACATAATAAAATACAAGAAAATAATAACAATAAACTTAAGAATACCCTAAGCCTAGTCAAACAGTCCCCCTCGAGTCGTCCCTGGCGCAAAGGTTCCCATAACACTAGCCGCGTTGCTACGTTGAATGGCGATAGACAAACTTTGCACCAGGTACGACCCTACGCGGCGGGGCTGATTAGAGATTAAAATAAAAATATTTATTTATTTATGAATAAATTGTAATATTACTTTGAGTTTCGTTTTTAATGATAATGTATATAAGTTATAAACAAATAATAAAATACAGATTTCTTCATGCAATTGGGAATGGATGAAAATTTTAGATGTGCCTGATTATTTTTTTGGAGTTAGGACTTAGCGCCAGAAAAAAGTTGCAGACTTTTCAGCTGCAACAATTATTTTTGAAAAATATAAACAGTTTCCACACTTACGTTTTGGGTTTAGGATAGCAAATGCGATACTTTGCTTGATCCGTATCATATTACAACATAGTACATTACTTACCTAGGGCGGTTAAACAAAGAATGTCTCAGATCGCAGGTATTTGACGCCCGAGCCGAAGGCAAGGGCGATAAATATGCGCTCTGAGGCTTTCTTTATTACCGCCCGTGGTGAGTACAAAATTTTACGTCTCTATCTGGCCAGGAAGTGGGGTTTTCCGCACGCATAGCGTGCGGTAATTCCTACTTTATGGCCAGGTATGACGTAAAATATCTTAAAAATCCGTGGTAAACTGATAATGGCAATGAAATTGACAGCTGCAGCAGCTATATTTGTCATTGCCAGGGTCATATATTAAAAGTTTTTTTTGTAATATGAGACGGATCAAGGAAAGTGTCTCATTCGCCGTCCTAAACCCAAAACGTAAGTGAGGAAACTGTTTATATTTTTCAAAAATAATTGACGCAGCTGAAAAGTCTGCAACTTTTTTTCTGGTGCTAAGGAAGGTTATTCCTATCTCCAAAAAAATAATCAGGCACTTCTAAAATTATCGTCCTTTCCCTATTGTCTGTTAAATGCAAATGGTGTTATCTATAGGTACAGTCGCCATCACATACATAGGTACACTATAGGTGTTCAAAAATATCGGCACATGCACCCTAATGCCTTGAAAATAGAGGTGTGTTCCGATGTTTGTGAGTTGTTTATTTGCTCCGATGTATGTGATGGCGACTCTACATCGGGCTTTGACTTTATTAACCTTTGGGAAAAAAACAAAAGGAATGTTAGAGACCATCATAATAAGTGTGGTGTTTTGGACAAATAGTTTGTGTCAAGTGGTTGTAATGGCGTCTTGGCGACGGATACACTTGTGTATCTGGATGTGTTCTCAAAGTTGCGGGCTAGTGATAAATTAAGTAGGTAAACATTGTGATTTATAGTAAGAATGTATAGATGCTCGAAAGGTCAATCTATTTTTGGAGCTTGTGATTAATATTTGCTTCATAACGCAACCGAAAATGAGTAAATTTAGTTTTGTTTAATTCATTAAATTCATTTTCAATGTACCAGAAGGTCGTAAAAGGCACGAGATCTGTGAATTTTTATAGGTAAGGGTATGCAATAGGTGTCTAGATACCTAGATAATATACATTAACTAAATTAAATTAAATTTTTCAATCTAAATAAGTTTCTGTCAAAATAATATTTTTTGGTATTCATAAATAAATGATGTACCTTTACAACTTATTCGATATAACCGCGCTTAGGTCTTGCGACCACAAACCCTTGGCCTGATCAGTTTTTGAACACAAATGAGGGCGCTCAGGGATACACAACTAAATAAGTGCACCTAATCCATTTCCGGTTCACATCCCAATCTACGTCTTCGATGTTTTTGTTAAAATGTGTTTTGTTTTTTATTTATGATATGTTACCTAAATTGATATCATTCTAACTATAATGTTATTCTATTCTATTCTATAATCAAGCGATCTTAACTAGACTACCTTCGGGCATTATGAATAAAGAACAGTAAAATTGGGTGCTGAAGTATAATTTTTAGGCCAGTCCGTAGAGTAATTCTTTGCTGCAAAAGGTGGTGCAGATTTTTTTTCTTTATAATGTTGTTTACATCGATACAACCGAGAAAATATCAAAAATGGTCACACGAGATATCTTGGGACAACTTTTGGCAGCCACAAATCCTCGAAGTTTTGGGACTTTTTTTGGTTTCTCACTCGTAGCTTATATACAGTGCATCCTAGCGAAAAGCTATTCACTAAGAATTTAAAGAACATGATTTTATGCGTCTAATGCATCCAATACATAACAATTCGGTTCAGTGACATAGTAGAAAACCATAGTCAGAAACGAGACTTTCCTCAACTTTGTAAGTTATTTCAAGATAGTGGTTTTTAACTTCTGCGTTTCAATTTTAAATTTAACTATAGGTTTTAGCTCCTCAATTGTAGGAATTTACAGAATCAAGAGTTATTTCAGCATTAGTACCTATCATCATAACTGATAATCGAAGAGCTGGCGGTTTTCTCGTGCAACGCATCAGCAATGCAGTTCAACGAGGAAATACTGCCAGCATACTCGGTACAATGGGTAGAGGGCCATTTTAGGGTTCAGTAGCCAAAATGGCAAAAACTGAACCCTAGGGTCGGCTTAGGCATATTATGTCACTTATAAATTGTAATCGTTAGTTTGATCCGATAGGCCCCTGAACTTAAGACTAGAAGAGAAATAATGTTTATGTTTACGTTCCACGTATAAAATTTGTTCTAAATAAATAAGAATGTACCTACTCACTATTCGAACTGACCTTGTTCATAACCGTAGCCAGCTGTTTGTGACCGATTGCATGTCTACAAAGGGCGAAGGTTGCACCTAGTTAGAAGTACTTAGTTATCATTATCATCATCATCAATGGCCTTGTACATCTAGTAGGTAGTTAGTTGTAACTTGCACAGCTTATAGGTATTGATAAAGGATGGGTCGCGGGTTTGAAACACTTTAGGTACCTACTATAATCTGTATTAATATTATAAAGAGGAAAAGTCTGTGAGAAGTTTGTAATTGTCTCGGCGACGTATGGCGCCTATAAGGAAGATGCAGCTTTAATATTTACCATTATTTTGTGATCAAAATGTTGAATTAACATAAAATAATTGGTTCTGAACCGTTTTTACTAATTTCAAACAATAAACACGATCTGAAGTAATGTGAAACGGAACGTGTTTTTATCCACCCGATCAGCGGCTGGTGACGTCACTCCTGTCAAGAGAAAGATTGTTTCACAAAAAAAAAATTGGTTCTGAAACGTTTTTACTTTAGTTTATACTAATTTCAAACAATAAACACGATTTGAAGTAATGTGAAACGGAACGTGTTTTTATCCACCCGAACAGCGGCTGGTGACGTCACTCCTGTCAAAGGAAAGATTGTTTCACAAAAAAAAATTAATTGGTTCTGAAACGTTTTTACTTTAGTTTATACTAATTTCAAACAATAAACACGATTTGAAGTAATGTGAAAATGTCAAAAACTACTTACTAGATCTCGTTCAAACCAATTTTCGGTGGAAGTTTGCATGGTAATGTACATCATATTTTTTTTTTAGTTTTATCATTCTCTTATTTTAGAAGTTACAGGGGGGGGACACACATTTTACCACTGTGGAAGTGACTCTCGCGCAAACTAAGTATTCAGTTTAGAAAAAAATGATGTTAGAAACCTCAATATAATTTTTTAAGACCTATTCATAGATACCCACCCCACACGTATGGGTTTTATGAATTTTTTTTTTGAGTTTCAGTTCTGAGTATGGGGAACCCCCAAAATTTAATGTATTTTTTCGATTTTTGTGTGAAAATCTTAATGCGGTTTACAGAATACATCTACTTACTAAGTTTCAACCGTATAGCTCTTATAGTTTCGGAAAAAGTGGCTGTGACATACGGACGGACAGACAGACATGACGAATCTATAAGGGGTCCGGTTTTTGCCATTTGGCTACGGAACCCTAAAAAAATACATACAGTGGAACATTTAACCTCCTCCTTTTTTGAAGTCGGTTAATAATAAGGAAGCTCTCGATGTAAGCTACATTTCTGCGAGCCGTTAGGTTCTTTTAGTGTCTCAGTTCTAACTTAACTTACATTTCCGTAACCAACCTGAGACATTAAATCTAACAACTGAAAGTTAGTGTACAACTTGTCAAATGTTCCAACGTAAAATTTTGACATACGATTCAAATGGCGCGTTGGCGCGGCGCGCCTCATTTGGATACCTATCCAACTTCCTATATTAAATGTTAAACAGTATTTATATTCAATTTTAAACAGTTTTGGGATTAAGGCGCGGCGATTCTCTATTCGGCTTGTTGGAACGGTCGCAAATTGATGAATCAATGACTTGTTCAAGGATGTTCTTATTCCTGTTGCTGGTGGCGGCGCTGGCGTCGTGGGCGTGGTGGCACCTGGGACGCCGGCGCCTGCTGGCGCTGGCAGCGCGGGTGCCCGGCCCGCCCACACTGCCTGTACTCGGGAATGCACTTATCTTCAACGTGCCTCTCGAAGGTCAGGTCACATTCGTTAAGATTGTTTTTTTTCCGAAAGTTTGGTCTCCCCGGTACCAAAGGCACGTGACTTTCATGGGTTCGAACCCCGACTTGTACCACTGGGTTTAAACAAAAACGTATGTACGAAATATCATGAATAAAATATTTGATGAAGAAAAGAAAAGGAAACCAATCAATTCCCATCAAGTTTTTCCTCTGGGTTGGAATTTCAGATGGCAGTCGATTTCTTAAAACCAGTGCCTACGCCAATTTTTGGAATCACCTGCCAAAGCGGACCCCGGACTGCTTCAGAATACAACCGAGAAAACGCTAGGGGATGGATTAATGGCCTAGGTCGGGATCAGTTAATTACTTCTTGAGTTAGAACGCTCTCAGTTTTGCCTAGTAGGCCAATCTGAGATGAAGAAAAAAGGGAATCGGGACGAGACGGGGAGAAGAAATAATATCGTATTGACACTAGGTAGGTTAGGTTTGTTAGGTTGCTTCAGGTGCCTGAAGGGCGAACAAACCAGAAATTGTCGTCGAGTCATTTAAACGACGAGGAAAACGGCGGAAGGGCTGTGCCGATAACGTAACTTAGTTATATATACAGCGAATTACGTAGCTGCCAGTTAATTACAAAAATATATTTGTTTTACTGCAGAGAAGTTCACCGTTTTGGGCCAGTTAAAGAAGGAGTACGGGCGTGTATTCCGGTTCTGGTTGGGACCAGATCTGAACTATTGCATATCAGAACCAGACGATGTTAAAGTAAGTACGTTTCTTCTTGTTTAAAGTAAGTATATCTCTATACAATACAATACAAATACTCTTTATTGCACACCTCAAAACATGATCAAAAGTCAAGAGCGATCTCTTGCATAAAACATTTGGGTAGCGGAGAAATTGCAACAAATAATTAAAAGTAGGTAAGGTGGGAAAATTAGAAGTAAACTAACTTACAAGTCTTACAACATACACAATTACATCAATAATAAACGTACACACATAATGCATATGAATAAACATACATAAATTCCTACATAAACACATATACATATAGTGTTAAGTTCACTGTTAACCATAGAGACCTAAAATAAATAACTAGAACTTAGAAAAATTTAAAAACCCCCGACATTTTCATTTCAAAGTTCAATATCACAAAAACAACTAAACCGATTTTGTTGAAACGTAGCTAAGAATCATTTCGATCACGTCAGCCTTCGGATAAAAAAACCCATTCAAATCGGTCCAGTCGTTTAGGAGTTAAACTCAATTTTTTTAATTTTTTTTTTATAACACCCCTCTTTTTCCGTCGGGGGTTAGTAAATAAAGAAAAGTAGACACTGTGAATAATCAGGGCAGAGACAGAAAGAGTTCCTTTAAGTGTGTTTTGGAAGTAGCGACAGATACAAGCCTTATGCCTCCGGCAGAGAAATTACATGAATAGTAAACGTGCAATAATAGAATTTTTAAGAGGACGGGACAGTGAGAAGCAGATTTTGGGATGACTTGACCGAATTAAAAAACCTGAATCTTTCTTTGGGTTAGCGGGGAGTATTAATTTTTTTATCGTATGGCGGTTACACACTGGTACATATATGTATTCGTATCGATGTCGCTGATAGAGTTCCAGTGTGCGCTGCGAGGTTCAGAAGGAACAGTGCCATAACATAAGCAAGCGCAGTTTTGGTAGGAACGGGAAAGAAAAAGAAAGTGAGTGCAATCCTCGCCAATAAACACTGTGTTTGGCGAATTTATAAGTAATGGAAAATGTAACTTATTATTTATTGGAAAAAAAAAATTAAGAAAATATTGAAGCCTTCTGAGGGAACAAATTGAACCAATATCTTTGCAAATGGAATCACAACACCATTGAAATAAATTGGGTCAAGGTTATCAAGATAAATTTTTGGAAGGTCAATAAAGCAACATTAAAACTAGTTTGATTTGTTCACAAGGTTATTAAATACAAAATACAGTGTGTAGCGGCCTACTTTTTTGAATATCTATCGTTAAATTTAAATAATCTCAATTATTTACCAGTGGCGCTAGTGAGCATGTGAACGGGCTCTTAACATCACTGCCAGTAAAACGAACAAAATAAAAAGGAGAAAGTCTGTAGTTTAAAGTGAAGAGAGATGCTGGAAGGGTCTTAGCCTTGTCTCCTCTAAGCACCTCTATTGCTTAGACACAAAAGAGTAATCTCGCATTTCGTTATCTCCACTTATAATAAATCTCTAGAATCAGCCAGTTTGAAACTAAGCTTTGGGTTGTCACGAATGTTCTCAGCATCCCGTGAACGGAAAAATATGAAACATTTTTTGTAGGTACCTTATTATTCTAGCTGCAACTTAGGGTAGTTTTTATCCGACTGCGACAATTAATTAATTTTCCGAAATATACGACTTCATTGATTTTTCATTTATTATTCTTACAGTATATCGCCGCCACATCTGTCAGCTTTGTGAAACGTCAAAATGGCGGAATTGCTTTTCCTTAATTTCACCTATTAATAATTTAAATCCCGTCTCCGATAGACTTTCACGAAACGCATACCAAGAGGTATGGTATTTTAAGCATCAGAAATTAATCGATTCTTACTTCTTCTTCTTGTCACTTGTATGCGCAAATGTCGTATTAAGGCGTAATTTCAATAAATGTATCAACAAATTCGATCAATATAAGGCCGGGTCCGCTGCGCCGTGTTTTCGGTGTTTGCAAACATCTAACATGTTTTACGTCAGTTTCGGCAAACAAATAGGGTCTTGTTTTGATTGCCAAAACATTTTTGACGTTTAAAAACCACGAAAACATGGCGCAGCGGACGCGGCTTTAGTAACACAAATGTTTTTTTTTTAATGGCACGCGCGCGCTCTCTTTGCACATTCAGCCAAACCACGCAAAACAAAATTCGTATATCTGCATTCCTCTCACTCGAGTAATGTTAGTGCGATAGAGTTAGAGATACCCGAATATTTCGAATTCTGAAATTCGTGGTTTAAAAGAAAATACGGATGGATAAACACTGTAGACTCTAAATTAAATAATGACAATGTTGTAGGTATTTTCTCGAAAATGAAGTCAAATGGAGAAAAATACAACGCAAGAGGTTATTTAAGTAGCCACTAAGTTATAAATGTCCAAAGTTTTAAGAGGGGGTATTGTCCCGCTCCTTAACATACGGCTGCGTACAAAAGTGATAATGTCTTCATGAGTGTATTCAAAGAAGAATAACCTCACAAGGACATTCTAGCTCCAGGTCCTATGGAATGTAACTCTTGGATTAACTTTCCTCTGGATATGATATATCTGCTTCGCAATTAGAGTATGTAATATTATGTATAATAAATTGATATTAAGACCATTAACTTGTAGTTTATAAATTTAAGTGAGAATCCTTTAATAGGAACGTTGAGTCAATTTTTCTGGTCAGATTGTTGGGTCAGCTGTCTTACCTTATAAGTGTTCCTTGACCTGGCACCGTCCGCTGATCCCATGTAGTTGGGTTGAATGTCCCATCTGTTTAAAGGTGAAAACATGAATCTCTGCTAGATCCTCTAAGTACTTGACTATGCCTTCAACGCATAGGTAAAAACGTTAACTGACTTATCCTTAGCATGTTATTGAATGTTATGAACTTGGTAGCCCACAGGCTCAGACAGAGTCGCAAGGACCCTCTTACTTATGTTTCGTCCTGAGCTCACACGAACCCAGACGGAGTCGCGCGGACTCTTTACTCATTCCCTGCCTATAGAATTGGCCAAGTCTACGTGCACTGGTGAACCCTTCGGTTCTCAAAGTTGCCGAATATTAAAACGGCGGCTCGCAAGCCTTCTTCAGATTCTTAGTAGCGACAGACAATAACATTAATGATATATTACGGATAAGCGTATCGGATGGAAATAGGTTGCTTGATCAGCTCTATGAGTTTCGCCAAGTCACCTAACTTCCACTCCATTAATAAAGACTTAAATAAAGGAATATTCTACATGTTTTCAAGATACTTAGCTTTGGGTAACAGGTCAGGAAACGGGCACAAAAACTATTTTCACCATCACAATTTATATCATTTTAAATGTCAGAAAACAAAAGAATTTTAGCGACAAAATTCAAAGCTTACCAAAGATAAAATAGAGTTTGAGTCCATCCGGTGTTCAGTCAATGTTGCTATATACAAATATTATTTAAGGGTTATTTCTCGCGAACCCTCTTCGCGACACACCCGCCACGCGAGGTTAGTTTATATTGGTCATCAAGTCGCGAGTCCATTCATGGATTTTCTCCAGAGCGTGGACTGCGGCAGCTCGATGTTGTTTCTCTTCATTTGGTTGATTGCACAAACCTTCACTATTCTGTACATCATTTTCTGTATCAGACAAATCGTTTGTCATACTTGTTTTATCTAGCTTCTCTCTCGTGTCTTGTGTTAAATCGTATCTCTCTTCTGTATTAATTTCATTGTCATCGATTTGACTGTAATCTGTTTCTATAGGATTATTTGTTTCCACTTCCTTGATTTCTATAGACGGCATCTGAAGCAAATCACCATCAACGACGTGTGCTTCATTAGCTTCTTCTTGACAAAACATTTCGTCAACTGAATTCTCAGTCTCTACTTCCAATGGATAGAGGTGTGAAATGGAACGTGTAAATACACTATCACCAACTTTTATTTTTGCTACTCTACATAAATTGTCACTCCCCTTTATTATTTCCACTATTACTCCTACTTTCCAACCTTCACGGTTTCTAGATTCTCCCTTTATCTGTACTACATCGCCAATTTTTGGAATATCATGAGATCTTATTCTAACTTGCTTAGGCGAGTTTCTATACCTTTCTCTCAAGCTGAGTAAGTATCGATTGATGAACATTTCCTTATATTCATCCATAATGTAGTTACCTCTCTTCCAACCTTTAATAAGTTGTTGTTTAATGATCGAACCCGAGATCGGTAAATGTTCCATAAGCACTTGAATGTTCAAACATCTTCCAGGTGTTAAGAAATCGGCTGGTTTCAGAATGTGATCTATTTCGGCTCCCACATATGTAAGTGGTCGAGTGTTGACTACAGCCTCGACTTCTTTGATGATTGTCAAGAGCTGATTCTCACCTAGCATATGTTTTTCGAGTGTTCGTTTTAGACAGTGTTTCACAACAGCCACAAGACGTTCATACACGCCCCCATGCCAGGGTGCTAATTGAGGTATAAATTTCCACTTTATTTTCTCTTTCAATGCTCCTTCTGATATTACCTCAGCTAATAATCTAAACTGAGATGCATTGTCAGAAAGTATAGACGATGGAATTCCTCTAGTAGCGATGAAACGTCTGAACGCCATGAGACATTCGTCTGTGGTTAGATCTTTAACTACTTCCAAATGTATTGCTCGTACTACAAGACATGTGAAAAGGCAAATCCATCTTTTCTTTAAGCCACTTTCTGTCTTAATGGTCATTGGACCGAAATAATCTACGCCCACATACGTAAAAGCTGCAGTATATGTTACTCTCTCTACCGGCAGAGCCGGAGTCTTAGGTAGTTCATATGGACCTCCTCCATGTTTCACGCACTTTGCACATTTGCTTAGAATCTTTTGGACTTGTGCTCTTCCTTGAGGATTCCAAAATTTCTGTCGTACGAGACTTAAAGTATGAGGTACTCCAACATGAAGATTTTCCTCATGGATTTTCTTGATAATTTTCTGTGTCAATTCACTGTTCTTGGGTAAAAGTATAGGATGTTTGGCGTCGTATGATAAACCAGAATTTTTAAGTCTTCCTTCACATCTTAATAATCCATTTGTGTCAAAGAATAAATCTAAATTCTTGGATAAATGTGTTATCTTTCCTTTGTATTCTTCCGGAAATGATATTTTTTTGTAATTCTTTTATCTCTTGTGATTGTGAGTCTAAAACCTTATCTTTGATTAATCCTTCATCTAACAATGTTGTTTCTAGTTGTTTTTCTGTGTTTGGCACACCCTCCCCCATCAGAAGAGAAGTGTCTCTTTGCGGACCTCTAGGCCAATACTTCGGATCTTCCTTCAAAAAGTCAGGTCCAACCAACCACCTATTTCTTTCTTCATCTGAGGTAATTGGACGTGTGGCTACATCTGCAGGATTAAGACCGTCTGGTCTTAATCCTGCAGATGTATCTCACAACCAGATTTTTGTTTTGTTTTATTTCTTCCAGTCTTCTGGATACAAATGGTTCAAGCAACTTCTCAGAGTTATACCAATCGATAACTATCTGACTGTCTGTCCACAATGTCATTGACGTCACATCCAATTGTAAAAATCTGAGTACGTATTTAATAAGACGACTTCCTATCAAAACTCCCATCAATTCTAAACGCGGTATTTTCAGGTTTTCCTGGTCCTTAATAGGAACCAGACGCGATTTACCTATTATAAAGCTAACTGTATCTCTTTGAACCAAGTAAATCACAGCTGAATATGCGACTGTTGACGAATCAGTGAAGCAATGTACCTGTGCTTCCTTTTCATTGGGTACAGTAATATTCCTTGGTAGACATATAGTCTCTACTAGTTTCAGTTCTCTTAGAATAATCTTCCACTTTTGAAGTAAATTCTCAGGTAACACAGTGTCCCATTTGATTCGTTCCTTCCATAACTGTTGTAACAGCAATTTTGCTGGCAGCAATATAGGTGCACTGAATCCACAAGGATCATAAATCGCTGCTATGGTTTTTAGAACTCCTCTCTTAGTATTGGCGTTGTTTTCATTAACTTTGCCTCTGAGTTGTAAAACATCGCTTTGCAGATTCCAGTTAAGGCCAAGTGTTTTAATAGTTGGTCCCTTAACTATGTCAGGTACTTGTTCTGCAAATTCTTCAGAATTAGAACTCCACTCTCTTAGGTTCATTGAAATTTCAGCGAAAACGCTTTTTCCTTCTTTATAGAGATTCAATGCCTCTTCAACAGATTCCACTCCTGTGAGAACGTTGTCTACATATATATCATTAGCCAGTTGTTAAGTGTAATTTCCATTTGCCTTTTGTAAGTGATGTCTGACCGTAGCATTCAAAAGAAACGGACTGCATATTATTCCAAAAGGTACGCGCGAGAACCTATATTGTAACAAGTTGTCTTCAGTAATGGGTTTATTTATATCTTTTAGCCAAAAAAATCTTGTAACATCTCTGTCATTTTCATTTAAAGCGATTTGTAGAAAGGCTTTTTCCACATCTGCCGTTATTCCTATGGCTTGACATCTGAATTTCATAAGTAGCCCTGTCAAATCTTCCAACATCATAGGACCACAGTATAAACATTCGTTTAAGCTTTTAGTATCCTTCGTACGCGCGCTGGCATCATAAACAATCCTGAGAGATTTGCCAGGTGTTATGACTGGGTGATGAGCAAGAAAATGGATTGGATGATCCTCTTTAATACCTTCAGGTACCACCTCTATGACACCATTTCGTAGTTGATCCTTGAGTGTTTGATTATAAGTCGATAAGGTGTCGGAATCTAATCTTTTCAGCAGCCCGACCAAACGACCAAACGCTAATCCATAGTTGGTAGGTAATTCAGGTGGATATTCTTTCCAAGGCCAACTAACATGATAGCGCCCCTCTTTGAACGTGGTGTTCTTATTGAAATGTTCAATGGCTTCCTCCTCTCTAGTAAAGTTTGGTGAATCGATGATTCCTATGGACTCTAGGTCCCACAAAACCTTCATAGATACCTTATCTAACGGCAAATCAGGTTCATTTAATTTAGTTTCATATGACGCTTGAAAGTATGTGAGTACTGACAACTCGTCCCCATGTTCGTCTCTAGTCCTGCCAGAAAGTATCCAACCTAAGTTAGAATTCACCAAATATAGATTCTCTCGTATCTTTACTTTTTCTTCAGCCATAATTGAATGGTAATAATCGTTACCAATCAGTATATCCACCTTATCTGACAGTGAACCATCATCAGCCAGTAGGTAATCTTCTCGATGTTCCCACTCATCCAGTTCCTTACTATGAGATGAAATGCCACGCGTGATAGAAGGTACAATGTTCGCATATATCACCTTTTGCTTATTAACCCTTGATCGAATATGAAATTTCACTATCGAACTATCTATCTCTTGAGGTTTGTCTGAACCAAACGTAAATACCATCAGATGGCAGTTTTCTTCTTTCTCCAATTCAAGGTGTTTAGCGACATCTTGAGTGACATAACTTCTCATACTACCAGAGTCCAATAACACACGGCACTTCATTGATGTATTGTTAAGTCCCTTGACGTTGACAACAGCTGTTTGCAATATTGTGGATTCATTCCCATGTACATGTAGTGCACTAGTAGATTCTTTCTTAGTTGTCACTCCTTTAGGGCAAAGCGCTCTGTTATGTAGACCCTTCACACCACAATGATAACAAGCTCTGTATCTTAATCTGCAGGAGTTTAAGGTATGACCCATACGCAGACAATTATAACAACGGTTTCCTAATTTCGCTTTCCTTTGTTCTACAGTTCTACTGTTTGTGCACTCATCATTGAAATGATCACCCTTGCAAAAGATACAGCTGATTTTCCTTCTTTTCTGTGTAGATACTTGTCTATTATTCTCATCCTTGAAGTTATGAAATCTCTTAGTGGTTTGAGTTTTGCTAAAAGCGGCTAGATTTGGTTTAAATCGTTTATTCGATTTCTTCACAGTTTCACCATTCTTTCGTTTTTGTATCTTAGGTCTCTTCTGGATTCTCTCTTATTTTATATGAAGCGTCTCTGTAGTATAACTAGAGTCTTCTTTATCCAGTTTCTCAAAGGTTCTCTTAGCATCTTCTCTAGCTGATAGTACAACATGAAGTTGTTTCCTAATTTCTTCTACAGTCTCGTTACTCAGTTTCAATTTTAGTTCATATATAATTTCTTCTGGAAACTTCTCCATTATTACGAATCGAAGGTGATTATGTTCAATATTTTCTCCTAGTGAGTTCAATACACGAAGATGTCTCTCTATTTCATCCAATGTTTTTCTACACTCTTCTTGTTTTTCTGCTCTTTTAAGTTTGTAGAGAGTTGAATAATGCGCGTCAATAATTTGAATCCTTTTCCCATAGCGATTTGTGAGAGTGGTGATGGCAATCTTATAGTTGTCATTAGTGGTCTCAAGACCTTCCAAGATTGTCATTGCTTCACCCTTCAAAGAAGCTTTTAAGTACTGTAGCTTATCGACATCTCTCATCTCTCTCTGATCAATGATAGAACAGAATTGATCCCAAAATTGCGTCCATTGAAGTACATCTCCCGAAAAAATTGGTAAAACCAATTCCGGTAATTTTCCTCTATTCATTAACTGACCCGAGCTTGAAGAAGAAGAAACAACCTTGTCTTTCTTGACTTGTATTCGAGCATTCAATTCAGCCAACATCTCGTCTCCTTCCAATTGTTCAGTTGTCATATTAGATATCTCATCCGCATTAGGATCTTGAGAACTGTTAAAATATTGATACAATTCGTTGCTGAATCGATCAAGTACAGCTTGTAGCTTTGATGCCAAAATTCTTGCTTGTTCCTCATCTTCAGAAGACCACGACTTTAGAACACAAAGAACACGAGAGCTGCCTGACAAGCTTTTGATGTTTTCCACAAATTTGGTTAATCTACCCAAATATATTTCATCCATGGTTTTGCATGTACAAGTATAAATCTGAAATTATTTTAAACACCCTGTAGTACAATAGTTCATATCATCCATATTTATCACAGTAGCGTTGACTCTAATAATTTGTCTTGGTAAATATTAATTAAGTTTATTCTGTATGAAGCATATTCACTTCCAGTATACACTCAATTAGTTACCCTACTGCCTTGCAATAAATGTTGTGACATATCTCAAACAGTACTTGACATAAAGTATTAATATCATATTACCAAGTGATTTCTTGTTCCAATAAATTGCATAATAAACAATTAAAGCATGACTTAGTATAGTCAATAACCATGACACTTAGTTGGACGAGTCTGTTTCCTTCGAAACATTCCCACTTTTTATCCATCTGACTTGACCATTGCACTACCGTGCACCTTCATCTCGTTATATGGAACCACAAGAAAATCACTCAGGTCTTTATTATTAATGACACGCAACTAAATATGCATGTTGATAGCGCCTATTTGGTTTGATTGAATCAATCGAAACAAATACGTCACTACCTGTCACTAAATATCGCAGTAAGCACTACTTTACCCTAGTAACTGTATGCTTTGGTCTTATCACAATATACAATGATTGAACACCTTTAATAACACACACACACTGCAATATATGTATGCAGAATATATGTGAAATTTTGCTCATCCGAGTAAACAATGTTTGTTCCAAAGTGTTACTGTGCTTTCTTAATACATATCCATAAACAAACAAAAACCTTCTTTACTTATCCAGTTTTATGTTGCAAATAAGATATATGCACTGCATAGGTAACACTAAGTAACCACTCGCTTTACAGTATACACGATTACATTGTTACATACCTCTCGATCTTGTAACACTTCGTTTTACATTTATCGTATATCTCCTTGAAGATAGGTTCTTCTATTCATTTATTATCACCGATCCTATTGATAGAGGATAACACAATAAGTTTTAATAGAAAATAATATTACCTGATCAAATTATGTTTGCGACTTTATAATCACGGGTTTTTTAAGAGAAAATTAGTTGCAGTACTGTCAAATTTAACAAATGTATCGTTCCATATGTGCAATTGCCATAATATAACTCATTCAGCACTATACTAATACTTTATTTCGCTAGAAATGCGAATTTCAAATTGTAAATTGCTTACCGGCAAAATACTTTGACCGATGAATAATTACACTTGAAAAACGTAAATAATCACTCTTACCTGATGATCACGATTATCCCTGTTTTATTTTTAGTTGTTTCCTTTAAATAACTTCAATCAATATTGTAGAAGGCCTCAAACAATATTTTCTTGTTGACAAATAATAAGTCTCCTTTTTGCGAGAACGTTCTTCTTGTTCCACCTAAAGAATTTATTACAATAAGTAAGTAATTGTATTTACTTCACGTTTATTGAATTACGAAACTAATTAGTAATATAATTATTAAATTTCCTTTGATTTGATCTGACAGATAAAAGAAAAATTGAATATCAATTTGACGTTTCGACCTTGCCAGATGTCAATTTCTTTCCAATTATTTATATTGACCTTTTTAAATAAGAAATATTATTTGATATCTACTAAAATTCTCTAAAACGTATAAATATTTATTTGATATAAAAGTAATACGTTTTCCTAAAATAAAATACTATTTCCGAATAACTCGTAACTCGCCATCTATGATTGAATAGTAGAACTTCTTCGTTACAACTGGTGCCGCGTAGCTAAACCAATTTGCTCTTGATAATTTTAGCCCTCAAATTGATAAAATTGTGTTTTATACACAACAACGTTTGTAAAATGAGTTCTAATCATTTTACCAACGTCCCTGTTATTTCTTATATCTAAGGGTTACACAAATAAATAACAATGTCTGTTTTTATTAGTTTCCCTACTCAACCAAAGATGTCCTCAATATCAAAATCATAAGACAGCTGACCACTAAAATGAAAATTTTAATTTTAGTTATATATATTCTTGATCTTAAAGGTTTATTAATATGTTTTATTTATCAGACTTGGTTTAATCTGCACTAGACTTTATTTCAACTGAATCTTTAAATACTGAGCTACATATTTATCAAATTCAAATCCCAGCATCTACCACCAAATTTTGTCCCGCTCCTTAACATACGGCTGCGTACAAAAGTGATAATGTCTTTATGAGTGTATTCAAAGAAGAATAACCTCACAAGGACATTCTAGCTCCAGGTCCTATGGAATGTAACTCTTGGATTAACTTTCCTCTGGATATGATATATCTGCTTCGCAATTAGAGTATGTAATATTATGTATAATAAATTGATATTAAGACCATTAACTTGTAGTTTATAAATTTAATTGAGAATCCTTTAATAGGAACGTTGAGTCAATTTTTCTGGTCAGATTGTTGGGTCAGCTGTCTTACCTTATAAGTGTTCCTTGACCTGGCACCGTCCGCTGATCCCATGTAGTTGGGTTGAATGTCCCATCTGTTTAAAGGTGAAAACATGAATCTCTGCTAGATCCTCTAAGTACTTGACTATGCCTTCAACGCATAGGTAAAAACGTTAACTGACTTATCCTTAGCATGTTATTGAATGTTATGAACTTGGTAGCCCACAGGCTCAGACAGAGTCGCAAGGACCCTCTTACTTATGTTTCGTCCTGAGCTCACACGAACCCAGACGGAGTCGCGCGGACTCTTTACTCATTCCCTGCCTATAGAATTGGCCAAGTCTACGTGCACTGGTGAACCCTTCGGTTCTCAAAGTTGCCGAATATTAAAACGGCGGCTCGCAAGCCTTCTTCAGATTCTTAGTAGCGACAGACAATAACATTAATGATATATTACGGATAAGCGTATCGGATGGAAATAGGTTGCTTGATCAGCTCTATGAGTTTCGCCAAGTCACCTAACTTCCACTCCATTAATAAAGACTTAAATAAAGGAATATTCTACATGTTTTCAAGATACTTAGCTTTGGGTAACAGGTCAGGAAACGGGCACAAAAACTATTTTCACCATCACAATTTATATCATTTTAAATGTCAGAAAACAAAAGAATTTTAGCGACAAAATTCAAAGCTTACCAAAGATAAAATAGAGTTTGAGTCCATCCGGTGTTCAGTCAATGTTGCTATATACAAATATTATTTAAGGGTTATTTCTCGCGAACCCTCTTCGCGACAGGTATGTTCTGTCCCTTTTCCGCAAAACGCACCTTCATATGAAACGATTGTTTTTAACTATGAGTACACTTGATGAGTATGAGTACGCTTATACACGGGTGCCGGTGATGTGTACCAGCCCACCTGATCTGCGCTGCGGGCACAGCTCCTGGTAGGACACTGCCGCCCCTGAATGGAAACTTGCAGAGCAAGGCGCTGTCCTGGGTGTGCGTGATGGAGGTTTGAGACATCTCACCGGTCCGGTAAATTTATTCATGTTATTATTAAGGTGACAGCACCCCTTAAGCAACTCGAGTAACCCGTTATTCTAAGTTTAATGCCTAAGTAGTTTTACTGGTATCAAGACTGTAACTTAACTTTAAAACTAGAACACATTGTGTGGGACTACTGTCTTAGTGATGTAGCCTGATACTACCATATACTCTATATTTAATAAACTCTCTTGTTGAAAGTATATTGGCCTTTTCAATTATTTAGCTAATCCTCAAGTTTGTTGGTGGTTCCATCTGGCGCTCATTATTTACAAATTGTTGATGAGACTCACCACTCTGGTCATAGCCAAACACACGACCCTAAATCCATTTCTCATGCCGGCCGCAGACCAACTTTAAGGCAATAATATTCCACTGACAAATATTACAGTGGCGTTCCCAACGTTTGGCCAGATTGAGATTAGCTAAATAATATAAATAAATGTATTAATTAAATACTAGGGGAATACTCAATTCTCTAATTTAAGGGTTGCTTTAGTTATAGTTCTTATGATACTGAGTAGTGACTATGGTATTTGTTCTGTGTTAGCTTTAAGTATACTTTACGGATTTAAACTATCAATTTAAATCAAAAAATATATATAAAAACTTTAACTGTTCAACTTGAACTTACAAACATCTCAAATAAACTGATGTGCTATTGCGTCCATTATGGCGAATGGTTATGAAATTTTCTAAATAATATAAAAACTTTATTGTGCTTTGTACCAGACAAAAACTTGAAACATTGAAACTTTTCAATATATTGATAGTGTGAATTTTACTGGATTGACACAATAACACTACTGTTGTTTAACTGGTAGGGCTATTTGAAGGCCATTTATTTTGTCTGTTTTTTTTTTTAATATGAACTTATGGTGTAACATTTACAATTTCAACTGGACACTTTTTTCTAGTGTTTGATGTTGCTATTATTTTAAGGATAGGCTGTTTATACTTGTAAAGTTGGAATTTGAGGTCAAGTTTTCAAAAAATCTTACCGTGTAGAAATTCAACCTTTTGTTGGACAACATTTAAACAAGCCGTAAACTTTTCAAAATGGACTTCATACAAGCCGGTGGTAACATTACATGCCTGAAAAAAGACGAAATTTCACACGAACTTATTATTAGGGGTTGTAAGGTTAACCCAGAGTCTCGTCGTAGTAGCCTACAACAGGTTCTTGTGTCCACTGCCGATCTAGCTCAGAGGGGAGGTGTGAAGTTAGTTCTTTCTGGAAATTCTGATGCCTCGGTGGAAACCTCAATTATTCGGCGCAAAGTAGAGGAAATAGAAAAGACTTTACAAGATGTTCCGTCGACTTCTGCTAAAACTCGTTTATTATCACGATGCAAATATCTTCTTTGTCGTGTTTCGCGGTTACCGGCAGGCGACGAGGACGTTCAACTTCTCAAGGTGACGTTGAACGCGATCATGGATCGTTTACAGGCTGATAGTGGTTCAGATTCCGATGGTGACGACAGTGACGTCAGCTCTCCTGATGTTTCAGCCCAGGTTATCAAGAAAGTAATTTATAAGACAGAAAAACATTTCAATATAAATTCTTTGAACCTTAAATATAACGGCAACTCATGCGCACGTTTATTTTTAAGGCGTTTGGAGGAATTGCGTGTCGCTAGGCAAATTTCGGAACAGAGCATCTTCCGTGGATTTCCGGAAATTCTAGATGGACCGGCTTTATCGTGGTTTCGTTCCAAGCGTGAACAATTCACCTCGTATTATGATGTAGTCACAGCTCTTCGTGACGACTTCGACATTCCGGACTTGGATTTCAAACTGCTCCAAGAAATTCGTGCTCGCACTCAAGCTAGGGACGAGTCTATCGTGTCTTTTGTAGCAGTGGTGTTAGGTATGTTCGAGAGGCTGAACAAGAAGGTGCCTGAAGAAGAAAAATTAGATATCCTCACTCGTAACATCCGACCTGATTATAGCAGGGAATTAGCGTTACAGGACGTTACTACAATATCCCAGCTGACTTCTTTGTGCAAGCGGATCGAATTGGCTAAGGTTAAGGCAGATCAATTTCGAGAACCATCTACTTCCAAGCCTAATACTGGTTCGGTTAACCATAAACCGGAACCTAAATTCGTTTCGCGGAGTAACTTAGAAAAATCTCTGAACTTCTACCAAAACTCCAAGTCTTATAATGTAGCTTCGGTGGGACGCGCTGCGGCTAAGCAGGCTTGCTTTCGCTGTGGTATGTCTAATCATGTCACTAGCCGTTGTAAGAAATCGAGGGAGTTATTATGCTTCAAGTGTGGACAAAAGGGCGTCCGCACACCCGAATGTCCTACATGTTCTGTACAGCCAAAAAACGGGATAGCTTAGTCTTTTCTAATACCACTTGGTAACTTAATTCTACGCCCTCTTCCGCCGTAGAAAAGACTATTTATTTTGAACCTTCTAAGGGCGATAACAGATTATACGTTCTTCTTAATATTTTGGACGTGAATGTTAAGGGATTGCTTGATTGTGGTGCTACTTGCAGTTTACTTGGATCGAATAGTCATCTCATATTCTCTGTCATCGGTTTACCTATCCTGACTCACAAAGTTCCGTTAAAACTCAGAGTAGCCAATGGTCAGGAATTACTGTGCACCGAGTATATGTCATTGCCGGTTAACTTTAAGGGCAATATTCAAATAATTCACTTTAACATTCAAGCAGAGATTTCTACTCCTATTATACTGGGACTTGACTTTTGGAAAACTTTTAATTTAGCTCCGGAAATTATTTCTAGTCTACCTTCTGATGATAGTGTGGCTAGTATCTCTTCAATTCCTGCCGAATCCGGTCTAAATAGTACTGACTCTTTGACTCCGTCCCAAAAGACTCATTTAGAGGAAGTCGAATTTCTTTATGATCAAATTGATACAGATAAAGTCGGTTTGGGGAAAACATCCTTGATTCAACACGTGATCAATACTGGAGATTCTCCTCCGATAAAGCAAAAATATTATAGGCTCAGTCCTGTTAAGCAGGCTGCACTGGAGAAGGAGGTTGATCGCATGCTTGAGGCAGGAATTGTCGAACCATCTCGCTCGCCCTGGAACTCTCCAGTGGTCATGGTGGAAAAGTCCAACGGAGATCTCAGACTTTGCCTTGATAGTCGGAAGATTAACGCAGTCTCTAAATCAGATGCATATCCATTGCCTTACGTTAATTATATCTTAGACAACTTGCGGGACGCTAAGTACCTGACGTCCTTAGACCTTAGTGCCGCCTATCACCAGATACCTCTTAACGATGAGTCGAAGGAAGTTACAGCTTTTACTGTACCCGGAAAAGGACTGTTCCATTATAATCGAATGTGTTTCGGTCTTGTAGGGGCCTCTGCCACTATGCAACGCCTCATGGACACTCTTTTTACCGCGGAGTTCGACAATAAGGTTTTCTGTTACATAGACGACATTATCATATGTACTTCCGACTTTAATGAACATCTTCGTCTTCTTAAAGCCGTTTTTGAGAAACTCAAGGCCGCTAATTTAACAATTAACATGAAGAAGTCCCTCTTTTGCCGACCTGAACTTAAATATCTAGGATATGTGGTAGATAAGTACGGTTTGCGTACTGATCCTTCAAAAATTGATGTGATCCTAAATTTTCCTGTACCTGAAGATGCGAAGGGCATCAAAAGATTTTTGGGTATGTGTGGATGGTACAGACGGTTTATTGATAACTTCTCTAAAATTGCTCGTCCTCTTTCACGTTTGACCAGCAAAAAAGTAAAGTTTGCGTGGTCTGACGAAGCAAATGAATCTTTTGATCAACTTAAGGTTGCTTTAGTATCCGCACCTATTCTAAGGTGTCCGGATTTCAACGCTCCTTTTTATATCCATACGGACGCCTCCTCCTACGCAATTGGAGCAGTTCTGACTCAGAAGCATGACGGCGTCGACCATCCTATTGCGTATTGTAGTCGCACTCTTTCGAAGCCAGAAACTAACTACTCTGTCACGGAGCGGGAGCTCCTTGCTGTTCTCTACGCGCTTGCTCAGTACCGTGCTTACGTTGAGGGTAGGAAGTGCTATATCGTCACGGATCACGCGTCCCTAAAATGGTTCTCTAACTTAAAAAATCCATCAGGTCGTCTGAACCGATGGGCATGTCAGCTTAGTCAGTTCGAGTTTGAACTAATACACCGCAAAGGAAAAGAGCATATCATTCCAGATTGTCTATCTCGAATACAGGTTTCTGCCATTGATGTTCTTTCTACTCAGGACCCTTGGTATTTGGACATGTACCACAAAGTATCCGATAAACCATTTCTTTTCCCAAATTTCAAAATTGAAAACAACAAACTCTTTCGACTCTCGAAGAATAAATATCGCTTAACAGCTCAGTTCGACTGGAAGGTGGTAGTGCCTTACGAGGATCGAAAGGACATTCTTGCCAAATGTCATGACGATGTTACTGCAGGTCACTTTGGTGTGTCTAAAACTCATTCCAAAATCGCTACTTTATATTATTGGCCTACTTTATTCCAAGATGTAAAGGAGTATGTCGACGCCTGTGAGACTTGCAAGACGTACAAACCCGTAAATCTGGCACGTCCAGGTTTAATGGGGAATCCCAAACGTATTACGTTCCCAGGAGAAGCCATATCTTGTGACATTCTTGGACCTTTTCCGCAATCTTATCTTAGGAACCAATATCTGTTTGTGTGTACAGACTATTTTAGTAAATACGTCACTTTATTTCCATTACGCAGTATAACTGCTAAGGCTATAGTTAAATGCATGGAAAAGGGTATATTTTTAATTCATGGCGTACCTAAATACGTTTATTCGGATAACGGCGCGCAGTTTACATCTAAAGATTTTCGAGACCTGGTCAGTAAATATAATGTTCCACACCTATTTTATAACCCGCGATATCATCCGCAGACGTGTCAAACGGAACGCGTTAACCGTGAATTGGTAAGGTCCATCGCTTCGTACGTGCGTTCAGATCACAGAAATTGGGACAAGCACATTACCGAGGTGCAGTGTGCTCTGAACACGGTTGTACATGAAGGAACTAAATTTACTCCCTACTTTCTTACTCACGGTCGAGAAATGATACTTGATGGATCTTTCTACAATTCTGATGTTCCTGTTGATCGACACGCCCTAGTCGTCGATAACGGTCATTCCTTCTCTGACAATCTTAAAGAGTTAAAAACTATCTTTGAAAAGGTGCGTAACTCTCTACGTGTTTCCCACGAGCGTAACGCGCGTTATTATAATATGCGAAAACGTCCTATGGAACTCCAAGAAGGGCAAATCGTGTATAAGAAATGTTTCCGTTTATCTAACGCCGCTAAACACTTCTCGGCAAAGCTAGCTCCTAGGTACGAGAAGTGTGTCATCTATAAGAAACTTGGACCGCTGGTATACACTTTAAAATCCCTCGAAGGGAAAAAATTGGGTGATTTCCACATCAAGGACTTAGTTCGACCCGGTGATGCCGCGCCGTCTTCATGAGGTGGTTCCTTTGTAGCTTACTTACTTATATTTGTTTATACTGTTCTTATAGTGCAGTTAAACTGAGCGAAGCCTAGTGTTTGTTTATCCCTCACTTGTTTTCCTCAGGTCACAAAGTATAACTAACTTAATTCAGACATGTGAGTCTGCCTCTATTTTAATTCAGACATGTGAGTCTGCCTTTTATTTCTATTCAGACATGTGAAGTCTGCCTTTATTACTACATGAGTCTAGTTGCGTACGAACTGACCGTAGTCTTGGTTGTATATGGCCTGACAAGTCATCAAACCCTTAAGTCAAAATCACTATGGTGATATCCTCACTATTTATTATAGGAGTTCAGGTTGTGTATCACGCCCTCCTTATGTCATAGTAGGTTTATTTTCCATAAAAGAATTGAACTCTTTGGAGTCAATTCTACAGGAAGCTTTGAGTAGTTCATTGAAAGGTTACTGAATAACTAAACTTTGTTTTTTTTAGTCTCCAAACAATACTCTAGGTGCTTGAGAAATCACTAATATATGGTGCATTGCCGGCCCTAATTCTCGGGTAGTCGTTAATAAAGTAAACTCCTGTTACCCGACGTAATTTTAGAAATAGTAATTATTATGTTAAGATAGTGTAAGGCTTTACCGCGAATCTTACCTTAACCATTCATAGAAATAGTGGTTAGTTGTAACAATAGTCCGTAGATGTACTCATGGAGGCTTTTAGATAAGCTTTCATGTAGTTTATTTCGTTTAAATATTAGGATTACCTTGTGTTTAAATATAGTCGTTTAAACCTTAGAGTAAAACTTCGTGTAAGGTTTCGGTTAAACTTTTGTTTAATTTTTCGGTTAAGCATACATAGGTTAGTGCGCGCATAGTTCATAAGTATAGAGGATCGATCGATAGGTATACAATATAATACTCTACTACTCTTTAAGCATTCACTGAGTTGATTAACTCGTTCTTTTTAAACTTTGTTTCTTAAGTTTCTGTTCTTGTACAGGTCCGTAGAGACTCGTCTTTAGTAAGCACTACTGTCCATTCTGGACACAACATTAATTCTTCTTATGGTGCTGACGAGCACCATTCTTTAATATTTTGTTCTTTGCATGACTTCCATATTTTGGATCCAGTATCTAAAAAAAAAAAAATTTTTTTGTATGAATTAAAAAAAAAATATTTTTTTTTTTACCCAACTCGAGATGTACTGTAACACTTCTTAGGTAGTGTACTGGGCGAATATCGGCAAGAAAGGCTTTGTTGATGTACGCCGAGAATTCAACTTTTTGTCGTCATCGTATTACCTTTAAGTACGGCGAATTTCCCAGTTGTCATAGTTGTACATCATGTCTTTTGGCATCATGATGCAGGAGAAAGACACTCAAAACACTTTCACTTCATATTGGATGATAAATAACACTTTTATTCACATATAAACATTAACATTCATGTGTAATGTTATGAAATGTCGGTCTCGTCCGAAAGCGTTTCGTTCCATTTCTCATAGCTGTCAAAGGTGACACTTGTCTTTTTATTTCTAGTAGTGGGACTATGTTTGGGTTGATAGTATAGCTATTTCTAAACCTACAGGTCGCAGGTTATTTGGTTTTCTATTAGTTCTAAATTTAAGTTATCGAAATGAGATGCAATTCCTATTTTTATTTGTCGATGGTACCTTGGTTGCATTAACGAAACGTCGCATTGCTTTGTCGATGAGCGTTTAAAGGAAGTTCCGTTTTAGGCACGTAACACTACGATTCATGTCAAAACATTGGGTTGTGTTTATTAATCTTTTCGCTCAGTGTAGCTGGAAAAAGTTAATGATGTCGTTGTTTTCTTATAAATACGGCGTAGCTTCCGTTTATATAGTTTTTGGTGAAAGACCATGAAATTATAATTGTTCATTGGTCGCTGTTCTGGTAGCTGCCCACTTCCAGTGTTTCGGTGATTCGGAACGGAGAATGAGTTTGTTTTTTTTGAGGTTTGAAGGTGCCCTTGCCTCGGTCATTCCAAATTTTGCTAACCATGTGAAGACTACGTTTTTACATTTCTCGGTTAAAGATTCATCGCTTCGGGGTAAGTGTTTATACTAGTAAAAGGTCTGAGTGCTTACTGTCGTTATGGTGCTAATTCGTGTTTCGTTTTTGTTCCAGCGAGAGCCCAGCCTTGCATAATTTAGCTTCAAATATGGACTAGGTACCCTAGTCTAGAACTTTCTAGGGAATCTTTATTCACTACTCAGGTGAGTGTCATGAATTTCACGTAAACTCTTTTACTTACTATCGTTGATCGATTTTTGTTGTTCAATGTGTGATTTACGTTCATTTCAGTTTCACATGTCGGTTCGTTGGCTTCCCACAACCGTTTACACTGTCTTTCTTTGAAAAAAAACCCACCGTGCGTGGTAAGCATACTTTGATTTTAATTTCAATTTGGAACGTAGGTCCT
Source organism: Epinotia brunnichana (assembly GCA_963854355.1). NCBI lineage: Eukaryota > Metazoa > Arthropoda > Insecta > Lepidoptera > Tortricidae > Epinotia > Epinotia brunnichana. Next base: position 16,914,985 of record OY977954.1, read on the forward strand.
CAAATACCAACTTTTGACTAATGGAGACAATTTATTGTCCTAGGGTTTTTTTTTTTTTTTTCTTTTATCCGTAAGTTTCAACGCTTCCGCTTGAACTAAGCGCTTATACACGGGTGCCGGTGATGTGTACCAGCCCACCTGATCTGCGCTGCGGGCACAGCTCCTGGTAGGACACTGCCGCCCCTGAATGGAAACTTGCAGAGCAAGGCGCTGTCCTGGGTGTGCGTGATGGAGGTTTGAGACATCTCACCGGTCCGGTAAATTTATTCATGTTATTATTAAGGTGACAGCACCCCTTAAGCAACTCGAGTAACCCGTTATTCTAAGTTTAATGCCTAAGTAGTTTTACTGGTATCAAGACTGTAACTTAACTTTAAAACTAGAACACATTGTGTGGGACTACTGTCTTAGTGATGTAGCCTGATACTACCATATACTCTATATTTAATAAACTCTCTTGTTGAAAGTATATTGGCCTTTTCAATTATTTAGCTAATCCTCAAGTTTGTTGGTGGTTCCATCTGGCGCTCATTATTTACAAATTGTTGATGAGACTCACCACTCTGGTCATAGCCAAACACACGACCCTAAATCCATTTCTCATGCCGGCCGCAGACCAACTTTAAGGCAATAATATTCCACTGACAAATATTACACTATGACGCTCGAGGATCGTGACGTTACGGTCCCGATCATTTTCTCACTCTAACAAGCGATATTAAAACGGTTGTAGCTTCGTAATTTTTTGAGATATTTGAACGGGTTTTTCGTTTCTTCTTTCTTTCGAAGTAACAGTAAATTTTGAGTCTACTCCCCTATTTGGAAGACAAGCGGGAAGAGTACCTAATCTATATATTAAAGATGAGTCATTTGAAGAAATAGATACCTACAGGAAAAAACCGGCCAAGTGCGAGTTGGACTCGCGCACGAAGGGTTCCGTACCATTATCTATAAAAACGGCAAAAAATCATGTTTGTTGTATGGGAGGCCCCCTTAAAAAAAAAAATATTTTGTTTTTAGTATTCGATGTTATAGCGGCAACAGAAATACATAATCTGTGAAGATTTCAATTCTCTAGCTATCACGGTTCTTGAGATACAGCCTGGTGACAGACAGACGGACGGACGGACGGACAGCGAAGTCTTAGTAATAGGGTCCCGTTTTACTCTTTGAGTACGGAACCCTAAAAAACAGTACGGATTGACAGCAAAAAGTATAATAATTATATTAATGTGAACAAAAACATAAATGCCTATGTCCTGACTGACTCACTCACTCACTCACTCATCCACTCACAGCCGAAACTACTGGGCCTAGAGAGTTGAAATTTACACCAGAACTACCTTTTACAACGTAAGCAATGGATAAGAAGTAATTTTCGGAAATCATACCCCTAAGGGGTTAAATAGGGGTGCAAAGTTTGTATGGGGAAAACTTAATTTTTTGAGCTAGACTCTTAAAACTTTGTATAACGATTACTTATTAAAATACAAATAAAGTACTTTCAACGTTTAGGAAAATTCTATCCCTAAGGGGGTTAGAAAGGGGTGCAAATTTTGTATAGGGGAAACTTTATTTTTTGAGCAAGAGACTTAAAACTTTGTAGAAAGATTACTTATTCTAATACAAATAAAGTACTTTCAGCGTTTTGAAAAAATTTACCCCTAAGGGGGTTAAAAAGGGTTGCAAAGTTTGTATGAGAGAAACTCCTTTTTGAGATAGAAGCTTAAAAGTTTTTAGAATTATTACTTACTAGCTGTTATTAGGTTTTAATGTGTATATTATTTGATACTAGCTATGCGACTGTCTATAACAGATTTAAATGTATAGAACCATGTGTTCGAATAAATGTCTCATTTGACATTGTACTGTTGTTTATGTACTTGACAAACATGTAGCTTAAAATATATTTCATTATGTATTAATACTCGTGTTATTTGCATATTATACATCAAGCGTCCTCTGCAACCGCCCACCCTCACAATGGTTATGGGAGCCCAGAGTTATAAAATTGCAAACAAGTTTGTTCCAGGTCAGATAATTTAAGATACGACTGATAAAGTAGTCAATGTTTGGGTAAACGAATAACAAGATGAGTACTGTTAAAATTGAACCACTTACGCAAGAAAATTATGAAACTTGGAGGATTCAGGCTGAAGCAGTCCTGGTAAAGAACGATGCATGGTGCTACGTAGATGGGAGTAGCGTGAGGCCTACTGAGCCAGAGGAATCGAAGAAGTGGGATATTGGAGATGCCAAAGCTAAGTCAGACCTTATTCTTGCCATTAGTCCATGTGAATTGCGACACTTACGTGGATGCAAGACATCGCGGGATGTATGGTTGAAGCTTGAAAGCGTACATGCATCAAAGGGACCCGCCAAAAAGGCAACGTTGTTGAAGGAGCTTTTACTCCACAAAATGAAGGAGGACGGCGACGTTAGAGAGCATGTTATGCGATTCTTTGACGTGAGAAGCAAACTGGCTGACATGGAGATTGAGATGCACAACGACTTAGTTTCCATTATGCTTCTCTACAGTTTACCACCAAGCTTCGAGAATTTCAGATGCGCTATCGAGTCAAGAGATACGTTGCCTGATCCCGAGGCTCTAAAAGTCAAAATTATTGAAGAAGTGTGTTCTAGAGGACAAAAAGAGAACGAAGGAAAAGCTTTTCTTATTAGGTCGAGGAGACCTTTCAATCCGGCGAGCGGTGTCATTGGGACCCACTTTAAAGGCAGATGTTGGGAATGTCATCAATATGGGCATAGAGCGTATGACTGTAAGATGAATAAGGACAAGGAACAGTACAAGGATAGTGCTAAGTATGTGTCGGAATCAGAAAACTATTCACAGAATGATAGTTTCGGTCTTGTAACATTTAATTGTTTTTCAGGTGATAATGCTGCCTGCGGCGGGAATGAGGACTGGATTATCGATAGTGGGTGCACCTCACATCTGTGCAACGATCCTAGTAAATTTGGCAACTCATTGATACCTCTATCCGGTAAACTAAATTTGGCAACAAATTCATGCACAAATGTACGAGGTAAGGGTACTGTAAGGTTACTTTCATGCAAAGAGAATCTCAAAACAATCGTGGAATTGCGCGACACTTTATTTGTTCCCGATTTGAGGTGTAATCTAATTTCAGTTGCAAGAATGACTAAAAGAGGGTATAGTGTTACATTTGATGAAAAGACAGCACGTGTTAGGAATAGTGACGGCAACACTGTACTTGTAGCAAATCGTTCAGGTAATCTTTATTACGTTGAGGAACAAATGGGTACCGTTTTAGTTCTGTCAGGGGTAAGTGATGACTTAAAGTTGTGGCATGAACGATTGGGGCATCTAAATAGGAGAGATCTTGTGAAACTTTTAAACAAAAGTGGTGTGAAAGTTAAGATGACGGATGCAAACCAATTGATTGACTGTAGTATTTGCGCGAGTGGAAAAATGAGTGCATTACCTTTTTCAAGGAGTGATGGCCCATGTAGAGAAAAATTGAGAATTGTCTATTCTGATATTGTAGGCCCTATGCGTCATGAGGCCATTTATGGAGGGAAATATTTCATCACCTTCATTGATGATTCATCAAGATGGTGTGAGGTGTACTTGTTAAAGAAAAAGAGTGAGGCACTGAATTATTTCAAAAATTATAAAAACCACGTGGAAAATTTGACTGGTAGGAAAATTACTTATCTTCAGACAGATAATGGTGGCGAGTATTGCAGTCGAGAGTTTGACGAATATTTGCAAAATGAGGGTATAAGAAGAAGGTTGACCATACCTGGAACTCCTCAACAGAACTCCGTAGCAGAGAGAAAAAATAAAACACTAGTGGAGATGGCGAGATGCATGTTATTTGCGGCAAATCTCTCACCAGGCTTTTGGGGTGATGCTGTACTAACTGCATGTCATATTCGAAACCGATGTCCAACAACTAGCCTGGGAGGTGATACGCCATATGAAAAATGGTATGAGCGACCTGTCAGATTAGATTACTTACAACCATTTGGAACCAAGGTACACGCCTTTAACAAAGAGGAGGGTAAGGATAAGTTCGCTCCCCGCAGCGTAGACGGAATATTTGTAGGCTACCCTAAAGACAGAAAAGGTTACAAAATTTGGCTGCCACTTGAGCGAAAATTTATCGTTTCGCGAGACGTCAGATTCCATCACCACGTGGATCAAAATAATGAAAATGCGATACCTGAGGCCGATCCTTTTGAGATTAAAAAGGAAGCGTTACCGACCTACTTCAATGAAAAATCAAACCCCAATTTAATAGAAATAGTTTTTCAACCTGAAAGTAATTTTGTAAAACCCGTTGAAGTGCCCACTTTAGAACATAGACATGAAGAACCAGGAAGTATGCAAGAAGCTACAGGTGATTTGGAACCGGCGGAAGTGAATATAGAAAACATTCAGGAAATGACTAACAACCTAGTGCCAATAATTGCTGGACCATCTCGACATTCCCAGGAAAATATCAGTCCTCGCAACAATGAAAGCAAAGCAATGAAAAGAGGTCCAGGTAGACCACGGCTGGAAAGAGGACAGGTTGGACGGCCAAAGAAAATCTATCATATGGTTGAAGAGGAATCAGAAGTTCGAGAAGAAGTTGGCATGGCAGAATTTTCTGATTGCCAAGATTTTGTCGGTTCTGCGGAAGTATCATTAAAGCAAGCGCTGTCAGGCGTTGAGCGACATGAATGGGATGAAGCCATCTTGTCGGAGATAAGAAGTTTGATAAAAAATGACACTTGGGATATAGCTAAACGACCCGTAGGCCGTAGTGTTGTTGGTTGCCGATACATTTTAACAACCAAGATGAATATTGATAAGAGTGAAAAGAAAAAGGCGAGGCTCGTAGCAAAAGGTTACAGCCAACAATATGGTATTGATTACCATGATACATTTGCACCTGTCGTTAGGCTGGACACGATAAGGTTACTGACAGCACTTGCAGTTGAACTTGATATGGAAATTCATCAAATAGACATCAACACAGCTTATTTGAACGGTTCACTAGACGAAGAGATATACATGGAGATACCGGAAATGTTAAAAGAAAGTTTGCAGAAGCTTCTAGCGTTAGAAGAGGAAGGATCCATCGTATATGTACGGGCTAAGCAAATGTTAGCCGATATGGAGGCGGGAGGTGAGGCTTGCATACTAAAAAGATCCCTTTATGGTTTGAAACAAGCTGGACGCCAATGGAACGCTAGACTCGATGAGCAACTAAAACGGATGGGACTACGGCCGTCGTTGAATGAGCCATGTCTTTATTTTCAAGAAATAGATGGTGACACCAAGCTCTTTGTTGCCGTGTACGTCGACGATATTTTAATAGCATCGCAGAAAAGAGTCTACATAGAAAAGTTCAAGAAGGAACTGGCCAGCGAGTTCGATTTAAAGGATTTTGGCATCGCGAAGTATATATTGGGGATTGACATTGAGCGAAGTGTCAACAAAATCAAGCTTTCACAACGAAAATATATTGAAAATTTGATTAGTAAATTTGGTTTGGCAAAATGTAAGGTAACAATGTCAACTCCAATGGAAATAAATTTGAAATTACAATCAAAACAACAAAACACAAATACCGATGAACGATACCCGTACCGCGAATTAATTGGAAGTTTGTTATATCTATCCGAGGGAACGAGAGGTGACATTTCAAATACCGTTTCAAAACTTGCACAATTTGTAAATGCCCCAAGTAAAGAGTGTTGGACGGCCGCAAAGCGTGTATTGCGGTATTTACAAAGAACGAAAGAATACGGTATCGTATTCAGAAAGACAGGTAAGTCGTTACAAGGGTATTCTGATTCCGATTGGGGTGGTTGCTTGCTGGATAGACGGTCTTACTCTGGTTATGCTTTTGTATTAGGTGGTGCGAGTGTGTCGTGGAAGTCACAGAAACAGAAATGTGTTTCCACAAGTTCTTGCGAAGCGGAGTATATTAGCTTAGCATCGGCAATGAAAGAGGCAATATACCTGAACAGCTTACTCACAGAAATTGGTTTAGGTAAGTTTGCGAAAGTAACCTTAAATGTTGATAATCAAGGGGCTATCTACTTAGCCAGTGATCCAGTGTTTCATTCCCGTAGCAAGCACATTGATATACGATATCATTTCATGAGAAGTGTATTGAAGGAGAACGACAACATTAAGTTGGAGTATCTGTCGACAGACTCCATGTTGGCCGATGTACTGACTAAGGCTTTGCCAAAAGTAAAACATTATGCATGTATGTCTGGTTTGGGCATTAGCTTATAGATTATTATTTAATTTTTTTTTTTTTTGTTTGGTTGCTGTTGTACTTCTTCTTAATATACACATCAAGGGGGTGTATTAGGTTTTAATGTGTATATTATTTGATACTGGCTATGCGACTGTCTATAACAGATTTAAATGTATAGAACCATGTGTTCGAATAAATGTCTCATTTGACATTGTACTGTTGTTTATGTACTTGACAAACATGTAGCTTAAAATATATTTCATTATGTATTAATACTCGTGTTATTTGCATATTATACATCAAGCGTCCTCTGCAACCGCCCACCCTCACAGCTGTTGCCCGCGACTTCGTCCGCGTAGAACTTTTTATCGTCTTAGAAAATGATTTCTCTCAATACAAAATTTGAACCCTCTTTTAGGGGATAATTAAAAAAAAAGTTGATGTTCATTTTCTAGTTTGTGAACAAACAGTCTAAAACCAAAGTTAAAAATCTCATACTTTAAAAATGCCTTGAAATACTCAAACTTTGAACCAATTTTAACACTCTTAGGGGATGAATTTGGAAAAACTCTGAAATCAGTTTTGTACTCTTTTAACGTACAGAATAAGACCGAAGTTAAAAATCTCTTACTCACACTTTAAAATTTTATTGCTCGCCATTTAAAATTTGAACCCCCTTTTAAACCCCCTTAGAGGTTGAATTTTTCTAATCGCTGAAAGAACTTTTTTGCAAAGTTTTAAGTCTAACTCAAAAAAAAGTGTTGCCCATGCAAAGCTTGCTCTCCTTTTTAACCCTATTAGGGGTGGAATTTTCTAAAACGATTTGTGTTCTTTTTTTGTATTTTAATAAGTAATCTTTCTACAAAGTTTCAAGTCTCTAACTCAAAAACATAAACTTTCCCTGATAAAAACTTTGCACCCCTATTTATCCCCCTTAGGGATAGATTTTTTCAAAATGCTGAAAATCTTTTTTTTTGTATTTTTATAAGTAATCTTTCTACAAAGTTTTAAGTGTCTAGCTCAGAAAAAGTGTTCCCCATACAAACCTTGCACCCTTTTTTAACCCCCTTAGGGAATGATTTTTGTAAAACGCCGAATGTAGTATTTTTCATGTTCTAATAAGTAATTTTTCGTCAAAATTTTAAGTCTCTATTAAAAAAAAATATGTTTTTCCCATACAAACTTTGCACCCTATTTTACCCCCTTAGGGGTGAAATTTTCCAAAACGCTGAAAGTACTTTCTTTGTATTTAAATAATCTTTCTACAAAGTTTTAGGACTCTAGCTAAAAAAAATAGTTTCCCACATACAAACTTTGCACCCCTATTTTAGCCCCCTATTTTTAGGGGTAGAATTTTCTAAAACGCTGAAAGTACTTAATTTGTATTCTGATGACTAATCTTTCTACAAAGTTTTAAGTATCTATTTAAAAAAAATATTGTTTCCCCCATACAAAATTTGCACCCCTATTTTACCCCCTTAGGGGTAGATTTTTTTAAAACACTGAATCTAGGTACTTTATTTGTATTCTAATGAATAATTTCTCTACAAAGTTTTAAGTCTCTATTTAAAAAAAAGTAGTTTTTCCCATACAAACTTTGCACTCTATTTTACCCCTTTAGGGGTAGAATTTTCTAAAACCCTGAAAGTTCTTTATTTGTATTCTAATGACTGATCTTTCTACAAAGTTTTAAGTCTCTAATTAAAAAAAAATGTTTCCCCCATACAAACCTTGCACCCCTATTTTACCCCCGTTGGGGTGGAATTTTCCAAAACGCTGAAAGTGTTTTATTTTTATTCTAATAACTAATTTTTCTACAAAGTTTAAGTCTAAAGCTCAAAAAAAAAAGGTTCTCCCATACAAACTCTGCACCCCCATTTTACCCCCTTAGGGGTAGAATTTTCAAAAATCCCTTTTTATCCCTAGCCCACGTTATAAAAGCAACATACTGTGCAAAAATCAACTCTCTAAGATTAGTAGTTTCGGCTGTGCGTTGATGAGTGAGTGAGTGAGTGATTGAGTGAATAAGTCAGTCAGGACATAGGCATTTATTATGTATAAATAGATAGAAGATAATGAAACTCCCATTCAAATATCTCAAAAAATTATGAAGCTACATCCGTTTTAATGTCGCTTGTTAGAGTGAGAAAACGATGAGGGACTGTGACGTCAATATACTCGAGCGTCATAGTAAAAAACAATCGTTTCATATGAAGGTGCGTTTTGCGGAAAAGGGACAGAACATACCCCCTCTTAAAACTTTGGACTCTTATAACTTAATCATTACCTATATAACCTCTTGCTTTGTTTTTTTCTCCATTTGACTATATTTATTTTAAATTCTTTTTCGATAAAATACATTATGATTATTTACCATATTTTCGATTCCTGAGCTATAACCACGAACTTCGGAATTCGAAAATATTCGGGTATCTCTATCTCTATCGCACTAACCATACTCGAGTGACAGGGATGCAAATATATGAACATATCGGTTTTCGTGGTAGCGCCGCAGGTACTTTGGCTGAATGCGCCGAGCGCGTGCCATTGTCATTAAAAAAAAACAAATTCGTGTTAATTATATTGTTCAAATTTGTTGATTTCATTTATTGAAATTACGACATTTAACGACATTTGCGCATATAAGTTCTCATATCAGAATCGAATACTTTTTTATGGTTTATATTTTAGCATTTGTCTCGTAAAGGTCTATCGTAGACGGGATTTAAATTATTAATAAGTGAAAGGCAAAGCAATTCCGCCATTTTGACGAAAATTTGACGGTTCTTATAGCTGACAGTTGGAGCAGCGTTTGATTTCAATAAAAATAAATGAAAAATTAAATGAAGTCGTATATTTCGGAAAATTAATTAACTGTCGCAGTCGGATAAAAACTATCCTAAGTTGCAGCTAGAATAATAATGTACCTATATAAAATGTTTCATATTTTTCCGTTCATGGGATGCTGAGAACATTCGAACCGCGCAAAGCTTAGTTTCAAACTGGCTGATTCTTTTTTTAATTTAGAGATTTATTATAAGTGGAGATTACGATACAAATATACGAAACAAATAAAGTATTTTTAGTGATTTGGAAAATTCCACCCCTAAGGGGATTAAAAAGGGGTGCAATGTTAGTAAAGGGGATTTTTTGGAGCTAGAATCTCAAAACTTTTTAGAAAGATTACATAATAAAAAAAATTAAAGTGAGATTTGTAACTTCGATCTTAGCCTGTTTTGACTACCAAAATCATTTCAGCGTTTTTTGAAATTCTTCCGCCGAAGAGGATTATAAGGGCATTCAAAGTTTGTATGGAGAGCAAGACATTTTTAAAGTAAGGGATTTGTAACTTCGGTTTTAGTCAAAACAAACATGCTAAAATACTACAAAACTTATTTCAGCTTTTTTTTTATTCATCGCCTAAGAAGGTTAAAACGGGATTCGAAGTTTGTATAATATAGAACAAGACATTTTTAAAGTAAGAAATTTGTAACTACGGTTTCAGCCTGTTTACTATGAGGGTTCAAAGGGGGGTTCTACGAGTAAGTGTGTATAGAGAGCAAGCCATTTTGAAAGTAAGAGATTTGTAACTTCGGTTTTAGACTGTTTACTAAAAGACTAGGCACAAAACTAATTTCAATGTTATTTTTTAATTCATTCCTTAAACAAACTTTTAGACGATGACATGTTATACGCGGACGAAGTCGCGGGCAACAGCTAGTAAATACATATATTTGTGGAATCGCGTTGGCCTACAAATCAAGTCGCAGTACCTATTGGAAAAAGAACTAGCTCACCTTCCTTTCTGTTTACTGCATGCCAGTACATACTACATACTAACCTAACCTACCTAAGACGTATCCGTCAGCCCACAGGCAAAATAACTATAACTTTGCTATAATTCACAAGGTCTGTAGTTATGTTTGCATACACAGTTGATACTTTTCACTGCCTTTCGAGTCGAAAAGCTTACGAGTATCAATGCCTCAATTTTTTTTTAATTATGACAATCTTTTTACCCGACTGCCGAAGTAGAGAGGGTTATGTTTTTCGAGCGTATGTATGTATGTAAGTATGTATGTATGTATGTGGGTATTGTCTTATTCTTTGACACGCCCTGCAGCCTAAACCGTTCGACGGATTTCGACATGTGAGGTGTCGTTGGATTCCTCTTAATCGTGGGAGTGACAATATCTGCAAAAAAGCACTTGGGTTTTTCGAAAAATTGTTTTGATTTCACTGTATGATTGAAAAATTACGGAAATAACCGTGATGGGTTAAATTCGAACTAAGAGGATTTTTCTTAATTCGAATCGATGCTAGATCACTTTGACATAAAGTGCCCATGTCATACACTAGTGCACCATGGCACCGTCGAGTACTAGGACGTGTGTATATAACTTGTACTTAAAATAATCTTACGAACCGAAATACCTTGAAGAAACTTTTACTCAATCTTACAGTTTGCTGTTAAACTTGCTATCGGTACGATAAAAAGGACAGTAATTTCTAAATCCCGCTTTTTACACGACATGTTTTGTGTGCCCGACCTCAACTCCGGTTCCGATACCTTTATCCAATTGGAGGTATTATAATCTACACCAACATTACAGTTGTCAATGTTGTCAATTGCAATTTTGGTGCATTTGAGTTGTATTGTATGAAAGACACATGTGAAATATCTTTGTAATTCCAAAAAAATATATTTCTTTCGTTCTTTCTTTCTTTCAATCCCTAGTTGTCATAGACAATATTTTGAAAAAGTTCGAATGTTTTGAAACTTTCGAACAAATCGTGAAAATCTCAAGCCTCTCACAGACTGCGGCCTGGCCGCGGCGGTCAATAGTAAACTTGTCATTAGCTGTCAAATTTACTATTGACCACCACCGCAGGCCGCGCCAGTGTGATTCAGGCCATACGAATGGATATCTAAATTTTCAACGTTTTTATAAGCTTTTATTTTTAGTTTCACCTGTCCCGTTGTCGGTCTGTAATCAAATCATGCTAGTTAAATTTGACCCACTTCCCGGTTTCCGATTGAGCTGAACTTTTGCATGCATATGAATATTTCATGACAATGCAATATTATGATGACATGGAACTGATCTGATGCTGGAGCTGGAAGGTGGCGATAGGAACTCCGCAATAAAACGACAAAACCCCATCGAGTTTGGGCTCGTTAGAATCGTCTCAATGAGTCGGCAATAAAAGCTTGTACCTACCAAAAATGAAATTTTTGACAGATACTTATTTCTTCACAGATTCTTCTTCAAAGCAGCAAAACAAGCGCAAGAGGCCCGCAATACAAATACATGATAGATACTCTAGGCTATGGTATCCTTAGTGGATCAGGTGAGCGATTCGACACTTTATTATGTTTTATTCTTAGAGGATTATGGGAGGGACTCCAAATACACCTACGTCTCATGACAACACGCTAAAATTATAATTGGACTATAAGCATAATCCGTCATTAATAATTATTGCACACCTCAAAAAAGGAAACAATGAAGAACACAATGATCACAACGATTGTGCAGGTCAAGCAATGTTCATCATCATCATACCAGCCGAAAGACGTCCACTGCTGGACATAAGCCTCCCCCAAAGAGTGCGACAATGACCGATAACCTGAGTCATGCGCCACCCGCATCCAGCGGAGCAATGTTAGTCGCTCTGAATGGTTACAAATTGAGTGCTCCCGTAATTGGAAGGCATGGTTAACTGTGTAGTTGTGTGTCTCGGTAGTTGTCTATGACATCAGTGGGTAAACCGAGTAAGAGCTTTCGGGGCGGTTCAAAAACATCTAGCAGTCAAGTTGAATATAGCGAAATAGAAACATTGCGGAATACACTGTACAGTTTTTTTGGAGTGGACCAGCCGGGAAGGTATAATGGGGGGAATGTGGGACTCACACCCTCCAGCCATCTCTAATTAAAGAGAAGGGGGAAGGAGTCTACCCACTAAAACCACTCCCGGGGTTTCCGTCTCTGCCGTTAATGGGAGCGCCATGGGATGGCGAACTTGTCACCACGACGCCCCCCCGGAATACCTTGTACCTAAATAAGCCTTGTTTATGTTCACGTGACGCGTGTAGCAGCGCGATTCACAGGACAACCCGCGATTTCACGTCTGCACTAAATCTATTCCATATACTACAAACGTAGTAAATCATTTATTAACAATAACAATATTCTAGAAACTAAACTACTTACTTATGAAATACATTCCATATACTTAAGATTAGAAAAATCGTGCGTTAATCGTCATGCGATTTCACGGAAAACCATTTTAAAACGCAATAGCATTTGCATTATTGTTTGAAAAGCACTACGATTAAATGATAGAAACAAGTCAATCTAGTACAATATTTCCCTTTGATATCCTAGATACAAGAAGTAACGTAGACGAATTTGTCCGTTAAAAATCGAATGTTATATGGAATGAGGTATAGTCCATTATTAGTCATGTACACGTAAGCCCTTGTATTTGAGCTGAGCAGGTTGGGCTTGTCCATAAACGCGGCTTTATTTAACATGCACATTTGCAGTCAGAGAGCAGTCGAAATACAGTCCATCTGTAACGGCCCTTACTTACTAAGCACAGTAAAAAGAGCTAGTCTTAAGCTATTCATAAAGAACCATTGTATCTCATAATCATAATATCACGTTTCGGGGGCGGCGAGACGAGAGATCCGTAATGGAATTTCATACAAAATTAGAGACCTGCAAAGCGGCCTTCTTTTGTTTTAATATCAATTTCTGACACAACGTCATCGCGTTCAGCTATTAAAAAAATGTTGGGAGTTTTTTTTTTCACTGCATGTGTGAGAAAAGCTTTGTACATACCTCTGTGTGAAAAGGAATTGCCGGCCTTTACGCCCGGCTGGCTATATCTACTTGGCTGCCAATCCCTATTTTCCCTATTATAATCCCTACCATCAACTTCTTTATTTAGGTCCAGTATGGCGAAAACGCAGAAAATTAATCAGCCCGAATTACAGCAAGAAAACCACAGAGAGCTACAGCTACAGCTGTGTGTTTAATGAAGAAACTAACATCCTTCTAGAAAGACTCAAGACACGTCGAGTTGGAGAAACAGTTAATGCCTACGAAGAAATCGTAAAGACAACCACCTACACCGTCTGCCGTAAGAAACTTTGTGTTTCTCTTTAAACTAGCTAGAGTATTTATTACAGAGAACGCAAGCGAATCCGCGAGATTTAACATATCCTATGTTTATTCTGAGTCCACGAATGTACTAGAAGGGTGGCAGTTCGCAAAGAACGGTGGCAAGAGTGTAACAACAGAGAAAAAGATTAACACTCTTGCATTGATTTAAATTTTTACTGCAATACGTTTCCCGCACTGCGAAAGCGACAGTTTTCCAGCCCTCATTTCCCAACTAAGTCTACAAGTATCTTATTGCTTCACCAAATTCCTTTTCCAGAAACATTATTCGGTTTAACCCGAGAACAGACTCTGAGTCTCCCCCATCTTCATGAAATCGCAGAAGAAACACATCAGTAAGTATAAACTTGATTGAGAAATAATGGCAAAGGGAAGGGTACCTATCAAAGACGCGTACATAATTTATGGCACCAGTTCGCTTCAAATGTCCATCACTATCATGGACATAGACTCTTCCATCCAAGGCGGGAACGCCTATGTCTTGGAAGAGTGTACTGTGTGTGTTATGTGTTGTGGAGACAAAGCCCATTCCTCTGTTTAACGCATCTAGTCCCTGCCCTCCCTCTACAGGGTGGAAAGTTAAAACGGGGCAGTAAGGGCAGCTACTAGATCCCTTGCCGGCACGCAAAAATGGCATTAGGATTTCATTCCTAACTTTTTAAGTGATGACAATCTACATTCACAGATTTTTGAAAAAAGGTACAGTCAGCGAGAAAATCATCACTTTTGACGAAATTTTTTTTTAATGCCACTCGATCCCATTCCTATTAAGGATCAAAATACTCTTCGGGACCGACTAAGGGACCTACTAGAACGCCCAGAAATCAAAGAAAACTTTTTCCGTACAGTTAGTATGGGAATCCCGAAGTGCAATTTTTTTTAATGCCATTCGATTCCATTCCTATTAAGGATCAAAATACTCTTTGGGACCGACTAAGGTTTGACTACTAGGACGCCCAGAAATCAAAGAAAACTTTTTCCATACAGTCATTATGGGAATCCCAAGGTGCAAGTAGCGTTAGTAGTAGTGATCGTCTAGATTGTATGGAGACGGAGATTATACAATTTGATGATCGTCTAACTAAAGTACTAATATTGCACTTTGGGATTCCCATACTGACTGTGTGGAAAAAGTTTTCTTTGATTTCTGGGCGTTCTAGTAGTCAAATCTTAGTCGGTCCCGAAGAGTATTTTGATCCTTATAAGGAATGGGATGGAATGGCATTAAAAAAAAAATTCGTCAAAAGTGATGATTTTCTCGCTGACTGTAGCTTTTTTCAAAAATCTGTGAATGTAGATTGTCATCACTTAAAAAGTTAGGAATGAAATCCTCATGCCATTTTTGCGTGGCGGCAAGGGATCTAGTAGCTGCCCTTACTGCCCCGTTTTAACTTTCCACCCTGTATATACTTACCTTGTGAGTCGAGCATGCATGTTGCATTAGATAGTACTCCAGGCGTTATTCATCCGTTCCTGGGATCCGAATCTGGGGGGCCGCGGGTTTGTAGAGGAACCAGGCCATGACCATATTAATGGAAGCAATATTCTAATTCTGGAACGTAATGTAATTTAATAAAATCTTGTATGTACTTAATTCAATTCCACACTAACATAACTTAAGCTGATTACTGTTACTAACAAAATACCTATGGACCAACAACAGTAGTCTGAAATAAATGATTTTTATTTTATTTTTTTATTTTTATTTTATTTAATATATTTGTGTGTGGGGCGACAGATACAGTAGTCTACGGCTACAACATTATGGTTCTCCAGCAGACAACTTTATTTCGGATTTTATCCTTGAGAGAGACAAAAAGCATAGCTCTCTGCAGTGTCTCTCTTCTAGTTTTCGCGTGCGCTGGAAATTAATCCCTATAGAGAAACAATGGGACGTGACACTTTATGTACGAGTGTCAAAAACAAGTTACTTGATGAGAATTCCTATTTATTTCAGAATGTATGCAGAAACATTTTTAAGAATGACAACGTGGTATCTTCAAATTGAACCTTTGTTCTGGCTCACACAATACTACACACGACTGAAAAAGTTCGTACAGAAAACATCACTCATGGCGGACACCATAGTCAAACATAGAGTTAACAGGATCGAGGAAAAAAGTTTGAGTGAGCGGGACGACAATCATAATATGTTTAAAAACGGACTTTCCCTGAGTACTGTGGACAAGATAATTTTGACGAAATCGATAACAAATTCTGATGAAATGTTGAAACAAATTTTTACAATATTTACAACGGTTAGTGTTTTTGGCTTAAACCGCCCAGGCAGGATTGTCCCAAAGCATCTTCAATAGTCATGGGAAAAGCCGTGGACATGCCGATGAAAGAGTGCGTAGGGCCCAGAAAAGCCGTGGAAGCTATTTACCGCATGTACTACATAGCCCAATACTATGCACTGTTTGTTGTTCGATAAGAAAATAAAATAATTCAAATCTTGTGTGACTATAATTGGGTCGCAAACTTCGAAGCAGTTTTATTGCGGGTTTTTGTTGTTAGCTTAGGTTTATAATATGTTTACTAAAATATCAATAGGCAAATGTTCATGTTTTGGACTTTATGTTTTCAGAGTCAAGAGACGTCGGCGAACATCGCATCTTTCCTTATACTCATGATGGCCTACCACCCTGACTGCCAGGTACCTAATCCCTATAACTTGTACAAACTACAAACTGTGATGGGTGTCATGCCCGCCTTCCACTAAAAAAGGGTAATGAGCGGAAATGGAGGTACTGAACTGAGTGGACCGGAGTACAATAGTTGTGCACTTCCATTAAGAAAGAGTTTCAGTATTTTGCTTTCCACTGCCAGCGGACTTTGCGTAGCAAGCGAGGTCGGAAAAGAGATGGGTCAGATAAGCGAGTCCGTTCAAAACTAGCGTGCAACGACACATTAGACCTATTTTAACTAGTCGTAAAATCAGAGTTGCGATTCGAGTAGAGTTCGCACGGAATCCGCTCGACTCTGCGAACACTTTTGTGACTCTTTCACCTCGTTTAGTCCACTATGCTCACTCTTATTCAGTGGAAGCACTTCTATGCAATTTCACCATTGCGAGTTACACGGACTCCGAACGAAGCCCACTCCGCTCATAGTGGAAAGCGGGCACAATGCACAATAGGCAAGATGCAATATTTAAATGTTTGCTTTCATTTGAAACAATTGCATGTAGAATAGACCATGAGTGTATTAAAAACGAAAATACTATAATTTAAAGTCAAAAATTTCTGTTACAAACTGACCATTTAAACTTTTGCGCCTAAACGGATCTACAGTTCCTTTGACGTCACTCGTGTTTGTCACTCACCATAATTTACGACCATGTCGACACTAACTTTTGGACAGTTTCTAGAGTCTGCTTTAATAAAGCCTACTTCCATTTTTAATCAAAATTCTTCAATTTGTTTAATGAAACAATCATTCCCTTAACAATTATCACCTGTCATTAGTTGTCATAACAAGAGTGACGTCACCAGCCGCTGATCGGGTGGATAAAGACACGTTCCGTTTCACATTACTTCAAATCGTGATTATTGTTTGAAATTAGTATAAACTAAAATAAAAACGTTTCAGAACCAATTATTTTATGTTTCTTCAACATTTTGATCACAAAATAATGGTACATATTAAAGCTGCATCTTCCCTATTCAGTAAATGTTTATACAGATTATATACAAAAATACACACATAAGAGATATAGAGGAAGAGACGACAGTAAAGAGATCTCTCAGGGACCAAAGTCCAATGAAAGTTCCCCATCCTCAAAAGATTACAAAAATAATATTTCTGTCAAATAATAAATCTTCGAAACATACATTCGATGAAGCATTTGTCGGATGTCTGTACAACAAGGTACATTGATTTTGTTCTTTTTTACAAGTTTTTTTTTATTTCAATGTATGTATGTATGTATGTACGTATGTACCCTCCCTAACTAACTATGTATGTTCGGGTGGAATCTTGCAACTCCATCTTCAACCGATTGAGCTGAAATTTAGGAAGAAGGTATAGTTTTGGATGACAATTCAATATAATGGTACCATCGAGCTGATCTGATGATGGAGACAGAAGATAGCCATGTGAATTCAGTACTTAACCGACGTAACCCCGTTGAATTTGGGCTCGTTAGAATCTTCTCAATGAGTAGTTGATGACACTATACAGAAAAGTATAGTCGGCAATAAAAGATTCTACCAAAAATTTAATTTTACCGAAACCTACTTTAGATCAATTTATTTATTACAGGAAAAATTATATTTGGAGATAAAGAGCGTGCTGCGAGACCGCGAGGTGACCGACGAGGATATAAAGCAGATGCCGTACTTGGACATGGTATTCAAGGAGGTCATCCGCCTCTTCCCCATCGGTTCCATGGTGCAGCGGACCATAATTGAAGACATCGCTATTAGTATGTCCATTCCGAACATGACCGGTATCGGTATTCGCGGAATCACGTTCTTAGTAATGTTAGCGGAAACACAGCTTATATTATGTGTTTAATAACTCTAACAGGAGTAATTACTTGTAATTACTAATAACATTTTTATAGTCTTGTTAGATTATTTTTATTGTTCCGTATCTCAAAAGGAAAATAGGAACCCTCATAGTGTAAATTCACTTCGTCTGTCTGTTTGTCCGTCTGTTAAGATCCTTTATCTCAGGACCGCGTGGAGGTATCAAGTTGAAATTAAAATTTTATACTAGGTCTGCCGTGACTTGAAACTGTGACAAACTTTTTAGTTGATGTAATCAAAAGATATGGTCGTTTTGCCGCATATTTTGACACTCGCAACTCTCGCAAGGGAATCCAAACCTATATAGGGTACTTCTTGTTGACCTAGAATCATGAAATTAACTAAAGGGGAAAGTCTGAAAATGGTAAAATATAATAATAATAACTAAACACAAAAAATAGTGTGAGACCCTATTTTTGTGTTAAGGCAAATTTTAAAGGGACTGTATCATGGTGTGGTAGCTTTAGCGTATGAAAAAGTTTCAACAAATCCAGCTAAAACCGATGTTTCATTATTTTTCGAATGAGAGGAAAAATTACAATAATATATTTATATATGTCGGCCCGAACAAAAGTGGCTTTCAATTATTGCCTCAGATCAAATTTGATCCGATTGATAATGTACGACCGAATAATTGCACAGCCCAATAATCCATATATGGGACTGGATTATCATGACCGCACATTAAACGAATCCAAATGTATTTTTTCAGGTGACGGTACTATACTTCCTGCGGGCAGCTCGCTGCTCGTACCGATATTCCACATGCACCGTGATGAAGAGTTCTGGGAAAATCCGGACGCATTTGATCCGGATCGGTTTAGCCCTGAGCGCTCTACGGCGCGCCACTCTTACTGCTACATTCCTTTCAGTTTGGGCTCCATGGACTGCCTAGGTAGGCCTAATCCTTGATAGTGCTTTTACAACAGTCTGTGACATCTCTTGACATTTCTAAAGCATTTGATAGGGTTTTGAACGACAGTCTTATAGGCAAGCTTACCGCGTATGCCATCCTTTGGTATGTGCTCTTGGATCACTGATTTCCTGAAAAACCGATCTATTCGAGTTGTCGTTGACGGGTGCTCGTCTGATCTTTTGGCTATTAATGCTGGGGTGCCTCAGGGTTCGGTTCTCTCCACGGCTCTTTTTTTGCTGCATATTAACGATCTGCTTAAGCCCGGAGTTTTTGGGTATGCAAATGACAGCGCAGGCACGGAGAGTTATTTTGCCGACGCGAGGACCAGTTCTAATGAAATCCAATACCTCAGGGAGGCCATGGTGGGTCGGACAAACTTGGCCCTGGAATTAGTGGCCGATTGGGGCCTAATCCAATTTGGTTTGTTTTAATACTGCCAAAACACAGGCGTGTCTTTTCACTGCAAAACGGAGCCAGTTCACCTTGGCCCCTGTTTTCCAGAATGTAAGCGTTTCAGTAACAGACCACCTAGAGCTCCTAGGTATAAGTTTGAAACCTAATTTGAACTTCGGGTCCACAAATTCCACAATTGAATCCAAGGCTAAAACTGCAGCCAGAAAACTTGGTGTCCTATTTAAGTAAAGTAAAGCGGTATTTCACACTCATACAGCTTCTCACCAGTACCAGGCTTAGGTTCGCTCGTGCATGGAATAATGCTGCCACCTATGGGACGGTTCTGCCAAGTTAGCGGCCTTGGATTCAGTTGAGCGCTAAGCTCACAGACTCTTTGGTATTTGGTCTTTGGTGGTTTTGGCATTAAGTCCAAACCACAGAGTTTCGAACACCGACGGCGAGTTGCTTGCCTATCGGTATTTTATCGGATACATTTTGGAGAGTGTGCGCAGCAACTGCACGACTTAATTCCACCTTCCCCGTTCCACCACCGACCGACCAGGCGTGGGGAGCGAATGCATCCTTATGTTTTCATGTCAACTTACCGTTTATTCGCACGAAGCGATTTGCCCCGTCTTTCTTAATGTGAACTGATTCCTTAGAATGGAATTCACTCCCTTCATCTGTATTTCCTAAGAACTGCGATCTAGGTGCCTTCAAAACAAGAGTGAATAGGCTATTACTGAACCATTGAGCTTCATCTTAGGCTCTGTCGACGCTTACCATCAGGTGAGACTAGGGTCAATCACTCGACGGTCTTTTATAAAAAAAACATAGTCTCCGTGGGTAGTTCGCTAGCTATACTATCCACAAACTTCACCACTTACTCCTAGTATATATTACTTGTTTTGACACAGATTCCTAAAGATTACCTAGTTCGAAGCGGGCGAGTTGTCTTGTCGGTAGGCAGTGGGAATACCTGTCCTGGTTCCGATATTCTACACGCACCTTTCTACGGTGCTTCACTCGTCCTGCAACATCCCTTTTAATTTGGCTCCATTGACTGTCTTAGTAAAAGTATTCTTGATGGTACCTACTTACATATATAGTGAGCAGAAGTGTGAAGCGGACGGTAGACGTGTTTTGAGGCAGAACAGAGTGTGGTATCCACGGGCAGCTGGCTACTTATACTGATATATTCGACATGCACCGTAATGACAACTTTTGGGAAAACCCGAACGTATTCGATCCGCAGCCCCTACTCACTACACAACTACATGTATTTAGATACCGCGTTCTTATTACCCAAGGTTTTGCCACTTAAATATTACTCAGTATATTAGGTAGCTCGTGCAAGTAATTATTTTGTTTTTTTTATTACAGGCAGACACTTCGGCACTAAACTCGTGAAGATCATCAGTATCAAGGTGCTACGTGAGTTCAGACTTAACTCGCCGGAGACCTATGCGGACCTGAAGCTATTATGCGCTGTATCCGTCGAATCTGTCAATGGGTATCCAGTGTTGTTGCATCCAAGACACAAGTAGGGATTTTCAAAATCACACCAGCTCGCAGTATACACAGAAGAGGTATATTGCTGACAAGAATCAATAATCAATTGATTGATGATTTAACATGATTCGACGATGTTGGCTCCTAGACCGCTTGCCTTTGACTTTTCTTATGAGGTCCATTGTGAATGACCCAGTCTCAGTACCACATGTTATCACTGGCCACACATAAAAACTGCGGTAATTTAGACGAGAACATATTACGTAGTTTCTCGAACACTGCCCATCAGAGTTTAATTCAACGAGATCAAAGTCATTGTTTAGGCAATGGTGCAAGCTACGTATGCTCGAAGTTTTCTTCCGAGATCGAATTGGAAATGAGGAGATCCGTAGGAAAACTAAGATCCCGAGAGTCAGACTCAAATTAATAGAACCGATGGCTGTTGAGGCAGAAATTACCTTCAGAGGCGACCGCGGACCGGAAAAAGCAACCTGGGATGGCCCCTAACAAGGCGAACCGATGATCAGGACAGGATCGCGGGAATCCGTTGGATGAGGACGGCACAACACCGTGTTGGGGAGATCCTAGGGCCTTTGTCCAGCAGTGGACAGTATGAAGGTGGTGATGATGATGAGACCGCTCGCCACAGTGCTTCCGGCTTGTGACATAACATAATGCAATCTAAATAGGTTTATATGTATGACCACGCAGTTTAGCTACTAAAATTGTACTTCTTTCTTTCTCGCCGGCCAGTGCGCTAGCGGCCGCGCGGCGAAGGTTTTGCCATGTTACAGTAGCTGCTTGATATAAGTAGCTTGCCTACGAAGGTTCCAGGTTTGAACCCAGGTAAAGGAAATTCGTTTTTTATAAGTCTGTGATAAATTTAAGTGGAATTGTATCGATGGTTTTGTATAGTTGTTATATGACGAATATAAAACGATCGAATATGTTGGAATGACGAAAGAATTGACGGCTGGTGACGCTTTGTAAGTACCGTTATACAAATAATAAGGATGGTCTGAATAGGCAAACCAATTATTGTAACAACTTAATAATCATTTACAGGTTTTCATTTTGAATCTTGTCCAATTTCTATAATATATGATTTAGTTATCAATATATTTACATACACATCCTCGTTTCATTGCCTCGTCTCTTTATGCCAATTAATTTCTCAAAATAATTTATTAGGCCAAAAATAAACTAAGTACCTATTATTAATATTGCCTAGTATGATGGATGATTATGAGATTAGGTAGGTAGGCCTACATTATGCTATTGTTTTATAATAAATTAAATATCTCGATAAATCCATGCTACACTTAATTCATTAAAATATAACTATTTTAAGATAAGCATGGAACTTAAATTAATTAACTACTTAATGTTTAGTATATATTTTGGGGTTCCTAATTCACGTTTTCATTTTTTGTAAGTTTTATTTTATATTTCCGTCAACTACCCTAATAATGTTAGGTAAATCGAATAAAATTATTTTTTTATTTTATTTTTTCGGACAATCTTACACAAATCAACCTAGTCCCAAACTAAGCAAAGCAAATTGTAACATCCTCCCTATCTCTAAACTTAAAAGCCCTGCCTACTTCAGCCTACCTAAATACTTACTCTACATGAAAATCTGAAACCTGAAGCTCTGGAAACTTGAAGTTTTAAAGTTCTGAAAGTATCATAAATTCCTAAAGCTTTAACGCCTCCACACACCGGTCGCGTGCGCGGGCCCGCCGCGGGCCCACGGCGGGCCCGCGCACGCGACCGGTGTGTGGAGGCCTTTAAGCTGCTGAAACCTATATGATAGGGTTGTTACTGAAGGGAAATAAAATAAATCAAACAAGGGCTGAGAGAGAGAAAACAAATAACGAATACATTTATTCAGAAAAGTGATTTTACTCGAAACTTTGATTATTTTATCTAACAATGCCGGTAGGACTTTATTAGACATCCGCGTTGATTCCTAGGCCAATCCTAAACAAGGGAAAACAAGGCGGACTCAATAAATTAATACTTAAATACATAGAAAACATCTATGACTCAGGAACAAATATTTGTGTCCCACAGTCCTACCCTGCCAACCTGTCTGATCACGCTATGCCATTGATTACAGTTTGTTTCCTATGCAGCTATGAAAGCCGTAGCTATATAGTGTTTTCTAAAAAAGTGTGTCCTATCTTATTAAGGACGTCAATTTTAAGGCATATTTATTTTTAATAATTATTCTATTATGTTACAATTTTTTTTTTTACGACAATGTTGTGATATTCTTTACAATAAGAAAGTTTAAGTAAATCAATAAACCAAATAATAAAATTAAATAAATTCTTTAATAAAAGAAAACAGTCTCACTCACGAGAGTCGCGAGAGTTGTGGGGTTTTTTTTTTATTTCTTTTTTTTTCTAAATTATCCTCGTAAGCCCCAGAGCCCAGACTGATTAACGCAATTTTGAATTTGGAACCTTGGTTAGTTTTATTAGGTATAGGTATAGGTATATAGGTATATATTCAAAACTCAAATATGATTTGTACTTGTACAAGAACGCGGGGGCTTACGAGGTTAAATTCTTAACAGATAATAGTATTTTATGCAACTGTTGTATAAGAAGGGTCTTAAAACGCGAGTGGCGTGGGTTGCAATTACAGACGCCACGAGCGTTTTTAGACCAGTTATACACCGTTGCATACAATACTTTTTCTACGACAAATTTTAAATAAATAGCAGACTACAGAATAGTTAAACTTTTCAGGCAGCAAGTTCTATATTCGTACTTTTGCTACTCACGCAATTTCTTCAGGAGTGCAGGTATTAATTTCTTCGGCCATTTTAAAAGGAACGTACACTTGTCTTCGCAAACACGAATAAAATCTTAATAGTTTAGGGCTAATAGTTTATCATCTTTCGTATTTTCATTTTGCACAGTATTTTGGTGGGAAATCGGAAATGTGACACCACTTGCTAATGGTTTGTTTTGTTTTTAATTTGTTTGCACTTGCCATTCGAACCAAACCAAATCCGGACCCGGACCGAATTCGAGCTGTTTATTTTTATAAATAATACCAATAATTTATAAAACGTGTAATTAGTACACAATAGATGATGATTTATTATTATTGTAGTAAATAATTTATAATATACAAATATTAAATCGTAAATAAATACTTTTATTTCGAAATATTTGTTTATGAAGTTGGCACCAGTGCAATATAGCGGCCGATTAAAAAAAAAGTTAAGGGGGTTCGATTGCCATACAAAACGTTATTTGACATTCGTAGGCTAACGGCGTGATATTTTAAGAAACTTATGTAACAAACTTTCATAAATTGGGTTCCCATTTGCGCCAAATTCCTCCTTTCCTAGAATAAACTTACATAAACTAGAATAATTTGAGAAATTGGTTTGTCACGTGATATTTTGGGAAAACTATTTTTCTCAAATTAATCTAGTTTATACAAGTTTATTCTAGGAAAGGGGGAATTTGGCGCAAATGGGAAGCCAATTGATGAAAGTTTGGTACATAAGTTTCTTAAAATATCACGCCGTTAGCCTGCGAATGTCAAATAACGCTTTGTATGGCAATCGAACCACCTTAAACAGTGTTTTTATGAAAAATTTATGAACCAAAAAAGTACGCTAAACAATGCGTTTTTGGGCCATAGAGCATAGAGTTTTTCGACGATTTATTAGTGGTGTAATTGTATTTGACCTACAGCCTATATAAATGACATATAACGGTACAGGAGTAGAAAAAGCTTTTTATTCAGTCAATGAGTACTTAAACTGTAATTAGCGAAATATAATTTATAAGAAGACTAGTTATCTATGTATAAGTATGTAATGCATGCTGCTTGCAAATTTATATGCCAAAATGGCCAAACATATTACCATTGTACCATCTTTGTTACCTATGTTTTACAAATAAACTTTACTCTACTTTACTTTATTTATTATTCCATAAATTAACACTTTGCAGTCAAGCTACACGTTTTTGTAGGGTTCACCACTCACCACACCAATCGATCGAACAATCGTAAGTGGAAAACCAAAAATTGAGGTTTCGTTCTCGACTGTTTCCTCCTCCGAAACTTAATCAATCGTAACGACATTTTGGAAACTGAATGAGAAGGAAATATTAAATGTCGGACGGTTTTGATTTTTGCGTTTATTAATGACGGATTTGTATAATAAGCCTAGGTATCTATAGATGCGGCCTATTGAAATATGCAGTTTTAAGCATTATTTGAAACAACCTAGCACTTAATATAAAAATAAGAATATCAAAAAAAGCAAGACATACCGACACTCCATATTATAATGCCTTAAGTAGTGAGGAGTCAGCTAGAATGCAATAAGGAAATATGAACTCCTAACGAAGCTTACCTTGTACCTAACACTCTCATGTTGGAGCGAATACAAAATAAATGTATTAGGTATATGTACGAGTATATATCTTTCTCAGATACCCCAAGGGTGTCTGGAAGAGATCGCTCTTCAGCGATGAGACCGCCTGTTGTCTGCCGCTACCTACATGTTTTAATATTGTCTCTCTTTGTAATGCTTTGTTTTTTTGTCGTTAAAATTATGAAATGAAACGACAGAGAATCATTAAAAAACTAAAATTCACACGACCGGAATATTTTTATATAGAAATATCAACGTCAAATATGTAAAAATAAACTTTTTTTCGAGATGTACTGTCTGTTTGGTCCCTTCTGCCCCGTTTTACAATATATTTACGTTTCAAAATTGTTTTCCTTGAAATCGCATGACGATTAATACACGATTTTTCAAATTTTATATGGAATAGTTAAGTACAGCTTTTGTATTATCTTCGTACCCTATTATGTATAGTAGACAGCTTATTCAAAGATAATAGATAGATAGACAGACAGACAGACAGATAGACCAACAGACAGATAAGTAGGTACTTTCGAAGCCTCCCCAAATGGAAATACATCCTTGCTACGCCGCCTGGGAGGTACCTACGCCCTTGATGGTTCGACTCGCACTTGACCGATATTTTCAGTAATTGGCAACGGAATTAAGGTATGTTTAAAACGATAATGATCACTTGTAATCGTGACTGTTATGAGGCGCCATGGTGTTGGTTCGGCTCATGATTTTTGTGGTATTTACTGCGCTAATTCAAACAACATGGGGTGCAGGTATTTTTTTAATATTTGTTAACTCTAACTTCTGTACGAGTAAATTGGTAGTTCATTATTAAACTGTTAAAAACACAAAATGTTTGAAAATTAAAAACGCTTACAACTCAAGACAATTTTTCCTAATGTTATTTCAAAGTATTATTCAGCATGTTCTATAATAATTATTAGGTGGGCGATTTCAAGAAAAGTTGTTTAAATTCGTATGATGTTATATCTGGATAAAAATCGTTTTATTCTACTCAGAATTTGAAGCCCTTTCGATTTTAGTAGCAGAAAAAAAGCGTCCTAAGTTTTCTCGTTCCGTTACGTTACCGTCTTCATAGAAGTTTGTAGGACGGTAGCGTAATGGAAATTTCTTGAAAACGCCCACGTACTGTACTGTAAATATAAATTAACACGAAATTTACACATTTTGACATTTGTACCTAATATGATATGCTTTTACATAACCGTGGCGTCGACTGCAAAAATCAATTAATTATTTATCGGGTTTTCACTTCGAGCAACACGGAAGGCACCATTTCCCACCTGCCAAAGCACAAGCCCAAGTGGGCATGCTTCGTACACAAAAATGTATGAAGGTGTGCAAGTTTTTTCGGTGTATTGTGTCATTTTTGATGTAGTAGTGTCATCGTTACAGCATTCCCCCCCGGGCCCCGCAAGTATTGACTGTAATATTCATAGCTAAGGCAACTAACTCCCTTCCGCTAGGAAGGCCGTGTTGCTCAAAGGTTTCCATTATATACTTTTAGTTATATCACGTGGCAACCTGGGTATCGTAGGAGGCTACGAGGTGGCCATTAAAGACGTGCCTTACATGGCAGCTGTATTTGTCGGCGGCGAATTTTCCTGCGGCGGGTCTATCGTCCACGAAAAGTTTATATTAACTGCGGCACATTGCCTATCTTATAATGAGTAAGTACCTTTTTGAGTTTGTAACTACCTCACGAGCAAAAGTTTCGTGTCACCCTAAATTAAATAACCGCAATAGGTTTAACATATTTTACAATAGTCTTATTTACATAATATACTATTCTTCGTAATGAATCATCTTGGTTACAAGCATCCCTCCCTATTCGGTTTGGCGGCTTAGGAATCCGCAAATTTTCGAGTGTTGCGTCGCCAGCCTTCTTGTCGTCCACCCACAGCACGTCACGTCTCATAGGAAATATCCTAAGGGCTCTGCCCACAAACTATTTATGTTAATTATCATCTTGTATATACTTTAGAAAATAAATGTTTCTTTTTTCTTTCTTCGTAATACCCAAATGTATTAGCAATTTCCGGGATCCTATCACAAAAATATCAATATCCAAAAATATCGATTTTTGCGATATCTAGCTCCGTTAACGCTGTTTTTTCATGGGTTTTTACGAGCCCTATTTAAACCTGGTAATGTTATTATTTTTACTGTTTTTGCAATTTAGATGTAAAATTAAATAGATATCATGACAGGATTAAAAAAACTGCACAACCTTCCACTATTTTAGGAAATATGACTGTATTTCACCGACCCGAAACTTTTGCTCTTGAGTGTAGATGGTTAACAAATCAACCTCTTAAAAATTAACTAATCCACAGGTCATATTATTTCAAGATTCTCATCGGTTCAGACCGCTTAAACTACGGCGGTATCATCGTTGATGTCGAATCATTGTGGAAGCACCCGGAATTCAATCGCACGACGTTTCACAACGACATCGCTTTGCTAAAAGTCAGGCAGTCGCTGACAAACAATAACTTTAGAACGACTCAAGTCAGGCTGCCGGCAGACAGACGGGTGATACAGGAAGGCTTTATGGTGAACGTCACTGGGTGGGGGTGGATGAAGGTTCGTAAAATACTGCCTCTTTGCGATACTTTATAATAACAATTTTGTTAAATTATGTGGATAAAATAAACCATTGTGTTGCTCTGTAAACAAAGTTTTATTCTATAAGTAAGGGTTTATATTCCCGAACTACATTACAAGTACTAGTACTAACTAACAACTAAAATCTCACCTGTAAACAAAGAAACGACATTTAAAGTTTATTTATCCTTTCGTCAATCCTTTATCAACAATTGTTCTGAATAACAATCAAATTATATTTTACGCCTTAACACATTTCTTCAACCTCTCAGTCTTGACAGTATTGACACTTGACAGCGCACGCTACTTTACCGCCAGTGTCACGCGTGCTTTATCGAAGAAGGTCATAAGTAGTATTTATTCTTACATCTCCCCCACCATAAGGAGAAAATTTTACCATAAAATTTTCGCTCTAATACACATGTACTCTTTTCTTAAGTCTCTTCGTTTAAAAGAGGGACTGGAATGAGCTTTGTAATTATTTATTTATCGTATGTCGGTTACACACTGGTACATATATGTATTCGTATTTGTAATATGAAACAGGTTTGATTCTTTCTTATTATGTCCAGTATCTACCCTGTATATAGAGTTGGAAATTTTTTCCACAATTAGATAAGGTCCAATAGGGAACATTACTGCCATGTTCTGCCGCTAACACAATTAGTAAACAGTTTTTTTGACAACTTTGACAAGTCCTTCAAAGCTCTGGATCAAATAGTAAAAAAAAATATTTCAATGAATAAAATGCATCAGTGCCGCGTAATTGGATGCAAGAATGAAGGGCATCATTCATTTCCGAAGGAAACGATGATATGAAAACTATGGGAAGCGGCAATACGTCGTAAAGCAAAAAAAGCCCTCATCCACCTTTAAATGGCTATAGGATGCCATTTTAATATCACAGTACAGGTATTTTACACACGAATGATAATAAAACGATTGTAGTTTAACGCGTTTTCATCAATTATTCGTTATTGTTTGTTAGGTAAATAAATATGACATTGTACGTCATGGCGGTTTGTTGGTGCCGGTTAATGTACGGCCCGATAATACGCGTCCATCTATCGTTATCTCTCTCTTTTTGTATAAGTTAAAAAGAGACATAGATATAGAGGATGCCAATTATTGGGCCGTACATTAACCGGCACCGGTTTGTTTACGGGTTGTGTTAGTGTCGCCCCCTACGCAGAGCTTTGCGTAACGTTCCCTATTCTCAGCTCATCTAATTGTGCAAGTAGGTTTGCTATGTAAATAGGCAATTGATACTGGCACATTAACAAATGAATAAATACTGTCAGTCAGCTACCAACCGGCCTTTCAATCATCACATTGGCGACGAGTCGATAAAATATTTTAATTATTTTGGTTAAACCGTGCATTTTGGAGTGTTAAACATGCCTATCGGAAAGCTGGAAGCTTTTGACCCGGCATCCAAACAGTGGCCGGCGTACATACGCCGAGTAAAACAGTATATTCTCTTAAACGAAGTGAAGACTGAACTAGAAGTGCCTTTGTTAATAACAGTTGTCGGGGACGTGACGTATGCGCTTATGTGCGATTTGTTATCACCGGACCTTCCTGAAGACAAAACGTTTGATCAACTTATAGAATATGTTTCCGGGCATTTGGAACCGCATCGATCAGAGATCGCCGAGCGGCACGTTTTTAGGTTGCGTCGGCAGCGCGCCGGCGAGCCGCTCGCCGAGTACTTGCAGAATTTAAAGCACCTAGCGAGCACATGTAGCTTTCGTACGACTCTCGAAGAGAATCTGCGAGATCAATTCGTTTCGGGGTTGGCAAATGAAGCTATGCGCTCACGGATATTTGCCGAAAAAAACATCCAATATAAGGAGGCGGTGGAGCTGGCCTTCGCACTCGAGGCTGCGGAGAAGCACGCGGAGGTGAGCAGCGCGGCGGCGGCGTCGGTGAGCACCTCGGGCGGCTGCGGCGGCGGTGGCGGTGCAGGCGAGGAGCTGCACCACGCGAGTGCGCGGCGCGGGGGGCGCGGCGGAGGGCGCGGACCCGGAGCTGGCGGCGCGGCGGCCGCAGCCCGGCGCGACACGGCGCGCGACGCCCCGGCGCAGTGCTGGCGGTGCGGGAAGGCGCACCGGCCGGACAAATGTAAATACATGCACTACAACTGCACTGACGTATGCAACCAACGTGGACACTTAAAAGTGATGTGTGACAAGGCGCGTCGTCCGTTCGGGCGGCAGAACTACATGGACGAAGAATCGGACGAGGATTTGCTTAACATTCAGGTGTCATCACAAGGTAACAAACCTTATTTCATTAATTTGAATGTGGATGGACAAGACGTTGTTTGCGAAGTTGATACAGGCAGCCGCATATCGGCTATTAGTGAGGACTTTTATAGACAAAAGTTTGCAAACAAAGCGACCAAGGCGGATAATTTAATTTTGCGCTGTTACACTGGGTCACAAATTGAAACTCTTGGGTTTATATCGGTTGAGGTCGTGCTTAACGATGTAAAAGCGACCAATCTGCCATTGTACGTAATTAAAAATGGGGGGCGGCCACTATTGGGTCGCGAATGGATGCGAGCTTTGCAAATCAACCAAATTACGTTTAATGAGATAATGGAAGAGGATAAATTGGTGACCCAGTTGTGTAGTGATTTTCCTGAAGTGTTCACGGATAAATTAGGTACTTGTAAAAAGAGCATCCAATTACAGCTCACGGACAAAGACCCTGTTTATGTGCGTGCGAGACCCGTGCCACTCGCGTTGCGCGTACGTGTCGAGCGTGAGCTCGAACGACTCGAGCGAGACGGGACCCTGTGCCGCGTGGACCACTCCGATTACGGAACTCCAATAGTACCGGTAATGAAACAGAATGGGGATTTACGCATTTGCGGGGACTACAAAGTTACGATTAATCCTAAACTGAAGCGTGATTACTATCCGTTGCCTCGCATAGAAGAGCTGTTCGCTAATCTTAGCGGCGGGGAACAGTACACGAAACTAGATTTACGTCACGCTTATGAACAGTGTTTTTTAACAGAGGACTCGCAGCCCTATACCGCGATCACGACTCATGTGGGCACGTTCGTGTATCGTCGGACGCCATATGGTCTTTCATGCATTCCGGAAAAGTTTCAAAAGTTGATGGAGGAAACGCTGCGCGGGATCCCTAATTGCGTAGTTTTCTTGGACGACATTTGTGTTACGGGTCCTAATAGGCAGGAGCACCTGCGAAATCTTAGAGCTGTACTTGAACGTTTGCGTAACACGGGAATGACTCTTAAGTTAAGCAAATGTATTTTTTTACAAAATAGAGTCAAATATTTAGGCTTTATTATTGATAAAAACGGTTTGCGACCAGATCCCGCTAAATTGGAAGCCATTTCTGACGCTCCGAGACCCGAGGATGTTTCGCAACTGAAAAGTTTTCTTGGGATGTTAAATTATTATGGGAAGTTTATTTCTAATTTGAGTACGTTGCTACATCCGTTGTATGCGTTGTTAAGAATCCGAGTTGAATGGAAATGGGATCCAAATTGTGAACAGGCTTTTGTAGAGGCGAAACGGGCTCTGGTTGACAAACGCGTACTAGCCCATTATGAGGAGGGGCATGAACTCGTGCTGGCAGTGGACAGCAGCGCTTATGGACTCGGCGTAGTGCTGGCACACCGCTACGAAGACGGCAGCGAGCGCCCTGTCAGCTGTGCGTCGAGGACGCTCAACGTTCACGAACGGAACTACAGCCAACTCGATAAAGAGGCGTTAGCGATATTTTATGGTATCACTAAGCATCACCAGTATTTATTTGGAAGGCATTTCACGCTGCGAACGGATCACAAGCCACTAAGTTATATTTTTGGTAAAAAGAGTGGAATTCCACAGACGGCCGCCAGTCGCTTACAAAGGTGGGCTGTGCGTTTGGCGGCTTACGACTTTTCGATTGAGTTTGTGCGTTCTGTTGATAACGGACCAGTCGATGCTTTGTCTCGACTGCCACTGCTACGCGAGGGCCGCGTCTCGGATGCTGTAAGTTATGTTCAGTTAGTTGAAGATTTGTTACCAATTAGTTTCAAAGATGTCGCCAGAGAAACAAAGAATGATACCGTGTTAAATAGAATTTATGGGTATGTACTGTTTGGGTGGCCATCGGCCCCGAGCTGCGAGGAAGAAAAACCGTACTTCTCTAGGAAGAGCGATTTGATTGTGGACATGGGTTGCTTGGTTTACAAATACCGTGTAGTAATACCGCCTACTGTTAGGAAGCGCGTGTTAGATGAGATACACGAAGGGCATCTGGGTACTCGCAAAATGAAAACTATCTCGCGAAATTACGTGTATTGGCCAGATATTGACCGGGACATTGATGGCACGTGTCGTGCCTGCGACGCTTGTCGTGCGGTGCGCGACGCGCCGCCGCACGCACCCTTGCATCCGTAGGAGTACCCGTTGAACCCGTGGTGCCGGCTTCACGCGGACTTCGCTGATTGCGGTGGTAAACGGTATTTGATTGTAGTTGACGCACATTCATAATGGATAGAGGTCATTTTAATGAGGAACACGGATGCCCGTTCAACTATTTTAGCATTGCAATCCATTTTTGCTCGTTTTGGATTTCCCGAGCAGCTCGTGACCGACAATGGCCCGCCATTCTTTTCACATGAATTTAAGAACTTTTGTGAGGTTAATTTTGTGAAACACGTTACGTCAGCACCTTACAGGCCACAGGGAAATGGTGCCGCGGAGAACGCGGTGAAAACTATTAAAAAAGCTATAAAAAGGGCTCTCCATGAGGGTGTGGCAGTATCGACTGCTCTCAGTAGATTCCTTTTTCAGTACCGCAATTGCGAACACGCGACGACTGGCGTGTCCCCGGCTATGGCTCTGATGAAGCGGCGGCTGCGCGGGCGGCTGGACGCGCTGCGACCAGACCGCGCAGCTGTCGTGCGGACCATGCAGGAGCGCCAGGTAGCGGCCACCGGGGGCACGCCGCGTCTCGTTAACGTAGGAGATGTTGTGCTCGCGCGCGATTATAGCTTAAGGGGAGAGAAATGGTCGGAAGGAAAGGTCACGTCTCAGTCCGGTCCGGTTTCTTTTAAAGTAGATATGGGTCAAGGGAACGAATGGCGTAGACACATAGATCAAATCATACCGGTCAACAGAAATAGTTTTTCACTATCGCGGGCAAATATAAGGCCGCCGAATGAACGGGTCGGCGCTCGATCTAGTTCAGCCGAGGGTGGTGCTGACGAGGCGTTTGAGGACGCGTTGGACGGTGAGATACAAACGTCGCCAGCGGAGCGACCTCAGCCCAAGCAGTCGTCGGCGGGCATGGTAGTCGCAGAGCCACCGATAGATGCCCCGGCTGCGCCTCCGCCCAACGCGTCTGCCCGTGCGTTGCGCGCTTGGAATCGGGCTCAGATATCAATCGTGTAACCAGAAGTTGAAAGTTTTTTGTTAATGGTAATTGATAGCTTATCAGGGAGAGATGTAAGGATTGTGCAAGTAGGTTTGCTATGTAAATAGGCAATTGATACTGGCACATTAACAAATGAATAAATACTGTCAGTCAGCTACCAACCGGCCTTTCAATCATCACAGCAATATCTCTCTATTATTGGGGGGATCCGCTACCGAGTATTAAATTAATGTTAGTTTAAATTTGGGCTTTAGTAGGGTACTATCTGTTGGTATTTTCAGCTCTCGCTGTTATCTCCTTTGGTAAGTATTGTAAGTACATTTTGCCACATTTCCTTAACAATCGGGAAAAGCAAAATCAACATGTAACTATTACTCTGGTTTCAGAGTCCTCCGAGATATGCAACGGATAGTGGTTTGACCGGATACCGGATACCAAATATCCGGCCGAAAGTAACATGCTTAAAATAAAGTAAATTGAACCGCGCGTTTGCGCGATTCTCTGTGCGAGTTTTTGTTACTTGCTGTAACCAGGTTTTGATAGAAAAAGCGCAAATTTTAGTTTTTAACATATTTTTAATTTTATTTTATTTTTTCGTACGAAGATTGAACTGACCATTATTAATTGATTGCTTTATAGTTTGTTATTTATTCACCCTTCTTTTTAATCTTGTTAGGGTTCTGGACCAAAAAGGTAAAAACGGAACCCTTATGGTGCGACTCCGTCTGTCTGTCTGTCACAAAGTTAAATATCTCAGGAACTACTGATGCTATCAATTTGAAATAGTTGTAAACAAAGCTAATCCACGTGTATGGAAAATGAATAATTTGAAGATATATTTTTAATTTCTGTAAAAAAGGACGGATAAAAGGGGGGCAAAAATTCAAAGTCTAATTAGCAGGCCAAAAGGGAAATCATATGAAAGGGCTTGAATTGCACATTCTAAAACAGTTTTTCTTTTTTTTCTATTGTAGTAAAATTTTGATTTACAAGGGAAAATGTAGAAAAAATATACCGGCCGGATACCTCGGCATTATCCGGTATCCGGTCGGATACATCGGCACTATTCGGCCGGATAGCAAAACTGTGACCGGATAGGCTGGATACCGGATAGTGTCCGGATATCCGTTGCATCTCGAGAGCCATTTTTCTCGGTTCTACGCTAACTCTTGCCATTTCCAGATTTGGAGCTCGCGCAGAGCAGAATAGATCCGCTTGGATCATATCGCTCCAGCGATAACTTGGACGTCCAAACCGTCACAAATATATAACTATTATATACTACTCAAAAGAAAATAGGGGCCACTAAGTATTTTGATTGCTACGTGAAAAATATAGTAAACAGTAATGTATATTTATTATAATAACATGTAACAAGGCTTTTGTTTTAACATATGCTAATAACCATTTAATAGTGTAGTCAATTGTTTCACTTATTTCAATTAACATGAAATTAGTCCATTGTCAACAGCAAAAACTAAACAGAAACTCTTTGCAAAACAAAACAAAAACTGACACAAGCTGTTTTTTTTAATGGTTTAGTAACGGGTGTGTCCTCCTCTCCTGTTTTCACACTCCTGGAGCCTTGAATGCATACTCTCGATTAAGTTTCTGATGTTTTCATCAGGTATCTCTTCCCACGCACGTTTCAGAGCATCCATAAGCTGTTGCTGGTTGTGAACCTCTTGCTCATGCTCCTTAACCCTTCGTTTTAATTGGTCCCACATATGCTCTATTGGATTTAAATCCGGACTATGCGCTGGCCATGGTAGGACACGAATATGGGAGTCATCCAGTACAGTCTCAGTGGCCCGAGCTGTGTGTGGGCGGGCATTGTCATGCATTAACCAGAACCCTGGCCCCACTCTCTGTGAGAATGGAATCACATGAGGCCTGATGACTTCATCGATGTACCGTTGTGCAGTTACTGTGTCTTGATTTAAGAAAACCAGCTCAGTTTTGCCTTGTAAGCTAATCCCAGCCCAAACCATCACACTAGGACATCCAAAGCGGTCAATTTCCTTGATGCAGACATCGGAAAATCTCTCACCCTGTCGTCTCCATACTCTAATCCGCCGATCATCACTACAAAGCTTCACTTTACACTCATCTGTGAAGAGCACCATACCCCATTGATTCATGCTCCAATCTGAATGTTCGCGGCAAAAACTTAAACGATTTCCACGTTTTACCCTAGATAAAGGAATTCGTACTACTCGGCGTCTGGACCTTTGCTGGTCTTCATGCAGTCGATTACGTATCGTTTGGTCACTAACACGAGTCCCCGTTGTCAACCGTAGGCGATTTTGTAACTTACGTGCCGTCACAGAGCGCTCTCGACGGGCACTCAATCGGATGTAGCGATCCTCTTGTGCCGTAGTCGCTCGCACCCTGCCCGATCCAGGCCTTCTTGCAACACTGCCAGTCTCTTGGAACCGATCCCACACATTTTGGATGACTCGGCGAGAGAAACCCAACGAAAAAGCTACAGACCGCTGTGAATGACCTTCAGCAATCAATGTAACGGCTCTGGTGGCAGTAATGGTATCCATATGCCTTCGTTGACGTGGCATTATTAACAAAAGATGTTAAAAGAAGCAAAAGATGGACAGAAATAGTTTTTTAACAGAATAAAATTGTGATTCCATCTGAAAGGAATTTGACCTGAAACTCGTTTTTTTTTATTGACTTCAATTTCTGGCCAGCTGTAAGACTTAAACACCAGCATTAAAGAGGTTGGATACTGAAGGAGGCCGGACATCATTAATTAGTCACTTATTAATTAGTTTACATCTAAAACTTTACTCAAAAACAGAAATATGTTAGTGGCCCTTATTTTCTTTTGAGTAGTATATTAAATAGTTGACTGGTAGAGAATGCCCTTTGGCATTAAGTCCGCCATTTGTACATTATTTTGGTTTTGTGCAATAAAGTTTTAATATATAAATACTTATATGTTTGTTCCGCAGGACAACAGTCATCTAGCGTCCAACGAGCTTCGTCAAGTTACGACACCGGCGGTGTCGAACAGTTGTTGCAACCTAATTCATAAATACTTAATAGATAGTCAAATGTGTGCAGGATCACAAGGACGCGATTCGTGTCAGGTGAGTGTTGAATTCGACTAAGAAAAAAACTGGTCAAGTGCGAGTCTGACTCGTGCACCGAGGGTTCCGTACAAACTTTCCTACACTATTAATGCCCGTCAAGACCCCGCTTTATTTTGAAAAAAATCTTAACAATACTGTCCGAGTGCAGAATGCCGACTCACAGCACGCACTGGTGCTACATTACTAATAACTTGCAACCTGGTATGTTTGTTTTTCAGTGATAATTATTTATCAAGTGAACCAATTTCGATTAATTCTTTTTTTTAATTTATAAGGAGGTACTTTCGGAACACTGTTATACGAATTTGAAAGAAGAAAATTAAACACAGAATGTTTTAAATTACAAACTTAAGTAGCAAATGAATTTGGAAGAATTAAATAAAATACGATAGATAGAGGTTTTGTTATACTTTTACGGTAATATTTATATTAATCGTAATCACATAGGGTCATTTCGCCGGTTGGCGACCACCTAATTTCATGTGCCGGTTAGCGTCCACTTAGCTGACTTGGTGAACTGAAAGCATATTTTCTCGTTTTTTTTGTAAATTCCTATTCCATAACTACAAACAATAAGGCATACGGCTGACTGTTTCAATAGGCTCTGTAGAATTGATGTTATCTTCAATTGAAAAAACCATGTTCGTCAAGTGGTCGCTAACCGAAGGTGGTCGCGTAAATGACCCTAAATATATTTATTTTAAAATTTTCGCTTGATAAACTTCGAAAATAAGTGGGAGGAATGGTATTTTTTTCAACTTTATCCTTTATAAAACCAAAATTTTAGCTCTGTACAAAAGAAAGAAAAATTGTTTTACAATGTGCAACTCAAGCCCTTTCATATGGTATCCCACTTGGCCTACTAACTACACTTTGAATTTTTGCCTACAGGGAGACAGTGGCGGTCCCCTGACGTATGAGGGAGTGCAAATAGGCATCGTGTCGTTCGGCAATGTTTGTGGCGCCAATCCTGGAGTCTACACCAGAGTCGCCAGCTATTTGGACTGGATCGAATCCACAATTGAAGACAATATGTAACACTAATAATGCATGATGTCTGTATTCTTATTGGAAATAGAATAAAGATTATTGATAGGGAAATGCTATTGGTTTATTTCTTTTTTGTATAAGATTATATTAGATTTATTTATTACACAAAACAGACGTCATTATTTGGGCCAATCAACTTTTGGACCCACAGTATTTTGTCCGGTAACGCAAGATACAGAACTGTCATGTTTGTTAGAGAAACTGCTATAAACCAGGTACCCAATTGTGTATAACGATGGTTTACACCAGCAGTTACGATATGCCACAGATTTTAATTGGATTGATAGACACAGTTTTGAAATAGATTGATTTGAAAGTTTGTAAAAAGTAACACAGGAGACAGAAAAAGTGTGGGTGAAAAAGTTGATTGACCCATTTATTGTTTTCATTATTTGTTTTATGTGTGTGTTACGAACAAAAACAGGCCGGATATAGGAGCACCGTGAAAGGAAGACTTTAAAAGCACCTTAGTATTAAAGTAAGCCGAACCCTAACTACCTATAGGCGCATCAAATTAGCAAAACCTGGACAAAATTCGGATAACCCGTTGTTTTTATTTATTAGTTTATCGGATATTAAGTATCAAATATTAATTAGATAAACAGGGTGTCCCAGAAATCGACGTCAAGCCGTAAACGGATGATAGACCAAGTCATAACAGTTATCATAAAAATACAAAAAAAAATCCAACTCGTGTTGGATTTTTTTTAATTTATTTATTAATTGGTCAATCGTCGTAAATTTTAAATTTTTAAAGTGACCATAATTTTAAAAGAACACGATTTGGATTTTTGTATTTTTCTGATAACTGTTATGACTCTTCCCGTCTCTATCAAACTAAGAAACTTTGAGCAAAGCTTTAGGTAAGCTAAAGTCATTTTAAGGAAGTATGGATATTTTGTGAAAAACTGGATTTATATACAAAAAAAAATTACCAATTATTTAAATCGTAATCTAGCAAGTGTTATACCATTTTGGAATCCTTATTAAACGCGCCAGTTTTTAACGTTACTTGCCAAACTATTGTTGTACGGTTTTTTTTCAGTACAGTCAGTTAAAGTTGGGCGAAACAGTAAATTTAAATAATTTGGTTTTGAAAAAGTGTAATTTTCTTCCAAGTAGGAGCAGTTGGCTTTAAATTTTAGGCAAAAATCTACAGAAGCATTATTCAAGATTACATAATAATAATAAAATTAGATTAAATTATGGAATTTGTAGTAACAAGAGTTAAAGAACAATTACAGGTTGTGGATTTTTTGTGAATTTTGAAAGTGACCATAATTTTTAAAGAATATGAGTTGGATTTTTTTTTGTATTTTTATGATAACTGTTATGACTGGTCTATCATCCGTTTTCGGCTTGACGTCGATTTCTGGGGCATCCTGTAGGTACATATTAAGTAAAAAATCCGCGGTGTACCCGTATTTTATAAACATGAGAGAAATCGTATACTACTTGTTAGTATTTTATAAACCAATTTTGCATGTACGTGTTTAGGGTTCCGTAATCAAAGAGTAAAAAGGGACCATATTACTAAGACTCCGCTGTCCGTCTGTCTGTCTGTCTGTCTGTCTGTCTGTCTGTCCGTCTGTCACCAGGCTGTATCTCTAGACGACGATAAACATACGTATATAGATAAATCAATACTTAAAAACATCCATGACTCAGGATAGTCAGGAACAAATATTTGTGCTCATCTCACAAATAAATAAACTTTAAGATCTTATTATGCTAACATGAAACGCAATAAACGATTGAATTGAATTGAATTGAAATTTGAAATGCCCTTACCGGGATTTGAACCCGGGACTTCCGGCTTCGTAGGCAGGGTCACTACCAACTAGGCTACAGGGGGATCTCATTCCCATACAACAAACGTGATTTTTTGCCGTTTTTATAGATAATGGTACGGAACCCTTCGTGCGCGAGTCCGACTCGCACTTGGCTGGTTTTTTTCATAGTTTTCATCGGATACCCATAGTACAAGCTTTGTTTAGTTTAGGACTAGGTCGATTTGTGTAAGATTGTCCCCAAATATTTATTTATTTATCTCCATATCTAGATAAGCCAAAATGGTAACTATGATAGTTGTATCTGATCTGTTTAATTAAATACTTAAGACAAAAATTAAACATTTATTTTTAACGTTTTTAAATAATAAAATATAATAGCACGTTTACAGGAGTCTTGATGCTAAAAGACGCCTTGTAAAAAAACGATATTTAAGGCTAAAAATAAATCTAAGGTAAAAGCAAAAGAAGGGAAAAAATTGCCCTTATAATAGATAGGTAATGTAATTGTTAACGACAATACTACAGTTGCGAACACCTTCAACAATTACTTCATTAACGCTGGTAAAAGCACGGCGGCTCGGCCTGCGGGCCGACAGAGCCGCAGCGCGCGCGCTCTCGCCGCGCCGCCCGCCGCTAGGCTCTGTCATAGTAAAAAGAGGCCAAAGTATGTTATCTTCATACAAACGCACCGCGCGCGGCTTGTATGTGTGCGCCACAGTATCTGTCGCACACTCAAACAAAATCTCGACCCGTTTCTCAGTGCGCCAGTCGGGGCTAACACCGCACAAGGTTCGCGCGTCACGGCTTTTCGGCACCGCTAAATAAATGAAAAAAAAATGTGATAATCGACGGAGAACTTATTGCTGTGTTTTTGGGTGTCTAAATAATACATCGATACAGAGTTGTCTCTGTTCAGATTACCTACTGAACAGGAAAGGTAAGCAAGTCACTTATTCTAGCATTTAATTTTTACATGATGATGAGATACCTACCTACTTATTTTTTTGTTGTCAGACAGACGAAGTAGGCAGGCCTACTGTCCCACTAGAATGTGTTAGGTACTTTTGATCTGTCAATAGGGAAAGGATGAAAATTTTAGAAGTGCCTGATTTTTTTTTTGGTGATAGGAATAACCTTCCTTAGCACCAGAAAAAAGTTGCAGACTTTTCAGGTGCGTCAATTATTTTTGAAAAATATAAACAGTTTCCTCACTTACGTTTTGGGTTTAGGACGGCGAATGAGACTGTAGAAAATACGACAATAGAGAGATCTCTCAGGGACCGAAGTCCAATGAGAGTTGTTTGGATGTTATATTTATGCAACTGATTTAAGAAACTTCGATAGTGCGATGCAGAACTCGTCAGATTTGACAGGAGTGACGCTACATCAGCCCCCCTTTGAGACGGAGGGGTCAAGGATGTATGAAGAGTAGAGTGCAGCTTGCCAGTGCTCAGAGCCAGCGTGGCGAGCGAGCGCTCAGAGCCAGGGTGGCGAGCGGAGAGAGAGAGAGAGTCTGGCTTGCTGAGAAGAGTCGGGCGTCAGTCAGGATATTCAGAGTTGCGCTTATGTCCATTGTCGGGGTCACCAATGTAGTAAATACGACAATAGAGAGATCTCTCAGGGACCGAAGTCCAATGAGAGTTGTTTGGATGTTATATTTATGCAACTGATTTAAGAAACTTCGATAGTGCGATGCAGAACTCGTCAGACAATTTCCTTGATTCGTCTCATATTACAAAAAATATCTTAAAAACCCGTGGTAAACTGACACTAGCAATGATATTGACACTTGCAGCAGCTATATTTGTCATTGTCAGGGTTAGATATTCAATTTTTTTTTTTGTAATATTAGACGAATCAAGGAAAGTTTCTCATTCGCCGTCCTAAATCCAAAAGGAAAGTGAGGAAACTGTTTATAATTTTCTAAAATAATTGACGCACAGGAAAAATCTGCAATTTTTTTCTGGTGTTAAGGAAGGTTATTCCTAACACCAAAAAAAATCAGGCACTTCTAAAATTTTCATCCATTCCCCATTGATATGCCGCTATTCCTTTGTTTACGTTTAGTCATGCCGATTTCTCAGTATTGTAGGTAGGTATAGTAACTAAGTACCTGTTATCTTTGGCTTAAATTAATGAATTGGTTGACAGTAGGTACTATCAGTAAACTACGGTTAGGTACTCATCACCGCCCCGCGCCGTCCATCTGCTGGCCCCGCAACTACATAGGTATCGCCTGTCGCTCTTTCTTTAATCGTGAAAGGTCAAGGTAAAACCGACTAAAAAAATACAAAGTCCCGGCCCTTGTCAATTTCTAGGCACTGAATTAAAATTTTGCTAAAAGTGACAACCCTGAGACAAGCAAGTACGGTAGGCAATTATATCGCGGATTGGGCCGGAGATAGCCTACTGCCCTCTTTCCTTTTACTATGGCTCTGTTTCCATTGTATTGCCATTGCCACTGAAGTTGTCCCGCCTCATAATACATGACTGCGTACTAAAGATGATACCATCGTGATGATCGTGAGTGTATCCAAAGAAGAATGACCTCACAAAGATATCCTCTCTCTAGGTTCCATGGAATGTTACTCCTAAAGTTTGTAACTAATCTGTTAATATGAGATTTCTGCTTCGCAATTATAGTATGTAATATTATATATAATAAATTGATATGAAGACCAACAACTTGTAGTTTTATATGTTTAACTATGAATGTTTAGGGCAGCGGTCTTACCTTATAATGAGTGTATTCCTTGACCTGGCTCCGTTCACAGACCCCATGTACTTGGGACACTTGGGTTGAATGCTCCTCCTGTTTAAAGGTGTGAAAATGAATCAACTGCTTGATTCTCTAAGTACCCGGCTATACTTTCAACGCATATGTAAAACACCAACAGACTTAACTT
The DNA here is from genome assembly GCA_963854355.1 of Epinotia brunnichana. NCBI lineage: Eukaryota > Metazoa > Arthropoda > Insecta > Lepidoptera > Tortricidae > Epinotia > Epinotia brunnichana. The sequence goes on from OY977954.1 coordinate 16,957,068, forward strand.
TAGCATTTGCAGCAAAACTAGGTGTAAAATAAATACACTTGCAAATACACCACGATTGTAATTTTATTTCATCTCTCAAACACTTTCGAAATTATTTAAATTCATAAACACAGATTATTAGAAATAAAACGTAAACAACCTAAATGGGTACTCTGACTAGAAAGATTTATCACTTAGTATTTTCCACAGGATATACATAGGATTTCCTCCCTATTAGTGGCCTATAATAAAACCCTTAAGACGCCAAACAGACCAAGGAAAACATTTACAGCGTCGTACGGCTAGATGTGACGTAACAAATTAAGTGTTGGACAAGAACAGTATCCTAAAAGCAATGTTAGGTAAGGGGTATCAAGCCGCCAATACGCTTGGTCGTAGACCGCCAGCACGGAACACCACGTAAATTAAGCACACAGATTTTCTTAAAAAACAGATGTGAGGGATGAATTCATGAGGAATGTGTGGTATGAACGATGGGTGAATAAACCTAGATGATGAAGGGAAAAAAATTTTAAGGCGTTATATCGAAAGCAAAAGGACGGTGGCGAGAAAAATGCCTTTCTAAATTTTGGAAAGGGTAGGTCCGGAAAATTATTCAGTGGCGAGATACGGAAGCACTGCGCATTAGCGGTTTGCCACCGAAGGTCGCCCAAAATGTTCGTGTCACAGAGACCGCACTATGAACTTATTGTTAATGCAACCTACTCTACTCCAGCAAATACTGTTTAGGTTGATCGTGGATCCGGGTCCGGCGAACACGACGACTCGATGAGGAAATGATGAATAGGCCGCGGCAGGCTTGCACACCACGGAACTCGTTGATCTGCCCAACTCTTACTCCGCAATACGGCTCACACCTCCCAGCAGGGTGCCACGTAAAGCTGAAGGGGCTTAAAGCACGTAGACGACCGGCAGCCTCCTTAACGCCCGTATCCGACGGCTAACAACAAATAGGGGAAATCAAAATCACGCACAACGGTTAAAGACAGGTAAATTAATGGAACCTAATAGGGTAAAAACTCACCCGAACACTCCTCGGTCCGGTCTTCCAAAATTAGAGACCTGCGGTGCCTAACAAGCGACCGCTGAGCCGTAGCTCAAACTGATGAATCCACTATGAATATGCGACTTGTGCCAATAAAAAATACGTCACAGCACGACGATGGATACTTATAAAAAATGGGTATAACCACTATTTAACACTTGCAGACAAAATCAAATAACACGCAGTCGAAGGACTGTGACTATTAATTTACAGAAGAAAAATTCAATGATTTTTCGCCAAGATTCCAGGACCAGAATGAATACATCCACTCTTTGTTTTGACAAGGTTCTGGAAAGATCTTCTACGAAATTCAAGTTTTGAATAATTTAAAAAGTAATAGCCAAAAATCTGCCAGACCCTTACCACGACGCGAAGCAAAGAGATTTTCACCTCACTAGCTCGGAAAGGCCTTTTTGTATGTTTGATATCTATTGAGAAAATCGCTTTTTATCCACATGTGAAGAAAGTAGACGTAGAACGTTAAAAGTACTATGACGCAGAACGTTAAAAGTTTACTTTTGGTTTTTTGTATATTTTGTGACATATATTTTTTTAATTTTTTTTAAAACTTTTTTTAACGTTTTTTTCTTTTTTATTACTTTTTTATAAACTTTTTTTAATTTCTTTTTTTAACTTTTTTTACTTTTTTGTGACTCCCTCTAACTATTCTACCTCTATGGACTGAACCATAGAGGTAGAATAGATAGAGGGAGTCACTCACACATACACACATGAGTGACAAAGATGTATGCATAGGCAATACCGCAAGTGGGAACGAGATACAGTGTCATATTTTCTGTCCCTCATCGCGTATACGGATTTTTTGTTTGCCACCAGCTTGTTTGCCACCACACCTGTAAAAATTTGTACTGAAACTGACACCACCATGACGTCACCGATATAATACGACTAAATTATAAATGACATTAGACGTCAAGAGTGTATTAGTTTCTGATACTTCTTAATTTAGTATGGTTAATTTACTGTCGTCCCTTTTGGGTAAGCTAGGACGACATCTATATATCCTCTATCTACGGACTGAACTGACGCCAGAATTAGCGTGTACCCAATGTCTAAAGTCCAACTACACTCGAAGCGACCGCCATCAGACCTCGTTAATCTTGTCGCACTGTCATTGATTTTTCGTAGAGCGTGAATGATTTTTTTATCGACCGTCTTGATATCGATTTTTATATAATGCAACAATGCGATTGAATTTTCGCCTTTTAAATTTTTGCTCAATCTCAATGAAAACTTCTTGATGAAAAATAAGTAGATAATCTCATTGGTGAAGTGATATAAATGATTTACCTATTTGCAACTGCAACGACGAAAAGTAACTCATCATTTCCAGTACAGTCGCAATCACATACATAGGACACTATAGGTGTTCATAAATATCGGCACATGCACCCTAATGCCTTGAAAATAGAGGTGTGTTCCGATGTTTGTGACGTGCTTGTTTGCTCCGATGTATGTGATGGCGACGTACATCGGGATCTTCAATATCGTAAGTGGAAGTTATTTGCAAATGTTTTAAAGGTTACTATGTTGAACGCTGATTTTAAGTAGGTACCTATTTATTATTTCTAGATGGAATGTATAATAGCAGCCATTTTTGAATTACCAGTACCAGCAGCCTTTAAAAAAACATTTATTTTTGAAACTGTGTGGGGCTGGTCAATGCGCCCTTCGCATGTATATGCAGCAGGATTTACAGTTGCCGCCCAATGTGAAACTTGTGATCACCAAAACCCCTATATGACCCTTAGTAAAGTAACATTGACGATGTAGAGTTATATACAGTGTATTGTAATTATTGTGGAAACACTATGATAAACAGTACCTACACCCGAGACTTTTATTTCTTATTTTTTTTTCATATATATTTATACCCTATAGTACCTAGTGACTCCTTATCAGTTGACTAATTATCAGTGACATATAACTCTAAGTACACTATCGATATTTAGATAGTCGATAAAAAAAATATTCACGCTCTACGGAAAAGCAATGACAGTGCGACAAGATAACGAGGTCTAGCCATCAGTGCCCGCCACAGACTAAACCAAGGCACAGGGTGGTCGCGAGGAAGAAATGAGTTCGATCTAATAAATATGTGTGCGCGCCTTGTCGTTGCACACGTCAATATGTGCGTGAATGGCGTAGGGTTGGCACATTCGCCGCTGTAGACGTTCAAGTCGCTAGACGGCGTCATTAAAAACAAGTGTGTCACACTGCTGAATATTATTAACACCAATATAAACTGACATATATAATTTCGTATACTGTACTAACATATTACTTAGTACTTAACACGCAACAGATAGCTACAAATATAGCTATATACAGTACCGGCCAATAATATAGTATCACCTTTGCATTTTATTGAATGAACGTGTATAGAGTAAACATTTTAGGTTTGTTGAAACAACTCGTATTTTAATAGTTACTCGTACATATCAATACATACATAGTATAAAACAAAGTCGCTTCCCGCTGTCTGTCTGTCTGTCCCTATGTATGCTTAGATCTTTAAAACTACGCAACGGATTTTGGTGCGGTTTTTTTTAATAGATAGAGTGATTCAAATACAATACATGCATGCATTATACATATAAACCCGTGCGAAGCCGGGGCGGGTCGCTAGTTTTATATAAAGTGTTGACGACAACTGCAATGCAATACTGTAAATTTACGCATTTACGCTGAGTTGTGAGTCACAACTCAGCGTAAATGACGCCCATCGGTGAGGTAGCCGACTTCGGTGCGAGGCGGTTCGTGTCCGTTCTGTTTGTAATACTATTATACTATTCTGTGACCAAGGTACTCTCATGAGTGAGGGTATAAAGTGACATGCGCAAACTGCTAGGTGTACTCTCACTACTACACTCCAGTATAATAACTCAGTGATATTTCGCAATGGGATTTATTACTTCTTTCGTCGTGTTAGCAAACTGCTGTAAAAATTGATTGCAACAATTAATTAATTAATTTACTAATTAGACAAGTACATTTTGCGATTTAGGATTAATTAAAATGTTATCTTATTAAAATACATGTTACGCGATATTCATTAAAATCGAACTAATTTAAAAGATAAGCATGGAGCACAAATTATAGCTAATTAATATTATTAATATATTAATATATTTGGGGTTCCTAATTCGTGTTTAATTTTTTTTATTGCACACCTCAAAACATGAATAACATTACAGGACATAAAAATTAAAAAATAGAGGTTAACACCAGGCGGCCTTATCGCTAAAGAGCGATCTCTTCAAGACAACCTTAATTCAAAGACACACAGACAGATTTAATATTAGCTTTAAACAAACACTAAACCTAGAACTACACCTTAAATTATCAAAAATAATAGATGAGTTAGGTACCTACCCTACCTACTTTAAAACCATAACAATACATTTCTTTTTTGTTTCACAATTGTTTTCCTTGTATTCGCATGCCAATTACTTAACGCACGATTTTTTTTATTTTATATGGAATCTACCTACTAGTACACATCTTGGTCAAAGACAGATAGACCGAACAACAGACAGACAGACACACAGACAGACGCATAGCCGTTTGTAGTGAATGCTTGAGGCTCTGTGAGACGATAGATAACAGAGATGTGCTCAACAGTAGCAATATAATTAACATGTTTAAGGTTGAAAATGAAATGGCATCAAAGTGAAATTATTGTTTAGTCTAAGTTTCGTGACGCATTGTTTTTTTTTTACAGTAGGTAATAAAATAAAATAAAAGTTGACCGACAGACAGATAGAATAACTTTCGTATTTATAATTATCATAGTATGGATGGTACTGTACTGTGCCTGCCCAACAAAGAAAGCTGCCTAGTAACTTGACTCAGCAATCAGCATGATAGGGGAATGGCGGTCATCGGGCAATGCCGGTTAGGTCAAAATCTGAAACTTCCAAAAACATTTCGCTATCGCTACTAGTGCAGCCATCTAGTATACGACCGAATATACTAACATACCAAGCAGCGCCATTTTGTATCGCGTGCAGTGAGTTTGACAGCTGTCTAGAAACATTAGGCCCGGTTTTCTATAAAAAAAATTGAAAAATCGATTCGAAGTGATTTAAACCAATCAATATCTTTCTAAAAGTCAATAACTACACATGCATTAGTGTATCCCATGTGCTTGTTGGATTTTATGAAAGTTATTTCCGTTTTAGGTGATCGACCACAGATTATTTTTTTGTATTTTAGGGTTATGGCAATCATTCTTAGGAGGTAATACCGGTCTAGAACGAAGTATGGTATAGATGTCGAAGTTATGGGCGGTGGACTCATGAAGAATGCAGTGGTGCTGATTCCCCTGCGACCTATTTATGCGATTATTGTGAGAGCAAATGGAAAGTTCTTAGGCGTCTTGATCTGTAATTTTCATAGTCGTAATATAAATAATTAATAATATGTTTGGTTTATTATAAAATATAATGTTTAACTTAATTTTGGTTAACATATAAAAAAAAAATAAAAAAAAATGTTTTTTCAGTACATTTTAGAAGCAAACCTGTGTTAATGGTGGATGACCGCCATTACCCGCATGTCAACGAAGGGTTTTAAAAAATGTTTACAAGATAATGTGTAGGTATCATACTCGTAGATATTTAAATTTAAATCCACTAAATAAGATATGTAAACAGAAATCTATGTATGTAAGCAGAAAGGAATGTACTTGCCATTGTTGTTTTTTTGAGAATAAATAAAAAAAAAAAAAAAAAGAGATAAGTTACTTTTACCGTAAGTCCTTGGATTAAAATAAAAATCCGATTACTGCTTAAGTGAGGGCCATTCCCCCATTTTAACCTAAGCCCTCCCAAACGGAGTTTCTTCTTTGCCCTAACAACATCCTGGCTACGCCTCCTGGGTGGTACCTACGCGCTTGCTGGTTCGACTCACACTTGACCGATATTTTGGGTACTAAAATTGGCAACGGAATTAAGGTACCTAGTACTTAAATATGTTTAAAACGATAACGATCACTAGTAATCGTGACTGTTGTGAGGCATCATGGTGTTGGTACGCCTCATGATTTTTGACGTATTTACTGCGGTAATTCAAACCACATGGGGTGCAGGTATATTTTCATATTAATTAACTCTAGTATAGTTATAATGGTTGAGAGCTAAAACGCTTTAAATCAAGACTATTTTTCCTGATGATATTTTAAAGTATTCAGCATGTTCTATAAATCTATACACTACTCGTACTTCCGGAGTAGGTAGGTACACTAGGTACGTCATTAATTACTCATTACATTACATACATACACGAAGTTTACACTTTCCACATTTGTACCTAATTATTAGACGAATAAACGTTTTTGGAACATATCGGTGACGTCGACTGTGCAATTAAATAATTATTTTTCGGGTTTTACTGATAGGTAATGCAAAGAAATATTTTTACATACTTTTAGCTATAACGAGTGGCAACCTGGGTATCGTCGGAGGCTACAAGGTGGCCATTAAAGACGTGCCTTACATGGCAGCTGTATTTCTCGGCGACAGTTTTTTTTGCGGCGGGTCGATAGTCCACGAAAAGTTTATATTAACTGCGGCTCATTGCATACCTGATAAAGAGTAAGTACCTTTTTGAACTTGTAACTAGGTAGATGATTAACAAATCAACCTCTTAAAAATTAACTAATCCACAGGCCAAATTATTTCAAGATTCTCATCGGTTCAGACCGCTTAAACTACGGCGGTATCACCGTTAATGTCGATGCATTGTGGAAACACCCGGAATTCAATCACAAGACGTTTCACAACGACATCGCCTTGCTAAAAGTCAGGCAGTCACTGACAAACAATGACTTGAGAACGACTCAAGTCAGGCTGCCGGCAGACAGACTGGTGATACAGGAAGGCTTTATGGTGAACGTCACTGGGTGGGGGTGGATGAAAGTAAGTATGTATTCATTTTCGTTTTATCTCAAAATACTCTCTGTTTGCAATATCATGACGAGTCACTGATACGTGCTGATACTCATACCGTAAAATGTGGCTATTTGGGACAATTTTTTTTTGGAGAAATAATTGTTACAATTTTATTAAAAGGGATGATTTCCATCCAGGAAGCGATACTTATCCAAATTTTATTTACAAAAACCGAAAAAAATATTTTTTTGCTGAATTTGGATTGGATTCATATATCATTTTTTACTCCTAATGACCTCCGGAATGCGTGGTTAAAATCTTTCGGGTTATTAACGCCCACGGTGTATACTGCACGTGTCTTAATTATTTTTTTAAAGAGGTGTTCTAAATAACCTCGTATTTGGGGCTTTATGGGAATCGACGAGTTTCGAACTGGTTTCGGCTTAATTTTGAGGCTTTTGTTATTTAACAAGCTTTTGTTATCATAACAAGTGATATTTAGGACGCTTTAGGAACGACCGCCGAAGGTATTAAAAGCAGAGTAACCGTATTTTCAGAAAAAAAGTTGTACTAACAAAGTCAAGTTTTATTAAAATCTTTTTTTACCTGTAGCACACTTTTAAGGACTCATAGTTACATTTATATTAACACAAAATGTGCTCTTTTATATAAACATAAAATAAACGTCCTTGACGACGGTAAATCAAGTATATATATGTAAAAAAAAATATTACTTCTAAGTCAACTTTAGATAGAATATGTTTCTTTGTTATTTCCTTAAGTACCTACCTATAAAATGTTTATAGAAAAATTACTTAACTGTATTTGGTAAATCTACATATTACTTAAATAACAACAGGCATAATTAGCAGTATCAGAAACAGTCGTAATTTAAATAATGTTTCTCGCCAGCTTCTGCCAAAGACGGAGCTGCCACGTCGGCCATAGCATTAGCCAATGCTTCTTGGGTATAGGTATGACGTGAAGGGTTGATTTTTTTTCCCTTCCGACAATTACGGTACGTACAGTTGTACTCTCGCACCATTGCACTGTTGAAAAAAAAGATGGTCAACCTACCTTTACAGTAAGGGGGATATTTGGTACTAGTAACCAAATAACCCCAGAAACCGTCTCAAATAGCCTCATTTTAAAAACCCGTTAATATCTCATTCAAAATAACAGCTAAAATTATGTTATATAGCTTAAAAACTCCCGAGAATATGTTCTTTTAGATATGTATACTAAAAAGAAACATACCCCAAAGCCAGCCAACATTTGAATAGAAGTAGGACGGTGTTTAATTTCACTGATTTTCCACCGACACAATCAAGATTTTTTTTAAGCACGCATGCTAGGTCCTCGGTGTTTCTGCAACCATTAACCAACTTCACATTAGACTTCGAACTCCCAGACGAAGATCTACGTTTCTACCATTGCCAGGACAAAAAATATATGGACTCAAAACTTATAATTTTTTTTTCCAAATAGCCTCGCATGTTTTAATTAGCCCCGTTTTACGGTAGTATTAATATAGGTCACTATTTATAGATAATATGTCGGCGGCCGATCGTAAAATCAGGCAGATCACGAAATTTCTAGGCACATCGTGAAACGCCGCCATTTCATGAGTTGGCTAATAGTTGACCAGGCATATCATGATGTGCCTTATAAAAAATACGGCAGATCGATTAGAGCAGGGGTCGGCAACAGGCGCATGCGGCCCGCGAGACCTTTGCTTGCGGCCCGCGAGTCTCCCTAGCTGTTCTGTATGTAAAGGTCGTTGAATTCAGAATTTTGGAATTCCCTTTTAAAGTCACAAATAATTAAGAAGTGCGGCCCGCTTAATTTTTGTTAGCTCCTATGTGGCCCTTGGTTGCTAAAAGGTAGCCGACCCCTGGATATTCCTAGCTCTATACCGGGCACATCGTGAAAATCCGGCAGATCACGAACAGAAAAACTATCTTATATTTTGATCCAGGCTATAAACTATCTTCGTGCAAAATTTCATCTCAATCGGTTTAGCCGTTTAAACGTGATTGAGTAACAAACATCTAAACATCCAAACTTTCGCATTTATAATATTATCTAGTACTTAGGATTAGTACCTAGGATAATATGGAAATTTGTTTGGATTTGCTTGGTGCCGGTTAACGTACGGCCATGATAATGTACAGCCCAATAATACGCGTCCAATATATGCGTATTATCGGGCCGTACATTAAAACCCTGAGCAAATTCGGCACGGGGCAATAATTGGAAGCCAATTTAGTACGACCTGATAATGTACGGCCCAATAATTAGCATCCATTAAAAAATCTCCAGCGGGTAGCGGGGTATCTATATTTCCGGACTGAGGGACACAAGTGAACCCTAACCTAACCGACCTAAGGTAGAGTTCGCTTTTGACAGGCAGCAAACTTGGTCCGGGGCAATAATTGAAAGCCATTTTTGTCCGCCCTGATAATGCACGAGCACGACCCAATAATTCGAGTCCACAAAAAGTGGACGCGTATTATCGGGCCGTACATTATTGGGCCGAGCGTTATCACACTGAGCCAATTCGGTACGGGGCGATAATTGGAACTATTGGAACTATTGGAAGCCACATTTGTCCGGGCTGATAATGTACGACCCAAAAATTCGAGTTCACAAAAAGTCGACGCGTGTTATCGGGCCGTACATTATTTGGCCGTACATTATTGGCTCCCGATTTGCTTTATAAATTCCACAGCATCGCAGTCATCTAGTGTCCAACGAGCTTCGTCAAGTTACAACACAAGTGGTGTCGAATAGTTTTTGCAATCTAATTTATAAAACCTTAATAGATAGTCAAATGTGTGCAGGATCACGAGGACTCGATTCGTGCAAGGTAAGTGTGAATTAGACTACCAAACTAAGAATAGAATAGGTGCACCTCTTTGCTCTGAGATATACCTAAATACGTATTCAATGATTAGTCCGTACCTACCTATGTTTTATAGTAGTTTATGTGACTGTACATAATGAAGGGCATCAAACACGAGTGTGGGTATATTAAACGAGCCGAAGGCGAGTTTCATAATAACATCACACGAGTGTCTTAATGCATAATTATGTACAATTACATACACTACTTTATCTATCCACATATCATAAGCCTCCATGATGCATTCAGGAGCCGCATATCACAAAGTACTTTGTTATATACTGAAATAGAGAACAATCTCTGGGCCTAAAAACGGTAACCCTGTAATTGATGCGCCATCTAGAATCGTTAGTTGAAATACTCCACTTCAATGTTAAAACATACAAAAAGTGCGTCGGTCGCAGGGTTTGAACCCCGGCTCATCGACTCCAAATACCTCCGTCTGTACCCCTAGGCTACTGATGTCTTATGACAACACGGCGAATTTTGAAATACCTTGACAGCCTCTAGTTGACTTATTATGCTGTCATTACCGCGCAACTAGTACTAAGATTGGCCGCCCTGCCGCATATTATGACCGCCATCGCGGCGTTGTTTTCTGGCAGCTGTCATAGTTTTTTCTTAATTCAGAGACTAACTAGAGTCGGATCCAACTGTCATATCGTTCGATATCTTACTTACGTGCGACATTTGTCAAATTTGTATGCAAATTGACAGTTCATTTCGAACTAAACGTCATCTCGACTAATATTAGAATAGAGATCAAATCAAATTTCTTTGATTTCAGAGATGTTCTAAATTTGAATGAAATAATGTTATCGAAATCGATGTTATTATTTAGCAATAATAACATTTTCACAGATAAGAAATTTGTTCTAACAAAACTGTCTATTTTTATGGTGGCCATAATGTGCGGTTCTTGAACGCATCATGGAGGTTTTATGATATTTGGATAGATAAAATACTTATTTAATCCCGATATGAACTACCTCTTAGGCAGGTAGTCTCTACTCCTGCCTGCACTCTATTAACCGATTTTTCAACAGGTTTTCGAAGAAAGCGTAGGAAGATATCTAATTCAAATGTAAATGTCTATATCGTCGTCTAGTACCCATAGCATAGCTTTGCTTAGTTTGGGGCTAGGTTGATTTGTGTAAGATTGTCCGCAAATATTTATTTATTTATATCGGATAGGTAGCTGAAAGTCGGTTATCATACAAAATCGTACCAATTGATTTATAATTGCCTTTCTAGCAAGATCGCGTTTATGTCTGACATAAACCGTTCGTTCCTCTCGCACTTCTTAGGGACAAATGCAATACTGTGTACATTTCTCAAACATGCAATGAAATGTCACGTTTTGGGTACGGGGCGAGACGAGAGATCCGAAATGGAATTATTTGAAAGAAAGAAAGAAAGATACATTTATTCACTAACACACAGGACACACATTAAAAGCAAAAATAAATAAAAATAACAGTAAAAAACATGTAACAAGTGTGCCTCTGCGGCAGTGAACCGGACAGTCAGACACCTACAGCGCTGATTTTCAGCCAGCACCGTTGGTGACTCACGGAACCGTCATACAATTATAATTACACAACTATATAATTAATTGTGAAAGGCGAGAGAGAAATAAACATAAATACATAGTGAGATAATACATGTACGCACTACCTACATGCAGCTTTTATAAAATAATAATTACGTTACACATTAAAGTAAATTTTACTACTAAACTAAAAACAAAAACTAGATAAAAATTTGCAATTGGCATATTTTTTGCTGTCAAAAGTGCAGGATTAGGATTATGATTTTTGGAGCGTCAACAAATAGCCTTTAAGCTTACGCTTAAAGGTGTATCTGCTAAGCGTCCCTTGGATAGGAGGAGGGATATCATTCCAGCACTTAGACGCCGCGAACTTGAAGCTACCTCGGAAAGCAGCGGTTCGGTGCATAGGTATTATGGCCATTGCCTTGAATCTGCGCGCACTCTTTGACCATACCAGTTTATGGAAAAGGTAAGATGGGGAAGATCGTGCCTTACCACCCCGAAAAGCAGAGTGGCAAGGTGCAGGCGTCGGCGTGCAGACATGTTAAGCAAGTTAGTATTTGCATCAATGCATCCCCGCGAAATGGCGCTAGGCGCCCCTTAGGACTCGGTGCACCGCACCTATTGCACTATAGGTAAAGACGCCTCTGGAGATGGCCTGGCTTTGCAGGCCTAGGCGTCCAATTTTGTATAAAATTCCATTACGGATCTCACTCGTCTCGCTGCGCCCGAAACGTGATATTTCAAATTATTGGTATACTATGAGTAGAATGTATACAGTTTTATAGGGTACCTACATGTAATTATTTGTCAGCCCCAATTCATCAGAAGCTGGCTATAAGTATTTGCATTCTGACACAGCTGTCATCCCAGTACAAATAAAATAAGGTTTGTCATCATTGACGTTTATTGTACCGGGATGACAGCTGTGTCAGAATGCAAATACTATAATTGCTATTGTCTGGAGGCATGTTGCCCTGCTGATCCAACTGTCAAACGAGTTGTAGGTACTGACAAATTGCATGCACATCACAAATAACACAATTTGACCATGGAAATAATTTATGATCAGCCAAATTTTCTGTCAGGTAGGTAATTTTGAAGTAAAATATTTAAAATATTAAGTAAGTTTTTAATAATTTGTATGAAGTCTTGCAACAAATTAACACGCAGTTATTAAGTAGATTGTAGGTATTTTAAAGAAGTTATAATGAATATTATAATGCTATAAAAACGGACTTTATAGTCAATTTGAGCCAAGCATTGATGTTTTATATATTTTTATCATCACATTTGCATCTTATTGCGAATAGCGATACTTAAGTATCATAGGAAGAATAAGTAACATCAGAGTGATGAGACATAGCTTTATTATGGCAGTATTATTACAGATGTGATAATTGTATGGTTTATAGAGCCCTTTATCCTTCACAGGGAGACAGTGGTGGCCCCCTCACACATGAAGGAGTGCAAATAGGCATCGTGTCGAAGGGCAAGCTTTGTGGCACCTATCCGGGAGTCTACACCAGAGTCGCCAACTATTTGGACTGGATCGAATCCACTATTGAAGACAATATGTAATCGTTACAAATGTAAGATGTCTGTGTTCTTATTTGAAATGGCATAAAATATTATAGAGAAATGGCAATTGACAACATTTCATTTTTCTGACTCCTTAATTTTGTTTAGACATTTCATAGTATTTGAAAAGTTAGTAGACACGTATTTTTATTTTCATTTAATTTTAAGTTAAACCCCCTAAATTTGGTAGTTTTAAACTACCACGTTCGGAAAGGGCCTAAGTACGTTTATAGGATGAATAAAATTAGCACTGTGGTCTATTTATTGAATTAAAAAGTAAAAAGTATGCTGCTGTATCTGTGACAGGAACATTTGACATTTTGAGTTTTGACGGTTCCTTGCTGACGGTTTTCGTCACAGACTACTAAGAGATACTAACGTTTTCGTTTTTAAAATAGAATCTTGCAAATCATTAATCGCAAATAAACGTGTTTTGGAGAGTAACGAGAAAACGAAAATGTATCGTCAAAATCCATTGATTTCGTGTTTTGTGCTAAGTTGCAGGCACACGGCACTGATGTCGCTTGAAATCCAATGTTCCGAAAGGTTTACTATACATATGGGAAGATAACCCAAACTGATAAAGTGATAATAGCATTTTAGATCATTAATCTTCAAACTCGTTGGCTGAAAAACATTGAACTGTTTAATCATCATCATATCAGCCGAAAGACGTCCGCTGCTGGACATATTGAACTGTTTAATACAATAAAATTGTAAATATTCTTTTAAGCGTTGTTTAATTTTTTCCGGGCCCTACATGCTACATGACAATAAATGTGTTTTATTTTATAAGTATTTATATCTACCTAGTCACATCAAGTCCACTTTGTTCCGACTTTTGCCTCCTGCTTGCTCTGGACCAGCCTTTATTTTTATCATAATATATGTAACTAGCAAGTAGGTTTTATCATCACGTTTTACGGCGAAAATGTACTGAAACGTCACGTAAAACGTGACATAAAACCTAGTGTGCTAGGGCCTTAGATCAAGGTATAAACAGTAAAAGTTAATCCTTTCGACGCATTTCACAACAAGCAAAGATGACAAAAACGGCGCCGTGGGCACGATAACCCGCAACACCTTTAGGCGTTCTTGCCGTTAAAAAGGTTAATAGCGTAAAATAATAATGCATGTATTACACCTGATGCTGGACAGCGTTTTATTTTACAGTATTTAATTGCATTACAATATCACCTACAGTATTGTTGCACTACTAGATATTTTGTCAAAAATAAGCAGGTATATGTCTTCCAACACATCTCTAACTTCCAGTGATAATTTCTGCTCTGCATACCCTTTGAAGTGCTTCAGTGAGTTAATATATCTTGAGCTAAGACAAATTTATCTTTTAAAACAGCCTCAGACAACTTAAGCCGAGTCCAATAACACCGTATTGATGTGACTGGTGAGTTAGCTTCCACACATAAACTGCATTAACATTATTCTATCCACCGTTGGCAGATTGCAAGAATTAGCTATAACGTAGCCATCGGTGACTTACATTATTAATTATTTTCAAAGTTTTATCAAAATGCTTAATATTACCGTCACTGACTTAACTTGACAAGAATTAGTCAAATAACTGTCACACTGTCAATGTCACACCCAAAGAGAATATAACCACTACACCAATAGTTGTTTATTACAGGGCACATTAAACAAAGCCATGGAATGTCCGCATTCAGCCTTTAAATGGCTTTTTCAAAGTAATTTCCACTTTTCTCAAGAACTAGCGAAGATAAAAATCTGTAATTTTTTTAATTACCAAGCTATCCCTAATCTCTAAATGGTTTTTAGTTTGAGCCGCTATGAAAAAATGAAATGTTGTTAATTGTTTTACTTATTTATTTTACCTACCTACTACCTACTTGTTTTATGTGTAACGAAAATGTTCGAAAAAGCCTAGAAATAAAGACTTGAAAGAAGTGAAAGGAAGACTTTAAAAGTACCAAAATAATTAATACTCAAAGAAAATAATATAATTCACAAAGCCGAACCCTACTTATAGATCTGTGCGTGACAGATGCCAGACTAGCATAGGGACATATATACTTACCTTCTTCATTCTTGGTCTACAAGGATTCCGGAATTCCTGTCCTTCTCTATTATCTCTCTATGGCTTGCGAGACAACCTCACAGAACCTTCTGAAAGACCACCTGTATGTTCTTGGTCTATCAGACAAAAGAAATGTAGGGTCGCACGCTATCATGGTCATACATTACTAGTGGCTCCGGCGGCGGCGCGCGAGCTCTTTCGATTTTTCTCGCACTATTCGTCTCTCTCTTACTTCTTACTTATTTAGTTTAGTCGTCTACGCCAAATACTACAATATACATACTGAGATAGACAGGCAACTCGGCACATTGAGAAGGCATGTAATGCTTGCGTACAGGCGCCATCTCTTCCGCGGCACTTATAACTTTTTTACTGTTTTAAAAAAGGAGGAACTTCTCAATTCGGTCGTATTTTTCTACCAGTATTTTCAATATTTCTAATAACTGTTGTAAAATTAAACATTTAAGTGAGAAATATACAGATTTATTTGAGTTATTAATTAATAATACATAAGTAACTTCATGCATAGAAAGGTGTATATTATTAACAGTCATCGGAATTCTCGTAGCATTTTTGAGCTGTCATAGGGACTTCTCTTTTACCGACTTCCGATATACATATTTTGTCGATACATTATAGAGCACAACACAACATATCAAAGAAGATTAAACGTAGAGGTAAACAACAGGAGGTCTTATGGCTAAGGAGCGTTCTCTTTTAGACAACTTTTGAGTGGCTGAAAATGTTAAATAGAGATTTGCAATGAAATAAATCATACAATAAATAATCAGTTCACAAATTATTTATCAGAAGTAATAAAATATGATTACTTACTTATTTTAATTTCTATTTATAATAAAGTTGGTATCCAAAGGTTATCTCGAAGAGATCGCTCATTCGCGATAAGACTGCATGTTGTTTACTTCTACTCGTAATCATAACTATTTTACATATTGTATTCTTTATTTATCGATATACACATGTATAATCGGAAGTCGATAAACGAGAAGTCCCTATGACAGCTCAAAAATGCTACGAGAAATCCGATGGCTGATTATTAATAAAAAGCGTACATTAAAACGACACACTCATCCAGTAACTTGCATAAATCATTGTAGAACCACAAGTCAACAGGTTGAAGTCCTAGTTTTCATACACAGTGTGGACTGGTATAAAACCATCCACCATTTCTTATAATTAATCCACCACCAAGCGCGTTTACTCACAGAAAATTAATCCTTTATGAGTTTTAGAGCCGTTTTCGTTTTTGTCATGCACAACGTAATTGACTTATGTCACGCAGACAAAATGTTGTGTTACCATTATAGAAGATACTATTCTCCTCATACGTACAGTGAGCCCATGAAAATGATGAGCATACTTAGAACCTTATCGCATCAAATTGCTAGCAACTTTTTGTTGACACTGAAATTGTCATATACCTACATACATTTGAAACTTCCTCTGACTCCCTAAGTATTAAAACTTCTACAAATGCCACTGATTAATGTCATCGGTGACATTAAATTATCAAAATGATGAGTCTGTCAAGAGCTAAAATTATCAAAGAAATGTTATTATTTAAAATACATTAAGATGCCTGCCATAATATCTGAAATGGAGTGTTGAAATTGCGACTCAGTATCAAGAGGGCAAATTCATTTCCAAACTTAATGATATTATTCTGAGTCTTCCCGGTTGTTTCTTATATGTTGTCTTAGTTTACGATACCCATTTTATTGTATTGGAACAGTATACTGACGATTCATTATTCCCAGCGTAATACCGTGACTAAATAACTTAAAATGGGTAAGGAGATATGCTGTGATAGGAATAATTCGTAGCTGTCTTACATCTTCTGTGGAATATGAATGAAGAAAACTCATTTTCCTACAACAAACATAGATAGATAGTCATCTAGGGACTCGTACCCGAGTGATAAGAAATTATTTGCAATCACTGGTTTGCACTACAGATTCTTCAATAACCCTCATTTTTAGGGTTCCGTACTCAGAGTAAAACGGGACCCTATTACTAAGACTCCGCTGTCCATCCGTCCGTCCGTCCGTCTGTCTTTCACCAGGCTGTATCTCACTGATACCGTGATAGTTCTAGCTGAAATTTTTATAGATAATGTATTTCTGTTGTCGCTATAACAACAAATAACAACTAAAAACACAGAATAAAATAGTTTTTTATAGATAATGGTACGGAACCCTTCGTGCGCGAGCCCGACTCTCACTTGGCCAGTTTTTATATTTTACTTTGTAATTAAGAAATTTCCTGGACAAATCTCGGTTTTATTTCATCAGATCACGAACGACGATGATTTAGATGACGTGATGGCAACCACGCAAGAAAACTATTTGAGTCTAAGATTAGTCCTGACTCATTTTGATTTTTAATCATAATCAATAATCGAGCTCAGATTAAGGTTTAAGCAACGGTCGTAAAATTGGACTTTGGTGGATTTTCATTAATAAAGCAGTGGGTAAAGTTTATAAGTTTGTATTCTTCTACATATATTAAATTTAATCTCCGAAACTGATAATCTGGTTTCATAAAACAATTCACTAACATTTAGAATTGCATGAAAATGGGTTTCACCTTTTTCTAATGCCAAACATACCAATTACTAAACTTTCATAAAAATACACAAAAAGACCGTCGTATGGGATAAGAACCCAATACCTCAATGTTAGAAAGCAAGCAATTACTGACAACGCCACGAGGAGACATACTTTGTTATTCGAAATTAATATTCTCCTTTGTGGCTTGCAAGTTTGACATTGTGTCGTGATTCCTAATTTTGTAAACTGCAGTCTGTCAACATCGCAGAACAGAGACAGAGATATGCAACGACAAGTCTACACTCTTTTGCATGAATGTCATAACAATGGGTTCTTAATTTAAATGGTTGACATCTAACCATCACGCGCGTCACTCTCCCTTATCGTGATTTAATTTGACAAAGTCCTAAAGTGCTCAACATTTTCATGGGCTGACTGTACCTATCAATTTTTTCTACACCATCAAAAATATTATAATGTAAACACTGATATTTTAGCTCGCTACAATGGGGCTGGCAACTTTCAAACTGACAGCACCAATAATGGTCCTTAAAAAAGCTAAATTTGTATGGAGGGAAGTATCTTTTATTTATTTTTGCGAAAATAACTTTATGTTTCGTCCCGAATTGCTCCGTAGTGGGAATCCACCGTTTTCCGAAAAAGGCTAGAAATAAAAGGCTATGGATTAAAGCTATGGGGAAGACTTTTGCCTAAGAACTGTATACCTATGGTTTCCATACAATTTAGGGACCATCGATCCTCTGTCTCTCTCTCTCATCGTATGGAATCTAGAAGAGCGCCATCTACAATTAGCTTTCACCGGCCAACCACTGCTACAGCTTCAAAGAGTTCGGAGGCTAACGAGTAGGTGGCACTGTTTTCAATAAAAAACTGGATTTGCATTAAGTTCTAAGTTCCCATAGCATGGTCTAGTCTAGTCTACGCCTCTATAGCAGTTCAAAGTGAGGTTATGTTTAATGTCACCTACTTTACAGGTTATCTGAATTTTTACTATAATTTAGTTTAATTTTTACCTAAGTTAATCCGTAGCTAATAAGTTTTACATAGATTCGTGATGCCTTCATTCTCAAGACTTCACAAAATAGCTGTTATCAGCCTGGGCGCTGTAGGAGGCGGCCTAGCGTATTACCAGTTAAATACTGATAAACAAGAGAGGAAATTTGGTGTGCAAAACTCCTGGACTACGAATTATAATCCTAGTGTCAAATGGGACTCTAACTGGGACCAGTAAGTTTCATTAATCCATAACACTTGTACAACATGTGTAGTTATGTAGGCCATTCACGTTACCTTAGTAGGATATACAGTATATCTACTATCCGTTTTATTATAGTCTAACTGCCCTCTTGGCTCCGCCCACGTATTACATGGAACACAGGTGGTGCCACAGGAAGAAATTATAGCCTTTGTCAATCCAGAAAGTCCATTCTATATACTGGTGAACAGATAGATAGATAGATAGATAGATGTCATTTATTGTTAAAACTGTGTACATAAGATCTCATTTTAGACATTGGAAGGTATCAACAGTTTGCCCTTTTCGAGCGTACAATGTTATTGAACTTAAAATTAAACTTAATAATTTGTAGACCTAGGTACTTAAACGAAATATTCATTCAGATTGTAAAAGCATTTATCTGCTAGCCATTTCTTCAGCTCCTTGTTGAACTTATTATTATTATCTAATGACTTAATATATACAGGTAAGTTATTAAAGATTTTGATTCCAATAGCATAGGTACTCTTGCTAATTATGTAACTAGAAGACCTAACTGTACACATATCATATTTATATTGCGATCTAATTTTTAATTTAGAGTCACTTTTCCTATTAAAAATATCGTGCCGTTCCTTAACAAATAAACAAATTTCCAGTATGTAGATACATGTCAGCGTTAAAATTTTATTGCTTCTAAATATGTCTCTTAAGGATTCCCCATTCTTAAGTTTAAATATTATTCGTAGGCTTTTCTTTTGTAGAATAAATACTGACTGAACATTTACTGAATTACCCCAAAAAATTATGCCGTATTTGAGTATAGGATAAACGTTTCCATAATATGCCTTTTTTGAAACTTCTATTGACGTTATTTTGGTCAGTATAGATAAGGCATAACAACTTTTAGCTAGTCTATTGTTTATTTTATTAGTGTGAGATTTCCAGTTCAAATTGCTGTCTATTGTGACTCCTAAGAAGTTTGTGTTTGTAACTTGTTCAATTTGTGTATCCTCAATTGTTATGCTTAAATTCTGCGGTATCTGCTTATAATTAGTAAATTGTACTATTTTTGTTTTGTCTAAATTAACACATAATTTTAAGGATGACAACCAATCAGTAACAGTTTTTAAGGTGTTATATAATACATTAGTAATATCAATATCTTTGTCCTCACTTACAAATATGGTACAGACTTAAACTCCTTATTTGTTTTATGAACTAGCTACCTGCGCAGCTTCACCAGTGTAGGTTCTCTGCAAAAATGGCCATCATGAATGTCAACGTGAAAGAATTTTTGAAATTTGGATAAGCAGATCCGGGTAATCCCGGATCTGCTTATCCAAACATACTAACTTACCACCTCACAAACTTTTTCTTGTTTAAAATATATTTATCAATGATACAGAATGGATTCATACAAATCAGTGAGATCTATAAAAGATTTGTGTACTGCTGTAATGTTAAAACAAATAGACTAAAATCACTTATGATATTATTGTTTAGTATTAAAAGCCTGGAGTGTCCCACCATTGGGCAAAGGCTTCCCTCTTTTTCTTCTACATATCCCTGTCCTGTACTTGTATAATAATGCTTATAAAATATTTAATTTTCAATTTACTATCCAATTTTTTCGTACTTTACCAGTTGTGAGCCGTCCATAGAACCCGATCCCAACCCGCTTGCCTATTTGTCGTCTACTGAGAGTACTGAGTACCTTATTCTACAGCTGTTGAAGAAAAAGTAAGCCAAATTGGACATAGTTTAGCAAAAAGGACCCAAAATGTGCCATACAAATTTTAAATTCACCCCCACTGACCAAAACAAAGTCATAAATTTCAATGGAGGACTTTTGCCATTTGGATCCTTTTAGCTAAACTACATCCAATTAGCTGCAAATTAACTATGGATATATCACATCACTGAAAGTTAATATTTCTAGCCGAGACCCCAAATCCATTGTCAAGCCACCAAAGAGTTACAACAGCAAGCCAGAAGACGACAACAAATACAATGAGGAACTGGAAAAGACAAAGAGCAAATCTGTGAGACACATTTTCCTGATACGCCATGGCCAGTACTTTGTTGATGGAGCTACGGATAAAGATAGAGTTCTTACAGAATTGGGTGAGAGACTTGTATTATTTCAGTGTTGGAACACATTTGCTGCTGGCATTCTGGATGTGTTAATAAATGAACATACTAACTAGATTAGTGAGTAGAGTAGTGATTGATACTTTGTTGAAGTGTAGAGGCAAGGTTTAATTATCTAACATTCTTTATAAAATGATGTTAAGTGATTCAATAATTGATTTTCTCATACAATAAATTTTAGGCAGGGTACAAGCTGACTTGACTGGACAACGGTTAGCACACCTTGACATAAAATGGGACCTGCTTGTTCGTTCTACGATGACAAGAGCGCAAGAGACAGCCACACTTATTGCAAAACATCTTCCTACTGACCTGGAAGTTGTCAACTGTTCTTTGATAGAAGAAGGGGCTCCAATACCACCAGAACCACCGGTTGGCCATTGGAGACCTGAGCCAAAAGTAAGTATTTATTGTAGTAATTGTGCTAAACAATTTTGATCAATGCTTGCTTGGAGATGAATATTGAAACACCAGGGTATAATTTGTATTTTAGTTTATTGTTTTTGAATTATCTAATTTTAAATTATGTTATGATGATGTATTGTAGTAAAATGCTAAACTTAACTGTGGCTCAGAGCTGAAGAACCGCGAGCCTGTCATATTTTTTTTGTAATTTCTAAAAACTAAATTGACAACAAAAATATAAGTTGTATAATTATTAATTATCGAACCTGCTCAAAAAAAAGAGCGCTCCGCTACTGGTACTTATATAAAACAACACAAAACAGGAAATAAGCGAGTGCGACAATAGGCTCGGGGCTCAGCATAACAACTGTAACAAGGTAGGTATGTGATGATAGGTTCTTTTTTTACTTGCTTTATATTTTAACTTGACCTGTTCATATGTAAGTAGGTATATAATTAAGTTGTCAAAATTTGCAATCCATTTTTCAGTCACTTGCCGTTATCAGATTGGGTATTAGTATAATTTAGATGAATATTCAATATTATGGTACCATCAAGCTGATCTGATGATGGAGACCAAAGGTGGCCATGGGAATTCAGTATTTATTAACCGACGCAACCCCGTTGAGTTTGAACTCGTTAGAATCGTCTCAATGAGTAGTTGATGATGGTATACAGAAAAGTACAGTCGGCAATTTATTTAATCGTATGGTATACGTATAGTTTGTCACTCTGTAGTACCCAGGAGACACGTGCAGGGTTGTGGTGGGTAGCACCTGCGGACGCAAGTGACAGTTGTCCCCCCTTGGTCAAGTGAGTGGGCAACTCGACTGTTAAGAGGTTCTTAAGCCACCCGAAGGCCTCTAACTCGGCTTAACAACTACTGTCATAGACAGCAGCCGGAATCAACTGCTTAGTGTGCCTTCCAAAGCACGGAAGCGCTCATTTATAGTAACCACTCAAACAGGCAGTCACCCATCCAAAGACTGACCGCTGCCATCTTTGCTTAACCTGCGTTATCCTTTCCGATTCGCAGGCGCCGCTAGGCTATGAACGCTTCAGTCGGCAATAAAAGCTTGTACCAAAAATTTTATTTATGACGGAAACTTATTAGTTTGCATTGAAATAAGTGGGTATTCTAATTTATCTGCCTGTGTGACAGTGAATAATGCAGTCACTGTTTACTTTTAAAATGGAAGCGCTATAATCTTTATGGAGCTATAAATTCCAAGACCAAAGCTTTTCTGCCTAACTATCTTTGTACTTTTTATATAAATTAAACAACTGCAAATTTAGCTTGTACAGATCATTTTGGACACTTCGTCCGCGTAAATACTTTATGGCTACCTGTACGGTTGCTACGAAGTCCAAAGAACTGTGAACAAATAGTAACAGTAGTATTCGCACGTGTAGCAGTTCTTCCAGGACGGGGCCAGGATAGAGGCTGGCTTCCGCCGCTACTTCCACCGCGCGCCGCCCGACCAGGCGCGCGACTCGTACACGCTGCTCGTGTGCCACGCCAACGTCATCAGATACTTCGTCTGCAAGTGAGTACAACTACTCTACAGCTCGGACAGAGGCTGGCTTCCGCCGCTACTTCCACCGCGCGCCGCCCGACCAGGCGCGCGACTCGTACACGCTGCTCGTGTGCCACGCCAACGTCATCAGATACTTCGTCTGCAAGTGAGTACAACTACTCTACAGCTCGGACAGAGGCGCGCTTCCGCCGCTACTTCCACCGCGCGCCGCCCGACCAGGCGCGCGACTCGTACACGCTGCTCGTGTGCCACGCCAACGTCATCAGATACTTCGTCTGCAAGTGAGTACAACTACTCTACAGCTCGGACAGAGGCTGGCTTCCGCCGCTACTTCCACCGCGCGCCGCCCGACCAGGCGCGCGACTCGTACACGCTGCTCGTGTGCCACGCCAACGTCATCAGATACTTCGTCTGCAAGTGAGTACAACTACTCTACAGCTCGGACAGAGGCTGGCTTCCGCCGCTACTTCCACCGCGCGTCGCCCGACCAGGCGCGCGACTCGTACACGCTGCTCGTGTGCCACGCCAACGTCATCAGATACTTCGTCTGCAAGTGAGTACAACTACTCTACAGCTCGGACAGAGGCTGGCTTCCGCCGCTACTTCCACCGCGCGTCGCCCGACCAGGCGCGCGACTCGTACACGCTGCTCGTGTGCCACGCCAACGTCATCAGATACTTCGTCTGCAAGTGAGTACAACTACTCTACAGCTCGGACAGAGGCTGGCTTCCGCCGCTACTTCCACCGCGCGTCGCCCGACCAGGCGCGCGACTCGTACACGCTGCTCGTGTGCCACGCCAACGTCATCAGATACTTCGTCTGCAAGTGAGTACAACTACTCTACAGTTCGGACAGAGGCTGGCTTCCGCCGCTACTTCCACCGCGCGTCGCCCGACCAGGCGCGCGACTCGTACACGCTGCTCGTGTGCCACGCCAACGTCATCAGATACTTCGTCTGCAAGTGAGTACAACTACTCTACAGTTCGGACAGAGGCTGGCTTCCGCCGCTACTTCCACCGCGCGTCGCCCGACCAGGCGCGCGACTCGTACACGCTGCTCGTGTGCCACGCCAACGTCATCAGATACTTCGTCTGCAAGTGAGTACAACTACTCTACAGTTCGGACAGAGGCTGGCTTCCGCCGCTACTTCCACCGCGCGTCGCCCGACCAGGCGCGCGACTCGTACACGCTGCTCGTGTGCCACGCCAACGTCATCAGATACTTCGTCTGCAAGTGAGTACAACTACTCTACAGTTCGGACAGAGGCTGGCTTCCGCCGCTACTTCCACCGCGCGTCGCCCGACCAGGCGCGCGACTCGTACACGCTGCTCGTGTGCCACGCCAACGTCATCAGATACTTCTGCAAGTGTAATAAATACGGCCTTAAATCCCCCAAAACTGTCGATGCCATGCCGTGCGTGTTGGACGGAATAAACTTCTCTGTCTTTGCAACGCTCAATAGGTAGTACTAGGTATGGTCTTAGCGTCGTTCGCGCCCTTGACCGCGTCCTATGGAAGGTCATTGTGATTGGTCAGTATCCTCAGTCATGAACTAACGACAAAGAAGAGTTAGTGTAACTAGGTTCTCAAGTCTAAAACCTTTTATCTACACCATATATAATGAACACCATTATTGCAACCAGTAACGTAACATCAGCGTTTTATCTGTGCCAGTGTTATTATAATGTATGAAAAATCGTAATAACATCGATATCGACCAACTATGGTCATGATTTGAAATCTAGTCGGCCATGGCGGTGCAATGGCGGTTATTCTAATGATTCTCGAACACATCATTGAGGATTTATAATATGTGAGTAAGTAGATAAAGTAGTGTATACATAATTAGGCATTAAAACACTCGTGTGATCCTATATAATGCTCGTATATAATGCCCTTAATTATGTACAGTCACATAAACTAGTATTATAACATTCCAGGGCCCTCCAGTTCCCGCCCGAAGCGTGGCTCCGGATATCGCTGAACCACGGCTCCATAACGTGGGTGTCCATCATGCCCAACGGGAACGTGGTCCTTCGAGCCCTCAGCGACACTGGCTTCATGGAGCCCAAACACGTGACCAGCCGGTAAAGCTGTCTCAACATCTGTTCTATCCTTAATGCGGCTATTATAGGTACTAGTAATATAAGCTGTCAATTACTTGACCAGCCCGTAAACCTGCCTCATGCCCCCTATCCTCGCTGTGCCAGCAGATGGCCCAAACACCTCCTCAACATCTGTTCTATTCTTGCAGCAGCTAGTATACTAGAAGTATAAGCCGTTAGTTACTTGGTGAATCCTTCTTGCAGCTAGAGTCTGGCAGCCGAAAGTTGAAATCACTAAATTCAATTACGCGGCAACACTGTTGATCAAAATGTATGCGTATGCCGTTTAGTGTTGCCGCGTGTTTAAATTTAGTGAGTTCAACGTTCGCTTGCCAGACTCTAGCTGCAAGAAGGAGGAGGAAGGACAATCCGTAATCTGCGCTAGCATCTACTATGAGACCAGAACTGTTTTCTCAAAACGAAAACGAACTTCGCGTATCTCCCTCTCTGTCGCACTTTCTGATTCGAGCGACAGAGAGGGAGATACACGGGCGAACAGCGTTTTCGTTCCAAGGTAGCTGCTCTTGTTTTTGGCTTCGCACAAAATTTTGCCAATCACTTAATGCACGCATCGTCTTCATGAACTACCGCTGGTTAAGTATGTGATGATGGCGTGATTTATGGTCAAAATATAGTCATAAATTCCCCTCCTTTTCTGTTAGTTTACTAATGCTGTGCCATAACTGGGTTCGCACCCTTTCAGAAACATATCCGAATAATATTGCGGTGAAAATAATTTGAAGGTGGTGGGATAAATCTGTTGTAAGTTGTAATAATTGCCAAATTAATTTTAATTTAGATAGATGTATAACTATCAAATATTGCAATTATTAGAAATGTAGTTTATTACATGTACCCATTTTAATTTGTATTTTATTGACTGACATATTGTTATTGATTGTATGCATTGTTATTGTAATATTAAGCAATGAGACTATTTGGGCCCGGCTTTGTAAAGAGCCGAGAGCTTTGTAATTTGTCAGATGTAATATTCGTTTGTTTATTGACATTACTTACAAGATTTTAACAGATGCTTATAAAACCGAGCCTTATACATATAAGTTAACCTTGTTTGTTGTTATACCTTTATATTGTATTTATAGTATATTATGGTTAAGTTGGACGTAATTTTTGAGTATTTGATTTTTTGTTAAGTATTATCTATATCTGTTTACATATATGCTCAATTGTTGTACTACATAATATATCTCTATATTACCTAAACCTGTTTAACGGCTGAAAATATCTTGTGGACTTCCTCGTATATATGACTGTACATACGACGGGCGAATAGATAAATTAGGTTTTCATTAATATCATCACAGCCCACGGCCCAGTCTGCCACGTTATCAAAAAATAACGCTTTCAGTTCATTTTGCAAGTCACAATGTTTGTATTAAGCAGCGTCCGCTGCGCCGTGTTTTCGGTGTTTGCAAACATCTAAAATGTTTTTCGAATAGAAAAGGGGAGTGGCCGACATGTTTTTTGTTTACAAACATATAGAAACATGTTTTCCGTCACGGATGGAAAACATTCCCCGCGTTCGTCTGCGGGGGAGGGGGTCATGTTTTGCCATGGAATTAATTGTACTGGGATGACAGATGTCAGATGTCAAAAGAAAAGTGACAAACAATACATCGTTCACTCCAACCAAAGTCGCAATGGACGTGAACTGTACCTAAACATGTTTTGTAACATGTTTTGCTAACATGTTTTTTGGCGCAGCGGACACGCCTTTATATTTTTTACTAACAATGTCGTGCAGTTGTGACGTAGGTATACTTGCGTATATTGAATTCCTAATATTAATCTGAACTTGGTGTTCTAAAATATAATCAACAAAATTTAATATTATTTTGTGATACATAAAATAATGTGAAAAAATTGGACACCAACAGAAATTCATTCATGCACCGTGATACGAAGAAGCTAACAAGTGATTAAACCTGCAATGAAAACTACAGAAGACTAGTTGAAATGCAACAAATCAGAACATTTACTGTAGATAGATTCTTACTCATTTGAACAAAATAAGTTGTAATTTAGCCGAAATACCTCAAGTGTAGGTTAACAGTAAGAGTCTATTATGCGAATCTTGTCGAGGTATCAGTGTAAATATTTTGATAAATTAATAAAAAATATCGAAATGGAAAACTGTATCTTATTTATTCCACTTTCCTTGCACGATAAGAGGTGAATACGAGTGTCCAGAAGGGATAAGTATGCGAGGTAGCAGAGCGGTATGCGAACAAAAAAACCGGTCAAGTGAGAGTCTGTCTCGCGCACCGAGGGTTCCGTACAAACTTTCACCACGCTTTATTAAGAAAAAATCTATGTTGGTTTTTCAGATATAATTTTTCAAGTGAACCAATTACGATAATTCTTTTTTTATTTGCTAGAAGGTATTTTCAGAATACATCCATACAAATTAGAAGAAAAAAATTCAACACTAAAGTATTAAATTACAAACTTAAATATTAAATGATTTTAAAAAGAATAAAAAAAAATACGCTAGATAGAGGTCTCGTTATACTTTTCCGAAAATATTTACGTTAATATTAATAATGTATATTTTTTTGAAGTTTTTCGCTCAGTAAACTTCGGAAATAAGGGGAGGGATGGTATTTTTTTCTACATTTTCCTTTGTAAGTAAATCAAAATTTTACCACTATTGAAAAAAAAAGAAAAACAGTTTTGGGATGTGCAATCAAGCTCTTCATATCATACCCAATTGGTCTACTAACTAGACTTTATATTTTTGAAATTAATATATAGGTACATATATTTAATTTTTTCCTTTTCCATACACGTGGACTAGCTTGGTTTACAACTATTTCAAATTGATAGCATTAGTAGTTCCTGAGATATTTAACTTTGTGACAGACAGACGGACGGAGTCGCACCATAAGGGTTTCGTTTTTACCTTTTTGGTCCGGAACCCTAAAAATCGCAGCAATACATATAATTAAAGCAATGACGCGTAGTTGCAGTATCCAAGAGGCAACCAGATCGCTCGCGGAATTTGCATTGCTGGCTTCGCTTACGCATAGTCCTATTGGTGGATTTGCCCCTCGCACACTGAGCGGTGGATACTCACTTTAATAATACCTACACAACGTGAATGCAGACGCACTAAGGACTCGGCGACGACTTCCAGCGGGGCGCCATACGTGGGAGCGAGAGGGTAAGCTTCGATCTCACCCTCCCACATATGGCGCCGCTGCGCTAAATGAACTAGTCTTAAGCGAAATTTACACATGCAAGTTTAACTAAGTACATTGCGGGGTTTGATAGATCAATTGAACACAGCATCCTAACCCTCGATGTAATTAAACTTGCACGCAATTTCTTGCATGGTTATTTTGCGGTTAAGGCCCGGTTTTACTTCTATAAGGATTCGATTGTGTGGACCACTTGACGTTGTTGGCGAAACTAAGTCATTATGGTGTCAAAGGCAAATCCCTGGATGTGCTACGCTCATATGTATCTAATAGAACACAGTGTGTTGATGTGAATGGATCTAAATCTAGGGAAATGTTGGTTAAGATAGGCGTCCCTCAAGTATCTATTTTGGGACCTTTCCTATTCTTAACCTACATAAATGACCTACCATATATGCTGGAAGGTTTAGCTCGTATAGTCCTATTTGCAGATGACACATCACTTTTGTTTAAGGTGCCAAGAAACAGTGATCGAGCCGAAGCCATTGTTAATCCTGTATTGCAAAGGGTATTGATATGGTTCTCGACAAACAACTTACTTCTGAACCCAAAAAAAACAAAATGTATTTTATTTTCAACTTGCCGCCAAAAAAAATACTATGGACCCAAGCTGGTCCTAGGAGACTATACTCTGGAGCTCTCTGATGGTGCGAATTTCCTGTAAACACCTAGTAAATAATTATTCTAGCGATAATCTGTAAGTGTAAATCTTTTTGTATATTGTTGACGGACATAAGTGTATCTTAGCATACCTATATGGGAAATTATTTATGAATATGAATATTAGATGTCAGATCAAAAACAGTAGGTATGAATGTAGTTGGGGAGTTAAAATGTTCGCCACTTTTCGACTTTATTTCAATGCTGTTAAGATCCAAAAGTGACGAACATTTTCATTACGCGACCGTACCTAGTGGGTACATTGAAATAAGACAAATTGTTAATTTCGTACATTTTTATTGGTCAATATTTTCAATAAGTCACAACATCGATATTAAAACTATTGAATATTTTCAAATTGTTCGTTTTATAATTCGTAGGTGGTAGGCAAGTAGTAGGTAGGTTATTTATTCCTAGTGTATATTTATTTGGCTTCGAACTTTTACAACCTGGATAAGAAGAAAACTGGATTTATGACTTGTAGGTCTTCTTTAATCATGTTATTCTCAGGACTAGGTTGGGCTTAAACCCAAGTGATGTACGTGACGGATCCACAACATGTCAAAATTACATCGCTAAGTATTGGATTTCGCAATATAGCAGGCCTACGACCCATCATAACCATAAAAACACAGTCTGGCCGTAGGCTTGTTTGCCACCGATGACGTGGTTTAAAAAAAGTGCTAAACTCGGCTCTCCCGCACCTCCGAGGTGTAGCTTCAACGCTATGTGCTATTCTGTTAAAATATATTCAAAAAACCGACGAAGCGCTTCGAGAAAAGGTAGGTAGTGCCTGCCCTTGCGCTTCGCTTGGCTCGTCTTGGCGGGGGCACTACCGTGCCCCCAGATCGGTTTTGTTAGACAGTTGACCTGTACCTAACTAGGTAGGTAGATACTATTACTTATTCTGTGGCCTCGTTTGCATTAAAATACGCCTAATCCGACCTGCACTCATAAATCCAGCTCCTTTAAAATACACTTTATTTCGAAGATAGATAAATTCCTGTTATTAAGATATGTATTAGTACCTATAGGAAACCTGAGTCGTTCAATGATTTTCAAGGGCAAGTACCTATGTACTAGACATATTAGGTATAGGCCTACCGAACTGAGACGGTGCCTATGACAGGGTTAAAATGGAAGACGTCAAACGGCTCGGCCACGACTTGAAGCGGCAGCGGTGCGCCATATGGTTTTAAGATGTCCGAATGGCCATAAACAGCTTATCTTAGAACCATATTGTTAACTTTGGCTACTACTTATCAGTTCAAAATGGACCTAACAACATAACGCACACGAATATCTACTTTTCCATGTAAGTTATAAGGTTCAATTTGTAATAATAGGCCATCGCAGCGCGTTGCATGCGATAGAAAGGGATGGCCACATTAAGGCACGTTTGGCGTACCTAAACAGGGAATTTGTTAACAGAGAACCTACTGTACGTAGTACCTACTAATACCTACTTAGATATTCTGTGTCGATACTACCGTATAACTTGAACCTTATAAGTCTTATGTCTTTTTGCTTTTTTGTTTTTATTTTGAACTGATAAATAAGTTTTTATTGCTAAGTAGTAACTTAGCAATAAAAACCATGCAAACTATAAGTACCTGAATGATAGCGAGAAATCAGTTCAGAGCCTACGTATGGCGCACCGCTGCCGCTCTAAGTCCCCCAAAGGGGGCAGGTCCCTTCCGCTCCGTCTCAGTTGCAGCCTGAAAGCAGCTGAAATGCAGCTCGTCTGTAACGGCCCTAAAGCAGACGACCTATACTTTAGTTGCTAGTTTATAATAGCGGGCATTTAACTACGTATATGTTAGCAACCATTGTGGTATAACATAAAGTAGGTAGGTACCTAGGTAAGTTAGGTAGGTTAGGTACAGTCAGCCAAGAAAGTGGTATACCACTTTTCGACTTTATTGCATACAAAATAAGGTCCAAAAGTGGTAGACCGCTTTTTTGGCTGATGGTACCTAACTTATATGTTCACAGCGATTGGCGAGATTCAA
This sequence comes from Epinotia brunnichana, assembly GCA_963854355.1. NCBI lineage: Eukaryota > Metazoa > Arthropoda > Insecta > Lepidoptera > Tortricidae > Epinotia > Epinotia brunnichana. The sequence goes on from OY977954.1 coordinate 16,988,027, forward strand.
ATAGGTTCACCTATGTGTTAAACATTAGGAACTTGTTCTCGAAAAGCGATACTAATCCATAGACATGTTAGTTCCGTTTCGTTATAAGCTAGGTATCTCACTCTGATTACGTTATACAGTAATGGATAATTTTTAAAATTTACGAATTTAAGCTATATCATACACTCGCGTATATTTATAATTGTAATTATTAGGCAGAGAATTATTGATAATTTAGTAGGTATATTATTGTATTCTAAGTAATCAATTTATATGGATCAAAACCGCAGCAAGTTTCTAGTCACAAATCTTCAATTTCGAAATGAATGGGCATGTCCACACCACATCCCATGTTTACACGTCACTTGTTTGTGCAGACATGTCTGTTCTACTCTTACTCTTACAGAGTTCTCTCTCTTAGACAGTTGGATCCGCAAATAGAAATTTATACAAGCAAATATATGTAAAGTTGGATGATTTAGCCAAATTGTTAGCCAAAAGCCACGTTAACGCGTCGCTCCTTGACGTGTTCACGCCGGCCGCATCAGGGCCTTATCCTACAAAACTTTGAGTGTATCGATAAAATTGTTGAACACAGCCTACATCAAAATATCGTTATACTTAATAATAAGTTTAGTGAGATAGGGCCCATCATGACTCCATCTGTCTGTCGCGTCCCCACCCTATGCAGGACGCGTCGCGCCCACGTGGCTTTGCACTGATTAGTGAGTAAATGTTCCGGAGTTCAGTTAGCCGCGACGGCCTGGGGAAGAGGGATCTCGCTGTCGACGGCATCATCTTCGTCCTCGTCGTCACAGGCGTCTTCTGGCTCGCCCAGCGCTCGGACGAATTCTGGAAGCAAACACGCAAATACATTAGGTACGGCATACAAGAATATGACGAAACTCTGTGGCCATTCTCTCCTAAGACCGGTTACACACGGCGAATTTTTACATCGATTCAAAAACTAACACTTTCAGTGGCTACTACCGTAAATTATAAATCTTACCCAAGAAATCAATCCGGCCGTCTCCGTCAGAGTCCACTTCTTTTATCATGTCCTCAACTGAAATGGAAACAAAGTATTTTTTAAGTAAACGCTCAGGGGCTAGCACTAATGACGCTGCAGCGCGACTCGAGATGAGAAAATCTACCCTCTTTCTAATTTGCACAGTGCGAGTGAGATAGGAGCACGCGATACGACTTGGTACCTAAATAGTGCTAGCTAGCACTGTCTGTCTTCTCTCACTGTGCAAATTAGAATGAGGAAGATAGGCCGCCTGGGCGCTATAGCGGCAGATGGCGAGATGACCTACGGTAAGAGGGTGGTAAGTAACTGGATGCGGGAGGCATAGGTCTTTGTAGCTGATGATATCCCAAGCGCGTTCGCGGTCCGCTCGGACTCCCGCGCTCATGCTCATCAAGTAAAGCGCAGCTCCCGCTCATCCTCCGCGGAGCTAGCTTTCTCGCGCGCAGTATTGTGCTGGCCGTGCAAGAGCGCTATAGCGACAGATGGTTAGATGACCTAGGTACTTGTACGTAAGAACCTAGGTACGCTTTCTAATTTGCTCAGAGCGAGTGAGATAGGAGCCACTGAGTAGCGCTCGATGCGACTTGGATGCCGGCGGATGCTGGAGGGTATGCCCGCCTGGTCGCTAAAGCGACATATGGCGAGGTGACCTACATATGAGAGAGGGAAGTAACTGGATGCGCGAAGGTCTTTGTGGGTGATGAATTGATGATACATACTTTCCTCCTCCGACAAGTCCTCGCCGAGGCACTGCAGCACAGCGCGCAGGTCCGACGCGCAGATGTACCCGCGGTTGTGCTTGTCGAACACTCGAAAGGCGTCGCGCAGCTCCCGCTCCTCCTGCTCCGCGGAGCTGGTGCCCACCGACATCGACTTGGAGAGGATGCTGACGAACTCCTCGAAGCTTACGTTGCCGTCACCTGAAAAGAAGCAGGTAGAGTCTATCAGCCAGAGTTTTGTGACTTGTACCAAGGTATTTCTTAGGCGTTTTCAATAGGTTTATATTCAGGGATAGAATATCGTTGCGATGAATGGTGACTATGAGAACTTTCTGTATTAGCTTGCTTTGTGCTCTCGGCACTGGGGTCGCGGACAGGAGAGCACACCTGCATCCTTCATGTGTCGCCCGCAGAAGTGCAGGCCTCGCCGAAGGTACTATTGTGTATCCCTAAGCGAAGGTAACCTGTTACCTTTTACCTACCCAAATATACACAAACCAATTTATCCGGCAATTGCTGGGAGAGGCACAGAAAAGTGCCTACCCCGTTTGCGAATACAGGTGTGAGTTTATCTATGTAATTTAATGCCATTTTGACTGAAACAAGTTTGATGCCTCTAGCCCGTTTCACGAAGCTATACCCACAAGTTACAAGTCTAAACAGGCAACACAAATCAAATGGCAAGCAGTTCCGGTTCTGGTCGGTGGTCTTAGAGACGTGGAATTTTTTTATTTGTAGCTTCGTGAAATGGGCGCTTGTACCTTCTACAATATTCTACGCCATGTTTTCAAACAAAGCCATTGAACAATGTCTAACCATCGCTGTCGACTTCCTGCAACATGTCCTGCAGCTCCTCGCCCCTCGCGAACTGGCCTAGGCTGCGCATGACCCGACCCAGCTCTTCCTTGGTGATGGTGCCGTCGCCATCCTTGTCGAACAGGCGGAAAGCCTCGCGGAATTCTGGGTAACAGACAATATTAGATGAGAATGGTGCATTAGAAAATTATCCGACCGTTGATAATGAGTAATCGTCTTTTAATTCACGGCAATTCCTCCCCACAATGTTGGATCCAGGATTTCGGATGAGGACGGAAGTGACAGTTGATTCCGTTTGCTTGTCTGCTGACTCTGTCTATTACCTCGTCTCGCTTTAACCGCTGAACTGATTTAGATGAAATTTGGTATGGAAATTGTTTGAGACGCTGTAGAAATGGGAGTAGGTACAAATTTCTATGGGAGTCTGATAATTGATGCTGCGTCTATGGGAAGTCTAATTATTACCTACTTGGCTTATTTAATTTTGCTATTAGGTTTTATACAGACGCAGTATGAATCCCTTAAGGACGAAACGCACTGAAAGCGGTGGCGGTGCGGCGCGGCGCAGTGCGGAGGCGAGGCGGTACCGGTTGTAATGAACGAACTAATGCGAAAGGGGACCCTTTCGCATTAGTTCGTACATTACAGCGTACCGCGGCGGGATGCGGTGCGGCGCGGTATTCTGTGCGGACCTTTTCATATTAGCTCGAACATTACAACCGGTACCGCCTCCGCACCGCACCGCACCGCGCCGCCACCGCTGTCTGTGCGTTTCGACCTTTAAGGCGATTAATGAGTAACGCGGACGAAGTCGTGGGTAAAAGCTAGTTACTTATATATTATGTTAAGCGCAACTCAACATTCTCACCCTACATCTGCGCCCGCGTAATACCACAAGTCAGTCTCGTCCACGATGGACGCCTTCCAGTTCAGATTGATGTCGGCTGCTTGCCTGCTGCTTCAGGAACATCACAGTAGCTATATGTTTAGCTCAACTCAACAGTACCCTTCATCTGCGTCCGCGTGATGCCACTAGTGTCGTCCACGATGGGCACCTTCCTGTCCAGATTGGTGTCGGCTGCTGCCTTCAGGAACGGTACGTCACCTGCCGCTACACTCCATTATCTATAAGCTCAACTCAACAGCCTTACCCTTCATCTGCGTCCGAGTGATGCCACTAGTTTCGTCCACGATGGAAGCCTTCCTGTCCAGATTGGTGTCAGCTGCTGGTTTCAGGAACGTTACTTGCCGCTGCACGGGCACAGGCGATACTGATCTCTGAGACAGTTGGCTGCAACAATGTAAACAGGAAAATAAATGTTGAGGTGTATCTGACTTGATACCCGATGATTTGATATTAGTATCACATTTGACGCAGCAGCAGCGGTGCGACGTCCGTGGAAGCTGTTCGCTGAAAGTCGAGGCTAAGGCCGTGTTAAGGGCACACGATGTGTGCGGCGATGCAGGCCCCGCGTCAAAAACGCCCAAATATAAACATATGACGTTGCAGGGGAGTGTTAACGCCTAGGCGGTGAGCATTTCCATAGCATAGTCGCCTGATAGCGCGTGTCTCTTGCACCCACACAAACGCGGCCTACGTGACATATATAGCGAGTGCGTAGGTATGTACAAAGTAATCATTTCAATATGTCTAGTAAAATAGATCACCATGTGAGACATTTCAGTACGTGCCTTATCTAAACATACCTAGTCGGTCCTTAAGTTCTGTCACAAATGTTTTGCCGCATAGTAATTAATACCAAGAATATTTTTATTTAATGCTATATATGGTTTCAAAGCTCATTAAATACTGATAAATTAGAACGATTATTGGATTTTAATGCTTAAAGCCATATAACACAAATGCTAGTTTCTTTAGAGATTTTGCACTTTTTTAGGCAATCAAAAACACGGACGTGATAATAGAAAATACCGAAATCACTACATGCGTGCCTATAAAAATTGAGGGTTGCCCTCTATTTCCCTGGGATCCCATCATTAGATCCTGATTCGGTGACAATGGGACCACCTCGGAAGTATACTCTTTCGAATAAAAAAAGATTTTTGGAAATCGGTCCACAATTGACGAAGAAATCGGCGAACATACATAAAAAAAAACATACAGTGGAACATATAACCTCCTCCTTCTTTGAAGTCGGTTAAAAAGAATTCGTTGCTCTTCAGGGTACGGGCCAGATCAAACCCCATTCTAGCCACTATGCCAGACAGATATAACTCTCTTTCCATGCGGCATTATAATATTATTATGACCGCTCTAGGCGGTACGTAGAACAATATCCCTTTAGTTTAAGTTACTAAGCCCTAGGCCAAGTTTTACTTAAGATTATGGACCAATTGTAATGATGTCTGATAATGAGATAAATAATAATAAATGGATATAGAAGGTATCCGATGGAACCCATTTGGACCTAAAATATCAATATCTCCCTAACAATCTGCTTACAATTTGTTTATTAAGTACGGTCAGCCTCACAAGGGGTAAGCCCCTTAACACCTTTGTACCGCGTCGCATTAAGAGCAATGCCTAGCTGAGCAACTTTCCAAATCTCAAATTTTTGACGCAATGTTTCCGTCGCGCTGTTGTGGGCGGCGGGGCCTGTCTATGTGTGAGCGCACGCACACAGGCGCGAAACGCGAGCACTCTCTCGCTGCCAATGAGTAAAGAAATTAAGAGGAGAGGCCCTATTCTACTATAGATACTTTGTGTTATACAAATGTATATGAAAACGACATAGAAACCTAAAAATATATTTTACCTCATTCTTTCTAATAGCCGGTCATCAAAGATGAAAGAGATAACACGACGTTTAGTTGTTCTTAATTCCGGTACTGTTTGACATTATTACCACATGTTTGTTTCCGGCTGCCAGCCGCCATCTTAACCGCCAGACGTCAAACCCGTTGTTTGTAGTAGGTGGGCTGTCAAGTGGACAACAACTTTGTGGTTTTAATATTGGTATTCGTTGATAAAATCAGTTTTAGCGTTTGATTTTGTGGTGTGGACATCAAGTGATGCAATCGCAATATGCCTATGTGTTCAATAAAACAGTGTGGTGCGCGAAAATCGAAAAATCGACCAAATTTGACTCTTCACAGGTTAGTAACTGTTTTTCATCAACAAAGTACCATTAAGTTATAGTTTTGCATAGTTCTTATGGTTTTCAAGACTTGTTTGATGTCTCTAACAATAATATATACATATATTTTATATTTTCCTTGTATTTTCATGTTTTAAATCATATAGTAAATTTGACAATCAGGCGTAAGGATGTGCCGATGTCGATAGTCGGCTTCGCCTAGTAAAAGCTACTTTAGTACTAATGTGTCTGTTTACAACTTTACAGTGTTCCAAAAAATGAAGTTTTGCGTCGAAAATGGCTTAATGCTATTGGCCTGGAGAACATAAATCCGCGACATAAAGAACTGTATATATCTGTTCCCTACATTTCGAGGAATCTCATTTTAACAGAACTTTAGACGTGGTGAGATTGCGTGAGAATGCCATACCGACGGTGTTTAATATGGTAAATATATATACTCAGAATCTTAAACTAATGAGTAACTCCTTAGTTCATACAATTTTAAGAGTAATTTCAATTTATGACATTCATGTCTTATTTTTTTTATCTGGGGTGTTATAAAATTTCATTTGTTGTCTTTGATTAAATGTCTATTCTTTTTACAGCCATCAACATCTAAACATATGATATACACACAAAAGCAAAATTTGGATCCGTCACCAAAAATGGTAATTTTTTTTGTTATTTTTTTAAATCTGAATGAAATATCCTAGTTCAGGCAACTTGAAGAACTTATAATAGAATATTTATAACTTCTATTCAGATCATCTTCATTTTCAGCCGCCAAATACAGAACCGGTTCCAGTATTATGTGTGTATCCGGTAAATGTTCCAGAAGAACAAGTTACTGCAATGAGTCACCAAGAAAAAAAATTGGCCCTAACTTATGAAACGGTATAATTTTCATAAAACACATGCATTATTTTATTTCATTTTATAGTCTTTATACATAGTGAAAATTAATATTGTAGATTACTCAAGTTTATATATTTTTTAATTTATTTCAGCTGCCAACTTCAAAAAATGTGCCTGTTTTGTGTGAAACTCTCAATATTCAAGGAAAGATGGATCCAAGGAAATATTTGTTGCCGGCTTATGACATGGTACAGATTTGTTCTGTACAGGCGACGCTGTACTTTCGGTTCAGATGACCGGTACATTGTGACGACTTCCTTGCGGAATCGTTTTTTCAACGCTGTTGAGCTCCAGCAACAGCTTCGAGCAGCTCGCAGAACGTCGGTGAGCGTCTCCACGATCAGACGAAGACTACGGGAGAGGAACTTGATGCCCCGCAGGGCCGCTACGGGCCCCCAGTTGACTGCGCAGCACCGGAATGCCAGAAGAGGATTTCGCACTAGCCATGAAAATTGGACGTTCACCCAATGGAGGAATGTCCTCTTTTCTGACGAGACGAGAGTGTGCCTTTACACCAACGATAGACGCAGAAGGGTTTACAGGAGGCAGGGGGAGCGGTATACAGAAGCCTGCACCGTAGAAACCGTCAGCTACGGGGGTGGATCCTGTATGTTACATACATTTATTATGATTTCTATATGCTTTTTCAATTAACAATTATTCGTTATAATCATTGTACATATTTCCAATGGAAAATAATTATAATTGGTGATTATATACATTATGAATAAATTGAATATACGTTTTATAAATTGAATATTGTATTGAACAAAATATAATAAACAAGAATATTTTCTTACACATTTTTAATATTCCGCAATGAATAAATTATGTAAAAAGTGTTGTTTTTTTGTAAACCCTGCTAAAGTTACTGCTACTATACCATCTTACCTTTCAACATAAACGGGATAAGAGGTCTATACGAATGATGGTCCCTATGACATTTCCTTGAATTCTTTTTTGGTTAGAATTAATTTAAAAAAAAATTGAATAAATACGTTTTTTACTGTATTTTTTTACTTGAATGTTACATTTCTAAATACTTAAATTAATATGCTAAACTTCCTAATGATGGTTCCTATGACAGTGACAGCTCATTTTATTTTAATATATCAATAATGCTAAAAATATGTTAAAAACATATTCAATTATTTTTTTAAATAAGCTTAGCCAACAGACTTGATGGGGACCATCATCGTCACGCCAGAGGAAGTGTTATCATAAAATAACACTTCCACAATCTATCCTGTAAAAGACGGTGCAGAGTTACGACTACTTACGACCCGTACAGACCGACTGCAACCCGCCTATAATTTATATGGGAACTGCACGCTGACTGCACAGTGTCCATACAAATTACAGTCGGTTTGCAGTCCGTATGTAGGTACCGGCACTTAGAAGGATTCTATCCAACCCAATATGGTGATTAACACTTAATTTAATCCCCGTTCTTACTAGACTCCGATTTTGATATCAAAATTTGCGCTGCCATACATTTATTTATTTTATTTAATTCGAATTCGAAATCTCTATCTGCCTTGCATATCCGAGTGATAGAGAGGCAGATAACATCGATATCGATATTTTTTAAGACGAGTAATGCAACCCTACCGGAAGGACGCCATTTTGTCCGACAAAATACTTTAGGTAGGCACGCTCAATTCGTAGGTACTTCTAGTCCATAGATTTATAGGTCAGTGCTCGCTGCGCTCCGTTCCGTTGACATCGCCCGCGAGCCGGACGGAATTTATTTAGTACATTCCTGCGCGCCTCAAGCCTCTGGGTTGTTATTCGGAACACGCTAATACGCCTCACCTCACCCGTCAAACCTAACTAAACTAGACCTCTGCCTACGTTTAGTTACTATGAACCGCGGCGTCAAGATTTATTTGTGCTGGGTGAACGGTGAGATGAGGTTAAAACAAGTTACAGAATAGCGGACCTGCTGTATTTGTTTTTGGTATTATTGCGAATTTTACTTATATCCCGCAATTTTTTTATGAGTCGGCTTTTGTTTACTGGACTTTTTATGGTAGTCTGGTTCTGGTACGGTACGTACAGGTTAGAAAAAATATTTCCCACAGGCAACGCAAAATAAAACTCTGTTATCTGTGTCGTAAACACCTTACTCTATTGTTAGGTCTATGTAGGTAAAACCACTCTTATTATAGTGGAAGCAACGATTTATAAGATCAAAATTTGCCAAAAATACTCTACTTCTGAAACATATTGGGATGTGGACATGTAGGATAGAGTATTAAAAAATATATATTCACGCATCCCCGGGGGGGAGCTTCACCTCCTCTCACCCCCAAAAGTGTCCCGAAACGTGGATTTTTATCATTAAAAAGAAAACCGTAAACAATACACGAAAAATGTGTTAAACTAAAATAATCCTTGATAAAATTACTATCAACTTCTCATAAATACCAAAGCAATATATCTTATGATTGTCGCGTTCTGCCACGAAAAGTCAATTTTATTATGATTTCTAGGTTTTTTTTTCTAAAATAATTTTCTGAAAAAGATGAATATTTATTGCCAAGGTATGTATGACAAAAGTAAAGGATAGAATGTTCTCTTTAAAATTAGATATAGTTTATTTATAAACTCCGGCAAATCATGTTGCTGCGCCATTTTGAAAATTCATTTTCATCTGGTGGAGGCAATCTTGATCGCAATGTATCAAAATTAGGAGAAATATTGTAGATCTGAAACCTATTCGGAAGTGCAGGGAGATTATTTCGCTAAATGGCTGAATGCATACAATTTTCAAAATTGCATAGGAACGTATAATTTAAGTACTTTAAAAACAAAATTTTAACCGACTTCAATGCAGTACTCCGCCAAGCCACATGAACGTTTCCAATTTTTTTTCCAATTTACCACATGAACTGATTTCCGAGAGCAAATACGTTGATTATTACAGAAAAAAACCAAATCGCTGTATGTGGACCGATAATATTTGAGGACTTCCGTCAATTCCTCAAGCTTCTCAGAATCACCTTTGGCAGTAAATCATTGAGAAATTCCACAAGCCATCTGTGGTCTTCATCATCACTTCCACTTCACCAAATTTATGATTTCCGAATGTAAATACACGAATTATAATAGAAAACACCGAAATTACTACACTCGTGCCTTATATATATATTTGAGGAGTTCCCTCCATTCCTCATGATTCGCATCATTCAACTGGAGTTTTGAAAACAATGAGACCAACCTGGAAGCATATACTTTTAATTAAAAAAAGAATAGTACGAATCGGTTCATAAATGACGGAGTTCTGAGAAAACACACATTAAAAAAATATATTTTTGAAGTCGGTTAAAAATGAAGGAGTGTATAAATAAATTATACCTCATTTTAAGGAAGCAGAAAGCGGTTAAGTAAAAAAGTCATGAGAAAACTAACCTTTTAGCAAAAAAAATGCATAAAGCATAAAACATATAGACGTTTCGTGGCAAACTGCGCAAAAACAACAAGTGATAGCGCTTTGGTATGTATGAGACATTGATGACTAATTTATCAAGGATCATTTCGGTCATGAACACTTTTTGTGTATCTTTTATGGTTTTTCTTAAAATTAGTAATAACCGCGTTTTAGGACACTTGTTTGGGTGAGGGGGGTGCGGAGAGTGAATTCAATTTAATACTCTGTCCCTCCCTACACATCCCAATAGGTTTCAGAACTACAATATTTTTCAACATTTTCCATACATTGCGATCTAGGTTGTCTGTATTTTATTATCATCATCATCATCCTGGCCGATTTTGACCACGGCGACTGGAAATATGGTGACTGACGTAGCCTATCTTTGCAGAGAATGTGCGACCACATTCCCTACAGGTCATCGATAATTTTTCACCACCAGTGTATCGACAAAATATGTCAACGACTGTTGCCCATCACTAATCCTTGTGTGTACGTATATTTAGAAACTGCTTCCGCTTCCAATTCGTGCGATAAGGACAACTGAGGGCCTACCGCGAAAGGCATTCGAAGTTTCCCCTCTCTGTCATACTGACGAGTTCGTACGTAAGTGCGACAGAGAGGAAAAACTTCGAATGCTGTTCGAGGTAGGCCCTCTGCAGGTCGGACTAAAATTCCCACGCAAAAAATACGGAAATCGAGGTTTTGCTCTCGACTGTTTCCTCCTCCAAAACGCAACCAATCATTATAAAATTTTGGAAACGGCAAAAGAAAAAAATTATCTATGCCGCTACGTTTTAATTTTTTGGATATTTGTTGTCATATTTGTATACTGCGCCTTTTTTGCAGCGAATTCAATAAAGCCGTTTTTGCGATTTTCGAGTCGCTGTAAGATTCTTTAAAATAAAAATATCCAAAAAAGCAAAACGTAGCGGCATAGATATTGATGATATTGATCTTATTTGAAAAAATCATTACTCTAGGTTCAAAAACCAGGGAGGAAACAGTCGAGAGCGTTTGTATGGGAAAATCGCAGATAGCCATTCCTCTTAAACGTCATGTTAAACTGCCATATGAAGTTGTCAAACGAGTGAAAACGACAAGGTACTTAGGTGTTCAGCAACTTATGAGGCCGACTGTACCTACCCAACATTTTTCCGTCAACATAATCCAAAAGTAACCCTCTAGAGACGGCCCAAATCTTAACAGAAATAAAATCCCTCACATTCGAGTGCAAATGTTATCGTTGCGTAACACAATAAGGAAGGGTGACCTTTTGTTTGTCTGGGTCTTTTGGAATCCGCTTGAGCGAAAAGGCGTCCCGAATCTCGTAAATTTGGAATAAATACAATATCGTTTATTTTACATCGTGTTACGTAAAAAAACTTCTAATATTTGATTAGAATGATTGGATGTCTTGTTAAAGCCGCCACTGTTAAGCTATAGGCTTATATTTAAAGTTATTGGGCTACGGAATTATACCTCGCCAACCTAAGACGCTTCATTTCGCTTTCGTCCGAGACAAAACGAAGCAAGCGGCTTTTTTAGTCTGCGGAATTAAGTAGGTATACCTCGCCAATCTAAGACGCTTCATTTCGCTTTCATCTGAGACAAAACAAAGCAAGCGGCTTTTTTAGTCTACGGATTTAGGTAGGTATACCTCGCCAATCTAAGACGCATCATTTCGCTTTCGTCCGAGACAAAACGAAGCAAGCGGCTTTTTTAGTCTGCGGAATTAGGTAGGTATACCTCGCCAATTTAAGACGCTTCATTTCGCTTTCGTCTGAGACAAAACGAAGCAAGCGGCTTTTTTAGTCTGCGGAATGAGGTAGGTATACCTCGCCAATCTAAGACGCTTCATTTCGCTTTCGTCTGAGACAAAACGAAGCAATCGTCTTTATTAGTTTTTTTCTATAGATAGGTACGAGTACCTACTACTATTGGCTCTGTTAGAAAAGAACTCGGGAGCCAGTCCTTTTTAGGGTTCCGTACTCAAAGAGTAAAACGGGACCCTATTACTGAGACTTCGCTGTCCGTCCGTCCGTCCGTCCGTCCGTCCGTCCGTCCGTCCGTCCGTCCGTCCGTCCGTCCGTCCGTCTGTCTGTCACCAGGCTGTATCTCAAGAACTGTGGTAGCTAGAGAGTTGAAATTTTCACAGATTATGTATTTCTGTTGCCCCTATAAAAACAAATACTAAAAACAAAATAAAATTATTTTTTAAGGGGGCTCCCATACAACAAACGTCATTTTTTTGCCGTTTTTATAGATATTGGTACGGAACCCTTCGTGCGCGAGTCCGACGGCCGGTTTTTTTTAAATATTACCTATTTTTTTATTTAAAAATCTGCATTGACAAAAAAAACTAAGTCATAATTGATATATTCCAGTAAAATTATATCGATACTTACCTAAATATTGCTTCGCGAATTAAAGCTTTACATTTGGGAAAGCCCATGGATTAAATAAGACTTTGAAAGTTAGCTGATATTTTAATCTGAATAATTTGGCGTAGGGCACGAAAAAAGAAGCGAGAATTCGTCGGTCGGGGGAAAATTCGGATTTCGTCTGAGAAATCACAACCATAGAACAAGAAGATTTCATGCGCAATGAAGTCTTTGAAGCAATATCGACTCTTTGACGGCCAATAAAAGACTCAAATTACAACTAGCGCGAGTAAAAATTTGCTACCAAGTTACAATGAAAGCAATTTGGAATAACGAATGAGTTCTTTGAGAATTTAGATCGGTAGAGGAATTTAAAATGTTCTTATAACTTAAATTTCGCCCACCTTTGTGCCTACCAGTGGCGGCGCGTGATAATTTTCACTGGACAACGCGGAGCAAAAAAAGGGCTGTTTTTTGGATTTACGAGTTTGATAATATATATCAAGACATTTTAGGCAAGCCGGTGGAAATTACTTTAACCCTCGCTCCATCATTTCCACAAACGGGACGATGAAGCCCAGCGGGAGTATTTTGAATACGGCAGGGTAATGACTAAGGAAGCATTTCATTTCATCCAAATAAGGTGCAAAATGTAAACATATTTAGCTCGCATTGATGATCGCGTCAATACCTCCTTCCCTTTGATACTGAGCAAAGTATGAATACCAAAAAGTATAATATTGGATGCAAATAACCGCTGAGAACGGGCTTGTGTAAACATTTACCTATTAACTTGGGTAACGGGGGTACACGTCGCTTTAACCTTTAACCCTGTTAAACATAACACGGGCTGATTCAGTTGTATAGTCGACGTTAAAGACATGTTTACACTTTTACCACTTTATTCCATTGTGCCTTTTTATAACGGAATGAGGTATAATCTTTGGCGTCGATTATACCTCGCCATTTGTCACTTTTGGCACTCTTTGGCCTATGTCCAGCAGTGGACGTCTTTCGATAGATATGATGATGATAATGATACCTTGCCCTCTAGATTTCCACGCACGCTATGAACATATACGAAGATGATTTAAAGGAGTGCAATATCCTAATGTCATGTGATTAGCAGCTTGGATTATCTAAGAGGAAGAGTTTACTCATTATGACATTGTTATTCGAGTCAACAAAACAAGAGGAATTACAAATTATAGTTAAAGAATTCATAACTTCTGGTGATGTTTGTTCAGATTTATTGCCTACAAAAAAAGGTTCACAGTTTCAACATCAGCATATTCAGAATCACATATAAAACAACCGCATAAATGTTCTACCATGTCTAGTAACAAAAGTAAGTAAAGTAAAGTAAATTTTATTTGTAAAGCATAGGTAACAAAGATGGTACAATGGTAACAATGCGTATCACTATGTTTGGCCATTTAGGCATACAAATTTGCAAGCAGCATGCATTACATACTTATATATAGATAGTAGTAACTGAAAAGTCAGTTCTACGAGTACACGCTTTCGCTGGCAAAAGGGCGTAACACCATCTAACTTCAGCGCAGAATACTCTTTTCAATACACAGGCAGTGTACGATTTGTACGTCGTCGGAGGGATTTGTATCGATTGGCCTCCCGCCGCGCCATCGAGAATTTATCGGACAATTTTATTACAAATCTCTCTGCTAAGGGCGTCGGAAATGTTTACTGGACTATTTATAGCCGTGTAATAGCTTGAGCATCTCGTTTGGAAAGTAATTTGTAATGGATATTTATATACATTTTTAGGAGCCTCTTTCTTATTTGGCGTAGTTCTCGTAGAAGTAAGCTGTACCGAGTCAGTACAGAATCTTTAGGTACTACGCGCCTCTCTCTACACATGATATGACATATGTCAATGAGTGCTTTTTGTGGGTGGTACCTACCGCCCTGCTTTCGCGCAACTGACTGTGTATACGTAACAAGTAAGGGAAGATTCCCTTACGCCCTCCCTTCCCTTACGGCTAGATAGCCGACATCGGTAAAGTAGATAATACAGCATACGTATTTCGACCGCCATATCAGGCCTTAGACTAAACTATAATTTAATTGCTCCTCCGGATTATAACATAATTCACAGCCCTATTGGGATTACGTTGACATTTGAAACAAAAACCGCTCTCGAGTGTTCCAATTAAACAGAGTAAACTAAAACTAATTCATGTTGTTTTCAGAGAGTTTGCCCCGTTTAAGTTAACACTTAGGTAGTTACGTGAGAGAATAGTTAAATGCAATTTGTCACGTAGGTAAATACTCATAATCTGCCAAAACTAATATCCTGATCCCGACGAACAGTGAACGCAAATGATTTTTACGGTCATCTTTCTATGATCTTTAATTACGCTCGTGGAGTTGAGCATCGATTAGTAATGGGAAAGTTTTAATAGGGAAAATTTTCGACTGGTTCGAGTACCTTTTCTCGTTTAATATATTTCGAAGGAGTGTAATAAAACTATTGCAAGAAAAACAATATTATGATATAAAGTTGTTCCTTTTAGATAAGTTTTAATTATTTGCATGCTAGTATTATTGTTTTGTATTGTAATACTTATAGCAGAATAATTTTCCCAAATAATATTTTGTCACCTCTTTGTATATCATCATTCTAAGCAAATAAAGAAGTTTGAAGTTTAAACGGAATGTTACAAGTAATTTGTCCCAATTCCTAATTTTTGGACTTCATTTAAAATGTTTTTAATTAAGTCATTTACTTTACTTCGAAACAAGAACGTAGGTAAGTAGACAACAATTCGTACTCAATTGATCGTCCCACGTAGATGTAAAATTCCAAGGCATCGATACATAATATATGTATCATCCAGTGATTTTTCCGCGTATAATTCCCTGAATACCGCACCCGTCGAAGAAGCGTAGCTACGCCGTAGACAGCTACGAATGCCCAAGTAGCGTAGCCACGTAGCCCTTACGTGACATGCCTTTTTAGGGTAATCTTTTTCGATATTCCGACACGTACTGCCAGGATTGTGTGGCTGAGTTCCATTATTCATATAGTGTATGTGCAGAAAGAAATGAGGCGATAGGACTCGTCAACACTGCTGCTTGTTCGTCTCACCAAAGAATAACTGTACTTCTCATGACGGCGACGAAGGGTTGGACTAAGGCCGGCTCATCACCAGTGCTGCTAGTTTGTCTCGCTAAAGAATCACTTCATTTCGCTTGTCAGACCTTATTACCTCTCCGAGTGGCTGAGTCGCGGCTGGTGAACGGTAGGGCTCGTCGGGCTAGCTCCGCTCCTAAGCTGCTTGTGTCTTGCTAAAGAATTCTTCGCTTAAACTAGTCAATGGTGTGCTGTCATACCCGCAATGTTCACGAACCTTTATTAACAAGGTTGGCAGTTACGGAGATCAGAGCAGTCACCTTGGCTGAAATCGGCCGTGGAGCTTACCTCTCCGAGTGGCTGAGGGCTACGGAGGGAGGGCCCCGGCTTGCGGGGCGAGAGGGCTCGTCCGGTGGGCCCGGCTCGCCACCGCCGCTGCTCGTTTGTCTCGTCTGAAAAAAAAATCACTTTAGTTTCAGTACAGCAGTATCGGTGACAACAAATCCAGGTATCCACTAGACGATGAACGTCCCGCGACCCGTGTCGCCAACAATGTCAGACAGAATCGTGCAACTTCGCTCGACATGTGTGATTACTGATTACGGCAACATCGCGCGATACGAGATTTCATAGTTCCAGGCGACGAAGTCGTGGCCTTGCCTGCGGACTTGGAATTGGCATAGTTGCCGTTAGCAATACCTACTCCCATTTCCATGAATGCTGCCACCATGAACTTCTGTTTTCAGAAAAAGTAAGGTATAAAGTTAGTAAGTGACATGGGTGTAGAAAAGCATGGACATTTGCGTGTGCATCTGTTAACGTTTTTTTCCTGTTTGGTAAGTTAAGTTTAATGCAGAATAGATGTGTAAGTTTAAGTGAATTAAAAAACGACTAGCTGTTAATACCAAAATTAACAAATTATCCCCGGCAAGCGGGACGCACTAGGAATCAAACCGAATTGGTTTTAGTCCCAAAGGTCCATTTAGGAACACAAATTGTTATTTACCTAATAACAATCTAATCTTAAAACAGAACGACTACATTGACCGTTCGGTAAGCAATGTGACGTGGAGAGGGTAAACAGAGAATGTAGGTCATTCCGTGTCCTGATCTTGTTACCGCCCCTATTGACTTGGTAATGATCTACGAACGAAGGCAATTAGTGGTTTCGTCGAGAACGAGACGCGTTTTTCTGATTTGATTCTAAAGGTCAAGGTTGTTTCGCTAGCTGGCGAAATAAAGATGTTTTTCGCAGTGGGGAATATAACCTATGGTAACTAGCTTTTGCCCGCGATTACGTCCGCGTTGAACTCGTTGATCACCTCAGAGAATGTAGACGCCCAGACTAGGGCAACAAGAGGAAGTCACCGTTGCTATTGAGCTGATTCATTAGCAGTGAATCACCGCAGAGATTGTTCACAGCGGAGAATGTTCGCTCGACTCGTGCCTAATGGGGATGGCACGTATATAGCAGAATAACAGAATGTTATCTCGGTATATACTTGTCCGTTGGAGAACTCACCATGATGTGTTTGAGTTAATTCAACAACGCTAGTGATTCTTTTGGAATCGCAAGCGTTCTAATGAACGCTTACGACGGTGGCAAACCACCGAAAAAGTTGTAAAAAAAAAATAGGGAATAGCTTTACACAAATATGTAAATACTTAAGTACCTAAATACATAGAGAATATTCAAGACTTCATGTTCATCGCACAAATATTTGCCCTTACTTCGTAGGCAGGCACTACCTACCCACTAAGGCTAAACCAGTGGACATCGTAGAAGAAGAAAAGAATCCTCTCGCTTTGTACATGCTGGAGAACGTGAAGAACTCACCATGATGCCCTTGAGCTGATTCACCAACGGCGAATCAGCGAAGAAGTTGTTCACCGCGGAGAATATGTTTGCTCGGCTCGTCGCGCCGGAGCAGGCGTGCTACGCCCGCTCGTACCCTGCCAAAGACATTATTTATATTTTATTTAATCGTGTTTTAAATCAGCGCCTACCACGAACTTCGAATCTCGAACTTCGTTTATCTCCGTCTCTGTCGTTCGA
Organism: Epinotia brunnichana; assembly: GCA_963854355.1. NCBI lineage: Eukaryota > Metazoa > Arthropoda > Insecta > Lepidoptera > Tortricidae > Epinotia > Epinotia brunnichana. The sequence goes on from OY977954.1 coordinate 17,005,557, forward strand.
GTACCATACACCATAAGTGCGATAGGGACGGAGATATACGAAGTTCGAGATTCGAAGTTCGTGGTTATAGCTCAGGCGTGCTAGCTAGCACAACTTGCTGCTTGCGCGCGACTAAGCGTCTCCTGTCTCACTCACACTGTGTAAATTAGAAAGAGCAGGGTAGATTTTATGTCTCACGCCGCTCATATGTAGGTGATGCTAATGTTTAATTAATGACATATTTATATTACGCGTAAGATTAATTTCATTTTTGGTAGAAGCTTTTTAAGTCTCCATCATCAGATCAGCTCGATGCTACCATAATATTGAATTGTCATCCAAACTTTACCCTTACCCAAAATTTCGACTCAATCGGTTGAAGATATCTGCTTCAAAATTGAGTTGCAAGATTCCACCGGAACAAACATAGTTACATTACATACATACCTACATTACCTACATAGTTAGGTACATACATTGCAAGTTAATAGAAAGCTTATAAAAACTGACAATGATCACAATTTTACGGTGACAATAATTAAATGTATACCAATATGTCGTGAGTCGAGCACGAAGGTGAAGACGTGAAGATCAATACTGAGATTGATATACTCGTATGTAACTAGTTTTTAAGAACTATTGTCATACCCTACCAGGGTCCATTAGATACATTTTTGTTTTGTAACATCTATGTAAAAAAACCGACCAGGGCCAAGTGCGAGTCGGACTCGCGCACGAAGGTTTCCATACCATTATCAATAAAAATAATTATTTTATTCTATTTTTAGTATTTGTTGTTATAGCGGCAACAGAAATACATCATCTGTGAAAATTTCAACTGGAACTATCATCGGTATCAGTGAGATACAGCCTGGTGACAGACAGACGGACGGACAGCGGAGTCTTAGTAATAGGGTCCCGTTTTACTCTTTGAGTACGGAACCCTAAAAACCATCATGGTTTGCAATAAACGTTATTACTATTACCGTCAGATTATGAACACCGTCAGTTTTCTATAGGTTCTTGCTACGGAACGTATACAAAGACTAGGTAGATTAGGTTAGTTACTAGGCAGGTACGAGTATCTTCAGTTGCCCGAAGGGCAAACCGCGACGAAATGAATGGAATGAAATGGCCGGATAAAAAACTATCATGTTCTGACGGTATAGTTGAAATTATTCTGAAGGTATAGTTGAAATTATTTAAACTGAGCTGATCTACTTATCTTCAAAACAATACCATTCAAGTGAAACAATACGATTGTGTGGTCGGACGCGTGCCTTTTCAACCGACGAAAAAAACGGAGGAGGTTCTCAAGTCGACGCTTATATTTTTTTTTTTATGTATGACCACGCATAACTTTTGACAGAGTAGGTCGATTTTGATAATTATTTTTTTATTGGAAAGGGTATACCCCAAAGTTGGTCCCATATAAATTTGGAAAAAAAAAACCAACCCTAAGGGTAGGAAAATAGGGGATGATTGATTTTTCGTCGGTTAAAACTTTGTTTTCAAAGTAAATTATTTTTGCAAGAAAAAGGTTAGCGCCACATAAAATGTTCATTGAATAATGAACTCTATTGTCTTATTCAATAAATTCAAAATATTCAATGAGCAAATCTACAGCTCAGTTTAAATAATTTCAACTATAAGTGTAAATTATAAACCAACGAAAAATATTGCGTTAAATTGTGAAGTGTTTTGACAGTTCACAGTTTTTCGACAGTTTATAATATCGCGATTAAGATTATAAACTGACGGTGTTCACAATCTATCGGAGACATATATTATACAGTAGGTATATGAGTAGCATGATCGTCTAATAAATAATATAATTATTAAAGGATAATCTCACCCATCCAAGTAGCCTTATCATTAGCATAGTAGCTTTTATTGTTCTAAGTTCAATAAGGCTGGTGTCGATATATGTTTTTGTGTCAAGCATCATCATGAGTTCATGACTTATCACTTTTGTCACTCCAAACTTGGTAAACGATGTCATAAAAACATATCTCTCAGTCAGAAACATTGTAGCTCGAGTTAGTTCATACCAGCGTACTGCCGTTAAAAGTTTGTCAAATACTTTGTTGGAGGTGTTAATAGAGCACATAAAACTACGAATGAATGGGAGTCCACACAGAGTTCGTCGTTTATAGGGAAAAAATGTTTAACATGATTTCAAATTTAATAAAAAATATAAACGTAAAGTTTAATAAAAAAAATCTTCTCTGTCTTTCAGAATAAGGATGAAAAAGACATGAAGGGAACCTCATATTTTGTAAGTCGACAGCTTGCCATTTTTGGCTCTTTTTTTTGTATGCATATTTTATGATCTATCCCAATGTGGAAATTTAATATCTGATCTGACTTTTTCAGTTTAATTATAAATCGGGCCTTAGTAGGAAGTTAACTGTAATATAAAGAGCGAGCAATTAATTAATTATTTACTTAACAAACTCAACCGCCTTTTCTCGAAGATTGGTGGTTGCTTAATGGTAAGCCGATGATTCGGCAATTTCGGCGTCAAATATATTGGCAGGTACCTAAGCTAAAACTAATTTGGCTAAGTTGTATAGAAGTCTTCAGCACAAATATTTGAGTGATGTAGATATATGGATCGATATTAGATTGGATAGCTAGGAATGTGTTACTAGCATTTACCTATGTGCTAACACTTCTCTCTAAATATAACAATATATTCATTTACGCGTTGCAAGCACCTACCTTTTTAAACTGTGTAACAGACGAGAGTGTTGTATTGAACATTATGTTTAACTGTTTGACAACAAAGTTCAAATTTACTTGGATGAATGTTCCTTAAGGTGATACCGTGCATAACTATGTACCTAGATATGGGCGGAGCAACGCGCGGGGGCTTTCCCCGTTCCAACACGTTGCGCGGACGCCGAGTTCCCGCAATCCATCTATTTTTCGGGCGCTGAGCGCAAAGGCATGGAATCGGCTTGTTATTTTTATAAGGAATAATAGTGACATTATAGTAGTTTATGCGACTGTACATAATGAAGAGCATTAAACACGAGTGTGGGTTTAATGCTAATTATGTACAGTTACATTTAATTACATACACTATTTTATCTATCCACATATCATAAGCCTCCATGATGCATTCAGGAGCCACATATTATGACCGGCATCGCGGCGTCGTTTTCTGGCAGCTGTCGTAGTTTTTTTTTTAATTCAGAGACAAACTAAAGTCGGATCCAACTGTCATATTCATATCGTTCGATATCTACTTACGTGCGACATTTGTCAAATTTGTATGCAAATTGACAATTCATTTCGAACTACGTCATCTCGACTGATATTAGAATAGAGGTTAAATCAAATTTCTTTGTTTTTCAGAGACGTTCGAAAGGGTCTAGCAGGCTAAGCTAACAAGAGTGGCCCCCGCAAGGGATTTGGTTTTAATTTGAGGTGCAGTAGTGGCAGGACCTAAGAACACTGTATGCGTAATATCAGCCTTCGATCTTCTTTTGTTTCAGATTTATTCACGAAAATGTCAAAAAATCAAGGTAATTTTTAAACTGTTATTTTAGCTTAACCAAGCAAGAGAGAGTAACTAAATAAATTCAGAATTAAGGATCATAAAATGGGGTTCATAATGCATATTTTTACAGACATTCATATCCTTGAACTTGGATGAAAAAAAATTGGTTTTTTTTCGTTTCATTTTTTTGCCACTTCTATATATAATTATAAATTATAAAAATATATAACTATAAAAAAAATTACTTAATGAGCCACAATTGTCACCTACGTATACATTTAAAAAAAAATTGAGAAATCATGGTGCGTCATGTCAAAAATAAAACATTTACGAACGTATGTTTACTATATCATATCATATCAATACTATCATATTGATCAATGTCAATCGTCGAGTAAAACAAAGAGGCACGGCCGTTCTATCCTTTTCTCGAAGCTGTTCAGGCCATTTTCAACATCCTGTCATTTCGTACTGACTAAAGCCAGAACCCTGAATTTTCAGTAACAGGGCATAATATGGCTTACATATATTCTCAATAACATTTAATTTGAAATTTTAGTTTAGGAACAATTGCCCGTCAAAAATCCTTAGTTTTGTCACTGACATACTCACTGACTCACTTATAATGATCATCGTAATTCTAAGGTACTTTTAGCAGACCTACAATCTCCAAACTTTTAACATAATTAGTTTTTAGCCTATCCATTCATAAAAAACCTAAAAATATTGCAGTTTCCGTCACGATTCAGAGATATACACACTGCATAAGTAAGTTTGTAATCCTATACAAATACATGCGATTACAAAGTTACTTTTGCAATTACTTCCCTCAAAACTATACAAACGTTATTTGCGGTTGGTAAAATAACATTTCCATACAAAGTTGATAACTTACAAAGATAAATGAGATCCCATAAAAACATTCCATGTAAAAAATAGGCCAAGTCTCGGAACTCTTCTACAGTAAAAAATGGTGAGATATTTCGTAGAGCCAAGTCAGGCATTCGTATTGATCTTTATTTGCTTGCTAAATGATGTTTTGTGACTTGGCAATCACACTTACATAGTTTGAGGTATGCAACAATTTGTAAATGCAGTAAAGTTGTGTGATTCCCAAGTTGCAGAATTTTATTTAGCAAGCAAATAAAAATTAATAAGTATGCCTGACTTGGCTCTACGTAATATCTCACCACTTTTTACCGAAGAAGAGTTCCGAGACTTGGCCTATTTTTTACATGGAATGTCTTTTGTGGGATTAATTATTTCATAATGAACGAAAGAGGATGTTATACCTACTACAGACTGATTTGCCACTACTACTCTATTGATATGATATGATATAGTAAACATACGTTCGTAAATGTTTTCTTGACATGACGCACCATGATTTTTCAAAATATTTTTAAATGCATACGTAGTTGACAACTGTGGCTTATTAAGTAATTTTTTTGATAGTTGTGTTTCCGCAAGAAGTAGCAAAAAAATTAAGCGAAAAAAAAACCATTTTTTTTTGAATGAAGTTCAAGGATATGAATGTCTGTAAAAATATGAATTATGAACCCCATTTTATGCTCCTTCATTCTGAATTTATTTGGTTACTCTGGCTTGCTTGGTTTAGCTAAAATAGCAGTTTAAAAATTACCTTGATTTTTTGACATTTTCGTGAATAAGTCTGAAACAAAAGAAGATCGAACTGATCGAAGGCTGATATTACGCATAGGTACAGTGTTCTTAGGTCATGTCACTACTGCACCTCAAATTAAAACCAAATCCCTTGCGGGGGCCACTCTTGTTAGCTTAGCCTTTGAATGAAATAATATTATCGAAATCGATGTTATTATTTAGTAATAATAACATTTCCACAGATAAGAAATTTGTTCTTACAAAACAGTTTATTTTTATGGTGGTCTTAACGCATCATGGAGGGTTTATGATATTTGGATAGATAAAAATTTGGAACATCTTTGAAAAAAACCAATTTGCTTTAACCTCTATTCTACCATCAGTCGAGATGACGTTTTATTCGACATTAAATGTCAATTTCAAACAATCTGTACAAATATATCGCACGTTAGTTGATATCGAACGATATGACCGTTAGGACCCGACTCCAGTTTGTCTATGAATAAATAACTACGGTTGAGTGCAAGGAGCTTATAGACAACACTGGAGGTTGAACGCCTAACATCTGTTTGAAACAACAAAAATTGTTGATAAAATTAAATTGAGTCCGCCTCCATACAATTCAACATCAACGCTGCCGCCGAAGTTAACGTAAATAATTCCGATTCATAGACATAACATAAAGCACAAATTAGTTTAGGGATTTATTTCACAATGAATAGTCTATACTATATCAAAAATATCAATAATTACACATTTTCTGCAATTCACTAACGCCGATACGAGCGACACAGGTTGCACCCACGAAAGATGGGCGTCAACTGAATTGGTAGTAAGTTCTGAGACAGCGATTAGCGTTCCTGCGCGCGCGAAAAGAGTACAGAACGAGGTAGGAGTAACTCAACCATAAAAACGTATGCGCCAAATCGTATTAAACAGTTTTGCCAATTAACCAAACTAGTAACTGAAATTTCATCTTTGTGAGCCAAAGTATCGACTATTACGCTACTTTTAGTACAAATTCCGATTTGATATTCCTTCTCATTGAGCTTTAAAATAGGTTTACTTGCCAAAAAAGGGCTGACTTCAAAAAATAATTCTATCGAGGTTTTTGTCTTCAATCATGTTTTCATCTTTGTCACACCTTAAACAAAAGATCAGTAATCGTCAGTCGAAATGCTGGACTTATATTTCAAATATTATACGAGATATTTCAAGTTTAAAATGAGTATGCACAGCCTATGTAGCGTCTTAACTATTAATAGTTAACTAAAACCTTTTTATAAGTTTGATCTTGCCACTACGTTCTGTCAAGTTTGATAAATATAATGATAATGATAACATACATTTTCTTCGCTCATAATGATAAAAACTATAAATGTGTTATTCACCTGTCAATGTCAATGTGATCATTGCTATTTCTTGTATTCGTTTTTTTTTAAATTTTAACTCGTCCTTCCAAAATACAAGGTCAATTCTCCTAGTGGACGTATCTGTGGGCCATGTAGTGACATGACATTCATTATGACGGAATGTGTCATACTGGTCGACAAAGCAGATACTAATCTAATAACCTTATACTGAGCAAGCAAAAACAGATCTTAAGGTGGTCAAGCTTTTCATTCCGCGACGTTTCGGGCGGAACAACTCGAGAGAACTGTAAAGGAATTTCATACGAAATTGAACGCCTTGGCCGGGAAGTTTTTTTTTTATATTTTTATTCCACAATTTGTGGCACGGCATCATGGCGGTCAGCCATGAAAATTAGTTTGACTTCTTGGAGTTTTATTTATTTATTTCATTGCATGTTTGAGAAAAGCAATATACTCGTACATGCCTGGCCGTGAAATACCTACGCTATACCTACTCACCCGGCAAGCCCTTCTTTCCCGGCATCTGAAGTAATGTAAGTACCTACTATTATTTAACTTAATTATACTTATATGTATACGATTATCATACAGTACGGTAGCCTAGTGATTCAGGCATGCGGCTGTCAAGTGGCGGTCGTGACCAAATCCCGGCTCGTACCAATGAGTTTTTATGTACGGAATATTTACCGTTAAACTGAAAATCAGCGCTGTAGGTGTCTGACTGACACCTCAGCTCAGCATAATGCTGAGCCAGTGTCTGGTTCACTGCCGCAGAGACACACTTGTTACATGTTTTTTACTGTTATATTATTTTTTTTTGTTTAATATGTGTGCCCTGTGTGTTAGTGAATAAATGTATCTTTCTTTCTTTCTTTATTTATAATAACTACCCTATATCCTTCCCGGGGACTCAAACCAAATTTCATCTACTTAAATCAGTTCAGCGGTTTAAGCGAGAAGAGGTAACAGACACAGACAGACACACTTTCGCGTTTAAAATGTTAGTATGGATTCGGATAAGTGGTTCTGGAGATTATCTCCTACACACAATCTTACATAGCTACACACACACATACTTTAGATTAGTAAGTATAGGTATATGCTGTGTAAAAAAAAAGATTCGACTGGAATAAAATTAACTAGGTATCTACACATTATTTCTGATCTATAGACAGAGAATCTAACCAGAACAAAGGTAAATAAAAATAAAAAGGGTAGGTACTTTAAGACTAAGCCGGAATAATTCGAATCATAGCTTAGCTACACTTAATTAACGACATAATGACTGAATAGCCCGTAACACATGCAGATTGCTGAAACCGGATTAACCAAATCACATCGCCTCATTTTTGTTTCATAAAACCATACACGTGATTATTGCTTTTTCAACGTTTTATAGTATGGTTGAGTACATACCTCGGATTAAATGAAGACACTGAAGTTTTGTTATTCAAATGATCACTGAAACGCTACGCACAGGCTTATAGGGTGGTTTCCGAAGGACTGAAGATACTGGGAAGCTGTAGTAAGTGTCCGCGCATGCGTCATTCAGCAACGTCCACCGTAAAAAGACCTTTAATCAATGGGAAATTGTATAAACTTACGCTCTTCTTCAGATTGGTCGGAGGTCGCAAAGCTAGGTGAGGTAGACATGAGTTGGTTTTTATCTTTCGCTAACTCGGATTTCATTCACATATATTCTTGCAAAACGAATGTTATTTCTTTGGAGTAGAGTTGTTATTTCGATGGAACGTCCAGCTATGTTGGAATGTTTTGAAGGTTATCATAAGCCCGGCTATTTGGAGGTTGCAGTAGGTTGCAATTCTTTGAGGATGTCTTGATAAGATACCTACGTAGCCCTGCCAGCGTAGGTATATCAAAGAACACAGACAAACCCTCGGGAATAAAATATAGTCTACGACCATTCTATACACAGGTAACAGATTATTTGAAATCAGATAAGTGGTTCCGGATATTACATACATACATACATATAATATAATCACGCCTCTTTCCCAGAGGGATAGGCAGATATCACGGATCTCCATTTGCTACGATCCTGACAAACCACTTTCGCTTCACTCACTTTCATAACATTTCTCATACATGCTCGTCGGTTTAGGGTACTTTTGACCTGGCCTTTTTGTAAGATTACTCCAATTTGATCGGAGAAAGTTCGCTTAGGTCTTCCCCTTCCAACTTGCCCTTCGGTATATTAACCATATATATACAAATTTACCAAGGTACTATCTTTCAAACCGTAATGTCGGGTTTGAACAGTCCATACCTACCTAGTAGCCGCGGGGACCGTTGAGTAAACTATGGTAATAGGATTAAAGTGTGTTGTTAGCGATGAGCTAGCAACCCAACACTGCAAAAGTAACATTCTCTTCGTATTTAATTCTCCTACAATAGAAATGGCACTGAAAATTTTAATTAATTGAAATCTGTTGTCTGCTATGCTGTCTCAAGACCAGAGTCTTTGACCAGTGTGTGTTGCCAGTGATGATATGGCACTGAAACGTGGCCGCTTACTATGGGCCTCATAAGAAGCCTCAAAGTCACCCATAGGGCCATGGAGAGGGCTATGTTGAGAGTTTCTCTGCGTGATCGCATCAGAAATGAGGCTATCCGCAGTAGAACCAAGGTAACTGATATATCCCTCCGAATCGCTAAACTTAAGTGGCAGTGGGCAGGGCACATTGCACGTAGAACTGATGGCCGTTAGGGTGAAAAAGTTCTCGAGTGGCGACCACGTACCGGAAGGCGCGGCGTTGGTAGGCCCCCCACAAGGTGGACTGATGACCTGGTATAGGTCGCGGAAGTCCGCTCGATGCGGGTGGCGCAGGACCGGTCACTTTGGAACTCTTTGGGGGAGGCCTCTGTCCAGCAGTGGACGTCTTTCGGCTGATATGATGATGATGATGTTGTCTGCTAAGTTGCTAACACTATCGCAGCCGTGGATTTTACTACCTACTTACCTGCGTGTAATTTTACGCTTTATTTCGAACTAGCTTTTGTCCGTGAGCGTGACTCCGTCCGCGTGGAACTAGTCTATATCGTAGCTCCATACAAACTGTCACCCCCCATTTCACTCCCTTAGGGGATGATCTCCGGGATAAAAACTACCCAAAGTCCTTCTCTGGGACTCAAACTAAGTATCTCTATACCAAATTTCATCCAAATCGGCTCAGCGGTTTTAGCGTGAAGAGGTAACAGACAGACAGACAGACAGACACACTTTCGCATTTATAATATTGAGTAAATAAGTAAATGTTGTATACTAAAACTTCTCCAGAATGTGACAAATACTTTTCTGGAAACCGCATCAAAATCGGTTCAGCCAAATGCGAGATAATCGCGGACAAACATACATACATACAAACATACGGGTCAAACTGAGAACCTCCTTTTTTTAACCAAGTACAAAAAAGGAGGAGGTTATATGTTCCGCTGTATGTATGTGTTTTTTTATGTATGTTCGCCGATTCCTCCGTCAATTGTGGACCGATTTCCAAAATTCTTTTTTTATTCGAAAGAGTATACTTCCGTGGTGGTCCTATTGTCACCAAATCAGGATCTGGTGATGGGATCCCAGGGAAATTGAGGGCAACCCTCAAATTTTATAGGCACGCATGTAGTGATTTCGGTATTTTCTGTTATGATTTGTGTATTTACCCTCGGAAATCGCACTTTTCGTGAAGTGGAACTGATACTGAAGACCACAGATGACTTATGGAACTCCTCAAAGATGTGTTCGTTAAAGCTTCTGACATGATTCCGTTGAAGTAGCAACTCATGAAATGGTAATTCTCAGATCCTTTAGGAATCGACGGAACTCCTCAAATATTATCAGCCCACATATAGCGACTTGGGTTTTTTCTGTAATAATCAACGTATTTGCTCTCTGAAAGCAGTGCATGTGGTAAATTGGGAAGGAAATGTGGAAATGTTCATGAACCTATGTGGCTTGGCAAAGTACTGAATTGAAGTCGGTTTAAACTTTGTTTTTAAAGTAATTATTGATACCTATGTATAAGTAGGATAGGATGGATTTTGGCGGTATACTTAAGAGTCCCCGGCAAGCTCAGTTCTCCATGCAAACGTAGTTATGTCTTCTCTCCCTCTCACTGAGCATAAGCGTGAGCGAGATAGAAGTGCGTGTTTTTTTATCATTTTTTTTGATTTATTTAATACAATTTTTTGTACATAGTTACTGTGTTACACATAAAGGCACTATTTAAACCCTGGAAGGTTTAGGCAATAGTTGGCGAGATCGCGCGGTACATCCCGCGTTCCTTAAGTTAGTTAAGTATAATATAACAAATTGCTAATATTGACTACAATTTATTACTTACCTTCATCTAAACTTAGGTAGTACTTTTTAAGTACCTAGCTTCTTACATTTGTCATGACTAATAATGGTATCGGTTAGGTCCTGTACCTAATAAGTTCTTGGGCAGGTTATTTAAGATAGATCGAAGTAAGTGGTTAATAATTATGTTACCATAAGTGTTAATGTTGCGTGGCAATAGGTATGGTGGCAAGTAATCTAACGTACGTAAATTATTAGGGCGTGTTTTTTTTTCTAATGAGGGTATGATTTCACATTCCTCAGTTAGTAAGGACAAACAAAATCTATTGAACACGTTAATGACCTTGCAGTGTTTGAATAGGCCTGTTTTATTATAACGGTATTTTGTTTTAACAGTATTAGGTACCATTGTTTTTACCAGTGCAAGTTGTAATTTATATATTTGCGTTAAGTAGGTTTTGTATGTCCTCCCGTAAATTGTAATAACAGTTCGGAAGCCCGGATATCATATTTTTTTTAATTTTTATTTTTATGCGTTTAAATAAATAAAAAGTAATCACTAAGTTCCCTCAAACATGATATTGCCGATTTCTAGAACTAATTTTAATATGTTTAGCTTTTGTGCATAATTAACGAATGATTTAAGTGTATTTCGTGTTTTTTTTTCTATCGAGTGAAAATTGCTTTTTAATCATGTTTCGAATCACTGATCTCGCTGCAGAAAAGCCTCAAGATTCGTATTTTTTTTAAACCATTATTATTATAAACAGACAGACGCATTATATTGTTTCAAAAACTCTGTTCGCTTAACTTCGCTGAACCTACGGCGCCTTAAGAGTCCCCGGCAAGCTCGGATCTCCATACAAACGTAGTTACGCTTTCATTTTAAAACGACTAGCTAGTTTGCTCTGAAACTTTGTACTTAGAATAAGTTAAGGTATATCCAGGTCTGTAGTTAGTTTATGTAGCTTCCGATACCATAGTAAAAAACAAATAAAGCGAATTTTAGTTATTCATACAAAACTAGTTTTTGCTGTAGGTATTTCGTTTGTTTTATAAACTGGAGCCATACAAACTAATTACAGACCTGAGACCTGAGACCTGGATATATCATTGTATATGCAAAGTTTCGTTACAATCCAACACGTAGTTTTAAAATGAGAACGAAACTCCGTTTTTATGGGAAGGTGAAAGTCGGCCGTGCTTGCCGGGGACTCTTAATAGTGCGTGTTTTTAGGGGATTCCGTCAAACAAATACTTCACTTTTGGATACCGGCGCCATACCAAATTAAAGCTAAATAAATTGTCAATAGTTCTTTGATACAAAAAAAAACAAAGAAAACTCTAAGGACTTTCAGACTTTGCGGCAAAACTACTAATATGTTAACAAGCAGCTTGCACGTACAATTCGCCTTTGCGCAGGCAAGGTCATTTGCGCCCGAAGTTTGCCGTCTACTGTAAGTATTATATGCCACTAACGAGCCCCCAACTGAATGTCATCTATAAAACTACTCGGGTCTTCTTTTATCAATTGAAAATACCATTCAAAATCTATAAATAGAAACATTCGATACTTAACTCCGTCGTCAAGTTTTGTCGCTCAATCATTTGGTAAGTATGACAAATCACCCCTCTATAACTTTTGTTGTCTATTTGTGTCGTGATTGTGCATGATTGGGTGATTCCGGTGACTTTCGAATTAAGATCCTTCTAGGATCCAAAGACGATTATTATCTAATCTACTTGATTCTCAATCAGCTTTCAGCAACATACTTAGTCGATCGGTAATTAATAAGGAATACGGCTTTCAATCTGGAGGTTGTGGAGTCGAACCCCGGCTCATACAGTCAAGGGCACCAATATGTATACACTCAAAGTTTCATAAATATGTATACTACAACCTTAGTGTTGCAGAAATAAGGTCTGTGTTATAGTCCAGGCAATGAACTGACAACTTGTATGGAAAAAAATACAAATTTGGAAATCTATATTATTATTACGCGAGGTCGATTTTTGTACATGCCATCAGATCTACAGTTATGGTCCAATTTTGATAAATTATATGTCATTCGGTTCGTCTCATGCTGCAGATTTGCAATAAGGTCATCGATTTTTAATTTTTTATCGGTAAGGTACTAAAATTTTAATTTAAAAAAACTACTGTGCGTTGACCACGTGACTTTGGCTGCGTGACATCACGTGACGTAACGCCTGGTTTGACTTGAGATGACAATGTAAATAAACTTAAAATAATTTAACTCAAACCTTCAGTAAGTTCTTCAGCATGAGAAATTATAAATGTTGAGTCGGCCACATATGGATACAACACTAAGAAAATTAAGAAAATAGAAAATTAACGATCTTAATGACGATCATATTTACAAAAACTGTCAGACGTATTGTGTCAACTATGGATTATTTTTTTAGTGACATAGAGACGTCAGTATTATTTGCCATGTATTTTTTACTACAAAAAGTTTATATACACAATTGTTTTCCCATATTCGAGATGTTGGGAGAAGAATGAGGTTTAATTAAATCCATTAATTGTCTTGGACCCCATAGATGGCTGTGTTAACCTTACGCCGAAAGGCTCGCCTAATTTCCAGTAGGTACCTACCTGTAAAGATGTAGAAAACGAAACTCGATTATAAAATTTTCTTTTCGGATGCCGGGGACTCCCATTGGCGACTTTGTTGACTTGACTAAATTACCATCCACATTATTTCAGGTTCAGATAATTATAATTTAATTACAGGTAGGTTATAATTGTAATTTGTCAAACCGATATGACTTAAATACTGGGAAACATAAATTAGTAGGTATTAAACTATTTAGCGGTATAAATTGTCAAATGCAACTAAATATAACCGGTAAAATATTATTTTTCTCAAAAATGGCCCGCAAAGTGGACATAACTCGCTACATATTGGAAGGTAAAGTGTATAGTTTAAGGCCAGATCAAAATTAAAAAATAAAAAACATTGCAGGCCGCCTGGAATGTTACATATAAATTCCTTTATTTGTCGAGTACCAAACTTTTTAAAAAGTAGAAACTGGCACATAAAAGACGGCACAGGTCGTATTCAGCCAAATCAAGTCGTATTTTTCTGTTGCAAACGCGACATTATTGCATGTGTCATAAAAAGATTGCGTTTTTCGGTGGAAAAATACACTTGCGATTCTGTTTAAAAAAATATTATGACGTTTAATTTTATGAAATTTGTAGTATCCTCAATTTTTATTTAATAATAACGCTTGATTTCAATTTAGTCTTTTTTATTCCCCCATTTTTGAGAAAAGCACTATATTAGCCTCAGCCGGAATGGCAATTGCAGGCTTCGTATTATAATTAAACGGACTCTCAAGCTCGTCCGTTTAAACAAAATACTCAGCCTGCAATTGCCTCCTTCCCGGCCACGGCAATAATGTACTATTAAACCATTAACGATCCCCGATTCAGTATTCTTTGATCTGTGGCGATACTAATAATAAACAGGTGTAATATCTGTGAAATGTAAGTTTGTATGTTGGGGGTAATCTCAGAAACTATACCCATCCCATTCTAAAAACCCTTTCTTCAGTAGGTTATATTTAGAATGGACCTACAGGATGTGCTATATTTTTATACCGTTGCTTCGCCTAGATTCTTTGTATACCCGGCGGAGCCGCGCGGGTAGCTAGTAATTTTTAATAGCAGATGTTTTCTTTGTAATGGATAGGTATATTATCAATTAAATAGTTAACTAGCGACAAAATCCAACAAAATTTCAGACATCAAAAAAATGATAACTTAACTAGCTTTTGAAAAGTCAGAAAAAATATTAATAGATGGATATCTTTATTTTGGTTCATTTACATTTGCTCTATAATATTGAATATAAATAATAAAAAAAAAACAATTCAAGCATTATTTAAATCTATTTAAATACTTCCGGATAGAAAGATTGTTGGATTCTTGAATAAAACATCTTAGAATAATGTTTTAAAATGATATAAAGAAAAAAAAACGCTATTATAAATTAATGTTTTTCAAAACCGTATTTTGCCTGGAGTATTATTATTGAGACGTTGTGGTGTATTATACATATTGGTGCCCTTGACTGCAATAAAAACTTGGGTAGGTACGAAATATCATATGATATAGACGGTAAGTAACTTTTTGGTGTTGGATTCGTGAGGAGACTGGTCTAATCCCAATAAGGTTTTTTTTTAGGTTTCCGTACTCAAAGAGTAAAACGGAACCCTATTACTAAGTCTTAACTGTCCCTCTGTCTGTCTGTCTGTCCGTCTGTCACCAGGCTGTATCTCATGAACCGTGATAGTTCGACAGTTGAAATTTTTACAGATGATGTATTTCTGTTGCCGCTATAACAACAAATACCTACTAAAAAACAGAATTAAGTAAATATTTATAGATAATGGTACGGAACCCTTCGTGCGCGAGTCCGACTCGCATTTGGCCGGTTTTTACACGACTGCCCAACGAAAAGGAGTGTAATGTTTTCAGGTTTAATGTGTGTATGTCTTATTCTTTAATCCACCAGAACTAGTCAACGCCTTAATTTTATTTCTTACTCAACGAAATTACGATAAACATAGTAAGTCCTCGTCAAACTAGATAACAGCTTGTTGGTGAATATTGTTTACTTACACTCTTTATAATCATATTTTTGTATCTATATAATTATATGTTTACATTATTTATGATTTTAATTTTTTATGCTTAATATTAGCGGTCTAGTTTTCCCTCTGAAGTGGAAAGTCAGATGGCTGTCGCTTTCGTAAAACTAGTGCCTATGCCAAATCTTGGGATTAGGTGTCAAAGCGGACCCCTGTCGAAACGATGTTTTCCTTCACCGAAAGGGCAACGATAAATATTCCGTACATAAGTTCCGAAAAACGGAACTTCCGAAAAGCTCATTGCTTCTAGCCGGGATTCAAACCCACGACCGCCGCATGCCTGAACCTCTACGCTACCGTAGCTTTTAAGAACTAGGCCGGGCCGTGCCGACACCGTGCCGCATACGAGCCTCGGCAGTAGTTGGTATGGCTCGGCCAGGCAAAAACGCCGTCGTCAATAATTTACTTTAAAAACAAAGTTTAAACCGACTTCAATTCAGTACTTCGCCAAGCCACAAAGTATATAAAAAATTCCACATTTCCTTTCCAATTTACCACATGAACTGCTTTCCGAGAGCAAGTGCGTTGATTATTACAGAAAAAACTAAGTCGCTATATGTTGGCTGATAATATTTGAGGAGTTCCGTCGATTCCTCAAGAATCTCAGAACTAACACTTCATTAGTTGCTACTTCAACGGAATCATGTCAGAATCTTTGACGTACTTTACATGCTTGAGGAGTTCCATAAGTCATCTGTGGTCTTCATCATCAGTTCCACTTCACCAAAATTACGATTTCAAAGGTTAAATACACGAATTATAATAGAAACTCCGAAATCACTAGGGTTGCCCTCAATTTCCTTGGGATTCCATCATCAGATCCTGACTTGGTGACAATGAGACCACCTCAGGAGTATACTCTTTCGATTAAAAAAAGAGTTTTGGAAATTGGTCCACAATTGACGGAGAAATCGGCGAACATACATTACATCTGTGAGGAGTTATTTAAGTCATGTGTGGTCTTCATCATCAGTTCCACTTCACCAAAATTGTGATTTCCGAGGGTAAATAATAATAGAAAATACTGAAATCACTACACGCGTGCCTATAAAATTTGACGGTTGCCCTCAATTTCCCTGGGATCCCATCATCAGATCCTAAATTGGTGACAATGGGACCACCTCGGGAGTATACTCTTTCAAATAAAAAAAGAATTTTGGAAATCGGTCCACAATTGACGGAGAAATCGGCGAACATACATTAAAAAAAAAAATACATACAGTGGAACATATAACCTCCTCCTTTTTTTAAGTCGGTTAAAAACGGCCCGGGCCGTTCTGGCGTGAGTCATGCTTAAGACGATGAAAATTGAAAATGACAAAAAAAACAATCAATGATGATTGAGTCATCATCATCATCATATCAGCCGAAAGACGTCCACTGCTGGACATAGGCCTCCCCCAAAGAGTTCCAAAGTGACCGATATAGCCCTCCGAATCGCTAAACTTAAGTGGCAGTAAGCGGGGCACATGGCCGTTGGGGCGGAAAGGTTCTCGAGTGGCGACCACGTACCGGGAGGCGCGGCGTTGGTAGGCCTCCCACAAGGTGGACTGATGACCTGGTAAAGGTCGCGGGAGTCCGCTGGATGCGGATGTCGCAGGATGATTGAGTACCTATAAGTATATAGGTATTATTTTTTATTGGTATGACCAACATTTCATTTCTTTATAATTTAAGATAAGGATCTCAACATCTCAACCCTTTCGGCACGGTAGGGTCCTAATTTATTTTTAATTTGTACGGGTATTCTTCTAATATCCCGCTAATGCTAGACGGGGGATGGAGGGGTTAGATTAGAAATAGAAAAGTTGCGACGTTGGCGTTACGTTATAAAATTAGAATACCGAATATATTTTTAACAAAAATCGGTTTTATAATACATACTATCCAGTGCAGCGCGAAATACCATTTCATTATTTATTATGCGTTTATTAATTTTAATCGTTACGTTATATATTAAAAACGAACTAAAAAAAAAGAAGCGGGTTGTGTCGGAGATACATCCGTTAATTAAGTTTAAGTGGATACTTCTTTGTTGGCTATGGAACCCTAATATATTTGAATTAATTCACTAAACTCTGTATAAGTACATACCGATAAATCGGTATATATGGCAACATTGACTGACGTAGCTCATTTGACTCCCGATACATTGAAAATGGCGGTCATTTCAGCATTATTTTCATGTCCGCTACATAAACTAAATAAAATTTTGTGATTAACAACTAATGGCAAATAAAGAAGGATTAAAACATGTAAAAAACAATGATTTGAAATCAGATTAGGCTTCTCTACAAAAAGTTATTCCGGAAGTCACGTGATACATTTTGAACTGTACCCCTATACAAGAACGCGAGCAAAGAAGTCTCCACTTCAAAAAAAAATAGAAAAAATAGAAAACTTACTAACTAACTAAACTTAAGCTAAACATAATATTGAATATCATCTGATAATTATCACGTTATGCTAGAAGCAAAAATGGCCCGGAACAACACTGTTTTAATAGTGTTGAGACCGTTTTAACATTGCGTCGATGGAAAATAAAAATATGAAAATCAATTAGGTATTTCATATAAACAAGGAAAAATATAAACGTTATCGCCTTCTCCACCATATTTCATTATCAGGTCACCCAGGCCAGGACATAATAGTTACAAAAGAGATCATTCAGAAACATCGAACAGAATGTATTTAGACCAACCGCGGCGTTCTGCACAAGATATACTGTTTGTGCGAGTCCGTTGAACCCTCTCTCGGTCGTTTCGATAACCGAGACGCATCACTACCAAGGTCGAATGAGTCAGTTCGATCCATTCATTCGTTCAACCGGTCCTCCATTCGTTCAATTACTTAGGCATGCGCGCTGTGGCGCGTTATTCATTCGGGTATCGTCCGCGACTCTGCTAGGTTATTTTTACGGAAAAACTAAATACAAATAGAAAAAAATGGAATTCGTTGGCAAGAAATACAAGATGTCGGCGTCGGAGAACTTCGACGAGTTCATGAAGGCTCTGGGTGAGTTATTTTATTTGTTTTTAGTTTAGTTCGTGTAGAAATCGATGCCGGCCGGCTCCGCCGGTCGCGCCACGTCTTTGCGTAACTTTTCCAGCCCGTTATTTAACCGGTTGATTGAGCTTTAACTATGTGTTTTAAGATGATATCCAATTCAGTTTCTTGATCATTGTGTCGACTGAACTTAGTAAGTATACTAAATAAATAAATAAGTATGCTAACCATACTTAGTTACCATTTGAAGCCCACATTATTTTATTAGGATGGGGGTAGGTTAAATATTTTAATCGACTTTTATCGAACTTGGCTACTAAATTTACAATGCAAATACCCGTCGCATGCATTCGCTTAGAAGCCGATGTACCTAACTTTGAAATCCTACAGGTGTTTATAAGACACGTGTTAGGTATGGTAGGTTTCAGAGTCTAAGATAGTTCCATCTTACTTTTAATAATTAATGTTTGTACCTACCTTCCAAGAAAATAACAGGTCGAATTATTAATTGACCCGCAAAATTCAGGCCCATAAAAACAGTGCGGGAAAAAAATTACCTATTTATGAGCCGTATATTAAATTGATTTCTTTATTAAATGACTGACCTACATAGTCTTACATTGTGTACCTATGGCGCCCTAAATTACCTATATCTTTCGGTCAATCTAGGTGGCAATTTCACTGGCGACGTAATTACCATTATGAATTCAGTGACACTGCATTGTAATTGTAATCTAAAATCTACCCGCACCGCTGCCATTACGCGGATAACGATCTACCGTGTTAGGTAAAAACTATACGCTACCACAGTATTTGTTTTAAAAACAAATTGTGGACTTATGAAGAGTAATTTATCCATTGGCTGGCATTTGATGTTCGGGCGATACCAGTGTTCGGGTCCATCAGCTCTAAACTTCCAACAAAAGATTTTCCATAAAGATAAAATCCTGTAGGTCTTTATAGGGTTCCGTACTCAGAGTAAAACGGGACCCTATTACTAAGACTCCGCTGTCCGTCTGTCTGATACCGTGATAGTTCCAGTTGAAATTTTCACAGATGATGCATTTCTGTTGCCGCTATAACAACAGATACTAAAAACAGAATATAATCAATATTTTTGTAGATAATGGTACGGAACCCTTCGTGCGCGAGTCACTTCTCAGTTTTCTCAATTCTCAGTTCGTTGCAGTTGTGTTTCGCTTATGATTCGAATAGACACTTATTAATATTCCGAAGTATCATTTGTCAACTAGATTTATATCCCGCTACACCAAAAGATCGAAAGTATAGCATGTCAAATTCCGTTTCCTAACGCATTTCGCGGGGTGCCTATTCCGCTCTAAGGGACACAAGCTAACCATAAAAAGTTGAAGTTTTAAGATATATTACGTTAGGAATTAGGTATTCTTCGTTATTCTTTTTCTTCTATTTTCCTTTAAAAAAAAAATATGGTCTTTATATGTATATTAAAATACAAGTTAGTTTAATTCTGTTTTCGGTACGATTGGGCGGAAGTATTACACAATCTCTTCAAAACGTTTAGCAGGTTTATATTATATCGACAAGTGTAGAGTAAATGTTTTAATTTTCTCGTAACGCTTTATGTAAAGTAGAAATATTTTGTTATATGTGGCAAGTTAATATTCAATTAAATTTTTCTTTATTATTTCCAGTCCTATAATGTGACGTAAGTGATGAAATTCTAGTAATAATTTTAGATTTATACAGCTGAGGTATGGGCATAGTATGGTATTCTTTGGTTATAACCTAACCTACCATAAATGCAATTATTACGATTGTTTTTTCTTTACTGCGGGGGGTTCCGCCCCTCTCGTGGGGCCCCTTGCTCCCCCCCTTTGGCCTTTTTAAAAACTCGTGCAGCACTTTAGTCGGTATTATGAGATTTTATGACGGTAAAATGATATGAGGGAAAATGAGATTTTGATTTAGATTAAGATGAAGTAAGCGTAGCATCGGAATTGTGAAAAGGTAGGAAACAAATCGGTTGTCAAATAATAATGTTGGCAATCGTTCTTCTGGTTATTGACGCGGGAAAACGGTAATGTGGGAAAACGAACCAGCGGCATTTCAAAAGTATGATAAACAAAGTATATGGGTTATAAGAATTCGGTGAACCGTTTTCTTCGAGACTTCGATAGGTTACCATAAAATGCAATAAACAGTGCAATTTTTTTTTATGGGTGCCATAACATACATAATATGGTCCTGGGTTCGAATCCCGGTAAGGGCATTTATTTGTGTGATGAGCTCGAATATTTGTTCCTGAGTCATGGATGTTTTCTATGTATTTAAGTATTTATTTCTCTATATAAGTATCCATATCGTCGTCTAGTACCCATAGTACAAGCTTTGCTTAGTTTGGGACTAGGTTGATTTGTGTAAGATTGTCCGCAAATATTAATTTTTAATTTTTAATATGAATTTAATAGTAAACAAGTGTTAATATTATAGACAAATCGTGTGTTAATCGTCGTGCGATTTTAAGGAAACCCATTTTAAAACCACATTGTTAGGTATGTTTGAAAATAATTGAATGATCGAAATAAGTAAAAACATTACACTATTTCCCATTGATAATGTAGTTAAAAGAGGAAACGTAAACGAATTTGTCCGTAAAAAATCCAATGTTATATGGAATGGGAAAGAGCATCTTGCCCAAAAACGCGCGGACTTCTGCCCAGTGTTGCCAGTTGAAAAACCCCAGATATTTTCATTTCAAAGGTCAATATCTCGAAAATGGCTATACCGATTTTGTTGAAACGTAGCTAAGAACCATCTCCATCACGTCAGCTTTCGGACAAAAAAACCGCATTAAAATCGGTCCATTCATTTAGCAGCTACGATGCCACAGACAGGCACACAGGCACGTCAAACTTATAACACCCCTCTCTTTGCGTCGGGGGTTAAAAATTGTAACTTGTAACTGCGTGACATGGGCCTTAGTAGGTACTTAAGTAATTATTAAAAATAGCCATTTTTCTCGGACTAAGGTTTTGTACACCACATACGGCACATAAATATTTACTCCTACCTACTGCATTGTGAATGAGGAAAAGTAGCAATCGATTGTCATTTTTTTGACCGAAATTAGGGTCTATGCTGCGTTTTTTAAACGCGCCGTCGACGCGCGTTTGTGTTGTGTCAAATCATGTGTAAATCGTCAGAAACGCGCGTCGGAGGCGCGCTTAAAAACGCAGTCTGCATAGGATGTTATAAATACAGTAATCAAGCGATTGTCATTTTTGACCGCAATTTATATGCAAAGTATTTTTTTAAATCTAATAATATTGATGACTCTCGCTCTTTAAGGAGAAACCAGCATTAAATCAACCACATATTGTTTCGTTTCGTTTCAAAGTCTACACAATCAAGTTCATGGTCGCTTCAAAAACATATTAAACTGGCAAGTCTGGCAACAATGAATTGACAACATTTCAAACTATGTAATGATGCCTAATTCGAAAACGATTTCGGTAATTATGTTACCTGAACGTAATAAAGTAGGTACCTTTTTTTTTTTTTATACGTGGAGAAAACCTGCGAACCAGGTACCCAATCATCGGGGGCTGACTGGGTTATGTGGTATTTCTATCCACTAAAAACTCCACGGCGGCCGGCATCTGCGCTCTCATGCGCAGGACTCCAGGATCTCATACTGAACGCACTGGAGCCCTCCTCGCGCCTCGCCACATTTGGCTCGTCCTAGGATGATGATGGTCGCCTTCCCTGGGGTTTTTAGTTGAGTGCCCCGGCCCCCGCCAGGATCACTGCGACCCCGATGTCGTCTTTAGTCGCCTTCTACGACAGGCGGGGGAGACCGTAGACCTATTCTTGTCCGAGCCTACACGGGTAAAGTAGGTACCTAGTTTTCAGATTTCATTTCTCAATCGTTTTTAAAAAGTGACGTCAATACTACGACTGTCATATGAAAGATGTGCAAGCTGCCATACAGAGCCGTAAACGTTGACGTCATAATTTGGTTACGACCTTCTGAAATTCTCTACTTATCAATGTGATATTGCTGAATGAGAATTACAATTTAGGGAGAAATAAAAAAACACGATCCGTTTAAAAAAACATTTTCTAGCGAAATAAATCATAAAATGGCACACTTGAAAAAATTAAATGTTGTCAATTCAGTAAGGTAGGCATAGATACCTGTTTATTAACATTACTTAGAGGCTATAAAACTCGCGAGCATGTCTTTAGGGTTCCGTACTCAAAGAGTAAAACGGGATTCGACCCTATTACTAAGACTTCGCTGTCAGTCTGTCACCAGGCCGTATCTCAAGAACCGTGATAGCTAGAGAGTTGAAATTTTCACAGATTATGTATTTCTAATGCCGCTATAACAACAAATACTAAAACCAAAATAAAATATTTTTTAAGGGGGCTTTCATACAACAAACGTGATTTTTTTGCCGTTTTTATAGATAATGGTACGGAACCCTTCGTGCGCGAGTCTAACTCGCACTTGGCCGGTTTTTCTTTTATTTGTTTCATGTAACTTATCCTTGGTCTTCCCCTTCTTCGCTTGCCTTCTACCTTTCCTTCCATGACGTTATTAATAAAAGCGTCATGTCGTATAAGGTGACCAATCATTTTCCCTCTCCTGTTCTCTATCGTTTTTATCAGTTTCCTTTTCTCTCCCACTCTTCTCAGCACTTCTTCATTTGTGATTTTTTTCTGTTCAGCCAATTTTCTCCATTCTACGCCAACACCACATTTCCAATGCTTCTAAATATTATTTATCTCTTTGAATCATGGTCCACGATTCACGTCGTCAAATGATTATTACTTACACATAATTATTAAAGTGGTCATACTTTTCGTCTCATTTTTAGTTTTTGCGGCCATCGTAGACGAGCTATAATTGTATGTCCGTGATAGGAGCAACGTCGGGTGGACTTTGAAACGCATTCTGGACTCGGAAATGTGCCAATGTCACGTATTGCTTGGTTGAACACCAATTTACTATATTAGTTTTTTGGTGACAATGCACAATTATAGCACTCTGATGCGACAACTATGTTAAGTCTTTTTATTTTGGGATAGTTTGGCGGTTACGTGTCATTTAAGCTGGCGGCTGCCTAGATTTAGATACAGATTTATTTATTTCGAGATGAAAATTACAATAAGGTGAAGTTTTGTAATTGCATCTAGGTATATCTGTTTGGTAATTGCAACTAGGTATATCTGTCTGGTAATTGCAACTAAATTTAATAATGCCCTCTATGATAGTGATCATTATTAAATTTAGTTGCAATTACCAGACAGATACTCGTATACTGAGTTGCAATTACAAGACTCCACCTTAGATTTGCATACAATGTCAAAATTATGAGAATCCTTATCACGATTGCCAATAACAAGAAATAAAAATAAAATAATAAAGTGGATATAAGTAGTATCTAAGTTATTGTACTGCAGTCTAAGTAACATTACCTAATTAAACGAAGCAATTTCTTAAGAAGTGGCACTTCATCAGAGGACACGTCCCCAAACTTTTCCATTACCTTAACACAAATAAAGGCAATAAAAAGATATTTAGATATATTATCACACAACTTTACAACGTAATGTTTTTTATGGAACCGATAATGGAAACACTGAACGGATCAATTTTATCAATATTTGGATATTGCACAGGCACATTCACTATCAGAAAAGCCGCATATAACGGACTAATATAATTTTAATACAGGTATGCACGCTCAACCAATTTGATTCCTAGGCCACCGTAGAACCCTTTCATTTTAACTGCTACATAGCGACGCAATAATCCTAGTAACCCGTATTGACATAGCATTTACAACGGCAAGGTTCTATGATGGCCTAGGAATCAAATTGGTTGACTGTACAGTACAGTAGGTACAAAGGTGAATTTATCCTATATATATCTTATAAGGGATCTCTTCCGGCTAACCATCATCATCTAGGCCTATCATCGGAAGGTCCCACTGCTGGGACACAGGCCTCTCATGATCATGAACTATGGGGCCATATACTCGTGAAAGTATTTTTGGCATCGGTTGAGTAGTTCCGGACATTACCTGTTAAATACAAAGCTACAAACTGACAAACTTACCCCATTATAATATTAGTATAGATAGTCCAACGTTTATTTTAAAATATAGCTATCCGCGATTTCCACAAATTAATCCAGTAACTTTGTCGCCTCAAAGTACGGGGTAGTTTGCGTCAAATCCGGTAGTTCTGATGTTTTGCTGACTTGTTTATGATGTTGGCGCAAGTTTGTGACCTCGAGCGACCAATAATCCAAGTTTGTGACCTCGAGCGCCGAACGCAACCTTGTGAAAAATCTAAAATGTGCAAAATCCCTAAAGCACTCGTTTTTGCTAGAACCTTGTAAGGAAGTTTTTAAAGAAGACTAAATTTTCTTTGTAGACCAAATAGTTTTCGAAGTAAAGCTTTTCGAAATTCATAATTTTTTCGTACTTAAAATATTTTAGAGGTCGCTCGAACAACTCTAGCGGGATGAAATTCCAAGTGGAGTTTGCTAGTGTTGCAAAGTTCGAAAAATTATAAACTTTGAAAGGTTTTATCTCGGAAACTATTGGGTCTACAGAGACAATTCAAGTCTCATATTGTAGAAAATCTAGTCTATTTTAAAAACGTCATCAGAAGGTACTATCAAAAACTAGTCCTTTAGGGTTATAATAAAAACTTTCGCGGTATTTTCGGTTTTTGACAAAGTTGCGTTCGGCGCTCGAGGTCACACACTTGGATTATTCATTGGGTCAACATCATAAACAAGACTGCAAAAAATCACAACTACCGGATTTGACGCATGCTTTGGATGTATAAAGTTACTGGATTAAATGGGTCATACAGAGTTTAAGGTAAGCGTCTTTTCTGTGGATATTAATAAAGTTCAGAGCTATAAAGCCCAATAATTTTTGGTGACACCAGAATCGGCCAGAAGAGTAGTAAGTAGTAGTAATTGCTTGTGTTACAGGTAAATACTGGACGACGATATTTTATAAATACGGGCGCAACAAACTGCACTGTTCTGATAACGGCAAAAAAGGATTGTGGCTATTTGTGTATGAATGTTTCGTTTAAATTTCGCTTTTAATGAACGAGTAAACGAAGCGAATGACGTTCTCCGTTTCAGCTTGGGCCAGAATTCTTTCGTTTGTACAACTGTTCTCCTCTACATGTCGCAATCATTTTGTGAGCAGGTACAATAATTATATAGTTTTTTTTTGTCGAGCTAGTAGTAATTTTTATGGGCTTTTCGCGTGTCCAATAAAGTCTCTATTTCAATATACAATTGAGGTAGCGATATAATTATTAGGTATATTAAGTCAGAGATAAGTATAATATGAACTCTCATATTTGGGCGATCGCGGTAGCAGCCCAGTACTTTTAGCGTGGGATTGACGTGAGTTGCGTTTACTACAGGCGCTAGCGCCTATCGTCAAGATTTAGTATGAAAAGTCTATACACCGCCCCTGGTGGTCACTCATAGAACTAAAAATCCAAACTGTAACGTGAGGCACTTATACATTACTTAATTCGCCATCGACTTCACGTTCGTTCACGATTTTCCAATATTCAACCTTATATTACTAGCATTTATCGTTTTAATTTAAATGTTTGTCGGTTATGACATTACAGAATACGCGCATCGCGACGTCGACAGTGTCCACTGTCGATACAATATGGCGGCGCGGGGGCCATTTATTTGCATTTTTAAATACAAAATACGCGACAATCCGAATTTTGCGGATATATGTTGTCAATTCAAAACCCTTATTTTTATAAGTTCTTTAATTTGAGATAAATTTCGATCGGATCTACGGTAACTCTTGACGGAATAATACGATATAGACCAATCAAATTAGCTAAACCCGGACATAATTCGATAACCGTAATTTTCTTTTTGTATGATGTAAAGTATTGTTAGTTATAGTTAAAATAAAAAAAATTAAACATTTTAGGGTTCCGCGTCATTGTAAAAAAACCAAAAATCTAAATTTTTAACAAATTCTGTTCTCATAGGTTCAGCATAATATGTAACTTTGTAAAAGTGCCTCTATTATGACATGACGCTTGCATTCCAGTTAAAGAAATCAAAATTAAACTAATTAATCAACCGGGACTATCATTAATAAAGAAAGTTCAGTAAGTTACACATTTTCTGGCTTATCTTACCAGAAATTATAGATAACTGCAATTTAACAATTTATTCTGAATAGTATATTATGTGTGTTGATAAATTATTAAAAATTAAACAGATTCTCCTTGCGGATTTCTAAAATCACAAATATTGGTCGTTTTTGGAAAACCAAAATACATAACTACTTGTAAAGTGTTTGATTTATGCTGTCAACATATTATTAGTACTATAAGAAACAAATAAAACAAAAAATATTCACGGTTATTAATTAATTCAAATATTTTTAATACTTGTGTTTTAATATGAACGTTATCTCTTGCAGAATAAGGCCGTCATTGCTTTGTGCCTCAACTCCCGACCGGGCTGTCGCGAGTCGCAGGCATTCAAGGCCGAAACGCACTGACAGCGGTGGCGAAGCGGCGCGGGGCGGCGCGGAGGCAATACTTGTAATGTTCGAGCTAATATGAAAGGATCCGCACGCTTTTTTCCCGGCCAGTATTCTGTGCGAACCTTTTCGTATTAGATCGAAGTTCGAACATTACAGCCCCACCTCCACGCTGCGCCGCGACGCTTCGCCACCGCTGTCAATGGGTTTCAGCCTTCATTTATTATGGGTAGGTCCAATGATTGTCAAACATTTATAAACACGAATCTGGCGTGCACCACGGTTCGGCTAGGCTGGAGATTTATTGAAATATTGTGTTCATTAGATCGATAATAACTAAATTGTTCAGCATGAGACATAATTGTCGTGGAATCTCGATTACCTATTTATAAGCGCTCAGTTTTCTGTACACAATTATTTAAATAAAAAGTATTACTTAAGTGGGTGCAGAAAGGGGCGTTATTCGAATAATTCTTTATTCAAATAATTATTCGAATAAACATTTATTCGTCACTTATTTATTCGCGAATAATTTATTCGTCTACACTTTCGAATGACGAACGATTTATTCTCATTTCATTAGAATAAATCCTCGAACAATCCACGAATAATATTTAAGGATGCGGTTGCTCGTTACTTACAACACGTACCATACACGAATGTAATGTTAACAGGTGATGTATTTCTATTGCCGTTATAACAAAAAATACTTTAGAACGGAATAATAATTTTTTTAACCTGTTTTTTTCTTTTACAATCGTAAGATCGATCAAATCGATCTAGTCCCAAACTAAGCAGAGCTTGTACTATGGGTACTAGACGATGATAAACATCTTATATAGATTGTTCAGTCCTCGCCTAATGCTAGGAACTGAGCGCGCCTCACTATCCTTGGGTCTAATTCTTGCCAGTAATGGCTATCAAAAGTGTCAAAATATGATTAACTTAATGGATTCCCGGCGACACGATATTTGTCAATTCTGTGTAGCTTCCGTCAAGGTCCAGTCAAAGTCAAGTTAAATCAAGTCTCCCAAGCTGGTCTCCGAGGCCAAGGGAAGCGCCGTGTCTTACCACGGTCAGCCGGGCCGTCAATACTCGGTCCACTAAGCACATATCACCAAATGTCACTGTTTCCACCAAAACGACTCGGGCCTTCAGGCCACCAAACGCGAGTATCCAAGTACTGTCTACCAATACACAAACAAAACACTCGGACACCCGTGTGCCTACAAAGCGAGCAATATTACCAAAGAACCACGTTTTCCGCACGAACGTGTTCACAGTGAAAATTTATGACAAGCAAAAAAGTGACAGCCAAGTGTCACCTACAAAACCACAGACTAAAAGGGCGTACACGAGAGGCGTTTAAGGGGCGGGCAGACGATCGGCCCGAACATAGATAAATAAATAATTACTTCATCATATCAGCCGTAAGAAGTCCACTGCTGGACATAGGCCCAAAGAGTGCCACAATGGCCGGTCTTGCACCACCTGCATCCAGCGGACTCCCACGAGCTTTACCAGGTCATCAGTCCACCTTGTAGGGCCTACCCACGTAATAAATACTTATATACATACATAAAAAACATCCATGACTCAGGAACAAATATTTGTGCTCATCAAACAAATAAATGCCCTTACCGGGATTCGAACCCGGGACCTCCGGCTACGTAGGCAGAGTCACTACCAACTAGGCTACAGGGTTTGGTTGTCCCAGGTTGGGAGCCCCCATACAACAAATCGCACTTGGCCAGTTTTTTTTTGTCAATTCTTGACCCCCCTATCATTATCCTGTTAATTCCTTAAATGGACTCTCCCCGCCTCATAAAATGACTCATCATCATCATATCAGCCGAAAGACGTCCACTGCTGGACATAGGCCTCCCCCAAAGAGTGCCACAATGGCCGGTTCTGCGCCACCCGCATCCGCTGGATAAAATGACTACCGTCATCTAATAGCCCCCCCCCCTGTTTTGAAATGAATATCTGTGTGTATTTAGGGTTCCGTACACCGAAAGGAAAAAACGGAACCCTTATAGGATCACTTTGTTGTCCGTCTGTCAATACCCTTTTTCTCAGTAACGTGTGGAGATATCAACCTGAAATTTATATCAAATACTCAAGTTTACTGTTTCTTGAAGCAGTAAAAAAATCAAACTTCCAAGCCAACGCAATCAAAAGATACAGCCGTTTATGCCGCAAATTTCCGTAAGTATTCGAAACCCGCAAGGGAATCAAAACCTACAGGGTACTTCCCGTGAACTCAGAAACTTGAAATTTGGTAAGAAGCAACGCCTTGCGAAAACCGTAATTTTTTTGTTACACACTGAAAATGTAATGTCCAGTATACACTGACACGCACTAAGTATGTGAATACATACTTAGTGAGTGTCAGTTTATAGTGGACTTGTTTCTATTGTACGGGGTGGTCCGGAACCCTCGGTGCGTGAGTCTGACTCGGATTTGACCGGTTTTTTTGTCACCCGTGGTAAAGCCGAAACATAAAAAATAAAACGGGTGAAATAATAACACTTAATATCCGTTTCACCTTGCACGGCGATGTTAATTGGTACCCTTGATGAAGCGGTCACCTCTTTCTAAGAAATTTTGAAACTAGGTATCACTGTTCTGTCTGTAGGAAAATATTACGTTTTTGAGCTCCATTAAAAAGCATTCCTACAATATTCGTTCAAGATATTATTCCCGAAAAGCATTACGAAGGATTATGTGAATGATTAAGTTATTCGCGAATAAATATTGGCGAATAATTATTTGAAACATTTATTCGTCAGTCGCGAATAATCCTATTTATTCTTATTCGTTAATCGTATTCGAATAAATTTTGCCCATCTCTGGGTGGGTGACAATAAGCATATCGACTACCGTAGTTTCAAAGGGCGTATGGGACAAAATATCGAAAATGAGTTGAAATGCAGTCATACTCAGTTTTTTTTTCTCTTTCGGTTGGTATAGAAGAAATGTCTCTGATACATTTTGTCGTAACTCTCAGTTCATTGTACGATACGCCATTTTGCATTGTGAACTTTTACACAAATGTGTCTGTTACGCCAAAATACTCTTGCTTTAAATATTAAATAAGTAGTAATTTGTAATTTCATAAATCGAATAATTCTTAGCTTTCACTTATTAGGGTTCCGTACCTCGAAAGGAAAAAAACGGAACCCTTATAGGATCACTTTGTTGTCCGACCGTCCGTCCATCCGTCTGTCAAGACCCTGTTTCTCAGGAACGCGTGGGAGGGTATCCAGCTGAAATTTATACCAAATACTCAAGTCTACTGTCCCTTGGAGCTGTGAAAAAAACAAACTTCTAAGCCAACGAAATCAAAAGATACAGCCGTTTATGCCGCAAATTTTCTAAACTCGCAAGGGAATCAAAACCTACAGGGTACTTTCCGTGAACTCTGAATCTTGAAATTTGGTACGAAGCAACGTCTTATAGCACAAATAAAGAAAAATCTCGAAAACCGTAAATTTAATTACATCACTGAAAATTTTATGTGGATTTTTTTCTATTGTAGGGGATGGTCCAGAACCTTCGGTGTGCGAGTCTGACTCGCACTTAACCACTTTTTAAAGCTTACCACGATCATGCCATCATCTCTTACATTTACTTAACAGTGTGTTCATAAGAGTTTGCTTATGTTTACGATAATAAAAGGAAATCAATCGTCCCTTACGCCCTTTGGACCAGGGTCTTCAAAGGGCGTAAGGGACAAACTGTGAATTTTTCATTAGAGCTAAAAATCCTACAATTAGGATATTCCATTATATTTGTTTTATTTGTACACGGCGCGGTCGGTGCAAAACACGTAATTGAAATAAACTCGTTATGACGTGTTCGTCGTGCGCTCGCCCGCTGGCGCCCCTCGCACCCACCGCTTGCATCTGGCTCCACGACAAGGTCGCGAGTATTTTCAATTAAATTTTCAATTTCTTAAGCGTGAAATTAACGTGGTTAATTTTGATGAAAACATGATTATCGTACACAAAAAGCTATTAGTAAACAAAAATTTCATAGTTACTATTTATAACTACTGAGGAATACATTATTATTAAAACGTTAAAAATAAATGTTTAATTTTTGTCTTAAATGTCTAAAAAGACGCAATATAGCTTAAACAGATAAAAACATCATAGTTACCATTTTGGCTTGTCTAGATAATGAGATCAGAGGAAAACTGTGAAAAAAAACGTATATGCGAATTTGATTTCAGTTTAATTTTGCTATTAGGTGATCGCATTTGAATGTACCTCAAAGTTATACTAACAAGGTATTTGGTTACCTTTTTACTTTTCGGAAAAAGTTAGGTAGTGTACGTTAACTCGTGTTTTTTTTTAATACGGTTACGATCGCGGATTTTTTACTTAATATATGTTATTAATATTTCATACTGAATAGTAAAATCCGATAAAATAATAAAAACAACGAGTTTACGAATTATGTCCAGGGTAAGCTAATTTGATTGGTCTAATATCACGGGCCATTTTGCAAGTGAAATAGTAAACTACAGTCGCTACGGTATTCTTCGATACGAAATGTCAAATTTGGGTCTCACACTACCGATTGGTAGTACGAATCGAACGTTAAATTACGCATCGAAAACTAAACGCTAGAGCCTAACGTTTTGCAGTTGGTTTCGTAGGACAACGGCATTGTGAGTTACAAGTTTGACGGGTCGAATCGAAGAATACCGTAGCGAGATCGAAATCTATTCGAAGCGCGTTTATTCGATCTCGTATTAGTTACGTAACGTTAGGTTACGATTGTTATCTCACAATAAGGGTACAGGTTGTGGTTATTGACGTGGCGCAATGAACTAGGTATATCGGATAACACCGTGTCGGTTACAATTACGAAATAATCTACTATTCGAAAGGAATCATAAGTATTCGGTCTGCACGGCTATTACAAGACGGCCGCGACATACTCTCGAGTCTCTTTCTAAGTGGTCTAATAAGAGAGAGACGCATAGTGCGAGAGAGCTCGAGAGTATGTCGCGGGCGTGCTGTGATAGCCGTGCTGAGCGCCCGCGCCGCTGTAAGCGGGCCGTGCAGCGTCCATATAAAACAAATGCAATTTATATGGACGTTCCACGCCCCGCTCGTAGTTGAGCGTGTATTCAGGGCGTACACTAAGGAGTTAATTTAGTATCCAATAAGTAATAGATAATTACCGGCGTAGGGCGGTACTTAAAAGAAAAGTCTCAGGTGGCAGGTAAAAATGCAAACGGAAGGTTTCTTTATTACGTCCGTGCTGTGTACCTAAAGTCGACGCTAAAGATACACTTACCGCCTTATTAGGTACTTACAGAGGAATAAATCGGTAATTGTACGTTTACGTTTTCCCTGACCAGAGGGGTAATCACGTAACGTTCCGAACGCGCGTCGGTACAATTTAACTGTAAATTTTCTATATAAAAAGTGACATTTAGACCTACCCGACGTTCGTACAATGCGTTACGTGATCGACTCACAGGAAGCACTTTATATCCATACGTATATATATTTCGCATTTAGTAATTTTGTCCATCTGTTACTTTTTCACGGCTAAACTGCCGAGCCTTTGAGATAATTTGACATGTAGAAAACTAGGGATGATCAAAGGCTACTTCATTTTGTGAAATCCACCTGGGGATTGACACAGACCGATTTTCACGCAGCCTGCGCAGGCACAGCCGCAGGCAAAGCTTGTTTATATAACAAATAATTTAATTAGCTTCCCATACCAAAGCAGTTTAGTCGTCAATATAAATTAGTCAAAGAGCCACCGCGTCGGACGATCTTTTCATACCAATTATACAGTCGCATGAGCCGTCTCCTAGCGATTACCCATTGGCCGGACTCCGTCGGTCAATTGTCATAAAATGGACGACAATCAGCACCAATTGTGGCCAATCACGCTGGAGATGAGACCCGTTTTCTTTTCTATTATATTCGTTATAACGATTTTCATCCTATTCCGGTATCTAAGAATTGCGAGTGTATGCAGACAATTGGTAAATATAGATCATTTAACCCATGAAAAAGTAGGTACCCTCATTTCTACCTAAAATATCATCATCAAGGCTTGAAGTGCGAGTCGGACTCGGCCACCGAGGGTTCCGTACAAAATTACAAATGTATAGTTTTCAGATTTTCCCTATAGGTACTTGTAGTATAAGACGTTATTATTATTACTTGCCAAATTTCATATAAATTATAATTCCCTTGAGAGTGTCGAAATATAGGTTTTTTGCGACATAAACGGCCGTACCTATCTTTTTGTTTATTACGTTAACTTAGAAGTTAGATTTTTTCACAGCTCAAGGAACTGTAGACCTGAATATATGGTTTTAATTTCAACTCGATGCTTCCACTCGTTTCCGAGATAAAGGGTATTGACAGACAAACGGACAACAAAGTGATCCTATAACGGTTCCGTTTTTTCCTTTTGAGGCACGACCGCCGTTTGGCAGCCGGTTGCTTGAACCACTAAGCTACCGTATTAGCTTACCATTAGCTTTTCCGTGAAGGAGGACATACATGTGCGAAAAGAAACAAAAGTTTTTGTTAAGCCCAAACCCAGGCCAACATGTGGGCTAATGCCAATTCCCTCTTATCCATGAGAGGAGGTATGTGCCCGGTACTTTCCACTTTATAGACTAATGATGATGCAAAATTGACAACATTTCAGTACAATTGTTGATATTGAAACGTAAAATTTAAATCTTAAGTCAATTGCACCTCTCGGACATCAGAATCTACAAAGGACTATGTTTGTTTGGACATATCATGCGTTCAGATGATCTAAAGCAAAGTAATTCAGGGATCCGCGGGCCAACACGCTCACAAGGCATTAGATGACTTCATCACTGGCTTGACCAAAGAACCGGAAACCTTGATCTGGTTGGTAACTTGGTTGTTCCTTGGCAAGTAGAATTAGTGTTAACAGGTCTACATGAGTCAGTTTTCACTAGAAAAGATATTTGTTCCTCGCAAAGTGCGAGCTAGCAATGTACGCGTTTTCCTTCAGGAGGAGCAAATATACCTAGGTGCACAGAGAAAATGTCTTGTCGGTGCATTGCTAATGGGGGTGGAGATGTCTAGATAAAATCGAAATGCATATCTGATGTATTAACACCTACTAATATATTCTGAGGTGAGTCAAGTTGCATCTCAACTAGTTTGCTATAAATAATCTTAAACGACATGCCAACCACTTTATGGAAGACGCCCACGGCGTGCCCACTCGCCGGTAAACGTGGATAACTAACTAGGCGTAAGCACTGTCTTTATCCTGGGGCTCAATTTTGGAACTCATTCGCATCTAATATAAAATATAAGTAGTCATACCTATCATTGTAAGTAGCTATAACTTCTATTTCATTGTCAGAGTGTAGCGTGGTCATCCTATTAGGTATATGACTTAACATACTATCTACGGGACAGTTTCGAACATGGTCACAAAATAACTTACGTACAGAAGGTTCTCTGTCAATACTCAATACTCAATCATTTATTGCAATATCACAAGTAGGTACAGATGTTAACTTAAAGCTACAGTGATACACCTGACGCGCGTACAGTGCGTTACGTGATCGACCAGCTGGTTTCATACTCTTTTGTTTTTAACATCCGACGCAAACGACGGTTGCGTCTACGTCTGCGTGTGTTCTAAGTACAGTCGATTGCAAAATATGTATCGATTTATTCTTCTCATAAATATGTATCGAAACCCTTATCCGCTGACATAAGAGCGATGAACGAAGTAGTATACACCCATAGTTTTTAGCAGGTTTGCTCGGTGCTCCAGTGAAGTTAAGGTGACACTCTTCAGAGCTTATTGTCAATCATTTTACTCGAGCAGCCTGTGGGTGAGGTATACGAAGCGAGCATATAATGCATTGAGAGTGCAGTATAACAACATATTTAGAATGCTGTTGGGCTTGCCCAGCAGGTGCAGTGCGTCTGGCATGTTTTGCGAAGCACGGACGGACGGTTTCCCAGCAATCATGCGCAAAAAGATCGTGTCCGAGCGCGAGTTAGACGGAGCGCCAACAGCATTCTAAGTGTGTTTGCCAACAGGTTTGACAGCGCAATCCTCAAACATTGGGTTGGACTTATTAAAGGGGTAGCCCTAAACCCCGACTGAAAAGAATTTTAATTTGTATTTGTATTTAATTTAATTAAGTTACTTTGTATTGTACTTAAACTAACATAGTTTTAATATAATTTGTGTGTTTTATGTTACTATTCCGAAATAAAGATTTTATTATTATTATGTCTTTCCCGCTCACGGGACAATGATGTCCCGGACCTTTGGGAGGCGTGCGTGGGCTATAGGTACCTACAAAGTACCAACTGAGTCAACACGTGGCCTCTACGTGTTGACTCAGTTGACAATTTAATGAAAATAAGCTACAGATCATTGTGAACCCTGTCAATCAAGACCGATGTTTGAGCTAAAAAACGAAAATCGTGGACCATGGTACCGACCTATCCCACTCAACCGCACAGCACATGCCTTTTCGTCTAGTTAAGTTAAGGTCGTCGTCAAGTTTGCGTGCATCACCGTGGTACAATTCAATTCAATTCAATTCATTTATTACTCAGATAACGAGATCCATTATTTGTTAGTAGTATCCTTAGAACGACTATGTTAGTACTTAATATATCAAAAATAAATAAAATCATTAATGTGTTAGTTCAAGTAACTTAAAAACTTATGTTAGTAGGTATAAAATGTACATAACATGGAGTTGGTCCCAGTGCTGCATTATGGGACAGTCCAGCCTATTTGCTATTATTGCTAGGCGGCTGTTGGGGCTGTCCCTTACACGGCGCTTCATGCCGGCGACCCGTTTTCGCAAGATTGCGTGGAAACCGTCTACTCGTGTCACGGCAAACATTCCCGAAGCGCTACAGTGTCTAGGAAGACCCAACAGCAACCTAAGCGTATTATTATACTGAACGCGCAAGACGTTGATTGCCCGTTGAGTGTTGCTGACCCACAGGCCGCACGTGTAAAAGGATTGGCAGTAAGCCTTGAAAAGGGTTAACTTAACTTCCTGCGTACATCGTGCAAACCTGCGAGCCAACATATTCCCCCGCACAGCCAACGCCCTGCGCTCCCTCTCGATGTCAGGATCATCTGAGAGGTACTCCGTGACCCAGTGACCCAGGTATTTAAATTTCGTGGTTCTGTTTAGGGCTACTTCATACAGCGTGACTTCAGGTACAATACAACGCCCATCGCGGTACGATGATTTTCAGTTTTTCACTGACAGCAGTGTTAACCGCGTTCTGGTGAATTGCACCTCGGACTCGAGCGAAAGCCGAGTTTAGGCGAAGCGGCAAGAGGAAAATTCCTGACAAGGACACTTCTATTTTCGACACACTGCAATATTATGGCCAGTGAAGATTTTGATGTTGTGAAATCCCATCCCACCTTAGGATGGCCGGATACTGGCGGATATAGTGTGTCCTCTCTTCGGACTCCATTTTACCCCAGAATTCATGTCACATAACGTGAGTTAAGTTTTGTTGGGGGCCACGACGACGACTGAAGCGACCAGGATCATCCTGTAACCTGTACGCAGGTGAGTTGATATTGGCTGTCGCACCAATAATGAACGCAATGTTGGGTCTATCACCCTCTCCCGGCGTATAGAGGTCCTTTGGTCGGGTCGAGAAGCGTATGGTGGCGCCCTGAACAGTTACGACGGGAGGGGGGCTTTTGGCTCAGTAGTGAGGGCAGCTGCGGCTGTTGCCGAAGGGCGTCGTGGTGAAACTTTCGCGATCCCATGACGCCCCTACTACACGGCAGAGAGGGCATACCTTTTAAACGGTAGTCCGGGGGGTTCCCGGGGGCCCGTCATACCCATCCTAGTTCCTCGGCTAGGTGGGATGCGAAAGGACTGTCACCTTGCACGAATGACGCTCACACGCTGCTAGTTAGAGAATTCTATTTCAACATTCGTTAGTTATAAGTATCCCGCTCACAGTCTGCCGCCAGTTGATTATCAGGGTGCCCCATGGATTAGTGACGTTGGCATTTTAAAATTGCAATATTTAGTCGTTGTCCCTTCACAGTTCACACCCTGATAGCTGAGTAACTTGCATGAAGTGATCATCGTTAGTGCATTATACAATGACAAGGGATCTCCTGAAGTGTGGACGTACCGACCAATAATTATGTGCGCTGGAGAAATGCAAACGCGTTCTGCGACAAACAAAGTCGAATCTAACGTATGTTACACATGCATCACATAATAATATGCTCCGCCACTGTGTCACTTCGGTTCAAACTGGAAACATTGTTTATCGAATGACATGTAGGTAGTTATTCAACACGCGAGGCCGTGACCGGAGCGGCGATGCGGGCTTTAACGGCTGAATTAATAATCGATACAAAATCTCTATCTGGCTGTGAGATCGTGACGAGATAGGGGCGATTTTGTCCAAAACCTAGTAGGCGCTTGGCGAAAATCGAAGATATACTGGCCAGTCGCGATGAATCAAGGTGGCTGGTATCATGTCATAAAAACCGAAGAAACATATTTTGAAAGATTTTGCCTGCTAAACCTGCAGCATCATGACCGTGTTAAAGGTTGGCCGATAATTTTCCTCGTGCCCCAAAAAAACCAGCGCCTTAGCTCGCTAAAGGCCTCCACACACCGGTCGCGGGCGCGGGCCCGCGCAAGTTGTAAAACATTGAATTTACACTTCAAACATACATCGAACGCGGCCCCGAGACTGGTGTGTGGATGCCTTTAGTCAGTTATTGTTATCTGTAATACGTTGGAAGAGCTGCTCGGGCAGCTAGATTCAATGATATAATACAAAAAACCGGCCGAGTGCGAGTTGGACTCGCGCACGAAGGGTTCCGTACCATTTTCTATAAAAACGGCAAAAAAACACGTTTGTTGTATGGGAGCCCCCCTTAAAAATATATTTTATTTTGTTTTTAGTATTTGTTGTTATAGCGGCAACAGATATACATAATCTGTGAAAATTTCAACTCTCTAGCTATCACAGTTCTTGAGATACAGCCAGACGGACGGACGGACGGACAGACAGCGAAGTCTTAGTAATAGGGTCCCTTTTTACTCTTTGAGTACGGAACCCTAAAAAAGAAGTAGATAGGTTATATTATAAGCGCCCAACAAATGGCACACTAAAATTGAGTCATTGCACAGACTTGCCTCAGTTTCGCGGTTCTATCGGAAGCTCAGCATAATGCTGGCAGCAATGCCAGCATTATGCTGAGATAGAACCGTTTCGTGACAAACGCTGTCTGTTGTTTGTCTCGAATACCTAAATGTTTATTTCTTTCTTTTCTTTAAGGTGGGTTTCAACCACGAAACGGACGAGCACGTTAGCTAATGCGTACCTAATTAATCTCGTTACTTTGTCTAATCGCAAAGACTACAATAACAGCAAGAATAGTATTTTTATCTACATTGATGTTGATGAATTAATATTAATAATAATTAAAACTAAATTGATGATTACTAAGCTTTTATTTAACTAGCAATGTATGTAACTAAGTATGTTTGTTCGGGTGGAATCTTGCAACTCAATTTTGTAGCAGATATCTTCAAC
Organism: Epinotia brunnichana; assembly: GCA_963854355.1. Taxonomy (NCBI): domain Eukaryota; kingdom Metazoa; phylum Arthropoda; class Insecta; order Lepidoptera; family Tortricidae; genus Epinotia; species Epinotia brunnichana. The sequence continues at coordinate 17,044,202 of OY977954.1, forward strand.
CTATTGAACTGAAATTTTGGGTAAAGGTATAGTTTGGATGACAATTCAATACTATGGTACCATCAAGCTGATCTGATGATGGAGATGGAAGGTGGCCAATGGCCATGGGAATTCAGTACATAACCGATGTAACCCCGTTGAGTTTGGGCTCATTAGAATCGTCTTTTAGTAGTTGATGATGGTATACAGAAAAGTACAGTCGGCAATAAAAGCTTGTATAACTGGTCGGAAATATCTGCGAACCTGGCTTGAGCATACTATAAAGCTACAATACGACTGATTTCTCCTGATAGAATTGATCTCCGGGAAGGAGACATGGTGGGGGTGAGATTTTGATGGGGTCTTATAGAGGCCGGCAAGGTGACTACCAGAAAAATCTGACAGCTTGGGATTTGGCGAAGCGAGGTTCGCAGATATTTCCGACGAGTTGTACCGAAAATGTCAAAAATTTCAATTTTGACAGAAACTTATTTATGACTAGCTGTTGCCCGCGACTTCGTCCGCGTAGAACTTATACTTAGAAAATATAATGCAAACAAACTTCTACTTACCATCTTAAGGGATGATTTCCGAGGCAAAAACTATTCTATATCCTTCGAAGGGGCTCAAATTATCTCTATACCAAATTTCATCTAGGTACATGGATTTTATCCAAACTTTCACCCCCTATTTCATACCCTTAGGGAATGATTTTCGGGATAAAAACTATCTAATTCTTCGGGACTCAAACGACCTTTATACCAAATTTCATCTAGGTAAACGGGATTCATCCAAATTTTCACCCCCATTTCACCCCCTTAGGAAGTGATTTCCGGAATTAAAACTATCCTATGTCCTTTCCCAGGACTCTTTACCAAATTGTATTAAAATGGGTTCCATCCGAATTTTCACCCCTAATTTCACCCCCTTAGGGGATGATTTCCGGGATAAAACCTATTATATGTCCTTCCCCGGGACTCAAACTATTTATATACCAAATTTCATCTAAATCGGGGCAGCTGTTTAAGTAGCTCCATACAAATTTCCACCCGCAATTTCAGCCCCTCAGATATAAAAACTACCCTTTGTCCTTCCCCGGAGCTCAAACTATCTGTATACCAAATTTCATCTAAATCGGTTCAGCGGTTTAGGCGTGAAGAGGTACCAGACAGACAGACACACTTTCGCATTTATAATATTAATATGGAAGTATGGATTATTAGTATGGATAGTATGGGTTCTTTCCGCTTGTCTTCCAAATAGAGGTGTAGCTGTAGACTCACTTCAAAAGAAAGAAGAAACGAAAAACTCATTCAAATATCTCAAAAAATTACGAAGCGACAACCGTTTTAATGTCGCTTGTTAGAGTGAGAAAACGATCAGGGACCGTGACGTCACGATCCTCGAGCTTCATAGTAAAAAACAATCGTTTAATTATAAAGGTGCGTTTTGCGGAAAAGAGACGCAACAAAAACCCCCTCTTCAAACTTTATACACTTATAACTTAGTGATTACCTATACGAGTATAGCCTCTTGCGTTGTTTTTTTTCGAGATAATACAACATTATGATTATTTTGTTTAGTGTCTACATCCCTATTTTCGATAAGATAAGATAAAATAAGATTTCTTTATCGTCAGAACTGTGTACATTTAGTTGTTTTGGGTAAAATAAAGTCCAACAGCTTGCCCATTTCGAACGTACAATATTAAACTTAAAGCTAGTCAAATATACTAAAACAATAACAACAATAGTATTTCCAAATAATTTTAACCATATTCACACATAAAATATTAATTTAGATCTATCCGACATCCGTATTTTCTTTTAAACCACGAACTTCGGAATTCGAAAATATTCGGGTATCTCTATCTCTATCGCACTAACAAATGACAGGAATGCAGATATACGAACTTCGAGTTTCGGTTTTCGCTGTTTGGCTGAATACGCAAAGAGCGCGCGCGCGTGCCATTCAAAAAAAACCAAGTTTATATTGTTCGAATTTGTTGTTACATTTGTGGAAATTACGCCTTAATTCGACATTTGCGCATATAAGTTCGCATATCAAAATCGGTTAATTTTATATTTGCTTTTGGTACCTATGTGTCTCGTCAATGTATATCGCAGACGGGATTAAAGTTATTAATAGGCGAAAGAAAGGCAAAGAAATTCCGCCATTTTGTCCGTAGTATTTCTTATTAGTCTGTGATTTTGACGTTTATTTTAGCTGACAGATGTGGCGGCGGTATACTTTAAGAATAATAAATGAAAAATTAAATAAAGTCGTATATTACGGAAAATAAATTAATTGTCGCCGTTGGATAAAAACTATCCTAAGTTGCAGCTGGAATAATAATGTACCTATATAAAATGTTTCATATTTTTCCGTCCATGGGATGCTGAGAACATTCGTACCACAGAAAGCTTAGTTTCAAACTGGCTGATTCTTTTTTTAATTTAGAGATTTATTATAAGTGGAGATAACTTAGTGATTACCTATACGAGTATAGCCTCTTGCGTTGTTTTTTTTCGAGATAATACAACATTATGATTATTTTGTTTAGTGTCTACATCCCTATTTTCGATAAGATAAGATAAAATAAGATTTCTTCATTGTCAGAACTGTGTACATTTAGTTGTTTTGGGTAAAATAAAGTCCAACAGCTTGCCCATTTCGGACGTACAATATTAAACTTAAAGCTAGTCAAATATACTAAAACAATAACAACAATAGTATTTCCAAATAATTTTAACCATATTCACACATAAAATATTAATTTAGATCTATCCGACATCCGTATTTTCTTTTAAACCACGAACTTCGGAATTCGAAAATATTCGGGTATCTCTATCTCTATCGCACTAACAAATGACAGGAATGCAGATATACGAACTTCGAGTTTCGGTTTTCGCTGTTTGGCTGAATACGCAAAGAGCGCGCGCGCGTGCCATTAAAAAAAAAACAAGTTTATATTGTTCGAATTTGTTGTTACATTTGTGGAAATTACGCCTTAATTCGACATTTGCGCATATAAGTTCGCATATCAAAATCGGTTAATTTTATATTTGCTTTTGGTACCTATGTGTCTCGTCAATGTATATCGCAGACGGGATTAAAATTATTAATAGGCGAAAGAAAGGCAAAGAAATTCCGCCATTTTGTCCGTAGTATTTCTTATTAGTCTGTGATTTTGACGTTTATTTTAGCTGACAGATGTGGCGGCGGTATACTTTAAGAATAATAAATGAAAAATTAAATAAAGTCGTATATTACGGAAAATAAATTAATTGTCGCAGTTGGATAAAAACTATCCTAAGTTGCAGCTGGAATAATAATGTACCTATATAAAATGCTTCATATTTTTCCGTCCATGGGATGCTGAGAACATTCGTACCACAGAAAGCTTAGTTTCAAACTGGCTGATTCTTTTTTTAATTTAGAGATTTATTATAAGTGGAGATAATAACAAGTGTAGGTCAGTGTGTTACTGTGTATCGATGTAGGATTTTCTTCTATGACGGATCGTTCCGCGCGACTCTTGCGCATCGCGAGGTGGCAACGTTGGACATTGAACCCACTATAATTATCTGCACATCTATTCATAACTATTTGTTTGTTTCCTCCATCTGCGGTTGCTAGACGATTGTTTTTACGTAAGATTATGTATATTGTTGTTTCTTACTTTACAATTCAACTCTTATCGCTCGACCTATTTTTCTAGTTATTGTTCTCGCTGATATGATGATATCACAGAATAGACTGATATGTAGAAATTCTACCTTTCATTAGGTACCCTGTTTCATATAAAATTAGAAAAAGCGTGCGTTAATCGTCATGTGATTTCAAGGAAAAACAATGTGTGACGCAAAAATTTTTTATTGTTATATATGTTTAAAAAGTTTCAGTCAAAATTTTCATTTTTGGTACAAGCTTTTACTACCGACTGTACTCTTCTGCATACCATCATCAAGTACTCATTGAGACGATTCTAACGAGCCCAAACTCGATGGGGTTGTGACGTTTTATTGCGGAGTTCCTATGGCCACCTTCCAGCTCCAGCATCAGATCAGCTCCAAGTCATCATAATATTGCATTGTCATGCAATATACATATGCATGCAAAATTTCAGCTCAATTGGATAACGGGAAGTGACTGAAAAATGGATTGCAAATTTTGACGGACAACTTGCATACTTACATATTTACATACATACGAACAGTGCAAGTTAATATAAAGCTTGTAAAAAGCACTCATCATATATTTAAGAGCTAAGCTCTTGTAGGTGGAGCAATTTCCATTCCTCTGTATTCTTAGCTTTCTTCTTGACATACTAATACAGCCCGCTGCACCCGCATTTTTAAATGTTACCGTCCGGTATAGGTAGGAAGGGTAGGATACAATCGTCGTTTTTTTGATTGGAGTTTAACACCAATCACCAAACATTTTGGTCCAACTTTTGTCTCTAAGTTTGGCATCATGTCCACGTGAGTTTAGTAGGTAATGTCAAAAGCCGAGACACATTTTGGCTTACTTATTAAGAATATTTTTATACACTCTTTAAAAGATTACTTACAACACATCATGACATGAACATCATTCGGGGAAAAGACTACGACGTCTACGACCCTCAATTTTCACTTTATCTCAAAAATCATTTCTCACTCAGTTTAAATGAGTAAGTGTAGTTTGTAAATGGGCCTTAGATGCCTGAAATAAATGGTATATTTATTTTAACCCATCTGTACCTAAATATCTGTAATTTTATCGAGTTCAACCGCAGTTCAACTAAGCGAAGCGGATGGCAAAATGGCAAATGGCTCTTCCGGCATCCTTATTGCCAATAAATGTCCACCGCTCGTACTACCATCCACTCACAAAGGCAGAGTAAGAAAGCCGTAATTTCTCCATACAACTCGTTACACTTCAATAACTCTGGCCCCTCTAATCCAATTCACATTCATTATTCAACCCGCATAAACCAAAGCTGCCCACTCCCTCCGGGGCTGCACATTGGACCTGCATTGGAATGCAGTACAACGGTATTGTGAACTCTTTGAAACATTCCACCACACCAAAATCAACCTTATTGTCTAAGACTTAAGGTGACGCAGAATCGCACGGACGGTTGTGCTAAATTACTTCAGATGAAACGTACTGTAATGCCGGTGGTTGAAACAGGAACTAACGCTTATTATGAAGACATCGGGATTACGCGAAGACAGTAGCGCCACGATTGGACGCAAAGTCGAGTTCGGTCATATGAATGATTGGAAAATGAGTGAATGGTTTTATTTGATGCGTTCGCGCACTGATCAAGTACGAAACTGGTGTAAGGAAAGTATCTTCAACAGAATTAATAACTAACAATAAGATCCCATAAAAAACATTCCATGCAAAAAATAGGCCAAGTCTCGAAACTCTTCCACAGTAAAAAGTGGTGAGATATTTCGTGGAGCCAAGTCAGGCATTCTTATTCTTAATAATCTTTATTTGCTTCTAAATAAAAATTTGTGACTTGGCAATCACACTTACATAGTTTTAGGTACCCACGCAAAAATTTGATAAATATGAAATATGATTATGATAATAATAAAACAGTTTTTCTATGAACAAATAATTTGCAAACGTGACAAATAGCATTAAGATACTTATCTCCGACTAAATGGGCGTTGTTTTGTTTACCATCATCCGTATACGGAATATTTTTGTAGGTAGGTACGTATCTCTGCTCCGCACGGCTAGCTAACTGTTATAATTATAAGCTTAAAGTAAAGTACGTTTTCTCAAACATGCAATGAAATATTCTCTTTACGTTCCTTATAGACTCTGAAGTATACTTTTTCAGGCGCAGCATCTCGAGGCGGCCTGAAATGGAATTTCATACAACTTTTCGGGCAAAGTAACTTTTTAATTTTCATCCCATAATTGTGGCACAATATCACGGCATTGCCATCAGCCATGAAAATTAGTTTGATTTGAGAATTTTTATTTATTTATTTCATTGCATGTTTGAGAAAAGCACTATACATGCCTCGGCGTGAAAGCGGACTTCCGGCCAAGTAGGTATAGACGGCCGAGCGTAGCGAGGTTTTCCCGGCGTGTTTTCCCGGCCTCTTATGTAATGTTCTATACTTATTGCTTCAAAACGACAAGTTATATTATTGCGGTTCTTTCGAAAAAAAAGCTTGGTTATTAAATTACCTGAAATCTGTACATAGCTTATTCCAAAACAATAAGTAATTCGTTATGATAATAATTAGGTATGAATTTATATTCAAGTGTCGCAGAAGTTTGTTCGTGCGCGGCCGAAGAGTACAAGATTTATCAAGCTAAGATTTATATTAGTGAGGCAACATTTTAAGGGTTACAATACAATCACCGTAAACAACACATAAGTTAGCGAATAATCTCTGACCTTTTCCAAGAAAGGTCGGGACGGGACACGCGTTGGGTGACATCCATTTTAGCTCGGTGCGGTATTTTATTTCACACCCATATCAGCGGACATGTTGATCCCAGCCCAGGCGACTTGAGTGGGATCACGTGGAATGAAAACATAGTTAATGCAAATAGTTACAAGGTGCTAGTGCACAGACTCTTAAAATAACTTTACGTCACACCTGGCCATAAAGTGCCTATTACCGCCCGCTACACATGCGGAAAATCTCACCAAGATATACATGTGAGTAACGTACTATTTTCGTTCAATGTTAATAGTAATTTATCACTTCTAGGGTATTACTATATAGGTACAGTCGGGGTAAGAAAAGGTTCGTCACCTTATAGTCGACATTTGCTTGCACCGAGGCAATTATCAGTCCTGCCAACGTTTCATTTCAAACGAAACAGAAATATCGCATTGACGTTTGCATTTGCAATAACAGGCTAATCTCAGAGTAAGGCTGGGCGAAAACGTTCGGTTTTCTACTCACAGCCCTCTAGAGTAGTCTAGAGCGATAATTATTGTTCTGTAAAAGCCTGCGACCGCTGTAAGTCGTAAGCGAATCCCGAACGTTAGCGCCCTGCCTACTCCAGAGTAGACGTCAAATACCTAGGGACTCTGGTAATATTCAGATAAAGATTTTTCGCTAATGTTATAGCCAGCTTGATGATCTTTGCAGCTTCATGATTAATGCAAATCCAGTTTCTTATTGAAAACAGTGCCACCTTCTTGATAGATGGCGAACTCTCTGAAGCTGTAGCGATTGCTAGGCTAGGCTCAAGGTACCTATTTCAAAATTCGCCGTAGTGTCTTAAGACATTAGTAGTCTAGGGGTACCTACAGACGGTGGTATTTGGAGTCGATGAGCCGGGGTTCAATCCCTGCGACCGACGCACTTTTTGTATGTTTTAACATTCAAAGAAAAGTTTTAATAAACGCAGAAGAGATGGCGCCTGTACGCAAGCATTAAATGCCTTCTCAATTAGGTCGAGTTGCCTGTCTATCTCAGTATGTATATTGTAGTCTTTGGGTAGGTCTAAATGTCACTTTTTATATGGAAAATTGACAGATAGGTATGTTGTACCGACGCGAGTTCGGAACGTTACGTGATTATATACCCTTGTCAAAAAGGTTTGATGTTGACACGAGACTAGATGTAGGTCAGAGGTGAAAACTATTTTTGATCCTTGTTATCATATCAATTAAGTATACTTAATTTTATATGCACTTGTCTACTTAGTACTTTGCTTTCAAAAGGTAGTAAGAGTCGATGACTTTATAAAGGAATGAATTTAATAACTGACGAAGGTTTTTGTACCCCGACTGTACTTGTTTGTTCGTAGTACTACTTTACTAAACCATTGTCCATGAATACATACCATGAGTGCATACCATTAGTATAGATGAGGAAAACAAATGTAGGTACCTACTGGTCTTCTAAATTTTTGCGTTCTTCGTTTCTTTACGCGCGTTATTTGCCTTTACACGATTTTTCCCGAAATGCGATAGCGCCCAGCGCCCTTGATTTTTAAACATCATTATCAGTATGACAGGTACATTTAACTGTCAAAGCCTAATCCATAGATAAACGGAACACCTTTACTGACCTTTGTGACTAAACTCCCACAAATCCACTTTTTTATGGAATGACTTATCTTATCTGACATGTGTCACAGTGCCGAACACTAAAATACATGTAGGTATATTTAGTTTTATCAATAAGATTAATATCCGTTATCGTTAAGGGTATGTCTCTTACTGTAAGCTTGTATCCATGGGAGGGAAAAAGGTATAAACTGGTGACTTCAGACAATTTCGACAACTTTATGAAAGGATTGGGTAACTACGCTTTGATTATTAATTTCCCATGCTCCATGAAAACTCAACCCAACTGTCGTAGCTTGTGGTTTTTCTAGAACTGGGTTTATATATAGTTATCTAACGTGATGCTTTTACTCTGATGCCTGACACAGATATACCATCACGTCACCAGATGAACGTGAATAACACCGTAATAAATCGATGAACCCGATATAAGTCAGACAATGTAACGTGGGCGTATATCAATGTACCTCTATACTTACATTTATGATTAAACAACAGTGTAGTGTAAGTTAGCTGAATATGGAGTCGGTGGAGACAACCTGAAAATTTAATTCAAGAATTTTCACGTACAAACATCTTCAAATAAGCAGCTGGAAAAAGATCATGCACTGTTTACAGCTTCATTATTCACTTAAATGACCTTAATGCATCGACGTTTGGATTCAGTAACTACTATCTGCGCTACTAGCTACTATCTGATCTCAGAGATTTTATATACCACTACGTTTTTAAGGGGTCCGTATAATGTACCACCCAATAACCCGCCGCGTCCACGTATCTTTCTCCTCCTCTTTATGCACGGTTTAAAAAGAAACGGAGATAATAGTGGGCGCGATCTATTCGGCCGTACATTATACGGGCCGGTTAAAGCTGAGATAATCATTTTTAGAATCCCCAAGTTTCATCGAAAGTGCAGTCAAAGCTCTCATACAGCACGCACTATCTTCCACTACATAATAATGTCTGCAATTCTAACAAGAAACCTGTTGTTTCCAGGCGTGGGTCTCATCACCCGCAAAGCCGCGAACGCGGTGACGCCTACAGTGGAGCTGCGCAAGGACGGCGAGCAGTACACGCTGGTCACCTCCTCTACCTTCAAGACCACGGAGATGAAGTTCAAGCCCGGAGAGGAGTTCGATGAGGAGCGCGCTGATGGCGTCCAGGTATGCAATATCGATTTAACTTGACCTAAATATTCGTAACAATTATACGCAACTAACGGACAGATTAGACTGAGCCTTCCCATGATGGGGTGCAGGTGCAGGCCCCGTAGCATGGATGGCCTTATCACGCGATAAGTGACAAGATAGAGCATCCGTCTCTGGCTGACACCGTTCGATTGAACGAGACGACGCTCTTATCTTGTCACTTATCGCGTGATAAGGCCATCCATGCTACGGGGCCAGGTATGCAATGACTAGTGTAACTCAAGCTCAAGCTTGAGAATCTCAAGATCCTTGATAGTAAGAATAGTGTTAATATACCATGAGTTCATTATGGGTTGTGGGCCAGGGCACTATTCGAAAAATATGGCAGCAATAGCCTTGCAGTAACTTTATCGCGACGTAGACACTGGCCTCTATTTCACCAATCTGATAAATGTCACCTGAATCCGCTGTACACTTTTCGGTCAGCAAGAATGATAGTCACCTTGCGAATATATTTACTTGTAGACTCGGTAATGTACAGCGAGTTGCCTGGTAATCACATTCGGTTTCGGGTCACGCCACTCACGCCCCCTAGAAACAAACCACTATCAAACGATTACGCCGATAGATTGGTTAGTTGTTCACTATGTGGTTAACAGTTCCCCTTGTGTTTCCAGGTGAAGACCGTGTGCTCGTTCGAGGGCAACAAGCTGAAGCAGGTGCAGAAGGCCCCCGACGGCATGGAGGTCAGCTACACGCGCGAATTCGGCCCCGAGGAGATGAAGGCGGTAAGACTTTGTTAGCTGACCTTACCGATCATAATACAGTCACAGAATAAATAATAGTACTACGTACAGAAGGTTCTCTGTTACCAAACCCCCTGTTACGTATGCTGAGCGAGCCTAAACGTGGCTATCCCTTTTTATCGCATGCAACGCGCTGCGATAGAATGCGGCGCGACGAAATCATGGAGTGAGCTGCCCCTGGTACAGTCAGCAACATATAGTTAATGGTAGCCAAATATATCGCAACACGTCTTTATTACTGTAAGAGCATGGATGTGTTCCTTTGACGGCTACTAACTAATATGATGCTGTACGTGACCATGAGCTCTGTGGAGCTCTAAGAGCTAGTCTGATGACATGTCGTTCAACCGAGAACTCTCATAGTTTAAGTGCGAGGGAGATGCCATTTTTGATCGTGGAGAAAACCTGCGAACCCAGTCATGGGGGGTGACCTCGATGACCCCCTTAGTGGCCTTATTCGACAGGCGGAGGAGATCGTTAGACCCATTCTAGTCCGACCCTAACACTGATTAAGGGAGAAGTCGTATTAAAAATACTCTTGACTTGCTTAGGATGATATGATAATAACGTCCATAGTCTAGGGAAAGTTTGGCAGCTCTCACACTGCCACCGCATCTCACTGCGGTGTGCGGAGACGCGTACAAATTTCACCGGTTCGCGGTGCAGTGTGTGGTACCGTGCGGAATTAATATCCAAACTGAGGTGCTTGCTACAGTATGAACCGCCTTTGGGGGAGTTGAACACCATTTAACTTACAAGCATAAAAAAATCCAATTTAAACATATATTGTGAACATATCTCTGACGACTCGACTATGCATCTAATTATGTCGTAACTTGCTGCATTAAGTCAGGCTCACAGAGATAAACGACAGCAGAAAATACACTATATTATGGCTGCGAAAGATAAAGGTGAATGTAGTTGACCAGTAAAGTAATAACAAATTATGTTTTTATTATCAATAAGTAAACAAAATTCTCAAAAATACTATGAAAACATGAACTTCGGTTGTTTTGAAGTAGGTAAATAATAAGCAACATAATATAAATTGTGTTAAATGTATTTCTCTCATCTGCAGGTCATGACTGTGAAGGACGTCACCTGCACCCGGGTCTACAAAGTACAATAAGACAACTCACAAGACTGCAGGGCTGCGCCCCATAGCTATGTCCTATGATAGCACAACTATTTTATAAAATTAAATTATGTTACAACGCTCTAACAACTAAATGACTGCACAGTCACGACCAATCGGAATACGGCAGTTCAATTTGAGCAATGGCGTGGCCGGTACGGCCACTTCAGACCAATCAGATTGTACAGTAATTCTTAATTCAGCTAACTTCACAGCAGTCGGTTACAACGAATACTTTTCAAACAAACCGAAAATGTGAAAGTTACTGATTTTAAGCTAATCACAATCAGCAGTCATTTATTTGTAGAATTAAACGAGTATAGTATTCTTTGCTTGTGAACTCAATAGTTTATTTTTGTATTATTTACGCGTGTTTGCCAAAGTTAGGTTATGTTACATAACTTGTACTATGCGGAGATGCGAACGTACTTCCTGATGTACGTTTGCTTAAGTTGCAGGGCATGTTAAATAAACTCGTTTTGATATATTTGTGTTTCTATTATAATCCCTATCCCAGAATCGGAGAATATGAATCGGTCCATTCAGAACGCGAAGTTGTGGTACTTGTGTTATGGTATTGAAATTAGGTTAGAATATTATCATATTGCATAATGTAGCTATGCATAGGTATACCTATGTGTGATAGTAGATATACAGGGCTTTTTCGGAGTCCAAATCCGGAATAACCAAATGCTATATTATGGTCATACTAAACAACTCCTCCCATTGGTGGCCCCCACGAAATCACTAAAAATAAGAGTTAATGTATGGATTACCTGTTTTTTTGCTATTTAGTTGGTCTCGTGGGAAATGTGGTTCAGTATGACCATCTTATTCGCATTTGGTCATCAGTCAGACTCAAGTCAAGTCTAGCTGGGTATCTTGCTGGATTCATCACAGCTAGCCTAAGTTTAGTGAACCAGCGATAAAACTCCCAGTAGCTCGATACATCTCACTCCCCAGATTCGGTTGAAACCGTTATACCAATCTCACTGGAGCGCAAACTTGCAGCCATCGACTGGTTCGATGGTTCAAATCTATCTCAATAATAGAGTAGGTATATACAATTTATGGAATTAGATTACTATGATGACAAGAGCAATACAGTTACTAAAATACATTAAAAAAAGAGAAAGTTACATGCTCTCTGCCGCAGCGCAATGCTTTATACTAGTGTCCGACCGAAACATGTTTTTTTGCCGAAACCGAAACCGAAGTTTCAGCTTTGCCTCTAGTTTCGGCAGAAACCGAACCTTTTGAAAGTCGTTGAAAAACTGACGTAAAACTGCTTTTATACACATATTAACAATGTAAAACCTGAAACTCGTGAAGATTGTATAAAATAAAACAAGGTTTACTACAGGTTACCATAATTCCGGGAACAAGCAACAAAGCGTCACTTCACTGAGCCGGTGGCTGGCGAGCTACGCCATATTGCCGGTTGGCACGAGCGCACCCGAAGAGACCCCGAAGTTAGCCAAACGCGACCCGAAGTACAGTTTCGTAAGTTTCGGCCCGGCCGAAAGGTTCGGCCGTTTTTTAGCCGAAACCGATACTACGGCCGAAACCGAAACCGAACCTTCGGTAGGACACTAGTTTATATACGCCGTCTCCATAGTGTTCTCGAGTCAAAAGATAACCGATTTCATATTAAATATGAACTCAATACTTGATATCCTTTTATTAAAGTGGCTTGAGGAGCGAGGACAAGAATGCGGCAAACTGGCCAAGTCAAATCTAACCTTTAAGATCTCACATTTTTAAATAACAACAATTATTATAGGTATTCAATAAAACAAAGAAATAGAGTTTAATATTTGTTTATAATGTTATTTTGTTCCTATAAATACATATTTGGACTTTGCATATAACTTGGCACTCATTTAGATCTCCATTCTTTTTGCGGCGAAGCCCACAGCCAAGCATACTTTTTGTATTGAACTTGGCTCTCCTTTTTTACATTTATGTTTTTGGTGGGATAGTACATTACATCAGAGGCCGGGAAAACACGGATTTCCGGCCAGGTAGGTATAGACGTATAGAGATACGAGGCCGGGAATCTGTGTTTTGCTTTATGTAGTAGCATGTATAGTGCTTTTCTCAAACATGCAATGAAATAAATAAATAAAAATCCTCAAATCAAACTCATTTTCATGGCTGAATGCCGTGATGCTGTGCCACAAATAGTGGAATGAAAATTAAAAAGTTACTTTGCAGGCCTAGGCCTGAAAAGTCGTATGAAATCCCATTTCAGGCCACCTCGAGATGCTGCGCCCGAAATAGTATTTTTCACAATCGTCTTATAATAGAGAGCTTTTTAGTCGAGTACCGTGTTTAGGCCACGAAGCTTGCTGAGTGGCCTAAGTAAGGTACGAGATTAAAAAGCTTGATTATAACACTATTGGGAACAATACTTTTTGTACGAGTTCATTAAAATTAATTTTCTACGAGTCAACTGAACTAATTAAACAAACTCGATAGTGTTGAAACGAAGTGCAGCCTATCGCTCGTACGCTCGTTGATAATATCTTAAAAGACATCAACGAGCGTACGACATCATCGAGTAAACTCAATAATCAAAGCGATTCTATTGGTCCAATTCATTACAGTTCGGTAAAGCAGCCACGTGATTGGTCGAATTTATTTTAGTTCTATTTTCAATTTTTTTTCGGTTGTCTAGACTCTAGAGCGTATCGAAACAGTTATTTCGGTTGTTTCGGAAGTAACAGACTATTCAACGAAGAAAAGAGTGACGTTGCAGTATTCTCTATGAAATCTTAATACACATATTTTAATCGTCGAGTACAAAAAAGGATACTTCTGAGTCTATTATAAGGAACGTAAAGAGAATATTTCATTGCATGTTTGATAAATAGTACTACATTACTGCAGACGCCGGGAAAGAAGGGCTTGCCGGGTGAGTAGGTATATATAGACGTGATAGTGATACGAAGCCGGCAAGCCCTTTTCACTGCCAGGCATGGGCCAAGACCATGCAATGAAATATTTAAATAAAACTCCAAGAAATCAAACTAATTTTGGCTGAACGCGGCGCGATGCTGTAAAAAATACTTCCCGGCCTAGGCCTTCAATTTTGTATGAAATATTTACGCCCGAAACGTGATACTTTGAAGCCTGTTATAATATAACACACATAATGACGATATTTCATTGCTTGTTTGAGAAAAAGCATTTGGTCATTCCGGATCATGACCTAGAAAACACCTAGTATTTGGTTTCAAATCTAATTTTGACATTTATTAATAACTCGTCGGAAATGGGTGGCTTTCCTTCAACCCTCGGTTAACAATCTACTGTAAGTACTATTACAATACAATTATCGTCTTAGTACGCCTCTAGCGGTTAAATGTTGCACTAATAATTCAATTTAGTTTTTACTGCCATCTACTGTAGTTTCAGTAAACATTAACATAGGTAGATAGGTATTCATGCAACTTTGATACTTAACTCTGCTATTGAACGCTAGATGTCGCATACCTTGGATTACACTGCTATTCACCACTAGAGGGCACTATTTCAAGCCTCACTATGCCACAAAGGCGTTTTTAATAACTGTTTTATTTTCAAACTTTTATTAGTTGAGTGAGATGTACGAAATTCAAATATAATTAAAATGAAGTCTCAATAATAAATTACATTAATGCATAGATTTGTTTATGCATTATATATATAGATTAATGAATGCATGTTATGTTGTATTTTAAGTCTCATACAATACATTAACTGAACATAATGCTGTGAAATTATGTTAGTCTCAGTGCTTACTTCCATTGACTGTCTTCTTAAGCTTTCCAATTTAGCGGTATTATAATTTGTACTACGGGTCGGCTCGCCCGCCGGTGCTTTGCTTGCGGCCGGATTGCCGCAGTTCGTAGCTACGATACGATTAGTTTATTTGTGCCGTGAATAGGATAGCCTGCGTTCGGGCGCATTGTGCAGAACGCGATTATTATCGACATCTGTCAAATCTTCAATTTTACGTGTTTTGTGATAGAGATGGTGGATTCTTGATTAAATTACAGTGCCGGTGTGAATTTACTCAGTGTCCAGTTAAACTATGCCTTATAATGTTTGGAATTTGTGATTCTGTGTTTTGTGTATAGCAGGCTCGAAGCCAAAGTGGCGTTTGTGGATTGAGGATTACACAGTTGCTTATTTGGATTAAAAATACTCGCAAGTAAGTAAATATTTACTTACAACGTAACGGGATACATTTTTACGTAGCAAGAAGCCGCTGCATGGTTAATTTATGTTGTTTTTGTGCGGCTAAAACTGGCCAGTTTAGGAACTGTTGGTAGGCCCAGAGGTATTTGTTGTTTTATGCATTTAATTGCATTCCTGCATTACCAGTTGGGTCTTAGTTTCGTAATAATTTACCTTTAGCATTTCCTCCTATTTGCTTATGTGAGCAATGCAAGTGTAATAAATTTATGTCATTAGAAATACGACTTTAAAAATCATGTTTCTAATTTATTTGGTTACACTAATTAATCAAGTCAAGTGTTTTTATAGTCAGCTGTGATACTGATAAGAAAGTCAATAAGATACAGCTGTAGCTAATATAATTCATATGGTTTTAGAATTTCAGTGGATCCTTAATATTATATATAATTTTTTTTAAACAATAAATAAGTGTAGTGCTGATTGATCAGTGACCCATATTCTCAAAACAGATATGTAAAGGCATGTAGCTAATTAGTCATTGAGTTATCAGCTGAGTACCCATATAGGTACCCACAACTGCAGGTCAAATAACATGCATATTATGTACAATAACTCTTAAAATGACATGTGAATTTATTGCACTTAAGAAAAACATTTACAAAAGAAACTGGATGAATTTATTTTTCTAATTTTTATAATATTTAAATTGGTATTCTAGCTAATCTTTGAGATCTATTTAGAAAAACAAAACGACACAAAGGTGAAAGATAATCTATCATTGTTATTGAAGTATTTTGTATTCTACTTATTATTTCGAATGGAGATTAGGTTTTTCAAACCATTTGCAAGAGTTTTGTTAGGATACTTCAAATAAAACAAAGCAAATGCTACTACTGTATAGCATCCTTGGGACATCCCAGTTACCATGTTGCCTGATTGGAATCTAAGCTTTATTAATAGGCATATCTCGCTGACAAACAAATAACGGAATAATTCAAATCTGGACTATCCAGTGTTTAGTTTAAAAACATATTTCATGTCCACCAGTTTTGTGACCTAAGTAACTATATCTAACATTGTTGAACTGCAATATATGTATAATGAAAGGAATGTAGTGTTTTATGTGAAGAAGCTGATAGTAGGTAATCCTAATACTTAAATAAAAAATAATAATTGAACAACTTTATCACTGTCTTAGTGTGTCGTGGACTTTAATTATACCAATGAATTGGACTTTTATCCTTATTAAATGATTTTCAAGTGAAGCTGCTGGAGTAAATTTAACCTATCTCCATTTAGAAGGTCTAGTCTATATACTGACACCTATTCCTGTATATATACTTTCTCGTCCAAGAGAAAAAGTCTGTGAGGTTGTAAGTTTATAAGTTTGTATGTAATGGGTAATCTTCGGAACCGCTTAATCCAATCTCAAAAATTCTAGTTCCTGGCCGCGTAGCATGGATGGCGTTATCACGCGATAAGTGACAGGATAAGAGCGTCGTCTCGTTCTATCGAACAGTGTCAGCCAGGGACGGATGCTCTATCTTGTCACTTATCGCGAGGCTATATTTTATCCCCCAGGTTTGCCTGCGTTCTTTATTATAACGGGCGAAGCCGTGCAGGCAGCTAGTAACCTGATATAATTGTTTAGAAAAACAGCAATGGAATAATTGTATAGCGGGTAAATTCTAAAACAACTCCTGTTTAA
This sequence comes from Epinotia brunnichana, assembly GCA_963854355.1. Lineage (NCBI taxonomy): Eukaryota > Metazoa > Arthropoda > Insecta > Lepidoptera > Tortricidae > Epinotia > Epinotia brunnichana. The sequence continues at coordinate 17,061,210 of OY977954.1, forward strand.
ATGTTACATTTATATTCATAGTTTCCTCATCTCAGTAGTATTGATTTACAGCATGTTTTTTAACCGACTGCAAAAAAGGAGGGGGTTCTCAATTTGACTGTATTTTTTTGTGTGTTTGTTACGCGTTATCTCGGTGGTTTATGAACCGCTTTGAGAAATAATTTCTTTGTGTGAAAGCATATACTTCCAGATTGGTCCCGTTGTCACCAACATCCAGTTCTGATGATGGGATCCTGGAGAAATAGAGGGCTCTTCAAATTTTGTAGGCTAACTTGAAGCAATTTGGGTACTGGTTTAAAGTCGGTTAAAACTCTGTTTTCAAAGTAAATTATTAGCTTCATTTACGTATGTTTATCCATATAAACAAATATAAACCTAAATATCACTATTAAATGCTGAAAAAAATAATGATTTCTTATTTGTAAAGTAAAGTTACACTTTCAGTACAATTTTTTTTATCAATATATCAGTCAAAGAATCGGTGATGCTGAATTTCTTCCAGCAGTAAAAACTATGTGCATTATCATTTATTAACTACTTATACACTTAGTTTCCGAAATAAATGTGTAAATAGAGTGAAGAGATTTTTCAACTCACTCTACAAAACATCGATAGAACTATGTATCTTACAAACTTAAATTCACCTTCAAGAAATCCTGAATAATAAATATCCCTCCAGGACCAAAGAACTGTCTGCCAAACCACGTTGGCGCGGCGCTGTCGAGGCCTAGTCGCATAAAAATAGACTTTAGCACACTATACTTAAAGTGCATTTTACGGTGTGGACGGTGTCCTGCAGCGAGGGGCCGGGCCAAATCGATAGCGGGACCCCGGTCTGTCAGCTGGGTTCGTACGAGTATTAACAAAGCTTACGACAACCCTCTAACAAACCAGCCTATGTCTGACCTCCGGTGATGCATAGTTTAAAGAATCTCGGGGTTAAGTTAGACTAGGCGAGTGGTGAGGTGAGTCGAGGCGTGTTGTGAATCCCGGAGCTGAGCCGTCTGGGTGAGAGCAAAATTACTTGTGATAACTGAGTTTTTGTACTACGAATGTGCGTTGATTAGAAAGGTCGTGAAGTTCGAGGTCTAAGGAAGGAAACGGAAGAAATAAGTCGGGAAATGAGTTTAAAAGTAATTCAAGATAAGTTAAAATACAATAGTTACTTTTGCATTGAAACATTATTTGATTCGCCTCCGCCGCGCCGGACCCGGCTTTTTCTAGAACTTGTACAACATTCATCCGGAATCTCTGTCCCTCCCTCCCCCGCCAGCCCAAAACTCCGGGTTCCGGATACATGTAGTTCGAGTCTAGTTATCTGTCGCGCGGAACCGGCACGTGAAAAAATAACAAACAGGCAGTTACTTCGCCGTTTGTAAAATGCAGGCAAACCCGCGGGATAAATCTGTAGTAGGTACCTACCTACTTACGTACAGAAGGTCCTCTGTCTAACAAAACCGATGATTGAGAACTAGAAAACTCAAAACATGGCATAGCTGGCTAGGGTCGTCACGTTTGCGTGTTATCGTCTTATCGTCGTACAACGCCGGCCACGGTACAATGAGTCAGATGAGTGTCACTGTCAACAGTGTACAGCACGGCTATCACAGGATGACAGGACGGCCCTCGAGCTCTGTCGCGGCGATATAGACTATGCGTCTTTTTCTAATTAGAACGCTTAGAAAGAGAGAGTGTTAACGCGCCCGGCGAGTGGCGCTCGGCGTCCCCTAGGACTGCCATAGTAAACAGTGGTTGACAGTAGGTATACTATCAGTAAACTACGGTTAGGTACTCGTGCTCATCACCGCCCCGCGCCGTCCATCTGCTGTCCCCGCAACTACATAGGTATCGCCTGTCGCTCTTTCTTTCATCGTGAAAGGTTAAGGTAAAACCGACCTCAAAATCCCTGAAGCCAGACAATACAAGTAAAAATAAAACCGGCCAAGTGCGAGTTGGACTCGCGCACGAAGGGTACCGTACCATTATCTATAAAAACGGCAAAAAAATCACGTTTGTTGTATGGGAGCCCCCCTTAAAAATATATTTTATTTTGTTTTTAGTATTTGTTGTTATAGCGGCAACAGAAATACATAATCTGTGAAAATTTCAACTCTCTAGCTATCACGGTTCTTGAGATACAGCCTGGTGACAGACAGACGGACGGACGGACGGACGGACAGCGAAGTCTTAGTATATTATAATAGGGTCCCGTTTTACTATTTGAGTACGGAACCCTAAAAACAACTTCCCGGCCCTTGTCAATTTCTAGGCACTGAATTAAAATTTTGCTAAAAGTGACAACCCTGAGACAGGCAAATACGGTAGGCAATTATATTGCGGATTGGGCCGGAGATAGCCTACTGCCCTCTTTCCTTTTACTATGCAGCGGCCTAGGGGGCGCAGCGGTCCCATAGCAAAAGGAATTTTACTAATTATAAATAAATTATAAAATAGGTATAATTAAAATATGGACCTTGAAATTTTAGAAAAAAATATTTTGTTTATTGTCCAAGAGTAAATTTAAAGCTACTAGTAGAATCCTTACGCTTATATAGAAACAAAATTGTACAAGAACTATGTACCTACTTAAACGCCGTGTTTCGCGACCGAAACACAATTTACTTGATTTTCCATACAAATAGGTCAATCTATGTCTCCATTTTTTGTTTATTTATGTTGTTTAATTGTAGTTGCTCTTATACAAACATTTGTTCCTCTCCAAAATCGGGTTCTAATGGTATCGTAAAAAATCATCCCTATTGCGGCTCGGAGTTAAGCCGAAGTGGCAAAAGGGGCAGGCCTGACCAAAGCTGAACAAGACCAGCCTATTTATTGGGAATATTAGATAAGCCTTTTTAATCCAATTATGTAATTTTCCTACCTCTACTTACGTAACCTTGACTGACCGAGTGTGTCACATTGCTGGTTGGTCACGCGCATGTAGTCCACTGAGCCAAATCGAAGGCCACCCATTATATACAATCCTTTTATTCTTTTGTTGTGGATGGAGAAAAATAAAACTACGCTAAGTACCTTGCAAATACCTAGGTAACTGTTTCCAAGAAATGTTGCCTTATCTATTGTAATTTGATGTTGCGTTCAGTTGGCAATATAGCAAAATCATGAAACGCAAAATAGTTTTACAGATAGTTTTAAATAGGTTTACGAATGGTAGTTCTGTAACAATATTTTGCTATTCATGAGACGCTTTTTGGTTCACGCGGCCTCAATTTGAAATTATTTTGACACCCGTAGGTATTTCCGGCATACCACTCGACCCGACCTTTCCAACCTCGATTTTATCTTAAGTACCTACGAGTAGATTCATAAAGTGACCTTTAATCTTTCTACGCTTGATAAAAGGTACCTAATCTAAGCCATATTACCTATGGCTTGCCTACGAATATTGTGTTAAACGCTCGCTACGAACTTCGTATATTAGGCATAGTGAAAAACCTTTTCTATGGGCCAGAGGAAATTCAACCTTTAAAAAAAAAGACTGACATGGAAAAACTATCCTCACTTTATCTTCAATCGCCTGCGTTCGCGTTGTATTTTGTTTGCACTTGTTCTTTGCAGCGAGCTAAACTCTGCTCCTTCTTACAAACAACGCGAGACGTTCAAATGATTGGAGTGCACATTTGCAGCCAGAAAGCAGTCGAAATACAGTCAGTCTGCAACGGCCCTTTGCGTGGAACATCGCGAACGCAGGCGATTGTAGGTACAACCTATATAATACGATACCTAATACTCAGTTTCATCTGGTTCGCATCGCGACGGGTACCTTAATCTGCACCCTTGGCGTGGGATTGAAGTGAGTCGCGTTTACTATCGACGCTACCGCCTATCGTCAAGATTTAGTATGAAAAGTCTATACACTGCCCCTGGTGGTCACTCATAGAATTAAAAATCCAAACTGTAACGTGAGTCACTTATACATTACTTAATTCGCGATCGACTTCACGTTCGTTCGTAAAGTTTAATCGATTTTCCAATATTCAACCTTATATCACTAGCATTTATCGTTTTAATTTAAATGTTTGTCGGTTATGACATTACAGAATACGCGCATCGCGACGTCGACAGTGTCGACTGTCGATACAATATGGCGGCGCGGGGGCCATTTATTTGCATTTTTAAATACAAAATACGCGACAATCCGAATTTTGCGGATATATGTTGTCAATTCAAAACCCTTATTTTTATAAGTTCTTTAATTTGAGATAAATTTCGATCGGATCTACGGTAACTCTTGACGGAATAATACGATATCACGGGCCATTTTGCAAGTGAAATAGTAAACTACAGTCGCGACGGTATTCTTCGATTCGAAATGTCTCACACTACCGATTGGTAGTACGAATCGAACGTTAAATTACGCATCGAAAACTAAACGCAAAGTGCGTAACGTTTTGCAGTTTTCGTAGTCCAACGACAGTGTGAGTTACAAGTTTGACGGGTCGAATCGAAGAATACCGAAGCGAGATCGAAATCTATTCGAAGCGCGTTTATTCGATCTCGTAAGTAGTTACGTAACGTTAGGTTACGATTGTGTCTCACAATAAGGGTACTGGGGCCGGTTGCAACTTGCAGCATATGCGATGCAGATTCTACGCCATTGACGTCACTTCACAACGTGCATCGCACGCCTTTAATCCAATCATGATATTGTTATTCGATTAGGAGAGGCCATTACTTGAATCAGTTCATTGTACAGTCGCCATCACAAACATAGGTACACTTATAGGTGTTCAAAAATATCGGCGCATGCACCCTAATGCCTTGAAAATAGAGGTGTGTTCCGATGTTTGTGACGTGCTTGTTTGCTCCGATGTATGTGATGGCGACTGTACTACTCAGCGTACACAAACACGTAGACTATTAGGAGACTAGGAATTCCACTTAAGTCTTGCGTTGGACGTTACTGTGCCGAACTCATCAATCACCTTATTTATTACGTGTTGTTACTGTTGTTGCACGCAGTGCCACACTTTGGTGAATACCCCATTACGCATACTTCTAGGTCAGGTTATTATGCGCTTTGGTGTTACGAATAAGTTTCCGAAGAAGGAGATCCCTCGTAATGTAGACCCCTCACCGACAAAGTAGGTAGGTACAGTAAGGGAAATGTATTCACGTACAGTCAGCATCAAAAGTAGCTACGCAAACGAAGACGTCAAAAATCTTTATTGAAAAGAAATAAGAACTTATGACATCTTCGATTGCGTAGCTACTTTTGATGCTGACTGTACCACCATAGAACACTATTGCAATAAGGTGCCTCGAGTTTGAGTGACGGCGGCCTGTGAATTGCGACAGGGTTCTACGGTGGTACGTGAATACATTTCCCTTCCTGTTCATTCTTTGCTCTGATCGGATGATTTCAGCTTTAACAAATGGCTTCAAATGAATGACTCAAGAATCAAAAACATTGACCTACAACTCCTACAAGTGAGAATGTACGTAATTTCAGCGAGTAGGTACTCAGAAAATTACGAATTCTGGCAGCAAATATTATTGAGGAAACATAACAGAGAATATGACATTTAAAAAGCTCTTTAGAAAGTTAAACGGCTGCCTGGCAGATAATGTCCAGGGAAAGCAATTAGTGTTAACATTTAAATTTTATTTTCACGGTCCGTTTAGTAAGACACAAAATGAGATAAGGCAGGACTTTCCAAATTGAACGAGTATGGAGTGTTGCAAGAAGCAATGTTTTGAGTTACTGGCACGAATGCGAGCTTCTGTTTACTGAATCTATGATGGCGATATGAATCCGACGTCATAGCACAGATATATGTAGGTATAACAATTCTAAGTAGGTACAGGAGGATCATTGTTTACGGAGAGCGTATATAACTTTTCGATTTTTGACACGAAAACTCGAAAACATACCGAATGTTGCCCTTTGTCTCTGTCGCATAACACTTGGTTTTTCAGGTTGGGTTGTGTGGTGCGCGTTGCGCATCCCACCATTCATGGTGTTGTAATACCAATGCCAAAAGGTTTAGCGAGAGCGGACAATCTTTGAAAATACATACAAGTAAATTATTGTTTTGCGTCAAAAAGTCTTTCCTGGAAAGAAATAACGAGCTTTTACGAGGCATTGGGGGTGTGCAATTGTGCATGTGCATGCGTATCATTACTACAGTTGAGACGAGGGACAATGCATACTCCAATGAACGGCTTTCCTGTAAAACAATGGAAAACATCTCATGCAGTTAAAACGAGGATATGTGCTTGCAAAAAGAAATATTTTGTAGCATATAAAAGTCAATATTTTTTTGCGGTATATACCAACTCTAATATAATGTGGCTGAGTTGACGTTTCAAAGCCTAACTAACTTACTTAAAAAAGTTGAAAAACCTCCGACATTTTCATTTTAAAGCTCTATATCACAAAACCGGCTGAATAGATTTTGTTGAAACGTAGCTAAGAACCATCTCGATCACGTCAGCTTTCGGGCACAAAAACCGAATTAAAATCGGTCCATTCTTTTAGGACACACATATACACAGACACGTCAAACTTAAAACCATCTTTTTAACCGACTTCGCAAAAAAGGAGGAGGTTCTCAATTCGGATGTATTTTTTTTTCATCTTTTAAAAAAATATATACTGTCTTACCTCAGCAGAACTCCGGACTTATGAACCGATTCGTACAATTCTGCTTTTAATTGGAAGTATATGCTTCCAGGATGGTCCCATTGTTTTCAAAACTCCAGTTGGATGATGGGAACAATGAGGAATTGAGGGAATTCCTCAAATATATTAGGCACGCGTGTAGTAATCTCGGTATTTTCTATTATATCTCGTGTATTTACACCCGGAAAATAAATTTGGTGAAGTGGAAGTGATGATAAAGACCACAGATAGATTGTGAAACTTCTCAATGATGTACTTCAAACTATAAAAGTACGTCACAGATTCTGATATGATTCCGTTGAAATAGCAAACAATGAAGTCCAAAGGTGATTCTGAGATCCTTGAGGAATCGACGGACTCCTCAAATATTATCGGCCCACATACAGCGATTTGTTTTCGGAAATCAGTTCATGTGGTAAATTGGAAAAGAAAAGTGGAATTGTTAATTTTGCTTGGCGGAGTATTGATGAATTGAAGTCAGTTAAAACTTTGTTTTTAAAGTAAACTAAATATTACGTCGGAGGTAAAAAAAAAAGTGATCTCACTCGAAAATTTTGCATAAGAAAATGCAGTATGAGGTGCAAAAAGTTTCAATCTACCTTTACATTCTCCTGTACAAAACCCAGGTAAAATATCTGAATACTATTTATATAATGCTTTTGACAATAGAGTCGTGTTTTTAACTCTTGTTCTGCTGAACAAGCACTCCATCCAGCACAATTCCATACAATTACTTACCGAGTTATACGCCGACGAAGTTGCGGGCAAAAACTATAATGTTAAATGGTATTTGAAACACCTGAAAAAGAATCTAGGTGATCGATCGTAAAAAAACGCATACCGTTACGTGTTAATTCGCTGTTGCACCAGTTTCTGTAACCGACACGCTTGCATAATCTGTGGAGTCACGAACAATGACTTGGGTGTTCTATGCAGCTGGCACCTCCATGAGTATCTAGAGTGCTGTTGGACCCTTTGATTTCTACTTTGCTACGGTCCTGTTAAACCTCTTTCGCCTCTTTATTTCTTCATACATCAATATTCTTGACATGTTCTTCCTATACTAAACTGCCATTCCATTGACAACGGTTAAACCACGTACCATAATGTTCTTTAAGGTGGTTCGATTGCCATACAAAACGTTATTTGACATTCGCAGGCTAGCGGCGTGATATTTTAAGAAACTTATGTAACAAATTTTCATCAATTGGCTTCCCATTTGCGCCAAATTCCCCCTTTCCTAGAATAAACTTGTATAAACTAGATTAATTTGAGAAATTGGTTTGGGACTTGATATTTTGGGAAAACTATTTTTCTCAAATTAATCTAGTTTATATATACAAGTTTATTCTAGGAAAGGGGGAATTTGGCGCAAATTGGAAGGCAATTAATGAAAGTTTCTTACATAAGGTTCTTAAAATATCACGCCGTTAGCCTGCGAATGTCAAATAACGCTTTGTATGTTAATCGAACCACCTTAACACTGTCATCGCAAACGCAGCTGTAACTAAATTACTTACACGAGGCAATAGAAACCAGGCCGTAATCTCCGAAACAATTTTAGACTTTGTTCTTAAACTACTTAAACTAGATAACATTGATGAGTATATACGAACAGAACACTTGTTGTTAAACAAATGTTTGTCTCCAGCCCGCAACACGTATTACTTTCATTTATATCTATTGTTTATATGTAGGTTGCTTCACAAGTAATCTTTGTGTACACAAACCTGAACGAGGCTATTGTTGGATTTTGGTTAAGAGGCCGGGTTCTAACTAACGCGAAAGAAAACTTATACTAAAATAGCCTCAAACAAGCCTATGGCGTGCATAAATCAGACAATGCAGCTTATGGATGCTTGCATATCGGTAACACATGTTTGAGAGCATTGACAACGTAAGGAGCGAATTGTGGAGCAAGGAGTTTGTTGATCCAAAACTGAACAAGATGATGAGTTTTCAGTTTGAAATTTTTAACCTGAAAACTATAAACCACTGTGTTAGCTCAAGATCCCTCGCGAGGTGAACTATCATTCTCTTTCTAATAAAAACACTTAGAAAAAGATGGGTAGTTTATTTCACGCGCGTATCAACAGTATCAACTCGCGCACAGTCTTTTGCTAGCCGTGTGCTCACATGAGATGGACGAATACGGCTATACGATTCACAACATCTGAACTCACCTTTCCACTCGTCCCTATCGTAACTGGACCCCGAGATTCGCCATAACACTAGCGACATCCGAGATCACTATTACACCGTCTCGTATGAGACGAGATGGCTTCGCAATTTGATTCGCTTGATCGTGAATGCACTCGATCAGCAACACAGTTGCAAGGAAATTGCACTGTTCCGTCATTGATGCCAGTCACAATTGAACGGCTGTCTGGCCTACTGGCCGCGTTTCTTGTGCGAACACTGGATTAGGACATTCGATCCTTAGACCTGTCTATCCTAATGTTCCTGACAACAGGTTTCCTGACGAGCCAAGTCAGCTAGCTCTTTATCTTCGACGGTCTGATATTATGAATTTATGAAGTTTTAGACATCACAGCCTTCAAGTGTTGTAATATTTGCATGTTATACTCGGTGATATGTCCGCAATACTGAACCTAAACCTGAATATAAACATTTTTATGAGTATACTCCAATTTCATTCTAGATTATTCGATTATCTGATGTGATCGATGAAATAATTCATTGGAATTTAGTAGTAATGACTAATAAAAACGTCAGTACTTTCGATTTAATAGTAGATACCGTTTCCGCTACTGCAGAACATGTATGTTTACTTATGTAGCAACTTACGACCGACAAAGAAAGTAAATCCGCCCTTTTAAATACCCCAACTAGCTAACCAGTTCCTACGTACGTAAAGGAAACATATTATTTTTTAATTATATAAATGCCAAAGTAACTGTCTATTCACCTTGTTACGCTCCAACTAATAAAACGTTTGTGAAAAATAAACTATCACAGATTGGACTAAGACATATAAGGTTCAAACTCTTCCTAATAATCCAGTATATCACCTCCTTAAGTTCCTACATCGTTATTCCGAACATTCTGTATAATAGAGATCATTTTTTTCCCAGAAAAGGGCATACGATTTTTTCGCCGGAAATCATCCCCGAAGAAGATGAAATGTTGCGTGGAAAATTGCATGGGTCTGCTATTAACAAGTCCTTCGCGGGTAAAACCGAGGGCACATCTATAGTTAACTATAATTAGCACTTACCAAGTATTAACAGATTAACACAAGACAGCTAACGTCGTAGTTAATATGGTTATCCTACTTCGCACAGGAACACGATAATCAGCTGAGTGCTCCGGATAATTCCATGAACTCATGGAACTGCGGTTCAAGTAATTAGAACAACTGGGTGACCTGATTAGGGTTGGTACCGTACAAGCCGACCATGACAAGTAGACGAATAGTGCGGAAAGAACCTATTTAATATGGTTGAATACTTGGTCTACGGACCACATCAAGGAAAAAGTAGACAGCGTGTCGTATCAAGATGTCATGAAGAAAGCTGAGAATAGAGACGAATGGAAATTGCTCCACCGACAAGAGCCTGGCTCTTAAATATATGATGATGATGACTTGGTCTAATCGGCTAAGCATCGGAAAAGCAATGAATGGAAGTCGTAAAGGCCAACATGAGGGAAGTCGGGCTCAAGAGAGAGAGCGCCCAGGATTGTCCAAAGAGGAGTAAAAGCGAATAAGAAAGCTGACTCTGTGGCAAACCCGTGCTAACGATAGATCCAAGAAGACTTTTTTTAATCGGGTGGCATTTTACACTAAGCTGATGGATTGGAAATAGGATAGAGAATAATTCGTGCAAATTTTTATTTCTGCTATTGTAAGTCAATCTCGTACAATAATGTTCCGTCAAAAAAAAATGTTGCATGCAGGTTGGTTGCATCAAGTAGATACATTTTACTGACCGGACATTGCACTTTGTCAATTAAGCTTGGCACCGTGCAATGCACGTTATTTGGTCAATTAAGCTACGCATCCCTGAAAGTGAAAAGAGTAGGTATGACCTATTCGTTATGCGACAACGACGACAAGACATTATTTTATTGACAGAGCTACGGCTGTAATAGCGTAGCTGCGTAGCTTTACCGAGTTAATATATTATGACTAATCATAGTAATATGAATATGACTCGGTAATAGCTTCATCATCAGATGATGTGATATGCCAAAAGGACAAGTATTGTACGGTCGACGCCAAAAATATGTTTACATTTTTGCACCTTATTACAATGGCATAAGGTGCAAGGTTTTAAGGTGCTTTAACTGTCTATAATTTTTCAAACTCAAGTAGGGGTGTAGACTCAAAATTTATTATTACTTCAAAAGAAAGAAGGCAAAAAATATGCCTAATAATGACGAAAATTCCATTCGAATATCTCAAAAAAAACGAAGCTGCAACTGTTTCAATGTTACCTGTTAGAGAGAGAAAACGCTCCGGGATCGTATCGTGACGTCACGATCGTCTAGCGTCATTGTAAATGACAATCATTTCATATGAAGGTGCGTTTTGCGGTAAAGGGACAGAACAAAGCCCTTCTTAAAACTTTGAACGCTTATAACTTTGTGATTATTTACCCTATTGCGTTGTTTTTTTCTCCATTTGACTACATTTTTAATCATTTTTCGAGAAAATGCAACATTATTGATTATTTTATTTAGTGTCTACACCCCTATTGAGACTTCGACATGACAGGACCACATCTATACTAGCGCCACCAAGCGGGATTTTTCGGTATCAATTCCAATTAGCATCTGTAGCTCGATCAAATTATAATTTCACTCAAATGCATACCATACAGCTCTTCAAAACGAAATAAAAAGAAAGCAGCGTGCTTCACCCCACTTATGAATCACTCTGTAATTTGCCCCGGAGTTTTACGATCGTGTATTCTCGATGTGTATGTACACTCGTGCGCAGACATTGACCTTCTGGGCTGTGAATAACGTGCTATCCTGCGTTGTGTAATTGTAGATGTAACTGTACACAAGTAATTCCATTTGTGCGACTGGCTTGGCCGCGCATCCTAGAATTCTTATGTAGTACTCAGGAGTCAGGACAAGACGCAACGGCGAAAGTATAATAGGACATGAGATGTAAATAATGTATTAGTTTCCTGATACTGCTCAATTTTGTCAAGTTAATTTACCTCCATCCCTTATCTGGGATTCGCTTGCCGTCACAGTTCAAAAGGATGAATAGACTGTTTCAGAGACAAGAATATGTCCTTAAAATATGTATATAGAGGATTTGACGTGTATTTAATCACGCTGCGCCGCTCTAGTCCTTAGGATCCATCCTTTTTCAACTTAACCTGAGGGTCTAAGCTAAGTATTTCCAGGTTGGTTTTTTAGGACTTATTTCGGCTTAAATTGACTCCTAAGGCAGGATTTTTAACCACCGGCTTACGTCGCTGTGGAGTCCACTGCCTCCAGAACTATTATTAAACCATTCATCGCCAACAAATGTATTGCCAAAACAGCTTCCTGCAAACGTAATTAGTTAAGAGGGCGCTCGTTTTTTGGTCAGGAATAAGCGAGAATGACGGATTTTTGACGTTGTAATTCTAAGAAACGGAGAGCTTTTTTTAGATCTTGATTACTTATTTGCATAGGTAAACTCCTCATATTGGTCCTAGCCGCCTCCAATTTACGAAGAACTGAATACTTTAACCGAAAATACCCGATTACCGACAGTAGTTTTCTGAAGAGAGCGCAGAGTCATAAGTTTGAGCCCCTAATATTCCATGATGTTATATGAGAACCTACTTGTTTTATTCTATTTTCACTAGCGTAATATGTTGCCATTGCTACTAGCCGCCTCGAATTTTCCTTATTCTGCACGTATATATATGTACACTGTTCTCAATTACACCATATTTGTCAACAAAATCTTACTGAAAACTCGAGGATTTTCTCATTATTGTTGAATTATTTGTGTATTGAATCTTACACAACATTAAAGTTCATGCTTGTTCCAACAAGATCCAGTCCAAAAAATATAAATTTAGTCAACATTTATATTTATAAATAATTATTCAAAACTAGTATAAATTTACCGTCGTGCGGGAATATATCTCAGTACCGGCTGAATAGCCCTCCGAGACAGACGTGTACTCTGTTTATTTGTGGCTATTCACGAAGCTAACCGGCCACTCTTCAGATAAAATAATATTATTTTGATCTCCGACTAGGCATAGTTGTTACAAACCTCGGGGTCAAACTATACTGGGGATACATTCGTGAGGCAAATCGAGACAAGTTATGAATTGCATAGCTATCAGATATGACGTAGTGTAGCGAAAAGGCTCAAACCCACAGGATATGTAACATTTAAAATTGAACCTTCTACCTAAAACAAAAGTCATACATTTCAATGGTGATATCTTGTGGGTTGGATCCTTTTGTCTAAACTACGCGTTCTATAGTCAATTATTATTGTACGAGTGATCGTGATACTTGATAGATTTAATTTATTTACTTGTTACTATCAGTCCACCTTGTGGAGGGTCCGCTGCAGTTTCCGGTACGTAGTCGCCTCTCGAGAACCTCCCCGCCCCAACGGCCATTATGATTAGTTAGTATGTATGTATGTATGTTAGTTTGGGCGAAATCTTCAAATTAGGTACAATTGCGTATCTTCGGTGACAATGCCATAATATCATAGAGCTGGTCTGATGATGGAGTCGGAAGGTGGCCATAGCAACTCCTAAACTCAACAAGATAAAGCCATCGAATTTGGGCTCATTAATTTGGTCATGGCACGGCAAGACTTTGGTGCTGGATGATTTCAAGAGTCTGATAATGGAGCTGGAAGGTGGTCATGGAACTCCTAAACTAAACTAGATAAACCCATCTAGTTTGGGCTCATCTGTTTTGTCTTGGTAAACACTTTGGTGATGGATGATTTCCAGGATCTGATGATGGAAGTTGGTCATGGGAACTCCTAAACTAAAATAGATAGACCTATCTTGTTTGGGTTTGTGTGATTTGTCTGTACAAGTACCCACGAACCAGCGACATAATATGCAGGGTTATTGAAAATAACAAGATGAATAAAAAACATTTTAAAAAACAAGCTTATATGGCGTTTGTTAAGTACAGCACGATCCTACCTTGCATTTAGTTATTATTTTCGTTTATATATAATAATAACACACACCGGGGGTTTACACTGGAAAGGGAGATTTTTACGTGGTTTTATTACATTTCCGAGTCATCATCATCATCATCATCATATCAGCCGAAAGACGTCCACTGCTGGACATAGGCATCCCCCAAAGAGTGCCACAATGGCCGTTCCTGCGCCACCCGCATCCAGCGGACTCCCGCGACCTTTACCAGGTCATCAGTCCACCTTGCGGGGGGCCTACCCACGCTGCGCCTTCCGGTACGTGGTTGCCACTCCAGAACCTTTCCGCCCCAACGGCCATCGGTTCTACGTGCAATGTGCCCCGCCCACTGCCACTTAAGTTTAGCAATTCGGAGGGATATATCGGTTCCCTTGGTTCTGCTGCGGATAGCCTCATTTCTGATGCGATCGCGCAGGGAAACTCCCAGCATAGCCCTCTCCATTGCCCTTTGAGTGACTTTGAGCCTTCTTATGAGGCCTATAGTAAGCGACCACGTTTCCGTGCCATATGTCATCACTGGCAACACACACTGGTCAAAGACTCTCGTCTTGAGACACTGCGGAATATTGGACGAAAAGATGTGCCGTAGCTTCCCGAATGCTGCCCAGCCGAGTCGGATTCGACGATTGACCTTCCCTTCGACATTTCCGAGTATCACTCTTTATTTCGAAATAAATGTTAAAAAAACCGGCCAAGTGCGAGTCGGACTCGCGCACGAAGGGTACCGTACCATTATCTATATCTAAAAACGGCAAAATATCTATATCTAAAATCACGTTTGTTGTATAGGAGCCCCCTGTAGCCTAGTTAGTAACTTGGTAGTGACTCTGCCTACGAAGCTGGAGGTCCCGGGTTCGAATCCCGGTAAGGGCATTTATTTGTGTGATGACCATAAATATTAGTTCCTGAGTCATGGATGTTTTCTATGTATTTAAGTATTTATTTATCTATATAAGTATGTTTATCGTCGTCTAGTACCCATAGTACAAGCTTTGCTTAGTTTGGGGCAAAGTCGATTTGTGTAAGATTGTAAAAGAAAAAGAAACAAATAAAAACTAAAATAAAAATAAAAAGATGTATTCTGTTTTTTAGTATTTTTTGTTATAAATAGCGACAACAGAAATACATCATCTGTGAAAATCTCTATCTTTCACGGTTCATGAGATACAGCCTGGTGACAGAAGGACAGACAGGCATTCAGACAGACAGACGGACAGCGGAGTCTTAGTAATAGGGTCCCGTTTTACTCTTTGAGTACGGAATCCTAATAAGTGACATAGGTTTTAGGCTCAGAACATAAAAAAAGGGAGAAGTGCCGTACTGCTTAATTCCAACCAAAACCGATGTCCCCAGTTTTCTCCCACCGCAGCGCCCATAGGCACACACATTGAACCGTGTAAAAACAAAGACTCGGGCGTTGCCAGTGAGTCTACGGCAACATGCAAACAAGGGCTGTGATTGGCTTAAACGCACTACACTAGGGGGGCGACAAACGTTAAAATTATGTTTTATCGACATTGATATTAAAATTAATATTATGTTATGATATTGATAGGTAACAACTTCAACAACATGGTAAGTTTATGTGGTGGTATTTAAACTTTTAGCTACAAGTTTAAATAACACGGGTTGTTAACTTACCATAAATCGCAAAAGTAAAAAATATTGACGAATACCTACAGAGTAACATAAACGGCTTTTTATAAGTTCGTGTTCACATACATTTAAAACTCTGGTCACATCGATATTTTTGACCTGTAGGTACCAGGCCGATCCGTATCGCATTTTGGCGCGAAATAATATGTCCATTACTCATATTACGAGATTTAAGGCTAAGGGCGAGTATCCACCAAAGATGTGCGGAGATGTGTTACCATACATTTTACACCTAGGTTTCAAGCAAGCGAGGTGTCAAATATTCGAAAAGTGTACGGCTCTTATTAAGTGGTTGGAAACATTTTTCTTGAAAATGTTACGAACACATTAACTCTTCTCTGTACAGGAAACCAGTTAGGACCTCTGCCAGTAGCATCTATCCATTTTTTTAGTACCTACTCGGATTCTTTGGAAAACTGTAATAAGAAACCGAGATTTCTTCTTCAATTATCACATTTCAAATGAAAGTAAAAAATACTCCTTTAAAATAAATTATTGGTAATAATATCACATTTTAAGTTGTTCTGAAGCCATTTGCAACTAAATTATATACTTGTATATACAATTTTAATATGTCTATTTACCGTTCATACTGCAACTTAGTGAAAATCTTATTATTAGGTACCGTAAACATTTTGTGCCTTTTAATCTTATAAGTATGTTATTAGTTACCTTTAAGATAGGCACCCAACCAAAACAAGTAATTAAATAAAATAAAACAGCGAAAGTAGTCGAAATAAAATAACTAGTATGATATCGTACTTCTATTTTATCGATTACGCGTAAATTGTAACTGCACTTTGGCACCGCTCTAGTTTGCGACGCCAAGCAGCGGCCGTACCACAAAAAAATTCAAGCATCGTCCATATCCATAGTGGTTTAATACATTGCGCCGTGGTTTACTGTATTGAACATTCAATGTACAACGCATAGAACAAAAATATGCTTTTTCGTTCGATATGTTAGTTCGATCCCGAGAAATGAGGCGGCGTTGCGTTTATTTATTAAAATATTAGTTTTTACTGACTTAAGTGAAAATACTAATACTCACATGTGGTGCGTGACTCCACCATTTATGTAGGTTTTAGATTCATTCCTATTTTTGCATGTAACCACGCTACAATTCGGCATTTTGAGTAAACGTGGAAAAACATTTCAGATTCCCGGCAAATTGCGACTAACATGCGGTGGGCAGTGACATGCCCATTTGGCCATGTCGCACCGACACGCGCCAAGCCCCCGTTTCATATCTATTCCTTTTTATCATCTGAGGTTTTAGGCTTTTGAATAAAATCACGCATTAATTAATTGTATTCTAGATAAAAAGCTGTGTTTGTATAATTTATAATTTTCAGTTCCTTTGGTAAGAAACGGACATAGCAATTTCTATGAAGGGCAGTTTTTTTTTACTGTCCATAACAAAAAAAAAATTCTTCAAGAAATGAATACGTCAGTACCCAGTAATTTCCTAGTAGTGGGTCTACTGGTATAATTTCATTACATTACTATATATAAATAAGACTCAGATAACATGCAAACTATTAATATCCGTAAAACAAATCATTATTCTTATTACTGACAACTTTAAAACTCGTTAGTTTATTTTATACTAAAAAAACGAAACTAAATATACTTTGTCATATCATAGTATTTTAATACAAATAGAAAACTTGTGCTCAAAAATCTAATACTTACTTTATTCAAGTTATCTAACTTCGCTAACATGATGTTCTAGAACATCATGTTAGCGAAGTAATACTTACCACTTTTTAGTGCAAGTATCAATATCGGTCACGGAGTGAATTCCAACGGTGCGCTATACAGCTATTTGCATCGGCAAGCTCCGTGGTTAGTTCTATCCCGATCGCACTTACATATAGCTAGAAAGGGACGGCACCCGCGGCTGGTGCGATCTCGCTGTGCATGTGGGGGTAAGGTACGTTTGTGTGGGTGGTAGTAGTATTTACACACACAAACGCACTACGCGTGTCAAAATACCGAATTCTGAGCGAGCGCTTTTTTGAAGAGCACTCTTAACCACAATACAACAAAGGCGTCATACGCACCAGCAGTTTGTCACAGAACTTTCAACTTTCAAAACTTAGCACGTGGTACGAATTTCCTGCGAAAGAACACTTTCAGTTTAACTGTTACAAGCTATTCAATTGTCGCTGGAGGACAACGACCTTGCCGAAAAGTACGTGACGTGATGCGCCGGACGGATGCGATGCGAAGCGATAGACCGCCCTTGGTAGAACAACGTCGAATATGCCTGGAGACTATGCTTACTACAAACTTTACATCAATAGGGCTACAGGATGTCTAACGGGGTTGCAGTATCCGTGGGTCAAACGTGTAGGCTGGCCGGGCAGGCTGTGTCGCAGCAGAACCAAGGTAACCGATATAGCACTCCGAATCGCTAAACTTAAGTGGCAGTGGGCGGGGCACATTGCACGTAGAACCGATGGCCGTTGGGGCGGAAAGGTTCTCGAGTGGCGACCACGTACCGGAAGGCGCGGCGTGGGTAGGCCCCCCACAAGGTGGACTGATGACCTGGTAAAGGTCGCGGGAGTCCGCTGGATGCGGGTGGCGCAGGACCGGTCACTTTGGCACTCTTTGGGGAGGCCTATGTCCAGCAGTGGACGTCTTTCGGCTGATATGATGATGATGATGATTCATTAACTCCTCGCTCTACACAATTGGAGGATTAACTGGAGGTGACAGATTGCCTGGAAAGCACAAGTTGTCTGTTTTGTTTACTCCTCTTATTACAATAACAAGGATGATAGCAAAAATTAAATAGGTAGGTATAAAACGTAGATTTTTTATGAACTCGAAAAGCAATGTCGAAAGAGAAGCGACCACTTGAAGAGTTATATTAATTAAGGAGAGTTCTATCTATTAATATAATTTAAGGTAGCAGTACCTACCTACACACATATCCGTGCAACAGACGTATAGCTAGCAACTGTAACTGTGCTCTATTGACACGCGTCGATCATCTTAAATATCTAGGTGTTCATATTGATGCTCATCTCAACTGGACTCCACACATTACCGTTGTGGCTTCCAGAGTTCGGAAACTCCTATATATGCTTTCAGGAATCTAAGGGAGGTAGCAAGTAAACCGCTTTTAAAAACGTATAAAGCGCTAGGCGAATGCATTGTTAATTACTGTATCAGCTCCTGGGGCGGTGCAGCCAAGACGCACATGATAGAATTAGAGAGAGCCCAGCGAGCGCTTCTAAAGGTCATTCTGCGTCTACCGTTCCGTTTTGCAACTACTGAATTATACCACATTTACTTGGTACCCTCGGTTCGCAAACTGTATATCTTACAATGCCTGAAGAGATACCATCGCAAAGTTGTTCCTATGTTACCAGCAACAAACAAACGCATTGACCACTGTCCTCTCCCGACATACAAAACTAAATTTGCTCGGCGCAACATTAACTACTGTGCTCCATTTATCTATAATAAAATAAAATTCGATTATACGTATCTAAAATCGTTACCTAACTATGCATTTAAAAAAACTGTGTGGACATGGTTGAGTGATAAAAATTATGATGAGACTGAAAACCTTTTACGACTGGGATATTTTGGCTCGTACAACTAATCAGTTTTAACATAAGTTCCTACCCTAAGGAGTCGTCCAAATGCACACACACACACGCGCACATACACGCACACACACACACGCGCGCGCGCGCACACACATACACACACACGCACGCACGCACGCACGCACGCACGCACGCACGCACGCACGCACGCACACACACCAAAACAAAAATAAAAATTGTTTGAGTTAATACAGACTTAACATAAATGTATTCTTTAAATATAATGTAAGTAACAGTAACCTAACCTAACAATAGCCTAACTTAACAGTAATCCAAATATTATTACTTTTTTACTTTTTAATATATTTTTCAACACATTTGCTCGTAACGTGCCTCTTATTGTGTCGCTTTTGGGCTTACGACACTCGTTTAGTTATGTTTATATCCCAATTAAGACACGTTGGCACCTTGCAGCAAGGTGTATTGTATGGACTCAGCGCATTCTTAAATTGACCGGGTTATACAGGTTTGTTTTTAATTCTCAGCAAATGGATTCTTACTCGACTAAACAAATTAAATCCTTCTTGTGGATTAATTGATTATTTCTTGTTGGATATGATATAGAAACGTTTCATTTCGTAAAACTATTTACAGTTGATAACATTTTACATGAATTTATATTGAATAAGAAAATATTGACTTTATTTTGTATTGGCTGTTTAGAGATTTCATCTAAGCCTCGCTGCGGGCGCACTGCGCGAACTTCACGAAAAAAAATAGTTGCGCGCCATTATAGGTAATTTCACAAATATTTGTAAACAATGATGATGCGTGTTTGGTTATTGTTAAAAATATTGACTCGTAGTGAAAAGAAAAGTGATAAATAGAATTGACGCCACTGTACATTCTTAGAGATGTACAAATATGTGAGTAAAAACCTGTTCATCAATAACTAAAGGAAACAACTTAAGAGCCTGTAACATGTTCATTTTATGAAAAGGATTTTTTCCTCGCAAATGTGTTGAAAAACGTCGTATGACACGCGTGAGCTTTGATAATTACATCCTCGGCTCTATTATCACGCTCACCTGCGGTTCGCGTGACAATTCCGCCTCTGATGTTATGATCAACATACCTCACTTGTATCATAATGTACTATTATAAGTAATTAAGTCTGTTGTTCTTAACAACTTTCTGTTCATGTTTACGGGCAAGGCTACAGTTGTAACAAACTTATGTTTTTGAACAATAAAGATTTATTTTTATTATTATGTATGTCTTTCCCGCTCACGGGACCATGATGTCCCGGACCTTTGGGAGGCGTGCGTGGGGCTAGGTACCTACAAAGTACCAACTGAGCCAACACGTAGAGGCCCTTTTGACAATTTAATGAAATGCAAGGAGTACACCGAGCGGATGCTGTCCCTGCCCGTGTCATGGGACGCACACAGAGACAGCACCCGCTGAGGTGTATAGGGACTATTGCTGGTTGATGGAATCTAAAGAAACCGGGTTATTGGGTGAAACATCGGATATTATTATTATTAATCACGATTTTACTGCTATCAACAACATTACAAATCTAATATGACGGTAATTTACCCGTCTTCAGACAGACTCAACTATTAGCACTAGTCAAAAGAAGATTGTATAGAGTATTGATACCAGAGGCGTTTAGTATTGTCTTCACCGTTCTCAGGCTATTAACAGCTAATATAAGGCTTCTGCGGTAATCCGTAGTGGCACAATGGTACAATTAACCGTCGGACAGAATTGTAATCCTAACCGCAATTAACGGCACCCCGCCTCATTGATCCGAACCACCAATCCGAGGGGCTAAGGAAGAAATTTCTTCATGAATGGTTATTGCTTTAGTTTAACCATGGTAGCTCATCTAAGCTTCTATAGTAAATGGGGGGTCACTTTTGATTCACTATTTATCGTCTTCCTATAGGCTCCAACCTGTTTTACATGATCCATTGTGTGAGGCAGCTTTTATGCTGCTAATTATTCCTCTTAATATTCTGTTTATGAATATTTTATTCTACCTACTCTACTATGAATAAGTTTGAAATTACTAATACTCTTTAATTACATATGGTATATATACGTGATATTAGTAATCAGTAGTAACAGCAAAATATCACTTTTTTCTAAATAATTACATATTTGATGTCCCATGTGTATCTATGCCTAGATTCTTATTCCTAATAGGTAAAACTACGGTCGAAACTACGGATTGTTCCAAATAATTTGCACTTTGGCAGTTTTGGCACTCTAAATCTGCAGAACTTTATCAGATATTTCTATATAACTCTATGTTTTATATCAGCAGCATGAGAAGGCTGGCAGGTTTTCGGTGAGAGATTTGCAGGCATGCGGTAGCGGTTTCACGGAAGCTGGTTGGAGGATAGCTAAGAACACACTTCCTACGTTACGTTCCACCAACTTGTTGACAATCACTTGTGTTGTGCCTCGGAATGAGATCTAGCACCGATAAGAATCGGCGTTGCGTAAAAAATACTATTAACATTAGGTACTTGAGGCGAGTCCAAGGCATTGAACTGGTTTTGGGTTGGCCTCGTACGGTGTATATACTCATGTGTCATGAGTCATAAATTTATCTGTATCTGCGTTGATACGTACGAGTATGGTATACGTAGTATTTAGAAATAAGCTCTCCATAAACGATAGCGCCGCGAACACAACAGGTATTTTCCACTTCAAATATAATACTAATCGGGGACGAATCAAAGCAAAGCAAATGAAGTTAAAAGAAAACAAAGAATGCTTGTTAACAATATTACACCCTATTTTTCTCTCACATTGAGACGATTGTAATGATATCTCATATCATTATCCATCATGCCGTTGCGGCTCGGCTGTTAATCGGCGGCGCATCAATACCAAAGTAATAGACGTAGGTATACAATGCACATATATGGATACATCCGATAACTATTACCTACCCTTCTGTGGCAGAAGACTAAAAATGTCACAAAAAGTTCGGTGTTCGATGTCGTCACCTAGGGTTTAATGAGATCGCAATCATCGCAGACGAGAGCAACAGGTTACAGTGATCGACGAACCAGATGGATGAAATGTAATCGAAATAAAATTGCAAATTTTTAAAGTGTTCGCGTGTCTTCCATCTACGGTTGCTCTCATTACGAATAAAGATGAAAAACCCCCGAGGCTGGTTGCGTAATCAGGTGATTGAACTCGAGATGTTGCGTACTCATAGTTGTACTGCGTGCGAATCGAATTGTTACTCTTAATAGGGTTGTGGGTTGTGGATCGTTGTTGTTGTTGATTTCCTCGGGTTTGCTAATTTGCGAAACATTATCAAGTGTTGCTTGTAAGTACTAGTTTCTGAAATAGGAATCTTTCTTTGATAATTTTTAAAGTATACGATATCTTCTATCCTTGCTTCCAAAGAAAAATTTAAATCCATATTTGCATTATTGTCATGGTATCATGGTACTCATGGTTATTTTAATCAATGTCAACCAAATTCGATTTTTTCTGACAGCCCTGAAGAAGCACAGATTACACACGCTTTGATGATAACGGTTATGGCCAACATTAACTTGGTGTTACAATATAACACTAAGACAACCGTGTAGTAATAGTAACAAAAAGCATTTCTTGTCTACAATGTTCACATACTATACTACCTAACAATAAAGTTTACAATCTTAAGCTAACGCTTGCTGTTGAAACCACCTGAAGTTTTTCTTAGAACTTTATACATTGTAACTCCTTGGCTTTTACTAAGCTTTATATTAGCCTGCATTTTTTATGTTCGGGTCAAATCCTGCAACTGAATTTCAAAGCAGTTATCATTTCATTTATCGATTGAGCTGAAATACTACTATCAAATGTGTATGGACCTTGTCTGAAATAAAAATGAATTGAATTGAATTGAATTGAAATGTAAACAAGTATTGATGTAACAAGAACCACAATAAAATTACACAATATTATGACACCACGGGGCTGGTCTGATGATGGAGACAGAAGTGACTCTTAAACTACACAAGACAGTACGTACCCGTCATGCTTGGGCCCATTGGATTGGAACTAGGGTTTGCAATCCGGATATCCGGATATCCGAAATATCCGGATATCCGCCGAATTTCGGATCCGGATCTTACAGGCTCTTGGATCCGGATCTTTCGGATATTACGGATCCTTAAAATACAACCATGAAAACCGAAAATACGGCTACAAAATGAAGTTTTTACCGAGTCCACGCTGAAAACCGAATGGTAGATAACTCAATCTCTGTTTTTATTCGCCACTTCATCATCCCAGACCAGATTATTTTTGTTTTTAATGTATTAGTCACAAAAACTAATTAAACCTACATACTACAAACTAGTAAAAATGCCGCAGTTTCATGGCGAAAGTTGGCGTTGGTTTAAATGCACTAATTCACCGTAGGCAAAGACACAAAGTAATTATTATAAATCCAATGTTACCTATATAACTAACTACCTACTAAAGACTTACGCCCGTATTCATAAACGTTCAAAAAGCCTATTTTAACTATTTAAAATGGCGTTAAAATTCGTTTGTCCTTATCTGTCACTTTGACATTTGTGTTCGTAAGAAGTGGACAAAGCACATTATATTTAGCAGCCATTTTAAGTTTTATGAATAAGGGGATTGGTTTAGTTAAATAAACCTATAGAAATAATTAAGAAGTATAGTTGACCCAGGAAGTAAAAAGTAAATGCAGCAACAATACCTACGTTTAATACTTGTAATATTTTTTTAAATTTTTAGTATGATGATCTTGACCTATAATATGATCATGTAATATAATAAGCATGGTATGCTATATTAATGCCCGTTCACCGTTTTTGCCATATCCAGACACAGTCTTGCCTAAAGGAATGCCCCCTGCTAGACAAACACCTTTTCCCTAGTCCGGATCACATTGTCAATTTCTCCTCCTAGGTTTGATACCTAGTTACAACCCTATTGAATTAACTCCGGTACATAGAGCTCATTGAAATATATGTACGAGCACCAGGTACGGAGTTAACTTGACCTGCTGTGGTCAATCACGTAACGCATTGTACGCACGTAAGGTAGATCTACATGTCAAATTTTATGTGGGAAAATGACAGTTCGATAGCTAACGCGCGTTTGGAACGTTACGTTGATTACCCCTGGTTGTTATTCAGTGACGTAACTCTCACTTTCCCGGTTAGTTTGTAGTTGTAAATAAAAAAATGACGTTTATACTCTTTATGACCTCGGGAATGCGTACCTATTTAAAATCTTTCAGGTATACAGTGGTGTAGCCGTTTTTTCTTGATTTAAACTTACAATTCCTACTTTATACCAAAAAAACCTTGTGGATCCGTATTATCCGAAAGATCCGGATATCCGGATCTGTTGAATTGAAATATCCGAAATATCCGGATCCAAAATATTGGCGGATCTTGCAAACCCTAATTGGAACCCTCTCAACGTAGTTGATGACTGTAAAATAATCGAAGGGTGCAGCAGGTACCAAAAATAACATTTTTGGCAGAAAGCTGTTTGGGTAAAAGTGTTGTAATTTTTGTAGGTGAGCGGCCACTCTTAAAAGTGGTAGATTGCGAAAGATCTATTAAAAAAAATGTTCTGAAATGTAATACTCTAAAATGCATCGGAGCCGTGATATTTGCAATATATATTTCCACAGGTCATACTGAATAGCTATAAACTCGGCTCCGATATTGTTGAATGCATTTAATTTTAAATATCCATGCGTATTAAGAGGTCCTCTAAACGATTGTTAAAATAAGTTTCTGTCAAAAATTTCATTTTTGGTACAAGCTTTTATTGCCGACTGTACTTTTATCCATACCATCATCAACTACTCATTGAGACGATTCTAACTAGCCCAAACTCGATGGGGTTGTTTCGTTTTATTGCGGAGTTCCTATGGCCACCTTCCAGCTCCAAGTCATCATAATATTGCATTGTCATGCGATATACATATGCTTGCAAAATTTCAGCTGAATTGGATAACGGGAAGTGACTGAAAAATGGATTGCAAATTTTAACGGATAACTTACATATTTACATATATACGAACAGTGCAAGTTAGTATAAAGCTTGTAAAACAAACCAAAAAAAACGGACGATTTTTGTCATCAAAGTTTACCAATGCCATTTATTTACCATCCAGCATTTTCACTGTTATTTCCACGCCTCAAGCTATATCTATGACCTTTACCTGTTCGATATGATTGCATTCTAAAGAAATGGTATGCAGAGATGAAACTGATTGTCCCATAACAATGGCGGTATTTAGTTCTAGTTAACTAAATATGCGTTACGTGGTGCATTCCTCTCCATTGTCATTCTGGCGCGTGTGACGTGCCTTTATAATGCTATGTTTTGTCATGCTGCATGGCATCGACACTTCTTGCACTACCGTAAAAAGTTTCATGACGCTTGTGTCCATATTTATTAATGGGTCATATCATAACTTCATAAGTCATAACTGTCATAAGTGAGCGAAAAATTAATCATCATTCCAGTGGTCAATATTTAACAGATTTTGAATTTTTATTAGCTTGGAGTTTTGGTTTTGAGATTTTTATTAGAGGAGAAGCCGTTTATTATGCGGATTATGAATCAAACCAAAAATTAAGTGTTGTAGTCCTTAACTTTGGCTATGTCCAATAGGCATGATGCCTCATGTTAAAATTGATAACGTAGTGTAATAGTGACGCTTTTATTAATAACATCAAGGAAGGAAAGGTAGAAGGCAAGCAAAGAAAGGGAAGACCAAGGATAATCGAAGTTACATGAAACAAATAAATTAAAAAGTAGCAGTCACGTCGCATAAAGAGATCAAAGAGGCGGCCATGGAGTATATATATTATTCTGTTTTTTAGTATTTGTTGTTATAGCTGCAACAGAAATACATCATCTGTGAAAATTTCAACTGTCTAACTATCACGGTTCATGAGATACAGCCTGGTGACAGACGGACAGACATACAGACAGAAAGACTGACAGCGGAGTCTTAGTAATAGGGTCCCGTTTTACCCTTTAGGTACGGAACCCTAATAAACTGCCCTTCAAATATGCTTTAAATAATAATATTGGGCTTCCGTAAAAGATTTGACTTTATATTTGAATTTTCCATATACCTAGAATTTAGGTTAGCAAATCAGCATTCCCTAGGCTATTACATTTTATTTATCGAGAAGTCTATAGCTACGTATAAAAATACGAGTATTAACTGTCTATGTTTTCATTTAAACCGAATATTTTGTCTTCACATCACTAAATTTCATTTCCCTGTATCGTTTGTCCGAATTTTCATTTCGTGAAAAAGTCAATTATCTCGAAAACCCAAAAGCTTGTAATTTTTTTAATATAATCGCGTAGAACCCATTAGGTTAGGGTAGGTTTGTTTTATAATCAATTAATCATCCTGAAAATGTCATGGCTTCAGAGAGACAAATGAAAAATAGTACAAACGATAATGTTGGGTAATTAAATTTACTGATTCAGATATTTCAGATAGGTAACCCTCCTTAACAATTCTGTGGTCGATTAAGTTCATTATGTCCTTAAACTTGAGAGTATCTTCGAGCAAATCACCATTATTTAACTATTAGCTAAAGATCATTTGCGCTTATATATTATTTTCGTCCTGGGAAACAATTCGAGCCGGCATCCATCAACGTGACTTTTTACCTCTCACAATGACCACTCATTACCTACCTACAGATACAAAGAAACTGATTTAATTGATTGTGACGCTTCATCGAACAAAGCTTTTTATGATTGTGTTAATGCGAATTCTCAGCTCGTTGAAGAAAGTGATGTTGATTGATCTGTGACTGTGACGTATTAAGTTATTCTTACGCCTTACATTATCTATTCTGTGGCGTTACTTCTACTTTACATAGTTTGATTGATAATGGGCATGAAATGAACATCAAAACTCGTACGCCATAATTTGGGCTGATTGCGACGAGCTAAATCACCCTTGTAATTTATTTAACTACCTACTCTATTCCTTAGTTGTAGTTTATACTTGTGGACTAACAATTTGTACGGGTTTCTTAACCCAAATGATTTTTTTTTATACTACGACGGTGGCAAACAAGCTTACGGGCTGGCCTGCCTGATGTTAAGCTGGCACCGTCGCCTATGGACACTTGTGACTCCACAAGAATCACAAGCGCGTTGCCGACCCTTTATTCACTTGAGGATTCGCTGTGTTGGCAGATAGAGACATGCAGGTCCCTCACTCCCAACACTGCGCACCCTAGGGAGCTCTGGCGACCTTACTCACCATCAGGAACACAACACCACATACTTCATAGCATGCAATAATATAGCAACACTAATACAAAGCAGTGGTGCTATTATGGCTGCGGTCTTCTGTAAGGTGGAGGTACTTCCCCAGTTGGGCTGCTCCACATATGAGCGTGATGACATTCCGCTGTGCCCTACCTCTCTTATTGATATTTGAAAGAAAGAACGAAAAGATATTTATTCAAGACGCCACTTAGACTAAGACCGAGACAATTTTAGGTGATGCTCTATCAATCATTATATTAATTTCACCTTTCATTACGGAACACTATATTTGCTTCTTATGATTGATCGTTTATATAATATCCCATACTACTTGCACCATAACTTCCTACTTCAATTCAAGTAAATGTTTTATCTTTAAAACTATTTGAGGCTACAGGCGCTACATCCCTCGTTTTATGGTTGTCTGAGAACATCTTAAATCAAACTTACATTGCAATCTTGAACATTAACCTCATTAGAAAAGAACTCTGTAATTGATTTAATGCTGGTAATTTACTTAATATAGATTTATCTTATTACTATATATCGGAATCCTGCGATAACTTTTAAGTGATCTATCCTTATATTGTTAGTTTTATAGTGTTTCCTATTCACCTTATTTGTCGTCTGCTGTGATTATAGACGATCATTTAAGTCCCTTTTTGTTATAAAGTTACAAACATTTTTTATTTCCTTGAATTTCAATAATTAGACCTCGGCAACTGTTCTGTAAATTGTAACCAACAGCGACGAGAGAAAGGAAGTATAGCTATACTTGAGATTGTTTGAGTTGGCCGAATTGCATCAAAGCAGTCCATTTAAAAAAGCAACTCTACCGTCCAAGGTAGAAGATTCCATTGACAGTTTTATAACACGTCGGTCACATTCAATAATCTTAACCATACATTAACCTGACACAGTTCAGAAGTGTAGCAAACTGAAGTTGCAGTGGGCTGGTCACATCAGTCGTAGAACCGATGGTCGGTGGAGTAATAATAATAATAGTAATAATAATCTCATCACCATAGAACCCGTTCTCTATCCATATAACCCACAATAGCCCCAACGCCTGTTGGAACCGGTTCACGGGTATCTACCGATGTACCCGTGAATGGGTTCTAGCAGGTGTATTACATCACATTAAACTTCGTCTCCAAAGGGCCTCTACGTGTTGGATCTATATCCCCACGCACGCCTTCCAAAGGACCGGGCTTTGTCCCGTGAATTTAAACAGGAGATACATAATAATAATAATTTATTGATAAAACATAATGTAAGTAAGCAGGCTCTCGAATGGAGGCCACGGCTTGGCAATCGTAGTGTTAGACGCCCTCCAGCCAGATGATCCGATGACTTGAGGAGGGTAGCTGGTAGTTACATGGATGGCCAAAAACGGGAGAGTGGGTCTTGTAGCGTACCTTGGGGGATGCCTATGTCAGATTGTCATGTGTGGACTGCACAATAGACTGATGTATGAATGTATACATATATGATCATTAGCATACCGGATACTATTACAATTACAGTAGATCTCAAAGGACCCTCATCAATGCGCGTGGCGTCGCACAGTCTCGCTATTCAGGCCAATGCCCAGTGACCGTATATTCTCTACTAATTATTATACTTGTCACGCGGCGATTGAAGGAATGTTTATTCCTGTTTGGCTCTTTTCATACAGAGGTCGTAAAGAGGAGTATGTATTGAATGCTAATCGTCATACGGAATACGATGACCTGTTGTTTTTGTGCATATTTTTGCGAAGTACAGTTAGTGTTTATAAGATTTCGTACCCAAAAGTACATACTGCTATTAGGTACTACTTAATGTTCGACAACCACAAATGATTTTACTACTATGAACAGTGTTCACCATATCAGCCGAAAGACGTCCACTGCTGGACATAGGCCTCCCCCAAAGAGTGCCACAATGGCCGACATGAACAGTGTAAGAGATGTATATAATTCCTCCTTTTAGTTTTGGACATTTCAAATATGTAATTTTATTTCAAAATGACGTAAAACTATAACAACGGCAACCAATTCTACTACAAAATGTACTGTAGTGCGATAACTTAAATTAAAGTTATCATTTAAATTAAAGTGTCAGCGATAGAGTGACGTAATGCACTGTCACAGCGTCTGTGCCATCAGGTCATCACAACAATTAACTGTCGGCATAGAATGTTTAATATATGGAACAATTGTTTGATGAAAGGGTCCCAAATGAGTTGCATCAGGCGCCTGATCATTATTATGGGAGTGCGGCACGGTGGCTCGACGTTCCTAATTTACACGCGCTCTTAGGGTGCGTTTATAACGACACTTACTGACATACATGTGTCACGTCTGAAATGTTTCAATTCATTTTCGTTAGAGCCCGCATCCTATGCGGGTAGCTCGTTCCATCCTTATCTACCTACTACTAACTAAAATGATAAAGATCAAAATTCTGATCCAGATTCAGATAGTTTATTTCTCAATTAGTAATACATTATTTTCATACATTAGAATAGAAACATGCACATAGTATTGAGATCGTCAGTTATAATCCAAGTTCACAAATATACAATCAATAATTAGGAGGTTAATGAAGTGTTGTCATACGTTTACATGGGTAAGTATAATACAATTCCAAAAAGTATGTCCTGTGAGATGCTAGGTTTGTATGTAGGGGGTAATCCCTGGAACTACTCCTTACTTTCACCAGTATGTGGGAACTCGTATTGTCTTATCCCTTTAATAAAAACTAGCTGTCCGCGCGGTTCCGAAAGAATTTTTGTGGGTTAATCGGATGATGAAGTTCCAGAGTTTTCCCCCTGCATAGGTACAAAACTTACAAGATACCAGTAGCGGAGCGCCCATAACAGCTGATTCCCACCGGCTTGCCTAAAATTTCTTGCTCTTTATTACCAAATTCGTAAATCATTAAAAAAACAGCCCTTTTTATGCTCCTGGTTGTCTAGTGAAAATGCTCATGCGCCGCCACTGCAAGATACACACTCACAAACTTTACATCTTTACTCGCATTATATTAGTATATATATATATATGTAGTAGACGACGTTTAAGACATGGTGCGTTAGCCACGCAGCGAAGAAAAAACGTGTGAGCTTGTATAACATTGACGAGGTGGCACAACAAGTTCATATATTATAAGTTCAAAGAACGTGTGTATACAAACGCTCTAATATAACTGAATACCATGATAAACAAAAAAATCAGAATGAATTAACAGCACATTTAACAAATATTTCTTGCTCTTTCATCAAAGCACAAAAGCTATTTGATTGGGGCCACGATTGACGTGTGACAGAATTGATCCAATGGCTCGTATTCAAGTCACATAATCGCACAGTTAGTTTGGAGTCTATTCTAAACGGTAACGGTGCTGTTGTCACACCTCGATCAATGTAAGAGAACAGGGCAGTACATTTTTAAATGTCACTTGCTGAAGTTGACCAATATTTTACACCAGTTTTGACGACTTTAATCTTACTACATACTCGTATGCTTGCTCCGCACAGTGATTAAAAACCAGCACTCCACGATCAACCGGTATAATGTCAAAAAATCCAAACAGGACTAGGTTTAAGATCATGTATCATCAATGGGCATTGTTGCTGTAGCTGTAACCCATGAGGATCAGGATGCTAAACTATGCACGAGCTCAATGGCTCCCATATTGATGAATTGGTGGCAACTTAAAACATGCTTCGTTAAATATTTTCAGTGTTGCTTTATTCGAATACTTATTGGTCCTGTGGCATTTGATTCCTTTTGTGTATGGTCATTACGCCCTTCTCCGAATATCCTTCCATCCAAAATCATACCCATATGTAATTAACTATCCCTGTTATGTCCTTACTCTTCTTAGAATTTGTATATTACGAAAGAATAAGTAAGTACCTATTCAGTGTGAGCGCATCTCAAACCCAACCTATTTATGTAAGTGCATGCACGAACGTCAATAAGCTTTATGGGAGGGCCCGCGGTAGCCAAGTCTTCATTACATGCACCGGGCTTTGTTTCAAAACGAAACCATTTGCAGTATGCCATGCATGTACGCCATGAGGCCATGACAGCCGTGGTCTAAAGTATTGAGCACCCCTTTCCTTTATAACAAACTACTTATTATTTAACATTTACACAACGTTGTGTCTATCTATTTTGAAGACTTCTATGTATACGCGTTTGCATTGTGGAGCTTGTCATTGTTATCTCTTGTTATATTTTGTCTTGTCTTACCCATTGGCTCTCCAAAATCAATGTGCGTTTACCCAATTCAACTTATTAGAGCTCCATCTTATACACATCTTACATGCGTAGTTCTCAGGGAAAAGGGACCTTATTGTCGTTGGTGCTCTCGTTATTATCACGCCGTAAGTCGTCGCATTTGTTGAAACAAATCATCAAATGCTCAGCGCATCTGAGAACGACACATGGGTATGCCACTTTTTTTAATGCACATGTCATATAACTAAATGTTGTTTGTTTCAGAACCCGGTCGCCATGTTCAACTTCATGAAGAAGTCGACCGTCCTCGCCGGGGGCGACACGGGTGGTTGCGAGGAGCGGGACGGAGAGAAAGAGAGGAGGAAGAAGGAGAAGAAGGAAAGGAAAGAGAGGGAGAAGCGGGAGCGGATAGCTGCGGGGCTTGAGGAGCCGTTGAGGCTCGAAGAGGTAAGCTTGTTACCACAGAATATAGGCCGAAACGCACTGACAGCGGTGGCGGAGCGGCGCGGTGCGGCGCGGAGGCGGTACCGGTTGTAATGTTCGAGCTAATACGAAAGGGTCCGCACAGAATACCGCACCGTGCCGGTGCCGGGCCGTTCTGTGCGGATCCTTTCATATTAGCTAGAACATTACAACCGGTACAGCCTCCGCGCCGCACCGCATCGCGCCGCCACAGCTGTCTGTGCGTTTCCAGCTTATATGATAGCGCTTCCAGACTTACGTATAACAGGTCCTCTATCTAACAAAACCGATGTTTGATAGATAGAAAACTCAGATCATGCAATCTCGCTCTACCGCATAGCGCGTGCTCTTTCGTCCAGTTAAGGTCGTCGCGTTTGGTGTACACTAAAGCGCCTGCTAGACGGTCGCCAACAAGTGCCTCCGACAATTTACAGGGTGTGTTTTCATAGTGACGTAAAATCATTGTAGCCTTTAATTGCCTTTCGGATGACAAAAACAATCGTACAATTGTTAAAGTGTAGTGCATTACTCGTATTTCTCCTTGTTTTAAATTCAGCTTTGTCGGTGAGGTCATGAGGGGGAGTTAGCAGAATACATATGGGGAGTATATGATACTCATACTGATACAGGTTGTTATAAAATGTTTTTGGGACCAGCCAACTGTACTTTTCTGTACGAGTATAAGTACCGTCATCAAATACTTATTGAGAGACGATTCTAACGCCCAAACTCAACGGGGTTACATCGGTTAAGTACTGAATTCCCATGGTCACCTTCTGTCTCCATCATTATATCAGCTCGATGATACATTACTCATACTCATTAATATTGTATTGTCATGCAAACAAAATATCAGCTCAATGGTTCAAAATTCAGTTCCAGATTTGTCCCACTCCCACACTAACAAACAGGTCAATATAATATAAAACTTGTAATATTAGGGAAGAATCTTACACAAATCGAACTAGCCCTATAGTAAGCTCAATAAAGCTTGTGTACTATATGACGATATATTTAATTGATATAAATACTGTAATAGTAAACATCCAAGATTCAGGAACAAAATATTCATGCTCATCACACAAATATTTGCCCGTACCGGGATTCGAACCCAAGACTTTCAGCATCGTAGGCAGCGTCACTACCTAGGTTAACCAGTATGTAATGTATGTATGCCAAAATTCGCATGTCTTTAATGTCACCCGATATAGCTGCTGCAAGTGCTGCAACCATATGTGGAAAGAATTTACCTACAGACGATACCGTATGTTATTGAACTTTATGCGTTCTATATTGTTCCACATTCTTGCTAGCAAGCATTTTATAAATAAGGTAAGGTCAAGTTCATACGCCCACTTTTGTTATTAAAAATATTTCTCTCGATAAGACGCATAATGTTGCGTCGATATCTAGCGTAGTAGGAGTAGGTAAGGTAGTAATATAACTGAGCTATTTTACAATGTTTGTATTATAAATAAATATTATTATAAATCCGCGATAAAAATAAGGTAAGTAAGATTTGTAAATAAAAAAATCCTGAACGAACTGATTCGAAACTCATGTCAGAGTAATAATTATGGAGTTGTGAGGTTGTAGTGACCGTTTTCATACTTTTCGTAAAACATGTGCGAGTGTTGTTCTGTCGTTATAAAAAATAGTCTAATGAACCGTCTACTCTCGTTGTGAACCTTTATTGAAACCACTTTTCGGGTTTCTTGATGTAAATGTATCTTTACCTACGCGGCTTAAAATAAGGCAAAGAAAACAAGTGACATTTTGGGCCAGTTCAGGACATTGCTTTCATAACACCAGGCAACAGTTGCCATGTTTCCCATTTTGCAAATGGATTTGTATGCAGTTAAGGTGAAGTGATAATATACTATAGGTACTGCACTGGTTGACATCTGTCTTCTCACAATTGTCACAAGATTTGCAATGTCACGAGTTGTCAATGAAACATCAAATATCGGCCCGGCATAGTCAACGCCTTTTAAACTGCCATATCACAAGTATTTTTCATACATATGCATAATGTAACGGTTTATGCCACGTGTGTTTTCTAAACAATTATTTATAGGTTGGAACTTGGTTTATTGACATTTGCATCGAATAATCATGGTAAATTAGATAAGATAGTCAGTTACGGGCGTTACGGCTGACCAGTTTACAGTAAACGGTCTCTGAATTTATTAGTTTTCTCGTTATGTAGGCATATAGCCTATGCCCATACCGAATCCCTATTCTGTATAGATGAAATATATTTTTAAATCGGATCTTACATACAAACATCATCACACATACCTAATGTTCCTCTTTCAATTCAATTCAATTCTTTATTTGTTTCGGACTAATCTCCATAAGTTGTTAGTATACAATCACGAATTATGACTAAGGTTAGTATTACAAATTAATTTAATCCTATAATCCTAATAGAGTTAGAGAGACCTAGAGAGTCTTTATAATATTGGTATATTTAGTCTTGACTTATTTGACCAATACTGCTGGGAAGCTGCCTAGGACAGGGATATGTGGAAGAAAAAGACGGAGGCCTTTGCCCAGCAGTGGAACACTTAAGGCTCTTAATAAAAAATAATAGTCTAGTCGCTTTCGAAAACGTTTTGTAAGGACATAATCGTTGGTGTTTGTGTGTATTCGACTTAGTACTGAATAATACTGATGTGTTTTGGCTACGAGTGTCAAACCTTTCTTAAAATTGATAAGCGATCATACAGACTCACAAATTCTTTTCAACTTCAGTGCTACTCTTTATGATTATTCTATTATTGCAAAACCATCTACATACTGGTTATTATTCACTGTCATATTTAGTTAATAAAACATCATCAAGGTTTTATTCGCTATTACAACCACTTGCGACACGCGATACAATCTCTTATTTGCATTCGCCTGACTCCCGAGATAAATCAATGACGTCGGCGCTTTAAAGGAAGAAAGGTCTAAGAGACATTATTTAAATACTTTTCTTTTACTACTTTACTACACTTACTTACTTTAAACAATACAACAATAAACAAAGTATTTTAAGGCGTCGTAGGTTCAGCGAAGTTAGGCGAACATAATATGGTTTCAAAAAAATACGAATAGTAATCTTGAGGCTTTTCTGCAGCGAGATCAGTGATTCGAAACATGATTAAGCAATTTCCGCTCGATAGAAAAAAATCATGAACATAGGTCTAAAATACACTTAAGGCCTCCACACACCGGATGCGGGCGCGGGTCGGGCGCGGGCCCGCGCAAGTTGTAAAACATTGAAACTACACTTCAAACACACGTCGAACGCGGGCCCGCGTTCGATGTGTGTTTGAAGTGTGGTTTTAATGTTTTACAACCTGCGCGGGTCCGCGCCCGACCCGCGCACGCGACCGGTGTGTGGAGGCCTTTAAAACATTCGTAACAAATTATGCACAAAAGCTAAACATAGGTGTTAAA
The DNA here is from genome assembly GCA_963854355.1 of Epinotia brunnichana. Classification (NCBI taxonomy): domain Eukaryota; kingdom Metazoa; phylum Arthropoda; class Insecta; order Lepidoptera; family Tortricidae; genus Epinotia; species Epinotia brunnichana. The sequence goes on from OY977954.1 coordinate 17,096,725, forward strand.
ATTGGTTCTTATAATCGGCAATAACATGTTTGAGCGAACTTAGTGATTACTTTTATATATATACAGGGTGACTGGTAATTCGACCTATTCCTTGAAAGGGGTTATACTAGAGCTAATTTGCAACAATTTATGTCCAGTCTATCGAACGGTGTCAGCCAGGGACGGATGCTCTATCCTGTCACTTATCGCGGGATAACGCCATCCATGCTACGGAGCATGGATACGCGATAAGTGACAGGATAAGAGCGTCGTCTCGTTCTATCGAACGGTGTCAGCCTGGAACGGATGCTCTATCTTGTCACTGTCCATGCTACGGGGCCTGGAGAACAACTGGACAGCCGGACATACGAAATTATGTGGGCCCAAGCTCATCAAGCTGAAGCATCGTTTGCTGCGCTTGCTCGTTCAATTATTAAATGGCCAAAAAAATCTAGCAAGCAAATATAATACATTATTCATATTCATATTATTTTTTCGGGTGCTATGCAATTTGTCGTATAAATATGTCATTTCTCTTCCCAAGCATCTACTTTGAACTTTGAAACATGGTCAGCCTAGTTTACTTTGCGGAACGTCCGCGATTGTAAACTTTGCCTTGCGGAACGAATTGTTTGGAGTTCTGCAATGTTGATCTTATTTAAAAGGTCGTATTACTAAATAACTGTCATTTTTGTCCGACTGTTTGGTCGATGGATTGACTTGTCAAAGGAACTTTTAAAGGTCAACTATTAAATATGTCACAGTCTATACAGCGTGTATTTTTAATATTACCTCAAATTGTAACCAGAGGTAGGTAGGTGTTAGGGCTATGATCCGATATTTCAAGATTTTTTTTCTCAACTACTAACTTTTTTTTCCTTATAAAATAATTCAGCACGCAATGTATCACTACATTGTCTTACTGATGTGACGTCACAACTGTCACTTGTAACCCGCTTCTTCCATGTGTCAAATGAGTGTAAGCATTACATTGCTGCTCGATAAATTTTCAAAAATTAATTACGCTTTGGTAGTTAACATTAACTTACAATTTTCTTACAATATCGGTTCAAAGTACTAAAAGCTACGTATGGTTAAAATTTGAGGTAATATTAAACATACAGGTATATACTTAATACTAACTGCCCGCACGGCTTCGCCTGCGTATTGCAAAGAACACAGGCAAACTCGCGGGATAAACCATATGTCTTTTTAGAAAGTCCATTCTATACGCAGGGGAAAGAATTTTTGAAATTGGATGATTATTTCCGGACATTACCTACTTTACTATGCTACATCCTCACAGACTCTTGCCCTTTACAATATCTGGGGGCACGTTAGTGCCCCCGCCAAGACGAGCCAAGCGAAGCGCAACCTACCTTTTCTCGAAGCGCTTCGTCATTTTTTTGAACCCTCATTAGAGTATTGCTGGATGGCTATAGAAAACCCTATTTATATATAGGTTTAAAGAACTTTATTTTCTCTAAGAAATTATACATTTCACTTATGAGTGTTATGAGAAACTTAACTAATTTTACAAAACGTTTATATCGGTAGGTAAGCACCACAAGGTGCTTAATAATCTAAGCATATGTACCTAAAGTGGATAATGAAATTAAAGATAAAAAATGTAAACAAATGTGTTGCCACTGCTATAAAATCAATCCCAAGAAGTGGAAACTAAAAATTCGTTAAATACGCGAGATAAAAAATAATGCGACTAATTTATACGTAAAACAATGCCTGGAAAATATTCGTAAATATTTAAATAAATAAAATGAAAACGTAATTATTTTATATTCATAAATATGTGCAGTTTATATTTACGCCACTGGCAATGGTTAGGAATTGTAAACCTTTGGTTTGTAATCCTCAAAGATGGAGTGATTGTGTGGCTCATGTAATAAAAGTAGAGGATAAAATGTGCCAACTCGACCACCTAACAGACAATGTAACAGAGACATTAATAATAAATGTAACTGAGGAGGATTCGACGCCTTCCTCAGAAAGCGAGAGTGGAAGTGAATAAATAAAAAAATAAAAATCTAGTGTTATTTTTCTTTGTGTTTTCCTGCCCTAATAAGACATATAATAATGGCACGTCTTGCTTCAATCGCTTGGTGTGGTTCTAGTGGCTGCAGGCAATAGGCTTTTGCTGTATATCGTACCCGGACTATCGTCACCTACTAAGAACCTATTCATACCAACCTACGACATTAAAGTGATCAAAGTAAAATATAAGATTGTTTTAAAAGTAGTGACGATATGTTCATTAGTTAAAACCAAAACCTGGTTGATTGCCCCTGAGACGTCACTTTGACGTTGACAGTTCTTTGTTTACATTTTTTATCTTTAATTTCATTATCCACTTTACACAAAATAGATTATAAATTACAGTAGTACACAATAGGTAGGTAGTTATGTAACAAAAATTATAAAATATATTAAAATATTCACTAAATCTAAATACGCTATCCAGTTTAAATTATAATAGGTCTAAGCCTGTAATAAGGTAATAGTAATACAAAATATTAACAAAGGTATTTGTTGAAAAAAATTTGTTCCTAGAAGTAAGAAAGTGTAATACAAATAATACAAAATTGTGCGAATAATTCGCAAACTGAGGGTAGGGAGGGATTAGTTGAATACGGTCAGAAAACAGTTCACTTATAAAATTGGGTTCGATTACATTTTATGCCTTAATGCAATGCACATTAGGTCGAAGATACGGGATGAGTTGAATAGTAACACGATACTTCTTTGTTTACGACTTGTCACTGACAGGGCCGGATTTAGATATTTCATTTTGTTATCCTAATAAACGACTAAACTTATTGTCAATACGAACAGTAGATCTAGTTTCTTATCCGGGGTAGCATCTTTATCTAGCCATAGATTGAATATATCACCGTAAAATGGTTAGAACTATACTAACTGACGGTTAGGTTTGTTTATAATCTTACGCCTTACGCATAATATTATGTAAGTAGGTACACAATCATTCTACGGTTATAAATACAAAGAAAGGCTGTTAGAAAATCGTGAATCAGTCCGGTACGTGGCAGGTACAGCCATATATTACACTAAGTTTATCTAAAATGTATTATAATGTTCCCCGCTAACAAATAAACATCAAATAATCAAATGCAAACGTCTATTTACCTCCAGTTTTTATCTTAATAAGGGTTACGAGTCGTAAGATGTTACGTCTGTCGCAATAGGTCATACTGCGCCTTCCAACCAGCGTGCCATCGCATTACCCAACATTTCCCACAATAATGCCAGGCATTTGGCAGGTAAACTATTACGGCCTAGATGCTGGAGGAATAAGGTCAGGTCCCCGGATCGATTGTGTACGTCAGGACAAATGCAAGGGTTTAAGCGTATGTCGTAAGACTCGTAAGAGAACACAAGAGATAATTTAAGGAGAGCAAATTGAAAATTGGGAAACTAACTTTTGTATGAAGCTCTTTAAGGGAAGTAAGAGGGAACTGATTGAAAGATACGTTGACTGAGCATTTGGTTCCTACCTATATGTCAGTTGGTAGCAACGACTGGCCAACAGGTTGCAGATTCCAATTCTGCTCGGGGCAATACATTTTTCAAGTCTTCCCTTTAAGTATAAGTTTATAAATCGGGAAACGATACGATTAAGGCTTTGTTATTTTCCTGTGCCGGTGTTTTGTTTGCGGGCGCCGCCAGTGTGGTCGATCGGAAGTCGGAAGTTCTGTCATGACGGGCGATTGTACTGATACCATATACCCATGATACCCTTTAGTTTTGATCAATATCAGTATCAGGTCCACATCGGGAATAATTTATTGTACATATTTCTACTTGGAAAAGAAAGTAAGTATGTATAAATTGTACCGTAAAGAAAATATTGACACTTCATAAGACATTACGGTATTATTGAAACCAGTTCGGAAGGTAAAGAGGAAGGAACGAGAGTCAGAAAAATCTAGATGCTGCATTCACAACATCCAGCCATCGCTCCTTTGGTTGGTTTAGAAGCAAGAAGAAAAAAGAAGCAATCGTGTATCAGGTGAATTCGGACTACCGAAACGTCGGTTTCTTTCCTGATACATGTTTACTGATTTGTATGGTGAATTCACCATTTTGATTTAACTACTCATCGAAATTCCTCTGCGTGAAGTTGAGCACGACATCCAAGAATGCTGCTACAGACGCACCTAATTATATGGCTGTCGGGAAAAGCATGCCAAGCCATTATGCCATTACTATCCATCATTATAATAGGGTATCTATTGATTGATGCATAATATTATGGCAGTTTGAAGCACGCGCAATGATAGCGGTGAAATCTTATCTTTTATCGACTAGAATGGCTTTCAAATCTAGTAATCTGTCGGTTAGATAGCTTCACTGAGTCATGACTGTCATGAGTTACGCCTCTATTTGGAATAGGCGTGGTCAAGACAAACAAACTCGTGTTTACTCGGACCTAGGTAATCTTTTTGTAATGCTTTTGTAGGTATACTGACATGCGGACTAAGCTAGTGATTTTTTTACAACCGTCAAACAAAAAACACTTTATGATCGGATCATGAGGTAGTTTTTTTACATCAGAGTTTATTTTTACTGAGTGGTTCCTATTCCTACACCACGATTAACATCAGTTAACGATTCTGAAGTTAGCCTCGAGTCGCCTCCCGCATACCCGTCCGACCACTCTGACACCTTTGCGGCGCTACTAGTAGCTAACATCAGAATCGTTAACTGATTTTAATCGTATTGTACTATATCAGTAACTTTAAAAACAGCTGTGGATTGCTTTACACAATAATTCGCTCTACTTCTGCCTGTTCTATGGATGCAATCATATGGATGACAGGCAATCAACTGTACCAATGTAATTATATGTGTTTTGTTTGTTTTGTTGTATAGTTTAGTATCGTTTTCATGACGCATTGGTTTTAGAACTGTAATGTTGTGTTAACATGTTTTTAATAATAAATAAATAAATAAACATTTCAACGATTTTACAATTGTCGTTTCGGGAAATTATTTTAACGATAACATTTGCAGCTACACTATATCTCTAATCTATGTAACGATTTGAATAGCGTGAATACTACAGAATACGGAGCCCCATCAAAATTAATGTACTTCCGACGTTTGGCGTCATGGCGGCTATTGTATTTTCACCGGATATTGTTGTGATAATAGGCGATATAGTGGATATTGTAGATTGTAAATTCACTTCACGGCGTGTTTATAAGTGTAGTAATAATTAATCACCAATCCAGCTAAAAGGAATTCGCGATGACTAACCGGGTTGCCCCGGCGAGATAAAAGGCAAAGTGTTAGTGAATTCGGATGTACAATTTAACTGACGCTAAAGCTGTTCTCACTCGTTTTATTCACGGGTGAAAACGAAAATAACTCTTAAAGAATAGCATAGCAGTACTCGATTACTCGTAGCGTAGATAAAGGTGTGCGCACAGAAAGAGACACCCCTGGATATGCAAGCGTACATATGCTACAGTGACCGCTTACCAATAGGCGTGTTTTCCACCGACGTGGTATAAAAAAAGCCGGCCAAGTGCGAGTCGGACTCGCGCACGAAGGGTTCCGTACCATTATCTATAAAAAAACTATTTTATTCTGTGTTTTTAGTATTTGTTGTTATAGTCCAGGCAATGAACTGACAGCTTGTATGAAAAATATGTCAAAATTGGAAATAATTTATAATAGCAGATTTTTTTTATGTAATGGATATATTATCAATTAAATAGTTACTTAGTGACAAAATCCAACAAAATTTCAGACATCAAAAAAATTATAACTTAACTAGCTTCTGAAAAGTCAGAAAAAATATTAATAAATGGTTTTATCTTTATTTTAATGTTTTTCAAAACCGTATTTTGCCTGGAGTATTATAGCGGCAACAGAAATACATCATATGAGAAAATTTCAGCTGGAACTATCACGGTATCATTGAGATACAGCCTGGTACAGACATACGGACGGACGGACGGACGGACAGCGGAGTCTTAGTAATAGGGTCCCGTTTTACTCTTTGAGTACGGAACCCAAAAAAACCGGCCAAGTGCGAGTCGGACTCGCGCACGAAGGGCTCCGTATCATTATCTATAAAAATATTTATTTTATTCTGTTTTTAGTATTTGTTGTTATAGCGGCTACATAAATACATCATCTGTGAAAATTTCAACTTTAACTATCACGGTATCAGTGAGATACAGCCTGGTGACAGACAGACAGACAGACAGACGGACAGCAGATTCTTAGTAATAGGGTCTCGTTTTACTCTTTGAGTACGGAACCCTAAAAAAGAGTTACTGGTGCGGTGGTGGCGGTAAAATTTGCGATATTCCTACTTGTATGAAACAGGTCACAGAGCACCCATCACTGGCCAGTCTGGCCACTCACAGATGTTACCGCCACTACGCTACAGCGGGCAGCATGCCCCTTCTGGAACTTTCTGTTTACCTGCAAACAGTTGCAGGTAAAAAGAAAGTTCCAGAAAGGGCACATCAACAATGAATGATTGATCCTACCTAGTTAATGTGCACACAATAGGTCAAATACTCTCCATGCAGGTCACCTCGTCAGTTCCACATACAAAACAATTGCGTATAGTGTAACGGTCGTTCTGTAACAGAGACGATGGGAGAGTGTCTCGTCACGGTCGCCGCTCGCGGAACCGGTGTACCATCACTCGGATTACGAGGACCTTATGTCAACCGGATAAGGACTGTTATCCGGGTATCTCTGTGAAGTTTTGTACTTTGAAACAGGCCGATTGAAATGACATCCGATCTCGCGGTGGTGGCAATGCGATTCACAGACTAACTCAACTCGCCATGGCAAAGTGCCTAAGCAGCAAAAAGCCACAATACGGAAAAAAAAAAAAAACTCAACTCGCCTCAAGCTAGTTCCTAATATAACTTAACTTGACATAGATATACGTAACAAATAAGTATGCACAACTTTACTGCATTTACTAATTTTTTTGCATAGGTACCTAAAACTATGTAAATGTGATTGCCAAGTCACAAAATTTTATTTAGCTAGCAAATAAAGATTAATAAGAATGCCTGACTTGGCTCTACGAAATATCTCACCACTGTTTACTGTGAAAGAGTTTCGAGACTTGTCCTATTTTTTACATGGAATGTTTTTTATGGGATCTCATTTCTTTTTGTAGACTTTGTATAGGAATGTTATTTTACTAACCGCAAATAACGTTTGTATAGTTTTGCAGGAAAGAAATGCAAAAGTAACTTTGTAATCGCATGTATTTGTATAGGATTACTTATGCAGTTTTATATATCTGAAACGTGACTGAAATTGCAATATTCTTAGGTTTTTTATGAATAATTACGCTTTAAAACTAATTACGCTTGAAATTTGGAGCTTGTGGGTCTGCTAGAAGTACCATAGAATTAGCGTAATCGTTATCAGTATATGAGTGAGTAATGTCAGTGACAAAACTAACGAACTTTGACGGACAATAGTTCTTAAACTAAAAGTTCAAATTGAATGTTATTGATATTATATGTTAGCCATATTATGCCCTACATGTTCCTGAAAATTCAGGGTTCTAGCTTTAGCCAGCACAAAATTACAGGATGTTGAAAGTGGCCTGAATGACTTCGAGAAAAGGATGGTACGGCCGTGCCTCTTTGTTTTGCTCGACTTGGCGGGGGCACTGCCGTGCCCCCAGATACGTAACAAATAAGTATGCATAGAGGTCAGACTTAACTGGCTTGTTTAAGGTATTGTATTAGATAAGCATTGCGAATTGAATGCGCATATCGAAATATAATATTTTTTGTCTGTTGATAATATACCTTATGTCAACATTTTTCCTGTCATAATCCAATAAGTTTTCTGTGCAGGGCTTTGTTTTCTTTTTGGCGCGGTTACTCTTATTAATAACTGCTATAATAATTTAGTAGTGCATGTTGTTAGGGGAAAATACTTCACTTTCGGATACCGGCGCCATATTTTATTATGTTGTTAGGCATGTCCCCTGGATTCGAAAACTGCCGGGAGACAATCTCTAAGACAATCTCAAATTCAATCTGATCAATTTGTTCTTACAGTCAACTAGAATCACTACGACCAGTGCCACCTGTATTGACAACATTTTTAGTAGCCAAGTCCCACTTCACAGTTGTATTTTAAATAAGTTGAGCTCCGATCACTGTGGTCAACTAGCATCCTTCTATGGGAAAGTCCCTAATAAACAACGAGATGTAGTTTGTAGACCAATCACTGCAGACCGCTTAGCCCATTTTAATAACGTACTAAGTAGCCGTCTTAATGCATTACCTTTTTCGCAGCATGGCCCAAATGACATGTATTCTTCTCTTTTTAATATCATAGAGAATGAGTTTACTTCCATTTTTAAAATAAAAGTAACCAGGGGAAATGAAAGGACAATTTTTAGTGATTGGGCAACACCCGGTATTTACAAAAGTAGGAACCATATGTACGAACTATATGGTATGAGAAGTGTAAACAAGGATCCTCAATTTTTAGATTACGTTCGCAACTACTCAAAAACCTTTAAACTAGTTTGTAAAGTTGCAAAGTCTATATTTATTTCTAAGAAAATTAAAGGCTCTGTTGATAAGGTAAAAGCGGTATGGAAAATTATTAATAGTGAAACTGGAAGAATAAAAAAGAGAGAGCCTCAAGTCACCCTTCAAATCGGGGACAACATCATAAACACTGACTTAGAAATAGCACAGGAATTTGAAACATTCTTCACAAATATTCCCTTAGAAACAACGAGATCCTTAAATTCGTCTCCTGACTTATCCGAATCACTTTTAAGGAGCTGTTTAAATGAAAGTGACAATATATTTAAATTTACTCATGTTACTCCAAGTCAAATAATTAAGACGTTTGATTTACTTAATGTTAAAAAAACTGAAGATCTGTGGGGTCTTTCCGTTAAGGTTTTGAAATCAGTCATTGTCATAATTGCACCATATCTAGCTGTGATATTTAACGCCTGCGTTGATGATGGAATATTCCCAGACTGGATGAAACTCAGCAAAATAATACCATTATTCAAATCGGGGTCAAGAACAGACCCGACTAATTTTAGACCAATCTCTATACTTCCAGCACTAAGTAAAATTTTTGAAAAAATATTGTTGGGACAACTCTTGTCCCATTTTAATTTAAATAAACTTCTTCATGAAAATCAATTTGGGTTCACTAAAGGCCGATCTACAACAGATGCTGGAGTAACACTATTACGAGCCATCTTTAATGCATGGGAGATGTCAATGGATGCCTTTGGTATTTTTTGTGATCTATCAAAGGCATTTGATTGTGTACACCATGGTATATTAATCCGAAAACTTAGTTTCTACGGGGTAAAGAACAATGCTCTATCTCTTATCACATCATACTTGTCAAATAGAAAACAACAAGTGGAGGTAAACAGAGTACAATCATCTGGGTCTAACGTCATGATAGGAGTCCCTCAAGGCTCGATACTCGGCCCATTCCTATTCTTAGTCTATATTAATGACTTGCCCTATCATATAAGCAAAAAACATGACATCATACTATTTGCTGATGACACATCATTAATTTTTAAAGTGAGCCGCAAACAAAACAATTTAGATGAGGTGAATTCAGTATTAAGCTCAGTTGCTAACTGGTTCACAGCCAACAACCTACTTTTGAACAGCAAAAAAACTAAATGTATTAAATTCACGCTTCCTAATGTTAAGGTCTGTTGCAGTGACCGGGTGAAGCTGAAGGACGAAACGCTTGAATTCGCCCGTAGTACGGTTTTTCTAGGTATAACCATAGATCATAAATTGCAATGGGGTCCACATATAGTCAAGTTATCAAATAGGCTTAGCTCGGCAGCATACGCGGTTAAACGAATGAGGCAACTCACCGATGTTGAGACGGCCAGGCTTGTATATTTTTCCTACTTCCATAGTGTAATGTCATATGGCATATTGCTCTGGGGAAAAGCCGCTGACATTGAAACCATATTTATCCTACAAAAGAGGGCAGTAAGATCAATTTATCAGTTAGGATCGCGTGTCTCCCTAAGAGAAAAGTTTAAACACATTAATATTCTCACAGTTGCGTCCCAGTACATTCTTGAAAATATCATGTATGTCAAAAGAAATCAGCAGCTATTTAAATTAAATCGCGATGTGCACTCTTTTAATACAAGAGGTAAGGACAAACTTGTTGTGCCTCGGTTCCGTCTCCATAAAGTTAGTTCGTCTTTTATGGGAAATTTTGTACGTTTCTACAATAAAATCCCTAAAGATGTTTTGAGTCTGTCACTTACTAAATTTAAGAAAATTGTAAAAGACCGCTTAGTATGTAAGGCCTATTATAGTGTTAAGGAATTTGTAGAAGACAATAACTTCTTTTAAGCCAATAAGTCATTGCTCAGTGAAATTCAATTTTATTCTAGTTTTTAATTTTTATAATTTTTAAGTGACATTTTATTTATTTGACCTTGTTATTTTTGATGTGAACTGTTTTTGGTTCTAATTTTGTGTGGACTGTCAGCCGTTAAATTTTATAATGATTTTTTTTTTTGATGCTTATGATTAACTTTTTTGTATTTTATCGTAATCTTTTCCGTGTCTTGTCAACTTTAACTTTTTTTTTGTGACGTTTCTTAAGCACTCTTTGAGTCTATTTGAAATAAAATTATTTTGATTTTGATTTTGATTTTTGAAGGAGCCGAATTCCCCTGTAATGACGTCATCAAAAACGCCGCGGCCGCGCTTGGAAAAGTGTGAATTACACCCAAACCATACAACGTACATACATATGTGGAGTACCAAATGAAAGCTAAATAAATTGTCAATAGTTCATTCATACATTACATTTCAATATATACCTACGCTAGTTTAAGTACAATTAGCAAAAATATTAAAAAAACTAGAAAAAATCTAAGAACTTATAGACTTTGCGGCAAAACTAGAAAAGATACATGAATGTAATGTATTGTATAAGACAAATGGTATCTAGTATTTCAGCTTTGTTTTTTTTATTTTAAGACAAGATCAGAATTGGGAAAATTGTGCTCAAAAAACCAACAACGCAAAGCGAGTTTTCCCTACAAGATAAAGTTTTATCAAAGTTACTATTTTCCAGAAACCAGCACGAACTTTTAGTATGTTATGAGACATGTTATGTTCACCACAAAACTGCAATGAGAGAGTCTCTAAAGTGTCTAGGTCATTAGTAATGACATAATAGTTCAATGCCGCGGAGGCTTTTTTTTAAATTAGGATTTTTACCTAACCCATGTAATATATATAAACGTGTGTTATATCATGTAAAAGCTAACTTAAAGACTTAACTTAAGCTCCTTAGAGATTGTCTCCCGGCAGTTTTGGAATCCAGGAGACATGCCTAACAACATACTAAAATATGGAGCCGGTATCCGAAAGTGAAGTATTTGTTCGACGGAATCCCCTAACAACACGCACTATAGGTAACCTACGTTGTATTTTATATATCATTGTTTATTGTCCCGTTTAAACAACAACATTTTTTTAATATTGATTTTGTAGATCAGTCCACGCGATATTTAGGTACGTATTTATTTATCGTATGGCTGATTATGTCTCTCTACTTCAAAGATTTACAGTTTTCAAGTACGTTACCGCGTCTTCGGTTAAAGTTTTAAAATCCTCCACATGCCTGTGGTATTTTACTGGACTATTTATTAGGTTAGAGAGCAGAGATACCTACACAACAGTTCAATTCAATAAAATTGATAAAAAGTATTTCACATGTCAGTTTTAATATCACCAGTGAGTGATAACCTGATAACTTATCATGGAAAACAAATGAATATGCAAGTGAGGTTCAAGGACATCGAAAGTCGAAACCGTGTTTAGTGACATGGTATGGTAACATTTATCTACTGTTCTGTTATGAATTTGAGGATGTACGACAACCTTTGCCGAGGTGGTACAGTCACCGGCATCAATATAATAATATATGATGGAACAAAGGCCGTAAAAATATCTGATGACAAATGACAACTCTATTCCTATAGAGCCGTTAGAGTGTTTCAGATATTTTTGCGGCCTTTGTTCCATCATATATTGATGACGGTGGTAGAGTCACCGGCATAAATATATAATGGAACAAAGGCCGCAAAAATATCTGATGACAAATGACAACTCTATTCCTATAGAGCCGTTAGAGTGTTTCAGATATTTTTGCGGCCTTTTATCATATAGGTATTGATGCCGGTGACTGTACTGGTGGTAGGTACCTACCAAAATTGTAGTTTGCAATGATAACATAGCATGGGGTGTCTGATTTGTTTTGGGCTAAAAACCACAAAATTTCATAATACCTGTATTCACAAATACCCTTAATTTTCAAATTACTATGGCCTCATAATACCTAAATGTCAAATTGTCTCATTCTTAAGATGAACGAAATTCATTTTGACTTGGCCTAGAACGTCATATTCTCTAAATACCTACCTAAAGATTGAAATGCACAATTTCTTCAAATACCAAATATCTGAGAAATGACAACATATTAAAATAACTCAAACCAAAAACACCTAAATGGCAAAATGCCATTTTTTTTACCGTCTTAAAAAAAAGAAGGAGGTTCTCAATTCGGATGTTTTTTTTTTAATGTTTGTTACTTCAGAACTCCGTCATTTATGAACTTATTCGTACAATTATTTTTTTAATTGAAAGTATATGCATCCAGATTGGTCCCATTGTTTTCAAAATCCCAGTTGGATGATGGGAACCATGAGGAATTGAAGGAACTCCTCAAATATATTAGGCACGCGTGTAGTAATTTCGGTATTTTCTATTATAACTCATGTATTTACACCCGGAAATCATAAATTTGGTGATGGTGGAAGTGATGATGAAGACCACAGATGGCTTGTGGAACTTCTCAATGATGTACCTACTTCAAACTATAAAAGTACGTCACAGATTCTGATATGATTGCGTTGAAATAGCAAACAATGAAGTGCCAAGGGTAATTCTGAGATCCTTGAGGAATCGACGGAAGTCCTCAAATGTTATCGACTCACATACAGTGATTTGGTTTTTTCTCTAATAATCAACGCATTTGCTCTCGGAAATCAGTTCATGTGGTAAATTGCAAAAAAAATGTGGTAATACTGGTAATGGTCATGTGGCTTGGCGGAGTACTGAATTGAAGTCGGTTAAAATAAAACTTTGTTTTTAAAGTAAATTATTCACGGGTCGTTATTTGTGAATCATTTGATATTGATATTATGACTAAAATAAAAATATAGGAATGTTGTAAGGTTGAATTTTAGATAATAGAATTACATAAAGGCAATTTTTATAGCGTATATTCTTGTCATTCATCTTATGTAAAAATTGTCAATCTCCGTGTACTTTAGGTATTTTAACATTTGTTTGTTTTAAGCATATGTTGTTTTGCCATGAAAGTGTTTTGAAGTTTAGGCATTATGAGCAGGGACTGCATAACCGAAAAATACCGGTATTCTATTGTAACGGTATGACGTCATATCGGTTGTAAAATAGCGGTTTCGGTAGCGGAACCTTTATATTTCGCTATCGAAATATAAAGCTACCTTTATTTTTTCCGGTACCGTAACCGCTTTTTAAAGGTACTGATATATCGACTGGTCTGGCGTTGTTGCCAAACCGCCGGCAAAGGCACTGCCGTTTTGTCTTTTTATCTTTATATGTTTAGTAGCCAATGCTTCCTCTGTAGAGTGCCAGCTCGCTTATTTTTCTCGATAACCTTTATAATACCGGTATTATAAAGGTTTCGGTATCATTTAAAATTGATACCGCTAACCGTTATTTCAAAACGGCTACGGTAGGTACCGTTATGTTTGTGCGGCGCGCATAACCTTAACGAAATAACGGTACCGTAATGGAATACCGGTTTCATACCGGTATAACCGTAACCGAAAACAGTCCCTGATTATGAGACTAAGCTATCTTGAAATTCTGCCATATTAAGATTCCGGTGTTTTAAGAAAAAAAACAATGTTGTTGTTAGAAAACTAAGTATTTGAACTTTGAAGCGACGACGAATATTGTCATTAAGTACCTTAAAACGGGTGGATATTGACTTAGTTTAGGTACCTATTATATTATTCTATTTTAGATTTAAGAATTCGCCGAGACTTAAATAATTGTATTTGACGAGTGATTAGTACTGCTTTCACTCACATTGAAATGTAGTTTCTTGAAACGTTTTCTACGCAATTTATTAGAGCGGATACAATTACCTACCTTTTAATAGTTTTAAGCCAAAGCTAACTTTTGCGCCGCGCAATTCCTTTGATTTAAATCGGCTGTGTATCGTATATGTCGGCAGCATTGCAGCCAATTACATACCAATGCTGTTAAAAGGTCGCCGTAATTCCGAATAATCCTTATTCAATAAAACACGCGCAATGCTTCATCAACTCGCCATTACCTTCAGTTTTTACACGCATCGTAAATAATTTGCTAAAGCGCAACAGTAACAAAATGCAGTCAGACCACAAAATTGACAATTACCGGACGAAAATATATCAGTGTCCAGTTTTAAAATGATACCTTTTTTCTATAAGCAGCCTCAGCGGTTGAGCACGCTTCAGACGGAATGTGGCTTTTTGCAATAGCAGGAACTTGTCTGACTTCATCACTATTCAATACCTCAGTCTGCGGCGCGAAACCGAAAGTCAATTATATCTGCAATCCAATTTGCTCTTACACTGCGTATGTTTATTATTGTACGCGAATATCAGCTGATTGATAACAAGTTCAGTTTTGTTTCTTTTCATTCATAAATACAGACAATGTTGAGTAACTCGATTATCAAGATGAAATATCTCGACCTCGATAAGTACGCATTAATCAAATCGACACGATCATCTTGTTTAGTTCAGCCTTCGTTGGCATTCAACCGTGACTTGCTAAATCATTCACTGAATGCATTTTTTTCTCCACAGGTTCGTCGATCTCTCAAACTTCGAGGCAGACGCAAAGAAAAAGAGAAACTCCCCTCGGGCATCACAGCTGACTACACCGCTTCATTGTTCGCGCATCTCGAGCAAGACTCCAATTACTCTAACTACCCGCTAATACCTACTTCGGGATCCAACTCCAATCTGAGCGACGAAAATAACCATCTTTCACCCGGATACCCAACCACGCATGTATGGAATAGAAAAGAAGGCGTTCTTCAATCAGACAGCTCAGAGACTTCATTGAATTCCTTAAACAATCCCAACAACGCAAACAGCAGCCCTCGACAGCCCGAAGTACTACCTCCGATTCCACCTAGGCCACCAAAACGTGGCATCCTAAAAGGACACCGCCTTAGCAATACTAGTTCTAATTCTCAAGAAAGCAATATCCCCACTACTGACACCGTCGACTACGTTAATGGCCAAGATTCCAATGTACTGGCGCGCAACACCCAGCAAAACGAAGTCATTTCATATGGAATAGCGCCGTCTAAAAGCACTTCTTCCAGTGACGATATGCAGCATGTACAGAACTTTACCAAAAAGGTCATCCACAGTCCAGTTGAGAATCAAGTTAAAAACAATTACAAGAACAATGCCAATCCGTCTATCACCACTCAAGACATGGATGAAATTCCTAAGACGAATGGAAGCAGTTACTTAGGCGTAACCTCAACGTCTCCAAGCGCTGACTCATTGACCGATACGACTACAAATTCGTCGTTTGCTACTCCGCCCTTTTCTACATCACCCGTGGGCGAGTCTCAGGGCTTCCACAGATGGTCAAGAACAAGTAACTTCGAAGACGTGTACTTACCCCTGCCGCCCCTTACTCCGCTGCAGCTTCCCAAGCCTAGACTGCTGACAATCCAGAGACAAAAAGCTCCTAGGAATGATTTCGGATTTAGTCTTCGTCGTGCAGTTGTGCAAGAGATGATCTTCAGTGGCAACTGCAACGGTCACGAAGAGAACGGATTGACCAACGGCGATAACAAATGCAACGGTAATATTACTAAAACTGTTGCTTGCAAAGTGGTACAGAAGGCTGTGATCCTTGCTGAGCCTGGGTCATATCCTGGAGCCAGTGAGTCAGGGTTGCTGCCTGGTGATAGACTTTTAGAAGTGAATGGTGTTAATGTTGAAGGCAAGAGTCGCGAAGAAGTTATAGATTTGATCAAAAGCAGTCAAGAATCTGTCACCATTAAGGTAAGAATTATCATTTTGAACACTTAATAATGAACGTAATAATATATTCCTGATTAACATCCATTGATTATGATTAGTATAGCCCGACAAGCCGCTGTTTGACCCTGAGATAGTGTCGCTGTAAACAGCATAATATATGGCAATAATGTACACGTCATGTATACTCGAGACAGTGTGTATTGGCATTGGTTACATCGTTGGCAATGCTTACACTCCACGAGTGAAAGGTATTTAGTTCCCCAAACAGTTATTAACAGTAATCTGGTAAATTTTTGGCCGCTCCCAACTAATAACTACAGTGTGTTAAATCATAATAAATATACCATTAATTTCCGTTGAGATGAATTGCCCCGTCTAACTGGCAAAACGCGGCTTTAACAGTTATAAATGATATCTTATCAAAACGTCAAACCTTTTAGATGAAAGCTTTCATATGCATTTAGATTAAATTGTACGCTTACTCCGATTGATGTTAATTCAGTTTGCACGACTAGGTGTGTATCTATTGCACCATAGTTACTTAATGTACACTTTTGTACAAATTAAGTTTCATCATCATCATCATCATATCAGCCGACAGACGTCCACTGCTGGACATAGGCCTCCCCCAAAGAGTGCCAAAATGTCCGGTCCTGCGCCATCGCCACCCGCATCCAGCGGACTCCCGCGACCTTTACCAAACCTTTACAAATTAAGTTTACATTATGATAATTATGATAAACGAAATAATAATCCAATCAAAGTTTTTTTGCGGTTTCTGAATACTGCATTTGCAATACTCAGCTGTCTTAAGGTCAATCAAACACTCGAATTTTACGTGAAATAGTAAGAATAGAATCTTGTCTTTCTTAATTTTAGGATAAATGTGTTCTGTTCGATTATTATTATGACATGCAAACATTGCTCCGAACCGAAACATAGACGCCATATCATCATCATCATCATATCAGCCGAAAGACGTCCACTGCTGGACATAGGCCTCCCCCAAAGAGTTCCAAAGTGACCGGTCCTGCGCCACCCGCATCCAGCGGACTCCCGCGACCTTCACCAGGTCATCAGTCCACCTTGTGGGAGGCCTACCAACGCCGCGCCTTCCGGTACGTGGTCGCCACTCGAGAACCTTTCCGCCCCAACGGCCATCAGTTCTACGTGCAATGTGCCCCGCCCACTGCCACTTAAGTTTAGCGATTAGGAGGGCTATATCGGTTACCTTGGTTCTGCTGCGGATAGCCTCATTTCTGATGCGATCACTCAGAGAAACTCCCAACATAGCCCTCTCCATTGCCCTTTGGGTGACTTTGAGCCTTCTTATGAGGCCCATCCTAAGCGACCACGTTTCAGTGCCATATGTCATCACTGGCAACACACACTGGTCAAAGACTCTCGTCTTATCCGCCATATCATTATCGTCCAATCCAACGAATGTTATTTGAGGTTGAGGACGTGTAAAGGCGCCTTTTCATCTCGGCGTCGATATGCTCAGAGCAAAACCGTTGATCTGAGTCCGTATTCGTCAAACATTCAACCTCCGGTGCCATAATGAGGTTAGATTCAAATTGCCTAAGAAAACTTAACGGGATACTCAATTACCCGATAAATTTATGTAAAAAAGCCGTATGCACACGCAACTTTCCGCCGCCAAGGTATTCACGGAGAACCACTTTCATGCACTGGCATTGATTATTCAGGTCTGTAATGTGATGTCTTAACTCTTAATAAAAGATTATCCAAGTATAATCCGGTTGCCTTATTTTGGCGCGTGAGTGCAATCGATAAATCGATTGCGGTTCTTGTTAGGCGACCGGATTATATGCTGTGTTTACGCGCTGTTTTATGCTTTAAACTTTAAACGCAATGAGTTTGATGTGTACTTCGTATGTATACCATAGTTTTTTTGCAGTAAATGCGTTTCGTTTAGCGCGTATTGATCGCATGCGTTTAAAGCTGCGATTGCTGCATAAAACAAGCCGGTTTTTAATCTTGGTTAAGCCAAAATTATTTGGGCCGAGTGTTTGTACCCACAGCCACAAATAGTGAACGGACGGATACGTTGACATTATTAAATAAATAAATATGTAAATGTTATACTTTTAAGTTACGCTACCATTGCCATTTCACTATTTAATTGGCCTAGTACTAATTTTGTTAGATAATTACCTATCCATTCTTCATTATCTTCATGACATGGCATGGCGTCTACTTCGAGCTCCGAGCGTTTTCCACCCTGATTGCTTATGCTCGTGCTAATTAACTTGTTTTACTAATTAAAGTCCGACGTGACATTAGTTTACAACGTTCAAATTCGTATTGAGGTGCCGCGACAAAAGCTATCAAAAACTTTCATACTTATCATATTTTAAGTAAAGTGAATAAATTCACTTTCTAATAACATAATTTGATTGTATTAAAAAAAATGCGATAAACTGACGTGTGACGTGACGCGTCATCATCGTTATTTAGTCAAAGCAGTACCGAGCATAGTCTACCCGATCATTTAATGTTCATCATCACATCTCGTGAGATAGACAACAATGACGATTCAAACACCCGAAGTTACCCCAAAAAACTGAAACTCATGATTCTCCTACACTCGCTGTGTTGAGAGTGAGGGACCTCCGTCCATATGAGGTCTACTTCCCATGAAATAGCCTAATTTTGATTCTTTTTTTTATTTATTTATTTAAGGATCACCAACAGATAAAAATGCATCAATATGCTAAAGAACCAACCCAATACAAAACTCATTAAGATGCTTAGCCACTTACAGGTGACCACAGCTGCTCTGCTCACAGACGTGTTTTAGAAATGAATCAAAGAATATACTATATAAGTGTTTGATTGGCAACAGGTGCAACCGATCGCCGAGCTGTCCGAGTTGTCCCAGCGGAAGGCCGTGGACGGCGGCAGCGACGTCGATCTGTCCGATAGCAACGTACGCGGAGGAACGCTCAGCCGCTCCGGCAGCCGACGGTTCACCTCCACCCAGGTATGTGCACCACCTAATGTCCTTTTAACCCTCGGGAATGTGTTACTTAGGGGAAATTGGCTATGTCAGTCACCAGCGACGCTCTCAGCAGTGATTAGCAGTCGCTGAGCCCGAATACGGCTAGGAGTAGATGATGATGACTTAGAGGAGCGACCACGCTGCGTATACGCCTTCACGTGTCGTATGTCGTATGCCTCACTTTTTTTTGTATATATTGCTGCGTTTACAGTGCGTCAGCTTATTTTGAACAGCGGTGTGGTCCCTCGATCAATCATGATAAAGACGTGAGTTTCAAACCGTTGCCGAACAAGGCTTACGAAGAGTTAATGGACAACGGCAACAAATTTGTAGTTACTCGTAGTTCAAGCTTTGTTACAGTAAACGACTTTAAGTATGATCAAATGATTGTTATAGGTGATCAGGTATGAAATCTGTTTTTAATTACCAACCTAATGAAGAGAAGTAAGGACCGTGTCGTGCTACGAACGAAAAGAGACTTCTACAGTAGAAGTTTTACTTGAGTGTTTATGAGCGAGGAAGAGATGGGATATAGTGTCGGTTGCTCTGCTCTGTTTTGAGCAGTAAAGCCTCTGCTAGACGGTCGCCAACACGCCACTCCGACCGAGTAACCTTGGTCGGCACTGACCGCTGTAGTATGAAATTTTGCTCCAAACAACCGTCTACACGGTCGGTGCGGACGAAGGGTCGCTCGGTCGGAGGGGCGTGTTCGCGACCGTCTAGCAGAGGCTGCATAGGCTTTACGCTAATAATTTGATACTCAAGTTGGTTTTCGTCTAACCACTTTGAGTTATTTGTGGTTTCGTAAAATTAATACACAAATAATAAAATCGATTTATATTTTAATACCTAGCGTGCTGTGGCGTTTGCGGTTTAGGCATTAATTTTTTTCGATTGACGCGGTTTCAGGGTTGGCGGAATTAAACAAGTATGTTGATTATAATTTACATAGTAAGGTCATCTAAAGCGCTATATGCATTTGTTGTTACTTCTGGTCATTCTCGTGCAGCAATTTGTCTATTGGGGTAGCCGTGGGCACTCCACTTGATTGATTTTTTGCGTAATACTTAAGTCATCATCATCATATCAGCCGAAAGACGTCCACTGCTGGACATAGGCCTCCCCCAAAGAGTGCCACAATGACCGGTCCTGCGCCACCCGCATCCATACTTAAGTACTACAATGTATTTTTTCAACACATTTGCTCGTAACGTGCCTCTTATTGTGCCGCTTTTGGGCTCATAATCCTGGGTATTAAACACGCGTGTTTAATAACATTACGACACTCGTGTATAGTTATGTTTATATGCCGATTAAGACACGTTGGCACCTTGCAGCAAGGTGTATGTATGGACTCGGCGCATTCTTAAATTGACCGGGTTATACAGGTTTGTTTTTAATTCTCGGCAAATGGATTCTTACTCGACTAAACAAATTGAATCCTTATTGTGGATTAATTGATTATTTCTTGTTGGATATGATATAGAAACGTTTCATTTAGTAAAACTATTTACTTTTGATAACATTTTACATGAATTTATATTGAATAAGAAAATATTTATTTTATTTTGTATTGGCTGTTTAGAGATTTCATCTAAGCCTCGCTGCGGGCGCACTGCGCGAACTTCACGAAAAAAAATAGTTGCGCGCCATTATAGGTAATTTCACAAATATTTGTAAACATTGATGATGCGTGTTTGGTTATTGTTAAAAATGTTGACTCGTAGTGAATAGAAAAGTGATAAATAGATTTGACGCCACTGTACATTCTTGGAGATGTACAAATGTATGTGAGTAAAAACCGGTTGTCATCAATAACTAAAGGAAACAACTTAGGAGCCTGTAACATTTTCATTTTATGAAAAGGATTTTTTCCTCGCAAATAATAATAAATAAATAATAAATAAATAATAATAAATAAATATTATGGGACAATCTTACACAAATCAACCTAGGCCCACGGTAAGCTCAGTAAGGCTTGTGTTGTGGGTACTAGGCGATGATATACATAATAGATAAATACATATAGATACTTATATACATATATAACATCCATAACTCAGGAACAAATATTCGTGATAAACACACAAATAAATGCCCTGACCGGGATTCGAACCCGGGACCTCTAGCTTCGTAGGCAGAGTCACTACCCACTGGGCTACGGAGGCCGTTAAGCAAATGTGTTGAAAAACGTCGTATGACACGCGTGAGCTTTGATAATTACATCCTCGGCTCTATTATCACGCTCACCTGCGGTTCGCGTGACAATTCCGCCTCTGATGTAATGATCAACATACCTCACTTGTATCATAATGTACTATTTCAATTCACCGCATGAAATAAATACGATACGAATATTTGCAAATGGAGTGGAATCTTATCGAAACTCGTAAATTTTATTTATTATAGTCCATGAATTCTAACGTTTGAACTCATAGTCCATATTTCAGTCTGATCACATTGAATATTTTTTCTGTGATTCGTTCTTCTTTGAACTCCAAAGTGCAAAGAAGAACGAATCACAGATCATAATTCACGTTTAACGCCCCGGGACTTACATTTTCATAGCCCAAAAATATGTACATGTGATGGTAATATGGATTAATCTGCGACATAATTTAATTTAAAAAGTTTACGTATAATTTTAGTAATCTAATCTTCTTGTGATTGCAACATTTGCAACGTTCCGTCATCCGATATATGCGCGCCAAATCGTGTCACGCCATCGAGTTGTCAGGCACGTCAAAACAATCGAGAGTCAATGAGCACGCCCTTACCGCGAAGTGGGTGACTGTCGACATCGCGTTGGTCTAGGTTTTACATTATAAGTATAACTAGGCACTAGTGAGGTTAACCCAGTCTCGAACTTTACTGTCGTTATTTGATCATCATCATCAACCCGTAATCGCCCACTGCTGAGTATAGGCCTCTTTTCGAGAACGCCACCCATCCCGATCCTGAGCTAGTCTAACCACCGGTATTTTCACCATGCAAAAATACCGGTATCAACACGAAAGTATTACCTTAATACATGATAGAGTCCTATTAGGTACATTAAGTTAAGAGCCTAAAATAATTCAAAATATTAGACCGGGGATTTTTGAAAAAACCCGTTCTGACCCCTGTCTAACCTATCCAGAAGTGACCCGCGATCTTCCTAATATCGTCCACCCATCGGTATTAGATATAACGACGTATTTTTTTTTAATGCGGGATTAACTATGTGAACCAAACAATTATCATCATGGTTTTACATCCCGTTATATGCTCACTATTGCATGAGCATATATATATTAGGCCTATTTTCAGTCTTTCTCGATACTATCTTAACCAGCTCTGCTGGCTGCTGGTGCTGTCCCTATTTCACCAAGTCGGCACTTGTCAGCTGGCAGTCATTGTGTTACATTGTTTGCGGTACATTGCTGGTACCTAATACGAGTAAAGATGGTCGCTAGACTTCATTACGTATTACCTCAGCAATGTACAACGATTTTGCCATTGTCAGATGACCTGGACCAGGGGCCTGGAGGTACTCGGTACCTAAATATTTTTATAGTGTCACTGTTAGAGGATATATTATCAATTTATTTGAGTTTTTCTATGCCTCACGCCTACTATAGGGGTTTTTCTAACAAATAGAAACTTGGTTTTTCTAACAAATATAATAAGGAAAATGGGGATGAGCCAGTATAAGGGCTATTCGACATCCCTCTTCTAAAGGGTACCTTAAACAACTTACTTTGTTGTAAGAAACACGTTAGTTAAGTCCTTTAAGAAGCGTAGCGAGGAAGACGGGAAAAAATTAATTAATTTGAGGTCGTAAGTTTATGTCAGATGGCTTGGTATTGGGGTGCCTTAAGCACAGTACAAGCAAATTGTGCAGTACATTGACTGTATAAGAGATCCAGCCATATGTATGCTGAATAGCTTTACTTCCATCACAGTAGGGCTTAAAATGTGTCGAATATCATTTGAGAACGACTGTAGTCTGTGTAGTTTTATAATTTGCTTTAAAAACAAAAGTTTAACCGACTTCAAATAAGTAGCCAAATAGCTTAAAGTTTGCCTATAAAATTTGAAGAGTTCCCTCGATTTTTCCAGGATCCCATCATCAGAATTGGATTTTGGTGACAACGGGACTAATCTGGAAGTACGAGTATATGCTTTCAAGCAAATAAATTACCGAGTTACCGCGTAACAAACTCACAAGAAAAAAAATACAGTCGAATTGAGAACCTCCTCCTTTTTTGAAGTCGGTTAAAAAATGTGTAGAGATCGTCTGAGATGCCCAATGAGGTGGCTGGAAGAG
The DNA here is from genome assembly GCA_963854355.1 of Epinotia brunnichana. NCBI lineage: Eukaryota > Metazoa > Arthropoda > Insecta > Lepidoptera > Tortricidae > Epinotia > Epinotia brunnichana. Next base: position 17,120,224 of record OY977954.1, read on the forward strand.
CTATCTAGTAGCTATGGTACTGTCTATGATACTTCTACTCTGCACTTGAGTAAGCAAGTGTTTCTTGCGGTCAGAGCGTGGATATGAATTACAAAACAGGGCTCGTGAAAATATGTATGACCGTTAGGCCTGTGCCCAGCTGTGGGCGTATATATTATAGGTTGATATTTTATAGAAATTTTAGTCACCATTCATTATTTTTGTAATCTAGAATATCTAATCGCTATTCATCTCACCATAACAGACACAGCCTCAAATCAAACTTTTGACACTTATCTAAAGTTAAGTGAAAACTTGACGGATTCTCCAAATCTCTCGCGACCCCCTTTTACGCCCAGAGTTACAACGTCAAAACAAGAAGCAGCGACCCCTAGCCTAAACAATGGCCGACCCCAATACCGCTAATGCCTGACAATGAACGAATGAATGAATGACTCACGTCACGCGTGGGGGAAGATTGATTGGGTCCTTTAATTGCAGATATTTGGAAACCAGTTTGGAAGGTATTTGGCAACTTTACGCGGCTGCGTTTGTCTATATTTACTGGTATAAACTTCTTTACTTTCCAATTGTGATAGTGATAGCATAATATACGTACATAAATAAGGACATGACATAAATATCTGTACAGATATTTATGTACGTATAGGTACCTAAACCTATTAATACCCCTATTGACGTATTTTTAAAATTTTCTCCTTCTCAGCTTGAGCCAAAATTGTTTCGTATATCCGGGTGTCTGGTTGTTCTTCTCGACCGATTCTCGCGAAATTTTGTGAGCAGGTTCAATAACTATAAAGTTTTTTATTTGCCCATTTAGTTTTTCGAATAAAAAAAAATCCAGACTTAACTTTATCCGATCGTCTAAGTACTCAAAACTACAACTGCACTCACTGCCAGTTATAATTGTAGTTCCAAGTACATCGTTAGCTCCGACAGCGGAGCTCCACACGCACAACCATTCATCCAGCCACTCAGTCTAGGGACTCTGAGGACCCTTGTCTCGGCTCCTATGCATATTTGATGTCTGTACAGCTTTGATAAAGACGTACAATTCATATAACCACTTTGGACTTGGGCTGTTTTGGAATTGTGGGCGGTTAGGTGAATGTCCTACGTCACTATAATAATCTATATCTATAGATGCGAGGTTTTTAGTGCGGTTTACTTTACCTAGGGGAACCAGTGAAGGTCTGACCTGAGCACAGAATAAGTAATACGAGACTTACTCTTAGTACCTGAGGTAAGGTATAGTTGTTACGAATCTTGACAAATTGTACATATTATTTACTAGCTTTTCCCCGCGACTTCGTCCGCGTGGAACTAGTTTATATCGTGCCTCCATACAAACTACCGTCCCCCATTTTACCTCTTAGGGGATTACTTCCGGGATAAAAAGTATCCTATGTCCTTCCCGGGAATTAACACTATCTTTCTATCTAGGTTGTTATCTAGATAGAAAGATAGACAAATGACATAAACAAGCAGTTACCAGCACGTAATTATCAGCTAGTGAACGTAATCGGTTGATAGCGGGGCGGTGACCCCACACGTCTAGACGCCCCGCCCAGCTAACCCTTTCGACCGGGTAGTCGGGTCGTGCGTGAAATCGCGAATTCAGGAATTGCCTAAAGAGGGCAGGAATTTTGGGGTGTTTTTAGATCCCGACGAAAAAGAAGGTTGTTAGATGTTTAACATGTGTAAGTACCTGTGTGTAATTGTGTATGTCTGTGGCATCGTAGCTACTTCAGTTCTAAGTATGGGGAACCCCAAAAATTTATTGTTTTTTTTCTATTTTTGTGTAAAAATCTTAATGCAGTTTACAGAATACATCTACTTACGAAGTTTCAACAGTATAGCTCTTATAGTTTCGGAAAAAAGTGGCTGTGACATACGGACGGACAGACAGACAGACAGACATGACGAATCTATAAGGGTTCCGTTTTTTGCCATTTGGCTACGGAACCCTAAAAATGGTCACGAAATTAATTATTTGGATTTCTTCCGAGCACCTTGGATTGACGCAGATGACTGTATGTAGGTAGATAATCCAGGAAGTGGTTATTTTCCGGCTTAAAATAGACTGCTGACAAACTCGCCGTGCTGTGCCGTGACGGATAATGATGTATTTGTAATTATTATCCTCCTTGAAGTTACTACATTTATTAGTATATACTGGCTAATCTGGCTATACCCGGGACTTCATCCATGTATACAGGGTGGAAAAAGATTTAGTTTTTTCCAAAATCTGTACACGCCAATCTTCATTAATTTGAAATCGAAGGAAGGTCTCCTAAGACCATTTTCGCCTAGCAACACGGGATCTGGTAGCTGCCCTCACTGACCCAAAATCTATTTCCACCCTGTATATAACTCCTTAATCGCACCCTCATATCATAGGTACAGTCGCCATCACATACATAGGTACACTATAGGTGTTCAAAAATATCGGCACATGCACCCTAATGCCTTGAAAATAGAGATGTGTTCCGATGTTTGTGAGTTGCTTGTTTGCTCCGATGTATGTGATGGCGACTGTACTAGTTTCAACCGCCCTTTTCCCCCTTTGGAGATGAAGGTTTTTTTGAACATGGAAATCCTATTGCTCAGTGTTCATTTATTCTCAGACTATAAAAAACTGGTATTATCTATTTTTGCAAATGTCTCAAGTCTCATATTGGTTTATGATTTTGATTATTCTATAGAATTCCTTAAAGTCACTAAGTATAATAAATTGATATCAAATGAATGACATATAGGTAGTTAGGTACCAAAATTTTTATTATGAGGAAACTTCCCAATTCCAAATATCACAATCGGTTCAGCTGTTTAAGTGTGAAATAGGTTTTTTATACTTACACCACGAAGGCAAACACCATTGCCTCATAGTACGCAGTCACCGCGCCTGATGACTTGGTAAAGGTCGCGGGAGTCCGCTGGATGCGGGTGGCGCAGGACCGGTCACTTTGGAACTCTTTGGGGGAGGCCTATGTCCAGCAGTGGACGCCTTTCGGCTGATATGGTGATGATGATGATGACGCAGTCACCGCACAGCCTATGGACGCTTGCGACCCCAGAAAGTCGCAAACGCGTTGCCGACCCTTAATTGATTTGAGGAGTCGTTATGTTGACAGATATGCCCAATGCAGGTCTTTCACTCTCACCAAAGTGAACCCTAGGAAGAAGTAGGAAGCTCCGACGAACTTGCCACTAGGAGAACAACACCACATAGTCTAAGCATTTTATGGTCCGCTAGTATGGCGAAATGGAAATAATTTATACCTAATAGCAGTTTTTTTTTCTGGGTAACAGATAAATCATAGTTATATTAATAACGTCGAGACTAAATCCAAAAAAAAATTAGTGATTTAGATATTATAATAATTATTTAAAAATTATTAAATTCCTGAAAAATTGGTAAAATTTTTTAATAACCATCTTTTTCTATATTTTGATAAATTCATATTTGCGTTGTAATTTTGATGATAAATCACGCAAAAAAATTTACCAATATTACCTTTCTATTCAGTTAGTTCCCAATTTTTTTTTCATCTACCATATTTTCGTGTCTAATAGTAGTTTATGTGACTGTACATAATGAAGGGCATTAAACACGAGTGTTTTAATGCCTATTTATGTACAGTTACATACACTACTTTATCTATCCACAATTCCACATATCATAAGCCTCTATGATGCATATTAATACCGGCATCGCGGCGTTGTTTTCTGGCAGCTGTCATAGTTTTTTTTTAATTCAGAGACAAACTAGAGTCGGGTCCAACTATCATATCGTTCGATATCTTACGGCGAAATTTGTCAAATTTGTACTTATGCAAATTGACAATCCATTTCGAACTAAACGTCATCTCGACTGATATTAGAATAGAGGTCAAATCAAATTTCTTTGTTTTTCAGAGATGTTCGAAATTTGAATGAAATAATATTATCGAAATCGATGTTATTATTTAGCAATAATAACATTTTCACAGATACCTAAGAAATTTGTTCTAACAAAACTGTCTATTTTTATCGTGGTCATAATGTGCGGCTCTTGAACGCATCATGGAGGGTTTATGATATTTAGATAGATAATAGTACATTATGATACAAGTGAGGTATGTCGATCATCACATCAGAGGCGTAATTGCCACGCGAACCGCAGGTGAGCGTGATAATAGAGCCGAGGATGTAATTATCAAAGCTCACGCGTGTCATACGACGTTTTTCAACACATTTGCGAGGAAAAAATCCTTTTCATAAAATGAACATGTTACAGGCTCCTAAGTTGTTTCCTTTAGTTATTGATGACAACAGGTTTTTACTTACATATTTGTACATCTCCAAGAATGTACAGTGGCGTCAATTATATTTATCACTTTTCTATTCACTACGAGTCAACATTTTTAACAATAACCAAACACGCAGCATCATCAATGTTTACAAATATTTGTGAAATTACCTATAATGGCGCGCACACAATTTTTTTTCGTGAAGTTCGCGTAGTGCGCCCGCAGCGAGGCTTAGATGAAATCTCTAAACAGCCAATACAAAATAAAATAAATATTTTCTTATTCAATATAAATTCATGTAAAATGTTATCAAAAGTAAATAGTTTTACTAAATGAAACGTTTCTATATCATATCCAACAAGAAATAATCAATTAATCCACAAGAAGGATTTAATTTGTTTAGTCGAGTAAGAATCCATTTGCCGAGAATTAAAAACAAACCTGTATAACCCGGTCAATTTATGAATACGCCGAGTCCATACATACACCTTGCTGCAAGGTGCCAACGTGTCTTAATCGGGATATAAACATAACTACACGAGTGTCGTAATGTTATTAAACACGCGTGTTTAATACCCAGGATTATGAGCCCAAAAGCGGCACAATAGGATGCACGTTACGAGCAAATGTGTTGAAAACATAATAATTGACTGTAGGTTCCTTCATTCCTTGGTGAAATTGAACTTTGAAATGAAAATGCCGGGGGTTTTTCAACTGTTTTAACTTGTGGTTATTTTTCACAGAGGGCCGCAACGACATTTTAGCTAAGGACTAGGCCAAAAAGTAAATCTATCGTTACTAGGTTTAGGTTGGTTACTAGGTTCGCATGGTGGATGGCGGGCCACTGGTTAAGTAGGTACAGTCAGCATCAAATACTCTGTAGCAGTCAAAGTGGCCAAATAGTTCGGTACACCATACTTCAAATATATATGGTGTACCGAACTATTTGACTACTTTGGTTGCTACAAAGTATTTGACGCTGACTGTACAGTCGCCATCACATACATCGGAACAAACAAGCAGCTCACAAACATCGGAGCACACCTCTATTTTCAAGGCATTAGGGTGCATGTGTGTGCCGATATTTTTGAACACCTATAGTGTACCTATTTATGTGATGGCGACTGTACGTTTGTATGGAGAGTCGAGCGTCCTTAACTACACCTTAATGATAAGATGGGCTTTTACACCCCTAGGCAAATGAGCCCACAGCTCACAGCAATAAAATTGAGAAATAAATCGACTTATAGCTTTCTTGTTTAGGGGAAATGTGACCCTCCCGTTTTATTTTACGTGTTCAGAGACCAGACGTCCGGTTATAAACGTAAGGATGTCCGGTTGGTTAATGTTTTGGACACCGCTTGCTGTTATTTGTTACGAATCTATTTCGATTGCTAGTGCTGCCAAATAGGTGGAATTCAACATTTTGTTTAAATAGGAAGGGCTAAACTAATATTTCTATTCACTAGTGGCTGTGTGGAGTTGTAGAACTCGTGAGTGTCATTTTTTAAAACAATAATTTACTTTAAAAACAAAGTTTTAACCGACTTCAAATCAGTTGCCAAATTGCTTCAAGTTTGCCTATAAAATTTGAAGAGTTCACTTGATTTGTCCAGGAGCCCATCATCAGAACTGGACTTTGGTGACAACGGGGCCAATCTGGAAGTATATGATTTAAAACAAAGAAAAAAAAATCCAAATCGGTTCATAGATTACCGAGTTATCGCGTAACAAACACACAAAAAAAAAATAGAGACAAATTGAGAACCTCCTTTTTTGAAGTCGTTTAAAAATGGTTTGCAAGCTGAAACGGAAAACATCGTTCGCTTCGCTCGCTCGTTCAATTAGCAACTTCTACTGCCTAGTGCCTACGCTACAATATTAAGGGTTGTCTGGAAGAGTTTGCCTTTACTCTTATAGTCGCTGTTTTCTGTTCTACTACTGTTAATTTTATTACAATTGAGGTGTGCAAGAGTAATTGTATTGTAAGGGATATATTAATAACTTGTTCTACATTATGATCTAGATGTGACAACTAATATGAATGCGTTTGGCAGTCTAGCACATCATTATGGCCTACAGCGACCTGGAGGGCCATCCGCCAATTTTTTGGATTGGAATCAAATTTACATTTGTCGCGCGCTCGCTGCCAAGCGCACCAAGCCCAAAGAGATCAAGCGAGTGCGCGCAAAAAATCAAAATTTGATTTCAATCCAATTCGTGTAGTCAGATAGACCCCCGGGTCTAACGGCATTCCGAAACGTGTCGAGGTCGGACAGCTTTTGGACCAGTTCTTTATGTAATAGCAGGTGCATATACAACATGTTCTAACATAGCCGTCTGAACTCAAGATATATTTTTTTAATTGACCTTTAGAATGACATTTTGCAAACTAACTGATGAAGCGTTACAACGCAACATAGTTAACATGTGAAGTTGACACGCACAAGATATAGGGTGTACTTTACAAGAGTTTTAGATTCCCGGCACGGCTATCACAAGCGCGAGCTCTCTCGATTTTTCTCGCACTATCCGTCTCTCTCTTATTAGAACAATTAGAAAAAGAGGTATATGGCGAGAAAAATCGAGAGAACTCGCGGGCCGTCTTGTGATAGCCGTGCTGTTTTGATACAGGCTAAAGCGGAGATTACATTGTCCTGAATTTAGCATCCTGAATGACCTAGGAAGCTGATTCAGGAAGGTGTAATCACTAGAGATGCGCCGAATATGGGATTTACCGAATACGAATTTTCGGTCCAGCTTTTGCCGAACCGAATATTCGGCCGAATAATTCGGTTCAAAGGAATGCCTAATGCCTTAATCAGCCGTTCCAAAACAGACTCATTTTTCAGTGGTAAAAATCTTGTTGATTTTTAAGTGAAACATTTATACTAAAGGTAGTTAAATAACAATAAGAATCCGTTTTAGAATAATAATTTCACAGGACAATGAATATGTTACATTCTTACAACTTGCAGACAAAAAACCTGCAAAATGATTTGGTAAATATGAGGCATTTGAACCGAATAACGAACATTGAAAAACGTGCCGAATACCGAATATTTACCCAATATTCGGCGCATCTCTAGTAATCACATCTAGATTTAGGATCCTTACTAGCTACATAAGATTGCACCTTCCTGAATCAGCTTCCTAGGTCATTCAGGATGCTAAATTCATGACAATGTAATACCCGCTTAAAACTAAGATTCAAGCTCCTCTCAGCGCTGATCGGGGATATTGCAGGCTTTGAGATGACGTAAATAAAACTAAGACAAATCGGTCAATGCCAGAAGTTAAGGACGCTGAATTTTAAGCGTAATTTGGCTTTAATAATATAGAACATAATTAGATATATTATGCCATTTATTCATAAACAGGATCAGTAGATAATACCACTTTCCAGTCATGGTTTCACTAGGAGGCCATACTTTGTATGTAAAATCATAATTTCAAAACTCTTAAACACTAACAAATAACTAATACAATGCACTTGACCACTGAGTCACCACTTCCTGTACAAATCACGAAATTCTTAAAAATTCTGAGGGTTTCTGTCAAAACTCTGCATTTCATATTTTGCAATAACATTGCACACTTCCATTTTAACTTTAGGTATTAAATTTGGCTGTAATTTCTTTACACTGGCTGCCATACTTCTAAAGAACACATCTATTTCATTTGTGTTCTCCTTTAGCACCTTTTCTATAAGTTTGTCCAAGACTTGGCTTCTTTGCTCGGCTGTTTTTGGTTCTTCAACATACCGGAGCAGTTTTGGTCCGTTCATGAGTATCGGTTTAGGGAGAATCTTTATTGGCTGCAAGTTGCGAGGCATTGGTATGGATTTCTTTCTGCCGGGTTTCTTGACTACTTTCTTAGGGGGCTCATTGGTCATGATTTCAGGTTTTGGCAATATTTTGAACAGCGGCTGCTTTAACTGATGGTGTTGCTCTGTAGGACCATCCACAACTGTGATCTGGAAACACAAATGAAAGCCTAGTCAATTTCTATTTAGGTGACCATATCAGGCAAAAACTTAGGTGGTTATCAATAAGGTGGTATATGCATATAATTGCAATTAAACAGTGTCTCTATTGACACAAATAAACAATAAACCTTCGAAGACACTGTTGCAAGTTAGAGCTCCGCCAAGCCAAAGACTTGAGCCATCAAGGCTAAGGGCAAGCTAAGCTTTAATGCGAGTCTTTATGGCTTGGCTGGGTCATCTATCACTATAATATAAATCCGTACCTGAATAGGTTTAGTAAAAAAAAGTTGTTTTAGATAATCACAAACATATACAAAACATCAAGCTTGCTTGAATATGTAGTGAGTAGACTCAACTCTATTATTCAAACTTTTTGGACACCGCACTCCATCAATTGTATCTATATTTAACACTTACTTCATAATATTCTTGGCTGTCAGTGATAACTTGCTGCTCCGTGACAACATGCTCCTCATGGATCTGTTGCTCCTCCTCCGTATCCATAGTCGCCTCCTCTAGGACAGTCTCAGTACCGTCCAAAGAGGTCTCATCAAGGTACTGCATTTTCTCGAACACGGCCGCCTTGGTCTTGTGCATGGTTCCCATACGTCTGCTCCTCATGTAGCCATCTCGCAGACCTCGCCAACGCTTCTTGCATTCTTCAACTGAAATTGGGAGATTTTATTTGAAACACAGGCGTTGGTAGTTCAGATGTTGATACCTATTTATTCTATTTTGTGAATAAAAGATAATGCGAACGTACATCAATATGTGGATTTAAACTACGAGTTTTTCTACTAAAATTGATTTGCTATACTCAAGGAAGTTATAGGCGTATTTTATTTTCACATTGACATGCAGCACAGCTTTTCACTGGTAAACTGGTTCACTATCCAAATCTGCCGTTTAATTTACCTGGCTTGTCCAACGCTTGAGCTATTTTCTGCCATGTAGCCTCTCTTGCTAATATATTCTTCCGCGAGGGATCAAGAACGTTGTACAAAAAACTGTGAGGTTGCACTAATTCAGCTAAAGTTTGGTCTTCTTCGGTGCTCCAGCCAACCGCGTTTAAAGGCATTTCCAAGTTCTCGTTTTCGCGTGCGTCACAACTTCCAAACAAAATGTCTGCCTGCCTATCACGAACGAAAATAGCCGCGCTGCGCAGCACGACGTCACAAGGTAGTGTTGCCACTAGCAATATTAGCATAGATGTTTTACTGTCATAAACACGATGCACCGCATAGGCGCCATCTATTGGCGAGTAGCGTCACAAGTACGGTTGTAACTTTATCTTTGTATATTTACTATGCGACACTAGATGGCGTTGATTTCAATGTAATACAACGCCATCTAATGAATTAAGATACAAAATATTTTGTCATACATCTAGTTCGTAAACCTGCAACTAGATGGCATTACAAGGTCACGACGGACTTTCATCTGGGCCGTCTTGCTTGATCTAACTTTACATTCTTGACTCAAGATATTTTAGATTCGTAGATAAACACCTCATTATGACAACCCGTTTGCTATATAAGTTATCAACTTCTGGCTGCTGCACGGCTTATTCTAATAGCCTCCCAGCAACATACAGTTTCTAACCCACGATGGCTGACGATGGTCTAAAATTCTAAATATAAGTTTGTAAAGAACTGTATCCATGCCTTACGAATAAATAAATAGGTAAATATAAGGTTCAAACTTATAGTGAACGGGTTGTAGGTACTTACCTAGTTTTCAGGTAAAAAGACTCTCTCTCTTTTGATATAAGAAAATACAGTCTAAAATTCAGTGTAAACCTTTATGACAACGCATTAAGGCGACGTGACGAACATAGGTCTAAAATACACTTAAAAAAATCATAACAAATTATGCACAACAGCTAAACATATTAAAATTGATTCTAAAAATCGGCAATGTCATGTTTGAGGGAAATCAGCTATTACTTTTTTATTTATTAAAACGCACAAAAAAATAATATTAAAAAACATGATATCCGCGCTTCCAAACACGCACTTCCATCTCGCTCACGCTTATGCTCAGTGAGAGGGAGAGAAGACCACGAACCTACGTCCCCTTAAACTTTAAATGCAGGTGTAGTGCAGTCAGCATGATATGCATTTAGTTAGTAGTAGCCAAATGTTTCGGTACACGTCTTGTACAGTCGCCATCACATACATCGGAGCAAACAAGCACGTCACAAACATCGGAACACACCTCTATTTTCAAGGGTGCATGTGCCGATATTTTTGAACACCTAGAGTGTACCTATGTATGTGATGGTGACTGTATGAGTAGGAGGGTGTGTTACGATATATATTTAGTAGTAGGTTGCAGCACATTGACATGCATGCTAAACATCCTGGAGGGTAAAATTGAAGGCAAGAGAGGCAGAGGAAGGCCTAGGCTAACATATTCTAGCCAAATAAAACATAAAGCTGATGTCGAGTCATATGAGGAAATCAAGAGGCTGGCAATGGACAGAGAAAAGTGGCGGTTACTCCACCGACAAGAGCAAGGCTCTTAAGTAATGATGATGAGTAGAGTAGGTACTTAGTAGTAGTAGTGTAGCACTGGCTGCTACTAAATATACGATGCTGAAGGTACATAGGTACTTACTAGCAAAGATTATTGAGAAAAGATAAACACTTTCTATCCACAGTTACTATGCAGAATGCTGCACAATGTTATACTGTAATCTTATCAAAAGCTCTCTTTGTTTGAGCTTTAGTCGTGTAGGAGTTTCTTGTCCGCTTGTAGCTGCGATAAGATAGTAGCAACGTACCTACCTACATTTAGGTGACTTTTATCATGACAAAATTTAAGAAGATAGCTTTTCTTTATTATTTGAATGGGTAATTGGGTATATTTACGTTCAGCCTTTTCATAGAGTAGAGTAGAGTTGTTTTTCGCCTGACTGCCTGACTGTCCTTAGTTCCTAACATGTACCTATTGCCTAAAATTCTCTGTTTTATTTGTTGTAATCGGCTATTAGGGGCTTACCTACGGAGCAACAATAGATCGAGCTAGGTGACCTAGCCTAGGTCTCATTTCAACCAAAGTCTTCATGTAGGTAGGACGTAAAGTCCGCGCCAGTAGATAACGAAAAAAATGTAAACAAATATGGCTTACTTTCAATTGATCTCTCTGAATCTATGAAAAAACTTCAATTGGTAGTGATGGGACATGAACAGTGTTAATTTGTTATCGATTCGATTTAGACACGGGACAACAAATGCAATTGATAGTCAGCCATATTTGTTTACATTATTTTCGTTTTCTACTGGCGCGGACTTTAGGTAGTAGATACCTATACGTTTACTGCGATAAAGTAGGCAGAGTACCTATTAAAATTCAAGTATATCTTTAAGGCTGAACTATACTACTGACTCAAGATAAATGCTAATTAAACAGTAATCCAGTGTTAATCACTTTCATTAGTACAAAATCGCCGCCATTATTCCTTATACGCGTGAAACTAAAACAAAACCCACCGAACACTGTCTGCGACTATAAATAAATATTGCCGACATAATGGATTCCCAACTAATTAATGCCCGCATCGCCATTCGGATCTCCTCTTTGAAGAATACTGCAGATTCCGGCCTGATGCGGATTTGAAAAAAATACATATTTAAATATAATCATATTTGCATCAGGGCTTTAAGGATAGGTACATACGTATCTATATCGACATAAATAGGATGAAAGATTAGCTAGATAAATCTTTAATGCTGGCTGCGAGCGCGGCCTCGCTATGGCGCTGGTTTGGGCATGGTATACGCAGGGACGATGAACATATGACTAACAAGAATTAAATGTTCAAAAAACAGTATCACGACTATGGAAAATAAACTGAAAGAAATTGTTTTTTTTTTCATAAGGTAGCCTATGCCACTCGGAGCATAATTTAGAATCGATTGATACATCATTCATCAAAATCGGATCAGTATCATAAACACTACGGTACACACGTAAATACAAACGTATATAGACTGTTACAACTTACAATCATATCCCTTCCTTTTGGCTCTGCGGTAGTCGGGCGAAAAGGTCCTAAACGTCGCAGAAGGAGGAAAGTCGGAGGGCGTCCGCGTCCAACTACTATGACTTGGACCAGTAGATACATAAAAAACACCCCGGCACAATTAACAAAGCTAAGAACCATCTCGACATTTAAAAAAAACTGCACTCAAATCGGTTTGGCTGTTTGGGAGCTATTACAAACAGACAGGTACACAGATACTTACCTACCTCTCGTTTTCGTCAAGAGTTTAGGATATGAAGACGCTTGCCTTTTTATCGCGCTATTCTGCGACAACAAAAGGCTAGTGCAGGGTTTCTTAAAGTGGGGTCCATGGACCCCTTAGGGGTCCGTGACATGATTGCTAGGGGTCCACGGCCACTTCGTTCACTCTGAACGTTTTTTTAGAAATATGCAGTAATTCGCGCGAAATGATTTTTTTTTCAACAGTTTTTTCGACAGGGGTCCGCAGCTCTTTTCAAATTCTGAAAGTGGTCCTTGCCTAGCAAAAGTTTAAGAACCACTGGGCTAGTGGAACGGCCCAAGATGAGGCCTCAATTAATGTGGGAATGGCTAGGCAATTATGATGATCACCTGCCAAAGACGACTCTTTGTCTTCTCTCTTGCTTATTCAGAAAATAGTAAAAAAAAGTCAATACAATTGAAATTTAGAATGCACCACATCTGTGCATTGTCACACATGACGTGATGCTGATTGCATTAGGGTGCTGACTGGTGACCGATGGAGTGTAAATCCGTGCCTTCCCTTCCCTCGTCCAAATGTTTAATTGAGTGACCGTGGGGTAGGGTTATGTTGGATTGTATTGAGTTTGTCAATGGAACTGTGAAGAGTGTGAAGGGACAAGGGACCACTGGGCTCGGTAAAACCAAGGACCGTATTAGTTTTAAATTCCATCATTATAATTCAAAAATGTTTTGTTCGTAAATCCACTATTTAATTCTGCTATGAGATAGATTGTAATAGTTGCAATCAGACGAACCGCCCGTCTATATAATGGTTTGGTTAACTCATAGACTACTCAGGGGTTTCATATGCGCGTTGCCGATCCTGTACCTAAAGGTCAGTTAATCAGTTAGGTTTAAAGTTAATAAAATTTTCGTTTTAGATTGTCACGGACTATTGAGATGAGAAACATAAATACATTCGAAATTTTCAAAAATATATTCCAATTCTATTCGATTACTCCACCGACAAGAGCCATGCTCTTAAGTTTATGATGATGATGATTCCAATTCTAATAAAACTATTCTACTTGTCAGTGTATGGGACTGAACCTTAGAATAATAACGCATAGAAGGATAGTTTCCTGAACAGTCAAACAAAAATTAAATATGACATTCGTCAGTATCGTCAAAATTAATGATATCTAAACAGTTATCAGAAACGATATTTTTCGAAAGCACTACTCTCAAAATCTCTCTTAATAGTACTTACTTACATACCTACACCTGGGTCCACCCTAATCTGCATCGCTCATTCCTATCTCGTGAGACGCGTCTAAGCGTAAACAGTTAAAATCCAAGCCGCGAACGCCGCGCACGCGCCGACCTGACCGATGCGCGAACGAGATTCTATTCGAATTTCGAACTGTTTTTAAATTGAATTTCGAACCGTTTTGAAAGAAAAAAGTTGTTGAACTCGTAATAAAAACGAAATATTACGTGTGAGTGAATATTGTGGTTTGTGATTCATATATAAGTTATGTTATATTACGGTGCAGATCGACGCTGACAACTATTGTCAAGTTGTCATTTGGCAAGCTCTCGTTTCTTGACAGGCTACCGTAACAATGTCTGAGTGACATTTCTATGCTCTCGTACGCGGTTACATACAAATTCGTTGTGACATAGTGATTAATTTTATGCGTTACTTGCTTAATTGATTAGGCAACGGACGGGTTAGAAGATTAAAACTCGATGTTGTACTTGTTTTGGAGATAAGTCTCCGTTTTGCAACATTTTGACCAATTTGTGAAGTGAGAAGCACAAAAAATATTGTTTACCGTCCGATTTTGTAACTTTACCTACAACTTATTTAAAAAGTTTACGTTGAGTCATATGTTTTTTGACGTGATAACGTCTTATACATCGATGAACACCGGCAGCACGCACGAAAAAGTATGACTTATTGTCCCGTTCCGCCTGAGCTTAACGTTCGGCTTTATGACGTTATCATTATCACGTAAAATTATCGTCCGTAAACCAACTTTATAGAAAACCATTTTTTTTTGTAAATAAGTGCAAAATATTATTTAGACACACGACATAACATAAGTGGCCTTATTATAACATAAGTTAGATAGTTAAGAATTATTACCACTATCAGATGAATTTCATGGCAAATGCTTCGTCGTTTTATACATAATATATATCAATATGTAGAAAAACAACTTGGAGGTCATGTAGAGTTTTAAACAAATTTCAGTTATTTTTGAAAGAATAGGTAAAACTTGAAAGTTGGTACCCAAGAAGTCAATGGGTTTTTGGTAGGCTTCGAAACGATTTTATCGCGATGTTCAGCAAGCGTATCTGCGGTCTGTACACTCTGTACTCCAACGGGCAAGCGGATTTTTCATTCTTTTGATCGGGTTCTGTGAGTTCTATCTATGAACGCAAAATTTGAACTCTTTAGCCCCTAGTTTAAAAAATGTTTGTCTAAGTACGTTATCAGTTTTTGAATAAATATACTAATAGTTACTTACGTCGTAATCTTGAATAAAAAGGGAAGCATTTTGCAAAATACGCTCGTCTGTAGGACTCTTAAACGCTGTACGAAAAAATCCATCAATAGCATTTAGCATTGCTAGCTTCACTCATGCACCTCTTCCTATTGGTATAGGTATTCCTTCTTTACATAACGCTACACCACCTCACATAGCACCGCTGGATACTCACCTTTATAGCCACGGTTGTCTATAAACAAGATAAAACACCCATCATTGTCTATCAAGCGGTGAACGAACGAGCCAAACTATCTTGCCATTGTCACGCTATTATTGCCAAGCGTCTCTCCTTTGGCCGTTTTTGAACGAGCGAGTGATTCTATGCTTCAGCATGGGCCGAAAATCGTTCGTATGTCCGATGTCCCGCTGTCCGGCTGTCATCTATAGGTCGCATTTCTCAACCGGATATTCGTGAAATTTTGTGAGCAGGTTCGATAATTATATCTATACATATAATAAAGCTGAAGAGGATCGAAAGTCTGTACATGGAAGATATTCGAAAAAAAATTGGCTAGGGATACTTAGAATCGATAACAGAACACGTTCCAACAGTTTTTAGAATTTTTGTCTGTTTGTCTGTTTATCTGTTTGTCTGTTTATCTGTTTGTCTGTTTATGTGACCGCGCA
The DNA here is from genome assembly GCA_963854355.1 of Epinotia brunnichana. Lineage (NCBI taxonomy): Eukaryota > Metazoa > Arthropoda > Insecta > Lepidoptera > Tortricidae > Epinotia > Epinotia brunnichana. The sequence continues at coordinate 17,135,899 of OY977954.1, forward strand.
TCACGTGAAAACGGCTGAACCGATTAAAATGAAATTTGATATAAAGATAGTTTGAGTCTTAGGGAAGGACGTAGGGTAGTTTTTATCCTGGAAATCAACCCCTAAGGGGATGAAATGGGGGGTGGAAATTTGTATAGAGCTACTTAAACCGCTGCACCGATTTAGATGAAATTTGGTATATGATTAGTTTGAGTCCCGGAGAAGGTTAAAGGATAGGTTTCATCCCGAAAATCTTCCCTTTAGGGGGTAAAATGGGGGGGGTGAAAAATTGGATGTAACCCATTTTGATGAAATTTGGTTTAGAGGTAGTTTAAGTTCTGGGGAAGGACATTGGATAGTTTTTATTCCGGAAATCTTTCCCTGAGGGGGTGAAATGGGGGGTGAAATTTTGGATGGACTCCGTTTAGATCAAATTTGGTATAGATATAGTTTGAGTCCCGGAGAATGACAATGGATAGTTTGAATCCCGAAAATCATCCCCCAAGGGGATGAAATAGGGATGTAAATGTGGATAAATCCCATTTAGTTTGGTATAGAGATAAAAGGAGTCCCAGGGAAGGACAATGCATAGTTTTTATCCTAAATCATCTCCTGAGGGGGAGAAATGAGGGGTGAAAATTTGGATAGAACCGATTTAGATGAAATTTGGTATGGAGATAGTTCAGAGTCCTGGGGAAGGACTTAAAATAATTTTTAGTCCAGAAATCATCTCCTAAGGGGGTGAAATGGGGTATGAAAATTTGGATGGAACCCATTTACGGTATAGCCAGTTGGAGTCTTAGGGAAAGACATAGGATAGTTTAGTCCTGAAAATCATCCCATAAGGGGGTGTAATTGGGGGTGAAAATTTGGTTGTGACCCATTTTGATGAAATTTGGTATAAAGATAGTTTGAGTCCCGGAGTATGACAACGGATTGTTTTAATCCCGAAAGTCATCCCCTCAGGGATAAAATAGGGGGTGAAAATTTGGATAAAACCCATTTAGATGAAATTTGGTAAATAGATAGAAGGAGTCCTAGGGAAGGACAATGCATAGTTTTTATCCCGAAAAATCATTTCCTGAGGTGGTGAAATGAGGGTTGAAGATTTGAATAGAACCCATTGAGATGAAATTTGGTATAGAGAGAGGTAGAGTCCTAGGAAAGAACATAGAATATTTTTTATTCCGGAACACATAAAAGGAGGAAACCATCCCCTAAGGGGGTGAGAAATGGTGGATGAACATTTGGATTGAACCCACTTACGGTATAACGATAGTTAAGGAAGGGCATAGGATAGTTTTTATCCCGAAAATCATCCCCTAAGCGGGTGTAATTGGGGGTGGAAATTTGTTTGTGACACACTTTGATAAAATTTGGTTGAAAGATATTTTGAGTCCTGGAAAAGGACATATAATAGTTTCTATTCCAGAAATCATCCCCTAAGGGGGTGAAATGGGGGTGAAAATTTGGATGTAGCCCATTTAGATGAAATTCGGTATAGATATAGTTTGAGTCCTGGAGAATGACAAAGGATAGTTTTTATCCCGAAAAGCATCCTCTAAGGAGGTGAAATAGGGGGTGAAAATTTGGATTGAACCCATTTACGGTATAGCGGTAATGGGGAGTCCTGGGGAATATGAACATTACATAAGTAAATATATGTATGTGACGTTTCAAGGGTAAAGGTACCTTATGGCAGCCTTAGTTTTGAAGATCTTTTCTAAAACGGGGTAAAAAAGACATTTTGTTATGGCTATTTTGAAAACTATTAGATGTAACATTTTGTTGAAGTATTTTTCTTTTTAATATAAAATGTTTAAATTACAAGTCAGTTAATTTAATCCTACGGTTTAGTAGAAAAGGTCCTTACGGCCGTGTGATATGAAAATATGCAAAATAATACTGAAAAAAGCCTACATGCATCTATACCCTTTCCTTCATACAATCCATACTAATATTACAAATGCGAAAGTAACTCTGTCTGTCTGTTACCTTTTCATGCTTAAACCGTTGAACCGATTGAGATGAAATTTGGTATAGAAATACTTTGAATTCCGGGCCTTCCCAAAGAGTCCTTACTAAAGATAGTTTTATCTAGAAATTCATCACCTAAGGGGGTGAAAAGGGGGGAGAAAGTTACGATATAAACGAGTTCCGCGCGGACGAAGTCGCGGGCAAAAGCTAGTAAATATATAGTTTTTTTTGTCAATTCAGTTTTAGGAAATTTCTCAATTTAAAATAAAAAACAGTCTCGAGTTCTTCAGTTCTACTAGTTTTTAATATAAATATAAGCAACATACTACTTCCTAATTAAGACGAGCCCTAAGCTGTCACGTATTTATATCAGCCCATGCAAAAAGGGCAATTAATGGTTCAGTGATACCGGCGCAGGCGCGTCTGGAACGTAACTGTGCTCCTATAAAAGGCATAGGATTTACTGGCTCGTGCCACATCGGCCTATTTTCGTGCCTGTCTCGAGCCAAATGGAACGGGGATTAGTCTTAATTAAATATTTGGAATTGCACGTATCGCGTTGCAAATGGGAATTGAGGAATGTCTTCATTTAATACTGATTTAGCACTGGATGATGAAGACCACAGATGGCTTGTGGAACTTCTCAATGATGTACTTCAAACTTAAAAGTAGGTACGTCACAGATTCTGATATGATTCTGTCTTTAGGACTTCCAGTTCTAATGAAGAACACGGGAATTTTTGTAGAGTTGGTCGCAGCGAGGTTTCGGCGTATCCTCTTGATAGTGGTCTTGTTTTTCCGAAACGCTGGTAATTTATTTAAGAGACACTCCTTTTTCTTATTTCTGCAGTAAAAGTAGTTACGTATGTAATTACTATGCGATTCAAACATTAGTAAGAACTGTCAAAAAGCCTCCTTATCTTGCATAGCTCGCCAACTTCACACGTTGATAGGTTACTAGTATTTTCTGTGCTTTCGACCTAAACAAAGTGTACCGCTCTAGTATAGCGCTGTTTTTACCCGACTGCCTCAGAAGGAGGGGTATGTTTTTCGAGCGTATACTGTACGGATGTATGTATGTAGACAAGAAAATCCTTTTTCACGGGCTAAATCCCAAAGCCCCATTATTAGGCTTGATGGATATCGTTAAATTTCTCATCATCGTTGGAGTGACATGGGCTATATTTGAAATAAGTTTCTGTCAAAAATTTCATTTTTGGTATTAGCTTTTATTGCTGATTGTACTTTTCTGTATGCCGTCATCAACTACTAATTGAGACGATTTTAACGAGCCTAAACTCAACGGGGTTACGTCGGTTAAGTACTGAATTCCCATGGGCACCTTCTGTCACCATCATCAGATCAGCTCGATGGTACCATAATATTGAATTGTCATCCAAACTATACCTTTACCCAAAATTTCAGCTCAATTCGTTGAAAATATCTGCTTGTACATTGCAACTTAATAGAAAGCTTGTAAAAAGCATTTGGGTTTTTTGAAAACGTTATATGTATATGCGTGAAAAAAATAAATTTATGTTCATAAAAAATATATTACAATGAGCAAAATATATTACGCAGATTTTGAAAACAATAGGCAGAAAATTACTAATCACGAGCAGGCAATTTTAAAATTGGCAGGTCATGGGAATGAAGTTGTCTGAAAATTTTATCCTATACTGTTATTTGAATCGCTCGGTAATTATAATTTATACGTGTTCCATCAATGGTAAACAACGGTAAACTAGACTAGACTGACGAAGGCTAACGATTGGAAATAAATAATTATTACACAGCTATTATGGTCACCTTATGATAACATGTGGTCAACCATGATCCCCATGAAGACATATTAGACCGATTAAGCCATTATTTTCTACATAGTGATCTGGTTTATTTTTTCTCGGGCAATTTGTGTTTAATCATCATTTAAAAACTGGATATTTATCAGATCAAAGGCCAAAGAGCGTGTAATATTCAAGATAATCGTTATCTGAAACAGCTTCTCAAATCACTTACTTCTATTGAATATTGACGCACGAACGCTGATATCTTTCCGCGTCTCAATGCATCAAGGGATCTCAAAACTTAAAAAAAAAACATGAATCTTACAACAGTCTATTTAAATATACCTCAAAAGGTTATGCGATCATTGGTAAATCCTCTGTTCTTATATTATTATAATGATTCGTAAATCGCAATCATAGATAGATTCTCTTGCATCATCATTTTCAGCCTGTAACCGGGTATTGCTAAAAATATGCGTTACTTATCATTCTCTTGCATATGTTTTTAAAATGCGTCCTTCACTCTGCTTAAAATCTACAGGTTAAAGTTATTGACACGTGATCGAGTTCAAGTATTCTGACGTTGTATGCAGTCAGTAAGTAAGTAGGTACACGAAGTGTTTGCTCAAAAATTTCACTACACTCAACCGCCGCCCACTGGCAGCCAATACTACGAATGTCACTTGAACTATGACTTCCTAAATGTTCAGATTCAGAGGCATCCAAAAAGGAAATGTCGGTCGGTAGATCTCGTTTAGATACGAAAATTAATGTTAGTGTAGGTACCTAATTTTTCTCAGGTTACAAAAAAATGCATTTTTGAGTAACAATCGACAACTAGAAATCTGAATTACACAGCCTTTAGGGTGAAATAGATAAATGTGTACCTACTGTCTTTTGCTGTTCAACAGTTGACGAATGCATCCCATTTCTGAGGTTCCTGTAAAATACAGTATCTATTCTAATGGTAATGTTAAAACAACGGCAATTGATATGTTGGTTCAGTCAAGTCTCACTGTCTCAAGTGATTAACTGCATCTGTTCTGAGCCTGTTTTGCTAATGTTGTTCCACCAGCTAGTACTGTTGCATTCTCTACAATACTAACACACTTACAGCATAATTTTAAGTGTATCATTTCATTAAATCTTTAACCCTTAATTTGACAGAATAGCGAATGTTCATAATTCAAGCTTCGATGACTCATACCTAATTCCGTCCAGAAAATAGGTCAAGAAAAAAATTATAAAAGACGGTCAAAGATTATGTGAAGCTGGGTGGATAATGCCGAAATAATGGCAGTTAATAAACAAAAAAACCGGCCAAGTGCGAGTCGGACTCGCGCACGAAGGGTTCCGTACCATTATCAATAAAAATATTTATTTTATTCTGTTTTTAGTATTATAGCGGCAACAGAAATACATCATGTGTGAAAATTTCAACTGGAACTATCACGGTATCAGTGAGATACAGCCTGGTGACAGACAGACGGAAGGACGGACGGCGAAGTCTTAGTGATAGGGTCCCGTTTTACTCTTTGAGTACGGTACCCTAAAAAGTAGTAATATGTTCTGTTTTTCATTAAATCACTGTCTTTATTTCAATGATTAAATAGGTACTTGGTTTGCGTCTTTTACTTAGAAGACTTCCGATGATTTTGTATAAATATTTTGACTTGAATGGTCAGAATACACCCCCGTGCGTCACTTTCCCTGTCATCGTGTTTCAGCGTAACAATTAAAAAACTTCACGCCAATTCCGGTATAACATTAGTGAAACTATATTGCAAAACGTATGTTCTCCCATTGTGTAGCGGCAACCGTGAACTGTGGGTTTCGAGTTGTGCTCGTGGAGTGGGCGACGCGGGGGCTTTGTTTTCTCTCATGATAATTTATGATAACTCAATTTAAATTGCAATGGATGTTGTCTAACCCGACCCCGGTGAACACACTGAGGATTCTGCTGGCAATCCTACTGATTATTCATAGCTTTCATAGACAATATATTTGCCCGTTGACATTTTGAAATTATTAAGCTTTATTGTACGATAATCTTGTCTCCAGCGGCTTTAGTTTATTTTTGTCTTATACGTAGCTCCTTTGTCGGACGGAACTATGTCTCTATCTATTTTGATGCGGAACTCGAAAGGTTAATAAAACGTCAATTTGGATATCCGTTCTTCAGATGTTTATATTAGTTCTACTATTAACCTTGATACGATGCAACTTTCGTCGTTTATCTTTAGATCTTCACTTGTTTAATTTATTCATTAGCACAGTGTGAATTCTCGTTTTGTAACGAAAGTAATTTATGTAATTTGGACATCTTTATTTATAGAAATACGAGTCGCGCGTGTTACTCTAATCCAATCAAAATAGCTATTATGATAGGTCTGTAATCTATACCTACTAATATAATAAAGATGAAATTGGTAATCTCCGGAACCACTGGACCGATTTCCAAAATTCATTCTCCTGCGTATACAATAGTCTTTCTGGATGGGCAGGCTATATTTTATCCCGCGGGTTTGATACGATCTTTACAATACGCGAGCAGACCCGCGCGGAGTTTTACATAAAAATTGTATAAGTAGATACTAAGATTTTCCACCGCAACATACAACATCACATTTGACATTTGCCATGCCCCACGGGCGATGTGAAGGATAACGAGTCAGAATTACCGATAATACCGTACATCGATGCGTTGCATTGTCTTACGTTTGTCTCCATTGCACGCTCCCACAAGGTCCTAAGAGACTACATTTGTCAGTCATATTGGTCCTTGTGTCATCTTACGTGAATATGTGTATGCTAATACAGCAGGTGGTGCGACAATTAGCATTTAAATGACGGGTGTATAAACATAAACCGACAATTCATAATAAGTAAGTGACGTGATATAGGTACAAAGATATATGCTTATCAGTTGAAGCGAAGACGAAACTGTACGTCTAGCACAACTTGCTGTTAAGTCGTGTCGCGCGCGACTCAGCGACTCCTGTCTCACTCGTATTATGCAAATTAGAAAGAGGAGGGTAGATTCTCTCGACTCGCGTCGCGCTTGTTGTGTCAGTTGTGCTAGCCCCGCTGGTGTCATGTTTTCGATATATAATAACAGGGACCTACAGCACAACAATATCCTCGAAGCGGCTGATAAAATTCATGAGAAAATGTTCCTTTAAGTAAATGTTCCGTAGAGTAATCAGGTAATCACGCAGTGCTGCTAATACAGACAGATAATTTTCGTAAAAGCGAAAACTGCCTAATTGTCCATGTTTAACAATCTATTTAGTTCATATTGTGTGTGCGCAGTGTTGTTTAAGAATATCCGAATATTCATACATTATATTTACTGCTTGTCGTATTTATGAATAGTTATCTCTGCCGAAGAATATAAATATTTTATTCAAAATTTTCTCGCACTGCCCAGATTAGTAAATGCAAGTGACCTTTGGGTTGAGCTATATTAAAATCGAGTTTCCGTTAAAGGAAACGATTATCTGATATCCTGAAAAGGAACGTGTGTTCTAAGTATAGCTCCACAAGTCAGTGGCAAACAGATTTTCTTCTTCAAGATTTAATAAGACGTTAGGCTCTTTCTACTTAAAGATATCAGAAGTGGGATGGCTTTCGACGCATGCATTATTAATACGTCGGCAGTTAATTTTGTATTCGACCAAGTGTTTAATTGAGTCCTGTGTTTTGTTTCGTACGAGCAGCCAAAGTATTATCGGCGTCTTTATTGAACAAAGTATTGCGTTTCTAAGAATTAAGCTCATTGTGGTTTGCGGTCTGTGTGGAAATTTAAATGGCTCGGTTGTTCGAGAAACCGGAAGTACAAGGGAAATAACAATGGTCATATGTAAAATAACGACCAGTACATATTTTAGTAAGCTGACTCAATAGATTTCATCACGTTTGCTTAAGTTTAATTAAACTCTAACGCAGTCTTTATAGTTGGTTATAGTTAAGTAATTCAGATGCTACAAGAATTGAGATTGTTCAGTATAACCTGCTTTTAAAGCTTTAATATCTGAAGCACAGTGGCATGTCCTGCACTCAACTCAAACATTAACTTTTTGACCGTGGGTACCTTCGAGCAACACGGCCTTCCTGGCGGAAGGGAGTTGCCTTTGCTACGAATATTACAGTCAAATAATCGTCGCGGTGTCGTTCCCGTGTCGTGGCCCTTCCAATGTAAACCTGATCGCAAACCCACGCTTGTCGTTAATTTAATGCATCCTCACGATAATAAACGGTAATATTTCTTCGTTATTGTATTATTTATTATTTTCAACGATAATTAATTCATAGAAGTCGTGATCACAGTCGGCTTAATCGTGTTATTAGGCTCAAATTTAATTATAATCAAACTGATAAAGTTAAAATTTGTAATAGAGAACTATGATAATGAAGTTATTTTTGTCGTTTTTTCTAATTAATATTTCTCTTTATCGATGTTCATGATGTGATGATGTTTAATTTAATTAATACAATGTTTTATCTACTACCCAATTACACAAGTGTGGGTCGTTGTCATATATGACTATATTCAGTGCCATGTTTATAATTTTTGTGGAAACATTACGTACCTAATAGAAAAAAATCATCAACAAGGAAGCTAATCGAAATCTGTACCTGTATGCTTCAGTAAATTCGCCTTTTTTGTTTTCGGTTTCGAAACTGCCAGCATAGGCCCACAAAAAACCCAAATAAAACCTAATATTTAATATCACCTTCATTAGTATTCAACGAAGTATGTGCGTAAAACCTCATGGCATTGTCGAACGACCGTTGCATAAATTATTCCACCCTGCCCCGCTATTCTGTAACTTGTTTTAAGCTCACCTCAACGCTCACATACTAATATACATCTTGACGCCGCGATTCGTAGTAACTAAGCGTAGGTAGAGGTCTAGTTTCGTTAGGCGTGAAGGGTGGACTGAGCCGCATGAGCGCGTAAAGAATAACAGCCCTGTTTTGCTCCGTACGCGCCAAGAACTTCCAGAGAATTTTACGAGATCTTTGCCATCGCCGAGAACTTAGTCAAGTTTGGAATTTATTCGTCGATTTCGGTGACACTTAAGGATTTTCGACGCCCAAGAAATTAAAATTGGAGATTTCGTTCGATCGAAACTTGTTTTCGATATTAAAAGCTTGTCAACCACAAACTAGTCTCCAATAACTGAAGAGTCAACGACCAATCAAAGTTGGCAAAGATATTGACGCGTGGTCGTGCGTTATATCTCCTCAAACATTGTTATTAGTTGTTTTGACGTAACTTTATGTTAGGCTGATAACAACTACGAGTAACAAGTGTCATCGTCGCTCGTTTGTTTTGCGTTAGAAGTTATGTAACTTACGACTATAAATAAATATATAAACATGACCGACCTTGATAATTTGCCATTTGTACTTTCTTGTATCGTGCAAATAAATAACTTTGTGCCTATAATCCATTTGTGGATTGTTTGGGTTAATGTATATATCTCGTTAAGTTAAGTAGGTATGTAATGTACAAACATATAATTAAAAGTATCATTTACGTTTACCCAAACCATAATCTCCCTTAATTTTCTGTGCTTAGAGCGTAATTCTATAAAACAACACCGGTAAAAAATCGTGTGTAGGAGTGTATCTGATGGTCTAAACAAAGATGAGAAAATCCAATCTGCATTCTGAATCTTCATGAAATTTAAATGCCTACACTTAATACCTACATTCATGACATTCCCTAAATTTTAAGACAAGTCGTAGGTACAGCAAGCCAAAAAAAGGGTCTACCACTTTTGTACCGTAATGTACAAATAATGCAGTCGAAAAGTGATAGATCAATGTTTTGGCTGACTATAAAACGAGTTAATCATTTTAAACCTCCATTAGTTTGGATGTTTGCAAATCCTTTTGGATATTTACAAACACATATACCTTTGGACTATGCTATGTCCCATTCTCACAATCACAATAATGTAGACACATACGTTTTGCAACTTTGCCACTAGTCCTATTGTGCGATTTATTTATGTAATATCAACATTCAGCGTCTCACCTCCACCATTTAAAAGAGATTGTGTACTAAAACGTCCGGGTACACATAAGTCTTCTTGGATATGATGCTCATGGGCAAGTAGGCGCATGCATCAAATCAGGACGTTATCGACAAATCGGTAAGAGGGTAAGTCGTCAGTCACGAGCGATCAGACGAGCCGGTTAACTAGTTGCCTTTGTCAAGTTTCCATGGTCTCCAAATCCTAGAGCTTTAATGTCCGTTTAATATTCTTGGGTTGAGATCAAACTACCTACGGTATCTCTCATTCCGCAGCCGTGGATTTTAGGTTTAAAGGTTAGTCCGAGTCTCCGAGTCTGAGCCTTAGCTGTTACAGCCTCTATTAGATCTCAGGCTCAGCTTAGCCAAGTAATAGGTAGGTGAGTATCATCCATAAAGATTTGTCACTATCAGCGGTCAAGTCCATCTTGAACTAAGGTCAACGTGAAATAAGTGGCTTCAACCTATTGGCAATTCAGGCAGGCCGTAAGCTTGTTTGCCACCGTCGTAGTATAAAAAAAAAACTCCTTTTAGGGCCGATCCATCAGAAGGGACATATTTCCCCACTTCCATGTCATGAATGACGACGATTTCATGTCATGATTTTCAAAAGCAAAATGACAGAGGCGTTAAAGTCTGAGACTGTCAAATATCGCGGATGTAGTACCTGCCCTGGTGGGATGTTCTATTATTTTTATTATGTTCAATAACGTCCGATTCGCGAGATCATCGTCAAAGGAACGACAAAAACCGGAGACACTGTTCTAGTAGACAATTAGTCAAATAAATCCCTTTCGAAGTTAATTTATAATATACTAACTGCCCGCACGGCTTCGCCCGCGTATTTCAAAGATCCCAGGCAAACCCGCGGTATAAAATATAGCCTTTAACATCCAGGGAGTCCATTCTACACGCAGGTAAAAGAATGTTTGAAATCGGATAAGCGGTTCCGGTGATTACCCAAAGCATACAAACTTATAAACTTACAAAGCTACAATCTCACAGACTTTTCCTGGTTATAATATTAGGTACCTAGTATAGATAATATTTCACTGACGGATCACTACTGGCAATGGAAACGGCGGTTATGCAACGACAATTTCAATATATCGTACGCGAGGTATCTGTGTCGTTGACGAATTTGCATGAAGCGTTGACCAACGCGTGCGCAGTCATCATATCAGTAACAGTACGACGCATTTGTTATCTTTGTTTATCGTTCGATCACTCACGAAAATCAGCTCGAGGCGTTTTGCATAAAGCTGATCAGATTTTTAAACTGCTTCACTATATAAAGTAGATTAGAGGTACGCATCAGAATAATCAGTAGTCATCAGTTTCATAAAGCTACTATTTACAATTTTATTTTAGAAGTCTAAACAGGTAACACTGTCCAAATGCCAGTCGTTATTGGTCAAGCGCTTCAGTGTTGCCAGTTTAAGTAACCATTTGAACCAGTAGGTAGGTACATGCTTTTCCATCTGTCAGGTCAGGACATTCAGCAGCGTGTTCGCAATGAAGCATTCCATACTGTGTTCGCAGTGCCATATAACTAGTTAGTCTGATTTGTTAACTTCATACATAACCGTGATATGATAAGAGATGATAAGTTTTCTAGCCTAGCAAAATTAATTAACATCGTGTACGCATAATCTATTATCAAGTTTAATAGGAGGGTCAGTTGACCAAGGTCTCCTAATACCATATCAAGGATGTGTCATTTTATCGTTAATGTTTACTAGTTCGCGTTGACTTCCGTTTGTTGGACTTTTTACTGGGACAAAAAGTATTCTATATGTTAATCCAGGCTATGCTCTATTTGTATACTAAAATTAATTTTATTCCGTTCAGCCGTTTTTGCGTGATTTAGTCACAAACAACCAATCTTTCGCATTTATAATATTGGAAGGATTTTCTACATCAAGCCTGTGCAACAAGCATGAGTGCCAACTATCCCCCAAACTTACTTGTTTGGGGGATGGTACAGGGTACAGGTTAACTGGTAATTGTATTGAATGTACTAGCTATCCGCGTGGCTTCTCCCGCGTATTGCAAAGAACGCAGGTAAACCCGCGAGATAAAATATAGCCTATAACCATCCGGAAAGTCCATTATACACGCATGTGAAAGAATTTTTGAAATCGTATATGCGGTTCCGGAGTTTACCCATTACATACAAACTTACTTAAGTTACAAAGCAAAATATTAGTATGGTAAGGTACAATTATCTGTTTACTGCGCCGATTGCTAACATCACTGGAAGGCATATTTACACACCATGTCTTCGTCTATCGTATTTCTCTAAGTGCATTTTGTTGTAGCGTGGATTACCGATTTAGAGATCTCTAATCTTCCTAGCTCGTTTATTGAGACAAATGATAATTAGGACCAACTTGTCGGGATATATGCCTACTTAAGGAATTCCCACTAATGTTCTACTATTTCTTAGGAACAGTGACAAAATCAACATCCCATTATTTTACCATCGGCTTTCTGAATGTCCGGGGGCTCAGCAAACATCAGATTCAGTCAGATAATCTTATTGGTAAAAAAACAGGGACATTTTACAAGTCAAATTATTCTAGAGTTTATTTTTCCTTTACCTATACAAATTCATCTATGCTATAACATGCATGCTAGCAAGGTAACTAGTAAGTTTTTAGATTTTTCCTATATACTGCATCACTTGATGAGTTTATTGTTTCGGTCGGAAGGGTGTTGTATATCTTCCGAGTGACATTGAGTTGATTGTTTACTTTCTTAAAATTTACTTTTAACGGATCTAACGCGATGTTTATCTTTATTTCTGATGACGTTTCGATGCGGGTAATATACAAATCGCGAGAGTTTAAACTGTTTACTTCCATTGCTGAGGTTTTTTGAACGTTCTGGGTTTAGGATGCTTTGTGTCATTAAGATAATTATATTTTTGGGTCTAACTCCAAATATTACTAACGCGTAGTTGGGAAGACATTCGTTTGACTGTATTTTAACAACAACTTTCCAGGCAGCAAATATAATCCATCTTTCATAACTTATCACAATGCAAGACGCGGCCAGCGCGGCGGCGGGTGCTTCTCTATCAGCACGGCTAGTGCTTCTCTATCAGGACGGCCCGCTATCCGTCTCTTTCTAAGCGTTCTAATTAGAAAGAGATGGATAGTCTGTCTTGCCGCGACACCGCTCGCGCGCTGACCTGTGCCCGTGGAGAAGGAATAAACTGACAGAATCTTCAACTTGTGGTAAGTTGGTTACCGAAGGTGACAGTTTAAGGGCCCCATTCCCACGACCGGTGAGAGCAGATAGCGTTGTGTGCGCAGCGATAACTGAATTAACAGTGGAGGTGTGCGCACGTAGATAACAGAACTTTTGAAATCAAAATGACATATTTCGTAATAGACTGGATTCACTTAAGTCGTTGCAAAGGCTTAGGATGAAACTTTACTCGGATTTTTGGTCTACATATACTGCCACTTTTACCATGCACTTACTTATATGTCACCTTTAACTTGTTATGATAGTAAGCATCAAGTTTATAAGTGTTACTATTGCCTACGGCAAATTAGGATTATGACTTCTAAGAAGAATGGTCAATTCTCTTATTTTATTCAGCTACACTACTCAAAATTAAAATAAAAACATTTTTTTTTTAATAGTTTGCATAGTATTTCTCCTCACCAGATAGGCAATCATAGGTATCAAATCTTGCAAATCCGTTTTGGTGAAGTATCTACCTAATTTCCTCGATAATTATCAGTTGACTTCTTTAATATATCACGGATCAGACCAGACTCCCACAGTGTCTAGTCCGGAAATATTTGCTTAATTTTTTTTTGTTCATGTCACTTTCGGTCTCGAAGCCGTGGGCAGGATTAGTCACAACTAATCCGACGTCTGCACAATTACATAATGAATATTTATCGATGTCGGAACACCTACTGTGGCCGCTTTTCCTTTCAGTGCTATTAGAATTGCAAGCATTGATGAATTGCTGGCTTAGACCGACCGAGCTTATTATTAAAACTACTATTATCTTTCACTTGCTACTGCACGAGTAGCAGTTTATTGTACATTGCGATGCGTGAAGATAAATTGTATTGCAGATCACGAACAATTCGGGGGAATTGATTCGAAATTTTGGTGCATATTTTTTTATTTAATTTCATTTATTCCTTTATAAAACGTAGTTTTACATGTAAAATTGTATAGGGTCAAGATCATATGTAGGTATATACTGAATCGACAGGGTTGGTACGAATGTTCTCCTTATCTGTTATATAAATAATCATCATCTGTCATTTTAACTTCCCGGTTGCATCCTCAGCTGTTTGCTTCGAAGCCCGGGATCGGATCATCATCATCAATGACAATGTGCCATTATAACAAAGATTATTCTGACATACATGAACGTCATTCTGAGGGCTTCGCTGCACGCTGTGATAATAAGTCATCTGTCACTTTCTAATGCATAATTGCCAAAACGTGACAAATGTTTTATTATATCCATACACGACTAAAGTTTTACCGTTATGCTGTGGCCATAAATAGTAAATTAGAGTACGTTTTACAGATGGTTATAAAATTATCCGTTTCCATTTTTAAGTCTAAGTGATTCTTACTCAAATCTTTGGGATGTAATATGACAACTGTTGAAATTAAATAAAACTGCGGCCACCACGGAAGAGCAACATAAGCGGCGCAAATATGCTGTCCTCGGCGAGGGCTACATGTTGCGCCGTTCGGAGTGGAAACCCTGGGGCCGTGGGGACCGGGCGCGAAGGTCCTGTATAAGAAACTTTCGGAGCGGCTCATCCAAACATCCGGAGACCAGAGGGCTGGCAGCTATTTTTGCCAAAGGATTATTAGCCTAGCAATCCAAAGAGGTAACGCTGCCAGCCTTCTGGGCACCATAGCCAACGACGGCGACCTGGGGGGCATTTACTTTTTATAGTTTTAGGTTATAATATAGGTTTAGTTAAGTTATATTTCTTTATAAATATTATTATATACCGTTTCGTAATTAAACAGAATTTATAAACAAAAAAAATAAAAAATAAAACAAACTAATTTCGAAACGCATTCTTAAACTAAATCCCTAATGGACAGAGTTGTTCCCCAGCTGTTCAAACAAATCGCGCTAACTGCTAATATATGTATCTTAGTTATCATAATTAGAACATTTTAGGTTAGGTATCTACTTCTATTCCATTCTGTTGCCTTATTAAAATTGGCTAGAGTAACCGTGTTTAGAAGTAAATTATTTCCGTTGGTGTAGACTTTTTATTAAAGTGCATAAATCACATTTCTTGATAAGCTTATACCGGCGCAAATCGAGTCACTAGGCGCCGGGTTCTGTTTCACTTTAATCACGTATATAAATATCTATTCATTTTAGAACTTAAGTCTAAGGAATAAGTCTCTAAATTGCTTATATAGTTCTAGAGTAGGAGCGACAAGCTTCCTAAGGTCCTTTATCAGAGAATGGCGTTGTCTTGTTAAATTTGAGTAGGGCCAATTTAGTTGGACGTGTCGGTCAGAGAGCGCGTGCAGAAACACACGCGTGGCGTGACCGGTGGCTCTGTTATTATGCCACGCCAGAGTCACGCCCACGCGTACTTGTCTCTGCATCGATACCTTCATCGACAATGCATTTGATTAATCTACGCTTTGTATCTTAATATACGCGTCAAGTTATCCGACGTTGTCTAAACGGGAATTGGCAGGTTTATTGATTTTACATGTGTTATCTACTAGACGATTAATTGTAAGATGTAAGTGAATAAATAATAATATGAATTATCTATTTAGGTACATTAATATAACGAAACAGATACTCATACACTATAATCTTAATATTTAATCTCGTCTATCTGCACCGTAACACTCGTAACTTTATCAAATGCTCTCATTCAAGTGACATTCGCTATGATCCGATCAATATAGTTTCAACTCTGACCCCAGAAAATGCCAAACGAGGCGGGCCGGCCGCGTGAGAATATAACAGTGGAATATTAAGCATGAAGAATGTTCCACGTCCAAGGATCGTTTGAGCAATCGCTACGGGGCGGAGACGAGGTCTCCCCTAGCGGCAATAAAACTTTGGCCGCTCTTGCGAAGATTCACAAGCACTGCACCGGCAAAGCGCACGCCTTAGGATGCGCCGACAACAAGCACAACCCTCTTGCGAAATCTGACTCAAACACCAGCCTCCAATCGAAGAAATCATTCCGCAGCGAATGCATTATCGAAATTCAAGATGATAAGAATTTAAATCTGATCAGAAACAATGATGGCACATACTCAAAGGCGTTCAGCAACAGCACCAGCTCGTACGAAGGTCACAGCGACACAGACTCTGAAAATGCGCTGAAAAATCGCCCTGATCCAAAGATAACTGATCCCTGTGAGCGTCTGTTTTCTCAGAACACGAAGGCGTCGTTAATGAAAACCGCTCGCATGAGATACGCTGGTGATAGTGTTATTTCCTCGCTGCATGATGAAGTCGATGGAGATAAAAGTAAGCCTTTCTGTAGAACACCATTGCGCGGTAGCTACAGGGAAAGGAAGTCTACCGTTGTTACTATAGATGAAGTTAAATCAGATGGCTCGAATAATGATGAGGATCTGGCCCACGCGGTGCTGTTTGATGAGAAGCGGAAGACGCCGACTCAAAATAAAGGAGGAATGCAGCGAAAGAATTCACCAGCGGCTGTCGTAAATGGCAAGAATAACGTAAACGGCAACGGAACGAAGCCTCCGTGGCGCGGGGCTAGCAAGAACAGTATTTCGGCTGAAACTTTCGTGCGCCAGCCGTCTCTGCGGGGCAGCATCAGGAAGAAGACAGCGAAGAAGGATGGAGTCCCATGGCGGAGGCTCTATGAACTTTCGCTGTGGAGAAAGTTCGGGGTGAGCTTCGCCGCCGTCGGGGCCGATATGGAGCGCGCGCTCCTGCGGCCGTGGAGCGAGCTCTCTTCCCAGCAGCAGCCGCCGCCGCTCTCGGTAAGTGACGTCAATCACCCGCCGGCAGCGCCTGCACTTTGATATCTCACTTGTCTTATTTGGCAGCGCCTGATCACTGCACCGCCCCCTTATCGATGGAGAGCGCACGAATCTGAACGCCATTATGTCCGCGGAGGCGGTCACGCGATAATGCATTCAGTTATAGCTCTTGTTTGTAATCGTATTTCATATTATTACCGCCGCCGCCGCTTTCAGTTCATGGTGTTTGCACATATTTAATCTTATCTCCTGCTTTACCAGTACCTACAAGGTGACCTGCCTTTATTTGCTTTGAGATAGAGGAAAAAATTAAGGACTTGAAACCATTGCCCATACAGGATTTGGATAATGTAAATATTGTTGTATCATGTGACATGTACAAGTATGACGTGATTTTGAAACGTTTCACAAATTAAACTCTACCCTTTCCCTCTCTAAACTCACACGGGCATTACCCTTATCAGAGTAGGCCAACTTTCGTTTTCCGCGGATCACGAATAGCATTTCAATCATATTGCACGTAATGTGGGCCTCCATGTGAAGTAACAAGTTGCCCTCGCGCCGCCGGCGCGGTGGGCGGACGCTCGTGATCTCGGAAGCCGTTACGGTTTTCACCGTGAGACCATTGTACTTGTGATTTAGTATCGAGATTTAGCTAAGCGGAGTCATCATCATCATCAGACGTATCTTAATAAGTTTTGATAACGTTCGCTTCGATGGCGTCCGTATTATCAAATCGCCAGCATTTTTTTGTTTCGTAAATCTCATATTATTAACTGTATGACAATTTCACATAGGCCGATAATGACATGGCCTTTGACTTTATTCAGAATATAGGTAGAATGTGTTGATTTTCTTACCGTTATAGTGAGTTTGATGCAGCAAAAGCTGGACTGGTTTCTTTAGTTGGTTAGTCACAGCGAAAACCTAAATTATGTAGATAACTATGCAAAACCGGGTTTAATTTTATTTTATCTATAACATCTATAAAATATTACTCATACATTCGGAGTAGGGTTTTATCATCTGGAGAATAAAAGTAAAGATGTACATTTTTTAAAACGCCCATTATTATGTTATGTTTTTTTACGTGGGTGACCGCACATAAAAAAAGTTAGACAAAAAGGGAGGTAAGCTATTTCGTTTTAGTCTTTATGATACTGACATAAGATTGAATTTCTCCTGGCCAGTGAAAAAGGTATTTTCACCATACCGGTACAGCATTTGAATGACAGAATCTGTACATACTATGACATATCTCGAGAGGTGTCTTCTAGTCGGTAAACTTGAATTCTGATGAGCTTGATTTGTGTAACAAGAAGTGATGAGCTGCATGAATATGGTAATGGATCATAGAGGCATGACAGAGTTTGGCTTGAGGGAATATGTAAGGGCCTATGCACTCTGCGTTTTTTAAACGCGCCGTCGACGCGCCTTTGTGTCGATTTAACGCATATTTATCGCCCTTGCCTGCGATCAAGTACCTACATGTGATCTGAGACATTCTTTGTTTTACCGCGATAGATGAGTGATTAACAATTTCAGTACCTATATTTAGTATACGTATTACGTACGGTTGAATTATTGAACGAGGGAGCGAAGTGTATGTATGTCGGGCTGTTCTCCTCTACAAGTCGCATTTCTCAACCGATCCGCGTGTAATTTTGTGAGCAGGTAATTATATCGAATTTTTTGTCGATTCAGACTTCACAAAATTAAAAAAAAAAATTGTTTAACTCTTCACAAAAATCTAAACATAAACTTCATTCAATAAATATACCTAGTTATGTGTACATGTTTTCCGTCTATTAAGAGCGCGTGGGTTCTCGCGATTTGCAAACGAAGGAACAATCGGACAAGACGTTATTCAAACGGCGCAAACGTGTTTAAATACTTCATTACGCGTTGTTAATATGCGGCGATTTGTCTTCGGTTTCCTTGTCTCCGAGGAGATTCAGTGGGTCTATTTGTATCAGGAGTATTGTATTGAAAACAGTTTGGACACGTGCACGAACCTAGTGTATACTGCGCGCTCGCTTCCTCGTATTAGAAGCTTATAACTTGCACAATTTATTAGATACAGGTCGTGGGTTTAGAACACTTTGGGGGATTGAACTATGATAACCTTGGAATGCAGTGGAAATGAGAGCGTTGCGAAGTATGTGTGGGGTGAGTTTGAGGGATAGAATAAGAAATAGTGTGATAAGAGTGAGTTGTGGAGTGACTGAGGATGTAGTGACGAAAATTTAGAATGGTATGGAAAGATGGTTTAGGCATGTAGAGAGGATGGTCGAAAGAAGATTAACAAAGAGCGTGTATGAGGGAAAAGTGGATGGTACAGTTGGAAGGGGACGACCTTGTCGAACTTTTTCCGACGAAGTCGTAGAGATCCTAAAGAAACGTCAAGTCGAGAGTACCCTAAACCGCGCGACTAGCATGTATGAAGAATGTCATGAAAGTGAATGAGGCAAGAAAGGTTATTCAAGGTAGCAAGTGGAAATCCGTGATTATATGTATGTATGTGTGTATGACCTCGTCATTACGTCGTGGCGGTCTCTATTGGTTAATTATCCAGTAAATGTATCCATCGTTATACAAAATACAAACAAAATTCTTTATTTTCTTAAATTACAGTCTAAATTCATGATAGGGATGGAGCCGCCGGGTAAGCGAACAATGCCTGTAGGTATTGGGAAGCCCTTTATAACAACAATGTCGTGGATTATATCGCTGTCAAATCTCGTAAAGTATTCCAGACCGACTTATCATAACTTGTCAAAATGAGCACTAATACCAAATCAATTCTAATTTCTAATTTAATACGTTCAGTTCAGTCAAATAGACTCAACATCTTCTGCGTACTTTCGCAACGTGACATTGACGTGTTAGACTTCCAGCTAGCGTTGAATGGTGTATTGTTTTCTTACTGTACATTTTACTAAGCAGAAGCGTCTGCTAACTAACTTTATTATTAGGAGCCTGTGGTCTCCCACTGCTGAGCCTTAGGCCTCCGCCCTCCGTTTCCGGACATCCCGATCCCGAGCAGTCTCTGGCCAATTCTTTAAAAACGAGTCCAGCTCGTCCCGCCATCGCCGGCGAGGTCTGCCGCGTCTCCGTTTTGAGCTGTCGGGCTGCCATTCAGTTTTCTAATTATTTTGACTTACTGATCCAAAAACGGTATGGGCCTCCGAAAAGAGAAAACGCCGCTTATCCTGATCCTGTGCAACTTCCTTTCATTGGCGTCTACTAAAGAAAAAATAAAGAAATTAAAAAAATATTCGCCAATAGCACGATTTCACTTTTAAGTAGGCACAACTTAATATTCCTCTACTAGATGTCAGTTTATAAAATACTTCAGTTTCTAATGCAATACCAAACATCTAAGAATAATTTTAAGAATCGCAAGTCAATCACGCTTATCGTCGGGGTGTGAAAGTCAGCGATCATTGTCGAATAACTCTGCGGCACTGGACCAGACAATAGCTGTGTCGTAACTGGAATAAAATTCTTTTCGTTTGTTCCACACTTAATGTCCTGCATACATTAATGTCTCCTACACCCTGAGCGTAAAAGCACTGCAAGGCAAACATTAGGAAGGTAGTAAAACATATGACGATCGCACGTTGCTAAAGCGTTTTTAGGGTTCCGTAGTCGACTAGGAACCCTTATAGTTTCGCTTTGTCTGTCCGTCCGCGGATAATCTCAGTAACCGTTAGCACTAGAAAGCTAAAATTTGGTACTAATATGTATATCAATCACGCTTACAAAGTGGTAAAATAAAAAGTGTTTTTTTTTATTAGGGTACCTCCCCTATTAATACGTAACGTGGGGAGTGTTTTTTTTTTTTTCATTTTATCCCTAACGTGTGACATATTGTTGGATAGGTATTTAAAAATGAATAGGGGTTTGCTAAAATCATTTTTTGATAATGTTAATATTTTCGGAGCTAATCGCTCCAGAAGTATAAAAAAATGTTTCCCCCTTTCTAACTTTTGAACCATAAGTTTTAAAAATATGAAAAAAATCTCTAAAGTAGAACTTTATAAAAACTTTCTAGGAAAATTATTTTGAACTTGATAGGTTGAATAGTTATTGAAAAAAATTACAAAATAATTTCACACACTTACTGTGACTGACGAAAAACTACGGAACCCTACACCGAGCGTGGCCCGACACGCTCTTGGCCGGTTTTTATTCTATGGACGGATCGGTTGCGAAATAATTGTGTGCTCTTCAGATGTTGTGTACTGTGTCATTAAGGTTGGATTAGTTGATAGGTAGGTACTCATAGTATTAATGAATGCTCTTAATCTGTAAAAGAAACCAATCGTACCCACTGCGAATATATCTTTTTCCCAAGCTAGATCAATCCGATTTGGAATATGAAATACAAATAAATTGAGTTATTTAGTTACAAAGTTGTCAGTCACTAAATTAGTTTAATGTTTTGAATCATATAAAAAGTTTTGTCAATTCAATAGATAATAAATAAATAAATAAACGTTAAATAGATGTATAACTAGGTACCTTCATCATTGCCCGTGTGATGAAGTGTCTTTTATAAATCAAAAGCAAGCCTTGTGTTAATCTATTTGACATTAAATTTCAATTAATACTTAAATATGTTCCTCTGATCATTGTAGCGCTTCGAAGATGTTTGCAGCGTGAACGAAGTAGAAATTAATGTGTGGCTTCAAGGGCAAAACATTAATGTCAAGTCAAGCATAATTCTTCTCCTACACACCAGTACAACGCCCATTGTGAAATTCACGAGTCGTGTACCTAATTATGAACGACAGAACATTGTTGCATTTTTGTGTTTGCATATTTTAAACTGTGTACCTACTGTTTGTTGTAAAGAATTGTACAGCATGTTAATTGTATTGTACGCCGAAACAGCAACAGTGTTAGGCTTTGTTGGTGATTTATATTAATTAAATTACCTTTAGTAATTTACACATTCTGACGGCCGCATTGTTACTTGAATGCCACAAAGTTCCTTGCTACTAAAGGTTGACTGCAACGGTGCTCGTTGTTTTGTTAAGGTACATATTTTTGTCATATACTTACATATTTTAACCTAAATCGGGCAAAATTCTGTGCTTGTTACAAATCATAAAAAGAAATGAACTGTGCACTACGATGTACGCCCATCTTCATTAGAAAAAACAACAATAAAATAATCGATCTAGTGAATTCTGAGTTTCTTGTCAACATCCAGCAGCGCAGACGTGGCCAGGACGATTGCTAATAATAATAAGTTTCTGTCAAAAATATCATTTTTGGTACAAGCTTTTACTGCTGATTGTACTTTTCTGCATACTATCATCAAGTACTCATTGAAACGATTCTAACGAGCCCAAACTTGATGGGGTTGTGTCGTTTTATTGCGGAGTTCCAATGGCCACCTTCCAGCTCCAGCATCAGATCAGCTCCAAGTCATCATAATATTGCATTGTCATGCGATATACATATGCTTGCAAAATTTCAGCTCTATTGGATGACGGGAAGTGACCGAAAGATGGATTGCAAATTTTGACGGACAACTTACATACTTACATATTTACATACATACGAACAGTGCAAGTTAATATAAAGTTTGTAAAAACGGGTACCATTACATACATTGTACACTATTCCAAAAAAAAACAATAGGTAATCTTTGATTATTTTAAAAGCTTGCAAAGTTTCCGTCCCACATAAGGAATGACTTGTTTTTGTTTAGTTTAATACACTCGGCGTCAAAAAAATCGCACATTTCGAAAATTTCGTTTCGAGCGAATATAGCTCTTACGGAATGTACTGTACCCCATTAATATGTATATCATTTTAAATCTCAATCAACAACCTTTTAAATATGAGTGGGTGTTTTTTTTGTAAAAACAATGACCATAAAAAAAACGCATTTTAAATCAAAAGTCCCGAAGTACGCGTTTAGTGGGTCACTAATTAGGCACCCATGGACGGGTATAAAAGGGGGGGGGGGGGGGGGGTAAAGATCGATTAAGGGTCATTCGCTATCCAGACGTCACTGAGATCACACCTGAAGAGCTACAGCAAGAAAAAAACATTAAAAAATGGATACCACGCCAGAAGAAGCCGCTCAAGTGATTGCACTACTGGAAACTGGACTACGACAGACTGAAGTTGCTCGGCGTCTGAATATCAGCCGTTTTCGAGTGCGTCGAGTGTTCCAGCGGTTCGAGGAGACTGGTGGCTACATCAGAAGGCATGGATCCGGGAGGCGACGCTGTACTTCCGGTTCAGACGACCGGTACATTGTGACGACTTCCTTGCGGAATCGTTTTTTCAACGCTGTTGAGCTCCAGCAACATCAGCTTCGAGCAGCTCGCAGAACGTCGGTGAGCGTTTCCACGATCAGACGAAGACTACGGGAGAGGAACTTGATGCCCCGCAGGGCCGCTACGGGCCCCCAGTTGACTGCGCAGCACCGGAATGCCAGAAGAGGATTTCGCACTAGCCATGAGAATTGGACGTTCACCCAATGGAGGAATGTCCTCTTTTCTGACGAGACGAGAGTGTGCCTTTACACCAACGATAGACGCAGAAGGGTGTACAGGAGGCAGGGGGAGCGGTATACAGAAGCCTGCACCGTAGAAACCGTCAGCTACGGGGGTGGATCCTGTATGTTCTGGGGCGGCATTTCCGTCGACGGGAAAACCGAACTTGCTTGCGTTTCCCGGACTGGAGGTGGCCGTGGCCAGGGATCCCTGACTGCTCAACGGTACATTGCGGAGATCCTGGATCCACATGTGGTCCCATATGCTGATGTAATTGGACCTGGGTTCCAATTTATGCACGATAACGCCCGCAGCCATACAGCGTTGATCGTTCGGGACTACCTGCATGCTGCTGGTATCAACGTTATGGACTGGCCAGCAAGGAGTCCCGACTTAAATCCCATCGAGCACCTCTGGGACGAGCTGAAAAGGCGGGTACGATCGCGTGATCCTCCTCCTGCCACACTTGATGAGCTTCATGATGCTGTCATTGAGGAGTGGAACAACATTCCTCAAGAGAACATCGTGACGCTGATCAGGTCCATGACCGACCGCATGGAAGAGCTTCGGAGGGCTAGAGGAGGCAACACTAGGTTTTAAGCTTTATTTTATTGTTATTGTTGTGTTTTATTTTTTTGTAATTTTTGTTAAATAAACGATTTTTCCTTTTTCCTGTTTTTTTCCTTTTTTTCCTTACGGGGTTGATTTTCAATTGACATTTTCCGATAGAGGGTTTCATTACCTTTCAAATAAGACCCCATAGTCATGGGGTACATTACATTCTGTAAGAGCAATTTTCGCTCAAAACGAAATTTTCGAAATGTGCGATTTTTTTGACGCCGAGTGTAGTTTAGATTAGTTCACATCTTATCTCATTAGCGCCCTTACTTTGCCTTAATTTTCTTTCCTTCTGTGTACACATGTTTAGAGTTATACTTAGTCCAGATCTGAACCTTTATGCTAATATTGTTTTTCTGTAATTGTCTGTAACTTGTTTTGTGAGCCAAATAAATAAAATAAGGAACCTCCATTCCGAATTAGAAATAAAATACGTAGCTCCACTTTGCCGAAACGCAAAGTAAATTAACTTTCCAAGTTATTTTGTGTCTCTCAATTGCTCTCGCGTGATTAATTTGCTCTTTATACCTACTTTTACTGTTTGCTAACTGCCCCATGTCCAAGGATTGATGACAGTTATTTTGCGACACCACATTACTACCGATAATTTTTACATTATCTTATCACGTTCGGACACAACTGGGAAAATGAACTTAATTTCCACCACACAAGGTTATATATCCCACTATAAGTAGTTTAAGTTACGAGGAAACTTTATCCCTCGATTAGGCGAAAGTCGCTACAATATTCTGGTGTCGCACTGATGGTTATCTATAGACGGTGCTTTTATGCGGGTTGTGTATTCCAGATTCACATCGGATAACACTACATCGGACAGCTGAGTTTTTTTTCCTAACACAATCGAGACAGATAACTTTATGATGCCTTTACTCGACAAAAGACAAACAAAAGGACTGTACAAAAGGTATACATGGAAAACAAAACACGATCAGATCATTAAAACACGAACCCCCTTATTCATAAAGCTTTACACACCTCTGGTAACTGAACTGTGTTATGTCCCTTTTTCACAAACACAAACGTCAAAGTGACAGATAAAGACAACGAATTAACGGAAATTTAGTTAAAGTAAGCTTGATGAATGATAAACCTTTCTGACCAAGGGCAGAAATGTTTATTTGTGAAGTCTGTATTTAAGAGCAATAACATTGGCTGCTAATAAATGATACGATTGAATTGGTACGTGTGGTGCCGTAATTCACCGTAATTATCTGTCAATCGTAAATTATACGTTACATTGACATCTTGAATGTCAATTAACTGTGTTTGCATGATATGACTCAAACGGCACTCCTTTTGCAACGTAAAGCTGCCTTATCTCTTATTTACTGGCAACACTTGGGTTTTGTTTGTGAGTTTGGTTATCGGTAACGCTGATTTCTTTATTCAAATTAGGGCATTTAAATTGCAGTGTCTTTACTTCAACAGATATTCAAGTAGGTATGTGCAAATCCATACAAATTTTATAAAGCCAAAAGTGCGAAGTGAAGTTTTTCGGTTTTGTTAACAATTAAACCTTTCATAATGCTTCACGATTACAGTATACCGACAAATAAGGAAATCTGGCAAGCATTAATAAGCTCTCGGTAAAGTACATAATCAATCAATCAATAATACCTTAGCTGTTCACGAAACACTGCAGGCTACAGGAAATATGAAATCATACATAATATTTTAAACTTCAGCTACACATTTAATATACATTCTAAAAGATAACACAGGTCTAATTCAATATTTATTTCACTCATCTGTGAGCACGGCCGCTAAAACCCTAGTCATATAATAACTCAATGCCTTATGAGTGATCCTCATACTTAACACTTCGACGGCTCGCGACATTAATTACATTACTGATCCCTATCATTAGCGGGCCGGCAGGGCCCGACCAACGGGATGACCGTGTAAGGTTCTGCGTCAGTTATAATTACGCGGAGATGACTGTGCCACCGGACGAATAGGGAACTTGCATCTTTTTATTTTATTACGAAAATCAAAAGTATAATCCAGCATATAAACAACTGTGGCACTAAAACTTTCTTATGATTAATTTTTCTGATGTTATATGCATTTGAAATCTGCACGCGCCGGCACCCCCCGAAAACTGTCTATATTAAACTGGCTTATGCTATGACGTCACAAGTCACAACCTATATTCTCGGCGCGTTTACTATGGAGTAAGTCATTACTTTGCAATTATCTCCACAACATTTGCGTTTAAGTCTATTATTGTTGTACAATAGTACATTTCGATGCTAGTGCAGAAAGTATGTTATTACTTCACGAGTGCCGAGATATCGGGACTAGTGAAGAATGACATTTCCGCACGTGTATCGAACGACTTTTTTAATACAGTTAGTTAAAATAGGAAAAACAACAAGTAAATACTGCATTAAAAAAAAAATTAACTACTTCATTATTTTTCAACTGTATTAAGTACAATGATGTTACAGAATTAATAATATAAAAATTTCAAATTCCTTACTTGTTGTTTTTCTTATTTTTTCGCAACTGTATTAAAAAACGTCGTTCGATACACGTGGAAAAGTAAAAAGCACTAGTGCGCAAAATACAACTTTGCGCACGATTTGCAGCTACAAAAAGTACCACTTTTTGAGCAACTGTATTAAAAAATATAATTTCTAATTCATTATTCTGTGTAACTGTTATGTAATCTTATCGAAAAAAAAAATTTTTTTTTTTCGTCATAATTATTAACGTGCGATAAAACTAATACAATCGTTTTTTTTCTTTTGTATGCTATTTCTACGTATATCCGCATCAATTGAGTGCAATTTATTCGAAATTGAAGTCCTATGCAAGTTCCCCATTAAACGTAGTCACTCTCATGGATATACATCGATGTATCCTTTCTAATTTGTTGTACAAAATGACAGGGAGTGTTAAATACTAGTACCTACATCAGATACTCATACTTACCTGGAGCATTAAAACAAGACTGTCTCAGATTGCAGATTATGTTCCTTATGATTTTGAAAGGCAGTGACATACGTCAAAATTGACTTTTGAAAGAGAGGTCAAATCAATAGATTTTTCAAAAAACACAACTGCTTTTGACAAATATTATAGTCATGTGACTCCCACAAATCCCACAATTATGAGGAATCCAGAACGACGCCCATTTGCAAAAATCCATCAAGCCGTTTGGACTGTTAGCCCGTGAAATATAATTTAGGTACTTAGGTACATAAATACAGTATACGGTAGCCTAGTGGTTCAGGCATGAGGCTGTCAAGCGGCGGTCGTGGGTTCGAATCCCGGCTCGTACCAATGAGTTTTTCGGATCTTATGTACGGAATATTTACCGTTAGCTTTTCGGTGAAGGAAAACATCGTGAGGAAACCAATGTTATCCCAATAAGGTCTAGTTTAGTTTGGAAGGTCAGTTGGCAGTCGCTTTCGTAAAAACTAGTGCCTATGCCAAATCTTGGGATTAGGTGTCAAAGCGGACCCCGGGCTCCTTTAGAGGCACAACCGGGAATAATAACGCTAGGAGGATGATGATACATACAGTATACGCTCGACAAACATAACCCTCCTTCTGGAGCAATTGGGTAAAAAGTTGGGATATTTCTAAGTCATGCCCGGGATACGTCACTTTATAAGTCAAATACCGGCCCAGGGGTGAAGTGAAAGGGGTAATAATATATTCACACATAGCCGTGTTTCATCATCAGCCGATATACTTCCCACTGCTGGGCACCCAGCTCCTCTGTTGTATGAGAGGGAATGGCCGTGTTTACCATACTGTGATAAAAACAATAAAGCACCCTATACTTATCACAGAAAGATACACTGTAGTGTCAAAACCTGACAAATACTCTATCCTGTCATTACCACTTTGTCATTGTGCTGGTCTTTTAACATGTGACATCAGCTTATAATTTTGCCTTTATTTAGCGTGCTGGTTATCCAGTAACAGTGCAGATACGACCACGTCGTTGGCTCACTGCCCTTTAGAAGTCGTGTCATATGACAACATACATGTTAATTAAGATTTTGATGCGCCTTCATCGCACGCACGTACGTCGACGTCAAACGTACAATTTGCACCTTATTCGATTGTAATAAGGCGAAAATTAATATATATTTTTGACGTCAACCCAATCCAACCTACCGCCTTGGGCTACAAGCCCTGTACCCTTATTGTGAGATAACAATCGTAACCTAACGTTACGTAACTAATACGAGATCGAATAAACGCGCTTCGAATAGATTTCGATCTCGCTACGGTATTCTTCGATTCGACCCGTCAAACTTGTAACTCACAATGCCGTTGTCCTACGAAACCAACTGCAAAACGTCAGGCTCTAGCGTTTAGTTTTCGATGCGTAATTTAACGTTCGATTCGTACTACCAATCGGTAGTGTGAGACCCAAATTTGACATTTCGTATCGAAGAATACCGTAGCGACTGTAGTTTACTATTTCACTTGCAAAATGGCCCGTGATATCGTATTATTCCGACAAAAGTTACCGTAGATCCGATTTATCTCAAATTAAAAAACTTATAAAAATAAGGGTTTTGAATTGACAACATATATCCGCAAAATTCGGATTGTCGCGTATTTTGTATTTAAAAATGCAAATAAATGGCCCCCGCGCCGCCATATTGTATCGACAGTGGACACTGTCGACGTCGCGATGCGCGTATTCTGTAATGTCATAACCGACACACATTTAAATTAAAACGATAAATGCTAGTGATATAAGGTTGAATATTGGAAAATCGTGAACGAACGTGAAGTCGATGGCGAATTAAGTAATGTATAAGTGCCTCACGTTACAGTTTGGATTTTTAGTTCTATGAGTGACCACCAGGGGCGGTGTATAGACTTTTCATACTAAATCTTGACGATAGGCGCTAGCGCCTGTAGTAAACGCAACTCACGTCAATCCCACGCTAAAAGTACTGCAATAGGCTTTGTAATTTCACGCTACAGTGCTAATTGCTTATAACTTAAAATCAATTTATTACTAACTGTTAACCGTTTCTTAATAACCATTAACTAATAATACTAATGAAAAATTTGTTAAAGCTAAAGCTCGGAAATTGTCATAACTAACAGACGTTCAAATAGATAATATAAATCAAAACTCAATTTTAAGGCCTGTGTTGACCGCAAAGATACTGTGACAAGGAACAGGATTGCTACTGGGCTTCTGGTTTAGTTTCCTCTGTAAAAAAAACTAATTTCCGATTGACTTTGGATGGCTCATTTAAGAAGAATCCTAATTAAAATAGATTTATTTTATTAACTACATTACAATCTGCTGTAGGTAAGTAATCGGCCTGATCATATTTCAAGATTTCTCTTGGTGCTCGTTTGTGAGATTAATTTAGTAAGTAATCTCATCTAAGACACTAATCGTGTTTTTGCAATGCTAAGTAATAACTCTGTTTCTTTGATCAGTAAATCAGAGTTTTACACTTAATTAAAACTTTAAGTATAAAGTTTCTTTCGTCGCACTCTTGCAAATTTTAGTCCCCTAATTATAATGTTATGTGGTGTATAGGTATAATATTCGTTTTTACGACTCTTGCGTCTGGATGATATAAGTAGGCAAAGTAGGTCTTCATCCTACGGTAGACAACCACGATTGAGCCTAGTACTCATATTAAACCCACCACAGAAATATTATAAGATGTAGGTATAAGGACCAATAACATGGAGATGTATCTACACTCAAGAGCAAAAGTTTCGGGTCGATGAAATACCGTCATATTTCCTAAAATAGTCCAAATGTTGTACAGTTTTTTAATCCTTTCATGATCTTTATTAAATTTTACATCTGAACTGCAGAAATAACAGTAAAAAAGAAACACGCTACCAGGTTTAAATCGGACTCGTAAAAACCCATGAAAAAAACAACGTTAATGGAGCGAGATATCGCAAAAATCGTCATTTTTGGATGTTGATATCTTTATGATAGGATCCCGGAAATTGCTAATAGGTACATTTGGGTATTACGAAGACTAACTAAAACTAGTAAATAAGACTAGTAAAAAATATAAAAAAAAAACTTTTGCGGTTATTTAATTTAGGGTGACCCGAAACTTTTGCTCTTGAGTGTATATTAGCGAAACAAAAGGAGTTTTTCAAGCATCGTGGCATCCCTGCCTACCCCAACGCGAAACAGGCGTGAATGTATACGATGCAGTGTTTACAAAAAACAGCAACAATATCAGCATGGTTATACTATATCGGTTGTTAGCGATCGGCGTCGCCGCCCACGCGTCGTTTCGAAAGCACAAAGAGACTCGCATTACAGTTATAACTTTATCGCGTTTCGAATTAGAATCCGTATTAAGTATGTTATTGTAAGTGGCTAAGTCTAGGTCTAACGCCATCACGTGAATATAATAATAATAATATAATAATAAATTCTTTATTGGCAAAAAAAAGGAATTACATTCATAAGCTATATCCTATGGAACCCAAACTAGGCAATGCCTGTATCTTGGGATCCCTAAGATATAGGTACTATTAAAATTTAAATTATGCTAACCATAACGGTTAACATCACGTATTCATTGTCAGGCACTGTAGACGTCGTGTTTTGAGCCCTTCGTTATATTGACTAATAAGAATTAGACGCAAGCTATTAAAATAAACGATAAATTATATAGATACTAGCTTCTGCCCGCGACTCCGTCCGCGTTTAACTAGTTTATATCCTAGCTCTATACAAACTTTCATCCCTCATTTCACCCCCTTGGGGGATGATTTCCGGGATAAAAACTATTATATGTCCTTCCCGAGACTATGACTATATCCATACCATTTCATTTAAAGCGGTTTAGAGGCTTAAGCGTGAAGAGGTAACAGACAGACACACTTTCGCAGTTAAAATATTAGAATGGATAACAGAGATTAGCAAGTAAGTTATAACTTTATATAAGTAATAATAGGCTACATAATAAGTAACTAACTCCCTTTGCATTAAATAAATAACAAGATATAGTTTGTAGGATTTCAAGTGAACTCTTACTGCCCAGCTAGCACGAATAGCACGATACGTTTTATCGTCATGTTTTACATGAAATTTCAGTACATTTTCGCTGTAAAACGTGACAATAAAAGCTGTCGTGCTAGGGACTCTGGGTTACTTCTACAAAAGGTAAAATATAATACAAATATTCATTATTAAACTACCAGAAATAAATAGTACTTAGGTACATAATAAAATTCAAATTCAAATATTTATTCGTGACACACAATTTACACATACAAAATAAATTATATAATACATATTTTGTCACGAAATACGGAGAAATAGAAAAACGGAGGGAAATTAAACATAAACAATGGTAGACAAGAGGCGGTCTTCTCGCTAAAAAGCGATCTCTTCCAGACAATCTTCGGGTGGTGCGGACGATGCAAAATAATCATATGTTTTTTTATCTGTACAATCAGCATCAGAAGTAGCTAAGCAAAATAACACGCTCAACCTACACATATCCTTATGAAATAAATAAATTGACTGACTGTACGTATCGTACGATATTTAACAGAAGGTGACATGACATATCCACACTTCTATGTCTGTCATTCTTTTGAAAGACAGAAACATGAAATAGTGGACATTCTGTCAAATATCTAAAACTGTAAAAACGTTAACTACCTGAACGCTCCCATAATCGTTAAAGGTGTATATTTATTTACATTCACTTTGCTTTGATGCGTTCGAACCACATAAATGCATTACGCTCATTTCGTATAACGCACACGGTATACAGATTATATGCGGTAGGTACTCGGAAATATAATGTTACTTTTAATCCATACATGTAATGTAAAAATGTAATTCGATCCCCTGCGATACAGGCTGCGCCTGGTGCAAGGACCGGTACTTATACTACGTGCAAACGATTTTTCTCTAAATAAATCTCTTATAACCTAAGTATCTTAAATTATTGCTAAGATAGATAAGATAAGATAAATGTTAATGGTAGCATGTACGGACAATTCAAATACAATGTCAAATGCTAGTGAAATAAAACCATCGTTGTATAATATAATAATAATAATAACCGCAGAAACCTATAAGTATCTTGGAATGTCACAGTCATTGGGTATTGAGGGTGAGAGCGTAAAGCGGGCGGTGAAGGAACGCTTCTTTTGTCGCCTGACAAAAGTACTTAATAGTCTTTTGTCGGGCGGCAACAAGGTGCGCGCCCTCAACGCCTGGGTGATGCCCTTGCTCACTTACTCCTTTGGCGTACTAAGATGGACTCAGACTGAGCTGGATGCCCTGGACCGAAGAGTTCGTGTACTGCTTACTGCGCATCGCATGCTACACCCACGCTCGTCTGTTATGAGACTGTACATCTCGCGGAAGTGTGGAGGTCGCGGCTTTTTAAATGCCTAAGACCTCCACAACCGCGAGGTGTGCAGTCTCAGGGATTATTTCCTAAACAACGAGTGTGGGATGCATCGCGACGTAGTGGCAGTGGACGGCAACTCCACCCCGCTCTCCTTGGCAAACGAGAACTGG
The DNA here is from genome assembly GCA_963854355.1 of Epinotia brunnichana. Taxonomy (NCBI): domain Eukaryota; kingdom Metazoa; phylum Arthropoda; class Insecta; order Lepidoptera; family Tortricidae; genus Epinotia; species Epinotia brunnichana. Next base: position 17,168,362 of record OY977954.1, read on the forward strand.
CGCAGACTTAAACTTCTTAAAGTGATGAGCGCCGAGGACCGCAGGGCGGTATGGAGGAGCAAGGAGCTTCACGGGCGGTTCTGCAAGGCCCTCACAGGGCCCGATGCGGATCTGCTCGCGTCGGTGAACTGGCTACGTTTCGGGGATCTCTTCGGGGAAACCGAAGGTTTTGTATGTGCAATTGCGGACGAGGTTATCATGACGAACAATTACAGGAGGTATATCCTGAAGGACGGTACGGTCGACATTTGTCGGGCATGCCGCCGTCCCGGGGAGTCACTCAGGCATATTATCTCCGGTTGTGGTCATCTTGCTAACGGCGAGTAATTGCACAGACATAACCTTGTAGCCAGAATTATTCACCAGCAACTTGCTCTGCTATATGGTCGTGTGGTCTCCGAAGTGCCTTACTATAAGTACACACCTGCGCCAGTTCTCGAAAATGGTCGTGCCACGCTCTATTGGGATCGATCTGTCATCACGGACAGGACTATTCTTGCCAATAAGCCTGATATTGTGCTGACAGATCGATCGAAACGACAGGCAGTGCTCGTCGACATCACCATCCCCCATGACGAGAACCTCGTGAAGGCCGAGAAGGACAAAGCCAGTAAGTACCTGGCTCACGAGGTAACCGCCATGTGGGATGTTGATTCGACGATCATCGTCCCGATAGTCGTTTCGGCGAATGGTTTAATAGCGAAGAGTCTCGACCGTCACCTTAAGAGACTCTCGCTAGATGGCTGGATCAAGGGTCAGATACAGAAGGCGGTACTCCTGGATACTGCGCGGATAGTCAGGAGGTTCCTGTCTCTGTCGCCCTGACCACCGGTAGCTTAGGCCCCGCCTCGCTGCCGGCGGCTCCCTAGGTTAGGTTTTTATAATGATTTTATGTTTTGTATGTATTGTTTTATATTTTACTTTTTATATAATTATTGTAAAAACCTAGCTTAAGATGAAATTTAAATAAAGGAGATAATAATAATATAATCTTTATTTCATTACAACAGAAGTTATTGGTACCTACAAAGAAGTGTGGTTGAAACTAGTCACATATTTATCTTTTGTAATTTAAATTATTGGTGCAGAATGAAGTCCTTTACTTCCCGTACTAGTTAAAAACTGTATCACGGTGAAGTAAGATTCGTCAACCCACATCAATATAGGTATATAACTGATATACAGTAATGTATTTACAATATGCGGCAAGTTACTTATTTTCTTTACATTTATGCAGTGGATCATAAATTTATACAATTTGATGGTATGTTAAATAACCAACAATGTAGGTAGGTAGATAATTAGAGTTGGCCGAGCTATATTAAAGTAGTCCATTCAAAAGCAACTCCACCGTCCAAGGGCGAAGAATCCAATTCCAATGTCAGCCGGCACAAAAGTTCAATAATCTCAACCAAATTGTGAACAAGTTAGCTTAGGTGTAAACAACTAGTATATGCAAAAAATACAGATGCATTTATGCAAACTTAATATTCTATTTTCAATATATTTACTTATTTTTATGTACAATTAAATGTACGTACGTATGGTATTTATTTGAAATCGAAATAAATAGTTTGGTGGTTGACACTAACATTGTAAACGAATAATTTGATAAATTCTGACTTGCTGTTTTGCCCGACTACGGCAGCGCCGAAAGGAACGGTTTTTTTTTTAAATACTACGACGGTGGCAAACAAGCTTACGGCCTGCCTGATGTTAAGTTTTGTTTTTAACAGTCTTATGTTTGTATTTAAGTGCGTTCCACCGCGTTCGATTTTGATGAATAAGGTATCAATCGATTCGAAATTATGCTCCGAGTGACATAGGCTACCTTTTGTATGATAAAATGTTTATTTTCAGTTACTTTTCCGTATTCAGGATGCAGGAGGAGGAGTTTTTTTGAACTCTTTATATATATTTTTTTGAATGAATACTTAATCCTCAAAATTAATGAACAACTTAATCGTGCTTTTGAATTTATAAATAATAATCATACATAATTTTATCCTTAATTGAGTTGAGTGTATCAATTAATCTTACGATCAGCTAATCGGTTGTACATAAGCAAACATTGTAGGTATCTGCAGAAAAGTTATAACAATGGTTAATTAAATAATGCTGCTGCTGCTGCTACTGAATAAATTCTGTGTAGTATGAACTACATACTTACATATGATAAACAGCCACTATATCGTCATTCAACTGTTTATTTTAAGACCCTTCCCTCGAGTGGTTCATGCGATTATTGTTTGTACACAAATATCTGCAGCTCAGGAGCAATTGGGCGGATAAGTAGTTTGTATGGAAGATATATCCGGTATTTGATTTGTGAGGTACTAATATAGGCCGTTCTTAGTAGTTGGAATTGCAAGCCACTTGATGGCCTGAGATGTGATGTAGTTATTGAATCCAATTGAATGCAAGATCGACTTTAACTATGTGATTTATATTTATTTTGGTGTACGTTTCTTTTGAAGTATGTACTTACTAATGCTTGTACTGTGCAGTTGCCTCCCGAGATTGTTCATGTACCTATGTAGAATTACAAACCGAAATCGCTCAGTTTTATGCAGTAGGTACCTAACTGCAGTAAACCGAATTTTCAATTGTTATACAATAATTTTACAAATAACTCAGCAGGTGACTTTTGCTGTTATTAATGGGTGGAGCAAATAAAGGGTCTGTCTTTAGAATTACATTTTCCATAAAATGGAAAATCCGGAAGGGACCGTCCACATACTACGTCACGCAGAATAGGGTTGTGGACTTAAAATTTATTATATATCCAAAAGAAAGAAGGCAAAAAAATATGCCAATTGACGAAAATCACATTCAGATAAGAATCTCAAAAAATTACGAAGCTACAACCGTTTTAATATTGCTTGTTAGAGAGAGTAAACGCTCGGGGAACGTGACGTCACGGCACGCGAGCGTCATAGTAAATGACAATCGTTTCATATGAAGGTGCGTTTTGCGGAAAAGGGACAGAATATACCCCCTCTTAAAACTTTAGACACTTATAAGACTTATAACTTTGTGATTATTTAATCCCCTGCTTTACTTTCTTCTCCATTTGACAATATTTTTAATGCTTATTCGAGAATATTCTACATTATTGGTTATTTTATTTGGTGTCAACACCCCTATTCCTATTTTTTGGATACATTCACTTGCTAAAATATCTAACATTACCGAACGCTCAATGATATCCGACATGCTTTAAGGCGACGTCGTAGGCTACGAAAACGGATTTATAAAAAGTCGTAGCGTTTGTTTGGATCATAATACGGCTGCCCTTCATTTAATTAGCAATCTTGAGGCCTTTCTCAAGGGACTATAGCTATTCGGATCCTGAGTTTTTGACTTTCGCTCCATAGAAAAAAAATCACACACATAGGTTTAATACTCTTAAAAAAATTATAACAAATTATGCACAAAAGCTAATAATATTAAAATTGGTTCTAAAAATATCATGTTTGAGGGAACTTAGCTATTACTTTTTTTATTTTAACGCACAAAAATAAGTATATCCGCGTTTCCGAACACACACTTCCATCTTGCTCACGCTTATGCTCAGTGAGAGGGAGAGAAGACCGTGAGCCTCCGTCGCCTTAACAAATATATTTGAGCATCTAGCTGTGAGATAATATTGCTGGCGTCGATGCCTGCCAGGTCAGAATGTGACGATGTGCATACAAAATCAAAGATCCGAGAGGCTGATAACTGTGCGTCATTTGTATTCCCACATGTCAACTTCCCTTATACGTTTTGATCCTTTTTACACAATAGGACGCATTCAGATTTGTTGTTTTTTGTGTCACGATTGCTCTTGCTTTCAATTCATTTTGTGTCCTCTCTAGGTCTACTTTCTTACACATCAATGCATAATTAATGACTGAAGATTTTTACCAGTGTTAAGTCGCTCCAAATTCTTAAAGGCGAGGTAGGCTCAGGCTGATTTGTGGAATTTTCGATGCCATGTTCTATTGGACCCACTCTATGTAATCATCTGACGATTTTCAACTGATACTTCGCTTCGCCAGTCCTGTCTAGCTGGTTTATTTAGACAGACATTCAGATGTACTCTATGAGTAATGATTGCATACAGATACAAGTCAAACATGAACATGATATTAAAAGCTTGATAGAAAATGGAACCAAAAATTCCACAAATAGGCCTTGGTCTATCTTTCACCTTAACCGATCTACTTTAATCTTGGATTTTGAATCCCCAAGAAAAATAACTAAAAAATCAAAGTCGGCAATGAAGTAACTTATAACTCCTTAAATAATGGTAAACGTAAGTGTGGTCGCCAGTACCTTCGTTACAAAGATGTTCTGAAAAGACACATGAAAAGATGCAAAATAGAGCCCTCTGAGGGAGGTGATGGCAGCACGGCGGCCCGAATGGCGACGGCTCATCCATGAGCAGGTTTTAACAACTTTGAAGCTGAGCGTCGCAACGAGCTCGATAAAAAGCGAGACAAGCTCAAGGCTCGCCCACCAGCAGCCATCAGTTACCACTACGTCGGTGGAGTGTTAACTTGCACCAAGTGCGGTCGCACTGTTGTGAGATATATAGGATACATAAGACTCGAGTGACTTTGAAGATAACTTGAGAGCGCACCAGAGAGTAGAAGAACAACACTCTAGTAATAATAATTGTTAATACCAAATAAAAGCCAGAATACACAGTCGCTGGGGCCGAAATCGGTCAGGACAACATCGTGATCATCATCATCATCGACTCCTTAAATTATTAGAGGAAAGTTTGGTTCAGCAGAGCGGGCTCTCTGATTTCATGAATCACATTATTTACTATCAAGTCACGTCGCCTGCGGATATCACGTTATTAGTAAATATTTCATTAACACTAATGATTTGGTTCAAGTCACTTCAAACGAGCTTACGTAGTTGGTAGTATTGGTATGCTTTAACTAATATACATTCTATACACGGCGGAGATTTCCGGACGGCAAGTTAACACCTCGCATGGCATTTCCGACGTAGACAACACACGGTTTCCATCACTTTCTAAAGAAACTATCCCTTCTCGTCCCGCACATAAGGTTGAAAGTGGTTTATCAAGTGTTTGGTACTGCGGGCCTAAATCAGAATGCTTTATTATATGTCTAAGCTGTTCTATTTCCATGAATGGTGGATCTAAAAATGGCGGCGCCATTCCATGGCGCGTGATACAGAATACCAACTCGTTTTCGCTTATTTTAGGGCTAGCATACTTCGTTTAGTCTTAGCGTGTCTTCTGTACTCTTCAAGCTAATGGAATATACCTGTATGATAAAACGGAACAGCGATGTAGTGCTTATGGTCGTGCTAGGCTCCTTGTGCGCACTATGTATTCCAAGCGAGGTGTCAAAGTCAATGCGAGTCGGGATATATGCATTTTTATTAGATAATGTTCGCTATATTTGTCTTTACTGCCTTAGATGTGGCGGTATATCTTTATACAAAATATATGGCATATAAAAACCACGTAAACATGTGGTAATAAATTATTGTTTTCTCTAACTAGGATATCCTTAACTTTCGAGAAGGCACGTGTACGGAATACCGGCATTTGATGTTTTATCGTACTGCTATTTTGTCCGGTTGGCTAAGTAGACATATATTAGCAATCTACGCTATAAAAAAAAACCAATAGTCAAGATTTTCACTTATCATTATATTCATTATAATCGCGTTTTACCCGGTTGTATCTACAGAAATGGCCATTTACGTGGTGCAACAACTCGTATGCGATTTTCAATACATTGCGGGACTGCCGGGTACCGAAATACGACGAATTCAAACCCTGCAATGTAATTAAACTCGCATGCGATTTGTTGCACCATGTAAATGGGCCTTTAAGGAGCCCGGGTTCCGTTTTGGCACCTAGTCCTAAGATTTTTCATATAGTATTAGTGCTCTATTCAGCAGGTTTTGATGATAACTCGTGACATGGTGACCATATTCTGTTCAGGTTTTATAGAGGGAACGTATGGTTTCATGATATCCTGATGGGCGATGTTATGAACATTCAGATACGAGCCCCTTATGACCAAGCTGCGTATATTCGTGCGCAGGCACATTTGTAACTAAAGCGGCAATTACACTTCGTCGTTCGCCGCATGCTGCATGCGGTGACCGCAAAAGTGTAAAGAACTCGTTAGTCGGCCGCATTCGGCGATCGACAGCTGCCAACAAACTGACATTTTTATAGAGGGGACGTATGGTTTCATGATATCCTGATGGGCGATGTTATGAACATTCAGATACGAGCCCCTTATGACCAAGCATGCGTATATTCTTGCGCAGGCACATTTGTAACTAAAGCGGCAATTACACTTCGTCGCTCGCCGCATGCTGCATGCGGTGACTGCAAAAGTGTAAAGAACACGTTAGTCGGCCGCATTCGGCGATCGAAAGCTGCCAACAAACTGACATTGACGGACAGACTAGTGTAAAGATGACGTTTGTTGGCCTACGTAGATTAAAATGAATTCGGCGACCGCATTAGGTGAACGACGAAGTGTAATTGCCGCTTTACATCCTAGATCTCATTTCGTCTTAACTGATCAATACATCAATTAAACTAATAGTTTATTTTCTCCTTACTGCCTCGGAAAGCCGTCTTTTATCCTTTAACACCAGTGAGCTAAGTCGCATTTTATCCACTAGTAGGGAAAGTAATTTGACCTTGGAGCGTGTTTAAGTACCTAACTGTGTTTTTTTTGAGCATTGAGGATGATGTTTTGATGGATGATGGATGACGGATGGACGGAACACGGATGACTGATGATGGATGATGGATGACTGATGATGGATGATGGTGTTGTTGATGATGATGATGATGATGGAATGATTACAAACAAAGACTTATTTTCAACCGACGAAAAAAAACAGAGGAGGTTCTCAAGTCGACGCGTATACCTATATATTTTTTTTTATGTATGACCATGCGCATCACTTTTCCTAAAAAATTTGATAATTCTTTTTTTATTGGAAAGGGTAGGTATACCCCGAAGTTGGTCCCATATAAATTTGGAAAAAAAAACAACCTTAAGGGTAGGAAAATAGGGGATGATTGATTTCTCGTCGGTTAAAACTTTGTTTTTAAAGTAAATTATTTATGAGCTGTTGTTTTGCATGTTGCACTTTCCTCGCTACAGTGAGGTGAAAGTTTCCTTATGTCTTGAACCTAATATTTTACTAGTGGCTCTGTGAGCTACTGCTCATAAAATTTCACGGGAATCGGTCGATAAATGCACCCTGCAGGGGAGAACAGCGAGACATCGGACATACGAACGATTTTCCGCCCAAGCTGAAGCATACAACTTCGTTCGCTCGTTCAATTACCTAACAAAGATAATTTAATCCCATGAGAGAATTCACTCTTCATTGCCCATTCTTAGGTAAAAAGTAGCATTCTTAAGCCGTCATACCAGTCCATTTCTCCCCATATTATTTGATACCTCAGGATCAGCCGTGACTGAGAGCCGAGACCAACATTTTGACGTAACAAATGACTCAGCTACACCAATTTGGTCAGACCGCTTCGAGTTCCCTTTTAGGCGACGAATGGAGCATTAAAAGATTTCTAAATACGAGTCTTAACGACCTTGTCCCTTGGAGAAAAGTATGTTATTATTCCAGTTATGGGGTTTAATCATCACCAGTGGAAGGTGATTTGGATAACTTGAATCATTATATATTTAGTTGACCATACAATTTACCGATCATGCTCTCACGTAATTTTTTTTTTAATTTTCGCAGTTTTCACACTTTCAGATATCGTCTGCGAGTTGCTCATATTTTTAACCGACTTTAAAAATAAAGGAGGTTCTCAATTCGTCTGTACTGTTAAGTTTTTATTTTTTATGTGTGTTTGTTACGCGATAACTCGGTAATTTAAGAACCGATTTGAATTTTTTTTTCTGTTTTTGGAAGCATATACTTCTAGATTGGTCCCGTTGTCACCAAAATCCAGTTCTGATGATGGGATCCTAGAGATTCCGAGGGAACTCTTAACATTTTATAGGCAAACTTGAAGCAATTTGGCTACTGATTTGAAGTCGGTTAAAACTTTATTTTGAAAAGTATATTATGCATAACATGATTGAATTCATTTTATTGTTTTAATAAAGTTACGGTAGCCTAATGGTTCAGGCATGCGGTTTTCAAACGGCGTTGGTGGGTTCTAATCCTGGCTCGTAACCAATGAGTTTTTGGGAACGTAAGCTTTCCGGTGAAGGAAAAACACCGTGAGGAAACCTGCATATATCTGCGAAGAAATTCAAAGGTGTATGTGAAGACCCCAACCTGCACAGGACCAGCGTGGGGACTATACTGCCCGTTCTCTTTCATCCATGAGAGAAGGCCTGTGCCCAGCAGTGGGACGAATAGATGCAGTTTTTTTATTAGAAATTCATAGTAATTATTTTATGTAAATATAGTTACCAAATTTAAATAAAAGCTCAACCCTTGCCCTTATTTACAAATGTATACCAAGAACACTCGTAGCGAACCAGTAAATATTTATTTTATCGTCACAAAATTATACTGAAATAAGTATAGTGCCGTTATGTTTATTGACGTTTATTGTCAATTGCCCGCTGTCCGACGCCATTTCTATTCAAGACTTCACCATTCAGCGACGCCTTGTAGTCGAGCTTATACATTCACAAAGTATAATATGTAACTCTGAGCTCGTCCATTGCATAACTTGATCCGGATATATGTTACTACTATGTGAAACCGGAGGTCAACCTACATTGGTTTTCCTGGGAGGATGGGCTCAGTAAGCGTTGTGAATAACAGCCAAGTTCCGTCGAACTGTAACCGCCATCAATTTTCGGCTTTTTTAACAAGTCTAAAACATTTTATTGCAGCACTAAATCAATAGATTTACTATTATTGATTGGCTGAGTGATGGTTCGTTTAGAAACTCGAGGATTGCCTGCTTTTTTTACCAACTCCATAATTTCATTTAACAGAATCTTTTTCTTGGCATCCTCATTTCTTACATTGCAAGAAACTAAGGTGCAATTTTTTACAGAGTTCTAAAAGGAAATAAATTTTCTATATGACTCATAAACTGGTCACTTTTTCTCGATGTGATTTGTACGGATACCGACTCGTATAGACTATAAAATGTAAATATTGTGATGGATACAAATCGGGTAAAGTTGAGCGGCATATCTTCCAAAGAGTATAGTTACTGTAATTTCAGGCTTTTATGGAACATTATTTGCACACTAGTGTTAACTTTTAACTGGACATAAAATAAGGCACAACAAAAGCAGACGTGTTGAAGTGCAGTCGCAAATTAAGATTATACCACCATATTCCGTATTCAGATTTGTAGTCTTATGTGAAGAGAATAAGAATCATTGTTTGTGTAAAATTAAATTGCTACAGGCAATATACGCGTTCACACTTACGAAACACTAATTTGAATAGTGGAAATAGTAACGTTATTCACATTCCTATTGTACGCATAGTTTGGTGACATTTTTGCTGATAAGTTACTGACAATAAATGTTAACATGATTCTTTGAGATAATAAGGTCGATTTTTTATGAATACCAATGTTTATAAGTTGACAAATGGAACCAATCTTCCTACTAAATAGTGTCAACAGTGTATCATAGGCAATATTTTTTAGAATCTCTGTTAATAAGTAAATGGCGAAGGACTTGGATATATTTAAAGAAAATGTATGACGATGACGATATTGATTCATGTCAAGGTAGAAAACAGAATTTTTTGTATAAAACTATAGGACATGATCACGATGATATTAATGATAGATGCAGAGATGGATGTTGATTTCGTGAATAGCCAATTTACTCTGACCCTGAATCAGACAAATCACCATGAAGTGCTGACGCGGTCACGTCCATGTCATTCCTATTGAAAATACCACTATAAAAACACTGTCCCACATACTTGTTGATTACTTAATAGTTACTAACAACTAATCTAATTGCCGTTCCATTAACTCGATCGAGCCCATTCTAATGGCCGCTATGACAGCGGGTTGGTCAGATGTGACAGCAGATCGAGACCTCAACGGTGACAGCCCACTATTACTGCCAATCAAGGCAAAACTGACATCGGTCACATCAAATGATAGCGATGCACAGGAAGGACATTCCTAACTGACTTTGCATACGAGATTACCATACACTATGCAATAATAACACCCGAGGTGTCACGAGGTGAAATTGTGGATGTAAACTAGTTTGTAATGTGTGGTATAGGGGATGGCACAATGTTAATAGCCCATTGACATCGATATCTTTATATTGAACTGTCGTAACTGCATAAAATGATAATGTTGCAACAAGATTTGGATCAGTACCTTCCCTTCGCCTTTTACTGTACCACACTTTTACTAACATTATGGACAGAATGAGTTGCATTATGCATCTGAATGATTTTGGAAACTCCAAGTATTGAAAGTTTGCTCATAAAATTGATCGTCGACCCCAATTCAATGGAACGCGATTTTATTCATAAGTGTAGTATGTCTTTCTTAACTCATCGCATGCCAGACCGTGGGTCCGCGGTACAGGAAACTATGAGAGAAAAAAAAAACAAGGCATACGAAAGGTTCTCTGCGTTCCTTAAAACTGAATCCTTACGTATTCGAACAAAGAGCTTGTTCGTCGTAATGAATGTTATAAGGTATAATTAAATAATAAATAAATATTACGGGACAATCATACACAAATCAACCTAGGCCCACGGTAAGCTCAATAAGGCTTGTGTTGTGGGTACTAGGCGACGATATATATTATAGATAAATACTTATAAATACTTATATACATATATAACATCCATAACTCAGGAACAAATATTCGTGATAAACACACAAATAAATGCCCTGACCGGGATTCGAACCCGGGACCTCCAGCTTCGTAGGCAGAGTCACTTCCAACTGTGCTACGGAGGCCGTTAAATTACATTAATTGGAAAGAAGCGCTGTCTTGACATTTGTGCAAGGCTTTAACTACGGCTTACTGCATTTGTAATTCAATAAACTTCGCGAAATTGCAAGTGTCAACGTTTTCGGTAACGAGAGGTTGAAAGGCAATCGCTCAATGATTACGATGACAGGCTGTATTCGTAATTGCCGGGCCGCAGGCGACGCTATAGTATTTTGCTTTATTCAACTTGTGCTGAACCTGAAATACAACGTCTACTTAGACTGATTTTTGGTTTAGTTAACTGTAGCATCTTTTTTTTCTAGTCGTAACACCATCGTACCAATAATTTGCATTCATGTGTCGCATTTGACTAAACTCCATCGATTTTCGTAGGTCAATAAATTTCTATAACCTTTTTTTTTTATGTAGCGACTCCGTTATTATGAGAAAACATTACGCATGTCATTGTGGAGACTTCATAAGACTTGCTTCGCTAGCAACTATAGTCGTAACATAAAAAATAGCATGCACAGTAGCAGAATGAAAAGATGACCTTCAACTGCCACAGCATTGAAATCAAGTCAAAAAGAGGCGACCATTTTACTCCACTTTATCAGTCTAAAGATACCCAAACTGAATTAAATTACTAGTATTCATTAGAAGCAGGCACTGTTACTACAGCCGAGAAATCCGGTTGTCTAACATGAATAACGTTGACGGCGGTTAGTAAACATTCGCGACTATTGTTGAGGTAAATACCAAATTGAGAACAGCTGAATTATAGGCAAATTCGTCGAATACCTATGCAAAACCGTTATAAGATTAATACGTACTGTAACATTAATTTAACCAGACGTGTCTACAATTTATCGGTGTGAACGTGCTTGCTTTAAAATAATTTCAATTAAAATTCTGAATGCCATAATAAATGGAAGAAGGTTGTGAAAAGGGCGAGTTTGGTAAACATAGATTACCATAAACGCGGGTCCACACAGATGCCCGCACTAGGTCAGCCGTACGCAACACACACCTGCCATTCGGTCATACGTTACTATAAAACGTGCCTGTAAAACTTCTTTACTTTACAAACTTCCTATCAGCAAATCATGCAACCTGAAAATAAGCCGTCTTTCTATCCTCTAAAGGTTAATTTTCTAGGTAACTCGCAAGCTTAACGACGCATTGCGAAAGTTACCAACGGGTTTAAAGCGTGGGATGGACGACTAGTAACATGCATCATGTTGTAACCGAACTGCGTTTGGAACCGTTTCCGGAGGCCTAAAATTAGATGTAACGATGTTAGGAGAGCTGTGTTCAGTGCAAAACCGTTTAATCTTACTGATGCATGGACTTCATTTAAAGTAACAGTAGTTCTATCGTCTATTACTGGCACCCTTTTTCATCTTTACTTACAGTTTGATAGAAAATAAATGGGAAGGTTACTTATAGGTTAATATTGTTATTAGGTATATGTCTTCATTAAGCAACGTCAATAGATACACTTTGTTGGATAAATATTGTACCTACTAATTGAAAAGTATAAATACCTAAGAATGAGTACTGTAATCGTTGTGGTTTAGATGTTGAAGGGTTGGATTTTTAAAGTGAAGAAGGCTTTAATTTAATTTTCATTACATTGCACAAAGTATCGCTGCTCACGAGCACCAGGCGCTAGAATCTTACGGTAGAACGGGAACCACCCATGTAGCAAAAATTGATTCGCAATTTCCTCTGACAAAGTGTAGACAGCTGAAGATTTATATCTACGGCCTATTTGGTACCGCTGGCCAATGACAACTATTACCTCGGGCGTATATGGCCGATAATGCTTCCCTAGCGGTACAGTGATACCATTCTGAATCCTGTGAACGTGCGCGTAATCTGTCGACGCGGCGGGAACCATGTTAATGATCTGGGAATAGACTGATAATGGGTATCGGGTATCGATATGCGAGTCCAATGGGAACTAGAAAGGAGACAACGTTGCTAAATAAGTTACCTAATTTCACTTAACATTAAGTCTAATTAAAATGATGAATGATGGAAACCAAACATCTAAATCACATTTTTGGCTGTGGTCTTCTAGGTAGAGTTACTTCCCCAATTAGATTGCTCTAAATGAGCGTTTCTCAAAAAAAAAGCCACTACATTTTTTCCGAGATTTTCTGCAACTTTTATATTAAGTATTTCTACTCGGAATACCTATATCCTACTCAGAATATCTATCCTAATAGTAGAAAGAAAATGTCCCGAAATTTCCATACATTTTTGAACTTTCCTATAGTGTACAAAGTAAGTATAATACATGGTAAATGGTAACACAATAGGAAAAATATCTTTGGGACATTTTTTTGTCCTACCAGGATCGAAAGAGCTCCTGATTCTGAGTGGAGATAGCATAAAACTCCTGGAAAAACTTACAATTAATAATAGTGGCATTTTTTTGAGAAACGCTCAAATATGAGCGATGTGATATTCCCCTGTGGCTCCCCCTATCGAATTTCATGGCACTTAAGTATAATGGTGAAATTACCTCAAGCCTGACGTATTAAAATCTCATAAAATGCGCGTAAGTCGCGTAACTCACAAACGTTATCTCGCCCTTTTGATTTTACTATTACCACTTTCTATTTACTACCGATGCCGTCCAAACAGAACGCAAGGACACTAAGCGCTGTCCGATAAGGTGGTTTACGGTGTCGCTGGCGTAGTTTACTGGCTTTCCCGGTCTTAGCTTTGTCTGATCGGCTACCGAAACTGTCTACCAACACTAAGAACTACAATAGTTCTTATTACGCAGCCTTAAGACCCAACGTGCCCTCGTGCGTAAAGTAGGCTACGCATTTGTCGAGTAGCTCGTAACGCGTTGCCGCGTTATCTATTTTATTATTCTCTTGTTTTACAAGTTTTCAGTTTTGCTTGGTTCTTGTAAATTGCGACATTACAGCCGCCAGTTTTGTTGTTCAAAATTTACTTTAGAATGCAAAATTATACTAAATTGAGCAACAATGTAGGTAACATAATCCGTTGTTGGATATTTATAGCTGCTTCGATTTATAATGTTGCGGCGAAGATATATAATAATTAGGGTTAGTCGATTGCAATACAAATACGGATGTAATTTATGTCTTAACAGATAATTGCATTGAGCGAGTCAAGTAGCGTAGGACGACGGTACATGGATATGTATTATGGTTAATGCGAGCTTCCTCTACCGCATGCTCATGTGTGGGCTCGCCTGTATATCTGCACTGTGATGGTATTAACAACGATTACCGACAACTCGGACAAACCAGTATAAGGCTGGTCTCCTCTTATACAAAGTCGTAACGGATGACGGTCTAGTTAAACTAGTGGCAACCAGGGAGGTGAGGCGAAACAGCTTCTAAATAGCATGGAAGTACGCAGAGTCATTAGCAGCACTTTTTGCGGCCTACAAAAAGAAATACCATTTGATCCTAGCTATGGGACTTGGTTAGTAATCGTTTATCCTATTTGTTTAAATGTCACAAAAAAACTAGTATTTATGTGGTGCTGTAAACCCAGTCGTTATTGTTGTTTATGAATTTGTGAGCAAAAAACTTCAATGTACAGAATATTATCGTATTTATACGTATTTTTCGGTAGCTACGGTAGCCTAGTGGTTCAGGCATGCGGCTGTCAAGCGGCGGTCGTGGGTTCGAATCCCGGCTCGTACCAATGAGTTTTTCGCAACTTATGTACGGAATATTTACCGTTAGCTTTTCGGTGAAGGAAAACATCGTGAGGAAACCGGTCTAATCCCAATAAGGTCTAGTTTTCCCTCTGGGTTGGAAGGTCAGATGGCAGTCGCTTTCGTAAAAACTAGTGCCTATGCCAAATCTTGGGATTAGGTGTCAAAGCGGACCCCGAACTCCTTTAGGGCACAACCGGGAATAACGCTAGGAGGATGATGATACGTATTTTTCGGTAAAGTTTTTTGTTGAACAAAAAAAAAGCTTGTCTTGCGACGCAGTCGAGAACAACGCAATGTCATACGTAGGTATAGATGAATTATCGAGAACATGGAATTGCATTTGTAGTGGTTGTACCGTTTGCAACAAAAGGAGAATAATTTTCTCTTAATTTAATAATGTAACTTACACTTAGTCGTACGGGCTGACACAAAATTATTCTGATAATTGTGAGAATACAATAAAATCAGACGTAAAAACATAAGCACAACGTAAATAATATTCACAATTTGACACTGACATTATTTTGGTATTTACTTCTTCAATATATAACAAACCTCTTTTTATGCTGATAGTACGAGAAAATAGAAAATTCAAATATAGAATAGAATACAATACTACTACATATGTGTAAACTACAGTCAGGAAGAAGCAGCACTTTGAAGAAAACTCCAACAACGCTTTATGATTTTATTGAAATACTCTTTATAATGAAACAGGTACACTTATTAACTTTTAACATTTATTGATACACCGTTACACCGTTGACGATCAGCACCAGAATGCCCACCCGGGCACCAACTTCTGGTCAAGCAATCCCCGTTACAATCGTCACCGCTCACTGGATTAACTGACTTCTCCCTTCCGTTCTTTTTTTACTTTCGCATACACGCATTTAAAAAAAAAAAAAAACCAAATACCCCTCTTTTATTGAGTTGCCAACCTTAAAAACATAGCTAGTCTTAATAAAATGAATCGAACCTTACATATGCAATTCCATGCTCTCGTTAATTTATCTATATGTCACCGTTAGATTGTGAAAACCGTCAGTTTATAATCTTACCCGTTATATTGTAAACTGACGGAATATTGTGAACTGCCAAAATAATTCATAATTTTACGCATTCATTTTCGTTAGTTTATAAACTAACAATGGCATATCGTCAAATTGTGAACTGAATCAAATTTGCCTAATTCGGAACGCAACCTGTGCGCTGATTGGTTAAACGAATTATTCCGCTTGCAGCAGTTTCCACTTACGTCATAACATGATTGTTTTTTTTTTGTTATTCAGACATTAGTTTCAAAGTTTATATACTAACGAAAAATATTGCGTTAAATTGTGAACGGTTTTGGCAGTTCACAATATTCCGTCAGTTTACAATTGTTAGAAACGTAGTTATTCCCAGGGTTCCTGTTGTAAATTATACTCACGAAGACTAGTAAATATAAAGTTTATTCATAGACACATTACTATAGAATTAACAGAATACAAATTGTCACACAACTTCTCTATCTGACAGCTAGTCGACGACTGCCCGCACCAGAGGGGTAATCACGTAACGTTCCGAACGCGCGTCGGTACGATTTAACTGTCAATTTTCTATGTAAAAAGTGACATTTAGATCTACCCGACGTTCGTACAATGCGTCACGTGATCGACCTACTGGCCCGCGCTTTTATGAACATTATACATTTTAATAGTATTTGATGAGATGAATAGGACCAAAATTACAGAATGTATTAAATAGCTAACAGACGGCCATTCTGCCGTGGGGATGACCCCATCCCCAACTCCGCTCGGCCATTCACTGTTAGGTATGACCTCATGCCTTGATTTGTTTATACACCATAAATTAAAATATGTTGAGAAGCATTGATTACAAGATTTCTACTTATTTTACATTACATTTTTAACTGTACTTATTTGATCTTATTCTAGTATATATAACATAAATCTAACATCATTAATGATAGATATTTTCCAGAGTTCAAGAAATCAGTCCACAGTGTTATGTATATAAATAATTATCTATTTCACATTTTAACTGTACCCATTTATTTATCTCATTCTAGTGTAGCACAGATCTAAATACAAACAATGATTGATATTTTTAAGACTTCAAGAATTATATATCTATAAACTTAATAAAAATTAAAATTATCACACAGTTTATAATTACTAAGTGTAATTAATTAGTCCAAACCTGTCCAAACACTAGAGTCACACTAGGGGCACACAATTTATAATCTAAGGACATTTCAGTGGATAATCATCATTAGTGTTCACGCTTGGGAACTTCATTAGGTATCACACTTGGGGTCCATTGTTATCTACTTGTATTGGCCACACTAGGGGCTAACAGTAACACTTTAAGGATTCTCATTAATTTCAGTGGATAATCATCACTAGTGTTCACGATTGGGAACTTCATTAGGTACCACACTAGGGGTCCATTGTTATCTACTTGTATTGGCCACACTAGGGGCTAACAGTCACATTTGGGGATTCTCATTAATTTCAGTAGATAATCATCATTAGTGTTCACGCTTGGGAACTTCTTTTGGTACCACACTTGGGGTCCATTGTTATCTACTTGTATTGGCCACACTAGGGGCTAACAGTCACACTTGGGGATTCTCATTAATTTTAGTATATAATCATCATTAGTGTTCACGCTTGGGAACTTCTTTTGGTACCACACTTGGGGTCCATTGTTATCTACTTGTATTGGCCACACTAGGGGCTAACAGTCACACTTGGGGATTCTCATTAATTTCAGTAGATAATCATCATTAGTGTTCACGCTTGGGAACGTCATTGGGTACCACACTTGGGGACCATTGTCATCTACTTATATTGGCCACACTAGGGGCTAACAGCAACACTCAGGGTCGTATTTCATCATTCTCTCACTGCTATCTATGCTGTAAGGGTCATATTAGGGAAAATAGTGGTAAGTGTATACGATGTAAGTCAGTTAATTAATAAATATATAAATGACTCAGATAATAGATGTAGTCAATTACCCTGAAAGAGAATCGTCAGTTGTGGAGCTTATTTCATCAGTAACAGCCCAAGTAACACAGAAGCGCTGTATATGATCTGAAAACCTGTCCACAATATAATCCTAAGCTGTACAAGCCTGCTGAATAAGAGCATTAGAGGCGCCTCTAATGCTGATATAACTCTGATTTGGGCACAAATTAAACAGCTATTAGCTGAATAACTGTAACCAATGACATTATAACAGCATTATTTGAGCATTATTAAAGGTAACAGGCAACCCAAGAGCTGAACATTGACTGATTATGAGAGTATGTGTTAAACATTACACAGTACAATGGCTGAATAGCAGAGTGTGTGTTACCTATTTTTCAGCACAAACTACCAGCCAGGATCTTTTTAACGCTTCTATGGATTTGAGGAATCACAAGTGGCAGCATTGTGAATATTTTTCACTCCTCTACGACTCCATTATTTTCATAAATGTCGTAACCGTTTGCGTGAACCACATTTCGTGACAGTGTTTGTGTGGAGCAATAGTTCGTAAATATAAAACTACTTGATTTTTTTTCTCCATGTACGTAAAATTCGAATGGGAAAGAGAGTTTATTGTCAAATAGTATATGAATATAGATGAAAACTTTCACGCGCTCTCAAAATATTACTGTTTACTTAAAAATTAAAGCAAAAAAAATAGGTTGATGATATGATGAAAAATAGGAATATTTTTATTTTGAACTTGTAATTTGGCGGGAGCCAGTTTACTTATAAAATCATTTGATTTTCTTTTCAAATCCAGTTGTTAGTTTCGTTGGCTAAAGAAATATTAATTGTTACTATTATATTACGGTTAAATTAGACCCCACAAAATGGCTGCAATTCAATGTGCACTGTACTAATCACAATTAAATGGTATGGGCTGTTTAAGAATCCACTTGTGAACCACCAATAAACCTTAGAGGCGCTGAGAAAATGAGTCTTCCGATCTTATTAAACTGCATTAGTAGATTTATTGCCGACGCTAGTATAAGTATTCAGCTTTAACGGGGATCATGGGTAACATGTGACCTAATCTATAGCAGTTTACAGTAATTTAGCATCATATTGATCATATTGATTCACTTATAGTGAAGATGTGGGCTATATAAGTGCTATTATAAGATTGCGTGTAACAAGCTGATTACCAGTATTAAAGTTCTACTCTATGCAACTAGACGCATTATATCATTGTTAATTGAAGTCACAGAATAACTTACTGCATTATAGTACTTCACATGTTCTATCTTAGAATGCAAGCATTATAAGGGTACACTTTTGTCATTTAATTCAGAATATAGCTTAGTTTAAATCCATGAAAATGCTTATTTGCTGCTGAAAGTACCATTGATTGCTAAGAGCTGTATAATACTGAACTGTATAACTATATTAATGTTTGCAACATTACAGTGTTGTCTCCGTGACGCTTAATAGCATTACTATACAGGCGAAAGCTTAATTTTCAGCTATTGTCGTTGGATGCTAAAGTTACCGATGTGGACATCTGTTACGTCCTATAATGCAGTATTGTGCTTTTTGGGAGCCATCGTTATCCACGGTTTTAAGTAGTCTGCCGGGAAAATATTGCGCTACGCACGATATACCTGTAATTATCTAGGACGCGTGTTATCTGAAAGGGTCCCCGAAACTTTGAGGCTATCATCTTACTTTGCCTTTTTCTGTTTTATGATTGAGAATCATAACAAGATCGTCCTGCTGAAATACTTAAGTGGATGCTTTATTTTTGTCAAAACGTGGTGGCACCAGTAATGGATACTTTAAAGAGGTCGTGTATTTTCATTAACAATAAAATAATAATGTTTACACTTTAAACAATGATTACGATCGAAAACTATAAAATATATTCGTAAGAAATGAAACATTAGCTTTTTACTAATTGAAGAGACATCTATAGATTTATAGGAAAATTTAGAAAAGCAAAAATATGTCAAATCTCCAGTTATGGACACTTCTCGAGACCCAGTAATGGACCGACGCCTATAATGGATACCCCAATAATGGACAATAGGATTATGCAATGATTTGGTATAGATCCTTTTTATTCTGGCTTATTTACGGGACAGGAAAATTCGTATATCGTGAAATAAAACGTAAAAATTCCAAATGAAAGTATTTTAGGTGTATTTTCCTGTAAGGTACCGAGTAATTTATAAACAAACAGTCACAACTTGGATCAGAAACAGAAGCAAATATGTGAAACGCGTTAAAGTTTATATCTCATTTGCATTTTATTATTTTTCAATGTAAGTATAATACTTTTAAGACTGATCGATTTTGATGTTTTTATATGATTTCAATTGAAAGCGGCATAATGAGTCATGCGTTTACTTATAAGGTGGGTGGCGACCACGTACCGGAAGGCGCGGCGTTAGTAAGCCTCCCACAAGCTGGACTGATAAAGGTCGCGGGAGTCCGGTGGCTGCGGGTGGCGCAGGACCGTTCACATTGCAACTCTTTGGGGGAGGCCTATGTTCAGCAGTGGATGTCTTTCGGCTGATATGATGAGGCGCAATTAATGCATGCTTTTACAGGTACACGCGATATTAGCTTAGTTCCCTTGAATCTAATGTGTTCATTCGACATGTTCATTCTAAGAATTTTTACCTTTACGAACTGGTAAACTCCCTGAAGAATTGAATATTCACTTCCAGGTCTCATACACATATTTCCGGGTACAAAAAGTAGCCCTTGTGTGTCCTTCAAAATATTTAACCCTTCTTCCAATACTGTGTCGTGGGCGACATGTAAGTTAATCTTTTCTAGCTCGGAGTCATCGCAATATAATATTAAACTAGAACTTGTGTTATATACAACTACCGTTCAGTCAATGATTGCCCGATTAAAACATCAGTTTCTAATAGATGATCGTCCACAATGTACGCTACAATATTAGCCTCAACTGCGTCGACCACGACATAAACATTGGTTTTACCTATCGGTACTATACTCCCAAAAGCAAATCCTTTAATTAAGGGGAGACCTGACTTTACTATAGTCACAGAATAAGTAATAGTACTACGTACAGAAGGTTCTCTGTTAACAAACTCCCTGTTTAGGTACGCCAAACGTGCCTAAACGTGGCCATCCCTTTCTATCGCATGCAACGCGCTGCAACCCGTGCGAGCGTCCCGTCCCAACGCGTGGCAGCTACTGAATAGATAGAGCCCTTGTAAGGGGCGACCGGCATGTACTTGTAGCGATAAACACAAATCGCGAGTGAGCCGCGCCTGCTATAGTGAGATGAGTCTCACCTGCCACTGATTTGCGAATAAGGGTGCATTCACTACCAAAATCAATGTATGGGGATAGTTTAACTCCATTTAAAGTAACAGATTTAAAATAGTACCTAAAGTATTTAAAGTATTTTTGATTTTTTTTTTTTTATTATTAATAACATCGTTATACGTCGTCACATTATTGTATTATAATTACATTCATGATTTTGTTATTATATTTATTTATTCATTTTACTTACCTATATGTAAGTGTCATGTTTTCATGTTATATTTATTTATTATTAAATAATGCATAGTTCCTGTCATCAGGGAAGGTTCTAATTATTTTCTTTTGCCAATCACGCCAGGTCATGTTTAGCGTACTAAGACCCTGGAACCATTTCTTTGCATGACCTGCTAATTTTGTAATGGCGTAGAAAATAATCTGTTTTTCACTCCATTTATAAATTTTAGCGGTTTCATTATCCTTGCGAATCCAATTTATAGCCGATTGTTCATTAGCATCTGGGTTATATTCGGGAATCACATTTTGCGCCCCTTCAAAGTGGTGATCGGTGTTATGAAACAAACGTGAAAGTTCTCTTATAACGTCGATGTCACGGCGCGGTGTTGCATACGATCTTCTCTTACGCTTTGAGTACTTGCTTAGCCGTGGTTTTGGGCGCGATGATCTTTCGAATGCAGTCGATGAAAGTGAATCATCAAATGATGATGTGTTAGATTGGGAACTACGCCGTCGTTTCGTACTTTTTGAGTGTCAATTTTTAATATACTTGTAGTATAAGTCATCCGAGCGTCGTCTTCGAGATCTGCTACGGTTAATAGTTTGTCGTTTATGACGGCGGCGTTTATTACGCAAACTTGTCACAGACCGAATGGGCAGATCATACCGAATTTTTCTGCGACTGCTGCGAGACTCTTTAGTTCGCCCACGATCACGTAAGAGACGCCGGGGTGGTGGCGTATAGCCTGACGCTTCCGTTTGTTGTATGGGTTCTGACATGACTGACACGTTTCTGGTATGGGTGGAGACTATGTATGCATCCACAAAGTAGCAAAACAAGATAACAGGTAGGTATATACAAAAATGAGTGAGTGAATGTGTGTGTGTATGAAGGAAAAGGAAGAAAGTAAAAGGGGTCGGTGAAGGAGAGAGGAAGAGAAGAAAACAATAAAATGTATCATTACGCAATGAGTAGGTAGCTACGTGTAACTGAACGTTGTCACCCTATTTTTCTTAAAGTATTAATTAGTTTATATAAGTTGTATTTGTATTGTTCTAATTATTGTTTTTCTTTAATTTTTTTTTTTTTTTTTTGACGCTTAGAACATAATTATTGTAGGTACTTAATGGAATTTAAGCAGCGTCAGCTGCGGTCATAAATACATGAAATAACAAGAAACACACACACAACAAAACAAAGGGTATACAAATAAACCCCAGAACGGCCAGAACCCAATCATGTATTCAAGTAAATTTTTCTAATACTCGGCCGGGGATCGAACCCGGGCTCTCTTACACACGCACGCCACCAGACGTACTATGTGCTTAGTCTTTGTTATCATAAACGTAGAAAGCAAAGAAACCGACACAAGCCCGGTCGGTACCCTACCTACTTCCGGCGGCTGTTGGTAGGTACGCTTTGCGATGACCATATTGACCTACTTACAACTTTTGTTAGTGCACCCTCAGATGTACTATAAAAGTACATAATTACCACACCCCCCGTTAAACATGTTTATAAAATAAAAAGTGAGCTTATCATTTCAAATCAGACACTTTTGTTTAGTTCTAGAGGTGATTACGCTTGTTTATAACACCTACTGTAATGTGAGTATCACCATTGCTCGCCACATTTAACTTTCAAGGCAAGTGACGTATAACCTACACACTTCGTTCTTAATTCTCGATACTAAGATTGTAAAATAATGTAATTGACATCTTTGTAAGTAAATATACAAACCAATTATGTAGTGATTCACATTATAATAAAGAGGTTACATACCAGCAGATTTTCTCTAAGGTTTTTACCACTTCTGAAATGTTAGAAACGTAGTTATTCCCAGGGTTCCTGTTGTAAATTATACTCACGAAGACTAGTAAATATAAAGTTTATTCATAGACACATTACTATAGAATTAACAGAATACAAATTGTCACACAACTTCTCTATCTGACAGCTAGTCGACGACTGCCCGCACCAGAGGGGTAATCACGTAACGTTCCGAACGCGCGTCGGTACGATTTAACTGTCAATTTTCTATGTAAAAAGTGACATTTAGATCTACCCGACGTTCGTACAATGCGTCACGTGATCGACCTACTGGCCCGCGCTTTTATGAACATTATACATTTTAATAGTATTTGATGAGATGAATAGGACCAAAATTACAGAATGTATTAAATAGCTAACACAATATAACGGGTAAGATTATAAACTGACGGTGTTCACAATCTAACGGTGACATATATATGGCAACAGTTTGCTATATAATTAAGTAGGTAATATTGTAACTGTCAAATTCATAGCATAATATTGTATTGACTCTTCAAAATTAATGTCGTATAGAAGAATCTTAAAACTAAGATACCTACATAGATACAACGCACAAAGACTTCATTAGTACGCCAAAAGAAAAACTATACATTTATTGAAGTAAGTACCTACAACAAAATCACAACTATTGGGATTCTCTTATTTGAGGAACCTCGACGACGACGAAAGAAGAAAATTCAACAAAATAATACCTAATTGACAACCACTTACATGATCAATGGTAAATAGAATCCCCACTCATAATGCCTTGGCGCTCGTTTTCAGTGCTATTGCATGAACAACGTGTTTTCACTTTCAATCGAAGTAGTGACGTCACACGATGACTAAAACTTGACTTTTATTTTTAAAGCCAAGAGTCTAAAGTACGCCGTGGGTGTGAAATACCCGCATTACCTTTTTGTTTCTCTTGAACTCATTTGTTTATCGATTTCCTACATGAGTTGATATTTAGAAATCGTTCTTGGAACTTTCTTGACCAGCTACTCAGAGGAAATAATGTTGCATTGTAATGTGAAACTTAAACTGTTACTGAAAGTATATGCTGCAGTATATCTCTCACCACATCCGCGCCTACTAGTAGTAATTCACTTAGCACTACCCGCCTTGTAATTTCGATAGGGAACGCAGCTGATTATTGCGTTTGAAAGCGGATGCACGGGCTAATAATAATCCAAATAAGCCAAAGCACTATCATTTGAGACAAGAAAACTGTTCGCACGGTGCGAACGCAACCTTACGTGGATTAGGGCCGCTACAAACTGACGCCTAGAACCGGCGACAAAAACTTCATAAACTTATAAACTGAGCTTGTTTTCAGCTACAGCTTCTGAGCGATACACATCATGAATACGTATTTTCGATAACATTCATTGTTCTGCAGCCTAGCGTTGAGCCAATGCTGAATCCCGTTGACAATGCCGCATTCTGTTTAAGAGCAGACACTTTAGCACCAACGCAAAGTAAAACGGCCAAGAGCATCAACTAATTCTTATGTTACGTAGGAACTTAACCTAATGTCGCCACCGATTTTGGCAGTGCGAGCGACGATTTGTGTTTCAATTATGATTAGACATGGCTTGGTCTAATCATTATATTCTGTAGTCGCTTGAGATAATCGCCAGCGGACCCCGTCGCCGAATACAACTAATGAGGATTACGAATGTAGAATCGGTTTGCACTGTTTGAAGCAGTGTCTAAGGATAAATGAGGATGCAGTGCAAGAGGGAATAAAGCTGAAACTTTGTTAAAACGGCCATGTACGCGCGCTCTTACGCTGTCATTTCAGCCTGACAAGTTCCTGACACGACTCGTGTTAATATCGCGTATAATTTGAGGACGTAGTGTAATGCCTCCAAATTGGCATGTTTGCTCGAATGATTTCTCGTTGCTCCCCCGCCGCTTTCCGCGAAGAGCTAAGTGAATATTGCGGGTTCGCGGCAATTTGTCGTAAATGCCGTTGTTGCGAGCCAAATTGATTCCGCATGAGTTGACGTAACGTTGCGACCTTATGCTAATAGCATTTCAGCTTGTTGTAATATGTACATCGCAGATTAAATATGTTCAAACGTCATCATCATCATCATCATCATCATCATATCAGCCGAAAGACGTCCACTGCTGGACATAGGCCTCCCCCAAAGAGTTCCAAAGTGACCGGTCCTGCGCCACCCGCATCCAGCGGACTCCCGCGACCTTTACCAGGTCATCAGTCCACCTTGTGGGAGGCCTACCAACGCCGCGCCTTCCGGTACGTGGTCGCCACTCGAGAACATTTCCGCCCCAACGGCCATCAGTTCTACGTGCAATGTGCCCCGCCCACTGCCACTTAAGCTTAGCGATTCGGAGGGCTATATCGGTAACCTTGGTTCTGCTGCGGATAGCCTCATTTCTGATGTGATCACGTATGTTCAAACGTATCCGTAGACAATTCGAAGTATTAGTATTTGGCATAACTTATAATAGGCAAACCGGTGATAATAGAGTTCTATGACGCCAAACAGTGCGCAGACGTCCTGGTACCTTACCTTCCCTTAGATTGCCTTGCATAACTCTGAAAAAACAGCGATCGATACGCAACTAACATTAAAGCGAAATAGTAATGAAAAATATCTGAAACGGGGTCCGACCGACTTTAAATTACCCTGATGTTAAAACACCGCTAAATTTTACATAGTTTCAAAAGTCTTACATATGAACACTACAAGGTACGACGACATCTGTTATAGTATGAATGGTCGCTGTACGAAAACTAGACGTGTCCGATTACCGATCACACATATGATGTAGCTAATTATCGCTAATATCACACCTTTTATGGATCGCACTGGCCTTCCATTCACTCTGTTTACAGCTTATGACAGACTGTTTATGCAGTACAAGTAACCAGTACCATGACTTGAAGCGAACACAAACAAGCTACACAATATGACTAGTATTCAATTATATCCATCTAACACGGTTTGATGGATATAATTGAATACTAGTCGTTTACGTTATCCAACTCCTATAATTCGGCTTTATGACTGACGGTGGCATCTTCCTTACCTATGCAGACTGACTGACTTTTTAAACACGCCGTCGACGCAAGTTTGTGTCAAATGAAATGACGTGTAAACTAACACAATCGCTCGTCGACGGTGCGCTTAAAGCCCTTAGGGTCTATGCAGACTGCGTTTTTTAAGTGTCACTCACACAGTTCTAACTTTCTGACTTGACCTCTCAATAACAACTGCCGGAGATCCAAAATGATCTGTACTGAAACAGCTACTTTCACTGTGCGTTCTATTGCGGCCATTGACGATGCCCGGTCATCTTGCGCGTTACGCACATTGCATAATTCTATACGACTTTGAGGAATTAGCGTCTGTAGGCTGAAGCTGTCCAAATAGGTACCTCCCATTGTGTTTCCCAATCTCGTTTACATTCCAATTCATATGAGTTCTTACCTTTGGATTAAGTTAACAAGTTTGTTGTGTAATTTACCTACTATCGCTTAGAAGTGGACAATTCTTATGCGGAGAATAAATACATGAGAAAATTGATCACACTCTCTTTGACTTGGCGGTTTGGTTGAAGGTCTATCTATGACTACAGATATTTTGGGCAGCGGTGAAAATTGTTTCGCATCTCTTTTTTAGAGATTTTGACACACATCCATAGATCTATCCACAGTGCTTATTTCCTTAACTAATCTTGTTATTTTGTTGTTCGCAGGCGAAATCTGAAGAGCAGCTGGCATGCGAGAAGGAATGGCTGATGGCGGGGCACATGTGGCTCGCGCACCGCGGGGGGTTCACCGCCGTGGTGCGGGAGGGGGACGCGGACGCGGGCCGCGCCAGGGTGCGCGTGCTGCAGACCGGGGAGGAGCTCACCGTCGACGAAGACGATCTGGAGAAGGTATGTAGTTGGAATTCCACCGGTCCGTAGGCTATAGCATAGCAGCTGGGATGCCAGGAGTGGCTGAAGGGACACATGTGGCTCGCGCACCGCGGGGGGTTCACCACCGTGGTGCGGGAGGAGGGATGGGCCGCGCCGTCGTCGTACTCAACCCAGAGACTTCCTCTGTCATGTACCAACAGTCGTGCACTGCACGAGTGATTGATAGTCCTTCCAAATTGCTATTGAACTTCATCATGCCCCCCTTGTTCAGGCCAACCCACCCCATATGGAGCGCTGCGAGGACATAGCATCCCTGCGCTGCCTGAACGAATGCGGCGCGCTCAACGTGCTCCGCTCGCGGCACGCGGCCGGGCTGCCGCACGCTCGTGCTGGCCATGCTCTCCTAGTACTAGGGCCGCTTAAACGCGCCTCGCCTATCTACACTGAAAAGGTAAATGACATGATACTTAAACATAGCGTCCTTGCGCTGCTTGGACAAGTGCGGTGTGCTCAATGTGCTCCGCTCGCGGCATATAATCAGGCTGCCCAACGCTCATACGCTCATGCTCTCCTAGACTAAGACCATCTACACCTCGTCTATCTACACTTTGTAACAGTACTGGGCCTTTTTTACGTTTGGGAAATGCATTTACGCGTCCCGACCGGTCGGGGGACCAGGGCGGGTGTGACGGACCAATCGCGGCAACCGCCTTGGACTACCATCCCACCTACCAATTGTCCTGACTCCTGAGTGCTGACTCCGCCTTGTAGAGGAACCGTATGCAACAGTGCTAGGCTAGCTCTGCTTTCTAAAGCCCGTCATTCCAGAGAAACCACTTCAGCACCAGCACCACTGATGTTCTTCGTTGTGTTCGATGTGTAGTGACTTAGGCCTCGGATGTATGTTTCAGGTGGCGGCGATGTTCCGCGGCTGCCGCGCCGACGACATGCCGCCGCATGTGTACGCGGCTGCGCAGTCCGCTCACCGCTGTATGCTGGCTTCGCGACGCGATCGTGCCATCGTCTTCTTGGGGAGGTACGATCGGTTCAAACTACTGGAGAGTTATGGTTGCTTGGGCATTTAAGCGGCAAAATGTTTAAACATTTATCTCTTAAGAAATATGCAATCCGCGATCGTGCCATCGTCTTCTTGGGGAGGTACGATCGGTTCAAACTACTGGAGAGTTATGGTTGCTTGGCCATTTAAGCGGCAAAATGTTTAAACATTTATCTCTTAAGAAATATGCAATCCGCGATCGTGCCATCGTCTTCTTGGGGAGGTACGATCGGTTCAAACTACTGGAGAGTTATGGTTGCTTGGGCATTTAAGCGGCAAAATGTTTAAACATTTATCTCTTAAGAAATATGCAATCCGCGATCGTGCCATCGTCTTCTTGGGGAGGTACGATCGGTTCAAACTACTGGAGAGTTATGGTTGCTTGGCCATTTAAGCGGCAAAATGTTTAAACATTTATCTCTTAAGAAATATGCAATCCGCGATCGTGCCATCGTCTTCTTGGGGAGGTACGATCGGTTCAAAATTCTGGAGGTTTATGGTTGCCTGGGCATTTCAGCGGCAAAATAACGTATGCGGAGTGAAATTTGGACAAAGTTCAACGCCGTAATAAATTAATAAAAACCAGTTATTTTTAGAATTACAAATGCTTTTATAATAATTTATTTAACAAAGTTTAATGTAAAAAAAAGTTCACGCCCATGCGAGATGCTTTACGGCAGTTCTGTGGTACTTTGTCCATCGCTGTCGAAAATACAGATTCTGGAATTTTATTCATCTCTGTTTTTATTTTTCGAATCAAACTTTGTACATTTTTAGGACGAAAATTATTGCAATACACTCGCCTTTTTAAATTTGCCCAAAAATCTTCAATAGGGCGAAGCTGTGGATTTGATGTCTTCGGCACAAACGGGATCTTTAGCTCCGCCATTTTGGTTAGAGTTTTTTTTCGCATAATGGCTTGAGGCTAAGTCCGGCCAAAATACTACATTTTCTCCTCTATGACTTGTTTTTATAAAATCCCGCACTATAGGCAAGCAACGCTCTATGTATCGATCAGCGTCCACAGCTAAACCAGATTCAAAGAACACGGGCTTAGACATACCGCGAGGACTGATGGCAAGCCATAGTAAAACTTTTTTAGGGAACTTAGTATGCTCGACATATTTTACGTTTTCTTCAGTTGGACCATTGGTGTTTTCAATATAGTAATTGCCTTGCCACTCATTTCAATCTAACGTGAAATAGGACTCGTCGTCCATAACGCATGTGACGTTATTTTCAGCGTAAAATATTTCATTAACCAATTTACGTAGTCGCTTTTTCTGAGTCGTTTTTTGACTTTCGAACACGGTTGGCTTAACTTTTCTGGAACGTTTATTAATGCCCATGTCTGTAAGATATTTTTTAACCGTTTTACCGTCACATCTAAATTTCCTTCCGAGCTCTCTATACGATTTAGCGACTCGGCCGGCCGTCATTTTCTGATGTCGAGCTCGCTCAGAAAACTTGCTCAAACTGCTATGGTTTCCAGAACCGTGCTTTCTAATAGTGGTTTTCCGCAAGGAAAAGGACGAGACAATATTATAAATTGTGCTTCGACTCTCACCCATCTCTACAAAATGTTCCACCACCTTCGATTTCGGCCATAGGGGATGTGAACTGTAGAAATTACATACAGTTTCACGACGTCGTTCTTGTCGACTAACCATAGTTACAAAATTTATGAACCAATCCTCACGAAACTTACCAAAGTGATTGACAGACATATAGACGTTACAATGACAGTTATACATAATTTTTGTTTTAATTTATTTTTCACATTTTACATAGCCAAACTTTGTCTAAATTTCACTCCGCATACGTTATTTAAACATTTATCTCTTAAGAAATATGCAATCTTGGCGTGCCCCGGTTCTACGTAAAACGCCAGTTATTGGACTCCCTTTGATTCGCGTAAATATCTCTAATAATTATTCAATAACCAGAATGTGCCTCGTGACAGACGCTGCTTTAGATGTTTACCTACAGTTCAATCATGATATATACCTGTAATTAAAGGTTTTGGCATTAGAATAAAATATAATAGATACTTGTTTATCCCAGAAAAAAACAACAATAGCCTAAATAAAGAAAGTTTCAGAGAGACAATGTACGAGTAGTCACGAAATGTTTCCATATTAGTTATAACTATATGATCAAGCTCGCCAGCTGAAACAGTCTTATTATTTGTTCAAAATTAACAATAACATTCCTTGTAGTACGTAAGCTAAATTATTATAACATTTGCACTAGTAATTCATATCAGAGCGTATAACAGTGTAAATATATGCACCTATAAAACGCGTTTCTAATGCACAATTTACAACCTAGCTTTAGGACTTAATAGATAATTACTTTTGTCGTAAATTGCTACTGCCGATCGTATCGTAACCCGTCTGGATAATATCCTTTATTACTTACCACTTTATTGTACAAATCAATTTCAGTCGTAACTCATTAACTCAAGGCTCATTTTTGATTAACCGTCACTTTGTAGATGTTAATCCTGGGCCGTGTACCTAAAAGGCGTTAAACTAGAAATTATAGCAGAATGTGATAACAAAATTGGCTTCAAGTTGCGCATAGATCATTGATATTCTCCGTTCGTACTCAAATATTGAACATATACCTTATGACAAGGATATAAGACTTATTTTCGTATATCATGTCGATTCTGTCACTTTGTATGGTAGTCATTAGCGTTTGTTCTGGGATAATCTTTTACATATTAATAAAGCATAAATATAATGATGTCTTTCAAGGTTGGTTTTGAAAGATGATTTAATGATGAGCAATTTTTTATTTTGGTATGAGTCTTGATGCAAACCTGTTTCTCTTTCATAAACAACTTATTAGGTAGCAATTTGACGAACTGCGCAATTAGATTTTCCCACTATCTTGAATAACATAAATTTACATAACTAACAGTTACCTTTGACGCAGATTTTTAAACTAAGTAAGATATTAATTTTCTAGCGGCACTTCTCCTGGTTATGATTTTTCACTATATGATCAATTGATCAGCTGCATCAACTACTGCTTTTCGCTCCTAACTTTTTTGAATGCCATGTTGGTGACAAACAAACGCACGCTCCGCCTAACGATCACCGCTCCGCCTAAGGACGCTTTATACTCCAGGGGTGTCACATGCGCATTGCTGACCCTAAACTAATCAACTATTATATACTAACTACAACTAGGTATTACTTGTTTTTGATGACAGGTCAGGCTCAGGCAAAACATCTGCCATGCGGCACTGCATCTGGTACTTGGCGAGCGCGTATCCTGCACAGGGCTCCAAGCTAACTCCAGAGCGACTGAGCGCCGCTATGGATGTTCTTCATATGTTTGGGTCCTGTCGGTAAGTTCCTGAAAAATTACATATGTTCACCATTCGTCAGCCTGCTTTTTAGCCGATCCCTCATGGAGGATTGAAACCTGCTTTTGTCCTCCATGCAGCTAGGTTCCTCGTCAAACGAACTGCATTAAATGTTTCTCTAAATCAGGCATTCGTCGTTATTCGGTTCGAATCCCAGCCATCAACATCACCATCAGCGCATATTACACAGGGTCACATCGGAGACCTGATCAAAAATGATGAAGAATTCACGCAGTTATTTATTTATTAAAAAAAAACTACTTTATTGCAGAGCATACTAGAAAAAGTACAAATGGCGGACTAAATCCCGTACCTGAAGTATTCGTTACCATTTCACCAATGTGCTAGGTCACAGGATAGGACACAAATTTAATTCTAATAATGTTTGTTGCAGCACGGGCTCCAACCCGCACGCGTCGCGCGTGGTGTCACTGTTGTCGCTGGACTTCGAAGGCGGCGGCGCGCTGGTGTCCGCCTCCGTTCAGACCCTCCTCCCGGACCTGCGCCCGGGGCATGCGAGGCTCACCGCGTTACATACGTCAGTATAGCATACACATATAACCTTAAATTCTAAGCAAGATGGTTCTAATTTTAACAACAGCCTTTGAACTTTTTGTTCATTTCAAATTTACACCATTATAACCATACCATTGTTTAGGCGTAACCGTTGTAGATTAACTGTCGAAAAAGGTGCAATTGTGAGCCCTTATGTGCGGTGCTCACGGATTGTCTTCTTTGTCCAAATAATAATAGTATCTTCTTGAATCAACGTGAACTTGCACTGGTTCTAAGGTCTCTTTAGCTTTAGGCACAGTTTCGCGAAAAGCCGTCTTAGGTATAGAGGAACACGATAAAGTGAATATTTTATGGAGGAGGACTCCTCGTATGGACTCTTATTGTGATATTAGGAATCTCTCACACCGTTGCTTAAACTCTTAACCAATTACCAGGTTATTCCACGGCTGCGACGGCCGTCTCCGCCGCGAGTTGCTCTTCGATCAAGCCCCAGTAAACGCTCCCAATCCGTTCCTGACGTCGAGCGAGAAGGCGGACGCGCCCGCAGACTTCTCCGCGCTTAGGGATGCCCTGCAACTGCTGGGCGTCACCGAGCAGGAGCAGATGGCCGTGTGGAAGATACTGGCTGCCATCTGCCATCTGGGGTGGGCGGGGGTTGTCAAAGGTGAGTCAACTGATGAAGGTTAGATCAAGCCCTCCTGCCCAGTGTCTACATATCCAGATCAAGTTATGCCGAATCTGCCGTCTAGGGTGGCCAGGGGTTGTCAACGGTAACGGTATAGAAGGAAGGTTAGATCAAGCCCTCCTGCCCAGTGTGTACATATCCAGATCAAGTTATGCCGAATAGAAGTATCTGCCGTCTAGGGTGGCCAGGGGTTGTCAACGGTAACGGTATAGAAGGAAGGTTAGATCAAGCCCGTTTGAACGCCCAATCTCTGTAAATACTCTCAATGAAAGGCTATCTGTGTGAACATCTCAATATCAAGTTATGCCGGATAGAAGTATGTGCCGTGTGGGGTGGCCAGGGGTTGTGTCAACGGTAAGTCAACTATAGAAGGAAGGTTAGATCAAGCCCTTTTGAACGCTCAACGAGAGAGGGTGTCTCTGTGAATATCTCAAAATCAAGTTATACCGAATAGGACTAGGAACGCTTCTATCCCGTTTCTGACGTCAAGCGAGAATGCGGACGCGCCCGCAGACTTCTCCGCGCTGTAGGAAGCCCCGCAACTGCTGGGATTTACGGAGCAGGAGCAGATGGCCGTGTGGAAGCTACTGGCAGCCGTCCGCCATCTGTGGTGGGCGGGGGTTGTCAAAGGTAGTCAAAAAAAGTCTAATCTTTCTCCTGCCTCAATTCTGTGCAACATGCCAAAAACGATTGAACTTTTTTTGAACCCGTTTAAAGGAACCTGGGGTCCGCTTTGGCACCTAATCCCAAGATTAGGCGGAGGCACTAGTTTTACGAAAGCGACTGCCATCTGACCTTTCAACACAGAGGGAAAACTAGATCTTGTTCGTATTGACAAGGCTTGCCCATTTGCGATTCAAGTGTATAGCTAAAAGGAATATTCTCTTATTGTTTTCCAGCAAACTCCGGGTCCGGCATGAAATACCAGTTCAACAGCAACACTAGCCCGGCGGCGCGCGTGCTCGGCGTGACGGCCGAGGAGCTCGCGCGCGCCGTGTTCGTGGCCGTCGGGGCTTCGTCGCCGCAGCCCAACAACAACCTTAGGTGGGTGTTATTTTATGAAATACCAGTTCAACAGCAACGCTAGCCCGGCGGCGCGCGTGCTCGGCGTGACGGCCGAGGAGCTCGCGCGCGCCGTGTTCGTGGCCGTCGGGGCTTCGTCGCCGCAGCCCAACAACAACCTTAGGTGGGTGTTATTTTATGAAATACCAGTTCAACAGCAACGCTAGCCCGGCGGCGCGCGTGCTCGGCGTGACGGCCGAGGAGCTCGCGCGCGCCGTGTTCGTGGCCGTCGGGGCTTCGTCGCCGCAGCCCAACAACAACCTTAGGTGGGTGTTATTTTATGAAATACCAGTTCAACAGCAACGCTAGCCCGGCGGCGCGCGTGCTCGGCGTGACGGCCGAGGAGCTCGCGCGCGCCGTGTTCGTGGCCGTCGGGGCTTCGTCGCCGCAGCCCAACAACAACCTTAGGTGGGTGTTATTTTATGAAATACCAGTTCAACAGCAACGCTAGCCCGGCGGCGCGCGTGCTCGGCGTGACGGCCGAGGAGCTCGCGCGCGCCGTGTTCGTGGCCGTCGGGGCTTCGTCGCCGCAGCCCAACAACAACCTTAGGTGGGTGTTATTTTATGAAATACCAGTTCAACAGCAACGCTAGCCCGGCGGCGCGCGTGCTCGGCGTGACGGCCGAGGAGCTCGCGCGCGCCGTGTTCGTGGCCGTCGGGGCTTCGTCGCCGCAGCCCAACAACAACCTTAGGTGGGTGTTATTTTATGAAATACCAGTTCAACAGCAACGCTAGCCCGGCGGCGCGCGTGCTCGGCGTGACGGCCGAGGAGCTCGCGCGCGCCGTGTTCGTGGCCGTCGGGGCTTCGTCGCCGCAGCCCAACAACAACCTTAGGTGGGTGTTATTTTATGAAATACCAGTTCAACAGCAACGCTAGCCCGGCGGCGCGCGTGCTCGGCGTGACGGCCGAGGAGCTCGCGCGCGCCGTGTTCGTGGCCGTCGGGGCTTCGTCGCCGCAGCCCAACAACAACCTTAGGTGGGTGTTATTTTATGAAATACCAGTTCAACAGCAACGCTAGCCCGGCGGCGCGCGTGCTCGGCGTGACGGCCGAGGAGCTCGCGCGCGCCGTGTTCGTGGCCGTCGGGGCTTCGTCGCCGCAGCCCAACAACAACCTTAGGTGGGTGTTATTTTATGAAATACCAGTTCAACAGCAACGCTAGCCCGGCGGCGCGCGTGCTCGGCGTGACGGCCGAGGAGCTCGCGCGCGCCGTGTTCGTGGCCGTCGGGGCTTCGTCGCCGCAGCCCAACAACAACCTTAGGTGGGTGTTATTTTATGAAATACCAGTTCAACAGCAACGCTAGCCCGGCGGCGCGCGTGCTCGGCGTGACGGCCGAGGAGCTCGCGCGCGCCGTGTTCGTGGCCGTCGGGGCTTCGTCGCCGCAGCCCAACAACAACCTTAGGTGGGTGTTATTTTATGAAATACCAGTTCAACAGCAACGCTAGCCCGGCGGCGCGCGTGCTCGGCGTGACGGCCGAGGAGCTCGCGCGCGCCGTGTTCGTGGCCGTCGGGGCTTCGTCGCCGCAGCCCAACAACAACCTTAGGTGGGTGTTATTTTATGAAATACCAGTTCAACAGCAACGCTAGCCCGGCGGCGCGCGTGCTCGGCGTGACGGCCGAGGAGCTCGCGCGCGCCGTGTTCGTGGCCGTCGGGGCTTCGTCGCCGCAGCCCAACAACAACCTTAGGTGGGTGTTATTTTATGAAATACCAGTTCAACAGCAACGCTAGCCCGGCGGCGCGCGTGCTCGGCGTGACGGCCGAGGAGCTCGCGCGCGCCGTGTTCGTGGCCGTCGGGGCTTCGTCGCCGCAGCCCAACAACAACCTTAGGTGGGTGTTATTTTATGAAATACCAGTTCAACAGCAACGCTAGCCCGGCGGCGCGCGTGCTCGGCGTGACGGCCGAGGAGCTCGCGCGCGCCGTGTTCGTGGCCGTCGGGGCTTCGTCGCCGCAGCCCAACAACAACCTTAGGTGGGTGTTATTTTATGAAATACCAGTTCAACAGCAACGCTAGCCCGGCGGCGCGCGTGCTCGGCGTGACGGCCGAGGAGCTCGCGCGCGCCGTGTTCGTGGCCGTCGGGGCTTCGTCGCCGCAGCCCAACAACAACCTTAGGTGGGTGTTATTTTATGAAATACCAGTTCAACAGCAACGCTAGCCCGGCGGCGCGCGTGCTCGGCGTGACGGCCGAGGAGCTCGCGCGCGCCGTGTTCGTGGCCGTCGGGGCTTCGTCGCCGCAGCCCAACAACAACCTTAGGTGGGTGTTATTTTATGAAATACCAGTTCAACAGCAACGCTAGCCCGGCGGCGCGCGTGCTCGGCGTGACGGCCGAGGAGCTCGCGCGCGCCGTGTTCGTGGCCGTCGGGGCTTCGTCGCCGCAGCCCAACAACAACCTTAGGTGGGTGTTATTTTATGAAATACCAGTTCAACAGCAACGCTAGCCCGGCGGCGCGCGTGCTCGGCGTGACGGCCGAGGAGCTCGCGCGCGCCGTGTTCGTGGCCGTCGGGGCTTCGTCGCCGCAGCCCAACAACAACCTTAGGTGGGTGTTATTTTATGAAATACCAGTTCAACAGCAACGCTAGCCCGGCGGCGCGCGTGCTCGGCGTGACGGCCGAGGAGCTCGCGCGCGCCGTGTTCGTGGCCGTCGGGGCTTCGTCGCCGCAGCCCAACAACAACCTTAGGTGGGTGTTATTTTATGAAATACCAGTTCAACAGCAACGCTAGCCCGGCGGCGCGCGTGCTCGGCGTGACGGCCGAGGAGCTCGCGCGCGCCGTGTTCGTGGCCGTCGGGGCTTCGTCGCCGCAGCCCAACAACAACCTTAGGTGGGTGTTATTTTATGAAATACCAGTTCAACAGCAACGCTAGCCCGGCGGCGCGCGTGCTCGGCGTGACGGCCGAGGAGCTCGCGCGCGCCGTGTTCGTGGCCGTCGGGGCTTCGTCGCCGCAGCCCAACAACAACCTTAGGTGGGTGTTATTTTATGAAATACCAGTTCAACAGCAACGCTAGCCCGGCGGCGCGCGTGCTCGGCGTGACGGCCGAGGAGCTCGCGCGCGCCGTGTTCGTGGCCGTCGGGGCTTCGTCGCCGCAGCCCAACAACAACCTTAGGTGGGTGTTATTTTATGAAATACCAGTTCAACAGCAACGCTAGCCCGGCGGCGCGCGTGCTCGGCGTGACGGCCGAGGAGCTCGCGCGCGCCGTGTTCGTGGCCGTCGGGGCTTCGTCGCCGCAGCCCAACAACAACCTTAGGTGGGTGTTATTTTATGAAATACCAGTTCAACAGCAACGCTAGCCCGGCGGCGCGCGTGCTCGGCGTGACGGCCGAGGAGCTCGCGCGCGCCGTGTTCGTGGCCGTCGGGGCTTCGTCGCCGCAGCCCAACAACAACCTTAGGTGGGTGTTATTTTATGAAATACCAGTTCAACAGCAACGCTAGCCCGGCGGCGCGCGTGCTCGGCGTGACGGCCGAGGAGCTCGCGCGCGCCGTGTTCGTGGCCGTCGGGGCTTCGTCGCCGCAGCCCAACAACAACCTTAGGTGGGTGTTATTTTATGAAATACCAGTTCAACAGCAACGCTAGCCCGGCGGCGCGCGTGCTCGGCGTGACGGCCGAGGAGCTCGCGCGCGCCGTGTTCGTGGCCGTCGGGGCTTCGTCGCCGCAGCCCAACAACAACCTTAGGTGGGTGTTATTTTATGAAATACCAGTTCAACAGCAACGCTAGCCCGGCGGCGCGCGTGCTCGGCGTGACGGCCGAGGAGCTCGCGCGCGCCGTGTTCGTGGCCGTCGGGGCTTCGTCGCCGCAGCCCAACAACAACCTTAGGTGGGTGTTATTTTATGAAATACCAGTTCAACAGCAACGCTAGCCCGGCGGCGCGCGTGCTCGGCGTGACGGCCGAGGAGCTCGCGCGCGCCGTGTTCGTGGCCGTCGGGGCTTCGTCGCCGCAGCCCAACAACAACCTTAGGTGGGTGTTATTTTATGAAATACCAGTTCAACAGCAACGCTAGCCCGGCGGCGCGCGTGCTCGGCGTGACGGCCGAGGAGCTCGCGCGCGCCGTGTTCGTGGCCGTCGGGGCTTCGTCGCCGCAGCCCAACAACAACCTTAGGTGGGTGTTATTTTATGAAATACCAGTTCAACAGCAACGCTAGCCCGGCGGCGCGCGTGCTCGGCGTGACGGCCGAGGAGCTCGCGCGCGCCGTGTTCGTGGCCGTCGGGGCTTCGTCGCCGCAGCCCAACAACAACCTTAGGTGGGTGTTATTTTATGAAATACCAGTTCAACAGCAACGCTAGCCCGGCGGCGCGCGTGCTCGGCGTGACGGCCGAGGAGCTCGCGCGCGCCGTGTTCGTGGCCGTCGGGGCTTCGTCGCCGCAGCCCAACAACAACCTTAGGTGGGTGTTATTTTATGAAATACCAGTTCAACAGCAACGCTAGCCCGGCGGCGCGCGTGCTCGGCGTGACGGCCGAGGAGCTCGCGCGCGCCGTGTTCGTGGCCGTCGGGGCTTCGTCGCCGCAGCCCAACAACAACCTTAGGTGGGTGTTATTTTATGAAATACCAGTTCAACAGCAACGCTAGCCCGGCGGCGCGCGTGCTCGGCGTGACGGCCGAGGAGCTCGCGCGCGCCGTGTTCGTGGCCGTCGGGGCTTCGTCGCCGCAGCCCAACAACAACCTTAGGTGGGTGTTATTTTATGAAATACCAGTTCAACAGCAACGCTAGCCCGGCGGCGCGCGTGCTCGGCGTGACGGCCGAGGAGCTCGCGCGCGCCGTGTTCGTGGCCGTCGGGGCTTCGTCGCCGCAGCCCAACAACAACCTTAGGTGGGTGTTATTTTATGAAATACCAGTTCAACAGCAACGCTAGCCCGGCGGCGCGCGTGCTCGGCGTGACGGCCGAGGAGCTCGCGCGCGCCGTGTTCGTGGCCGTCGGGGCTTCGTCGCCGCAGCCCAACAACAACCTTAGGTGGGTGTTATTTTATGAAATACCAGTTCAACAGCAACGCTAGCCCGGCGGCGCGCGTGCTCGGCGTGACGGCCGAGGAGCTCGCGCGCGCCGTGTTCGTGGCCGTCGGGGCTTCGTCGCCGCAGCCCAACAACAACCTTAGGTGGGTGTTATTTTATGAAATACCAGTTCAACAGCAACGCTAGCCCGGCGGCGCGCGTGCTCGGCGTGACGGCCGAGGAGCTCGCGCGCGCCGTGTTCGTGGCCGTCGGGGCTTCGTCGCCGCAGCCCAACAACAACCTTAGGTGGGTGTTATTTTATGAAATACCAGTTCAACAGCAACGCTAGCCCGGCGGCGCGCGTGCTCGGCGTGACGGCCGAGGAGCTCGCGCGCGCCGTGTTCGTGGCCGTCGGGGCTTCGTCGCCGCAGCCCAACAACAACCTTAGGTGGGTGTTATTTTATGAAATACCAGTTCAACAGCAACGCTAGCCCGGCGGCGCGCGTGCTCGGCGTGACGGCCGAGGAGCTCGCGCGCGCCGTGTTCGTGGCCGTCGGGGCTTCGTCGCCGCAGCCCAACAACAACCTTAGGTGGGTGTTATTTTATGAAATACCAGTTCAACAGCAACGCTAGCCCGGCGGCGCGCGTGCTCGGCGTGACGGCCGAGGAGCTCGCGCGCGCCGTGTTCGTGGCCGTCGGGGCTTCGTCGCCGCAGCCCAACAACAACCTTAGGTGGGTGTTATTTTATGAAATACCAGTTCAACAGCAACGCTAGCCCGGCGGCGCGCGTGCTCGGCGTGACGGCCGAGGAGCTCGCGCGCGCCGTGTTCGTGGCCGTCGGGGCTTCGTCGCCGCAGCCCAACAACAACCTTAGGTGGGTGTTATTTTATGAAATACCAGTTCAACAGCAACGCTAGCCCGGCGGCGCGCGTGCTCGGCGTGACGGCCGAGGAGCTCGCGCGCGCCGTGTTCGTGGCCGTCGGGGCTTCGTCGCCGCAGCCCAACAACAACCTTAGGTGGGTGTTATTTTATGAAATACCAGTTCAACAGCAACGCTAGCCCGGCGGCGCGCGTGCTCGGCGTGACGGCCGAGGAGCTCGCGCGCGCCGTGTTCGTGGCCGTCGGGGCTTCGTCGCCGCAGCCCAACAACAACCTTAGGTGGGTGTTATTTTATGAAATACCAGTTCAACAGCAACGCTAGCCCGGCGGCGCGCGTGCTCGGCGTGACGGCCGAGGAGCTCGCGCGCGCCGTGTTCGTGGCCGTCGGGGCTTCGTCGCCGCAGCCCAACAACAACCTTAGGTGGGTGTTATTTTATGAAATACCAGTTCAACAGCAACGCTAGCCCGGCGGCGCGCGTGCTCGGCGTGACGGCCGAGGAGCTCGCGCGCGCCGTGTTCGTGGCCGTCGGGGCTTCGTCGCCGCAGCCCAACAACAACCTTAGGTGGGTGTTATTTTATGAAATACCAGTTCAACAGCAACGCTAGCCCGGCGGCGCGCGTGCTCGGCGTGACGGCCGAGGAGCTCGCGCGCGCCGTGTTCGTGGCCGTCGGGGCTTCGTCGCCGCAGCCCAACAACAACCTTAGGTGGGTGTTATTTTATGAAATACCAGTTCAACAGCAACGCTAGCCCGGCGGCGCGCGTGCTCGGCGTGACGGCCGAGGAGCTCGCGCGCGCCGTGTTCGTGGCCGTCGGGGCTTCGTCGCCGCAGCCCAACAACAACCTTAGGTGGGTGTTATTTTATGAAATACCAGTTCAACAGCAACGCTAGCCCGGCGGCGCGCGTGCTCGGCGTGACGGCCGAGGAGCTCGCGCGCGCCGTGTTCGTGGCCGTCGGGGCTTCGTCGCCGCAGCCCAACAACAACCTTAGGTGGGTGTTATTTTATGAAATACCAGTTCAACAGCAACGCTAGCCCGGCGGCGCGCGTGCTCGGCGTGACGGCCGAGGAGCTCGCGCGCGCCGTGTTCGTGGCCGTCGGGGCTTCGTCGCCGCAGCCCAACAACAACCTTAGGTGGGTGTTATTTTATGAAATACCAGTTCAACAGCAACGCTAGCCCGGCGGCGCGCGTGCTCGGCGTGACGGCCGAGGAGCTCGCGCGCGCCGTGTTCGTGGCCGTCGGGGCTTCGTCGCCGCAGCCCAACAACAACCTTAGGTGGGTGTTATTTTATGAAATACCAGTTCAACAGCAACGCTAGCCCGGCGGCGCGCGTGCTCGGCGTGACGGCCGAGGAGCTCGCGCGCGCCGTGTTCGTGGCCGTCGGGGCTTCGTCGCCGCAGCCCAACAACAACCTTAGGTGGGTGTTATTTTATGAAATACCAGTTCAACAGCAACGCTAGCCCGGCGGCGCGCGTGCTCGGCGTGACGGCCGAGGAGCTCGCGCGCGCCGTGTTCGTGGCCGTCGGGGCTTCGTCGCCGCAGCCCAACAACAACCTTAGGTGGGTGTTATTTTATGAAATACCAGTTCAACAGCAACGCTAGCCCGGCGGCGCGCGTGCTCGGCGTGACGGCCGAGGAGCTCGCGCGCGCCGTGTTCGTGGCCGTCGGGGCTTCGTCGCCGCAGCCCAACAACAACCTTAGGTGGGTGTTATTTTATGAAATACCAGTTCAACAGCAACGCTAGCCCGGCGGCGCGCGTGCTCGGCGTGACGGCCGAGGAGCTCGCGCGCGCCGTGTTCGTGGCCGTCGGGGCTTCGTCGCCGCAGCCCAACAACAACCTTAGGTGGGTGTTATTTTATGAAATACCAGTTCAACAGCAACGCTAGCCCGGCGGCGCGCGTGCTCGGCGTGACGGCCGAGGAGCTCGCGCGCGCCGTGTTCGTGGCCGTCGGGGCTTCGTCGCCGCAGCCCAACAACAACCTTAGGTGGGTGTTATTTTATGAAATACCAGTTCAACAGCAACGCTAGCCCGGCGGCGCGCGTGCTCGGCGTGACGGCCGAGGAGCTCGCGCGCGCCGTGTTCGTGGCCGTCGGGGCTTCGTCGCCGCAGCCCAACAACAACCTTAGGTGGGTGTTATTTTATGAAATACCAGTTCAACAGCAACGCTAGCCCGGCGGCGCGCGTGCTCGGCGTGACGGCCGAGGAGCTCGCGCGCGCCGTGTTCGTGGCCGTCGGGGCTTCGTCGCCGCAGCCCAACAACAACCTTAGGTGGGTGTTATTTTATGAAATACCAGTTCAACAGCAACGCTAGCCCGGCGGCGCGCGTGCTCGGCGTGACGGCCGAGGAGCTCGCGCGCGCCGTGTTCGTGGCCGTCGGGGCTTCGTCGCCGCAGCCCAACAACAACCTTAGGTGGGTGTTATTTTATGAAATACCAGTTCAACAGCAACGCTAGCCCGGCGGCGCGCGTGCTCGGCGTGACGGCCGAGGAGCTCGCGCGCGCCGTGTTCGTGGCCGTCGGGGCTTCGTCGCCGCAGCCCAACAACAACCTTAGGTGGGTGTTATTTTATGAAATACCAGTTCAACAGCAACGCTAGCCCGGCGGCGCGCGTGCTCGGCGTGACGGCCGAGGAGCTCGCGCGCGCCGTGTTCGTGGCCGTCGGGGCTTCGTCGCCGCAGCCCAACAACAACCTTAGGTGGGTGTTATTTTATGAAATACCAGTTCAACAGCAACGCTAGCCCGGCGGCGCGCGTGCTCGGCGTGACGGCCGAGGAGCTCGCGCGCGCCGTGTTCGTGGCCGTCGGGGCTTCGTCGCCGCAGCCCAACAACAACCTTAGGTGAGTGTTATTTTCGTAAACAATACCGTTAAGGGGACGTAGGTAATAAGGCGCCGGCAGCTGTCATGAGAAAAACATTCAAACTAACCATACAAACTGATATTATGCACTTTGGCTTGGCTGAAAAACTTTGTGCTCCCCAAACTTGATCAACAAATCTTCAATTCTGTTGTAGCGACGGAATATTTCATAGATACCTTGTAACTTACCTTAAACTTATATATGGAATAAATACTTTCAGAACACCTTCTCCGTCCAGCGAGAGAGAGATATCTGGATCGGAGGCCCTCGATGCCTTCGTCAACGGCCTCTACAACGAGACCTTCAACATCATCGCCGCTCTAGTCAACAGGTAACTTGAATTGGATTGGATGTAGTTTATGGATAATAAAAGTTTACGAAGTTAGCTAGACGGTTTCAAAGGTCTTGGACAGAAAGACGAGACCACCCACAAATTTCAATGTGAAAAAATCCTCTCAGTTCGAATTTAACCCATACTGCTTTGACATAAAATACTCGGACGTTTACCTTACTCAATTGTGAGCACAATCTTTCGTGTGACGTTGAATTTTAACAAGTATTTTATGCATATTCTATACTACAACGTTCATCAATATGCTATCTAGGTACTAACTAGATGACAATAAATAGATATAAATACTTGAATAAACTAAAAACATCCAAGACTCAGAAACAAATATTAATGCTCACCACACAAATATTTAGCTTTACCGGGATTCGAATCCAGAACCGCCAACTTCGTTAGGCAGGTTCACTACCCACAAGGGTGAACCGCTTGTCAAATGTATCCCTTATCTTGAATATATTTTCCGTTTCCAGGAGTATATCAACATCAGCCCGAACTTCTGCATCACTCCTACTTCTGGACGCCCCTGGAGCCGACAACCCCATGTCTTCAGGCCACCAGAGCGGCGCGCCGCTTTCCAAACTACTGTCCAACTACTTACAGGTTCGTGCAGATCAGGGAACTGCAGGCTGCTGCAGTTTGCATTGGTACAGCTTGAAGTAGGATTCCCACCGACAAAGTCGGGCCGGTTTACATTCTATTACATGCAATAGTACATTTCTGAAACTTGCAATGAAATGTTGATATGACTTACTTTAAATTACCGGTGCGACTAGTGAAGATGATATGTAAAGGAATTTCATACAACCTTACACACCTAGGCCTGCAAAGCAACCAAATACATGTAATTACGCTAATTTTCGAAATTCCCGGGAATACCGTGTATAAGATTGGCTTCGTTTTGTCGACAGGAGCGCTTGCAAGCCGTCTTCCATGATGCGATGCTGGTGGCGCCGAGAGAGCGCTATGCACAAGAAGGCATCACGCTAGACGACGGGGCTGAAGAAGGTATACGGTTGTAACCCACAAGTTCCTCGATACCTTCCCTGAGAGAAACAAATTGCCTTATCTTTTCCTTTCAAATACCTTAGAAAATCCTATCAAAAAAATTGTCGTATCCGTTTCATCCACCCATTAGAACATTTCATAATAATGGTTAGTATCCAATCCACCAGAACCGGGAGAGGTAGAGAGCAGCTTGCGAGAAAAAAATCCACTAATGGCATTGCTAGGCCTCGCTCACGTACGTCTTCCTATTGGTGAATTATTCCCTCGAACACCGCTCTGCGACCTCGCACAACTCTGGTGGGTAATCAAATCACCAGCGTTCGGAAATTCGCATGCTTTTATACTTATTCTTCGGCCTCAGTACCTAACTACATCGCTTTTGTGTTGAATAGCATGGAGGCGGACTCAATATAATTTTACTAATAAACTTCCCTTTACATTCATCTGGTATGTCACAAATTAATATCTAAGGATCTTAGCCATTCAGGCGCGTCAGTTGTGAAGGAGATCAGGTCTTCGGGATGATATGATGGACAGTTTGACATTCAGCGCCACAGTCACAGCTAGGCGAGCCAGTCCAGCCACAAAGATGTGATGCTTTAGGTATACAATCCCGGAATCCCGAAACTTATATAATAAAAATGTTATTTTTAAGAAGCCGACTCCATACTTGTATCGCGAGAGGTATAAAAGCACCCGAATGTCCGAACCCTGGTAACCCTTATGGAGATTTTTTACAGACGAGTCGAGACGAGCCATTTCAAATCAATCCTCTCACTACCTCGCCTGTGGGAAAGCTCCTTAAGTTTGATAAAAGTATGCGGGCTATTCCTGGATGAGACTAGCATGGGATCGGGATAAGTATCGTACTCGAAGATGGTCTTATGCTCAGCAGTGGCCGATTACCGGCTGATAATGATGATGATGGGGGTTAACAACGATTTTGTTACTACAAACATTCTTATTTCGTCATTCTATTTGCAGACTGGTTGTCAGAAACGGTGAACCCCGGGCCGATGGTGGAGCTACTGGACAAGTCTCCTCAGAACTCCATCGTGCGCAGCTCCCAGGCTGACCTGCGCGAGTGCGACCGCCGCGGTCTCT
The DNA here is from genome assembly GCA_963854355.1 of Epinotia brunnichana. Classification (NCBI taxonomy): domain Eukaryota; kingdom Metazoa; phylum Arthropoda; class Insecta; order Lepidoptera; family Tortricidae; genus Epinotia; species Epinotia brunnichana. The sequence continues at coordinate 17,213,064 of OY977954.1, forward strand.
TATGGTGCGTAGAGAGACTTTACATATTTCTCAACCATATGGTTTTAACCCTATACCTGAGAAATATGTAAAGTTATCGCTTATTATGAACCTTGTCAAGTCTGTGTTGAAATTTCTCAAGCTGCCCTAGGCATACTGACAGCTGTTATAGACAACAACCGGGATAAACAGCTTAACGTGTTTTTTAAAGCGTCCGGGTAGTGTTCCGTTTTAAAACTGTAATATAGGTTACTGTTTTTAATAGGTTGGTTTTGATTGTTTATCGTATTGTTGGCAGGCTTCTGGACGAAGAATCCATGTACCCTGGCTCCTCGGACGACACGTTCCTGGAGCGAGTGATGACGCACTACGGGGCGCCCAACCAGGCGCAGTACCTCATCAAGAAGGCGCCGCACGCGAGGCAGTTCATACTGCAGCACCTTCAGGTAGGTTACTTCTCTTCTTAATCTAGACATTCCCTCAGCCTCCTCATGGTTCCTGCCTCTCGGCATACATATGGGATCTGCACTACTTGCTGCTTCGGCTCTTTATTTTATTTAATCGTATGGCATACATTATTTGGCCTTTGAGTTTGTCACTTTTTAGTACCACCCAGGGGACACGTGTAGGGTTGTGGTAGGTAGCTCCTGCGGACGCAAGTGATAGTTGTCCCCCCTTTGTCAAGTGAGTGGGCAACTCGACTGTTAGAGGTTCTTAAAGCCGCCCGAAGGCCTCTAACTCGGCTTAACGACTACTGTCATAGACAGCATCCGGGATCAACTGCATAGCGTGCCTTCCAAAGCACGGAGGCTTCGGCTCTTTCAAGCATGTTGATTCCCTTCGAATTCAGTTAACGTCCCAGCCTTCCTCCCTTTCTGGACAGGCTTTACCATATAGTAAATAATAGTACTTACGTACAAAACGTACTTTTTTTTTATATGGCTTTTACTCCTTGCTGTTTTAGCAAGGTGGATTTGCCAATAACAGTTTAAAAGGTGTTGACTATTGACATATTTACACACGAGGAGTGGAGAATGTTCGATACAATTTTGACGGTTTTTGGGGGAAGGATCAGTCCGGAAACCTAAAACAAATAAAAAAATGATGGACATAATAAAGATAAATAAAGATTAGTTACTGACATCACAGATCACATGCATGACATTTACAAACGTTATGAAAAAAGGGCGGGGAAGTGGATGACAGAGTGTTAGTCTTGCCAACATGACGGATATTGCGGAAACAAAAGTATATAGTTATATATATATGAAACTGTCGAGTAGAAGTAGAAAATACATACACAGTGAATATAGAAGGATATTTTAAAGTCTACTGTTGTGAATTTTGATATATTTCAAAAGAATGGCAGTTAAGGGAGAGTCCATAGAGCAGAGGAGTGAGTAGAAATTTATGGGACGTGGGATATTATTTGGCAATACGTCGTACAGAGAGAAACGGAACCTGGGACAATTGAAAAAAATCTGATCCAACGAACCTTCATCGAGCCCACATTCGCACAGAGAGTTATCCCGCATTTTGGCAAGGAACACCGGAGTGCAGTTATGAGCGAGATCTTGAAAACGAACGACGAACGTCGACGATCGGTTTTGTTAGACTTGAAACGTACTTGTCTAACAAAACCGATGTTTGACAGCTACTTAACTCAAATCATGCCAGTCGCATAGCACGTGCTGTACGGTTGAGCGAGAATGCTGCTAATCGTCGTCACGTTTGCATGTCATCCATCGTCTTGGACAACGCTCGCCGCGGTTCGATGACTGTCAATATCAACCGTTCGGTTGAGCACCCCGGAGGTGCACGAAACCCGTATCATGGTCTAGGGAACCGGCGGACCTTTTCATCAACACTAATACAGTGATCGGCACTACCCGTGCAACACGGTGTCAATGACCTCAATCACTATGTTAATATGGATACTCCCCGGGATTCCGGAATTCGAGTCGGTAAAGGAAGAAAATATTGTCTTATCTTATAATGTGCCAGTATTAATACCCAGTTTAGGTACATATGAATCCCATTTGTACAATCCTTACACAAATAACCTTAAATCACCACGTCTGAACTTAATGACCCGAAGAACATAAGTAAAAGTAAACATATTTGTTGTTAATAGAAATTGGTTGCATTCCTTATCAGTAAATTAGAGAAGGATGAGATCAACTCTGTTAATATTACTAATAGTTGTCTTTTTCGCTCCAGTTTAAACTATGCGTTTGTTCATAAACGCAAACAATAGAAATTCCGAAAGTGACCTTCGAAAGAAAGAAAGAAAAAGTATTTATTGTCACACGAAAATATAAATGTAAAGAAAAAAACAAAAAAATTACAAGAAAAATTTAATTAAAAATAAATTAAAACTTACAAACTAACATGTGACAATAGGCCTAGCCCAGCACATGCTGAGACTGGGCCAGCGCTGGTTTTCAAACTGGTCCCGGGAGATCGGTAGACATGCCAGGTAGACGGGAAAATGGTATTTTTCCACTTCAAATGGCTACATTTTAACACTTACATATTTTATATGAGTGCACTTAATATTTTAGGTACACAATATAAAATAAAATCAAAGTAAATCAAGATTTTCTTCAATGAAAAATTATACATATGATGAGTTTATTAAATATTCTGACTTCTATTTACAAATACATTTAATAACTCTCAATAGAGTTATTTTTGCGAACTAGATCACGGGATTATAATCATGCATGTCATGTCCATATTAATATTTATTCTCAAGGCAAGGCCTTGAGAATTTGCCTTGATACGTAGGATCTGGGAGTCAGAAATAGTGCCGCAGGAATGGAGAGATGCCTCTATATGTAAACTTTATAAAGGCAAAGGAGATGTAGCTGATTGTAGCTCGTACAGAGGAATATCTCTTCTCTCCACTGCTGGTAAGGTACTGGCGCATATAATCAACACCCGCTTGAGCACCCTAGCAGAGAAAGTTCTCCCAGAGAGCCAATGTGGTTTCAGGCCCAGCAGAGGTACTGTGGATGCAATATTTGTTGTGAAACAAATACAAGAGAAGTGCATCGAGCAAAATCATCCTCTGTTCATGTGTTTTGTAGACCTCGAAAAGGCTTTTGACCGTGTCCCACGTATGGCTCTCTGGTTGATTTTAGAGAAAATTGGCTGTCCAGCTAAGCTAGTTAACCTAATTAGGCAATTCCACGTCAATATGACAGCCAAGGTTCAGCACAACAGTGAATTTTCGGAATCATTTCAGGTAACTAGTGGTGTCAAGCAAGGATGCGTGATGGCTCCGTCTTTATTCGCTCTGTATTTCTCCGCTGTAATGAGAGACGCGCTTGGCCGAAACAGCGAACCGATTCAGCTCCACGTGCGATCAGACAAGGGAGTTTTTGATCTCTCGCGTTTTAGGGCAAAAGGGAAAATTCGCCAGGTATCGATGCTTGAAGTCCTGTATGCCGATGACGTATGCATGATGGCTAGCAGCTTAGACGCACTCCAGGGCTCCATGGTGTCTTTGAGTGACTCGTGTGACAGATTTGGCCTAGTTATAAGTGTCGCCAAAACCCAGGTACTTAAGCAACCACCCCGAGGTTGCAGTGCTGATACAGCTCAAATTACTTTGGGCAGTTCAGTGCTGAAGGAAGTGACTAGCTTTAAGTACCTGGGCAGCCAAATTCGAAGTGACAATCGCCTTACCTCAGAGACCCCACTACGCATAGCCAAAGCTGCCGCCACCTTTGGCAAATTGAACCAACGTGTTTGGAAATCGCACGATCTGAAACTCCAAACCAAGCTTTCTGTCTACAAGGCTATGGTGCTCCCAATACTCACATATGCTGCTGAGTGCTGGTGCTTGTACAAGGGAGATATTAGAAAGCTTGACACCTTCCACATGCGTTGTTTACGATGCATTCTCCGCATTCGGTGGCAGGATCGTGTGACCAACATGGACGTTTTACGAAGTTCTAACATGCTCGGCATGGAGGCCATACTGATGAAAAGCCAGTTGAGATGGAGTGGCCACGTTAGTCGCATGACAGACTGCAGACTCCCAAAATCTGTATTCTACTCCGAGCTTGCGGATGGAAAGCGTAATCGTGGGGGGCAGTTTCTGCGCTACAAGGACGTATTAAAACGTCATCTCAAAGCCTGCGATATACCTGCTGAGGGCTGGGAGGAGGTCGCGTCCATGAGACCAGAATGGCGTAATAAAGTCAGAAAAGGTGTAGCTTCTTTTGAAGTAGCTCGACTTGAACACCTGGACCAAAAGCGCCATTTGCGGAAGACTCGACCTACACCATCCTATGCATATACTTACAATAACCAGGGCCAGCTATACTGCACACAATGTGACCGGACATTTAAAACTAAGTTCGGCTTTGCGAGCCATATTCGTGCTCACCAGAGGAAATTGTAAGGGTCGCCGTCGTCGGATACGACAAGGAGGACTATATAATATTTATTCTCGGAGTCCCGCGGTTTTGCACGAGTCGTGCCGATCACTGCTAATAATGTTTTCTTCTTGCAGGGCACGAATCCCGTTCTGTATGACGTGACGGGCTGGGTGAAGGCGAGTAGAGAGAACCCTGTGACGAAGAAGGCTCTCACGCTACTACAAGAGAGTCAGACGTGAGTCGTAATGTTGTATATTGTATGAAACAAGATCGAAGGCTTTCGATATGCCCAAAAAGCACGTGTATACCGGAGTGTTACGCGAAGTATAGTAATGAACCATATGCTTGAGTCGTAAAATCGCTGTTTCGGTAGAAAGCCCTGGTCTGAAACCGAACTATAAACAGTGACAAGTGACCGTGATAAGTCTTCATTTGCACTGCGATTGTAAACGTGCCGAACTGCGATTTGTATGAAAAATGGCTGGCCTTACATTGTAAGGTTTATTTATGAAAATGTATTGTGCAGCACACTGCACACTTCAGAACACATTCTGAAGTGTGAATTACCATTAAGGAATTAAGAGCACATCAGCAATCTTTGCAGATTTCGAAACGACATCGCAGCTTGACGCTGCGTATACACGCTGTCCCGTCACGATACCTTACATTTTGGTGTGTTATCACAGCGTCAGCGTATTGTAAGCTTTGGTGTTGGCGATTCTGTACGTGGTATTTTGTCCAGCGAGGAGATCGGACGGCTGTCGGGCTGGGCGCGCGGCGCGTGCGGCGTGGGCGTCTGGTCGTGCAGCGTCGGGGACACCAGCACGCTGCGTCGCGCGTCCTCCATCCGACGCACGCTCACCGCAGGTAACATGTTGTTGTAGAGGACGCAATACATGGACAAGTGACTCCGAGCGGGAGGTGAGCTGTTCGAAGATACGACTCCATCTATTGCATTTTCGGCTTAGTCATTAATAGTGCTTTTCATGAATCATTCATTTAGTCCGTCCCACAATGCTGAGGATATGTGACAATTGAAATGTGGACCTCTTACTAAAGAAACGGCTCAGTGCGACCGGTAAAGCGGCGGACGGGCTGATCAGATTGCTCTAATTGCTGTCCAATAGTACAACAAGAACATTGTTGCTCTGATGAAATTCATAGAAGGCCTCTGCCATGAAATGCTTTCGTTGAACGTACTGAGGAAATTACATTAGTATATTTATATCATTGGTGACGTGAGAATGTATAATTTGTACAGGAGCAGCGGGCATGAAGCGGCGCTCGACAGCGCTGCAAGCCAAGTTCGTGGCGGATGGCGTGGTGGACACGCTGCGGCGCTGCGGCGCGGGCGGCGTGCAGTTCGTGTGCTGCCTGCTCGCCGCGCGCGCAGACGATGTGCACGTGCCGCTGCTGCGCTCGCAGGTACACAGGCACAGTGTAGTGTACAGGAGCAGCGGGCATGAAGCGGCGCTCGACAGCGCTGCAAGCCAAGTTCGTGGCGGATGGCGTGGTGGACACGCTGCGGCGCTGCGGCGCGGGCGGCGTGCAGTTCGTGTGCTGCCTGCTCGCCGCGCGCGCAGACGATGTGCACGTGCCGCTGCTGCGCTCGCAGGTACACAGGCACAGTGTAGTGTACAGGAGCAGCGGGCATGAAGCGGCGCTCGACAGCGCTGCAAGCCAAGTTCGTGGCGGATGGCGTGGTGGACACGCTGCGGCGCTGCGGCGCGGGCGGCGTGCAGTTCGTGTGCTGCCTGCTCGCCGCGCGCGCAGACGATGTGCACGTGCCGCTGCTGCGCTCGCAGGTACACAGGCACAGTGTAGTGTACAGGAGCAGCGGGCATGAAGCGGCGCTCGACAGTGCTGCAAGCCAAGTTCGTGGCGGATGGCGTGGTGGACACGCTGCGGCGCTGCGGCGCGGGCGGCGTGCAGTTCGTGTGCTGCCTGCTCGCCGCGCGCGCAGACGATGTGCACGTGCCGCTGCTGCGCTCGCAGGTACACAGGCACAGTGTAGTGTACAGGAGCAGCGGGCATGAAGCGGCGCTCGACAGTGCTGCAAGCCAAGTTCGTGGCGGATGGCGTGGTGGACACGCTGCGGCGCTGCGGCGCGGGCGGCGTGCAGTTCGTGTGCTGCCTGCTCGCCGCGCGCGCAGACGATGTGCACGTGCCGCTGCTGCGCTCGCAGGTACACAGGCACAGTGTAGTGTACAGGAGCAGCGGGCATGAAGCGGCGCTCGACAGCGCTGCAAGCCAAGTTCGTGGCGGATGGCGTGGTGGACACGCTGCGGCGCTGCGGCGCGGGCGGCGTGCAGTTCGTGTGCTGCCTGCTCGCCGCGCGCGCAGACGATGTGCACGTGCCGCTGCTGCGCTCGCAGGTACACAGGCACAGTGTAGTGTACAGGAGCAGCGGGCATGAAGCGGCGCTCGACAGCGCTGCAAGCCAAGTTCGTGGCGGATGGCGTGGTGGACACGCTGCGGCGCTGCGGCGCGGGCGGCGTGCAGTTCGTGTGCTGCCTGCTCGTCGCGCGCGCAGACGATGTGCACGTGCTAGTGTTGTGGATAGCACTCATTTTGAGGCTTAAAGACTCGAGCCCTAAAGACTCCCGAGGCTTAAAGACTCAAGTGACGAAAATCAATATTTAGCATTCATATGCGTAAAATAAACCAACACGGTTCTTAAACATCATCGAGTCTTTAAGCCTCGGGAGTCTTTAAGGCTCGAGTCTATAAGCCTCGAAATGAGCGTTATCCACAACACTAGCACGTGCCGCTGCTGCGCTCGCAGGTACACAGGCACAGTGTAGTGTACAGGAGCAGCGGGCATGAAGCGGCGCTCGACAGCGCTGCAAGCCAAGTTCGTGGCGGATGGCGTGGTGGACACGCTGCGGCGCTGCGGCGCGGGCGGCGTGCAGTTCGTGTGCTGCCTGCTCGTCGCGCGCGCAGACGATGTGCACGTGCTAGTGTTGTGGATAGCACTCATTTTGAGGCTTAAAGACTCGAGCCCTAAAGACTCCCGAGGCTTAAAGACTCAAGTGACGAAAATCAATATTTAGCATTCATATGCGTAAAATAAACCAACACGGTTCTTAAACATCATCGAGTCTTTAAGCCTCGGGAGTCTTTAAGGCTCGAGTCTATAAGCCTCGAAATGAGCGTTATCCACAACACTAGCACGTGCCGCTGCTGCGCTCGCAGGTACACAGGCACAGTGTAGTGTACAGGAGCAGCGGGCATGAAGCGGCGCTCGACAGTGCTGCAAGCCAAGTTCGTGGCGGATGGCGTGGTGGACACGCTGCGGCGCTGCGGCGCGGGCGGCGTGCAGTTCGTGTGCTGCCTGCTCGCCGCGCGCGCAGACGATGTGCACGTGCCGCTGCTGCGCTCGCAGGTACACAGGCACAGTGTAGTGTACAGGAGCAGCGGGCATGAAGCGGCGCTCGACAGCGCTGCAAGCCAAGTTCGTGGCGGATGGCGTGGTGGACACGCTGCGGCGCTGCGGCGCGGGCGGCGTGCAGTTCGTGTGCTGCCTGCTCGCCGCGCGCGCAGACGATGTGCACGTGCCGCTGCTGCGCTCGCAGGTACACAGGCACAGTGTAGTGTACAGGAGCAGCGGGCATGAAGCGGCGCTCGACAGCGCTGCAAGCCAAGTTCGTGGCGGATGGCGTGGTGGACACGCTGCGGCGCTGCGGCGCGGGCGGCGTGCAGTTCGTGTGCTGCCTGCTCGCCGCGCGCGCAGACGATGTGCACGTGCCGCTGCTGCGCTCGCAGGTACACAGGCACAGTGTAGTGTACAGGAGCAGCGGGCATGAAGCGGCGCTCGACAGTGCTGCAAGCCAAGTTCGTGGCGGATGGCGTGGTGGACACGCTGCGGCGCTGCGGCGCGGGCGGCGTGCAGTTCGTGTGCTGCCTGCTCGCCGCGCGCGCAGACGATGTGCACGTGCCGCTGCTGCGCTCGCAGGTACACAGGCACAGTGTAGTGTACAGGAGCAGCGGGCATGAAGCGGCGCTCGACAGCGCTGCAAGCCAAGTTCGTGGCGGATGGCGTGGTGGACACGCTGCGGCGCTGCGGCGCGGGCGGCGTGCAGTTCGTGTGCTGCCTGCTCGCCGCGCGCGCAGACGATGTGCACGTGCCGCTGCTGCGCTCGCAGGTACACAGGCACAGTGTAGTGTACAGGAGCAGCGGGCATGAAGCGGCGCTCGACAGCGCTGCAAGCCAAGTTCGTGGCGGATGGCGTGGTGGACACGCTGCGGCGCTGCGGCGCGGGCGGCGTGCAGTTCGTGTGCTGCCTGCTCGTCGCGCGCGCAGACGATGTGCACGTGCTAGTGTTGTGGATAGCACTCATTTTGAGGCTTAAAGACTCGAGCCCTAAAGACTCCCGAGGCTTAAAGACTCAAGTGACGAAAATCAATATTTAGCATTCATATGCGTAAAATAAACCAACACGGTTCTAAACATCATCGAGTCTTTAAGCCTCGGGAGTCTTTAAGGCTCGAGTCTATAAGCCTCGAAATGAGCGTTATCCACAACACTAGCACGTGCCGCTGCTGCGCTCGCAGGTACACAGGCACAGTGTAGTGTACAGGAGCAGCGGGCATGAAGCGGCGCTCGACAGTGCTGCAAGCCAAGTTCGTGGCGGATGGCGTGGTGGACACGCTGCGGCGCTGCGGCGCGGGCGGCGTGCAGTTCGTGTGCTGCCTGCTCGCCGCGCGCGCAGACGATGTGCACGTGCCGCTGCTGCGCTCGCAGGTACACAGGCACAGTGTAGTGTACAGGAGCAGCGGGCATGAAGCGGCGCTCGACAGTGCTGCAAGCCAAGTTCGTGGCGGATGGCGTGGTGGACACGCTGCGGCGCTGCGGCGCGGGCGGCGTGCAGTTCGTGTGCTGCCTGCTCGTCGCGCGCGCAGACGATGTGCACGTGCCGCTGCTGCGCTCGCAGGTACACAGGCACAGTGTAGTGTACAGGAGCAGCGGGCATGAAGCGGCGCTCGACAGTGCTGCAAGCCAAGTTCGTGGCGGATGGCGTGGTGGACACGCTGCGGCGCTGCGGCGCGGGCGGCGTGCAGTTCGTGTGCTGCCTGCTCGCCGCGCGCGCAGACGATGTGCACGTGCCGCTGCTGCGCTCGCAGGTACACAGGCACAGTGTAGTGTACAGGAGCAGCGGGCATGAAGCGGCGCTCGACAGCGCTGCAAGCCAAGTTCGTGGCGGATGGCGTGGTGGACACGCTGCGGCGCTGCGGCGCGGGCGGCGTGCAGTTCGTGTGCTGCCTGCTCGCCGCGCGCGCAGACGATGTGCACGTGCCGCTGCTGCGCTCGCAGGTACACAGGCACAGTGTAGTGTACAGGAGCAGCGGGCATGAAGCGGCGCTCGACAGCGCTGCAAGCCAAGTTCGTGGCGGATGGCGTGGTGGACACGCTGCGGCGCTGCGGCGCGGGCGGCGTGCAGTTCGTGTGCTGCCTGCTCGTCGCGCGCGCAGACGATGTGCACGTGCTAGTGTTGTGGATAGCACTCATTTTGAGGCTTAAAGACTCGAGCCCTAAAGACTCCCGAGGCTTAAAGACTCAAGTGACGAAAATCAATATTTAGCATTCATATGCGTAAAATAAACCAACACGGTTCTTAAACATCATCGAGTCTTTAAGCCTCGGGAGTCTTTAAGGCTCGAGTCTATAAGCCTCGAAATGAGCGTTATCCACAACACTAGCACGTGCCGCTGCTGCGCTCGCAGGTACACAGGCACAGTGTAGTGTACAGGAGCAGCGGGCATGAAGCGGCGCTCGACAGTGCTGCAAGCCAAGTTCGTGGCGGATGGCGTGGTGGACACGCTGCGGCGCTGCGGCGCGGGCGGCGTGCAGTTCGTGTGCTGCCTGCTCGCCGCGCGCGCAGACGATGTGCACGTGCCGCTGCTGCGCTCGCAGGTACACAGGCACAGTGTAGTGTACAGGAGCAGCGGGCATGAAGCGGCGCTCGACAGCGCTGCAAGCCAAGTTCGTGGCGGATGGCGTGGTGGACACGCTGCGGCGCTGCGGCGCGGGCGGCGTGCAGTTCGTGTGCTGCCTGCTCGTCGCGCGCGCAGACGATGTGCACGTGCCGCTGCTGCGCTCGCAGGTACACAGGCACAGTGTAGTGTACAGGAGCAGCGGGCATGAAGCGGCGCTCGACAGTGCTGCAAGCCAAGTTCGTGGCGGATGGCGTGGTGGACACGCTGCGGCGCTGCGGCGCGGGCGGCGTGCAGTTCGTGTGCTGCCTGCTCGCCGCGCGCGCAGACGATGTGCACGTGCCGCTGCTGCGCTCGCAGGTACACAGGCACAGTGTAGTGTACAGGAGCAGCGGGCATGAAGCGGCGCTCGACAGCGCTGCAAGCCAAGTTCGTGGCGGATGGCGTGGTGGACACGCTGCGGCGCTGCGGCGCGGGCGGCGTGCAGTTCGTGTGCTGCCTGCTCGCCGCGCGCGCAGACGATGTGCACGTGCCGCTGCTGCGCTCGCAGGTACACAGGCACAGTGTAGTGTACAGGAGCAGCGGGCATGAAGCGGCGCTCGACAGTGCTGCAAGCCAAGTTCGTGGCGGATGGCGTGGTGGACACGCTGCGGCGCTGCGGCGCGGGCGGCGTGCAGTTCGTGTGCTGCCTGCTCGTCGCGCGCGCAGACGATGTGCACGTGCCGCTGCTGCGCTCGCAGGTACACAGGCACAGTGTAGTGTACAGGAGCAGCGGGCATGAAGCGGCGCTCGACAGTGCTGCAAGCCAAGTTCGTGGCGGATGGCGTGGTGGACACGCTGCGGCGCTGCGGCGCGGGCGGCGTGCAGTTCGTGTGCTGCCTGCTCGCCGCGCGCGCAGACGATGTGCACGTGCCGCTGCTGCGCTCGCAGGTACACAGGCACAGTGTAGTGTACAGGAGCAGCGGGCATGAAGCGGCGCTCGACAGCGCTGCAAGCCAAGTTCGTGGCGGATGGCGTGGTGGACACGCTGCGGCGCTGCGGCGCGGGCGGCGTGCAGTTCGTGTGCTGCCTGCTCGCCGCGCGCGCAGACGATGTGCACGTGCCGCTGCTGCGCTCGCAGGTACACAGGCACAGTGTAGTGTACAGGAGCAGCGGGCATGAAGCGGCGCTCGACAGCGCTGCAAGCCAAGTTCGTGGCGGATGGCGTGGTGGACACGCTGCGGCGCTGCGGCGCGGGCGGCGTGCAGTTCGTGTGCTGCCTGCTCGTCGCGCGCGCAGACGATGTGCACGTGCTAGTGTTGTGGATAGCACTCATTTTGAGGCTTAAAGACTCGAGCCCTAAAGACTCCCGAGGCTTAAAGACTCAAGTGACGAAAATCAATATTTAGCATTCATATGCGTAAAATAAACCAACACGGTTCTTAAACATCATCGAGTCTTTAAGCCTCGGGAGTCTTTAAGGCTCGAGTCTATAAGCCTCGAAATGAGCGTTATCCACAACACTAGCACGTGCCGCTGCTGCGCTCGCAGGTACACAGGCACAGTGTAGTGTACAGGAGCAGCGGGCATGAAGCGGCGCTCGACAGCGCTGCAAGCCAAGTTCGTGGCGGATGGCGTGGTGGACACGCTGCGGCGCTGCGGCGCGGGCGGCGTGCAGTTCGTGTGCTGCCTGCTCGTCGCGCGCGCAGACGATGTGCACGTGCTAGTGTTGTGGATAGCACTCATTTTGAGGCTTAAAGACTCGAGCCCTAAAGACTCCCGAGGCTTAAAGACTCAAGTGACGAAAATCAATATTTAGCATTCATATGCGTAAAATAAACCAACACGGTTCTTAAACATCATCGAGTCTTTAAGCCTCGGGAGTCTTTAAGGCTCGAGTCTATAAGCCTCGAAATGAGCGTTATCCACAACACTAGCACGTGCCGCTGCTGCGCTCGCAGGTACACAGGCACAGTGTAGTGTACAGGAGCAGCGGGCATGAAGCGGCGCTCGACAGTGCTGCAAGCCAAGTTCGTGGCGGATGGCGTGGTGGACACGCTGCGGCGCTGCGGCGCGGGCGGCGTGCAGTTCGTGTGCTGCCTGCTCGCCGCGCGCGCAGACGATGTGCACGTGCCGCTGCTGCGCTCGCAGGTACACAGGCACAGTGTAGTGTACAGGAGCAGCGGGCATGAAGCGGCGCTCGACAGCGCTGCAAGCCAAGTTCGTGGCGGATGGCGTGGTGGACACGCTGCGGCGCTGCGGCGCGGGCGGCGTGCAGTTCGTGTGCTGCCTGCTCGCCGCGCGCGCAGACGATGTGCACGTGCCGCTGCTGCGCTCGCAGGTACACAGGCACAGTGTAGTGTACAGGAGCAGCGGGCATGAAGCGGCGCTCGACAGCGCTGCAAGCCAAGTTCGTGGCGGATGGCGTGGTGGACACGCTGCGGCGCTGCGGCGCGGGCGGCGTGCAGTTCGTGTGCTGCCTGCTCGCCGCGCGCGCAGACGATGTGCACGTGCCGCTGCTGCGCTCGCAGGTACACAGGCACAGTGTAGTGTACAGGAGCAGCGGGCATGAAGCGGCGCTCGACAGTGCTGCAAGCCAAGTTCGTGGCGGATGGCGTGGTGGACACGCTGCGGCGCTGCGGCGCGGGCGGCGTGCAGTTCGTGTGCTGCCTGCTCGCCGCGCGCGCAGACGATGTGCACGTGCCGCTGCTGCGCTCGCAGGTACACAGGCACAGTGTAGTGTACAGGAGCAGCGGGCATGAAGCGGCGCTCGACAGCGCTGCAAGCCAAGTTCGTGGCGGATGGCGTGGTGGACACGCTGCGGCGCTGCGGCGCGGGCGGCGTGCAGTTCGTGTGCTGCCTGCTCGCCGCGCGCGCAGACGATGTGCACGTGCCGCTGCTGCGCTCGCAGGTACACAGGCACAGTGTAGTGTACAGGAGCAGCGGGCATGAAGCGGCGCTCGACAGCGCTGCAAGCCAAGTTCGTGGCGGATGGCGTGGTGGACACGCTGCGGCGCTGCGGCGCGGGCGGCGTGCAGTTCGTGTGCTGCCTGCTCGTCGCGCGCGCAGACGATGTGCACGTGCTAGTGTTGTGGATAGCACTCATTTTGAGGCTTAAAGACTCGAGCCCTAAAGACTCCCGAGGCTTAAAGACTCAAGTGACGAAAATCAATATTTAGCATTCATATGCGTAAAATAAACCAACACGGTTCTTAAACATCATCGAGTCTTTAAGCCTCGGGAGTCTTTAAGGCTCGAGTCTATAAGCCTCGAAATGAGCGTTATCCACAACACTAGCACGTGCCGCTGCTGCGCTCGCAGGTACACAGGCACAGTGTAGTGTACAGGAGCAGCGGGCATGAAGCGGCGCTCGACAGTGCTGCAAGCCAAGTTCGTGGCGGATGGCGTGGTGGACACGCTGCGGCGCTGCGGCGCGGGCGGCGTGCAGTTCGTGTGCTGCCTGCTCGCCGCGCGCGCAGACGATGTGCACGTGCCGCTGCTGCGCTCGCAGGTACACAGGCACAGTGTAGTGTACAGGAGCAGCGGGCATGAAGCGGCGCTCGACAGTGCTGCAAGCCAAGTTCGTGGCGGATGGCGTGGTGGACACGCTGCGGCGCTGCGGCGCGGGCGGCGTGCAGTTCGAGTGCTGCCTGCTCGTCGCGCGCGCAGACGATGTGCACGTGCCGCTGCTGCGCTCGCAGGTACACAGGCACAGTGTAGTGTACAGGAGCAGCGGGCATGAAGCGGCGCTCGACAGTGCTGCAAGCCAAGTTCGTGGCGGATGGCGTGGTGGACACGCTGCGGCGCTGCGGCGCGGGCGGCGTGCAGTTCGTGTGCTGCCTGCTCGCCGCGCGCGCAGACGATGTGCACGTGCCGCTGCTGCGCTCGCAGGTACACAGGCACAGTGTAGTGTACAGGAGCAGCGGGCATGAAGCGGCGCTCGACAGCGCTGCAAGCCAAGTTCGTGGCGGATGGCGTGGTGGACACGCTGCGGCGCTGCGGCGCGGGCGGCGTGCAGTTCGTGTGCTGCCTGCTCGCCGCGCGCGCAGACGATGTGCACGTGCCGCTGCTGCGCTCGCAGGTACACAGGCACAGTGTAGTGTACAGGAGCAGCGGGCATGAAGCGGCGCTCGACAGCGCTGCAAGCCAAGTTCGTGGCGGATGGCGTGGTGGACACGCTGCGGCGCTGCGGCGCGGGCGGCGTGCAGTTCGTGTGCTGCCTGCTCGTCGCGCGCGCAGACGATGTGCACGTGCTAGTGTTGTGGATAGCACTCATTTTGAGGCTTAAAGACTCGAGCCCTAAAGACTCCCGAGGCTTAAAGACTCAAGTGACGAAAATCAATATTTAGCATTCATATGCGTAAAATAAACCAACACGGTTCTTAAACATCATCGAGTCTTTAAGCCTCGGGAGTCTTTAAGGCTCGAGTCTATAAGCCTCGAAATGAGCGTTATCCACAACACTAGCACGTGCCGCTGCTGCGCTCGCAGGTACACAGGCACAGTGTAGTGTACAGGAGCAGCGGGCATGAAGCGGCGCTCGACAGTGCTGCAAGCCAAGTTCGTGGCGGATGGCGTGGTGGACACGCTGCGGCGCTGCGGCGCGGGCGGCGTGCAGTTCGTGTGCTGCCTGCTCGCCGCGCGCGCAGACGATGTGCACGTGCCGCTGCTGCGCTCGCAGGTACACAGGCACAGTGTAGTGTACAGGAGCAGCGGGCATGAAGCGGCGCTCGACAGCGCTGCAAGCCAAGTTCGTGGCGGATGGCGTGGTGGACACGCTGCGGCGCTGCGGCGCGGGCGGCGTGCAGTTCGTGTGCTGCCTGCTCGCCGCGCGCGCAGACGATGTGCACGTGCCGCTGCTGCGCTCGCAGGTACACAGGCACAGTGTAGTGTACAGGAGCAGCGGGCATGAAGCGGCGCTCGACAGCGCTGCAAGCCAAGTTCGTGGCGGATGGCGTGGTGGACACGCTGCGGCGCTGCGGCGCGGGCGGCGTGCAGTTCGTGTGCTGCCTGCTCGCCGCGCGCGCAGACGATGTGCACGTGCCGCTGCTGCGCTCGCAGGTACACAGGCACAGTGTAGTGTACAGGAGCAGCGGGCATGAAGCGGCGCTCGACAGTGCTGCAAGCCAAGTTCGTGGCGGATGGCGTGGTGGACACGCTGCGGCGCTGCGGCGCGGGCGGCGTGCAGTTCGTGTGCTGCCTGCTCGCCGCGCGCGCAGACGATGTGCACGTGCCGCTGCTGCGCTCGCAGGTACACAGGCACAGTGTAGTGTACAGGAGCAGCGGGCATGAAGCGGCGCTCGACAGTGCTGCAAGCCAAGTTCGTGGCGGAAGACGCGCACGTGCCGCTGCTGCGCTCGCAGGTACACAACTCGTTCACGAGAGAGAGAGAGAATATTCTCAGCACTCCTTCTCGGTGCTGGGTGGCTCCGCCTGCGCTGGGCGCTTTTGCAGCTGTGACGGATCACTGGTCCACAACTTTGAGCGGCAGCGGCAGTGGCAGCGCCAGCGGCAGTGGCAGTGGCACCGCCAGCGGTGCGTCATACGTGGGGGCTAGAGGCCGCACTCTGATGTCGCTCCCACATACGGTTCACGTTTCTAGTGCAGCGAGATGAGAACCAGGGAATTTCTTAAAATATTGGAGGTTGCAAAGTGACCTTCATTTGTTTCAGTATCAATTTGTGACCCAACATCATATTTATTATTATTCTGGTAGTGGCTTTCGGGCTGTCAAAGCCCTTATATCACTGCGACCATCGCTGATCTATTGTGATCGCCACTTACTACAATTCTTGGTCAAGTCCTGCAAACTCGAAGAATTGCAGGATTTTGTTGAACTCAAGAAATTTGATCTCCTCCGGGCACATGATGTGTTTGCCCAGGAGGGAGTTACGACTGCGCATGAGGCAAGGGCAATCGGTTAGGATGTGTGTAGGCGTCTCCTCTGCTTCAAAGCAGAATCTGCACTGCCTTGTGTCACACAGTCCTATCGTTTGCATGTGCTTATTTAGGCGGCAGTGCCCAGTATCATAACGTTTAGCGACAAAAATATCTTGGAGTTTTTTTTTTATTTCATTATCATGTATGAAAAATGAACTGTATCCCTCGGCGTGAAACAGGATTGTCAGCCTGTACAGTAATGTGCCATTTATTTATTTATTCCAACAAATTACACAGTATTACAGTGAGGCACCAAGGCACTGTGAAATGCATACAATGTTATTTAAGTACTACGAGTAACATAATCTTATAATAACAATAAATCCTAACAACTAACTAAAGACGGACGGTCATCCATAGCCTCACATAACCTCTTACATTCACCACAAATCATCTTCCAACTATTTTAATCAGTTAAAGGAGTAAAAAATCTTCATTTTTAACACCACTAAGTGTATCAAAATAATGTGAGTGCCGTATTGCTTCGGGGCAGTCTATCTTCCTACACTACCAAAACGTAATATATAGAATATCAGTGACATTAAATTTGAACCTAAAGACTATGACGATACCGCTTGTTTTTCAACATAAATGTTGTAGTGGCACGCGCTTACTAGGTAGCTAGCGGCTATGCAATAATAGAGACAATGGGCTTTGTTTGAAAGATTAGGGCTCTGAGCGAAAAATTCACCTCAGAAGAGCCGTACTATACAGGGTGGAATTTCATAAACTGTACATAATAAAAGGAGAAAAATTTCAGCCAATTTCATCGGTGAAACGGTGTTTTTTTTTTTTTTCTAGTCATTAGTTTTTTTTTTACAGAATTTTGAAAATTTTTGTAAAAACTCGGGTAATACACCTAATTCAGACGGTATAACTTTTGATCCAATGGTCCTAAAATGAAAATAAAAAATGCAGAGTATTACCAAGGGACAGGTTAATAATTCTTAATAACAATAAAAAACCAACTAGAAGAGAAAATCCGCAAAAAAAATTATTGTTTTTGAAAAATGGCTACAAAAATTACGAATTTTAAAAGAAAAACACAATTTTCTGAAAAAAACGCAGATTTAGTTACCATTTTTTTTGCTTAGTATTAAACCTCACTTAATGCCGATTCTAAAACCGTTTTTAAACTGTCTCAGACTTTGAAAAATACCACGCAAATGGGTACGTAAATCAAACCATAATTTTATTAATTTTAATCCTCTTAAAATCCTTAATTACCGTTTGTTCACAGGTAGTTGAAGGGTGTTATTGGGTTTTAGGTGGAAATAACAAATTACGTACTTAGTATTAATCCTCACTTAATGCCGATTCTAAAACCGTTTTTAAACTGTCTCAGACTTTGAAAAATACCACGCTAATGGGTACGTAAATCAAACCATAATTTTATTAATTTTAATCCTCTTAAAATCCTAAAACGCCGCGGTACCGGTGTTGTGTTTGACTTTATTATTCAAAATCTGCCTGTATTTTTTTGGTTTTTGTATATCCAAGGAAAAGGAAAGTGAAATTCCGCTATGGGAAGGGAAAAGCGGAGGGTATTTTTTGTCAGAGAGATCGCGCACTCGATGCGGGGGGTGTGTGTCCGCGTGGGCTCGCCCTTCGGGCCTTCGGCCCTCGGGCTCGCGTAGAGAGCGTGCTCTGAAGGGACGCTTCGGGCCTTCGGCCCTACGCGGAGCTCGGCCTTCGGCCTTCGCGTACCTGGAAGCTCACCTTCGGGCCTTCGGCCCTCAGGTTCGCTTAAAGACACTTGGGGGGCGTAGGGTTTCCGCAAGCGCGCTTTGAAGGGACGCTTCGGGCCTTCGGCCCTACGCGGAGCTCGGCCTTCGGCCTTCGCCTGCCACGAAGCTCACCTTCGGGCCTTCGGCCCTCAGGTTCGCTTTTAACACACTCGGGGGTTAGTGAGTGGTAGCACAACCTTAAACTCCCGCAGCTCGGCCTACGGCCTCGCTGGACGCTTCGGGCCTTCGGCCTTCGCCTACTACGAAAGACACTCGGGGGCATAGACGCACAGTCCTATACTCCCGAGTGTCTTACAAGCGAACCTGAGGGCCGAAGGCCCGAAGGTGAGCTTCGAGGCACGCGAAGGCCGAAGGCCCGAAGCGTCCAGCGAGGCCGTAGGCCGAGCTGCGGGAGTATAGGACTGTGCGTCTATGCCCCCGAGTGTCTTTCGTAGTAGGCGAAGGCCGAAGGCCGAGCTCCGCGTAGGGCCGAAGGCCCGAAGCGTCCTGCGAGGCCGTAGGCCGAGCTGCGGGAGTTTAAGGTTGTGCTACCACTCACTAACCCCCGAGTGTGTTAAAAGCGAACCTGAGGGCCGAAGGCCCGAAGGTGAGCTTCGTGGCAGGCGAAGGCCGAAGGCCGAGCTCCGCGTAGGGCCGAAGGCCCGAAGCGTCCCTTCAAAGCGCGCTTGTGGAAACCCTACGCCCCCCAAGTGTCTTTAAGCGAACCTGAGGGCCGAAGGCCCGAAGGTGAGCTTCCAGGTACGCGAAGGCCGAAGGCCGAGCTCCGCGTAGGGCCGAAGGCCCGAAGCGTCCCTTCAGAGCACGCTCTCTACGCGAGCCCGAGGGCCGAAGGCCCGAAGGGCGAGCCCACGCGGACACACACCCCCCGCATCGAGTGCGCGATCTCTCTGACAAAAAATACCCTCCGCTTTTCCCTTCCCATAGCGGAATTTCACTTTCCTTTTCCTTGGATATACAAAAACCAAAAAAATACAGGCAGATTTTGAATAATAAAGTCAAACACAACACCGGTACCGCGGCGTTTTAGGATTTTAAGAGGATTAAAATTAATAAAATTATGGTTTGATTTACGTACCCATTAGCGTGGTATTTTTCAAAGTCTGAGACAGTTTAAAAACGGTTTTAGAATCGGCATTAAGTGAGGATTAATACTAAGTACGTAATTTGTTATTTCCACCTAAAACCCAATAACACCCTTCAACTACCTGTGAACAAACGGCCATTAAGGATTTTAAGAGGATTAAAATTAATAAAATTATGGTTTGATTTACGTACCCATTTGCGTGGTATTTTTCAAAGTCTGAGACAGTTTAAAAACGGTTTTAGAATCGGCATTAAGTGAGGTTTAATACTAAGCAAAAAAAATGGTAACTAAATATGCGTTTTTTTCAGAAAATTGTGTTTTTCTTTTAAAATTCGTAATTTTTGTAGCCATTTTTCAAAAACAATAATTTTTTTTGCGGATTTTCTCTTCTAGTTGGTTTTTTATTGTTATTAAGAATTATTAACCTGTCCCTTGGTAATACTCTGCATTTTTTATTTTCATTTTAGGACCATTGGATCAAAAGTTATACCGTCTGAATTAGGTGTATTACCCGAGTTTTTACAAAAAATTTCAAAATTCTGTAAAAAAAAAACTAATGACTAGAAAAAAAAAAAAACACCGTTTCACCGATGAAATTGGCTGAAATTTTTCTCCTTTTATTATGTACAGTTTATGAAATTCCACCCTGTATATCTAACCACTATACATGTCTAACCGCCACCGTTTGTGTACAGTTCCGCGGCTTCCAGCTTTTGGACGCGGCACGCCTCTACAAGCAAGGCTTCCCGGAACACATGCCACTCTCGGAATTCGCCAGGAGGTAACTTCATTCATAATTACTGACTACCTGATTAATAATAAATTATCACTCAAGAAAAATTACACAGTACGCCTTTATAAGATAAAACAGTTAAATAATCACAAAGTTATAAGTATCCAAAGTTTTAAGAGGGGGTATGTTCTGTCCCTTTTCCGCAAAACGCACCTTCATATGAAACGATTGTCATTTATTATGACGCTAGAGGATCGTGATGTCACGATCCCCTAGCGTTTTCTCTCTCTAGCAAGCAACATTAAAACGGTTGTAGCTTCGTAATTTTTTGAGATATTTGAATGGGATTTTCGTCATCAGGCATAATTTTTTGCCTTCTTTCTTTTGAAGTAATAATACATTTTGAGTCTACACCCCTATTCAATTCTGAAAATATTTTTTGAGCTGAACCCTTATCTCTAAAACCAGCGGTCGGCCTTTTAGCAGTCATGGGCCACAGCAGCTAACAAAATTGAAGGGGGCCGCGGTTGCTAAAAATGTTGTGCCTTTATCAGTCACCGGCGTCAATATGATGAATCAAAGGCCGCAAAAATATCTGACACGCTCTTACGGCTCTAGGAATAGAGATAGATAGATAGATGTCATTTATTGTTATCAGATATTTTTGCGGCCTTTGTTCCATCATATATTTATGTCGGTGAATGTACATACAAAACAGCCAGGCTCGCGGGCCGCCTGTTGCCGACCGCTGTCTTAAATCAAGGCATTGTTCATCTATTACGGTGTTGTATCGAAAAACCGGTTCGAAAAAATATTCAACCTTTTTCCAGGTTTTGATTAAGTCCACACCAACCGTCATCCAAAACTAGTTAGACCGGTTAGTCTAATAATATCATGAGGTCACCTATATTCCGAATTTATTTAGGTTTTTGGGAAGACATGATAATACATAACTTGCAATCAATTCGCGTATATTTAGACAGGGAATGTCTTCAACCACGTACGTACAGGATATTCGATTGCATAATTACTGGGTTAGATGATAATATGGATGGAGTACTTTGCGATTTGTCTAAAGTATTTGACGTTATCAACCACGAACTGCTGCTGAAAAACTTAAACGCAGCTCACCATTTGTTTACCTCGTTTTTGTGAAAGCGTAAACAAGTCGTAAAACTACGTGCAAACGGCAAATTGGTGCCAATCAGATACAGGTTATATCAATTTAGGTATTCCTTAGGAATTACCCTATTTTTATTATTTGTTAATGACCTGCCGTCACATATCGTATCCGGGTTATCAGTACTGTTTGCGGGTGATACTACCGTGTTGGTTGGTGCAAACAGCTATGAACAACTAAGCGTCAAAATAAACGCGGCTTGCACGCAACTCCAAATATGGTTCTCGGCTAACGGGCTGTTACTGAATGTAGCCAAATCCAATATAATGCTTTTTTCTGGCCGTAAAGTACCAACGCCATTGTCAATGGCAAGCTGTTCGATGCCATTGTGTGAGGTAAGCAGTTTCCTTGGATTTATGATTGACAGCAATTTGAATTGGAAGCGCCATGTTGACAGTCTGTGTGACAGGTTGAGTAATGCTGTCTTTGCGTTGAGAAAATTAAAGCCGCTAATCTCAGGTGATTCACTGAAACAAGTTTATTTCGCATATTGTCATTCCCTGATGTCCTACGGTACCCTCCTTTGGGGTAACTCTACGAATGCGCGAAGAGTTCTTGTCATGCAAAAACGTGCAGTTCGGGTACTTGTAGGAGTCAAGCATCGGCACCCCTCTCGGGAGTTATTGTCAACGCAGCGCATAATCACTCACAACATCTGTTTGAGCTTCTCTTATTTTTAAGAAAAAACATCTCCCAGTTTGAGCGTGTGAATGTAACAGGGAAACAGCTTCGTTCAACTGGGTGCCTAAGGGCAGTTCCTCGTCGCATGGCGCTTTCAGAGAAAAATCCCCGGGTTATAGGGACTACTTATTTCAAGCAACTACCCGCCGATGTAAAAAATGAACCTTGTGACGAAACATTTAGGCGTAGACTGAGAAATCTTTTGTGGGATAACCCTCTATACTCTGGTCATGAGTTCATGGAAATAGATTTTCAAGTGTTTATTTGATTTATTGATACCTAATTTGACATAATTTTTTGTGTAAGTGATATTTATATTGTATATTCAACTTCTACATCGTAATGCATAAATTGACATTGTGTATTTTTGTTTAATAGTTATTTATTTATTCGTATGGCACTAATACAGTCGTTCGATACCTACTTCTATTATAATGTTGTTTAATAGTAATTGTCTATTAGTTGTTAAATGACAATCCGTAATTGGAGAATACTACGAGTATTTCACAAATATTTTGAATATTATTTCTTATTATATATATCGTGATAAGGATTCTTATAATTTTGACATTGTATGCAAATCTGTATTGTAATTTTTATCTCGGAATAAATAAAACTAAATCTTGCAATCATAGGGAAAGAATTTTCGAGATCTGATTAGTGGTTCCGGAGATTACCGCAAACATACAAACTTACAATCTCTTTATAATATTAATATAGATTGTGATATGAATTTGATGGTTTACTATCCATACAGGAATTGCGTCAATTATTTTTGCAAAATATAAACAGTTTCCTCACTTACGTTTTGGGTTTAGGACGGCGAATAAGACAATTTGCTTGATTCGTCTCATATTACAAAAAAATATCTTAAAAATCCGTGGTAAACTGACACTGGCAATGATATTGACAGCTGCAGCAGCTATATTAATTTTTTTTTTTTATATGAGATGGATCAAGAAAAATTTCTCATTCGCCATCCTAAACCCAAAACGTTAGTGAGGAAACAGTTTATGTTTTTCAAAAATAATTGACCCAGCTGAAAAGTCTGAAACATTTTTCTGGTGCTAAAGAAAGGTTATTCCTATAACCAAAAAAATTTCATCCACTCCCAATTGTAGCTTTTGTAATAAGGCGTATTATAATCGTAGACAATCGTAGGTACCGATTGCTCGCGACATCCGAGAGCGAGTCGGAGGAGCTGCCGACATCTCCGCTGTCCGACCGGCAGGTGGTCGACGACATGCTGCTGGCACTAGACCTGGACGTCACCAGCTACAGGCTCGGCCTCACACAGGTCAGTGCGCTTTATTACCTGAGGCATAGGGTTGATAATGGAATGCCTTCGTCTCGCTGTCGGACCGACGGGTGACCTGGCGATGTTCGCCTATCTCGATTTCTTACGCTCAAATGCTGCAAGTGCAATATTGAAGAAGATATTTGAATGACACGTATATACGCTGTCGACTGCGGTGCGGCGCTACCACGAAAATCGATCCTCGAAGTTCGATTTTTGAATAAACTTTCATATACTCTTATCGTCTTATCTTCTGACGCTGAACCGCGACGTCTGCTTTCACCGGGGTTTTGGCGGGAATATTAGTAATTATGTGTTTTATTATTTGCGTTGCTTTAGGTAATTGTGACGCTGCCTTTTCAGGTACGAATTGTTTTATCAACTGTCGAGTCATCAATAACTGAACTTGCAGCTTCTTTTAAATCTGGAGGCGTATATGTCACCGTTAGATTGTGAAAACCGTCAGTTTATAATCTAATCCGTTATATTGTAAACTGACGGAATATTGTGGACTGCTAAAATAATTCATAATTTTACGCATTCATTTTCGTTAGTTTATAAACTAACAATGTCATATCGTCAAATTGTAAACTGAATCAAATTTGCCTGATTTGGAACGCAACATGTGCGCTGTTTGGTTGAGCGAATTATTCCACTTGCATCAGTTTCCACTTACGTCAGAACATGATTGTTTTTTTTTGTTATTCAGACATTTTCTTCCATTTAATTCGGCACCCAGCAGTGTCGACGGAGCCCCGCTGCGCGGGGCTCCTATTTCTGGGCGCTTTGCCCTTCGGGCAACTGAAGATACCTAACTAACCTAACCTACCTAGTCTTTGTGTACGTTCCGTAGCAAGCCGATTTGATCTCAGTTCACAATTTGACGATTCGACATTGAAAGTTTATAAACTAACGAAAAATATTGCGTTAAATTGTGAACGGTTTTGGCAGTTCACAATATTCCGTCAGTTTACAATATAACGGGTAAGATTATAAACTGACGGTGTTCACAATCTAACGGTGACATATATATTCCATATTCTCGTCACTCGAATTAGAACTCATTTTCACGTAAATTTTTAATAATTTCCGAAAAAAACCACTATCTACTATATGTAAAAACAGTTTTTTTCCTTGCCGCTTTTTTTTAAATAAAAAACTAGAAGTGTATTTTCTTCCGAAAACGCCATAATTTATTTGAGACAACTAAAAAGTCGCGATAAGTTGCAGCTGATCAATTGATGCTGCTAGTTGTTGCTGTTGATCTTCCGTTTTGGCTGTTTAGGACCCTATGCCTTTTATTAAAGTTTGTACCTCGACAAATAATGGAATTTGTACACGGCACAGAAAGTTTCACCATTGAACGAAATATACCCGAAACTTGGCGGTATACGCATCGTAAACTCGTAACCGCTAATGTCGTGAAAGAAGAAAATTCGCCGCTAACGACGCCGCACAAAGAAAGTTGGAAAATGTGCTTCACTCGTGCATTAAACGACTATTTATGTCTTGATCACAACCGTAACTTATGTTTTGTGCGGTAATTGAAAGAATTTATTGAATCCCTTTGTGAAATTAAACCATGAACCTTAGGACAAGCTATGGTAATAATAATACCACGACCGAAGCAAATAAACCATTACCCGCCTAAATTTAGTAGGTGGTTTTCACCCATTTTAAGGCTGCATAGTAGCCTTTCCATCGTTTATGGTGGCCTCTGTAGAAATCTATACTATAAGAATTAATCAGTGGTAGTGAGTAACCTCTGACACGTACTGTACTTCTTGCATTTAATGAAGCCGAAATACTTGGGTTTGACGAAATACTTTATAATAATAATAATATTTTGCGGACAATCTTACACAAATCAACCTAGTCCCAAACTAAGCAAAGCTTGTATTATGGGTACTAGACGACGACATAGATAAATAAATACATTCGTGCGCATCACACAAATAAATGCCCTTACCGGCATTCGAACCCAGGACCTCTTGCTTCGTAGGCAGGGTCACTACCAGCTAGGCTAAAGCGCTCGTCAAACTTTAACGCCATAATAACAGGAACGCGCCCACTCGCTTTCGTGAAATGCAATAACTGTTTCAAAATGTAATTATATTAGTGTCTGTGTTCGACCACCTTTCTAAGTCGTTGAGATTTATTTTTACGACTTTAAATAGTAACGTTTATTAAACTTTATGTCTGGGCAATAAAACTCAAAATTGTTTGAGTGTTTCTAGATTAGACCTGACCGTAAAAAATGACCTTAAAAAATAACGTAATATTACCCAGGGAAGTTTCTTTCATCTAGAGATACCTACAATAAAATTGGTAGAGGCGGTGAATGGAATGAAATTAAATACAAAGGTGCATACGCCGCGGAACAAATAAAAACGTCACTAGAAGAGTCAACTTTATTTAGAATTCATTACAGTTCATTTTCTTCCAGTTGATGTCTTTATCAATCGTCTTAAATAATCTTCGAGCAACACGGAAGGGAGTAGGCATTCGCACAATTTCCCCTTTGTCATAGTACAAGCCCAAGTGGGCATGGTTCGTACAGTCGCCATCACATACATCGGAGCAAACAAGCACGTCACAAACATCGGAACACAACTCTATTTTCAAGGCATTAGGGTGCATGTGCCGATATTTTTGAACACCTATAGTGTACATGTGATGGCGACTGTACACAAAAAATGATGAAGGTGTGCAAGTTTTTTCGGTGTTTTTTTTTTCATTTTTGATGTATTAGTGTCATCATTGGCACATTGCACGTAGAACTGATGGCCGTTGGGGCGGAAAGGTTCTCGAGTGGCGACCACGTACCGGAAGGCGCGGCGTTGGTAGGCCTCCCACAAGGTGGACTGATGACCTGGTAAAGGTCGCGGGAGTCCGCTGGATGCGGGTGGCGCAGGACCGGTCACTTTGGAACTCTTTGGGGGAGGCCTATGTCCAGCAGTGGACGTCTTTCGGCTGATATGACGATGATGAGTGTCATCATTAGTCGCACTGGGGTATCTATTCTAGGCGTTCTCGCTATTTTCCTCTCTTTTATTATCATTGCGCGCATTCGAAATAGTGAGCAAGAATGTTGAAAGTCATGTCTTTATATGCATGTCGGATAGGATCGAGCTCACGCAACCAATAATTACAAGCAATATAACTTAGTGCTTTGATCTGCCGAATCTAAGTAATAAATTTTAATCGACTTTTAGACTGGAAACATTTATTTTCCATTTCACTTTAACCTAGCCTAGTCCCCCATCATGCAAGAGAGAATGTCAGTGAAATGGAATCAACTATCATAGGAAAAGTAAATTAGAGTTTGTTACATTTTTAAATCGAAGGAAACTAATCTATAGTGGCGCTGTGAGATGTACAACTTGTAGAAACAAATACTTTTATTGAATTTCGAAAAAGTGACTCGACAAAAAATTCTATATTATTAAAGAACCTACTCACCAAATTTCACGAGAATCAGTCGAGAAATGCGACCTTTAGAGGAGAACAGCGGGACAGAAACCGGACACCGGACAGACAAACGATTTTCGGCCCAAGCTGAAGCATAGAACTTCATTCGCTTCGCTCGCTCGTTCGACAAATCCTACTCCGTTCTAATATACAGGGTGGAAATGGATTTTTCGCACCTGTCATTCAGAAATTTATTAATAGTTGAACTAAAACCTTTTTATTAGTTTGATCTTGCCATTACGTTGTGCCAAGTTTGATAAATCTATGATTGAATCGTCTTCGCTTAAAATTATTAAAACTATAAATGTGAGTAACAGGTCATGTCAATGTCATCATTACTATTTCTTGTATACGTTTTTTTGCTTTTTTTAACTCGTTTTCTAAAATACAAATAGGTCAATTCTCATAGTGGACGTATCTGTAGGCCATGTAGTGGAAATGACATTCATTATGACGGAGTGTGTCTGACACTCGGTCGATAAAGCAGATAGTTACTGATAATGAGCAAGCAAAAACAGATCTTAAGGTGGTCAACCTTTTCATTCGGTGACTGTATGTACCTAACTAGCTACGTAACTCTTTAATGTAAGTATGTGATATATGAATATGTATGTAGGTAACTATGCTTGTTCGGGTGGAATCTTGCAACTCAATTTTGAAGCAAATATCTTCAACCGATTGAGCTGAAATTTTTGGTAAAGGTATTAGTTAGGATGACAATTCAATATTATGGTACCATCGAGCTGATCTGATGATGAAGACAGAAGGTGGTCATGGGAATTCAGTACTTAACCGATGTAACCCCGTATTTATACAGAAAAGTACAGTCGGCAATAAAAGCTTGTTTCATAAATGAAACTTTGACAGAAACTTATTTTTAAATCCGAGCATAAGGCACTGGTCCCACCGCCGGCTACAGACTATAAGCTATCGGCGATTACTCGCCCAAGAAACGAACAAAAGATAATAGCTCAAGTGGAAATAAATTTATAGTTCATCGCCGGCGGTGTGAACAGCCAGCTATGAACTATGAATATATTTCTCTCTCTTTTATTTACACGGGAGCGATTATCTTTTGTTCGTATCTTGGGCGAGAAAATCGCCGATAGCTCATCGCTTACTCGCCGGCGGTGGGACCAGTGCCTTAGGAATAATCATAAGTAGAATGAGAGTCAATATTACATATATTTCTACTCTACCTTGTTACATGGTACTGTTTTTATAAATATAATCGTCTTCATATCTACAAATTATAACGAAGCGATTCATAAAGTGAAACTGAAACTGAGAGTACATGTTATGATTCATAGAGCTGATTAGATTCATGAGCTACATTTTGCTATTATATTAATGAATTATATCTCCATCGTTATATGAACGACGGAAAAATGTTCTTCCACATGCGAGTGAACGTCGAAATTAATCACATTCTGCGGCGGAAATGTTCCGCCCGCATCTTTATATCGTTCGGTGGATGTTTTAGACGAAACGTTTACCTAATTCTAAAAGATTAAAATATTTATAGTCTGAATAAAAATATTTTATAATTAGTATTGTATGCAAATATCTATTGTAGCCGACCCCAGACTCGTTGAGCACTATCGGAAAAAAAGCTAGGAGGATAATGAGTATAGGGAACTTGCATGTTTTTATTTTATTACGAAAATCAAAAGTATAATCCAGCATTAAAACAATTGTAGCATTAAAACTTTCTTCTGATTAATTTTTCTGATGTTATATGCATTTGAAATCTGCACGCGCCGGCACCCCCCGAAAACGCTCTATACTAAACGGGCTTATGCTATGACGTCACAGCATATATTCTCGGCGCGTTTACTATGGAGTAAGTCATTAATTTGCAATTATCTCCACAAAATGTGCGTTTAAGTCTATACTCGTCATACAATATATCATTTCTAATTCAATATTCTGTGTAACTGTTATGTTATTTTATCGAAAAAATTATAATTATTTTTTCGTCATTTTAACGTGAGATAAAACTAATACAATAGTTTATTTTTATTTCGTTTTGTATGATATCTCTACGTATATCCGCATCGATTGAGTGCAATTTATTCGAAATTTAAGTTCCATGCAAGTTCCCCATTGTACCTATGCAAAAAAATTTACAAAAACACTGTATCTATGTGTGTTATTGTTTTATTGATAGTTGCGGATCAGTATAATGAATTAATGACGCTTTTACACATACAATAGGCATGATGCCTCATGATAACGTACTTGGAAGTTTAGAAAAAATATGATTGTTATGTAAAAATATCAACATATATATATTTACATCCAAGAATACATTAAATTTAAGGCTACCAAACGAATCCTTACGCTTTTATAGAAACAAAATTCATTGACAACTATGTAGGTACCTAAACGCAGTATTTCGCGATCGAAACAGCAATTTACTTGATTTTCCATACAACGATTAGTACAAATAGCAGTTGTGACGTCATACCCGTGTGACAATTTCACCTGCCGCCAGGGTCCGTCTTTGTCTCAAATTGTTGGGTATTTACTAGTATGTTCTTTAATTGTAACTGCTCCCATACAAACATTTGTTCCTCTCCAAAAGCTGGTACGAATGGCATCGTAAAAAATCTTAGTCATCATTCCATATTTTCGTAGAAATCCACGCAGTTTGTAGACATTTTTTTTTTTATATCACGTCGGTGGCAAACAAGCTTTACAGCCCACCTGATGGTAAGTGATTACCGTAGCCTATAGACGCTTCCAACTGGGGTGTTACATGCGCGTTGCCGACCCTTTAAGAATTTATACACTCCTTTTTTGAAGAACCCCATACTGTAGTCCCTTGGGAAAACCTCGGCAGTTATCAGTATTATATAAAACATGGGCTGTCTATAAGCGCTCTAAGCGTAATCGATGTACAATTAGTGACACAACTTTGAAACTTTCACGATTACACCGTAAATCTGTTGCCTTTACGTCACTGCTAACGTGAATAAAAACTGTTGCCTTTCTTCTGGCCAGACCGTCTTGATAGCAAGTAAAAAAATTCGAGTAACGAGTGCTTAAAAGCCTTTTTCATTCAGTTTAAGTGACGTAAATACATTAGTGTTAGAAAACTGCGGCGTTCATGAATTACGACACTAGTTTCCATCATAGTCCACGGTTCGACTTGACAACCGCGTAATGACTGTTTTCAACTTGAGACACTCTGGAGGTTACATCCGAACGACCTCTGTCTACTATAACATAGTGAATACGTTTCGGCGGCGATTTTTAGCTGCAGCGCCCGATATACAGACATGTTTTAATAATAATTAAAGCACGCAATATCATGACAAGTTCTTCAAAGAAATGCTTTTGCGAAACATATTATAAAAATGTATATCTTTGGAATGCTCTTGTCTCATATCACTATTAATCACCAAAAGCAATAAATACTTACGTACCTGCATGTAGTGTATAGGTACCATATATATTTAAGAAACGCATAATTTGGGTAATGCTAAACACAGAAATCAACTTTAGAGTAAGGGCGCCAAAAATTACGTTTAGGAGACAAAACAGTATCGGTCTAAAAGTGCACCGGACCAAAATCAAAAAAAGTCGAAGGCAGTTGTCGACTGCAGTTGTTGCAGTGCGTCGACTGGAGTTATAGTTTAGTTGGAAGTAATAGTGTCTGTAAAAGTGAAAGCCGCCTTATGCAATCATTGTATTCTAATGTAATGCGCGCTTACCTTTATACAAGTAAACTCAGTTTCAACTAACACAATACCTTAGTTTTTTGTGTTTTACAAAAATAAAAAAACATTACATTTTTTAGATGTCTTCTTATGCCAACTTTGTTATTGTAATAGAAAATATTCTCCTCAACTGCTTACCAAATAACCACCTTCCTGGACACTAAGGAAACTCTAAGGGTCTTTAAATGCAATTTGAGGTATACTTTCCTTAAACGCATGGAAAACAGCTTTACATTCGAACTTTTCCAAGTGCTTGAAAATCTACACGAGGTCTTTATTTCTTTATTAATAAAGTCGTGTCTCGATCTATTTATTTGTGCTTTTTGTTCGTATAATTGATCTGCCTGTATTTTAATTACGTATCGAACTCGATAAGTAAAATGTAACTTCCGGTGCAGTCAGTTATGCGTTGTAAACTGGCATGCGCATAAGCAAATCCATTCGAAATATCTCCCTAAGCCTCCGAGCGTCCCACATTTGAGATATTAATAGTAATCAGGTATCAAAGACATTAGTTACACAAGCGTAATGACGTAACACGTTGCGTCACTCGTGTTACTTCGGAACTGGCTGCGAGACGCCGCGGAGAGCTATAGTAGGCCAACGTCTTGAAAGACACTCACAAAAGACGTAGGCTCAGATGGGTTACTACGAAATGCGAATTCGAAATTTCAGATGCCCTTTATGTCCCTCCGTCCCGTTTTTCGAAATTTGAGTAAGGACGGCGCGCTTCAATTAACGGGAGTCTCTCTTATGTTCGAAAAAATGCGATAGTTTTGCTTATTGATTATGGTTGAATGACTCGGGTTCCTTGAGAATGGGCGTTTTCACTAAAATGTGCGGCTTTTACTTTTTTTTTAAGAATTTAGATTTTTTTGGTTTTTCCGGTTCAGAATCATGAGCACTCTTGATCCCGATAAAGAAAAAAAGTGTCCCCAATGTGACGGTCCATACAGAATGTATGAAAAAAACTGGGGACACTATTTTTATTTATTGGGATTAAGAGTCTCCATGATTCTGAACAGGAAAAACCAAAAAAATCTCAATTCTGAGAGAAAATGTAAAACTCGCACATTTGAGTGAAAACGCCCGGATGCAACCAGGATTACGCTAAGATGAGCAGGGGTATGATGACGTTTTGACATTTACGCAAGGTCGTGTGGTCCGTACGTTGCTACATACATGTATCTTTCACTGAAAGCCTTTGTGCGAGCGTCACCAAAGTGTTACGAGACCTCAATCGCATCGGACACTTGGAACTGTTACATCACTCTTAAGTCTCTTCCGACAGACAATTTGCATGCATGCAAATCTGTTGAGTGCGTTAGGAGTTTATTGCATTGGCGCTTAAAATAGGAAGTTGCCTGGAATATTATTACTGAGAGATTAACTTTTTTACAAATGTTTAGTTTTGACATAGGTACTTATATATTTTTTTCATGAATACGAGTATATTTTAATTAACTTGTGTAGGATTTGGCTATATTTAGCTTAGTGGAGAAACATGTTATTACTTACCTGATTTAACCTAGTTCTCTCACAATTTTACGATTTCTGTGCATATACATAGCGTGATATTTCCACAGAGACCCCGCGATACAGATAGATTCTCAAAGTGATGTACGGTCGACGACAAAAGTATGTTTACAATTGAAAAAAGAAATTTCGAGCGGTGCGCTTGTGCTTCTGGGCTGTTATTCGGACTTGTTTTAAGCTCACCTCAACGCTCACCCACAATTATACCTTTACACCACGCTGCGTAGTCATTAAGCGTAGGTAGAAGTCTAGTTTCGTAACCAGCGGAGTGAGCCGCATTAACGCATAGCGAATAACAGCCCTGTTTACGCTTAGTTCCTACGAATCGCGGCGTTAAGATATATTTGTGAGTGAACGGTAAGGTGAGACAAAGTTGCAGAATAGCGGGGCTCGTTGCCATCAAGCGGGGCCATATGCTTGTATGTCACCAATGTCACCATCATAGTTTAAAAAAAAAACAATGATCTTACTCAGAGCTTTGGCGCGACAACGCGTCATCGAACTTACTCGACCTCAATCCTAACTCGGAACTGTTACGTAAGTAGGTACGTAACGTATTATCTTCCGTCTGCAAGTTACTATATTTATGGTTTGCATCTTTAACCTTACAAGGCAAGTTAGTGGGTCAAGTTTCGTGGCTCCTTTTGTTGGTTAACTAAACATATTGCTGGGTCAAGAGAGATTTAGTCGTAATACAATACAATTACTTATAATTTACTTTAAAAACAAAGTTTTAACCGACGAAAAATCAATCATCCCCTATTTTCCTACCCTTCAGGTTGGTTTTTTTTTTCCAATTTATATGGGACCAACTTCGGAGTATATATACCCTTTCCAATAAAAAAATAATTATA
Source organism: Epinotia brunnichana (assembly GCA_963854355.1). Lineage (NCBI taxonomy): Eukaryota > Metazoa > Arthropoda > Insecta > Lepidoptera > Tortricidae > Epinotia > Epinotia brunnichana. Next base: position 17,245,596 of record OY977954.1, read on the forward strand.
ATTTTTTTAGTAACGTTTTTTAAATTGGCACTTATTTTTGTATTACCTTAAGCGACATGAAAGTCATCAGATCGCCGTGAAACCCAGCTCAATCGACGCAGAAAAAACGCTGATTTCCGTTGAAATCGTTATATATACAACTCTATTTTGACCAAAATGTCGCTTCAGTGGTTTTGCCTTTACACCGTCGTTATAATAATAATAATTTATAAATAATATATTCTGGCAGCTTATAATTATACAAACATGGATAATTTTCCACCTCCTGGACAAATCGAATGTTAAATCTTTGATCCGCGGCCATTTTCGTCTGCAACGCGTGCGACTCGAGTAGCGTGCGACCGGCAATATAGTCGCGTGCGACTGGTAGCAAACGCGTCGTAGACGCGTCTCGTCGTGTGCGGAACGAAGTCAATTTGTATGCAGGCTACTCGCGAGCGACGCGTAGCATACGCGTATGAGACGCAAGTCGCTTGAGAGTAGACTCGTGAGCGGAGGGCCTAACAGGACAGTGCGCCAGGCACGGAGCGGAGCGTCCCGAACACCATATTGCCCACTGAAACGGACCAGCACCGTTTTATACCCGTATGATGCCAGGATGCAACGCGTATCATACCCGTATGCAACGCGTATCATACGGGTACGTAACGCGTATCAAACTGGTACGCAACGCGTGTCATACCAGTACGCAACGCGTATCATACTGGTACGCAACGCGTATCATACCGGTACGCAACGCGTATCATACTGGTACGCAACGCGTATCAAACTGGTACGCAACGCTTATCATACCGGTACGCAACGCGTATCATACTGGTACGCAACGCGTATCATACTGGTACGCAACGCGTATCATACCCGTATGCAACGCGTATCGTACCCGTATGCAACGCGTATCGTACCCGTATGCAACGCGTATCGTACCCGTATGCAACGCGTATCATACCCGTATTCAAGGCGTATCGTGACCGTAGGCTAGGCATTTGTCCGCACGTATGACTGTGTCACTAAATCACTAATAAGCCCTCACTATTATATAATCACTCCTTGATTGAATTATTCCAACACAAGGACACACACGTGAGACAGTCCCAACATGTACGACACGGTATGCTTGCACTCGTCCATATATACTATACGTGCATGCAATCGGGAACTAAGTTCCCTGAGCAGGGACACCGTATATGCTCTAGTATAAGTTTTATCGATACATATACGTTTTCGAACGCGTTTGCGTTTAGTTTCATTTTTGTATGGCAATGGGGCGTTCATTATTGACGTTAGGCGTTTATATACATTTTCGACCGTTGATGCAACAAAACAAAAGGAAGCTCAGCCTAGTGACACGCTTCGTTTTTTCGAACAAAGCACTGAAATGAGTTCCAGACACGAGTCACGTTAAATATGTTAGGTAGACTTACTAAGTTGTCTTTTGAATGGAAACTGAGGCTCCAAGTTTTGTAAAGAGATCTCAATTCCGGAAAGTGCTACTTACATCTATACATATAAATGCCTATGTCCTGACTGACTCATTCACTCACTCACTTACTCACTCACTCACTCACTCACTCACTCATCAACGCACAGCCGAAACTACTAGGGCTAGAGAGTTGAAATTTACACCAGAACTACCTTTTACAATGTAGGCAATGAATAAGAAAGAATTTTTGAAAAATCCACCCCTAAAGGGGTTAAATAGGGTAGCAAAGTTTGTATGGGGGAAACTTGGTTATTTGAGCTAGAAACTTAAAACTTTGTAGAAAGATTACGTCATTATATATCATCATATCAGCCGAAAGACGTCCTCTGCTGGACATAGTCCTCCCCCAAAGAGTGCCACAATGGCCGGTCCTGCGCCACCCGCAGCCAGCGGACTCCCGCGACCTTTACCAGGTCATCAGTCCACCTTGTGGGGGGCCTACCCACGCCGCGCCTTCCGGTACGTGGTCGCCACTCGAGAACCTTTCCGCCCCAACGGCCATCAGTTCTACGTGCAAAAAGAAACATACGTGCATTACATCATACGTGCGGAAAGATTACGTATTAAAAAACAAATAAATACTTCCTGCGTTTTGGAGAATTCTGCCCCTATAAGGGGGATAAAAAGGGGTGCAAACTTTGTATGAGGGATACTTTATTTTTTAGTAAGAGACTTTAAGCTTTGTAGAAAGATTACTTATTACAATACAAATACAATACTTTCAGCGTTTTGGAAAATTCCACCCCTAAGGAGGTTAAAAAGGGTTGCAAAGTTTGTATGAGGGAAACTCTTTTTTGAGATAGAAGCTTAAACGTTTTTAGAAAGATTACTTATTAGAATACTTTCAGCGTTTTGGAAAATTCGGCCCCTAAGGTGGTTAAACAGGGGTGCAAATTTTGTATGAGGTCGTAGGGGGGAAACTTTATTTTTTTAGCAGACCCTTAAAACTTTCTAGAAATTTTACTTATTAGAATACAAATAAAATACTTTCAGCGTTTTGGAAAATTCCACCCTTAAAGGGGTTAAGAAGGGTTTTAAAGTCTGTATTTCCTCCATACAAACTTTATTTTTGAGATGGAATCTTAAAAGTTTGTAGAAAGATCACTTATTGAAATACAAATAAATTATTTTCAGCGTTTTAGTAAATTCCACCCCTAAGGGGGTTAAAAGGGGGTGCAACATTTGTTTGGATGGAGGAAACATATTTTTTTTAGCTAGAGACTTCAAACTTTGTAGAATGCTTACTTATTAGAATAAAAATAAAGCATTTTCAGCGTTTTGTAAAATTCTACCCCTAAGTGGGGTTAAAAAGAGTCGCACAGTTTGTATGAGGGAAATTCCTCTTTGAGATAGAATCTTAAAAGTTTGTAGAAAGATAACTTATTAAAATTAAAATAAAATACTAGTTCTTTCAGCGTTTTAGAAAATTCCACCCTTATTAGGGGTTAAAAAGGGGTGCAAGGTTCGTATGGGAAACATTTTTTTTGAGCTAGAGACTTGATAGTTTGTAGAAAAATACTTAGTCCAATAAAAAACACTTAGTGTTTTCTTTTAAATTTTTCCCCGAAATCAAAGTTTGTATACAGAGCAAGAACATTTTAAAGTATGAGATTTGTAACTTCGAGTTTAGTATGTTTGTTAAAAGACTACAAAACTTATTTTAGCGTTTTTTTTTCATTCATCGCCTAAGAACGTTAAAAGGGCCTTTGACGTTTGTATAGAGAGCAAGACATTTTAAAGTAAGAGATTTGTAACTTCGGTTTTAGACTGTTTACTAAAAGAGTACAAAACTAATTTCAATGTTTTACAAAATTAATTCCTTAAACAAACATTTAGACAGTAACATGTTCTACGCGGACGAAGTCGCGGGCAACAGCTAATGTTTAGATAAGAACAGTTCAGCCGCGCTAGCGCGTATCTAAATATGCATATGAGAGCTTCCAGACAGTGAGAGCACAATGCGCTGACAATCAAATAGAATTTTAATAAAATTAGATTTAAGGTGCTGAATGCATTCTGCATTAAAATATTTAGTGGTTTATAAAATGAACTATTCCCAAAAAGAATAGGGTATTGTGGTCCATGTCAAGCACCAAATAAAAACATTCAATCGTGCCAAACGTCAGAAGTTATGGTTAGTGGTTATGGTTACGATAACTTTCTGAGCGATTATTTATTTTTAGTTTGTTACGTAAAGCCGCGATGGGAAAAGCAGCGGAAATGTACAGAGCAATTGTCTTTTACTCATCAAGTTCTAATATAACATGACATAATAATATGGCATCACTTACACTGGGCCGCGATTTTCGACTTATCTAGAGAAGAAGTCATCCCTATTATATCGCTTTTGTTGCACGTCTGACATTCTGAGTTGAGAAACACGATATTAAGGATGGGATATCCTTAATTTCATGTCGTAAATGCACGTGATATTTTGTCATCTTAAATGGGGTTCCTGCCTAGCTAGCATTGTTGCTCTTTTGTCGGATTTGTAGCATTCGTTGGTCTCGCTCTTACATACTTGCTAGTAAGGGACGATTGCTTTACGTCTGATATAAACGTAATCGTGCTAGCTATAATATAGGCTGGTCTACGGAGATCAGGCTATATTATAGCTAGCACGTCGTTGTTAGTACGGACTAATGTTATATGTATTTATCTATTATATATATCATCGCCTAGTACCCACAACACAAGCCTTACTGAGCTTACCGTGGGCCTAGGTTGATTGGTGTAAGATTGTCCCATGATATAATATAAAAAAAAATATATAATATAAAAATAATATAATATAATATATAATATAAATAATATAAAATGTTAGACTTTAGGTGTATTGCTTATTTCTGACATTCATTCCACCATTCCACCCAGTGAGTATAGGCCTTCTTTACTACGCCTCTCCTCGGTCCTGTGCTAATCTCATCCACTGTTTGCTTTCTATTTGACAGATATATCAAGCAAATGAAATAAATAATTGTATGCTCTTCGTCTCTTGAATGCTAGCATCCTTGCCGCACTTGAAACATTTACGTTAAAATTTGAAAGCAATTGTTTACGCTACTTGCAAAGTGATTGGACTATTACAAAATTATTCGATAAAAAATTGTCTAGCCAAGATGAAACAGTCTACATTATTACGAAATGTGAGTGTAAGCAATACTAATGCCTTGATCACACTTACCGAGCAAACGGGCGAGACAGTGATCTCGGCCGAGTACCTACTCGGTTCGTATAACATAGCGAGTGACTGTTTATACGCACCGAGTACTCGGCCGAGAGCAAGTTGTCTCGCCCGTTTGCTCGGTACGTGGGATCAAGGCATAAGCAATAAGTAATAATAATAAGAGTACGTACACTCAGTCATCGGACTCCCGCAACATCCAGCGACCCGTCCCACCTGCGTACAAACCTGGTAAAACATGTATTTTACATATAAAAATAACGGTAAATTATTTTCATTTGACACTTAGGTGGCGCAAGACCGATCACTTTGGCATTATTTCTTTTGGCTTCGTTTTTATACACATTCGATGCTTTTGTAAACAATCAATAATACTCACGGAAAATTGAGGAGGTCCGTGTTCTGTTTAAGGAAGACACTCCAAAAATGAAAGGTTAAATAAAGGTTACATCATTCATTAATTCATTACCGACAGTAAATTCATCTTTCTACAATAACAAAACGTGGTTACCGATTTAAATATTATGTATGGCTGGAATCCTCAAAGATATTTTAATTACTCGCCTTGACGCGAACACGATCAGTCGATCAACGTCTGATAAATTGCCCCAAATATCTTCGTAAATGCAGTTTGAGATCGCGAATTTCTCGTGGAAAGTAGTTCGTTCGAGTGATCCTTACTAATGAACCGGTAAACTACTTTTTCTTGGTAGTTAAACCAGTGTTAAATGCAGAGCAAAAGAAAAGGGACCGGGTGGGTTGGGCGCCGTCGATGCAAGATAAATGATCTTTAAAAAGTGCACTTGATAAGTCGGTAATTGGTTTTTATTTTGCAATTACAGAGTCTTGCAAGCCCAGGCACGAAAGCCTGGAGTGCTTTCGTGCGACATGGCAGGATATATAGTGATTAGTGTTATACCTACTTCAGTTAATTATATCACAATCATACTTCAAGTAATTTTTTATATCAATGCAATTTGATAGCAAAATGTGACCCCCTATCACCAGTGCAAAAAGTAATGAAATAAGAATAAGGGATGATAAATAATTAAGACGATTTAAATTATCCCTTTTGGAAGAAAATCCTTGTGGATATAAGTTGAGTCTTATGGCGGATGTCATTTAGCCAAATCATGAAATGGCGGCGTTTCACGATATGCCTAGGAATTTAGTGATCTGCTGGATTGTACGATCGGCCGCCGACATATCGATTAATAAACTAATAACCATAACTAAACCTGAAGCGGTTTGGTTTCATCGAGAAATTTAGAAAGACTGTGAGGAACGAGTGCGTTTAACAACTACGTAATTACGCGAAATCTTCCGAAGTGACGTTAGAGATGCATGTTAACAACCGCGAATTGTGTATGATACTTAAGCGAGTGAATGTCGGCAATCAGATAAAATTGCTTCTAAAAATAACCTATTTTCTATTTTTGTACAAGCATGAAGTTGTGCGGGCCGTATTCATGACGTATTAATTGACGGCTCGTGATTTGGCGGTCATGAGACCAATTTCTCTAACACCTGACTTGACCTTAACAAGGGTTCAATCCCGGTGAATACAAATATGTGCCTGACGACTCTTGAATGTATTCTGTAATATGTTTAGTGTTCTATGTACAGTCGAGTTCATAAATATGTTTTCATCACACTTGCTCATAAATGGCGTTATTCCTTGCCTATATACAGAAGGACAATGGCCTAAATTGTTCCCGCGGGAAATAATGGCCCCATGGGAGTAATGAGCTTGTGTGTGATCTGATTGGTTCATCAAATCTGCACGGCAAGAATTCTGCTATGTGATTGGTTGGAAAATAAAATCGAGCAGGCCCCGCCCTGCAAGAACCACATGCTCCATGCTCTGTGATTGGTTGAAATATTGAAGCTCCGCCCTCCACTCGCACTGATCTAGAAGTGAAGTTGTCAATTTCGTCAACATTTGATTGATGCGCTTGTATAAAACATAGGTTTTTCTGTCTTTTGTGGTTATTTATTTCCTCGCAAATGTGATGAAAAACATTGTGTACTCGTATAACACGGGCGTAAGAATATTGCAAACTCGAGTCATCAAAAGCCCTCCGCCTTACGGCGTCGGGCTCCTGAGAGACTCTCGTTTGCAATATTCCTCATACGCCCCTTGTTAAACAATGTACTAATACTTACGTTCCCAAGGTTTAAAATATCTGAGCAACCTTATACCCTTAACAATAAAGTTGTGTTTATGATCACTTTGTCCGTGCACATATTTTCGAACTCGACTGTAATTAGGAATAGGCCGAGGTAGATGCATCCAGGCCCGTACTCGTGGGGACAGTTGGCATCAAATCCTTACCTACTCTTCAGCGTCCTAAAATATCTAAACAGGCGTTCTATTTAAAACGCCTTTATCGTGTTCAGATATTTGTGTGCACTTTGTCTGCTCTAATACATATAATCGCTCTCGCAGACGTCCAAGATACAGACTCAGCCTATAGTTAGGAGTCTGATATGTTTTTGTATGCTAATCTGTTTCTGTTAAATAAACTATTTGTATATCTGATGGCGACTATACAAAGCTTACACTCGCACATGGAGTGCATGGATGGTCAGTTAACTGTGGTGGCGATGGTACTACATAATATTTTTATCAAGATTGTTTTAAATAGCCAGGTAAATCGCAGAAGCATTGGACAGCAATTAAGTGAAACAGTATTCGGATGTGTCACAACATCCTTGGTCACGGGACAACCCGTCCCAAACAACCGACCCAACCGAACTCGTCCGAAGCGTCGCGTCGGGAAACCTCAGAGAGGTAAATAAATATTTTTTCATCACACTTGCTCGTAAAGGGCGTAAGGGGGCAGGTTTATAGAGCAGCTATAGCCGATTTACCTCCCGTGGGAGTTATGGTTTTCATAACTCCCTATGGAGTTATGAGCTTGTGTGTGATCTGATTGGTTAAAGCAAATCTAGGTGGTCGCGCGCTACAAGAATTCTGCTCTGTGATAAATTGGTTGAATAAAAATCGAGCAGGCCATGCGCTGCAAGAATACTGCTCTGTGATTGGTCGAAATATTGAAGCTACGCGCTCCACTCGCACTGATCTGGAAGTGAAGTTGTCAATTTCGTCAATTTTTGATTGGTGCGCTTGTATGAAACCTATATTTTTCTGTTTTTTGTAGTTATTTATTTCTTCGCAAATGTGATGATATAAATAACTACGTCGGGCTTCTGATAGACTCTCGTTTGCAATATTTCTCTTACGCCCCTTGTTAAACAATGTACTATAATCATACGCGACTAAGTCCCGTTTCGTAAAAATAATTAAGTAAAAGTCAAAAACCTAGTTTTACACAGTATACGTGTGCAAAAAAGCGGTCTACCACTTTTGGACCTTATTTTGTATGCAATAAAGTCGAAAAGTGGTAGACCACTTTCTTGGCTGACTGTACATAGTAAAATAAAGATCTAGATCTAGCTAGTGTTTTAGTTGAAATTACCCTTTCACTCACATGTTTTAAATTTTTTCAAGATAAAGAATTGTTTATGAGACCGTTATGAATAATAAAGCACTTATACAAACTTTATAAGAATGCTTTCCCACTGGCTAACTTGGCGGTAATTATACATTTTTAACGGACTTTAAAAAAAGGAAGAGGTTATATATTCCACTGTATGTATTTTTTTTATATATGTCCGCCGATTTCTCCGTCAATTGTGGACCGATTTCCAAAATTATTTTTTTATTCGAAATAGTATACTCCTGAGGTGGTACCATTGTCACCAATTTAGGATCCGATGATGGGATCCCAGGGAAATTGAGGGCAACCATCAAATTTTATAAGCACGCGTGTAGTGATTTCGGTATTTTCTATTATACTCGTAACTCGTGTATTTACCCTCGGAAATCGTAATTTTGGTAAAGTGGAACTGATGATGAAAACCAGAGATTACTTATGGAACTCCTCAAAGATGTAAAGTAGGTACGTCAAAGATTCTGACATGATTCCGTTGAAGTAGCAACTAATGAAGTGTTAATTCTGAGATCCTTGAGGAATCGACGGAAGTCCTCAAATATTATCAGCCCACACATAGCGACTTGGGTTATTTCTGCAATAATCAACGCATTTGCTCTCGGAAGCAGTTCATGTAGTAAACTGGAAAGGAAATGTGGATATTTTCATGTACCATTGTGGCTTGGCGAAGTACTGAATTGACGTCGGTTTAAACTTTGTTTTTGAAGTAAGTTATTATACATTTTATTATGACATTGCGAGTTAACTACTGAATGACGTCATCCATTCATTAACGGATTTCTCACCATAACTTTTTTATTACTTGGCACTTTTTTTCAAAATGTACCATTTTATTTGAATAGGCGTCCTTCCATTACTTAAGAGGGCTACTTTACCATACAAATAGTAGAACGGAATGGACGTAACGGAACGAATACTTCACAGATTAAAACACGTGTTTAATATACTGTTTTTAACAATTGTAATAGTAAGTATTTTACTGAAATCATGTTCAATGATAATGACACATTAAGATAAATGAGTCGCATTAGCAGAAAAACAATAGGAACCTTCGAAATCTCGTAACGGAACCAGGACTCTATTTTTTGGGACCACCACTCGGCGCACCGTTCGCCCACGATTTCTAGCCACTACGTCAGTAGTTTGTAAACAAAACGAATGATGTTACGGTGTAACGATATGTGATGCTATATCAAAATAAACACCTAATTTGGTAATAAAAATACCTCGTTCCCACAAAATCATCGTAACGGAATGTGGACATGTCCACTTTTCCAAAATCACTGGACAAGGTTAATTTTAGTTTATTATGTAAAAAATACTTAAGCGAGATAAATATATGGTTGATTTAGGAAAATTCATGTTTTCCACTATCAGAAACAAGTATTTCCAGGCTCAATTTACAAGTCCTAATACTTCAAATCTAGACTTGAAGTTGGCTTTCCGCAGGTGGACAGGCAAAAATCGAGGGTCGGCAGCCAGAAAAACCCAAGAAAATGTGATAAATTTAATGCTAAATGATAGGTTTTTTGGGTTTTTATACGATTTAGATATATTATTGACGTTTTGAAATGGCGACATGTACAATTTTTCTACGTGTTTCGTATTTGTAGGGTGTCAAAGGCACTGGACAAGCCAAAAACATCAAGGTACAAGAAAAATAAAAAATGCCCTACTATCATTTCTCACTACGAGCCAATTTCAAACTTAAACGTAAATATGTTTATTAGAAGATTTACGTTCTAGCCCAACTAGCACAATTGCGTTAAAAAAACCCTTATAATAATAAAATAAAATAAAAATCATTTATTCCAGACTCATAGAATCCATATGTTTGTTAGTACGTAATAGTACATTGTGATACAAGTGAGCTATGTTGATCAATACAACCGTGGCGGAATTATCACGCGAACCGCAGGTTAGCGTGATAAGAGAGCTTAGAATGTAATTATCAAAGCTCACGCGTTTCATACGACTTTTTGAACATATTTGCGAGTAAAAAACACCTCTTCATAAAATTAAAATGTTACAGGCTCCTAAGCTATTTCCTTTAGTTATTGATGACAACAGGTTTTTACTCACATAATTGTATATCTCCAAGAATTTCCAGTGGCGTCAATTCTATTTATCTCTTTTCTATTCACCACGAGTCAACATTTGTAATAATAACCAAACAAGCACTCAACAATGTTTACAAATATTTGTGAAATTACCTATAATGGCGCGCAACTATTTTTTTTCGTGAAGTTCGCGCAGTGTTAAAGCGAGGCTTAGATGAAATCTCTAAACAGCCAATACAAAATAAAATAAATATTTTCGTATTCAATATAAATAAATGTAAAATGTTATCAAAAGTAAATAGTTTTACTAAATGAAACGTTTCTATGTCATATCCAAGAAGAAAACATCAATTAATTCACAAGAAGGATTTAATTTAAGTATTTAGTGGAGTAAGAATCCATTTGCCGAGAATTAAAAAGAAACCTGTATAACCCGGTCAATTTAAGAATGCGCCGAGTCCATACATACACCTTGCTTCCAATCCAATCTTAATCGGGATATAACTATAAAACACGAGTGCCGTAATGTTATAAAACACAATAAGAGGCACGTTACGAGCAAATGTATTGAAAAATAATTAAATTAACTTTAATTTAATTTAATTTAATTTAAAAGCTAAGTGTTAGTAGGCAATAAATTCTTAAATTCGTAGGCTTATATCATTCTTATATCGATTCCAGCCAAGTGTTAAGGTGTTACAATGCCTGTAAAAAGAGCATGCTCTAACACCCTTATAACCACGAATCAGGCCCACGATCTTTCAGGTAAAGGTGTTACAAAGCCTTTAGAGCAGTGTTATCTGACACACAAAGTGTTGACCAACCCTCTACAAACACCGTAGTAACGGTTAAGGTGTTAGCTGAGAGTGTTATTAACACTCTTGCGCTCACCGAGTTCCAAGTGATCATTTTAACTTTTTACTATAAAATTATGTGACAAATATGTCTACCGACAAAATGCCGAAGATAGGTATTAGTGTATTTGACAGGAGTTGCTAATTGAAAGTGGTTTGTGTTATTAAGTGTAAACAACCTGCCCTTGTGATTTTACGGTAAGTGTATTCCATGTTTTCCAGCTCAGTTTTAACGCGCCCACGATTTATTAAAGATTTCTAATAAAACTTATGAAGAATAAAATAGACACCTAAAGTTTTTATCATTTTCTGTTCTTGTTTCTTGGCCAGTGGTATGTTAAATTAAGTGGCATCCATAGAATGGCAAGAGTAACATAAATAATGAAGTATTTTGATGTCAAATATTGAATAATAAATCAATTTGTAGGTTAGAGTTCACCAAAACAATGGCGAACTTACACTAAATCTTTAGGCGTCAGTTAAGTCTTCTATAACGCTTATTGAGTTACAACACCTTTAGTCAAGAATATTGTGCAGGCTTTGCCTTCATAACGGTGTTATAACTAACACCATAAATAAGCGTTAGAAAAAGTTTCAATACTTACAAATGAGTTGTTCAACACTTCTAGTCTCTTGTATTACTATACTCTTGACCAACTCTCTTATAAAGCCTCTGCCTGCACCTTATAGTAGATATAACACCTTAAGCTTTATAAGACACTCCAGGACAACAACTAAAAAGCAATAAGAGTTAACGAGCACTGTTGTAAAGGTTTAAGGTGTTAAAGCTATAACATCTTAAGTATACTTGCTTTGAGTAACACTCTTATAAATCTAAAACCTGCTTAAGAGCGTTGAATAAAGCTGTAGTAACACTTTTGGAGTTAGTATTTTTTTCTTAACTCCTCTTTAACACTATTAGTTCCAACTGAGATAATTATAACTCACTTATAAAAGTTAAGGTTATAATAATACCCTTAGCTGACACCAAAATGTTAGTTGGAAGATTATCTTATATTCATTCAATTGTATAAGTCATGTACATCTCAATAAAGATGTTACAAAGTAATAATGGTCAGGCCATGTAAGGGTACACAATGATAAAATAGTAAACTTAAAATAAGGTTATAAAAATAATTAAAACAGAATTAAAATAAAAAAATTACATTAAGTAATAACATTAAATTTACAATGTATCATCTATTACAAAAGCATTAAAACAACATTTCAATATCACAATTTATCATCATTTAAGAATTTGTCAATAAAATAATAAAATAACATTTGTCAATTAGTATTTTTTTTAGTTTATTTTTAAACGAGTTTCTTCTTTAATCGATTCTGGGATCTTGTTAGTTATTATAATACATACACATGCTGAGCAGGGTCCATTTCGTGACAAAATGTGTATTGTATTATTTCTTTTGTATGTGTTTTTTTTTATTTTTTATTGTCACGAATAAATATTTGAATTTGAATTTGAATTTGAATTTTGAATTTGAATTAATAATGAGGACTTTTCTAGTATTAAAAGAGTGCACTTCGTGATTTAATTTAAATAAATACCGATTTCTTTTGACATGTATACGTAGGGATATTTTCAAGAGTGTACTGGGGGCGCAGCTGTAAGAAAATTAATGTGCTTGAACTTTTCTCTTAGGTAGACACGCGATCCTTACTGAATGAATATTAATTGATATTGGCAAATATATAAGAGAGTAAGCGTAACCAATATTGATTTATTTGTTGATTGATTGTTGCACGCCGTGACCTCATCACATCAGTTGGCCGCGACGGAAGACCAGCGCTGGCCAATGCCCGATTAGGTCGGCATCGGCACCATGCTGAGTCGGGACCATTTCATAGCGCGTTACTTATATTTTTGTGTTTTTATTAATTTTCATGTGTTTTTTGTGCCATGAATGTGAAATAATATGTAGTAAGGCGTAAAACATGTAAAGGCCTTTCAAATTATTCAAGCGTAGAGATTCGTGTTCTTGTTGTTCGATTAACTTTATTTGCGTTGGGGGCATGCCTTGACGCGTCTGCCCGGTCAAGGAGCGGCCGGGAGAGGTGTGTAGAAATCCCGGGCAGAAGCAGACATGTTCCTCTTTCCACTACGGGTTGGCTTTCGCGCACCTCCAATTGCTATGCGTGCGGAAAACCCCACTTCCTGGCCAGATAGAGACGTAAAATTTTGTACTTACCACGGGCGGTAATAAAGAAAGCATCAGAGCGCATATTTATCGCCCTTGCCTTCGGCTCGGGCGTCAAATACCTGCGATCTGAGACATTCTTTGTTTAACCGCCCTAGGTAAGTATTGTACTATTACAATGCACTTGCTCTGAATGTGCTCCTTTATATGGTTCAACATAAACACGGGAAGTGGTCGATGCCAGCACGGCAGCGCAAGGACAGGACCTGCCCGTGCGGAATGGATTTCGTGAGTTCGTGAATATTAAAATTTCACCTTTTATGCATATTTTTTTTTATTTCCTCGCATGATGCATTGTAAAATGTTGTATGGTACACGTGCGGATAGGTAATTCCCAACTCGTGTCGATCAAAAACACTCGTTGGCGGTCGTGTTTTTGGTCATCGCCACTCGTTGAGAATTACCTACTTTCCGCACTTGTATCATAAATAACTATTACGTTGCTGGATTCGTCAATCTATGCGTCCGAAGTTAAAACGGCCGTTTTTCTTTTGAATTCATAGGTCGACGAATCCAGCAACATACAAACTAGTTTGATATATACAAAATACAGTAAATAGCAGGCTACATTTTTAAATATCTATAGTTAAATTTATATAATCACAATTATTTACCAGTCAGTGGCGCTAGTGAGCACGTATTGGGCTCGTAACTATACGGAAGAGCACGTGTTTTGCGGTCGAGCGGGATGCCAAGACAAACACACTTTAGCTAACAGATCTGTTAAGTTTTATGAATGAAATTGTGAATTATGTTGAAGTTAGTGATAAGTGCTAACTAACACATTCCATCTAGTGCCAGAAGCAATCATACAAACTCGCACTAGTGACTAATCAAAGTTCAAAGTGGTCATAATCGGTATAAGCCAGTAGTTGCTATTTTTGTTGTGTTGGTACAGTCACCGGCATCAATATACGATGGATCACAGCCCGCAAAAATATCTGACACGCTCTAACGGCTCTAGGAATAGAGTTGATCAGATATTATTTCGGTCTTTGTTCCATCATATATTAATGCCGGTGACTGTACAGTCAAGTGCAAAAATATGTAACGATTTAATCCCCTTATACATATTTACCGAAACCTTAAGCCGCTGACGTAAGAGCGATGGGACCTCAGGGCATAGAATACTAGAGAGAGGACAAGCCGCCGGCGCCCGTGTCGCAGCCGTATGCTCAATGGGCATACACTGCCATACTGTGCACGCGCGTGCTGATCGCAGAGAATATTACGTTTTTTCCCAAAATGCCTGATATGATGCGCGTTTATTGTCAAATAAGCGTGTACGTATACAAGTGTGTGTGTTTTAGATGTGTGCGGCGTGCTTTGTCTTGTCAATTACTTGGGCGTTGTGTGGGTTAATGTACTTGCGACAGGCTCACTCTATACAAATCGGCCGCCATGTCCGATCTCCTTATATTCATACATCTGTGGATGGGACATATTTATGAGTAAGTTTTATGCATCCATATTTTTAGACTTGACTGTACATGCAGGCTTAATAGGGGTGTAGACTAATATTTTTTTACGATTCCATTCGTACTAATTTTAGAGAGGAACATATGTTTGTATGAGACAAACTACAATTAAATAACATAAATAACCAAATTTGTTTGACAAAGATTGACCTCGCTGGCGGCAGCCCAAAACGCTTCATACTAATGGACTTAAAAGTATGACGTCACAATCCGCTATTTGTAGTAAGTAGTCGTTTTATGGAAAATCAAGTAAATTGCTGTTTTGGTCGCTAAATACTACGTTTAGGTCCATAGTTGTTGTACAATTTTGTTTCTATAAAAGCGTAAGGATTCTATTGGTAGGTAGTTTAAACAATAAAAAAAAAATCTAAACTTTCAAGGTACCTGTAATTTATACTTTATTACAATAATTTGATGGTTTATCATTTAGGAACACTACGTTATCAATTTTAATGTGAGTATATGTACCCCTATTATACGCATGTATGAATAATATATACTTCTTCCAAACTTTTCTATTAAAAAACAATAGACAGGTCAATGTATGTTTTTAGGGTTCCGTAGCCAAATGACAAAAAACCCCTATTATACGCATGTATGTATAATATATACTTCTTCTAAACTTTTCTATTAAAAAACAATAGACAGGTCAATGTATATTTTTAGGGTTCCGTAGCCAAATGACAAAAAACCCCTATTATACGCATGTATGTATAATATATACTTCTTCTAAACTTTTCTATTAAAAAATCAATAGACAGGTCAATGTATGTTTTTAGGGTTCCGTAGCCAAAAGGCAAAAAACAGAAACCCTTATAGATTCGTCATGTCTGTATGTCTGTCCGTCCGTATGTCACAGCAACTTTTTTCCGAAACTATAAGAGCTATACTGTTGAAGCTTGGTAAGTAGATGTATTCTGTAAACCGCATTAAGATTTTCACACAAAAATAGAAAAAAAACAATAATTTTTTTGGGGTTTCCCATACTTAGAACTGAAACTCAAAAATGTTTTTTTCTTCAAACCCATACGTGTGGGGTATCTATGGATAGGTCTTCAAAAATGACATTGAGGTTTCTAACACCATTTTTTTCTAAACTGAATAGTTTGCGCGAGAGACACTTCCAAAGTGGAAAAATGTGTCCCCCCCCCTGTAACCTTTAAAATAAGAGAATGATAAAACTAAAAAAAATATATGATGTACATTACCATGCGAACTTCCACCGAAAATTGGTTTGAACGAGATCTAGTAAGTAGTTTTTTTTAATGCGTCATAAATTACCCTTACAGAAGTTACACCTAAATTATATAACAAAAATACAGACTGGAAGAATTATCAACTTCATATCGAAACAAATCTAAACCTACGAATCTCATTAAAAAACATCGAAGAAGTAGAACAAGCCATAGAAATGCTTAACATAACTATACACTCAGCAATCCAGGAATCTACTCCAGCCAGAAAAACGGGGATAGCGAAGGAACACGTGTACCCGGCGTATATCAGAAATAAAATTCAAGAACGAAGACAACTGCGAAGGGTATGGCATACAACTGGCTGCCCAGTCGACAAGGCAGCATTTAATAAATCCTCGCAAAAACTAAAAAACCTTACTAAGGATATGAAAGACAGAAATCTGCAGACTTACCTTGCGGCTCTGACACCGACTATAGACACAAATCATTCATTATGGAAAGCCACCAAGAACTTGAAAAAACCGAAATCTCAAGCAACACCTGTCAAAACACATACCGGAACCTGGGCCCGATCAGATTTAGAGAAAGCCGATGCCTATGCAGAACACTTAAAGAAAGTGTTCCAACCCTATCCTAGTATCAGTGAAGAACACGACAAAGAAATAAAAACGTATATGCACACAGCACTTCAAATGAGCATGCCGCTAAGGTGTGCCACGCCGAAAGAAATCTACAAAGAAATCCACAAATTACAGGATGGCAAAAGCCCGGGCTATGATTTAATAGATGCTACTTTACTAAAACACCTCCCTAAAAAGGGAATACTAATGATATCTACCATTTTTAACGCATGCCTTAGATTAAACCTGTACCCTAGTCAGTGGAAAATAGCACAGGTGGTGATGATACTAAAACCAGGTAAACCACCTCAGGAAGTTACATCATATAGACCTATAAGCCTTCTACCAGTAATTGGAAAAATGCTAGAAAAAATCATACTTAATAGAATGCGCGAACACCTCGCAGACATCATACCAACACATCAATTTGGATTCAGAGAAGGTCACGGAACCATCGAACAAGTGCACCGGCTGGTAGACATCATATCTAGAGCATTTGAATGCAAAAAATACTGCTCAGCTATATTCATAGACATTAGTCAAGCATTCGATAAAGTATGGCATGAAGGACTTCTTTATAAAATTAAACAAAAATTGCCACAGTCATTCTTTCTCATCTTAAAATCGTACCTTGAGAATAGATGTTACGAAGTAAAACATAATACTGAAACATCAAAAATGCACTGCATCAAATCAGGCGTGCCTCAGGGTAGCATCCTGGGCCCAGTGCTCTACCTCATCTACACCGCCGACTTACCAACCGGTAATAACACCATGACAGCAACATACGCAGACGACACGGCATTGCTCTCCGTTCACGAAGATCCCAGCATAGCCTCTCAAAACCTTCAAACGCACTTGCTGATAATCGAAAAATGGTTTGACAAATGGCGCATTAAAGCAAACAAGGATAAGTCAGTTCATGTTACATTCACGCTCCGGAGAAAAACCTGCCCCCCTGTTAAGTTATATGAAGAAGAAGTCCCGCAAAGCGAGGACGCCAGGTACTTGGGCATGCACCTCGATCGCCGTCTCACATGGAGAAAGCACATATGGACAAAAAGAAAACAACTAGATTGCAAGCTCCGCAACATGTATTGGCTGACCGGCAGGAAATCACAGCTCTCAGATACCAGTAAAATGGCCATCTATAAAACTATACTGAAGCCTATATGGACGTACGGCATCCAGCTGTGGGGAACAGCGAGCCATAGTAATATCGAAATATTGGAGCGTTTTCAAAGCAAGGCAATGAGGACTATGCTCAAGATACCACCTTACATAAGTAACAAATATATCAACTTAGACCTCAATCTACAAACAGTAAAAGAAGAAATAGCAACATATAGTAAGAATTATCAAGCCAGACTGAATAATCACAGAAATGAATTAGCTGCGCAACTGCAAGGAATTGGAAGCTTGCAATTCTCCCGACTAAAGAGGAATAGTGTAGTGGACCTGGCGAGGAGATTCGCAGACAAGGAATGAGGAAAGCATCATTGGATGGCTTCCCCATTTAAGAAATTATAACTGATGAAGGACATCAGACAGCAAAATGGATTATTGTTTTGTATAAAACAGATTGCCAAGCTTTGCAGGATACAAAAAAAAAAAAAAAAAAAAAAAAAAAAAAAAAAAAAAAAAAAATGCGTCATAAATCGTAAACCGCAATTTATTTCACGGAACCCTTCATGTGCGAGTCTGTCTCGCACTTGGCCGCTTTTTTTAACTAAACGAACCTCGTTAAGCAAGTTGAAATTCATTAGGCGTAGGCTAAAATAAAATAAAAACCGGTCTGTTATAATATTGTACTTTTAATACCAATTTAAAATTGAAGTGTGTTATTAGGTACTGACAATTTAATTAGAAAATGGCAGGCTTTTGAGGCCTATCCAATAAAGATACATCAATATGATCGATGATTTCGATAGAAGAAAGAATGGTGTATCCCCTTTTTAGGGTTCCGTAGCTAACAAGGAACCCTGATAGTTTCGCCATGTCCATCTGTCTGCGGCTCAGTGGCCCTTACCCCTTACTACTAGAAAGCATGTAATTTGGCATAGGTAGATATAGTATTTTTAATCAATCAAGCCAACAAGATGGTTAAATACATTTTTTTTCAAAGTTTTCTGTCCGTTACAAAACTCAAAAAAGTACATACATACAGAGAAACATAAAACCACCTCTTACACAATCATAGACCAAATATAGGTACAAAGTTACAGCAAGGGTTGCGCGTTGGTTAGTCGACACTACACTGTAACTCTAGGTCCTGTGTGTGTACTAATGGGTATATGGGTCAACTTACCGTATCGTTTGTCCGAATTTCTCTGAAACCATGACATTTCCAGGATAATTATAAAACAAACCTAAACTATTAAGTTCTACGCTAAGTTTAAAAAAAAATTTAAAAGCTTTTAGGTTTCCGAGATAATTGGCTTTTTGCAGAAATGAAAATTCGGACAAACGATCTTTTATAGTCGTTGAGAACGATTGAGAAGTGATGTGAGGTCGCAATTGATCGACGTGTACAGCAGCCGATTTTGTCGCTTGTTTAGCGCCACCCAGGGGACACGTGTAGGGCTTCGGTGGCAGTTCCTACGGACGTGAGCAATTACATCCCCCAAACACACGATACTGTTAAGAAATGAAATTTAGTGATTGCGATATAACCTATCGCGGTCTATCTAGTACCGCAAAACGTTATCGATCTACTAATCTCATTCTATGTCACTAACGGACCTTGATAGTCTAATACAGGGCCGGTTGAATCAAACCGTCGGTAATAGTAAGTTAAGTCCGTTAAAATGTCTTAGGCGTTTTCACTCAAATGTGCGACTTTTACTTTTTTTCTCAGAATTTAGATTTTTTTGGTTTTCCTTTTTTTAGAATCATGAATCTTTTTTTCTTTATCAGGATCAAGAGTGCTCATCATTATGAAACGAAAAAAACCAAAGAAAAACTAAATTCTGAGAAAAAATGTAAAAGTCGCACATTTTAATGAAAACGCCCCTTTACATAAGAAGTTTGACAGTTCTCTATGAGGTAACAGCTGCCGCCGCCATGTTATCCGTTTGTCGATCAGTGCAGTGCAATGCAGTGCAGTCAATGCAACGCACCCTTAGCACTTTCGCTGCCAGAAAGCTGCGTAGCGGGCGCCTACGCCGTAGTCGCTTTCCGCGACATACTGGGAATACCACAGGATCGGCTACGAGCGTAGCGCGTAGCGTTTCTATTTAGCCATTGAATATTGTGTTATGTTAGCAAACGTCGCATTTATATTCTAACCGTATTCAAAAAATATAATATATAAATATTCCGTACCATATCTATAAAAACGGCAAAAAAATCACGTTTGTTGTATGGGAGCCCCCTTAAATATTTATTTTATTCTGTGTATTATTTGTTGTTATAGCGGCAACAGAAATACATCATCTGTGAAAATTTCAACTGTCTAAACTATCACGGTTCATGAGATACAGCCTGGTGACAGACGGACAGGCAGACAGACAGACAGACGGACAGCGGAGTGTAGTAATAGGGTCCCATTTACCCTATATTATAGTATTCACGTAAATTGGTTTTATGCAATCTTATGTATGAATATGGGCATACGTGTTTTCAGTAGACAAACTTACAAATGCGACTTTTAAGCGTGTGGAGGTGCTGACGCAATTTTCCAAATAAAACGATGTAGGAAGGCAATTTCTTGGCAATGAAAGTGTTAATTATGACGTCCTATAGAGTTCCAAGTTCAGTACCATAAAATAATTTAAATTAGCCTTTAATTGAATGGAAATTAGCATCGTTTATTATATCGTAAATAACAATTAACGGATGACGGAGAAAGACCCTATCTCATTTGAAATTTCGCTTTGTCTGATTTCTGCAAAGCTATTTGTGTTAGACGTGATTTCCACTATTACCTACCGCCTTATTCATTATATCTTCAAATGACTCTGATGAAAAAAAATGTGTTCTGTCCCTTTGTGATGAACACAAATGTCAAGATAAAGACAAACGAATTTTAACGGCATTTTGGTTAAAATAGGTTTGTTGAACGGTTATGAATAAGGCCACTAGTGTTTTACTGCAATAAATGGTGATAAAAAGCAGATGTACCCATTAGTTTTTATTAGAAATATTAACGGATAATAAGAAATCTACGTCGCGCACTTGCATACTTGCTAATAAGGGACGAATTGTTTTTGTCCGACATTAAAACACGATCATGCTAGCTTAGCTAGACAGGACTCGTGTGATACAAAAAAGGGTGATAAAAAGAATGCGCAGGTGATTTGTTTTTAGAACTCCTTCCTTAAACAATTAGTGTAACCTAAGGCCTGAGTGGACGCTCGAGTCGGGCCTGTTAAACAAATGAAACTCATACACTGGTGTCCTGAGTAGACGCTGCACAAAGCGAATGCACTCACGCCCGCACCGCTTCACGCCCCGCCGAACGCTCCGCTCCGAGCGTCCACTCACCTTACACTAAGACTTAACGTCATAAAACCAGTTTCGTTAATTACTTGACCATCGGTCAAACTTCCTTATTTCGTAATGTTAATTCGTACAAATATTATGAGGAAGCTTAAAGGCCGACCCGCTCGCGAATGTAACATTTAACCTTCACATGCAAAGCACGGACCGGGGTAACGAAATACAGTCTATACTAGTGTTACTAACTGTTCATTCGACCAACAAATAATAAAGTTAATTTCAACATTTATTCATAGTTGGATAATTAATCTCAGAAGAAGTCCTTACTTGCACCGCACTTTGATAAACTCTGACCTAAGAGTTATTGTATGAAACCGGTCTCAAGTCCCAATACGAGTGCACTGTATTTCATTGTAAAATATCCCTTAAATTAGGTATTATTAGAGTAATTCATAGTGCACTCTTATTGAGACACCCGTTACCAGCGGGTAATTTTAAGAAGACTAGAAGACGTTACTCATACATAAAAAAAAAATCTTCAGGGTGAGGCCATATGCTATATATTATATTTGAATATACATATAGACTAT
This sequence comes from Epinotia brunnichana, assembly GCA_963854355.1. Classification (NCBI taxonomy): domain Eukaryota; kingdom Metazoa; phylum Arthropoda; class Insecta; order Lepidoptera; family Tortricidae; genus Epinotia; species Epinotia brunnichana. Next base: position 17,267,232 of record OY977954.1, read on the forward strand.
ACTAGCTTCTGCCTGCGACTTCGTCCGCGTAGAACTCGTTTATTTATACTGTACCTCCATACAAACTTTCGCCCCGGGATAAAAACTATAATGTGTGCTTCCCCTGGATTCAAACTACGAGTATGTCAATACCAAATTTCATCTCAATCGGTTCAGCGGTTTAAGCACGAAAAGGTAAACATACAGACGGAGTTGCTTTCGCATTTATAATATTAGTACTATGGCTTTGTAAAACACGGGGCATCACTACAATAATATTTATACAGTGATAACACTAAAGAATCATATAAACACAAGTAGCACAACTAAAATAATTCTCTCATTTCAAGAAATTAAATGGAATGTATTTAATTAAATTTTAATATAGATTTAATGGCTTACTATTTAGTTACTACTTTAATTGCACACATAATAGCTAATATATTTATAGTATCTATACACGATTATCGTTTATTGGGTTTCGTTGAGATGAAAACAAGTCAAGAATAAACTGGTACATAGGTACCAGTTTATTCTTGACTTGTTTTAGATAGATATTATGAAGGTATATTGCAGCAGTATTAGCTACACGGGTGACGAGCTCAAAATGATGTAAACAAGATCGTGTAAGTAGATCATTTTAATCTCTTCGAATGCGTAGCCTCTTCTGCTGCTGACTACTACTCGTAGGTCGTGGCTCGTGGCTGTTGTAATTTACTCGATCAATGATTAGTGAATCTTCGTCGATAGCGAAAAAACAAAGACTATATATAGGTGTTCATAACTCGTTAGTCGCCAGCGCCACAACCGGTATGCTCTATATGTACGTTATACCAACATCTTCATATAACGCGCATCTAATGGAAAAATACCTAATATTGTCGCAACGCCACGTACATACTCCCTTTTGACTGCATCGTTCACCTGGTTGCATTTAATCTAAGTTGTGCAAATACGGAACAGTCGGGTTACGTGAACGAAAGGTCCGGCGCCGCGCCGCGTGCGCGCGCGCAGTCTTGTACCGATCCGCACCGCGCTCGCGCGCACTTTCGCTCTCAACCCACTCGCAACGTGCGCGCTTCCTGAAAACTGATGCGCCGTGTGCATTCGCTTCCCAACATACAAGTGATCAAATTTACATGTTGATAAAACTGCTTTTACCACACCGCCTGGGAAAAAACGAGTGTTATTATATAAAATATAAAACAAGGGTTTCTGCACGTGCTTGCTTTGTTGTGGTTTAGTGAAGTGTGACTAGGACTATGTTTGTGATTCTGGCGTTCATTGGTGTACGGTTCGCCTTACATGTGTCCAGGCAGAGTGCTAGGGCACTCGCAGACGAGTGCTACACCAGAAAGTAATTATAATTTTTATGCTAATGCTACATGTGGTACCTAAACACGACACTTACACGCACACACGCATGTATATTATCCTGAACAACAAAACTGGATTTTATGATGGCCATTTTGTGGCATTCTACTCTACAGAATTACTTTTAATATAACCATAAGGGTTATGTTTTTCTTGATTGTGGAGGTAAGACTATTTATGTATATAAATTCTATCAAATGTATGATCATTTTAAGGTATGCTTGAAAATAAATCCAAATACCTACTTTTAATATAGTGCTCTTGACTCAAATCACGTAAAAGTATCTTATTCGAATCTTAAATATTAAAAATAGGTCAAGTTTGTACATGCAGCCTAGAGTACCTAGTGGATAATCAGATTGCGTGGTCCATAAATAACTATTAGATTTAGATGAATGAGTCGGTCCATTAGTAACAAAAAGGCCATTTTTGAAAATTTGTATTAATAATTGAATCCTAATTTTAGAGCAGAGCCAAGCTTCGGCTTATATATAGGCCCAAAAAGGCACCTAACTGTATTAGGATAGCTATAGGCTTTGGGGAAATTGGGAAAGAGGCCCTATTGAGTTCGTCGCTTGTCTTTTTATCGAACTTGGCGGATACACTACCGTCATGCCGTGCGTCTAAATTAGTATAAACAATAATGTTCACTAGAATTGTTTAACAAATAATTGACAATTGATTGAGGATTAATTAACCTCTACAAGTTCATTGTTAATATTTGGTTGACGCGACGTCATAGGCACTGTTTACCTATTTAGCATAGGCCGTTCTTGACATACATTATTAATGCTGGTACGTATTTCCTGATTACTGTAATTAAACAATACAGGGTGTCATCGAAATCAAGGCACTTATCATACATACTATGTACAGTCAAGTGCAAAAATATGTATCGATTTAATCGTTTATTGGGGCCCGGGGGCCCACACGTGTCTTAAATATGTACAGTCGCCATCACATACATAGGTACACTATAGGTGTTCAAAAATATCGGCACATGCACCCTAATGCCTTGAAAATAGAGGTGTGTTCCGATGTTTGTGAGCTGCTTGTTTGCTCCGATGTATGTGATGGCGACTGTAACTTGATCTGCTCAGCAGACATAAGAGCGACGTAACATATTTATGACTAAGTTATATACACCTTTAGACATAGACATAGACATGGTACATCATTTATTGGTAATAAGGTATTACAGGTCATTTTTACATTAAATTATTTATTTATTCTCAAAAAAAAACAACAATTATATTTTTATATATATATTTACAATAAAATTGTACATTCATTTGTAGATTTAATTAATAAGATAATTACATTGCGCTACATTAAATATTTTTATTAATTTTCTTATATTCTAAAAAAATCCTTGACACTATAAAAACATTGCTCAATAAGCCATTTTTTACACTTGACTGTACTGTCACTGGCATAAATATATGATGGAACACAGGCCGCAAAAATATCAGATGACAACTCTATACCTAGAGCCGTAAGAGCGTGTCAGATATTTTTGCGGCCTTTGATTCATCAAATGTTGATGCCGGTGACTGTACCAAGGTCAATATACCTACATACTTATACATATTTAATAAGGTTTGTATTTAATGGTTAGGTTTGTTGACATGGCATGACAGGTACACAAACTAGAACTATCAGGGGGTCATGTTCTATGGAGTTAGTTTTTTTTTTAGTACGATATAGATGTCACTTTTTATCTTATACATCTAGGTTACCTATCGCAATCACTAAATTTCATTTCCCAACTGAATTTTCATTTCGGCTAAAAGCCACAATCACAGTGGAAACTGGATAAGTGGAACCTAGGTTAGTGGAAAACCTCTTTATGTGGACCCAAGTTCTCAGTTCCAGTCCCTTGGCAACGAATTACCTCTACCTATACGTGGAAATTTGGGACCTCTATAAGCGGAATCCATTTTTTCGAAAAATTCTTATTTTTACCTCTGTAACTGGAAGCAGCCGTCTCCGAAACCTCTATGAGTGGAATAGCTCGGCGTTATAGCGGAATCCATTTTTTCGAAATTTTCTTATTTTTACCACTGACACTGGAAGCAGCCGTCTCCGTTACCTCTATGAGTGGATAAGCTTGGCGTGATAAAATTCTAAGGGTAATGGTTAGAAGGATTCAAAAAACGTAAGGTAACGATTTGGATGACATATTTAATGGAGACGACGCAGGGTTGTTTTATAAGTGTCTTCCTGACAAAACATTTACTTTGAAAGGAGAGTTATGCCACGGTGGAAACATTAGCAAAGAACGCGTCACTGTACTCCAATATGTCACCAATGTTTGTGCCAATATGTCAGGAACAGAAAAACTACCCCTTCCTTTGATTGGAAAATAAAAAAAACCCCAGACGCTTAAAAATATCCGAATTTTGCCAGTTAATTATAAGAATAACAAGAAGGCTTGGATGACCAGTAATATTTTTGCATAGTGGCTGAAAACTGTAAACGCAGATATGAAACGGCATAAACGAAAAAGTCTTGATCTTTTATTTGACCACATACGTGACCTCTATCTATAAGCGACATTACTAGCATCCACAACCTCTGATAGCGAGAGCCTCTGTAAGTGAGAAAACGTTTTATTTGAAGTTGGTTAAGTGGAAAACGGGATAAATGGAAAACCTGGATAAGCGAAGCTAAACAGCCTGTCCCTTGCGATTCCACTTATCCAGTTTCAACTATCGAAAACCCAAAAGCTTTTCATTTTTTAAATACTTATCGCGTAGAACCCGTTAGGTTATTTAGGTTTGTTTTATAATCATCATTCATCATCATCATTTTCAGCCTGTAATCGCCCACTGCTGAGCATACGCCTCTCTTCGCGTACGCCACTTATCCCGGTCCCGTGCTAGTCTCATCCAGAAATGACCCGCGGTCTTTTTTATGTCATCAACCCATCGAGCTGGTGGACGACCAACGCTTCTCTTTCCTGCAATTGGCCACCAATCCGTTAACGTTTCGGTCCACCTACCGTCACGCTGCCTGGCAATATGTCCTGACATATTTATAATCATGCTTAAAATGTAATGGCTTCAGAGAAAACGGCTTTTAGGACAAATGAAAAGTCGGACAAACGATACAGTTGGGAAACAATTTTTAGTGATTCAGAAAGGTAACCATACATTTATGCATACTACATAACATAACGGATAGCGTAAAATATTTAATTTGCACTAGAAATAGGGAATTTAAAAAAACGTGAAGCAATTTTTAAGCGAATTTACAAGGAAGAACCTGCAATTCTTGCAGCTCGGGCAAAATAATGAGACAATAAATATTATGTATTTCTTCTTACCTTATACTTATACGATCCTGACAAACTTCTTGCTTCATTCAACTCTAATAGTCTTAATTTTTTTTGTTTTTCTAGTAAATAATAATAAGGAATGATCTATATTACTGCTGAAGTATGGTGCTGTACTAAAGCAAGCAATGCCATCGAGAATGTAAATTATTATCAGACAACAATAATCTGTAAAAAAAAATTAAATTGATGCGTTTAATCCCTCCAATAGCAATACACAACTCGAAGACCTTCAGGAACTCAAGTGTAATACAACAATGCGGATTCTTCGGTGATAAATAATATGACCACGAGGATGTAATTACGCGGAAGAACCGGACCAGCCTAGTCAAGATCGACCTCTATAAAGGCGCGTACAGACTTACTCGTCTCTTGAATAACAATAGGCTACCCCGCACCTCCACCAAAATGTAGAGGGGGCGCGGTACTTAATGAAAATGGTTTCTTGATTACACTTGCTACACTATATATTAAGCTTAAATGAACAGCGTCCTGTAGTGACGGCCGCGATTCCAATAATGAATCCAAGTCATGTTTTTCCCTGTGAGAGAGACGGCAACAATTCTAAATTGAAGTACTCTTAACGGGCCAATTTAAGCTGGCACTAGACTGTAAAGGTATACTACTTTTTATAGTACCTACACTACCGGTCAACAGTTTAAGTTCACTCTTTGTTTTAGGTACAAATGAGTACTTTTGGACAATAATTTTTCGCAGTTCTGAAGCCGAAATTTCTTTCCAACTGATCCGTTATTGTTTCCAGAGATTTGTTTAATTAGTCAGACACAATTCACGTACATTTCTAAACAACGAATTCCCTAAAATCTTATAGGAATGACGGCAAAGGCTGGGCCATATATGGGCTTGCCACTTAAAACGTACAATGATCAGATACAATGTTGGTTTTTAGGGAATCAGTTGTTTAGAAATCTACGTAAATTGTGTCTGACTAATCAAACACATCTCCGTAAACAATAACGAATCAGTTGGAAACAATTTTCGACATCTGAACTGCAAAACATTATCGCACAAAAGTACAAATTTGTACCAAAAACAAAGGGTGAACTTAAACTTTTGACCGGTACTGTATTTACAACGCTTACAGAGAACTGGCCTCTGGCGAAGCAATATAAAGTCTGACTTCCGATTGAACGGCCTTAAAGTTTAGTACCTACGCTAATTGACTTAAAGAGGCAGTGTTGGTTATTTTTACACGGTTAGTATGCTAAATATAAGCACGTCTAACGGCTACTTACGCTTGCCTTACTAGTGAAATGGAAACGCAGCATACGGTATTCGTAGATGGTGTTTACAAGTTTTGGGGTGCAAGCGCATTCTATGCATTATTAACGAGTGCATCAGGCAATATTCATATTCATATATTTAGTCATTTAACAATATCCATTGTGTCTGAAATTACATGTCAATCCTAAAAATAGAAACAAAAAAACTAAGTTTATTGCAATAAATTATAGATATTAATTTTCAAGCACTTATTATGTTTTCAAAATCATTTAAACTTAACTACTAGTATGTCAATAATAAAATAGAAACAGAAATACTAAGTAAGTCTGTTATAATAAATTATCAATATCAAATATGAAGAACTTAATTTAAAAAAATAATTTAAACTTAACTAAGTAAGTATGTCAAATAATAATTACAGTAAATAAATGTCAGTAGGTTCCTAATAAATATAATAGTAGCATATCATTAATCCCGGCCCCGATTACAGAATTCCTCTGTGGAATAATAACACTTCCTCAACAAGAAAGGCTTTAGTTTGTTTTTAAATATGTTGCTGTTGGAGACTGACTTTAGCTCAAGAGGTAACTTATTAAACAGGACTATTTTCTGATATCCCGCAGAGTGCTTAGCAATAGTGAGACTAGCATTTCCGGGATGAGGCAGGTCCATTCGTCTTGTTGCGAGTTGCCTGTCTCTTTGTTTAGCCGTCTCAATGTCATTACTATGTTTTTATTAGCTTTGTTTGCATTCTAATGTACTGCACCAGCACCAATAACGGACCAGTTACCAGTAGTACATACATGGTCGATAAGCTTTTACAGGCCGCCTGGGGACGCCATCTTCCACACGGCTTTCGGCAAATTACACTGCCAAGTTAAATTTGGACTAAGTGAATACCGAATACGCAAAACCAAATAACATTTACTTGAACTATGGTAAAATTCAACTGAGCGTGTCGAGATACTGTCGTGTTTCACTCGACGGTCGGGACGTGTCTGGACGCAAGCTATGCTCCAACGGTGCGTCTGCATGTATGTACGCGGCTTAAAGTCTTCTTCGTAATCACTATCATTTAATGTCGTAAGTTAAATCGGCATTTTGGCGATAATAAATATATGTCTGCCTTTAAAACGTAGCTGTTCAGTAAAATATATTTAGTTTTTTCCTGCAATTCATAATTTATGGTGAGGTCTTGACCCTAAAGCGAGTTATTCCGAAATAAAAAAGAAACATGGAAAAATACCACAATGAAAACCTTGAACGGGGATGTGCAACGTCATTTCTGAGACAATTTCTCTTAAAAATTGCTGCGGTAGGTATCAACCAATTTGATTCCTAGGCCACCGGAGAACCCTGTCATTTTAAGTGCTACATAACGACGCAATGCTAGGTTCTATGGGCACATTGCACGTAGAACCGATGGCCGTTGGGTCGGAAAGGTTCTCGAGTGGCGACCACGTACCGGAAGGCGCGGCGTAGGTAGGCCCCCCACAAGGTGGACTGATGACCTGGTAAAGGTCGCGGGAGTCCGCTGGATGCGGGTGGCGCAGGACCGGCCATTGTGGCACTCTGTGGGGGAGGCCTATGTCCAGCAGTGGACGTCATTCGGCTGATATGATGATGATGATATTTGAACATATATCGATACCTGCAGACTCATAGGGCGTAACAGCCATTACAACAACAGGCTGTTACGCCCTTTGAGTCTGCAGTTTTTTTGCCAAAACAAACTTGGGAAAATAGAACATGACCATGTTATTTGCTAGACAATCACTTGCCAAAAAAGAGGTTTGCTGTCTGTAAAATAAGATAAGTAGTAGTAGTGGTACAAAATAAATTCAGTTAGACTTCCGAAATCGAGACGCACTCACTATCACTGTTACATTTTGTTAGATAATGACGTCTAGTGACTGTCAGAGCAGTTTGATACATATAATTAGTTTTACTTTCATTATGAAATACTTATGTTGAAGTCCAATAGCCTTCAACATAGCCAGTGAGCGAGTCACAATGGAAACGGAACAAGAAATAATAATAAAAACCGGCCAAGTGCGAGTTGGACTCGCGCACGAAGGGTTCCGTACCACCAGGAAGACCCAACCTTATTTTCAATGTAACCTAGCAATCTATGAAATAAAACATTTTCATTTTCATTTCATTTCATCTATAAAAACAGCAAAAAAATCACGTTTGTTGTACGGGAGCCCCCCTAAAAAAATATTTTATTTTGTTTTTAGTATTTGTTGTTATAGCGGCAACGGAAATACATAATCTGTGAAAATTTCAAGTCTCTAGCTATCACGGTTCTTGAGATACAGCCTGGTGACAGACAGACGGACGGACGGACGGACGGACGGACGGACAGCGAAGTCTTAGTAATAGGGTCCCGTTTTACTCTTTGAGTACGGAACCCTAAAAATGATAACGCTTTGAAATCGATTAAATCCGATCCGGTTAGATGAGAAGCTGGAAATAATGTAACACTTTAAACTCTCGCGCTTTGTACAGATATTTACGACCATGACCGGTGCAACCCGTGTCGAAACATCAGAAATAAAGGTAAATAAATATCGCGTTAGACCCGGATAAAACATTATTTTAAATATGGAAATAATGTTTTCAGTATTTGGTCTCGTAAGAATATATTGATAATGCCACGAAAACGTAACAATTTAATTGGATTGTGATATGCATTTGTAATAAAATCGTATTTCATTTTTTTTCTTGTTAATTTAACCTTATTTTCTAGTTTTAATTTAGTTTTCTAGTGTTATCTTTCTGTTTAATCGTAGTTTATGATTTTTATTTAATATGTCCTAAAGGACATATTAAATAAAAATCATTAACTACGTAAATAAAATAAATCTGTAAATAAAATTTCACGTATTTCCTTCTAAATGAATAAATAAAATCGTATTCATAATATATTCTAGAATAAGCATCTGTCAAAAAAATAATTTTTGGTACAAGCTTTTATTGCAGAATGTACCTACTTCTCTGCATACCATCATCAACTACTCATTGAGACGATTCTAACGAGCCCAAACTCGATGGGGTTGTGTCGTTTTATTGCGGAGTTCCTATGGCCACCTTCCAGGTTCCACGCGATATACATATGCATGAAAAATTTCAGATCAATCGGTTGACAGGAAGAGGGTGAAATTTCAATTTCTAAATTTGACCCAAGAAAACAAACGGGGTGAGCTAAATAAAAGCTCGTAAAAATACCCTGTACAGTAAATCCTGCATTTTAGTTTTCCAGGATTAGTGTAACCGCCCCGCTGCCTTTAATGTTTCAACTTTTTTAGTACAAGCTTTTTATTCTTTGTACCTAATTACAACGTTTTCACCTCACTGCTATCTAGTTATATGTACTTACTTATATCTATTCTGTATATTGTGGGTGGGTTTAACGTCTCTAGTCTCTACTTCGTTATCGGACCACTGATACTTTTTTAGCACATATATTTTTCAATGAATCTAGACATGTATCAATTTAGATCTACAGAACTTTGAAATGGTCGGGTCACTTTCTAAATTTGTAGCCGCCATGTGTAATTGATTTCCTTGTTGCTACATTGTCAGCCTTTAAAAATAGCAACATTAGATTACTCTTGATTAATAATAATGATAAATGATATACCATGAAATTACTGATGATTCCAAAGACGATCGACTTTTGCTATAGGTATTTGTATTTGTACCAGTTAAAAGCATTGGATCAATTGTCCCGTTTTTTATAAATGTTATTGGCATACAAAACGGGTAAACTAAGAAAACGGGTAAAGAGACTTTCACATACTTATTGTATTGAAATCGCTATGCATATTGGTTCCGACCTAACATTACTTTTGAATAAATTACGATTATGGCCGTAATTAGAACACTTTCTTTTCACAACCGCAGGACTTGAAAGTATTTTTATTTTGGTGGTGTTTCGTTGGCAGAATCATTATCACGGTTCTTTTTGCTTAAGACTTTCCTAACACTTTGGTATTTTCATATATGTAGCAGTGTAGCGTCTTTGAGCGATTTAAGAATTTTAATTATTATGTTTATTTAAACTTTATTCCACAACACAAATAAGTACAAAAGGCGACTTAACTAAGAGAGACTTTCAAATGGTAGGTGCAAGTGACAGACTAACAAAACAAAAATCCTTAGACACAAAAATTCATAACATGTTACTTAATACGTACCTATATAAAGACGATACGTATAATTATGTTCATTATAATAATGATTTGTGTCTAACTTAACATCCTATGCAAGTTGGCCTTTGTTCTCGCAAATAAAATGAAGAAATAGGTATTTGCCAAATTTTACTTCAAAGAAACGCAATTGACATCATATTCTTGAATTACGATATGTAAAATTATAAAATTATTATGATATTCTGAAGAACGTTTGGCATTTATCAGATAATATATCGCTCTTCTGCGTATTTTTGTGGTCACTATGCTTAAGTTAATCTATTGATTAACATGTGTATTTTATTTATTATTTACTGTTTCGGCTTTCCTTTGAACATAAACTACAGGTTGTACCTAGAGCATTCTAAAGCGCCGCTGAAAGCATAGAAAGTTCCAGAATATCAACAATAGGTGTTCATATGGTATTCATATTGGTCGTAAATTGTACTTGTTTGTACCTGGTTAAAATGCAATATAGACATAGACACTGCATTACCATTTTATTTTACAAGCGACATATAATGTTTGCAGTGTAACGTGTAAACGAAGACAATGTAATGTTATTAGCAATATTATGTTATGAGGGAAGTCATTGACTATAAAATTGCTCGTATATTTCTCTTTACGATATCGTTTGTACTTTGTTAAATAGTAGATTGGCAAATACTGTCAATCGATCCTATAGCTTTTCTCATTTTGATTAGATTTTCTATAAATTGTCTCTACGTAAAGCTGAATATGATTGACAGTCAAATTTATTTTTCCACAGACTTAATGGATTGTCAGTGCAATATAATGTCTTCCGATTAACATTTTATTCTTTTCGTACGTCGGAGGGCTATCTGTACCACTAGAGTTTGATTTATTATCATAGGAGTATATTCGAATATGACATTTAAATATTTCATGAAGTCGTTTCGATTTGTAATCAAACTTTTTTTTTGTTCATTGAAAATCACTCGTTGGTGAATTTGATGGATTTCTCTTAGATTGTTTAGTACATTCGTTTTTTACAAATTTTATATTAACTGGCATAGGTATGTGTTATGACTTATGTTGATACATCGATGCATCGATATCCATCAAATCTTAAAGCCGATTTTCACGTCATTTGTTCACTTCTTAGTCACAGATGGGAACAAATGACTTGATTTCATTATTAAAATCGCGGTCGTGACGACTGGACGCTGTTCGTTTAATCCTAATAAATATTGTAATAAGTTTTATCAAGAAACCATTTTCATTAAGTACCACATTCCCACCGTAGGCGTCACAGGCACACGCAGGAGAACACAAATTCTGCACCTAATCAAGTTGTTCTAATAATGACCGTTCCAATTGTACGAACGAACTATAGAAAATTTTGACCGGCTAACAGGGTAGTTAATAAATAGGTATAACAGTCTACAGATTAAGTCTGTATTCATGAGACGAATACCTTAATCTAAACAATTAATCAAAAGGGCATCAAAGGCGCTGTTGTAAGTCGATTGATTCGTTACAGAAAGAAAGTAATTAATGTGAAACAGGTCAGGCAAAGGATCTGCCGCCATGGATGGTCTGGTCTGCTTAAAAACTTATTGAACAACGAATTTCTTTTCTTTGCTTCTAATTAATTTACTGTCAACATTGCTAAGGCTGGATAGAAAGTCGACTGTTAAATAAATTCAGTGATTGTTTGCTTGGGCTGTTTAGATGTTTTCCAGAGCTTTTCTCGAATCGGTCAATGTCTGCCGTAGTTTGTTGTTGTAGAAGTGTGTAAATCTGTATTATAAATCAAGTAGATGTATTTGAGGAACCTTTGATACCCATTCACTGTGAGACTAGCTGTTCGCGCGGTTGCGTTCGCGTAATGCAAAGAATGCAGCCAAACAAGGGGATAAACTATAGCATATGATTCTGAAGGTTCTTCGAAATATATACTTATGTACAGGTGAAATACCCCCTCCATACAAACATATAATCTCACTGACAATTACCTAGTATGGATGACTCGAATACTTTTCTAGGCAATATTAGGAAAATACTTCACTTTCGGATACCGGCGCCATACTTTAGTATGTTGTTAGGCATGCCCCCTGAATTCCAAAACTGCCGGGAGACAATCTCTAAGGAGACGAATTCTCCGGTAATGACGTCATCAAAAACGCCGCGGCCACCGCTTGGAAAAGGGTAAATTACACCCAAACCATACATCGTACATATTTACACATGGGGTACCAAATGAAAGCTGAATAAATTTTCAATATCAAAAGTATAAAAAAATCAAGAAAAAATCTAAGGACTTTCAGACTTTCCGGAAAAACTAGGAAAGATAATCGAATGTAATGTATGACAAAAATGATATATAGTATTTCAGCTTTACATTTTAGTTTTTTATTTTAAGACAAGAGCAGAATTGGGAAAATTGTGCTCATAAAACCAACAACGCAAAGCGAGTTTTCCCTACAAGATAAATTTTATCGAAATTACTATTTTCCAGAAACCAGCACGAATTTTTAATATGTTGTTAGACATGTTATGTGCACCGCAAAACAGCAAAGAGACAGTCTCTAAAGTGTCTAGGTCACTAAGGCTTTTTAAAAAGTGGATATTTTTACCTGAATCATGTAATATATATAAACGTGTGTTTATATCATGTAAAAGCTAAACAAATATGCCATAAGTCTTGTCAACATTAAGATTATCTACTTAAACTAGAGTATACATAGAAACTCTACTGAAACTAGAGTATACATTGAAATATAATATATGAATGAACTATTGAAAATTTATTCAGCTTGCATTTGCATGGTTTGGGTGTAATTTAAACTTTTCCAAGCGCAGTCGCGGCGTTTTTGATGACGTCGTTACAGGGGAGACAGACTCCTTAGAGATTGTCTCCCGGCAGTTTTGGAATCCATGGGACATGCCTAACAACATACTTAAATATGGAGCCGGTATCCGACAGTGAAGTATTTGCTCGATGGAATCCCCTAACAACACGCACTATATTGCGTATGCGAATGTCTTTTCCCACGTTTTAAGACCTGCTTATTCATTGCTGGTTTTTAAGAAATGTCAAGAGAAATATGTATTTAGTTCAAGTACCGTCGCCAACTTGAATGTATGCAAGCATGACAAACCAAACCAAATCTTCTTGATTTTTACGACACGAACAAGCACAGTGACAAAAAAATCACTCAAAAAAAATGCTGTGGCAATCACCATTGACTGCACCCTAATCGTAATTTTGGCTTCACTGCTATTTAATGCACTGCTAACCGCATAATTTTTTTAAATCATAAAAAAGCAAAGTAGAATATTTACCTGTATAATTTTGTTTACTTGTGGATTTGTATTATTAAAGGAAAGCAAAAAAAAAAGCAAATAAAAAATGTACGAGTATACCAAGAAAGGTTGTGTTATTTATATCATATGCATATATCACGGAGTTACACAATTTGTAGTATGGAGATATTTACCTGTTGTAATAGTTTAGAATAACATGGGTTTTTAACATGTTTTCGTAACTCTTTTGTTTTTAATTTCTTATGCAGACAGTTTAAATATGCCAGCAGTGTAATGAGTGAAACGAATCTCTAATTGTTATATCACTCATTACGAAAAGTCACTACGCCTACGTAATCTTTAGTAGTAAATAAATATGTTACGACTGTTAAGTCATACGACGTCGTTTGAAATATCCGCGTGGTGTCCACGACTGTAATGTAATGTAATTGCTATACAGAAATTTACGTTCGCGTCTGTCTTGTGGACAAAGCCATAGTTAAGGGCTATACCTAACGCTTAATTTTTGGTTGGACTTATCCGCATAAACGGCGTTCCTCTTATAAAACTTATATAAAACTACATGATTAAAACATAACATACTTAGATGCGCATATGCTGTTCACAATTGAACACAAGAAATACTACTTTTATAAACTCTGTACGACCCGTAAACATTTTAATACGAATGCGGTGTCGAATACATTGTCTTTGCTTTTTGAGTACGTCAGTGGACGTGTAAGGGTTATGGGCCCCAAAAGTGCGACACTCATAGCGTACTAAGCTACCTTTCCTTTACGGTTTAACGTAGTTTACGTGTCGCAATAAACTTATATCTTTATTGCTATCTAGACGGAGTTTCACTAGGAAACCAGCAAGCAGCAGGGCTGGTTAAATATTTATATGTTGAACTTAATATTTAAATTGACATAAATAAGCCACAGTTCATACAATTCTGACTTATTTTTCTTCGGAACTTATTTTTGACAGGTCAGGGGATCAGATCAACATTTAGGTTTTGTCCAGAAGTCCAGAATAACAAATATAGCTTTTTTTAAATACGCATTATACATTATATACCCGCATGAAAGTTTTCTGTCTAGCCGATTGGTTGACTCGACTGGTAAAGGCTTTATGGCATTAAATCCGCCCTTTGAACTTTTTTATGCGCAATCATCATCATCACATCAGCCGAAAGACGTCCACTGCTGGACATAGGCCTCCCCCAAAGAGTGCCACAATGGCCGGGCCTGCGTCACCCGCATCCAGCGGACTCCCGCGACATTGCGCATGACAATCAAATCGCACGCTAACGCACGTCATATACATACAAACTTTAGCTGGACATTCACGACCGCTTCAACCAGCCGAATAGAATGCTCGTGCTGCTCCAAAATCTGTCAATGATGAAAGTAAAAACAAGGACTCAACGTCGGATTTCTTCGACCTTCTTTTTACAATAAAATTTTGTAAATAATACATATGAAAATAGTCGGAAATATGCATAGGCCTCCCCCAAAGAGTGCCACAATGGCCGGTCCTGCGCCACCCGCATCCAGCGGACTCCCGCGACCTTTACCAGGTCATCAGTCCACCTTGCGGGGGGCCTACCCACGCCGCTTGAGAACCTCCTCCTTTTTTGAAGTCGGTTAAAAATAGTCGGAAATATCTAGCTTCAACTTATTATTATGAGTTTTAATACACAACACATAAAAAGGCGCTGTTATGTCATTGAAAACTATGACGTCACTATTATGTATTTCCCTACAAACTCTATACTAGCAGAGCGTTTTTGACATTTAATAAAAAGTGGCTGATTTGACTTGCAGTCTGGCTTCTAATAATAACAACATATATACAGCCTTTTTTCCTATGTCTTTATAAAAAACATAATTCTGCAATGCATCCCCTTAACCACTGCGAGTTTTATGGGATTTTGCGGTACCGTATTGTTCAAGAACAGGATTCTATTTTGCGGAACCATATTTTTACAAAATTGCCTAATTTATGTGCTTTCTTTTGCGTGCACGGGGCGGACAGTTAAAGGTGAACCTATTACGGAAGGTTTTCTGCCGGCGGTGAGAGAAAATATGAAGCATGGTCATTAAACCCAGTAATTTACCTATACCAGAGCACGGCTTGCGTGTCACCGTTTGCTTTCGTTTTGGCTGGAATCCACGAAATCCTTACATGATGTATCGCTTTTGCTACAACTTAGCAGCCATAGAACTATGTAGGCTAGGTACTCTAATACAAACTTCCATAACTCTTGTATTATGTGATGATTTTTAGGGTTCCGTACTCAAAGAGTAAAACGGGACCCTATTACTAAGACTCCGCTGTCCGTCCGTCAGTCCATCCGTCCGTCCGTCTGTCTGTCACCAGGCTGTATCTCACTGATACCGTGATAGTTCCAGCTGAAATTTTCACAGATGATGTATTTCTGTTGCCGCTATAACAACACATACTAAAAACACAGAATAAAATAGTTTTTTTTCCCCTTCGTGCGCGAGTCCGACTCGCACTTGGCTGGTTTTTAAATTACATTTTTAATATCACTCAAAAAGTCCCCATGGAGATAGATCAGTATCATAACGTTTTATTATTAATGTCATCATTAGATATGACATGATTAGATATGATATGAATACGCGGGGTATTGCAAATAACGCAGGCAAACCCGGGTCTATTCTATATGTGGGTGATAGAATTTTCGAAATTGGATTAGCGGTTTCGCATATGGCACATAGAGACTTACAAAGCTACAATGTCACAGACTTTTCCTTCTTATAATATTAGTATAGTACAGTGAATGTAAACATAATGATATCCCGCAGGCATCGGCGAACAATTTAATAGCCTTTCTAGAACTAAAATATTAACCACTCCTAGTTGGCGGGGTCGGTTTTCTAACTGGTTGCAGGCGGTTTCCGCGTATGAGTAAATACAACCAGCACGCTGCTTGCTTTGATTGGTAGTGTTTACTGAACTTTTTGACCGTGACGCAGGGCTGCTACGAAAAGAGTATTTTTTATTTATAATTTGGTAGTTTTCATTTCAATACATGTATTTTATGATTTATTACTTTCAACGCTATTACGATTATTTATTTAAGGTCACACATTAATATTAAATAGGTCTGATTTTTTAAATTAATCTTCTTGTTCTATCCAGCGTTATTTACTTGCATTTCTCATCTTTGCACGATCCCGGGCGTCCTCTGTTGTGAGCTTCACGACCTGCATGCAAACTGACAATTAATAAAACAAGAAACAAAATCTCAAAATATATTATTTGTAATCCTTTTTTCCTAGGTTTTTATAAAAAATATATAATTCTGTAATGCATCCCCTTAACCACTGCGAGTTTTATGGGATTTTGCGGTACCGTATTATTCAAGAACGGGATTCTATTTTACGGAACCATATTTTTACAAAATTGCCTAATTTATGTGCTTTCTTTTACGTGCACGGGGCGGACAGTTAAAGGTGAACCTATTACGGAAGGTTTTCTGCCGGCGGTGAGAGAAAATATGAAGCATGGTCATTAAACCCAGTAATTTACCTATTCACAAAATTGCCTAATTTGCAAACTTCGTCTAGGTTTTGCCTAAAATGGCTGTAAAACTTAACTTAACTTATGTCTTAATCAATAAATAAAAAAAAAATGCGTACAACTTGTAGTAATAATATGGAAAAAATTAAAATGCCTCTAAAAAAAGGTTAAAACGCTTTAGAGCAAACCCTAGGCGTGAAGCGCTGCGCTGGGCCCGTATTCAACTTACAAAAAATGACGTGTCCCGTCATGACTCTGTCATTATTATTTTGAAAGACAGAGAGATGAAAGGTGAGGAAACTCAAATCACGTTTCAAATGGCGCGTTAACAGGCATTGTAATTAATTCCAAATTAACGTCATCA
Source organism: Epinotia brunnichana (assembly GCA_963854355.1). Taxonomy (NCBI): domain Eukaryota; kingdom Metazoa; phylum Arthropoda; class Insecta; order Lepidoptera; family Tortricidae; genus Epinotia; species Epinotia brunnichana. Next base: position 17,284,552 of record OY977954.1, read on the forward strand.
ATTATCTTTCGCGAGATTTTTATGGTTGCCAACCCTAATGAGTACTGGTTAGCCTAAAAATGTAATTAGATAGCGTCTTATTCCTTCCGCATTGTGGTTTTAGCTGATTGTGGACATAGCCCAGTTATTTGGGGAAAGCCTTGTTAACGTCTAGTTGTCAACCACTTCAAACGTTTCGGAAATAGATACCATGCTATGGGAACTTAGAACTTAATGCCAATCCAGTTTCTTATTGAAAACAGTGCTACCTACTTGATAACTCTCTGAAGCTGTAGCGATTGCTAGGCTTGGCTGTCAAGGTATTTCGAAATTCGCCGTATTGTCATAAGACATCAGTAGCCTAGGGGTACAGACGGCGGTATTTGGAGTCGATGAGCCGGGGTTCAAACCCTGCGATCGACACGCTTTTTGTATGTTTTAACATTCAAAGAAAAGTTTTAAGTATCGCAGGAGAGATGGCGCCTGTACGCAAGCATTAAATGCCTTCTCAATTTGGTTGAGTTGCCTGTCTATCTCAGTATGTATATTGTACTCTTTGATAGATAACTACCGTTTTAATGTAACTATTATGAACATTTGCTGAATGATTTGACACTGGTTGAAAACAATTTTTTGACATGACAATGAAAACGCATTTTGATTGACAACCAAAACTAATTAGCAAATCTGACACTACTCTTAAAAACGTATCCTACTTAATCGATACTGAGATACGCTTGGTTTCAAGTGACTATTTTTTAGGTATTTAGTAAGTATGGTTGTCGACCGACGATATGTTTTTAAATTTGCACAAAACATATGTGTTTCATTATTCTACCTATTTATTGGTCAAAAAGGCGTGAACTCATATTGTTTTTGCAAATATTATTTTAACCTACGTGATTTGTCGCTCCTAAGATCAAATATTGCAATGCAAAGTCATCGCTCCCGAAGTCGCATCGTAAACTTAGTTAACCCTTAGGGTAGGTTTCCACCAGTACTGTGCGAGGTTTTGACTCGACATGGAGAGTCGATATCGATTGGTTCTCATTTTAAAAATACGAACTACACAATGAGATCTGCCATACCTAGGGTCAGAAACTAGAAATTATAAAGGAAAAAAATTGAGCGAGTAGAACGTTTTTCATTTTATTTTCTATTATTATTTAAAGTAATAGAAACTTGTTTCCGACCTAGATAGGGCGGACCCCATTGTGTGGATAAAAAGGTTTATGTTATTCCAGTATGCCGTTTTAAAATGAGAAGCAAGCTACGTTTGTATGGAGAGAGATTCCTCGATCTATGATCTCAAAAGAAAAATGGCCGTTTTAACTTTGGACACTAAGATTGACGAATATGCAATTTTTACTTATACCTTCTGTTCACCAGAACCGGAACAAAAAGTAGTAGGTAGGTTTACTATTTTACAATTTTAATTATTATAATTTTTTATCTTATGCTTTTATTTTTACAATTTTTTTGCAATGTGCCTATGTGATTGTTTTTTTTTATTTATTTTTACTCGTGGAACACTTTATTTATTTTATTTATTTTTACTTGTGGAACACTTGGAAACTAGCTCACAAGACATAAGTAAAGATTCAAAACCAATAGGTGTATTTCTGTTGACCCTCTCAATATTATTTGCTCAGCGACCGTACGTGAAGATTGCGCGTAGTTTTAAAAAGTTCAAATGTAGATAAGTTCTATTACTGACTGGGTGTTGAATTTCGATATTTGTAGAGAGCTGTTTACGAACGTATACGTACCACTTTTAACAAACTCGAATTAGGATTCCTTAGCTCACAAATTATAAGAGTTTTTTTTTCGTACCTACTTAATTATAATTATTATCGTATGGCGGTTAGTTACACACTGGTATAGTTACTTTGTGTCTGTGTTGCTGATAGAGTTCCAGCGTGCATGCGCTGCGCGCTATTACAATCATAGCTATTTATAGTTATTAGTAATTACCAAAGAAAACGCTGTTCCATAAGACTATCAATTTGGTTGGTTAGTTAATAGTCCTCAATTATAATTTTATAGCCCATATAAATTTGCCCACAAGATTGAATGCTTGCATTGATCAGATATTATCTAATGTTTTTGAAGCTATAGGTGAAGTGATTCCATTGGATCTATCCGATCACAATACAGGGCAAACACTTCGTATACCGAAACCCGACAAATATATTCCCTCCCCATATGAACATCTTAAGAAAAGAGACTTTTGCCATGAACTCGTTGAAAAGTTTCGTGACACTTTAAGATGTCTATCGTGGAATGAAGTGTACTCTGAACCGGACGCAAATATTGCTTTTAACAATTTTTATGATGTGTACACGTTGTTTTTCAATTTGTGGTTCCCTGTTTGTAAAGTTAAAGTTCAAAAAACACGCCACTGTACTGGATGGATAACTAAGGGTTTGAGAAATGCCTTAAAAACCAAACGACATTTAAGATATAGGTATTATAAAGACAAGACAATTGAGAATAAACGAAATTATAATAGATACAATAAACTGCTAAAAAAATGTATGTTAACATCTAGAAAGTTGGAAAATAAGGCGAGATTATGTAATGCTAAGAATATCTCGAAGGCCAGTTGGGAGATCATAAATAACGATACAGGTAAATTAAACAAGAGAAATAAAATAATTGACAAAATTCTATGTGATAATCATATCATGTATAATCCAAATGACATTGCAAATGTATTTAATGATTTCTTCATCAACACCACCCATAATAATTTTAATAATAACGTAAATCAATATGACTATTCTCTTCAGTTTAACAATTCAAACATGTTTATTTTCCCCATTGATCCAATAGAAGTAATTAATATAATAAAAAAACTGAGTACCACCCGTTCGGTTGGCTATGATGATATCCCTACACATATAGTGAAGTCAACAAGTGACATTATTGCTCCTGTTCTATCACATTTAATCAACATGACCTTCCAACAGGGAGTGTTTCCTGATAAGTTAAAGGTTTCTATTGTAAAGCCTATTTTTAAAGCAGGTGACAAAAAAAATCCCGGAAACTATAGACCAATCACGCTCGTACCAATATTCGCTAAAATCTTGGAGAAAGCAATGCACAATAGGCTGATGTCTTTTATTAAAACCAGCGGAATAATAAGTGACCACCAAAATGGCTTCCAAAACGGTAAATCTACCACATTGGCCACGTTTAATTTAATAAACAAGATAATCGATAACGTAGATAAAGGTCACAAAACTGTTGCCATTTTCTTTGACATGAGCAAGGCGTTTGACCATGTATCACATAGGTTATTACTAAAAAAATGCGAAGCCTTTGGCATGAGAGGACTTGTTTACTCGTGGCTCGAGAGCTATCTCAGCAATCGACGCCAAATAGTAGAAATAGTAGGGTCAGGCACTGAAAAGATGCGACAGAATTATAGATCACACATGTTGTATAATAGGGTTGGAGTACCTCAAGGGACTATACTTGGACCTTTATTGTTCTTACTGTATATTAATGATTTACCTTTAATTACTAATCACAGTTGTACCCTATTTGCGGACGATATCTCAATTGTTATTTGTGACCAGCGTAATCAAAATTATGAGAATATTATTAATAATGCTATTGCTGACATAATTAAATGGTTAAATGATAATAATTTACAAGTTAATGTTGAGAAAACAAAGTACATACAATTTATTAATAAAAGGAGAAAGAAGGAAAAAACTAAATATATTTTATAATGGGCAGACTCTAGTAGAATGTGATACCACAACGTTTCTAGGATTTGCTCTTGATGATCAATGTACTTGGAAGACGCATGTAGATAAAGTCTGCTCAAAAATTAATAGGTTTGTATATGTTTTATGGCGATTGACACGTATAACTGATATGAAAACCGCTATAACGGCATATCACGCTTTTGTAGTATCTAATTTAAGGTATGGTATTTTGATTTGGGGAAATTCATCACATGTGAAGCGCACCCTTATAGCACAAAAACAATGTATTAGAGCAATATGTAACATATCTCGAAGAATATCTTGTAAAAGTTATTTTATTAAACTGAGGTTATTAACGGTGCACTCGATTTATATCTACGAAATTTGTGTATTTGTTAAATTGCACCCTGATATGTTCATCATGAAAAGAGATACAACACGTTTAAATACTAGATATCCGGAGAGGTTAGTACTCCCTTATATGCATACAGCCATGAGAAGTAAAAGTTGTTACGCAATGTGCATTAAGATATTTAACCGACTACCTGACGAGCTTAAAAAACTACCACTCAATAAATTTAAAAACAAACTGTTCTCTTTTCTTGTTGAAAAGTGTTACTACACTCTGAATGAGTTTTTAGATACGACAATAAATTGACATTTTCATAATTGTTGCAATAGTTCACATTAATGTATTAACGACTTTGCAATAAATACTATTAATGCATGTTAATTTTTGAAATAATAATGTTGATTAATCTTAATTTTAGTGTAATTTCAATTTGCATGGCTTTTTAAAGTCTAAATGTGTATGGCTCCACAACTTATCATGTAACACCACTTGTATACCACATTTAATGGCAAATAAATATATTTCATTTCATTTCATTTCATTTCATTTCATTTCATAGTATCACCATTTAATTAATAATTGACATAACTTATTTTATTCAAATTTTTTCTCAATTTGGTTTAAAGCCTCATCTCCAACGGTGTAGCCTGTAATGTAAGTTACCGTACAAGACCCTATTGTCGGACGTTTTGGCAATGTTTTGTGAGTTTCGTGATTCTGTGAAATTTCAAAGGTTAGTTCCATTTACCAGACATTTAGATGCAGGGTGCACCGCTAAATAATATTACGTAGCAAGATTTCGTGTTGAATTTCGATATTTATAGATAGCTCTGTACCTCAGAGCATAGAATACTAGAGAGAGGACAAGCCGCCGGCGGCCGTGTCGCAGCTGTATGCTCAATGGGCATACACTGACATACTGTGCACGCGTGCTGATCGCAGAGAATATTACGTTTTTTTTCCAAAATGCCTGATATGATGCGCGTTTATTGTCAAATAAGCGTGTAGGTATACAAGAGTGTGTGTTTTAGATGTGTGCGTGCTTTGTCTTGTCAATTACTAGGGCGTTGTGTGGGTTAATGTACTTGCGACAGGCTCACTCTATACAAATCGGCCGCCATGTCCGATTTCCTTATATTCATACATCTGTGCTCTGTACGAATCGTATACGTAGCACTTTTTACGAACACAAATTAGTATTCCTTCCTTAGCCTGTGCTCACAAATTATATTGTATTTATAAGTTTAAATATTGTCATTTTGAGACGATCGTGATGTAAATAAATGTCATGAAATAAACTTATCTAATCTAATCTATTATACCTACTTGTGAGTTTTTTTCCTAACTACTCAAATACAATAATTGCTATTTATAGTAATTACAAAAGAAACGGCGTTTAATTCATTAGACTATGAATTTGATTGGTTAGTTAAATATTATCATCACCCTATTTTACAAGCTTTTTATTAACTTACAATGTATGTAAGTACCTATGTATGTAATTTGTTCGGGTGGAATCTTGCAACTCAATTTTGAAGCAGATATCTTCAACCGATTGAGCTGTAATTTTGGGTAAAGGTATAGTTTGGGTGACAATTCAATATGGTACCATCGAGCTGATCTGATGATGGAGACAGAATGTGGCCATGGGAATTCAGGAACTTAACCGACGTAACCCCGTTGAGTTTGGGCTCGTTAGAATCGTCTCGATGAGTAGTTGATGACGGTATACAGAAAAGTACAGTCGGCAATGAAAGCTTACTGTACCAAAAATGTAATGTTTGACAGAAACTTATTTTATATTACATCATTGATCATCATAATCAACAATCAATTAATAATTGATGTAACAATTTTTTAAGCCGGGTCTCCGACGGTGTAGCATGTAATGTAAGTTACAGAACAAAACCCTTTTGTCGGACGTTTTGGCAATCTTGTGAGTTTCGTCTTAGTCAAGAAAAGCCAAGTAGGATTCTGTGAAAATTTTCAAAGGTAGTTCCATTAACCAGGCACTTAGATTCAGGGTTCACCGTAAATCATACGTAGCAAGAAATGTATTACGGACACTTATTAATTCCGTATGTTTGTCAGTTAGATATGGAGGGTCACCTATCCATAGCATCTAATAACAAACACTGTAATGAAATGTTAACACTCTTTTGAACGAGTTAATTGTTGTCTGAGAATAAGACTTTAACGCGGCGCCATGACGCAACACTGTAATGCTAGAACTTTTTTTTACAATTTGTCTCGGATTTGCAACGGAAAATTCTGCGATTGTATTTCAGCTTTCTACTCGTAGTTGCTGCAATTAAGTAGTGCTTCTATTTTTTTGTCTAATGTCTTTTTAGGGTTCCGTACTCACAGAGTAAAACGGGATCCTATTACAAAGACTCCGCTGTCCGTCTGTCTGCATGTCTGTCTGTCTGTCTGTCTGTCTGTCTGTCTGTCTGTCCGTCTGTCCGTCCGTCTGTCACCAGGCTGTATCTCAACAACCGTGATAGTTAGACAGTTGAAATTTTCACAAATGATGTATTTCTGTTGCCGGTATAACAACAAATACTAAATAAAAAACAGAATAAAATATTATTTTTTTATATATTTTTTTATCTTTTAAAATTCTACACAAATCGGCTTAGTCCCAAACTAAGCAAACCTTGTACTATGGGTACTAGACTTACGATAAACATACTTAGTTTAGATAAATAAGTTTCTGTCAAAAATTTCAATTTTGGTACAAGTTTTTATTGCCGACTGTACTTTTCATCAACTACTCATTGAGACGATTCTAACGAGCCCAAACTCGATGGGGTTGTGTCGTTTTATTGCGGAGTTCCTATGGCCACCTTCCTGCTCCAGCATCAGATCAGCTCTAAGTCATCATAATATTGCATTGTCATGCGATATACATATGCCTGCAAAATTTTAGCTCAATTGGATAACGGAAAGTGACTGAAAAGTTGATTACAAATTTTGACGGACAACTTACATACTTACATACATACGAACAGTGCAAGTTAATATAAAGCTTGTAATAAATATATAGAAAACATCCATGACTCAGGAACAAATATTTGTACTCATCACACAAATAAATGCCCTTACCAGGATTCGAATCCGAGACCTCCGGCTTCGTAGGCAAGGTCACTCACTACCAACTATAGGCTACAGGAAGCCTCCTGTAGCCTATAGTTGGTAGTGACCCATACAACAAACGTGATTTTTTTGCCGTTTTTAGGGTTCCGTACTCAAAGAGTAAAACGGGACCCTATTACTAAGACTCCGCTGTCCGTCCGTTCGTCCGTCCGTCTGTCTGTCACCAGGCTGTATCTCACTGATACCGTGATAGTTCCAGCTGAAATTTTCACAGATGATGTATTACTGTTGCCGCTATAATTATTATAGATAATGTTACGGAACGCTTCGTGGGCGAGTCCGACTCGCACTTGGACGGTTTTTTAAGTTTCACTCGAAATCCATGAATGTAGAATGTAGGTATATTTTGTAAGCCTGACTTTATTCAGCATTCAGCACAGTTTCTGTTGAAGAGTAAACTTTTGATTACAGCAGTGTTATCGCGCACCTTGTCGCACGAGCCGTAGGACATATCGAGTCGATATGTATTATCGACTGTAATGTTTGAAGCTAACTTGAATACCGCTAGTTCCCTGCAAGGCTTGAATTGACGGCTGTCAGCATACAATCGCGTACAGTCAATACAGACGTGTGTAGATCATTTTGAAGTATAGGTACGTACGTGTCGTAGCTACTTCTGCTGCTGACTGTACAAAATTGTAACAGCTTCACGTGGATGAATACGAGCTGATCAAAACTCTATGATTATTTATTAATGGTTATATATGTGTGTGTGGGGCCACCTTACCCGGCGTATACAATAAACTAGTGCGATAAGAGCAGCCTGAGGTTTCACTCGCGTCCTCATACCAATCATTAATTGACTCCAAAAAAAATCTCCAGGCCTTTTATCTTATTTAAACTATATATTTTAAAGTAATAGCCCATAATTACGTACGCTTTGACCATATCACGTTGATTTACTATGCTCGGCACATTGGCGATTGGAATCTATTAAACTTCGTATACTTATGGTCGAGTTTAAATCGTAAAATGCTATACTACGAGTATATTCGTACTTATTAGCAACTATCTATATCCTATCTATATCTATAGCCTATAATTATAGGTTCCGTTGTCGCGTGCATGTCAATTTACTATGTTCAGCGTTACGAAGTCGGTTTTACCTTAATCGTTCCTATAGAGCAAATAATTACAGTAGGTATTAGGTTGAGGCCGACATCTGTCCCGGTGAAGGTCTTTAGGCAGAAAACCATCCTGGGATAGTGAAGGAAACATATTTATATAAATAGGTAAGTACTTAATGAGCGTCTGCTCTGGGCCCAATACATAAATTAAGGCATACATATAAGTAAGTGTTTTATATTTTATAGGTAACTATTGTCAGAACCGTCTCCAATGTATTAAATATTCGAGAAGTCAGTAAAAATAGTTTTAAATGTATATTAAAATATGTTAAAAAGAATAGGTAGGCATCGTTTTTTGGGACACAATCAACATTGACTTCGACGGTAGGTACCTTGTTCAATATCAATAACCTTTGCCGACGACATTAACTTGTTCTAAACGATGTCCCAGCCTAACAAACTTTGTAGTGTAGGGTAGTGACCTCTTGTGCCTTAAGCAGTAACTCATCGACTCCTGCAACATATTCATTGTTTTCAAAAACGTGCGTGTCACGGTAACTTGACCTCGCCGGAGATGACGAGACGAACTTGAAGTCTTTGATTAAGACTGTGGGAAGCTCTTAATAATGATATGAAGTTTCTCTCGCTATACACGCAACTCTGACATATCAGGGAATTTATCTGCAAGCACACTATCTCGTATAAAAGCATCGCGCAAATCCTAATCCGGTATTCACTATACTTACTTACTCGCCTCGGCTTAACCAGAATAAGTCTGACCTCCGATTATGTGTGTAACGAATATCGGTGTCAAGTTATACCAGACGAAGCTGTGTGGTGTGTTGACTCAGGTTGCGAATGGCATAGAATTCCTTCGTGCACTCGACGACTCCCCTGTCATCTAGATAAGCAATGCCACTAAATCTGCTTTAAGAGAAAATCCAACCGCTTTCAAGATATTTTTAAGTACTTACGTGCGGACAATTTACATTTCTTTGTAAGATTATACTTACTGAAGTAATCTTGTCGTGGGCATAATGCCGTGGAAGATTTATGTGCAAATAAAAAAAGCATTGACACTAATTGTTTCCAGCTTTTCGGTACATTCATTTAAAGGAAATGTATTGCCCACGTTACAAGTAATGTCCACACGAATACGTTACGTACGAGTGACAACTAATAGGCCTTATTCCTTTGCGATACAGTCCATGAATGGTCAGTTAACAGTGATGTCCCAAGTCCAAGATTTTTTATAGATTCGCATGACTTTAATTAAAAGCAAAATACATTGAGTAGGTATTTGGGAATGCTAAATTTCATTCGACTTTCAAGTTAACTTGTTTCATTCCGATTTCAATTAATCCAGTTAATTTTTTTATCGTTGCTTTGAGGTTAATGAATATCCGTACTCAAGACTTAATATTTGTGTCCATTTTTTGATCGTTAACATACGAAATTCATGATGGATTGTTGCTTTATTCCACTGATAAATACATTTCACGCATTCTGTATATATAACTCAATTAAAGTGTCATAAAACAATCTAAACATGCTACATCAGTTGATCATTATCATCAATCAAACTTATCAACAAAACAGGCTTTGTGATACTTACACTAATCACTGATGTCGTATTATTAGTATGAAAGTGTTCAGATTATAGTAAATAGTAGGCAGTACTAGTAGGAGTACAGTTGGTGGTTACTACCTATTAGGAGGTAGTACTTAACGCTTTATTTCACACAACAAAATTAGAGTTAACATAAGTGAAATCAAAAGATTTTTCAAAAATCTCAACTGTTTTTCGAACATTATGGCCTATGTCACTCCCACGATTATGAGGAGTCCAACGTCATCTCATATGTCAAAATCTATCAAGCCGTTTGGACTGTAGCCCGGGAAATATAATTTTCGTGTCCACATACATACATACATACGCTAGAAAAACATAACCCTCCTTCTGAAGTAAGTACACAGGTGAAGTCATCTGTTACAAGAACGTGCTAGACCTAATAGAAGCTTTCCCAGAATACATAAGTAAACAGAGCTTTATTATGATCTTTACAAAATCGTTCAACAAAATCAAAATCAGATCAGAGTCTAATTAGGACGTGTTGCACCAACCACACCAAAAACAACACGAAGTTATATCTTAGTGAACATTTCCAACAGATAAAGATTCCAATTAAATAAAAAGCAAAAAAAAAAAAAAAAAAAAAACCCCACGAAGAATGTTATTGGAAAATAATTAAATAAAATTTTGAAAAACCCTCGACTTTAAAATTAATAAACAATTACAAAACCACAAAAATTCGTCGGGGGCTGCCGTGGCTATGTCTGTCCCCAATTTCACAGCACATGTACCTACTTATTCAAAAAAATCTCATATCAAGGTATCAATTTCAATTAAACGAGCAGTTTCCAAATAAAGTGTACCCTAGTTAAAGTAAAATTAAGAAACGTTAACTTTGTCAGTTTTGTCACGAAAATTAGCCATACATTTATACGGCTAATTTTCTAGACAATGCTGACAGAGTTAACGTTTCTTACCTTAACTAGGGTACACTCTATTTGAAAAACGCTCAATCAGTAGATAATTTTAGAATTAGAAAACTGCATAATCTCACTTCATTTCAGGGCAGGCTACAGCAGCCCCCGACGAATTTTTGTGGTTTTGTAATTATGTACACCACACCTACACTTCTTTTTGTACTTAAATATTCATTTCAAAGTCGAGGGTTTTTCAAAATTTTATTTAATTATTTTCCCATAACATTGGATTTAGATAGATAGATAGATAATATAAACAATGTCATTGGTCGTGGGTTTTTCAAAATTTTTAATTTTGCTTTTTGTAAGAACCATCCGTGATAAACCACAAAGTCATTACCGAAAATCGCGTCGAAATCGGTCAAGCCGTATTTGAGATAATTGAGAAAATTCATTTAAAACGTTTACTACAGCGCCCCCTGGTGAGTAAAGATCATATATAACATCTATCTAAGAACCACCCCAGATGAACCACGAACCCATTTCTGAAAACCGCATCTTAATCGATTAAGCTGTTTTGAAGATAAATGGGAACATTGGTGTACACAAACAAACAAACAAACAGCCTTTCACCCTAAACGCATATACCTTCTCCGTTCCGTCGTGGGTAAAAAAAAAATAACAATTGCAGATTCAAACAATAATACTCTCATGATATAAATATTCAATAGGAAAAGAAAACTGACTGAAAGGCTGTTTTCTAATGTATCATCGTAATCTCCAACAACGCTTCCTACATAAGATCATAAACGAAACCGCAGCAACATGTCCGATTCACTAATTATGTTCTGCCCTAGGGTACCTACCGATATTTCAAACCATCGGTAATAGTAAGTTGCAGCCGTTAAAATCTGATCGTATGGGAAAATTTACAGCATTCTGTTTTTTTTTTCAACAATATATGATACATTTGTTATGACAAAAAGTTCGCCAAACACAGCGTTTATTGCACTCACTTTCTTTACAAAAATTGACTTGTAATGACAGCTGCCCGTATTTTTCGTCAAAAGTGGGAAGAGTTTGTGAATCTGTACAATATTCGCACAATCTCCTATCATGTCCTACAATGTTATTCCCTCAGAGCATAGAATACTAGAGAGAGGACAAGCCGCCGGCGGCCGTGTCGCAGCTGTATGCTCAATGGGCATACACTGCCATACTGTGCACGCGTGCTGATCGCAGAGAATATTACGTTTTTTCCCAAAATGCCTGATATGATGCGCGTTTATTGTCAAATAAGCGTGTAGGTATACAAGTGTGTGTGTTTTAGATGTGTGCGTGCTTTGTCTTGTCTATTACTTGGGCGTTGTGTGGGTTAATGTACTTGCGACAGGCTCACTCTATACAAATCGGCCGCCATGTCCGATCTCCTTATATTCATACATCTGTGGTTATTCCACTCAGTGACTGTTTGGAGCCTATGTCCAGCAGTGGACGTCTTTCGGCCGATGATGATGAGTGACAAAACGTATATGTTTATTGTAAGTTAGTTAAAAATTTGAGGGTAATATTAGTATGATATTATGTATAACCCCACCCACTTTTATCCAATTCTGAAGAAAAATATAAATCGGCCATTACCGGCCGTGTTGTTTATGCGACCCGCGCTAGACATCAAACCGTAATTTCCTCACTCAAACACGACGGACGTCGAGCGCTGCGCGCGCGGCTCTGTTTACGGAAACAGGTATCTGCTATCACTGATGTAACAACTGTCTGCCCCCTCCCACCTGTGGGGGAACGAGATCACGTACAGGCTGATGTTTTTCGCGCCACGTCTGGTATAACGCGGCCAAATGGAAATGTCTTCCGAGTGCGACTTTGTTTAATGACATCGTTATCGGACGCGGATGTATCAGTAGTGATGAAATAATGCAGTTAAAATAAATTCATTTGAATATGACTATAATATTATGGGAAAATAATGTTACAAATCATCAAGGTCCAAATTAGGTACTATTTAGGTGCAAGTAATACAAGCAATACTCAGAATCCAATTTCCGTGCTCATTTCTGCAAGTCGAACCTAGTACCTAGTACTCCAGGCAAAATACGGTTTAGAAAAACATTAATTTTATAATAGCGTTTTTTTTCTTTCCATCATTTTAAAACATTATTCTAAGATGCTTTACTCAAGAATCCAACAAACTTTCCATCCTGAAGTATTTATATAAATTTAAATAAAACATGAATTGTTTTTTTTTTATTATTTATCTTGAATATTATAAAGCAAATGTAAATGAACCAAAATAAAGATAAAACCATTTATTCATATTTTTTCTGACTTTTCAGAAGCTACTTAAGTTATCCTTTTTTTGATGTCTGAAATTTTGTTGGATTTTGTCGCTAGGTAACTATTTAATTGATAATGTATCCGTTACAAAGAAAAAATCAGCTATTATAAATTATTTCCAAAGGCTATAGCCGTGTTTCTATACAAAATTTGCCTTTCTGTCAAATGTTCTAGTAATTTCATTTTTAGATACTCCTTGTAGGCAAAGGTCTGTTTCCCAAAGAAGAGCCATGTACACTTGTCAGTTTTCGTAATATGGCGGTTTGTTTTTTTTTCACTTTTAAATTTTTTTCTTGAATTCGGTCTTTGCGATTAATTTGATTTTTTGGTAAACTATACTACATAATAAAACCCATCACTACAAAAAATATTGCCTGAAACTTTAGTACAAATATATGTCAAAATAATGGAAACTATAATTTGATTTTTTTTTTGGTGTTCTGGTGTAGCGCGGCACCTACAGTTTTTATTTCATAAATTGCCCATTTATAGACCTAGGTACTACATATATTAAATTCAAATTATTAGCTTTGGTACTTCATGCCAAAAACTAACTACAAATAAAATTATTCCTTCCTTGTTTCAATGTTTTTACAGGATTGCTTTAATTACTTGTATGAATGAAATCGTACTACATCCTATTTTTGTATTTTGTCATTTTTGGGAGTTTGTTTCGTTTTTGACATTTATTTAAACATTATCTAAAAAATAAAAAGGAATAATTTTATTTGTAGTTAGTTTTTGGCATGAAGTACCAAAGCTAATAATTTGAATTTAATATATGTAATAGGCCTATAGATGGGCAATTTATGAAATAAAAACTGTAGGTGCCGCTACACCAGAACACCAAAAAAAAAATATCAAATTATAGTTTCCATTATTTTGACATATATTTGTACTAAAGTTTCAGGCAATATTTTTTGTAGTGATGGGTTTTATTATGTAGTATAATTACCAAAAAATCAAATTAATCGCAAAGACCGAATTCAAAAAAAAAAATTAAAAGTGAAAAAAAAACAAACCGCCATATTACGAAAACTGACAAGTGTACATGGCTCTTCTTTGGGGAACAGACCTTTGCCTACAAGGGGTATCTAAAAATGAAATTACTAGAACATTTGACAGAAAGGCAAATTTTGTATAGAAACACGGCTATAGCCTTTGACATTTTTCCCATACAAGTTGTCAGTTCATTGCCTGGACTATAGCTTCGCTTAACCGGCAAGGCTAACGAACCCTAGTCATCTTATAGGTTTGAGTTATTTAACTTAAAAAAAAACATTATTACTTTACTAAAACCACAACCTCAATAGGAAATTCAGCTAACCTTAACACCTCGACGATGATATTTTTTCACATGTGAGTATCACAGAACTGAGTATTCAACAAATCTCAACACTTACACAGACACACACACACACATGTTACCACATGTAGCACTAGCTACAACACACGCGCCTGCGCAGATGCACCACCGCCGCCGTGGACCTGTCGGTGCCGGAGTGGATACACTACGCATGCGCGGCACTGTTCCTGTTCTGGCTGGTGTTCGGCCGGCGCGGGAGCCAAATGCAGTCTTCCAATTGAACCATGCGTGAGTCATGATGTCTTCTGCTTTTTTTTGGGTGCGAGGTTGCCAAACACACTAGTTTTAAGTTCATAGTTCAATGAAGATGTTTCGATGTTAGGAACAAAACTGAGATCTCATACTAGTAATCGACACATTTCGTGTCGGCCATAACCATACACGATAGTATATAAACTATTTTAAATTAAAGTTATTACTTATGGGACTCGTGCAATATCTATTTTGGCTCTTTTCATTGTAATTTTCAGTTTGTGTCGACATCCGCAACAACTATCAATAGCTCAATATTTTATTCGAAGCGTGACTCTGAAGCAATACACATCTTAAAACGTGTGGGCACAAATTTTCCAGTATCAAGTAGAACGAGAGCTGCTCATGCCCTGCAAATAATCGGACAACACAAACACATAAAGACCCCCACTCACCACTGTTAAAGATTAAATGATGTCAAATGTGCAAAATTCGGTAGAAAAGAGTTGGAACTCAAACGACCTCTTCATTTTGGCCGTCTAACACCAGTCGGCTATGAAAATAAGATCACGCTGTAGATGTGAGCGACGTCCCGGCAGTGCCCCTCCAAAGCGTGCGCCAGCGCAGTCAGCGGAGCGGCAGACGCAGACGGCCAGTCGCTCTCGGCCCGTAGTCGGATGCGGTTGGGATAGGAGACTGTATTCTTTGAAATTTATTTAGATGAATTAGATTGTTATCTTTATTTTAATGGGGTGATCATGCTTCTAAGAGCTTTTTAGTCAAACATTTAGAAATGATCTACTTTTGTAAAATGATGTAGGTATGCACATGTAGGACTTCTTTTACTAGGCTTCGCATTTTTTTCTGTGGCGGCGAATGGTTTAAGTTAAAACTGTTTTAATATTTATAGATCTTCTGTATCTTTATTGTCTTTATAAGAATAGTGTTTCATTGGAACGAATATGAATTATGTAAAAGTAAGAAATATTCTATAGTGAGTTCTCTCACTATTCCGTTCTTAACTTGTTGTTACTTTTTCACGCTATTACTTGCATATACGTTAATCTTTTGTAATATCTATGTTATCTATAGAAATAATGGTGCTTAGAAGTTTATTCACCGCATATTTAAGAGCCGAAGTACTTTAAAAACCAACGTTTTCTATATTATCTATATTTGCCTTAAGGCACCGCTTAATGGATGCGCATGCAGCTGAGAAAATATCCGTTAGACTATAACCAGTTTCTTTATCTAGTGAACCTACCACGCAGATTGGCAAATTAATTACTCGAATAATGTGTTAGACTTATAACTAATTACCTACTGGATAATTAAGCTTCAGTTGCACTAGCCCATATAAGACGACTGGACAGGACCGGTAGTAGTTCCATCAGATCCGTCGGATAAATCCGCAGTGGACGCTTTCCAAACTGTAGTAAGACTCTGGGTTTGTTACTAGGTAATTGAAGTATGTTTGAGACGGATCATGCTGTGTATTTTGTTTAATTTTACACGGTGTTTTTTTTAGGTCGCAGGTCTCGTCAAGATAGAACATTGGTCGTTTATGTCGATAGCGGTACAAATGTCAATAATTAATTATCTAATAATTATACAGGATCTTATTCTTCAGCCCCCCACAAGGTGGACTCATCAGTCACCTGGTAAAGGTCGCGGGATTCCGCTGGATGCGGGTGGCGCAGGATCGGTCATTTTGGCACTCCTTGGGGGAGGCCAGCAGTAGACGTCTTTCGGCTGATATGATGATGATACAGGATTTTATATGAAATGTATATTTTGTTAATTACATTACTTGAAATATACACATCCCGTTAACATTATTATGATGATAAATTGATAATCGCCAATTAACACGTTTTGTCTCATGTATTTTCACTGAGATGGAACTTGAAAATTAACGCCATTGAGTTAAGATAAACAGCTATTGAACGAACGTATACGAAAAAGAAAACTAAAACACGTAAATTTAATTATTGTGACGAGTGCTCCAATGGTACTTGTTTCAATTTCCTTGACTATATCTACCTGTTGGTTTGTAGATGGTTAGTCACTACACTACCCATATAGCGATTATATAACGAAACCGCAATCGCAATGACAAAAGACGCAACACGGAAACAGCGTCCCTGCCCCCCTATTCTGTAACTTGTTTTAAGCTCACCTCAACGCTCACCCACAATTATACCTTGACACCGCGATGCGTAGTAATTAAGCGTAGGTAGAGGTCTAGTTTCGTAACGGGTGACCGGTGGGGTGAGCCGCATTAACGCGTAGCGAATAACAACCCTGCAGCTCGCCGCTCACCGTGAAAGTCCATGAATAACCGGGATGGCATTTCCTTTCCTCGGCCACCGGCCAGCCGGCCACTCCCAACAGCCGTATAAAACTACAAACTCACTTAGAAAGCAGTTGTAAATATTGTCTGGACCGCGTATTGGCGATATCGAAACAAAATATGTGTAAGATGTTATGGTGGGTTTAGACTGAATAAACGAGCATTTGTGCGAATGCTACGGCTAGTTTTCACAATCTACTTACGGCTTAGTTTCTTTCAAAATTTGCAAACCATTTTTCAGACACTTGCCGGTATCTGATTGACCTGAAATTTAGCGTAAGTTCATTGACACCACCGAGCTAATTTATTTATTTAAAGACACATACAGGGTGACTGGTAATTCGACCTATATTCCTTGAAAAGGGTTATACTAGAGCTAATTTGCAACAATTTATGTCCAGTCAACCAGGGGTCGAAACTCGCTGGTTTCCGAGATATTCGAGTTTTTAGTTTGTATGACAAAAAATCTCCTTGCAGCCTTAAGCTGGTGATTGTGACAAAAGTACTTCCATTTGGATGGTAAAAAAACATTTTTGTCACAATCAGCACATAAGGCTGCAAGGCGATTTTTTTTAAAACAAACTAAAAACTCGAAAAATTAAAAAAAATCGTGTTTTGACCCCTGGTTGACTGGACATAAATTGTGCAAATTAGCTCTAGTATAACCCCTTTCAAGGAATAGGTCGAATTACCAGTCACCCTGTATAAGCTCACAGTATTTCACTAAAACTTTTACACGGTAACATATTATTTAACAATATACAAATTCACATAAAGAGGGATAGACAAATTACAGTACCTGTAGGTAACACAGTTAAGTATATTATTTAGTTTCAATGGAGTGGAGGCGGACAAATTGGTACCTACTTATGCAAAAAGTTGCTCAATCTGTCGGCAAAAATGTCGGATCGGCTCATAAGATTTCGGGTCTCGAGTCTATAATAGTTCAACATTGCGGAGTGTAAATGATAATTATATCCCTTAAGACTTTATTGAAGTATTATATGCTTATGACACGAAAACGGTAGTGCCGTAATATCAGTTGGCTCGCCTTTAAGTGAAAAGAAAGGTGTTATCTGTTCATGCACACTGTATACATAATAACTTCTTCACTTTATTTCCAATTCAGTGTAGCGTTTTCCAAGTAGATTGCTTCCTGAGCAAAAGTCTCACGGGTGAAATGAACACGCTTTACGTGGTATAACTATTTATAGGTACAGTCGGCAACCATTACATGTGCAATAGTGATGCTTTTTGAGAAGACAATGAAATAAAAGTTTAATTGACTACCGGTTAGGCCTAGTGGGTAGTGTCCTTGTCTACGAAGCCGGGGGTTCTGGGTTTGAATCCTGGTAAGGGCAATAATATTTGTGCCTTAAGCATGAATAAAGTAGAGTGGACACCGGAGATCACGGCCTTACAGCCCGGGCCACGACTTCGAGCGGCAGCGGCAGCGGCAGCTGTTTTTCGTATTCATTGAGTGTGATCCCAACTAACCACAGTGCGTTGCGCGTCTCGACCGCGCAATGAACAGGTAAAACGGCAAGCGTGCCTGATAAATACGACGCCGATTCCAATCCAATACATTCAGTGGAATAGCCATTCAAAGTGATCTGGTTAAATTGCAATGTTACAAATACTGGTGTAAGTGTACCTATGAGCGTTGGTCTCTGTTCGAACCCGGTGTAAATCATAGCGCGGACAGCTGTCGGTGCGCCGCCGGGCGGGTTGCCTTCATCGCGCTTGCACGGCTCACATTATGCATACATTACCATAGATTTAGTGAAACTCGTTGCAGTTTGCACTTGGCAGTCGGCGGACTTAGGGCCTATGCAGACTGCGTTTTTTTCACGCGCCGTCGACGCGCGTTCCCCTACTACCCATCCGCTAGATAGTAGGAGATACTGATGTGCCGACGGAAAGTTTCCTATCTTGCGAAATGTTTCTGCAATGTAACATAGGAAAATTTCGGAAACTTTCCTCATTTTTGTATGGGAATTGAAACTTTCCATTTCCAACATGGGAATTTACGAACTGAGTACGTAAATTTCCTTAATTTCTTGTGAAAATTTCTAGTAATTTCCGAGAATTTTCCAGCTTTTTGGAAACTTTCCGCAATTTGCACATCAGTAGTAGGAGAACACGCGTCGCTTTCAGTTGTTTATGAAAATTATACCTATCGATTGCCTTTTCCAACAAATCATTTTCACGATTTTGTGCCTATGAAAGAGCGATCAATGGAAACTACACACCGCATATACAAATGCATAAATAAATGCCTCCTTAACATTGACTTTTGTTATGGCATTAAATGTCTTAAACCGTCAGCACTTTCTTTCCCACCATAAAGAGTAAAGTATATTTTACTTAGTAGACAGAACAATAGAATAACTTGAAATTCTGAAAAACTTTTATACTGTTTTTGGTGTTGATTTGAATTTAAACCTAAAATCCCAATTAGTCACCGAACTTGCACGAAATCTAAAGAGCAAAAGTCGTCACACTGATTGGTCCCAGTCATTCCTCAAGTATCTACGTTAATGAGTATCATTACAAGCTCTTGTTTATAATGATACTGTACTAGGGTTAAGTGTATGAAGCGTCATTGACGGAGCATTTGAGATAGTGATATCTAGTGAGATATTGAAGTTAAAGAACACTTTCTTGAAAAGAGTTAGACTTGAAAACGGTTCCTTGCAGATTATTCGGAGCAAATTTTATTGTGTATGGTGTTTTCATAAGTTAATTTCTTCTTATTTAGAACTTCGGAATCTACCAACTGCCCCGCCTGTGCGTAAATTACTTTTCGCTGTCCCGTGTTGATAAAACCGTTTTATACCTCTTGCATGGTACTGAGTGCAGGTGCACTCGGGGGGTATGTCTGTAGTTCTAGTGAAAATGCCTACAAGTCCTAAGCTGATACGGGACTGTACCCTTTTTTACTAGAGCCGATGTATACCCAGAACAAACTTGCATAATGTTTTTAATCTAAAATTGGTTTTGCGTTTGCTCCTAGTCATTAAACCAGCAATCTGTTTTATTATTAGCTTAGTAGTTAAGGTTAGGTGTCTAAATTAGAAAGCTGTTGAATTACACGTATATTAAGAGATGATTGTGCAGCAATTAAACATTTAATAAACACTTCAACACAATGAAATAGTTTCTCAAGTTCACTGCGCTCGCGCTGGTACGCTCTCACGGGGTGTTTGTATCGTTGATGTAATGCGTTTGCCGTGATAGGTAGTATTTTAAGAATTAGCTGATTTATCCCTCTTAGCGTCAAAATGTTTGTAATTATTTTATTTAAGTAACTAAACTTACAAGGTATTTATTCCAAGTGGTCTAAACTTTTTCACATTCACTTTCCCAGATAAAGGATTGAAATCTGAGTAACAAAGTATTCAATTTTTTTCGGACATCGTTGTCGTCAGAAGTTTCCTGTACTGTTTACAAACTGCTGGCTAGTTTTAGGCTCCTTTTGGTCACCCACAGTGCACTCAATGCATCGCCGTTCGCTATTACAATGTTTGAGATGCGCTTACGCATACAACACATAAATCTTCGTCAATGACGCCTACCCGAGCTCTCTTCTCATTTGAATTGCATTTGGAATCGTTTCGAATTATTGCTCACGGGAAATCATAATTTATTAAAGTAAATGATGGGCTTGTGAATATTAGTTCAATGGGATGCATACTCGTGCCTGTATTTCAGACAAAAGCTGGCCTCTTTTTGTTTAATAAACGTTTCGTCGAATGCATTGACTTGCAGAATTTTCTTTTCATAGATTTCTTTTCGGCAACCTTTAACTTTTTTAGTTCTTTTAGGTACAGCTAAAAGGTCATTACCTAGAACCCGTTGTTATTGTTATAAAACAGACCGAACCTAGGTTTGTTTTATAACAATCATCAAAAGTTTACTGACTCTGAAAAAAAAAGTTTAGTAAGAAATTAATAATCTGCGAATCATACATTCGATGAATCATTTGTTAATAAAACAGGGTAACGTAACGACCCAGAAAAGAACATACCTGGGGTGTTATTCGCTACGCGTTAATGCGGCTCACCCCGCCGGTCACCCGTTACGAAAAACTAAACCTCTACCTTCGCCTAATTACTACGCATCGCGGTGTCAAGGTATAATTGTGGGTGAGCGTTGAGGTGAGCATAAAACAAGTTACAGAATAGGGGGGCTGTGCCAGACGGACAGACACCTAGTGATCGCACGCATTAGTGTTCCGTTGGACCAATTTTGATACGAAACACTCATCACGAAGTAACCGTTCAACTGTTTTCGGGAAAACAAACTTAGATTATTTCGGAAATAGTTGCCTAATATGCTTAATGAACGATATGATACAGAACTAATGTAATGGAAAAATAAACCATCATCGTCTGAGCCCTAGACAAGACTCTTAGAAAAATCAGGAATCTTATCTGTGATGCGGCGTGAGTATCGGTTTGAATACAGACGGTTAACCCTTTAACGGGCAAGACTAAAATTAATCCATAATTCAAGTCTCTTGCTATTGCATAAAACTAAAAATTCTGCACCATAAAAAAATACATTTTTTTTTTTAAGTTGCCCTATAAAGGGTTAAAATATGCATAGAAGCGTGCAAAAGTCTCTTCTAATGTCATTCGATCTAATCTATTAAGACTTATGCATTGCTATTTTAGAGACCCGACCGATGCCAAAGAGACCATTAGTTTTATATCTCGGCTCTGAAACTTTATGCTAATTGATATCCAACCTGTAGTAATAAGACTGGAATCAATAACATCTATCGCATTACCTTAATGTTCTTAGATATTACGAGTATCAGTTATTTTTGAAACTGTACCTAACCATTCCTTGTGTTTTAGATTGGATATGCTGCGAATCATCGTTTAGGCACGGACCCTACTGACGGACATAAGTGTATCTTGATACCTATATGGAAAATAAATTGAACATTCAATTGAAATTGACTAAGTATTATGTTATGTCTTTAGGTGTAGGAACAATCATTAAATATAAATTAGGAAGATATGTCACGTATTTGTGAATATCGCCTTACCTGTGCCAAATGTGGTTTTAGTATGCGTATAGTAATATATATATCTGTATCAGAAGTCAAGCAAATAAAGTATATCATCAAAGATTGTATGTATCAAAGCTACAAAGGTTAATAGTCTGTGGGTACACGTCCGGTTCTTTCAGTAGGCATAGCAAACGGTTTTAATAACAAAATACTCATTAAAAACAGTTTTTATTGCTTGTCTTTTTTGTCCAGAGTCGAAATTATCATCATCTTCAAGTTCAATCAACGATTATCATAAATTCAATGTTAAGTGGATACACTTAGGAATTTGATTATTTTTGCAATTTCCTCACGTTGCCCGGCAACAGCCGAGGAATGTTTCTAACACACTATTGGTAGGTAACTGTTGAGTGTATTTATTTCAATCCCATTGCGGTTCCGGGCACGTCGGTGGCATTACTCAGTCTTCATTCACTGTAACATCGATGGCAGAACAAGTGGCATAGTGTCAACCAACTTCCGTATCACATGCTCATGTTTACATATTATAGCTTTTGGTAGAGTAGACATAATATTATCGCCTCTCTTTGAACGAGCGAGTGAAGCGAACCAAGTTTTCCGATTCGGCTTGGGACCAGGCTCAATAATTATATAGTTTTTTTTGTCGACAGTATTTCGAAATAAAAATAACCGGCCAAGTTCAAGTCGGGTTCCGTACAAACCTTTTATTTATTAAAAAAAAAAATTATATGTTGTTACTAAAAATTGACGGTTTTCGCAAATTTCCTTTATCTGTGCTATAAGACGTTGCTTCGTACCAAATTTCAAAATTCTGTGTTCACGGGAAGTACCCAGTAGGTTTTGATTTCCTTGAGAGAGAGAGAAATTAATTGTATCTTTTGATTGCGTTTGCTTAGAAGTTTGATTTTTTCACAGCTCCAAGGGACTGTAAGACCTGAGTATTTGATATAAATTTCAGCTTGATACGTTCACGCGTTCCTGAGAAAAAGGGTCTTGACAGACGGACGGACGGACGGACAACAAAGTGATCCTATAAGGGTTCCGCTTTTTCCTTACGATGTGCAGAACCCTAAAAATAAAAAAAATATGAAAAGACTTGCACAGTCTACAGTTTACACAGCCACTAATTATTTATTATAATAAGTGTCGATATTACTGGCTCCCGCGCAGGTCCGACCGCGTATTGTAGAAAACCCAAGAGAAGAGCCGGGAGATTAAATATAGCCTATGCCGATCCTGAACGTCCTTTTGATATTCGGATACCTTTGTTATCCATAATTTAATTTGCCAGAACGCTAGTGTTGGCCATAATCATCATTTGCTAAGTGTTTTTCTTTGAAACCGTAACATTTTCAGGACAAACTATATTAACTTGGTATAGAACCCTGAAGGTTAGATTAGGTTTGTTTTATAAAAATCCTGAAAAGTTGACTATTTCCGAAAAAAACTAATTAGGGCAGATGATGATTATGGAAAATGTA
Organism: Epinotia brunnichana; assembly: GCA_963854355.1. Taxonomy (NCBI): domain Eukaryota; kingdom Metazoa; phylum Arthropoda; class Insecta; order Lepidoptera; family Tortricidae; genus Epinotia; species Epinotia brunnichana. The sequence goes on from OY977954.1 coordinate 17,308,103, forward strand.
ATTATGGATTTAATTAGTAACCCAATTGATATACAGTAGGTACTGGTGAAAAAAGTCGGGTTATTACCCCCTATACCTATACACACAAACTTATAACCTCACTTTCGTGTTTATAATACTAGTATAGATATCCCGTCCGCTTGTGGAGGCATGTTTATCAACATGATTGTCTTCTATAAGTTGCACCGCCTGCTGTCGTTGACCGGTCGCCCTGTGTTATGTAAATGAGGCCGTATATACAGACTCTTCATTCAAACTTTGCATATGTTTAACACTTGCTTGTTAACAGTTCTTTGGGAACACAAGTTCAACTTCTTACTTGCCCCCTTTCTGAACGATGACAGCGCTTAAAATTGTATACAGTGTCAGCGTTAGTACTTTGTTTGTACAAGTCAACTGAAAACGGCAGGCTTAAAAATACAGAATTCTAAATCTGTTGAACTCTACATATCGTTATACCCTTTTTAGGGTTCCGTACTCAAAGAGTTAAACGGGACCCTATTACTAAGACTCCGCTGTCCGTCTGTCTGTCACCAGGCTGTATCTCACTGATACCGTGATAGTTCCAGTTGAAATTTTCACAGATGATGTATTTCTGTTGCCGCTATAACAACAAATACTAAAAACAAAATAAAAAAAATCATTTTATAGACAATGGTACGGAACCCTTCGTGCGCGAGTCCGACTCGCACTAGGCCGGTTTTTTAGTTATATGTGTGATTATTATTTGTTTTGTGAAGCGTTCATAGCCCAGCGGCGCCTGCGAATCGGAAACGATAACGCAGGTAAAGCAAAGATGGCAGCGGTCAGTCCTTGGATGGGTGACCGCATGTTTGAGTGGTTACTATAAATGAGCGCTTCCGTGCTTTGGAAGGCACGCTAAGCAGTTGATCCCGGATGCTGTCTATGACAGTAGTCGTTAAGCCGAGTTAGAGGCCTTCGGCTACCTACCACAACCCTGCACGTGTCCCCTGGGTGGTACTAAAAAGTGACAAACTCAAAGGCCAAATAATGTATGCTATACGATTAAATACATAAATTTGTTGTTTTACCATTTACTAAATATTTCATAAAAGTATGGTCACCGAATTCATAAAGTTTGATACATCCAATCTTATCTATAAAAAGAACACTATTAAAACAAGCAATTAATTTAAAGCGTTTACAACCTTTCCCGTGAAACCCGTACTTGGCATCGACACTTAAACGGATACTAATTTCCAGTATTTTCACATTTATTATACCGGTGGTGTCATGTATCTATACATCCAATTTATCGTCGACTTTCCCGTTAATGGTTTTTCTCGTTGGTCTGTAGAGGTCGAGACTCTTAAATCAGGCAAGGGAAGACACTGGTCAGTGGGACGTGTTTGCCTTTTTAGTCTGTGATACGAGATGATAAATTACTAAATCCGGTCAGAATTTTAATGTAATTGCGATGAAGTAGCTTTATTACTAGTAGCCCTACTGTGTTTGTTAACCTTACTGAGTTTTTTATTTGGTCTACGATGGCGAGACGAGCTAGACTCGTTGTCAAAGGTTTTCACAGGATCGACAATACTGGAAACGGATGGATGGTGTGGGATACTACTGGCTCACAATAGTACGAGTAATACTAAAAAAACGCCGCATTTGTCAAAATGGAAGGTCACTAGTGTTGTGTTTTTTATCATTCAAATAATATAATAAATTATCAGTAAGTAATGTAGTCATGCTTTTTGTCAAAAAAACTTCAAGCATGAAATAACCGTTAAAATCTGATAACATGTCTAGGCAGCAAGACCACATAATTCTTCAAAGTTATGGACCGAGCATTGGATGAATATTAAAAACCCGTGAGAAACGCTTTTTAACCTCACATCTGCAATGTAACAAAATAAGGAAATCGTAGTAGGTTGTAATTTGAATTAAATTGGATAATAAAGCAAGTTTTAATTATCACTATGATGATTAGTTACTTTGTTCATATTTGGAAGCGTAAACACACTCACGTAACAATTTGTTTTTTTTTAATCAGTTTGATGAAAATGTTACTCAGTTAAATTATAGCTATACAGATTCAATAACGAGTAAACCAAACTTATCAGTTGCTGTATGTTGATTAAAATTTGAAACCATAAAATATAAGAAATTGTACTGAACCTATAATAAATAAAACCAGTTGTCCAATTTCAATGATTCCACTATTTCCACTGGTATTTAATACATATATTACCTGCACAGCAAGCTGGGGAAATCGGCAAAAGTGCACTTTCCAGAATTCTGCGAGTCCCACGGCGCCTGACAATAAAATGTCGCGCGAACGCTGCAGTGGAAAAGTTGCTAATACGAATGTTTCGACAGCTTGTTATGCAGTTTTATTACTAGTGACTCGCGAAGTCCATTTTTTCAAATTTTAATTTTATTTGAAAAACTGAATTGACAAATAAATACTATATAATTTAATTTTTTTTATTGAACCTGCTCACAAAATTTCTCGAGAGTCGGTTGAGAAATGCGACCTGTAGATGAGAACAGCCGGACATCTGGATATCCGGACATACGAAATAATTTTGGCCCAAGCTGAAATCTCTCGCCAATTTCTTTGTGTAGTTGTGTTATGTTACTTATAGAGTAGTGTAAGTGTAATAACTATATAACATATGCAATTTGAAGACGGAGTCAGCTTGGGTTAGGTAGTTTGATAAATGACACCATACGGACTATTAAAAATAGCTTCTGTTATGCTGGAATTGGGGCGAAGCTACATCGATTTTTCGCGCTCGTAAACTCCTGCAAATGTGATCAAAATCATTAGAGCCGTTTACAAACAAACAGTATACTTACTTGCACACTACTTATTTACACAGATGTTGCTCGTTTAATATGTTTTCTCCAACTTACTCGGAAATGTTTCCATTAATGGAGTAAAAACACACCTCGAAGTTTATCGTTATATGCATTGATGAGATAATAAATTAAAAAAAATGGAAATACTTCCCGGACATGCCCGGGAAGTAAATATTATTGTGCAGGTTACTTACTTTTAATTTCATGCAAGACTACAAATTCACCATACAGCCAATTGTCCAATAGTCACGTACAAAAACCGACATAGATAGAATAATAATTGTGTCCAAATCATAAGACAGTTTTTTTAGACTTAATTATTTTCTCGGACTGATAAATATTTTGTAACAAATGTATAGTTTTTTTAAATGTCTAATGCGTTTAGGGATTGTCGATTTAACTAAATGTAATAATGCCTATATTTATATTTACTAATACTATAAGTTTTCTTTTATTTATTTTCATTGCTATGTTTTATGTGGAATCAAATATACAATTCGGACCCAATACTTTAAACTTTAATATCCTTAAAAAAAAATTAGGCGGGAAACTGGAATTCATTTTGTCAAAGATTTTCTGCCGTGTTATTTTTACGAAAATAAAATGAGTTCTACAAATAGTGACGAAGATATCCCAATGGGTACACCACCAGAATTAGCAGCAGAGGCAAAGTTGGCGAGAGCTAACTTGCTTCCGCCTAAATCCGAAGAAAAATATTTAAGAACGTTCGCAAATTTCAATTCCTGGCGAAAGAAGAAAAATACCAGTTCGTTGTCGGAAAATGTTATTTTGGCGTATTTTAACGAACTTGCAAAAGATAAAAAACCTTCTACTCTGTGGGCAATGTACTCAATGCTGAAAAGTACTATACAACTAAAATATAATATAAACATTAAGAACTACGCGAACTTATTGTCATTTTTGAAACGGAAATCATCCGGTTTCAAAAGCAAGAAATCGAAGATTCTTACCAATGAGGATATCACAATATTCTTAAATGAAGCTCCAGATGAGATTTTCCTAGCAATAAAGGTAAACATAATATTGTATAACTGACTTAAATTTTTATTACTATTAAAGTGTTGAATTTGTTTAGATTGTAGGTAGATTGTTATATAAACATGTGCGAAATAAATATAACCTTTTAAGATTTTGTTTTATTTCCTCGCATATTTGGAGAAAAGCAGTATACAGGCCTCGGCAGGAATGTCATTTCGTGGATTCGTATCTATTGAAGGACTCGGCTATGCCTCGTCCTTCAAAACCATACTCATCCACGAAATGACTTTTCCCGGCCTCTGCAGTAATATACTATTAATACCGGGGTGACCGAACTTTGCTCGGCATTTTTCGTGTTTTTTCCGAAGAAAATGAGTTTTCCCGTTTCCGTTTACTTATATCGCTTTTTTGCCCCCGTCAACCCAAGCACTGCAAATCTCATCGATAAAGAGTCGTCCGAGAATCCATTTACAAACAAGTAACTAAAAGTAATGCTACTCGTTAATAGTAGGTACTTATGGGATAATTTTGTAAGAAGCATAAGATGACAGTTATAATAACAACCATGAGATCGTATTTCACGAGAATCGATATATAAACAGAAACAATCCAGCAACATCTTAGCGCTACTTTTCATTGGCAAGGTTTTTCATCGACTCCGATTCATCACTTTCGTTAAGTGAAAACCGTGCGAACCTTTGTCGCTCACACTGCAATTTGAAAAAAACGTTTAATATAATTACTCATTTTTGTATGAATAACGGTATCGGCTAATTACTGAGATCAATGGGTACGGAGTATGATTTACCTCGGGCGGTGATTAGAAAGTGGCGTTTCTTGCTTCATTATGCCTTCTTTCGTCTGTTACGGAGAGTGTTAAGTAACTGATATTGATACAAGGTATCAGTAAGTACTTGACAAAGCTCTTTGGAGGAACAACAGAATATGATTACAGAATCATGACTCGTTAAAAAGAAGCGGGCGCTCTCGAGTACCTATAATAGGTTGTTGAGCTTAAAAGATCGATTGAACATAAGTACGTTATGCATCTGAGTCATCCGTCGTGGATGTAATACTTTTATTTGATCAAATCCCTGGACAACGGAATTGAAAGCAACTTTCCCGGTAGTGTCATAATAATTTGCTACCTATATTTGATTATTACTAATGACGATACATTTACGATTTTATTTTTTTTCACATTTGAACGCATTGTGACATCGTTTTTTTACATATATGGTTTATCAGTTATCACTTACTCTATATATTTTGCAACAAGTTAACTGCATCTAAAACAACATCATAAATAAAAATAAACTAACAAGCAAATAATTATAAACTAAATTAACTTAACTTGCCCAGTCATAGGAAGAAAACCACGTCCAGCAGTTCCGTCTGCGGCATGGAGCCCATAACGCTGGCGGCGTTACCTAAGCGCCAGCCCTATGGTCCCCTGAAGCGTCGACGAGTCGTTTAGTCATTGCCCTCATAAATGATTTCATGTCAGCTGACCAGGGACCCAATGTTTCTACCGCAAGCGCCGCAAACTCGTAGTATTAAATTAAAGACGAGTATTTGCGGCGCTTCAACACCTGGGCCTGGTCAGCTGCAGCGCCGGGTTGAGAGCGAGTCCCCTGGATGTGGGACTGAGCAAACGTATCCACGCACGTTGCGTCCCACACCAAGGCTCTGCCCAACCTCCACGGCACCAATGTGGCACCATCAGGTCGCTTGCCATTGTCTCTTGCCAAACCTGTGGGTTCGAGAATAGCAGGCACAGACACGGAGACAAGCGAACGACGGACTAAATCGTTTATAGTGCCGTGGCGGTATAAGCGGCCGGCGCTTTTTATACATGAAAGGCCATGCCTACCCGACTCATCGACGCTTTTGCCACAGACGCATGTATGTGAAACACATATTCTGGCCCCAAGCATCAAGCAACAAGCAATTCTAAATGTGCTTTGGTCCAGAACGGTGCCTACAGTACCAGTCAAAAGTTTAAGTTCGCCCTTTGTTTTTGGTACAAATTTGTACTTTTGTGCGATAATGTTTTGCAGTTCAGATGTCGAAAATTGTTTCCAACTGATTCGTTATTGTTTACAGAGATGTGTTTGATTAGTCAGACACAATTTACGTAGATTTCTAAACAACTGATTCCCTAAAAACCAACATTGTATCTGATCATTGTACGTTTTAAGTGGCAAGGCCATATATGGCCCAGCCTTTGCCGTCATTCCTATAAGATTTTAGGGAATGCGTTGTTTAGAAATGTACGTGAATTGTGGCTGACTAATTAAACAAATCTCTGAAAACAATAACGGATCAGTTGGAAACAAACTTCGGCTTCCGAACTGCAAAAAATTATTGCCCAAAAGTACTCATTTGTACCTAAAACAAAGAGTGAACTTAACCGGCTTTTGACCGGTAGTGTATCTGTCGTGAAGGAAGCGCGTAGAGCCAGTGTCCCGACTCGGGGGCGGAAACCGCCAGGAGGCGGGCGCGTTCAAAATCGTCCGGGCTACTTTCTACGAGGGATGCTTGCACCTTATTAAGACGAGGGGTGTCCCAAGCCCGCTGAAAATGTCTGACCGCCGGGATGTCCGTTCCAGGGCACGAGTCACACCATGCATCTTTGGCCTCCTTCAAACTCGCTATCTCATCGTCGACTATCTGGGGAAGGTTAAGAACGATACCGACGAGAGACAGCGAGCCATAAGCAGAGGACAGGAATGCAGGTAGGGCTACGCTGGCCGAGGCTCGAACGCCCAGCCCCCCAGGCCTTATTGGGAGAACCGCTTGAGTCCAAGATCTGGTGCTGGAGTCTAAATTAATGTTGAGAATTTTGGAAAGTGTTGTCTGAAGGGACAAATCAATGAATGACAAAAAGGTAGGGAATTTTCAAATGGGACAACTGCGCAACAAATATATAAATTTCGGGGTGAATAAGCAAACACGAATAATGAACAGGGCCATATGAGGATTGATGTGAAAAAGTAGGTCGGATGTATTTTTGAACAAGTGTAATGCATCTGCGCTTCTTTATATTTATTTATTTAAACTTTATTGTACAAAAGAAAAACTTATCGTACAAAAGGCGGACTTAATAAATATATAAACAGTATTTATATTTAAGATAAAACAATACAAATGAACAGACAGATGGACATACGTTAAAGGCTCAAAACGAGCAAATACAACGATCTTCAGACGATGCCAGCTCTATCTTCGCATTCTAATGGTCTGATTTGTCTTCTTGTGCCTCTGATCCTTATGGAAATATCTCTTTAAACTGAAATTTGCACTTTTACTTTAAGCCAATAAATTATTTCTAGAACACCCTTTTCCCCATTTTTCATTAAATTTTGGTGCGGTCTTTCTTTTCTTTCATTTACACTATTGATTTGTTATATATATAGGTACAGGTTTGGTAAAGGTCCGATCAACTTTTTCTCTTTGTTATTTTGTCCCGGTAAGCAAGGAGACAACAGTGACAGAACTTCTTCGAAAAATAATTAAAATATGAACCTCTAGCAGTCTAAGGAGATGCCCCGCCAAAAAAGGTGCTTAGAATTGTCACAAAATAGTATTTTATGCAACTGTTTTATAAGAAGGGTCTTAAAACGCGAGTGGCGTGGGTTGCGATGCAAGCCTTGGCGAGCATTGCAATTAAAGACGCCACGAGCGTTTTTAGACCAGTTATGCACCGTTGCATACAATACTTTTTCTACGACAAATTTAAAATAAATAGCAGACTACAGAATAGTTAAACTTTTCAGGCAGCAAGTTTTCTATTCGTACTTTTGCTACTCACGCAATTTCTTCAGGAGTGCAGTTATTAATTTCTTCGACCATTTTAAAAGGAACGTACACTTTTGTCTTCACAAACACGAACAAAATCTTAATAGTTTAGGACTAATAATTTATCATCTTTCGTCTTTTAATTTTGAACTGTATTTTCGTGGGAAATCAGAAATGTGACAGCTCTTGCTTATGGTTTGTTTTGTTTTTAATTTGTTTGCACTTGCCATCCGAACCAAACCGAATCCGGACCCGGACCGAATTCGAACTGTTTATTTTAATCAATAATATCAAGAATTTATAAAACATGTAATTTAACACACAATAGATGATGATGTATTATTATTGTAGTAAATAATTTACAATATACAAATGTTAAATCGTAAATAAATACTTTTATTTCGAAATATTTGTTTATGAAGTTGGCACCACTGCAATATAGCGGCAGCTTAAAAAAAAGTTAAGCAGTGCTTTTATGAAAAATGTATGAACCAAAAAAGTACGCTAAACAGTGCGTGTTTGGGCCATAGAGCATAGAGTTTTTCGACGACTTATTAGTGGTGTCATTGTATTTGAGCTACAGCCTATATAAATGACAGATAACGGTACGGGAGTAGAAAAACATATTATTAGCGAGTTTTGATCCTTTTAAATCATAGATTTAATCTGGCTCTAAACCCCCTGAAGCCCCTACGATACTCACTCTCGTTATCGTCCTAAAAGGCAATGAAACTATTAAACAAATTATATCATCTAAACATACCTACTTCACAATAGCTCTAACTATTTAAGTCCCAAAGTGAATGTTTAGCCCAAAGGAATTCCATCGTTTCCTAGCTTTCCCAGCACAACGGTGTTGACAAGTCCCCGCCGGTGACCCGTTAGCTCGGCGGCACTGCGCTGAACAAATATGCCGGTCCCTTCGCTACTAATATTTGTCTACGGTGCAAGCCACGGGATACTATTCAATGGTTAAAGTAAACGTCACACGGTTGACAACTTCCTTAACTTTTACATTTTGTAGCTACACGTATTCACATCTCTCTTGCCATACCAAGTAATATAAAACGCGTGCGTATGAAAGACTGTAGGTACATTCCGTCAAGTTGTCGAATGAATTACTTCGCTCAAGGAGAGGCTGAAAATGTTTAGGCTTTCCGGTTCTAGTATAAGCCTAATTGAGGCTTCAGTAAGAATGAAATAGTAAATGTAGTAGTATAAGTTTATATTTAGAATAAATACAAGTAAAAAAAAAGTTTTCAATATATATTATACTTATATATATATATTTATGTCTACATGATGTGTATTTATTTATTTAGCATTTATGTATATTTATTTTATGTAGTATTTTTGCTTGTGCTATGTGTATCCAATTTTTATATATTGCTAGGTTTACAGTAGTCAACATTAACTTAAGTTTGTCTATCGTCGTTAATTTTCATTCTCTTAACTCATTTACTCAAAGTTTAGCTGGAAGAGATCCCTGATCCTACTGTATTCCACCTGTACAATAATGCTTAATACATACATACAGACATATTCATTTATTTAGCACACGGTTATCACAAGAAGGCGCGCGAGCTGTGTCGCGGCGAGATAAACTTATCCGTCTCCTTCTAATTAGAACACTTCGTGAGAGACGGATAGTCTTTCCCGCCGCGACACAACTCGCGCGCCTTGTTATATAAATTTATTCAAGTTCCCTGAATTTGTACTTTTTTTTTCCTGTTCATTTATTTATTTTTACAGACGTCGTTTATTTATTTCGTACTTTGCTGATATCCATACTATCTCCACTTATAATAAATCTCTAAATTAAAAAAAGAATCAGCCAGTTTGAAACTAAGCTTTGCGCGGTTCGAATGTTCTCAGCATCCCATGAACGGAAAAATATGAAACATTTTATATAGGTACATTATTATTCTAGCTGCAACTTAGGATAGTTTTTATCCGACTGCGACAGTTAATTAATTTTCCGAAATATACGACTTCATTTAATATTTCATTTATTTTTATTGAAATCAAACGCTGCTCCAACTGTCAGCTATAAGAACCGTCAAATTTTCGTCAAAATGGCGGAATTGCTTTGCCTTTCACTTATTAATAATTTAAATCCCGTCTACGATAGACCTTTACGAGACAAATGCTAAAATATAAACCATAAAAAAATATTCGATTCTGATATGAGAACTTATATGCGCAAATGTCGTTTTATGTCGTAATTTCAATAAATGAAATCAACAAATTTGAACAATATAATTAACACGAATTTGTTTTTTTTTGAATGACAATGGCACGCGCTCGGCGCATTCAGCCAAAGTACCTGCGGCGCTACCACGAAAACCGATACTCAATGTTCATATATTTGCATCCCTGTCACTCGAGTATGGTTAGTGCGATAGAGATAGAGATACCCGAACATTTTCGAATTCCGAAGTTCGTGGTTATAGCTCAGGAATCGAAAATATGGTAAATAATCATAATGTATTTTCTCGAAAAAGAATTTAAAATAAATATAGTCAAATGGAGAAAAAAACAAAGCAAGAGGTTATATAGGTAAAGATTAAGTTATAAGAGTCCAAAGTTTAAAGAGGGGGTATGTTCTGTCCCTTTTCCGCAAAACGCACCTTCATATGAAACGATTGTTTTTTACTATGACGCTCGAGTATATTGACGTCACAGTCCCTCATCGTTTTCTCACTCTAACAAGCGACATTAAAACGGATGTAGCTTCATAATTTTTTGAGATATTTGAATGGGAGTTTCATTATCTTCTATTTATTTATACATAATAAATGCCTATGTCCTGACTGACTTATTCACTCAATCACTCACTCACTCACTCATCAACGCACAGCCGAAACTACTAATCTTAGAGAGTTGATTTTTGCACAGTATGTTGCTTTTATAACGTGGGCTAGGGATAAAAAGGGATTTTTGAAAATTCTACCCCTAAGGGGGTAAAATGGGGGTGCAAAGTTTGTATGGGAGAACCTTTTTTTTGAGCTATAGACTTAAACTTTGTAGAAAAATTAGTTATTAGAATACAAATGAAACACTTTCAGCGTTTTGGAAAATTCCACCCCTACGGGGGTAAAATAGGGGTGCAAGGTTTGTATGGGGGAAACATTTTTTTTTTAAATAGAGACTTAAAACTTTGTAGAAAGATCAGTCATTAGAATACAAATAAAGAACTTTCAGGGTTTTAGAAAATTCTACCCCTAAAGGGGTAAAATAGAGTGCAAAGTTTGTATGGGAACTACTTTTTTTTAAATAGAGACTTAAAACTTTGTAGAGAAATTATTCATTAGAATACAAATAAAGTACCTAGATTCAGTGTTTTAAAAAAATCTACCCCTAAGGGGGTAAAATAGGGGTGCAAATTTTGTATGGGGGAAACAATATTTTTTTTAAATAGAGACTTAAAACTTTGTAGAAAGATTAGTCATCAGAATACAAATTAAGTGCTTTCAGCGTTTTAGAAAATTCTACCCCTTAAAATAGGGGACTAAAATAGGGGTGCAAAGTTTGTATGTGGGAAACTATTTTTTTTAGCTAGAGTCCTAAAACTTTGTAGAAAGATTATTTAAATACAAAGAAAGTACTTTCAGCGTTTTGGAAAATTTCACCCCTAAGGGGGTAAAATAGGGTGCAAAGTTTGTATGGGAAAAACATATTTTTTTTTAATAGAGACTTAAAATTTTGACGAAAAATTACTTATTAGAACATGAAAAATACTACATTCGGCGTTTTACAAAAATCATTCCCTAAGGGGGTTAAAAAAGGGTGCAAGGTTTGTATGGGGAACACTTTTTCTGAGCTAGACACTTAAAACTTTGTAGAAAGATTACTTATAAAAATACAAAAACAAAGACTTTCAGCGTTTTGAAAAAAATTATCCCTAAGGGGGATAAAAAGGGGTGCAAAGTTTTTATCAGGGAAAGTTTATGTTTTTGAGTTAGAGACTTGAAACTTTGTAGAAAGATTACTTATTAAAATACAAAAAAAGAACACAAATCGTTTTAGAAAATTCCACCCCTAATAGGGTTAAAAAGGAGAGCAAGCTTTGCATGAGCAACACTTTTTTTTGAGTTAGACTTAAAACTTTGCAAAAAGATTACTTATTAGAATACTAAAAAAGAACTTTCAGCGTTTTAGAAAACTCCATCCCTAAGGGGATCCTTAAGATCCTTAAGAAGGGTAGCCAGTGTTGTGTGGGAAAAACTTTTTTTTTTACTAGACTTAAAACTATTCAAAATGTTACTTATTAAAATTAATAATAAAGTACTTTCAGAGTTTTAGAAAATTCCACCCCTAAGGGGGTTAAGAAAGCTTTGTATGGGCAACACTTTTTTTGAGCTAGAGACTTAAAAGTTTACGAAAAAAGTTCTTTCAGCGATTAGAAAAATTCAACCTCTAAGGGGGTTTAAAAGGGGGTTCAAATTTTAAATGGCGAGCAATAAAATTTTAAAGTGTGAGTAAGAGATTTTTAACTTCGGTCTTATTCTGTACGTTAAAAGACTACAAAACTGATTTCAGAGTTTTTCCAAATTCATCCCCTAAGAGTGTTAAAATTGGTTCAAAGTTTGAGTATTTCAAGGCATTTTTAAAGTATGAGATTTTTAACTTTGGTTTTAGACTGTTTGTTCACAAACTAGAAAATGAACATCAACTTTTTTTTTAATTATCCCCTAAAAGAGGGTTCAAATTTTGTATTGAGAGAAATCATTTTCTAAGACGATAAAAAGTTCTACGCGGACGAAGTCGCGGGCAACAGCTAGTATATATATATATATATATATATATATATATATATATAATATTATAAATGCGAAAGTGTGTCTGTCTGTCTGTCTGTCTGTCTGTCTGTCTGTCTGTTACCTCTTCACGCCTAAACCGCTGAACCGATTTAGATGAAATTTGGTATAGAGATAGTTTGAGTCCCGGGGAAGGACATAGGGTAGTTTTTATCCCGGAAATCTACCCCTAAAGGGATGAAATGGGGGGTCAAAATTTGTATGGAGCTACTTAAACCGCTGCAACGATTTGGATGAAATTTAGTGTATAAATACTTTAAGTCCCGGGGAATAGACCAATCAAATTAGGTAAACCCGGACATAATTCGATAACTGTAATTTTCTTTTTCTATGATGTAAAGTATTGTTAGTTATAGTTAAAATAAAAATAATTAAACATTTTAGGGTTCCGCGTCATTGAAAAAAAAACAAAAATCTAAATTTTTAACAAATTTTGATTTCATAAGTGCAGCATAATATGTAACTTTGTAAAAGTGCCTCTATTATGATATGACGCTTGCATTCCAGTTAAATAAATCAAAATTAAACTAATTAATCAACCGGGACTATCATTAATTAAAAAAATTCAGTAAGTTACACATTTTCTGGCTTATCTTACCAGAAATTATAGATAACTGCAATTTAAAAATGTATTCTGCATAGTATATTATATGTGTTGATAAATTATTAAAAATTAAACAGATTCTCATTGCGGATTTCTAAAATCACAAATATTGGTAGTTTTTGGAAAACCAAAATACATAACTACTTGTAAATTGTTTGATTTATGCTGTCAACATATTATTAGTACTATAAGAAACAAATTAAACAAAAAATATCAACGATTATTAATTAATTCATATTTTTTCTTACTTAATTTTTAATATGAACGTTATCTCTTGCAGAATAAGGCCGTAATTGCGTAGTGCCTCAACTACTGACCGTGCTGTAGCGAGTCGCAGGCATTCAAGGCCGAAACGCACTGACAGCGGTGGCGAAGCAGCGCGGGGCGGCGCGGAGGCGGTACTTGTAATGTTCAAGCTAATATGAAAGGATCCGAACGCTTTTTTTCCCGGCCGGTATTCTGTGCGGACCCTTTCAAATTAGATCGAACATTACAGCCGGTACTACCTCCACGCTGCGCAGTGCGGCTTCGCTACCGCTGTCAATGCGTTTCGGCATTAATTTATTATGGGTAGGTCAATTATTGTCAAACATTTATAAACACGAACGTGGCGTGCACCACGGTTCGGCTAGGATGGAGATGTATTGAAATATTGTGTTCATTAGATCGATAATAACTAAATTGTTCAGCATGAGACATAATTGTCGTGGAATCTCGATTACCTATTTATAAGCGCTCAGTCTTCTGTACAGAATTATTTAAATAAAATATGTTACTTATGTGGGAGCAGAAAGGGGCATTATTCGAATGATTCTTTATTCGAATAATTATTCGAATAAACATTTATTCGTCACTTATTTATTCGCGAATAATTTATTTGTCTACACTTTCGAATGACGAATGATTGATTCTCATTTCATTCGAATAAATCCTCGAACAATCCTCGATTAATATTTAAGGATGCGGTTGCTCGTTACAACTCGTACACGAATTTAACACGATCACTACAAGTGTACCTTTTTTCAAGTATTATTACCCTTTTCTACTAATTAACAATATTTTCGTTAGTTAAATGAGTCGCTTCACGGGGTATTTAAAAGGTTTGTTTCATTTTGTCATGTGTGTGGGCTTGTCCATATATAACTTGTACTCAAAGAGTAAAACGGGACCCTATTACTAAGATTCCGCTGTCCGTCTGTCACCAGGCTGTATCTCACGAACCGTGATAGTTAGACAGTTGAAATTTTCAACAAATACTAAAAAACAGATTTATTTTTTATTTTTTATTATTTTACAATCTTACACACATCGATCTAGTCCCAAACTAAGCAAAGCTTGTACTATGGGTACTAGACAACGATAAACATACTTATATAGATAAATACATACATAGAAAACATCTATGACTCAGGAACAAATATTTGTGCTCATCACACAAATAAAAGCCCTTACCGGGATTCGAACCTACGTAAGGCAGGGTCACTACTGGGGTCAAACTGAAAGTTTCGGGACCAGTTGTTGAAACACTTATTGAACGCTGAAAAAGGGTCGACAAAATGGCCATTATAAAAGCCTCCACTGCTTCTGCCGGTGTCTGAAACCACTGACCACGCAACTTATCTTTGATGTTAGGGAATGTGAAAAAGTTGTTGGGGCTGTATGGAGGATGGTCCAGTAGTTCGACTTTTTCACCTTCCAGGTACTCATTTGTTTTACGAGCGGTGTGAGGGCTGGCATTGTCGTGGTGAAGGATGATGCGGCGACTAGGGATTTTTTTCCTTAGGTCAGCAAAGACACTCGGCAAACAAATACTTGTATACCAATCGGCTTCGACGTTTTCTTGCTTAACTACCGATTTTGGTCGACCTTCACGCGCGTTGTCCGTGAGGGATACTCGGCCACGTTGAAATTCTGAATACCACCTGTATATTGTCATCTTTGAAAGCTTCATTACTAAAAGCAGCAACCATCCGGTCTTCACATTGTTCTTGTGTTAATCCATTTTTAAAGTCGTAATAAATCATAGTTCTTTAATTTTCAAGGAACAATTCCATCTTCAGCGGCGACTCAACAACTCGAAAAAAGAATTGAAACTGAACCATTGTTCTTTTTTTCTATGTGGCCAGTGTGTTATTATGATGAAACTTCAGAAATTATAAAAAGGTATAATATGTGTCAAAATAAGTTCGTAAGTATTCATAAGTCCGATACTTTCAGTGCAGCCTGCATCCCTCAAACCAACTAGGCTACAGGGGGGCTCCCATACAACAAACCGCACTTGGCCGGTTGGTTTTTGTCAATTCTTGACACCCCCCCCCCCTCCTATCATAATCCTGTTAATTCCTTAAATGGACCCTCCCTACCTCATAAAATGACTACCTACATCCAATAGACCCCCCCCTCCCTGTTTTGAAATTACGTAATATATGGACAGCCACTGTCTGTAATTGCATCAATGTTATATTATTAGAGACGATTACGCATGTGTTCAATTATAAACCTTTAATTGTATATTGTATATAATTAATCATGTTATATGTATGTATCTTCATAAGTTTATTAACGAAAAAACAATTGTCAACGTACAATAAAAGTCATAATATTAGATTGGTTTACAAGTCAATAAAACTTAGTCAAATAACCCGCCCCGTGTCATTCCGGGTGCAAAGGTGCCCATCACACTCGCCGCATTGCCGCGTTGAATCGCGATCGACAACCTTTGCAACAGGAATGACCCGGAACGGGGGTCATGCCCTCTCAGTCGCAATCATGTTATATTATATCTGTGTGTTTTTAGGGTTTCGTGCCTCGAAAGGAAAAAACGGAACCCTCATAGGATCACTTTGTTGTCCGTCCGTCCGTCTGTCAATACCCTTTTTCTCAGGAACGCGTGGAGGAATCAATCATTTGAAGTTTGCATAAATATTTTAAAATATTTTAAATATTTGCGGACAATCTTACACAAAATCAACCTAGTCCGAAACTAAGCAAAGCTTGTACTATGGATACTAGACGACGATATAGATACTTATACAGAGAAATAAATACTTGAATACATAGAAAACATCCATGACTCAGGAACAAATATTCGTGCTCATCACACAAATTAATGCCCTTACCGGGATTCGAACCCATGACCTCTTGCTTCGTACCAACTAGGCTAATAAAGCGGTCGTCGTCATAGTGCGTTGCATGCATTATTTTAGAATTCATATGTTTTATATTAATGTTGCTGTGCAGTGTGCAATAACAGGGTTATGCTGGAACTGAATTTATATGTAACATCTTGTAAGACCCATACTGCAACAAATAAATGAATTAAGCTGAAATTTATATCAAATACCCAAATTTACTGTCTCTTGGTGCTGTGAAAAAATCAAACTTCTAAGCCAACGCAATCAAAAGATACAGCAGTTTATGTCGCAAATTTCCGCAAGTTTTCGAAACCCGCAAGGGAATCAAAACCTACAGGGTACTTCCCGTGAACTCAGAAACTTGAAATTTGGTGCGAAGCAACGCCTTACGAGTATAGCACAGATAAAGGAAAAATTGCGAAAACCGTAAATTATTAGTCACATCACAGAAAATTTTTTGTCCAGTATAAACTGACACGCACTAAGTATGTGAATACATACATAGTGAGTGTCAGTTTATAGCGGACTGTTTCTATTACAATAGAAACAGTCCACTATAAACTGTACACAAGGTGGTCCGGAAACCTCGGTGCGCGAGTCTGACTCGCACTTGACCCGTTTTTTTTGTCACCCGTGGTAAAGCCGGATTAGAAAAAAATAAAACAGGTGAAATAAATACAATTAATATCCGTTTCACCTTGCACGGCGATATTAATTGGTACCCTTGATGAAGCGGTCACCTCTTTCTAACAAATTTCACTGTTCTGTCTGTAGAAAAATATTACGTTTTTGAGATATATTCCATTCAAAAGCATTCCTACAATATTCGTTCAAGATATTATTTCCGAAAAGCAATACGAATGATTATAATGAAGAAGTTATTCGCGAATAAATATTAGCGAATAATTATTCGAAATATTTATTCGTTATTCGCGAATAATCCTATTTATTCTTAAACGTTATTAGTATTCGAATAAATTTTGCCCATCTTTGGGTGTGTGACAATAAACATATCGACTACCGTAGGCTCAAAGGGCGTAAGGGACAAATACTCAGTAGCTCTAGTATAAGTTTTATCGATACATATACGTTTTCGAACGCGTTTGCGTTTAGTTTGAATTTGTATGGCGACGCGTAGTTCCTAATAGTTACCACCAGAGGCGCTGTTCGTGTTGCCATACAAATTGAAACTAAACGCAAACGCGTTCGAAAACGTATTGTATCCATAAAACTTATACTAGAGCCTCTGTTCTCTCTATCGGTTGGTATAGATAACGTCGCGATAGCTTGAAAAAAATGTCCGTTACAAACATGAAAAATATTGCGTTGATACTCAATTTTACCGAGCATTTTTGTCGTATCCAATCAAATAAGAAATGTCTTTGATACATTTTGTCGTAACTCTCAGTTCATTGCCATTTTGCAGAACTGTGAACTTTTACACAAGTGTGTCTGTTACGCCAAAATACTCTTGTTTTAAATATTAAATAAGTCTGATACGCTAATTTTTTAATTTCATAAATCGAATAATTCTTAGCTTTTACTTATTTGGGTTCCGTACCTCGAAAGGAAAAAACGGAACCCTTATAGGATCACTTTGTTGTCCGTCCGTCCGTTTATAGTGGACTTGTTTCTATTGTATGGGGTGGTCCGGAACCCTCGGTGCGCGATTCTGACTCGCACTTGACCGATTTTTTTAAGCTTACTACGATCATGGGCGTAAGGGACTAACTGTGATTTTTTTATTAAAGCTATAAATCCTACAATTAGGATATTCAATTATATTAGTTTTATTTGTACACGGCGCGGTCGGTGCAAAACACGTAATTGAAATAAACTCGTTGTGACGGGTTCACCGTGCGCTCGCCCGCTGGCGCCCCACTCTCTCCCCGCCTCGCACCCACCGCATGCATCTGGCTCCACGACAAGGTCGCAAGTATTTTCAATTAAAATTTCAATTTCTTAAGCGTGAAATTAACATGCTTTATTTTGATGAACACATGATTATCGTACACAAAATGCTATTAGTAAACAAAAATTTCATAGTTACTATTTATAACTACTGAGAAATACATTATTATTAAAACGTTAAAAATAAATGTTTAATTTTTGTCTTAAATGTCTAAACAGACGCAAGATAGCTTAATCAGACAAAAACATCATAGTTACCATTTTGGCTTATCTAGATAATGAGATCAGAGGAAAACTGTGAAAAAAAACGTATATGCGAATTTGATTTCAGTTTAATTTTGCTATTAAGAGATCGCATTTGAATGCACCTCAAAGTTATACTAACAAGGTATTTGGTTACCTTTTTTACTTTTAGAAAAAAGTTAGGTAGTGTACGTTAACTCGTGTTTTTTTTGAATACGGTTACGATCGCGGATTTTTTACTTAATATATTTCATTAATATTTGATACTGAATAGTAAAATCCGATAAAACCATAAAAACAACGAGTTTACGAATTATGTCCAGGGTAAGCTAATTTGATTGGTCTAGAAGGACATAGAATAGGTTTGATCCCGATAATCATCCCCTAAGGGGGTGAAATGAGGGGGTGAAAATTTTGAGGTAACCAATTTTGATGAAATTTGGTATAGAGATAGTTTGAGTCCTGGGAAAGGACATAGGGTAGTTTTTACCCCGGAAATCTACCCCTAAGGGGATGAAATTGGGGGTGAAAATTTGTATAGAGCTACATAAACCACTGCACCGAATTTGATGAAATTTGGTATTTAAATAGTTTGAGTCCCGGGAAAGGACAAAGGATAGGTTTGATCCCGGAAATCATCCCATAAGAGGGTAAAATACAGGGTGAAAATTTGGACGTAACCAATTTTGATGAAATTTGTATTAGAGATAGTTTAAATCCTGGGAAAGGACATAGAATAGTTTTTATCCCAAAAATCATCCCCTAAGGGGGTGAAATCAGGGGTGAAAATTCGGATTAAACCCATTTGAATACAATTTGGTATAGAGATAGTTTGAGTCCTGGGAAAGGACATAGGGTAGTTTTTATCCCGGAATTCCACCCCTAAGGGGATGAAATTGGGGGTGAAAATTTATATCGAGTTTCTTAAACCGCTGCACCGATTTGGATGTAATTTGGTATATAGAGAGTTTGAGTCCCGGGTAAGGACATAGGATAAGTTTGATCCCGAAAATCATCCCTTAAAGGGGTTAAATGAGGGGGTGAAAATTTAGATGTAACCAATTTTGATGAAATTAAGTTTAGAGATAGTTTAAGTCCTGGGAAAGGATATAGGATGGTTTTTATCCCGGAAATCATCCCCTAAGGGAATACATTAGGGGTGAAAATTAGGATGGAACCTATTTGAATACAATTTGGTATAGATATAATTTGAGTCCTGGGAAAGGACATATAGGGTAGTTTTTATCCCGGAAATAAGGGGATGAAAATGGGGTTGAAAATTTGTATGGAGCTACTTAACCGCTGCACCGATTTGGATGAAACATAGGATAGGGGGTTAAACTTTGGATGGAACCCGTTTAGATGAAATTTGTTATATATAGTTTGATTCCCGGAGAATGACAAAAGATAGTTTTTATCCCGAAAAAGGACATAGGATAGTTTTAATTCCGGAAATCACCCCCTAAGGGAGTGAAATAGAGGATGAAACTTTTGATGGAAGGAACCCGTTTAGATGAATTTTGGTATAGAGATAGTTTAAGTTTCGGAGAATGAAAGCGGATAGTTTTTATCCCGAAAATAACTCCCTAGGAAATAGGGCGTGAAAATTTGGATGAAACCCATTTAGATAAAATTTTGTATAGAGATAGTAGGAGTCCCAGGGAAGGAAAATGCATAGTTTTTATCCCGAAAATCATCTTCTGAGGGGTTCTTAAAACTTTGTAGAAATATTACTTATTTGAGTACAAACAAATTACTTTCAGCGTTTTGGGAAATTCCACCCCTAAGGGAGTAAAAAGGGTTGCAAAGTTTAAATGGGGGAAACTCTTTTTTGCGATAGGAGCTTAAAAGTTTGTAGAGCGATTAGTTATTGAAATACAAAAAAAAGTATATTCAGCGTTTTAGTAAATTCCACCCCCAAGGGGGTTAAAAGTGGGTGCAACATTTGTATGGAGGAAACATTTTTTAGCCGATTTACAATTTTGTAGAATGCTTACTTATTAAAAATAAAATTAAATACTTTCAGCATTTTAGAAACTTCGACCATTAGGGGTGCAACCCGTGCAACGGTTGTATGGAGAAAATATTTTTTTAGCGAGGGACTTAAAACTTTGTTGAATGATTACTTATTACAATACAAATTTGCTACAAGACCTGCTATCTCCTTGCTGGGTACTACTGACAAGAGTTTGAAGATGAGTCCATGTCTCCATACTGTGTCATAGGCGGCTGTGAGGTCAATAAATACCGCAGTGGATTTAAGTTTTTTCTGGAACCCATCTTCTATGTGAGTGGTAAGAGCTAACACCTGGTCGGCACAGCTACGCCCTTGTCGAAATCCTGCCTGTTCTTGAGGAGTCACAGCATCGATGAATGGGGTTATTCGTGTGTGCAGTAGTCGTTCCAGCAACTTGTATGCGCAACTCAGTAGAGCGATCGGGCGATAGTTTTCTGGAAGCTGTTCGTTTTTTCCCGGTTTCAACAATGCAATGACTTTAGATGTCTTGAATTCGGTAGGTAATTGGCCTTTCAGCAAGATACAGGAGAAAAGCGCCGCGAGCCAGCTCACAGCTAGAGGGCCCATGTTCTTGAGGAATTCATTATAAATTGCGTCACGGCCGGCCGCTTTGCCAGGTTTTAGTTGTTTAATGGCAGTGACAGTTTCATGGACGGAAAAGGGTCTAACTAGATGAGCGTTATCCGGCGTGCTGCGTTTGAGTTGAGTTAGCTGCTTGCGGATGCGTCTCGTGGTGCACGGGTCTCTTTTTGCTCTAGTTAGGTCCACCATTCTGTTTGCTATGGCGTCTGGATGGACCTGGGTAAATGACTTTTGGCAGCTCTTTTTGCCCGTGAGACGGTTCAAGACGCGCCAGGCTTTCCTGCTTGAGGTCTTAAAATCCATACTCTCGACCGTTTCCGTCCACCTGGCCCTCCTGTTTTCATCCAGAGTCTTAAGTAGCTGTGCACCAGTGTCGGCATTGCCAGAGGCTTGGTAATCCCTGAAAAGGTCCTCGCTCTCGTCGTTCCAGCCAGGGATGTATTCTTTTCTAAAGCCTCTGGGTATTGTAGCTTTAGCCGCTGTAATTACGATTTTTGCGAACTTTCCGTAGTTTGATGGATTTGGTTCGAGATGTTCGCATTCCAGGTCGTGATCAAGCCTACTTTGGAAGGATTCCCAGTTCGCCTTCTTGAAGTTCCATCGAGGCACCTTCATGGAGTTTGTGAGGGGGATTTTGATACCAATTTCCAAAATTATGGGTCTATGTTGGCTGTTGGGAAAGCTAGGTAGAATGGTTCGCGACGCAGGGAGTGGCTGATCTAGACTATCCTTGCTAACGAAGGTCAGATCTGGGTTGTACTCTTGCTTCCATCTCGCTGAAACAAACGTACCCTTATCTTTAGCATCGAAGAGAAGATGCACATCAGAGAGGTCCGCCCAGTCGGCAAGGGCCACCCCGTTCTGATCTGTTGCTCTGTATCGCCAGTTGACATGGTGACTGTTAAAATCGCCACAGAATACGCTTGGGTGGCTCAAGTTCGGCAGGACGTCGGCTGGCCAGATAGCTAGAGGGGGTTTATAGATGTTCATGACCTGTAAATCTCGAAGTTGCACGGTGGAAGTGTGGATGGTGTCTTTAATATCTGCCTGTAAGGCATGGAGTTCCTGTAGATCTGTTTTTGCATAAGTGGCTATTCCGTACTTTGGATGGTGGACCGCTGTGACGATAGAGTAGCCCGGGATGGTGCCTCTATTGGCCAGGTCTTGCTCGTCTTTGGTGTGCGTTTCCTGAATGCAGACTATGTCAATTCTTTGCTCCGTCAAGATTCTGTGCAAGTAGTCACACTTTGAACGACTAATGCCTTCGATGTTAAGTTGACAGATGCGAACTGAAGGTCCGACATCCCGGGTCTGTTGGTTTTGTGATGTACGTGTATTCATGTTTTGAAGCATAGTTAATATTGCATTCGAAGGTATAGTGATATAATTGCCTACAATCGCCTCTATTGCTGTTGCTCGTTTAGCGCTACCCAGGGGATACGTGCAGGGTGTCTAAAGCATTCTCCTGCGGACGTGAGCAACATTCATCCCCCAACCCCTGCCCGAAACTTCAGCTAGAAAGTTTATATACGCTGACGACATCGCGCTGGTCGCCCGTTGTCGGGGATTTGTGGATGCGGAGGAAGTCCTGACATCGGACCTTAAAATCATGTCGAGTTTCTTTTCATCTTGGAGGCTCATACCTAGTGCCAATAAAACAGAGGTTGCATGTTTCCACCTCCATAACAGTCAAGCCACATACCAACCTGCTGTTGAATTTCAAGGATCAAACCTCAAATATAATCCCCACCCTAAATATCTTGGGGTTACTTTGGACCGGTCCCTGACTTATAAGGAGCACATCACCAAAACGTCCCTCAAACTGGGCACACGCAACAACATCTTGCACAAACTCAGAGGCACGTCATGGGGTGCGTCTGCCGATGTACTTCGTTCCTCGGCGCTCGGTCTCGTGTACTCTGCAGCAGAATACTGCGCGCCTGTTTGGTGCGAAAGCGCGCACGTGCAAAAAGTCGACACGAGACTGAACGACGCGATGAGGTGTGTGTCCGGCACAATAAAATCCACGCCGACCCACTGGCTGCCAGTACTTAGCCACATAGCGCCGCCCCACTTACGTAGAAAACATGCGCTCTTGAGGGAAGCCGGAAAAATAACAGCTTGTCCGGACCTGCCATGCCACCGCGAATTCACGGATCCACCACCGCAACGACTCAAATCGCGCCGCCCTACGAGCGATGCTGCAAGGAAGCTGAGAGCTGACGGGTTTCAGCTAGAACAAGCGTGGAAGAAAGAGTGGGTGGAAGCGACTGGCGATCAGCGTTGCCCACGTATCGGAAACCCAACTCAGAAGCCGAAGGGCTTCTCGCTTCAGAGGAAATACTGGTGCCGCCTCAACAGAATCCGTACGGGTCACGGCAGGTGCAATTACATGTTGCACAAATGGGGATGGAGCAAAAGTCCGATGTGTGACTGTGGCCTTGAAGACCAAACCACTCAGCACATCGTGGAGCGCTGCCCAAAGCGACGCTATAAAGGCGACCCGGAGGACCTCTACACTAACCTGACATCTGACGCGATCGACTGGCTGTGCGACCTGGATGTTGATTTATAATTAAATAATAAAGCCTACAATATAGAATACGCCATACGATTAAATAAAACAATACAAATCAAGTACTTTCAGCGTTTTGGAAAATTCGACCCCTTAGGGGAATATAAAAAGGGGTGAGTTTATATGTACGAAACTTTTTTTTTGAGCTAGAGACTTTAAATTGTGTAGTACCTAAGGTTATTTATTAGAATACAAATATACGTAAATCACTTTCGGTAAATTGGAAAATTCCATCCCTAAGAGGGGGAAAAAGAGCTGCAATGTTTGTGTGGGGGAAACTTTTTTTAAGGTAGAAACTTAAAACTTTGTAGAAAGATTACTTATTAAAATACAAAATAGTACTGCGTTTTGGAAAATTCCACCCCTTAAGGGGTTAAAAAGGGGTGCAAGGTTCGTATGGGAAACCCATTTTTGAGCTAGAGACTTGATAGTTTGTAGAAAAAATACTTATTGCAATACAAAAACTTAGTGTTTTATTTTCAATTTTTCCCCGAAAAGCGTTAAGAGGGGGTTCAAAGTTTGTATGCAGACTTGCAGAGCAAGAAAATTTTAAAGTATGAGAATTGTAACTTCGATCTTAGTCTGTTTGTTAAAAGACTACAAAACTCATTTCAGCGTTTTTTGAAATTCATCCCCTAAAAGAGATTATAAGGGTGTTCAAAGTTTGTATGGAGAACAAGACATTTTTAAAGTAAGGGATTAGTAACTTCGGTTTTAGACTGTTTACTAAAAGACTACAAAGCTAATTTCAATGTTTTTAAAAATTCATTCCTTAAACAAACATTTAGACGATAACATGTTCTACGCGGACGAAGTCGCGGGCAACAGCTAGTTAAATATTAAAAAATCCAGAAACTACTCGATTAAATAACAAAGCTGTAAAGTATAATCCGAGCCACAAGCATGTGCATTCGCGGGACCCGGCACAAATTCAGATCAGTAAAGCATTTTTTCGGCCTCAACGACGAGGCAGCTCTACCCAACATCGCCCCCTAACCCCTCTCTACTCTCTACATACAACCATCCGTTCTTTATTTTATATTTATATTTGTTGTAAATAAATAAAGAGATAAGCTGTAAAGTACCTATTATAAAAAAGTACATAATATGTTTTTTGAACCCTATGTTCAACATTAGTAACGTAGATCAATTTTAAATCCTTTTAAAGAAATGTATCTTCTTAACCATTCATGCAATGATGATGTTACTATTAAAAGATAGAGTGCTTCTATTTCAGAACCTCAATACGCAATTAGTGGCAATAGATCATAGTCAGCTCCCAAAAGCTTTGTTAATAATGAATTACCCACCAACGTACGATGAACTTTTATCTGTATCCAAAACAGTTCACATCGCATTTTTCTTTATTCTGGTGGATGGGTTGTCGTCCGTCTGTTTCTTAAACTGGGATGTTGCTTATATTTAAAGGTCTTAAGTAACTCAGTTTATTCACAAGAATACACCTTCTTTTTAAGTGAAGCATACAGGAAGTCGAGGCAAAAGTTAGAAGTGTTTGAACAGAACGCACGGTTATTCCAACTTGTTACAATCCTTTGTAAATTAAAGCTATTCTTATCGATTTGTACAATGTTGCATGTTTGACCATAAACGCAAGCGGGACAAACTCTTTACTTAAATTACTAGCCCAGCTTACACTAATAAATAAAACTGTACTTTTTGTATATGTGGACAAACGTGCATCGTTAATTTATCCATTAGACTGCATAGCCCCACGAACGTTCTAATTAATCCACGAATATTTCTAGTAATATCAAGTAACGGGTGTCTCTATTAGTGTGCACTATTAATGACCCTAATAATACCAATTTAATGGTTATTTTAGTGCACTCTTATTGAGACACCCGTTTTAGCTTTAATGCATACCTCTATGTCGTAATCAACAAACGTTTGTGAACAATTGCCGCTGTTATTTGTTAAACACATGAAATAGGTTAGTAAAGAACTTAGCTACCTACCGCTAATGTAACTAGGTAGTTGAAGTTAATAAACATCCGTAATTAACAACTCAGGACCATAAATCCATAGCAAAGTTCTCACAATACTAATAACATTCAACCCGACTCGCTTGATATCAATTGATAAACGACTCGTCTAACGATGTGGTGACAGAGTTCAAATCTGTCAAGGCGTTCTGTCCCCAGTTGTTTAGTGTCAATGGTACCTACAATGCTGAGATTGACAGTGACTATTTCCAATTGGCGAGACTGTACTAACAATAAGAAAATATTCGTAAATACTTAGGTGAAGTAAACCTCGTAACACCCTGTTGGGTACCAAGCTACATTTAACGCCAATTGTATTTAGAATTAATGATGACATGATGACATTCTCTGCCAGTTGAACTATGAAGAAAATTCAGGAATAGCAATGCAATTCGCTGAGAAAAGATGAATAAATTCCTAGTGAAGGAGGTAAAATAAATGTACCTGGGTCAAGTTGTCAATGAGCATTTGAAAGTTACCTCACACAAGAAGATAGTAACTACCTATGCTCCGATGCTGAAATATATTCTAGCATGTCTGCATTCAAAAAGAAGCAATTACCCGGTCAAAGCTATTTTGCATAACAAAAGTCTTGGTCAACTTAGGGCCCTTGAAAATTACCCTTGTTAACACTTTAACGAATTTTCACAGTGTAAACACTTAAGTGGCTCTCAGAGAGAAGTAGTACCTATGTTGAGTGTTCTTTGCTTTCATATATTTACTTCTGCGAGCACACGACCGTCAACAGCATACCTGAATGCAGTCGCTGTGGCCGAAATCGGCCGGGACTACATCATCATCATCATCATATTTATTTCTTTAGGAGTACATTAGTTACGATTGGCCCTGAGACATGCTTTAACGCGTCATGCAAATTAGCGCACGTGTTCGTCTGATTCGGTTCAACTCAATTAAACCATCGTGACACGTCTCGAAATTAATGTACGTCTTCATACCGGCTAAGACCTAATGTACACGGACCCTGCGAAGGCCGGACTTTTACTTAGTTGAAATGAATTAATGACACCACGCGACAAGGATTCGGCATTAAGCGTGGAAATTTCTCCCTTCGAAAATTTCATAATACTTACGAGTACCTACTTGATTATTGCCGACTGCCAAGGCATAAACTACGCCAATGCCGCGGTAAGATAAATCTTTCCTACATTAAATTGATTCCATGCCCTATTTTTGATCTGTTGACATTGAAATAGTATTTTTCACAATCGTGTTATAATAGAGAGCTTTTTAGTCGAGTACCGTGTTGTGTGTACCGTGTCGAGTAAGTAAGGTACGAGATTAAAAAGCTTGATTATAACACTATTGTGAACAATACTTTTTGTACGAGTTCATTAAAATTAATTTTCTACGAGTCAACTGAACTAATTAAACAAACTCGATACTGTTGAAACGAAGTGCAGCCTACCGCTCGTACGCTCGTTGATATCTTAAAAGACATCAACGAGCGTACGACATCAACGAGTAAACTCAATAATCAAAGCGATTCTATTGGTCCAATTCATTACAGTTCGGTAAAGCAGCCACGTGATTGGTCGAATTTATTTTAGTTCTATTTTCAAATTTTTTTCGGTTGTCTGGAGCGTATCGAAACAGTTATTTCGATTGTTTCGACAGTAACATGGACTACAACTATGAAAAGAGTGACGTTGCAGTATTGTCTATGAAATCTTAATACACAGATGTTAATCGACGAGTACAAAAACATTTATTTAGCAGAATATTTTTTTTATTTGGTGTGTTGTAGTAAAATAAATTTATACGCATTAATCCTTGGTACGTTACTCGTACTTGTTTTATTTGGATTCGGATTCACCTATTGCTTATGTTATGAACTTGCATAATTATTAAGCGACTTCGCTCGAGGACATGTCGTTACAATATTTTACTTTTAGAAAGTGGCAAAAATAGAAAGCCAATTAAGTATCCAGTGGGGAAACCATTTAGCCATGTAGTTATATCTTGAATTGGCTGAATATCTTCGGCAAATATTGCTTCGATACTATTTTTAATATGGAATAAATGAAATGCAAGCTGTTAATTGATTTCTTTAGTGTTTAAATAGCTGTTCTCTTATTTATCAAAGGTGTTAAGTCCGATCGAAAAGAGATTACTGTCATGAGCCGAAATTAAGCATTTTGTCCTCTTAAAGAACGTGTTTTGACACCTTGATAGTTTTCGCAAGCATATGACATGAACGCGTTATTACAGACACGTGCTCTGCATATTATTTTAGTTTACTGGGCACATTGATACCTAATAAACAAACCAATAGCAACTACGGCCTTTAAAGAACTTTCTTTAGCAACTATATTTGGTATAAAATATACTACATTCGATAACTCTTCTGGCTCTTCTTTCGTCTTCTGCGGCTGCTGTGGACTGAATAATTGTCACGGCAGGTATGCTGAAATCACGCTTTAGTTCAGAAGAACATCAGAGCACCTTGTGAAAATATCCCTGCCATTTCAAATGTATCTACTTTTCTTGATATTTTTTTATAGCGCTTGATTTTCGAACGGTATGCACGTACCTTTAAAGAGCAGCAATTTCGTGGTTAATCTAAAAGGACAAGCGGCGCTGGTGGACCACATCATTGCTCTAATTGCTCCATTGTCTTAATATGTATCAGCCTGCTCTGGATTTCGAACACTGTTTTGTAGTGGTTTGTCGTGTTTTAGACCATACACTAGTTTCTACGTAAATTCAATAGTCAAACAAGACTTACGTTGGGTCCCAGTTTCCCTGGCAGGCATTTTAAATGTATCCTGGTTCGCAAGTCTTTATGGATTCTGTCGTAACGTTTGATCATCGATCGCCTTGTTCAACGCATCATTGAAATGTGAGTATACCATGTGAATTAATTAACATGAATATGTGTCTCATCAAATTACCTCTAAATCTACGTTAGAAATACGAACCGTGTTGCACGCATTTGCTGCCAGTTCAAAGTAACTGTTACGTCTGATGTAGTAACAGGATAACCGTGTTGATTTAATCGGGTTGCTATGTTAATGTTCGGACTGACGGTTGATTATTTTTCCAACCTCATTAGTTGGCTAACATGAATCCTTACGTGGCAAGTAGGTTACCTAGATCGCGGGCTTTGATGTGTTTATCGGGTTCGTTACGTCTATTAAAAAAGCATTACAATGTTTGACGACTATATGTGTCCATGCAAACGGTACCTCTTTTTCGGTAGCCGATAAGGACGTTTTTCTATGGTACAGTTATGCCAGCAGGGCCTTACTTACCTACAACCTTTGCTTTTTCGTTTGAAACGAGAGCAAGCTAGAGAAATTTAAGGTTAGTAGCTAGCTGATAAATATAAATAACTTCCCACAAAATGGATTCTAGATATCAAATTTTCTCTAACTTTTTAATTACATTTTGATGATTAGTGATATATGTTTGGTAACTCAAGTTGCGTCCTTTGAATATCCCCAAGGAAAACACTCCACCGCTTTCATTGTAAATGAACAACCTTCTTTATGTTGCGTTTTATTAGCTTGCGTTTTAACGTTCTGTATAATTTTCACTTAATACCGTAAATTGATTGCCCGCCTCTGCGCGCGGGTCGAGAATACTAACTAAAGGCAACTAACTCGACAATGCGACTGAATTTGAATATAATGTCTGCAGAAGGTTGTGAAAATATTTCGTCTGGAGGTCATTGAACTTAATTATGAATTTCCATAAGCATATTTTAATGCATGAAAGCTGAACTTGTACTGCAATATAATAAAATACATGTATAATACTGTGTAACATGATATGCAGAAATATTGGAGTTAAAACAGAAATACGCAATGTGTACACTTAATGCACGAGAAGATACGTGTATTCTCCCGCATAGCTGAGAGTAACGTGCTCTATTAACTGAAATACGACATATTTTTTTTTGTTTACAAGCAAGCAAGTGCATTGCATCAATGGCCACAACAGTCACGTCTTAGCGACATTGACTTTCTTGTCGCGGGGCTGATAGCGCGGCGCATTGCAAGCCTGCGCCTGCGTCGGCACATGTCCGCCGCTCGCTGCCTCGCGCGCGCGCATCTACGTTGCGACCGCCCGCGCGCCGGGCCCGCGCCATGCCCGCAGTGAAAGTATTCAACATATTCGGCGGACAGAAGCCGTCCGAGAAACATCCACCCGCTAAGGGGGCGATGCAAAAATTCTACAGGACATTCTCAGTCGGCAACGAGGCATCCGAAACAAAAGGCAAAGTGACCGCGATTGCCGCGTGCCTCGAGAAAAAAATCAGTGAACCCGCAGTGAAACTTAACAGTGATAACGTGCAAAAGTTTTTAACACAAATCAATGTTAACGAGACTATAGTGAGTTCGTCGGACGTCAAGCCGCGCCACCACGCTTATGAGAATGTAAACATTGCCGGTGGGAGCGTGCTGCGACAAGAGAAACTACTTGACGAGACTAAAGGCTACTGCTCGATTTATGAAGACATCACTGTACTCGGTAAGGTAGCTGCTGCAAAGACAGAAAAAGAGAGAGACATTAACGCGGAATCAAAACTCAATAAAGCCCTTGAGTCTTTCGATAAAATATTGTCTGAATTCTCAACAAGTACATTAGAATTTACTGCGAGTAAAGGTGAATTTATTGTGCCTAAATTGCAAAAATCTAAAACTTGTAGCATAATAGAATCTCGCTGTATTCTGAAAAAAGCCAATTCCGGTCCACAAAGTGACAGAAAGAAACGAAATACAGTTTCTCGAAACAATTCTATAGACAAAACAACCAGTCTTTGGAATCTCGACGATATGAAAGAAAAAGAATTAACTACTCCACTCATGCCGCTAACGCCGACACCTAACGACAAGATGAACCCAGATAAGTATGCCACTTATAAAATATCGTCTAAAAACTTGTCTCGGACGAACGGCATTAAAACCGAAGAGTTGAAAAAACTGGATGTTAAAACAAGAATATTGAAGAAAACGTTATCGAACCCGCCGTCGACTCCCGTTCCGGTTATATCAAAAACAAAACCAGTAACAAAAAATGTCGTCAAAAAAGTGAGTGATCCAAAGAAAACAAAACCTAAAGTATGCACAGATAATGGATCGACAAACACAAAAACATGTTTAGAACGGAGAGAACCGCCGAAGTCCCAGATGCTTAAAGCCAAGAGTGTCTGGGAAATAGGCAACGAGTCAATGGTTTCATCCAACCTAGAACGGACCAAGTCGACCACTTCTATCGCGGGTTCTCCTAGCAAGATCCCGGTGATCAGGAGTCAGATCCCGTACAACAAATTCAGCAGTACGAGGGCGTTATTTTCTCCCACTCCGGTTGATCTAAATAATATAGACCAGACCAGAGAGTGTGCTCAGAAAAAGAAGGTAAATGCGGCTCGAAAAACCACAGACAAACCTGATATAATGAAACAAATAAAACAAAAGTCTTCACTCAATCTCAAATCGGACGTGAAGCGACAACATCTCGACAAAACGAAAAAAGATGACAAAAAAACTCTTTCATCTTCGAATCTATCTATACGAGATTATTCGGAAGAAATAAGTGCTATGCGGGCTAAACTGCAGCAAAGAAAAAACAACAACAAAAGAGATGTCGTCACAGCAATGCCGGAGCTCAAACGAAGTGGAAATGCACCGGATGGAATCGATTCGACACTATCACCTGTCAAGTACATCGTGAAAAAAATAGAGCTCAAGACTGCTATGGAATCAAAGGCGGAACCGGCACAGTTTATAAACTGTAAAGTGATCCCAGTGGTGCACAAGGAGGTGTGCGTGGCCAATACGACTTTCCACAACCACTTGAGCACACTCGTCGGCCGGCAAATCAAGTATACGGAATCTAGAGACGATATAAAAACAGTACAAGTAGAGACCATCCCAAAACACGCCGAGGAAAAGATATCGGACTCTCACTCGGACTGCAGTGACGACTCCGGTCACGTTTCCAACGATGCCGCGAACGATAACGACTCGGCTTTCGATAACGTGCACGACACAGTGCGCACTGATATTGACGAGGTGGACTGCAAAATTTTCGACGGCCCTAAACAATTCAGGATAGATGTATCCGAGAATGCGAGGAGTGTGTGTCCAGTGGTGGGCCGCCACAGCGGGCGCGGCATCGAGGTCGCTAGCGGTACACGAGGCACCGATGCTCCGAAAGTGGACGAACAGGTACGCGACGCTGTTTACATACAGATACTTACACAACAAATTACAGGGTTGTTTATCCGCGCACATTCTGGAGCTGTTGCTGCCTCCAGCTAATACTAACGCCCCTAGCGCAAAACCCCGCTACCGATATCTTATCTATGATCTATCTAACCCATTAAACTGGTGTAACTTGATGCGTAACTTGAAAAGCTGTTTATTATCCTGTCAATTTTAATGACGCTTGCAGGGCGGCGACGCCATACCTATTTTGCTAAAGGTAGGAGTCGTAGTACTACTCGATATTCTCTGCTAATAATTTACTCAACGTCACTCCATGCCAAAAATGCAAACGTGCAGGCGCATCGATAAGTAACGTCACCATGTAGCTATTTAAATTTAACCATCTGTCTGAATTTCAAAGTAGTAGGTCCTTTCACATACCTACATGAATTTCCATAATTTATTAACGACGACACGCGTAAATTATTTTATATTTATTATTCGCGACTCAATAAAACCAATGATCATAATTCGTGAATTATTAAAAATAAAAGTTCCGCAAAAGGCAATTTCGCATATTCACCCAACATTACCATAACAAATTATGAACAGTTTGCATAATTTAGCTTCCGTTCTTGAGTGTTGAAAGCTTACCTGTTCAGATCTGAACGGTTTCGTGTAAATAAATAACAACACAAATTATGCAATAGTTGCTGGTGGTAATTCTCTGTAACCTAGAATCCGAAATATTTGCCAGTTGAATGCATAATTTACATAAGAGGAAAATGTATTGCACTGCGTCCCGTTGTCGTTATGTAATTATCTGATGATTTTACAAACACGTTCTTTCAGACGTTATGTCAAGGAGTAACGTAATGTTTAAGATCTTAATAAGTTGCATAACTTATTCGAGCCCATTACTCGGTCCCTGATTTGTGCATAAAAACGTCTGTGTGATACATATTTGGGAGATAATGTCGGCTGCGCGTGGGCAATTTATCGCAAACGAGACACGCGACAGGTGCACCGCAGGGGTCATTATTTGGGCGCTTTATATACGCTCTTACTTTCACCGAATGGTTTTGAGTCGGTTTTTTATGTCGTCTGATGTGGTTTGACGCGCTCGCGATTATGTGAGCGCTCTTTGTTGGGGAAATGTAGATTACCTACTTGGCAATTTATCATCCTCCTAATTTATAATAGAAGGTGAACCAGACAGTCTTGTCTGCATCCGTCTGTCCATCTCCTTTCGGTATTGCTTTCCAAGATTGAAATGCAGATCTCACCCTCGGCTACGTGCTGGATCGCAGGTAAATCACCTGTCACTTTCCGTTTTTACTTTCTCACTTCGCGATGTCACAGCAAATATTACGTGCACCAAGCCGTAAAGGAAACTTGCAATACTATCTGTATGAATATTTATACAAAGTCTACAATAAACATTGTTTATGTCGAAACATACTTCATTAATACGCTCTACACTTGCAAACCAAGTGCGTAATGAAAGGAGTCTTTATTGATATAATTTGAATTTCCACTGGCAGTGGTTGATTTTACTGGCTGTTTGTAAATCAGTTAGCGTCTCGGCGTTACGTTTACAACTTGCAAGCTTGTAATGTAATGGAGCTGTTTTCTTAACGAGAGGTTCGTTGCTCGTGACATTTTTATGATAGTGGTTACTTGCGGATTGAACGAAATTCTGTTTTAAAGAAAGCTCAAACAGTTGTAGTAAAACTGTATGCTTCCATTAGAATATTATTGCATGCTATAAAGTATGTGGTGTTGTGTTCCTGGTGGTGAGTAAGGTCGCCAGAGCTCCCTAGGGTGCGTTGTGTTGGGAGTAAGGGACCTGCATGTCTCTATCAGCCAACACAGCGAATCCTCGAGTGAATAAAGAGTCGGCAAGTGTCCATAGGCGACGGTACCAGCTTAACATCAGGCAGGCCGTAAGCTAGTTTGCCACCGTCGTAGTATAAAAAAAAAGCGACCAAGTGCGAGTCGGACTCGCACATGAAGGGTTCCGTGAAATAAATTGCGGTTTACGATTTATGACGTATTAAAAAAAAACTACTTACTAGATCTCGTTCAAACCAATTTTCGGTGGAAGTTTACATGGTAATGTACATCATATATTTTTTTTAGTTTTATCATTAACGGCCTCCGTAGCCCAGTGGGTAGTGACTCTGCCTACGAAGCTGGAGGTCCCGGGTTCGAATCCCGGTCAGGGCATTTATTTGTGTGTTTATCACGGATATTTGTTCCTGAGTTATGGATGTTATATATGTATATAAGTATCTATATGTATGTATCTATTATATATATCATCGCCTAGTACCCACAACACAAGCCTTACTGAGCTTACCGTGGGCCTAGGTTGATTTGTGTAAGATTGTCCCGTAATATTTATTTATTCTCTTATTTTAGAAGTTACAGGGGGGGGGACACATATTTTACCACTTTGGAAGTGTCTCTCGCGCAAACTCTTCAGTTTAGAAAAAAATGATATTAGAAACCTCAATATCATTTTTGAAGACCTATCCATAGATACCCCACACGTATGGGTTTGATGAAAAAAAAATTTTTGAGTTTCAGTTCTGAGTATGGGGACCCCTAAAACTTAATGTTATTTTTCTATTTTTGTGTGAAAATCTTAATGCTGTCCACAGAATACATCTACTTACCAAATTTCAACAGTATAACTCTTATAGTTTCGGAAAAAAGTGGCTGTGACATACGGACGGACAGACAGACAGACGGACATGACGAATCTATAAGGGTTCCGTTTTTTGCCATTTGGCTACGGAACCCTAAAAAAGAATATCATGGAGATAAATCCTTGCGTTTTTCCCGGTCGAGCCCTACTTATACCCGGGGTCTACTTTGGCATCTTATCTCAAGATTCGGCGTTAGGCACTAGGTTTACGAAAGCGACTGCCTTCTGACTTCTTGGCGTATGATGTTTAAATTGAATGAGGTAGGTTAGTGCCTGGTTTCTAAAACGCCATGATCATAAATGACGAAATAACTTTAATTGCGTTGCGTAACGAAGACGAAATACCCGGCACGCCCTTAGGCATAAGCTCACTCGACTCACCGAGCACTTAACACTCCATGCATTAAGAGAATTTAAAGATTTATCAATTTTAATTCCAACCTCGTTTACTCGTTTACATTATTTTCAATATATCAGGTCACGTCTTTGATTTCGTACAAATTCGCTCTCGGACATAAATTAGACAATAGCCACATACTGTGCGTATGCGTCGATTTTGCCTGTTATATGCTTATCACGCGCCGGCTTTCTCGCGACATCGCGGGGAAAGCTATATCCTTACAATAAAGCTTGTAACTGGTTACAGCGTTGTTATCGACATGTGTATACGAGTATATATTTACGTACTTTAATGAACATCGCTAATAAGTTAATCTCGCTATAAATAAGTCTACAAATGCGCTCGGTCCTAAGATGCTCACAATTTTATCTGACTTTTGTATTTGGTCTAACGCATCTTTATAAAACCGAACCTTAGTCTGTTAATTTTGCATGTATGTACCAATTTTGTTTATAAATATATTTATACAGCTGCCTAAGTAAATAGTATCTGGTGTGCCATCGTCGGGACATCGTCTGGTTTCTTTATACCGCAAATTACGAATAATCTTCCTAATTAGGTATCGGCCGAGTTACATTAAAAGATGCAGAACAAGTTTATCGAGTATAGTAAAAATAATAATCTGTCGGCTGAACTGGTTCGCGGCTCTATTTTGACCAACTTGTCTTTTGGTCTTATTTATGGACATATTTATTTTTATACCACAAAGGTGGCAAACGAGCACACGCCTGCTTTATGGAAAGCGGACACCGTAGCCTATGGGCGCTTGCGACAACAGAGGATTCATAAGATTATTGACTTGAGAATTTGCTGTGTTGACAGAAAAAGACAAAAGCATAATTGCATATCCCTTACTCTCAACAGTCTCAACACATCTCCGGGAGCTCTGGAGACCTTACTAACCACTAGACCTTAATACTAACACTAAACACTACGGCCACATCACCATACGTACAAAGCGAGTTTAGTGGTGATATTAAATGACTGATGCGGTCTTCTGTAATGTCTAATGTACTTCACCACATGGGTTGCTCCGAATATGAGCGAACGAGTATGACATTCCGCTGTGCCCAACTCTTTTAAACCCTCCTCTCTCTTTCCAACTTACAATCATGCGAAAACAAAAGACAGACGAGCTAAGCAATGTGTTGAAGACACAAGCTATGGCTATATTTTCTGCATTAACGCTATTAATAGCGCTCTCATAACGTGTTTCACTTTTAGCAGCACAGTAAACACATAATTATACAGATTGAAAAGAATATCGATCGCCCGTCAATCATCTGTTGATTTATCCGTCGCCGCCG
This sequence comes from Epinotia brunnichana, assembly GCA_963854355.1. Lineage (NCBI taxonomy): Eukaryota > Metazoa > Arthropoda > Insecta > Lepidoptera > Tortricidae > Epinotia > Epinotia brunnichana. The sequence continues at coordinate 17,344,214 of OY977954.1, forward strand.
GACCATTGTAAACTTGGAACTACCTATTTAAGAAAGCGAGAAGTAATAAAATTATTCATTCAAATAACGTCTTTACCATCTAAGCTAATAGATTCTAATTTCAATAACGATTCTTATAAGTTTCGTTATCTAATCAATACAACCAAACAGCATGTATAGCAAGTACGTTAGAAATTCTTACATTTTATTGTATTGTCTCGCTACTAGTGTGGGGAAAGTCGCTACACGGCAAGCCTGATATTTCTCGATAATTACTTTTATTATCTTGCTATGAAAGTTTTAAGCGTTGGTAACTTGGTACCTATTGTCCATTAAGCACTTCATTTTATTGCTATCAATACGGATGTACACTGTACCATGTGCCTTCATTTTAGTTTTTAAAGGCCTTACCGGTGACAGAAATAAATAATTACAGAATATTAAAGTACTTAGTTCCCACTTTAAAATAAAAAAAATGTCAGGAACTCGTTTCCTTATGAGCGCAACGGTTTGGCGGATAGACATTCACTCAGTGCATAATCATGCGGGTAATTATTGTAGTAAAACTGTTTAGAGATATTTGTGGGTATTCTATACTAATATTAAGTTGTAAGTTTATAAAATTGTATGTTTTGGCCGCATGTTTCTCTTAACATAATTAATTAAGTGTCATAAAAAAATCACGAAAATACTTTATAAGTGAAAAATATCAGATAGAGTCGGATGAACAAGCCACCAAAATCAGAACAGAGCAATTTAGTAACAAAACTAAAATTTTGCAATGCTGCTTACGTGCGTTAAAGTATAATAAAAATTAATGTCTCGATCACATTCCATTATCCGCTTTATTTACGACTGCACTATGATTTTATTACGACACGCAAACCAAAGAAAATTGCGTTCAAGATCAATTCAACTGAGTTAGGCCTTTGACATTAGCAACCCAGATTTCATCTCAAAATTGCCGCCGCAGGTGTCGGACTTTGCTTGGACTAGGCCTCAATCAAACTTGTTCGAGTCTACTAAACGATATAAACTCAACTTCCTTAACAGCATTCCCTATTTTAGCTGTTTCAAAATTTGAACCCTATTCTGTACAGAGCACGGTTACTTTTAGATATACAGGGTGTCCCTAAAACCAACGCCAAAACGAAAAAGGGAGATAGTACAACCCATAAGCATTCATATTAAGCAAATATGACCTTAATGAAAAGTTCATGGTTTTCGAGATATTGACGTTTTAAAAAAAACGTAACTTTTGATACCCTGCGTCACTTTATCGATTGCCATCACTTCAAATTTAAGTATTTTGTAAATCTGTTTTTTGCAGGATGTTACCAAAAACATATCCTATCGAATGTCATTTAAATTTATTACATGCCATGGTGCTATAGTGGTAAAAATAATAATCAAAAATGAATTAAATAAATTTTATAATTTAATCTGCGGGTTTGATCGAGTTTAATTTAAAAAAAGTATACTAAACTAACTTGGCACAAAACGTAAAAAAATTGCAATTTTATTGTAGTTTTCAAAATGGTACAGCTTATTCTTATTTACCCAGTAGTTTACGAGATTATACTATTTTACACCAGAAGGAGCTTAAACTGCAATTATTCCATACTTTGTAGCCCCTACCACCTACGAGGCTCACAAATTGAAATTCGAATAAAAAACGCTTTGAAATTGGAACATAATTCAATATTTAAGTTTAAGTCGGCTTACAGGATTAGTTTAGTAATTTCAGTACATTTAGTTAAATTCATTTGTATCTTCTTAGCGTTATTATTACCGGTCGTGCCCCCTAAGGAGCCTTAGTTACTTAGTTAAATTAATTTATCATACAAAAATAATTCTGGTTGCCATTAATCTTTAAAGGGAATAAAAAATAATAAAAAAAACGATTCCTGCTTTGTTTTGTTTATTTAAATCAAATGTTCAAATTGTCGGCCATTTACACGAATACAAGCTCGGCATCTCCTTAAAAATGCTCGACTGATGCGACGTGCACTTCTTGTGACGTCGTTTTGTGCCTCTGCGAAAATGCGTTGTCTCAGCTCCGCTATACTGTTAATCGGTTTATTGTAAACTTTTTCTTTGATGTAACCCCAGTAATAGAAATCCAGAGGATTTAGGTCTGGAGATCGAGGAGGCCACAAAATAGGACCAAGACGCCCGATCCATCTCTGTGGATAAGTTCGGTTTAAATGTTCTCGTACTTGTCGAGCATAATGTGCTGGACAGCCGTCATTTTGCAGCCACATTGACCTTCGTGTAGCTAAAGGCACGTCCCCAAGAAGATTTGGCAACTCATTCTCTAAGAAATTTAGATAATTTTGGCCATTTAGTGTTTCTGGTAATTCAAATGGGCCTATTATTTTTCCATCTAATATTCCAGTCCAAAGGTTAAGTTTAAATTGGTACTGCGACCGATCTTCCCACATTAAATGAGGGTTTTCTAATGCATAACTATGTAAATTGTGCATGTTCATGAATCCATCTCTTTTAAAAGTGCTTTCATCCGACCATAAAACCATGTTTATGAAATTTGGATCCTCTCTGTGTTTCTGCAGCATTGTCTGGCAAAACAGTACTCGTAGTGGGTAATCACGGGGCAGCAATGCTTGAACACGTTGTATGTGGTATGGATGATATCCATAACGAAGTAATATTCTATTGGCAACAGATTTTGATACCCCTATGCTACGTTCAATGTTACGTGCCGAAGTAGATGGGTCATTTTGAATCTCTTGCAAAACGTCTTCATCGTAATCTGCTCTAGGTCGTCCTGCTCCGCCACGATTGCCAGGCAAAGCGCCTTGTGAGTATGCCAAATGAACATTTCGAAATACTCGATGGTCCGGATGCCTTAAATTTGGATATCTTTCGCGATAGAGTCTAGCTGCAGCACTAGAGTTACCCCGACATTCTCCATAGATGAAATGCATGTTTGCATATTCTTGAGGAGTATAACTCACTGGCATAATTTATGTAACAAACGCACTACACTTAGTCCCAACTAAATGAAATAAAATTACTAGGCAGAACACGAGTTCGAGATTCACAATAGAAAGTTTATCTGTCTAGTTAAAATCCAAAGCACAAAGCAAACACGAATCCAAGATAAACAAAGCAAAGTTCATTAGTTAGACAAAATCGAAATCACTAGGCAGAACTTAAGTAATGGCAAAGCAAGTCCATTTAAGAAAATAAGAAATCAAACCAAATGGTGCACATCAAACAAATTAACGAAGTGTACTGAAATAACTAAAATAATATTATTACACCAGAAAGCCGACTTGAATTCGAATTTTGAATTGTGTTCCATTTTCAAATGAAGTAATCTTCAAATCGGATTTATGTTCCAAATTCAACCTCTGAACCTGGCAGGAGCTCTCGTTGCAAACTATGGAATAATTGCAGTTTAAGCTCCTTCTGGTGTAAAATAGTATTAACTCGTAAAATACTGGGTAAATAAGAATAAGCTGTACCATTTTGAAAACTACAATAAAATTGCAAATCTCTTACGTTTTGTGCCAAGTTGGCTTAGTATACTTTTTTAAAATTAAACTCGATCAAACCCGCAGATTAAATTATAAAATTTATTTAATTATTTTTTGATTATTATTTTTACCACTATAGCACCATGGCATGTAATAAATTTAAATGACATTCGATAGGATATGTTTTTGGTAACATCCTGCAAAAAACAGATTTACAAAATACTTAAATTTGAAGTGATGGCAATCGATAAAGTGACGCAGGGTATCAAAAGTGACGAGTTTTTTTAAAACGTCAATATCTCGAAAACCATAAACTTTTCATTGAGGTCATACTTGCTTAATCTGAATGCTTATGGGTTGTACTATCTCCCTTTTTCGTTTTGGCGTTGGTTTTAGGGACACCCTGTATGTAGTGTAATCATATACGAGCTTGGATAAGTAAGCGTCGCGTGTAGGTAATGTGTTCACTCGCGCGCCCGGTAAGGCGAAGTGATTTGTAATATAGGAGGAAACTGACAACTTTCTTCCGCTCTAGAACTGAATGCGGTTAGATTTATAGTCGTAGGTACGTTTGATTACTTCGCGCGGCTGTTTCCAGTAAATTATGGCTGGTGGGTGCATGGTGGGTGACAAAAAATGTGTCTGGTAAAACTATGAAGATTACGTAATTTTGATTTTAAAAAAAGATCAGTAACTGAGATAAGTTGAAGATGATGAAAATTATTCGTTCCTTATTTTTTACTCTTGGGTATTTTAGTATAAAAAACCGAGCATAATTATTATGGTTATTCGGAAAGCACTGAATGAATTGAACGACTCAGGCTGACTTCAGGATAACCTTTAAAGTTTTTAAACACATACTTGTTTCAAGAAATTTAATCCATTGTTTGATTCCTTTATATATTTTTAAGTATTGTGTTTGCTATGATTTTAAATGTGAATACGGGTTGCATAATAATTAAGAGAAAATTACGTGCAGTGTTCAGTCCATAATATGGTCGTTGATTATATTATAATCAACAACCTATACGGTAATATTCGATGTAATGGGAGATAACAGTACATTACATTAATGCCCCGACTTTTCTCGATAAACTTATGCAATTAATTAAGAAGTACAACACTTACGTAATCTCACAACAGTATGACTTATGGAGTGTGAAGTATCTAATTATAAGGGTGGATTGCAAAACAATTGTACATAATTAAGGGCCTTAATCTAATCTTTGCTTTAACTTTTTTCCATTGTGTTACGAAAGTTACCCATATAAAATGTATGGGTAATTGCCGTTACACAAGATTAGATTAAGGCTCTTAACTATGTACAATTTTTTGCAATTTACCTATTAATGCTGTGATAGGTATAAACAAACTGCTTCGTTTAGTAAACAAATCAAGATAGTAATTACTTGAGATTATTTGAGCTGGCCGATATTATTTGAGTTGGCCGATATTATTTGAGTTGGCCGAGATTATTTGAGTTGGCCGAGATTATTTGAGTTGGCCGAGATTATTTGAGTTGGCCGAGATTATTTGAGCTGGCCGAGATTATTTGAGTTGGCCGAGATTATTGCAGATGGCCGAGATTATTTGAGTTGGCCGAATTGCCTCAAAGTAGTCCATTCAAAAAGCAACTCTACCATCCAAAGTAGAAGATTTAATTTACAATGACAGTTTCATAAAAGTAGGCCGCATTAAATAATGTTAACCATAATAAAATTGCGGTTGCGTCCCGTGCGATACCTACTTATATGTCAAGATATATCAAAATCCCGTCACGGAGGTTTTCGTATAATTGTTTTCCGGACTGCATTGCTTATTTTCAAAACAATGTCATGCTTTTATTGTTTAATTCAATTGATGACATCACCTAATTACCGCATGCTGATCAATATTTACTATTGAAATGAATAATTCTATGGACCGGAAGTTAAGAAAAAAAACTAACCGGCAAGCAAAAATGCTATCAGTATTTTTATTATGAAAACATGTTTGAGTACACAAATTTGGAGACTTACTACCTGAATCCAAAAATATATGCATCAGGAAATAACGGCATTTTAATTAAATATTTACGACCTTGAGATATAGAAATGTTTATTCATTAACAAAAATAAGTGGATTATGCGCGTATCCCAAAGAACGTATATAGAAGTAGTCAATTATAAAAAGTAAAGTAAGTTAATACCATTTTCGCCTGATTTTTACGGAATTTATTAAGATTATTTTTCATAATTTTTTACCGTATCGGTATTAAATTTAGGTGGATTATTAATGAATATTTAGTCAAATTACCCAACCTATTTTTTGGTATAAAAATATGGCTGATATCGATACATTGTTGTGTTTTCATAGAGCGAAACCGTAAAGTTCTCAGGGTATTACTACTTCCACAGCTTTCTGTTTTATATCTCCAGTGGTTTGCGCATCCTGCGTAGAAAGCTCTAGGTGAAAACTTGACCAGTATATGGGTCACACATTGTTTCGTCTAAACGTTTTCTAGTGCCTGTAATTAAACAGCACGAACGCTGTTTACTCTGCGGCTAACGACTGGGCTGTTTGGCTGAAAGTAACCTGTTATTATGTTTGCTAGTTGCAAATCGGTCTGCGAAACAAATTGCTTTAAAACTACTGCGTACGGCGTACATTATAAACATTTATCTATCCAAATATCATAAACCCTCCATGATGCGTTTAAGAACCGCACATTATGACCACCATAAAAATAGACTGTTTCGTTAGAAAAAAAATATTATCTGTGATAATGTTATTATTGCTAAATAATAACATCGATTTCGATAATATTATTTCATTCAAATTTCGAACATCTCTAAAAAACAATGAAATTTGATTTGACCTCTATTCTAATATCAGTCGAGATGACGTTTAGTTCGAAATTAATTGTCAATTTGCATACAAATTTGACAAATGTCGCCGTAAGTAAGATATCGAACGATATGATGGTTGGATCCGACTCCAGTTTGTCTCTGAATTAAAAATAAACTATGACAGCTGCCAGAAAACAACGCCGCGATGCCGGTCATAATATGCGGCTCCTGAATGCATCATGGAGGCTTATGATATGTGGATAGATAAAGTAGTGTATGTAACTGTACATAATTAGGCATTATGTACAGTCACATAAACTACTATAAGAGAAGTAGTCGGTTAAGTATTACTATACTACCTACTACTGAAGCTTGGGTCACCTCAGCGACCCACAAGAAATCCACAAGAAAAATTGATGATGGAATTTGAATCAACTGTAAAGAGGTAATAGATTTTGTTTTGTTTTACGATTACAGACCGATCAACGTTAAATATGGCCCCGGCAGCTGTCATCCCATATAAACTTGTCAAACTTTCCATTTTAACGAACAACGCTTATGATTACAGACGGTTTAGACAAATACAACTTTATTCCAATTTAGAATGGTATGAATCCCATTGAAGAGGATGCCTTTTAATAGATTTTTGGGCTTAAGGATAGATATTTTGTTGTTATCAAAAGCCGGCTACTAATGATCGTAACACCAGCATCAAGTAAGTCGCATTAAATTTGGCACTGTTTCTATGGTGCCGCCTTACCGCAGCGTTGTGTGCTCTTCAATGATCATGCTAGCATTATAAGCAGCACCCTTCGTCCTCACATATTCGAGTGTAGTTATATTTTGATGTCGGTAGTTAATGTGATTGTTATTAAATATTTTGACGAACTTTATTGAGACATCTCAATTCTTTAGTTGACTTGACTTCTGTATTGACATTTGTGATATTTACATTTATTTAATTTTAATTAGATTTTTGTTTAATTATATGACGATCATAATATAAAGTCGTGTAAACTGACGTAGTATAAATTAGTTGTATTTTTTATGATATGAAATAAATAAATCTAACCTATACAAATGTTACACGTCTTGGTAGCTCATGATCACTGTATACAGAGAGGTCGCAAGTTCGAGTCTTGCCCTGGGCTGCAGACTGCAGACGATGATGGTTTATTTTTCCATTATATTTGTTCTCTGTATCATATCGTTTAAACACATCATCATCAACATCAACATTTAAGAGCTTGGCTCTTGTCGGTGGAGTAGGCACATGTTATTCAATATTGCCAAAAATATCTACAGTTAAGCACGAAAAATTAACTCAGAAACAACAATATATTAGTATGGATGTCGATAGCTTCTCTATCGTTCTACTTGACTGCACTCGCCAGGCGTTAATAACATTGCATGTTTATCTCATCTCAGGAACGCTAGACGAGCGGTAAGCCTACATTAAACCGAGGTTCAGCCTGTTACTGTACCACTCTGAACTAGTTGTTTACTTAGATACCATTCCAGTTATGGCGGTTAGAAGCGTCACGGCATGTGACGGGATGAGTTTGAACGGGAAAATCGGTTTGTTGTGGTCTTAACTGTTAACTTGTTAATTTCAATATTAATATAGAGTAAAGCTAGGTTTCACGTGGTAACCTCTTATACAATCCCTCTTCCCTCTTTAACTCTTTAAATGCAGCTTTATGTTTAAAATTTACATTGATAACAAAATTTTTACCGACATCAAATCGCTTCAAGTGTGCCCATAAAATTTGATTCGATTTCTTCAGGATCCCATCATCATCAGATCCTGACCATGGGACAAAGAATACAATGCAATACAAAAAATATTTATTGCTCACCAGAAATAGTAAATAAGATAAAAACAGAGGTAAATTAAACATAAACAATGGTAGACAACAGGCGGTCTTATCGCTAAAGAGCGATCTCTTCCAGACAACCTTAGGGTGGTGGAGACAATGCAAAAGAATCATAAGATACCCATTCAAACAAAAAAAAACAATTCGGTCCAGGTGTCTTCGGGAAGTTGGGGAATAAAAATATTTTGAAGTCGGTTAAAAATACAAAAGCACAACCACAACAAAAGTTTGTCCTAAAACTTCTTCAGGTCAAGCTTTAAAAAAAGTTACTGAACAACAATTATTAAATTGCTATTGCGCAACATAATATGAATTAACGTCAGCTGCAGTCAATTCCTGAATCATATCATATTTTTCAACGACTGTGTGAACACTTAACATCATCAAAACATCCGAAGAAACCTAATCATGTTCATCAAACATGATCGCAAGCTTCGTTGCGTCTCATAACAAGATCATAAAGGATCATGTTCCACACTCGTAACGTGGCAACCTAATCCCGGTAGCAGTAGGATGCCATGCCTCATCAGGCATTATGCCTCAATCGGACTAAGTAGGCCAGACGTACAATGGTACAGATTGTTCGGACAATAGGACCAATGTAATCATTGCCTATTCACTGTGTAATGTTGCTATCGATTTCCTAAACGTATAGTTTAGGTAGCTAAATGAAGTTGACGTATTTTGTGGGCACAATACGAGTTTATTTTGTATTGGTTATACCGCCTGGGCATTTTCCGCAAGTCGACATCCAGTGTGCCTGTCTTGCGTGAGAAAGGGGGTAGCAAAACTCTAACAATGGTGGAAATATTTAAAAGTTTATGAAAAAGACAATAATTTATAAGTTTTATAACAGATAAATCTCGATAAAATGACGTTTTCTTCGCACTTACAATTGAAAAACAATGCGTGTTTTGATACTTTTATCTAATCATATACGTTCCGCTTTTCTAAGTTCATCCATATATCCCGCTACTATTGACACATTGTAAATAAAATAAAACAACAACTTATCTCTTTCTTGGATACAGTCTTGTCTTCATTACACTAATGGTACGTCAAATCGACAACACCAGCTGTCTTTGGGTTACTACGGCGTAATTTGATCCATAAATGGATGAGTGGCATTAGTGGTTGTTTCTCGTTATCTTCGTTGAAAGTTGATGATTCACTGCAATGCTGGTGTCAATTTCTAAATGTGACGTCATGTTCGTTCTTTATACTTGGTTTAGTACTGGGTCGACTAGCAAATACGGTAGTTACTTAGTCGGACTCGCGCACGAAGGATTCCGTACCATTATCAATAAAAATATTCATTTTATTTTGTTTTTAGTATTTGTTGTTATAGCGGCAACAGAAATACATAATCTGTGAAAATTTCAACTCTCGAGCTATCACGGTTCTTGAGATACAGACTGGTGACAGACAGACGGACGGACGGCGAAGTCTTAGTAATAGGGTCCCGTTTTACTCTTTGAGTACGGAACCCTAAAAATTAGCAACTTTATATGAAACGTCAAAAACGCTCTGTTGGCGTGTAGTTTGTAAGGAAACACGCCACGTTGTCGTCACAATTTTCTACCCTCAAACAGCTTCCTTTTTTTGGCTTTTTGTGTTTTTAATGGTTTTGGCAAATCCGTCTAAAGCTACGGCTGTTAGCCGGTTAAGTAGCTTCTACAGTGTGGCATAGGTTCAATAAAAATGGAAAGGGATGTAGAAAGTAAATGGAAAAGGTTCCTAGCTAGTGATTTAGCTGATGCATTTGCAAAAAATACCTTCCTTCTCTTAAAATCCCTATGTCAGTCGTACCTACGGCGCTTTAAGTGCATTTTTTTCTTTCTGCTCCCGATGGTTAAAGTGAGAGCATTAGATACCTACAATTACGAGTGAGCCAGCGCAGTGCCAGGAGCCAGAAATTAAGCCACTATTCAGGAATACTTAATGTTTTGGAGCAGGCTATTATGGAATTTTCATCTCTACATGACTCGTGTCCTACAATACAACTACTTACTAGTACCTACTAGTCTAGTTTTTAAGTAATCTTGCTGCTCAACTTACCGAATCGTACATCTGCGTTAGCAATGCCTGATGCGTAGTCATTCCAAAGCTGATCATTGGCATTGTTATATAAATTGGAAATTCGCTTTCTTTTTACGCGTTCTGCGTTGAAATCACCTAATACATGGTATTACGGGAACTTATTGGTAATTGAATTGATTGCCTGAATGATTCGTACGTTTTAGTGTGGTTGGATTATTTACCAACAGAACGGAAGATTTCCTGATGCTTTATCATTTTAAATTGGTACTTGATTTGTATTATTCCTTCAATAACCAATCTAGTATCTAATTAATCTAATATAATAAGATGCAGTAGGTATTTAAGAGTAGCCTCAGGCAGTAGCAGTTAGAGGTGATTATTTAACTCGTTATGCTAGAATTTAAGATTAATGTTAAGTCCAGATATTTGTGGTTACAATCGGGACCTATTAGAACAGATTTTGCCCCCAATATAAATAACCGCTTATTAGCGGCCGTCTATCTATAAATCTATCAATGTTACACCTAAATAATAGCTGTTTCAGCTTTTTAGTCAGGTTCGGAACTGATGCGCTAGGTGCGTCCTAGGCAATGCTTAGATATTTGTTAATACGTACCTACATGTGACTTACGATACGTTTTGTCTTGTTACAGATTATGTTCCGCGGTGGCGTCGTCGGCGGGCTGGACGCGCGCCGCGACGCCGCGCTGGCTCGCGTGCTCGTGCGCCTGCAGGCACGCGCGCGCGGTTTGCTCGCGCGCCGGCGCGCGCAACGCCTGCGCACGCAACATACGGCCGCGCGCTGCGTGCAACGCAACGTGCGCGCGTTCCTCGCCGTGCGCGACTGGCCGTGGTGGCGGTTGCTTGTGCGAGTTACGCCGCTGCTGGCCGTGCACCGGACAGAGCATCGGCTCAAGCAGGCACAGGTTGGTTCAGTGCTCAACTTTAACTAGCAGCTGTTACACACGGTGACGTTTAGCAGCGATAGAATATTGATGCAGATTAATATCTATGGCTAGTGTAGCGCTTTCGTATCGCTGCAAAAATCGCTGCTCTGAGGCAACTTTGCCTACTCTTGGTAACTCCACCCGTAGCAATAACTGCCTATTCATCAATGAAATCACAAAAAGCTTACTGAATAACCTAAACCTTGTAACCTGAAACCCATCGCAATAGAATGCGGATACACGGAGGGAAAGTTACCATTAGAAGACTATATGTGTGACTATTACTGATAAAATCCTGACGGTATACCTACTGTATTATGGCTTACGTTTGAGTCCTTATCAGGTACCTGGTACCTAGATGATGAAAGCCAACGAAAACAAACAAACAAGTCGATCGTTATTTATAAGTTTTATAACAGAGTATTTGTAAAAGAAATAACAAGTCTTAAAGTAATATCTAACGTGTTCAATCACTCATTATACTTAAATAGAGACAGATAGTGGAGGGACCTCACACGTAACACAGCGGCACAAAAAGGAATTTAGATTAAAGACCCATTTCTAACTAGTATTATCTTATAACGTAAGAACGCCTTTAACCTTAGTCACTCCTGACGAATCACATAACTAGTCATCTATTTGAACACTACTCTAGCTGTTTTCAGTCTTACACATTAGTTTACATTTGTACGCATAGTAGGTACATGACTTGGGGAGTGGCGACACAGCTAGCATACCGAAATCCTATCTATGTGGTTCAGTCAGTACCCACTCCTCAAATAAATATTAAATATGTTACATACAAGTTTTCGCAGCCATGCCCATAATGCCATTTGGCTCTTAAAGAGTTATACTTTTACTAGTTGCCCGTCCGGCTTTGCTTTGCTATTGCAAAGAACGCAGGCAAACCCGCGGGAATAAAAATAGCCTATAACCATCCAGAATAATGTCTTAATGCATTAAGTCCGCCTTTTGCACTTTTTGTTTGTGTTTTACTCGCAGGAGAAAGAATTTTTGAAATCGGATAAGCGGTTCTGGAGATTACCCAAAACATACAAACTTATAAACTTACAAAGCTAGAATCTCACACACTTTTCCTCGTTATAATATTAGTATAGATTACTCGAGTTATAGCACCCCGCATCCCCTGAGGAAGGCTTGATGGAATAACATTTGAATGAGGGTAACACAGAGAGTGCTGACACGAACCACATGAACATCTACTAATGAGGCTACTTGAGAAAACCAAACATGCAAAAACGATAATCTGCGTCTTATCGTGCATCAAGCATAAACAGTTCAAAAAACTGTAACCCGACTAAGGAACAGTAGCTGAAAATTGTTTATTTTTCATACAATGGTTAGCTGATGTGACCTGGAGCATAATTTCGAAACAAATCAAAATCGGTTCAATATCTTATGTGTCCGCAGTAAGCTCGATTCTCCATACAAACGTAGTTACGCTCTCATCTTAAAACGACTAACTAGTTTGCTCTGAAACTTTGTACTTAGAATAAGTTAAGTACCATCCAGGTCTGTAACTAGTTTATGTAGCTTCAGATACCATAATAAAAATACAGCAATTTTAATAGTAGTTTATGTGACTGTATATAATGAAGGGCATTAAACATGAGTGTGGGTTTGCTGTTTTTTGTTGTTTGTTGGAGGAGGGTGTTTTAATGCCTAATTATGTACAGTTACATACACTACTTTATCTATCCACATATCATAAGCCTCTATGATGCATTCAGGAGCCACTAATTATGACCGGCATCGTGGCCATAGTTGCTGTCATAGTTTATTTTTTTAATTCAGAGACAAACTAGAGTCGGATCCAACTAATCCAACTCTTATATCATTCGATATCTTACTTACGTGCGACATTTGTCAAATTTGTATGCAAATTGACAATTCATTTCGAACTAAACGTCATCTCGACAGATATAAGAATAGAGGTTAAATCAAACTCTTTGTTTTTCAGAGACGTTCGAAATTTGAATGAAATAATATTATCGAAATCGATGTTATTATCTTATTATTTAGCAATAATAACATTTTCACAGATAAGAAGTTAGTTCTAACAAAACTGTCTATTTTTATGGTGGTCATAATGTGCGGTTCTTGAACGCATCATGGAGGGTTTATGATATTTGGATAGATAAAATTTTATACAGAACTTGTTTTTGCTGTATTTTGTTTGTTTTATAAACTGGAGCTATATAAACTAATTACAGACCTAGATATACCCCATGTCATTGTACCTATGTGCAAAGTTTCGTTACAATCCAACACGTAGTTTTAAAATGAGAACGACTCTTCGGCCGAGCTTACTGCGGACTCTTAAACACTACGGTGGAACAAAAACATAGACTGCTAAAATCATATCCCCTCCTTAGTCAGGCAAAAATAAAACTGCTGGTTACTACTTACAATGCAACAATGTACCGCACTGCTGTGGAAGTGTCGCAACTGGGGTCCATCTGCGGAGGCGGGGTTATCGCAGTTAGCCAATGGCTTCCTGATTGCAAGACGCTCTGTGAAATGGGTCGTCGCCCCGCGCAGGTCGGCTGATAATTTTGACATTTATGTTTCGAAGTTTATGTCTATGAATTATAAATCTGGCGGTTCACCACCGTTTTAACACGCCGAAAGAAATCGCCGGGTGCCAATATAGATAGAATGGACACTCAATGGATATAACATAAGCTATATTTTATCCCGTGTCTCCATCTAATCGTCTCCGTAATACGCGGGCAGCTAGTTCGAAATATATTTATTGTCGCTGATTGTAGTCCCTACATTACTTAATATAACTTCGATAACTTCGCGCGCGTCCTCAAGATTTAGGTAACAACTCTTCCTTTAACGGCAGTCGTGAGATAAGCTAACAACTCAATATCCACTATTCCTCTATGTACTGGCCACTAAACTATAACAGCATCAAAGGCAGAGAGCATTTCCGTGTATCAGACCGCATGATGCACTTTTTACTGCACACCACAGAGTGACATAAATTATTACACGTCCAACCGATAGTGTTAATTTTACGGCGCTTTTGAAAAGCGGGGGAAGTATATGCTGCTGGTGTAAGTGACAATTTCTCAAGCGCGTTGTATTTTAAGATCCATTAATGAAGCATCACACTCAAAGATTGACGGCACGTAGGTAGCTGCTGTGAATTATTCTTTAAGTTTTACCGACTTGGCAAAGTAACATTTATGCGAGCAGCAATGGTAGGTAGCGTGATCACGTTTAGGCCCAACTAAAAGCATTCGTCTTTCTCAAACTAATGCAGTACTAAAGTGGATAATGAAATTAAAGATAAAAAATGTAAACAAAGAACTCTCAACGTCGAAGTGACGTCTCAGGGGCAGTCAACCAGGTTTTGGTTTTAACTAATAAATATATCGTCACTACTTTTAAAACAATCTTACAATACACTTATATTTTACTTTGATCATTTTAATGTCGTAGGTTGGTATGAATAGGTATTTAGTAGGTGACGATAGTCCGGGTACGATATACAGCAAAAGCCTATTGCCTGCAGCCACTAGAACCACACCAAGCGATGGAAGCAAGACGTGCCATATTATATGTCTTATTAGGACAGGAAAACACAAAGAAAAATAACACTAGATTTTTAAATTTTTATTTATTCACTTCCACTCTCGCTTTCTGAGGAAGATGTCGAATCCTGCTCAGTTACATTTATTATTAATGTCTCTGTTACATTATCTATTAGGTGGTCAAGTTGGCACAAGTTATTCTCTCCTTTTATTACATGAGACACACAATCACTCCATCTTTGAGGCGTCACCAATTTTAAACCTTCTTCGAACATTAAGAATAAGGAATAGGAATATCCAGGTATATTAATTAAATTACGAACCAAAGGTTTACAATTCCTAACCATTGCCAGTGGCGTAAATATAAACTGCACATATTTATGAATATAAAATAGTTACGTTTTCATTTTGCTTATTTAAATATTTACGAATATTTTCCAGGCATTGTTTTACGTATAAATTAGTCGCATTATTTTTTATCTCGCGTATTTAACGAATTTTTAGTTTCCACTTCTTGGGACTGATTTTATAGCAGTGGCAACACATTTGTTTACATTTTTTATCTTTAATTTCATTATCCACTTTAGTGAAGTACGAATACACGTTTATGTCGGATGTAAATGGATGTCCATCATAAACGCAATCCTGCTAGCTTGGCTTGCATCGCAGCATCATTATGAATTGTTGTAGATATCCGCAAATGATATTTTCTTTTTGGTTTAACGACGCTTCAGAAAAACGACATTTCTCAAGTGCGACAAAATAACAAAATGAAAAGTACCATCAGCTATTTACTTTTTCTACCTGATTCCCGTAACGTCGGGGTTCTATTAGACACGCCTTCTGCGTTGCTTGGATTCGTTCCGAGCCTATCCCGTTCGCTACGAGCGCTCATACTTCCGGGTGGGCTTATATAAGTTTTTCACTTCTCATGCTCTAAAAGTTCGTCTTTATGTCGTGCGTAGGCGACATAAAGTCGCTTTTTATGCTCTAGAGCATAAAGTAAAATATTCGTCGAAGACCAAGGCAATCGCTGCAACAGCCACACGAACATCTTTAACTTCATACAACAACCTCTTTATTTTATTTCGTTTCGTTCGTATTCTAAGACCAAGGCAAAGATACCAACAGCCAAAGTACACAATAAAACTTCATGAAATAAACTTATAATTTGTATTTCGTCTCATTTACTATATTTACGTGTTGCTGTTTCATTTCCTCGCAATCGAAGTGAAAAGTAGAGTGTACAACTCGTCCATAAAACCCATTTTACACTCGACTTTATATCTATCCTCGCTCGCAAGCTCGCTCGGATGGATAAACGTCTCGAGTAAAATGGTGCGTTTTATGCACTTGTTGTACAATCTACTATTAAATTACCCTTTAATTCATGGTTATTTTAAATTTGATTTGCTGTCAGCTTAGGACACGCTTTTCGTTTTATCTTTAAAATTACGACCTCTTTGATGATGGCTCCAATTTTCTTTACGTCAGTTAGTTAGGGACCAGTGAAAATACCTGTAACGGAAGTAACTGTGAGTATTTTAGTAAACACAAGGGCGGATTGCTTTGAACACATTTCACTTTAATTAATATGGCGGTGGGTAGCTGTCATCTCATAGAGAACTATCAAACTTTCCTTTATTTTAACGGACGTAACTTACGAATATTTACCAAAGATTTGAAACAACCAAATCCTGTAACCGATCACATGGCGCTCTGTGCAACATTTTAACAACTCTCCCGGCAAGTCTCACTTCATATCCGGCCAAGTCTCTCGAGCTATATTGGTCGTCACACTATACTTATATAAATACAGATCCGAGAAAGGGAGGTAGTACCCCTTGACTTGTCTTAGCAGGGGCACTACCGCGCCCCCAGATATATATGTACACACATTAATTGAAAGTACAAATATACTAATTGAAGAAACGTTATTCATACTAGACAATCCTTAATGAAATATGTATTTTACTATGCAAATATAGCAGGTATAATAGTTATGAAGATGTTGATAACTTTATGGCATATTTATGCAAATTAGGAACCACTGGAAATGCCATAGCCTCACAATATATCTGCAGTAAACAAGTCGTAAATTATGAGAAAGTGTCGACAATGCCTCCTGTCATTCGTGTCATAAAAAGTGAATGTTACAGAAATGACAATTTGACACGACTTGCCCACGTAATGAGTTAATAATTAATTCATAATTACTTGTTTCTTCTACATATAACCGTAATAATTACCTTATTACGTAATTTAAATCACTTGTTCACTTCACCCAAATACTTAAAAATCATTAAAGTATTGTTTTCGTTATTATTATTCAGGCATATAAAAAATAATGGATTGTATTGGAACATCCATACCTAAAATATTTCCCAGGTAATGAAATAATGTATCATTAAAGAACCTCAAACAAGATACGCAACAATTTACTGTTTTTCCATAATGTTCTCTACTTCCATATTTAGATTACTAATTCGAGACTGTCGTTCCATACAATTTATGGTTATTAGTTATTACAACAGCATACCAAAATTCAAGTTACCATGACTAGTTGAGCAATAGTATAATTTACCGAGAGTGGACTCAGAAACTTGAAAAGCAAATATAATAAAGATAAAGTCATGGTATTTAAATACTTGATTGAAATTAAAACGCTTAAATTTGGAAAGTAGTTGACTAGCAACTCTACTTGGTTCCTATTAAATTCATTTATGGTCTAATTTATAGGCAACCTGAATTACAAATGCATTTATTGATATATAGTTAACGCATTAATTTTCTCAAATTTAAATTACTTAGTTGATAACATCATTATGTAGTTTCATATCTTCGTATCTTCAGATACCTAACTAATATCTCGTTATTTTGTGTTGGCCTAATGAGTGCGTTAGATAATTTTACATTAACTATTCATGAGTCTTTAATATATTTGCCGAGATAGACTAGACGTGCTTATCGAAGAAGACATATTCCTTAGTTCTCACATTTTTAAAGTAGGGTGGTCCCACATTCAAAACTTATTATAAAAAACAAATGCACATGTATTAATGTGATTTTGAAAAAAATTATGACGCCTCCTGCGTGGAATGATCTATAACCCTCCGCCCTGTAATCAGCTTTTTATACGAGTCTCATGACATGACGCAAGTGACGCAACTAACGCACTTAACCATGAACATATTGAGATATTATCATTAAATTTTGTTAATCTTCTATCTCTGTTACATTTCTTTTTTTTTCTGAAATCAGAGTTACGGACGCATCTCATTCTTAACCACATTATCGTGTCTCTGAAGTCAATTCAAATCCAAGTGAGCCATTAAAACCTTCGATCCTTTTATAAAAGCCGCATATTCTCAGCAGCCAAGGTCCAGATTATATACCTCATGAGCATTCGTTTTCTATTTTTTTTTTACGTTGATCGGCGGTGATTTCCGCTTGATTGCGCGCGCGCCAACCGGCGATCGGTCGCGCCTTTTACGCGAGCCATTTATGGCTCACCACTGCACCCTAAGCGTGTCCATTGAACAAGTTGTTAAGTAAAACTGGCTAGTGGAACAACTTACTTTTGTACTTCCTCTAATCTTGCTGAGTATAGGAACGCGGCTGGAATTGCCTGGGTGGTCGATGTTTCGCATATAAAGATATCTAGCGCATTCTAATTAAGATACGAACAGGCTGCTGATTGTTCATAAATATTTCAATTAAGATTGCTCACTTATAGTGCTAGATGTTATTGATAGTATCATGATCAGACATCGTTAGTTTTGTTGCATTTTCGTCGCAGCGTAGTGTTGTTAACGGAATTGGTATAAACTATTTCAATCGTAATGCTTAATTAGCGTTAATAATGTCAATATTTACCCTAATTAACAATTTTGGTTGATATTGTCCATGCCAATTCCAATAACAGCACTACGCTGCACCAAAAATGCTACAAAATTAACGATGTCTGATCATGATATTATCCGCGAACAGGCTTTAAACTGCTTGGCGTTTGTATTCGTGCAGAAAAAGCAATATAAAATTTCAACGAATGTGTTACCATACCACTGCATAATACATTGATGGATTTCTCGCTTCGCTAATAGTTACAAGTAAAAATGTTAATCGAACGATTACGAGTAACTCGGTTGACCCGGACGATGCACTTGACTAACTTGTCTTATTCTATGAGCGCCCAGAATTTAAATACCTCTTTAGTTCTTCTTTATGTCCCAATTTTTATGTGTAGGCAGTGTCGGGTCTGAGATAATTTATCATATGATGTGAATAGCAGACTACCCGGAACTCTAGAGATAGAACATGTTATGTGAGCAAAAAGGCAATCGAGTTTAATATAATTCTCAAGACAGTGTTCCTTCTGTCTTCCAGTTCTACTATTCTGTGGTTCGAACTAGATTTCGTTGGCGGTCCGTGGGCCATGTCCAATCAACTTAATCTTGATCACTCCCGGTATTGGACACTTCCCTTTAACGAGTAAAGTAACCGGTCCAGTTGTAAAATTATAGCGAGGGTTTATGGCACGAGTAAGTAACTGCTACATTTGCAGGCGGCGATTAGATTTGCGAAATTGGTGGTTCTGGCTTCCTGCTCGCAATCGCGGCATCATGTTGATGGATTAAATGGTTAGTTCATACTTTATGGTGGAAACTCTGCGATAACGCTTTAGAAGGTATAGCTATAGGGGTACAACGTGAAAGTTAAGGTTCATGTTTTAGGTCCCTTACTCCAATTGCAATGTTCGTCTCTACTTGCGCTGTTTCTCCTACAACAATAAGCTAATCCTGTTACGTCGTTGAACTTTTGAGGTCTATCAATATTAGATATTTTGTTGTCCCCTTCTTACTAAATAGACATATGAACTTCCATTTGTGTAAATTGGCTATAGCTTTCTTAGTAGTCATTCATTTGACACTCGTGTCAAACACAAAATACTCTGATTCCAACTAAGAAACTCTCAACACAGGTAGTTAAACCACACTATCAACCCGTCTATCTTCAGTACAACTTCTCGACGGCAATGTAATTTGAATGAGAATGCAATACAAATTTTCCGGTCATTTTAATCGGGATCAAGTCGAGTAACTGTACTGGCAGCAAAAACAACTAGGCAGCGGATGGTAGTACTATATGCAGTGTGTAGCGGATTGCACAGTTCCCACGTATCCAGTCCTGCAGTGGTGGAATAATAAAGCGTATGTGTCGTTAAAGTTGTTACGTCCATAATGCCTTTTACAAATTACAATGGTCTTGGTGCTTGCTGGTTCAGGATTCGTTGTTTTTTGTTTGAAAGCAAAATGGTTGAAGGGTAAAAAGTTGTCATGTGAGTAGGAGATGTTCCCACTGTTCTAAATATGTTGGTTTTATTTCAACGTGGGTGACATTTTCAACTGCTTGCTACTTAGTCTTATTTAATTTTTAATTTTATATTTTTGTAGTAGTAGAAAAACTCTTTACTGAACTCGATAACAAAACAATACCAAACGGAAAGGCATAGTGCAAAGGCGAACTTATCGCTTTAAAGAATATCTTCCATTTAACCTTTGAGTAGATGAGAGAACAATTGAACAGATATCTCTACTAATTCAGCAACCTGAAATGTAGGTATTTATAAGTATTAAAGGTAAATTTTGTACATATACTCGTACTGTAGGACCCTTACGCAACTTTACTTATACTTTTGTCTATGAAAATCGAGAGCAATTTTAGATGGTAATTAGTAGTAATTACTTTAGTTTCTATGAAATGTTTTCACTCGATTCAGATATTAGACGAACGTTCGCGTTAATTGCCTGTTATTTGTATTTATTGCCCATAACCTACGCCAAGAAAAAGTTTGCCAGCTCCACTGCACACTGCTCCCAATCTAAAAGGGCATAACTACCTAAAAAGGGGGTACAGTCAGGCAAGACGTCGGTATTCCACTTTTCGACTCTATTATTAATGATTTAAGGTTCAAAATTGGTAAACCAATCTCTTGGCTTATACTGCTCATACTAACTCCCTTTTCATTGTGCATCATAGTGTAGACTGCTATGATGGTACATAAAGTTAATTATGATGGTAATATATTCGACTGGTAAATAGAGCATGTCGTGTGATTGTGGTGAGTTCGATTCCACCATTGGAGTACATTGTACTGACTTTAATAGATTGCTGGGCAGAGCTTCGACATGACATTCATTTATTTGTGTGAAGAGCACAAATATTTGTTCCTGAGTCATGGATGTTTTCTATCTATTTAAGTATTTATATAGCTATATAAGTATGTATATCGTCGTCTAGTACCCATAGTACCTACAAGCTTTGCTTAGTTTGGGACTAGGTTGATTTGTGTAAGATTGTCCCCAAATATTATTATTATTATGTATTTATTATTAATGAACTATACTGGTATGCACCTATTAGCCTAAAGCAGCTGGGGTGTGGATACTTTAGTTTAGACAATGAGTCTTAACCCATTCACGGCCACGCTACGCTCGTAGCGCTACGCCGTAGTCCGTAGCAGCTTAAACTCCGAATGTAGCGAAAAGCGCTCGTAGCGCTTTGACGTATGTGTGTCGTCATTGGCACTGCTAACTGCAGTGTATATAGTGACTGCTTATACAAAAAAAACGCGTAGCCTAAATAACAACAATATCGTGGGTACAGATAATTCAACTCATCTTTCATTCTTATGCCGAGTTGATTGTGTGGCAGTGACCACACACAATCAAATCGAATGATTGTGTGGCAGTCGTCATTACAGGTGCCGCTGTGAGGCTGCCCAGTTACTTATAAGCGCACTATACAGCGCAGAGATGAGTTGCTATACCTATCTGTAGGTACATGTGTATAATCTCAACCATCTCTAAAGCTAAAGAGACATTAGATTAGGAAAAAACATCATGAGAACATTTTCGTGCGTAGTGGCTGCACAAAAAATGTCGTTTCCGCGCGTGCGTCGCCCTAATGTGCCGTGACTACACAAATACCACACGATCGAGATAAGGGTACTACGTCTTGTGAATGGGACGCTCTGAACGTACACGATATATTTGTGTTGTAGGCACGTTGTTTGGAATGCTCTTTGTACTAAAAAGTAGGTATACGACTAATCACAATTTAAATGAAGATTTTTGTGTGGAAGGAAATGATTTATTTTTTTTTTATTAAAAAAAACAACAATGGCATGTACATTCCTTTCTGCTTCGCCAAACTGAGGACAGTTTGTCGGCGAATGTGCGCTCCCTTCCAAAAGTCAAACATTGTTGTGTTTACCTACTTAATTTACTAACACTAAACTTAGTGTACCATCGACGACACACTCAGCCGACCATTTGTGAACCTTATTACAACAGCATAAAGTCCACCAATAGTTCATTCACTGTCAATAATCGCTACGCGCTACGCTCGTAGCCGATCCCGTGGTTTTCCTCGTATGTAGCGGAAAGCGACTACGGCGTAGGCGCCCGATAGGTGAGTTAGCAGTGAAAGTGTTAAGGGTGAGTTGCACAGACTTGCGAGCGAGTTGGAGCGGTTAATATTGAAAATGCTGACAGCAAACTGTCATTCCATGGAAAACTGTCAACATTCCCAAATGTTCAGATTTTAGTGGAGGCAAATGATGATTACCGACGTTTTTAAACAACCGGCTCTAAGAGAAAATGCTCCCCAAAGATCTTCACAATGCATGCCCGATTTTCGGTACCCATGTGGACGTGATACTAAAACAGACATCTGTGTATTTAGCACTGCACGGATATGTTTACACTGTTGCACCTTATTCCTTTCTAATAAGGCGATAAACCGGCCGGCCGGCCGGCGGGACCGGCCTTTGTGGCACTCTTTGGGGGAGGCCTATGTCCAGCAGTGGACGTCTTTCGGCTGATATGATGATGATGATGAAGGCGATAAATGTATACATTCATTCACGGCGTCTGTATACCTACTTGAGATTATTTAAGGCCGAATTGCATCAAAGTAGTCCATTCAAAAAGCAACTCTACCTTCCAAGATAAAATATTCCAATTCCAATTACGGTTTTATAAAAAAGTCGCCTATGTCAAATAATCTCAACCATATAATGCGTCCCGCCCTTTTTTAGGGTTCCGTAGCCGAATGGCAAAAAACGGAACCCTTATAGATTCGTCATGTCTGTCTGTCTGTCTGTCCGTCCGTATGTCACAGCCACTTTTTTCCGAAACTATAAGAGCTATACTGTTGAAACTTGGTAAGTAGATGTATTCTGTGAACCGCATTAAGATTTTCACACAAAAATCGAAAAAAAACATTAAGTTTAGGGGTCCCCATAATCAGAAATGAAACTCAAAAAAATTTTTTTCATCAAACCCATACGTGTCTCTATCTATGGATAGGTCTTCAAAAATGATATTGAGGTTTCTAACATCATTTTTTTCTAAACTGAATAGTTTGCGCGAGAGACACTTCCAAAGTGGTAAAATGTGTGCCCCCCCCCCCCCCCCCCCCTGTAACTTCTAAAATAAGAGAAAGATAAAACTTAAAAAAAATATATGATGTACATTACCTTGCAAACTTCCACCGAAAATTGGTATGAACGAGATCTAGTAAGTAGTTTTTTTTTAATACGTCATAAATCGTAAACCGCAATTTATTTCACGGAACCCTTCATGTACGAGTCCGACTCGCACTTGGCCGCTTTTTTATATTGGGGGAATGCATTGATGCATCGTCCGCCGGGTCGGAGGGGGACCGGACGGGTCTGTGGGACTCCAGGGCAGAAGGCCCAGACTACCCACTAAAACCCCAACGATTGTCCAGCCATTTCGCTTACAAGGAGGGTCAAAGGTTCGCTTACGCATGCAACTTTGACCCTCGCGAATAGCCCGCTTTACAGGCCTTGCCAGGGAGAGCGCCCCGGGACAATTTCGAGGCGCTTCAAACCCGGGAACTTTTGGTTAGCTACGGTCAATGCTTCCTGCCCTACGCTAACTAAAGTCTCTAGATATGTATCATCTGCACCCACTTACTGCCTCATCTTAGAGTTATAAAATCAAGCAATTTTCCCCACAGACTGGCGTGTAAAAAGTACCGGCAAGTTCCTAGTAGTTGCATGCATCGTTACATGATTTGCCGCTGCGGTTAGCCTGGCGGTTATGCGATAGCCGATAAGCGGCACGGATCGTCTTCCGGCACACCTGTTAGGGCTCTCGCAATGACTTGTATGTATGTATGTATGTAAGCACTTTATTGTACAAAGAACAGGTTAAAACATAAACATGATATGTAAGATTAAAGTAGGTAGGTATTAGGGTGTAGGTAGTGTGTATTACTTGTGTGGTCACTATGAACAAGTTTCTGTCAAAAATTTCATTTTTGGTACAAGCTTTTATTGCCGACTGTACTTTTCTGCATACTACCATCAAATACTCATTGAGACGATTCTAACGAGCCCAAACTCGATGGGGTTGTGTCATTTTGTTGCGGAGTTCCTATGGCCACCTTCCAGCTCCAGCATCAGATCAGCTCCATGCCATCAAAATATTGCATTGTCATGCGATATACATATGCATGCAAAATTTCAGCTCAATCGGAAACCGGGAAGTGGGTCAAATTTAAATTACTAAATTTGACCCAAGAATAAAGAAAAAAAACAAACGGGGTGAGCTAAATAAAAGCTTGTAAAAAAGCTTGTAATAGAAGCTGTAAAATTACGATTTACTGGTCGGTTTGTACTTTAAAATATCGTTACAATACTGCTGGAATGTATCAAACGAGCGTCTACCCGGGATTTTCGCGTAGAACTGGTTGATCCAAGACCAAGACGCCCAAAATACTAATAAAAGGCACCCTATAAACAAAACTTCTAGGTAAAAGGAGCGTCGGCCGTCCACCAGCTCGAGGGGTGGACGATATTAGGAAGATCGCGGGTCACTTCTGGATAAGATTAGCCCAGGATAGGGACGGGTGGCGTACTCGAAGAGAGGCCTATGCTCAGCAGTGGGCTATTACGGGCTGACAATGATGATGATGATGATAAACAAAACCAAAACATTGAGACGTCCAGCTCCTTGAGATGATATCCGAGATAAAAAATATTTTATATCATAGTCTTTACTTCCCAACACGAGATAGTAAATCTTCATAACCAATTTCATCTACATCGGTTGAGCCCTTTAGCCGTGAGAAGGAACAGAAGGCAAGAGTCACTTAGGTATTAGGCCCAGTTGTTTCAAACCGTCGGTATTCTCAAGTTTCGTTTGTATAGGTAGTTTGACAGTTCCCTATGAAATGATAACTGCCGGCGCCATATTTAAGTAAGTACCGGTCATTAAAATGTAAGTTGGTGCAACTCGCCCTTAGTATGGATTAAAAGTAGGTACCATATTTTTTCAAGAAGCCTTATGTAATCTCATATATTGTCTTGTTTAAGTTACCGTCGTCACTGAAGAATGGTACTGTGTTAGGGCTGAGAACTCTGGGAACTACTGATAGTAATGAATCATTTATGAAATGATGGGATAGATCGATGAAAGAAACTAATGCAAAATTAATGCATTTGTTAAAGAACAATTGCATTGATTGTCGAGTTCACTTAGTTTTATGCCTATATGTCACATCGTTCTCTCATAGGTTCTTACATACGTATGTGTCTGTATGTAATAACCTATGAGAGAACAGATAGAACAATCACTAGAACAATCAATTTACCATTTTAATGTCAATACTACAATTACTACACTGCTTTTTCAAGACGCTACCCGAAGACCCACTAGCGCCAGCAGTTTAGTTTAGCTGGACCAGCACAAGCTAGCACATATAAATTATTCAAATTTCGAATAGTCAGACAGTCACACACAAGAAATTATCTATCATGAGTATCCAAAGAATAAGGTATTTTTGCTCTTGGAATCGCTTGTATCTCTACACCCCTAACGAATGGGTTTATAACTTAATTTACAACTAAATAGTTGCTAGCCCTGTGGCTTCAATCTTCGAGATTAAAGACCACTTTCTTTGCTATACTAGTTTTTCGCCCCGCGGCGATTCACCGGGTCGAGTACCTTTACCGAGGTATTATCGTGTTCAGATTAAACGAATATTGGATCGTATTATTTATATTTTGTGTAAGATTGTCCCACAATATTTATTTATTTATTTTATTTATTTTGCTTCATTTTACTAAAGCAATATAGTAATAGTCTCGTGGCACTACATGTAATACTATTATACTGTCCTGTGGCACTACATAGGAAGTCAAATAACATCCTGTGCGAAGCAAGATCACTTAAATTTCTCGCGAAACAACAAGGACTGCGGCAGCGCCATGTTTATTAGATATTTTTCAAAGCGTCTTTTAACCTTTTTTACATGTTTAGCGTTACTTCATCATAAATTGAACAACGGACACCGTTAGCCAGTTGGAAAGAGCATACGTCACAGTGAGAATATTAGGCCTGTATCTGTATGTTTTTGTTTCTCGCGACTGTGATTCTGTGCCTACTTTTTTTATTTTACTTATTACATACAAAAATCTGTGAATGCCTGTGCACACCTCACACACAGCTCACACTTTCTAATAAATAATATCATCAATTTCCTTTGTACAGTCACCGGCATCAATATAATGATGAATCAAAGGCCGCAAAAATATCTGACACGCTCTTACGGCTCTAGGAATAGAGTTGTCATCAGATATTTTTGCGGCCTTTGTTCCATCATATATTTATGCCGGTGACTGTACCTATGTATTCACTGAGGTGTGAAGATTATTTCGTGACCTGGTAAGAGCAAACATTCCTAAAGCGAGAGCCCTGGCAGTCACATCAGTCAGCCGCCGTAATACAGATTATCGGCCTCTACGAGTATGACTGCATACATTGTAATGCATTCTTCCACGCATACTGGCGTTGCAAAATGTTCCGGACGTATCTGTAATGTGAGCACATTCATTAGCTGAGATATTATTGAGCGACGCGCCTTTGGACCCTGTCTACAACCAATATACATCATTCGATTCATGAGTAAACGCCCGACTCCTTCTCGATTCCGACTAGTTTGTGCTTTGTCCATATCGTAAGTACCTACCTTGGGTAGGTGTTTTTCCTGGTATGTAAGCCCACTCCCAATACACGATAAAATGCATGGCAGCAGGTCGAGAAAGTTATGCTGAGCAAGAATCAGAGAATTATCGCACCTAAAATTGGCCGAAAGTTTGAAAAATCTTTCACTTCCGGTCAAAATTGTAAGGGTATATTTACGTCATGTGACAACAGTACGAGACATGTGGCATCATTTAGCCCTTTAATCGTAGAGAGAGCAAACCTAAGTCTGTCAGTCCTGAAATGGCCGGAACTACTTGGCAGACGGTGCCAAAGGTGACTTTGCGATCATTATAACCTTTATTTATCGGGCTCCGACTCTGAGCTAACTCTCACGGCTAAAGTATATTAGAATGTCTCTTAGAAGTTATACTCCTCGTAGAATTGCAAGATTTTCTATTACAGGATTAGCTCCACAGAGCATGGAGCTATCTCTGCTCAATGGTCGTCATGATCTGAGGACTCGGCCACAACTTACAGCGGCGGCGTACCGTACGTGGGAGCGAGAGATCGGAGCGTGGCCTCTCGTTCCCACGAATGGCGCTGCTGCCGCCGCCGCTCGAAGTAGTAACCCAGCCCTATGAGCGTATAGGCCCTTCACAGTGACGACCTTTGAATGGAGATAACTTCATGTTTTGTAGAGCTAAACTAACCCTGTAATTACCGCGATGTGCCGTTTAGTAACAATAATGTCAATCTAAATATTAAGTCGGAATATGGGCACTTAATTATTGTTTGGAGTTGTCTCCGAAATGGTGACCCATGTTTTTAAGACCTTTTAATCTACTAAACATGTGTTTTTGTTATATTGGTAAACCCATTTCATGGTGGGGGCATCTCCTTAGCATGATGGAAGTCCAATTTATAGTATTTTTTTCTATGAAACTTGGCTTACCGGACAGAATAACAACATGAAAACAATAGGTGCGTCAATCCACATTTGACGCACCTATTGTTTTCTATTTTCTGTCACTTTAGTTACTAACGCTTGAGCAATATATTTGGCAATGCGTAGGTAACGTAATAAAGACAGACTGCGCCGCGATTGATTTTATTGGCTATGCGACAAAAGTCGATCACTGGATCAGTGACCTCTTAGCTAAAAAAACTTAACATGACGTGTTTGTCGTAATTGGATTTGAAGCGCAATCATATAACACTTTTTTCGCTAGGAACCCGTCTAGTGCCTTTAACCCTACTTTGCAGAAAATCCACGGGATCGACTATGAGCGTAGCGCGTATTAGCTATTCTCGACAGTGAACGTGTTAAGAGGCTGACAAGACCAAATTTGTTGAAATTGATATTATTTAAGCAGTTGTATAAGAAAAACTATTTGTTCTAGCACATCAAAAAAAAATATAAGTTAATATTCATCATATTTCCAAGACCGTAGACGAACTCGAAACATAAATGGATGAAATCGGCTCGATAGAAAATAATTGCAAAGATTGGTCTTAAAATCCTCTTAAACGGTTCTATGTCCTTATTTTTTTGATGTATGGGTCTGCAATTAAAAGCATGAAGTCCACATATTCATACCTAAACCGCTGACGAGCCATATTTCACAAATAATCCACACTTTTTTTTATTTCAATATTTATTCATTATTTTCGTCTAAAACCTGGCTCAAGTAATACTCGCTCTCGTTTACTCGGATACAAATAGACAGTGTGCGCGTTTTTGGTGTTGACAGCGCCTTAAGAAAACTATTTGAACAGTACAAGGTTGTACAACATCTGTATTTCCATTAAATAATTCGTACATCGAATACCGAAAATGGGCAAGCAAGACCAGTTGCCAGGTGCAGATTGAAGCTGTGTACCGGTATAGGAGTAGCACAGTTTATTTATTTTTGGCTTCGCTCTCGAATTGCAAAAAACCCAGCAACTCTGCGGGATAAAATATAGCCTATGTCCGTCTAAAAAATTCCATTCCATACACTGGTGAAGGACTTTTTGAAATGGTTCCGGAGGTAATCCCCTACATACAAAGTCACAAAGCTACAATCTCGGACAATATTAGATGAAAATAAAAATGACGTTTGAAGATCCATGAACTAGTTTTTGCAGTACCTAAATCTAAGTATTTCTTTAATAGGTATATGAATACATTTACAGCACTTACTCGTAAACCATTTCAATTGTAGTACAGTCGAGTTCTCCAATATCTATGCAGATAAACGTTTCAAAATATCTATACATAAGCAGTATTTATTGTTACTGAGGCTCTAGTATAAGTTTTATCGATACAATAAGTTTTCGAACGTGTTTGCGTTTGGTTTCAATTTGTACGGCAACACGAACAGCGCCTCTGGTGGTAACTATTAGGAACTACACGTTGCCATACAATAGGGAACTTGCATCTTTTTATTTTATTACGAATATCAAAAGTATAATCCAGCATTAAAACAACTGTAGCATTAAAACTTTCTTATGATTTATTTTTCTGATGTTGAAATCTGGAGATGAGATGCATTTGAAATCTGAACGCGCGGGCACCTCCCGAAAACGCTCTTTATTAAACTGGCTTATGCTATGACGTCACAGCATATATTCTCGGCGCGTTTACTATGGAGTAAGTCATTACTCATTAATTTGCAATTATTTCCACAACATTTGCGTTTAAGTCTATACTTGTCATACAAAATATAATTTCTAATTCAATATTCTGTGTAACTGTTATGTTATTTTATTGAAAAAAAATAATATTTTTTTCGTCATTTTAACGTGAGATAAAACGAATATAATCGTTTTTTTTCGTTTTTTTTTCTTCTGTATGATATTTCTACGTATATCCGCATCAATTGAGTGCAATTTATTCGAAATTGAAGTCCCATGCAAGTTCCCCATTAAAACTAAACGCAAAGGCGTTCGAAAACGTATATGTACCTATCGATAAAACTTCTACTAGAGCTACAGACATAAGAAATGTTGAATGGACGTCTGTATAGATATTGGAGAACTCGACTGTAGGTACCTACTTACGTTCGATGGTGACTTCGTGTAACCCTTTTAATGACAGTTAATCAATAAGTATTATGTCATATTGTATCAATCAACCAGTAGCGTAACCGTAACGTGTTTATAAACAGCTATCATTTTACGTTGTCTGATCTCATATGATACGAGTATAACCGAACCGCAAATCACTCTAACGCGTTTCGCCGACAACGCTTTGTTTTTATTTGATATGTAATTGATTACCTTTAAGACTCGCACACAATCAGATTTTTACACATCATTAAACCATCATATACAGGGTGACTGGTAATTCGACCTATCAAGTCAACTAGGGGTCGAAACTCGCTGGTTTCCGAGATATTCGAGTTTTTAGTTTGTATGAAAAAAAATCTCCTTGCAGCCTTAAGCTGGTGATTGTGACAAAAGTACTTCCATTTGGATGGTAAAAAAATATTTTTCTCACAATCAGCACTTTAAGGCTGCAAGGCGATTTTTTTTCAAACATACTAAAAACTCGAAAAATTAAAAAAAATCGTGTTTTGACCCCGGTTGACTGGACATAAAATGTTGCAAATTAGCTCTAGTATAACCCCTTTCAAGGAATAGGTCGAATTACCAGTCACCCTGTATAGGTAGGTACAACGTAAGTTGGCATTGCTTAGCGAAATTAAAAGATTCGATAGCTTTTAACTAAACCTCGTATATTCTTTTTACCATAAATTAAATGAATACTTTTTTTTTTTAGCATACAAAGTTAAATATTTCGTATTGAAATTATAGGCTAGCTGGTACGAGACCCACGTACCTAGCTGTATTTCCGTCGATTCTAGTGTTCATCGATTCCGTCGATCAGTTGGACTTGAAGGGCTTCTACACGGGCTATAGTTTTATGGAAATTTGTGGCTGGCAACTATGGGCATCTTTTTCTAGCAAGAGAATACAGCCATAGTTGATGGCCACACATTTCCGGAAAAGTATAGCCCGTTTAAAAGCCCCATTACGGTATTAGTCACTTTTGTTGTACCCTGTCGATTCCTAAGTACAACTGTCAATTCACGAATAAGATTATATGTGCAGGACAACCATCTACGTAAATACTGATAAAATAGATTGCCTGTAACCTAGCTTATAACCCTCTTACAACGTAAGCATTGTATTACAGTCGCCTTATATAATTTGTAGTCGAAATAAATAATAATAGGTCTCACACTTAATTCCTACCTAGTTAAGAGGTAATATACTGTTGGTTTTATAAGTAAAGAGTGGCTAAACACTAAGTTTCCACTAGAAATATAGATAGATTAAGAGGAAGCCTTTAGATCCTATCCGCGCGCTGGCCAAGCATAGACTGATGGGCGAGCGAGGGGGGAAGCTCGGTATTTATACCCCAGGTGGGGGCCGAGGTACGTATATAGACAGCGACACGAAAAACCCGCGCTTTAGATGCGATTGGCCGGCAAACGGAGAGGATCTCGGGTGATAATGCATTACGAATGTCATAGAAATAAGTATAAAACACTGTAAATAACGTATTAGCCTAAGATTATTGTCATAAATAAATGAGATGTCGTTTCGCGCCAAAAATTTCCCGCCAATACTTTCCCGCCCATATTTCCCGCCAAAAGCACGGGCGGGCGGGCTGCGGGGCAAGGAATTTCATGGTATAAATATGGCGTCCGGGCCTCATGAAATTCAGTTCTACAAATACCTACGAAACGGCATCAACTCGGAAAAGAAAACAAGTCTTTCACTCAGCTGCTCCCTCATCGGAATCCCGTCAAATTCAGTTGCACAACCAGTGCATAGGTGCATCAGGCACATAATGGTCCTTCAGTAAGCCGGATATTCAAGAAAGAAATTGCAGTTTAAGCACAGCTACAGCCTCAAGAAAAAAAAAGAAGATTCCAGTGAAAGTGAAAGAACATTGCCGAGAAATTATCGTCGAAAATGGGTCCAGTCACAAGGTCATCGGCGCCGGGGCAGTCGTTAGCCCAGCTCATCTTCGGGACAGAGCAACCGCCGAGGACCTCAAGAGAAGAAACAAGTAGAGACTCAACATACACGCCACCGACGGCGTCGGACAACGCGACGACGACGGACAACGCGACGAGCACGGACACGATCACTGAGACGCCGCCGTTATCTCAGGAATCGTCACAGACGGGGACGACGCCACGTCCCCCCGCGCCGCCACCGTCGTCGAAGTCACGCGCAACGACCACGAGCCGCCGTGCGCAACGCTTAGCCAAAGCAAAAGAAGAGATGTTACGCATCAAGCTTGAACTCGCCCAAGCACACATCGCCACACTAGAAGCCGAACAAAGCGACGAAAACGAAGGAACTATGGTTTCCGCCACTCAAGTGAACGAGCAAATCGACGCCTGGTTCGAGAAAAACCACGAGATGCCCGCCATCACTCAAGAACCACACCTTCCAGAAGAAAAGGGGAACAATCCTGACGAAGAAAAAGCTACGGTCCAGCAGCCACTGCCGCGCGCCGAGACCCAGCTCCCCCCGCCGCCCAGCGCACCAGTCGCCGCTGCCGTCGCGACGCCTGCGCAAGCGGGGAACGCCCCCTTCAGCGAACCCTCCCCCGTCTTCACGCCCGCGCTGCCCTGCGCGAATCGCTACAAACAAAGCGGCACCACCCACGCAGTGCCACAAACATCACAACAAGCAACCACGTCCACGTCGGGAACTGCTACGACGCAAGAAGGTTCGAGGCCCTCGCAGGAGACTTCGCGAACAAGCACTCCTGTGACGCCGGCGCCTCGGCCAGACCTACAGCCAAGGTCACCCATAGGGCAGCGAACTCATGATGCCGCGCAGTGGAGAACACTGCCTCATGAAACCCCACGGTCAACGCTGCCACCCATAGTGCCGTCAAGAACTACGTGTCAAGACGGCTCGAGGCCCTCGCAGGAAACCCCACAGACACGCACTCCTGCGACGCCGGCGCCTCGTCCAGACCTACAGCCAAGGTCACCCATAGGGCAGCGAACTCATGATGCCGCGCAGTGGAGAACACTGCCTCATGAAACCCCACAGTCAACGCTGCCACACATAGTCCCGCCGCTGCAGGAGAGCCTACACCCTGCAGCAACACCGCGGCGGGAAACCCCACAGTACGCCGAGCAGGCCCAAGAGAGGAGCACCGCCGAGAGCGCGGGACAGGGCGCCGCCGCCGTGCGCCCCGCCGTCCCCGCCCCTCCCCCCGCCGGGGGAACCCACGCTCCCATTTTCGGGCCTACAATGCCGCTACGCATAGAGGCAATCACCTGTGAAAAAATAAACGCCAGAAAATCCCGCCGAGTCCCGCTCCTCATACGCGGACAAGGCGAAGAGATGCGCATACACGCCCGCACAATTCCCGACCTACGCTTATCACCCCAAACGATAAGCGAAGACGATATCAGTACGTGTGCACACCTACGAGACATAGAGCACCTACTGAGATACGACACGGCCGAACCGGGAATACTGCTCGGGCAAGACAACTGGCATCTATTAATACCAGAAGAAATCCGACGCGGCGACAGAAATCAACCCGTCGCCAGCCGACTACCGCTCGGATGGGTATTACACGGCGCACACACCCGCGCCCCCCTACAAGGCGAGGTCATCCACCATATCGTCAGCCATATCTCCAACCAGCCAGCCGAAGAAAGGGAATCGCTAACAAGCGAAGAAGACATCGACCGGCAGTTGAAAGAATACTTCGCAATCGAAGTTACGATGATAGAGCCGAAACGACCTAAATCCGACCCGGAGGAACGCGCCCTCGCTCAGCTCGCGCAATCAACCACGCTCACGGCCGACGGTCACTGTCAAGTGCCTTTACTATGGAAAAACGAAGACGACAAACCGCCGGACAGCTACGAGAACGCGCTCAAACGCCTACATAGCATCGAAGAAACAACGACGGTACGCGAATGGAAATGGGTACCTACGCGCCACAACGTCGCAGATATACCTACCAGAGAGCTCCCGCCAGACTTCAACAGCAGCCACCGCTGGTTCCATGGCCCCGACTTCCTGTACAATGACTACACAACATGGCCCGCCGAACCACAACAACAAAATAATGCACCGACCGGCGAAGAAAATAAAATAGCAACCGAAATTTGTAACAAAATCACGCACCCACCGTGGTTACCGCCGGCGGAAAGGTTCTCGCGCTGGGAGCGCCTACTACGCACACTAGCGCGAGTACTACAGTTCATAGAACTATGTCGTCCTAACAAAGGCCGAACTCACTACAAAAGAACACTCAAGAACAAAGAAAAGGACCCCGAGTGGAACAGAAAACACAAGCGACCCGCGCCCGCCGCGCCGCGACAGGCCCGGCCCGCATCAAAAACCTACTTATCAATTGACGCGCGGTACCTAATAGAAGCGGAACGCCTAATAGTACGAGAGAGTCAACGAGACAGCTTCAGCGACGAAATTCAGAGACTAATGCAGGGCCAGCCGCCGGCCATGAATAGTCGCTTACGCCCCTTAGCGATCGAACTCATCGACGGCGTGATAACGCTAAAAACGCGCATCAACGAAGCAAACGACATAGCCACAACGCAAAAACGGCCGTCCGTATTAGACGGAAATCACGCGGCCATCCGACTGTACATCGACTGCGTGCACCGACAAATGAACCATCACGGAGTTGAAGCGACAGTGAACGAATGCAAACAACACTACGCCATACTACGACTACGTACAGTCGCCCGAATGATTATCCATCGATGTCTGCCATGCCGGCGACGAAAATCGAAGCCGACTGTACCTCCGACGGGAAATCTGCCGCGCTGCCGACTCGCACATCACGAGAGAGCCTTCACATACACGGGCGTCGATCTGTGGGGCCCCGCGACTATTACAGTAGGCCGAGGGACACAAAAGAGATATGTAGCGCTATTTACATGCCTTACAACGCGCGCTATACATATGGAAATAGTGCCCAGTCTAAGCGGCGAATCCGCCATAATGGCTCTACGAAGAATGATCGCGCGTCGAGGCACACCTACGGAGATTTGGTCGGACAACGGGACGAACTTCCACTCTGCGGATAAGATGCTGCGGGCGGCCGCCGAAGACGCGATGCGAGAGGACGCGGGGCGACGACAAATAATATGGCGCTTCATCCCCCCTTCGGCGCCATTTATGGGCGGGGCGTGGGAGCGAATGGTGCGAGCGGTAAAAGACACTCTTTACACTGTCCTGAAAGAGCGTCACCCCTCGGAGGAGGTCTTCGCCACGACCCTGGCTGAAGCAGAATACATCGTGAACAGCCGCCCCCTCACACACGTGTCCGTGGAGCCCGATGACCCCGAAGCCCTATCACCGAATCACTTCCTACTCGGCGGATCCGGCAGAGTGCAGTCGCCCGGTACCTTCAACGACAAGGACCTAGTCGGCCGAGCAACGTGGAGGACGAGCCAACGACTCGCGGACCACTTCTGGAGTCGATGGGTCCGCGAGTACCTACCTACACTTCAAGACCGGCGGGAGCCGTATAGGCGCGGCCGGCCCATAGAAATCGACGACATCGTACTCATCGGCGACGGGACCCTCCCACGCAATACTTGGCCCATGGGTAGAGTGATCGCCAAGTACCCGGGACCCGACGGCGAGACAAGAGTGGTGGACGTCAGAACAAAGGGCGGAGTGCTACGGCGACCGACCAAGAAGCTCGCGATTTTACCTACCAAGGATGACGACCTGCACGCCAGCGAGCTGGAACACCCGGCTGGTGGTTCCACGGCGGGAGAAATGTGCAGGACAACCATCTACGTAAATACTGATAAAATAGATTACCTGTAACCTAGCTTATAACCCTCTTACAACGTAAGCATTGTATTACAGTCGCCTTATATAATTTGTAGTCGAAATAAATAATAATAGGTCTCACACTTAATTCCTACCTAGTTAAGAGGTAATATACTGTTGGTTTTATAAGTAAAGAGTGGCTAAACACTAAGTTTCCACTAGAAATATAGATAGATTAAGAGGAAGCCTTTAGATCCTATCCGCGCGCTGGCCAAGCATAGACTGATGGGCGAGCGAGGGGGGAAGCTCGGTATTTATACCCCAGGTGGGGGCCGAGGTACGTATATAGACAGCGACACGAAAAACCCGCGCTTTAGATGCGATTGGCCGGCAAACGGAGAGGATCTCGGGTGATAATGCATTACGAATGTCATAGAAATAAGTATAAAACACTGTAAATAACGTATTAGCCTAAGATTATTGTCATAAATAAATGAGATGTCGTTTCGCTCAAAAAATTTCCCGCCAATACTTTCCCGCCCATATTTCCCGCCAAAAGCACGGGCGGGCGGGCTGCGGGGCAAGGAATTTCATGGTATAAATATGGCGTCCGGGCCTCATGAAATTCAGTTCTACAAATACCTACGAAACGGCATCAACTCGGAAAAGAAAACAAGTCTTTCACTCAGCTGCTCCCTCATCGGAATCCCGTCAAATTCAGTTGCACTACCAGTGCATAGGTGCATCAGGCACATTATACAATACGAGAATAGAGTCCGTCCACCCTAAGTCTGCATTACACTGCCTTAACCGTCAAGGTTCCATAGAAATATGACATTTAATGAGTGGTGTTGCCAAATTATTTGCTGCAGAGTTAAAGTGGACGCACTCTAGTTGAAAGGTTGACTGGTAGAGAATGCTTACGGCATCGGCATTAAGTCCCCTCTTGTACGATAAGTGCTTCTTTTGTGCAATAAAGATGAAATAAATAGTATTATAGCTACTTACACAATCTCCCCACACGGCGCACGCGACGCCTCGCTCCGTCGGACATCTCGAACGAGTCGATCTCTGCTTTCGCGCCTCCTCTGTGGCTTTTCCAATGAATCTGATTTAACGCGAGATTCGATAATTGAATTGCAGAAAAACGTTTACACGTTCGGTGGGATGCCTGTGCAGGAATAAGTCGATGTTATGCTGATGTTTCTTGTTGGCTATTGGCTGTGTAGGTATGAGCTCTCCTGTTACAAGTCAGCGAGTCAGAATGTTCCTAATTTTGAGTCGTTTAGTGAATTCTAATTAAAAAAAACTACACGATCATCATAATTTTACTGATTTTAACATTAGTTTAGCAATACTCATATATTAAAGATGGTGGATTGATCGTAGGAAAGTGTGATATAATATTGTATTTTTTTACGGATTAGGTACATATTAGTAGCAAATCGTTTGTAAGTATGTGTCACAAAGAACGGCTAATTTGATCTATTAGGTAACAAGTGTTATTGATGGCTTGTCACTGTAACCTGGTAACTGCCATGGAAGATAATTATGAGATAGTGAGATTTGCCCAAAGGTCAAAGTACTGACTACTAGTTCTAGTTCATCGTTCAGATGATTTTTAGTACCTAGTAAGCAGAAGGCCCTATCAACTCTTAATTTATTTATATCCACTAACAAGACAAAACAATTACTAAATTAAACAATTTTTAAAGTGGCTACGCTGACATTGTTAATTTTTTTTTGTGAATTAGTTCAAAAATGGTTCATTTTTGCATAATGCATGATTACACCATCCAAAAGTTGCAATCAACCTCCCCTGTAACCCTCCAGCAGGAATACGTTGACTTACCAATGCACAGCTATTAGATAAACTACATATATGGGTGTAACTAATCGGATTATATCATCCTCGGTTGATTGCTATCGTCTCACTTGCGCCGAGGTCACGGGTCAAGCGATTACGTGCGCGCCGCATGGGAATTGAAAGTGTTCTCAACAATTTTGCACATCAAATGTCAGGATGCTTGTAGGTGCAATGTTGGCGGTTATGTACAGTCGGATGCAGAGAAACTTGACCCTCCCGCATACAAATTTCTATGCGGGGGGTTACGTTTGTCTCTATCTGACTGTACCAACATTAGACTGCATATCAGTGAATAAATAAATGTCATGAGATAATAATACACAAGTCGCACTAGCTCTAAGATCAATAAAGCTTGTTTTATGGGCACTAGACGATGATACATGCGGGTGGTGCAGAACCGGTCATTGTGGCACTCTTTGAGGAAGGCCCATGTCCAGTAGTGGACGTCTTTCGGCTGATATGATAAATACTTAAATAGGTCCATAGAACACATCCAAGACTCAGAATTTAATATTCATTCTCGTCACATAAATACAACTACTTTTTATTCAAAAGCTTTTGAGTAAAGTGCTCAGTCGTCAAATAGAGAAACCGGCTGGAATCGGTGGTTTTACGGACTGTTGCTGATATAATGAAAGAACATATTCTGCCCGCGATTCAGTCCGCGTGGAACTCGTAATATCGTAGCTCCATACAAACTCACCCCCCGTTTAACCCCTTAGGGGATCATTTCCGGGATAGATACTATCCATATGTCCTTCCCCAGTAATCAAACTATCTCTTTACCAAATGTTATTTAAATCGGTTCAGCGCGTGAAGAGGTACGAGTAACAGACAAACAGACACACTGTCGCATTTATAATATTAGTTTCTGCCCGCGACTCTGTCCGAGTGGAACTCGTTTATAGCGTAGCTCCATACAAACTATCTCCCCCCATTTCACCCCCTTAGGGCATGATTTCCGGGATAAAAACTATCCTATGTCCCTGATGATCCCCGGGAATTTAACTATCTCTATACCAAATTTCATCTGAGTCGGTTCAGCGGTTTAAGCCTGAAGAGGTAACAGACAGACACACTTTCGCATTTATAATATTAGAATGAATGCCCATCCCGAAGGGCCATTCCCAAGGGGCGATGGATACTGAAAAAAAAGTGTTTATTTCATACCAGATGCGTCATAGAAAGTTAGTAACAAAACAACTTAGTACTTAACAAAAATAAAAAAAATATCTATGACTAGTATACCTATGAAAGCACTAAGCGTTATCTGGGGGCACGGAAGTGCCCCCGCCAAGGCGAGCCAAGCGAAGCGCAAGGACAGGCACTACCTACCTTTTCTCGATTTTACTTACGAGTACCAGGAACAAATCCACCAATAGCGATGCTAGGTGCGCTTGCGCATTACGAGTACTTCCTATTGGTGCATTTTTCCTCGCTCATCGCCTCGCAACCTCGCATAGCTTTGGTGGATACTCACCATAATACTGGTGAAAGTTTATTTTTTACCCGACTGCCTCAGAAGGAGGGTTATGTTTTCTAGCGTATGTAGGTACGTGGACAAAGAAAATCTTTATTTTTTATTTTTATAAGTGACTGTCCATTGATTGACCCTAGTCTCACCTCACCTGATGGTAAACGACGACATAGCCTAAGATAAAGCTCACTGGTTCAGTACCTAATCCTAATAGCCTAATCACTCTTGTTTTCACGGGCTGCCGACATTGCCTAAACTGCTTAGTGGATTTATCGTGGGTGTCGTTGGATTCCTCATGATCGTGGGAGGTGACATAGGAGATTTCCCGCTACATACAAACTTACTAATATGTGTCTTTCTTTCGTTGCAGGATGAGCTGGAGACCCTGCGATCCAAACTGGACAAGGTGGAAACCGAACGCACGCATTACAAGAATGAAAACGAAAGGCTCGAAACAAAAGTGAGTACCTAGCTTTCGTTTCGTTAGTTATTTTATTTACGACAAAATATTTTTACTTACAAACGAAGAATATAATCGGAACCTGTGGCGTACCTACACCTACTTACTTATTCTGTGAATGGACAAAACCTGCGCCATGAATCTTAATGATAGTAGGTAGTCTACACTCGTCTCGGAACACGACCTGAGGGATGCGACTGCCAGAGCTGTCTACACCGCTGCCCATTGGGC
This sequence comes from Epinotia brunnichana, assembly GCA_963854355.1. NCBI lineage: Eukaryota > Metazoa > Arthropoda > Insecta > Lepidoptera > Tortricidae > Epinotia > Epinotia brunnichana. The sequence continues at coordinate 17,383,793 of OY977954.1, forward strand.
ATCTCTTATTTGAGAAACCTCAACACGAACAAGAAGAAGGTAGTATTTTTTTAGTCACGAAATTATTTGAACAACCTAGCGGTGCGAACGAAATTCTCCGTTGTAGCTTGGACAGAAATTCTCTCATGTCGGGCCGGATGTCCAGACGTTCGGCTGTTCTCCTACCAAATTGTGTGAGCGCATTCGATGACTAAAAGGTTTTTTTTTCGGCAATCTAGTTTTTGGCAAATTATCCAAAAAAAATTTTTTAAAGAGGCTCGCGGTGTCTAAATCTAGTGTCTAGTATAAGAACCAGATTGTGCAAAAGACGCCTGTGCGAATAAATTTTCTTCATGACATTTAAAGCCAATTTAAGAAAACCGTATCCGTTTTAGTTAAACTCTGATTACATTTCAACTGTTGTAAATTTCCTGACGATTATTTATACCTGCCTTTATTTTATTTTGATTAGGAAGGGTTATAAAGACTTGACGTTTTTACGTCGGCAACCTGCTCTTAGCTCAACAACAAACCGGGTTGTTTAATTGCGACGTCCAGGGCCGCTCACACGGTGCAAAAAGACAAAAGGAGTCTGGACAAACCGGACTATGGTCTGTGAGAACATAATATAAACAACAATATTTATACCGCTACATATAATTTACACAGTCACTTGTTCTCAACTCTAGTTTTGAAATTGAAACGAGACTTTTTCCCTCTAGATCACCAAATGAATAACTTACTAATGGAGTTAGTGACGAAGTCCGCTGTTGGTTATTTAAAATAACTATTACGACAAACATGAACCAATACGTGAATTAACTTACCCAATGCTGATACCCAATGATTTGATCGTGTTTAATTTAAGGACTCTTGGGTTATTATTTCTAAGGCTACCTAGTTGACGGTTACCTACGTCTGATGCTTTTTTTTTTAAATTTTGACGTAAGTAGTTATCGCGAAGAGAAACAAAAAAGCTAATAAGTGCCTATTTATCTTTTTACTCAATATTTTTCTAACAACTATATTCAAATACACTCGTTATATTATGCTAATAGTAATATCGAAGTGGTGTCTGTTGTTGCATGCCATACCGTTAAAAACTAGAATGTGGAATATATAAATCAGTAATTATCTCTCTCACAGTTGCTCAAGCTGTCAACGGCTTTGTAAAAAATGTCATTCATGTTTCACAGAACCGCCGGGAAACCGTTTTGTGACAAGGTGTTTACACCATGACGAATGTTTACGAGGTTTTTCAGAGTTGTTTGATTTTTCAATTGGTTCCAATTCAAACAATTGATTAAATTAATAAAGTTTGATTCACTTTTCTTTCGTCGCGGATATTAAATACAAGGTTTTCTAACGTGAACTTTTATTACATAGATTGTATTTTTTTACGGTTTCTTAATCATTTGTTGCTATTCGATTTATAACATAATTCACTAGCCCCTTCCTACAGCCTTTCTATTTTCATTTGCCGTCGAGATATCACGTACAAAATCGAAATTGCCTCAAATCTCGATACATAATTCAATTGTGTTCTCAATGTCTTATCGCCTAGATTCTGAGATTGGTCTATCAGTGCAAACAATCGAAACAATGGACAATCTAAGTGTCTCAAGCCTGATATTCATTCATGAGGAACGAACCGCCTACAGCTGGGCAGGCTCCGCAGTTGCTCTCCTTGAGCTGTTTGGTTTCAATTTGCACTCCTGTCAGTGACTTTGTAGCTCCTTTGTAGGACAGTTCCTTTGACGTTGTTTCACGAGAATTTGATACAGTTTGTGATAATGTGATTGAGGAAGCCTTTTGCGTGTTTGAACGGCTGAAATGCATGTACGTAAGTGACATTGACTTACTACTTCGATAAGCTATTAATTTATCAATAAATCTTAGGCAACGGACATCATTAGTGTCATTGTAATCACGATTTGTTTTTAATCAAACATTGCTAAAATTTACAAGGTTGCTTTAATAATTAGACACGCAATTAACCTAGAACTTTCGACTGACGACTTGTTCAAGTGTAACACAACATCGGTTCCTTGACCGGGACGAAAATACTGAACTTACATAACTGCTAACACAGAAAGAATTATCTCACGCATACTTAGATAATTAGAACAACAACATATTCTCTATGAGTCACGTTCTCCAGTCAGGGACACGAATGAAAAGCTCATATACTTAACTCTCCTTGTAATATATGACTAAACTTGTAATATATGAGTGGCGTAAAACATGTACCTATTTACGTTTTACGAGTTCTTAATTACATAAGTATATGCAGTCAAATCCTCTAATCTGAAAGCAAATGATTTCTATTTTTAGAGCTGAAAGGTTATAAATTGTCTATGTATACGTGTAATACCACTTATACTTGATATTCAATTGTAGTTTTTCGGGGAAAACCGGTCTATTCCCATTTACTTCTAGCTTTTCCCTTGCGTTGGAAGGTCATATGGCAGGCGCTCTCGTAAAAACTAGCCTATGCCAAATCAAAAGGTGTGAAGCGGACCCCGGACTGCCTAGGACTACTACTACCGGACTGCTTTAGAATACCTAGAACCGGTAAAAACGCTAGGTAAATGATATAAATGAATAACAAATTTATACATTTGGTTGTATTCTAGTAATTGGGCGTTTTCAAGGAAAGTTGTTAAATTTCGTATGATTTAATATCTGGATAAAAATCGGAAAAACGCTAGGTGTATGATATAAATGAATAACAAATTTATACATTTGGTTGTATTCTAGTAATTGGGCGTTTTCAAGGAAAGTTGTTAAATTTCGTATGATTTAATATCTGGATAAAAATCGGAAAAACGCTAGGTGTATGATATAAATGAATAACAAATTTATACATTTGGTTGTATTCTAGTAATTGGGCGTTTTCAAGGAAAGTTGTTCAATTTCGTATGATTTAATATCTGGATAAAAATCGTTTTATTCTACTCAGAATTTGAAGCTCTTTCGATTTTAGGAGCAGAAAAAAAGTGTCCTAAGTTTTTTCGTTCCGTTACGTTACCGTCTTCATAGAAGTTTGTAGGACTGTAGCGTCATGGAAACAAAAAATTGTATGAATAACGCCAGACACATTTTTTTTCTCTTATTAAAATCTATTTAAACGATTTTTATCCAGATATAAAATGATACGAAATTGAACAACTTTTCGTGAAAATGCCCAATTGATTTATTATATTAATGAGCTAAGTAGTTATCTTTATTTTTTTTTTTATGGCTAAAGTTCAAGTTGTCAAATAGGAAATTGCTGGCAGCCCTTTGGCCTCTCGCATCATATTGTAGGTACATATCGACAACTGGTTTGTATAGACAATACAAATATCAAAAGACCAGACAAGCTGGCTTCAGATTCCTGTTCAAAATCTGGGACAATTAACTAATTCTAATTAAATAATCGCGATATTAATCTAATTAAAACTGGTATCACGGTTTCCGGCAACTGATTTGGGGTCACGTCACGTCAGTCGGTCGTAAAACTGATGATTTTAATAACATGTTAAATAATTTTTGCTTTGAGCGTGTCAGCTGGTTCAAGCTTGCCTGACGCGATGCCCCAATTTCCTTGATTTACTTTTCTAAAAATGTTGTGTTTCGCAATTAGATGATACTTATTGATTTTCTGCACCGTTCAAATATCGTTTTCTTGTTGTTAACTATATATGACGGGAATCTATTTTATTGTTTATTTTATATTACTATAACAAAGCAGTCATCACATATTACATAATTTTTTGACGGGAATTAAGTTTTTTTTTTTTAGGGTAATCTGACTGTTTTTGTTTACTTGCAATCGACGTCTGTTGGTAGTGAATATTAGGAACTACGTAGTACTACATTTAAAATGTCAATTCCAATTCATTGTTTGTTTACATAGTTAGCAAAGTCCATTGACGGCGACTTTAGTAGGAAAGTATATCTTCCCTGAAGTTTATAAAAACGTGTGTGCAAAATATTAATCTCTCAATAAGCATTTTCTTCTGCACGCAAATTACTCTCGTTTATAGGCATTTCTCACGTGATATCTTTATTCAAGACTAATTTGAGAGGCTTCATGATTGTATAATACAAACTATATTTTTTATCGAATTTTGGAGGGTAGTGAAATATTTTAATCCCATATCTCTGTTGACAACTTGCTGGGACGACAGTTATCTGCGACCATGACCGGTGCAACCCGTGTCGAAACGTCAGAAATAAAGGTAAATAAATATCGCGTTAGACCCGGATAAAACATTATTTTAAATATGTGTACAAAGCGCGAGAGTTTAAAGTGTTATAATACAAACTAATTTATTACCTATGCAATTATATTATATAGTCTGCTCAAAATCAGGAACAAACCGTCTTGCGTGTAGACAATAAATTTAACTTTATAAAGATACAGATAAATTAAGTTCTGATCGAATGAGTGACTGAAATTATCTGTGCCAACGGTAAAATAGTTAAATATCACCGTACAACTGTGCGAACAAAGGTTAGGTTATAATCTTATAGTGGTATTCGTACAAGCCCAATTTCAAAGAAAAACCGCAAATCGATCTACAGTTTAGCCATTTGGCACACGCATACTAGAGGTCAAAACAATTTTTTTGACCCGCAGTTCCTAAAAAAATTTCCCCTAGGAGGGGAGTGCCAAGACATTTTATTTTTTGTATGGAAAAAAAAATTGTTTTTTAGAAACCTATCGTGTGTGGTATCTAATGAAAGGGCATTTTGAGGTGATTCTTAAAATATACCACATCATTACATTTCAGCCATTGTTTTTTAATAAACACGAAATTAATTTTCGAAACATACCAAGTTTGGGCTCCTCCTGACACGATATGACTGATTAAAAAAAATACAATATAGCAGAAATAATACGTGATATCCTCATTTATAACCTCAAAAAAGCAATTTTGAAAATAACTTCACTGAGAATTTTTTTTGTAATATTGAAAAATTATACAGAAAAAAAAAAAAAAACTTTATGAAATTATTTTCTAAACTGCTTTCTTGGGGTTAGATATCAAGATATAACGTAAAATTTGTGATTATACTGTACAAAAAAAAAGTTGCGTATATCGTATCTGAATGAGTCCAACCTTGATATTTTGTGTCAAAAGCTAAACAAACTATACCAGCTGATGAAAAGGTGCAGTTAAAGGGTTAAAGAGGTATTTCCCGTTGGATATATGGATACTACGTATCATTTTATGATGTATCTGTACTACAGTTCCATAAGTCACGTCAAATAGGTATTGAAGTAGAACTGTGTCACTTTATTTTCAAAATTGCTTTTTTGAGGTTAGATTTGAGTATATTACGTATCATTTGTGGTATATTGTATTTAAAAAAGATCAGCCATATCGTGTCTGGAGGAGCCCAAACTTGGTATGTTTCGAAAATTGTTTTTGTGTTAATTAAAAAATAATGGCTGAAATGTAATGATGTGTTATATTTTAAGAATCACCTCAAAATGCCCTTTCATTAGATACCACACACGATAGGTTTCTAAAAAACATTTTTTTTTCCATACAAAAAATAAAATGTCTTGGCACTCCCCTCCTAGGGGAAATTTTTTTAGGAACTGCGGGTCAAAAAAAATGTTTTGACCTCTAGTATTTGTGTGCCAAATGGCTAAACTGTAGATCGATTTGCGGTTTTTTTAATTGTACAAGCTACACTATTATGTCACAGATAATAAACTATTCATGTTTATTCTTCTACAATTTATTTAATTCCACCATGTAACGAATATTTGTCAAATTCGTACAGTTTCGTTCCACGATGGAATGAATAAAATTGTAGTTGAACTATGTTGCTACACATTTTTTGAAATCCATACGTTATTCAAGACAGCTTTTGCGAATTTACCTACGCAATGATGTAATGAAAAGGATAGACATCCCATCGACTTCAGCCAGCACATTGCGTCAAGTGGACGCATTGGCAGACGTCGTGGCTATTTATTTCTTATTGGAACACCGCACTAACCCCTCAACTAGAATGACTTATGAACGACCGAAATTAGAAAGACTTAAGCTGTTTTTGACGCGTTATAGCAGCTGTGCAGGCGCCCAGATGGTTGCAGTTTAATGCAGGATTTACGCCCGTAAAGCAAATTGGCAGAGGTGTTTGGTATGATTGACGTTTTGTACTAATGTTTTCATCGTTCGTACACATTTCCGTAATGCGCGGGAAGTAAACAGAGTAAACTATACTCAAACATAACGTTAGAGCCGCGATTCCATTTATGTTGTTAGGACAAGGGGTTATTCCTAGAATATCGCTTTTATTTCATGTTCTGTAATTGTGATTTTGGAAGACAGATTGAGGAAGTAAAGATATGACTAGGTCATAGCGGGGACGTCACATATTGAAACTCAATTAGCCCAGTTCAAAACAAATTCAATGAAAACATTATACTATTACTCGTACCTATACATATACAGTAAACGGTCGTTGTAAAAGGTCGCGGGAGTCCGCTGGATGCGGGTGGCGCAGGACCGGCCATTGTGGCACTCTTTGGGGGAGGCCTATATCCAGCAGTGGACGTCTTTCGGCTGATATGATGATGATGATGATGGTGATGATGATGATGATACAGTAAACACTACATAACCTATACGTAGGGTCATTTCGCCGGTTACGCGACCACCTTCGGTTAGCGACCACTTGAAGAACATGGTTTTTTTCAATTGAAGATAACATCAATTCTACAGAGCCTATTGAAACAGTCAGTCGTATGCCTTATTGTTTGTAGTTATGGAATAGGAATTTACAAAAAAAGCGAGAAGATATGCGTTCAGTTCACCAAGTCAGCTAAGTGGTCGCTAACCGGCACATGAAATTAGGTGGTCGCCAATCAGCGAAATGACCCTATTACGATTTGTTGAATTCCCTAATTAAGTTAAATGCGTCGTTACAATGTATTACAAAAATTCATAGTCAATTCTACAAATAACTTTAATAAAACAAACAATTTGAAAACATAAAACTAAACAGCGATTAATTAGTCTTAGACTAGTAAAAACCGGATCACGTCATTACGTCGAGTCTAGATTTAACGGAACATATACAATTTCATAGTCCAGTACCAGTAATGTGGTTACTTGCAAAATAGGTTACAGGCATTACACTTGTCAGTTTCTGATATTTTCTCATAAACCCTATTTTCTTGGTCTAGATATTTTTATTGGTATTTAGGTTGTTTCACTGGGTTGGGAGGTCAGACAGCTGGTTGTTCTACAAAACTAGTGCGTGCACGAATACTTGGCATTTGGGTTCTTAACGTAGATAAGAGGATATATAGATGACCTCCTAGCGTATACCCAAAAGGGACGATGGTAAATTAACCTTACTAAATTAAGAAGTATCAGAAGCTAATACATTCTTGACGTCTAATGTCATTTATAATTTAGTCGTGTTATATCGGAGACGTCATGGTGGAGTCAGTTTCAGTACCTACACATTTTGACAGGTGTGGTGGCAAATAAGCTGGTGGCAAACAAAAAATCCGTATACGCGATGAGGAACAGAAAATATGACACATGTATCTCGTTCCCACTTGAGGTATTGTCTATGCATACATCTTTGTCACTCATGTGTGTATGGGTGGGTGCGTCCCTCTATCTATTCTACCTCTATGGTTCTTAAGGATACAACCGGGATATAGCTAAGGGATGGTTGCATTAAACACATTTTACAGACTGGTTAACGGGACTGGTGGTGGGTAAATAGGCGCATAGAGCGCCGGCAGCTGTCGTCCCATCCATACAGAACTATCAAACTTCTCAGACAATTTTAACGAAAGTAACTTATGACTACCGATGGTTTGAAATAACGTGCTCTCAGATCATGTAGAGGCGGTAATAAGCCCAAGAAATCGATGGAAGTTTATTTATATGGATATTACATGGATTTCGCTTGCCAAGAACTTAACGTGTTTGCGCATTTGACTGAAATAAATGCATGTTTGCGTCAAAACAAAACGGAGCCGTTTGTTTTCATGACGTCTACGATGGGACCATGTGTATGGGATGTTTACGCCAATCTTACAATGTCAAATACACTCATGAGCAAAAAACTGGTACTTACAATTTGTTTGGAAAATCAATACAGAATGGGTAGGTACCATTTTTAGGGTTCCATACTCAAAGAGTAAAACGGGACCCTATTACTAAGACTCCGCTGTCCGTCCGTCTGTCTGTCACCAGGCTGTATCTCACTGATACCGTGATAGTTCCAGCTGAAATTTTCACAGATGATGTATTTCTGTTGCCGCTATAACAACAAATACTAAAAACACAGAATAAAATAGTTTTTTTTATAAATTATGGTACGGAACTCTTCGTGCGTGAGTCCGACTCGCACTTGGCCGGTTGTTTTTGCTCTTGAGTGTATTAAGGATAAACAGCAGTAAAATTATTTGAATTTAAATGTTAACTGACACATGGGCTGAACAGCTACTTAATCCTTTGTCATCTCAATTAAGATAGGTGGTACGTATTTGTATTCAGACATTAGGTACCTGGGTCATTCTACAGATTTGTGACTGCGTTGCTAATTGAACTAATTGACGCGACTCCACATAAAATGTTAGTAAAACGTCGCGGTAATTAGACCCAACAACCGCAGACACAATTCTCAAGAATGGACCCACCTACCTAAGAGACCGTGATTTGCACTGTGAGTGTAAGTCCTAAGAAAACGAATTTACTCCGGAAAATTAGCCCTATTTTTTCGATCCCGTTAACTCCTGGCCGCATGTCGCATTTCCAAAACATAAAACTTATCGATCGATTTCACACTTTGCATAAAAATATGTCGTAGGTTTAATAACTTCTCAAAAACAAAACAACTGAGACTATTATGCAAACATCCGCATTGGATTATGTAAAACCGTACTGTCAGGTCCGCGGCCTTCACGGGTTCCGGTATCCGCGCACCGCGAGTCTGCAACCTACCCTGCGCCGGAGCAGCCATTGACATGACATGCTTATCGAATAACCCACTAATGCATCTTTTTATTGACAGCATTGTGCATCAAGCTCCACAAGTATTGTTATACACTTTCTCTCATCATTAGTTACATTGTAACGAGCTTATCGCGATTATTGATTTAGATATAGACTTAATACACTTCAATATTGTACTAAGAAACTCATGAAGGTCCAAATATCAGTGGACATCGCGCATGCACTTCGACATCTACGTAAACTAAAATAGTCGAGCGGTTGCGGCCCGGCGACCGAGTTAGCCAGCGCAGTGCGTCCGCGGAGCCCTCTCGCGCCGGTTCTATTTCCAACCGATGTGCCTGCGCATCCAGAATCGCCTCTGACAATAATACTGGGGACAACTGAAATGGCACCGGACTTTCACCGCGGGAGCTTCCGCCCCTGCAGAAAACGCAAGCGCAGCGCTTAACTTAACCAAGCCACTATGCCGCACGCTCCGAACAGCGCGGGTCCAGTGGCTACCCCTGGGCCCACCTCCACCCAGCTCAAGATCCAAATACCAGAACATAATGGAACAACAAATGGCTCCCACAAATCCAACGGAGTCTTGTCACCGAACACAAATGGGCTACTCTCGCCAAATTCTAATGGCCCGCTGTCGCCGCCCAGCTCGAATGGGCTTCTATCACCACCGCTTATTTCGGATGCTGTTCCGAAAAGACCACCGAAACCGCCACCAAGCCGACCTATATTACCGATGAAGAAGGCGAGGACGCTGCCTATACACTTCGAGGAAGAAACAGTGCCACCTAAAACACCTACAACTCTTCTAAACGGCAAGAAACTCTATGTCACTAAAACTTTAAATGAGGTTCACACGGTACCAGCGTACACTCCAGACAACAGAAAGCTGCACGTTAACCGCTCTCCTAGTCCATCTTATAGGAGGAGCATCTCCGCTGCTTCTGTAGAGACTGGCTCAATAGCAGAGCTCGCGAAACGGCACTATCCAAGCAACTTGCTTACTTCTAGATCTCCAAGTCCAAGTTCAATGAGAAGCAATGCCAGCTATTATTCTACCTGCAGCAGCAATGGAACGTACGTCCCTTTGTCTCGTTCATCGAGTATGAATTCATCGATTTATAGTCGCCAAACGGCTCCAACTCCTAGAAGAATGTACCCCCAAACATGCGACAGAAGAAACAGCGTAGATTTAACAGAATTAAGGTCCAAAGAACAGGCTCCTGTTGTGTTTGACGCAAATCTCCAATTCGTTCTGGGCTGTAATAGGCAACCAGTAAGACAAAGATTCAAACCTATTGCCGCACATTTAGAGGAAGGTACGTCATCGAACTACTTGAGCGCCAAGATTGATAGCTTCTTGAAGAAAACTGATCATGTGATGGATGAATGGCGAAGATTAGGACATAAAGATGACCCGGAAACTAGTAGGAGAATTGGAAGATCGAAATCAGCGACGAACATAATGATCAAAGGATTTACTCTATTCAGTAGAAGTACGAGTCGAGCCAGCAGCATGTGTAGAGGGATATCGGAAGACCGCACAACAGTTTCTGAATTGGACGAGGTTGGTGACTAATCCAAACTCAATTATTTTATTTCCAGCCACCGTTTAAAAGTGTTTCACAATGATCGCGGCATTACAGCAATAAATTATCGCGTGGTGTTTGGTATGACCGCATGCGCCCGCGCCGCCCGATGGCGCTTCTTGCGTACCGTCCGTCAAAACCGCTCTCTAGACGCTTGCCAATTTTTTTTCATTGTTGCCTTCTTACGATCGTTTTACAAATGCGTGAAATTCTTGGATGTCCGTCACCGCGGCAATGTGACATTGTCACTCAATTTGCTAGACGGAAGTTTTGCGCGCCGTTTACATAATACATTGTGCAACTTCGCAATATAAAGCAGGTTTATATATTATTACCAATAAGCATAACTGAAATGGTTCCATGGACGTGTTATGCACCGGACGTCCATCGTACGTCAGTGCAACCCAATTTTAGATTGTTGTGTCTGAAATATCACCGACTTGTAAAATCTCGGTAGTTAGCGACTCGAATGACTAACGATCTGTTTTCTTATGATCTTGGATGAAATAACGACAACAAATGCACGCTTGACGACCTTGTACTATTTACACCGCAATTTATCAGAATGACAGGCGCCTCCTTACTGTTGTTATGACTATTTTAATCGCTATCTTTACTTATTATAGTTATTAGTTAACTTAATTACTTGCAATATTATTTAATGAGCATACGGAAATGGTAAATAATTCTAAAAATGTACCTATAATGACTAATATCGGCTATAGATGGCATGGCGGTTACACACTGGTACATATATTTATATGTATTCGTATCGATGTCGCTGATAGAGTTCCAGTGTGCGCTGCGAGGTTCAGAAGGAACTGTACAGCTGCCGAGTTGGAGGTCACGTGTAGGGTTTCTATTAGGGTTATTCCTACGGACGTAGAACAACGACGACCTCCATAACCGACCTCAATAAATTGAACTAATATCGATGTTTGTTACGCACCAGCATAGCCGATATAAACGATATGTTTCAATGCATTTGATTATATATAAATATTTACTGGCTTCATGCCTAATCTGACAGCTAACCGCGTGTAACATTCAATATTCTCTAGACCAGCTTTAAGCTGCCTAATCATGTCCGCGGATTAAAAGCTACTTGAATGTAATTCGATCAACGAGAAACTTGGCACATGCTGGTTCAGATAGCTACGTACCTAATAGTTTGTTTTGGAATAGATTTATTCCAGAAATTGTATAACGTTGCGTTAAGAGTAGGTAATTACTTTTTATTGCTAAAAGTACTACTTGATTGATTGATTGAGCCTTTTATCCTGATCTCTTTTTTTATTCATTTGAAGTTATGTATAGCTGCGTTTATAAAATATCTCTGAGTTCAGTGTGCCTCTTGGCATAGGTTTCCTCTAACATCTTCCACTGTATTCTGTCACTAGCGACTCTTCTCCAGAAAAAACCCGCTGTGAGTTTTAACTCATCTTCCCATCTCTTGCTCTGTATTCCTCTACTTCTTTGTCCATCTCTAGGGTACCAGTCTGTTATGATTTTGCTCCACTTTTTTTTGTTACTACGTAGCATGTGTCCCGTCCATCTCCACTTTTGTTGGTCTATCTTGGTAAGCACCTAGTCGGTCCTTAAGTTCTGTCACACGGTTTTTGATAGATAAAACTCAGCAATAAACTTTTTCTTATTCGTATTATACATGATTAAATAGCTTATTTTATACGAATCAAATTGCAATACAATACATTTTGAACAATTATCGCAATATGACAAACCTTGTAATTTGAGACAACCGTGAACCCAAAACACGCCGCATCTAACAGAAATACCACTTACACAAATTTAATAAAAAAACAGTGTTCCAGATGACCAACAAGGTTTTTTTTTATTTATTCTGAAACCTCGATTTTAGACCATGCTTAGCAACTAGCATTTGATTTTCCGTTAGCAATCAATTCCAACTGCTCCCATCGAGAAATTTACGTACTTTTTACGTTTTCAGAAAAACGCGTAAATTTGAGCTTGTGGGCAACAAGTACACTACGTAAAATGTGAATATGAAAATTAGTTGTTCCCAGACTTACTTATCTTATGCTTCAAAATGGAGGAGGGAGGGTTCAGGGAGGGGTTCTGACTAAAATCTCACGTAAGTTTGTAAGGTTTTAAGAATCATGGAAAAAAGATATAGTGATCCCGTCCGTGTTTTTGATTGGCTAAAAAAGTGCGAAATCTCTTAAGAAACTAGCATTTGTGTAATATGGCTTTAAGCATTTAAATCCAATAATCGTTCTAATTTATCAGTATTTCATGAGCTGTCAAACCATATATAGCATTAAATAAAAACATTCTTGGTATTATTTACTATGCGGCAAAACATTTGTGACAGAACATAAGGACCGACTAAGTATGTCCATAACCTTTGTTTTGTTTCTTATGAAGGTGTTTCGTTTCCTGTCTTGCTTCTTAATACCTATCAAGCTTCGTTCCATGGCCCTTTGGCAGTATTCTAGCATGTTTCTGTGATGTTTTGTAAGAGACCAGGTTTTACATCCATATGTGATGCATGGGAGGATGCAGGTGTTAAAGTCTTTTCTCTTGATACTGATACTGAGGTCAGTGGATTTCACAACCTCCTTATAGGAGGTTATTAAAAGTACTACTTAATCAATCGTAATGAATCGAAGGTCGTGTCGGCGTCTATGAAGTACTTATGCTTATAGAAATGAAACAGGAATCAAATCACAAGCGTATTTGCTAAATATTTAAAACTATTGTCATTATTACTCTCTATCGCATCGTCCAATCTGTTCCGCCCGCATATTACTTACTTACAATCTCATAGACTTTTACTCTTCGCGATATATCTATAGAGATGCATTTTTACACTGATTTGTGTTGTTCCAGCTGTCGGAGGTGGGAGGCGACTTTGCGGAGGAGCGCGCGGCGGCGGCGCTGGCCACCGAGCGCGCCGACGCCGAGGCGGCCGAGCGGCTGCGCATCGAGCGCGACAACCGGGACCTGCTCGCCAACAACCAGCGGCTGCAGCAGGTAATGTCGTGTCTGGATAATGTACGGCCCAGGTATCCTCGTTTACTCTCTATATGTGCATGGGTTAAAAAGAGATGGTGAAGTAGACGCGTATTATTGGGCCGTACAATATTGCGCCAGCTCGAATACCATCCTGTGCACGGTGGGACTCACCGTGGTTGAGGCGCTGGGTGCAGCTGCATGTCCCCCTATGTATACACCTAGACCTATATTAATATTAATACTAACCCTAGAATTAAGTAATATGTAATATGTTACTAACAATTTGTGGACTTTGTCCGAAATAAAATTGATTGAATTGAATTGTATTAACCGGACCCGTAGTGTCGATGATAGACCGGCACTAGCGGAGGTGGTGGCGCGGAGCTGATGGCGGCGCGGTTCTACTAGTACTGTGGGACTTTACACAATCGCAACCGATGATTAAATCTAAAAGAGATTCTGTGACAGGCTTCACAAACATAAACTTTCAACTTTGAAAAGCTTGATCACTGACAAGAGGCCTTTTATCCTGAAATATCTCAAAATCATGTTTCTAATGACCTCCTTCCTCCACCAGGCATCGGAGCGTCTCGAGTTGGAACTTCTCCACTGGCGCTCAGCCGACAACGGCGGCGCCGAGCCCTCCGACTCGGAAGGCTCGGAGGCCGACGCGACCGCCGGCAGCGACAAGTACAAGCGACGATACGAGCAAGCGCATCGGGAGCTGCAGTTGCTGCGAGCGCAGTTGCGTCGGCAGCACGAAGATGATCTCGAGCAACTCGTCACGGTTAAGAAGCAGCTTGAGAAGAAGGTGAGACTTGGTGCAAAAATGGCGTGACGCGTTGCTCGTAGTACAAGACAGGTTGCATTATTGGCGCGGCGAACGTACCTACACTACCTACAGTCAACAGCAGAAGTAGCTGAGCGGAATAACACGCTGGAAATTATCGACACGGATCCTTATTCCCTTGACATTAGAGTATGTGTGTTGATCATTTTACTCTAGGTTCGTGTGACTACTTCTGCTGCTGACTACGCCTATGCCATACATACGGCGACTGTTGGTGCAGCTACTTGCAAGGCTAATAGCGATCCTGGATTCAAATCTCGGTAAAGGCAAATACATTGCCCAAAAGTGTCTAGGGATCAAGTACGTTTTAGAGTATTGCTGCAATTAAGGTTTGTTATAGTAAAATAACTCTTTTACTCTTTTATTCTGGACCTTCAAACCTTAATTACTTCGGTATTGCTATTATCGCCACGGTTGGATGGGCTGGGATTGCAGCGATTGTAGTATGATAAAAAGCTAAAAATTTACCTGATCCCTAGACAATTTTTGGCTGTGTATATGTGTGATGTGATGGGCATTTGTTCCTGAGTCATGGATGTTTGAGTAAATTGCACACACAAGCAAATATTGAGTTAACAGATGAATTTATAACCTTTAACTACCCCATGACAAATGTGCTGCCTCCGGTCACCGCCCCCTTGGCGACTGAGGAATGAACATATTTGAAATATAATAAATCACAGCGTTCCAATGTAAAACGAGGTCACGCTACTGATATGAATATGACTATTAATAACGACGCAATCGATTTAAAAATGCAATTCAGTAAAAATCATTGACTGGCATTACTTCTCTACTCATACTAAATATCAGTCAGTTCTATAATTTTCTTTATAATACTACGTGTGGCCCAATGTAGGTCATAGCGTGAACTGAGTTATCTCGCCCAAAACCTATCTCAAGATCATCCTTGGCGCGACGTGTGATATTCGTGATAGTGAAGTTTCCGATACCATCTTTGATAGTGCGTGTGCGGTTTGTAGCGGTCGTGGGTTATTTTCTAACCATTATTTACGGGCAATGGACGAGGTCAGTGCACTTTGATAAAGTAATTTTCTTACGATTACATGTGTACCTATGTGAATTTATCACCGCGCATCTTGACCACAATTCTTGGCGTCCGGCCAGATAGTTGATTTTTCGTAAGAATCTTATCGATGTTTACATTTCGCTGAAATTAAAACATATTAGTGGAACATTCAAGATTATTTAGGATAGAAGCTGTTTCAATAAAAAAAGGCGAAAATATCGTTTTGTTTACGACTTAATGCGGGCGCACGAAAGTGACTTTCCTTTATTTTAATTCTCATTTATGCATTTATTGCTCGCACTCAGAGTAGTATTTTTGTGCAGTATTTATATTACCTACAAATGCAATTGACGACCTCTGTAGCCTAGTTGGCAGTGACCCTGCTTATGAAGCCGGAGGTCCCGGGTTCGAATCCTGGCAAGGGTATTTATTTGTGTGATGAGCACGAATATTTGTTCCGAGTCATGGATGTTTTCTATGTATTGAATTAATATAATATATTGAATTAATATATATATCGTCGTCTAGTACCCATAGTACAAGCTTAGCTTAGTTTGGGACTAGGTCGATTTGTGTATGCATGCCCCATTTTTTTATTTTATTGTTATGATTACTCAGTTTTGCACCTGCAGCAGATTTATGTCAACGTCTTTATTATTTAGCCAATGCTCTTGAAGATCATTTGGAACCTTGTCCGCGTATCTACTACTGCTGACTGGTCATCCAAGATTTCTGAATATTTACTTTCATTACAGGTGCAAGATGCGTACGAAGAAGTGGAAGAGCAGAGAGCCGTGGCGGCGCAGTGGAAACGCAAACTGCAGAAGCTGACCAACGACATGGCCGATCTACGGTCACTGCTTGACGAACAGGTAACCTGTCATGACATGAACTCACTAGAGGATCCAGGGAAGGGCTAAGGGGCTAAATATTACAAAATGAGTCAATGTTTACTTAGCAGGAACGAAAAAAAATTCGGTAACTTTTTGAGCAATGGACGGAATCCAGAGGTCGAGGGATCAAGTCGCACTTGTGGTAAATAATTTTTCAGTATGATCGGAATACAATAGGGGTTTAGACACTAAATAATCAATAATGTTGCATTTTCTCGAAAAAGGATTAAAAATGTAGTCAAATGAAGAAAAAAGCAACACAAGAGGTTAAATAATCACAAAGTTATAGTGTCCAAAGTTTTAAGAGGGGGTATGTTCGGTCCCTTTTCCGCAAAACGCACCTTCATATGAAACGATAGTCATTTATCATGACGCTACACGATCGTGACGTCACGATCCCGGAGCGTTGTCTCTCTCTGACAAGCAACATTAAAACGGTTGTAGCTTCGTAATTTTTTGAGATATTCGAATTGGATTTTTGTCATTAGGCATATTTTTTTGCCTTCTTTCTTTTGAAGTAATAATAAATTTGGAGTCTACACCCCTATTCACTAGAGTTGACTAGAGGATCCAGGGTAGGGGGACAGGCTAAAATAGTAGATTGTATTACTAGGGAGCAAAATGATATATTGTAACGAGGGTGACTGATTGAATCCAGAACGAGTAGCGTAGCGAGAGATTCTAACGTGGAATCCTGAGCGTAGTGAAGGATTCAACCAACGACGCCCGAGATATAAATAATTTTGCGCCCGCGTAATACACTCTTCTTTTCACTCCTTCCATGATAATTAAAAACACGATAATTTTTACCTAAGAACAAAGTTTAATATAAGTAGGTATTTCAAAAGAATATGGCTTTGTTATTGACGTTTTTTTGACGTTTGCTGCTTCCATTTTAAAAATTCCGGTGTTAACGTATAATTTTCAGTTGAACTGGATGAATTCATCATCTTAAATTGAAAATATTAGTATAGGAAATGCTTTTACGTGCTAGTCATTAGTCACGACGGTTTTTTATTATATAAAAAATACGGACTTCTTGTTACGGCTTTTTGTTCCATGGTCTTAAACTTTTTATACTTAATATATTCATATTTATTAGTAATCATATTATACATATCAAATAAACATTGTTTGAAATAACACGTAGCTCTGCTATTAGAAAGTAGTAGGTATCTATAAATCCATATTTTTATTTATTAAGCATATTATTATCTGTTCCGTTCGATATCCGGGATCCATAACTAGAGAGGGCGCCACTGCGCACGTTCGAACGTAGCCGTTTGCGTCAAACTGTCACTCCACGTCATCGCTGTGACGTCACAACCGCCTTCGCCAACCTGTCAACTCTAGAACCAGCGCCCGTGCGCCCGCCGCCATATTGGCTTTCTCATTGTTGCGTCGTCTGCCGTACAGATCGGACGTACCGTAGCTATTTTTGCAACAAGGAATCTTAAATCTCGATTCTTAACATCGGATAGTTTTATTTTGTCTAGAGGGAGTCCTAAATAGTATAAAAGTTATGGAAAGCGAATCGCGAGTGATATCTTTTCTATCGGACTACCCTCTTTTGTAAATTTTTTACTTCGTTGTTCGCGAGTGCTTTGGAATCGCATTTTGAGCAACGAGAGTCGCTCCACGTCGAAGGAGAATGAACGCGCTTCGCGATCATGCGGAGGATGGATGGCATCGGAGCCCGAAAGCGGCCGCGAGTCTCGCCTTCGTGGGCGCGTGCGCTCGTCGATCACATTGTCGGGCCCGGAATGGAGGTTTGAATATCTTTCGAATCGATCGGTGAGTCAGTTACATAACAATATCCTAGGTGCCCCGCGTGCCGCCGTCGGCGCGGCGGGGCAGATCGCCGGCCCCCGCACGCCACGTGCTGGCCCCCGCGCGCGCTATGGGGCTCCCGCGCGGCACGTGCTGCCCCCCGCGCGCCACGTGCAGGCCACCTCGCGCGCTATGGGGCTCCCGCGCGCCACGTGCCGGCCCCCACGTGCGCTATGGGGCTCCCGCGCGCCACGTGCTGCCCCCCGCGCGCCACGTGCAGGCCACCGCGCGCGCTATGGGGCTCCCGCGCGCCACGTGCCGGCCCCCACGTGCGCTATGGGGCTCCCGCGCGCCACGTGCTGCCCCCCGCGCGCCACGTGCAGGCCACCGCGCGCGCTATGGGGCTCCCGCGCGCCACGTGCCGGCCCCCACGTGCGCTATGGGGCTTCCGCGCGCCACGTGCTGCCCCCCGCGCGCCACGTGGCGGCACCCCCGCCGCGACGGCGCTTGCTTCTGTGGTGGAGCCAATCGTTATGCTGAAATAGTGGTATCCGGCACGATGCCGCCACCGGCAACGACCTTCTTACCCTGGTGCCGTCCGCCTCAATGGCGCCACCCCTTATCTGGTGCCGTCCGCCTCAATGGCGCCACCTCCTACCATAGGCCGTCCGCCACGATGGCGACGCCGATCGCGATGGCGCTGCCCGCCGCTGGCTCTGTCGCCACGGTGGTGCCGTCCGCCACGGCGGTGCCGTCCGCCACGGAGGCGTTGCCCGCCATGCTGGTTCTGCCTGCCACGGCGGTGTTGTCTGCCACGGTGGTGCAGCCCGCCACAGCAATGCTGTCCACTACGCCGGACGCTCGCCACAACGATGCAGTGCGCCACGCTGGCGCAGCCCGCCACGGCGGTGCTGTCCACTACGCCGGACGCTCGCCACAACGATGCAGTGCGCCACGCTGGCGCAGCCCGCCACGGCGGTGCTGTCCACTACGCCGGACGCTCGCCACAACGATGCAGTACGCCACGCTGGCGCTATCTACCACGGCGGTGCTGTCCGCCACGCTGGCGCTGCCCCCACGGCGATGCTGTACACCACGCTGGCGCTACCCGCCACCTCGGTGCTGTAGGCCACGCTAGCGCTGCCGGCCACAAAGATGCCGTACGCCACGCTGAAGCTGTCCGCCACAGTGGCGTTGCCCGTTATATGGGCGTTGTCCGCCTCGCTGGTGCTCTCTACCACGGCGGTGCTGTACGCCACGCTGAAGCTGTCCCCCACGCTTGCGCTGTCTGCCACTGCTGGCGCTGCCCGCCACTGCTGGCGCTGCCCGCCACTGCTGGCGCTGCCCGCCAATGCTGGCGCTGCCCGCCACTGCTGGCGCTGCCCGCCACTGCTGGCGCTGCCCGCCACTGCTGGCGCTGCCCGCCACTGCTGGCGCTGTCCGGCATGCTGGCGCTGCCCGCCACTGCTGGCGCTGCCCGCCACTGCTGGCGCTGTCCGGCATGCTGGCGCTGCCCGCCACTGCTGGCGCTGCCCGCCACGGCTGGCGCTGCCCGCCACTGCTGGCGCTGCCCGCCACTGCTGGCGCTGCCTGCCACTGCTGGCGCTGCCCGCCACTGCCGGCGCTGCCCGCCACTGCTGGCGCTGCCCACCACTGCTGGCGCTGTCCGGCATGCTGGCGCTGCCCGCCACTGCTGGCGCTGCCCGCCACGGCTGGCGCTGCCCGCCACTGCTGGCGCTGCCCGCCACTGCTGGCGCTGCCTGCCACTGCCGGCGCTGCCCGCCACTGCCGGCGCTGCCCGCCACTGCCGGCGCTGCCCGCCACTGATGGCGCTGCCCGCCACTGCTGGCGCTGCCCGATATGCTGGCGCTGTCCGCCATGGCGGTGCTATCCGCCACGGTAACACTGTCGGCCACGCTGGCGCTGTTCGCCAATGCCGCGCTGTCTGCCACGCTACTCTGGCGCTGCCCGCCACGATGGTAACGCCCGCCGTCCGGAGTCCGCTACATCGATACAGGAGAACTACTTACGTCTCTGGGCTTCACAGAGGTAATCAACGAGGAGCTGCGTGACTTCCCCGGCGTTCTTGCGCGAGCGAGCGACCCAGTAGCTGCAGAGTGTCGGGGTACAACCTAACACTCAGAATGAAGCCCTAAAATCTCAATTATATCCAATTGGTCCAGTACGCCGCAGGCTCTAATCTACTTGGTAATCAATCAAATTACAAGGTCCCGCAGTTTGTCTCGGAAAAACGTACCGTGCGGTCGGAGGACTCGATATGAGATTCGTTAAAAAGTAAGATGGGGTCTCCGACCTCTGAATATATATTTCTCAACCCTGTCAAACAATCCTGGAACAGGTGGAGAATGGACGGCATCGGCAAGGTAGGCAAACAGATTTCACATCGTCTCTTAGCTCGCTCTCGCTGTCCCGCTCAGGTTCTGCTCTATAAAGACAAACCTTTCGCAGAGGCCTAATAAACAAAAATTGGGACAAAACCACTTGCCGCTCCGAAGCGAGCCCGAGATTCCGCGCTCAAGGAGAAGGGATCGGAAATAAATACCTCAATTCGGATAAGCCACTATAGATAATAACTTCCGTGAATGTCTTTCCAGTTTAGCATAGACTTGAAGGCACCGAAAATCGTCTTAGATTCCAGATCAGTAACGATTTTATTTTGTTCAAAAACCCTATTGATCGTGTTATGCTATCTATCTTGCACAAGTTTGTACACTGCCATATCCCTATACAGCCGTGACACATAAAATCTCTTCAAATAAGCTTTTTGTGCATGTACTTATAAATTATTCGTGACTATTTCAAAGAAATTACAGCCATTTGCTTTTCTTGTTGTCCCAGAGCCTTCTGGTGACAGTCTATATGAATGACGTCCTTGATATGATACAAACCTAAAAATCATGGTCCATGTCTTTGAGTAGACATTGCCTAAATTAAGGGCCATAAAGTTCAAGTGCTTGGTAGGATTCCTACTCCGCCGTATAAACGCCTCCTGTTTTTATAATAGTATGCCATAAAAACTTTGTATACTAGCTAGCAAGCCCTTAACTAGTAGCCACGGGAAAAAAACGACTCCTTTGTTTTTTGGCCCCAAGCAAACCGACCTGTCGTACCCGTCGGAAAAGGTAAACACCATACGGCGCGATATATGCCTGTCTCGTGTTAGACGGTCTCATACTGGAAGGGATCGTCTCAATTTTACAATCTTTACGACCCACGGAGGAAGGTTGCATTGCCACACTCTCTGACTATACCTGCAAGACTCCGAGGAGCGCAATGCACCCTCCCAACCAACCTCGTCTCCCTTCTACTGTACAAGATACCGTAGTTGACCAGCATAACAGACCCGCATTTAACCGTAAGTGAGAAAGACTAACTATGTTGTTGTGTTACAAACTGACAACCGGTGGGTGGTGGCATGGATGCCTTTCCCTGCTGCAGACTGCTGGCAGGAAAGAACTATCTACGGGAAACACTGGTCCCATACTACTTGCCAGGTCAGTAGTGCTCAGAAACCACCGGCAAGAAATGTTCGTCCGCTGGGGTGTCTCGCCCATCGACCCACACACACACACACTTTGTGGCGATACTTCTCGATCGACTCGCAAGTCTCGAGCGCCTACTGTCACGACGTCACCAACAGATATCGGTGTTACGGAATGACCTACACCCACCTTCCAGACTCCTGCTCCGCGCTCCACATCACGCTCCACGCTGGGCCTCTTCAGCATGATGACGCGCAAGTGGGGCAGTCTCTTCTGTTGGGCAGACCTGAAGAGGCAAGCCGTAGCGGAGCCGATGAAGGTTCACAATGTGCAGGCGTTCCTGAGTGACACGGCCACTATCCGCCCGCCGGGTGGGACGTGACGACACCAGGCTGGTCGGAACAGAGAAGACTCCTCCGAGCGTCACACGCCAGCTCACTTATTACCGCACGCATACACGCCTGTATGACTAAATGGCCGTCATGGCGTGCCAGGTACAAGATCGACAGCCAGGTACCTCGTCCCATGCGCACTTTTTCTGTCGAATGTGTTCGCGTACTGCATTCAGTACAAATTATTATTTCTGTTCAGTCAAATTGACAAATCTTGCTCTATACCCGAAGTCTGGTCCTAAATAAGATAATTTTATCAACAGACTTATTGAAAGCTCTAGACAAAAATCATTAACCCAGTGTTCTGGATATATATATACTTATAACGATTTCGGAAGGTGTAAAACTTCAATAATCTGCACTAATTTAGTCGAATCAACTATTGTACCGTCCAAGCCAAGCTTATTGGAGACGGGATTTAAAGTACATATACATATACTTTCTCTTCTCTTGGTCTTCAGACAGAATCGGGCCTTCAAGTAACGTCTGACTAACTTTTCGACCCGTGGTATCGTCGTTAAAACTGGATGGAAAACTATCCAATTAACGATATTTATTACAAAAGCTATTTGGCACCTAAAATCTACTCTTAGACGTTTATCTCGAATCTATTTAATGTCTAATGTTTAGTGCCCGTTAGAAATCTAACGCTAATCCAATAGTTCTCTTTTGTAGGAAAATTGTTTTTCTACCTACGCGTTGGCGCCCGCTGACCCGCCACCAGGAGATAATAAACAGATCTCAAGTTATGGATCCCGGATATCGAACGGAACAGATAATATGAAATTTTACCTTCCAATAAAATTATTATTATCTTTCCTGAGATATCCGGGATCCAATTAATGGCTTCCTGGGGGCTACCAACGGCATTTCCTCCGCAACAATGAGAAAGCCAATATGGCGGCGGGCGCACGGGCGCTGGTTCTAGAGTTGACAGGTTGGCGAAGGCGGTTGTGACGTCACAGCGATGACGTGGAGTGACAGTTTGACGCAAACGGCTACGTTCGAACGTGCGCAGTGGCGCCCTCTCTAGTTATGGATCCCGGATATCTCAGGAAAGATAATAATAATTTTATTGGAAGGTAAAATTTCATATTAATATTCAAAAGCGTTCAAGGAAAACAATATAAGAGACGCTCCTAGAACAAAACAGCCCGGTAGGTATTTAAAAAACACTCAATAAAAGTGTCTCCTTAAACACGCTACTGAAATAACATATTGTCTCTGGCCTCGCCTCGCTCAGGCCCACAGATTTTTTTAAATAATGTTTTTAATGCTTTCTTCTCTATGTGGTCTATGACTAGCGCGCAGTATGACTAGGACAAAAAAGATAAATTGAAAAAAATATAATATGCATAGGGATCCAAAACAAGTTTTGCTCCCTATAAACGGGCTAGAAAAGTTTGAATTTGTTTGTTTTTCGAATAGAAGGAGTGAAAAATACAATGCGTCAATGTTTATTAAGCAGAAACGTCTGCTAACGAAATTATATTCCGATCAAAGTGAAAATTTTACTGACGGTGACTCAGTTGGTTTAGAGCAATAGACGGAATCCAGAGGGCGAGGGTTCAAATCCCACTCGTATTCAATAATTTTTCAGTATGATCGGAATACAATTGAGTCGTATTACTCACCAAGCATCTGAGGTGCCATAAATAATCGCAAGATATTCTTATCAGTGGATTTGCAACCAAGATTATGATTTCTTTGGATCATAATATGTACAGTTGTTATCGAAGATATGTAGGTATTTTATACCTTAGTACAAAGCAATTAGGTGTAAAATTGAAAACATATCTTTGACGTGGACTCATGGTTATAATAGGAAATTCACAGAGGACACTAGGAATTTCTGGAGTCATTTCATATGCAGCATAGACTATTTATAATTTGTGTTGACTAGCATATAACTACATGACTAATTTATACGATTTTATAATGTGTAGCTATTGCGCTCTCTGCGCATATAATGTGTAGCTATTGCGTTCTCTGCGCATATAAATACTGTGTCTGATTCCGTAGAATATTGTATCGTTGCCTATTACACATCTTATCATACATAATATTATACATCATATTAAACTTATTTAACAAATATCATTTGATATTTAATAGTAGTGTTTTGGTGAAGGAAAACATCGCGAGGAAACCGATCTATTCCCAAAAAGGTCTAGTTTTCCGTTTGGGTCAGAAGTCGCTTTCGTAGAACTAGTGCCTACACCAAATATTGGGATTAAGTGCCAAAGTGGACCGCGGGCTCTTCTAGGATGCAACCGGGAAAATCGCTACGAGGATGATGTGTCCATTATACATCTGACTTGGATGGTGACATGAACTTTCTCATATAAAATGATTGGGTACTTCCCTTAGTAAAAAATATATAATTATATTTAGTCCGTCAGTTATATCAACAAATATTGGACACATATTTTTAATTTTGTCAATTCAACAACAAATGATGAAGATATATGCCAATAAAGTTCCGCGTGACGTCACATTATGCCAATATAAAACCGGCCAAGTGCGAGTTGAACTCGCGCACGAAGGGTTCCGTACTATTATCTATAAAAACGGCAAAATAATCACGTTTGTTGTATGGGAGCCCCCCTTAAAAAAAATTTTTTTTTTTAGTATTTGTTGTTATAGCGGCAACAGAAATACATAATCTGTGAAAATTTCGACTCTCTAGCTATCACGGTTCTTGAGATACAGCCTGGTGACAGACAGACGGACGGACGGACGGACGGACAGCGAAGTCTTAATAGGGTCCCGTTTTACTGTTTGAGTACGGAACCCTAAAAAAGTGCACCATAATGTGACGTCACGCGGAACTTTAACGGGCTATATCTCAATATTTTTTTTTGTTTGATTGACAAAATAATCGAACTGACGGACTAATTAGTTTTTTTTAGGAAAGTAGTCTATTGGAAGTATTCATATAACTGGTGTTTGTCAACAGACATGCCGCAACAACCTGCTCGAGAAGCGACAGCGCAAGTTCGACGCCGAGCTGCACGGCGCGCAAGAAGAACTCAAGCGAGAACGCGCCGCCAAGGAGCGCCTCTCGAGGGAGCGCGACCTCGCGCACGCCGACAAGTACGCGCTCGAGCAGAGCATCTCTGTGAGTACACGCACCTTTTTTTTTTCTTTTTGTTTTTTTTTATACTACAACGGTGGCAAGCAAGCTTACGGCCTGCCTGATGTTCAGCTGGTACCGTCGCCTATGGACAATTGTGACTCCAGAAGAATCACAAGCGCGTTGCCGACCATTTATTCACTTGAGGATTCGCTGTGTTGGCAGATAGAGACATGCAGGTCCCTCACTCCCAACACAACGCACCCTAGGGAGCTCTGGCGACCTTACTCACCACCAGGAACACAACACCACATGCGTCATAGCATGCAATAATATAGCAGCACTACAAAGCAGTGGTGCTATTATGGCTGCGGTCTTCTGTAAGGTGGAGGTACTTCCCCAGTTGGGCTGCTCCATATACGAGCGAGATGACATTCCGCTGTGCCCTACCTCTCTTTAGAACCTGACTGTTGCTTTCAGACGAACCCAGTAAAGCGACCGGAATGTGTGGTGGGAGAGTAGCCTGGCCTGAGGAGAACCCAGAGGAACCCCAGGCACGACCACGCGGACGAGTACACTCATGGCCGTATTCATAAACGTTCATCAAGCCTATTTTAGCTAAAATGACGTTAAAATTAGTTTGTCTTTATCTGTCACTTTGACATTTGTGTTCGTATGAAAGGGATAACACACATTTTATTTGACAGAGGCATTTTAAGTATTATGATTAATGGGGTTTGTTTTAAGCAATCCGGCTTAGTACCCGTGCGCTATTTATGTGATTCGTCGTGTCGTGACTATTCAGGACCGAACATCTCTCGGGGCCGATTTTTGACTTTCGAGCGCTCGAAAATTACATACGAGTAAGCACGATTGTAGTGTCAAAATTCTAGGCACTTACCTACTTAGTACCGGATATAATTGAATACGAGTGGTCAATATCACAAGTTTTTCAATTTTCTATTGCTATTTTAAAATAGCAGATCATCGTTTATGACAGTTTTAGAATGTATTTTTACCATTTACATGATACAAACTTATTTTTAACCAAAATTATATTTCACAGGAAGCTCGGCTAGAACTCGAGCTGAAAGAAGAACGCCTATCGGCGGCGCAGCGCGAGTTAGAAGAAAGAGGTGGTGGCGGCGACGAGGTGGCAGCCCTGAGGAGGACCAGGGCCGAGCTCGAGCGTCGCGTGAGGGACCAGGAGGAGGAACTGGACGACCTCGCGGGACAGATACAGGTCAGTCCCTTAACATTCGGTGCCAGCAGTCCGCTAGGTAGCGCTTTCCATGGACTAGAGAGGATGACTTCGCGAGGCAGATACAGGTCAGTCCCTTAACATTCGGTGCCAGCAGTCCGCTAGGTAGCGCTTTCCATGGACTAGAGAGGATGACTTCGCGAGGCAGATACAGGTCAGTCCCTTAACATTCGGTGCCAGCAGTCCGCTAGGTAGCGCTTTCCATGGACTAGAGAGGATGACTTCGCGAGGCAGATACAGGTCAGTCCCTTAACATTCGGTGCCAGCAGTCCGCTAGGTAGCGCTTTCCATGGACTAGAGAGGATGACTTCGCGAGGCAGATACAGGTCAGTCCCTTAACATTCGGTGCCAGCAGTCCGCTAGGTAGCGCTTTCCATGGACTAGAGAGGATGACTTCGCGAGGCAGATACAGGTCAGTCCCTTAACATTCGGTGCCAGCAGTCCGCTAGGTAGCGCTTTCCATGGACTAGAGAGGATGACTTCGCGAGGCAGATACAGGTCAGTCCCTTAACATTCGGTGCCAGCAGTCCGCTAGGTAGCGCTTTCCATGGACTAGAGAGGATGACTTCGCGAGGCATATACAGGTCAGTCCCTTAACATTCGGTGCCAGCAGTCCGCTAGGTAGCGCTTTCCATGGACTAGAGAGGATGACTTCGCGAGGCAGATACAGGTCAGTCCCTTAACATTCGGTGCCAGCAGTCCGCTAGGTAGCGCTTTCCATGGACTAGAGAGGGTGACTTCGCGAGGCAGATACAGGTCAGTCCCTTAACATTCGGTGCCAGCAGTCCGCTAGGTAGCGCTTTCCATGGACTAGAGAGGATGACTTCGCGAGGCAGATACAGGTCAGTCCCTTAACATTCAGTGCCAGCAGTCCGCTGGGTAGCGCTTTCCATGGACTAGAGAGGATGACTTCGCGGGACAGATACAGGTCAGTCCCTTAACATTCGGTGCCAGCAGTCCGCTAGGTAGCGCTTTCCATGGACTAGAGAGGATGACTTCGCGGGACAGATACAGGTCAGTCCCTTAACATTCGGTGCCAGCAGTCCGCTAGGTAGCGCTTTCCATGGACTAGAGAGGATGACTTCGCGGGACAGATACAGGTCAGTCCCTTAACATTCGGTGCCAGCAGTCCGCTAGGTAGCGCTTTCCATGGACTAGAGAGGATGACTTCGCGGGACCTATACAGGTCAGTCCCTTAACATTCGGTGCCAGCAGTCCGCTAGGTAGCGCTTTCCATGGACTAGAGAGGATGACTTCGCGAGGCAGATACAGGTCAGTCCCTTAACATTCGGTGCCAGCAGTCCGCTAGGTAGCGCTTTCCATGGACTAGAGAGGATGACTTCGCGAGGCAGATACAGGTCAGTCCCTTAACATTCGGTGCCAGCAGTCCGCTAGGTAGCGCTTTCCATTGACTAGAGAGGATGACTTCGCGAGGCAGATACAGGTCAGTCCCTTGACATTCGGTGCCAGCAGTCCGCTAGGTAGCGCTTTCCATGGACTAGAGAGGATGACTTCGCGAGGCAGATACAGGTCAGTCCCTTAACATTCGCTGCCAGCAGTCCGCTAGGTTGCGCTTTCCATGGACTAGAGAGGATGACTTCGCGAGGCAGATACAGGTCAGTCCCTTAACATTCGGTGCCAGCAGTCCGCTAGGTAGCGCTTTCCATGGACTAGAGAGGATGACTTCGCGAGGCAGATACAGGTCAGTCCCTTAACATTCGGTGCCAGCAGTCCGCTAGGTAGCGCTTTCCATGGACTAGAGAGGATGACTTCGCGAGGCAGATACAGGTCCAAGCGCAATAGAAAGCTATGGCAAAACCGAGATCAGCATAAGCTAAAGCGCAATGCCAAAAACTATGAGGCGTGCCTGTGGGGCATCTTTAATCTTGTGAACAGATGATGAAGATGTGACGAGCTCAACACCAAGTAACTGACTAAGATACAATCTAGTAACCCCTTGCAACCGCGTTTGTAGAGTTGAGCCGTCAACTGTTAGGATGACTTATGACCAGAGGTCGCACTTTTGTGATAAATTGTTAAAATTCTCGGAACCTTATCCATTTTATGCTAACAATGACGCCAAAAGTCCGACCCCTGCTTATGTCTCTCTAGTTTCGAACCATGAATCAGCGTATTTATTACCGTCGTTTCTATTATTTTCCAGCTGCTGGAAAGTTCGAAGTTGCGTCTGGAGATGCTCCTAGAGCAGCAGCGCAAGGAAGCGAGGTTAGAGGCGGCCGCGCGCGACGACGAAATGGAGGAGACCCGCGCCAACGCGGCTAAGAAGCTTAAGAGTAAGTCGTTGTACATTTCCAGTTGGTTATCAACCTAACTTTCTTCTATTAAAGCGTAATGCGACCATGGTTATGATTGAGTGTATGGTTAAGTGACACAGGTTAAATTTTACTCAAATTGTGTGTCGCATAAAGTAAGGTGTTTTTAAATTTAGCACTTAATTTTGTATAACTTTAAGCGACATGAAAGTCATCAGATCGTCGTGAAACCTGGCTCAAACGACGGAGAAAAAAACGCTGATTTCAACGTATATGTAACTCTATTTTGACCAAAATGTCGCTTCAGTGGTTTTGCCTTTCCACCGTCGTATGTAAAATTTTAATGTTATTGCAGTGAAGAAAAAATGGATGCTCTTAGATCATGGAAAATCGTGACGTAACTTGTGTTTACCTTGAAACTCATAGTAATATTTTGTTTCAGTACTGGAATCCCAACTAGAATCGGAGCATTCTGAGCGAAGCCTACTCCTGCGTGAACGTCACGAGCTGGAGCGACGACTGGCGGCGCTCGAGGAGAGCGCTCGCGCCGAGAATATCGAACAGACGCAGCTCGTACAGCGGTTGAAGAGGTACGTACCTTAAATACAGCCTAAGGGCGGATACATACGGCGACTGTTTGCAGCGCTACCAACACGATTCAGTATCGATGTCGGCGGCCGATCGTAAAATCCGGCAGACCACGAAATTCCTAGGCGTATCGTGAATCGCCGCCATTTCATGATTTGGCTAAATGACGTCCGCCATATCATTCAAAACTTAACGTCGATTTGTCTAATGACGTTTAGGCAGATCATGAAATTCCTAGGCATATCATGAAACGCCGCCATATCGTTCAATACTCGCCGTTATACGTAAGTAGGGTTTGCAAACAAGCTATTCCGCTCTTTTATAAAAAAAAATAACCTCGAAGACGCTTTCGTCTTCAAACCTATCCGCGATCCGAGTCGGTTTTGCCACTAAATCGATCTGCCGTATTTTTTATCAGGCACATCATGATATGCCTGGTCAACGTTTAGCCAAATGGCGGCGTATCATGAAATTAAATGGCGGCGTATCATGAAATACCGGCGTTTCACGATATGCCTAGGAATTTCGTGATCTGCCGGATTTTTACGAAGTGCCCGGTATAGAGCTAGGAATATCGACGAATGCGTTGCTCTAATCGATCTGCCGTATTTTTTATCAGGCACATCATGATATGCCTGATCAACTATTAGCCAAATCATGAATTGGCGGCGTTTCACGATATGCCTAGAAATTTCTTGATCTGCCGGATTTTACAATAGGCCGCCGACATCGATACAGGTGATCTACATATTGCTAATGTCACGTATAAACCTTAAATTCCATGTGTCTCCGCAGGGACCTGAAGCGGTATCGCGCTTTACTACGAGACGCGCAGACCATGTTGGAGCAGAAAGAGAAGGAGGGCGGCGCCAAGACCCAGATCCGACAGCTCAAGAACCAGGTAGGTATTGTTCAGTCACGGACTTTAATTGTTGAGCCATTAAGAGCTCACTTTATACTGGACACTTCAAAGCTTACTTAGATAACCAAAATTAGTTGACACCTAAATGGCTCAACAATTAAAGTCCGTGTATGTAAACTTGTGTTCGACCGGTTTTGCTTTCGGTTTTTCTATATACAAAAAGATATACTGCTACATATTCAATACATACTATTATTATGTGCATGGATTTTAGTCGAATTCTTGTTTGAGCAGGTGCTTACGCAATATCCGCTAGAAAGCAAACTTGCTTGCGTTTTCATTATATTTTAATAACAAAATCTAAACAAATGTATTTCAACAGGTTGAGGACCTGGAGCTAGCGCTCCGCGCGGCGACGAAGGCGAAGCAGACCGCGGAAGCCGAGGCGGGCGAAGTTAGCGCCGCGCTCGAGGAGGCGGGACGCGCGCGGAACGAGGCGGCAGAGAGAGCGCTCACAGCTGCGCGGGACGCGGCCGCCGCGCGCGCAGCGCTCGACGACGCGGAGGAGGAGGCTGCTGAGGTAAGTTAGCGCCGCGCTCGAGGAGGCGGGCGGGACGAGCGCGGAACGAGGCGGCAGAGAGAGCGCTCACAGCTGCGCGGGACGCGGCCGCCGCGCGCGCAGCGCTCGACGACGCGGAGGAGGAGGCTGCTGAGGTAAGTTAGCGCCGCGCTCGAGGAGGCGGGCGGGACGAGCGCGGAACGAGGCGGCAGAGAGAGCGCTCACAGCTGCGCGGGATGCGGCTGCCGCGCGCGCAGCGCTCGACGACGCGGAGGAGGAGGCTGCTGAGGTAAGTTAGCGCCGCGCTCGAGGAGGCGGGACGCGCGCGGAACGAGGCGGCAGAGAGAGCGCTCACAGCTGCGCGGGACGCGGCCGCCGCGCGCGCAGCGCTCGACGACGCGGAGGAGGAGGCTGCTGAGGTAAGTTAGCGCCGCGCTCGAGGAGGCGGGCGGGACGAGCGCGGAACGAGGCGGCAGAGAGAGCGCTCACAGCTGCGCGGGATGCGGCTGCCGCGCGCGCAGCGCTCGACGACGCGGAGGAGGAGGCTGCTGAGGTAAGTTAGCGCCGCGCTCGAGGAGGCGGGACGCGCGCGGAACGAGGCGGCAGAGAGAGCGCTCACAGCTGCGCGGGACGCGGCCGCCGCGCGCGCAGCGCTCGACGACGCGGAGGAGGAGGCTGCTGAGGTAAGTTAGCGCCGCGCTCGAGGAGGCGGGACGCGCGCGGAACGAGGCGGCAGAGAGAGCGCTCACAGCTGCGCGGGACGCGGCCGCCGCGCGCGCAGCGCTCGACGACGCGGAGGAGGAGGCTGCTGAGGTAAGTTAGCGCCGCGCTTGAGGAGGCGGGCGGGACGAGCGCGGAACGAGGCGGCAGAGAGAGCGCTCACAGCTGCGCGGGATGCGGCTGCCGCGCGCGCAGCGCTCGACGACGCGGAGGAGGAGGCTGCTGAGGTAAGTTAGCGCCGCGCTCGAGGAGGCGGGACGCGCGCGGAACGAGGCGGCAGAGAGAGCGCTCACAGCTGCGCGGGACGCGGCCGCCGCGCGCGCAGCGCTCGACGACGCGGAGGAGGAGGCTGCTGAGGTAAGTTAGCGCCGCGCTCGAGGAGGCGGGACGCGCGCGGAACGAGGCGGCAGAGAGAGCGCTCACAGCTGCGCGGGACGCGGCCGCCGCGCGCGCAGCGCTCGACGACGCGGAGGAGGAGGCTGCTGAGGTAAGTTAGCGCCGCGCTCGAGGAGGCGGGACGCGCGCGGAACGAGGCGGCAGAGAGAGCGCTCACAGCTGCGCGGGACGCGGCCGCCGCGCGCGCAGCGCTCGACGACGCGGCGGTGGAGGCTGCTGAGGTAAGTTAGCGCCGCGCTCGAGGAGGCGGGACGCGCGCGGAACGAGGCGGCAGAGAGAGCGCTCACAACTGCGCGGGACGCGGCCGCCGCGCGCGCAGCGCTCGACGACGCGGAGGAGGAGGCTGCTGAGGTAAGTTAGCGCCGCGCTCGAGGAGGCGGGACGCGCGCGGAACGAGGCGGCAGAGAGAGCGCTCACAGCTGCGCGGGACGTGGCCGCCGCGCGCGCAGCGCTCGACGACGCGGAGGAGGAGGCTGCTGAGGTAAGTTAGCGCCGCGCTCGAGGAGGCGGGACGCGCGCGGAACGAGGTGGCAGAGAGAGCGCTCACAGCTGCGCGGGACGTGGCCGCCGCGCGCGCAGCGCTCGACGACGCGGAGGAGGAGGCTGCTGAGGTAAGTTAGCGCCGCGCTCGAGGAGGCGGGACGCGCGCGGAACGAGGCGGCAGAGAGAGCGCTCACAGCTGCGCGGGACGTGGCCGCCGCGCGCGCAGCGCTCGACGACGCGGAGGAGGAGGCTGCTGAGGTAAGTTAGCGCCGCGCTCGAGGAGGCGGGACGCGCGCGGAACGAGGCGGCAGAGAGAGCGCTCACAGCTGCGCGGGACGTGGCCGCCGCGCGCGCAGCGCTCGACGACGCGGAGGAGGAGGCTGCTGAGGTAAGTTAGCGCCGCGCTCGAGGAGGCGGGACGCGCGCGGAACGAGGCGGCAGAGAGAGCGCTCACAGCTGCGCGGGACGTGGCCGCCGCGCGCGCAGCGCTCGACGACGCGGAGGAGGAGGCTGCTGAGGTAAGTTAGCGCCGCGCTCGAGGAGGCGGGACGCGCGCGGAACGAGGCGGCAGAGAGAGCGCTCACAGCTGCGCGGGACGTGGCCGCCGCGCGCGCAGCGCTCGACGACGCGGAGGAGGAGGCTGCTGAGGTAAGTTAGCGCCGCGCTCGAGGAGGCGGGACGCGCGCGGAACGAGGCGGCAGAGAGAGCGCTCACAGCTGCGCGGGACGTGGCCGCCGCGCGCGCAGCGCTCGACGACGCGGAGGAGGAGGCTGCTGAGGTAAGGACATGCCATCGTGTACGCGGACGCGGCCGAGGCAACGGGCAGCTGTTGCGCGCAACGTGGATGCAGGATGTTGGCGATGCAGATTTCAAAAATACTTATAACTTATAATGGATACAATTTAGGATTTGTAAAACGCTAACCTCTTGTCGGCGGAGCAATTTCCATTCCTCTCTATTCTCATCTTCCTTCTTGACATCCTTTTACGACACGCTGTTTACTTTTTCTAATTTCTTACTTTTGTTTTTGGAATGGCGGTTTCTTTTTCAAAGTTTGAGAACGCATATCTACTTGAAGATCCCTTGATAGACCCTCAGATTTTAAACGCGATCCATCCAATAAATGATTATTCTTGATAATAGCGTCCGTTTATACCAATTCTTAGCAAAAATAAAATTATTCTTTTTTGTTTTCAGTTACTAAAGAAATACCGCGGCAGTACAAGCGCGCTATGCGCAGCACAAGCCGAGGCGCGCGAGGTGGCCGCCAAAGCCGAGGCAGCGACAGAAGAGGCGCGCCAGGCCAAAGAGAAGCTAGCAGAGCTCGCGCAGCGTCTCGCCAGCGCCGAGGCAGGACACTCGCACACACAGCACGAGGCAGAGCGACGGCTGCAGCTGCGGAACAAGGTAAATAAATATTTGCGGACAATCTTACACAAATCGACCTAGTCCCAAACTAAGCAAGGCTTGTACTATGGGTACTAGACGAAGATAAATATACTTATATAGATAAATAAATACTTAAATACATAGAAAACATCCATGACTCAGGAACAAATATTCGTGCTCATCACACAAATAAATGCCCTTACCGAGATTCGAACCCAGGACCTCTTGCTTCGTAGGCAGGGCTTCGTAGGATGTATGGTGGTGGTTCAGGTGCTACAGCTATTGCCTACTTTGCAGCTTGGTTTTAGACCATTTATTGCCACATTTACGAACAGTGGCGTGAAAAACATTGTGTATAACACGGGCGTAAGAATATTGCCAACAAGAGTCTATCAGAAGCCCGACGCCGAAATTCCACTTACGCCCCTCGTTAAACAATGTACTATTACCGTCCTGGATGATTAATGTACTTGTAATGCTAAGCTTAAAATAGTCCTGTACTGATGGTCGGTTCCCCTCAGGAGCTGGAGTCGAGCCTGGAGCTGGAGGCGACGTCGCGCGCGCGGCTGGAAGGGCAGCTGGCGCGGCTGCGCGACGCGCACGAGCAGCTCGCCGCCGAGCTGGCAACAGCGCGCGCGCGCGACCAGCATGCCGCCGACGACCAGCGCAAGCTCGCCAGGCAGCTCAGGTATCTCATCTTAACTCTTCCATTGCCAGGAACGCGCTAGGTGGGCGCTTTCTTCTACAGAGTTGCACATGTTATCGGCTACGAAATCTTTGGCGCTGAATGTGTTAATCATCATCATCATCATATCAGCCGAAAGACGTCCTCTGCTGGACATAGTCCTCCCCCAAAGAGTGCCACAATGGCCGGTCCTGCGCCACCCGTATCCAGCGGACTCCCGCGACCTTTACCAGGTCATCAGTCCACCTTGTCCACCCACGCCTTCCGGTACGTAGTCGCCACTCGAGAACATTTCCGCCCCAACGGCCATCGGCTCTTCGTGCAATGTGCCCCGCCCACTGCCACCTGCGATTCGGAGGGCTATATCGGTTACCTTGGATCTGCTACAGATAGATTTCTGATCGATGTGTTAATCAAAGCCGTAAAATTGTATTTTTTAAAGGCTGTGCGTGGCCATCGAAATCACACGGTAATCGCTCAACACATACATTAAATAGTCTCCATCGTGTCAGCTTGTAAAATGTCGAAGAGTCAATCTTTATTTTCTTCAACTTTTTACTGATTTGTTCCATTTCCAGAGAGCTGAAAGAAGAGAACTCCGCGCTGAACGCGAAGCTGAGCGAGGCTGGACGCGCGAAGTGCGCAGCAGAAGCGGCAGCGGCAGCGGCGGCGCAAGAAGCGGCGACGGCGCGAGAACAAGCGCGTCTCGCCGCGCGCCGCGCCCTGGCGTTGCAGGAGGCCATCGCTGGCGACCTGTCTAGTCCTGGCGACGACGCGCCCTCCGACAGGTAACCTACTAACATATCATTTTCATTTTGATATTCAATTTATTCATAAAACCGGTTTACATGTCATTTAGTTAGGTAAAAATTTTAATTAGACATGACCCGATGGCATGACCCTAGTTCCTTGGAAGTTGGGACGGCCGCTAGTCTGGGATGCCACTTGTGTGGATACCCTGGCGCCGTCCCATCTCCCAGGGACGCGGCTGAGCTCCTCAAACGGCGCAAATATGCAGCCATAGACTCAGGCTACATGTTTGAGCCGTTTGGGGTAGGAAGAGAATTGCTAGGGCTGTGGAGACTCTCTCATAGCACTTTTAAAGAGCTGGCAAAGCGTCTTGTCGACGCGACAGGTGACCAGAAGGCTGATGCGTACTGTAGAGGTACAGTGATTTATTAATATCGCAATAATATTTTTTTATTATTAATAACTTTATTTCAGGTCGTTAGATCTGATAGGTTAGTAGATATACCTAAACATTAGCAATTATTAGACATTATAAATTATTTAAAATAAAATGTATTTAAATTCTATTAGAGTTATTAAAAGCACATCATCATCATCATCATATCAGCAGAATGACGTCCACTGCTGGACATAGGCCTCCCCCAAAGAGTGCCACAATGGCCGGTCCTGCGCCACCCGCATCCAGCGGACTCCATCAGTCCACCTTGCGGGGGGCCTATTAAAAGTACAATTAAAACTAATTACTTATCTATACGCAAGGTAGCCAGCATCATACTGAGTTGAGCCCATTTCGTTGTGTCACGATCACGAATAAATGTTTGATTCTCGATTCTTAAAAAACTCAAGTAAAGCCCTGCTTATATGTAAATGCGACATATTCGAATAAGCTTTAATTGTTTGTGTTACAAATTTTAAATACGTTTAAGAAGGGTTATACTGATTTTTTCTACATAGCGCTAAAATCACCCGCTTTATCAGCTCTCCAAATAGAGCTCTCAGATAATTTTGTGTTTTGTGCCACGGTTTCACTCGCCGCTGGCGATACGCCTAGCGTGACAATACTTTTATAATAGTTATTTTATCCAGCCTTTCTACTTGTACGATTGCCTCAGTTAATCGAGGCACATTTACGCTGGCCTGTAAAGCGGCAATTACACTGCGTCGTTCACCTAATGCGGTCGCCAAATTCATTTTAAACTACTTAGGCCAACAAACGTCTTCACATTAAGTCTGTCCGCCTACTACGGCTATTACTTAGCTGTCGATCATGCAGCATGCGGCGAACGACGAAGTTTAACTCTTTTTGATTTTTAATAGTACCTATAAAGGCATGAATTATCTTCAGGCGGATTGGAAAAATCTCCAATAGTACGCACTGAATATGTCAACCTGTACAACAAGTTACACAGAAAGTTCCCTATTGCAGCGACAATGACAGCTACAGCTCGGACGAGTCCATCGGCACGTTCCTCGCGAACCACAAGCTCAGCCCGTCCGCGCCCTCGCGGAACAGCATGCAGCTCGACTCGCAGAAGTAAGTTATTTATCGTATGGCGGTTACACACTGGTACATATATGTATTCGTATCGATGTCGCTGATAGAGTTCTAGTGTGCGCTGCGAGGTTCAGAAGGAACAGTGCAGCTGCCGAGTTTGTTGTTCTTTTAGCACCACACGGAGATCACGTGTAGGGTTTCTAGGGTTATTCCTACGGACGTAGAACAACAACGACCGCAGAAGTAAGTGTATGAATATTACTATTATCGGAGAGAAACAAAAGCTATGAACATTATTTCGTAATTGCACCAGTCACACGCACTAACGACGACGCACTCGGCGGACCATTGGTGGACTTTATGCTGTTGTAATAAGGTTCACAAATGGTCGGCTGAGTGTGTCGTCGATGGTACACTAAGTTTAGTGTTAGTAAATTAAGTAGGTAATTTAGTAAGTAGGTAAACACAACAATGTTTGACTTTTGGAAGGGAGCGCACATTCGCCGACAAACTGTCCTCAGTTTGGCGAAGCAGAAAGGAATGTACTTGCCATTGTTGTTTTTTTTGAGAATAATTAAATAAAAAAAATAAAAATAAACGTCTGCATTTATAATCAAAGGACATCATGGGAGACTTGAATAGGCAGAAAGGCATCACGGGGGACTCGAATATGCCGAAGGGCACAGTGGGGAACTTGAATAGTCCGAAGGGTGTAATAATGGCCGTTTTGCGCTGTCCTTTACAGCCTTATTCTGCTTGGAGATTTATGTATCTCTGAAACAAAAGAATATCCATTGTTACATGAAGTGGCGATCGATAAATGACCTGCCGCATAGAATTTAAATGAAGGTTCTTCTTCTGAGTCGTTTTATCATTGCTGAAGGTCATGACTACCACAGACGTCTTGCACCAATTCCTCCAAGCACTTATATTCTGCGACATACGCAGGCAAGCCTGAGCGCTGGTTCCTC
This sequence comes from Epinotia brunnichana, assembly GCA_963854355.1. NCBI lineage: Eukaryota > Metazoa > Arthropoda > Insecta > Lepidoptera > Tortricidae > Epinotia > Epinotia brunnichana. The sequence continues at coordinate 17,421,291 of OY977954.1, forward strand.
TTGAAGCTTTCACAGTATATCTATCCACCGGATAGCCGCTCTTCCTTTACCTCTCTTAAAACCACCTGCCGACCAGTATCAATTTCTCTAGACTGAAATAAAGGTCACAAAGGCGCAGAAGTGAAAAATGTATGATGATGTAGTTTGTCTAATGATCCTGATACCACTGACTTGTTTTAATAATGTTATTTGATAATTCATTTATTGCTTATTTTGACTGTTTGCTTTGCCGCCATTGACTCTTCTTTTTACAAGCTTTATATTAACTTGACCTGTTCGTATGTAAGTATGTAAGTTGTCCGTCAAAATGTGCAATCCATTTTTCAGTCACTTGTGGGTCATTGTCAGATTTAGGTTCGCGTCTCTTCGGTGGACATTGCCAAAGTTAAGGGCTATAAAGCCTAATTTTTGGTTGATCTCTGAATCCGCATAAACGGCGTTGCCCCTTCTATAATCCTATGTGATAAAAACATATTATATGTGAGCGTAACCGGAAAGATGTTTTTTGTTTTTGTGACTGACAATGACCCACGTCGTTATTCGATTGAGCTGAAATTTTGGTACTAGTATAATTTGGATGACAATTCAATATGATGGTACCATCGAGCTGATCTGGTGATGGAGACAGAAGACGGCCATGAGAACTCAGTACTTAACCGACGTAACCCCGTTGAGTTTGGGCTCGTTAGAATCGTCTCAATGAGTAGTTGATGATGGTATACAGAAAAGTACAGTCGGCAATAAAAGCTTGTACCAAAAATTAAATTTTTGACAGAAACTTATTTATGATATTTTTTTTGTTATATCTGACATTTTTTCTTTAATATGTACAATTTATAAATTAGTTTCTAATGTATTTGCATGCATTGTTATGTGTCTAGAGCAAATAAATAATAGATAATGATGTCTGGTGTATGCAGGATGGTGGTAGAGTATCTAACGTGATGTTCCCCCCCAGGTCGGCGTCACCAGAAGGCCGCTTGTCGCGCTCGCCGCCGGGCGCGACGCCGCGCAGCCCGGACGCGGCGCGGCAACAGCCGGCATAACGCGCGCCCGCCGTCGCGGGGCTGCTCGGCGCGACTCTCGGCACCGCCCTCTGCGCGGTGTTCTGCGGCCCGCGGCGCGACCACCAGGCGCACCAACTCATCGATTAAGCACATACCGACAATCGCAATCGCAATGCGTGTGTTCTCACTAGAGCGTACCTAGCAGAATTCCATAGTGAAATCGGAAGTTACATTCTGCGCTGCAGTATATTTAGCTTTTTCTTGTTGCTCTCGTTGGAATGGTTACCTCTCCACGGTAACTCTTTGGAACTGTCATTTTATAGAGTTTATCTACACCCATATCATAAATCCTTTAGAATGTGCTCGGAAATCATATATAACGACCACTATAATTGCCACCAGTAACGTAACATCAGCGTTGTATCTGTGCCAGTGTTATTATAATGTATGAAAAATCATAATAGCATCGACCATCGATGTTATTATGGAAATCAGGTCCGGTGTTGGAGTCGTGCAGCATGATGTAATTAGGAATTAAAACACTCGTGTTTAGTAGGTACCCCTCATTATGTACAGTAACTACTATTAAATCCACCAAACATTTCGTTGGGGATGCGGTCAGTGGTGGACGCCATGAGGCTTCTGACGCTGATCGCATTATTGACGACCGACCAAACTACCGAACAACGTCGCTTTATAAGCAAACTTGACATTGGCGAAATAATCTTGATGTAGAATCTAAAAAAAGAAAACTTTTTAAAGAATAAGATGAAACATGTGTTTAATTTTTCATCTTCTAAACATGTCAGGAGTCAATTTTATTACTATCTCCAATAAGAATCTCTATCCCTGTACGAGAATAACAAGAAAAAGTTAATCGACCCTTTATGACTTTTGTTGGAAATGTACATTCTCATCAAAAGGGTGTTTTTTTTTAAAGAATAAGATGAAACATGTCTTTAATTTTTCATCTTCTAAACATTTCAGGAGTCTGTTTCATTACTATACCCTATAAGAATTTCTATCCCTGTACGAGGGTAACAAGAAAAAGTTAATCGACCCTTTATGACTTTTGTTGGAAATGTACATTTTCATCAAAAGGGTATTGCGCTTTGTAGACGCGTTTTGAAGTTGCGATTGACGGTTATGTTAAAACTCGTGATATTGTGAACGCCTTCACCGTGCCGCGAAAAGACTATGATTATAACGTATACTAGTGTCGAAATGAATAAAGTATTATTAACAGTGCTTGGAATTACAGTATTCTAATGATTCCTACGATTAGACTGCTCAACTTTATAAACTTTTTCGAAATCTTTTTATACTAGCTTTGATATACACAATAGCCTAAATAAATTTATATCGTGATCACGTTTTGATATTAATTAGAATCACCAATTTGTATGCAGTTGTGTGCGGGTTGTGCCCGAGAAGATTAAAAAATTGAAAATGAATGCATTCCAGAATATTTATTATCTTTGTTCTTCTTGCCGCACGGCCACCACTGCCACGCACGGGCCCCACTGCCACGCATGGGCCCCACTGCCACGCATGGGCCCCACTGCCACGCATGGACCCCACTGCTCTGTAGCCTTGAACATGTTCTTCGACATTGTATGTAATTAAACGACGTAGAGTTTCTATAGAGAATTGTCTATGATTAATGTTGTTGTGCTGCGTGCGATAACCAGCCAGTATTTAGAAGAGACAGAGGCGAATCTTACAAAGTAATGTTAGGTTCTTTGTTATTTAGTTAGCTAACTTTTGTAAATAACTAGATTGCATAAACATTTTATTATTTAATTTGTAATATTTGTGTGATCAGACTGTTATTCTATGATTTATTTGTTACAAGTGAGTTGTTGCTTTATGGTAGACAATGAAACATATCTGTTAGGTAAATAAATAGACTTTTTTATTTATCCTTTTTGACTGGTTTGTTTTACTTATAATTTAAAATGAATTTAATCTAGTGAATGTATCCATTATAAGTCGTTATATTCCTCATAATAATAATAATGATGATTATTATACTCCATTACTTCTAAAAACTTCATTCTATTTATACCTATATATAGCTATGTGTCTGTAACCATGATATATGTGTAAAGTATGGTATGTGATGTAATGTTACTGCATTCAATAGTGGTTGTAAAGTGGAACTATTTAAAATAAAATAACAGAAATAAATGTATATGTCTTGTTTTATTATTCAACATAAAAATCATCATCATCATATTAATAACGAACACAAACGTTTACAGTAAGTATAACCAAATAGTTACATAGTTACTCTACTAATTACATAGAAACAGTTACATACACTTTACTTATAAGTACGAAATTAATATCACAAAACTAAATTAATAAAAATATATAAAAAAAACATGAAAACCAAAGTCATTACCCTCCTAGCGTTATTCCCGGTTGTGTCCTAAAATAGCCTGGGGTCCGCTTTAACACCTAATCACAAAATTTGGCATCTAGGCACTAGTCTTACGAAAGCGACTGCCATCTGACCTTCCAACCCAGAGGGAAAACTAGACCTTATTGGGATTAGACCGGTTTTCTCACGATGCTTTCCTTCACCGAAAAGCTATATAACGGCAAATATTCCGTACCTTAGTTCCGAAAAACTCCGGGACTCCAACCCACGAGAGTACCGTACCGTAGCAACAATGAAAAGTAAACTAACTCATAAATAACGTAAACGAGAACAATGGCACATACTGTAAGTACCTACGTGGCATGGTGTACACATCCCACGGAAATGCCGCACCGCTTGCCGACGGAAACCATGGATAACATTAATATACTTACGCCTACTTTTTCCGCATTCACCCCAATTTTCCATCACTCTTACCACTCTATTTTAAATTGAATATTTTTAATGCAAAGCGTACAATTTTAAAGGCAAGCAATGTTCATACCAGGGATTGTAACCCGGTTAATTTTGCCGTAGCGGTTAGAGCCAGATTTTGAGAGCCTAACCCATAATAAAGGTTACGCTCGCAAGAACACCGCTCTCCCCGGAGCGTATGTCGGAGCGCAAACAGGGAACGAAGTACCATTTACCGGTTAGAGAGCGCTCTCTCCGTGTACGGGTGAACGACCGCTCGCTGGCTCGCTAGAGTCGCAAGTTTATACAGGATTAGTTGGCTATATATATAGACGCTTGAGTATTATTACTATTTATTTATACTTTATTGCCCAATATAAAAAAGTAAATGGCGGACTTAATGCCATAAGGCATTCTCTACCATTCAACCATTGGGCTAATATAAACATTTGGTGCAGGCATTTAAATTATTAGTATTAGATTCGATTTTACTAAGTAAGTACCCAAATTTACCTAAGTATTTATACTGTTCATATATTGACATTGTACTGTAGTAAGTAATAGTGGCGGAGCGCCCGTCCAAGCCGATTCCCACCGGCCTTCCTAAAATTTATTTTTAGGCAAGCCTATAGTTAAAAACTCTTAACTCATTCATAACTTATTTTGTTCCGGGTTGCCCATCGGAAATTTTCACGCGCCGCCACTGGTAGGTAAGGACTTACATAAAACATCAAGTATGATTCGCGAAACATTGTATAAGTACTTAAGCCCCTGCTAGACGGTCGCCAACACGCCACTCCGACCGAGCGACCTTGGTCGGCATCGACCGCTGTAGTATGAAATTTAGCTCCAAACAACTGTCTACACGGTTGGTGCGGAACAAGGTCGCCCGGTCGGAGGGGCGTGTTGGTGACCGTCTATCAGGGGCTTAAGAAATTTAGCTCCAAACAACTGTCTACACGGTCGGTGCGGACCAAGGTCGCCCGGTCGAAGGGGCGTGTTGGCGACCGTCTATCAGGGGCTTAAGAAATTTAGCTCCAAACAACTGTCTACACGGTCGGTGCGGACCAAGGTCGCCCGGTCGGAGGGGCATGTTGGCGACCGTCTATCAGGGGCATAAGAAATTTAGCTCCAAACAACTGTCTACACGGTCGGTGCGGACCAAGGTCGCCCGGTCGGAGGGGCATGTTGGCGACCGTCTATCAGGGGCATAAGAAATTTAGCTCCAAACAACTGTCTACACGGTCGGTGCGGACCAAGGTCGCCTGGTCGGAGGGGCATGTTGGCGACCATCTATCAGGGGCTTAAGAAATTTAGCTCCAAACAACTGTCTACACGGTCGGTGCGGACCAAGGTCGCCCGGTCGGAGGGGCATGTTGGCGACCATCTATCAGGGGCTTAAGAAATTTAGCTCCAAACAACTGTCTATACGGTCGGTGCGGACCAAGGTCGCCCGGTCGGAGGGGCATGTTGGCGACCATCTATCAGGGGCTTAAGAAATTTAGCTCCAAACAACTGTCTACACGGTCGGTGCGGACCAAGCTCGCCCGGTCGTAGGGGCGTGTTGGCGACCGTCTATCAGGGGCTTAAGAAATTTAGCTCCAAACAACTGTCTACACGGTCGGTGCGGACCAAGGTCGCCCGGTCGGAGGGGCATGTTGGCGACCGTCTATCAGGGGCTTAAGAAATTTAGCTCCAAACAACTGTCTACACGGTCGGTGCGGACCAAGGTCGCCCGGTCGGAGGGGCATGTTGGCGACCATCTATCAGGGGCTTAAGAAATTTAGCTCCAAACAACTGTCTACACGGTCGGTGCGGACCAAGGTCGCCCGGTCGGAGGGGCATGTTGGCGACCATCTATCAGGGGCTTAAGAAATTTAGCTCCAAACAACTGTCTACACGGTCGGTGCGGACCAAGATCGCCCGGTCGGAGGGGCGTGTTGGCGACCGCCTAGCAGGGGCTTTACACCAATTTGTTCGACAAAATGGTAAAATGCCCTATCGCAAACCTAACGTGCATAGGTAGTAGGTACTTATCCAAAGAATTAGTGAGCCATTAGCTACCTGTGACGTAAGTAGGGACCAAAAAAATATAATGAGTGATATATTTTTTCACACCTCTCATTCAGAAAAGTAAGTTTTGGTCCCCGACGAGAGGGAGCAAAATGCTACTTTTCTGTTCAAGCTACTTTTTTAATTTATTCATTGGCTTGTAGCATTTACGCAATGTGCCAATAGAATCTTGATAAAATAATCGATTGTAATTTCATCGTAATCGACAAACGTATATATATATCATCATCATCATATCAGCCGAAAGACGTCCACTGCTGGACATAGGCCTCCCCCAAAGAGTGCCAAAATGACCGGTCCTGCGCCACCCGCATCCAGCGGACTCCCTACCCACGCCGCGCCTTCCGGTACGTGGTCGCCACTCGAGAACCTTTCCGCCCAACGGCCATCGATTCTACGTGCAATGTACGTATATATATATATAAAGGATATTTTTTTTGTTTTGTTCTTTTTTGGTTCTTTTTTTTTGTTTTTTTCTTGTTTTTGTTTTTATTTGTTTTTTTGTTTTAGTTTTTGTTGTTTTTTTGTTTTTCTTTTAGTTTTTTTGTTTTGTTCGTTTTTTTTTGGTTTTTTGTTTTTGTTTTTTCTTGTTGCTTGATTTTGTTTAAATTTTTTGCCTTTTTTTTTGTATTTTTTTTTTTTTTTTTCGTTTTTTTGTATTTTAGTTTCGTTTGTTTTTTGTTTCGCTTTTTAGTTTCGTTTTTTTTTGTTATTTTTTGTTTTTGTTGTTTTTTGTTTTTGTTGTTTTTGTTTTGGTTTTTTTGCTGTTTTTTTTTACTTTTTTGTATTTTTGTTCGTTTTTGTTTTTCTGTTTTTTTTTGTATGCGTTGTATTTTTTTTTTTGTATTTTTTTGTTTTTTTTTTTGTTTCGTTTTTTTTGTTTCTTTTTTGATTTTTTGTTGTTTTTTATTTTTTTTCTGTTTTTTTTGTTTCTTTTTTTTTTGGTTTTATTCCTTTTGGTTTGTTTTTTTAGTTTTTTTGTTTTTGTTATTTTTTCTTTTATTTTGTTCATTTTTTTGTTATTTTTTGTTGTTTTTTGTTTGTATTTTTTGCAAATGTTTCCTCATAGTTGTTGTGAAAAGTTACGTGTTACTCAGGAGCAAAATTATTTTCGTCTTGGGCGTTAACACTTGAATCCCTCACTACGCTCAGGATTCAATACACCGCCCTCGCCGTAAATATACTATTTAGCTCACTTGTGTACAAATAACTATAATATAGTCACTTACTATTACTAATCAAAATCATATACCTACATAACGCACATTACATGTAGGTAACATACAACATACAAAAGGGGCATTTCGTTTGTTTTTATCCATAGGCACCTACCTAAACCTTTGAAGTCACTTTGTAAAAAAGTATAAGTTAGTATAAGTAAGTATAAGTTACCTGCCTACCTTTATTTTGGTTCAACAACCTTCAACTAGGCATTTTGATGTGTGCTAATTTCTATCATAATCATAAAATTGGTAGATGTAGTTCCTCTTTGTTCTGCCCATTTTGAGTAGGTGTTTACGCTGTACACTGTACAATAGTAATTTGTGTCACAAGGGAGCAAAATAGTATATTTACTGCGAGGGCGGTGTATTGAATCCTGAGCGTGTTGAGGGATTCAAGTGTTAACGCCCAAGACGAAAATAATTTTGCTCCTGAGTGACACATGTAACTTTTCACACCGACTATGAGGAAATACTTTGCAAAAAAAACAAAAAAAAACAAAAACAAAACAAAAACAGCAAAAAAATAACAAACAAAACAAAAACAAAAGAAAAGCAAAACAAAAACAAAACAAAAAAAACAAAAACAGCAAAAAACTAACAAACAAAACAAAAACAAAAGAAAAGCAAAACAAAAAAGAACAAAAAAACAACAAACACGAAAAAAATAACGAAACAAGGAACGAAAAAAAAACAAAAAAACGAACAACAAAAAAAAATTAACCAAAAAAATAGAACAAAAATAAAACAATAAAAACACCAAAAAACAAAAAAAAACAACAGTAAATACAAAAAAAACTAACAAAAAACAAACTAAACTAAATAACGAACAAAACAAAAAAAAAACATCAAAAAACAAAAAAAACTAAATAAAAAACAAAAAGAAAACAAAAACAAAGCAAAAACAGAACAATACAACAAAAACGAAAAAATACAAAAAAAAAACTAACAAAAAATCCATCGAAACAAAAAAACTTAAAATGAACCATAACAAACTAAAAAAACGAAAAAAAAAACGAAAAAAACAAAAAAAAAACATCCTAAAAAAAGCGAACAAAAACAACAAACGAAACAAAAAAAACAACAAAAACAAAAAAAAAAAAAAATGCAAAAAAAAATGAACAAAAAAACAAACTAAAAAACGAACAAACAAACGAAATAAAAAAACAAACAAAAAAAACTAAAAATGAACCATAACTAAAAAAAAACAAAAAAAAACGAACAAAAAAAAAAAAAACAACAAAAAACACCAAAAAACAAAAATCCTAAAAACAGCGAACAAACGAAACAAAAAAAACAACAAAAATACAAAAAATAACAAAAAAACAAGAAAAACGAAACAAAAAAACAATCGAAACAAAAAAAAACAAACAAAACTAAAAAAAGAACAAAACAAAACAAGAAAAAACAAACAAAAAGAACAAAAAAAACAAACAAAAAATTACTTATTAAGTCGATTATTTTATTAAGATTCTATTGGCACATCGCGTACGAGTAAATGCTACAAGCCAATGAATAAATTAAAAAAGTAGCTTGAACAGAAAAGTAGCATTTTGCTTCGGGGACCAAAACTTACTTTTCTGAATGAGAGGTGTGAAAATTTTATTTCAATATTTTTATCGTTGAAAGTAGGAGCGGCGAGCAGAAAACTAGGGCGTCAGCATCGGCGGAACACGAACGAATTCATCGAATAAACAGAGTAGGTAGCTACACTGTAGCTAGGTACCTACGCAGCGCCCCGCAACGAAGCGGCGGTCATTGATCCCGTTTCGCAGCACGGAGTGAACGGTTAGAGAGCGCTCCGAAATAAGGCTCCCAAATCAAATAGTTCGAACGGAACCTAATCAATTAACCGGTTCTGTAACCGGTAAATTTGTAACCGGTTACAATCCCTGGTTCATACGGCAAAGTTCATAGGCAGTTCCCACTTCCCAGTTCGCCACCGCAGGCCCCGGCAGTCTGTGGTCCGCTGCGCCGTGTTTACGGTGTTTGCAAACATCTAACATGTTTTCCGTTAGTTTCGGCAAACAAATAGGGTATTGTTTTGATTGGCACAACATTTTTGACGTTTAAAAACCACGAAAACATGGCGCAGCGGACGCGGCTTCAGGAAGAGGGCCTACCGCGAACGGCATTCGAAGTTTTCCCTCTCTGTCGCACTTAAGTATGAACTTGCAAGTCTAACAGAGAGGGAATACTTCGAATACCTTTCGCGGTAGGCCTTCAGGGCACAAACGTTCGGTTTCCGCGTACGGTTTCCGGATTCGGTTTTCAACTTATACCTAGCGCTCGCAGGCGTTTACAGAACAATAATTATCGGTCTAGATGGCTGTACGTCGTAAACCGAATCTAGATACCGAATGTTTCCGCCCAGCCTAATTGTATGGTAACCGTATATTATGTTAAGAGGATTGTGAAGTGCCGATACGCGGCGCGAGTAGGTATTTTGAAAAATGCCATCTGTTTCACACCGCTCTGTGCCTTACCCGTATCGTGCGACAGAGAGAGTTGCAAGTCCTGGAGGCAATTGCCTACATTTCCTTGTTGAAATATTGTTTCGGGTTATAACGTTTTTACCCCCCTAAACCTGTATGAAATTTAGATTTAGCGTAACGTAGAACTTTTAACGTAAGCAATATTTCTTAAAAATCAAAACGTACAGACCTAGTTTATCATTATATCTACAACGTATCCAAAAATTATAAAAATCGAACTACATATGTTTACGGGGTGAAAAACGTTATCGCTTTTTATATGAAAAGTCTCTGGGCGACCGAGCTCTGCTCGGATGAAAATGGAGAAAATACGGAAAAAACTAATTTTCCCGGACATGAGACCTACCTATCATTATATTCTCTTTGTACCTATCTAGATCGATTTCTCGCCCCCGTAAACCCCTGCACTCCAAATTTCATCGAAATCGTTAGAGCCGTTTCCGAGAACGTGATTGCAAATATATATATTTACATATATATATATACAAATATTGCTCGTTTAATAATATAGGATAAACAGGTTCACAATCCTCATAATAAGGCTATATCTCGACTCCCAAAATGAAGTGTGTTCAAAGACTTGGCATAAAAAACTCGTATTCAGGCCGTAGTTATTAAGAAAAAAACAAATTACTAAATGTCATTAAAAAACTTTTTAATCTGTGGATACGCCCCTTGTCGTGTCAACCGTACGTTTACGATTATTTTGTGTATTTTCTGCAATATTTCCTATTTCATCGTATATTTTAGAGAATTTACTTCCATATTCATTGTGTTTAGTAATTTATGAAGTAAAAGAAGCTCGTTTTATATTATATTTTTTGTGTTTTTGTACGACTTATGTGACAGTCCAATACACTGCAGCTATTGATTTTTCAGGTTCAGGGCAAGAAATAATTAGTTTACACATCAAACAGCGTTGCTTGTGATATATTAATTAAGTTAAGAGGCCCAAAATGACCGACTCAAAGTATTTCACGACTACGAAAAAGGGGGAGATATTCGAACTGAAATCGGAACTCAACAGTGATAAAAAGGAGAAAAAGAAGGAGGCTGTCAAAAAGGTACCTTTGGTATTGTGTGTAATCACTAACTTAATGATAACCGTTAATTTCTTATAATTTTAGAGTTATCTGCAGAGTCCAATGAGTCATAGATGTTGTGATATTTCAGGTGATTGCATCCATGACAGTCGGGAAAGATGTGTCCGCACTATTCCCTGACGTTGTCAACTGTATGCAAACAGACAACTTGGAGCTTAAAAAGTTGGTGTACCTATATCTAATGAACTATGCCAAGTCACAGCCCGATATGGCAATCATGGCCGTTAACACATTCGTCAAGGTATGTTTCCACCGCCACTTGTCTGTTTTCAAAACATTTGGAATTCTGTAATGAGTTAATTGGAAATCCTGTAACTGATTCTGCTTTTCTAACTTGAAATTTGATTTGCATGGTTGAATATTAATATTTTCTGAAAAACTCTTTTATAATACTATTTATAGTAAATTCATCTTTTTATAATATTGGAGCATGGGAGTTTCAGTGTTGGGCTTTTACACAATTCAATGAAATGGAAGATATCTCTAATTATATTAAGACAAATTTCATTAATGAATAACTACGCTTAGTGTAGTTATTTGTGTGTGTGTGACTTGTCTTTTTTATCGTTTTAATGTCTACTGTACCGTATTATGATGGGTGGAAGGATCTACCAACATACCAGCTTGTTAAGGTAAACAAATGATCCAAAAAACCAATCAACTCATCAACTTGTAGATTTACACATTAAATCTTCCGTAACAATCTGAGCTAACAAGAATAACATAGCACCAGTTGCAAATATAATTAACAGCATATTTAATATTTATTTATGTCAAATCCATGTAAAATTTAACCCTGCATGAAATAGATTAGACTTAATTGCATGACAGATATGATTTCTTTTTCTAAATTAAGCCCATCCTGTAGATGTGTAAATCTACATTCCAATGTAACCACAGTAACATATATACCAGTATAAAATGCTATATACTAAAAATATATAAAATCCATGCCTCATCCAGTCTAGATGCACATCGGCTACACTAATCCAGTATCAACACATACAGTAGAACCCTCTATACTGTTATTTGAAACTACCTCCTTATCTGTTCCGGCTATTGTTATCATAACCCAGTACATTATTATTATATTTGTAGTAGGTATGCTTTCTATCGACCTGATTTATCATAGTGTGCCCTGCCTAAAAAAACTACATGAAAGAAAAGTTAATGGCCAATCTTGTCAAATATGCTAACTTGAAATGTCAAGAAACCTAAATCAAAAATCAAAATCAAAATCAATTATTTATTCTGCAAATAGGCCACAAGGGCACTTTTACATGTCAAGTGGTATTCTAAAATATAATATTAATAATCTTGCACAATAATCATTAAAAAATTGCAGATTTTAACCAATTAGTACCTAAACGGTTAACAAACTAAAAATGAAAACTAAAAAAATCCAAAATTGTAAAATATTATCAATTACATTCGATATAAGGTCTGTATCAGAATTAACAATAAATTTATGATATTAATTTAGTACCCCAGAGATGTATAAGGTCTCTGAGCATCCAAATACAATTAATAATTATTCTAATGTTCTTATAGAGATGTACAGTCGCCATCACATACATAGGTACACTATAGGTGTTCAGAAATATCGGCACATGCACCCTACTGCCTTGAAAATAGAGGTGTGTTCCGGTGTTTGTGACGTGCTTGTTTGCTCCGATGTATGTGATGGCGACTGTATACTGTATCTAAGCGTTAAAACAGAAAAAAAGGATCATTAATGCAATATTGTCAGAGATGTACAGAGTCAATAACAATAAAACGTGTCAAGAACAGAATGATGTCTCTCGTCAAAATAATGATAATAATTAATTACACTAGTATTTAGGTAGTTAATACGCCCTTGCAAGCATGAACAGACCGCGGGCCTATGCACACCGCGGTATTTAAACGCGCCGATGACTGAATTTGTGTCGACTTACACGTGATTCGACACAAAAGCGCGTTTATGGCGCGTTTAAAAAACGCGGTGTGCATAGGCCCTAAGTTTCTTGAAGACCCAAATGATTAAAGGCTTTCTTATTTTTCTGCCACATAAAAAGTTGCCGATGCTGTCATCATCTTATTTGAGCGTTTAAATAAAACCATAACTGTAACCATGGTTAAGCCATATCAACCTAATTGTAGAGTAGCTAGCATAGCAGGTTTCTACTGTATGCTTTCGGTCAATTGCTTCCGTATGATTGATGTATTGCTTTCTCTCTTTTATACATACCCAATACCGAATCCAAACAACGTTGAAACACCTCCAGGATTGCGAAGACTCCAACCCTCTGATAAGGGCACTGGCTGTACGGACCATGGGTTGCATTCGGGTGGACAAAATCACAGAGTATCTTTGCGAACCTCTCCGGAAGTGCTTGAAAGACGAAGACCCTTATGTAAGGAAGACGGCAGCTGTATGTGTCGCTAAACTTTACGACATATCATCTAGCATGGTGGAAGACCAGGTAATTATTGTCTACTTTTGTTAATTTTTAGGTCTTATTTGTACATAGAAAACATCCAAGACTCCAGAACAAATACTCATGCTCACCTCACCACACAAATCCTCACCTTACCGGGATTTGAATCCCGAACGACTAACTTCATAGACTGGACCACTACGAACTAGGCTAGTGGTTGTTATTGATAAGTTTTACAGGTTATGCAGATTTTTCAGTTTTATTCAATCTGTTATTCTCTCTTCTGTTCGTCAGGGTTTTCTGGACCAGCTGAAAGATCTGTTGAGTGACTCCAACCCCATGGTCGTCGCCAACGCAGTGGCCGCTCTCTCGGAGATCAATGAAGCCAGTGTCTCTGGACGTCCCCTTGTCGGTAAGAACATTCATTTCAGCCATACAATAAACTTAAAAATCTAGCTTAACACTTTCACTGCCAGGAGCCCGCCTAGCGGGCGCCTACACCGTAGTCGCTATCCGCTACATACTGGGAAAATACTATATCGGCTACGAGCGTAGCGCGTAGTGAATTTTGGCAGTATGTGCTAAAAAAATCTATAGCTCATAGAATTCCGGTTTTATAGCTTTATTTAACTTGCATTGTTTGTATGTAAGTACATACTTACACTATTACACATACTTATACTTGGGACTATTGGGAGTAGGTAAATAAATCAAGGCACTCTACCAATTTTTATATAATTGCGTTCTAAAAACACGTGCTTAAGTGCAAATCAAGATCATGTGTGCGTAGAACTGGTTTGAAATGGAGCGCTCGTGCCAAAAGGGCTTGAAAGACCATCTCGTCTCACCTAACAGCCCGTTCACACAGGGTTTCCGTTTTACTGTTCCGTTTTATCGTATACGTTTTTTTTCATTGATGGCGTATGGAGTTGTATGAGCAACTTCACATATGACACAGTATTCAGTATACAGTAAAAAATGTCGGTCCGCTAAATTATGACATTCCGTTTTGTTATCGAATACTGGATGAACGGAATACGTATCCGTCATGTATCCGTACGTTTTTACTGGGTATGGATATAATTACGGAGACTATGTGAACGGGCTCTCAGTTAATGACGGATACGTTGAACGCTATACGGTGCCTATGTGTGAACAAAGCTTAATTTTTTGTTGTATCCGTTAAAACGGGTACTGTAAATACGGAAACCCTGTGTGAACGGGCTGTTACAGCCCGTTCACACAGGGTTTCCGTTTTACTGTTCCGTTTTATCGTACACGTTTTTTTTCATTGATGGCGTATGGAGTTGTATGAGCAACTTCACATATGACACAGTATTCAGTATACAGTAAAAAATGTCGGTCCGCTAAATTATGACATTCCGTTTTGTTATCGAATACTGGATGAACGGAATACGTATCCGTCATGTATCCGTACGTTTTTACTGGGTATGGATATAATTACGGAGACTATGTGAACGGGCTCTCAGTTAATGACGGATACGTTGAACGCTATACGGTGCCTATGTGTGAACAAAGCATACAGTTTTGTTGTATCCGTTAAAACGGGTACCGTAAATACGGAGACTCTGTGTGAACGGGCTGTACCTGACATATTTACTGTGCCGTCGATGTCACAGTGCTGCCTCGTAAGTGTGTGACGCATAAAGGTAGAATAGATAGAGGGAGTCACCCACACATACACACATGAGTGACAAAGATGTATGCATAGGCTATACCTCAAGTGGGAACGAGATACAGTGTCATATTTTCTGTCCCTCATCGCGTATACGGATTTTTTGTTTGCCACCACACCTGCCAAAATTTGTACTGAAACTGTCACCACCATGACGTCACCGATATAATACGACTAAATTATAAATGACATTAGACGTCAAGAGTGTATTAGCTTCTGATACTTCTTAATTTACTATGGTTAAATTACCATCGTCCCTTTTGGGTATACGGTAGGACGCCATCTATATATCCTCTATCTACGGTGTGACGTCACATCGTTATCGGCAATAGAATCGGCACGGCATTGAAGGGTTCTCTCTGTGCAGAGATGAACGCACAGACCATCAACAAGCTGCTGACCGCGCTGAACGAGTGCACGGAGTGGGGCCAAGTGTTCATCCTGGACGCACTGTCCAACTACTCGCCGCGGGACGCGCGCGAGGCCAACTCCATCTGCGAGCGCATCACGCCGCGCCTGGCGCACGCCAACGCCGCCGTCGTACTGTCCGCAGTCAAGGTGAACTACTGACTGTTGTGATGTTTCATCATGAATTTGTATTAAGAGCCCCCTCGGACCCTCAGATATCGATTTTGAACAAAATCGGACAGTATTTAAAGAATTTAAAAATGGCGGCAACTTTTTTACAATCCAATCTCAGATTTATATTAAGAGCCCCCCCGGACCCTCAGATATCGATTTTGAACAAAATCGGTCCACATTTAAAGAATTTCAAGATGGCGGCAACTTTTTTACAATCCAACCCCTGATTGTTATTAAGAGGCCCCTCGGACCCTCAGATATCGATTTTGAACAAAATCGGACCGTATTTAAAGTAAATTAGGATGGCGGCCACTTTTTGAAAATCCAACCTCGGATTCGTTTTAAAAGCCCCTCGAACCTTCAAAAATCAAATTTGAAAGAAAGAAACATATGGCCCCCATTTCTAAATTTAGTAAAGCCCGTAGGTAAATTCGGCCGAGCGCATTTGGCTCGGACATGCCGCGCGCGTGTGCGTCACCACACGTTCAAATTCGACCAAGCGCATGCGGCCGAGCATGCGTCTGGTGTGGACACACCTAATGAGTGACGTTACAAGGATGCATGCACAGACAATACCGCAAGTGGGAACGAGAGAAAATGTCAACTCAGCTAGTGTCGCTCCCTACGCAGAGTTTTGCGTAATGTTCCCTATTGTACTACTTGAAGAACACCACTAACGCCATCTCCCCCCAGGTCCTAATGAAGCTGATGGAGATGGTATCGGAAGACACGGAGCTAGTGAGCACGCTGTCCCGCAAGCTGGCGCCGCCGCTGGTGACGCTGCTCTCGGCGGAGCCCGAGGTGCAGTACGTGGCGCTGCGCAACATCAACCTCGTTGTGCAGAAGCGGCCCGACATACTCAAGCACGAGATGAAGGTAGTTTTTTTAGCAGGCTTTTGAAGTTGTCCTACATTAACTCAGTGTGTTAGTGGGGGTAAGGGCCACCTCAAGGATACAATAATACAATAGAATAATATTATTCTGCTTTATCTGTATAAAGCAGGTACAAAAGAATATACAGAGGTAAGACAACGGACCGTCGCTAAGGACACGTCTCTTCCCGACAAGCTAAGTTAAGAATAAGTGGCGGATGTTTGAGGGATTTTTGTTCTAAATGCTACGCATAAATAAATACATTCATAAATATTAATATTTATTTATTTATTGCGATCATATTCATTAAATACAATAGTATATGAATATTATAGTGTTGTCAGTAGGCACATACCAAGTGTTCAGCGCCTAGTGCCCTAGTCGAAGCGGAGCGTGTTGCATGTCACCCAGCGTTCAATACACAATCAGACGAAAGCAACATGGATTTCTCCCACCTTGCCTTTTTGTCGAGCGGAGCGTGTAACATCAACATTGCGCTACCCTGTCGCACTGTTTTCCCCGCACATGGTAAACCTAAAACTTTCTGTTCAGGTGTTCTTCGTGAAGTACAACGACCCGATCTACGTGAAGCTCGAGAAGCTGGATATCATGATCCGGCTCGCGTCGCAGGCCAACATCCAGCAAGTGCTCGGCGAGCTCAAGGAGTACGCCACCGAGGTGGACGTGGACTTCGTGCGCAAGGCCGTGCGCGCCATCGGCCGCTGCGCCATCAAGGTACACATACAGACAGTAGATAATACATCATGATCCGGCTCGCGTCGCAGGCCAACATCCAGCAAGTGCTCGGCGAGCTCAAGGAGTACGCCACCGAGGTGGACGTGGACTTCGTGCGCAAGGCCGTGCGCGCCATCGGCCGCTGCGCCATCAAGGTACACATACAGACAGTAGATAATACATCATGATCCGGCTCGCGTCGCAGGCCAACATCCAGCAAGTGCTCGGCGAGCTCAAGGAGTACGCCACCGAGGTGGACGTGGACTTCGTGCGCAAGGCCGTGCGCGCCATCGGCCGCTGCGCCATCAAGGTACACATACAGACAGTAGATAATACATCATGATCCGGCTCGCGTCGCAGGCCAACATCCAGCAAGTGCTCGGCGAGCTCAAGGAGTACGCCACCGAGGTGGACGTGGACTTCGTGCGCAAGGCCGTGCGCGCCATCGGCCGCTGCGCCATCAAGGTACACATACAGACAGTAGATAATACATCATGATCCGGCTCGCGTCGCAGGCCAACATCCAGCAAGTGCTCGGCGAGCTCAAGGAGTACGCCACCGAGGTGGACGTGGACTTCGTGCGCCAGGCCGTGCGCGCCATCGGCCGCTGCGCCATCAAGGTACACATACAGACAGTAGATAATACATCATGATCCGGCTCGCGTCGCAGGCCAACATCCAGCAAGTGCTCGGCGAGCTCAAGGAGTACGCCACCGAGGTGGACGTGGACTTCGTGCGCCAGGCCGTGCGCGCCATTGGCCGCTGCGCCATCAAGGTACACATACAGACAGTAGATAATACATCATGATCCGGCTCGCGTCGCAGGCCAACATCCAGCAAGTGCTCGGCGAGCTCAAGGAGTACGCCACCGAGGTGGACGTGGACTTCGTGCGCCAGGCCGTGCGCGCCATCGGCCGCTGCGCCATCAAGGTACACATACAGACAGTAGATAATACATCATGATCCGGCTCGCGTCGCAGGCCAACATCCAGCAAGTGCTCGGCGAGCTCAAGGAGTACGCCACCGAGGTGGACGTGGACTTCGTGCGCCAGGCCGTGCGCGCCATCGGCCGCTGCGCCATCAAGGTACACATACAGACAGTAGATAATACATCATGATCCGGCTCGCGTCGCAGGCCAACATCCAGCAAGTGCTCGGCGAGCTCAAGGAGTACGCCACCGAGGTGGACGTGGACTTCGTGCGCCA
This sequence comes from Epinotia brunnichana, assembly GCA_963854355.1. Lineage (NCBI taxonomy): Eukaryota > Metazoa > Arthropoda > Insecta > Lepidoptera > Tortricidae > Epinotia > Epinotia brunnichana. The sequence continues at coordinate 17,439,540 of OY977954.1, forward strand.
GGCCGTGCGCGCCATCGGCCGCTGCGCCATCAAGGTACACATACAGACAGTAGATAATACATCATGATCCGGCTCGCGTCGCAGGCCAACATCCAGCAAGTGCTCGGCGAGCTCAAGGAGTACGCCACCGAGGTGGACGTGGACTTCGTGCGCCAGGCCGTGCGCGCCATCGGCCGCTGCGCCATCAAGGTACACATACAGACAGTAGATAATACATCATGATCCGGCTCGCGTCGCAGGCCAACATCCAGCAAGTGCTCGGCGAGCTCAAGGAGTACGCCACCGAGGTGGACGTGGACTTCGTGCGCAAGGCCGTGCGCGCCATCGGCCGCTGCGCCATCAAGGTACACATACAGACAGTAGATAATAAATACATCATGATCCGGCTCGCGTCGCAGGCCAACATCCAGCAAGTGCTCGGCGAGCTCAAGGAGTACGCCACCGAGGTGGACGTGGACTTCGTGCGCAAGGCCGTGCGCGCCATCGGCCGCTGCGCCATCGGCCGCTGCGCCATCGGCCGCTGCGCCATCAAGGTACGTGTACAGATGACTAGAAAACGTGCATCTTAGGACTCGGTCACGAATTTACAGCGGCGGTGGCTGCGGCAGCGGTGGGCCTGCATGCGGATGGGTGCTGCATTCCAAGCTATCGAACACACGTATGATGCAAATCTGTTTCTGACGCCGCCGTTCAAAGTCTTGGCCAGGCTCTTAAGGCTTGTTCACGAAATAAAGTAGCCATAAAAAATGTAAATAAATCTTGTTTTTCTCACAGCACTTCAAACAAAAAACAGTCAATTATATCACTAAACATTGTAAAAAGAATGTACAATGCAATTTTTTGTAAAAACCCTAAGAGTTGGCAAACTGTCTGACTTTCTTTCGAATGCCTGCCATCAGCGTATTTATTGATTTTTTTGTGAACTGACGAGAGGCTGCGTTCCATATTTTTTTGAAATCAGCTTCATTGTCGGCCACTGCCCCCTTCTTGAGCAGGTATCGTTTGATATTTGCCCAATACCTTTCAATCGGGCGAAGTTCTGGGCAATTTGGTGGGTTAATGTTTTTCGCGACATCTATATGTATGTATCTATTATATATATCATCGCCTAGTACGCACAATACAAGCCTTACTGAGCTTACCGTGGGCCTAGGTTGATTTGTGTAAGATTGTCCCGTAATATTTATTTATTTATTTATTTTATTTATTTAACTAATATTCTTGTTATCAAGCAAATCTAAGGTGGCTTGAGCGTAATGAGCAGAAGCTAAATCAGGCCAAAATATTGGAGGACGTGTATGTTTCCGATATAAGGGCAGAATTCGCTTTTTAATACACTCCTGTGGGTAGACATCTCCGTTTATTGTACCGATAGTGAAAAAGCTCGTACTTTTAAGCCCGCATGAGCAAATAGCTTGCCATACAAGGATTTTTTGGGCGAATTTTTCAAAAGCCACGCTCTTATGTTCTTCTGGAACGTCCTCGCCAGCTGCACACGAGTAAAACTGGGGCCCCGGTAACGTTTTCATGTCTTTTTTTACATATGTTTCGTCATCCATTAAAATGCATCGGTCGTTATTTTGAATTAAAAACTTGTCCAAATCTTTAGCTCGAGATTTCGCTCTTTCAAGCTGGGCAGCAGTCCTTTTCGGCATTTTCTGTTTCTCCCTGGTTTGTAAATTATTTCTCTTTTTGGCGTTTTGTACGTTCCCGACCGAAGTTTTTAACTTTTTGGCTACATCGCGAATAGAGGCCGATGGATTTCGACGGAAAGACGCTACTATGTCCGTGTCCAATTTTGGCTTCACGCAGCCTTTTCTGCGACCGCAACCTGGTAGATCACCTAGAGTATTAAATTCCCTAAACATTTTTATTACTTTTCGTACACCATTTTTAGATAATTGATACCGTTTTGCGAGTTGTCGCATCGCAATACCCTTTTCTGTACAGTAGGATATTATAATTAATTTACGAGTTTTTTCATTTATCCTCGGCATCTTGATTTTATCTAGTCAATGACATATATTATAAAATTTATCTTCAACTTGACAATACATGTGTCAAAATATCATGCATTGGCATAGCAAAAGCTTTCTATATAATTATGAAGGCCCAACTTTTGGTGGCTACTTTATTTCGTGAACAAGCCTTAGACAGTTACGCCACTTGGGTCACTTTAGTGAGCGTCGACATGGGCCTATAATTTCAACAATAAATCGCCTGCTCGAAGCTCAAAATGGTTCATGAATATTGCATGCATGATATATGGTAGTTATCTTATCGATAAATCAACCGTAAGCGTAACAATTCTCGTTGAGTGTCAATATAACGAGTCCTAGGTTCTTTTTTGATGGTTCTGGGCACTCGGTAATAAGAAGTCGTCTTTAGTGCATCGGCCCAAAAAGCGATACTTTTCGATGCTGCACGGCGTGCGGAAAGTTACTTCAACCATTTAGGACTCGTAAAAGTGAAGTGTACGACGTTCAGGGTTTATAATAACAACTCGAGAGTCGACCAAATACTGATCTTTATTCGTAGTCGCTTATATACTAGAGCTTTCCTTTGTTCTTGCAGAGTAATTTGGACTGGAAGTTATGCCAAGGTCGTTGGTAACATGATATTATTCCATTGGAATGTCAAGAATTTCCTCGGTCTTGATTTATGTTAATAATTTAATAGAAAATATATATCAATTGTCCATCAGCTGTGACCTTCACTACAGCTTCCCCGTTTTTTTGATAAAAAAATTGTGAAACATATTTTAATTATTCAAGCTCAAAGGCTGTAGTGACGGTCACAGCTGATGAACCATAAGCGTATTTCATCATGTTATTTAACACCCAGGTGGAGCCATCAGCGGAGCGCTGCGTGGCAACCCTCCTGGACCTGATCCAGACGAAGGTCAACTACGTGGTGCAGGAAGCCGTCGTGGTCATCAAGGACATCTTCCGCAAGTACCCCAACAAGTACGAGAGCATCATCTCCACGCTCTGCGAGAACCTGGATACGCTTGACGAGCCCGAAGCGAGGGCTTCCATGGTGAGTTTGCGTATGATTACCGGAATTTAAACTATCCTATGTCCTTTCTCAGGGCTCAAACTATCTCTTACCAAATTTCATCTAAATAGGTTACATCCAAATTTTCACCCCCTTAGGGGATCATTTTCGGGATAACACTAACATATGTCCTTCCCCAGGACTCCAACTATCGCTATACCGTGATTGTGTTCTTTCAAAAAATGTGTGGTTTCTTATGGCTATTGATAAACGTTAATCTAACCTATTTCTATTTAGGGCCTTTTTCACCAACTCGAGTATTGCCGTCTGACAATGACTATTCAAAATTCAAATATTTATTAGTGACAACAAAAAAACACACACAAAAGAAATAATATAAAACACACTTTGTCACGAAATGGACCCTGCTCAGCATGTTTTTTTCATATTCGACGTGCATTGCTAGGTCGATAGATAACGATGCCGTGCAGCGACCATCTCTACTCATGATTGTGAAACAGAGGTCTGTTCAGTTTTATGAAATAGGGGGTAAGATTCCGTTGGTGTTCTACTAGAAACATTTCAGCATGCATGCTGTCCAAATTACCTCGGTTATTATTTTTAAAGTTACTAGTAAAACATCGTCGCTTTCGTAAAAACAAGTGCCTAAATCTTGCGATTAGGTGTCATAGCGGACATCGGGATCTTTTAGGATACATTTGGGAAATGTATTAGGAATATGGAACATTACTGCAATGTTCTGCCGCCAGAGGCAGCACTACCACTAATAGTAAACAAGTATAGGAATATAGGGATTCACACACACATGCACAATTGATTGTCAAATGAGTGACAAGGATGCTTGCATAGACAATACCGCAAGTGGGAACGAGATACAATGTCATCGCTGCTAGTGTCGCCACCTACGAAGAGTTTTGCGTAATGTTCCCTATAGGACAATACGTGCATTTTGCCATTGTGGTGATAGGTTGTCTCCTAATATGTTGTGAAATATAAATGTTGTTGACAGGTGTGGATCGTGGGCGAGTACGCGGAGCGCATCGACAACGCCGACGAGCTGCTGGACTCTTTCCTCGAGGGCTTCCACGACGAGAACGCGCAGGTACACTACACAACTATGTATGGTGACTCTATCTAGGGCGGGTTGCACCAACTCAGTTACAAACCGATCGACGTTAAATATGGCGCTGGCAGCTGTTCCTTATGACATTCCACTCATCTCATTAAACTACCAAGAGTTTCAAATTTTATAGCTACAGAGATGTTATCTGCGGTGAGGAACCGGTCTTAACCCAACAAGGTCTAGTTTTCCCTCTGGGTTGGAAGGTCAGGTGGCTACGCCAGAACTTGGTATTAGGTCCCAAAGCGGACCTAAGGGCTCCTAAAGGGTATACGATTGGAAAACTAGGAGGCTGAGAGATGTTCATAATCATCACAATCACACCGGGCTAGACATAGGCCTCCCTAATGAGCTCCACAATGACCGGTCCTGCGCCACCCGCTCCCTGCGGACTCCCGCGACATATACCATGTCATCAGATGAGATGAGAGATGTAACACAGCGACTTAATACATTGTTATTTGCAGGTCCAACTGCAGCTGCTGACAGCGGTGGTGAAACTGTTCCTGAAGCGGCCCGCCGACACGCAGGAGCTCGTGCAGCACGTGCTCAGCCTCGCCACGCAGGACTCGGACAACCCGGACCTCAGGTATAACAAATAACCAGGCAGTTCATCATCATCATCCGATAGACGTCCACTTCTGGACATAGGCCTTTACAAGCACTGCTAGCACTAAACCACACAACGAAGTACCTCTCTCTTTACACGGATAGTCTATCTCTCTTCTAGGACAAGAGTCAAGACACAGATAGTCTAGCAGTCTTGTGCTACCCGTGCAGATAATGTCAAAACCATCGGCCAAGCGCTACCTGCATCCAGCCCTAGCTCTTGTCAGTGGAGTAATCGTCATTCCGTTCGCTTCTCTGTCAATACCTTGAGCTCCTGATACGATTTAACATTGACCTTCTCTTGGACTTAAGCGGTCGTCTCTGCCTTCACCTGCTTCAGCAGTATGGGAGATCAACAAAGCTAAATTCTTTTAACACATTCATTTATATTAAAATATTGTGTTACCAGGGACCGCGGCTTCATCTACTGGCGTCTGCTGTCCACCGACCCCGCGGCCGCCAAGGAGGTGGTGCTGGCCGACAAGCCGCTCATCTCCGAGGAGACAGACCTGCTGGAGCCCACGCTGCTGGACGAGCTCATCTGCCACATCAGCTCGCTCGCCTCCGTCTACCACAAGCCGCCCACAGCCTTCGTGGAGGGTGAGTCTGTCCACTGGTGCTGGCCGACAAGCCGCTCATCTCCGAGGAGACAGACCTGCTGGAGCCCACGCTGCTGGACGAGCTCATCTGCCACATCAGCTCGCTCGCCTCCGTCTACCACAAGCCGCCCACAGCCTTCGTGGAGGGTGAGTCTGTCCACTGGTGCTGGCCGACAAGCCGCTCATCTCCGAGGAGACAGACCTGCTGGAGCCCACGCTGCTGGACGAGCTCATCTGCCACATCAGCTCGCTCGCCTCCGTCTACCACAAGCCGCCCACAGCCTTCGTGGAGGGTGAGTCTGTCCACTGGTGCTGGCCGACAAGCCGCTCATCTCCGAGGAGACAGACCTGCTGGAGCCCACGCTGCTGGACGAGCTCATCTGCCACATCAGCTCGCTCGCCTCCGTCTACCACAAGCCGCCCACAGCCTTCGTGGAGGGTGAGTCTGTCCACTGGTGCTGGCCGACAAGCCGCTCATCTCCGAGGAGACAGACCTGCTGGAGCCCACGCTGCTGGACGAGCTCATCTGCCACATCAGCTCGCTCGCCTCCGTCTACCACAAGCCGCCCACAGCCTTCGTGGAGGGTGAGTCTGTCCACTGGTGCTGGCCGACAAGCCGCTCATCTCCGAGGAGACAGACCTGCTGGAGCCCACGCTGCTGGACGAGCTCATCTGCCACATCAGCTCGCTCGCCTCCGTCTACCACAAGCCGCCCACAGCCTTCGTGGAGGGTGAGTCTGTCCACTGGTGCTGGCCGACAAGCCGCTCATCTCCGAGGAGACAGACCTGCTGGAGCCCACGCTGCTGGACGAGCTCATCTGCCACATCAGCTCGCTCGCCTCCGTCTACCACAAGCCGCCCACAGCCTTCGTGGAGGGTGAGTCTGTCCACTGGTGCTGGCCGACAAGCCGCTCATCTCCGAGGAGACAGACCTGCTGGAGCCCACGCTGCTGGACGAGCTCATCTGCCACATCAGCTCGCTCGCCTCCGTCTACCACAAGCCGCCCACAGCCTTCGTGGAGGGTGAGTCTGTCCACTGGTGCTGGCCGACAAGCCGCTCATCTCCGAGGAGACAGACCTGCTGGAGCCCACGCTGCTGGACGAGCTCATCTGCCACATCAGCTCGCTCGCCTCCGTCTACCACAAGCCGCCCACAGCCTTCGTGGAGGGTGAGTCTGTCCACTGGTGCTGGCCGACAAGCCGCTCATCTCCGAGGAGACAGACCTGCTGGAGCCCACGCTGCTGGACGAGCTCATCTGCCACATCAGCTCGCTCGCCTCCGTCTACCACAAGCCGCCCACAGCCTTCGTGGAGGGTGAGTCTGTCCACTGGTGCTGGCCGACAAGCCGCTCATCTCCGAGGAGACAGACCTGCTGGAGCCCACGCTGCTGGACGAGCTCATCTGCCACATCAGCTCGCTCGCCTCCGTCTACCACAAGCCGCCCACAGCCTTCGTGGAGGGTGAGTCTGTCCACTGGTGCTGGCCGACAAGCCGCTCATCTCCGAGGAGACAGACCTGCTGGAGCCCACGCTGCTGGACGAGCTCATCTGCCACATCAGCTCGCTCGCCTCCGTCTACCACAAGCCGCCCACAGCCTTCGTGGAGGGTGAGTCTGTCCACTGGTGCTGGCCGACAAGCCGCTCATCTCCGAGGAGACAGACCTGCTGGAGCCCACGCTGCTGGACGAGCTCATCTGCCACATCAGCTCGCTCGCCTCCGTCTACCACAAGCCGCCCACAGCCTTCGTGGAGGGTGAGTCTGTCCACTGGTGCTGGCCGACAAGCCGCTCATCTCCGAGGAGACAGACCTGCTGGAGCCCACGCTGCTGGACGAGCTCATCTGCCACATCAGCTCGCTCGCCTCCGTCTACCACAAGCCGCCCACAGCCTTCGTGGAGGGTGAGTCTGTCCACTGGTGCTGGCCGACAAGCCGCTCATCTCCGAGGAGACAGACCTGCTGGAGCCCACGCTGCTGGACGAGCTCATCTGCCACATCAGCTCGCTCGCCTCCGTCTACCACAAGCCGCCCACAGCCTTCGTGGAGGGTGAGTCTGTCCACTGGTGCTGGCCGACAAGCCGCTCATCTCCGAGGAGACAGACCTGCTGGAGCCCACGCTGCTGGACGAGCTCATCTGCCACATCAGCTCGCTCGCCTCCGTCTACCACAAGCCGCCCACAGCCTTCGTGGAGGGTGAGTCTGTCCACTGGTGCTGGCCGACAAGCCGCTCATCTCCGAGGAGACAGACCTGCTGGAGCCCACGCTGCTGGACGAGCTCATCTGCCACATCAGCTCGCTCGCCTCCGTCTACCACAAGCCGCCCACAGCCTTCGTGGAGGGTGAGTCTGTCCACTGGTGCTGGCCGACAAGCCGCTCATCTCCGAGGAGACAGACCTGCTGGAGCCCACGCTGCTGGACGAGCTCATCTGCCACATCAGCTCGCTCGCCTCCGTCTACCACAAGCCGCCCACAGCCTTCGTGGAGGGTGAGTCTGTCCACTGGTGCTGGCCGACAAGCCGCTCATCTCCGAGGAGACAGACCTGCTGGAGCCCACGCTGCTGGACGAGCTCATCTGCCACATCAGCTCGCTCGCCTCCGTCTACCACAAGCCGCCCACAGCCTTCGTGGAGGGTGAGTCTGTCCACTGGTGCTGGCCGACAAGCCGCTCATCTCCGAGGAGACAGACCTGCTGGAGCCCACGCTGCTGGACGAGCTCATCTGCCACATCAGCTCGCTCGCCTCCGTCTACCACAAGCCGCCCACAGCCTTCGTGGAGGGTGAGTCTGTCCACTGGTGCTGGCCGACAAGCCGCTCATCTCCGAGGAGACAGACCTGCTGGAGCCCACGCTGCTGGACGAGCTCATCTGCCACATCAGCTCGCTCGCCTCCGTCTACCACAAGCCGCCCACAGCCTTCGTGGAGGGTGAGTCTGTCCACTGGTGCTGGCCGACAAGCCGCTCATCTCCGAGGAGACAGACCTGCTGGAGCCCACGCTGCTGGACGAGCTCATCTGCCACATCAGCTCGCTCGCCTCCGTCTACCACAAGCCGCCCACAGCCTTCGTGGAGGGTGAGTCTGTCCACTGGTGCTGGCCGACAAGCCGCTCATCTCCGAGGAGACAGACCTGCTGGAGCCCACGCTGCTGGACGAGCTCATCTGCCACATCAGCTCGCTCGCCTCCGTCTACCACAAGCCGCCCACAGCCTTCGTGGAGGGTGAGTCGTCAGCTTGATAAAACGCTGCTGTTTTGAACCTGTTCATGTCTGTTTTGGACCACATGGTAAATGTCATTTTGGATTATGGGTGTTTGGAACGTTTATGAATAAGGGCATAAGCTAATTATGCATCGAGGTAGGTAAGAGATTTATTACGAACGATAGTGGACATATTAGAAGCCCGAAGGAGGGCTTTGATGACTCGCGTTTGTAAAATTTTTGGCCTCCGTGTCACACACAATGTTTTGTATCACCTATGCCGTGAAGTTGCGATTACCGAGCGCAACGCGTGAGGAAAATCCCACTTTCTGGCCAGGGGGAGACGTAAAATGTTGTATTTACAACAGGTGGTAATTAAGAAAGCGTTATATCGCGTATTTATCGCCTTTGCCTTCGGCCCAAGCGTCAAATGCCAGCGTTCTGATATATTGTTTACGTCATTCATACCTGGCCATAAAGTAGCAATTACCGCATGCTACGCGTAAGACGTAAAATTGTGTACTTACCACAGGCGGTAATAAAGAAAGCCTCAGATAGCATATGTATCGCCCTTGCCTTCGACTCGGGCAAATACGTACGATCTGATGGTTGCACTACACTTGGGGTCGCGTGTTCGCGTTGCGTCGTTGCCTCTCTTTCATTTGCCGTAAGAAGGAAAAAGATGCAACACGAATATTTGGGCAAACATCGCCAAGTGGAGTGCCACCATCAGACAGTGTTTGTGTTACTTAGTAATGTTATATTACGTCATGCCTGGCCATGAAGTAGCAATTACTACGCGTGCGGATAATCCCACTTCATGGCCAGATAGAGACGTAAAATGTTGTACTCACCACGGGCGGTAATAAAGAAAGCCTCAGATCGCAAGTATATGGCGCCCGAGCCGAATGTTTGACCGCCCTAGGTAAGTAATGTAGTATTGTGTTGTGTTACTGCGCTGCGGTAGTGTAGTGTAGTGTAGTGTAATGTAATGTGTTGTGTTGGTGCAGGTCGCGGCGCGGGCGTGCGCAAGTCGCTGCCGGCGCGCGGCGCCTCCGAGCCCGAGGCGCGCGCGCCGCAGGCCACTGTCATACCCAACCAGGTACTGCTGCTACATCTTTCTTTATGTCTATTGGTACCCCGAACGTACTCATTAGCTCTATGATATTCCACAGACTTAATCGTTGTTGTGTTGGAGCCTTAGTTCGTTAGTACACTCACAATTTTTATTACCCAATATCGTTGGACAAGTGTGCTAAAATAGTAGTTTATGCTACTGATACATAGCGAGAGGCCTTAGAATACGAGTGTGGTTTTATGAAACGAGCGTTAGCGAGTTTCATAATAGGATCACACGAGTGTTTCAAGGCCTAATTATGTACAGTTGCATACACTACCTACTTTATCTAAACACATATCATAAGTACTCTAAGATGGGTTCAGAAGCTGTAAGGAAATGGCCTGCATTGCTACTAGTGCTACCTGTAAAATATCTTTTCTCAAACATGCAATGAAGTATTCTCTTTACGTTCCTTATAATAGACTCGGAAGTATCCTTTTTCGGGCGCAGCATCTCGAGGCGGCCTGAAATAGGATTTCATACTACTTTTCAGGCCTAGGCCTGCAAAGTAACTTTTTAATTTTCATTCCACTATTTGTAGCACAGCACGGCATTCAGCCATGAAAATTAGTTTGATTTGAGGATTTTTATTCATTTATTTCATTGCATGTTTGAGAAAAGCACTATACATGCCTCGGCGTGAAAACGGATTTCTGGCCTCGTATTTCTATACCTACTTGGCCGGAAATCCGTGTTTTCCCGGTCTCTGATGTAATGTACTATTGTTGCAATCCTGGCTGCATTTGCATTTCATATCGTTCTCGTAGGCACTATTACTCATATGTTCAACTAAAATGTAAATTACAAACAACTTTTCACAATTCTACTTTCGTAACAGCAAAAAACGTACTAACAAATTACAACAGTACTTAATGGCGGCAATTCGATCCTCCGTCAAGACGAATGTTTTTTTTTAAATCGAAACGAATGAAGTCCCTATTCTAATGCCACTTGAGATCAAATGTCGTGAGGTTTATATTAAAAAACATAATGAATTGACGTTTCGTATCGATAACTGTTTTAATATCTATAGATACTAGAATAGAGACCCACTTGAGTTTTTACAGCTGTTCCAAATTTGAACTCATAACGATACCGATAATCTGTACTGTAATAACATTACAGTACAGATTTTACCTGCTACCACAGACAAGAAAGTTGTCATAGTAAAATTGGTTGTAATAATGCTAGTTATTTCCGACGGTTTCTGAACGCATTTTAGAGCACTAATGTAATGATATGTGCGTAGATAAATATACATAACGGTGCTTAGATCGTATGACGATTTTTGAACGAACAATCATATGCGAGAATGAAATTAACATACCTATAGGTATTCACGTGCCGCTCACCAAAAAAAAATTTAGTCACTGTGTTTTCAATCGCGTTATAAGCGAAAATAGAGTTACAATTATTTTGTTCTAATATTTAAGAAAACCAATAAAATAATCTTAAATAAGAATTTAAATGTGTTCTAAAAGCTCTGTAATAAATGATACGAGTTACATTAATTACAGAGCCGAGAGAGAGAGAGATATGTCTGTAAAATAAGTTTAAATGTGTTTTCAATAAATGATTCTATTCTATTTATTCAGGCATACCCCCAGGAGTCTCTGATCGGCGACCTGCTGTCCATGGACATAGGCGCGCCGCCCGCGCCCTCGCCGGCGCCAGCTTCCAATATCGACCTGCTGGCCGGCGGACTCGACGTACTGGTACGGCTGTCTACTGCTTTATTTATTCAGGCATACCCCCAGGAGTCTCTGATCGGCGACCTGCTGTCCATGGACATAGGCGCGCCGCCCGCGCCCTCGCCGGCGCCAGCTTCCAATATCGACCTGCTGGCCGGCGGACTCGACGTACTGGTACGGCTGTCTACTGCTTTATTTATTCAGGCATACCCCCAGGAGTCTCTGATCGGCGACCTGCTGTCCATGGACATAGGCGCGCCGCCCGCGCCCTCGCCGGCGCCAGCTTCCAATATCGACCTGCTGGCCGGCGGACTCGACGTACTGGTACGGCTGTCTACTGCTTTATTTATTTAGGCATACCCCCAGGAGTCTCTGATCGGCGACCTGCTGTCCATGGACATAGGCGCGCCGCCCGCGCCCTCGCCGGCGCCAGCTTCCAATATCGACCTGCTGGCCGGCGGACTCGACGTACTGGTACGGCTGTCTACTGCTTTATTTATTCAGGCATACCCCCAGGAGTCTCTGATCGGCGACCTGCTGTCCATGGACATAGGCGCGCCGCCCGCGCCCTCGCCGGCGCCAGCTTCCAATATCGACCTGCTGGCCGGCGGACTCGACGTACTGGTACGGCTGTCTACTGCTTTATTTATTCAGGCATACCCCCAGGAGTCTCTGATCGGCGACCTGCTGTCCATGGACATAGGCGCGCCGCCCGCGCCCTCGCCGGCGCCAGCTTCCAATATCGACCTGCTGGCCGGCGGACTCGACGTACTGGTACGGCTGTCTACTGCTTTATTTATTTAGGCATACCCCCAGGAGTCTCTGATCGGCGACCTGCTGTCCATGGACATAGGCGCGCCGCCCGCGCCCTCGCCGGCGCCAGCTTCCAATATCGACCTGCTGGCCGGCGGACTCGACGTACTGGTACGGCTGTCTACTGCTTTATTTAATTAGGCATACCCCCAGGAGTCTCTGATCGGCGACCTGCTGTCCATGGACATAGTAAATGCGCCGAGATTTTTTTTTTAATACTACGACGGTGGCAAACAAGCGTACGGCCTGCCTGATGTTAAGCTGGTACTGTCGCCTATGGACACTTGTGACTCCAGAAGAATCACAAGCGCGTTGCCGACCCTTTAGGCTACGGCAGATAGAGACATGCAGGTCCCTCACTCCCAACACAACGCACCCTAGGGAGCTCTGGCGACCTTACTCACCACCAGGAACACAACACCACATGCAATAATATAGCAACACTACAAAGCAGTGGTGCTATTATGGCTGTGGTCTTCTGTAAGGTGGAGGTACTTCCCCAGATGGGCTGCTCCACATACGAGCGAGATGACATTCCGCTGTGCCCTACCTCTCTTAAAATATGAGTTGTGACGTCATAGTATAAGCCCGTCTAATATACTCGTAGAGCGTATTAGGTGGGTGCCGGCGCGTGCAGATTTCAAATGCATATAACATCAGAAATAAAAACAAAAGAAAGTTTGAATACTACAGTTGATGTTCCTCCGGATTATACTTTTGATTTTCGTAAAAAAATAAAAAGATGCATGTTCCCTATTATTAACGACCGCTTTAGCCTAGTTGGTAGTGACCCTGCCTACGAAGCAAGAGGTCCTGGGGTCGAATCCCGATAAGGGCATTTATTTGTGTGATGAGCACGAATATTTGCCCCTGAGTCATGGATGTTTTCTATGTATTTAAGTATTTGTTTCTCTATATTAAGCATGTATATCGTCGTCTAGGACCCATAGTACAAGCTTTGCTTAGTTTGGGACTAGGTTGATTGGTGTAAGATGGTCCGAAAATATTTATATTTATATTTAATATTTGTACAGTTGGGAGGAGGCCCAGAGCCCGCGTTGGGAACGCCTAGCGGTGCGGGCGGCAGCTCGGGGCTTCTAGGGGACATCTTCGGCGCCACCGCACCTGCTTCCCACGTGCCGCCCAAACAGTGCTGGCTGCCTGCAGACAAGGGGAAAGGTAACACTCACATTCTTTTATTTTTAGGATTCCGTACCTAAAGGGTAAAACGGGACCCTATTACTAAGACTCCGCTGTGCGTCTGTCTGTCTGTCTGTCTGTCCGTCTGTCACCAAGCTGTATCTCATGAACCGCGACAGTTGAAATTTTCACAGATGATGTATTTCTGTTGCCGCTATAACAACAAATACTAAAAAGCAGAATAAAAAAAATATTTAAAAGGGCTCCAACAAACGTGATTTTTTTGCCGTTTTTATAGATATTGGTACGGAACCCTTCGTGCGCGAGTCCGACTCGCACTTCGCCGGTTTTTTTTTGTTTTTAGTTTTCCGTACCCGTAACGGGGACCCTATTACTAAGACTCCGCTGTCCGTCCGTCTGTCACCAGGCTGTATCTCATGAACCGTTATTGTTAGACAGTTAAAATTTTCATAGATGATGTATTACAGTTGCCGCCATAATAACAAATAAGTACTAAAAAGCAGAATAAAATTTAAACCCAAATAACGTCAATAGAAGTTTCAAAAAAGGCATATTATGGAAACGTTTATCCTATACTCAAATACGGCATAATTTTTTGGGGTAATTCAGTAAATGTTCAGTCAGTATTTATTCTACAAAAGAAAAGCCTACGAATAATATTTAAACTTAAGAATGGGGAATCCTTAAGAGACATATTTAGAAGCAATAAAATTTTAACGCTGACATGTATCTACATACTGGAAATTTGTTTATTTGTTAAGGAACGGCACGATATTTTTAATAGGAAAAGTGACTCTAAATTAAAAATTAGATCGCAATATAAATATGATATGTGTACAGTTAGGCCTTCTAGTTACATAATTAGCAAGAGTACCTATGCTACTGGAATCAAAATCTTTAATAACTTACCTGTATATATTAAGTCATTAGATAATAATAATAAGTTCAACAAGGAGCTGAAGAAATGGCTAGCAGATAAATGCTTTTACAATCTGAATGAATATTTCGTTTAAGTACCTAGGTCTACAAATTATTAAGTTTAATTTTAAGTTCAATAACATTGTACACTCGAAAAGGGCAAACTGTTGATACCTTCCAATGTCTAAAATGAGATCTTATGTACACAGTTTTAACAATAAATGACATCTATCTATCTATCTATCTATCTAAATCCTACCTTGAAAATCGCAGCCTCTAAAATATTCTATGGCGCCTCTAAAAATAACATGAGCACAATACTTATAGGCCTGGAGATCTGGGGCACATTCAGCCGGCAGGGCGGACAGCCGCGGCTAGAGATGACCTTCACCAACAAGGCCATGCAGGCCATGAGTGGGTTCGCCATACAACTCAACAAAAACAGGTACTTACTTCACATAATTATTTATGTAAATTTTTCGCACGGACATGTAGAACTACTATGATAATCCCTTTTTAATAATAATCATAATTTATTTCAGATAAAAATCCATAGTAACATTAATATTAAATATCATTACAATTAAATTCAGTTCATTGAAATTAAATTACAATACAGAATATCATTAAATTAAATTACCTACTTATATACTATTTAACATTATAAATTTCGGGCCTGTCTGCAGTTTTTAAAACGCTTTTATTTTACTTGAAATGTTTGTTTGCTTTGGTCAAATCTTGCATGTAAAATTTTACAAACTTCCAATAGAGTTGAAATTTTGTACGTTTGTGTAAGTCTCGTGACAATGCAATATTATTGTACGAATAAACTGGTCTGGAGACGAAAAGTGGACTTATGAACACTTCAATTCATTAGTTTAAATGAGCAGTTGATGACTGCAAAAAAGTACAGTTGGTTGGTAGCCGACTCGTTGTTCCAAGTATGAAATTTTTGACAGAAACTGATTTAGCTTTTTAAACATTTATTTTGAGAGATCAAGAATATCATTGAAAACAATATGGGTTCCCAAAAGTTGGCGGATCTTTGTCAATTCGAGGTATTCTTTGTACAAAATTAATCATCACTCCCGGCTAAAATATCCACAACCGACCACGTCACGGTGGCCATATGTGGCAGAACAGAATTTTATTCTTATTCAAATCGATTTACTTACTCTATGCGTTCCTGAAAAAAAGGGTATTGATTAACAGACGTACAGACATACAATAAAGTTATTCCTATAAGGGTTCCCTTTTACTTTTTGAGATAAGTACTGAATCCCAAAAGTTGAATATGAAAAATACCAGATGGAAAACTGTACATCCTAAAACCTAAATAATGCAAAAAAGGTTTAGTTAGGCAACTTTCTTATAGTAAAACTGGCAATTTTGGTATTCTTCAAAAGAAATACTTCCAAATGATCTGTACCAACTCACTCTACAGGGTGGAAAGTTAAAACGGGGCAGTAAGGGCAGCTACTAGATCCCTTGCCGCCACGCAAAAATGGCAGTAGGATTTCATTCCTAACTTTTTAAGTGATGACAATCTACATTCACAGATTTTTGAAAAAAAGTACAGTCAGCGAGAAAATCATCACTTTTGACGATTTTTTTTAATGCCATTCGATCCCATTCCTATTAAGGATCAACATACTCTTTGGGACCGACTAAGGTTTGACAACTAGAACGCCCAGAAATCAAAGAAAACTTTTTCCATACAGTTAGTATGGGAATCCCAAAGTGCAAGTAAAAACTGAGAAATGTATTCTCTCATTTTTAATCTAAATGAAGTTATCTCCGTCTCCATACAATTTGATGATCGTCTAACTAAAGGACTACTTGCACTTTGGGATTCCCATACTGACTGTATGGAAAAAGTTTTCTTTGATTTCTGGGCGTTCTAGTTGTCAAACCTTAGTCGGCCCCAAAGAGTATTTTGATCCTTAATAAGAATGGGATCGAATGGCATAAAAAAAAATTTCGTCAAAAGTGATAATTTTCTCGCTGACTGTACTTTTTTTCAAAAAATCTGTGAATGTAGATTGTCATCACTTAAAAAGTTAGGAATGAAATCCTAATGCCATTTTTGCGTGGCGGCAAAGGATCTAGTAGCTGCGCTTACTGCCCCGTTTTAACTTTCCACCCTGTATGCCAAAATGCAAAATATAAAAATGTGTAACTTAAGCGATTTCCATAAACAAATGAAGGCTCAATGACGTCAGTAGTAAAATGAAAGGGACGAATGTATCAGGTGACATTTCTGATCTCTTCTCGATGAGCTTCAAATTCAAAATTAGAAAACTGGGGGCATCGCACGCACACATTGATGATTTACGCACACATTCACAGAGACACCTCTAATTAGCGCGAAGCGCGACGGAAATAGGTTTTACAAATATAAATTTTTCAAAAAGCTCGCTCACCGCGCTGCCTTGTAATTTATCTATACTGCAATAGTACATTACTATAGAGGCCGGGAAACGAACGGTTGCAGGCCAAGTAGACATAGATACGCGGCCTGCAAACCCGTTTCTCGCCGAGATTTGTATAGTACTTTTCTCAAACTTGCAATGAAATAAAAAGTAGTCAATTTGTTTTATTCGTACAACTAAATAATACGTTTCTGATAGCTGTCAGTGCTGTCACATCATAACCTATAGTTGTGTCCCACATTTCTTACTAACAAATATTCCACTTATTCCCTAAATAGGGAAGATTACGCAAAACTCTTCGTAGGTGGCGACACTAGCAGCGTTGACATTGTATCTCGACCCCACTTGCGGTATTGTCTATGCAAGCATCCTTGTCACTCATTTGACAATCAATTGTGCATGGGTGTGTGAATCCCTATATTCCTATACTGGTTTACTATTAGTGGTAGTGCTGCCTCTGGCGGCAGAACATTGCAGTAATGTTCCCTATTAAGTATTAGTTTATAGTTACTTGAACTTATAACTAACTATATAGACGCGGCACTACAACAAAGAAAACAATTATAATTTTTATGAAATTTTTATACGTCGTCATGTACCTAACTTTTGATTTCGGGGGCAGTAACTTATTCATGGCTACTTCTGCTCGCAGTTCCGGAGGCGTACAGTTCAATTCCATATCATTTTCGTCCGAACTCATTTCGAAATCGATGACTTTTATTAGAAAGTTTCAAAATAATTACGAACTATTGACAAATCCGGCCAACAAGAAAATAAAACTTTTTTCAATTTACGCGCCAAACTTTTTTTTAACCTGTTTGTAGCAACGTTTTACCTGGTGACATTAACATTTTTTTTTTTTTTTTTTTTTTTCCGTGTTGTGGCTTTTTGCTGCTTAGGCACTTTGCCAATGTCAAGTGGGGGAAGTTTTGGCTTTACGGTTCCGTGGAGTGCACCTAATAATTTTGCCCCAGGGACTAATTGTACGTAACGACCATATTTGAATATTGTTAATAAGTGGATAAAAGAGTGCTTATATATATTCATAAATAGTTATAATTTGATATTATTTTTATCTATAAAATAAGCCAAAGCCTTTTAGCGACTTTGGGCTCAAAACTAGCCAAGAGAGTTTTAACATTAGTAGGGAGTTGGACTTTAAGTTTTGTTAGTAGGTCATAAAGAGAGAAAAGAGTTGAAGGACACTCGAGAAAAATGTGATCAATTGAACCTACATCATGCCCTTACTTATACTTTTTTTTAACCTGTTTGTAGCAACGTTTTACCTGGTGACATTAACATTAGTCCTAATCTTTTCTTTTTTTTGGGACTGAATGCCAAGACGTTCTGTCACAATTTGACGTTTATAAACAAAAGACGGTTGCTTTGCAGGCCTAGGTGTGTAAGGTTGTATGAAATTCCTTTACATATCATCTTCACTAGTCGCACCGGATACGTAGTATTTCCGGACCTAATCTGAAGTAAGTCATGTCAACATTTCACTGCAAGTTTGAGAAAAGTAATATTTTCATAGGATTTTCATAAAATATTGATTATTTGCATATTTTCTGTTCGGTCTTAAACTTTTTGAGGGTAGTGTAGACTGTAAATTAGACAAGATTCGAGAGTCTAATTGTGCCTCTATACCGATGCCAAATGCGCAAACATTCATATTCATGGAATATTATTTAAAATAAAAAAATCATGACTAATCATGATAAAACTAATTTTATTTGAATAATAATAAGTTAACTTCATTCAATGAATTATTCACGACGAAATTTATTTGAATAACTTTGACGGGAATAAAATCAACGTGATTTTATTCACGCGAATTTTTATTCAAATAATACATATATTCTTGAGTGCCCAACTCTGGTGGCAACTCGCCGCATCGCATTTGCGACTCCGCGCCGACGTAACTACGTACGAAGCCCCGATCACCAGCTCATGCACTACCAAAAAAAGAGAGGCCACACAAAAGGCCACCCTATACTCACAAAACTTCACATTTAAAACTCGGTATTGACTTCTGGAAAGGATTTAATCTCTTGCCTAGTTTCCTTAAAAACTTTGAACTAGAACGTCCCTCAAATTGCACATCATTAACTACTTACAATTAATAATTAATCACGCCTTTACTTGACGTATTCCAGCGTCAGGTAGGGTAATATGTGATATGGATTTTCGTGGTAGCGTCGCTGTAGTTTCCACGCCACACCTGCACCTAGCTGGTGACAAGTCGGTGTCCTAATAGTACATTATTGCCGTGGCCGGGAAGGAGGCAATTGCAGGCTGAGTATTTTGTTTAAACGGACGAGCTTGCGAGTCCGTTTAATTATAATACGAAGCCTGCAATTGCCATTCCGGCTGAGGCTAATATAGTGCTTTTCTCAAAAATGGGGGAATAAAAAAGACTAAATTGAAATCAAGCGTTATTATTAAATACAAATTGAGGATACTGCAAATTACATAAAATTAAACGTCATATTTTTTTTAAAACAGAATCGCAAGTGTATTTTTCCACCGAAAAACGCAATCTTTTTATGACACATACAACAATGTCGCCTTTGCAACAGAAAAATACGACTTGATTTGGCTGAATACGACCTATGCCGTCTTTTGTAAGCCAGGTTCTACTTTTTAAAAAGTTTGGTACTCGACAAATAAAGGAATTCAATATGTAACATTCCAGGCGGCCTGCAATGTTTTTTATTTTTTAATTTTGATCTGGCCTTAAACTATACACTTTACCTTCCAATATGTAGCGAGTTATGTTCACTTTGCGGGCCTTTTTTGAGAAAATTCCTTTACGCGACATATTCTTGACTTTTTTCTCAGTCTCCGTCGTTTCGCTCTTAGCGAAGAGGACTTGGTCACTCGACATCGTGGCATCCTTGACGCCAGTATGTTTGTCTGTGTCCCAGTTTCGGCGTGTTCCCGGCGGGCAGCCTGTCGGTGGGCGCGCTGGCGGCGGGCGCGAGCGCGGACGCGCCGCTGCCGCTCGCCACATCCGGGCCCGTGCAGCGCATGGAGCCGCTCAACAACCTGCAGGTACTACCACTACCGCCACTACATACTGTTGGTCAGTCTCGGCGTGTTCCCGGCGGGCAGCCTGTCGGTGGGCGCGCTGGCGGCGGGCGCGAGCGCGGACGCGCCGCTGCCGCTCGCCACCTCCGGGCCCGTGCTGCGCATGGAGCCGCTCAACAACCTGCAGGTACTACCACTACCGCCACTACATACTGTTGGTCAGTCTCGGCGTGTTCCCGGCGGGCAGCCTGTCGGTGGGCGCGCTGGCGGCGGGCGCGAGCGCGGACGCGCCGCTGCCGCTCGCCACCTCCGGGCCCGTGCTGCGCATGGAGCCGCTCAACAACCTGCAGGTACTACCACTACCGCCACTACATACTGTTGGTCAGTCTCGGCGTGTTCCCGGCGGGCAGCCTGTCGGTGGGCGCGCTGGCGGCGGGCGCGAGCGCGGACGCGCCGCTGCCGCTCGCCACCTCCGGGCCCGTGCTGCGCATGGAGCCGCTCAACAACCTGCAGGTACTACCACTACCGCCACTACATACTGTTGGTCAGTCTCGGCGTGTTCCCGGCGGGCAGCCTGTCGGTGGGCGCGCTGGCGGCGGGCGCGAGCGCGGACGCGCCGCTGCCGCTCGCCACCTCCGGGCCCGTGCTGCGCATGGAGCCGCTCAACAACCTGCAGGTACTACCACTACCGCCACTACATACTGTTGGTCAGTCTCGGCGTGTTCCCGGCGGGCAGCCTGTCGGTGGGCGCGCTGGCGGCGGGCGCGAGCGCGGACGCGCCGCTGCCGCTCGCCACCTCCGGGCCCGTGCAGCGCATGGAGCCGCTCAATAATCTGCAGGTACTACCACTACCATTACATTCTAGACGAGTTCGTGACACACAGATCATTGGATCGAAGCTTATCGACGGGTCGACGCTGGAATTCAGCTGGGGCTCATAACACCCTTGTAATTTGTAAAACAAACGGAAGCTTGTTTTCAATTCCTTCATTAGAAATATACTTGTTATTTTAATACAAATTGCTGTCTCTTTCCAAATATAGTTGCATCCCTGTCGGTTGTTGATACAAATTGACAACATTTTATAATTCTAAGTCCATGATTTGACTAGCTCCTTGTATTCTACTCGAAAAGAGGAACACGCTGGTAGTTTTATATTTCCAGTATTATTTATGTTCAATTTAAAAAAAATGCACTCATAGCAAATCCAATTCTACTGCAGAAAGGGCACCTTGCTTTAGTCTTGTTTACATATACCACATTAAAAACAAACATTGTCAATGGCGTCAATGTAACTATATGTAACCCACCCGAAAATGACATTTAAACTTTTTAAACGTTTTCGTCGAAGCGGGACTAAAGCAAGGTGCCTATTCTGCAGTAGAATTGGGTTTGCTATGAGTGCATTTTTAAAAATTCGTTAAAAATTGAACATAAATAATACTGGAAATATAAAACTACCAGCGTGTTCCACTTTTCGAGTAGAATACAATGAGCTAATCGAACTGAGGGCTAAAAAATTATGAAATGTTGTCAATTGCATGGTCCGTGATGGCCTATAAATTGGAATCAAACCTGAAAGTAGGCACTAATCCCACGTAAACGCAGGTGGCGATAAAGAACAACGTGGACGTGTTCTACTTCGCGTGCCTCATGCCGGCGCACATCCTGTTCATGGAGGACGGACAGCTGGACAAGCGCGTGTTCCTCACCACTTGGAAGGAGATCCCGGCCGCCAACGAGGTCCAGCACTCGCTGTCCGGCATCCAGGGCAACGCGGACTCCGTCGCCCACAAGATGACCCTGAACAACATCTTCACGATCGCTAAACGCAACGTCGAAGGGCAGGACATGCTCTACCAGTCCCTCAAACTCACCAACAACATCTGGGTTCTTCTAGAACTGAAGCTCCAACCCGGCAATCCCGAAGCCACGCTCAGTCTAAAATCGCGCACGGTCGAAGTCGCCTCCTGCATATTCCAGGCCTACGAGGCTATTATCAAATCGTAATCTCGCTCCATATCGGTCTAAGACGTTATAGTATTTTTATGTAAGTTATAGACTTTGTACGACTGTAAATTCCATTATGATGTATGAATGTTTATTAGAGGTTCTAGCTTTTTGGATGAATGATTTCCGCGTTCGGCGGGATGTCCGGAAAAGTTAGTAACTATTTATTGGGGCTGATGCAGTGCGCAGTCGGAGGTATGAATTGATAATATAATATGCGCGTGTGGATGTAAGACTACGGGAGAATCGTGCCGTGTAATGGCAATAAATAAATAATGTTATATTACTTACTCGTTTTATTTAGAACTATCCTGATAAACATTAGTGTCCAATGACTGTTCGCCTTTATTATGCAGTTAGATTTGTAATAGGGGTGTAGACTCAAAATGTGTTATTACTCATATAGTATATTTAAAAGATTAGTTTTTTCTTTAATCTAATAAGGTTACCAGTTAACGCAGTTACCTTAACCTTTTCATTAACTTTTTCTTTCTTTTTTTTTCATTGTATAATGGTTGTACCTAAGTTGTAAATGTACTTAACTGTCATAAGTGTATTTGCAACACATATATGTATATATATATATATATATATATATATATATATATATATTTATGACATTTGGTCTTATATTAAACATATTTTCCAATTTTTAATATAACTTGTAACTTTGTAAACATTTATGAAACTATAGGTCTATTATAGCATTACTCACATAGCCATAGCTAAGTTACTTATGTGTTTTTTAAGACTGTTTGTTTCTCAATAAAAAAAAATAAAAAAAATTACTCCAAAAGAAAGAAGGCAAAAAAATATGCCTTGTGACGATCCCATTCAAATATCTCAAAATTATGAAGCTACAACCGTTTTAATATTGCTCGTTAGAGAGAGACAGAAAAATTACAGTTTTATGCTTCTCAGTACGTAAATTTCCATGTTGGAAATGGAAAGTTTCAATTCCCATACAAAAATAAGGAAAATTTCCCAAATTTTCCTATGTTAAATTGCAGAAACATTTCGCAATATAGGAAACTTTCCGTCGGCACATCAGTATTACAGATATTCAACTAGGTAGATCCTCTTCCCCCCGGACCGCCTTCATGCGTAGACGTGCCCACTAGTCCGTTAAAGTTTTAATAGGTATTTAAAATTAATTGAATTTAGACATCAATTAAATCAAGTAAAAAAATAGGTGTGATAATAGGAATAACAACCAAGGAGCTTAAACTAACTACTCAAGTAACCTCTGCAAAAGTGATGTGACCCTGGTACCCGATAGCTAACGAGCTGTATCGTGATTGGCGTGGACCTTATCTCAAGCACCCCGCCCCCTAACTAGCCAGTTGGGCGCAGCGCACCTCACCTGCTTATACTATCCTAGTACGATGAGCAGCCCTATGGATAAGTCGGAGAACCACTACCAAATCAAAGAAAAAGGGAAGATGATTTTGGCCAATGGGGAACTTTCATGGGACTTCAATTTCGAATAAATTGCACTCAATAGATGCGAATATACGTAGAAATATCATACAGAAGAAAAAAAACGATTGTATTAGTTTTATCTTACGTTAAAATGACGAAAAAAATATATAATTTTTTCAATAAAATAACATAACAGTTACAGAGAATATTGAATTAGAAATGATATTTTGTATGACAAGTATATATTTAAACGCAAATGTTGTGGAGATAATGCTGGATTATACTTTTGACTTTCGTAATAAAATAAAAAGATGCAAGTTTCCTATTCAAAGAGGAATTTACACAAACGGTTTCGAAGCTCTCGGCTATAATAGCCTCACAGATGACGGAAATTAAGAAAACCTCAGAAGTTCTCAAAGAAATCAAACAGACAAATCGAAACATTGAGGAAGCTGTATCTTTTTTGCCCGCACAACACGAGGTTCAAAAATAAAATCGAAGGTCTGGAAGCACAGACAGTACAAGACAGAAAGTATATCACAACGCTTGAGAACAAAATCGAGGACCCGCAGAGGGAAAACAGGAAAAGCAACCTTGAGATCAAGAATGCCCCACAAACAAATTAATCCAAGGCCACCTTGGTCAGTATTACGAGTATGGTCTGGTCACTCAACTGGGCAACACTGTTGCCTGCCCCATCCAAAAGACAGAAATCAAGGACGTCTATAGAATAAAAAAAACAAAAAAAGAAGCGGGTTGTGTCGGAGATACAAACGTTAATTAAGTTTAAGTGGATACTTCTTTGTTGGCTGTACCCGTAAAATATATATCTGAATTAATTCACTAAAACCTGTGTAAGTACAGATAAATCAGTATATATGGCAACATTGTCAGACGTAGCTCATTTGACTTTGAAGATGGCGGTCATTTCATCATTATTTTCATGTCCGCCACATAAACTAAATAACATTTTGTGATTATCAACTTGGCAAATAAAGAAGGATTAAAACATGTAACAAACAATTATTTGAAATCAGATTATTAGGCTTCTCTACAAAAAGTTATTCCGGAAGTCACGTAATACATTTTGAACTGTACCCCTATACAAGAACGCGAGCAAAGAAATATCCACTTCAAAAAAGAAAACTCGATAACCTCTACTGTTATTGTTGAAACAATGTCGACGTTACTGCGGAATGACATGCTAAAGATGTGTAAGGCTTATAACACCAGAAACAATGGAAACCTGTGTGCAAAACACATAGGCCTCCAAAGCAGTTCAGAGACCCCCATATTTGTCTCCGAGCAGCTAACTCCACGTGCGTCAAAACTATATTATTTGGCAAGAGAATTCAAAAAAGCCAAAAAATATATAAACTGCTGGACAAGTTACGGCAAAGTCTATCTCAGGAAAGAAGACAACTCCCCAGTTATACTTGTATCCAGTGAGGCGCAGTTGGACCGGCTTGCACAAGGAAAATGACTCTTATTTGCTCCTGTGATAAGTGCTACTAAATTATCTAAACTACATAAAGCTAAACAACAAAAGGTGAGCTGCCACTACATATTTTTACGTGTCCCAATGTTTACCTACACAACCTGTTGACCTAAACTATCGTTCTGTACCTCCTGCTGCTTTATATTATCCTGGTACTTCGAGCAATAACCGTTTCAACTGTCTACTGATGACAGTACTAAATGTACTAATCGTAGCAAAAATACTACAGATGACCTCATGTTACCCTAGTAGTGGCATGCTCAACCAGCCAAAGTTGGAACAATGGGAATAATATGTGTTGTGTAAGAATGTCTCAGATTGCAGGTATTTGACGCCCGAGCCGAAGGCAAGGGCGTTAAATATGCGCTCTGAGGCTTTCTTTATTACCGCCCGTGGTAAGTACAACATTTTACGTCTCTATCTGGCCAGGAAGTGGAGTTTTCCGCACGCGTAGCGTGCGGTAATTCCTACTTTATGGCCAGGTATGACGTAATAGTACATTATGATACAAGTGTGCTATGTTGGTTATTACACTCGAGTCGGTTTTTAAGCCTGAGCCGAAGGCGAAGGCTTAATGGAGACGAGAAGTGTAATGACCAATGCTCACGTGTTTCATACGACGTTTTTCAACACATTTGCGAGGAAAAAAAAAAAATGAAAATGTTAAAAGATATGTAATGAAAAGGCACTAGTGCGATAATGTAATGTAAAAGTCACGGCATGGGTAATATTCTGCATTATTTTGCTAATATTTAAAAAGATATGTAATGAAAAGGCACTAGTGCGATAATGTAATGTAAAAGGCACGGCATAGGGTAATATTCTGCATTATCAGTGTAAATACGCTGTAATAAGACCTACTTTACGAGCAGGTGTGTTGAAATAGTACATTATGATACAAGTGTGCTAAGTTGGTCATTACACCCGAGTCGGTTTTTAAGCCTGAGCCGAAGGCGAAGGCTTAATGGAGACGAGAAGTGTAATGACCAATGCTCACGTGTTTCATACGACGTTTTTCAACACATTTGCGAGGAAAAAAAAAAAATTAAAATGTTAAAAGATATGTAATGAAAAGGCACTAGTGCGATAATGTAATGTAAAAGTCACGGCATGGGTAATATTCTGCATTATTTTGCTAATATTTAAAAATATATGTAATGAAAAGGCACTAGTGCGATAATGTAATGTAAAAGGCACGGCATGGGTAATATTTTGCATTATCAGTGTAAATACGCTGTAATAAGACCTACTTTACGAGCAGGTGTGTTGAAATAGTACATTATGATACAAGTGTGCTAAGTTGGTCATTACACTCGAGTCGGTTTTTAAGCCTGAGCCGAAGGCGAAGGCTTAATGGAGACGAGAAGTGTAATGACCAATGCTCACGTGTTTCATACGACGTTTTTCAACACATTTGCGAGGAAAAAATAAAAAAAATTAAAAATTAAAATGTTAAAAGATATGTAATGAAAAGGCACTAGTGCGATAATGTAATGTAAAAGTCACGGCATGGGTAATATTCTGCATTATTTTGCTAATATTTAAAAATGTATGTAATGAAAAGGCACTAGTGCGATAATGTAATGTAAAAGGCACGGCATGGGTAATATTCTGCATTATCAGTGTAAATACGCTGTAATAAGACCTACTTTACGAGCAGGTGTGTTGAAATAGTACATTATGATACAAGTGTGCTAAGTTGGTCATTACACTCGAGTCGGTTTTTAAGCCTGAGCCGAAGGCGAAGGCTTAATGGAGACGAGAAGTGTAATGACCAATGCTCACGTGTTTCATACGACGTTTTTCAATACATTTGCGAGGAAAAAATAAAAAAAATTAAAAATTAAAATGTTAAAAGATATGTAATGAAAAGGCACTAGTGCGATAATGTAATGTAAAATTCACGGCATGGGTAATATTCTGCATTATTTTGCTAATATTTAAAAATGTATGTAATGAAAAGGCACTAGTGCGATAATGTAATGTAAAAGGCACGGCATGGGTAATATTCTGCATTATCAGTGTAAATACGCTGTAATAAGACCTACTTTACGAGCAGGTGTGTTGAAATAGTAGATTGTACAACAAGTGCATAAAACGCACCATTTTACTCGAGACGTTTATCCATCCGAGCGAGCTTGCGAGCGAGGATAGATATAAAGTCGAGTGTAAAATGGGTTTTATGGACGAGTTGTACACTCTACTTTTCACTTCGATTGCGAGGAAATGAAACAGCAACACGTAAATATAGTAAATGAGACGAAATACAAATTATATAGTATTTTTCACAATCGTGTTATAATAGAGAGCTTTTTAGTCGAGTACCGTGTTTAGGCCACGAAGCTTGCTGAGTGGCCTAAGTAAGGTACGAGATTAAAAAGCTTGATTATAACACTATTGTGAACAATACTTTTTGTATGAGTTCATTAAAATTAATTTTCTACGAGTCAACTGAACTAATTAAACAAACTCGATACTGTTGAAACGAAGTGCAGCTCATCGCTCGTACGCTTGTTGATATCTTAAAAGACATCAACGAGCGTACGACATCAAAGCGATTCTATTGGTCCAATTCATTACAGTTCAGTAAAGCAGCCACGTGATTGGTCGAATTTATTTTAGTTGTCTGGAGCGTATCGAAAAGTAGTTAATTCGATTGTTTCGACAGCGACATGGACTACAACTATGAAAAGAGTGACGTTGCAGTATTCTCTATGAAATCTTAATACACATATTTTAATCGTCGAGTACAAAAAGTTTATTTCATGAAGTTTTATTGTGTACTTTGGCTGTTGGTATCTTTGCCTTGGTCTTAGAATACGAACGAAACGAAATAAAATAAAGAGGTTGTTGTATGAAGTTAAAGATGTTCGTGTGGCTGTTGCAGCGATTGCCTTGGTCTTCGACGAAGATTTTACTTTATGCTCTAGAGCATAAAAAGCGACTTTATGTCGCCTACGCACGACATAAAGACGAACTTTTAGAGCATGAGAAGTGAAATAGTAGATTGTACAACAAGTGCATAAAACGCACCATTTTACTCGAGACGTTTATCCATCCGAGCGAGCTTGCGAGCGAGGATAGATATAAAGTCGAGTGTAAAATGGGTTTTATGGACGAGTTGTACACTCTACTTTTCACTTCGATTGCGAGGAAATGAAACAGCAACACGTAAAATAATAAATGAGACGAAATACAAATTATAAGTTTATTTCATGAAGTTTTATTGTGTACTTTGGCTGTTGGTATCTTTGCCTTGGTCTTAGAATACGAACGAAACGAAATAAAATAAAGAGGTTGTTGTATGAAGTTAAAGATGTTCGTGTGGCTGTTGCAGCGATTGCCTTGGTCTTCGACGAAGATTTTACTTTCTGCTCTAGAGCATAAAAAGCGACTTTATGTCGCCTACGCACGACATAAAGACGAACTTTTAGAGCATGAGAAGTGAAAAATATATTATGGGAACAATAATCCTTCAAGTATTGCAATGTGTAATAGCGATAAGCAAACCAACATATGTTTTGTACTTCACCAAACTGTATTACCCTCCTAGTAGTATATTAACACTCATATTTTATTTGTCGCAGACCCTTAGAACTTATACTTACACAGTCTCAATCACCTACCCTCCATGCGCCCCTGGTAAAGCAAGCAAACTCTAAACTCAAGTCCCATAAAATTAACTACTAAGTTACCAGGGAGGCAGAGATATACCAGTGGTAACAACAACAAGCAAACCTTTTAATACTAAAATCAACACACAAAATTACAAGTCCCATAAAATTAACTACTACATATCTCTGCCTCCCTGGTAGGGTAAATAGTACAATATCTTGACAAATTTAACTTGCTTTCTAACTCACAGTTCGGGTTCATAAAAGGTAAATCAACCGAAGACGCGATTTTAAATTTAACGACACTTATCTCTAAAGAAGTAGACAGTGGGGAAAATGCCTAGCAACGTTCCTTGACTTAAAAAAAAACTTTCGACACGGTGTCTGTTCCCATTCTTGTGAACAAATTGGAACGCATTGGCATCAGGGGAGAACCACTTGAATTGCTGAGTGGACTACCTCTCGGGACGTAATCAAAAAGTTAAGATTGGTGACTATGTCAGTGAAGACTGTGGTTTCTTTTGGAGTACCACAGGGCAGTGTGTTGGGCCCTACACTGTTCCTCATCTATATTAACGAACTTACCAGTATCCACATTCAAGATGGCCATGTTATCTCGTATACGGTTGTAATATTAACGGCGGAGAGTTGGGAGTCGGTTCATGCCGCTGCACGCTGCTGAAAAGGGACTACAAAAGATCAACAACTGGTATAAACAACAATATAATTGGTACTCTTTGTGTACCCTTTATATTTTTGTTTTTGCGACTGTTTGTGTGCTTTTCTAAAATAATTAGTACTCAACCACCTCTTAGACGTAATCTAAAAATTGATTGTAACTTGGATGACACACTGTACCTGCACTAAATTAAACAAGGTTAGCTCTACTAAGTACCGAGGCATAATTATTGATAAAAGACTGCTGGCACCCACATATTGATTATTTGAATAATATAATTCTTAAATTAATATGGATATTCAACATTCTTAGACACATAGCTTCAACTACTTTACTAAACCAAATATACATATCCCTAGCACAATCATTCATGACGTAACTGCATTCCCGTCTTGGGTGGAGCATCTAAAATGAAATGGACGACCGCTCGCGCTTTAGCCTAGTTGGTAGTGACCCTGCCTACGAAGCAAGAGGTCCTGGGTTCGAATCCCGGTAAGGGCATTTATATATGTGATGAGCACGAATATTTGTTCCTGAGTCATGGATGTTTTCTATGTATTTAAGTATTTATTTATATATATAAGTATGTTTATCTTCGTCTAGTACCCATAAAACAAGCTTTGCTTAGTTTGGGACTAGGTCGATTTGTGTAAGATTGACCGCAAATATTTATTATTATTATTTTATTTATTAAATTCCTGGAAGTGGTGGGACAGAGGTGTTTACTCAAAACTATGTTGCTTAAACCTTATAAATACTCTATATCTGTTCTCTACAACGAGTGTAAGTTGCTGAGTATGCGCAAACTGTATATTACATCCACAATTCTTAAACTACATAAAACACTACCCACACCCTACAAAATACCAACTGAAACACGAAGGATGAAAGCAAAAGTCGCTCCTGTACCTAACAAATCCGTCTTTGCTAAAATACAATATTATGTACAGTATGCGCATTTATATAACAAAATAAACGCTGAAAGTCACTTCTATAGCTTACGACACGATAGATGTAAGGAAGCACTTTAAGGGGACGTAGGTTCGTGGTCTTCTCTCCCTCTCACTGAGCATAAGCGTGAGCGAGATGGAAGTGCGTGTTTGGAAGCGCGGATATCATGTTTTTTAATTTTAAATTTTTGTGCGTTTTAATAATTAAAAAAGTAATAGCTGATTTCCCTCAAACATGACATTGCCGATTTTTAAAACTAATTTTAATATGTTTAGCTGTTGTGCATAATTTGTTATGATTTTTTTAAGTGTATTTTAGACCTATGTTCGTGATTTTTTTCTATCGAGCGAAAGTCAAAAACTCAGGATTCGAATAGCTGATTCCCCTCGAGAAAGGCCTCAAGATTGCTAATTAAATTTAAGGCAGCCGTAATATAATCCAAACAAGAGCTACGATTTTTTAAAAAATCAGTTTTTGGAGCTCACGTCGCCTTAAGAATGGATAAGTAAAACTGAAAACCCTGAAACTGTCTAAAATTTTTGTATTGTAGCTAAGTATAACTAATAATTATTTATATAGCTGTATACACTTACCTAAACTCACGCGCACACACACACACACACACACACACGCATACACACACACACACACACACATAATTATATTGCCTCCTGTAAGAAATGTATGAAGTAAAACTAGATTAAGTTAGTATATAATATACTAGCGGCCCGCCCCTGTTTCGCACGGGTTTACTCGTATATAAATAAATAAATATTACGGGACAATCTTACACAAATCAACCTAGGCCCACGGTAAGCTCAGTAAGGCTTGTGTTGTGGGTTACTAGGCGATGATATATATAATAGATACATACATATAGATACTTATATACATATATAACATCCATAACTCAGGAACAAATATTCGTGATAAACACACAAATAAATGCCCTGACCGGGATTCGAACCCGGGACCTCCAGCTTCGTAGGCAGAGTCACTACCTACTGGGCTACGGAGGCCGTTTATGTATAATAGTACATGCATGTATGTATAATAGTACATGCATGTATCTATACATATAATAAAGCTGAAGAGGGTCGAAAGTCTGTACATGGAAGATATTCGAAAAAAAATTAGCTAGGGATACTTAAAATCGATAACAGAACACGTTCCAATAGTTTTTAGAATTTTTGTCTGTTTATGTGACCGCGCATCACGTGAAAACAGCTGAACCGATTAATATGAAATTTGGTATAGAGATAGTTTGAGTCCTGGAAATCAACCCCAAAGGGGATGAAATAGGGGGTGGAAATTTGTATGGAGCTACTTAAACCGCTGCACTGATTAGGATGAAATTTGGTAAATTATTAGTTTGAGTCCCGGGGAAGGTCAAAGAATAGGTTTTATCCCGAAAATCTTCCCTTTAGATGGTAAAATGGAGGGGTGAAAATTTGGATGTAACCCATTTTGATAAAATTTGGTTTAGAGGTAGTTTAAGTTCTGGGGAAGGACATTGGATAGTTTTTATTCTGGAAATCTTTTCCTAAGGGGGTGAAATGGGGGGTGAAATTTTGGATGGACTCGTCTAGACCAAATTCGGTATAGATATAGTTTGAGTCCCAGAGAATGACAATGGATAGTTTGAATCCCGAAAATCATCCCCCAAGGAGATGAAATAGGGATGAAAATGTGTATAAATCCCATTTAGTTAAAATTTGGTGTAGAGATAGAAGGAGTCCCAGAGAAGGACAATGCATAGTTTTTATCCTGAAAAATCATCTCCTGATGGGGTGAAATGAGGGGTGAAAATTTGGATAGAACCGATTTAGATGAAATTTGGTATGGAGATAGTTAAGAGTCCTGGGGAAGGACTTACGTAATTTTTAGTCCAGAAAACATCTCCTAAGGGGGTGTAATTGTGGGTGAAAATTTGGATAAAACCCATTTAGATGAAATTTGGTAAAGATATAGAAGGAGTCCTAGGGAAGGACAATGCATAGTTTTAATCCCGAAAAATCATTTCCTGAGGTGGTGAAATGAGGGTTGAAGATTTCGATAGAACCCATTTAGATGAAATTTGGTATAGAGAGAGGTCTCAGTCCAAGGAAAGAACATACACATAAGGGGGTGAGAAATGGTGGATGAAAATTTGGATTGCACCCATTTACGGTATAGCGATAGTAAAGGAAGGACATAGGATAGTTTTTTCCCGGAAATCATCCCCTAAGGGGGTGAAAATTTGGATGTAGCCCATTTAGATGAAATTTGGTATAGAGGTAGTTTGAGTCCTGGAGCATTCTCCAAGGAGGTGAAATATGACCATAATGACCCTTTCCTTCATACAATCCATACTAATATTACAAATGCGAAAGTAACTCTGTCTGTCTGTTACCTTTTCATGATTAAACCGCTGAACCGATTGAGATGAAATTTGGTGTAGAGATACTTTGAATTCCGGGGCCTTCCTAAATAATCCTTACTAAAGATAGTTTTTTATCTGGAAATTCATCACCTAAGGGGGTGAAAAGGGGGTAGAAAGTTACGATATAAACGAGTTCCGCGCGGACGAAGTCGCGGGCAAAAGCTAGTTATACATATAAACCTTCCTCTTGAATCACTCTATCTATTAAAAGAAACCGCATCAAAATCCGTTGCGTAGTTTTAAAGATCTAAGCATACATAGGGACAGACAGAAAGCGGGAAGCGACTTTGTTTTATACTATGTAGTGATTTACCTACAAACTTATTTTTTTTTCTTAAATTGTGGATCATTGCAACGTACTATCTTTGGACGAGCGATGGTACACATATACCTAATGAGAGGAGAACTACGTGTTTTAAATCAATAAAATATTTTGTATTTGTATTGTATATTCTGAAATGAAACGACACTTTAGAAAAATCATCATATAATCAATCTTCTCTACTATATACAAAATGGTCCAGACCAACATCGATTTGGTTAAGTATAAACAGTCAAATCCTTTCTCTTACTAATACTAAGGCATCACATAACAGTAATAAAATATGCGTATTTCATGGAACAAGACAATCTGGAAAAATGTAAGGAACTCAAAAATGTAATTAGAGATTCTAAAAAATAAACGAAATATCATTCAAAAGGCAAGAACTTAAATAAAAGAAAATTTACATAAGAAAAAAACATGCGAATACATCTGAGGATAATGTATGGCAACATACAAAAATTCCATTCTTCGAGATACAAAACGCGAGTCCATCAATGTCAAAAATGTCGCTAAAAATGATTTAGTCTATCTTGACGAGGAATTCTTCTATATCCAATTTTTGTCGCATTATAGCGGATAACACCACCTCCGTGCTGCAGACAACGTTCAGAGTCTTCTCTGACTGCAGCAGGTAATAAACGAGATGCAAATCGTTGGGCACAGTGAGCACTAGGTAGCTGTACGGTCTCATGGTGTGCATCTCCTGTATGGAGACGTACGACCGTCGATTCTTCTCGACCTTCCCGCCGCAGAGTTCTATAACTTCGGTGAGCGACGCTCGCGAGGGCTTGACGCACGGCGTCAGGAAGAAGGTTACGCCTTCGAACAGCCTCCGCCTCTGTTCCCCGCAGAGCAACACCTCGGAGATGTCGCACTTGAACATGTTGTTGAAGGCTGCGTCGCGGAGCCCGAACTGGGCCTCGTCCGCGAACCTGTTCCGGCGCTGGCTCTCCAGCACCCACTCGGGGCACAGCAGGTGCTTCACGGTGACGAGGCAGCTGACGAGCTTGCTCGTGCGGACCAGCTTCTCCATCACCAGGTGCGTGGCCTCGGCGGCCGTCGACACCACCAGCCCGCCCAGTAACCTGCCAGAAACGGGATCATTACCAACTTGTCAATCTAATTGTGAACCATTGTCTAGGAACTCGGGTTACATCTATGTACATAATGTCGACGAATCTTGTACAAAACTTGTCTAGCTGCAAAATTAAGTGGGGTACTTACAACACAATGAAAAAAAGAGGTAAATAGGTTACAAGCGCCTCACAAATGGCACACTAAAATTGAGTTAATTGCACCAACTTGCCTCAGTTTTGCGTCGTCAATGGAAATGTAAACGTGTCTCAGCTGTCAGATGTGCCTGGCCATTTTTAAACAGGGAATTTCAAATAGACAACATAGCTAAGTACCTCTTTTTTATATATCATTGGGTACTCACAACGGGCATATCCGGCGCGCGTTTAATATCATATTAACAAAGAACACTCATCCCATTCCATCATATTCCTTGACGAAAACAAAAGTAAACCGTTTTTACTACTGGGTTTCATAATGTTATTAGACAACTAGTATTGACGGGAATACAAGATTATTTAGGCTTTTTACAGCTTGGAAATAGTAACTCGAGTTCTTAGAGTAAAATAGTTTTTCGTGTACGTACGGCACAAATTTAGTACAAATAACATGAAATTGAGACAGCACAACTACAAAGGAATTTGTTACATTTTAATACGCATTGTTACATCCCCCGGTTTAACCCGTTACCGCTAGTCGCTACTGATAAGGAGAAATCACAACTTTACTTTAACTACACGACCCGATCTTCATTCTCATCCTTTATTTTAGTGTCACTGCAAAAAAAGTTTTATATTTATGCTTGGAAGTTACAAAGTGCTTGTTCAGCAGGTAAGGCGTTAGCCTGTTTGTCCGTATCTCGCAAGACTCGCAGCGAATAAGGGAAAGCAGTAGTAAAGCTCTTCAAATGGACGGATTTAAAAGAAGAAGCGAAGGGAAAGCTCTACAATTGGGTTTTGAATCTTGATTTCGTGTATCCAAGCTGGTCCATTTCGTGTGTATTTAGTTAGGTTAGGGGGTAATTTCTGGAATTGTTCACCCGATTAAATATATCCCGCAGCTTCGTTTGTGCGCTTGGCACGCTCGTGCGACTACGGCGTGATGTTGTGGAGACTTACCTAACGATGGCGGAGTACTTGTTCTGATCGGAGGCTGGTAGTGCGGAGAACAGCACTCTTGGCGCGAGGTGCAGCGGCGGCGGCGGCGGCGCGGGCGCGCGCGGCGGCGGCGGGGACTCGAGGCGCGGCCGCTTGGCGCGCCGCGGGAGCGCCGCCGCCGCGCGCTTGGCGCGCTCGTGCGACTCCGGCGTGATGTTGTGGAGACTTACCTAACGATGGCGGAGTACTTGTTCTGATCGGAGGCTGGTAGTGCGGAGAACAGCACTCTTGGCGCGAGGTGCAGCGGCGGCGGCGGCGGCGCGGGCGCGCGCGGCGGCGGCGGGGACTCGAGGCGCGGCCGCTTGGCGCGCCGCGGGAGCGCCGCCGCCGCGCGCTTGGCGCGCTCGTGCGACTCCGGCGTGATGTTGTGGAGACTTACCTAACGATGGCGGAGTACTTGTTCTGATCGGAGGCTGGTAGTGCGGAGAACAGCACTCTTGGCGCGAGGTGCAGCGGCGGCGGCGGCGGCGCGGGCGCGCGCGGCGGCGGCGGGGACTCGAGGCGCGGCCGCTTGGCGCGCCGCGGGAGCGCCGCCGCCGCGCGCTTGGCGCGCTCGTGCGACTCCGGCGTGATGTTGTGGAGACTTACCTAACGATGGCGGAGTACTTGTTCTGATCGGAGGCTGGTAGTGCGGAGAACAGCACTCTTGGCGCGAGGTGCAGCGGCGGCGGCGGCGGCGCGGGCGCGCGCGGCGGCGGCGGGGACTCGAGGCGCGGCCGCTTGGCGCGCCGCGGGAGCGCCGCCGCCGCGCGCTTGGCGCGCTCGTGCGACTCCGGCGTGATGTTGTGGAGACTTACCTAACGATGGCGGAGTACTTGTTCTGATCGGAGGCTGGTAGTGCGGAGAACAGCACTCTTGGCGCGAGGTGCAGCGGCGGCGGCGGCGGCGCGGGCGCGCGCGGCGGCGGCGGGGACTCGAGGCGCGGCCGCTTGGCGCGCCGCGGGAGCGCCGCCGCCGCGCGCTTGGCGCGCTCGTGCGACTCCGGCGTGATGTTGTGGAGACTTACCTAACGATGGCGGAGTACTTGTTCTGATCGGAGGCTGGTAGTGCGGAGAACAGCACTCTTGGCGCGAGGTGCAGCGGCGGCGGCGGCGGCGCGGGCGCGCGCGGCGGCGGCGGGGACTCGAGGCGCGGCCGCTTGGCGCGCCGCGGGAGCGCCGCCGCCGCGCGCTTGGCGCGCTCGTGCGACTCCGGCGTGATGTTGTGGAGACTTACCTAACGATGGCGGAGTACTTGTTCTGATCGGAGGCTGGTAGTGCGGAGAACAGCACTCTTGGCGCGAGGTGCAGCGGCGGCGGCGGCGGCGCGGGCGCGCGCGGCGGCGGCGGGGACTCGAGGCGCGGCCGCTTGGCGCGCCGCGGGAGCGCCGCCGCCGCGCGCTTGGCGCGCTCGTGCGACTCCGGCGTGATGTTGTGGAGACTTACCTAACGATGGCGGAGTACTTGTTCTGATCGGAGGCTGGTAGTGCGGAGAACAGCACTCTTGGCGCGAGGTGCAGCGGCGGCGGCGGCGGCGCGGGCGCGCGCGGCGGCGGCGGGGACTCGAGGCGCGGCCGCTTGGCGCGCCGCGGGAGCGCCGCCGCCGCGCGCTTGGCGCGCTCGTGCGACTCCGGCGTGATGTTGTGGAGACTTACCTAACGATGGCGGAGTACTTGTTCTGATCGGAGGCTGGTAGTGCGGAGAACAGCACTCTTGGCGCGAGGTGCAGCGGCGGCGGCGGCGGCGCGGGCGCGCGCGGCGGCGGCGGGGACTCGAGGCGCGGCCGCTTGGCGCGCCGCGGGAGCGCCGCCGCCGCGCGCTTGGCGCGCTCGTGCGACTCCGGCGTGATGTTGTGGAGACTTACCTAACGATGGCGGAGTACTTGTTCTGATCGGAGGCTGGTAGTGCGGAGAACAGCACTCTTGGCGCGAGGTGCAGCGGCGGCGGCGGCGGCGCGGGCGCGCGCGGCGGCGGCGGGGACTCGAGGCGCGGCCGCTTGGCGCGCCGCGGGAGCGCCGCCGCCGCGCGCTTGGCGCGCTCGTGCGACTCCGGCGTGATGTTGTGGAGACTTACCTAACGATGGCGGAGTACTTGTTCTGATCGGAGGCTGGTAGTGCGGAGAACAGCACTCTTGGCGCGAGGTGCAGCGGCGGCGGCGGCGGCGCGGGCGCGCGCGGCGGCGGCGGGGACTCGAGGCGCGGCCGCTTGGCGCGCCGCGGGAGCGCCGCCGCCGCGCGCTTGGCGCGCTCGTGCGACTCCGGCGTGATGTTGTGGAGACTTACCTAACGATGGCGGAGTACTTGTTCTGATCGGAGGCTGGTAGTGCGGAGAACAGCACTCTTGGCGCGAGGTGCAGCGGCGGCGGCGGCGGCGCGGGCGCGCGCGGCGGCGGCGGGGACTCGAGGCGCGGCCGCTTGGCGCGCCGCGGGAGCGCCGCCGCCGCGCGCTTGGCGCGCTCGTGCGACTCCGGCGTGATGTTGTGGAGACTTACCTAACGATGGCGGAGTACTTGTTCTGATCGGAGGCTGGTAGTGCGGAGAACAGCACTCTTGGCGCGAGGTGCAGCGGCGGCGGCGGCGGCGCGGGCGCGCGCGGCGGCGGCGGGGACTCGAGGCGCGGCCGCTTGGCGCGCCGCGGGAGCGCCGCCGCCGCGCGCTTGGCGCGCTCGTGCGACTCCGGCGTGATGTTGTGGAGACTTACCTAACGATGGCGGAGTACTTGTTCTGATCGGAGGCTGGTAGTGCGGAGAACAGCACTCTTGGCGCGAGGTGCAGCGGCGGCGGCGGCGGCGCGGGCGCGCGCGGCGGCGGCGGGGACTCGAGGC
The DNA here is from genome assembly GCA_963854355.1 of Epinotia brunnichana. Lineage (NCBI taxonomy): Eukaryota > Metazoa > Arthropoda > Insecta > Lepidoptera > Tortricidae > Epinotia > Epinotia brunnichana. The sequence goes on from OY977954.1 coordinate 17,477,197, forward strand.
GCGGCCGCTTGGCGCGCCGCGGGAGCGCCGCCGCCGCGCGCTTGGCGCGCTCGTGCGACTCCGGCGTGATGTTGTGGAGACTTACCTAACGATGGCGGAGTACTTGTTCTGATCGGAGGCTGGTAGTGCGGAGAACAGCACTCTTGGCGCGAGGTGCAGCGGCGGCGGCGGCGGCGCGGGCGCGCGCGGCGGCGGCGGGGACTCGAGGCGCGGCCGCTTGGCGCGCCGCGGGAGCGCCGCCGCCGCGCGCTTGGCGCGCTCGTGCGACTCCGGCGTGATGTTGTGGAGACTTACCTAACGATGGCGGAGTACTTGTTCTGATCGGAGGCTGGTAGTGCGGAGAACAGCACTCTTGGCGCGAGGTGCAGCGGCGGCGGCGGCGGCGCGGGCGCGCGCGGCGGCGGCGGGGACTCGAGGCGCGGCCGCTTGGCGCGCCGCGGGAGCGCCGCCGCCGCGCGCTTGGCGCGCTCGTGCGACTCCGGCGTGATGTTGTGGAGACTTACCTAACGATGGCGGAGTACTTGTTCTGATCGGAGGCTGGTAGTGCGGAGAACAGCACTCTTGGCGCGAGGTGCAGCGGCGGCGGCGGCGGCGCGGGCGCGCGCGGCGGCGGCGGGGACTCGAGGCGCGGCCGCTTGGCGCGCCGCGGGAGCGCCGCCGCCGCGCGCTTGGCGCGCTCGTGCGACTCCGGCGTGATGTTGTGGAGACTTACCTAACGATGGCGGAGTACTTGTTCTGATCGGAGGCTGGTAGTGCGGAGAACAGCACTCTTGGCGCGAGGTGCAGCGGCGGCGGCGGCGGCGCGGGCGCGCGCGGCGGCGGCGGGGACTCGAGGCGCGGCCGCTTGGCGCGCCGCGGGAGCGCCGCCGCCGCGCGCTTGGCGCGCTCGTGCGACTCCGGCGTGATGTTGTGGAGACTTACCTAACGATGGCGGAGTACTTGTTCTGATCGGAGGCTGGTAGTGCGGAGAACAGCACTCTTGGCGCGAGGTGCAGCGGCGGCGGCGGCGGCGCGGGCGCGCGCGGCGGCGGCGGGGACTCGAGGCGCGGCCGCTTGGCGCGCCGCGGGAGCGCCGCCGCCGCGCGCTTGGCGCGCTCGTGCGACTCCGGCGTGATGTTGTGGAGACTTACCTAACGATGGCGGAGTACTTGTTCTGATCGGAGGCTGGTAGTGCGGAGAACAGCACTCTTGGCGCGAGGTGCAGCGGCGGCGGCGGCGGCGCGGGCGCGCGCGGCGGCGGCGGGGACTCGAGGCGCGGCCGCTTGGCGCGCCGCGGGAGCGCCGCCGCCGCGCGCTTGGCGCGCTCGTGCGACTCCGGCGTGATGTTGTGGAGACTTACCTAACGATGGCGGAGTACTTGTTCTGATCGGAGGCTGGTAGTGCGGAGAACAGCACTCTTGGCGCGAGGTGCAGCGGCGGCGGCGGCGGCGCGGGCGCGCGCGGCGGCGGCGGGGACTCGAGGCGCGGCCGCTTGGCGCGCCGCGGGAGCGCCGCCGCCGCGCGCTTGGCGCGCTCGTGCGACTCCGGCGTGATGTTGTGGAGACTTACCTAACGATGGCGGAGTACTTGTTCTGATCGGAGGCTGGTAGTGCGGAGAACAGCACTCTTGGCGCGAGGTGCAGCGGCGGCGGCGGCGGCGCGGGCGCGCGCGGCGGCGGCGGGGACTCGAGGCGCGGCCGCTTGGCGCGCCGCGGGAGCGCCGCCGCCGCGCGCTTGGCGCGCTCGTGCGACTCCGGCGTGATGTTGTGGAGACTTACCTAACGATGGCGGAGTACTTGTTCTGATCGGAGGCTGGTAGTGCGGAGAACAGCACTCTTGGCGCGAGGTGCAGCGGCGGCGGCGGCGGCGCGGGCGCGCGCGGCGGCGGCGGGGACTCGAGGCGCGGCCGCTTGGCGCGCCGCGGGAGCGCCGCCGCCGCGCGCTTGGCGCGCTCGTGCGACTCCGGCGTGATGTTGTGGAGACTTACCTAACGATGGCGGAGTACTTGTTCTGATCGGAGGCTGGTAGTGCGGAGAACAGCACTCTTGGCGCGAGGTGCAGCGGCGGCGGCGGCGGCGCGGGCGCGCGCGGCGGCGGCGGGGACTCGAGGCGCGGCCGCTTGGCGCGCCGCGGGAGCGCCGCCGCCGCGCGCTTGGCGCGCTCGTGCGACTCCGGCGTGATGTTGTGGAGACTTACCTAACGATGGCGGAGTACTTGTTCTGATCGGAGGCTGGTAGTGCGGAGAACAGCACTCTTGGCGCGAGGTGCAGCGGCGGCGGCGGCGGCGCGGGCGCGCGCGGCGGCGGCGGGGACTCGAGGCGCGGCCGCTTGGCGCGCCGCGGGAGCGCCGCCGCCGCGCGCTTGGCGCGCTCGTGCGACTCCGGCGTGATGTTGTGGAGACTTACCTAACGATGGCGGAGTACTTGTTCTGATCGGAGGCTGGTAGTGCGGAGAACAGCACTCTTGGCGCGAGGTGCAGCGGCGGCGGCGGCGGCGCGGGCGCGCGCGGCGGCGGCGGGGACTCGAGGCGCGGCCGCTTGGCGCGCCGCGGGAGCGCCGCCGCCGCGCGCTTGGCGCGCTCGTGCGACTCCGGCGTGATGTTGTGGAGACTTACCTAACGATGGCGGAGTACTTGTTCTGATCGGAGGCTGGTAGTGCGGAGAACAGCACTCTTGGCGCGAGGTGCAGCGGCGGCGGCGGCGGCGCGGGCGCGCGCGGCGGCGGCGGGGACTCGAGGCGCGGCCGCTTGGCGCGCCGCGGGAGCGCCGCCGCCGCGCGCTTGGCGCGCTCGTGCGACTCCGGCGTGATGTTGTGGAGACTTACCTAACGATGGCGGAGTACTTGTTCTGATCGGAGGCTGGTAGTGCGGAGAACAGCACTCTTGGCGCGAGGTGCAGCGGCGGCGGCGGCGGCGCGGGCGCGCGCGGCGGCGGCGGGGACTCGAGGCGCGGCCGCTTGGCGCGCCGCGGGAGCGCCGCCGCCGCGCGCTTGGCGCGCTCGTGCGACTCCGGCGTGATGTTGTGGAGACTTACCTAACGATGGCGGAGTACTTGTTCTGATCGGAGGCTGGTAGTGCGGAGAACAGCACTCTTGGCGCGAGGTGCAGCGGCGGCGGCGGCGGCGCGGGCGCGCGCGGCGGCGGCGGGGACTCGAGGCGCGGCCGCTTGGCGCGCCGCGGGAGCGCCGCCGCCGCGCGCTTGGCGCGCTCGTGCGACTCCGGCGTGATGTTGTGGAGACTTACCTAACGATGGCGGAGTACTTGTTCTGATCGGAGGCTGGTAGTGCGGAGAACAGCACTCTTGGCGCGAGGTGCAGCGGCGGCGGCGGCGGCGCGGGCGCGCGCGGCGGCGGCGGGGACTCGAGGCGCGGCCGCTTGGCGCGCCGCGGGAGCGCCGCCGCCGCGCGCTTGGCGCGCTCGTGCGACTCCGGCGTGATGTTGTGGAGACTTACCTAACGATGGCGGAGTACTTGTTCTGATCGGAGGCTGGTAGTGCGGAGAACAGCACTCTTGGCGCGAGGTGCAGCGGCGGCGGCGGCGGCGCGGGCGCGCGCGGCGGCGGCGGGGACTCGAGGCGCGGCCGCTTGGCGCGCCGCGGGAGCGCCGCCGCCGCGCGCTTGGCGCGCTCGTGCGACTCCGGCGTGATGTTGTGGAGACTTACCTAACGATGGCGGAGTACTTGTTCTGATCGGAGGCTGGTAGTGCGGAGAACAGCACTCTTGGCGCGAGGTGCAGCGGCGGCGGCGGCGGCGCGGGCGCGCGCGGCGGCGGCGGGGACTCGAGGCGCGGCCGCTTGGCGCGCCGCGGGAGCGCCGCCGCCGCGCGCTTGGCGCGCTCGTGCGACTCCGGCGTGATGTTGTGGAGACTTACCTAACGATGGCGGAGTACTTGTTCTGATCGGAGGCTGGTAGTGCGGAGAACAGCACTCTTGGCGCGAGGTGCAGCGGCGGCGGCGGCGGCGCGGGCGCGCGCGGCGGCGGCGGGGACTCGAGGCGCGGCCGCTTGGCGCGCCGCGGGAGCGCCGCCGCCGCGCGCTTGGCGCGCTCGTGCGACTCCGGCGTGATGTTGATCGGCATCTTCCACGCGTCTGGGGACATGTCACATCGTTCAGCATTTGTGACTAAACCGGTAAGCGAGCTATGGACGGCACCACGCCTTAAAAAAATAAGAAAAAACCAGCACCTCGTTTCTATGTTTAGCAAATACATTGCAACATTAGTTAACTACGTAGTAATGATTTTTATACATAGAGTACGAGTCTCCAAAATGAACAATAAACTATTGAATATATTCCTTGTAATAATTAGTTAATGAACTTACTCATTAGATGTGAGACTAAGCTGTAGTCCATCCGGAACGGGCTTGGTAAGTTGAACTGTTGATATTTAGTGTTCTCAATCTGAAAACGAGAGACATGATACAAATGAATCAGTGTACTTTGAACATTGTTATTAGTTCTAAATGTTACTTGAGTGAAACAAATATTCAGAGCAATGACGCGTAGTTGCAGTATCCAAGAGGCAACCTGATGGCTTGCGGTATTTGAGCTCCCGAAGTGTTGTGGAACCCATCTTGGCCTGGGGCGGAAATACTTCGTGCCCTCGGCGCGCTTGCAGATCAGCACCGTGCTGTGTTACCTGTGCGAGCGCGCTCATGTTCCCGAGCAGCAGGTCGGTGAGCCAGGCGGGCGTGACGCACGGGATGCCCCACTCGCGCGCGCGCCGGTACTTCGTGCCCTCGGCGCGCTTGCAGATCAGCACCGTGCTGTGTTACCTGTGCGAGCGCGCTCATGTTCCCGAGCAGCAGGTCGGTGAGCCAGGCGGGCGTGACGCACGGGATGCCCCACTCGCGCGCGCGCCGGTACTTCGTGCCCTCGGCGCGCTTGCAGATCAGCACCGTGTTGTCGCGCGTCATGTACGGCGTCAGCTGCGCACACAAACAGAAATTGGTCATACGGAGTCAAAAACGTCCTGGAAAGTTTACCAACACGTTTCTGGAAAATTAAAATGGGGTTACATAGTTCGCGCATATAAAGGCGAGAATCAATGGATGCGGGTGGCGCTGGAGCGGTGGCTTTGGGGAAGGCCTAGGTCCGGTTAAGTTCACCTTGGCCCCGATGTGCTCGACGGCGCAGGCCACGCGGTCGCGCTCGTCAGCACGCCAGCCGGACAGCGCGGCGCGGTGGTGGCGCGCGGGCCGGTCCCGCACCGCGTACATGGCGGGCAGGTGCAGCGCCTGCCACGGCGGCATGACGCCGCGCCGCAGCATGGCATCCGACAGCCAGTAGGCGGTCACGCAGCGCTTCGCGTCGCGGAGGGCCTGCCAAAATACAACTAAATAAGTAACTGGTCATAAACTATATTATTGGTGCTCATCATAAACAAATCCTGTAGATACTGTTGCTGGTACGCTGGATGCACTCCGACCAGCGGGCCTCCGTGTGTGACACGCACCTGCATGACGACCCCGTGCCGCTGCGTCTCGCACAGCACGTGCGTGACGCGCGCGCAGTAGCCCGCCCCCACTTCGCCGCCGCGCCGCTGGATGCACTCCGACCAGCGGGCCTCCGTGTGTGACACGCACCTGCATGACGACCCCGTGCCGCTGCGTCTCGCACAGCACGTGCGTGACGCGCGCGCAGTAGCCCGCCTCCACTTCGCCGCCGCGCCGCTGGATGCACTCCGACCAGCGGGCCTCCGTGTGTGACACGCACCTGCATGACGACCCCGTGCCGCTGCGTCTCGCACAGCACGTGCGTGACGCGCGCGCAGTAGCCCGCCTCCACTTCGCCGCCGCGCCGCTGGATGCACTCCGACCAGCGGGCCTCCGTGTGTGACACGCACCTGCATGACGACCCCGTGCCGCTGCGTCTCGCACAGCACGTGCGTGACGCGCGCGCAGTAGCCCGCCTCCACTTCGCCGCCGCGCCGCTGGATGCACTCCGACCAGCGGGCCTCCGTGTGTGACACGCACCTGCATGACGACCCCGTGCCGCTGCGTCTCGCACAGCACGTGCGTGACGCGCGCGCAGTAGCCCGCCTCCACTTCGCCGCCGCGCCGCTGGATGCACTCCGACCAGCGGGCCTCCGTGTGTGACACGCACCTGCATGACGACCCCGTGCCGCTGCGTCTCGCACAGCACGTGCGTGACGCGCGCGCAGTAGCCCGCCTCCACTTCGCCGCCGCGCCGCTGGATGCACTCCGACCAGCGGGCCTCCGTGTGTGACACGCACCTGCATGACGACCCCGTGCCGCTGCGTCTCGCACAGCACGTGCGTGACGCGCGCGCAGTAGCCCGCCTCCACTTCGCCGCCGCGCCGCTGGATGCACTCCGACCAGCGGGCCTCCGTGTGTGACACGCACCTGCATGACGACCCCGTGCCGCTGCGTCTCGCACAGCACGTGCGTGACGCGCGCGCAGTAGCCCGCCTCCACTTCGCCGCCGCGCCGCTGGATGCACTCCGACCAGCGGGCCTCCGTGTGTGACACGCACCTGCATGACGACCCCGTGCCGCTGCGTCTCGCACAGCACGTGCGTGACGCGCGCGCAGTAGCCCGCCTCCACTTCGCCGCCGCGCCGCTGGATGCACTCCGACCAGCGGGCCTCCGTGTGTGACACGCACCTGCATGACGACCCCGTGCCGCTGCGTCTCGCACAGCACGTGCGTGACGCGCGCGCAGTAGCCCGCCTCCACTTCGCCGCCGCGCCGCTGGATGCACTCCGACCAGCGGGCCTCCGTGTGTGACACGCACCTGCATGACGACCCCGTGCCGCTGCGTCTCGCACAGCACGTGCGTGACGCGCGCGCAGTAGCCCGCCTCCACTTCGCCGCCGCGCCGCTGGATGCACTCCGACCAGCGGGCCTCCGTGTGTGACACGCACCTGCATGACGACCCCGTGCCGCTGCGTCTCGCACAGCACGTGCGTGACGCGCGCGCAGTAGCCCGCCTCCACTTCGCCGCCGCGCCGCTGGATGCACTCCGACCAGCGGGCCTCCGTGTGTGACACGCACCTGCATGACGACCCCGTGCCGCTGCGTCTCGCACAGCACGTGCGTGACGCGCGCGCAGTAGCCCGCCTCCACTTCGCCGCCGCGCCGCTGGATGCACTCCGACCAGCGGGCCTCCGTGTGTGACACGCACCTGCATGACGACCCCGTGCCGCTGCGTCTCGCACAGCACGTGCGTGACGCGCGCGCAGTAGCCCGCCTCCACTTCGCCGCCGCGCCGCTGGATGCACTCCGACCAGCGGGCCTCCGTGTGTGACACGCACCTGCATGACGACCCCGTGCCGCTGCGTCTCGCACAGCACGTGCGTGACGCGCGCGCAGTAGCCCGCCTCCACTTCGCCGCCGCGCCGCTGGATGCACTCCGACCAGCGGGCCTCCGTGTGTGACACGCACCTGCATGACGACCCCGTGCCGCTGCGTCTCGCACAGCACGTGCGTGACGCGCGCGCAGTAGCCCGCCTCCACTTCGCCGCCGCGCCGCTGGATGCACTCCGACCAGCGGGCCTCCGTGTGTGACACGCACCTGCATGACGACCCCGTGCCGCTGCGTCTCGCACAGCACGTGCGTGACGCGCGCGCAGTAGCCCGCCTCCACTTCGCCGCCGCGCCGCTGGATGCACTCCGACCAGCGGGCCACGCGCTCCGCCCCCCAGGACTGCTGGTACTCGACCTGATTCAAATAAATAAATCGTTCATCTCCGAACAATTTTCTATACCAAGTAAAAATTTCAAACAAGAAAAAAAAATACGCAGCCTTCTTGTCTGTTGTTGTAAAAAGGTTCTAAACTGGTTCAACCAATTATAAAGATAAAAAGTGTGTATGATTGTTGTACTCACGATGTGGAACACGCAGCCGAGCAGGAACAGGTCGGGCGGCAGCTTGAGGTTGGGGTTGTGTCCGTAGAACTGCGCGCGCGGCGGCGCGGCGCGCGGGGCGCCCGCGTACACCTTGTTGCCTCCCACCACGACGCCGGCGGCGCCCGCGGCGCCCGGGGCGCCTACACCACCTGCGCCCTACAACACAAATAATACATTGGTAACAGAGGGTTGAAGGCTAGCCATTCCAGACGAGATATTTTGGCGCACGAATGAAGTACGAGCGCCATTAATTCGAGGCTGAAATAGGTGGCTATCCCTAACGTAAACACACTACGTAAAAAACGACACTATTGATTTCAGTGATACGGGATCCCCTTATTTCACCGAATGCATTGTTTCGTCGAATTTTCATTTCATCGATTGTTTGTTACTCAGAAACGGTTAACTTTTTGGGTACAGCTAAAAGGTCATTCATTGTGTAGAACGCGCACCGCGCCGCCCGCCGCGTGCGCCGCCGTCATCAGCCTGCACCAACCACACTATTAGTACTAAGACTGACCTGTATGGGATGGTGCGCGGGCCCCAGCAGCAGGCGCGCCGGCGCCCGCCGCGTGCGCCGCCGTCATCAGCCTGCACCAACCACACTATTAGTACTAAGACTGACCTGTATGGGATGGTGCGCGGGCCCCAGCAGCAGGCGCGCCGGCGCGCGCACCGCGCCGCCCGCCGCGTGCGCCGCCGTCATCAGCCTGCACCAACCACACTATTAGTACTAAGACTGACCTGTATGGGATGGTGCGCGGGCCCCAGCAGCAGGCGCGCCGGCGCCCGCCGCGTGCGCCGCCGTCATCAGCCTGCACCAACCACACTATTAGTACTAAGACTGACCTGTATGGGATGGTGCGCGGGCCCCAGCAGCAGGCGCGCCGGCGCCCGCCGCGTGCGCCGCCGTCATCAGCCTGCACCAACCACACTATTAGTACTAAGACTGACCTGTATGGGATGGTGCGCGGGCCCCAGCAGCAGGCGCGCCGGCGCCCGCCGCGTGCGCCGCCGTCATCAGCCTGCACCAACCACACTATTAGTACTAAGACTGACCTGTATGGGATGGTGCGCGGGCCCCAGCAGCAGGCGCGCCGGCGCGCGCACCGCGCCGCCCGCCGCGTGCGCCGCCGTCATCAGCCTGCACCAACCACACTATTAGTACTAAGACTGACCTGTATGGGATGGTGCGCGGGCCCCAGCAGCAGGCGCGCCGGCGCGCGCACCGCGCCGCCCGCCGCGTGCGCCGCCGTCATCAGCCTGCACCAACCACACTATTAGTACTAAGACTGACCTGTATGGGATGGTGCGCGGGCCCCAGCAGCAGGCGCGCCGGCGCGCGCACCGCGCCGCCCGCCGCGTGCGCCGCCGTCATCAGCCTGCACCAACCACACTATTAGTACTAAGACTGACCTGTATGGGATGGTGCGCGGGCCCCAGCAGCAGGCGCGCCGGCGCGCGCACCGCGCCGCCCGCCGCGTGCGCCGCCGTCATCAGCCTGCACCAACCACACTATTAGTACTAAGACTGACCTGTATGGGATGGTGCGCGGGCCCCAGCAGCAGGCGCGCCGGCGCGCGCACCGCGCCGCCCGCCGCGTGCGCCGCCGTCATCAGCCTGCACCAACCACACTATTAGTACTAAGACTGACCTGTATGGGATGGTGCGCGGGCCCCAGCAGCAGGCGCGCCGGCGCGCGCACCGCGCCGCCCGCCGCGTGCGCCGCCGTCATCAGCCTGCACCGACCACACTATTAGTACTAAGACTGACCTGTATGGGATGGTGCGCGGGCCCCAGCAGCAGGCGCGCCGGCGCGCGCACCGCGCCGCCCGCCGCGTGCGCCGCCGTCATCAGCCTGCACCAACCACACTATTAGTACTAAGACTGACCTGTATGGGATGGTGCGCGGGCCCCAGCAGCAGGCGCGCCGGCGCCCGCCGCGTGCGCCGCCGTCATCAGCCTGCACCAACCACACTATTAGTACTAAGACTGACCTGTATGGGATGGTGCGCGGGCCCCAGCAGCAGGCGCGCCGGCGCCCGCCGCGTGCGCCGCCGTCATCAGCCTGCACCAACCACACTATTAGTACTAAGACTGACCTGTATGGGATGGTGCGCGGGCCCCAGCAGCAGGCGCGCCGGCGCCCGCCGCGTGCGCCGCCGTCATCAGCCTGCACCAACCACACTATTAGTACTAAGACTGACCTGTATGGGATGGTGCGCGGGCCCCAGCAGCAGGCGCGCCGGCGCGCGCACCGCGCCGCCCGCCGCGTGCGCCGCCGTCATCAGCCTGCACCAACCACACTATTAGTACTAAGACTGACCTGTATGGGATGGTGCGCGGGCCCCAGCAGCAGGCGCGCCGGCGCCCGCCGCGTGCGCCGCCGTCATCAGCCTGCACCAACCACACTATTAGTACTAAGACTGACCTGTATGGGATGGTGCGCGGGCCCCAGCAGCAGGCGCGCCGGCGCCCGCCGCGTGCGCCGCCGTCATCAGCCTGCACCAACCACACTATTAGTACTAAGACTGACCTGTATGGGATGGTGCGCGGGCCCCAGCAGCAGGCGCGCCGGCGCGCGCACCGCGCCGCCCGCCGCGTGCGCCGCCGTCATCAGCCTGCACCAACCACACTATTAGTACTAAGACTGACCTGTATGGGATGGTGCGCGGGCCCCAGCAGCAGGCGCGCCGGCGCGCGCACCGCGCCGCCCGCCGCGTGCGCCGCCGTCATCAGCCTGCACCAACCACACTATTAGTACTAAGACTGACCTGTATGGGATGGTGCGCGGGCCCCAGCAGCAGGCGCGCCGGCGCGCGCACCGCGCCGCCCGCCGCGTGCGCCGCCGTCATCAGCCTGCACCGACCACACTATTAGTACTAAGACTGACCTGTATGGGATGGTGCGCGGGCCCCAGCAGCAGGCGCGCCGGCGCGCGCACCGCGCCGCCCGCCGCGTGCGCCGCCGTCATCAGCCTGCACCAACCACACTATTAGTACTAAGACTGACCTGTATGGGATGGTGCGCGGGCCCCAGCAGCAGGCGCGCCGGCGCCCGCCGCGTGCGCCGCCGTCATCAGCCTGCACCAACCACACTATTAGTACTAAGACTGACCTGTATGGGATGGTGCGCGGGCCCCAGCAGCAGGCGCGCCGGCGCGCGCACCGCGCCGCCCGCCGCGTGCGCCGCCGTCATCAGCCTGCACCAACCACACTATTAGTACTAAGACTGACCTGTATGGGATGGTGCGCGGGCCCCAGCAGCAGGCGCGCCGGCGCCCGCCGCGTGCGCCGCCGTCATCAGCCTGCACCAACCACACTATTAGTACTAAGACTGACCTGTATGGGATGGTGCGCGGGCCCCAGCAGCAGGCGCGCCGGCGCCCGCCGCGTGCGCCGCCGTCATCAGCCTGCACCAACCACACTATTAGTACTAAGACTGACCTGTATGGGATGGTGCGCGGGCCCCAGCAGCAGGCGCGCCGGCGCCCGCCGCGTGCGCCGCCGTCATCAGCCTGCACCAACCACACTATTAGTACTAAGACTGACCTGTATGGGATGGTGCGCGGGCCCCAGCAGCAGGCGCGCCGGCGCGCGCACCGCGCCGCCCGCCGCGTGCGCCGCCGTCATCAGCCTGCACCAACCACACTATTAGTACTAAGACTGACCTGTATGGGATGGTGCGCGGGCCCCAGCAGCAGGCGCGCCGGCGCCCGCCGCGTGCGCCGCCGTCATCAGCCTGCACCAACCACACTATTAGTACTAAGACTGACCTGTATGGGATGGTGCGCGGGCCCCAGCAGCAGGCGCGCCGGCGCGCGCACCGCGCCGCCCGCCGCGTGCGCCGCCGTCATCAGCCTGCACCAACCACACTATTAGTACTCTGAAGTAGAACCAAGCCAATCCCACTGTCATTTTGGCGGGAAATGAAGATTATCTATGGTACAGCAAAACCCAAGTAATAAGGCGCGCGGATTAAGCAATAATAGCCTTTTGGTCAACGAATTAAGCGCTTTGACGCGCGCCATATCAGTTGGATACTACTGTAACCTCCTGGTGTAGATCTAGCGCGTTAGGGCTGTCGCCACTCAGCGTATCGCACAAAATGACGTTTCATATTTTCATTGATCTTTTGCAGCATTTTGATAACATGACGTAAGAATTAATCCCATTGCAAAATATGAACTGTTTTATAAAACTTAACCAGTATTCATGTTATTTTTACCTAATACTGACTTCCCGGCTATTGTATTTTGTTATAATCATATCATATTATTATTTTTAAAATGGATGATCATTTCGATGGCAAACATAGGAAGTAAAATTGTTATAAAATTTAATGTTCAGTTATGTGGGACTGGGACGTCAACAACCCTACGTCACTATGATTGTGTTTGCAAAAAAATCACAGCTAACGTCATCACTTAGGTAGTGGCCCTTCTGTACTTGGTACTATTAATTATTCTGTAGTAGAAGCTAGAAAGTAGGCAATAGATGGACAAGAGAGGTTCGAGCCAAAGGTGTCTGAGGATCTTGAAGACATCCTTAGGTCCTCTGGTGGTCTCCTGGAATTTCGACAGCTTTGACGGAGCTCCGCGCGGCTCCTATTCCTGGCCCCTATTTCACCAACTTGACAATTGTCACCTGACACTGACAATTCACCATACATTGCTTGTTCTAGAAGTTAAGGTAGGTTACTTGAGGAACCAGCAATGTACGGAGAATTGTCGTTGTCAGGGGACAATTGTCACTTGGCCAGGTCTGTTTGCAATTCGGGCATCTGAACTAATCTGAAGATACCCCAATGAGCCTTACCTACCTATCTTTTACAACAGAAGTGGAGATGATGAATGACGGTCATTGGACTTTTGGGACACAAATATAATACTCAATTAAATATTAGTGCCACTTGTCCAATAGGACGAAACTGGGATGAAAAAGTCCCAGTAGTCCCATTATGCGATAACTCAGTGGGACTAGTGGGATAGACGGAGCTAGTCATATCCAAGAGTGACCAGCGATAATCTATACAAGTCCATGTATCGATTAAATTACCCATGTAAAAATATTACAGTAACATGTCAACAACCAAATTATAACAGCGAGTATGAAAGGAAAACACGAGAAAATGCAAATTTCCAAAGATGAGAGCACGGCGTCGAGCGTGTGGGATTATTTATTCATAAGTCACCTGCGACCGCACCGTTACCATTTAATATTTAACGTTGTTTATTACAAACTGAGGAACCTAACTAGACAGCTGGTAGACTTTATTACATGGTAATAAGAGTTAAAAAGAGTTTTCATACGGCGGTCAGCAATATTAATATCTTTACAAAATAAGTTTCTGTCAAAAAAATATTTTTTAATACAGTTGCTCAAAAAGTGATACTTTTTGTAGCTGCAAATCGTGCGCAAAGTTGTATTTTGCGCACTAGTGCTTTTTACTTTTCCACGTGTATCGAACGACGTTTTTTAATACAGTTGCGAAAAAATAAGAAAAACAACAAGGAAGGAATTTATATTATTAATTTTGTAACATCATTGTACTACAGTTGCAAAAAAAAGTAAATGTTCAAAAAATATATATTTTTGAATACTGTTCTTACTTGTTGTTTTTCTTATTTTTTCGCAACTGTATTAAAAAATGTCGTTCGATACACGTGCGGAAATGTCATTCTTCACTCGTCCCGAGTCTTACCACTCGCCTACGGCTCATGGCAAGATATCTCGGCACTCGTTAGGTAATAACATACTTTCCGCACTAGCATCGAAATGTACTATTTGGAACAAGCTTTTATTGCCGACTGTACTTTTCTGCATACTATCATCAAGTACTCATTGAGGCGATTCTAACGAGCCCAAACTCGATGGGGTTGTGTCGTTTTATTGCGGAGTTCATATGGCCACCTTCCAGCTCCAGCATCAGATCAGCTCCATGGCATCATATTAATATAGCATTGGCATGCGTTATACATATGCATGCAAAATTCAGCTCAATCGGAAACCGGGACGTGAGTCAAATTTAACTTGCAATATTTGATTACAGACAGATCTAGACACACAACGGGACAGGCGAAAGTAAATAAAAGCTTGTAAAAACGTCAAAATTATGAGTCTATTAATTTAAGCTATCGCCGCACTGACTGGAACACAAGTTCGTCACAGTTGCAACCCATCTGCCACCGACGACATCCGAAGTCCAAAGTCAATAGACTTAAAACTTGCGTGGCGTGGGGTGCCACCTCGCATTTTCCTGATTTGACTGGGTTAATACTGACATAAGAGCGTGTAATAGTACATTTCGATGCTAGTGCGGAAAGTATGTTATTACCTAACGAGTGCCGAGATATCTTGCCACGAGCCGTAGGCGAGTGGTAAGACTCGGGACGAGTGAAGAATGACATTTCCGCACGTGTATCGAACGACGTTTTCTAATACAGTTGCGAAAAAATAAGAAAAACAACAAGTAAGAGCAGTATTAAAAAAATGTTTTTTGAACAACTTCTTTATTTTTTAACTGTATTATAATGATGTTACAGAATTAATAATATAAAAGTTTCAAATTCCTTACTTGTTGTTTTTCTTATTTTTTCGCAACTGTATTAAAAAACGTCGTTCGATACACGTGGAAAAGTAAAAAGCACTAGTGCGCAAAATACAACTTTGCGCACGATTTGCAGCTACAAAAATTACCACTTTTTGAGCAACTGTATTAAAAAGATATTTGTAACTTTTATTTAGTACAGATGCAGACTGTGTTGCTGACTGTACCTCAAATTACGGCCCATGATGTTTCTGATGAGTACCGAATTTTGACTTGCATCGACGAAGACACGTAGTTTAGTTGTCAAAGAGTCCCCTTTTTTAGGGTTCCGTACTCAAAGAGTAAAACGGGACCCTATTACTAAGACTCCGCTGTCCGTCTGTCTGTCTGTATGTCTGTCTGTCACCCGACAGTATCTCATGAACCATGACAGAAAACACAGTTGAAATTTTCACAGGTGATGTATTTCTGTTGCCGCTATAACAACAAATACTAAAGAACAGAATTAAATAAATATTTATAGATAATGGTACGGAACCCTTCGTGTGCGAGTCCGACTCGCACTAGGCCGGTTTTTTTTACTCCCTGGTGGGGTTAAAAACCGTGTGGGTTCAGGTCTTCAGAAGATTCTATCATGTGTCCCATTTTGAGATATTAAAAAAGCGGCCAAGTGCGAGTCGGACTCGCACATGAAGGGTTCCGTTAAATAAATTGCAGTTTACGATTTATGACGTATTAAAAAAAACTACTTACTAGATCTCGTTCAAACCAATTTTCGGTGGAAGTTTGCATGGTAATGTACATCATATATTTTTTTGAGTTTTATCATTCTCTTATTTTAGAAGTTACAGGGGGGGGGACACACATTTTAGCACTTTGGAAGTGTCTCTCGCGCAAACTATTCAGTTTAGAAAAAAATGATGTTAGGAACCTCAATATCATTTTTGAAGACCTATCCAATGATACACGTATGGGTTTGACGAAAAAAAATTTTTTGAGTTTCAGTTTTGTGTATGGGGACCCCTAAAACTTAATGTTTTTTTTCGATTTTTGTGTAAAAATCTTAATGCGGTTCACAAAATACATCTACATACCAAGTTTCAACAGTATAGCTCCTATGGTTTCGGAAAAAAATGGCTGTGACATACGGACGGACAGACAGACGGACATGACGAATCTATAAGGGTTCCGTTCTTTGCTATTTGGCTACGGAACCCTAAAAATGTAGCTTGCTGAGTGGTGTTCGTCGTTCATTAGTCGTTTCTCAAGTACACCGCCACTATTCGTTTAATAAATGAATAAGTAAAAAAAGGATATTATTCAGTTGTTTTCCTTGAATAGCTAAACAAAGACGATGGTATAAAACTCTGACGTCAAAAAAATAATGTTAGGAGCGATGTTAGCAAAATTCTGGCGTAGTAATCAAGCATATTGATTCTAAAATGAGACGTGATAGAGAGAGAAAGATTCGTTAACGCGGATTATTGGGCCGTGCCATATCATACATTTAACCATTGAGTTATGTTATAATAAAAAAATACAGAGCAAACATCCCGTAACATAAGTATTCGCATGGTAAACTAATATTGTGGGATTACCTTTGCATAGTAGGGGGCTAGCGGGCGGTACTGAATTCCAAGCTGGCGGCCTGATGGTAGACTTCAGGAAAAATTGTCTAGATTGGCCAGTTTATACGTAGTCATGACTTAAGGCGACGTAGGCTCTCCCTCTCACTGAGCATAAGCGTAAGCGAGATGGAAGTGCGTGTTCGAAAGCGCGGACATCTTGTTTTTTTATTTTTATTTTTTCATGCTTTTTAATAAATAAAAAAGTAATAGCTAATTTCCCTCAAACATGATATTACCGATTTTTAGAACCAATTGGAATATGTTTAGCTGTTGTGCATAATTTGTTACGAAATTTTAAGTGTATTTTTTTAGACCTATGTTCGTGATTTTTTTCTATAGAGCGAAAGTCAAAAAATTCGAATAGCTGTTGTCCCTCGAGAAAGGCCTCAAGATTAAATTTTGGGCAGCCGTATAAAGGTCGTTTTATATCTACAGACATTGAGTCTGGCAGACAAAATAATATTCTTCTATACAGAGTGTATTAACGTATTTAGTATGTGGCAAATCCAGTTCCATTTGCGGGGTATGATCGGACTCATCGCAGCGTTCCCAGAGATTGGCGTTGGATATCTTCCCGGGCCAGTAAATACCGACAAGTACTTACTGTAGAGATTATACGTATGTTTGCGGCCGAGCAAAGCTACGCGCCTTCACAACGTTGCTAACACATATCGTCAGGCGCTAAAATAATATACGGCTGTCAAAATACCTTATGCAATCCGATCTTGTAACAACCAGCATGTTTTCTGTTAATTAAATTGTCAAATATACAATTTGGAGTTTACATGAAGCTTCCTTATTTCCGCAAAGACATAAAATGGTGGCCCATGAGGGGACATTTTATGTCTTAGCTTATTATTAATAAGTGAATGGTTTTGAACCGACCTGAGTGTGCCGGCGGCGGACGGCTCGTGCTCGGGCGGCGGCGCGGCGCCCTGCAGCCGGATGGACAGCATGTTGGCCAGCGCCGTCTTCGTCTTCGGGTTCACCAGCAGCGCGCTGTTCGCACCTACGGACACATCCATAATGAAGCACGCGTGTGTGGCATGGACCACTTGGGACAGCCTTAGGGGCGATTCAGACCGGAATGGCAGCGGCCGGAAGCAGCAGGCTCGCGTTCTTTATACATAAAGACCAGTATCGCTTGAAAAGGCCGCGCGGCCGCCCGCGATGTCGCGAGCGGCCGCGCGTCGCCGCGGGCAGCCGCGGGTAGTACCACCGTCAAGACGCGCGTGGCTGCGCGACCTTTTCTAGCTTTTCAAGCAATACTGATCTTTTAAGTATGTAGATATAGTTTAAAATTATTTCACACTGAAAGTGCTCGCCACGCCGCTGCCGGCCGCTGCCATTCTGGTCTGAATCGGTCCTTAGTTGGTTTCTAGGTCGATCATCTAATTTATACATCAATATCCGACGTTTCAATTTATCTGCCTGGGGCTAACTGCATATGACAATTCATACAAGCGCGCTTGTGACTTCTAATGTCACGGGCGTCCATAGGCAAAGGGAGACAAGGAAAGCTAAGCCTTGAGATATACAGGGTGTCCGGTAGTTAATGGTCAACCTTCTAAGTAACCACGAATAAGGGCACCTTAGACTGGTCCAGAAAATCGACTTTAAGAGGATTGTGAACCTGTAAATTTTCATACAAAAAGCGATAACGTTTTTCACCCCGTAAACATAGTTCGATTTTTATAATTTTTGGAATTGTTGTAGATATAATGAAAAACTAAGTCTGTACGTTTTAATTTTTAAGAAATATTATAAGATAAGATAAGATTCATTTATTGTCCAAAACTGTGTAAAAATAGATCACACCTTAAATAAAAAGTCCAACAGTTTGCCCATTTCGGGCGTACAATATTAAATTATCACATTTCAACATTAATTAACTTTCTTAATATCTATAATGTGTTGTTCTGGACACGAACGAAGAAATAAAAACTGAATTGTGTTGCTCTGTAAAGAGAAAACTTTTTTATTAATAACGAGTTTACAGCTACCATTTATCTAATTCTATGCTTATAGGATAAGTACAATTCTTACCTGTAAAGAGAAACAACATTTGAAGCTATTATTTCTCCAATTCCTTAATATTCATAATCTTATTTAATTTTTAGATGCACTTTCGTGACATTGCAATTTCCATCCAACTGATCTGTCACCTGTCAATGTTCGCCACAGTTCAGAGCGGACCAAACGGCATCCTTAAAACTATTGCGCAGCAAATTTAAATGAAGTGTGTAGAGACTAACTTCATTTTACATCTCCCCCCCCACAATTTTTTTTTTTTTTTTTTTTTTAATACTTACATGTGCTTATGAAATATTTTCTTTTGTTTATATTTCTTTCAGTACCGGAATTATTTTGGTTATGTGAAACAAATTAGATTCCGACTTTTTATGTCCGGTATCTATCTTATAAATTGAATCAGATATTATTTCTATCACTTTATATGGTCCTATCTTTAATTCGTCTAATTTTTTTCTGTTTAATCGATTTCCATTCTCAACAAATACTGTATCTCCTACTGTTATTTGGCAATGTTTTCTGTTTTTATCAAATAGTTTTTTATTATTATTATGTGATTTTACTGTGTTTACCAATGCTATTTTTCTATCTTGCGATAAATCATTAAACGATCTTTTTTTTTTTATTTCCTCTGGTAGAATATTATCACTTATACCCTCTAACAAATATTTTGGTGAAAATCTTGTTACAGTATGTTCTGTCTCATTATATCTTTTGGTACATTCATGTGCAACAGTTGTCCAAGCTATTTTTTCTTTCCTTTCATTTATCTTACACCTAATTTTGTTTACAAAAGTTTGGTTTAATCTTTCATTCAAACCGTTTGAAAATGGTGCATTTACTGCAGTAAAGATTATTGGTATCTTTTCTCTATTTAAAAAGTTTTTAAATTCTTTTGAATTTATACCTGGATATTGATCAGACAAGATCATACCAATTTTACTTCCTTGTGGTACTTTTTGTATAAGCTTTATAAAATCATTAGATGTTTGAGTTTTGGAAGTTAAAATGAAAGCATATCGTGTAAAGTGATCCACCAGCAAGTGTAAGTATGTTTTTGTGGAGCGTGAGCCACCAAACCCACCAATAGTATCAATGGATACTATTTCAAAAGGGTAAGTAGCAGGGCCCAAGTGGGACATTAATCCAAATTCAAATTTCCTTCTAGATTTATTCTTTATGCATATTTCACAGTTCTGACAAATTTTCCTGATATTATTAGTTAAGTTTTTAGCTATATAAAATGGTTTTAACTTATTCTCCATTTGTTGTATTCCTATATGGCAATAATAATAGTGTATTTTCTCTATAAGCTTTTTACTAAAGTCTTCTGTTAGTATTATTTTTTCTCTTTTTCCTACTTTTTTATAGTATATTCTGCCTTTTAATGTTAGTTTATTTTCATTTTGTTTTATATGTTCATTTTTTTCTTGGTCATCCTGAATGTCTTTTAGTTGTATGAAGTTAACAATTTTTAAGTTTTGATCATGATTATCAGTATCTTCACCTGGTTCTAACACAGGATTTCTACTTAAACAGTCCGCCTCTAAGTTGTATTTCCCTGGGGAATATATTACCTCAAAATCAAACTGAGATAGGTAATATGCGAGATCTCCTAGTTCCTCGTCTGTCCTTGCTTTAATATTCATTTTTTCTAGAGGTTTATGGTCAGAGAAAACCGTGAATTGTTTTCCTACTAGCCAATGCTGCCAGTATTTTACTGCTTCCTTTATTGCTAAGCACTCTAAGTAAACAGCTTTTTTTTTCTTCTGCGAGTCATTCAATTTTCTAGAAAAATAAGCGCAAGGCTTTTCCTCTCCATTGTGTTGTGTTTGTTTTAAGATCGCGCCTATGCCTTGTATACTAGCGTCAGTATAAATACGTATTGGTAAATCTGGGTCAAAGATTGCCAAAATTGGTTTTAAACAAAGCAATTTTTTTATTGTTTCAAAGGACTTCTGACATTTTTCCGACCAACTGAATGGTTGACCTTTTCTTAGTAGATTATGCAATGGATCCAATATAATTGATATGTTAGGCACATATTTTCCATAAAAGTTAATTTTGCCTAAAAATTGTCGTACATTTTTTTGTGTTTGTGGTGCTGGAAAATCTTTTATGGCTATTAGATTATCTTTTAACGGTGTAATTGTATTGTCTTTTATAATGTGGCCCAAGTACTTCACGGAATCTTGAGCGAAATTACATTTAGAGAATTTCAACCTAAAACCTTCCTTTGAAATTGCTTCCAGTAACAATGATAAGTGTCTAATGTGCTCTGCAAAAGTTTCAGAAAATATTAGTATGTCATCTATGTAATTCACAGTAAAATCAGACAACCCATGTTTTCTTATTATACTACTCAATATTCTCTGAAATATTGCAGGCGAAGTTTTTAAACCATATGGGAGACAAGTCCATTGGAAGTGGCCTTCCTGAGTTACAAAGGCAGCTTTTTTTCGGTCTTCAATTTTTAAAGGAATCGACCAGAAAGCTGAGCTAATGTCAAGAGTTGAGTAGAATTTACAGTTTCTCGTCTTTACCATCAAATCTTCAATCAGGGGAAAGAGCTGTGATTGGGGCACAACAATTTTGTTCAGATCACGAAAATCTACACATAGTCTCGATTTCTTACCTTCTTCTTTTTTGTACGCCAATGTTACTGGAGCAGCAAAAGGACTGTAAGACTCTTCAATTAAATTCCTTTGTAAAAGCTTTGATACCTGCTGCTCTATTTCCTTCCTATCTTCTATAGTGCATCTATATGGCCTTTTACTACAATATTTATCCATTATCAAATCTATGTGTGCTTCGTAGTCCTTCACCGTCCCCACATCATATTTATCTTTCGCAAATAGCGATTTATATTTGGAAATTAATTTATTTATCCCTGCCTGTTGCTGATGATTTAGATGGTTTACTGAAATATCAAAATTTTCCACTTCTATATTCTCATTAAAGTTTATTTTATATTCATTTTTCTCTGGGGTCTTAGTCTTATCAACAACGCCCAGGTTTTTATCTTTACTACACAAAATGTGTGCTTCGTCGTTATTATTAGGATCAGAAATTATTTCTTCATTTTTTTTCTCTGTGAGCTTTTCAATGTGATGTTTTTTTCCTCAATATTTTGTGAAATTTCTAATCTATCATTTTGAACAAGATGAAATTGTTCTATACAATCCAATCCGATTAAAAATTCGTAGTCGAAATTTTCTTTGTCTATTACAAAGACATTGACTTCTCTTTCAATATTTAAAATTTTCAATTTTAAAGTTACCATTCCTAAAGTTGATTTAACGCCATTAATTGTTTTTAACCCTGTTGTTTTAATATTAGGATTTATTGGATTATTTCTCAAGGACAAGAATCTTGAACTTATCAAGGAAACATTCGATCCTGAATCGTAAATCCCTGAAACCTGTAATGTATCATTTATTAATAAGTTTAGTTTAATTAATGGCGGGATCACTAGTTTTTTGGGTCTAAGTTGTTTAACTCGGTTTCTAACTGAGAATTATTAACCGTCCTTATTTGATCCCGTCTTTGCCTATCCGTACTTTTGTTTTTGAACCAACATAAAGATTCGGGATGATAGCGGTTGCCCTTATTTTCTTTTTCACATATTCTGCATGGCCGGTCTCCTCCATTCTTTTCCTTAGTCTTGTTATCAAATACGAGCGTTCTCTTTTCCCATATTTTCTTTTCCACCATATGTTCTAAACCTCTAATACTGTTAAATAAATCCTCCGTCTCCTTTAGGGCATTCCGGTCAATTCTATCGGCTACAAAATTTGGCAACCCCGTAGCAATAAGATCAATCAAAGTAGACTTATCCATGCACTTATTTATCTCCAACAGAAGTCTCTCCTTCTTAATAGCATATTCCAGTAACGAGCCTTGCTTATATTTGAATAAAAAAGCATACCTGACCGGTGACCACCCTTTGTCTGCATAGGTTTCACAGAAGATCCTTTTCCACATTGACCACTCTGAGTTTACGGTATGTTTTATCAACATGGAGCTGTACCAGTCACAACATGAATCTTCCAGGAATAACTTCAGAACTTCGATACGCCTCATATCGTCTTCTATACCAAAACGAGTACATTCCATTTCAAAAGTGGTCATCCATTGTGCTGCATTTGAAGTTTTCCTAGTGAATTTTTCGATCACAAACTTTTCAGTTAAATTTCCCAAATTCTTAGGCACATCCTTCTGCTTCTCAGCAAAACTTTCCAAGATTCTTGTCAGTGCTTCTTCTGAAATTCCAGCAGCTGCAGGCTGTTCCTGTTTTTTTGGTGCTATTTCTTCCAGTAAAAATCCCTTAAACTGAATATTTCCGTCCTCATCTACATACATTTTATTTATCTCGGGAGTTATTGAGATCCAAACCTTCCTTCTGTCATGCCTCTTTTGTAATGTAACTTTAACTTTTTGAAAAGCCTGTGTTTTTACAATTGTCTCGTGCAATTGCACTGGTTGGAGATGTTCGGGGAACACGAAGATACTGTTATCTGCGTCCGTAATTGAAGTCACACAGATTATATTCGATTTTGGATCCTCAGCCGGTTTTACTACAAATTCAAATCGTAATCTTTCCATCTTCCTTATAACAGCTGAATAATGTTGTTTTATAATGTGTTGTTCTGGACACGAACGAAGAAATAAAAACTGAATTGTGTTGCTCTGTAAAGAGAAAACTTTTTTATTAATAACGAGTTTACAGCTACCATTTATCTAATTCTATGCTTATAGGATAAGTACAATTCTTACCTGTAAAGAGAAACAACATTTGAAGCTATTATTTCTCCAATTCCTTAATATTCATAATCTTATTTAATTTTTAGATGCACTTTCGTGACATTGCAATTTCCATCCAACTGATCTGTCACCTGTCAATGTTCGCCACAGTTCAGAGCGGACCAAACGGCATCCTTAAAACTATTGCGCAGCAAATTTAAATGAAGTGTGTAGAGACTAACTTCATTTTACATATCTATATAACTATCGATCTTAATATGTAAAATATTCATTAAAATTATAAAAACATTTCACTAATAGCCATTCCTTGAGCTTATTTTTAAATTGGATTCCATCTTGCGACTTAATATTACCAGGTAGATGATTGAAAATTTTAATTCCATTGACATATGCGCTCTTGCGAAGTATAAAGCTCGAAGGTCTAACTTTACATATGTCATATTTATACTGTGAACGGATATTATTTTTAGATTCACTTATTTTTATAAAAATGTCAGTTCGCTCTTTAACAAATAAACAGATTTGTAGTATATAGATACACGTCAGAGTTAGTATTCCATTCTCTTTGAAAACGTCCCTTAAGGATTCCATATTTCTAAGCTTAAACATAATTCGCATACATTTTTTTTGTAATATAAATGTAGATTCAATGTTAACCGAAGTTAGTTATTGCTTACGTTAAAAGTTATTAGAATCTAAAAATCTGTATTTTTGACTTAAAAACTTTGTCTACCGTTTTATTTATTTTAAATTAATCTAAACTGATTTACTAAAAAAGGGAAACGTACATACATAGATTAAAGTGCAGTACTAAATGCAATAAAATTGTTTCATTTCATAAAGGTTTAGGGGGGTAAAAACGTTATCACCCGAAACAATATTTCAACAAGAAATTGTAGGCAATACTGGCAAGCCTGCACCTGTAGACCTGCAGGACTGGCAACTCTCTCTATCGCACGATACGGGTGAGGCACAGAGCGGTGTGAAACAGATAGCATTTTTTTAAATACCTACTCGCGCCGCGTATGGACACTTCACAATCCTCTTGAGGTTTAGTAAAAGTCCCCCGGTTTTCGAGATATTCGCACTTTTCGAAGAGCGAATTTTACCAAAACAAGGTGTTCAAAAGTGAACATTAATAGCATCTTTATTTGTAAAGATGTAAATGGCATGTGTTATACCATTTTAGAATAAGTATTAGTTAAACTATTTTTCAGGAAGTTGGGCTGTCTGGTCTTTATAAATTTTTTTTCACTACAAGCAATAAAACTTGTACAACATGTGTTTTGGTAAAATTCCCTTCGTAAAGTGCGAATATCTCGAAAACCAGGGGACTTTTACTAAACCTTAAAGTCGATTTTCTGGACCAGTCTATTCGTGGTTAGAAGGTTGACCATTAATTACCGGATACAGTAGACGGCAAACTTCGTGCGCAAATGACCTTGCCTGCGCAAAGGCGAATTGTACGTGCAAGCTGCCCCCCCATTTTCCCTCATTTGCGCACGAAGTTTGCCGTCTACTGTACCCTGTATATCTAGGAAGAGAGAGATGTAGGGACTCACCCTGCGGGTCCGGGGTGGCGGGGCTGAGCAGTGCCGCCTCGGCGTGCTCCAGGGTACCCGCGACGTGCGTCGACACGCCGCCCACCTGACAATAACAAACGGTACGTACTCAAGCTTACTGTTATCGTAGATAGGCAGGGTCACTACCAAACCAACTAAGTTAAAGTGGTCGTCTATATTGTACTTTTTTTTGTTCTACCTCGACCCGCACTAGCAGTCAATGACTGAGTGAGATACTCATACCACGAGTAAAAAGGGGACGAACCGAAAAACAGCGCTGTACAGCCGCAATAGGCTTGTTGCGTGGTGTTAAAATTGATAACGTCGTGTTGCTAAATGGATAGTAAACCATCAAATGATTGTAATAAAGTATAAATTACAAAATATAATTCAAATCATAAAAAGATATGAACCTTGTAAATTTAGAAAATAAAGTTTTTTTATTTATTGTCCAAGAGTAAATTTAAAGGTACCAATAGAATCCTTACGCTTTTATAGAAACAAATTTGTATGACAACTATGGACCTAAACGCAGTATTTCGCGACCGAAACAGCAATTTGCTTCATTTTCCATGCAACGGTTAGTACAAATTGCACGGTGTGACGTCATACTTTAAAGCCAATCAGTATGAAGCGTTTCGGCTGCTGTCAGCGAGATCCGTCTTTAACTCGATTTTTTGGCTATTAATGTCCTTTAAATGTAGTTGCTTCCATACAAACATTTGTTCATCTACAAAAACTGGTTCTAATGGCATCGTAAACAAATTTAAGGTCACAAGCCCATTACTGTCACAGCACGTGCTGAGTGCGTTTCTTTTGTCACACAAATAATCTTGTAATTTTTTTATCTTTTAAATCTCATAGTGTATTTTTCTTATGGACAGTGTGAGAGAGGATATGAAGAGGAAGGAAGTAAGTGACGAGATGACGAGTGACAGGGAGGTATGGAAGAAAAGGACATGCTGCGCCGACCCCAATTAAATGGGATAAGGGCAAGAAAATGACGAATGAATGTATTTTTACAAGCTTTATATTAACTTGCACTGTTCGTATGTAAGTATGTGAATATGTAAGTTGTCCGTCAAAATTTGCAATCCATTTTTCAGTCACTTCCTGTTATCCAATTGAGCTGAAATTTTGCAAGCATATGTATATTGCATGACAATGCAATATTATGATGACAGGAGCTGATCTGATGCTGGAGCTGGAAGGTGGCCATATGAACTCCGCAATAAAACGACACAACCCCATCGAGTTTGGGCTCGTTAGAATCGTCTCAATGAGTACTTGATGATGGTATGCAGAAAAGTACAGTCGGCAGTAAAAGCTTGTACCAAAAATGAAGTTTTTGACATTACATCTTATGTACCAGTTTGTGTGACAATAAATACTTTCTTTCTTTCCTTCTTTACCTGTTTGGCGTGCTGATGGTGGTGCGAGTGGTGCTCCCGCTGCGCCTGCAGCTGTTGCAGCCGCTGGTACTGCGCGCGTTGTATCTGCAGCTGCTGCAACTCCACTCCGCCGCCGACCGGGCTCGACACGCCGCCTGCACCCACTGTACACATTTAAAACATGTAACAACGTATTAACACCACCCTATGTCATGAATATGTTACCAACCAAACTCGATTTGAGGCGAAGACAGGCTTTTGTAAAGGTCGAAACGCACTGACCGGTGGCGGAGCAACGCGGCGCGGCGCGGAGGCGGTACCGAATTTTCGAACTAATACGAAAGGGTCCGCACAGAATACCAGCCGCGAAAAAAGCGTTCTTTTATATTATAGCTCGAGCATTACAACCGGTACCGCCTCCACGCCGCTCCGCCACCGCTGTCAGTGCGGTTCGGCCGTTAAGGTGGTTATTTCCATACAAAACATCTTTTGACATTCGCAGGCAATTTCGGGGAATTTCGCGCAAATGGAAAGCCTATTTATAAAAGTTTGTTACAACTTTCGAAAAAGAGACTCGCTCGAGTCTCAAGATAACTCTTGCGGGGTATAAGTTGGAATTTGGAATAGTGACCGTCTCTTTTTGACTGAGAAGCTGACTGCTTTAAGACGTTGCATGTAAACATCTGTATGATAGTAAAGAGAACTAAGTATACACGCATTTTTTCTACCATCCGCAGCTCAGTGACCTTAGAATATATACAACCAAAGACAAATGAATTATAAAAGAGTCCGTAATCAAAAATATTTCGCTATTTCGACAGGTGAAATAAGATGGCGCAGCACAGCGCCTTGCATATTGTTTTAGCTGGTAAAACGCTGGTGGTAACGTTTCACAATCCAGTCGCAAAATAAGTAGCGACCACTCGTTTCAGTAGAAGAATAGCTTACAACGTACACCCATCTCTCTTTTTGTAGCAGTAATAAACCTGACGTAAGATAGAGATGACTGTCTCAACTGTTCAGTGACACAAATAGTTATCCAAACTATTTATCACCAGTCATGATTTCCGGACAAAATAAAACTATAAAAAAACACGCCAAACGAAAACAAATAAAAAAAAATATAAGTATAAAAAAAAACAACCTTCCCGCTCACTATCTTCCGACATTGTAAACAATTCCAATGTCAAAAAGTTTTCACTACTAGTAACTTTTCACAAAAAGCACATATCCCGGCCGAGAGGAGAAAATTGACTAAATTGTAGGCTTAGGTTAGCGCTAGATAACGAAATTGAAATTATAATGCGGGCCCCGCGTCACCGCATCACTATGTATGAGTGCGGCTTGGCAATGGCGGATTATTGGAATATTTTCAATGATAAAATCTTGATCGTCATCAGAAATGTCCTAAGTTTGGAAAAAGATCATTCGATCCTCGAGGAGGCCATTCCTTCTCATTGCGTATTAGTCCTACCTATTAATAAAGTAGGACTGCGGTAATTGTTCGATATCTACACTTACTCCAGGCAAAATACGGTTTTGAAAAACATTAATTTATAATAGCGTTTTTTTTTGTTTATTTAATTATAAAACATTATTCTAAGATGCTTTATTCAAGAATCCAACAAACTTTCCATCCGGAAGTATTTATATAGATTTAAATAAAGCATGAATTGTTTTTTTTTTTATTAATTTATCGTGAATATTATAGAGCAAATGTAAATGTACTAAAATAAAGATAAAACCATTTATTTATATTTTTTCTGACTTTTCAGAAGCTAGTTGAGTTATCATTTTTTTGATGTCTGAAATATTGTTGGATTTTGTCGCTAGGTAACTATTTAATTGATAATAAATCCATTACAAAGAAAAAATCTGCTATTATAAATTATTTCCAAATTTGACATTTTTTCCATACAAGTTGTCAGTTCATTGCCTGGACTATAGTACATTACATCAGAGGCCGGGAAAACACACTCGTATCTCTATACCTACACTGTGGGCAAAACTGTGGGCAAAATATACACGGAAGGCTTACAGCACCCTTAGAGTACAATACAATGATGCATTACGTATTATCACCAAACAGCCTCGATTCTGTAGTGCATCGGCAATGTTTGCTGACGCCAGGGTACCCGATTTCTATGCCATTATTAGAAATCGAATAGCGTCGTTCTGGCAAAGAATACGCATTTCTAATAATGTGCTAATTGAGACGGTCAGTAACAACTTGTACCGAAATGCAATCTTCCTGCATTGGTTATCTGTGCATTGGCACCCGAATCGCAAATAATTGTACGTATTTGTATTAGTTAAGGATTTTATTTTATTTTATTTTATTTCTTTGTATCATATATATTGTAATGTAGTAATGGGTTTATTGCCTGAAATAAAGAAACATTCATTCATTCATTCATATACCTACTTGGCCGGAAATCCGTTTTCACGACGAGGCATGTATAGTGCTTTTTCAACACATTTGCTCGTAACGTGCCTCTTATTGGGCCTCTTTTGGGCTCATAATCCTGGGTATTAAACACGCGTGTTTAATAACATTATGACACTCGTGTACCTAGTTATGTTTAATATGCCTATTAAGACGCGTTGGCACCTTGCAGCAAGGTGTATGTATGGACTCGGCGCATTCTTAAATTGACCGGGTTATACAGGTTTGTTTTTAATTCTCGGCAAATGGATTCTTACTCGACTAAACAAATTAAATCCTTCTTGTGGATTAATTGATTATTTCTTGTTGGATATGATATAGAAACGTTTCATTTAGTAAAACTATTTACTTTTGATAACATTTTACATGAATTTATATTGAATAAGAAAATATTTATTTTATTTTGTATTGGCTGTTTAGAGATTTAATCTAAGCCTCGCTGCGGGCGCACTGCGCGAACTTCACGAAAAAAAATAGTTGCGCGCCATTATAGGTAATTTCACAAATATTTGTAAACAACATTGATGATGCGTGTTTGGTTATTGTTAAAAATGTTGACTCGTAGTGAATAGAAAAGTGATAAATAGATTTGACGCCACTGTACATTCTTGGAGATGTACAAATATGTGAGTAAAAACCTGTTGTCATCAATAACTAAAGGAAACAACTTAGGAGCCTGTAACATGTTCATTTTATGAAAAGGATTTTTCTTAATTCAGGATCCTCAAATCAAACTAATTTTCATGGCTGAATGCCGTGATGCTGTGCCACAAATAGTGGAATGAAAATTAAAAAGTTACTTTGCAGGCCTAGGCCTGAAAAGTTGTATGAAATCCCATTTCAGACCGCCTCGAGATGATTAGATTCATTTATTTCATTTTGAAAATTTACATGTCAACCATGAATTCACAAAAAAGACCGTCAGTGTATAAGAATAACAATAATATAAATAATCAAATCAAAATACAGTGCAAAATAAAAACAAACAAAACAATCATAATATTAAAATGGTACAATGTCAAGGAAGTAAAATGTGTTTCAATGTCAAATTATTAATAAAAGCTAGGGCATCCTAGATATAAATTGTCAACAGTGGAAAAATATAATGGGTATACCTACAAAATTGAAAAAGTGGAAAAAATGTATAATAGGTACACAAAATTCATAATAAAATAATAATTTCATTTTAAACTAAACATGTTATTAAATACAGATACAATTTATAATGTTTGTTCGTTGTATTCCTTTACGGAATACAACGATTTTGATGATACAATTTCATCCAAATCGGTTGACCCACGGTTAAGCGTGATTTAAACATCTAAACATGCAAACTTTCGCATTTATAATATTAGTAGGATTCATTGTAAGTTTGCATGTAAGGGGTAGGTAATCTCTAGAACCGCTTATCCACCAGTGTATATATTTCTGGATGGATGGACAATATGGGCATCAGTGACGGAGCAGCGCCCATACAAGTCGATTCCCACCAGCTTGCCACAAATTTCTTTTTAGGCAAGCCTTTAGTTACCCACATCTTTATGTATATAAGTATATATATGTATGTATCTATTATATATATCGTCGCCTAGTACCCACAACACAAGCCTTACTGAGCTTACCGTGGGCCTAGGTTGATTTGTGTAAGATTGTCCCGTAATATTTTTTATTTTATATTTTATCTTATAAATCCTCAATGATGTGTTCGGGAACCATTAGAATAACCGCCATTGCACCGCCATGGCCGACTAGATTTCAAATCATGACCAACTAGATTTCCATAATAACATCGATTATCGATGTTATTATGATTTTTCATACATTATAATGGCACAGTTAAAATGCTGATGTTACGTTACTGGTTGCAATAATGGTAGTACTCGTATATGGTTTCCGAACACATTCTAGAGGATTTATGATATGGGTGTAGATAAAAACGACTATGTATTCCACGAACTGTCCCGTACAAACGCGCGTATATCTCTGTCATTAGAGTGATCTTTGCAATTTGGATTGGAATATTATAATTCTGACCATAATTTAACTCTATATTGTCGCAGAAAAAAAAACTCCAAAACTTCCAAATTTTCTGAAAATTAGTGTTCGTACGGGACAACGGTGGACTTTTCCGTGGAATGCTCCTGTTAGTGTTTTGAAGTGTTTTCTAGTAGGAGAAAATGGAGGCACTCCAGCCAAAATCCTAACAGCTCTTTTTTGGAGTACAAACGCCCTATCCCTGTCTGCAGCAAGGCCCCATAAGTCAATACCGTACAAAATGATGGAGTTTATGAAAGCACAGTATGCCACTCGGATATTTTCTTGCGAAAGGACAAAGGCAAGACTCGACAGTGCGAATTATGCTTGGGCTAGCCTACCGGTGAGTAAATCTATGTGCTTGTCCCATTTTAGACTCGCATCGAAATTAAAACCTAAGAAACGCGTGTCATGAACTTGAAGTACTTTTATATTATCAATTACAATTTCCAAGGGGGCCGGGTACTTTCCCTTTAATCAAAATATTGATAGATGATATGCTAGAATAGAATTCATTTTATGCTATGCTAGAATTCATTTTAGTATAAGATTAAAAAAAGTGAGTGCAAATCTCGCCAATATATACTGTGTTTGGCGAACTTATAAGTAATAGAAAATGTAACTTATTCATTTTTGGAAAAAAAGATTTAAAAAAAAATACCGGTCAAGTGCGAGTCGGACTCGCGCACGAAGGGTTCCGTACCATTATCTATAAAAACTATATTTTATTCTGTTTCTAGTATTTGTTGTTAATAGCGGCAACAGAAATACATCATCTGTGAAAATTTCAACTGGAACTATCACGGTATCAGTGAGATAAAGCTATCTATTGTCCGCCCCGGCCAGGCCGCGCCAGTCTGTGAGAGGCCTTTAATTAAGGCCTCTCACAGACTGGCGCAAGCGGGCGGGGTGCGGTGAGGCCGGAGCGGAGGTACGTCAGCCAGACGCCGCCTCGCATTGCACATTGCTGGCACACATCTTTCCCTTCTTTTGTATGTACAAAAACCTCGCTTCGCTGAGCTGTTTCCACGAGAGCTAAGCTAAGCAAGGATAGGTAAATGAAGTGTTTCTATTGGTTCATGGTGGGAACGCAGCCTTAAGGTGGTTCGATTGCCATACAAAGCGTTATTTGACATTCGCAGGCTAACGGCGTGATATTTTAAGAAACTTATGTAACAAACTTTCATGAATTGGCTTCCCATTTGCGCCAAATTCCCCCTTTCCTAGAATAAACTTGTATAAACTAGATTAATTTGAGAAAAATAGTTTTCCCAAAATATCACGTGACAAACCAATTTCTCAAATTAGTCTAGTTTATGTAAGTTTATTCTAGGAAAGGGGGAATTTGGCGCAAATGGGAAGCCAATTTATGAAAGTTTGTTACATAAGTTTCTTAAAATATCACGCCGTTAGCCTACGAATGTCAAATAACGTTTTGTATGGCAATCGAACCCCCTTACCCTTGCCCGATGAGTATGTAAGGCCTACTGTCCACGAAAGCGTAGCTGCATAGACGCGTATTCGTCATGGTATGCTTGGTGCACGCTTGCTTGCAGCCTACATACAAAACCGCACAACTCTGTTCAAGGAGCGGCAACGTCGCGTCAGCGACGTTGCATGCAAGCTTCATGCCGCCGGGCGTACCGCGTGTAAGCCAGCGCCACACTTGACGGAATCAGCGACGTTGCATGCAAGCTTCATGCCGCCGGGCGTACCGCGTGTAAGCCAGCGCCACACTTGACGGTATCAGCGACGTTGCATGCAAGCTTCATGCCGCCGGGCGTACCGCGTGTAAGCCAGCGCCACACTTGACGGAATCAGCGACGTTGCATGCAAGCTTCATACCGCCGGGCGTACCGCGTGTAAGCCAGCGCCACACTTGACGGAATCAGCGACGTTGCATGCAAGCTTCATGCCGCCGGGCGTACCGCGTGTAAGCCAGCGCCACACTTGACGGAATCAGCGACGTTGCATGCAAGCTTCATGCCGCCGGGCGTACCGCGTGTAAGCCAGCGCCACACTTGACGGAATCAGTGACGTTGCATGCAAGCTTCATACCGCCGGGCGTACCGCGTGTAAGCCAGCGCCACACTTGACGGAATCAGCGACGTTGCATGCAAGCTTCATGCCGCCGGGCGTACCGCGTGTAAGCCAGCGCCACACTTGACGGAATCAGCGACGTTGCATGCAAGCTTCATGCCGCCGGGCGTACCGCGTGTAAGCCAGCGCCACACTTGACGGAATCAGCGACGTTGCATGCAAGCTTCATACCGCCGGGCGTACCGCGTGTAAGCCAGCGCCACACTTGACGGAAATTCCGTCGCCGAATTTCCGCGGGAGTCAATCCGTTACTATACGTTGCTGCCACACTTGAATATTCAGTGGCAGATTATCAGCCGACTGCCAAGGCTCCTGTGCGTGCACCGTCGCCGCGTAGGCCAGTCCGTAGAGTATATCTTTGTTGCAAAAGGTGGTGTAGAAGATTTTGTTTTTTAATATTGTTTACATCGATACAACCGAGCAAATATCAAAAATGGTTACACGAGATATCTTGGGACAACTTTTGGCAGCCACAAATCTGGGACTTTTTTTGGTTTCTCACTCGTAGCTTCTATACGGTGCATCCTAGCGAGAAGTTACACACAAGGGAACTAAAGAACATGAAATTGTGCGTCTAATGAGTACCAATACATATTAATTCAGTTCAGCGACATAGTAGAAAACCATAGTCGAAAACGAGGCTTTCCTCAAGTTTGTAAGTTATTTCAAGATAGTCGTTTTTAAGCTTCTGCGTTTCAATTTTGGATTTAACTATAGGTTTTAGCTCCTCAATTGTAGGAATTTACAGAATTGACAGTAATTTCAGCATTAGTATCATCATAACTGGTAATCGAAGAGCTGGCAGTTTTCTCGTGCAACGCATCAGAATTGCAGTACAGTGAGGAAATACTGCCAGCATACTCGGTACACTGCCTAGAGGGCCTTTTTAGGGTTCCATAGCCAAAATGGCAAAAACGGAACCATTATAGTTACGTCATGAATGCCCGTCAATCCGTATGTCCGTATGTCACAGGCATTTTACTCAAAAACTATAAAGTGTATTTGAATAAAATTTAGAGGATAGGTGTATTTTATTAGCCGCTAAATAATTCTAAAATGAAATGACAAAAAAAATATTCTTTTAGCACACTCCACATATAACTGCAAGTCAAAAAAAAGAAAAACATCGTATGTCTACGTGTTGCACATCAATCGATAGGTCTTTTAAAATAAATATCAGGTTTCTCAGCAAGTTTTTCGATTAAGTGAAAATAGTCGGACATAATCGCCCCGAAAGTCACTAAATTTCCAGGATTTGTAGCTGCCAAAAGTTGTCCCGAGGTATTTCGTGTAACTATTTTTGATATTTGCTCGGTTGTATCCATATTACATGACATAAAAAATAAAATCTTCTACACCACCTTTTGCAAAGTACCCCGTGCTTTGAACCTCTACTGACAGACGTAGGCGATTATCACACGCTTACGCTACGCTTCGTGAACAACGTCAGTACGCCGGGCTGCATGGAAGCTGCACGGCGTACTTTTGCAGCGTCTATGCTCTAATGTGTTACCTGGGGACTGCGGGGGCTGCGCGGGCGACGCGGCCGGCATGGCAGCCGCGCGGGCGCCTTGCTGCTGAAGCCACTGCACCTGCACACAACAACACATCAGGGCGACCATTATAGTGGTCTAATAACAATAGGAGTGTAGAAATATACTAAAATTGATAACGTCAATCAACCATCAAATCAGACGAAAGACGTCCACTGCTTGACATAGGCCTCCTCCAAAGAGTGCCACAATGACCGGTCCTGCGCCACGCGCATCCAGCGGACTCCCGCGACCGTTACCAGGTCATCAGTTCACCTTCACTTCGCCTTCTGGTACGTGGTCGCTACTCGAGAACCTTTCCGCCCCAACGGCCACGTGCAATGTGCCCCGCCCACTGGCGTATAACATAGCGAGTGACTGTTTATACGCACCGAGTACTCGGCCGAGAGCACTGTCTCGCCCGTTTGCTCGGTACGTGTGATCAAGGCATTAGTAATGACAGTACCTGTTGTTGCCCCGGCGGCAGCAGTCCGCGGATTATTTATTTATTTATCGTATGGCATTTTGGTCACTGGATTACATATAAAAGCTATATAAGAAAATAATAATAATAAGATTGATTAATTCAAAGGTTAAGATTAGTCCTCTTCAAGTACTCTGTAGCAAGTTCAGTAAGGTCCTTGAGGTCCTCCATCCGCCCTGAAAATTTTGTTGATGGGCATTCCAGAACCATGTGGTTGACTGTCTGATCGGGGTTTCCACACACACACCGAGAGGAGTCGCACCAGCCCCATTTATACCAGTGGTGGGCGCAGTTACCAATGCCTGTTCTTATGCGGTTTAATTGGCACCACACCCTGCGTGGATGGTCAAAACCAGGTGGACGCGCCTTTGGGTTGAGCGAAAACAGGCGTTCATCTGGTTGTTGTTGCCCGTTCCATTCGGACATCCATGCTTCGTGTAGGTCCCACTGGCTGTTCAGGTCCATCGCAGCGAGAGCTGGTGGGTTACGGGACTTGAGCCTCTTTTCTCCGTAGGCAGCGAGATCTTGGTGGATAGGCAGCTCTGGATGGCGTTTGTTTTTAATTGCCTCTCGAAGTAGGCACTTTTTCCGACGCAGATGTGCAGGTTCTATTGCGCTTAGAGCAGGAAGCCAGCTTTTAGGGGTAGGTTTAAGGCAGCCAGTAACAAGTCGCATGGTTTCGTTCAGCTGCACATCCACAGATGAAACACTGGCGCTGTTCATCCATACCGGAGCGCAGTATTCAGCCGTCGAATAGACCAGTGCCAAGGCCGTAGTTCTTAGGCAAGACGCAGAGGCTCCCCAAGTAGTTCCGGTGAGTTTCTGGACTATGTTGTTTCTGGTCTTAATTTTCTGTTTTAGCTTATGGATGTGGTGGCTGTAAGTTAAGCTTCTGTCCAGTGTAACGCCAAGGTACTTGGGGAAGTTGTTGTGTTGCAGGGTTGTGCCTCGGAACCTAACACTCAGTGTCTCACGTGCGAGCCTGTTGCATAGGTGGAAGCAGCATACCTCGGTCTTAGAAGGGTTTGGGCAGAGTCGCCAACGGGAGAAAAAGTCGTCCAAACTAGCTAGGTCTTTCTCCAGTATGGGCTCGGTAGCTTCCATATTCCGGTGTTGGGTGACAATAGCGAGGTCATCAGCGTAGCCAAATTGCCGTGACACAGTATCGGGGATGTCATGCACATATAAATTAAAAAGTATAGGAGCCAGGACTGAGCCCTGTGGGAGTCCGTTATTAAGCACCCTAATATTACTGGCGAATTCACCGAGGAGGACTTGGAATGTTCTGTTTGTTAACATGTCCTCTATTAGCCTGTATAGCTTCATACATGGTACGACTTTAAGTAGCTTATAGAGCAAGCCTTGCCTCCACACTGTATCGTAAGCTGCCGTGAGGTCGATGAATGCTGTGGATGACTTTAAGTTTTTGTTATACCCGTTCTCGATGTGAGTAGTCAGTGCCAGGACCTGGTCGCAGCAGTTGCGATTTGGTCTAAAACCTGCTTGCCTTGAGTACCTGTTGTTGCCCCGGCGGCAGCTGTCCGCGGATGAAGGTGATGCTCTGCGGCGCGCCCGCCACCACGCCGCCCGGCTGCTGCAACAGTACCTGTTGTTGCCCCGGCGGCAGCTGTCCGCGGATGAAGGTGATGCTCTGCGGCGCGCCCGGCGCCGCCGCGCCCGCCACCACGCCGCCCGGCTGCTGCAACAGTACCTGTTGTTGCCCCGGCGGCAGCTGTCCGCGGATGAAGGTGATGCTCTGCGGCGCGCCCGCCACCACGCCGCCCGGCTGCTGCAACAGTACCTGTTGTTGCCCCGGCGGCAGCTGTCCGCGGATGAAGGTGATGCTCTGCGGCGCGCCCGCCACCACGCCGCCCGGCTGCTGCAACAGTACCTGTTGTTGCCCCGGCGGCAGCTGTCCGCGGATGAAGGTGATGCTCTGCGGCGCGCCCGCCACCACGCCGCCCGGCTGCTGCAACAGTACCTGTTGTTGCCCCGGCGGCAGCTGTCCGCGGATGAAGGTGATGCTCTGCGGCGCGCCCGGCGCCGCCGCGCCCGCCACCACGCCGCCCGGCTGCTGAAACAACATTCACATTCAACATCTATTCTTATCTTATCTTATCTAGATGAGGGCTCTTTCGGATGCACTTCGACCCAGTGGGATCTTTTGTGCATTTGCCCCAAGCTCGCTCCAACGTTCCCACAAAGCGGATGATGCAGTTCACCGGGAGCACCTTGAATTCCTTTGGTCAACATCTATTCACCCAACCCACCCATCTCCCTATACCATGCTGTCTTTTTTTAGTGTTCCATACAAAAATTGGTCCAACACTTATGTGATCACTCGGAGGCTGTCCCTCTGTCACAGCCAGTTTTCTCGAAGACCGTATGACATAGGTAGCTGAAATTTGGTATAGATATAGGAATTTATGCATCACATAAATAAAGTCAATCTGAAGTAAACCCCAATTTCAGGGGCAGTTTTGGGGGTAATAAGGGGTTACGCCATTTTTTATTCCTGTTTCTGGTTAAGCTGGTTCTGCAGCTGCGCGTGAGTTTGCGCGTCGAGGTGGATTAACTGTGCGTCTGGCTGGAGTCTGTCTGTCCACGTGTTCCAGGTGTTGTTACCTGCTGGTGCTGGAGCGCAGCCCGCTGCATGGACAGCTGCTGGCGCCGCTTCTGCAGCTGCGCCACGAACATGGCGCGCTGCATGGGGTCCATCTGCTGCAGCTGCGCGTGTGTTTCCGCGTCGAGGTGGATCAACTGTGCGTCTGGCTGGAGTCTGTCTGTCCACGTGTTCCAGGTGTTGTTACCTGCTGGTGCTGGAGCGCGGCCCGCTGCATGGACAGCTGCTGGCGCCGCTTCTGCAGCTGCGCCTGCAGCTGCGCCACGAACATGGCGCGCTGCGTGGGGTCCATCTGCTGCAGCTGCGCGTGTGTTTCCGCGTCGAGGTGGATCAACTGTGCGTCTGGCTGGAGTCTGTCTGTCCACGTGTTCCAGGTGTTGTTACCTGCTGGTGCTGGAGCGCGGCCCGCTGCATGGACAGCTGCTGGCGCCGCTTCTGCAGCTGCGCCACGAACATGGCGCGCTGCGTGGGGTCCATCTGCTGCAGCTGCGCGTGAGTTTGCGCGTCGAGGTGGATCAACTGCCGTCCGCCCCCGCCCGCCGTCCATGATACCTGGCATAATGGCATTTACACTACAGTCATAGTTATCCTATTTAATAAACGAACCTCAGTAATCAAGAAGGACGTGTATGACCCAGAGACTTCAAACCGTAGACGTAAGGACCCTCCTTGAGATATATTTAATAATTTACTTCTTCAATTCGTACAAAGCGGACCTTAGTAACCATAACAGGGTAGTAAAAAAATTTCATCAACAACAGGGACATAATGCGTTGGAGATACTTAAAATTCCTCCCATTTAACAGTATTGATGCATTACCCTATTCAGTGCTTATATTAGGAAGGTGGAATAACTACAAAATGCACCTCTAAGCTGCTGCTGTAACTTGCTGAACAATAGTAAAAAAATTACAAGTAATAAAATTCACACAATTTAAGCTAGCCATAATAGACAAGGTGAAATTTCTCACCCTTGGTCCAACAACAGTTGCAGGCTGCCCCAGCTGCTGTCGTTGTTGTAAATACTGTTGTTGCTGTTGCCATGAAACATTCTGCCCGCCTTGCACTATCTGCCCGCCTGGTGACACAATTTGCTGCCCGCCACTGTGCGTAATAATCTGCTGAATGCCACCACCCACAGACAACTGTGAGCCGCCCTGTGAGGACTGCGGCACTTGTGAGAGCACTTGTTGGTTTTGTCCAACAGTCTGACCGATAATCTGCTGTCCTGATTGACTAACAATCTGCTGTGAGGACTGAGCAATCACTACTTGATGCTGCTGGCCCTGCTGTGATAGAACATGTTGGCCCCCTTGTGACAACACCTGCTGCGTGCCTTGTGTGATGATCTGCTGTCCAGCTTGATTCACTATCTGACCGCCCTGGTGGACTATCTGACTTTGCGACACTATTTGCTGCCCACTCTGTAAAGTCACTTGCTGGTTGCCATGGACCAATATCTGCTGCTGTCCCGTATGCTGATTTATCAAGACCTGTTGTGGTGCCTGCACTATTTGTTGCTGGTTTGAACCATTCAATAATTGCTGCTTTTGAACCAATATTTGATGATGAGTTTGGCCAAGAGAACCTTGAGAACCAATTGTTTGTTGCAAAATCTGCTGATTACTTTGCTGTATTGTATGCTGGGGGCTGGACTGTGCCTGTTGCTGATTGTTAATTAAAGCTTGCTGTTGAGTCTGCATTATTTGTTGCTGCAAAATGACTGGGTTCTGTTGATTGCGCTGTACTAATGGACTTCTTATTATCTGATGTTGGCCCTGGACATTCTGCACCATTTGTATGTTCTGCTGTCTCCACGCACCCTGTACTGGCACATTGCCCTGCTGAGACTGAATACTTTGCTGCACAGACTGTATCTGCTGGCCCAATACTGATTGTTGTCCACTGTTACCAACAAGTTGGTTTAACTGTACACCCTGACCTCCTTGAGCTTGAGACGATGAGACCATTCCCTGTTGGCTGACTACACCCATATTTAAGTTCTGCTGTTGATTTGTCAAGGACTGGACAGTTTGTTGTTGAATGTGGTTTTGATTCTGTGCAGACATTTGCTGGCCTGCGCCCATAAGTTGTTGGTTAAGAACTTGGCCTTGATTCATGTTTTGGTTGAGCTTCTGTTGCAGATTCTGAGTGGACTGGGCTAATTGCTGCGCAATATTTTGCACAGCTTGTGAAGCAGTTTGCTGGCTCAAGCTCAAACTTTGTTTCATGGCCATATTCTGCTGATTAAGTTGCTGCTGCTGAAGATTATTAGCACTCTGGCTTAACATCTGACTAATATTTTCAATTTGTTGCTGAGCAGATGTCATGCTACTAGTGGATTGGGTTATATTCTGGGTTTGCTGCATATGGTGCTGGTTGCTCTGTACGTGTTGCATTTGACTTGGAATGGTCTGGTTCATTTGTGAAACTGACACATTAGACTGTGAGAATCCTTGCTGGTTTTGTTGGTTAGTCTTCTGTTGTAGCATTTGCATTTGTGCTGCAAGTTGGCGCTGTTGCAGTAACTTTTGTTGCTGGATCTGTATGGCAGTGAGCCCGTGGGGCTGCTGCTGCTGCTGTTGCTGCTGTGGCTGTTGTTGCTGTTGTTGCTGTTGTCCATACACTTGCTGCTGCAGCCCTATTTGGCTTACATTCATATTGGCTTGTGACGCTATGAACTTCTGCATAAGTTGGGTATTAGTCTGACTACCTTGGATCTGTAGGTTTTGTGTAACAATGCCTTGAGGAATAGACTTACTCATAATATTCCCGGCTTGCATGGTGTTTGAATAACCCATAGAGCTCACAGCTGATGTCGGAACAGTGGAAGTGTTCA
Organism: Epinotia brunnichana; assembly: GCA_963854355.1. NCBI lineage: Eukaryota > Metazoa > Arthropoda > Insecta > Lepidoptera > Tortricidae > Epinotia > Epinotia brunnichana. Next base: position 17,517,025 of record OY977954.1, read on the forward strand.
CTGATGACGGAGGGTGGTTCCAGGGCATTCTCTGCTTGAGTTTATCCAAAAGGACTTGAGTACTCTCATCTTTGATTTCTGTCATGTTTTGGGTTGGCACTTCATTCTTTGCAATTCCCTCTTCAAAATCGAAACCTGTAATGGCACTTATCCGATCCATTGATTTAGGAGGTGGTTGTGGCACTATCAGCAGCTTGGGGTGGAACACTTCAGTGACAGCCTGTATCCTGGCCCTCAGGCTTTCGAGCACCCAGTCTGGTGTCACAATCTTGATCCGGTTACTGGGGAAAGTGAGTGCCGCACTGTATTTCCTGCCTGAAGCAGATCCACAGATGAAATGTGTGCACTGGGAGTCTAAAGTGAGCTTCGCTTTACCGCCATGGTACGTGATTAGGGCAAAGAGCGTTTTCAAATCCGTAGGACACACTTGGGCCACACAGGCAGTCACATTCGAAAAAATCTTGTTTCTATTAGGACTATAGGGCTTGGGATTGGCAAGTCTCCTCAACCTGATGCAAGCCAGCACCCAGTACTCGGTCACAGCTGGGATCTGATAAATGTCCTGAGCGTCGTCGAGGTCTGTGTCCGCCGCATTCTGCCCACAGATTAAATGCGTGACATAGTCTGAGAAATACTTCGTGTTCTCGGCCCCGCCGGACTGCAGAAGCAGCATGATCTGTAATTAAGCAACACAGAATAAATATAAACAAGTTCTTTGTCATATAAACAAGTAAGAAACTAATATATACACAAAAACAAACCCTGTCGGATACATCGCCAGAGAGGTAATACTTGACATCCTTGAATATTGGCTCTTGCAAAGACAGAGAATCTAAATCGTCAGCAAGCGTTACCATTTTCTAAAACACCTTAATTAAGTAAGACTTAACATTTATTGTTTAAAAACACATTTTTTTAATACTCTACGCCGCAACTCAACAACAGACGTCCATCATAGACACCAATTACACCAAAGAGTACTATATATAGGTGCCGGTTAATGTACGGCCATGATAATGTACAGCCCAATAATACGCGTCCATTGGACGCGTATTATCAGGCCGTACATTATTGGGCCGTGCATTATCACCCTGAGCAAATTCGGTACACAGCCAACCGCCAGCACAGACTAATACAGACCGACCATGTTTCATACAGTTGTCTCTGTCACTTCTTATGGACAGCTGACATGAGTTAGAATGAAACGAATATTAAGTTATTTTGAGGCTTTAATGAGCTGTCTCCAAATACTGTCAACCGAGGCGTTAAAAAAGTAAACAAACCAACCATAGAGGTAGAATAGATAGAGGGAGTCACTCACACATACACACATGAGTGACAAAGATGTATGCATAGGCAATACCTATAGTGGGAACGAGATACAGTGTCATATTTTCTGTCCCTCATCGCGTATACGGATTTTTTGTTTTTTTTTTTTTTTTTTTTCCGTGTTGTGGCTTTTTGCTGCTTAGGCACTTTGCCAATGTCAAGTGGGGGAAGTTTTGGCTTTACGGTTCCGTGGAGTGCAGATTTTTTGTTTGTCACCAGCTTGTTTGCCACCACACCTGTCAAAATTTGTACTGAAATTGACACTACCATGACGTCACCGATATAATACGACTAAATTATAAATGACATTAGACGTCAAGAGTGTATTAGCTTCTGAGACTTCTTAATTTAGTATGGTTAATTTACCATAAAAAATAACAAAACTACATATTTACAAATAAAAAACCGGCTCCAAATCGGTGCCGTGCGGCAAGGTGCCGCATAAGGCTGGCGGCATTACCGCGCTGGATAGCAATGCTGATCCGTTGCGCGAGATAGCCGCCAGCTCTCTGGTCACCACTTGCTTCTACGACTCGCTTCGCGAGCTCTTTGAACACTGCGTGATGTGCTCCGGGCCCCCACGGCCCAAGCGTTTCAACCCCAAACGGCTCAAACATGCAGCCAGAATCAATGGCTGCATATTTGCGCCGCTTGAGGTTTTCAGCTGTGTTAGCGGCAGCCCCAGCCCTTGTCGAAATCCCTGCAAGATGGGACGGGGCAAGAGTATCCACACATGGGCTATACTAGGGGCCGTCCCAACTTCCAGGGAACCAGGGTCATGCCATCGGGCCTCTTGCCGTCATCCCGCGCGAGACCCGATGGTTCTAGAACTGCCGGCACACCGACAGTTACGAGGGCCCGGCGTAAAATATCATTCAGGCTGGCATGCCGCGATGTCCGGCCGGCGCTTTTAGTGCACGACAAGCCGTGTAGGCCTAAACGAGTGATTTTTACACCGCAGTGACATTGATGCGGTACCACACATGCTGCCCCTAGACGCAGCGACACCGCAAACCTAAAAGCGTCTCTGGTGAGGAGTGTGCCAATGTTTTTCGAAGGCAAAGCTTGCAGCCATGCACCAGATTCCCATTTCGTTCCAGCAAGGAGACGAGCTCGCTCTGTGGGGCTGGTAGCTGTTTCGTACAGATTATCCCGTACCAGCACACAAAGCGGCTCGTCCCATTGGTGTTGCGAATGGCGAATCGTCGGCAGGTCAGTATTCGGGCAGGCAGCGCTCCAGCTATCGATGGCCTCCGGCAGAAAAGGTGAATCTAAACTGTTAGGGTTGTATTTTAGAATTTTGGTGCAGAGATTTTGGGTATACGCTAGGACGCCATCTATATATCCTCTATCTACGAAACCAACCGACCCGTCAAAGTCAATCAACGTCAAATCTAAGATTATTGTGAGATTATTAGAAAAATATTTTGTATTTTGTGTGGCAAAAGTGTAAGATACAATTTATATGAAGTGGCAAAACTGGCAAAATATCTTGTGTAGTTCCATATTGCCGGACTTACTTACTCCAGGGGGGCTAGCACACTAGGCTTTATGTCGCGTTTTACGTGACGTTTCAGTACATTTTCGCCGACATAAAACCTAGTGCGCTAGGGCCTCAGATTAACAAAGAAGACCGGAGAAAATACCAGTTTTCATCGGTATGAATCTTTTGCTTATTTTTCAAATATTTCAAATACATTACGCAATATAATGGTCTGCGATTACTACAGATACTGCATACTATGAAATAAGTACTTTTTACATGGTTCCAAGTCGATCTTATTAGGATTTTTGGTGAAAATACAATGGGGTTGGCCGGTGAAAGCTAATTGTAGATGGCGCTCTTATAGATTCCATACGATGAGAGAGAGAGACAGAGGATCGATGGTCCCTAACTTGTATGGAAACCATTTACAGTTCTTAGGCAAAAATCTTCCCCATAGCTTTAATCAATAGCCTTTTATTTTTAGCCTTTTTTGGAAAACGGTGGATTCCCACTTCAGAGCAATTCGGGACGAAACATTAAGTCATTTTCGCAAAAATAAATAAAAACTACTTCCCGCCATACACATTTAGCTTTTTTAGGGACCATTATTGGTGCTGTCAGTTTGACAGTTGCCAGCCCCATTGTCGTAAACACGGCTAGTGTTGTAACTAAATTCACATTTTATCGACATGAATTATGTCTAGGCGTTTAGTTAGACATAATATTTTGATGTTACACGTAATTACTTCAACTTCAGATTTCCGGAAAATAATCTTCGTCGTAAATGGATTGCCGCAGTAGGGCGCAATAATTGGACGCCGAAAACATACGACAGAATATGTTCGAAACATTTCAAATCGGACTGTTTCGTTATTATTAAAAACAGAATTAAGACGCTTGTTGCCAGATGTGATACATGAGCCCCTTAAAGTACAAGGGCGAACTAATCCATATACGCCTAAAAGGGATCTCTTCCAGCTAACCTTTGAGCAATTGAGGGGAAGTCAGGTAGAACAGGTAGAACAAGATCGAAAAACTTAACACCGTGTACGAATAGTTATTATTTAAATGGGTATTTAAATATTTATTCTCTCGATTTCTCGTATTTGGCTCATAATATTGTGTTATGGGCTCTACAAACCATACAATGGGGAACTTGCATGGGACTTCAATTTCGAATAAATTGCACTCAATCGATGCGAATATACGTAGAGATATCAATATCATACAAAAGAAAAAAAAAGAAAAATAAAACGATTTTACTAGTTTTACCTAACGTTAAAATGACGAAAATTTATTTTTTATTTTTTCGATAAAATAACGTAACAGTTACATAGAATATTAAATTAGAAATGATATTTTGTATGACAAGTATAGACTTAAACGTAAATTTTGTGGAGATAATCGCAAATTAATGACTTACTCCATAGTAATGGATCCTATGCTGTGTGTGACGTAATAGCATAAGCCCGTTTAATATAGAGCGTTTTCGGGGGGTGCCGGCGCGCGCAGATTTCAAATGCATATAACATCAGAAAAATAAATCATAACAAAGTTTTAATGCTACAGTTGTTTTAACCTGGGGTCGCCCACCATACAACACAAACTGACATTGAAATTTGAATCAACTAACGTAAGAAGTAGAGTTAAATTTCGTTTGTTTCAAAAAAGGCCAAAACAAAACAAATGCAACTCTATTCCAACCCAAAATGGTTTAAATTCCTTTAAATAATTTTGGCCGTATATATACGGCCGCGGTATAGGACGAGTGCTGGATTATATTTTTGTTTTTCGTAATAAAATATTAAGATGCAAGTTCCCTATTATCACTTCTGATTTGTCGTACCCAATTTCTGACAAATTGTGGCAATTTAGGGATACCATTTCGTAAAAATAATATTGCCATAACAAAGCACTGTGTCATGATTGTGTTATTACTTATTTTTCCTAAGGTATCGCTATTCGCAGTAAGATGCTAACGTGATGATAAAAAAAATATAAAGCTATCAAAGCGTGGCTCAAATCGACTGTAAAATGTGTTTTTATAGCACTACAACACCTTTAAAATACAAACTTAATAATAAATGCGTGTAAAATTTGTAGAAAGACTAGTTACAATAAATTCAATAATATTCCAAATATATAGTCGAGATAGACCATTTAAATTACAAAAACGTGCTATTCGTATAATTAGCGGAAAGTCATACGACCATCCTGCTAAAAATCTATTTAAGGAGCTTAAGATACTTACCCTTCCCAGTGTTTACATATAAACCGCTTGCAAGTATGTTAGGGCCAACATGGAGCAATACGCTACCCATTCGTCGGCTCGTTGGAACAACCGCTTATTTATCCCGCGGTGCAGGCTCGCAAAGACCCAGAAGTCACTTGGGGTCTTATGCGCAAAATTGTATAACTTGCTACCAGAGGAGATAAAACTATCAAAAACTGAAAAAATGTTCGACAACAAACTTAAAACTATGTTAAACAACATAGCATGCTACAGCGTTGACGAATTTGTTGAGACGTGCACTGGCCCTAAGTATTAGGAGCACCTACATAACCTTACAGTTAGGGCCTACGCTAGCTGACGCTGTTTGCACGGAGCGGGTGGACGCCTATTGAAAAATAGTATTAGCAGCGCTAACTAACCCGCGGCGGGTGCATAGAGCGGGTACCCGCAGGCGTGCGCCCGCTCCGTGCACCCGCGTCAGCTAGCGTAGGCCCTTAAGGCATCACAATTTAGTAACTAATATTTTTGAATTGAAACTTCCTGTATCACTCAGACATATAAAGCTATATGCGACCTTATTTGACATCCGATGTATTTAATAAATAATACTACTTATTATGTACATACCTGACTTGTAAAACATTGACTTTTATGAAGAAATATCTTGTATCTTGTATTTTAAATAGTTTAGTTCAAAATTATCTGCCAGAAAACTTGGCTGATCATAAATTCTTTCCATGGTCAAATTGTGTTGGTTGTCCACATGCATAGGTACAATTTGTCAGTACAACTAGTTTGACAGTTGCATCAGCAGCGCAACATGCCTCCAGACGATAGCAATTAGTCAGATTCTGATAAATTGGGGCTGACAAACCATTTCATGTATTTACCCGATTATAATTTTGATATGTATTATGCAGTTTGTTATGTCAAGGTCAGTGGTTCACGCATATTAGATTCACGGCGCATAAAGGCCGTTTCCGATTAAGGGAAGAAAATATGCCCTTTCGTGATAATGGACAGATTTTTTTTTCTACAGTCAGTTACGTCTAGTAGAGTAACTGTATCAAGTTTGGTTGAAACATTCTTTACGTCATACCTGGCCATAAAGTAGGAATTACCGCACGCTATGCGTGCGGAAAACCCCACTTCCTGGCCAGATAGAGACGTAAAATGTTGTACTCACAACGGGCGGTAATAAAGAAAGCCTCAGAGCGCATATTTATCGCCCTTGCCTTCAGCTCGGGCGTCAAATACCTGCGATCTGAGACATTCTTTGTTTAACCGCCCTAGGTAAGTAATGTACTATTGCGCTCCCGCAGAAAAATAATAAAAACGGCAATAATGTAATATGGTTTTCACCTCAGCAGCTCGAACAAGCATATTTTGCTGCGTGAAAACAGTGAGCAAAATGCGATTTTGCTCACTCCGTGAGTCAAAGTAGCTTTTTAATTTTGATATCGAGCACTGACATTTCATAGTGTGGGGTCTATTACAAGTTCAGAAATAACCCTCCTCTCCTTCCGTAAAAGCCTAGCGATATATTTTTTAACGTGACGATGTTCTCACTGCTGAGGTGAAAAGTTGTATGTATCACACGAGAGCAAAGATATTTGCATCTCGTGCCTTTGAGTCTCTCACTACGCTCAAGATTCTAATTTTGAATCACTCGCTACGCTCGTGATTCAAATATAGAAATCTATCATTTTTTCATTCTGTTAAGCTTAGTCAAGTTCATGTTTTAAGTGAAAATGGTCTCTCTATATCTAACACTTATGTAAAAAAATGATAAATCAAAATTAAAAAAAAATATATATTTTACTTTTGAAAGATATACCATTCTAATTGGCATTTCTAAATAGGCCTTAGTTAACGTCCTGTAACACATTAATTTGATGAATAAAATCGGAAAGCAACTGTGTCGAAATGAAATAAATAACTGGGTTGGATTTTATTACATTCAAGCTATTCTAACACTTCTAAATAACCAAAACATAATATCCTCTTTACAAATAAACAATATTTGACAGTTACAGTGACATTTGCTAGAAAATGTCACCTTTTTAGTTACGTAATGAAAATAAAATACACTTATTCTAATCCTCATCGCTATCTTCATTGACAGTAACGTGAATTCCGTGATTCAAAAAAAGTCCGCTTAAAGTTTTAGCAGGCCGAACGATTTTGGACAAATATCTTGCGTGCGATAAATAATACACTATATTTCTCGCCATATTTAAAAAAAATTACAGATGCTTTATCGAATATGTCCCAAACAGCATTGGTGTTGGATGCGGAATGCGAACAGTAGGATGTTGTTCACACATTGCTGCTATTGTTTATTATTTATCGCACGCAAGATATTTGTCCAAAATCGTTCGGCCTGCTGAAACATTAAGCGGACTTTTTTTGAATCACGGAATTCACGTTACTGTCAATGAACATATTATAGCGATGGGGATTAGAATAAGTGTATTTTTTTTTCATTACGTAACTAAAAAGGTGACATTTTCTAGCAAATGTCACTGTAACTGTCAAATCTTGTTTATTTGTAAAGAGGATTACTTATGTTTTGGTTACTTGGAAGTGTTAGAATAGCTTACTAATAAAATGAAATTAAATCCAACGCAGTTATTTATTTCATTTTGACACAGTTGCTTTCCGATTTTATGCATCAAATTAATATGTGTTACAGGACGTTAACTAAGGCTTATATAGAAATGCCAATTAGAATGGTATCTTTTCAAAAGTAAAAAAAAAAAAATTTCCAAATTTTTACTTACCTACCTATTTTTTACATAAGTGTTAGATATAGAGAGACCATTTTCACTTAAAACATGAACTTGACTAAGCTTAACAGAATGAAAAAAATATAGTACATTAAAGTTAAATAGTTTTGGAGAAAAACCATATTACATTATTTCCGGTGTAATTTTTTTTTTTGCGGAACCGCAGTGACTTTTTCATCCAAACTTGACACAGTTACTCTACTAGACGTAACTGACTGTAGAAAAAAAAACTAAGTCATAATATTAAAGGTACATAATTTTTGCTTCCCTTAATCGGAAACGGCCTTTACTTGCATTGCAAAATGTTAGGTATATAGGTACATTATTAAACTGCAAATCACGTTCTAAATTAAATAATTTACTTTAAAAACAAAGTTTAAACCGACTTCAATGCAGTACTTCGCCAAGCCACAAAGGTACATGAAAATTTCCACATTTCTTTTCCAGTTTACCACATGAACTGCTTTCCGAGAGCACATGCCTTGATTATCACAGAAAAAAACCCAAGTCGCTATATGTGGGCTGATAATATTTGAGGAGTTCCGTCGATTCCTCAAGGATCTCAGAATTAACACTTCATTAGTTGCTACTTCAACGGAATCATGTCAGAATCTTTGACGTACTTTACATATTTGAGGAGTTCCATAAGTCATCTGTGGTCTTCATCATCAGTTCCACTTCACCAAAATGGCGATTTCCGAGGGTAAATACACGAGTTATATTAGAAAATACCGAAATCACAACACGCGTGCCTTTAAAATTTGAGGGTTGCCCTCAATTTCCCTGGGATCCCATCATCAGATCCTGACTTGGTGACAATGGGACCACCTCGGGAGTACACTCTTTTAAATAAAAAAAGAATTTTAGAAATCGGTCCACAGATGACGGAGAAATCGGCGAACATACATTAAAAAAAATACATACAGTGGAACATATAACCTCCTCCTTTTTTGAAGTCGGTTAAAAATAAGATCGCTTATAAAAATTTCCTCCTTACAGGTAGGAAGGTATATAGTAGTAGTAACACACACTACAGTAAAGTAAAAAAAATACTTGCAAAAAATTCTAGTTTCAAATATTTATTCAGCAAGTAGGTCAAGGGCATTTTACTAAGCTTTTCCTGGCGTTGGCTACTCGCACGCCGTGTTCTATGACGTCTATGGTTTTTTAACTGAACTGGTTTTTTGTTAAATCCCAGGCATACCTACACAATAATAAAAGGCTTCATTCATACTTATATTTTATTAATTTTATCAAGTTCATTCCATTCCATCTCAGAATACTGCTATACATTGGTATATTTAAAGGTTAGCGAGATATACAAAGGTAGGTAAGTACCTACGTAAGAGCTCTCACATTGAGAACGAAATGTTCTGTGGGGATTTCCTTGTAATTTAGCACAGCTTGCCGACACTAATACTTTCTCCAACGTAAAATGTGTTCGAAAATACTTTTATTTTATAAACTTTGGTTTGTGTTTCACCTTCTTTGCAAATGTATGAAGTTTTATTTTATTTCATGTAGAAGAAAAATGTAGGAAAATCTAGTTTATCTAGGGGAACCTCCGCGATCAAGCAAGTGTTATCCTGGAATTAATTGACTTTGCCGCAATTGGCTCTTAGACGCTAGATTTAATGGAACTGCCTAAGTAGTTCCATTAAATCTAGGGTCTAAGAGGTGAATAAATGAATGGGAGTTTTAGTACTGGTTAGTAAACATCTAGTAAGAATAAATCATAATAATAATTACTATTACTAAACGATCATTAACAGTAACGCAAAGCCGTGCATTCTTTCGAATGCCTTAATTACCTTCATCTGCCGATACGCGTTCGATATTTCCAAGCACGGTAAATCCCCTCTCCTGGGAAAGTAGCTAACTGGCTGATCCACCTACGGCACGTGCTGGGCAACCGGGGTATGCGGGTAAAAGCATTAATCATGCAAGGCATATCGTTGCGTGTACGCAGTAAACATATTTATAACCTATTATGTTCGGACAGATTAGTAAATCAGTTCACGCTCTTAGGAATTTACTCATGGTATACACGCTGGATATAAATTATCGACAAATGCTAGTGATAATTATCAACCTATATCTACCTATAATTACCATTTCTCTTATGTTTATATTTATTTATCTATTTAAACTTTATTGCACAAATAAAAAAAGTGCAAAGGGCGGACTTAAACTTAGACTTTTTTCTATTTAAACTCAAAGTTAAATAATAATACCTACATTTGGTAAGTCAGTCTTTAAGTTTAAAAAAATGTCTAACAAGAAAATTATTACCTACCTAATTTACCCTTAGTATCAGGCAGCAGTGATACTATACTAGTACTGGCAGAGGGCCGAAGAAATGTGTTCTAGAAGGGCTTCTGCACAGACATCAGAAGGCGTACCCACGGCTACTGAACTGCGATGTGGAAAGCAAATGAGGAAACTACTACACTAAAATATCCTCAAATAAGGAGTAATGAAAAATGCCAAGTAATGATTTAACGGTCCTTGACAACGGGCTTCCACGAAGAAAAATGCCGTGGCGGTCTGAGTCCGGCAGGTGCAGGTGCAAGGCTGCACCGGTCGTCATCATGCGAAATGCCGTGGCGGTCTGAGTCCGGCAGGTGCAGGTGCAAGGCTGCACCGGTCGTCATCATGCGAAATGCCGTGGCGGTCTGAGTCCGGCAGGTGCAGGTGCAAGGCTGCACCGGTCGTCATCATGCGAAATGCCGTGGCGGTCTGAGTCCGGCAGGTGCAGGTGCAAGGCTGCACCGGTCGTCATCATGCGAAATGCCGTGGCGGTCTGAGTCCGGCAGGTGCAGGTGCAAGGCTGCACCGGTCGTCATCATGCGAAATGCCGTGGCGGTCTGAGTCCGGCAGGTGCAGGTGCAAGGCTGCACCGGTCGTCATCATGCGAAATGCCGTGGCGGTCTGAGTCCGGCAGGTGCAGGTGCAAGGCTGCACCGGTCGTCATCATGCGAAATGCCGTGGCGGTCTGAGTCCGGCAGGTGCAGGTGCAAGGCTGCACCGGTCGTCATCATGCGAAATGCCGTGGCGGTCTGAGTCCGGCAGGTGCAGGTGCAAGGCTGCACCGGTCGTCATCATGCGAAATGCCGTGGCGGTCTGAGTCCGGCAGGTGCAGGTGCAAGGCTGCACCGGTCGTCATCATGCGAAATGCCGTGGCGGTCTGAGTCCGGCAGGTGCAGGTGCAAGGCTGCACCGGTCGTCATCATGCGAAATCCTTGCCAAACAGGAACCTGGAACGTGAGGACGATGCTAGCAGAAGGAAAGGTAGAGGAAATGAAGATGTAGATGGAAATACTTAAAATAGATATATTAGGACTAAGTGAGGTAAGATGGGAGGGAAGCGGAGATTACTGGGACGGAGAGTTTAGAGTTATATATACTGGAGAGGAACAAGGTGTCAACGGAACAGCTATAGTACTTAACAAAAGGTGGGGTAACTTAGTAGACAACACCATCCATCACAGCGACCGAATAACGGCCATAAAAATTAAAACACAACCCGTAGATACAGTTATAGTCCAAATATACATGCCCACAGCCCACAGGAAGCCACGGAGACGATGAAATAGAAGACATTTACAATTCTATAGACTCAATACTAGACGCAGTTAAAGACAACGACAATTTAATAGTAATGGGTAATTTTAATTCAGTTGTGGGAGAAGGAGCGGAAGAAAATACAGTAGGAATGTTTGGGCTGGGAAAAAGGAATGCTAGAGGCGATAGAATGGTATAGTTTTGTAAGGAAAACAGTTTAGTTGTAACTAACACCTATTTTGAGCTCCCAAAGCGAAGGTTATACACTTGGAAAATGCCTGGGGATATAGGCCGGTACCAAATAGATTATATATTAGTCATATTGAGATATAGAAGTCAAGTGGCATCATGCAAAGCTTTTCCGGGAGCTGACTTAAATACCATAACTTATAACAGACCATAACTTATTGTTATGCAAACTGAACTTTGGAAGTTTGGAAGTAGGAAACAACAAAAAAGGATACACAGACCAAATAAGCTAGATCTCAAAAAACTTTGCACTCTAAAAGTATTGCTTTCCTTATCCCTAAGGAAAGCAATACTTTTAGAGTGCAATATAGTAATAAAGTAGGGGATAAATTACATGAATATAAGAATACAATAGATAATAATACATGTAATAAGCCCGCGGGGGCAGCTTGTGGCGAGCTGACGGTGAGTGGCGACACCGCGGACCCCTAACCTCCAGAGGGCCCGAGTGATCTGGTCCTCGCCTCTGCCTTAACCGGCCGGCCAGAGTGGAGTCGCAAGAGCGGAACCTATGCTCCAGGTTGGAAGTGTAAAATGTCATAACGCCGGCGGCCCTTGAACGGATTACCGGGATCTGGCGCACCGCAGACTCACCTCTCGACAACCTCACAGCCGCTCAGACGTGTTGCTCCATTGTCGCACTGTACGTGCGACAGTTTTGTGGGGCCCACTTAGCGAGTTGGCGAGTCACCGCCTGCCTTTTTACAATTTTGAGACTGATTGTCACGGCAGGTGTCCGCTAGTCTCCTCCCATAACCCATGTTCCAGTCCACCCACCATTCAACCCAATAACCCATGACCTTAGTTTCCATCGCAGTCACAGTGCTGCACTACAATAGTCTTTGCACCTGGCGGGTACCGTCACCGGTTGTATCATGTTGTGCGCTCTGAGATGGTACCCGCCGTGTGTATCCCTCGCTTTAGATTATTTTTGTTTTAAAGGGCCTCTGTGCTGTTGGCTTCGGCCCCACGCATGCCTTCCAAAAGTCCGGGACCCCATGGTCCCGAGATATGGAAAAAACATGTAACAATATAAGTGTGAATGATAAGTGGGAAAAAGTAAGAGATATTTTAATAACATCAGCTGATGACTGTCTAAAAAGGGGAAAATAGTACCTAGGAAAAGTTGGCTATCCAAAGAAAAAATTGACCTTGAGAAAGGAGAGAACTCAGAAATGATAAAATGATGAGGAATGAAAAAAACTGATGATAGAAGCTTGCAAGAGTGACTGACGAATAAAATTACAACAAAATGTAGGGAATGTAAGGAAAAGGATACATTAGAAGTTTGTGAACAGATAGATACATATATATATAGAAAGGTAAGATGGACAAAGCATATACCACAATAAGGATGTTAGACAAAAAGAGCACACTACAAAGAGTACAACTATTCTGAATGAACAAGGGAACATACTTATAAATAATAGCGATATTTTAGATAGATGGACACGATACATTGAACCACTTTACAAGGGACATGGTTTGGATGAGAACGGCATAGAAGATGCATAATGTTGAGTTGATGAAAATGAAAAGGGTCCAGCTATTTTGAAAGAAGAGTTTGACAAAGCCTTAATGAGTATCCATAACGGTAAAGCTGCAGGGGATGATGGAATTTATATCGAAATACGTGTGTGAACCGATGAAGCAGGACATTTTTGAAATTATTTAGAACATATATGCCACAGGACAAGTACCAATAGATTACTTACTTAGGAAAACAGTAGCATTACCTAAAAAACTTAATACACTTAAATGTGAAGAGCATCCGAACGTTAAGCCTTATTTCACAAGCATCCAAAATAATTCAAAATAGACTACGACCAATAGCTGAAAACTGTCTTGGACCTGATCAATATGGCTTACGACAAAATAAAGGGACCAGAGAAGCCATTTTAGCCCTTAGATTAATTATTGCCAGACGATTGGAGCTCGACTTGGACACACTTATAGCTTTTATTGATCTAGAGAAGGCTTTTGACAAAGTAGACTGGAAAAAAATGATGCGTATTCTGCGTGAAGTTGGAGTCGATTACAGGGATAGAAAAATTATATACGAACTCTACAGAAACCAGGAAACCATCATAGAAGTAGGCGAAGAAAAGGGGAAGGCAAAGATCAGGCAAGGTGTAAGACAGGGTTATCCACTCTCACCTCTTATATTCAATATCTTCATAGAGCGGGCCATATAGATAGCAATAGATTCAGACTTGGGGGCGTTCAAATCAATGGAAACAAAGTACAATTCATTAGATTTGCAGACGACATCGCAGCATTTGCCGAAGATAGTAATCAGTTACAGCAATTAGTATTAAAACTGGATGAAATTTTCAATCAAACCGGACTTAAAATTAACTGCAACAAAACCAAAATTCTCACCATCTCTAAACTCACAACAGTATACAGAGACCCAATCGTAATTAGAGATACGACAATAGAGCAAGTTCAGAAATTTAAATATTTGGGAAGTATCATTACCAGTGATTCTAGGTGCACCCCTGACATCATAAAGAGGATTGCTATGGCCAAAAAGGCATTTAATAACAAAAAGCATATCTTAAAAGCACGCATATCAAAAACAGCTACAAAGCGGCTGATTAAAGTTTACATTTGGAGAATTGCTTTATATGGGAGCGAGTCGTGGACGCTAACCCGAGACTCAGAGAACGACTGGAGGCCTTCGAAATGTGGTGCTGGCGAAGGATGGAAAGGATTAGCTGGACGGAGAGAAAGACAATCGAAGAAGTTTTAAGGATGGTAGATGAGAAAAGATGTTTGCTAGGATGTATTAGAAATAGGAGAGGCAACATGGTGGGCCACCTGATACGGCACGACAGTTTCTTCCTAAACATCCTGGAGGGTAAAATTGAAGGCAAGAGAGGCAGAGGAAGGCCTAGGCTAACATATTTTAGCCAAATAAAAGATAAAGCTGATGTCGAGTCATATGAGGAAGTCAAGAGGCTGGCAATGGACAGAGAAAAGTGGCGGTTACTCCACCGACAAGAGCAAGGCTCATGATGACTTGATGACCTAATTTATTTAAAGGTACCTAATAAGTAGGTACATAACTTTCTAGTCTTGACTAATATTCAGTAAGAAACGTTAGATATCAATATATTTTATAATATTTTGAGAATTTGTAGTTATGAGTATTTTTTAGTGAAACTACTGTTTTTCTTACACTGTGGCAAATTGAAGACGCGTTAAAAACTGGTTTTCCCAATCCAAACCGTACGTTTTCCTTGTTTAAAAGTCTTTAATTTAGCGATGCCGTACGCCGTACTACGCGAATATAAATGATTTAAAAATGTAATTACTTAATAGTTTATAATTATGTATTGGATATCACCATTTATTTAATCGTATGGCATACATTATTTGGCCTTTGAGTTTGTCACTTTTTAGTACCACCCAGGGGACACGTGCAGGGTTGCGGACGCAAGTGACAGTTGTCCCCCCTTTGTCAAGTGAGTGGGCAACTCGACTGTTAGAGGTTCTTAAGCCGCCCGAAGGCCTCTAACTCGGCTTAACGACTACTGTCATAGACAGCAGCCGGATATCACCATAATAGTAATAGACTCTCCAGCAATGACAGCAATACACCTAGAGTACTTATATATTTACTGAACTCTTACTGGCTTTTTCAATATAGTAGTGTTGATTTGAGGGCCATAGACGTTACATCGTCATCATCATCAACCTATACACGTTCCGTCCTACTTCTGGGTACAGATCTCCGCTCAGCATGCACCTATAGGTAATATAGATATGCTTTACTAAAGAGTTTCAAGATGATTAGTAAATGATGATGAAAACGATTAAGTCTTAAAAATTCCACAGCAGTTTGTAAAGGATATAGCCTAATTTACTACGGAGTAGGTAATTGGAGTACTTACCTGAAATTAAGTCAACTAACATCATTGATAGAAGCCTCTTCTCGTTAATACAGTCGCAAGTCGCAATACTGGTTAGTAGAGTCAAAGCAAGTCAGTGCTAACCCGCGACGAGTCATGACCACACGCGTCATATTTATAATTCAAAAATGATTAGTATCAACGAACATTAGCCAATAGCGATACTGTGATAATGTGCCGACTATTATTTAGTGTTTTATTTATCCTAGGTTATATAAATTACTTGCCAGTAACTAGCCAATATGTAGACTCCCCGTGTCCTGGGACTTTTGAATACGAGAGTGACGGTGGTGGTGGAGTGCATGGATTGATTCATCTGCAGCCTTATGGATCCGTATCGACGATACAAATGATGGTTAATTTTACAATAGCAGCTAGAGTTTATTCGGTAAGTTTCAAATCTGATGAGGCAGGCAACATATATTAAAATTCTTTCAGACTGACCGTTAATGTTTGATAAAACTGTACTTAAAAGGACTCTGGTAGGTGACAGTGACAGATCAGATGCACCGGATTTGTTTCTTAAATTCAGTTTTTTGGTTGGATTCTTTATGAATTGCATAACAAAATAAAATATTGGTAATTCACAGAATACTATTTAAAAACCTGAAAAGAGCCTCTTATAAAGGTTACTTTATTTTATTTATTGCTTTAGTCATGCCAAAGGTAAATCTCAAGCACAAACAAAATAAAAATGACGTAAACCAATTCCATAACGTATACCTACTGGGTAGATTGGAATTGATAATCTTGATAGGTATTCTCAAAATTTGCATACCAACCAATTTAAAAAAAAAACAAGTAACTTAGGTAACATAAATAATGTCGTCAGGAGATGTGATCATTTTTCGTATTATTATTCAAATTGTCTTGCATATTTTAGTGACTGTTGGCATATAAACCATCTTTATTATTTCATATTCATCAATTTGAGATCCAGCCAGTTTATTTTATTTATTTAATTAAAAAAAACTATAAAGATAGACAGCAGAAATTAAAACTTATACACGGCGATTTTTAATTCTTGATCAGGTTATGTGTAATGTGTAACAAAAACTAATAGCTAATATTTAAACTAAAGCTAATAAAGGTGCATCTATTAGGAGGTGTCCCCCATCGAAGAAGCTTCGCGTCGATGGTCGATGAATACAGTGTCACACCTAGAAAGATGTTACCCCAGAGCGGGCCATCACTAAACATTTCTAAAAAGATGACCTTCACTTTTTTACTCGTTTTAAATTACCGCTTGACGCAGCGCAGCTGATCCTATTCATGGGGAACGATCTTTCATAGTAGGTAGGTACCTAATCTTTTGTTTTACAATCTTCTGATGGCAAGTACCTAAATATCGATCAGAAATTACCATCAGCGCATTCGGACCCAAAATGCATTTGGCAATTCTGAAGATTTAGATCCAGTACCTACCTAATCTTTAAAATTGGAAGAAAATTAAATGCCATCACATTAAATAATTCAGTCACAGGTTATTAGTAATGACCAGTCTGGTATTATGGAATTATAAATAATTACACATTAATTATACATTAAAAAGCAGAAATATTGAAGAAATCGTATTTATACTCGTAGTCGACTTTAATGGCTTGCATGGGCCACTTCCCGTGGAAATGTTGAACCATATAAAGGGACACATTCAGAGCAAGTGCATTGTAATAGTATATTACTTACCTAGGGCGGTTAAACAAAGAATGTCTCAGATCGCAGGTATTTGACGCCCGAGCCGAAGGCAAGGGCGATAAATATACGCTCTGAGGTTTTTTTTATTACCGCCCGTGGTAAGTACAACATTTTACGTCTCCATCTGGCCAGGAAGTGGGGTTTTCCGCACGCATAGCGTGCGGTAATTCCTACTTTATGGCCAGGTATGACGTAAAAAATATTTCGTAACTATTGAGACAACTAAAATAAATTCGACCAATCACGTGGCGCCTTTACGGAACTATAATGCATTTGACCAATAGAACGTCACTTTGATCGTAGAGTAAAAGACATCAACGAGCGTTGAGCTCAGGTGGGCTGCACTTCGTTTCAGCATTATCAAGTTTGTTTAATTAGTTCAGCTGACTCGGCAAGCCTCGTGCCTAAACACAGTAGGTACTTGACTGTAAGAACCCTCATTGTGTAATTATTATATAAAATACAATTTTAAGTTGAATTAAAAGAAAAAGTCCCTCCGAATGTGAGATATACTTTTATTTATGTGTGCTCAAAATACTTACTATACCTACTAAGTTAACATTATAACATTCATGTTCAATGATGTTCATTTTAATATTAAGAAAGAAAGTTAAGATGCGTTGCGTAAATGCGTAAAATCAACATAATGGTACTCGTAGGATGTGGTACCTACTTAATGGAATAAAAAGCCAGGCAGACAACATTCAAATTCAAATACGATTAAGTACTTACATCTTTAAGCGGAATGCGTAAAAGAAAAGGATCATCAATGCCCCAAAGTGCAAATATCTACGAGCGTGCATGAATGTTTACACGAGTGAGTAAGTAAGTAAGTAAAGTAAACTGACTCATACTCGTCTCGTGCGACCCTACGTAGGTATTTATTATAAGACATACTTACCTACTTAGTCGATATTCACAGGCTTTACCGTTTTGTTGCAGCAACGGCAGTGTAGATCAACACCTCAAAATTTACGATGTATTAGATTAGATGGCGATAGATAGGAGTATCTATATAATTCACAACTTTATTTAATTTATTTGATACTACTTAAAACCGGGGCTCCAGCTATTTATTATACCGTATTTTACATAGTGTCCCAAAAGTCAACGCCAAGCCGAAAACGGGTGAATAATTTAATGCACTAACAAAAATGGATAACCTGATTGTGATGATGTATGTTTTTGTTTGTTTGTGTAGATGTTTTAAGTACTACGGCTACAAATCTTAACTATTCTATGATATTTTTATTGGTATGTAACTGTGAATAACCCTGGGCTTCTACGGTGATTTTTAATTCGTGATCAAGAACCAATTTTCCTAATTAAGTAATTTATGCCAAACACGATTAACTCGTAGTTAATTAAAACAGACGTTGTTTTTTTTACACATCGGAACTAGCTGTTGCTTTATATTTAACATCATTGTCACCCTAATGGTAGTTTAAAATTAAATCTATGAAACTAAAATCTCCTTGAAAAGTTTGTTTCATAAACCAACCTCTTGTATCCAATTATTAAATAAAGAGTAATAAAGTATTAATTGTCACATGCATGACAAGACGTAGATGTTAGAGCGTGTTGACGTGAGACCTATGAACATTTCCCGCCAAAGCGAATATTTGTCGCATGTAGCTATTTAACTTCCAAAATGGTGACCACAAAAATATTCAGTGCGTATTAAACTATTAGTGTTAACATTATCATTAAATTTAATTAACTAAAGTGATAACGGATTAAAAATCATTGTGTATAAATTGGATACTAAAGTTAGAAAACAAGTGCCTCCGTTTTAAATAAAATTACACTTGTTTTCCCATGCATGTGATGCATGTAGTTACTTAAAATCGTTAGACCAACTAACTTTAACGGACTGTACTGATAAAAATGTACTACGTTAATTTGGCAAGTCGCTTCGAAAAGTCGCAATTAAAGTTTTAAAGAGGTATTTCCCGTTGGATATATGGATATTACTACGTATCATTTTATAATTAATATGTACCGTATCTGCACTACAGTTCCATAAGTTACGTAAAATAGGTATTGAAGTAGAACAGTGTCACTTTTTAATACTGAAAAATTAAAAGAAAAAAACTTAATGAATTTTTTAGCAGGCGTAACTGCATTATATAATCAAATTAATGAAATTATTTACAAAATTGTGTTTTTTAGGTTAGATATGAGGATAAAAAGTATCATTTGTAGTATATTGTATAAAAAAAGTCACCCATATCGTGTCTGGAAGGAACCCAAACTTGGTATGTTCCTAAAATTATTTTTGTGTTAATTTAAAAAAAAGGGCTGAAATGTAATGATGTGATATCTTTTTAGAATCGCCTTAAAATTCCCTTTCATAAGGTACCACACACATAGCACACGTAGCCGCCGTGATAGGTTTCTGAAAAAAAATTTAATTTCCTTACAAAAAAAAATGTCTCCGCACTCCCCTCCTAAGGGAAATTCTTTTAGGAACTGCGGGCCAAAAATTATGTTTTGACCTCTAGTATGCGTGTGCCAAACGGCTAAACTGTACATCGATTTGCGGTTTTTCATTGAAATTGGGCTTGTACCACTATTAACGTCAAAAACGTCCAGACATAATATTATCACGATGTGCAACGTGGATAGCATGTGTAATCCTTTAATTCCCGTAATTAATTCAAATACGTAAACGTTTCTCTTCTATATTCTCGTCAAATGTGTATTAGTTTTAAACATACAATTAAAAATAAAGTTCTACTTGCAAATATTTATATTAACTGCTAATTTTTGTATTTCAGAATTACGCAGGTCGCCTGGAACCGATTAATCCTTCAGGGCTCCATGCAAATTCACCTATAGATTATAGAGTGGATTTCCCGGTCTCCACGCCTCTACCGCGGCTGACCTATCTCATTGTGAATGGGAACATACTATGCAACGGCCCTGGAGGTAACCCATTTTAGTGCTGGACGTACTACTACTTAAGTATCTACCAATATTTAGGAAACAAACTGCCGATACTATTACGATATTGGACGACCAGTTAGCCTAGTGGGTTAGTTATATACAGGGTAGGCCATAATTTTTTGCAAATGGCAACACTGAATATATTTTACATTACTTTATGCAGTATCATTCGCAATAAAGTGTTTTACTGATCAACAACGAACTTTTTGTGTAAAACAGTTTTATAAAAGCAACAATTTGTATGTAACCGTTCGCCGCCAATTTAGGAGGAAGCCCGGATCTCACTCCCGCCGATTTTTTCGTACGGGGATATTTATAAAGTCGAGTTCTAAGTTAAAAAAAACCGAAGACAGATGAGATAGCCGAGATACCTCGCAGCATGTGTCAGCGAGTTTCCTAAAATCTGCGTAGCCGTTTGCAGGAGTGCCAGCGACGAAATGGGGGTCATCTCAAAGATATTATTTTCAAAAAATAAATAGCATTACTTAGATGGTAGTCACAAAAATTAAATGATCAGGAAATTAACTTTCATGGTTTTATTTTCATCAAAGTTTCAAAAGTGCAAGAATTTTTGACCCACCATGTACTGAAGGTCCTGGGTTCGAATTCCGGTAAGGGCAAATATTTGTGTGATGCAATTCATGAATATTTGTTGTTGTTATTAAATAAATCGTCGTCTAGTACCCATTAGACAAACCTTATAGAGCTTACTGTGGGGCTAGGTAGTTCGTTTTGTGTTAAATGTACTCCTAATATTTATAAATTTAAGTTTTTACAATGCTATTATACGTAAAATATATATGTTACCATAGCATGGTTATAGGATTAACAGTTCAAACATTTTACAGATGTCCCTCAGCCTAATCAATACGTGACTACTATCAGCCTTCAACATATGCTATATCTCCGAGGGGGACGACCTGGTGTTAACCAAGGATTCAATCAAGGATTTAACCAAGGATTTAACCAGGGATCCAATCATGGATCTAATCAAGTTTCGAATCAAGGATTAAACCAAGGGTTCAATCAGATTCAACCCGGCCCTAAGCCCCAGGACCCGTCTTTTAACATCATTGCTTCATCACCAGACACGCAAGTGTACACCTTTAATGCGGATGATGACCGAACCGGTACTTGGAATAAGGGTGAGGTGCAATAAGTTATGGTCATTAATGTGATATTATTCGCTTGCACTGGTCATTAAAATAACATACCTTTTCAGTTCCAGCATTCCAACGTCCTCAGCAGCAGCCTCAAACTCAACGGCCACCACCACCACCATCACCACCGGTGGAGTACTACCCGGAGTACACCTCTAGTACTAGAAGGCCAGCACCTCCACCACAACGACCTCAAACTTACAAGTTAGTTTGAACAACTCCAATTTCTTTGAACTGATTTCTTCGCCATCTTGAGAACTAGGTCTGCTGCCTTTAGGGCGCGAATCTTAGCTACCAAAAACGAAATCTTTTCGTTAGTGGCTCGTGAGTACATTGACGAATTTAATACATACTGGCACAAACTGCACCGGTCTGAGAACGGCCAAGTATAGTACAAATAGTACAATGTGTGAGTGTTTTATTTAGGTTTTTAATAATATGTTTTCTGTATTTTATTCATTTATATTTTTTGCTTTTACGAGTATTGTACATTTTATGGGTGTTTTGCCTGCCCAATAAAGAATTATGATTATTCTACGATCCAAGTGCGTTGTCTATCTGAACTCACTAAATGTTCCTACAATGTCGAGTTACGAGTATCATGTTTACAGTACAGCTTTTCGCAAATGGTATACCTAACGAAAATTAACAGTTTACAAAGAAAAATTTAATATTCACATCACGAATGGAATCTGTACACTGTCTTGAGAGTTTATTATGTCCAAACGAAGAAGATACCGGATCATGAACTTTTGAAAGACAACGTTAACGTTAACGTTATAGAGCTGGAAACCAAGTGTGCCCAATTTTATTTTGAATTTCCAGCCCAGCCACGCCTCCCCGCCAGCCGTCTTTCTCAAGCGTGGAGTGCGGCGTGGTGTCGGGAGGAAACGAACACGTGCCTTTGGTCTACAACGGGCAGAGCTATTCGCGTGGAGACTGGCCGTGGCTGGTCGCCATTTACAAACGGAAAGGTGGCGGTCTCTCGTTCCACTGCACCGGGACGCTGGTGTCCGATCGACACGTGGTTTCTGGTAAGTCTAGTATAGTATCATCGTTAACAGAATATGTTCACATAGGGTCACAGATGCTACATTATTAAATAAACCCTCTGAAATTAAATCTAACAATTGAAGCAGAAATAAAGGTGTTTAACATGTTCGCCTCGTTTATTCGGCTCGTTTGATTTTTCTTAAATTTTCCAAGTAGTTACTAATAAATAGGTGACTAACGAATAATATATAAGTGGTTTTTAAATAGCTCTACATCAACTTAGATCAAGAAATCCTATTGTGGATCTATTACACGCGTCACGAACTGGGTTCTTCCTTATTAATCTTGTTACATGTTCTATGCGTTCTGTGTGTAAGTGAATAAATGTATCTTTTATTATTTCTTTCTTTAAGTGACTGTTTAGTCATCCATTGAAATCCGTTTTGGCTGTTTATCAATATTTTTCGACTCCTGATCACGAATTAGAAAATCATCGTGTATAATAAAATAATAATAAAAAAATCGGCCTATATACGTCCCACTGCTGGCCACAAGCCTCCTCTTATGGTCTCATAGATAAGAGGGAACGGGCAGTAGGTAGTCCTCACGCTTGCCCAGGTATGTATATCAGAATATTAAAGACTTGGACGCATCAGCTTCAGCACCATCTGCTTCGCAGTCAGCAGTTAAGTCATTATTGATCTTATTTTTACCCGTTTCAGCTGGCCATTGCTTGCAGCAAAGAAGCACGCTGATTTCAACACAGGACATTATCGTGAAAGTCGGCGTGCACAATTTAGATGACTGGAGTGACGATATAACCATGACCAGGACACTGGCATCTGCTACCCTTCATGAACGGTTCAATTCTTCGACTTATGAAAGTAAGTTTCCTTCACAGCGTGTAAAAGTAAGTTTGTCTTTATTAACTTCCCTTATATTACGGAAACATTAAGCGCAAGCGCAAATAGCACAACGCGTTGGTGCTATAAGATATCCGACCAGCTGGATAATCCTCTGAGCAGGGCAACGGACAGGGAGAAGTCGAGAGCTGATTTTAATTTGACATCTACTGTATCGTCATGTTTGTAACTCTGGTTCATTACATATAAGCGTCTCAGTTAAGTTGGTCAGTAAGGTGTATATTGAGGAGTAACGACCCCACGGACCTAAGTGATGGAGACCCTGACCAACGTCAGAGCCTCCGTCTCCGACGTGTCTTCGTCGGTCAGAGTGGAACCCCATGCATAAAAACAGCTCGGGCTTGCCTTCACTGGCCGTCCAGAGAGGAGTCAGAGCTATACCTATGCACCAGGGGTGGAAGTGTTAAACGGCATAACGCTGCGAGTAACTACGGAGAAAGCGTAGCACCAACTCTCGACACCCCTGAGCCGCTCACCTCGGTGTTTCTCCTGGTCATCTTTACGACGGCGCTTTCAGGGGCCCATCTAATGAGTGGGTAGTCACCGCCTGCCTCGACAATTTTGTGAACAACAGTGTTATGGCAGGACTTCCTTACAATAGCCCAGTTTCATAATCCATCCATACTCAACACCATAGACCCAGTTCCTATTTATTTCACCCACAATAGCCCCAACGCCTGTTGGAACTGGTTCACGGGTATCTACCGATGTTGGTTCTATATCCCCACGCACGCCTTCCAAATGACGGGGCTTTGTCTCATGAATTTAAGTCGGAGATACATGATAATAATATAAATGAGCCGATCGGGTGGATGGTTGGACAGGCCCCCCACCTCTGGCTTGCCTTAACTGGCTGTCCAGAGTGGAGTCGCAAGAGCTGTTGCTCGAGGGTAGATGTGGACACCTAAGTGGCGAGTTGGCTATATGTTTAAAGTCCAGTGCCACCTCTCTACCCCCCTCCCCCCCAGCCTCTCTGACTGGTGTTGCCCTTAGGCCATTTTTTGTTGTTATAGCGGCAACAGAAATACATAATCTGTGAAAATTTCAACTCTCTAGCTATCACGGTTCTTGAGATACAGCCTGGTGACAGACAGACGGACGGACAGCGAAGTCTTAGTAATAGGGTCCCGTTTTACTCTTTGAGTACGGAACCCTAAAAAATGAGACAGTTTATTAGGCAGGCGTCCGATGTTTCACCCAATAGCCCAGCCACTAGTCCATCATTTTCACCCTATAACCCGTTTTCTTTAGATTCCATCAACCAGCAATAGTCCCCATACACCCCAGGTCCCCATGCCCATACACCATGGTCAGGCTGAGCCGATCGGGTGGATGATTGGACAGGCCCCCCACCTCTGGCTTGCCTTAACTGGCTGTCCAGAGTGGAGTCGCAACTCAGAGCATAGAATACTAGAGAGAGGACAAGCCGCCGGCGGCCGTGTTGCAGCTGTTAGCTCAATGGGCATACTCTGTCATACTGTGCACGCGTGCTGATCGCAGAGAATATTACGTTTTTTTCCCAAAATGCCTGATATGATGCGCGTTTATTGTCAAATAAGCGTGTAGGTATACAAGTGTGTGTGTTTTAGATGTGTGCGTGCTTTGTCTTGTCAATTACTTGGGCGTTGTGTGGGTTAATGAACTTGCGACAGGCGTACTCTATACAAATCGGCCGGCATGTCCGATCTCCTTATATTCATACATCTGTGAGTCGCAAGAGCTGTTGCTCGAGGGTAGATAAGGACACCTAAGTGGCGAGTTGGCTATATGTTTAAAGTCCAGTGCCACCTCTCTACCCCTTCAGCATCTCTGACTAGTGTTGCCATTAGGCCATTTTTAATGTCGCTATTAATAGGGGCCCATCTAGCAGTTGGCGAGTCACCGTCTGCCAGAGATAAAAAATGAGACAGTTTATTAGGTAGGCGTCCGATGTTTCACCCAATAGCCCGTTTTCTTTGGATTCCATCAACCAGCAATAGTCCCTTTACACCCCAGCGGGTGATATCTCTGTGTGCGTCCGGGCAGGGACAGCATCCAATTGTGGGCTCAGTTGGTACTTTGTAGGTACCTAGCCCCACGCACGCCTCCCAAAGGTCCGGGACATCATTGTCCCGTGAGGCGGAAAGATATAAATAATATATTTTTTGTCGTTTCACAGATGATCTTCTAGTGTTTACTTTGGACAGAAGCGTAGAGTTTAGCACCAATATCAGACCAGCTTGCCTCTGGGAAGGAAACAACGATCTCGGCCGGGTAGTGGGAGCTTCAGGAGTGGTATGTTTCCGTGTATACATACATAAATGAAGAATTATAATGACCACACGATATTTTTGTAAAATATGAACCACACTTCAGTTTCTTAACCTTAAAAAAACATGACAAATAAGGTGGGCTTTATTCCTATAGTCGCACGATAAAATCTGATTTAGGTAGAAGGAGTTTGAGAAAGTTCATTGTAAAGTAATAACTGTTGAAAAAATTGTCGAAATTGTATCGTCTTATTTAAATATTATCTAAATTTATATTTTATAGGTAGCTGGTTGGGGTGCAAGCGAATTCGGAGCACCAGGTAGTACGGGTGAGCCGCGCATGGTACGAATACCTGTCGTCAGTACATCCACGTGTCGGGCTAGCAGGCCTGATTTCCACGTATTCACGAGTGAAACAACGCTGTGTGCAGGTATCTTTACAGTACCTACTTTATTATTTTATTAAACTTGATTTACAAAGAGCTTTTGATTTTACCAATCAAGCGGTATTTTATTTATTTATGCAATCTCATTATAAAATATACGTAAATCGTTATAATCCTACCAATCAATATTACTTATAAATGTAAAAGATTGTATGTTTGATACTCAATCACGCAAGAAAAACTGAACACAATTACATTTCTCATCATTATCATCTGGATAAAAAAATCTAATCTTTTGTTATCCCAGAATCATTGTCACCCCAAAAGGATGAAATTTTGGGTGGAAGGTGATAACGATGTAAATAAAATAAAATAAAAAATAAAAAAGCCTTTTATTTCTCGATCACATGCAATAAAGAGATAGTACAAAGTAATATAAAGTAAACTATAAAGTAATGTGAATTAACTAAACAAAATATAAGTTATTATTACTAAAATAAAGCTAGGAATGTATCGGCGTTTTGTGTAGTGGTGATGAGAACCCCTTTACAGGGTGAAGGCCTCCTCCAAGCTTTTCCATATCTCTCTGTCGGCGGCTATATAGATCCATTTCGCCCCGGCGACAGCCCTCAAATCGTCCGCCCAGCGCGTGCGCGGCCTGCCTCTGGTACGTTTCCCTGCGGGTCCGGGCCACACGGTTGCCTCTTTTGCCCACCGACTGTTTTCTAGTCTAGCAAGATGGCCGGCCCATCTCCATTTCAATTTCAGAGCTTGTGCCAAAAAGTCCAGGAACTTTGTTTTTTCTTTTATTGTTGTGTTGCGCACTTTGTCGAGTCTTTTTATTTTTAGGACTGACCTTTCCATAGCTGACTGGCATGACCGTATCTGCTGTTTGGTACGTTTTGTTAGTGGCCAAGTTAATAAGGATGTAATCGCATAAAATACATTAGGTATGAAAAAAAAAATAAAAAAAAAAGCCACGCATGGCATCGCTTCAGATCTGGCCAAATCTTCGTCTTCTGCTGTTATTTTCTGTGAAGTATTTATGCACGGATAGTATGCAATACTCTAATGGCAAGGTATTTATTTATTAAACGTACTTTGACATAAGTACTTATTATTTGATATGGGTAAGTACTAAGTAAGCGAAACCTGCGAAGCTTAGCTACTTGCGTATAGGCCGTATAGCAGAGCGCAGGCAATCTCATTGACTTTTCCTCTTCATAATATTCGTATAAATATAGATAACGAGTTCTCGTTAGTCAAACCGGGTCTTTAGGGCTACCACGAGTGGCTATCGAAAACACACATTACGTTACTATACTTACTCGATAGCGAGTAAACGCGCTTCGAATAGATTTCGATTGTCACAAATTCGAGCTGTCAAATTTATATCTTATGGTACCGATGTTTTCCGGCAAGTTACCTACAAGTACAACACGTTATTCGCTAGCGTTTAGTTTTCGATGCGTAATTTAACGTTGGTCACGTACTGCGGCATCGGTACCATCTGTGATGTGCCAATATTTTCGTGGCCTTTAAACATGTTATCCGTCAGTCTTGGCAAACAAATAAGTTCGAAAAACATGATTGATGTTGAAATCCACGTAAAAATGGCACAGTGGACTCACTTTTATATAACTTACGAGTCGAGTGATGGAAATGAGGCATAATTATCCCCATCCCCCTCATCATATATTTTTTGTTGCAGGCGATCGTAATGGTGCTGGCCCTTGTATAGGGGACTCTGGCGGAGGATTATACATACTGGATGGAGGTCGGTGGCGCCTCAGGGGCATCGTTTCCTTATCACTTCGCCCAAAAAATGGTGAAGCCACATGCGACCTCAATGAATATATAATTTTCACTGATGCAGCGAAATTTTTACAGTGGATTAGGAATGTCATACGTAATTAATTTTTACATACTGACCCTTCTAGTGATAATCACATCGACATGCTGAAATATAAATGTAATAAAATGGAAACAGGTTGTTTTTTATTTAGTTACAGGTAATGTACTCTTACCTGTTTTGCCACGAATTCAAGAATCACTTTTTCTGACTCGATATTTTTTCGAAAAAAACATAAAATTTATGTGCGGGTACAGGCTGTGCCAATAAAAAAACCGGCCAAGTGCGAGTCGGACTCGCGCACGAAGGGTTCCGTACGATTATCAATAAAAATATTAATTTAATTTGGTTTTTAGTATTTGTTGTTATAGCGGCAACAGAAATACGTAATCTGTGAAAATTTCAACTCTCTAGCTATCACGGTTCTTGAGATACAGCCTGGTGACAGACAGACGGACGGACGGACGGACGGACAGCGAAGTCTTACTAATAGGGTCCCGTTTTACTCTTTGAGTACGGAACCCTAAAAAAGGATCTAAATGGCTATACATTCACACACGTCATTCATATGTAAATCTTAGATTCTATTCTTTATTGGCACGGCTTTATAAGGAGACCAAATATGTGAAATGTTTTTCCTCTTTGAAATTGAAAAATGAGAAACACTAATTTATATCGCAGCAAGAAACTGTGAAAATGTTGTCTGTTTTAAATTTATATTTTCTTCGTCACTTTTCACATTTGTGATCAGCCTGTATATTTTGGGTCTCGAATCTATTATAAGTAGGTAAGTAATGGCACTACACTTGGCGGTATTTGCCCAAATGTACGTGTTGCACCTTTTTTTGCTTCCTACGGCAAATGAAAGAGAGGCAGCGACGCAACGCAAACCCCAAGTGTGGTGCGACCATGAACTATACGTGTATATAGCCTTTTAAAAAGTGTTGCTAGCGTAAAAAACTAAATTTCCGAACGAAAGACATATGTCACTGTCACAGGTTTGACAGCAACGAACGCGCGGCTTTCGGTTGTGGTGATTTTGGTGGTATGTTTTGTTTGGACAATGAAAGGAAATACAATATCTAGTAAGTCAATCAACTCCTTAAACGAAATGCCTTGGAACAAAATACTTTGCAACCATCGCGAAATACAATTGATCGGTACTCTTAATGGAGGTCAAAGCTTCAGGTAAGGAATATTACAAAATTACAATGTTGTTTTTGGTGAAATGTTACTTTTACAAGTTTTTATTTACAAATTATCTTGTTTTAGATGGACATATAACCAACACGCCGATGAATGGGTCGGGATTTTCTCGAAAACAGTATGGAAATTGCGTCAAAAAGACGATTCGATACATTACCGAGTTATAGGCTCCTTGCTTAATAAACCGCTTAAGAATAAAACGAAGCAGCTTAGTAACAAAGCGGACGTATCTGGAGATGGTTTATTTACGAGTATTCTTGAAAAATATTTCCGTACGGAAGTGGATTTGGGTAGTTACTACAAGAAGTGGTCCGACAGCGACGAGTTGTTCAAGATGGCGGGGCAGCAGTTCTACGGCATCAGGATGTTGGCGCAGGAGCCTGTAGAAAACCTATTTTCGTTTATTTGCAGTCAGAATAATCACATATCAAGGTATAGTATTTTTATCTCATGAACATCATGTAAACCTGGGACTGACTAGCAGTGGCAGAGCGCCCATACAAGCCGATTCCCACCGGCTTGCCTAAAATGTATTTTTAGGCAAGAGTCATATACTCTAAAAACTTTTTTGTTCCGGGTTGCCTGTTGAAAATGTTCACGCCCCACCACTGCTGACTAGACTTGACTATGTATATAAATACCGCTACCAATATGCAATTTTCAGTAAGAGTGACAGAGGAGTAGCTATATAATTTGCTTTCTTTGTCATAGTTATCTTATAAGTTTTTTTGTTTGCTGCAGCTGTTTTTAATTTATCAAACATGATTTGGTCTGTTATTTTAGGATATCGAGTATGGTAGAAAAGTTGTGCTCTAACTATGGAGAAGAAATATGCACACATGAGGGAACCACATATTATGCCTTCCCTGAAGTTGAGAAACTGTGTGAACCAAAGGTAAGGGTTTAACTATTGTTTGTTAAATTTGTATAATTAGAAGAGTGAAGGGATCAAAAGATTCGCCACTAGCAGGACCCAGTAGCTCAGTTGGATAAGGGCAATGGATGGATTCCAGAGGTTGTGGGTCCAAATCCCACTCATGGCGAATAATTTTTCAATATTCCACTTTGATCGAAACTTAGACTTTCGTTAGCTGCTTAGTATAAATTTAATATTTGTACCAATATTTTCATGTTTCAGTTTGAATAATGACTGCTATGGAATGGAATGACGATGGTTCAAACCCCACTTGTAGCAAATCATTTATAAAATTTCACTTTTCTGAGAACTCGATATTACCCACACCCAAAACGTGAAAACTAAGCAGCCTTATTATAAGGAAATACCATGAATATTTATTTACATGTTTGAGAATATTGCTAATAAAATAAGCGCAGATACAAAGTCAACTCAAAGTGATGGATAAAGACAAAAGGCATTTTAACGAAAGTAGGTTAAATGGACATTTATGAATGAAGTCATTAATGTTTTGTTCTGTATTCTGTTATATTATTGAGAAGACATTATTCATGTTGGGCGGTAAATTAAAAAATGTCCCAGATCGCACGAGCTGAAGGCGAGGGCTATAGATATGCGATCTTAGGCTTTCTTTAATTTATATCTGTGATTAGTGGCCAGAAAGTGGGACTTTGCGGGCGGTAATTGCCACTTAATGACCTGAGGGCCTACCGCGAACGGCATTCGAAGTTTTCCCTCTCTAGCGCACTTATGTACGAACTCGTAAGTATGACAGAGAAGGGAAACTTCGAATGTCTTTCGCGGTAGGCCCTCAGGTGTGACGAAAGGAGTAGGTATTCATATTGAGCTGCGTACGAATTTGAGCGGCTCAGCCCGAGGCAGACTCGCCCCGCGCGGCGAGCTGCTCGCGAGCCAAATTGTTGCACATAATGCTCGCGGTGAGCCGACATTGTGCGTCATTCAAAATGGCGCTGGCAAAACTTGTCGTTCTGTCTGCGGCACGCTCGGATACACGTCCAAGTTACGCGAGGCACGCACACCGAGGCGCCTTTGAGCATGGTCAAAATACCGACTCGGGGCGGCTCGCCGCGCGCCGCTCGCGCACAGCGCGTGAGCGCGTACGAATTTGAGCATAATAGGTGAGCCGTGCGTGCCTCAACAGGCTGCTCTAATTCGTACGCAGCTTTATTTACGCACAATGTTAATAATTTAAGGTGGAATCTCAGCTACGGGAACTCGGCTTCGGCTACAGAGCCAAGTTCATTCAGAAGTCGGCGGCACAGATCGTGGAGTGGGGCGGCGAGAGATGGTTTACGTCCCTACCGGAAATGAAGTACAAGGACGCCAAACGTGAGCTTATGAAGCTACATGGCATTGGACCAAAGGTATGTTTCAATGTGATAACATACATTTGCTGTTTCTCTAGTGGCTGAGTAACGCCATCCATCGAAACTCCTATCTTTGGCATGAGTTGTTTTAGGTATGCACTTGCCAGCAGACAGTTTTTAGGTATTTGTTTAAAGACTTTGTATGTTGATGACCGGTTTAGCCTTGAGCATTTGAGCTTACAATGGGGCTAGTTCGAATTGCGTAAAATTTTTCCCTAAACTATATTGAAAACGGGGGTCACTCACGTATTTTAGGTCGAATATCGCTCGACATGTTTCGAACCGATTTGCGGTTCCTAGTCATGAGGACACGTATTGACGGCGCCTTTTGTACTGCGGGCCCGCGCCCGTTCGCTCGGCTGGTTTGCGCAGGCCCAGGCGGGGGCTGCGGATAAGGCAAGAATCTACCCTCGTTTTCAGGGTTCCGTACTCAAAGAATAAAACGGGACCCTATTACTAAGACTCCGCTGTCCGTCTGTCTGTCTGTCCGTCCGTCCGTCTGTCACCAGGCTGTATCTCATGATAGCTAGACAGTTGAAATTTTCACAGAAGATGTATGTATGTTGCCGCTATAACAAAAAAGACTAAAAAACAAAATAAAATAAATATTTATATTTTTTTTTTCGTGTAGTACCCATAGTACAAGCTTTGCTTAGTTTGGGACTAGGTTGATTTGTGTAAGATTGTCCGCATATTATATATGTATATATATTTTTAAAGAGGCTCCCATTCAACAATTTTTTTGCTCGATATTGATAACGGTAACAGGTAGACGCTTGAAATATTCACAGAATATTATGTTATATATTCACTTTAAAAATAAATAAATTAATTAAAATAAAACAAATATGGGGGGCTCCCATAAAATAAACGTGATTTTTTTTGCCGTTTTTATACATAATGATACGGAACCCTTCGTGCGCGAGTCCGGCTCGCACTTGGCCGGTTTTTTAGACTAGACTATGATGACTAGGAACCGCGAATCGGTTCGAAACATGTCGAGCGATATTCGACCTCTAAAACACGTGAGTGACCCGTTTTCAATATATTCAGTAGCTCTAGTATAAGTTTTATTGATACACATACGTTTTCGAACGCGTTTGCGTTTAGGTTTAATTTGTATGGCAACGCGGAGTTGTTAATAGTTACCACCAGAGGCGCTGTTCGCGTTGCCATACAAATTGAAACTAAACGCAAACGCGTTCGAATACGCGAACTTATACTAGAGCCTCTAAAGATAATTTTACAATTGCGGCCTCGTGTTTCGAAAACCATTTGCGTTTAGATTTACACCCTTAAACCTGACCCTTCATATCTGTGACCCGATCCACAATGCTACAAGTAACAATTTTACAAGTCTAAACTGGTAACACTGAGAAGTGCTTGACAGATAACGACCTGGCCTGGCAATTTGGCCAGTGTTGCCAGCTTAGAACTGTAAGTTGTAGCATCGTGGAACACGCCACCGCTGACCGAAGTCTCGTCTCCCAGGTAGCGGACTGCATCTGCCTGATGTCCCTGAACCACCTGGCAGCGCTGCCGGTGGACACGCACGTGCTCCAGATAGCGGCGCGCTACCTGCCGCACCTGCGCGCGCGCAAGAGTGTCACCGATGCCGTGTACGCCGAGATCGGGGACCACTTCCGACAGCTGTGGGGGGACATGGCGGGGTGGGCGCATACTGTGAGTAGCTGCGTGTTTGCTGTTGTCTTTTTAATTTCACTTCATAGGTGACATCGAGTAGTAAGTTACAGCAGATCGTCATCCCCTCATATGTAGAGCTGTTGTGTTCATCGCATAGCAAAACCAGCAACATCCTGACATCAGAAGTAGGCTACAGAGGATCGTCATCTCGCTCATATTTAGAACCAGCTGTGTTTTGAGCATTCCATGGTAGGAGTGAGGCGCTTCTTCGTGAATTAAACGATCTATACTATGGCCACAGTGTAAAGAGTAACCAGTGGTCCGACGCCTTTGATGTTTGCGGGTTTGACAACGTCATGTCCCAAGCTACACGTATGCAGCTTGGGCTCGCCCCACCCGCTCTCGCCCCTCACACCCCGCACGATTGCCCTGTCTAGACGGCTTCGTCGAATTACGTATCGGGGACCACTTCCGACAGCTGTGGGGGGACATGGCCGGGTGGGCGCATACTGTTAGTGGCTGCGTTTGCTTGTGTCTTTCTAGTTGGCGTCAGAAGTTGGTGACAGAAGATCGTCATATCGCTAATAAAGGCCCATTTTCATTAGTCGATCATGCAGGATGTGAGAGATTTCCAAATATTGACCATAGCGCCCGCATGCGGGGTCGTTTACACTGGTCGATGGCGGCGGGCGGGAGTTCTTCTTGATGTATGTTCAAGCTTACCCTCTCGCTTTTAATTGACCGATAGATTTCACTGGTCGATTCGTCTTTAGAGCAGTTATGTTTGGTTTATTGCATAAGTAGGAGTGGGGCGTGTCTTCATGTCTTCATGACGATCTTTACTATTGTGTTCCTCGTGGAGAGTAAGGACTCAGGCACGTATGGCGCACCGCTGACCACTGTCAGGCCCCTGCCTCCGCCGCTCAAAGTCGAGGCCAAGCTCCTCTAAGGTTGACAGAGCTCCTGGGTGTTATTCGACCGCGATGAGTTTAAGAATGGAATAGCTGTCAGTTCATATAAACTTTGACGTATTTATAAGGAATATCTGTCGCCTCCAATTCCGTTCTAATGAATATCATACATTGTGTTTCCGACTCGCGCACACAGAGACAATGTGCACGATCACATGCTATGCGAACTTAGAACTTAATGCAAATTCAGTTTCTTATTGAAAATAGTGTCACCTACTAGATAGGTCGCGAACTCTCTGAAGCTCTAGCGATTGCTAGGCTAGGCTGTCAAGGTATTTCAAAATTCGCCGTATTGTCATAACACATCAGTAGCCAAGGGGTACAGACGGCGGTATTTGGAGTCGAAGAGCCGTGGTTCAAACCCTGCGACCGACGCACTTTTTGTATGTTTTGTACATTCAAAGAAAAGTTTTGAGTATCGCAGAAGAGATGGCGCCTGTATACGCAAGCATTAAATACCTTCTCAATTTGGTCGAGTTGCCTGTCTATCTCAGTATGTATATTGTAGTCTTTGCACGATCATGGCTCACTGGCGTCCGTGAGATAAACCAACTGTATCTTTTTTCATATTTTCTTTTAGATTACTTACGTTTCCAAGTTATGTTTACGATAACCAAAGTATTTGCCATTTTCAATTTTTCTAAAAATACACTAGGTACTACATACCGTTTTAGTTTTCTCCCGATAAAATTATTTATTTTAATTACGTAGGTACATCCTGAACATTTGTATGATCAGATGTGCAAAATACTATATAACTGTTATATTTTTTCATCAAATGCGACATGGTCCTTCGAACCGGATACTTTATGACGTCCAGTGCTTAAAATATATTAGCGTCTATGAAGAATGACAAATACCTACCAAATATGAATCCAGGTAAATTATTATAATGGACTGAAAATTCCTAATTGGGAAACAATACATGTGGCTAAGGTAGATAGATCAGTAGGTATAGCATAGAATCTGCGTGCTAGTAGGGTATGTAGAACTAGCAAGTTGAGATTTTTTTGACATTAGGAACTGTTTTGAGTAGCTTCGTTTTTGTATTTTGTGATTATTGGGGATAACTTATTCGAAGATTTTATTGTTTCAGGTACTGTTTTGTGCAGATCTTAAGAAATTTCAACAAAACGGCGACGATGAGAGTGTTGCACCGAAGAAGAAGAAGAGAAAATGATCTGTGATAATAATTAAGAATAAAATAGTTGTAAAGTGATTAATACTTTTATTTAATACTTCTTTTCAGTGTGATTTGTGTTTATATGGATATACAAAAGTATAAAAACTTAACCTAAATACATTGGTTTAATAAATAAACATAATTAGCTATCGAATACACATCCACAAGGGAGACAATTATGTCCAGCAAATATAAAAGTTTTACATTCCGGAAGAATATCATTCATACTCGTAATGAACGCAGCCTCTTGCTCACACGTGCCTCCCCGCTCCAACTTGTGGCCGAGCCTAAGCAATAACCTAATATAACCTGGAATGGTCAAACGAATATCTTTTTCAAAGACCAATAGTGTAATATCACAATTTTGAACAGGAAGCTACTGTAGCTTAATTTCTAAGAGATGTTTAATGTAATCGAATTGCACACTTGGTTTGACCCGACTTCCTTTGGTCTAGAATTTTACAAGGGCTTATATATATATATATATATATTATATATTAATACACGTAAGTTTTATAGAGCACACTTCAGTGCAGTACGTAAGGTGCATTAAAATATGACATGTTAAGTTAGATATAAGTATGCTTAAATAATAAATTGAACACTTACTTATTTAATATATTTGAGCCATATGCAATAGAGATTCGAATTGAATTAAATTACATATGAAGCCACTGCAGCCTTAGCTAGCATGGTAGCGTTTATGTCGACAAAAGCATTCGTCCCTAACTAGCAAGTATGTAAGTGCGATAGGGACAAATGCTTTAAGACCTCTGAGGCAAGTTATGATAAACTATTCCTATTATTATGAATGTTATTTATATTAACTCAATTTCACCATACAACGATACAATGTGTATTTTGCAACGAGATCTAATCATACCATAACCTAAAGCTAATAGGTATCATGAATGATATTACTATAACTATATATGTTACACGAAGTTACACTTAATTCTGCCAGAGTTTAGAAACTAAGACTGCTGTAAGGCCCAATGACGTAAATCATAAATATGATTAGTCACTAATTCGAAGGCTTGATGACGATAAGTCTCAATTTAATGGTCATTCGTGTTGGTTGAGGCTTTGGCACTTGTTCACTGGCTCTGATAGTAGATGGCGGGGCAGTAGTCGATGAGCGCCTGCAACGCGCGGATCTCGAAGGAGAGGTCGGTGACCGCGGGGGGCGTGGCCACGAGCGTGGGCGCCGGCACCGTGCTCAGGTCGTTGACCTCGGCACTTGTTCACTGGCTCTGGTAGTAGATGGCGGGGCAGTAGTCGATGAGCGCCTGCAACGCGCGGATCTAGAAGGAGAGGTCGGTGACCGCGGGGGGCGTGGCCACCAGCGTGGGCGCCGGCACCGTGCTCAGGTCGTTGACCTCGGCACTTGTTCACTGGCTCTGGTAGTAGATGGCGGGGCAGTAGTCGATGAGCGCCTGCAACGCGCGGATCTCGAAGGAGAGGTCGGTGACCGCGGGGGGCGTGGCCACCAGCGTGGGCGCCGGCACCGTGCTCAGGTCGTTGACCTCGGCACTTGTTCACTGGCTCTGGTAGTAGATGGCGGGGCAGTAGTCGATGAGCGCCTGCAACGCGCGGATCTAGAAGGAGAGGTCGGTGACCGCGGGGGGCGTGGCCACCAGCGTGGGCGCCGGCACCGTGCTCAGGTCGTTGACCTCGGCACTTGTTCACTGGCTCTGGTAGTAGATGGCGGGGCAGTAGTCGATGAGCGCCTGCAACGCGCGGATCTCGAAGGAGAGGTCGGTGACCGCGGGGGGCGTGGCCACCAGCGTGGGCGCCGGCACCGTGCTCAGGTCGTTGACCTCGGCACTTGTTCACTGGCTCTGGTAGTAGATGGCGGGGCAGTAGTCGATGAGCGCCTGCAACGCGCGGATCTCGAAGGAGAGGTCGGTGACCGCGGGGGGCGTGGCCACCAGCGTGGGCGCCGGCACCGTGCTCAGGTCGTTGACCTCGGCACTTGTTCACTGGCTCTGGTAGTAGATGGCGGGGCAGTAGTCGATGAGCGCCTGCAACGCGCGGATCTAGAAGGAGAGGTCGGTGACCGCGGGGGGCGTGGCCACCAGCGTGGGCGCCGGCACCGTGCTCAGGTCGTTGACCTCGGCACTTGTTCACTGGCTCTGGTAGTAGATGGCGGGGCAGTAGTCGATGAGCGCCTGCAACGCGCGGATCTCGAAGGAGAGGTCGGTGACCGCGGGGGGCGTGGCCACCAGCGTGGGCGCCGGCACCGTGCTCAGGTCGTTGACCTCGGCACTTGTTCACTGGCTCTGGTAGTAGATGGCGGGGCAGTAGTCGATGAGCGCCTGCAACGCGCGGATCTCGAAGGAGAGGTCGGTGACCGCGGGGGGCGTGGCCACGAGCGTGGGCGCCGGCACCGTGCTCAGGTCGTTGACCTCGGCACTTGTTCACTGGCTCTGGTAGTAGATGGCGGGGCAGTAGTCGATGAGCGCCTGCAACGCGCGGATCTCGAAGGAGAGGTCGGTGACCGCGGGGGGCGTGGCCACGAGCGTGGGCGCCGGCACCGTGCTCAGGTCGTTGACCTCGGCACTTGTTCACTGGCTCTGGTAGTAGATGGCGGGGCAGTAGTCGATGAGCGCCTGCAACGCGCGGATCTCGAAGGAGAGGTCGGTGACCGCGGGGGGCGTGGCCACCAGCGTGGGCGCCGGCACCGTGCTCAGGTCGTTGACCTCGGCACTTGTTCACTGGCTCTGGTAGTAGATGGCGGGGCAGTAGTCGATGAGCGCCTGCAACGCGCGGATCTCGAAGGAGAGGTCGGTGACCGCGGGGGGCGTGGCCACCAGCGTGGGCGCCGGCACCGTGCTCAGGTCGTTGACCTCGGCACTTGTTCACTGGCTCTGGTAGTAGATGGCGGGGCAGTAGTCGATGAGCGCCTGCAACGCGCGGATCTCGAAGGAGAGGTCGGTGACCGCGGGGGGCGTGGCCACCAGCGTGGGCGCCGGCACCGTGCTCAGGTCGTTGACCTCGGCACTTGTTCACTGGCTCTGGTAGTAGATGGCGGGGCAGTAGTCGATGAGCGCCTGCAACGCGCGGATCTCGAAGGAGAGGTCGGTGACCGCGGGGGGCGTGGCCACCAGCGTGGGCGCCGGCACCGTGCTCAGGTCGTTGACCTCGGCACTTGTTCACTGGCTCTGGTAGTAGATGGCGGGGCAGTAGTCGATGAGCGCCTGCAACGCGCGGATCTAGAAGGAGAGGTCGGTGACCGCGGGGGGCGTGGCCACCAGCGTGGGCGCCGGCACCGTGCTCAGGTCGTTGACCTCGGCACTTGTTCACTGGCTCTGGTAGTAGATGGCGGGGCAGTAGTCGATGAGCGCCTGCAACGCGCGGATCTCGAAGGAGAGGTCGGTGACCGCGGGGGGCGTGGCCACCAGCGTGGGCGCCGGCACCGTGCTCAGGTCGTTGACCTCGGCACTTGTTCACTGGCTCTGGTAGTAGATGGCGGGGCAGTAGTCGATGAGCGCCTGCAACGCGCGGATCTCGAAGGAGAGGTCGGTGACCGCGGGGGGCGTGGCCACGAGCGTGGGCGCCGGCACCGTGCTCAGGTCGTTGACCTCGGCACTTGTTCACTGGCTCTGGTAGTAGATGGCGGGGCAGTAGTCGATGAGCGCCTGCAACGCGCGGATCTCGAAGGAGAGGTCGGTGACCGCGGGGGGCGTGGCCACGAGCGTGGGCGCCGGCACCGTGCTCAGGTCGTTGACCTCGGCACTTGTTCACTGGCTCTGGTAGTAGATGGCGGGGCAGTAGTCGATGAGCGCCTGCAACGCGCGGATCTCGAAGGAGAGGTCGGTGACCGCGGGGGGCGTGGCCACCAGCGTGGGCGCCGGCACCGTGCTCAGGTCGTTGACCTCGGCACTTGTTCACTGGCTCTGGTAGTAGATGGCGGGGCAGTAGTCGATGAGCGCCTGCAACGCGCGGATCTCGAAGGAGAGGTCGGTGACCGCGGGGGGCGTGGCCACCAGCGTGGGCGCCGGCACCGTGCTCAGGTCGTTGACCTCGGCACTTGTTCACTGGCTCTGGTAGTAGATGGCGGGGCAGTAGTCGATGAGCGCCTGCAACGCGCGGATCTCGAAGGAGAGGTCGGTGACCGCGGGGGGCGTGGCCACCAGCGTGGGCGCCGGCACCGTGCTCAGGTCGTTGACCTCGGCACTTGTTCACTGGCTCTGGTAGTAGATGCCGGGGCAGTAGTCGATGAGCGCCTGCAACGCGCGGATCTCGAAGGAGAGGTCGGTGACCGCGGGGGGCGTGGCCACCAGCGTGGGCGCCGGCACCGTGCTCAGGTCGTTGACCTCGGCACTTGTTCACTGGCTCTGGTAGTAGATGGCGGGGCAGTAGTCGATGAGCGCCTGCAACGCGCGGATCTCGAAGGAGAGGTCGGTGACCGCGGGGGGCGTGGCCACCAGCGTGGGCGCCGGCACCGTGCTCAGGTCGTTGACCTCGGCACTTGTTCACTGGCTCTGGTAGTAGATGGCGGGGCAGTAGTCGATGAGCGCCTGCAACGCGCGGATCTCGAAGGAGAGGTCGGTGACCGCGGGGGGCGTGGCCACCAGCTTGGGCGCCGGCACCGTGCTCAGGTCGTTGACCTCGGCACTTGTTCACTGGCTCTGGTAGTAGATGGCGGGGCAGTAGTCGATGAGCGCCTGCAACGCGCGGATCTCGAAGGAGAGGTCGGTGACCGCGGGGGGCGTGGCCACCAGCGTGGGCGCCGGCACCGTGCTCAGGTCGTTGACCTCGGCACTTGTTCACTGGCTCTGGTAGTAGATGGCGGGGCAGTAGTCGATGAGCGCCTGCAACGCGCGGATCTCGAAGGAGAGGTCGGTGACCGCGGGGGGCGTGGCCACCAGCGTGGGCGCCGGCACCGTGCTCAGGTCGTTGACCTCGGCACTTGTTCACTGGCTCTGGTAGTAGATGGCGGGGCAGTAGTCGATGAGCGCCTGCAACGCGCGGATCTAGAAGGAGAGGTCGGTGACCGCGGGGGGCGTGGCCACCAGCGTGGGCGCCGGCACCGTGCTCAGGTCGTTGACCTCGGCACTTGTTCACTGGCTCTGGTAGTAGATGGCGGGGCAGTAGTCGATGAGCGCCTGCAACGCGCGGATCTAGAAGGAGAGGTCGGTGACCGCGGGGGGCGTGGCCACCAGCGTGGGCGCCGGCACCGTGCTCAGGTCGTTGACCTCGGCACTTGTTCACTGGCTCTGGTAGTAGATGGCGGGGCAGTAGTCGATGAGCGCCTGCAACGCGCGGATCTCGAAGGAGAGGTCGGTGACCGCGGGGGGCGTGGCCACCAGCGTGGGCGCCGGCACCGTGCTCAGGTCGTTGACCTCGGCACTTGTTCACTGGCTCTGGTAGTAGATGGCGGGGCAGTAGTCGATGAGCGCCTGCAACGCGCGGATCTCGAAGGAGAGGTCGGTGACCGCGGGGGGCGTGGCCACCAGCGTGGGCGCCGGCACCGTGCTCAGGTCGTTGACCTCGGCACTTGTTCACTGGCTCTGGTAGTAGATGGCGGGGCAGTAGTCGATGAGCGCCTGCAACGCGCGGATCTCGAAGGAGAGGTCGGTGACCGCGGGGGGCGTGGCCACGAGCGTGGGCGCCGGCACCGTGCTCAGGTCGTTGACCTCGGCACTTGTTCACTGGCTCTGGTAGTAGATGGCGGGGCAGTAGTCGATGAGCGCCTGCAACGCGCGGATCTCGAAGGAGAGGTCGGTGACCGCGGGGGGCGTGGCCACGAGCGTG
This sequence comes from Epinotia brunnichana, assembly GCA_963854355.1. NCBI lineage: Eukaryota > Metazoa > Arthropoda > Insecta > Lepidoptera > Tortricidae > Epinotia > Epinotia brunnichana. Next base: position 17,557,867 of record OY977954.1, read on the forward strand.
GGCGCCGGCACCGTGCTCAGGTCGTTGACCTCGGCACTTGTTCACTGGCTCTGGTAGTAGATGGCGGGGCAGTAGTCGATGAGCGCCTGCAACGCGCGGATCTCGAAGGAGAGGTCGGTGACCGCGGGGGGCGTGGCCACGAGCGTGGGCGCCGGCACCGTGCTCAGGTCGTTGACCTCGGCACTTGTTCACTGGCTCTGGTAGTAGATGGCGGGGCAGTAGTCGATGAGCGCCTGCAACGCGCGGATCTCGAAGGAGAGGTCGGTGACCGCGGGGGGCGTGGCCACCAGCGTGGGCGCCGGCACCGTGCTCAGGTCGTTGACCTCGGCACTTGTTCACTGGCTCTGGTAGTAGATGGCGGGGCAGTAGTCGATGAGCGCCTGCAACGCGCGGATCTCGAAGGAGAGGTCGGTGACCGCGGGGGGCGTGGCCACGAGCGTGGGCGCCGGCACCGTGCTCAGGTCGTTGACCTCGGCACTTGTTCACTGGCTCTGGTAGTAGATGGCGGGGCAGTAGTCGATGAGCGCCTGCAACGCGCGGATCTCGAAGGAGAGGTCGGTGACCGCGGGGGGCGTGGCCACCAGCGTGGGCGCCAGTACCGTGCTCAGGTTGTGAGAACCCATCTTGTTGACCTCCGCCATCTGGGACACCCTGTATACCATATTAACACATTCAGTGTCAAAGCTTGCGTAGCGCTACCCTCGTAGCAGATAGTATGCGAGAAATAGTTTGGGAAGTAAAGTGGTTTCCTGGCACTAAACGTTTTAAACGTCTGTCTGTTAGGGCGGGTTGATGATTTTAATTAATATAAAATGACTACAAAAATCCCTTATGTGATTGTTGGTGTGTTTGTATGGCGTCATTTATATTAGGTATTATTTAGGCTGGTCAGTCGGTTGTGAGTGTAATAACTTTTGGTGATTTCCCAATTTTAGTTAGATTCGTTAGTTGCGTTTTTCGTCGTTCGTTGATCAGATTCATATAATATATTCAATACAGAAAGGAACGGCTTGACAGTCCGTTGAACAATTTGTTCAATAATTAAGGAAGATAACTCTTGGAACATAATAAAGACTTCAGAGCATGCAATTGAAATATAAAACAAAAAATATTCCGAGAGATCTTACCTATATAAATGTTGTACCATATACTGCAGGCAGTTGTAGTGAGCCTTTGGCAGAAGATCCAAGCATTCGCGCAGCATGGCCACCTGATCTGTCGGGGTTTTCATCTCTGAAAAAAGAAGTAAGTCCAGATTGATATTAGAGAGATCATTCCTAACAAGTCTTAACATCGCTTGGTTGAATGGCTTGATGAGGAGGATTACTGTCTAGCTAACTCGACGTTTCCCAGGAAAAAGAACCAATGAATGCATTCATTATATGTCTTTAACGTGGTCCTTTGGCTCGCTAGGGTATAAGTTTGTGTGTCACTCAGCAACGCCGTTATTATTACTCAACCACGATAAGTTTGGGAACGGAAGTGACAGATCTGCCGTCTAGTTACGTCAGTGTCTATGAATCCACAGCTATCCAATTCCCAAACCTATCGCAGTCCATCCTGTGGTGCCGCGCGAATTAGAACTGCGTACGGGTGATTTGACTGCTCAGATCACGAGAGCTGAGGTCACAAATGAAACCCCTCTGGCTACCCCCCATACTCACGCGAGGCTTGCACGAACTTGGGATGGACCTCGTAGGTGACGAGCGGCACGGGCAGCAGCCGCAGGTACAGCTTGAGGGTGCCCGCCACCACGTTGATGTTGCTGAACTGGCTCAGGTCCGCCGCCTCGCCGTCTGTGAGGAACAATCGCTAAACTTAAGTGCCAGTGGGCGGAGCACATTGCACGCAGAACCGATGGCCGTTGGGGCGGAAAGGTTATCGACTGGCGAAGGCGCAGCGTTGGTAAAGGTCGCGGGAGTCCGCTGGATGCGGGTGGCGCAAGACTGGTTATTTTGGCACACTTTGGGGCAGGCTTATGGCCAACAGCATCTTTCGGCTGATATCAACACAATCTCGAATAGGCGAGGTAACGTTCTTCTTAGTCGCTTCACTCTTGGCAGAGTGGTCGTGATCGTCATGTCGGTTTAGTGGCAAGCTTGACAATCCGTCGCCATTCGTCTCTCAAGGCCACCTTCCTTGTGCACATATGTAGCGGTTCGTCTACCGCGGCCCTGACTTGGTCAGTCCATATCATATTTAGGCGATCTGCCGCGCGCTCTTGTGCCCTCAATCCTGCCCTGCCCTGCACTACAAGCCGCTCGACAGAGTCACCGCCTCGCCGTGATACGTGGCCGAAGAAAGTTAGAATGCGGGACTGGACAGTGGAGGAAAGGCGCTGCCTGATGTTCAACTCCTTAGGAAATGTTAGAGAAGCTTATTGGATCATGGAAAGCGACTGATGCAATCTTTTCTCCAAAGTTTGTCATGATGAATACTTACTTCTTCAACCCATCACTTGTCCTGCTCCGTATGGATTGGCGTAACCCGTACGGGTTGAATCTAAGTATCCGTAGAAGGTCACGGAGCTTGCTTACCTTTGTCAAAAGCCATCTTCAGCGCCTCAATCTCATCAGCGAACCCAGATACCCGGTAGATGCCCTCCGAGTCCATGCCCCTAGCCTCGATTTCGTTCACGCACTTCCGCACGACGAACGGCAGTGTGCTGGAGTGCGCGTTCAGTAGCGTCGTCAGGTCTATTCCGAACACGCCCCGAAGCTTCTTCAGATCTGGTACGCAGTGGTTGGGCACGCGTTCGGAGCACTTCGAATGGGCTATGAAGCCGCAATCTGGAAAGAGTAGGCGGTCACGAGTTGTCGTTTCTCTGACGGTAAAGTTGTCAGTGCGTGCGATGTCAAAATAATCTATACCCTTGCGAATTAATTGTATAACAATATTTTCAGGTTGGTTTGTGGTTGTGCATAGCGACAAAGAAAATCACATCGGTTATGGAATGATATACCTTTACAGATTTTCCCGAGGGACACCGGTATGCGGTTTTTCACAAGAGGGATGTAAAGATTTTTTACTGATTAGACAACAGAATATGCTCTTGGAGTTGCAAGCGCTCATAGGCTACAAGACGACATATCATTAGGCAGACACTTGTTTGCCACCAACATAAAAATAGGTAATAATTTTGAGGGGAGGGATGACTCAGGCTTTAGAGGTTATGAGTCGAAGTCCCACTAGCAGAATGATTAATTTGTTTTTTTTTTTTTTCCAAATATAATAAGTTAAATTTTTTATTACTTATAAGTTCGCCAAAAATTTTATTGGCGAGGATTGCACTCACTTTCTTTACAATATATTTTTGTTTTGTGTACCTACATATCTTATCACCTTATAATTAAGAATAAAAATAAAAACTTATACTATATTAATTAGAGGGCATATTAGCAGTTTTTTTAACCTCTTTTTGGTCACTGATAGCGGCGAACGGTGATAGCGGAGTATGTTAATAAATAAATGTTCAAAACGTTGTTGTTATAAATGTTTTAGTAATATATAAATACATATTTGGGGACAATCACACACATATCAACCTAGTCCCAAACCTGCAAACTTCGAGCAATACAGCCTTCCTGGCGGAAGGGAGTCGCCTTAGCTATGAATACTACAGTCAAATAATTCTGTCATTTCTTGCGGGAAATTTGCTGCATGTAAAAACTTGCACACCTTCATACATTTTTGTGTACGAAGCATGCCCACTTGGGCTTGTGCTTTGACTGAGGGGAAATGGTGCGAATGCCTACTCCCTTCCGTGTTGCTCGAAGCTTGCAAAGCTTGTACTATGGGTACTAAACTAAGCGACGTTTTATACATACTTATATAGATAAATACATACTTAAATACATAGATAACATCCATGCCTCAGGAACAAATATTCATGCTCATCACACAAATAAATGCCCTTACCGGGATTCGAACCCATGACCTCTAGCTTCGTAGGCAACGTCACTACCAACTTGTCTAAACTAAGAAAATAATAATGAATAGTGACAATAAATCCGTGAGTTTAACCATTAGGTATTAATGGATTATTAGTTATGAATAGAACATGTTTTACCTTCACATTTGACACCCTGCGCAGTGAAACCCCACAAAAAATTGGCGCACAACTCGCACCAATTCAGGCCTTTGAATGTGTGGACCTTAAATGTATGGCTCTTAGAATACTTGTTCAGCAATGGGTTGTCTTCCAGCGACGGTGTGAGATCTGGCACAGGCTTCTTATCTAGTTCTAATGTGCTTGTGTCCGTAGTTGTGATTGGAAGTTGTCTGCTGACTCTGTAATTTAAGTACAGTATTTTCGTAAACAATAGGGAACATTACGCAAAACTCTTCGTAGGTGGCGACACTAACAGCGTTGACATAGTATCTCATTCCCACTTGAGGTATTGTCTATGCAAGCATCCTTGTCACTCATTTGACAGTCAATTGTGCATGTGTGTGTGAATCCCTATACATATTCCTATACTGGTTTACTATTAGTGGTAGTGCTGCCTCTGGCGGCAGAACATTGCAGTAATGTTCCCTATTGAAATGGCAACGTGCCAGCTATATCTATCACAGTATATTTCGTGAGCATCTAGTTCAGACTCCAGATAAAACTAAAATTAAAATCCCGGCTGGCTGATACCAGCCAGCTCCATAACGTCTCTAATTTAGACTAAGCAGAAGATAAACTTTTTAAAATACTGTATTCAAACTCACTGCTGCTTCTGTGACAAAGTATTCAGCTTCCTTCTGTTCAATGTGACATACGGGCTCTCTGTATAGCTGGTTCGTGAGTTGATCATCTCTAGGATGTGTCGGGCCTTGAGCTCCATGTGAGTGGTGATGAGCCCATCCGCCACCAGATCATAAATGCAGTCATATCGCTTGTCTTTGATGTAGTGAGTGCCATCATAATATAACTTGTAATGGTGGATTCTGTCATTAAACCTGTAATGATAAATGTTATTTTGATAATCACTTTCTGATTTGATACTTTATATTTTATTCTGTCATCTCATGAGTTTAAGCTTCCTTATAATATCATGCATAAACAGGAAGTATGCTTGTTTGCCTATGTCTTTTGGCTGATATGAGGATGATGATAGTTTGCCACCATCATAGTATTCAAAAAATATTTACCTCCATGTCAACGTGTAGAAATCATTGAAATTATTCCCTTTTCTAATAAGATATGCACCGTTCGGTTCATTTTCTAATCGTAAAGTCGCTTTTTTGTGCCCCATAATGCCATGGTATTCCTTCCCGTAAAACTCGGGCTTGTCTATGCAATTCTCAAAAATTATACGGTGCGGCTTTGGGGCCTCTAATTGGATGCGGTATACTGCAATATAAATATTTATCGACTGATTAATTACAAAGTTATTTGGCCCCTTTCACAAATAAGATCGATACAATCACTATTGACTTACGTTCGGGTTTCCAAATGTTTTTGAGATTTTCCATCACGAATATTTATTTTAGTTCTTATTTGAGATTTGTTTTACCGATATACCTTTTATACGTTAAGTTATAACGGAAAATTATCCCGGAAAAGAATAAAATAGAAAACGTAAACAAAACTGCTTTTGACAGCTTTGACATTCCATAATTGTTTACGAAGCTAGCTATTGGTTGATGCAGTTGATTGGTTGACGAAGTAAAGTAAGTAACCCCACGCAACGGCCACACCTTTTCTAGTATGTCTGTTAGGTTGGCAATCAAAGCGCTGTTTTCAGAATAAATACCAGGGCGGCCAATCTTAGTACTAGTTGCGCGGTAATGACAGCATAATACGTCAACTAGAGGCTGTCAAGGTATTTCAAAATTCGCCGGGTGTCATAAGACATCAGTAGCCTAGGGGTACGGATGGAGGTATTTGGAGTCGATGAGCCGGGGTTCAAACCCTGTGACCGACGCACTTTTTGTATGTTTTAACATTGAAGTGGAGTATTTCAACTAACGATTCTAGATGGCGCATCAATTACAGGGTTACCGTTTTTAGGCCCAGAGATTGTTCTCTATTTCAGTATATAACAAAGTACTTTGTGATAAATACGTTGTACTAAGTTCCGTCTCTTCTTAACGTAGTGTTATATTCTCTTTGGTATTGTATTTTTAACACCATCTTTACGAATATAATAAATCCTAAATATACTATTTGAATTTTCTTTCTCCATATAGCAGAATAAATTAGCACATTGTTATAAAAGTTATTTTTCGCATGTAAGCCACCAGCACGGCTATCACAAGACGGCGCGCAAGCTCTCTCGACTTTTCTAGCACTAAACGTCTCTTTCTAAGTTTTCAAATAAGAGAGAGGGATAGTGTGAGAAAAATCGAGAGAACTCGCGCGCCGTCTTGTGATATAGTCCAGGCAATGAACTGACAACTTGTATGGAAAAAATTACAAATGTGGAAATAATTTATAATAGCAGATTTTTTCTTTGTAATGGATATATTATCATCAATTAAATAGTTACCTAGCGACAAAATCCAACAAAATTTCAGACATCAAAAAAATGATAACTTAACTAGCTTTTGAAAAGTGAGAAAAAATATTAATAAACGGTTTTATCTTTATTTTGGTTCATTTACATTTGCTCTATAATATTCAAGAGAAATAATAAAAAAAACAATTCGTGCTTTATTTAAATCTATTTAAATACTTCCGGATGGAAAGTTTGTTGGATTTTTGAATAAAGCATCTTAGAATAATGTTTTAAAATAATATAAAGAAAAAAAACGCTAATAGAAATTAATGTTTTTCAAAACCGTATTTTGCCTAGAGTAATAGCCGTTCAGATAGTACTGCGTGGCGCAATGCAAAAGAAGGAGGTAGCGATAATTCCAAGGTCGTTCATATCTCGTTCTAGATCTTCTAGCCCTCAGTCCGTCATGCAGGAGCGAGCGGCTTTATAGACTATCACAAAGTGTGTAGAAGCCTTAATATTTTTAGTATGGCAACATTTGGTTCCCGCCATCTTGAACAAAACTTTGAAAAGTTTTTGCAAAGTTGTTTTAAATTATAATTAATAATTTTTGTGAATTTGTGAAGGCTGAACCGGTGTACGACTCATTTTCTTTAACCCTTTCACCGCCAGCTAACGAAGTGACTCGCCGTGCCACGGACGCCACCGTCGGCAAATGACGACCGCCCAAAAACCACTTCTAGAACTCTTTTATAGGGTAATTCCGGGGTAGATGACCATAAGGGAGAGATGGCCCGTCGAAATAATTCCTGGCTGGTTGGCTAGATGGCACTAGCAATAGTTTAGTTCGCTTTGCGACGCGCATGACAGCAAGGTGCGTGCAACTTTTGGCGAAATAAAATCATAAAGTAGGTAGAATCCATGTTATTTGTTTCGTGTAGTGGAAATATTTTTCAGAGGGCTCTTGTTTTATGTTGTTATGATATTAGTTTCGTAAAATAATAGTTATTTTTGGTTTGGTTGCAACATATACAAGTAACAGTTTGGCCTAACCTCAAGACTGCTCACATCGTGTTGTGACTTGCTTTTTTTTAGGTGTGGCCATGCTCCCGGAGGAAGAGGAGAGATGGCCAGTGTTAGTCGGTTTATGATGGCGATATCTATCCGCTAGCATAGCTATACGAAGTCTATCTGATAGCAGTGACGACAACCCATTTAAAATGATAGCAAATCAGAATAAGAAAAAGAAGTTAAATGAAAGAGATAATTGTCGCGGGTGTGGAGAAAATTATTATGAAACTATTCCCTTCGAGGACTGGCTTCAATGCACGGTGTGCCAGTTTTGGGTACACGAGAATTGCACTGAATTTGAAGACATGTGCTCTAAATGTGGTGCAGAGAAAGAAAGACTGTTACAAAATAAGAAATAAGACCAAAAATGGTATTATAATTAGAATCAAGGATATGGCCATCTTACCTCTTATGCCATGGCCATCACACCCGGGCACCTCGGGAGAGATGGCCAATCGTGAATTTTAAAAATATTTTATTTTTATGTGATCTCATTAGAATTTGCTATTTTTGTTTCTATAATTTCAAAGTGGATTCTTTAAAGTTTAATTACAAATAAAGAATTCTATAATAATATTCAAGATTTTTTTTAACAGCTCATAACAAAAACTATGGCCAACTACCCCGGAATTACCCTAATGTTTGGTATTATTAATATTATTACCTTTATTTTATGGCTCTGGCGTCAGGGGCTCGACTTTTAGTTGTTGGCCATAGCCGAATGTGGCTGTCAAAGGGTTAAGCTGTGTGTTCGGGCGTGGCCAGATCATGAGAGTTCGTATCATATTGTGTCTAAATTCCGTCACAACTTTAATATACTGCTGTGTCGGGTGCTAAGAATATAATACTCACTAGGAGGTCGGGTGGCTGTCTGTCATTCATTTCGTCGTTTTGGTAAGTTTTAGGCACTGATATTGCGTGTGTAGAAATACAATAAATAAAGAAGCGGCATTTGTATTATTTATTTTGTCTCAGCATATTTCATTGGTACATTGTTAAAGATTTATCCATTATATTGTTCGCCATAATTCATCATTAAATATAATATACAACTCTTTATTTTAAGTTATGCACACATGACATGAATGCACGATTAATATACATAATTTATATTATTTCGTGTAAATAACCATACACGGTACAAGTCGTGATAAAAGATATGGATACAGATTTATAACAATGTATAAACAAGTGAACAACTTTGAACGGTGTTAGAAATAACGCTAGATATTTATTAATGATAGAAAATGTTAAAATAGTACAGATTATACATATATTATATAGATATGTAGCGTAGTGCTTAGCTAAAACATCCGCAGGCGCGCAATATGTACAACAACCGAATTATACATGTATACATAGTTATACATAGGTACCTTCACGTGGGCTAATCAGTGGCAATACATGTTAAGTTCATACGATTGGTTATTATTAGGAATCGCAAGCTAATTCTGGATTTATATGTGGAAAGGTTTAAACATGACTGGGTATACTGAAGCGATTATTTAAAGGACTTAATAAGAATCCCTTGTACGAAGTGAGCAATCTCGAAATAGCCTACTCGAAGCGACCGCTCCCGGCAGCGACCACCGTCCGGGAACCAATAACCGACCGACCCAAGCGCCCGTTCAACTTAAAAAAAAGTTTGGCAATGGCAACCTAAAGGGAAAGGGAATACATAAGACAGTTGTGAAAATAGTCCTTTGAACCGGACCGCTATTTATATTGCTATGAGAATACATTATTGCTTTCCGTAGCTGAGACAAAAAAATTGCCAAACTTTTTTTCACTCGCAACAGACACTTCAATCATTAACCATGTTAAAATGTACAGTTAGAGTTTATTTTAAATCACCAATCAACAATCGTAGTTAACCGTCTAAGATATTGTTTAAAAAAATATTTTCTACTTAGCACAAATTATGAAGATGCAGGATATAAATAAAAAGATACATAGGCAATTTGTTTTAACTTTCATAGAAGCAGTCTTGTCGGATGTAGAACGAGCTAGCTTTTAATTTGTTTATAATATACCTACTTAGGCAAGGATTTATTTATTGGAAATACATATATCCAAAATCCAACGATTTATCAACATCAATTCAACAATTATTTTCATAATAACACAAACTTTTGCCCGCAGAGACGAACACTGCACTATCGCGTAATATTTATTTTGTACGCTATTGTTGTCTAAAGTGAAAGAAAACATTAAAGTCACTAAACATTTACAATCGTTCACTAACTCGGTAGACCACTGACATTAGACGTTGTGTGAAATTATTGACCATTTCTTCATCTAGTCCAAGGTACACTTAAATGACGGACCACTGGCCTTAGGACATTGCTTCTACCAGACCATCAGACATAGTCCTGGCCACAGATAGCAGTGCACATAAGATAAGAGTCAGGTGTGAATTGTGTATAATTTAGTGCCCAATAATGCCTACCCTAATATGTCATTAGTACTGTATACGTATGTCGGTGGATAGTAGACACATACATTAGGTACACTACACTGATGTGGACGTGATTATACTGCCATTTCCACCTTGTTTGGGTAGAACTTAGAATAAAAACGCCTAGAATGATAGTTTCATACGGCCGACGCGCCAAGCTTGAGGCATAAAATTGATTCATGTAGTTGTGACCAACTCGTATTCACACGCGCCAATACGCACACAAACGCACCAATAGTGTTCCACCGATCGGCGTACTACGCCATTTATGGCTGAGTTTTGGTGGCCTCACCGTTGCGCGTGAACTGCGTTTCTAGGCGTTATTATTCTAAGGGGTAGAACTACCTACATATGTGATTGTACGGCACATGTATTCGTTGGCAATTTTGTTTACACAAGTATTTTGTAAATGTCAATGATCTACGTAAATCGATCGTGAATGAACACATAAAATTTGTGTCAATATTCTTATAATAGTTAACTTTATGGTATCAACTTAACCACAAAACCAATGATCCAATAAATAGGTATATCTATCAACCGATTCAGTCGGAATTAGCGTAAAACGTTTGTAAGCGTTTGTCGCCAACATAACACGTCCCTTATTCGCATCAGAGTTGGCGTTTTAAAAAAATATTACAAACGTGCACTTCTTGGAAAGGGACCGAATACAATGCTAACGACAAACCTTAGGTGATAGGAATACATATTCATAACATAATATAGGTATTTTAAGATTATTAACCAGCGTAGTTGGAACTTTCGATGATCTTTGCAGTCCGTGTTCTGAACGTCATCGAAAAAAAGTTGGATCTTTCAATAGTTTAGTAATATGTAGTTTCAAAGAAAAACAATTTGAAGTTAGAACTTTTCGAAATTCCTTAGTGATAAATGACGCAGAATTATTAATGCAGTTTAATTATTATTATTAGAATGATAAAGATGGTATCACGTCTACTATCACAGAATATTATTATTTCGAGAATATCGTGGGGGCGTTCTGACCCGCTCGCACAAGATGTCTAATTCAGATAGTTTAAGTTTAACGGCTAGACATGTTAACCTGTTACACTAACTTCAGTAATACGCAGGAATTGTTATTATAATGCTGGTATCACTTTGATGTACGTGAATATGGTAAATTTATAATTATTTTCTGGCAGTTTCACTCAGTAAGGCCCGGACCATAGACAATTCAAATTGGTATCGATTCACCACGCTATCAGCAGTCCCTATGCTTTCTGCTGTGACGTTGTGTCAGAATCCTCCCAGTAGAGGACGGAGTGCCGGAGCCTCGACCCGTCTCGGATGTCGATCGTCGACTAACAGCATCCTCAAAGTCTTTTGAATACAGTTCTTGGTCAGAAGGACGGTTGCAACAGGACATCTTTGCAATTTTGTATAGGTATTATTATTTTATTTGAAACAGATTAGTAAAGTATTTAAACAATACTTATAAAACGAGAGATTTGAAGGTTAAATTCCTGTTTGTAAAAAAGGAAAACTCACAGCTAGCGATCGTAAACGTAACGTAGAAAATCACAACAACTATGCCACGAGGACTGTAAAGTAACAACTAGACAATAACTTCATTATAATTTCATATCTATACATACGACAATATGCAGTTACAATGCTATAATGTGTAAACAATTTATATAATCTAACAGACGGGCAAGAAGTCCGAGAGATAGAAAACGTACACGACTAACTCGAGGCGGATGGCTCCACCCCGACCGTGGAGAGGTTACTATCGAGACAGCACTAATATTGAATATTCACTAGACTGTGCGTTTATTGAATTCTTTTAATATTTACATTTCTTACAGTACTCTCGTCGGTACATAACGAACCAGTCGGTCAGGGCGCGGTGATCGGAAACGCGGGGCTCGCGCGGGCGAGCGGCGGGCGCGACGCGGCGCCCGCGCGTCACGCGGCGGCGCGGGGCGTCACGGAGCCGCGGAGCCCGGGGCGCCGCCATTATTTGCCGCCCAGCCCGAACTTCATGAAGATAAGCTCCTTCCCTTTGCTGAGGATGTCGCCTCCGGGTGCGGTCATCTCGGTGAACTTCTGCATGAGGTTGGGCTGGGTGGTCGGCGGCTGCTGCTGCGCGGGCGTCTGGAGCGGCTGCACGGCGGGCTGCGGGACCACGGCGGGGCCAGCGCGGCGCGCGGGCGACGCGACGGCGGGCGGTGCGGCAGCCGGGCTGGAGCCCAGTGAGCTTAGCCCGGCCAAGCCGCCCAGCGCGCCCATGGCGCCGCCCGTGGCGGGCGACTGCACGGGCGTGCCGACGTTACCAGCGCTCGTTCGGGCGATCGTGCTCGCCGGCGGCGGCACGGTCGCCACGCCTCTCGCCCTCGCCTGCTGCATCCCACGACATTACTCCCCGACAGTGGTAAACTCGCGATCACACGTGCTTGCGCGCCTTTGGCGGTCCCGTTATCGCCGTAGCAAAGCGTGTCTCTTTCGGAAGAATATAAAAGCGAGAGTTAGCAGCTACGGCGAGAAGTGCGACCGCCATAAGCCTTTTGTTTGTTATGAGAGACGGGCGAAACATACGGCTCGAGTATTTACACGGCAAGTGTGATCTAAGCGTGAGTTCAGATTAACGCAATGCATCTTGTCGATTTCCACTTCTAGAGACCTATCGTGATCTTTTATGATCTACCTATTTATGGCGGTAAGGTATTAATATGATCTACTTATTGGAATGCTTAGTGTCAACCGACGAAATGCGTTGCTCCAGGCAAATACCCATTTTATTGCAATTTTATTATGGAAATAGTTGTATAGATAACTATAAAATATATAATAGTACCTAAAGTTTGCAGTTATCTTTTAACAGTTGATTTTTCTCTTTCAGTTAATTCGATATTATATTTGCTTCGTGCAGAATTCGTATTACTTAAGTGACAACTTGTTATTTGCATTACTTGCTATAGGTTGGAATAAATACTTAAGTAAGTAAGTACAATTTATACGATAATACCTACGTATTATATAAAAAAGAAAAAATGTGCAATAATTTAAAACATGCAATGCCATTCAACAAAGCGAGTGAGAAATGCTTAGAGGAAAATGTTATTTGATGTGATGAACTAATTTACGAGTTAGGTATCAAAGTGGACATTCCATTCAAGTTTGTAATGTTCTGAAAAGTGTGTTAATTTGTACGTTCTTAGTACATATCATGCCTTTGGTTAGCTACAACATAAAGCATTTAAAGAGAATTAAGCGCTTTGCGATTACATTAATGATTATATAGGTACATACCTACCTACTAATGCATTAGTAGGTAGGTATGTACCTATATAAGCATTTGTTTTTAAAACAGTCTCGCTGTTTTTTCAGTCTGAGGCTTGGGTGCATCTGCTAGATGCATATTCAATAAGTACCCATATTTTAAATATGGAAATTTTGCGCAGAGCCGATAATTATGTTAAATTGATGAAATCAGTAATTGAGAATTCTTATTCACTCCCCTCCAGTTAATCACTACCTAGTAATCGCATAACACTTGAAAGGATCACACTCACAGGCCTCTGAGAGATTGTCATACAATACGGTGAATGGTATATGGTATATATCTGATGTGAGTGAAGTATACGCCAGTGTCAGTTTGTACTAGTCGCTGTATGGTGGCCCAGTATGGCATGATGCTAGTGGATGCTCGGCATGGCCGTAGTCGCTATGGACCGAACTGAGCGTTGGCGTCGGACTATCAGACTGTACCAAACGCCGTTAAGATACACTGAGCGTAACAATGATTCGCAAGGTAAACATATACAAATAAAAAAAATTAAGAAAAGAAAATAGTGAGAAAATAAACGTAGAGAGATGAAGTGACAGTTCAACAAAAACGACTAGTATCGTTGCATAGTATATTTGAAACAGTATTGTTGTGGGTCGATTATATACCGTATTATTTTTACCTGAGAATTCACCTGTTCTGGATTACTGGCGCAAGTGTTGTGGTCTAACTGAGAAGGGGGAAGAGGGCAGGCATCTAGCAAACAGACAATACACACAACATATATAGTGACCACAGACAACCACTTGAATCTTGGATCACACCTCACGCACACCGTGACTTCTGTGCTGAGTATGTTGCGTGTATTTGTACAGAGCCTACCCACTCTCGTGGGTCTAACGAGTCAAACTGTGACCACATAGGTACATGGGGTTACACGTGAAAATAAAATAAAAACAGGACAGAGAGTTGGATAGATAACGTAGACAAAAATAATATAAGGTATCCTTAAACGTACTGTGACGAAAACACTGTAACATTGGTTAGCTCCCGTACATGTGTATATAATGGGGTTACCAGGATTGTCGCTGAGTTATGGCAGTTATGGTAAATCCGAGTGAATCCAGAACGTTCTTTGAACGATGTTTGTGACTGTGTAATCCAAGATAGTGTTAATTAGCAAAGTGTACACCAAGAGTCTTTGTGCTCCGTAGATTGCAACCGGACTCGCGTTGTACAAAACATCCCGTTTGACTTAACAATTTAGCATATTATTATCTCAGACATAGGTATAATTAGTCGGCCTTTATATATCTAGCATGAAAAGTTATTAATTTCAAGATGTGTTAAATTTATTTCTAGTCAATACTTGATTGGGCAGATACCTAGTTATTCCTATGTAGAACCGCGAGTACTAAGTCTTGATCACACCTGTGTGCGCTGTATCAAATAAATGCAATGCTCTCTCATTCGTATTAATGCTCCGTCAGTGTGATCAAGATGGAGGGATGGAACGGAACGTAATCTCGAAAGTGAACTCGCGACTGCCGAAGCGAGTCCCGTCGCAATCGCAATCGCAACACCGTGTACAGGAAAGATGATAGAGGGTACCAGAGCGAAATAGCTAGCGTCTCTCAGTAGTCACATAGCAAGTCCAAGGTGCAAACATGAAACACTCAAAGCTCTCAGTGATCTGGACCGAACCTAATCGTCATCACTGAACTTACCAAACTCTTTCTTTTATAATCTTTATACAGCTAACAGGGAGAGTAACTAGGACAGCGAATATTGAAAAGCCGGTCGCGGCTAGGGTTACCATTGGGAAGTCGAAGGGATAGGCGAGTTGAGAAAGGACGCAGGGACCTATATCACCGTGTTACGTTGCGAGCCTCGGGTTCACCTTTGGCGTAGCCCTAGCAGGAGTTTAAATTTCGTCAGGCGTTGGTAACCCTAGTCGCGGCTCTACACAGTACATAGAGAGCGTGGTTGGTGGTACCTTTCCTCTGTTGGTTGCGCGGCGCTGGAGCCACGTTGTCGCGCGGCGGCGGCGGCGGGCCGCGCGCGCCCGGACCAGGCGCCGCGCCGCCGCCCCGCCCGCGCATCGCCACGCCTCGCGTGCCGCCCACGCCGCCTGCGGAACACACACGTATCCAGATATGGCCCAAGGTTTTTTCATCTGAAAAGTGCTTATCTATCGATGACAACTGCACTGTTCACTGCTCGGCACTGCATCATCTCTGATCCGAAGATTCTGTCGAATTACTTAGACACCGTGTATTTGAATTGACGTAGATTATGGTTTATTTATAATATTACGGACAAGGATACGTATGGCTGCTTTACAGTTTTGACGTGGTCTTGACCAATAGGTACCAAATGTATTGTATGCTGCAGCAATTTCAGCATCCTATTATCCTATTGTAAGCAACATAATCCAAAACGCAATTTAAGAACGCTACGGTGTGTGTCTGCCAATATAGCCAGAGATGAAAACACGTCTTTCAGTGACAGTTTCGTGCTAGTGCAACACGTCAATGCAAATACTTTGAAGTTAACCAGGATAGGTGAATACGGTAAGTATAGTTTTGTTTTTTTTTATTCGCCCGCCTTTGAGTTGCTAGAGAATGTAGGAGCCCGGATGGAAAGAACAAATGGCAAATGGAATAGGCCGCGGGCAGATTAGACCTGCGTAACCACCTCATACGTTGTCAGTGTCCCAATATCCAGCTTCAAGAGCTGAAAGTCCACCAACCTTGTCCAGGCTGGCCGGGGCCGGCGTACTGGTCGTTCGCCTCGGCGAGGAAGTTGCTGGGCACGAGCCCACGCACGCCCTCTATCTCAGCCATGTAGAACCCGTCGTCGTCCATCTCCCCGTACACGTGGATTATCTGCCCCGTGTGGAAGCTTAGCTCCGCCTGAAAATATGTATACGCCGGGTTTTAGTTGAGGCTGCGTGGAAAGAGATTCAAAAAGGAATAACCTCGTCTAGGTAAGTATTGATCATGCCCTCGACGTTAATTTCAGTTCAGTTTATTTAATAAAGCTTTGCTTCTTTCTTCTCTACGTTACTTGCCATCAATCTTCAAACATTTGCTCGTGTTCATAGAGCGGTTTGCAAAAATACTTTCATGTTAACATGAAACCTGATGACTTGGTAAAGGTCGCGGGAGTCCGCTGGATGCGGGTGGCGCAGCACCGGTCACTTTGGAACTCTTTGGGGGAGGCCTATGTCCAGCAGTGGACGTCTTTCGGCTGATATGATGATGATGATGAACATAAATATCTAGTTATCTTTTCGAGGGTTCCATGACTTGACTTTCCTGCAAACCCTAAGCTTTTTTAGGGTTCCGGACCAAAAAGGTAAAAACAGGTAAAAACTAAACCCTTATGGTGCGACTCCGTCCGTCTGTCTGTCTTTCACAAAGTTAAATATCTCAGAAACTACTAATGCTATCAATTTGGAATAGTTGTAAACAAAGCTTACTCCACGTGTATAGAAAATGAAAAATTTAATGATATATTTTTAATTTGTATAAAAAAGGACGCATAAGAGTTGGGGCATTTAAAGTCTAGTTAGTGGGGCAAGTGGTATCATATAAAAGGGCTTCAATTGCACATTCTAAAACAGTTTTTCTTTTTTTTTTCTATAGTGGGTAAATTTTGATTTTCAAAGGAAAATATATTAAAAAATACCACCCCCTTATCTCCGAAGTTTACCGAGCGTTAAATATTGATAGGGTAGCAAACAAACGTTCAGGTAAGTGCAAACCGTAGCCCAAATACTGCTTGCAACTCCAGAGGACTCACATGCAAGTTGCCGACCCTTTAGCTAGGAGGAAATCTTGTATTATACATTAACTAGCTTCTGCCCGCGACTTCGTCCGCGTAGAACTCGTTTATGGGCATTTTTTTATTTTTCTTGTACTTTGATGTTTTTGGCGTGTCCAGTGCCTTTGACACCCTACAAATACGAAACACGTTGAAAAATTTTACTTCTAGCGATTTTAAAACGTCAATAATATATCTAAATCGTATAAAAACCCAAAAAACCTATCGTTTAGCATTAAATTTACCACATTCTCTTGGTTTTTTTGGCTGCCGACCCTCGATTTTTGCCTGTCCACCTGCGGAAAGCACAGACTTCTATATTGTGCCTGGAAATACTTGTTTCTGATAGTGGAAAACAGAAATTTTCTTAAATCAACCTTATATTTATCTCGCTAAAGTATTTTTTACATAATAAACTAAAATTAATCTTGTCCAGTGGTTTTGGAAAAGTGGACATGTCCAAATTCCGTTACGATGATTTTGTGGGAACGTGGTATTTTTATTACCAAATTAGGTGTTTATTTTCATCCAGCATCACATACCGTTACGTAACATCATTCGTTTTGTTTACAAACTGTCAGTAGTGGCTAGAAATCGCGCGCGAACGGTGCGTCGAGTGGTGGACTAGTGTCCTGGCTCCGTTACGAGATTACGAAAGTTCCTATAATTTTTCTGCTAATGCGACTCAATTATCTTAATCTGTCATTATCATTAACCATGATTTCAGTAAAAACCGTATATTAAACACGTGTTTTAATCTGCGAAGTATTCGTTTCGTTACGTCCATTCCGTTACTATTTGTATGGTAAAGTAGCCCTCTTAAGTATTGGAATGACGCATATTCAAATAAAATGGTAAATTTGAAAAATAATGCCCTTACAACGTAGCTCGATACAAACTTTCTCCCTAATAACAAAAACTACCTACGTGAAACCTAATGATAAAAACTATCCTATATATATATATAGCAAATTTTATCTTAATAGGTTCTATCCATCCAAATCTTAATTCCCTATTTCACCCCTAGGGGATAATTTCCGGGATAAAATCTATCTAATGTCCTTTCCGGACAGGACCTATCCCCGGGAAAAATACTGTCTCTATACCAAATTTCATCTAAATCGGTGCAACCGTTCTAGTAGCTCCATACAAATGTTCACCCCCAATTCCCCCCCCCCCCCCCCCCCCTTAAATGCTGATTTCTGGGATTAAAACTATTCTATGTCCTTCCCCCGGACACAAACTATTTATGTATCAGATTTCAATTTAAATGGGTTCCATTAAAATCTTTACCTCTTATTTCATCCTCTCAGGAGATGATTTTCGGGATAAAAATTACGCATTGTCCTTCCCCGGGACTCCAACTATATCTGTACCAATTTTTTACTAAATTTTATTTATTTATTAGCCTAGTAATACTATGTATGTTTCTTTGTTAGTATTTTGTAGCTACTATTTTTATATTATTCGCGGGTTCAAAACCCGCTCGTGGCGTATAATTTTTCAATTTTCCTTTTTGATCGAAACTCCCCCATCTTTTTCCAAGTCCGTTTATCGGTCGCAAGTCTTGTCCATGTAAGTCCAGCGTAATCTTCAATCTCGTCTCGCAATCGAGTCCTCGGTCTTCCCACTTCTCGTTTGAGGTATCTTGGATACCAGGCAGTAGTTGTTTGCGTCCATCTACTGTCTTTGTATCTGGTCACGTGTCCTGCCCACTTTCATTTGAGCTTTTTGGCAGCTTGGAGTATGTCCCTCATGTGGCTTTTGCTTCTTAGTTCGCAATTTGGTATTTTGTGCATTATATTTTTCCTAAGTATTATTCTTTCCATTTTACTAAATAGTAGAGATGCGCCGAATATGGGTTTTACCGAATACGAATACTCGGCCGAATTTTCGGTTCAGCTTTTGCCGAACCGAATATTCGGCCGAATAATTCGGTTCAAAGGAATGCCTTATGCCTTAATCAGCCGTTCCAAAACAGACTCATTTTTCAGTGGTAAAAATCTTGTTATTTTTAAGTGAAATATTTATACTAAAGGTAGTTAAATAACAATAAGAATCCGTTTTAGAATAATAATTTCACAGGACAATGACTTTGTTACATTCTTACAACTTGCAGTCAAAAAACCTGCAAAATTATTCGGTAAATATTCGGCATTTGAACCGAATAATTCGGCCGAATAACGAACATTGAAAAACGTGCCGAATATGCCGAATACCGAATATTTACCGAATATTTACCGAATATTCGGCGCATCTCTACTAAATAGGGTCCATCCAAGTTTTCACCCCGGATGAAATAGGGGATTATTTTCGGGATAAAAGCTATCCGTTGTCCTTCTCCGCAGCTTAAACTATCTCTATACCAAATTTCATCTAAATGGGTCCTATCCAAATTTTGACCCACTTAGAGGATAATTTTAACACTAACCTATGTCCTTCCCCAGGACTCTAACTATCGCTATACCGTAAATATGATCCATCCAAATTTTTACCCCTAATTTTACCCCGTCGGGAGATGATTTTCGGGATAAAAACTATGCATTGTCCTTCTCTGGACTCTCAATTTCATCTTCATGGGATTTATCCAAATGTTTACCCCCTATTTCATCCCCTTAGGGAATGAGAATTTTTTTTTCAAAGTGTACCATTTTATTTGAATAGGCGTCATTCCATTACTTAAGAGGGCTAATTTACCATACAAATAGTAACGGAATGGACGGAAGGGAACGAATAGGTATTTCGCAGATTAAAACACGTGTTTAATATACGGTTTTTAATAATTGTAATAGTATTTTACTGAAATCATGGTTAATGATAATGACAGATTAAGATAATTGAGTTGCATTAGCAGAAAAATTATAGGAATCTTCGTAATCTCGTAACGGAACCAGGACACTAGTTTTTGGGTCCACCACTCGACGCACCGTTCGCGCGCGATTTCTAGGCACTACTGACAGTTTGTAAACAAAACGAATGATGTTACGTAACGGTATGTGATGCTAGATGAAAATAAACACCTAATTTGGTAATAAACATACCTCGTTCCCACAAAATCATCGTAACGGAATGTGGACTTGTCCACTTTTCCAAAATCACTGGACAAGATTAATTTTAGTTTATTATGTAAAAAATATTTTAGCGAGATAAATATAAGGTTGATTTAAGAAAATTCCTGTTTTCCACTATCAGAAACAAGTATTTCCAGGTACAATATACAAGTCCTAATGCATCGAATCGATACTTGAAGTTGGCTTTCCGCAGGTGGACAGGAAAAAATCGAGGGTTTCAAACATTGTAAAATGTGGTAAATTTAATGCTAAATGATATAGGTGTTTTGGGTTTTTATACGATTTAGATATATTATTGACGTTTTAAAATCGCTACAGGTACAATTTTTCAACTTGTTTCGTATTTGTAGGGTGCCAAAGGCACTGGACACGCCAAAACATCAAGGTACAAAAAAAAATAAAAAATACCGAATGATTTACGGGATTAAAACTATCAGTTGTATTCTCCGAGACTTAAACTACCTATCTCTGTAACAAATTTCTTCTAAACGGGTCCCATCCAAATTTTCACCCCCCATTTCACCCCCTTAGGGGGTGATTTCCAGAATTAAAACTATCCTTTGTCCATTCCCAGGACTCAAACTATCTCTAAACCAAATTTCATCGAAATGAGGGGGCATTTCACACCAAGCGGGCAGGAAAAATTATGCCAGGTTAAAGAATTTGCTGAAATTTGGAATAGTTATACTGTTTGATGTCCTGAACTGATGTACATTTCTTTTTTTTTATTCGACACCGTTTCCGGTTTGAATGCATTTAAAAATATGACGAATTTGGAAGAGTGCATTTTTCAAAAGCTGTTGCTGCTATCATAATACTAAATAAAAAATAAGGTAAGTAATTAATTTTTCTTTGAGAATATGAATTAGTCTTTTATGCAGTTATAATAATTTTCAAATTTATAATTTTTTTCATACAAAAAACCGGAAGTAAAAATTTCAAATCCAATTTGGATTGAGTTCGGTATTTAAAAAATAAAAAATGAAACTTGTAGTTCACAAAAAATACATGATAAGTTTGAGAATGGTATCTGCATTCGTTTCGGAGATAGATGAACTAAAGTGCAAAGGTGCCGCTCTGAGCGCCGTGTTGGTGATTTCTTAGGCTCATTAGCGTAAAGGCCAACAGTTTATAAAACCGCTACCATGTTTATAGTAATGCGTATTTACAGCAATAGTTTTAATTGGAGTTATAATTTAAACGATAATAAAAAAAAAGTTACTTGTTTTAACTTTTAATAGTTAATAAAACATGTTCACAAAAATTTATGTAGATTGCGTAGGCATCTTTTTAATATTGTACTTATAAATATATGTATATAATATTTATTGGTAATTGTTAACCTCGTGCTGCCCAATGTACAGCTCATTGTACAAAGTGACACTTAACTTTTCTGCCCAGACTTCAGCAATAAAATTTGTACATAAACGTTATTCAGATGTCGTTTTAAAATTTTCACTCTAAATTGAAATTCGCCTAGCCTAGAGGTCGTGAATGGTCGGTCGGTTCATTTTGACACCTGACACTTCAAAGATATTGACAGACAAGTGTCCGCAATTTTTACAACCATGCCGCCATCTTGCACGACACGCGAATATAAATCTGAATTTATTCATTTATCATTTCATTTATTTATCTTGACTATTTTTATATGAAAATTATATAAAACTACGCATTAGTACCTACGTACGAGGGGCGTCTGATAAGTTCTAAGCCTAAGACATAAATTGAAAGAAAGGTCTAAACCAAATTTTTTTATTGAAATATATATCTGTCCTCGAGTAAAATACACTTAACACATCAAGCATATAGTACTTCATATCCCCAAACAATTTTTTTTTAGTTTTGCCCTTAAAATAGCCCTACAAAGCTACTATGTCAGCTTTTTTTTCGTCTTATCTTTGGAAGCGTAACTCGTTTTTCAAATTAGTTAACCGAATATTGTAACCCGAAACCAGGTCCCTATGGTCGGGTAGACGATTAATATTAGCGCATCAAGTCTATTTGATGATCTGCCTGGCAACTCATGACAAGTGAACAGACGTGGTGTCCTATGAAAATATCAATTTGGATACGAGTTTACCACGTCGTTCCTGAAAACTGGCTTTGCGTACTGGCCTCAACAACTTTGTGCAATAATGACAAGTCCCTGTCGACCCTATTGACAAGTATATATTTACTAAAATACCTTCATCGAAAGAAGACACGATTATAGAACTCTTTTAGACGACTTTTATTATTGGAATTCTTCGGTAAACATTTAAATTTATTAAATCGCATCATTTAGTTTTTTTTAGAATTGGGTCATACTGGCATGCGTAAATTAAATCTACGGAGACGATATAATAGAAAACTTCATTAGAATTGCTATTGCCTAATTCTAATGAATGTCCCAACTTTATAGTCAAGATTCTTTTCACCTCACTAGCTCGGAAAGCCCATTTTTATTCTTTAAAAACAGATAGCAAAACTGCATTTTATCCACAAGAGTGCAAAGAATATTTGAAATCTGAACGTGTTATTAGTTACTTTTTTAAACATATTAACATGTAAAGGCCAGTCCAGACAGGACCATCAGATTTATTTTATTTAGGTACCTTTTTTTGAATGTTTTATTCCTTTTTTAAATGTTTTTAATTCTTTTTTTATTTTTAAATGTTTTTTTGTTTTTTTGATCTTTTTTCTTTTTCTCCTTTTTAAAAATGTTGTTTCTCTTTTTAAATGTTTTGTTTCTGTTTGAATGTTTTTCTGTATTTTTTTCTCTTTTTAATGTTTTTTTGTTTTTTTTATACGTTTTTTTTTTTTAAATCTTTTCTTCTTTTTTTAATGTTTTTTGAAATTCTATTTATTTTTTTGATGTTTTCGTCTACATTTTAATGATTTTTTTATATTTTATTGATTTAAATGTGTTTATTCAAGGTTTTTTTTATTTTTTCAACTAAAAAAAAAAAAAAAAAATTTTATGTTTAGTTTCTTTTTGATTTATTTTTGTGGTTTTTCCACTTTTTTCTCTTTTTTAATGATTTTTTTTTAAGTTTTTTGTCTTTTTTTATCTTTTTTTTACGTTTTTTATCTTATTTTAATGTTTTTGTAACTTTTTTCTTTTATTATGTTTTTGTCTCTATTTGATTGCTGTTTTTCTTTTTTCAATGTTTTTTGCTTTTTTCTCCTTTTTATAAATGTTTTGTTTCTTTTTGAATGTTTTTTTTTCTTTTTTTATGTTTTTTTCTTTTTTTTATACGTTTTTTCCTTTTTTTTAATGTTTATTTTTTACTATTTCAAGGTTTTTTGAAATTCTCTTACATTTTTTTGATGTTTTTGCCATATTTTAATGTTTTTTTTATTTGATTTATATGTGTTTTTTCAAGGTTTTTTTCTTTTACCATATTTTTTATTTTATTTTTTTCCACTGTTCTCTTTTTACATGTTTCTTTTTTGTTTTTTTGTCTTTTTTAACGTTTTTTCTCTTAATATAATGTTTTTTGTAACTTTTTCCTTTTTACATGTTTTTTTTTGCTTTTTGTCTTTTTTTACGTTTTTGTTCTTAATGTTATGTATTTTGTAACTTTTTTCTTTTTTATATGTTTTTGTCTCTATTTTATTGCTTCGTTTTTCTTTTATCAGACTTTTTTAATGTTTTTGAAATTATTTTTGCCTCTTTTAAAAGTATGTTTTTTTTTTGTTTCTCAATGTTTTTTCTCTTTTCCTCTTCATTAAATGTTTTTTATTAATTTTGTTTCTTTTTACATGTTTTTTAATTTTTTTTTCTCATTTTTAATGTCTTTTCCCCCTTTTTAATTTTTTTTTCAAAATTTTCCTTACTTTACTTTTTTGTTTTTTTTCCTCGCTTTAGTGAGGTGAAAAGATTTGTGTTACACACGGGTGCAAGTTATTTTGACGTCTCGTGTGTTGCAACACTCGCTACGCTCAGGATTCTATTTTTGAACCACTCGCTTCGCTCAGGATTCTATTTTTGAACCACTCGCTTCGCTCGTGGTTCAACCATAGAATCCATTCGCTAGCTCGTGGTTCAACCCTAGAATCCATTCGCTAGCTCGTGTTTCAATTCCACACTCGCGGTTAAAATACAACTTTGCACCCTTGTATAACAAATAACTATTATAGAGCGCCCTGGCCATTTGTGTAGCACACAGTTCAAGGATGTTTATTACGTTCTATATCCGTGTAAAGTTTATTTTGTCCATTTCTTACGAATTTTTAGCATTTTTCTACCTGCTACATTCTTAGATTTTTATAATCTGAACAATTTTTTTTATTTTTTTTACATTTTCCCAGACACCACCACCAGAGATCGCCCTGAGCGGGAATTGACATTATGGCGCTAATGTCCTTTATAAATAAAGCGGACTTATACTTTTAAAATAGCGTGCAAAAAGATGGTAGACTGCAGAATATGAATCAACTCTTCAAATTTTACTGTAGGGGGTATTCTCTTTCTAACAAGAGGTTACCTTTATGAGCGGAATTGAAAAATGCCGAAATACCCGAATATGGCAGACATGGTGACCTTTTCTTGCCTGTTTTTAATAATATAATGGTATTATATTAATGTGGTGGTAACCGTTAAATTCCCCAGGATGTAACTGAATGTGTAATATACTTTGAACTTCAACGTTTCTTTCATTTTATGCCTTAGGCTTAGAACTTATCAGCCGCCCCTCGTATTCAAATTTTTGGATCGAAAAACTATGTGCGGTTAAATGCAAATCGGGCTTTACTGCCCACAACATAATTCACCTACAAATTAATTGTGTTTTTGTTATTTTGTTAATCTTGCATGATCAAGAAATAGACAATTTTCTCAGGAAATCCGAGCTAAAGACTCCGATCCGAGAAAAGCTGCATGGGACGCTCGTAGACTTAAACACACCAACCCACCATTTATTGTTTCTAGACTGAATAAAATCAAATTTATGAAGAAGAGACTTTTATTTTCTACTATTTATTTTGTTTAGAGACTGACATTCTTTACGAATTTTATTGCATATTATTTATAAGTTCGTTAGCAGACGTTACTGCTCCAATACAAATATTTATTTGTTTTTTTTATTAAGTTCAAAAGTGGCAATTATGTAGGTAGCATAATACCTATAATAAAAAAAACGGAACGTAAACAATATGATATGCCCATTGTATCTTATGTTTATATAAAAATTTGTTTTATGTTCAAATACCTAATTCAGAAAAAGACCCAGAAACCCAATGTACATTCAAATGAACTAAAGATATGTAGTTGGAATTTGGTTTAATCTGATTATTTTTACTTAAAAGTACCCAGAAAAAACATAAAATACCCTTGTCAAGGGATCTAATAAAAAAATAGGATTTTGCGGGCAGTTTCGACATAAAATATATTGGCCAATTGCACATTGGGTGTTTACCTGAACTTGCGTTTCTTTTCATGGCGACGACATATATTATGTTTTATGACGAGAATTGGAGGATCTAATAAACAAACATGTAGAACATGAACAAACATGTAAAGTGACCTCTGATTAACGTTTATGTACAGGGTATTGTACACTGGGCGTTTAGCTTAAAATTTTATTGCTGAAGTCTAGGCAGTGTACAATGTGCTGTACATTGGGCGGCACGAGGATAATACATACCGATAAATATTATATACATATATTTATAAGTACAATATTTAAAAAAGATGCCTACGCAATCTACATAAATTTTTGTGAACATGCTTTATTAACTTTATTTAAAAGTTTAAACAAGTAACTTTTTTTTTATTATCGTTTAAATTATAACTCCAATTATAACTATTGCTGTAAATACGCATTACTATAAACATGGTAGCGGTTTTATAAACTGTTGGCCTTTACGCTAATGAGCCTAAGAAATCACCAACACGGCGCTCAGAGCGGCACCTTTGCACTTTAGTTCATCTATCTCTGAAACCAATGCAGATCCCATTGTCAAACTTATCATGCATTTTTTGTGAACTACAAGTTACATTTTGAAATGAAAAAATATTTTTTTTTAAATACCGAACTTAATCCAAATCGGATTTGAAATTTTTACTTCCGGTTTTTTTTATGAAAAAAATTATAAATTTGAAAATTATTATTACTGCAAAAATACTAATTCATATTCTCAAAGTAACATTAATTACCTTATTTTTTATTTAGTATTATGATAGCAGCAACAGCTTTTGAAAAATGCAGTCCTCCAAATTCGTCATATTTTTAAATGCATCCAAACCGGAAACGGTGTCGAATAAAAAAAACTAGAAATGTACATCAGTTCAGGACATCAAGCAGTATAACTATTCCAAATTTCAGCAAATTCTATAAGCTGGCATAATTTTTCCTGCCCGCTTGGCGTGAAACAAAACTACATCAAAATGTTCACAACCCCATATCACCCCCTTAGGGGATGATTTCCGGGATCGAACTTATCCTATGTCCTTCCTCGGGACTCAAACTATTTATATATACCAAATTTCATCCAAATCGGTGCAATACCAAATTTCATCTTAATCGGTTCGGCCGTTTTCACGTGATGCGCGGTCACATAAACAGACAAACAGATAAACAGACAAAAATTCTAAAAACTGTTGGAACGTGTTCTGTTGTCGATTCTAAGTATCCCTAGCCATTTTTTTTTCGAATCCATTTCATGTACAAACTTTCGACCCTCTTCAGCTTTAGATAGATAAATAATATACTAACTATGACTATGACAATTGCGCTGTGTTGACAAATGAAGGTCCCACATTCAACATAGCGCTTCTGTTTAAGTAACAAGTTCGTTCGTACCGAGTCACTTACATCAGCGTCCACGTTGGGGCTCAGCTCCTGCGGGTCGTAGTCGAACAGCGCCACCATCCGCCGCACGGGCTGGTTGGCGTACGAGTCCGTCCAGCGATCTCGCGGCTTGCTCGCCGCCGCCTGGCCCGCGTCTTGCTCTGACACCTCCACTACCATGTTGTGGGGCACGTAGCCGCGCCGCCCGCGGCACTCGCCCCAGTAGAAACCGTCTGCATCCTTGTCTCCCCACACCTGTACGATGAAATTATGTAAAAGAGGGCTCCCTATGTTTATGTGGACCTATATAACTTTCTCATCAAGTGCATTGTAAAGAAATGATTCTGAGGTTGAACAACAAAACCAAGAGTGAATCACACACCTTAATGATGTCACCATCACTAAACGGCAGTTCTTCATCGCAGCTCTCCGGGTTAGGGCTCATGGTGACCGGATCGTAATCGAAGAGTGCCATGAAGAACCGACTTCGCTTGGACTGCGGGTGCTGCGGGTGGCGCGGGGCGGTGCCCCTGGGCCCGGGCGGGGCGCCCCCGCGCGGCCCGTAAGCGCCCTGCTGTCCTTGTTGTTGCTGCTGCTGTGGACGCGATCACAGGTTACATTCAGACCAATCCCGTGACAGCCAGCAGGGAAGTGGGCAAAGGAAGTATGTCAAAGCCTTATCCAAACAAAAAAGTCCGAATTTAATGGCTAATTTCGGAAAACGATGACCTGGTTCACACTTAATGCGCTTACGTAAGGTCCTCCAAGCAGTGTGAACGAGCTCATGCTTTTGCAAACTTTTTGGCAAATAAATAAGTATTGTAAGTTAGGGTAATATCGGAAGCGGGAAAGTGTGGAACCCGTGACTGCACAGGATACTTAACAACGTTTTCCGAACTCCCCCGCTTCAGACCTTGCCCCAACTTACCTTAAATGTTTTTATACTCTCGCTGCCAACTTCCCTGCTGGCTGCCGCGAAAGTGAGCTGAAGAAATTGTTCCCTAAAAGACAAGCATTAGAGATTCATCGCAAAATGCAAGCAGAACTGTTCAATAAGACTCGAGTTGTAATAAGGTTAGAAAGGTACAAGTTGAAAAATTAACTACGATTAGGTACATCATGCCTCAATCTGACGAAGAAAAGTTAAAAGGTTGGTTTCCAAAAGCTGATCGGGACAGTCAAAGATGAAGTTAGTAATGAGTAGGAAGGTCAAAGAACCTGGTGGGGGTTAGGAGGACGGCCCCTCTCGTGGTGGTTCCTCGGCGGGGGGTTGTACGGCGGTTGCGAGCCGGACGCAGGCCCCGGGGCGCCGGGGTATGGGGGCTGCTGGCTACTTGGGTACTGGCCGGCTGGCTGTGGTTGATAGGGGGGTTGCTGCGTGCCATGGTAGGCTTGTGTATTCGGGTACGGCGGACCCGATGGCTGCTGCGACGCTTGCGCTGGTTGGGACGGTTGCTGCTGACGTCCGTACGAACCAACACATTAATAAGGTTAGATTTTCCATAACAAAGCCAATAGCAATAGTTCAAGCTCATAGCCACATTAATCCTTCATCGGCGTTATGCGTCAAGCGATAAAAACGTTACCTTCTCCTCGGGCGATAATTAGTAAAAGACATTCCGTTGTAGCTCTATTCAACCCCCATGCACAACGAAAGCTAGCGTGCAGCGCTTACACTTGGAACCAATCATTCATAGCAGACAATACAATAAGTTAGTCGATCTTAATTCAGAAGTGCTTGACAACAAATGCGTTTCAACGGTTAAACAGATAAATAAACTCGTCCGGAATCCGTTAGTTTTATTTTTATTGAGTGTTAGCACCCCGACTAAGTCCTTAAGTTAACATTTATAGGTTGAGTGTGGTGGTGTGTGACGGGAGGTGTGGGTCGAGTGTCGCGTCGAAGCCAAGACATCATGCAGGAACAACCATACAAGACGGCGCGCATGCTCGAGTGAATGATCTGTATCGAGTGCTGTGGCTGTGGTCAGGGTTCTGGACTGGCCTACGGTCGAGCGTTGGACGGGCTCGAGCAGTGCTTGTGTCACCCTGCGTGTCGGACGTCGGACATCGAGGACGTACAGTTACAAGTGAAGATGACAACACAGATACACCGAAAAGTGGAAACTCGTGATTGGGATAAATTCCGCAAAAAGTTGAAATTGAGAGAGCTTTGTGATAGGTGAGCACATCGATGACAGCTAGGAGAGATCGCAGACCTGCTGGCGGCGGCGTTCCTCCTCCTCACTACCCAGCTCCGCCGCTCCCTCTTTAGTGATTTCGATGGCCGGTATCCCCGATTGCTGATACCACACGGTCATTCAATATTTAGCATAGAACAAATTTACTCTCAAACAGGATAAAAGAATATCAAATTAAATGTTGTATGAAACAAGTGCTGACGGGATGGTCCATGTTGATGGCGAACGTAAAAACAAAAACATGATGGCGTCGCTCGTGATCGTCGCATGGAACTTGTTGCGTCAACACATTTGATATTATACTTATATTAGAGCAACATGAAGCAGTTTCACGGACGCGTGTCTACAGTAGGTGGTGTACAGACGCTACGAGTAGAGCTAGTGAAGCTGTTCAGGAAGCGAAGTGGAAGGTGAAAGTTATTTGCCGTGGAAGCGACTTCTCCAATATACTCGTAAGGTACCTACTCATGTATTACTGAAGCTACTTTTTCGTTGATCAGTTGGTATTCAATATTTCTTCTAAGTACCTATTCCTCATGTGTTAGCCAACGCTGCGTTTTCGATGCAAGTGAAGGTTGATGTGTTCATGAGTTGGGATTGGTATGAGTATGATTTAGATGTTAACATCATAGTATATATCATAGTATCTAAAAGTACATGTTAGTCTTGAAAGTCTCTACTGATTCAAGAACATTTCATGATTGAAAGGTCGTGTCAAGGAATGATTATTATTAAGTAGGCATATCTTATTTTGGGTAATGTATCTATCTTTTATCCCTCTATGAATCTATTAAAACTTCTAAGATAAAATCATCCACTGAAAGAATTGAGGAGAAAGTTAAAGTTTCCATATGAACAAAACTAAATGTAGGCGTAAAATATATATCTCTGTTTTCTACAATCTTGTCACGGCTACTTTTAATGTGAATATACGTAATATTAAATATAGAAGCGGGTAAATATTTATTTCATACGCTGATTATATGACTACTTTAGTATGTATATTACGATACTAGTAGAAAACGGGCACACTGTGTAAGTTGATAACCAAATAATATCAGAACTCATTACGTAACTAATAACTCAAATGAAAAGGCACTCTCAAAACAAACTCATTCTAAAGAAATCAAATAGGTGAATAAGAACGATAAGAAAGAAACAAAAGAAGATATTTGAAAAGACGTGTTAAAATTCCTTACCGAAGGGGTTATTTTGTCGAATATACTCTTTAGGAGGCCTGTGCCGAATCCGCTCGCGGGCTACGGAAAGGTGTAATAGTTATGTGAGAGAGCGAGGTTAGGTTAGACTATAGGTGACATGATTCTATCATGAGCTTCATGGATGGTCTGTCTGTGTCACAAATTACAAGCTCTTTAACTGTTCTATAGGTAGGTATATTTGTAAGGTGTCGTGCGTTGTATCGGGTATCGGCCAATAGCACTAGGACTACTACTGATCTAGTCGCAAGCATTAGGTATGCATTTAATTTTGAACGTTCGAGCCGAGTGCATAACTATCGATGTCGCGCGTGGTTGTGTCGCGTCGCGCCGGCGCCGCGCGGTGACTATACAGACTGGACATGTAGGAGATGCCAGCGACAGAACCACAGGAGATAGTATAAAGAGTGCAGTTTGCAACACTGATGTGACGCGACAAACCGTCCCAGGCCGACCGCTTCCATGCCAAGAGAATAACCAACATCAAACTTGAAGCAGACGCCAGGCCCGTTTGTCGCGTTAGAAGAGAGCATATGACACTGATAATTATAATGATAGCTAAAGACACAGACGAAGAAGATCTTCAGAGATAAAATCAAAATATGAAGCTCATTTACATACTTGATCAAGATCATATTAAAGAAAATGTACTGGCGAACTCAAATACGAAGGTACACACAAAATATAATACAACACTAATTTGCAAACCAATGTAGACAAGGTGCCGTGACAACGAACATTTAGTTACAAAGTTAATGAACACATTTAGCGTTTATAAGTAATAACTAAAGGGCATTTTAATAAATACTTCAAATATTCATGTAGTTCAGACTGTATCAAGAGTTTATTTGCATTGAGTGAACATAAATCATTTATATTTATGTCATTGAGTCAACTTTGTAAAGAAGTAAAAGGTCACCTGAGCGGCGTGCGGGTCGTGTCGGTTGGCGGTGGGGAATATCTCTTTATCGGAGAGGTTCTCGTCATGCTCCAGGACCTGCTGGTGCTGCTGGTAGGGTTGCGGGCGCTGCTGCGCGCGGAAGCCCTGCGGTTGGCCCGGCGGCATGGGCCCCCGCGGCCCGCGGTTCACCACCCCGCGCAGTACCGCCGGCGGGATCGGCGTCGGCGCGCTGTCTCCCGACTGACTGTCGCGAGACTTTGTACGAACCTGGAAATAACATATGTGTGTTAGCCGAATACTATACATTTATTGAGCGTTGTACTCTGTGCAGTCAAGATTTAAATGTAAAGGATAGGTGCACGACAAATTTTTTTTTTTTTAACAAGTGCGTTTTTCAGTATATATATACATAAGTTGAAAGTGGATAAAATATTGCCAAAACGTAGCGTCCGGTAAGCCATAAAGCTACATCGAACCGTACTCACTGTGACACATTTGGGATTGAGGCCGATTAGCTTTCCGATGTCGATGAGCGCGTGGTCCCCGGTGGGAGAGTCCACGTCAGTCACCTTCTTGCCATCCGCGTAGACCGCGTAGCCGGTCACGGGCCCGGAGGCGGGCGGGCGCAACACCGGCTGCCACGTCACCAGCAGCGTGCCGTCCTGCGGGCCCGCTTCCACCTGCGACACCGCACCAATCACCACCAACAATCCAGCCAAGTATTCCTCATGCTAGCCAATTGGGTTTTGACAATATTTCTATCGCATGACCAGCTTCAAACACATCAACAAGCCACATCGACGAAAGAATGACAGAGGCGGGGGCGCTAGGCTAAACAACACAGGGAAGGAGCCATCAACTGAATTTTGTAGGTGAGCTGGATTTATGGTTGCGATTGACGCGACATCCTCGAAACGGTCGGGCGTGCTGTGTGCTCTGAGGTTGTGTTATTATTTGAAAGAAACAGGGTCGTGTTAGTTTTCGTGTATAAGTATATAAATATTTGATCCATCACACACTTTGTGGAGCGTTGGAAGCTAACTTATAGTGCGTGTGCTGTCTGTTGTCTCCAAGTCATTGAAATAGTCCATTGTCCACATCATGTTTTGGAATGCCCGAAATGAATACATACAATTACATACAAATAAGTTACAATATCAGCGAGCTGGGAATGTGTGTGTACATAAATTTGGGTTAAAGCATGCTTGGTACACTTCATGCCAGTGGCAAGTCGTGGGTGTTACGTACCATGATCTCGTTTGGCGGGTCCGGAAGGCCTTTAGGGAGCGTTCTGAAGTCCGTATAGGCGCCCGGGGCCTCTTCTATAGGTATACCAGAAGGTGGCCCGGCTCTTAAGTGTTTCGCTCGGACCGTTACTCGATATTGGGTGCTCGGTGATAAGCCGGTGATAGTGTGGCGGTACACTCCCGGCTTTACAGTTCGAACCTGTATGAAATGTATTATAATCATCAATCAAAAATATGATTGAAGTAAAATAAAAATATTTTGTGCATCCAGTATGGACGTCATCATGGAAAACGCCCGGTTGGCCGGCCCATATAATGAAGCCCTCAAAGATCTGACCACCCTCGGGGCAGCCAACTGGCGTGATTAGGCGCAGAATAAGGAAGAGTGGCGTTCTATTGTCATCGAGCCAGCGTAGTAAGTAAGTATGGAAGGTATGGAATGATTAAGTACAAACCTCAACATTATTGACGCAGACAACATGCTGATGGTTTGAGTTGGCCGGCAGCCAGGAGATGACGGCCTGGGAGCAGGTAACGCTGCTGGCTCTTACACAGGTCGGACCCATGTTGGCCGTGTCCCGCCCGATGACCATGGTGCAGGCGGCGTCGCGGGACGTGCGACGGGTTACCGTCACTGACCGTACGCTAATTCGGTGCGGCTGGAGAAAAAGGTAATTGTTAAAATGCTGCAGCAATGTTTTTTGTTGTGCCGGCTAGACCGACATCTAAGGCCTCATTTCCACGAACGTTTTCATCGGCTTGTAGCGTTTATTCCAAGTTATATACGGATCGATTGGTGGGATCTAAACCATGACCATGGACTATGCCAAATCAATGTCCGTTAATGGAAAGGAAGTTTGGGAGTCTTACTTTACAACATAATGTGCCGTTCGGAAATGTATCTTATGCAATATAATTAAATTATTATGACTGCTAACATTTCAACATACATTCCTTGGTTTTTTTTTAGGATGGCACCCAAGGGCAAATTGGTGTGACATTGGCTTACAATTATACAGTAAGAGCTCCACTTACTAGAAAAACTTAAATTAAGAAAATACTTAAAATACACGGCGGCTTCTAAACGTTGAAATACTTAAGTATGCGTTAGTTGTGTCGAAATGACGAACGACATTCTTAACAGGTATTTTGTTTTGAATGATGGCTTCATTATAATTTCTTAGCCCTTGAATAAAAATCGTCGTGTAGATTAATCGATTACGAATATTACGATGTAAGTACCTACCTTCATGTGAAAATTACGAGTAAGACTTAATAAAGTGTGATTCCTAAAGATATCTAAAAAGCAACTCTCACGTAAAATCAATCTACTTACGAATGGATACTTTATTATTTGAGATTACATAGATAGGAACAACAGATGTCATTTGCGGTCTTAGAAGAGTAGTTAATGAAGTTAAAAACAAAGGCGCTTCGTTCACTATTATATTTTTAAAACAAGATGACGACATAACTACCTATCGACGTAGTCTCAAAAATACATCCAAGTTGAAATTTCAGTTTACAATGAACAAAATGCTTCACGTTAATTCAGCATGAGAATGGTGCAATACTTTATGCAATTTATGCCCCAAACCTCCTGGTAAAGGCATGAAAAGGCCCCTTGAAAATGCTAAAATACAAAATACGTTACCAAGTCTGAGGCCTAAGATGAATTGCCTCTATACTTACTAGTAATTTTGTGGGCGACTAATGACCAAGCAATCATATCGCAGTATATAAATAAAAAATCTAAATTAATGTAAGTAATTCAAGTAAATTAGGTACGATGAATGAACTAAATACCTATAAGTACACAAAAATATGGCTATATTAGATTTGTACAATGTTTACCCTGCCGACCGGGAATGCCTTGAAAATGTAAAATTGCTCTCATTTACTGGTAATACACAAGAAATCAGCTACGCATCTGGATTCTGTGGTTAAATACCTGGTAACTGAAATAGTGGTAGGTAGTAGGAAGTACAGGGGCCAACATTAACTCGCCTTAGTGTATTGTATGTACATTCAATGTCGAGTATACGTAATAATAATAACAAAGTGTATAAATATGTATTTAAGTAATAGAAGTATATATCAAGTGTAAATATTTAAAGAGAGAAATGGACTCTTCTGATTAATATTTATACGTGTTGAGTAGGTAAATATGTCATTATAATTAACATTTTGAATTATACTTGACCTGTGCCTTCTCTACAAGCTATGACGTGCCTTAACACTAAAAAGACAATCAACACACTAACCCGATTAGAATCGACGCCTTCAACCAAAGCTCGCGTACGTTCAGAAGCCTTCACAGTCGTCTTGAGCACTCCATCGACGTACACATGGTAGCTCTCGATGTTAGCTTGCTGGACGCCTTCGGGCGCCGTCCAGCCGATGAGAACCGACTTGTTCAGTTGGCGCTCCAAGGTGAGCTGCCGGGGCGCCGGTACTAGCGACGAGAAAAACAGCTCGGCTGTCGTGAATCGCAATCGCGAGGGCGTGCGAGGACATGCGAAGCGTGCGGCCGGGTCCAGGGAAGATAAAGGGATCGCTGTTGATTGCTATGTCTAATGCTATAAGCTATGACACAGTTGTAAGTGTCTGTTTGTTGTGTTTGCTATATCAATAGATGATCCAACATTAGGTACACTCTATCGGAGGTTTGACCGTAACGATCGATCAGCATCTAGAAAGCTTAGAAACACTAAAAATCAATAAAGTGACCTTCTATGTTTGGGTTGCTGAAAGCTGGAGCAAAGGTGCTTTTCAAACTTTGAGTAAGTATGTTATTTAATTATATGCGAAGCTCATTTAATTAGGTACAATAATGATGTTTAAGTTCGTGTACATGAGAAAACGTGCATTACAAATGCATGATTCTGTGTAGGTGAAAATTTCATTAAAATCTAAGATATAAATTCATGATATTAATGTTTGGTTGTGTTCTAAATAAAGCAAATCAGAACTAGATGTTACCGTTGTCGTCGTCTTCTGGGCCCTCGCTGAGGTCAGCCACCTCGCTGAGACGCGCTACGTCGCGACTCAGTGAGAGGTCACTGATGGCAGTGGTTGCCGACTCATCGGCGTCCCGTAACGTGGCTACCACAGCCTGCGGAAACGGAACGTGGGATGAGTGTCTTTAGAACGTCATTTCCTTCTCCCTCCCTCCATTGTATCAAAATCAATTATTTATATTACTAGCTTTTGCCCGCGACTTCGTCCGCGCGGAACTCGTTTATATCGTAACTTTCTCCCCCCTTTTCACCCCCTTAGGTGATGAATTTCCAGATAAAAACTATCTTTAGTAAGGATTCTTTGGGAAGGCCCCGGAATTCAAAGTATCTCTACACCAAATTTCATCTCAATCGGTTCAGCAGTTTAAGCATGAAAAGGTAACAGACAGACAGAGTTACTTTCGCATTTGTAATATAAGTATGGATTGTATGAAAGAAAGGGTCATTATGGCTGAGTTGCATGATTTTATAGATTAGCTTACTGCGAACGCCTTTTTTTACAAAATATACTCCGCCGCAAACTTGGTGTCTATGACCCGCCTCACCATAATAGATGCATGTAGGCTTTTTTCAGTATTATTTTGCATTTTTCATATCACACGGCCGTAAGGACCTTTTCTACTAAACCGTAGGACTAAATTAACTGACTTGTAATTTAAATATTTTATATTAAAAATAAAGATACGTCAACAAAATGTTACATCTAATAGTTTTCAAAATAGCCATAATAAAACGTCTTTTTTACCCCGTTTTAGAAAACATTTTCGAAACTACCGCCATAAGGTACCTTTACCCTTGGAACTTCACATACATATATTTACCTATGTAATGTTCCTATTCCCCAGGACTCCTAACTACCGCTATACCGTAAATGGGTTCCATCCAATTTTACACCCCCTATTTCACCTCCTTGAATGCTCCAGGACTCAAACTATCTCTATACCAAATTTCATCTAAATGGGCTACATCCAAATTTTCACCCCCATTTCACCCCCTTAGGTGATGATTTCCGGAATATAAACTATCATATGTCCTTTTCTAAGACTCAAACTATCTTTCAACTAAATTTTATCAAAATGTGTCATAAACGAATTTCCACCCCCAATTACACCCCCTTAGGGGATGTTTTTCGGGATAAAACCATCCTATGTCCTTCCTTAACAATCGCTATACCGTAAATGGGTTCAATCCAAATTTTCATTTACCATTTCTCACCCCGTTATGTGTTCCCCTTATTTCCTCCTTTCATGTGTTCCGGAATAAAAATTATTCTATGTTCTTTCCTTGGACTGAGACCTCTCTCTATACCAAATTTTATCTAAATGGGTTCTATCGAAATCTTCAACCCTCATTTCACCACCTCAGGAAATGATTTTTCGGGATTAAAACTATGCATTGTCCTTCCCTAGGACTCCTTCTATCTCTTTACCAAATTTCATCTATTAAATGGGTTTTATCCAAATTTTCACCCCCTATTTCATCCCTGAGGGGAAGATTTTCGGGATTAAAACTATCCGTTGTCATACTCCGGGACTCAAACTATCGTTCAACCAAATTTCATCAAAATGGATCACAAACAAATGTTCACCCCCAATTACACCCCCTTAGGGGATGATTTTCGGGAGAAAACTATCCTATGTCCTTCCCCAAGACTACAACTCGCTATACCGTAAAAGGGTTCCATCCAAATTTTCATACCTCATTTCACCCCCCTAGGAGATGATTTCTGGACTAAAAATTATGTTAAGTCCTTCCCCAGGACTCTTAACTATCTCCATACCAAATTTCATCTAAATCGGTTCTATCCAAATTTTCACCCCTCATTTCACCCCCTTAGGAGATGATTTTTCAGGATAAAAACTATGGATTGTCCTTCCCTGGGACTCATTCTATCTCTATACCAAATTTTAACTAAATGGGATTTATCCACATTTTCATCCCTATTTCATCCCCTTGAGGGATGAT
This sequence comes from Epinotia brunnichana, assembly GCA_963854355.1. NCBI lineage: Eukaryota > Metazoa > Arthropoda > Insecta > Lepidoptera > Tortricidae > Epinotia > Epinotia brunnichana. The sequence continues at coordinate 17,595,300 of OY977954.1, forward strand.
TTTCGGGATTCAAACTATCCATTGTCATTCTCCGGGACTCACACTATATCTATACCAAATTTGGTCTAAACGGAGTCCATCCAAAATTTCACCCCCATTTCACCCCCTTAGGAGAAGATTTCCAGAATAAAAACTATCCAAACTATCCTTCCCCAGAACTTAAACTACCTCTAAACCAAATTTTATCAAAATGGATTACATCCAAATTTTCACCCCTCCATTTTACCCCCTAAAGGGAAGATTTTCGGGATTAAAACTATCCTTTGACCTTTCCCGGGACTCAAACTAATTATATACCAAATTTTATCCAAATCGGTGCAGCGGTTTAAGTAGCTCCATACAAATTTCCACCCCCATTTCATCCCTTTAGGGGTTGATTTCCAGGATAAAAACTACCCTTAGTCCTTCCCCAAGACTCAAACTATCTCTATACCAAATGTCATCTTAATCGGTTCAGCCGTTTTCACGTGATGCGCGGTCACATAAACAGACAAACAGATAAACAGATAAACAGACAAACAGATAAACAGACAAACAGACAAAAATTCTAAAAACTGTTAGAACGTGTCCTGTTATCGATTTTAAGTATCCCTAGCCAATTTTTTTTCGAATATCTTCCTTGTACAGACTTTCGACCCTCTTCACCTTTATTATATGTATAGATAGATAGATAATCTTGGGACCTTCGGGCGGTTGAGGTTATTTTATTTGTCTTGGCCAGGTATCGAACTTGAGTTTCTAGTTTTTAACGTATAATGTAGCTAATTATCAGGCACACAATGTCCGTGCGTAAATATTCATTAAAATTACATTCCACCACTGACCGCAGACCGCAAACAGTAGGCTCAAGTGATACATTTATGATGATTAAGTATGTAAAGTCATATGCAAATAAACGAGACCACCCTTGCATGCATACTTTTATGCAGGGGGTCACCTTTCTCTGTCGACTGTAGGTACACTCAGCAAAGTATTAGCTGGGCATCCTCGTATACAACATTACTTTGCTGTTTGTAGAGCTGAAGTAGGTATCCTGTCGCACGTGGCTACGAAATACAAATACAAAATGGTGTCGATGACATTAATTAAACAGGTATCTTCTAATCGATGTCGTTCTAATTAGCACGTTTACTAGTCACGAATTTCATCAAGTCGAACTTTCCTTTAAATCCAGTCGCACTGTATGTATTCTATTTATTAGTACCAGTTTGTGTAGTTCTAGTTTGTGTAGTAGTGTATTTTATTAGTACCTGATGGAATTCCAATAAGTCGTCGCCGACTAGTCGCTGCACGAAGTTGGCGGGCACGAGACCGCGTCGTCCATCCAGCAGCTCGGCGTCCAACATGGCCGCGTTCGAGTCTGGCGGACCCCACACCAGCAGGTAGTCGCCCGAGCTCACTGATAACTCGCCTTCCGCGCTTTCAATGCTGCAAAAACACGATACAATTCCAATAACTCCTTTAGCATTATTGACCACTACTTCTCGCGTGACACGCCAATACATGTACATACGTCACCTTTTGACGGCATGAAATAGAAAGTTACAAGGAGTAGCTCCGCTAGTCGAGTTAGTTTTCCAGCATGTACATTTTCAAAGGGCCCAGGGAATTTTCTTGAACGATTTACTAGAAATCTGTAATTGATTTAATGAAGTCTAGCGGTTAGACTCTAGCCTAGATTATAGATGATCGCTGTTGGCAAGCACCACGCTAGTATCCGCTTCCTCGAATAAATCTTTAGTTGGTTTTTGTTTCAACTTTGGATTTGATCCAAATTCCTTAATGTTGACTTCTTGACTTGTTTCTTAATTAACAACAGACTGGCAATAGTTATTTGTTATACAAGGGTGCAAAGTTGTATTTTAACCGCGAGTGTGGAATTGAAACACGAGCTAGCGAATGGATTCTAGGGTTGAACCACGAGCTAGCGAATGGATCCTATGGTTGAACCACGAGCGAAGCGAGTGGTTCAAAAATAGAATCCTGAGCGAAGCGAGTGGTTCTAAAATAGAATCCTGAGCGTAGCGAGTGTTGCAACACACGAGACGTCAAAATAACTTGCACCCGTGTGTAACACAAATTTTTTCACCTCACTAACTAAAGCGAGGAAAAAAAACAAAAAAAAAACAAAAAAGTAAAGTAACGAAACAATTAAAAAATATATATTAAAAAGGGGGAAAAAACATTAAAAATGAGAAAAAAAAATTAAAAACATGAAAAAAGAAACCAAATATTACAAAATTAAAAAAAATATTTAATAAAGAGGAAAAGAGAAAAAACATTGAGAAACAAAAAAAAATAACATTAAAATAAAGAAAAACTTTTAAAAAAGGCAAAAATAATTTCAAAAAACATTAAAAAAGACTGATAAAAGAAAAACGAAGCAATAAAATAGAGACAAAAACATATAAAAAAGAAAAAAGTTACAAAAAACATAACATTAAGAAAACAAACGCAAAAAAGACAAAAAACAAAAAAAACATGTAAAAAGAAAAAAGTTACAAAAAACATTATATTAGGAGAAAAAACGTAAAAAAAGACAAAAAAAACATGTAAAAAGAGTGGATTTTTTTTTTAAATAATGGAAAAAGAAAAAACCTTGAAAAACACATATAAATCAATAAAAAATAAAAAAAACATTAAAATATGGCAAAAACATCAAAAAAATATAAGAGAATTTCAAAAAACCTTGAAATAATAAAAAATAAACATTAAAAAAAGGAAAAAACGTATAAAAAAGAGAAAAAAGACCAAAAAAACATAAAAAAAGAAAAAAAACATTCAAAAAGAAACAAAACATCTATAAAAAGGAGAAAAAAGCAAAAATCATTGAAAAAAGAAAAACAAAGCAATAAAATAGAGACAAAAACATAATAAAAGAAAAAAAGTTACAAAAAACATTAAAATAAGAGAAAAAACGTAAAAAAAAGATAAAAAAGAAAAAAAACTTAAAAAAAAACATTTAAAAAGAGAAAAAAGTGGAAAAACCACTAAAATAAATCAAAAAGAAAAAAACATTCAAAAAAACATTTTTTTTTTTTTAAGTGGAAAAAATAAAAAAAACCTTGAATAAACACATTTAAATCAATAAAATATAAAAAAAAACATTAAAATGTAGACGAAAACATCAAAAAAATAAATAGAATTTCAAAAAACATTAAAAAAAGAAGAAAATAATTAAAAAAAAAGGAAAAAAACGTATAAAAAGACCAAAACAACATTAAAAAGAGAAAAAAAATACAGAAAAACATTCAAAAAGAAACAAAACATTTAAAAAGAGAAACAACATTTTTAAAAAGGAGAAAAAGAAAAAAGATTTATAAAACAAAAAAACATTTAAAAAAGAAACAAGAATTAAAAACATTTAAAAAAAGAATAAAACATTCAAAAAAAGATAGGTACCTAAATAAAATAAATCTGATGGGCGAAAAATGTCCTGTCTGGACTGGCCTTTACATGTTATTATGTTTAAGAAAGTAACTAATAACACGTTCGGATTTCAAATATTCTTTGCACTCTTGTGGATAAAATGCAGTTTTGCTATCTGTTTTTAAAGAATAAAAATGGGCTTTCCGAGCTAGTGAGGTGAAAAACTATTTTACATTAGGTAGTAAAAAAATGATAAATAAGGATTGATTGAGAGATCTCTTACTCTGGTGGGTCGTATGAAAACCGGGCGATGTAGACACAACAACGGCCTTTCCCAGGAATGTCCAGCATGTCCACTTGACCTTCCTGGCTTTGGGCGGTACCGTTCATGTAATGCGTGTTTCGAACTAAAATAAATACATTCAATTAGTTAGTGAACTCATAGCGATACTTATTAGACAAAAGTCATGAAAAGAAAATGCAAACTTACTGTCCATTTCCAATCCAGAATTAGGCATGATTCTAGACAAAGCTCTTTGATTTCGGTCATGACTGAAACCCGAATCTAATGCACCTAATCTATCAGTTCCAAATTGGCTATCTAATCCTAAGTTCCACGAGGGTTGGTGCGGCGTCACTGGCGTCGCCACTCGGCCCACGCCTGACGTGGTCGTCCCGTATCTGCCCATCCCGAGGTCTATTTCGTCTAGCGGCTTCAGTTTAATGTTCATAGTATTGGTTCCTAGGCCATGGCCACTAGACAACAATGGATTTGTGTAAGTTCCAGTCCCACCACCATACGCATTACTGCATGCCAAACTCGTGTTTAGTCCACCCAACTGAGTGGCACCCGTAAGATTCGAAAGAGCGTTTCCAAGCCCTCCAGTTAACGTCGATTGCATTCCTCCAAGAGTGCTCGTCAAGCCTCCAGACAAACTGGTCTGTACATTGTTCAAGCAACTCGTTAACCCAGATCCCGCCATGGTTCCCGTTAGTGTAGATCCAGTCAAGCCGCCTCCTAAATTCATACCCGATACATTGCTAGTCATATTCTGCAAGTTGCTCTGTAAACCCGCTAGAGTACTGGTTATTTGTCCAATGTTGTTGACGAGCGGAGCGGTGACCGGGTTCGTGAAGGTGACTTGGTGGGTATTTGGTAAGCCGTAGGAGTTTGTGTAAGCAGAGACAGGGTTGGAGTAGGAGGTGGGGTTGTGCGCGCTCATCGAGTAGGCAACGGAGTTGGAGCTGGGCGCCGTGAACTGGCCGGTGGCGTGGAGCGAAGACAGCGTGGGCATGGTGTTGCTCTGACAGATGGCGACCTGGTGGTGCCCCGCGCTCGTGTACGAGTGCGGCAGTGGCGACGGCGCCGGTGAGTGGTAGTCTCCCAGTGCTTGATTGGAACCGCTCGTTTGCATACCTGGACCAAACAACATGGCCATAAGATGAGGAACTGCATTCTAAAATAATCGTATGATTCTATGCAACTTAAGGCTTTAATAAGTTATAAGTAAGTTAAATTGTAAAGAAAGTACGATGGTTTAGAGTTTCTGTTCATAGACCCTAATAACTGGCCATGCTTCTAAGCTAATCGAAGCATACTCTTACCTCTAAGCTTAAATCTACAAAATAAAAAAAAGCAATGGTACTTACATCTGTGCAACCTACCGTGCGTTGTGGACCTGGTGTGCTCGAGCTCTGCGAGGATGCGGTTGTCCTGCTCGATCTTGGCCATGATGCGCTCGATCTCGGAGGCGGGCTGTTGGGACGGCGGCTGCGACCAGCCACTAGAGGGCGCTCCGCGCGCGCGCAGGGACGACGAAAGCTCTAGTTGTAGCTCCTCGCACCGCACCGTTTCTAGTGCCGCCTGGATAAAAGTCATCATTAGTCTAATATCTATTTTTTGACGACGCGTAAGTGACACTCCTGGAGTTTCAAGCATCCAAAGGTTACGGTGATCGCTTGCTATAAGGCGGGCCGCTTGCTTGCTTGCGGCCGACTTGTTATAAAAATACTGTTTAGTGTTTAGGCATATTGATATAAAGTCCCACGGCAGAGAGATTTGCTTCGGTGTCTTTGTTTTTTCGCTCCACGCTTCATTGTAAGGTGCTATACGTTCTTCTCTAGTGGTCGATTCTTCGTCGTAATCTAATTACCATACACGAGTATAATCTGTCTCCTTACCTTCTTTTCCAGCTCCCTCGCCCTCGACTGCATCTGGTCGACAGTGTGCGCGTCGAGCGAGCTGCGGTGCGCCGAGCGGAGCTGCGCGAGCGCGTCGGCGTGCGCGCGCTCGGCGTCGGCGCGCGCGCGCTCGGCGTCGCGCAGCCGCCGCGACAGCGCGTCCGAGTCGCCGGACATGCCGCCGCCGTAACCGCTCATTCTCTGCTGGAACAAATATAGGCAGTCGTCAGAAATGAAAAACTTCTTAAAGCCCTTGTCTTCTCGGCTCGTCCACGCTAGTCAACGAATTTCCACAGCGATTCAAAGAGGTAATGCCGCTAGCGTAATGGAGTCCATGCCGTAGCGTGACCTGCTAGAGGCGGTGTTCTTTTACAAGCTTTCTATTATTAACTTGCAAACAGTAGATGTATGCACCTAAACTATGTATGTGGTATGTATGTAATTTGTTCGGGTGGAATCTTGCTACTCAATTTTGAAGCAGATATCTTCAACCGAGCTGAGCTGAAATTTTGGGTAAAGGTATAGTTTGGATGACCATTCAATATTATGGTACTATCGAGCTGATCTGATGATGAAGACAGAAGGTGGCCATGGGAACTCAGTACTTGACCGACGTAACCCCGTTGAGTTTGGGCCCGTTAGAATCGTCTCAATTAGTAGTTAGTCATTAAAAGCTTGTACCAAAAATTATTTTTTTGGCAGAAACTTATTTAAAATTAGCTTGTTCTAGGCTTTTTTAGGCTCTGTACGTATGTCCTCATATTGTTTTTATAAAATTAGTATTATCTCCACTTATAATAAATCTCTAAATTAAAAAAAGAATCAGCCAGTTTGAAACTAAGCTTTGCGCGGTTCGAATGTTCTCAGCATCCCATGAACGGAAAAATATGAAACATTTTATATAGGTACATTATTATTCTAGCTGCAACTTAAGATAGTTTTTATCCGACTGCGACAGTTAATGAATTTTCCGAAATATACGACTTCATTTAATTTTTCATTTATTTTTATTGAAATCAAACGCTGCTCCAACTGTCAGCTATAAGAACCGTCAAATTTTCGTCAAAATGGCGGAATTGCTTTGCCTTTCACTTATTAATAATTTAAATCCCGTCTACGATAGACCTTTACGAGACAAATGCTAAAATATAAACCATAAAAAAATATTCGATTCTGTTATGAGAACTTATATGCGCAAATGTCGTTTTATGTCGTAATTTCAATAAATGAAATCAACAAATTTGAACAATATAATTAACACGAATTTGTTTTTTTTGAATGACAATGGCACGCGCTCGGCGCATTCAGCCAAAGTACCTGCGGCGCTACCACGAAAACCGATACTCAATGTTCATATATTTGCATCCCTGTCACTCGAGTATGGTTAGTGCGATAGAGATAGAGATACCCGAATATTTTCGAATTCCGAAGTTCGTGGTTATAGCTTAGGAATCGAAAATATGGTAAATAATCATAATGTATTTTCTCGAAAAAGAATTTAAAATAAATATAGTCAAATGGAGAAAAAAACAAAGCAAGAGGTTATATAGGTAATGATTAAGTTATAAGAGTCCAAAGTTTTAAGAGGGGGTATGTTCTGTCCCTTTTCCGCAAAACGCACCTTCATATGAAACGATTGTTTTTTACTATGACGCTCGAGTATATTCGACTATATTGACGTCACAGTCCCTCATCGTTTTCTCACTCTAACAAGCGACATTAAAACGGATGTAGCTTCATAATTTTTTGAGATATTTGAATGGGAGTTTCATTATCTTCTATCTATTTATACATAATAAATGCCTATGTCCTGACTGACTTATTCACTCACTCACTCACTCATCAACGCACAGCCGAAACTACTAATCTTAGAGAGTTGATTTTTGCACAGTATGTTGCTTTTATAACGTGGGCTAGGGATAAAAAGGGATTTTTGAAAATTCTACCCCTAAGGGGGTAAAATGGGGGTGCAAAGTTTGTATGGGAGAACCTTTTTTTTGAGCTATAGACTTAAACTTTGTAGAAAAATTAGTAATTAGAATACAAATGAAACACTTTCAGCGTTTTGGAAAATTCCACCCCTACGGGGGTAAAATAGGGGTGCAAGGTTTGTAGGGGGGAAACATTTTTTTTTAATAGAGACTTAAAACTTTGTAGAAAGATCAGTCATTAGAATACAAATAAAGAACTTTCAGGGTTTTAGAAAATTCTACCCCTAAAGGGGTAAAATAGAGTGCAAAGTTTGTATGGGAAAAACTACTTTTTTTTAAATAGAGACTTAAAACTTTGTAGAGAAATTATTCATTAGAATACAAATAAAGTACCTAAATTCAGTGTTTTAAAAAAATCTACCCCTAAGGGGGTAAAATAGGGGTGCAAATTTTGTATGGGGGAAACAATATTTTTTTTAAATAGAGACTTAAAACTTTGTAGAAAGATTAGTCATCAGAATACAAATTAAGTACTTTCAGCGTTTTAGAAAATTCTACCCCTAAAAATAGGGGTGCAAAGTTTGTATGTGGGAAACTATTTTTTTTAGCTAGAGTCCTAAAACTTTGTAGAAAGATTATTTAAATACAAAGAAAGTACTTTCAGCGTTTTGGAAAATTTCACCCCTAAGGGGGTAAAATAGGGTGCAAAGTTTGTATGGGAAAAACATATATTTTTTTAATAGAGACTTAAAATTTTGACGAAAAATTACTTATTAGAACATGAAAAATACTACATTCGGCGTTTTACAAAAATCATTCCCTAAGGGGGTTAAAAAAGGGTGCAAGGTTTGTATGGGGAACACTTTTTCTGAGCTAGACACTTAAAACTTTGTAGAAAGATTACTTATAAAAATACAAAAAAAAAGACTTTCAGCGTTTTGAAAAAATCTATCCCTAAGGGGGATAAAAAGGGGTGCAAAGTTTTTATCAGGGAAAGTTTATGTTTTTGAGTTAGAGACTTGAAACTTTGTAGAAAGATTACTTATTAAAATACAAAAAAAGAACACAAATCGTTTTAGAAAATTCCACCCCTAATAGGGTTAAAAAGGAAAGCAAGCTTTGCATGGGCAACACTTTTTTTTGAGTTAGACTTAAAACTTTGCAAAAAGATTACTTATTAGAATACTAAAAAAGAACTTTCAGCGTTTTAGAAAACTCCATCCCTAAGGGGATCCTTAAGATCCTTAAGAAGGGTAGCCAGTGTTGTGTGGGAAAAACTTTTTTTTTTACTAGACTTAAAACTATTCAAAATGTTACTTATTAAAATTAATAATAAAGTACTTTCAGAGTTTTAGAAAATTCCACCCCTAAGGGGGTTAAGAAAGCTTTGTATGGGCAACACTTTTTTTGAGCTAGAGACTTAAAAGTTTACGAAAAAAGTTCTTTCAGCGATTAGAAAAATTCAACCTCTAAGGGGGTTTAAAAGGGGGTTCAAATTTTAAATGGCGAGCAATAAAATTTTAAAGTGTGAGTAAGAGATTTTTAACTTCGGTCTTATTCTGTACGTTAAAAGACTACAAAACTGATTTCAGAGTTTTTCCAAATTCATCCCCTAAGAGTGTTAAAATTGGTTCAAAGTTTGAGTATTTCAAGGCATTTTTAAAGTATGAGATTTTTAACTTTGGTTTTAGACTGTTTGTTCACAAACTAGAAAATGAACATCAACTTTTTTTTTAATTATCCCCTAAAAGAGGGTTCAAATTTTGTATTGAGAGAAATCATTTTCTATGACGATAAAAAGTTCTACGCGGACGAAGTCGCGGGCAACAGCTAGTATATATATATATCTGTTTTAATTTTTATTAATCCTACTAATTGCCAAGTGCTTAAAAAGATCCTAATAAATAAAGTAATTGTATGCCAGTCCTATCGGATTAATTAAAATAAGTATTGTCTATCAGTCACACGTAAGTACTCATAACTATTTACGTCATCATAAACACATTCCAATTTGCAACTAGTGAAATTGAACATCATCCCATTTACTTGGGGTCGGCGCAGTATATGATTTTCTTCCATACTTCTACATATACCGCCTGTCATCTCACCACTCACATCCTTACATTCATATCGTCTCTCACAAAATCCATTCACCTGTTTTTGGCCTCCACATTCAAGTACAGTCAAAGAATTTAATTTCCTACCCATTTAGGACTATTTCAAAGTGACACTGTAAATAAAATCATAAGAAGTCTCTTACGTTACGTCACTTTGACAAAGTCCAAAGTGGGTAGGAAATTAAATTATTTGACCGTACCTAAAGAAATTTGAACTATTTACACATTCACTGATAGGAAGGCGCTTTCCGCTCCTGTCTGACTCGCGTACCGAGGGTTCCAAACAAACTCATGTGTTCATTTTATTTCATAATTTTTTTGTTAGGTAGTAGTCGGAGATTTAATTTTTTTATAAAATATTTTAAAATCTTATTTTATCATCTAATATTTTAATATAAATACATTTCAAATCATTCTTTTTTGGTATTTTCCTATAATTGTGCTGTTAGATTTTATCGCTTCTTGCCAAATTTTACGATTCTAGGTAAACTTACTTTTGCAAGCTCGGCTCTAATACAAGCCAATATATATGTATATTACTATTCCCTGTCTTATTTAAATAAAGAGAAAGATTGATTTTCACCTGTCAAACGAAAATGTTTTTTCATTATATCTATACTACTTATCCATGCATTAAAAATATGATTACCCGGCAACACAATAAATTGTTTTAGCGCGCATCATGATAGACCGTCAGCAAATTATCGATTAGACCTTATCTTCGCTGACGTCGGTTCGAACACAATGGGCTCCTAATATCGGCCCCTCCGTATCCGAGAGATAGGATGGATTTCACAAAAAATGGATATGTCAGTGGATAGAGCCTCATTTGCAGTTAGGATGTATGTTTGGCACGGTCCATTGCTTCTACATAGATGCGTATGTGTAGAACTAGTTATTATTAAGAGACACAGAATGTTAACTTACTAAAATACTAACCAACTAACTCGCCCACTGGGGAAGTACGTCCTCCTTACAGAATACCGCAGCCATCACATAAATAATAGATATATAAATCATTTATTCGTTTCTTTGCTACATACATTCAAGTTACAACAAGCATAAAAAGTTAACGTAGTCCCGACTACGGAAAAGTAAGTATGAATAATATTTTCATATATTTGAACAATAATTTTTTTCTTCTTTCATTTGATCCCCCACACGCTATGTTAGCAAAAGATTTTATTAAAAGTTAGTCACTAATTTGCATGTGACTGCCATCATATTTTTCTTTTTCATACAAAAGGTAGCCTCGATTTACACCCCATTTATCAAAATCGGTTCAGTACTTTAAAACATACAAACATAGACTGCTAAAAACATATCCCTTCGTTTCAGCTCTGCCGTAGTCGGGCAACAAGACAAAAATACAACAAACAAGAAACTTATAAAAGCAATACACGAAAAAAATTGTAGTTCATAATAACATCACACGAGTGTTTTAATGCCTAATTATGTACTTCACTTCTTTATCTATCCACATATCATAAGCCTCCATGATGCATTCAGGAGCATATTATAACATTTATAACCGGCATCGCGGCGTTGTTTTCTTGCAGCTGTCATAGTTTTTTTTTAATTAAGAGACAAACTAGAGTCGGATCCAACTATCATATATTTCGATATCTTACTTTCGTGCGACATTTGTCAAATTTGTATGCAAATTGACAATTCATTTCGAACTAAACGTCATCTCGACTGATATTAGAATAGAGGTCAAATCCAATTCCTTTCGAAAAAAATATGTTCGAAATTTGAATGAAATAATAATATCGAAATCGATGTTATTATTTAGCAATAAACATTTTCACAGATAAGAAATTTGTTCTAACAAAACAGTCTATTTTTATGGTGGTTATAATGTGCGGTTCTTGAACGCATCATGGAGGGTTTATGATATTTGGATAGATAAAAACATAAAACAAACAGTTCTTATGCACAGAAATAATAACGACACTAGGTATGTAATGTTGCGTTCCTGGTGGCAAGTAAAGGTCGCCAGACCTCCCGACAATGTGTTGTTTTTAACCCCCGGCGGAAAAAGAAGAATGATATAAGTTTGACGTGTCTGTGTGTGTACACAGAGTGAGACTGAGTGTGTGTCTGTCTGTGGCATTGTAGCTCCTAAACGAATGGACCGATTTGAATGCGGTTTTTAACCGACTTCAAAAAAGGAGGAGATTCTCAATTCGGATGTATTTTTTTTATTATTTATTTTTATTTTTAATGTTTGTTACCTCAGAACTCCGTCATTTATGAACCGATTCGTACAATTCTTTTTTTAACTGAAAGTATATGCTTCCAGATTGGTCCCATTGTTTCCAAAATCCCAGTTGGATGATGGGAACCATGAGGAATTGAGGGAACTCCTCAAATATATTAGGCACGCGTGTTAGTAATTTCGGTATTTTCTATTATTAACTCGTGTATTTACACCCGGAAATCATAAATTTGGTGAAGTGGAAGTGATGATGAAGACCACAGATGGCTTGTAGAACTTCTCAATGATGTACTTCAAACTATATAAGTACGTCACAGATTCTGATATTATTCCGTTGAAATAGCAAACAATGAAGTGCCAAAGGTAATTCTGAGATCCTTGAGGAATCGACGGAAGTCCTCAATTATTATCGGCCCACATACAGCGATTTGGTTTATTGGTCTAAAAATCAACGCTTTTGTTCTCGAAAATCAGTTCATGTGGTTAATTGGAAAAAAAATGTGGAAATGTTAATGTGGCTTGGCGGAGTACTGAATTGAACGGTTAAAACTTTGTTTTGAAAGTAAATTATTGTTATCCGAAAGCTGACGTGATCAAAATGGTTCTTAGCTACGTTTCAACAAAATCGGTTCAGCCGTTTTTGAGATATTGAACTTTGAAATGAAAATATCGGGGGTTTTCAACTTTTACTAAGTTGTAGTTGAGTGAGGGACCCGTGTTCGTCTCTGGCTAACAACACAACTTCTGGAATCGCGTCAATAGGCAACGGTGTCTGCTTATCACCAGGCGGACCGTGTGCTTGTTGGCCACCGTGGTAGTATAAAAAAAGCGGCCAAGTGCGAGTCGGACTCGCACATGAAAGGTTCCGTAAAATAAATTGCGGTTTACTATTTATGACGTATTAAAAAAAAACTACTCACTAGATCTCGTTCAAACCAATTTTCGGTGGAAGTTTGTATGGTAATGTACATCATATATTTTTTTTAGTTTTATCATTCTCTTATTTTAGAAGTTACAGGGACGACGACGACACATTTTACCACTTTGGAAGTGTCTCTCGCGCAAACTATTCAGTTTAGAAAAAAAAAATATAAGAAACCTTCCTGCGTGTACAGTATAATAATGCGTTCAGGATGCTGTTGGGACTACCAAGGTGGTGTAGTGCCTCGCTCATGTTTGCGGAGGCCCGCACAGACAGTTTCCAGGCACTTATGCGAAAGAAAATCGCCTCGCTACTGAACAGGCTTAGAGGAAGCTCCAACAGCATCCTGGGGGTCATTGCTGACAAGTACGACTGCCCTATTTTAATATACTGGGTCAGCCAAGTGAAAGCAGTGGCTCAATTAAGAGTTAAGTAGAAATAAGTACCTACATTTATATGAGCATAACTACCCTAGATTAAGTTTTATACTAACATTATATGGATATTGGAAATCTAAAATAAAAATATGGTTTTTTTTTTTTTTTTATATAATTTTTGAATACCTATCCATAGATATACCCCACACGTATGGATTTGATGAAAAAAATTTTTTTGACTTTCAGTTCTGTGTATGAGGACCCCTAAAACTTAATGTTTTTTTAGATTTTTGTGTGAAAATCTTAATGCGGTTCACAGAATACTTCTACATACCAAGTTTCAACAGTATAGCTCTTATAGTTTCGGAAAAAAAGTGGCTGTGACATACGGACGGACAGACATGACGAATCTATAAGGGTTCCGTTTTTTGCCATTTAGCTACGGAACCCTATAAAGCAAACACGTTTAAGCCCGGATTGGATTTGTGCCAAGCGGGACTTATGTACCGGTATTCATAAAAAATGAAACAGCTTGCTCAGTTCGCGATATTTTTTCGGCACTCCAAAATTCTGTTTATGTAGGTACTGCCGCTGAACGAGTCGATGAGTCGGTCAAAAAACAAAAATATGAAATAAACAGCGAGATATCGGTATTTTTCTATTAAAAGAATACTGGAATCCTGGTGCCAAGATGATTTTATCATAGACTACGAATTTTTTTTTTTTTGGGCAAAGTGGTGTCATACTTACTAGCGGTGACATGGTATCGTCGGAATTCAAACTTACATCAAAAACATGTACGAGAAATGTACGAAATTGTACGCTAATTAAAAAAAAAACTATATATACTTACGAGAAAACTCTTTGTAAGAAATAATATCGCAACGACTGAATTAAGTATCGTGGCAAATTTTATTGCTTTTAACGTACAATTTCGTACATTTCTCGTACATTTTTTTGATGTGATTTTGAATTCCGTACGACACCATGTCACCGCTAGAAAGTATGACACGCAAAGTGATAAAGTTAAATCAGCTTTTTTTATTCGAATCATGTGTTGTGGCACAATCTAACTAGAGCACGGACGACCTCTGTCTGAGCAGACAATTTACGACGTCGAACAACCGACACGGATATCGAAGCCGCCACTTCGTCTCGCCAAAATAATCCAACGACCGTGAATAGGCGTAAATAATCTCCGCCAAAAACCATAAAGCTCGAACTATTTGTTAATCGAATGTCTGGTATATCATTCAAATTTGGTAGGTATATCATTTAAAGCAAACTCCGTAGCCTATGGACGCTTACGGATTCCAGAAGAACCACATGTGGTAATAAGTATTACTATTCTATTATTTTATTCTAGCATCGTTCCAGTTCCATCCTAAAGGAACCCAGGGTTTACTTGCTGCCTATATAATAACAAGTATTGGAGTTCCCACTAGTAAAGGTACTCAAGTCACTCGAATCGGCTTAACGGCTGCCATTATAGAGAACAACCTGGATCAATGTCTTAAGTTCCTTCCAAGTTGGTAACCGCAAGTGGCTAACGTTGAACACTTCCACTGCCAGGAACCCGCCTATCTACGTCGTAGGCGCTTTCTGCTGCTTAACGGGAAAGCCACGGGACCGGCTGCGCGAGCTTAGCGCGCATCAATTGGAAATGGATGAAAATTTTAGAAGTGCCTAATTTTTCTTTGGTTAGGAAGAACCTTCCTTAGCACCAGAAAATGAACCCGACTTTTCAGCTGCGTCAATTATTTTTGAAAAATATAAACAGTTTCCTCACTTAGGTTTTGGGTTTAGGACGGCGAATCGTCTCATATTACAAAAAAATAAATGCCATTGTGCTGGTACAGGTACGCGAATTATATACTTGTAAGTGTGTCAAGAAAAAGCCAAATGCCAGTGCCAGTAGTTACAGTAGCCGAGCGGTAAGGCACGCGACTTTCAATCTGAAGGTCGTGCGTTCGAGGGGGGCTCGTACTACTGGGTTTCCAATTTGATATTTAACAGTGGCTTTTTGGCGAAGGAAAAAATCGTGAGGAAACCGGTTTAATCCCAATAAGGTCTAGTTTTCCCTCTGGGTTGGAAGGGCAGATGGCAGTCACTTTCGTAAAACTAGTGCCTATGCCAAATCTCGGGATTAGGTGCGAAAGCGGACCCTGAGTTGAGCATTACCGGGAAAAACGCTAGGAGGATATACATAAGTGCCTACATAATCAATTCATGCGAATTACTAGCCTATTACTGTGACTGTTACTGTGTACTTACTTAATCAATCATTTTAGCATAGGCATATTCCAAATCTTGGGATTAGGCGCCAAAGTGGACCCGGGCTCATTTAGGGCACAACCGGGAATAACGCTGGAAGGTACAGTAATTAAGGGGCTCCACGCGCTTTTTGACTAGTTTTGATGAGTTTTGAGTTAATATTCCTCCGTCATTACAATAGATAATAATATATTTATGCCACAAACGTTAATCGGTTCTTCAATACTTTACCTACTTTTACAAGAGAATTTTTTGAAAAAAAATATATTTATTTTTCTATGATTTATTCAAACATGGTCCAAAAAAGCTCTGTTCTCGATATTAGTATTTTGTTTATGCACTTTTATAAATGACATTTACATGTAACTGTTCCTTTTTGACGTTTCTAACAACCCAAGAGAGTTTTTTTATTTTAACGCATTTTTACAAAAGATACGTCCAATAAACTGGTTTTTTGGCCTAAAACTGCTAAAGTTTAGTGCCATATATCTCAAAAACTATGAGTTTTGAAGTAAATGTGGGATACTATTTCGGTTAACCTCGTTGTTGTTAATACAGTAAGCCAAAAAAAACGGACGGTAACAGATCGAAGGTTATTTAATTGGGAGCTGTGAGCCCATTAAAACAGATCGTACATACTTCGTAACTAGATAGTAATCGAAATTCAACAAAAGTATGTCATCATAATTTCCCTTATAATAACAAAGGGGGTTACGGCATGAGAAAGGCTCAAAAATACTGGGTCATAGTGATAAATACCCTCAAAGATCGTGTCAGCCTACTTATGCAGAGATCTGAGTCGCCGTCGCGTCTCGCCGGCGCCAGAGCCAGCAGACTCCTTGGCACCGCCCGAAGGACGTCTGCCTTTCTAGACCAGGTGGGCAACGACCTATTTATTGGTTTTGGCTCGAAAGATTAAAAACTTTAAAACCATTTTTAACTTCTAAAATGGTTGCGCACAACTGCGTCCTGCGACTACAGCCACTATAACTAGTTGTTAGAATAAACTATGCCTGGTCAAAGCAAACTATATTGCTATACGCATACTGGTACATGCCGAATGGAATCGGCGTAATAATTACGTTGCCTGAAACTCACGACTGAATATAATTAATTATCATTCGTTCTTCTACTAATTAATTCACTGCTATGCTACGATCGTAGCGCTACGCCGTAGTCCGTAGCAGCTTAATCTCCATACGTAGCGATAATCCCCCGTAGCCGGCATACACAGATTTAGGTTCGCGTCTTTCCTGTGGCCATTGCCAAAGTTAACACATTCAGGAGCGCTACGAGCGCTTTTCGCTACATACGAGGTTTAAGCTGCTACGGACTACGGCGTAGCGCTACGAGATTAGCGTGGCCGTGAATGGGTAAGGGCTACAACATTTTTGGCTGGACTCTTCGCATAAACGGTGTCTCTTGGTGTCTGCTCTTTTTTATTTAATTATTATGCAACTAGCTGTTGCCCGCGACTTCGTCCGCGTAGAACTTATACTTAGAAAATATAATGCAAACAAACTTCTACTTACCATCTTAAGGGATGATTTCCGAGGCAAAAACTATTCTATATCCTTCGAAGGGTCTCAAATTATCTCTATACCAAATTTCATCTAGGTATATGGATTTTATCCAAACTATCACCCCCTATTTCATACCCTAAGGGAAAGATTTTCGGGATAAAAACTATCTAATATCATTCTTCGGGACTCAAACGACCTTTATACCAAATTTCATCTAAACGGGATTCATCCACATTTTCACCCCCATTTCACCTTAGGGAGTGATTTCCGGAATTAAAACTATCCTATGTCCTTTCCCAGGACTCAAGCTATCTCTATACCAAATTGTATTATAATGGGTTCCATCCAAATTTTTACCCCTAATTTCACCCCCTTAGGGGATGATTTCTGGGGTGATTTTTGAGGGTTGCCCAGAAATTACATCCAGATTTTCACCCCCCCCCTTTTCACCCCCTTAGGGGATGATTTCCGGGATAAAACCTATTATATGTCCTTCCCCGGGACTCAAACTATTTACATACCAAATTTCATCTAAATCGGTGCAGCGGTTTAAGTAGCTCCATACAAATTTCCACCCCCAATTTCAGGCCCTCAGATATAAAAACTACCCTTTCACACTTTCGCATTTATAATATTAATATGGAAGTATGGATTATTAGAATGGATAGTATGGGTTCTTTCCGCTTGTCTTCCAAATAGAGGTGTAGCTGTAGACTCACTTCAAAAGAAAGAAGAAACGAAAAACTCATTCAAATATCTCAAAAAATTACGAAGCTACAACCGTTTTAATGTCGCTTGTTAGAGTGAGAAAACGACCAGGGACCGTGACGTCACGATCCTCGAGCGTCATAGTAAAAAACAATCGTTTCATTATAAAGGTGCGTTTTGCGGAAAAGAGACGCAACAAACCACCTCTTCAAACTTTATACACTTATAACTTAGTGATTACCTATACGAGTATAGCCTCTTGCGTTGTTTTTTTCGAGATAATACAACATTATGATTATTTTGTTAAGTGTCTACATCCCTATTTTCGATAAGATAAGATAAAATAAGACTTCTTTATTGTCAGAACTGTGTACATGTAGTTGTTTTGGGTAAAATAAAGTCCAACAGCTTGTCCATTTCAGACGTACAATATTAAACTTACAGCTAGTCAAATATACTAAAACAATAACAACAATAGTATTTCCAAATAATTTTAACCATATTCACACATAAAATATTAATTTAGATCTATCCAACATCATTATTTTATTTTAAACCACGAACTTCGAAAATTCGAAAATATTCGGGTATCTCTATCTCTATCGCACTAACAAATGACAGGAATGCAGATATACGAACTTCGAGTTTCAAATACAAATACAAATTATTTATTGTTCGAATGTGAGTGGTTATAAAAATGGTGTTAGGGTTAGTATTTTGGTTACATCACAATCAGCCAGAGTTTGGCGTACAATATTTTGATTCTCAATATGCATGTCATTGAAATTATGTCCTTCCGTTTTCGTGGTTTGGCTGAATACGCAAAGAGCGCGCGCGCGTGCCATTCAAAAAAACCAAGTTTATATTCTTCGAATTTGTTGTTACAATTGAAGAAATTACGCCTTAATTCGACATTTGCGCATATAAGTTCGCATATCAAAATCGATTAATTTTATATTTGCTTTTGGTACATATGTGTCTCGTCAATGTATATCGTAGACGGGATTAAAATTATTAATAGGCGAAAGAAAGGCAAAGCAATTCCGCCATTTTGTCCGTAGTATTTCTTATTACTGTGATTTTGACGTTTCTTTTAGCTGACAGATGTGGCGGCGATATACTTTAAGAATAATAAATGAAAAATTAAATGAAGTCGTATATTACGGAAAAAAAATTAATTGTCGCAGTCGGATAAAAACTATCCTAAGTTGCAGCGGGAATAATAATGTACCAATATAAAATGTTTCATATTTTTCCGTCCATGGGATGCTGAGAACATTCGTACCACAGAAAGCTTAGTTTCAAACTGGCTGATTCTTTTTTTAATTTAGAGATTTATTATAAGTGGAGATAAAAACATTATTTATAAGCACGTGAGCTCTTAACTATTGACCACAGGAAAGACGAATTTTCTTTTAAACGTTTTGTATGGTTCAGCCCTCTGACGCATATGTGTCGTGCGTGATACTCGTGAATAGCGCTGAATGAGTTAAGAATGAAATCGATAACATTGTAAAGGAACGTGTACCTAGTGTACTTACGTAGAATTTAACAATGTTTATTATTTGTTGTCACCTAAAAATTATGTTACGCCAGAGTTTTTAATTTTTACGGACATTGCCACACAACATTATAGTGTTCTATGGGAGTGTTCTGGGGGCATTACCAAGCTACCGCTGCGACATGCTACGGCGTAGCCCTGCTGCACGCTGATCGAGAACCCATTCGAGCCCAAGCATCGCTACGTGTGCTACGCCGTAGCTTGTAGCAGCATTTTTCCGTCTTGCAGCGGAAATCACTCGTAGAGGAACGGCTTTTATGTATGTCATAGTCTCATAGGCCTTGATTTTTTATTTTTATTATTTATTACATTCCTCCTTGTTAAAGGATTACGATTTTGCGGCGCTTGCTGTGGAAACCTTGGGTCCTTGGTCGTTAGATATGAGGAATTTCATTAAGGCCTTGTCTTCGCGGCTGGTCCAAGCAACTGGAGACCTCAGAGCTGGCGCTTACCTCTCGCAACGTATTTCCATTGCGATTCAGAGAGGTAATGCTGCCAGCGTAATGGGGTCCATGCCGCAGTCTGACCTCTGTATTCTTTTTATAACTTCCCCTTTTTATGTTTTTTGTTTATAGTTATAACCTATTTTAATGTTTTTTGATAAGTAGAATATAATAGTCTCCTTTCATTTCATTAACACATGAAGTTTCATAAAATTAGTCTTAATTACCGGAATGACACATTATTTTCACACACCTACGTCTTCAACAGCGAACATAAGCTGGTCCGAATCTTTACATTTATAAAAGAAAATACATTTCGTTAAATCTAACACTGTCGTTAAACCCTATCGGGTTTGTATCGACACAGCAATTCGTGAACAGTGATTAGATTACGAATGGATATACGTTAGGGGTAAATCGCTCGATGTGAGGTTCTACATTTTAGAATTCACGTTAGAAATCAGAAGCTGAGCTCTAATTATTATGCAAATACCTGGAAACGTTCCAACCGCTCTAAACGGGCACCGGGCACAATGGGTGTTCAAGAATACGTTTTATTAAAACCGTCTTATTATCATTTTAAGTTTGTAAAGAACGGCTACAGCGGCACGGAAACTTTAACATCCTGGTTTCACAGATGCTTCCACCAGCATAATAACTTTAAAATAATAACCAGTAAGGTAAACGTCCTAGTATGTACGTAAACGTACTTTACACCTTCAATTTTAATATATTACAAACTAGCTTTTGCCCGTAACTCCGTCCACGTTGAACTCGTTTATATATATCATTGCTCCATACAAAATTTCACCCCCCCATTTCACCCCCTTAGGGGTTTCCGGTATAAAAACTAATCTTTGTGCTTCCCCAGGACTCAAACTATTTCTATACCAAATTTCATTTAAATCGGTTGAGCGGTTTAAGCGTGAAGAGGTAACAGACAGACAAACACAGTTTCTCGTTTATCATATTAGTATGGATGTGAACAGGTATCAATTATTGGAAAGAAGGAGTCAAACATTGAGGCATTTACCTTGCCACAGTACCTACATAAGTATTTGACATTTAAACATTTAAACTTCAAATGGTCATCGCTTATGCAAAAATGCATAGGAAATTACATTAACAAACTTACGTCAATGTTCATTTACAGATTTTTAAAAGAGAATATCTGAGTGATGTCTTGCAGATTGGCCAAATTTTTTCGACCGATCCTATTTCTATCAAGGATCCAACACTAGAAAAACAGTAAATTAAATCAATGCAAATGTTCAAAAGCAAGAATGGACGTCGGGTGACTAGGTACTTATCTTGTTTTCTAGACTAGAATAATCGAGTATTGATGAATATGATGATACTTATGTCCGATTTACCGTATACTTAGCAGAAAGGAATGTTTCGCGATATGTTTCCTCATTACATGATCGATTAACATGTGATCAAGGCATTAAGCGTGTCTAACGTTTGGACAACCCTACCTATTGTTACATTAAGGGATATAGGTTCCTACTTCATTTCTTTTACGAGTAGGTATATTGTGCCCGTGATTGTTACCCCAGACACGCGCGGTGGCTGCAACGGGTTCTTATTAATTTAAGTTTCGAACAGCCACGGCTGCAGCGATACTTTTTAATTCTGTTTTATAGCTGCCCGCGCGGCTTCGTCCGGGTATTACAAAGTACCCAAAGAGCTACAGAGATGAAATGCAGCCTAATATGTCCGTGTATGATCATCCTCACAAGGGGCTTAGGTACAATACGATTAAAATCAGTTAACGATTCTGATGTTAGCTACTAGTAGCGCCGCAAAGGTGTCAGAGGGGTCGGACGGGTAGTCGCCTAACTTCAGTCGAGGCTAACTTCAGACACGCATACGTTTGTGCCACGTACTGAAACACATTTGTACCGTGTCGCATTAAACGTCATGTTAAACTGCCATATGAAGTTGTCAAACGACTAAGTCGAGTGAAAACGACAAACTATACTTAGGTGTTCAGCAACTTATTAGGCCGACTGTACTTTCGAGTATAAATTACTTACTTTCTATAGTAAATACATGATAATTAACATAAGCTAAATTAAATTAAAACTACGTTAAATCTAAAAAAAGCCCTCGAGGCATTGTACCGAGGATGCTGGCGGCATTTCCTCGTTGAATTGCAATGCTGATGCGTTGCGCAAGAAAGCCGCCAGCTCTTCGGTCACCAGTTACATCAACCAGACGTTTCGCGATTTCCGCAAATAACTTATGTGCACTGGGACCCCACGGACCGAGGGTCTCGACGCCAAAGGGTACAAAGTTGTACTCTCTGCCGAGGCCACTATAAAGGCCATTACTTACTTAGCTGGACTTATTTAGTTGGTAGCAGTTTCTGATGATTTGAAGAACAGACGTCCAAAAATGTTAACGGGGTCTCGAAAAAAGGTCTCTACAAAGTATACGCAGATACTTTTCAGATGTGTTGACTGAAGTCTGTTTGTCTGTACCGTTTTTTGTAGGTTAGTATGCTCAACACTCAAATCTCCGAAAATATAATTCTCCACTTCATCCACATAATATTACTTTTTCTAAACGGGACTCAATCACGTATAATTAAATTTATCTCAACCAAGGACCAAGAATTTGTGACCAACGATGCTGTGACACATCCGAAACGTCGAGTAACATCAAATAGGTAAAATCAATTTAATTACCTAGTCCAATCGTGACAGTTCAATGTAGAAAACTTCATACAGCACTTAGTAATCTTGATTTAAGTGTCGTCTTTAAGAATTTAGTACCTATGTAGAAGATTTTTGGCTACCCATATGGACATTTATTAGGGTAAAGGGTCCGATGTTCGAATATAATATCGTTAGAACAAGCCTGGCCGGCTAATATCAGAACGCGCCCTCGGCACCGAACTTTGTGGCGCTGGTTTCATAAGCCCGCAACACGTGTGTGACGTTTATTGGTGTTGCTATCATTCCGCGCTGAGGCTTTGATTAATGACCGAGTGCAAGTAGAAATGTAGGGGACAGAGAAATAATGTCATCGGAGAATCCATTTAGAAGAAATAGTAGATGTAGAGAAACTCAGCCTTACCTACTGAAATTGACTTTAGCACATTCAGTGTCAGCATTTGCCATAAATGTAACGTTTCCCATACCATCCATTTTATCCCGTTTTCCATTAGTTTCCGTTCCCTGATTCGTTTTTTCAGAAACTGTCTACGTTTCAGGATTTTTATAATAGAACCTCAACTACAGGGTTTATGTAATTTGTCCTGAAAATGTTACGGTTTCAGAGATAATCTCTTTTATGCGGATTCCTTACTCTACCTTTTACCGCTTCGTTCTAAAGTCTACAAACAGCTACCACTTGTGCAAGTAGTTACCGTGTAAACTTACCTTTATTCGGCGAATTCAAAAACTTGTAACACTAATAATAAGCACGGACACGGAATTCTTATACCTCGTTTAAAGAGTCGCGTGCGGCACTTATCGATTCCATACTTCTGTGCAGCCCTGCTATTCTGTAGCTCGTTTTAAGCTCACTTCAACACTCACCTACAAATATATATTGACGCCGCGATTCGAAGTAACTAAGCGTAGGTAGAGGTCTAGTTTCTTTAGGTGTGACGGGTGGAGTGAGGCGAATGAGCGTGTAAAGAATAACAGCCCATGGGAGGGTAAGGACCTAAGCTGCCTCACCAGTGAGCACAAGTCGTAAGTGACGATAAAACTAGTAAGAAATCGCCAATTCGCCACTTTACTATGACAATAGTGAGTTACTGTTAGTGCTACTTCCGATTGCGCAATGCGCGACTGAAAGTTTGGTAGGTTTTCAAGTCAAGCATTCCTGCATTTTACGACAATGTAGGTATGTGACTATAATTACTTGGGTTTGTAGAATGTGAACCATGTACATATTTAGGATTTCATTGTATTACTAGCTCCCCGCGCGGCTTCGGCCCTGTGCACAGAACCCAGGCAAACCCGCGGGATAAAAACCTATAGCCATCCAGAAAGTCCATTCTACATACAGGGGAAAGAATATTTGAAATAGGATAAGCTGTTCCGGAGATTGTTACATACAAACTTATAAACTTACAAAACTATTTACAATCTGAAAGAGTTTCCCTCTTTATTCAACGAGGAAGCGAAACGAATGAAGTACTATGCTTCAGCTTGGACCGAAAATCCCAGATGTCCCGCGTTCCCGCTGTTCTCCTCTAGAGGTCGCATTTCTCAACCGATTTTCGGGAAATTTTGTGTGCAGGCTCATTAATTACAATTTTTTGTCAAGCAACTTTATCGAATTAAAAAAAAATGCTTTGCCTTTCCGCAAAACGAATGGTCCATATCCAATCCAATAATATGTAGGTACATACCCTAAGTTCCGAAAAACTCCAATGAGTACGGCACAAGCAGAGTTTTTATTTTACGTACAGAAATGTTTTCAAGTTTTTAGTATTTAAACCATTAATAAGTTCATGGAAACCGTTGGCCGGTCTCATTCGTTTTAAGACGTCTAGACAGGATGTCTCAGTGATGAGGGTTCAAATTCAGCCAAGCTTACGTGGTACGGTGGTAACCGTTTCTTAAAGATTATTCCCGCAGTAAATCAGATAAATCTTACTTGTTCAATCCATCAATATTTTTGACGCGAACCAGAGCACTAATGGCTTTTGAAGTGATCCGATGATACGAGCTATTCTGATCTCTCAAATGACGTGATATTATAGAGGTAATGTTAGCTTTCCGTTTGTTAAGTGATACTGCAATTATTTCGTAGTTTATTTTTTTATCTAATTATTTTCGTATAAAATTGTATTAGAAAGAAAGAAGAAAGAAAGAAAAACGCGACAAACAAACTGTAGACACATACGCACCCACACATTTACCACGAAATAGTCACAACTCAGCGTATTAGACATATACCTTCATAGTACTATGGATAATTTACTTTAAAAACAAAGTTTAAACCGACTTCAATACAGTACTTCGCCAAGCCACATAGGTACATGAACATTTCCACATTTCCTTTCCAATTTACCACATGCACTGCTTTCCGAGGGCAAATGCGTTGATTATTACAGAAAAAACCCAAGTCGCTATCTGTGGGCTGATAATATTTGAGGAGTTCCGTCGATTCCTAAAGGATCTCATGAGTTGCTAACTTGCTACTTCAACAGAATCATGTCAGAATCTTTGACGAACTTTACATCTTTGAGGAGTTCCATAAGTCATCTGTGATCTTAATCATCAGTTCCACTTCACCAAAATTGCGATTTCCGAAGGTAAAGACACGAGTTATAATAGAAAATACCGAAATCACTACATGCGTGCCTATAAAATTTGAGGGTTGCCCTCAATGTCCCCGGGATCCCATCATCAGATCCTGATTTGGTGAAAATTTGACCACCTCGGGAGTATACTCTTTCGAATAAAAAAGAATTTTGAAAATCGGTCCACAATTGAAGGAGAAATCGGCGAACATACATAAAAAAAAAATACATACAGTGGAACATATAACCTCCTCCTTTTTTGAAGTCGGTTAAAAAGTGAAAAGTACTAAGGTAATAATAGGTACAAACATTGTATTTAAACAAATATTTAATGCGACTAACGAACAAAATTTTGGAGCATTGCTTGCCAACCCACTGTGTACATAATTGAACAGATTAAATTGATCGCGTGCCTCTATTTTAAAAGGTTTCTAAGAACTGTGAAGTTTCTTGCTTTTCTACATACCTACTTACTGAATTTAAATTGTAGGTATAAAAAAAACTATCCAGCCTCAGAAGATTTTCGGATCTACAACTTACATTACCTTACTGACACATTACATTGCCTACATTACCTGCTTGGTTGGTGAATACTGTAAATATCGACACTTGGTGTGATTGTTAGTGATAGTAGGACCGACGATAACTCGGATTACAGTTACGTTACACATAGAGCTGTATTTATTGTATATCGATTTCGAATCAATACCCTATCCCATAAATTATATGTTACATGTCCCAAATTTAATGGTTACAGTACCGAGGCGTGATTGGAATTGAAGACAAGTGATGATATCGATTGATTACGTAAATAATATTAAGGTTGATTTGGAGGCCAAGGCTACACTAAATACATTTGGATTGATTTCAAAGAATTGGCGCCCAACATGGGGCGATTCTGGTTTTCAATTATTTTATCTAAATATGTAGGTACTCAAATAAGTAGGTATTACTTAAATTGCATCTTAATATAGAGCGGAATGCATTTTTAAAGTAAGTACTTAAGGATATTTTTTTTATCAAACGCGCTTGCCACAACAAATACTCATACTTATGGTTCACTAATGTTTCCCAACTTACGTTTGGCAACCTGATTCATTTCGCATCTTTTCATTTCCCAACCTCTTAATATTTCTGAAACTGTTAAATATTTCAGGATTTTTATAAACTAACCTAACCTAACCTATAGTGGTGCAAGATAAGCATGATATAGTGTTATTCGCAGACGACACGTCGCTTATTTTCAAGGTAGACAGGAAAGAGAAAAGCTTCGATAATATCAATGATGCGCTCAACACTGTTGTGAAATGGTTTACAGCAAATAATTTACTGTTAAATTCCAAGAAAACAAAGTGTATTCGATTCACTTTACCTAATGTCAAGCACGTAAACAATATCAGGATCAAATTAAAGGGCGATGAACTGGAATTTGAAGATAGAACAGTGTTTTTAGGCATCACCTTGGACTCAAAACTACAATGGCATGCGCATATTGACACCCTAGCCGGCAAACTTGATTCTGCAGCCTATGCAGTAAGGCGTATAAGACAGTTAACAAACGTTGAGACGGCCAGGCTGGTGTACTACAGTTACTTCCACAGTTTTATGTCCTACGGAATCCTGTTGTAGGGAAAAGCGGCTGACATCCAGACCATCTTCGTGCTACAGAAACGAGCTGTACGCTCCATCTACGAACTAAAAGCCCGAAATTCTCTCAGGGACAAATTTAAGGAGGCAAATATTCTTACTGTAGGCCACATAGGTACATGCCAATACATTCTTGAGAATATTATGTATGTGCGGAAAAACCTTCAGGACTTCAAACTCAACAGTGATATCCACGACTACAACACCAAGTAAACACAAGATCGCAGTGCAGTACAGTCGTCTTAGCAGGGTTAGCACGTCGTTTGTGGGGAACTGTATACGTTTTTACAATAAAATACCTACCGAAATTGTTAATTTGCCGTTCAGTAAATTTAAGTCTCATATTAAAAATTATTTGCCAAGCAAGGCGTATTATAATGTCAACGATTTCATAAACGACAAAAATGCCTTTAAGTCAGTAGTAGTCAAATTATATTAGAACTAGCTGTTGCCCGCGACTTCGTCCGCGTAGAACATGTTATCGTCTAAATGTTTGTTCAAATAATGAATTAAAAAAAAAACATTGAAATTAGTTTTTTGTCTTTTAGTAAACAGTCTAAAACCGAAGTTACAAATCTCTTACCTTCAAAATGTCTTGCTCTCTATACAAACTTAGAACCCTCTTTCAATCCTCATAGTATAAGTCTGAAACCGTAGTTACAATTTTTTTACTTTAAAAATGTCTTGCTCTCTACATAAACTTCGAACCCCCTTTTAACCTTCTTAGGCAATAAATTAAAAAAAAACGCTGAAATAAGTTTTGTGATCTTTTAGCAAACAGTCTACAACCGAAGTTACAAACCCTTACATTAAAAATTACTTGCTCTCCATACAAACTTGGAATCCCCTTTAGAGGTTGAATTAAAAAAAAACGCTGAAATAAGTTTTGTAGTCTTTTGAAAAACAGGCTAGGATCGAAGTTACAAATCTCATACTTTAAATTTTTCTGACTCTCCATACCAACTTTGAACCCTCTATTAACGCTTCTCAAGGAAAAATTAAGAAGAAGAGTTTATTTTGTTGTAATTAGCATTTTTTCTACAAACTATCAAGTATCTAAGCTAAATAAAAGTGTTTCCCATACGAATCTTGCACCCTTTTTAACCCCTTAAGGGGTGGAATTTTCCAAAATGCTGAAAGTACTTTATTTGTAAGCTTTCTACAAAGTTTCTATCTCAAAAAAGAGTTTCCCTCATACAAACTTTGCAACCCTTAGTAACCCCCTCAGGGGTGGAATTTATCAACACGCTGAAAGTACTTTATTTTTATTCTAATAAGTAAGCTTTCTACAAAATTTTAAGTCTCTAGCTAAAAAAACATGTTACCTCCATACAAATGTTGCACCCTCTTTTAACCCCCTTAGGGGCGGAATTTTCTAAACCGCTGAAAGTATTTTTTTTTATTTCAATTAGTCATCTTTCTACAAACTTTTAAGCTTCTATCTCAAAAAATGTTTCCCTGGTACAAACTTAGAAACTTTTTTTAACCCCCTTAGGGGTGGATTTTTTTCAAAACGCTGAAAGTGCTTTTTTTATTTCAAAAAGTAATCTTTCTACAACTTTTAAGCTTTCATCTCAAAAAAGAGTTTCCCTCATACAAACTTTGCAACCATTTTTAACCCCTTAGGAGTGGAATTTTCCAAAACGCTGAAAGTACTTTAATTTTATTCTAGTTAGTAAGCTTTCCACAAAGGTTTAAGTCTCTAGCTAAAAAAACATGTTTCCTCCATACAAATGTTGCACACCCTTTTAACCCCCTTAGGAGTGGAGCTTTCTAAAATTGAATTTTTCAAAACGCTGAAAGTACTTTAATAATATTCTAATAAGTTAGCTATTTACAAAGTTTTAAGTCTCTTGCTAAAAATAAACGTTGTTTCCATAAAAAATGTTGCACCCCCTTTTAACCCCCTTAGGGGTGGAATTTTCTAAAACGCTTTCAGCGCAAGATGACTTATTTCAATAAGTCATCTTTCTACAAACTTTTAAGCTTCTATCTCAAAAAAAGTTTCCCTGGTACAGACTTTGAAACTTTTTTTAACCTCCTTAAGGCAACGTGAGCTCCGAAAACGGATTTTCAAAAAATCGTAGCTTTTGTTTGGATTATAATACGGCTGCCTTAAATTTAATTAGCAATCTTAAGGCCTTTTTCGAGGGAAATCAGCTATTCGAATCCTGAGTTTTTGACTTTCGCTCAATAGAAAAAATCACGAACATAGGTCTAAAATACACTTAAAGAAATTCTAACAAATTAGGCACAACAGCTAAACATATTACAATTGGTTCTTAAAATCGGCAATGTCATGTTTGAGGGAAATCAGCTATTACTTTTTTATTTATTAAAACGCACAAAGAAATAAAATTAAAAAACATGATATCCGCGCTTCCAAACACGCACTTCCATCTGGCTCACGCTTATGCTCAGTGAGAGGGAGAGAAGACCACGAACCTACGTCCCCTCAGGGGTGGATTTTTTTCAAAACGCTGAAAGTGCTTTTTTTGTATTTCAATAAGTAATTTTTCTACAAACTTTTAAGCTTCTATCTCAAAAAAGAGTTTCCCTCATACAAACTTTGCAACCCTATTTAACCCCTTAGGGGTGGAATTTTCCAAAACGCTGGAAGTACTTTATTGTTATTCTAATAAGTAAGCTTTCTAAAAAAGGTTTAAGTCTCTAGCTAAAAAAACATGTTTCCTCAATACAAATGTTGCACCCCCTTTTAACCCCCTTAGGGGTGGAATTTTCTAAAACGCTGAATGTAATTTTTTTTGTATTTCAATAAGTAATTTTTCTACAAACTTTTAATCTTTTATCTCAAAAAAGAGTTTCCCTCATACAAACTTTGCAACCCTATTTAACCCCTTAGGGGTGGAATTTTCCAAAACGCTGGAAGTACTTTATTGTTATTCTAATAAGTAAGCTTTCTAAAAAAGGTTTAAGTCTCTAGCTAAAAAAACATGTTTCCTCAATACAAATGTTGCACCCCCTTTTAACCCCCTTAGGGGTGGAATTTTCTAAAACGCTGAATGTTATTTTTTTTGTATTTCAATAAGTAACCTTCTACAAACTTTTAAGCTTCTATCTCAAAAAAGAGTTTCCCTGATACAAACTTTGCAACCCTATTTAACCCCTTAGGGGTGGAATTTTCCAAAACGCTGGAAGTCCTTTATTTTTATTCTAATAAGTAAGCTTTCTAAAAAAGGTTTAAGTCTCTAGCTAAAAAAACATGTTTCCTCAATACAAATGATGCACCCCCTTTTAACCCCCTTAGGGGTGGAATTTTCTAAAACGCTGAATGTTATTTTTTTTGTATTTCAATAAGTAATCTTTCTACAAACTTTTAAGCTTCTATCTCAAAAAAGAGTTTCCCTCATACAAAACTGCAACCCTTTTTAGCCCCCTTAGGAGTGGAATTTTCCAAAACGCTGAAAGAACTTTATTTGTATTCTAATAAGTAATCTTTCCACAAAGTTTTAAGACTCTAGCTCAAAAAATAAAGTTTCCTCCATACAAACTTTGCACCCATATTTAACCCCTTAGGGGTTGAATTTTCCAAAACGCCGAAAGTACTTTATTTTTATTCCAATAAGTAAGCTTTCTACAATGTTTGAATTCTCTAGCTAAAAAAAAATATTTCCTCCATACAAATGTTGCACCCCCTTTTAACCCTCTTTGGGGTGGAATTTTCTTAAACGCTGAAAGTAGTTTTTTTTGTATTTCAATAAGTAATCTTTCTACAAACTTTTAAGCTTCTATCTCAAAAAAGAGTTTCCCCATACAAATTTTGCAACCCTTTTTAGCCCCCTTTAGGGGTGGAATTTACCAAAACGCTGAAAGTACTTTATTTGTATTTTATAAAGTAATCTTTCCACAAAGTTTGAAGACTCCAGCTCAAAAAATAAAGTTTCCTCCATACAAACTTTGCACCCCTATTTAACCCCTTTAGGGGTGGAATTTCCAAAAATCCCTTCTTGTCCGTCGCCTACGTTATAAAAGGTAGTATGGGTGTAAATTTCAAGTTTCTAGTTCCAGTAGTTTCGGCTGTGCGTTGATGATCTGTCAGGAAGTCTTATTTTATATATATAGATAGATAATGAAAATACAAAAATAACGTATTTTTGAAAAGTTGTAGAACTAAAGTAGTTCCGTTTCAGGAGCATAATCGACATTTGAATTTAAAGCCCCAAAGTCAGAGACACGCTGTATACAAATTATGACTTATCACAGAACAAAAATATATGGAGTAGCTATTACTTTTTAAGTTTAATAAATCGTGTTGTTTTAAATTAAAGCTTTCCACGAAATCCTCTACGACGTGCAAAATGGGACGCAATATTAGCACGAGATAGGCGTGATCAACTGTTCATGTCAAATAAGTCGTATGTTGTGTGTATGACCCACTTTCGCACCACAGACGTATATACCACAAACAAAGGCTTTAGTAGACTGACTAAATCTGCAATACCTGTCTTGAATGTAAGTACTTAAATGTCACACAATAGTTTTCATATTAGTAATCTCAAAAGATACAAACGATCATCAAAGCTTGATTTTACAATCATTTAAAAAAATGTGTTTAAAGTGAGCCCTTTATGTTTCTTATCTAAAGAAAAGGGCGAGAAAAATTAAGTATTAGATAATGTTTATTAGGCTGGTAATGTTTTTTTTATAATAATTGTAAACACTTGCACTCATTTTATAAGAGAACTTGCTAATTACATTAATTCTTAGTGCATCAAAATGTCCTAGGAGAAGTCGCATTTATAAACGGAGAAGGTTAAAAGGGGGTTCGACGTTTGTATAGAGAGCAAGGCATTTTTAAAGTAAGATATTTGTAACTACGGTTTCGGACTGTTTACTATGAGCGTTCAAAGGGGGTTCTAAGTTTGTATAAAGAGCTAGACATTTCGAAAGTAAGAGATTTGTAACTTCGGTCTTAGACTGTTTACTACAAAACTAATTTCAATGGTTTTTTTTAATCATTCCATATACAAACATTTAGACGATAACATGTTCTACGCGGATGAAGTCGCGGGCAACAGCTAGTACAATATAAAAATGAGAAAAGCGACTCCATTCGTCCTATGTTTCGTTTTTGTCGTAAATATTATGATAATGGCGATTTCACTAAAAAGTTTTAAATATGTTGAAACGTTAGCTTGTTGAGTATATTATGTGTGTTGATAAATTATTAAAAATTAAACAGATTCTCTTTGCGGATTTCTAAAGTCACGTGTTTGATTTATGCTGTCAACATATTATTAGTACTATAAGAAACAAGTTAAACAAAAAATATCCACGATTATGAAGTAATTCATATGTTTTCTTACTTAAGTTTTAATATGAACGTTATCTCTTGCAGAATAAGGCCGTCATTGCTTTGTGCCTCAACGACCGACCGTGCTATCGCGAGTCGCAGGCATTCGATGCCGAAACGCACTGACAACGGTGGCGAAGCGGCGCGGGTAGGCGGTACTTGTAATGTTCGAGCTAATATGAAAGGATCCGAAATTTTTTTTCCCGGCCGGTATATTGAGCTTTTTTTTGCATGAATGTTTAAGGTAAAAAATAGCGATGTTAGCATGTATATGAATACAGCTGTCAATGCCATAGTGGGACGGTTTATAACAACATTTTCATGCGGGATTGTGTATCTTGTATATATTAAATCAATGCTGTAACGTCATAAATAGTTAGTATAAGCCGTTCGCTACTCGTTAGCGATGTCTGATTTTGACTATTATTTTCCTTTTTACAAGCTTTCTATTAACTTGCAATGTACCTATGTACTACCTAACTATGTAGGTATGTAGGTAACTATGTTTGTTCGGGCGGAATCTTGCATCTCAATTTTGAAGCGGTATTTCTTCATTCGATTGAGCTGAAATTATGGGTAAAGGTATAGTTTGAGTGACAATTGAATATTATGGTCCCATCGAGCTGATCTGATGATGGAGACAGAAGGTGGCCATGGGAATTCAGTACTTAACCGACGTAACCCCCTTTGAGTTTGGGCTCGTTAGAATCGTCTCAATGAGCAGAGAGGACATACCGGACCAAATCCGTAGCTGGCCGCATGCAATGCAGGCCAAACGGGGGAAAAAAAAGTCTCAATGAGTAGTTGATGACGGTATACAGAAAAGTACAGTCGGCAATAAAAGCTTGTACCAAAAATGTAAATTTAGACAGAAACTTATTGTTATGCTCTATTTGAAGTTGGTAACAGACAGACATTTTGATACTCTCCAAAAACTCGTTTGAATGGCATCATGAAACAAATAGGAAAGTAACCAATTTACTCTGAACGAGAACGAGGGGAGAATGATCCCGCAACGGCTGTTCAAGTATCAACTTATCCAAATCCGATATTTCTGCTCGACTGCGTCCATTTGCGTCGCTTCGAGTTATTTATCTCCGCTGGATGTGTCGATTTAAACATGTCCCCCGTTTCTTGGCCTCATCAATCTTGTCGTATAAACACGTCGACACCAGCCCCTTTTTTAAAGATGTCCTCAATCGACATCTAAATATGATGTATTATGGATTAAGCTTACGCCGATTTATTATAAAAGTTTATATATGGGTATTGCCCGCGACTTTATCCGTGTAGAACACAAATATCAAGCCCCAATACACTCCCCTTTGGACCCACAAGGTTTTCAGGATCGAAAATATCCTCTAAAACGTGTTGTCCCAAGGAAACATTCCTTATGTTAAATCAAGTTACTCTCTATAAGAGACAGGTATTCTAATCCACTCTAATTTGAAGATATTCGGTAATTTCTGTATTTCGTTGTAATTTTATATAACTACAAGAGTGTAAAATTTTAATTTCATACTTAGTTTAAGTAGGTACTTCAATTTACTCATTTGAGGGCAAGTAGGTAAGTGAGAATTTAAACCTTGTTTAAAAATCTTAATTTAACTTATCCTTGAATGTCAGTCTAGAGGTTGTTTGGTTGACTTAATTATAAATATATCTGATACAGACCTTATATCGAATGTAATTGATAATATTTTACAATTTTGGATTTTGTTAGTTTTCATTTTTAGTGACATTTAGTTGGTTAACCGTTTAGGTACTAATTGGTTAAAATCTGCATTTTTTTAATGCTTATTGTGTAAGATTATTAATATTATATTGTAGAATACCACTTGACATGTAAAAGTGCCCTCGTGGCCTATTCGCAGAATAAATAATTGATTTTGATAGGGTTCTACACGATGGCCATGAAATAAATCCTGAAATATTTACAGTTTCATAGTTTGGGAAATGAAAAGTTGCGAAATGAATCAGTTTGCCAAATGTTAGTTGCGAAAAGAAGGTGTTCCCATACGTATACCTACACAGCCACAGAAAATATATAAAATTAACGGTCTTAAATGACGGGAAATCAGTGTGAAACTGTCAATTTCAAAACTACGTGTACCGTAAAATGGGGTGAGTAGGAATTGAGGGGGCAGATGGGAAGCGAATATTTTCAGTTGCTACTTTGATTTTCTGACGCAGGTTGCCCTAAAAGTAATTTTATTATATCTTTAAACATATTTTCTTATCTTAGTAGAGTAGCCAAATTAAAAAAAAACATTAAAATAAGTTTCTATCACAAATTTAATTTTTGGTACAAGCTTTTATTGCCGACTGTATTTTCTGCATACCATCATCAACTACTCATTGCAACGATTCTAACGAGCCCAAACTCGATGGGGTTGTGTCGTTTTATTGAGGAGGCCACCTTCCAGCTCCAGCATCAGATTAGCTCCATATCATCATAATATTGCACTGTCGTGCAATATACGTATGCATGCAAATTTTCAGCTCAATCGGAAACCGAGAAGTGGGTCAAATTTAACTTGCAAGATTTGATTACAGACAGACAGACAGACAACGGGACAGGTGAAATAAATAAAAGCTTGTAAAAAAGTAGAGTCTCTAGAAGTGAGAGGTGAAAGATATGTGGCCTGGAGTGGAACCACCATTGTGGGGAGCGAACATGCGGAAGAGGAGCGATAAATATGAGCGGAAAGTGGGGTGGAACGGGGATCGAGGCAAGTTAATCCGAAATTCACAACCCGATAGCTTTTCCCCATACATTTTTCCAGCTCACCCCATTGCTATCACCTCTAACGCCACTACGGGGTGAGGTGGGATTTCCTACTATTTTTGTGTTTATCGTTAAAATTATGAAATTAAACGACAGATAATCATTAAAAAACTAAAATCCATACGGCCGGAACATTGTTTATGTATAAAAATCAACATGTAAAAATACATTTTTATCGAGATTTGAATGTCTATTTTGACCCAACTCACCCCATTTTACGGTATATAGTTTGATGTGTCCAACGCAAGTAATGACATCCATTATGGGGTGGTGATTGGTCAGAATCTACCTCCGTGTGGTCCACCCCGGGCAACGGCTTCACTTCGAAGACGGCTGAAAGATTCCGACTGTTCCTGGCAAGCTGAACCTGCTCCATCAGAGCCTCTCAGCTAATCTTGTGTTTTAAATTGAAACATCCATTATTATAGACCTAGAAATGGCTTATTTGGGCTGAATAAAGAACTCTACGTCGGTGTGGAATGCAATTACATGAAGCTGGAATGCCTTGGAGCTCATGTCTACATATATTCACATGCTTCACAGGCGCGACGCGGTTGAATGTCTATGTTGTATGTTAGGTACATACAACATGTATGTACCTAACAGCTGTATGGCCATCTAACTGATCTAACCCAGTTAAGGCAGCATTAGGGTGAATAAAATAGTTTCCTCATGCGAAATGATGTTATACCTAAATCATGAAATTATTACTTTTACTTTTTAAGTATAAATTACAAAATCTCTTAAAAAGATATCTTAAACGTTTATAAAAAAAAAAAAATTAATCGACCAAGAGTGAAAAAGTTAGAAATAGGATTATTTAGCTTCAATCTAAAAGAAAGTGTGCGCGCGTACGCATTATTTAACGACCAAAAGAGCAATACCCATATAAACTATAAAGCTGTAACGCATTGATTTAATATATAAAGATACACAGTCAGTAGGAAAAAATGGCAAGTCAAAACTACTGCCAAATCAACTTGGGCAGTAGTTTGGCTAGTAGTCTTATTCCGACCACAGACAGTGGCAGTTGTCAATCATGACGAAATGTGCAGTGAAAAACTGCAAAAATAATGACCGAAAAACAAATAAAAAGAATGGAAGGTCTTATTTTACGTAGGTTCTATTTGTTTATAAACAGATTCTAGTTAAAATTATAATGCTTTCATGATTTTTAGGAATTTATTTAGTATACAGTGTGTCTCTGACGTTGGGGCTTTAAATGCAAATATCGATTATGGTTCTGAAACTGAACCACTTTTGTTCCGCAAGTTTGTAAAATAACTATCATTTATATAATTTGTTAGTGTTTGAACTTTAACTGTACCATCAGTGTATTGCAAACACGTCCTCATTATTTGACATCCATGACACTGACAAGTATGAAAACTAACTAATGGATAATGTACATTAAAAATATAATTTAATTTATATGGAATAATGAAAATACAAAAATAACGTATTTTTGAAAAGTTGTAGAACTAAAGTAGTTCCGTTTCAGGAGCATAATCGACATTTGAATTTAAAGCCCCAAAGTCAGAGACACGCTGTATACAAATTATGACTTATCACAGAACAAAAATATATGGAGTAGCTATTACTTTTTAAGTTTAATAAATCGTGTTGTTTTAAATTAAAGCTTTCCACGAAATCCTCTACGACGTGCAAAATGGGACGCAATATTAGCACGAGATAGGCGTGATCAACTGTTCATGTCAAATAAGTCGTATGTTGTGTGTATGACCCACTTTCGCACCACAGACGTATATACCACAAACAAAGGCTTTAGTAGACTGACTAAATCTGCAATACCTGTCTTGAATGTAAGTACTTAAATGTCACACAATAGTTTTCATATTAGTAATCTCAAAAGATACAAACGATCATCAAAGCTTGATTTTACAATCATTTAAAAAAATGTGTTTAAAGTGAGCCCTTTATGTTTCTTATCTAAAGAAAAGGGCGAGAAAAATTAAGTATTAGATAATGTTTATTAGGCTGGTAATGTTTTTTTTATAATAATTGTAAACACTTGCACTCATTTTATAAGAGAACTTGCTAATTACATTAATTCTTAGTGCATCAAAATGTCCTAGGAGAAGTCGCATTTATAAACGGAGAAGGTTAAAAGGGGGTTCGACGTTTGTATAGAGAGCAAGGCATTTTTAAAGTAAGATATTTGTAACTACGGTTTCGGACTGTTTACTATGAGCGTTCAAAGGGGGTTCTAAGTTTGTATAAAGAGCTAGACATTTCGAAAGTAAGAGATTTGTAACTTCGGTTTTAGACTGTTTACTACAAAACTAATTTCAATGGTTTTTTTTAATCATTCCATATACAAACATTTAGACGAT
Source organism: Epinotia brunnichana (assembly GCA_963854355.1). Classification (NCBI taxonomy): domain Eukaryota; kingdom Metazoa; phylum Arthropoda; class Insecta; order Lepidoptera; family Tortricidae; genus Epinotia; species Epinotia brunnichana. Next base: position 17,632,299 of record OY977954.1, read on the forward strand.
AACATGTTCTACGCGGATGAAGTCGCGGGCAACAGCTAGTACAATATAAAAATGAGAAAAGCGACTCCATTCGTCCTATGTTTCGTTTTTGTCGTAAATATTATGATAATGGCGATTTCACTAAAAAGTTTTAAATATGTTGAAACGTTAGCTTGTTGAGTATATTATGTGTGTTGATAAATTATTAAAAATTAAACAGATTCTCTTTGCGGATTTCTAAAGTCACGTGTTTGATTTATGCTGTCAACATATTATTAGTACTATAAGAAACAAGTTAAACAAAAAATATCCACGATTATGAAGTAATTCATATGTTTTGTTACTTAAGTTTTAATATGAACGTTATCTCTTGCAGAATAAGGCCGTCATTGCTTTGTGCCTCAACGACCGACCGTGCTATCGCGAGTCGCAGGCATTCGAGGCCGAAACGCACTGACAACGGTGGCGAAGCGGCGCGGGTAGGCGGTACTTGTAATGTTCGAGCTAATATGAAAGGATCCGAAAATTTTTTTCCCGGCCGGTATATTGAGCTTTTTTTTGCATGAATGTTTAAGGTAAAAAATAGCGATGTTAGCATGTATATGAATACAGCTGTCAATGCCATAGTGGGACGGTTTATAACAACATTTTCATGCGGGATTGTGTATCTTGTATATATTAAATCAATGCTGTAACGTCATAAATAGTTAGTATAAGCCGTTCGCTACTCGTTAGCGATGTCTGATTTTGACTATTATTTTCCTTTTTACAAGCTTTCTATTAACTTGCAATGTACCTATGTACTACCTAACTATGTAGGTATGTAGGTAACTATGTTTGTTCGGGCGGAATCTTGCATCTCAATTTTGAAGCGGTATTTCTTCATTCGATTGAGCTGAAATTATGGGTAAAGGTATAGTTTGAGTGACAATTGAATATTATGGTCCCATCGAGCTGATCTGATGATGGAGACAGAAGGTGGCCATGGGAATTCAGTACTTAACCGACGTAACCCCCTTTGAGTTTGGGCTCGTTAGAATCGTCTCAATGAGCAGAGAGGACATACCGGACCAAATCCGTAGCTGGCCGCATGCAATGCAGGCCAAACGGGGGAAAAAAAAAGTCTCAATGAGTAGTTGATGACGGTATACAGAAAAGTACAGTCGGCAATAAAAGCTTGTACCAAAAATGTAAATTTAGACAGAAACTTATTGTTATGCTCTATTTGAAGTTGGTAACAGACAGACATTTTGATACTCTCCAAAAACTCGTTTGAATGGCATCATGAAACAAATAGGAAAGTAACCAATTTACTCTGAACGAGAACGAGGGGAGAATGATCCCGCAACGGCTGTTCAAGTATCAACTTATCCAAATCCGATATTTCTGCTCGACTGCGTCCATTTGCGTCGCTTCGAGTTATTTATCTCCGCTGGATGTGTCGATTTAAACATGTCCCCCGTTTCTTGGCCTCATCAATCTTGTCGTATAAACACGTCGACACCAGCCCCTTTTTTAAAGATGTCCTCAATCGACATCTAAATATGATGTATTATGGATTAAGCTTACGCCGATTTACTATAAAAGTTTATATATGGGTATTGCCCGCGACTTTATCCGTGTAGAACACAAATATCAAGCCCCAATACACTCCCCTTTGGACCCACAAGGTTTTCAGGATCGAAAATATCCTCTAAAACGTGTTGTCCCAAGGAAACATTCCTTATGTTAAATCAAGTTACTCTCTATAAGAGACAGGTATTCTAATCCACTCTAATTTGAAGATATTCGGTAATTTCTGTATTTCGATGTAATTTTATATAACTACAAGAGTGTAAAATTTTAATTTCATACTTAGTTTAAGTAGGTACTACTCATTTGAGGGCAAGTAGGTAAGTGAGAATTTAAACCTTGTTTAAAAATCTTAATTTAACTTATCCTTGAATGTCAGTCTAGAGGTTGTTTGGTTGACTTAATTATAAATGTCATCATCATCATCACTTAAGAGCCTTGCTCTTGTCGGTTGAATACTCGTAACCGCCACTTTTCTCTGTTTTACCTTTTTGGTACGGAACCCTAAAAAGAATTGCCCCAGATCGCAGCCAGGCGGTATGAGAATGAGAATGAGAATGAGAATACATTTATTGCCTACATGTTTGAGTTCCCGCAGGATTGTGTCAGCTAACTTGTGTCTAAAAAAGATCTGTGTAAGCTGAAGGTGTTGAGTCACAGATGATAAGTAAGATGTGGTTAGAATATATTATTGCTAGGTTTCAAAGCTAGGCGGCAGTGTGCCCAGAAGGCTGGCACCATTGCCACTTTGTATTGTACGGCAATGCTGATCCTCTGGGCGAAGTAAAAGCCAGCCTCCTGGTCACGTCAAGCCTCGGCCAAGCGCTTGCACAATCCATTGAAGATACGATGCGCGCTTGGTCCCCTCGGTCCGAGAGGGTCTCTACGCCGAACGGGTCAAATATAAAGCCACTGTCGATGGCTCCATACTTGCGCCGCTTGAGACCCTCGGCTGACTCATCTCCACTTATAATAAATCTCTAAATTAAAAAAAGAATCAGCCAGTTTGAAACTAAGCTTTGCGCGGTTCGAATGTTCTCAGCATCCCATGAACGGAAAAATATGAAACATTTTATATAGGTACATTATTATTCTAGCTGCAACTTAGGATAGTTTTTATCCGACTGCGACAGTTAATTAATTTTCCGAAATATACGACTTCATTTAATTTTTCATTTATTTTTATTGAAATCAAACGCTGCTCCAACTGTCAGCTATAAGAAACGTCAAATTTTCGTCAAAATGGAGGAATTGCTTTGCCTTTCACTTATTAATAATTTAAATCCCGTCTACGATAGACCTTTACGAGACAAATGCTAAAATATAAACCATAAAAAAATATTCGATTCTGATATGCGAACTTATATGCGCAAATGTCGTTTTATGTCGTAATTTCAATAAATGAAATCAACAAATTTGAACAATATAATTTACACGAATTTGTTTTTTTTAATGGCAATGGCACGCGCTCGGCGCATTCAGCCAAATTACCTGCGGCGCTACCACGAAAAACGATACTCAATGTTCATATATTTGCATCCCTGTCACTCGAGTATGGTTAGTGCGATAGAGATAGAGATACCTGAATATTTTCGAATTCCGAAGTTCGTGGTTATAGCTCAGGAATCGAAAATATGGTAAATAATCATAATGTATTTTCTCGAAAAATAATTTAAAATAAATATAGTCAAATGGAGAAAAAACAAAGCAAGAGGTTATATAGGTAATGACTAAGTTATAAGAGTCCAAAGTTTTAAGAAGGGGTATGTTCTGTCCCTTTTCCGCAAAACGCACCTTCATATGAAACGATTGTTTTTTTACTATGACGCTCGAGGATATTGACGTCACAGTCCCTCATCGTTTTCTCACTCTAACAAGCGACATTAAAACGGATGTAGCTTCATAATTTTTTGAGATATTTGAATGGGAGTTTCATTATCTTCTATCTATCTATACATAATAAATGCCTATGTCCTGACTGACTTATTCACTCACTCACTCACTCATCAACGCACAGCCGAAACTACTAATCTTAGAGAGTTGATTTTTGCACAGTATGTTGCTTTTATAACGTGGGCTAGGGATAAAAAAGGATTTTTGAAAATTCTACCCCTAAGGGGGTAAAATAGGGGTGCAAAGTTTGTATGGGAGAACCTTTTTTTTTTGAGCTATAGACTTAAACTTTGTAGAAAAATTAGTTATTAGAATACAAATGAAACACTTTCAGCGTTTTGGAAAATTCCACCCCTACGGGGGTAAAATAGGGGTGCAAGGTTTGTATGGGGGAAACAATTTTTTTTTTAAATAGAGATTTAAAACTTTGTAGAAAGATCAGTCATTAGAATACAAATAAAGTATTTTCAGGGTTTTAGAAAATTCTACCCCTAAAGGGGTAAAATAGAATGCAAAGTTTGTATGGGAAAAACTACTTTTTTTTAAATAGAGACTTAAAACTTTGTAGAGAAATTATTCATTAGAATACAAATAAAGTACCTAGATTCAGTGTTTTAAAAAAATCTACCCCTAAGGGGGTAAAATAGGGGTGCAAATTTTGTATGGGGGAAACAATATTTTTTTTAAATAGAGACTTAAAACTTTGTAGAAAGATTAGTCATCAGAATACAAATTAAGTACTTTCAGCGTTTTAGAAAATTCTACCCCTAAAAATAGGGGGCTAAAATAGGGGTGCAAAGTTTGTATGTGGGAAACTATTTTTTTTAGCTAGAGTCCTAAAACTTTGTAGAAAGATTATTTAAATACAAAGAAAGTACTTTCAGCGTTTTGGAAAATTTCACCCCTAAGGGGGTAAAATAGGGTGCAAAGTTTGTATGGGAAAAACATATTTTTTTTAATAGAGACTTAAAATTTTGTCGAAAAATTACTTATTAGAACATGAAAAATACTACGTTCGGCGTTTTACAAAAATCATTCGCTAAGGGGGTTAAAAAAGGGTGCAAGGTTTGTATGAGGAACACTTTTTCTGAGCTAGACACTTAAAACTTTGTAGAAAGATTACTTATAAAAATACAAAAAAAAGACTTTCAGCGTTTTGAAAAAATCTATCCCTAAGGGGGATAAAAAGGGGTGCAAAGTTTTTATCAGGGAAAGGTTATGTTTTTGAGTTAGAGACTTGAAACTTTGTAGAAAGATTACTTATTAAAATACAAAAAAAGAACACAAATCGTTTTAGAAAATTCCACCCCTAATAGGGTTAAAAAAGAGAGCAAGCTTTGCATGGGCAACACTTTTTTTGAGTTAGACTTAAAACTTTGCAAAAAGATTACTTATTAGAATACTAAAAAAGAACTTTCAGCGTTTTAGAAAACTCCATACCTAAGGGGGTTAAGAAGGGTAGCCAGTGTTGTGTGGGAAAAACTTATTTTTTTACTAGACTTAAAACTATTCGAAATGTTACTTATTAAAATTAATAATAAAGTACTTTCAGAGTTTAAGAAAATTCCACCCCTAAGGGGGTTAAGAAAGCTTTGTATGGGCAACACTTTTTTTGAGCTAGAGACTTAAAAGTTTACGAAAAAAGTTCTTTCAGCGATTAGAAAAATTCAACCTCTAAGGGGGTTTAAAAGGGGGTTCCAATTTTAAATGGCGAGCAATAAAATTTTAAAGTGTGAGTAAGAGATTTTTAACTTCGGTCTTATTCTGTACGTTAAAAGACTACAAAACTGATTTCAGAGTTTTTCCAAATTCATCCCCTAAGAGTGTTGAAATTGGTTCAAAGTTTGAGTATTTCAAGGCATTTTTAAAGTATGAGATTTTTAACTTTGGTTTTAGACTGTTTGTTCACAAACTAGAAAATGAACATCAACGTTTTTTTTTTAATTATCCCCTAAAAGAGGGTTCAAATTTAATATTGAGAGAAATCATTTTCTAAGACGATAAAAAGTTCTACGCGGACGAAGTCGCGGGCAACAGCTAGTTAGATATATTAGTGTTTAATCATTTCGAGTAGAAAAAAAAAATACTTTGATTAGTGATGAAATTACATTTGGGCATATTGCCTTGTACAGAAAAGAAAACATAATGTAGGTACACGGTAGTATACCGAAATTATCGGAAATGGACGAAATATACGCTAACTCTGGAATTTTAACTACCTCCATACCAGATTTATAGACCAATTTATTGTAAGTACCTAATACAGGGATAGTATGCTCTCCATGCAAAAATACAAGTTTTCAATTTAGGTAACTAGTACTTAGGAAAGTGCTCGGTGTGAAACATATATGCGTCCTTCATTAGCGGTAAATACATTATGAAATGTCTCGGCAACTTGAGGAGCTTAAACAATTTTAACAATGTGCCCCCTAAGCCGTGGTTTCATTGTAGTTCAAAGTACTTAGCCGGACAAAATAATGCAGCTGTTCTGGACAGAAAGAGATGGCGTTATCTGAGAGATTTCTCCGGTGCTATTTGACTAAACGTATTGAATTGTTTTTTACGATTACGTACCTACTTCAAAGGGAAAAAAGTAACCCTTATGGCTTATTAAAATTATAGTATCTCTTTGTTGTCCGTCTGTCTGTCAAGAGCGTTTTTCTCGAGAGCGCGTGAGGAAGTTAATATGAAATGCTCAGGTCTGCAGTCCCTTTTGCAGCTGTGAAAACAAAACTTGTAAGCAAACACAATCAAAAATCCGCCGTTAATGTCGCATAGCTAGATCAGATATCAATCAAAAATGAGAAATTCACCGTTTTCTAGCCAACTTTCATGATTCTAGGTCAATTGGCAGACTCTAATGAAGGTTTTTGATGATTTACTTATTATAAATAAAAAATATTTACGGACAATCCTACACAAATCGACCTAGTCCTCTAACTAAGCAAGGTTTATATGGGTCCTGGACGACGATATACATAAACACATAGATAAATAAATACTTCAAAACATGGAAAACATCCAAAACTCAGGAACAAATATTCGTGCTCATCACGCAAATAAGTGGCCTTTTTTTTATGCAACGACGATGGCAAACAAGCGTACGGCCTGCCTGATGTTAAGCTGGTACCGTAGCATATCGTAACTTGTGACTCCAGAAGAATCACAAGCACGTTGCCGACCCTTTGTTCACTTGAGGATTCGCTGTGTTGGCAGATAAAGACATACAGGTCCCTCTCTCCCAACACAGCGCACCCTAGGGAGCTCTGGCGGCCTTACCGGGATTCGAACCCAGGACATCTAGCTTCGTCGGCAGGGTCACTACCAACTACGCTAAACCAGTCGTCCAACTACCTATAGAGCAGTTAGTAGCCTAGGGACGCTTGCTATTCCAGCGTGTTTAAAAGCGCGTTGCTGACCATAGTGTTTAAAAGCGCATTATAATAAAATAAAATAAAATTGTTTATTTCAGATCCATAAAAGTGTTAGTAACAAAACGGGGCTTACAAGACTATATTAGTACGATTAAGTTTAGTTTAGTTTAAATAAAATTTTAATTACATTTACAATAAGGTACTTCTTTGGTTACCTATGGCAGAAAGGTAGGATCAAGTAGTGAATATTTTATTCCCTACTTGGCCCTACCAATGACCACTTCAACCCAATATTTGGTGAGCGGGCAGTCGAGGCGCTCTGCCAACACCCTCAGCATACTGTTGCTGCTACCGCGCATCCGTTTTAGCAGTGACGCTATTCTTTTCCGCCGAATGGCAAAAAAGTCGTCCGCTTGGGCTTCGGCAAACATGCCTGATGCACTGCAGTGCTTCGGCAGCTTCAACAGCATTCTGAGGATGTTATTGTACTGAACACGCAGGATGTTATAGGCCCTCTGAGTAAATCTCGCCCACAGGCTACACGTGTAAAATGTTTGAGAATAAGCTTTAAAAAGGGTCAACTTGACTTGTTTGTTACAGCGTGCAAACCTGCGTTCGAGCATATTTCCTTGTACTGCCAACGCTCTCCTCTCCCTCTCCAAATCTAGGTTGCTATTGCTGACCATTTAGTGTTTAAAAGCGCATTGCTGACCATTTAGTGTTTAAAAGCGCGTTTCTGACCATTTATTGATTTGAGGATTCGCTATGTCGACAGCTAGAGACAAATGTATTAAATACATTTCTCACTCTCGACAAACACAACGCATCCGCGCCAGCTCCAAGAGTATGTTTCAGGAAAATATAGAGGTAACTCATTTTACCTAATGTCGCGTAGAAGGGTTAAAAAGGTTCCTTATCATTATCAATTACACGAACAGTGTCCATTACGTTATCAGACTAGGTAATCTACATTATGCGTCTACTGCCCCCGCAAATCGATAAAAAGCATGTTTAACATTTTGGTATCATGGCGCGCTTAGCGCATATTGCTGTCAACGGATTTGACAATAGACCGTAAGCCCACTCCCAATACGCCTACGCCTCATGACAAGACGATAAAATGCATAGCAGCAGGTCGAGAAAGTGGTGCTGAGCAAGAATCAGAAGATTATCGCACCTAAAATTGGCCGTAAGTATGAAAAATCCTTCACTTCCGGTTAAAATTGTAAGGGTACGAGTAGATATATTTACGTCATGTGACAACAGTACGAGACATGTGGCATTTAGCCCTTTAATCGTAGAGAGAGTAAACCTTAGTATGTCAGTCCTGAAATGGCCGGAAGTACTTGGCAGACGCTGTCAAAGGTAGACTTAAGCGTACGTACTGGGACTGGGCTTAAGAACTACAATAAGCGCTCGGATGTAACAATTAATACTACGAGCGCCTGAGCTCCCAAACCGTGTAAAGCCTGAATCTCACTGGCGCGGCCTGACCGCGACGGTCAATTGTAAACTTGTCATTAGCTGTCAAATTTAGTATTGACCGCCACCGCAGGTCGCGCCATTTTGATTCTGCCTTAAGCCTGCAACACACTGGCGCGGCCTGCGGTGGCGGACCATAGTAAGTTTGACAGCTAATGACAAGTTTTCTATTGTCCGCCGCGGCCAGGCCGCGCCAGTCTGTGAGAGGCCTTAAGGGAACTAGAGGCCGGTACAGTTAGCCAAGAAAGTGGTCTACCACTTTTTGGCTCAATTTAATTATGTTAGCAAATAAGCAATACTACCAGCATTTCCAATTTCACATGCTATCATTTTCTTGATGTGAAGAACTCTAGAGGTACCTACAGAGTTCTGTTTTTCAATGCTGTGTGACGCGAAATACTTTGTGATTTATTTAAGTCGCGTGTATGTTTCGAGTGTTGCGTGTTTTACGATTTAGTGCCATATAATTAAATAGTTATTTTAACGATTGTTCAATTACAGGTTTTCGTATATCACTGCAACTTTTTTGTAGCTGAGAATTCAAATAATTAAAATGGTTTAAATACTCTTTTTTTCAAATAATTTAATATAGCCGAATATATTGTTTATATTTATAACAATTTTTCGTAATAAAATGAGATTTAGACGAATGAAGTCATCTATTAAGGGGCTACCCGAGGTTTTCATCGATTTTTGACTATTTTGAATCGATACAAATAATTTTGCACTACAGATATAATTATAAGGGCGGAGCGAACGCTCCCACTGCTAGAGCGCGAACCATCCTAAACAAGATCATGCAGGAAACCGACGACATTGATATATTTGCCGACAGTATTGGCGTATTTTGTAGAAAAGTTTTAGCCATACTTTCCTAGTTTCACGAGTCTGTACACTGCTTGCTCAGCTCAATCTTTGATTGATTAGGTAATTTAGGTATATTTAGTTTATTTTTATGATTGCTTCTTTTTGAATTGTTCCTACCTAAATTGTTGTATTTTTTATAGTGATGCTACCTCCTATGAATGTGTACCTACCTCATAAGTGTTTTGGTTATAAACTGTAAACTTGTGTGTGATTAATAAATAAATAAAATAAGGCAAACGGCTATCGATTCTTCAATCTTTAATCTCCAGTTCTGTCTACCGTATTTTGAAAGAAATTATTAGTTATTTTTTTATGATTTTTTTAATATTGTCTAAAAAAACACATTTTTTGTTATGAGAGATCTAACATATACGAAATCTACATATTTGGGTTCGTCTCTGATTTCTCTATAAACGTGTGTAGGGTTTTGATTTTAAAGTAAAGAGTTATGGCCAGAAAACCTGTTTTTTTGTCTAAAATTGTTCAACATTGATGCCAAATATCTCGAAGACAGTGATGTTTGAAGTAAATCAGGGATACTATATTGCTTAAAGCTGTTGTTGTTAATATGATAAGCTACAAAAACTAAGGGATTCAGATCGAGGGTCATTGGCGTATGGGATCCCCTTAACTAGACTAATTTTACAAAGAGGTAAAGTTTGTGTGTATACTGCATTGACTTACTATTACTATGTATAGACTGGCAACCCAGAACATTTTTCTTGACGTCTTTCAATCAGGCGGCCATCTTGGAAACTCAAAGAGTATGTGAACGTGCAGTAGATGCGACCATTTTCTGAGTTAGGAATCAGATACGAGTATATAGCCATAGCGTGATTTAAAACTACTTATTCATTAAATCACTGACATTGGTGTTTGTAATTTTTTATACGTACTGGTATTTTTATAGTTCCCGAGAATGCACTGTATTGATGCATTTTTCTGCAATTTGTGTCAGATGTCGAAGTCCCACGCGGATCCTCATGACATCGATTTTGAAAGCAATTGGAAATTAAAATGGACGGCAGCTAATGTTTATTATTCTTCTTAATTGGTAAAGGGATCATTCATATTCGGAGACCCTACTCGCGTCGCGTTCATTATTTATACATAGGTATAAGAGAACTCGCCTAAGATTTAAATTAGTAGAACTTACGATCTAAAATAATTAGCAAGGTAGCAACTAAACGTTGTCAATAATTCATCAAAAATATTTAATTTAATTTAAAAAAGCAAGTAGTTGCTGCTTTAATGCTTCAAATAGTCAGTCTATTACGTTTGATGTTCCACTAATAAGGCAAAATAGTATTAGGAAATTTTCACTTCTTCATTTTTTAATCTTTGAAGTAATGGCCGCCTTTATGGCGCGTATCCCAGGGGGGAGACAGTGACATACCCGTTGACGTTTGATATAGATAGAGCTACCATCTTGTACCGCACCTAAAAACTTACTATTCCGCAAAGTAGATTTTCGGTTACTACAATAATGGCACAGGATGTCGCTATAAAATCCATGTAAAATTATGAGTCATAAAATGTTTTGGATATTATTATTGAATAGTATTTTGAAATAAAATAAAATAACATTATTCAATAATGTAATTTACACGAATTCAGCTGTTTGTTACATTAACTTTATTTTTCACTTGGCCACATTTGCCTAACCAACCCCTCTATGGTTTTGACGGCAACTGCTGTGAAGTATGGTGAACCAACTCTATGGTTTGGTTACCATGGATACGTTTCTCTGTTAGAATTTTTTTATGTCAAATTGTCTTACGTATTTTTACTATAAATCAAACAATAAGTAACATTAAATATAAACTGCTTTATTGTTGTCACGTGCTCCTCCTCTTCGCTGTTGAGAAGTAACTTCAGGTGCCTGCATTCTTTGTCTACTTTTGTTGCTGTGTTGTTTTGCGCATATACGAGTACTGATATACTGGACATATATATTTGTTATACAAATGCCCAGATTATGAGCTGTTGGCTGTTAAACCTATGGTAAGTTTATATTTTACGTATTACGTGATTCACTAACAATAACAGTGAAGTGAAACTAGATATGTCAACTTGTCCTAAACATCCGTGTTCTTACTGTTTCAGATATACCAACCCATCGTTTCAAGAATCCCTACAAGATTCCAGAGCAATTCAATGCTATACTCTTGTTGTTTGAAAGTTGGAGAAATCATCCGATTATGACTACTATAGGAAGAAGATCATTTGTGACAACCATTTTACAGATGCTGACAAAACCCATAACAACTGTACCTAGAAATAGATTAGCAGTGCCTTCGCTTTATTTAGCTGGTAAGCTTCAGCTAGATGTTCATTCTGAATTATATAAGCGGAAATGTGAAGTACCTCTTCATTCTGCGGCTACTCTATGAGTACAAATACAAGACTATGATCTACCGACATACATATGTTGAAAAAAAAAACACTGAAATTCGTAGGAAACATATATATTTCCGACAAACCTTCAAGGATATTTGCTAGTAAAGTCTTTATTAAAAGGGATTAAGAACTTTTGACGTCTTCGATTGCGTAGTTACTTTGATGCTGACTGTACCCTTTACTCCGAAATAAACATGATTATATTATATAATAAGTTTTGGGAATAAAGGCGTGAATCTACGTTTATGCATGTAGGGATGTATATTTTGTGAATGTAGGAAAAACAGGATAGAATAAAACAATCACCATAATAGGAATTCTGGTACCTAAGTTATTTTGACATTTATGCAAATATTGTAATTTTTATCGTGAAATAAATTATTATGAATCATCTGCTTGACTTGAAATTTTATCCATTATTTAATTTGATCGTGTTAAGATTTCACTTACACTGTTATTTTCGAATGCATTTTCTGCTTTGGAGATAAGCATGTCAATTTAATTTCTTTCGCCCACAAAATGATTTTTGTTTGCAAGAATTTAAGGTGGTTCGATTGCCATACAAAGCGTTATTTGACATTCGCAGGCTAACGGCGTAAGAAACTTATGTAACAAACTTTCATCAATTGGCTTCCCATTTGCGCCAAATTCCCAATTTCCTAGAATAAACTTGTATAAACTAGATTAATTTGAGAAAAATAGTTTTCCCAAAATATCACGTGACAAACCAATTTCTCAAATTAATCTAGTTTATACAAGTTTATTCTAGGAAAGGGGGAATTTGGCGCAAATGGGAAGCCAATTTATGAAAGTTTGTTACATAAGTTTCTTAAAATATCACGCCGTTAGCCTACGAATGTCAAATAACGTTTTGTATGGCAATCGAACCACCTTAAATCGACTTGCTTAACGCCAAATATTACCTGGGGCGATTTTTCTATCGTTGTCGATTATAATTTTCGTAAGAATTTTATAAAATTCGGTAGGTTCGAAGAGCTTGTGATTCTAAAAACCCCATTGAGTTAAGAATATCACGTTTTTCACTCAATGGAAAAAATGTAGGAAATTGTGCGGACATTGTACAGAATCACGAGCTCTTCCAACCAACAAAAGTTTTATCCAATTCTGACGAAAACAAAATCGACAACGATAGAAAAATTTGCATAACTAGTAGTAAAGTATGCTTTGTATGTATGTGTAGGTACTGGTTCCACACGCACACATACATAGTTAGTTTCGGGATCATTAAAAGATGGCGCTATCAAACTGGTTTCCATTAAATGCTTCAAGAGGGCACTCTTGACCTATATACTTACTTTACTCTTTGGCGTATCCTATAAGTTACAGAAAAAATAATATTTTTAAATTAAACCCTGAATTTACCGATGAAAAGTGATTCCCGTGCTTTTACTATTCTTGTGTTTGTGGTTGGTGCAATAGCGCAATGCACAAAAAGGCATTTTTTAAAGTTTTAAGTCCAACTACTCTCGGAAACTACCGCCATCAGTGCTCGCCATAGACTAAACCAACATACGCTCATGAGCGTATGTGACATGCGCAAACTTTTGCTAGGTGATGTCTGCTCTAGTAATATAAATATAACTCAATGGTATACTGTATATACTCGTATAACGTAAGTAGAAAGCCTTTGTCATTGAGTTCTTTCTCCGACGTAGCTATCGTATTCAGGTTGAGCAACAAAAATGGGTCAGTATAGGGAAGTCTGAAACTATAAGAGAAGAGAAGAAAGCATGATATATATTGATTGAAATTTTCACGATTCTTACACATTATTTTGAATAAACGGGACTTAATCGCGTATAATCATTGAGTTATATTACTTATATTACTAGAGTAGACATCACCTAGCATAAGTTTGCGCATATGTATCAACATACGCTCATGAGCGTATCTTGGTTTAGTCCGTGGCGAGCACTGATGGCGGTCGTTTCGAGAGCAGATTGACTTAAAACTTTTAAAAATGCCTTCTTGTGCATTGCGCTATTGCACCAACAACACCCACAACAATAGTCAAAATACGGGAATCAGAAACACTTTTCATCGGTAAGTATTCACGGATATTTTTAATAATATTAATTTATCAAATTTTGTTGTAATTTATAAGATGCGCACCATACTGTCGGCCATTATTTTGAAGATTAAAAAATGTAGAAGTGACAAAATCCTAATACTATTTCTCCCTATTAGCTAAGTATAAGCCGTCCTAATGGAACATTAATCTTGATAAACTGACTATTTGAAGCTTTAAAGATCAGCATTTTAGCGCCAAATTAGTAGCAACCATTTGTTTAATCGTTTTTAGGAATTGACAACGTTCAGTTGCTATTTAGATTTTAAGTTCTACTCATTTAAATCCTAGGCCAATTCTCTTATATAAATAATGCCCGCAAAGCGAGTATGGTCTCCGAATATGAACCCGTTAGCAATTTAGAAGAATAATAAATATTAAAATGTATCGCGGCTAATATTTATTATTATCATTCCAATTGCTTCAACACAGACAACACAGTTCATCCTCGGGAATTATAAAGATATCCAGTATAAAAAATGACAACAACCAAATGTCGATGATGTGATTCGTTTTAAATCAATAAGTAGTTTTTTTATATGAATGTGTTAAATCACGCTACCGGCTATATCTGAATCTAAACTCAGAAAAATGTCGCATCTACTGCACGTTCACATACTCTTTGATTTTCCAAGATGGCGGCCTGATTGGAAAACGTCAAGAAAAATGTTCTGGGTTGCCAGTCTATACGTAGTAATAGTAAGTCAATGCGTATAATTAACTTATTTTATTTACCCTTTTCAGCCTTCTCGACGTTTTGGATGTCTCACAACATCCTTGGTCACGGGACATCTTTGGTCGTCTTTTGGATAAATGGGACTCGCAATTAAGTCCCGTTTATTCAAAAGAAAGCATGATGTTGATTAAAGAGTTAAGAAAAACTGCTTTTAATGATTTTCTAATAGGTAGCTTAGGTATCACATTTAAACGAAAGAAAGAAAATGGAAAGCGGTGGGTTGACCCCCTTTCTTCACGTGGGAGTCGTAAGGGTCTGCTTTGGTACCTAATAATATTGAAGTCGGACACCTTCAATATCCATAGTTTAATTTGCCATAACGCTAGTGTTAGCCATAACCATAATTTGCCATAAAAGTTGTTTTCTTTGAAACGGTAACATTTTCAGGACAAATTATATAAACCCTGTAAGTTAGGTTAGGTTTGTTTTATAATTTTCCTTAAAAACAAAGTTTAAACCGACTTCAATTCAGTATTTCGCCATGGTACATCCACATTTCCTTTCCAATTTACCACATAAACTGCTCTCCGAGATCAAATGCGTTGATTTTGTATGGGCTGATAATATTTGAGGAGTTTTGTCGATTCCTCAAGGCTCACAGAATGAACCCTTCATTAGTAGCTACTTCAACGGAATCATGTTAGAACCGTTGACGTACTTTACATCTTTGAGGAGTTCCATAAGTCATCTCTGTGGTCTTCATCATCAGTTCCACTTCACCAAAATTGCGATTTCCGCGGGTAAATACACGAGTTATAATATAAATTACCGAAATTACTACACGCGTGCATATAAAATTTGAGGGTTGCCCTCAAGTTCTCATCATCTGATCCTGACTTGGTGACAATGGGACCACCTCAGGAGTGTATAGTGTAGTATTTTGGAAATCGGTCCACAATTGACGGAGAAATCGGCGAACATACAGGAAAAATAAAATTTATATACATACAGTGTAACATATAATTTTAACCTCCTCCTTTTTTGAAGTCGGTTAATAAAGAAAAGTTGTCAGTTTCTAAGAAAAACAAATTAGGGCAAATGATGATAATTGCAAACGTTACATTTATGGTAAATGAAGTTATTGATTGAATTAGTACCTAACCAGTATGAATCCTTTATAAAGAAAACATCTCTAAAGCTATGTGAAAAATGGTCCAAACCATACTCACAAATAATAAGCTGGATCGAATTCAAAATACAAATATCAATCATCAAAGCGGTCTCTATGAGAATTAGAGGAACGAGAAGAAGTATAGAAAGATTTCGATGTGAAGACGGCTGTGGAATACCCATCATAGAATATTAGATTCCTCTTCTTTTTATGATATTATTATGTATATATTGTATTATTTAACGTAATTTTAATTCACACACACACACACACAAAATGATAATTGACATTAACTAGATTGAATGAAAACTGTGTTAGTTCTAAAAGAAGGCCCTCGAGGCATTGTACCGAGGATGCTGGCGGCATTTCCTCGCTGAATTGCAATGCCTTGCGTTGTGCAAAAAAGCCGCCAGCTCTTCGGTCACCATTAATTAGTAACCCTATTGAAGTGTGTTGTGGGCAACTTGTCACTGCAATCTCATTTTAAACATCTTTAAAGATATTGCTAGAAGTAGCATCTAAAAAATAAATATCATGTACTCCTTGTGGGAGACAGGCAAGAGATTTACGTAGGTACAAAATCAGGTAAAGACCTTCGGTGCTGTGTTTTTGCGTCTCCAATATCTAGAACTGCGAGTCAACGAGGGTTTACTTGAAATACTGTTACAAAAATTTGTCTCACCAGCGAGCGTTAGCTCGATACGCGTAGGTATGCGAGCTTTTCGACAGCGTACGGACATACGGCGAAACGAATAATTGTTTCGGAATTCCAAAGGTTCAGATTTTAGATAAATGAATTAAGGTAGGTAGGTAGTACCCATAGTACAAGCTTTGTTTAGTTTGGGACTAGGTCGGTTTGTGTAAGATTGTCCCCAAATATTTATTTATTTTATTTTATTTAAGGTAAACGTCTGAGTGCTCGACCCTGTCAAAGCAATATGGGTTAAATTCGAACGAAGAGGATTAACCTTCATTCGAATTTAAACCATGCCACTTTGACATAGAGTGCCCATGCCATATACACTAGTACAGCGTCGAGCACTCAGACGTTTACCTTACCAATCTCATTTCGAAAGAAGTGTGAAGAAAATACCACTTGCAGTTTAGAAGCAGTGGCAAATTTTAAGTTGCAAAAAGTCTCGTTACAATTTTGTTGACATAGTATGTCTAAGAATAAAATACCAATTTTTTTCAGATTTATTAATCAGCTCTTTTAAAAGAGCCTTAACGTTTCAAAAGCGATGTTTAGCTACTTCCCTTAATTAAAACCCGTGTAAAACTTAAAGTTGAAAAACAGCTACCCACTCACGGGCTATATAGCACCTGCTTTTCTTGAAAAAACCAGCTATTTTTACTTCGTACGGGGCATTATGGAATAGGAATCAGGCTCCTAGAACCATCAAACCTTTAGTACAGAAAGGTCAGCCATCACAAATGCCAAGTTCATCAAATATAGAAGGCATCCAAAACAATAAGTAGATTGATCAATACAACGGTTGCCTACAGGGAACTTACCCAACTATTTACAGGCGCGATGCCTGCCAGCCAATATGGCGGCCGTCTTGCTCGTTACTTTCACATTAGCCTACCTCTAATCGGTTCCTCTGGCTATTCCACTGGAAATATAAACAGGTTACTCGTAAGGAATAACGAGGCGATCGATACAGGTCACACTTCAGTAGCCACTCGACTCTTTTGCATGAACCAAGACCGCTACGCTTTGTTATCGTAAGGATTGTCATATGTTAAGCTTACCTCGATATTTGAAACATTTTTAATGTGGTTACTAGTAAGTTACTCACCGAGGTAGTTCCGTCCGCGGGTTACATGGGATCCAGGGCACAATGCACCAACGGGCTCGCGGGCTAGTTCGTATTACAGTTGCACCTTCGGGTGGGCACCTCCTCAGCTTGCGTAACATTTATATAACAGGACACATGGCTCACGCGAGCCGCACCGCACCGTCACAGGCTCGCGCCCCAGGCCTCGGCCTACATCCTGCCATTTTGGAATGGAAGCGGGCCCTCGGGGCGGCGGCGCGGGACCCCCGGGCCGTGGTCACAGCGCGCGTCCTCGACTCGCGGACTACGGTTTCTATGTTACAAACGGGATGTCACAGCGGTCACTACGTACGGAGGGAAAATAAAAAAGTGTGAGTCGGTCGGGCGGAGCGGTCGGCCGGCTGTAAGGGGCACAGGCCTGCCGCTCGATAGGCGGGCGCAGGCGCGGGGCGGCGGCGGCGCCCCGTGACGTCACGCCGCACTCGCGCCGCGCGGCTGCTCAATGGGCCGCCGCGCCGCCGCTCCGGCCGCCCCACACGCCTTCATTATTTAACAATCACTGTCACTCCGTACCTCGGATTAATGGCCACTGACCGACTGCAATCGGATCCTACTATCTCGGTTTCATCGATTATATGTACGTTTATGGAAATTCAATTCGGTTCGTGTTTTAACGAATGCAGCTTCGGGGTACCGTAATGACTGCGCATAATAATATGGAAATGAGGTGACAAGGGGGTATTTTAATAGGCCACTAGACTATTTTGACGTCACCCTATACTTGACGCCGACACGCTTTTGAAGGACATATTAGATAACTTTGTATCGCGATATATTATATTAGTTCTTCTTATTATTTTTAATGTTGATTTAAATGATACCCATATTTAAATATCGTCTCTTATTCATAGTTTAGCTAAGCGTGACCTTCAAGCAATTAGTTACAATTGATGGCTTTCGGGATAATGTCAACGAAATGTTAATAAGTAAAATGGAAAAAAAACCGGACGGACAAGTGCGAGTCGGACTCGCCCAGCGAGTTGTTGGTACTTTAAAACGATGATTGATTACGTAGGTACTTTAAATAAAGACTTAAATACAAATTTATAGTTTTTAGAATTTTCACGTGTCTTGTAGTATAAGACGATATTACTTGCCAAATTTCATAGTTCTAGGTCAACGGAAAGTACCCTATAAAATTTGATTCCCTTGAGCGTACGAAACGACCGTTCTATTTTTACGTTAATTTAGAAGTTTGTTTTTTCACAGCTTCAAGAGACTGTAGACAGTGCTTATATGGTTTTAATCTCAACTCGATACCTCCACGTGTTCCCGAGATAAAGGGTCTTGACAGACAGACAGACAGACAGACAGACGGACAACAGAGTGATCCTATAAGGATTTTCCTTTTGAGGTACGGAACCCTAAAATGATAGGGCACTTATATTATATAACTAGCTTTTGCCCGCGACTTCGTCCGCGCGGAACTCGTTTATATCGTAACTTTCTCCCCCCTTTTCACCACCTTAGGTGATGAATTTCCAGATAAAAACTATCTTTAGTAAGGACTCTTTGGGAAGGCCCCGGAATTCAAAGTATCTCTATACCAAATTTCATCTCAATCGGTTCAGCGGTTTAAGCATGAAAAGGTAACAGACAGACAGAGTTACTTTCGCATTTGTAATATTAGTATGGATTGTATGAAGGAAAGAGTATCGATGCATGTAGGCTTTTTTCAGTATTATTTTGCATATTTTCATATCACACGGCCGTAAGGACCTTTTCTACTAAACCGTAGGATTAAATTAACTGACTTGTAATTTAAACATTTTATATGTTACATCTAATAGTTTTCAAAATAGCCATAATCAAACGTCTTTTTTACCCCGTTTTAGAAAACATCTTCAAAACTAAGGCCGCCATACGACCTTTACCCTTGGAACGTCAATTTACTTATGTAATGTTAATGTTCCTATTCCCCAGGACTCCCAACTACCGCTATACCGTAAATGGGTTCCATCCAAATTTTCACCCCCAATTGACCCCCTTAGGGGATGATTTCTGGAATATAAACTATTATATGTCCTTTTTCAGGACTCAAACTATCGTTCAACCAAATTTTATCAAAATGTGTCACAAACAAATTTCCACCTCCAATTACACCCCCTTAGGGGATGATTTTCGGGATAAAACTATCCTATGTCCTTCCTTATCTATCGCTATACCGTAAATGGGTTCAATCCAAATGTTCATCCACCATTTCTCACCCCCTTAGGGGATGATTTCCTCCTTTTATGTGTTCCGGAATAAAAAAAAATCTATGTTCTTTCCTAGGACTCTACCTCTCTCTATACCAAATTTCATCTAAATGGGTTCTATCCAAATCTTCAACCCTCATTTCACCACCTCAGGAAATGATTTTTCGGGATAAAAACTATGCATTGTCCTTCCCTAGGACTCCTTCTATCTATTTACCAAATTTCATCTAAATGGGTTTTATCCAAATTTTCACCCCCTATTTTATTCCTGAGAGGATGATTTTTGGGATTAAAACTATCCGTTGTCATATTCCGGGACTCAAACTATATTTATACCAAATTTGATCTAAACGGAGTCCATCCAAAATTTCACCCCCCATTTCACCCCCTCAGGGAAAGATTTCCGGAATAAAAACTATCCAATGTCCTTCTCCAGAACTTAAACTACCTCTTTACCAAATTTCATCAAAATGGGTTACATTCAATTTTTCACCCCCCCATTTTACCCCCTAAAGGGAAGATTTTCGGGATGAAACCTATTATTTAACCTTTTTCGGGACTCAAACTAATCATATACCAAATTTCATCTAAATCGGTGCAGCGGTTTAAGTAGCTCCATACAAATTTCCACCCCCCATTTCATTCCCTTAGGGGTTGATTTCCAGGATAAAAACTACCCTAAGTCCTTCCCCAAGACACAAACTATCTCTATGCCAAATTTCATCTTAATCGGTTCAGCCGTTTTCACGTGATGCGCGGTCACATAAACAGACAAACAGATAAACAGACAAGCAGACAAAAATTCTAAAAACTGTTGGAACGTGTTCTGTTATCGATTCTAAGTATCCCTAGCCAATTTTTTTTTGAATATCTTCCATGTACAGACTTTCGACCCTCTTCAGCTTTATTATATGTATAGATACCTTAGCCAAGTGTTCATTTTTGAACCCAAAATGAAGACCAAATCTCTTGCCATTGCATAGGCCCAAAAAATCTACATCAGAGAAAAATACAAAAAGATGACTGTAAAGGGTGGATTCTTGCCCTAACCCATTTAGCGCTAATCACGACACATGCGTCATAGGGCTACGAGCGTAGCTTAACACATTCAGTGCCGGGAACCTAATATCGAGTCCCTACGTCGTTGTCGGTTTCCTACATACGAGGATAACCACGGGATCAACTACGAGCGTAGCGCGTAGCGATCCGCGGCACTGAATATGTTAAGCAGTAAATGAGTTAATATTTATATTGCGCCCTCGTTTATTTCAAAGTACAATGATGTTTAATTTAATCCCAGTTTGGGCGATTGCAAAAAGTAGGCACCTACATCTATTTAGACTGCGGTAGCTATCCAACAAATCGAAGATAACATTTTTTGGCAACCATCTCTTTAGCCGATGTGCAATTTGCTGAAACTTAAAATGACTGCGAAATGAACCTGTTTTAAACCCATTCTAGGCCAAGCAACGTCACGCGTGCTGCGCCGTGTCGTTGAGTTTTTTTCCGCCTTGTAGCGGAAATCGAGACTTATATTGGGCCTTGAATGAGTTGTGCCAGGAATCCGCTGGGGGGCGCACAAATCGTAGGTGCTTTCCTCTACAAACGGTTTTCGTCGCAGTCGCATGTTAAAAGCTACGAGCGTGTCGCTACCGTTGATGGAAGTGAAAATGAATAATTGCTAAGGAACCCTGTATCTACGATCACAGGAAAATGCCGTATTTCATAGTTTTATGTACGGAAATGGATCTCCCTGTACAAACAGTACCTACCAGGTACCTATAATACTACGGATGAGCTTGGGAATAATATTTTATTACAGTTTTTATAAGATTGGTGCAAGTAATGAAACACTACAAATGTACCTATGTTGTCTATTCTTTCAGACGTCACATCTCCTCATACTAACCGGCTACGAAACTTGCAATTACATTATCATTTCGAAGCAGGTTTACGAAATGAGAACAAACGAAACACTATCTAGCGAAAATATTTTCGTGGGTCCAGTAACCCATTGACTGCCCATTTCAAACCACACTGGACAAAATAGCACGAAATAAGCCACGCCCCCCCAGGCGGGAAACTTCGCGACAGAACTTTTAAATTACTTAACCAATTTTACTTTCAGAAAATTTCATACCAATATAAACTTTCAGAAACGAAACTAGTTGTGATGGGAGCGTGCTTTGAATGAAATCACTGCAATTGATGTGAATTAGCGACTTTAAAAAAAGAGTAGGTTTTCTATACATTTGAGAATGACTACGTGTTTTGACCATACTTGCATGAATTTTATAGCACATACGAGAGTTACTTGCTACGGGTTAACAGCGTAACATTTTGAAGCCTGGGTCCGGCTCTGAACCCCTGCGTTACGCCTAACTGTGCCGAATACGAGTCGTTCGTGTTCGAACGCTGACCGGGAAACGATGAATAAGGGGTAGTTTATTTTTATTTAATACTAGTATATAGTAATACCAGTAAAAAAAACCCCGTGATATTACAACCAAATACAAAATTTTCATTTAGGAAATATTCCTTAGGCCGGTCGCGTTTAAGAGCCGATGACGCGCGGGGCGGTGCGGGTACCGCGTCGGAAGTCGCCCAAACACAAACATAAACGTAAACGTCCCAGTACTCGACGTTGCACTAGTATATGGCATGGGCACGGGTTAAATTCGAACTAAGAGGATTTTTCTTCATTCGAATTGAAGCCATGTCACTTTGACATAAAGTGCCCATATCATACACTAGTGCACCGTCGAGTACTAGGACGTTTACTTTAATATGGCGTCGCGTCGCTTAGAAATATTTATGATGATGAAGCGTTTACATAGTTGCCTGTCAGATCGCGTCCATAAGCAAGGCCTGAGGGGGTAAAATGATGAGTAAAAATATGTATGGAAGAGGGGTACTACGACGAAGTAACCATCAAAATATAATACTTGTTAACACTTTCAGTGCCAGACCATTCACTCGCCAAGCGGGCGCCTAATACGCCGTCGCCGCTATTCGCTACTTAGCAGGAAACCCACGGGATCGGCTACTAGCGTAGCACGTAGCGATTCCTGGTAGTGAATGTGTTAACAAATATTTCATCTATACTACGGGTTATCTTAAACATTGGTACCTTTTGGGCGACGATTTCCATCAAAGCCAACAGAAGTTGAGCCGATGTGTAAAATTTCACATTCCTTCCACAGCTTTTGCACTTCACGTTAATCACACAAAAGTAATTTTGTGTCGGTGCGTCTTTCACGACTTCACTTGCATCGGATTCGCTTGAATTTTCAACTACACTGCTATATGTTTCAACACTTGGTGTATTAACTTTTCTCAAAACGTCACTTCTACTAGACTCTACACTATCTTCAGTAATTTCGTCAGTTTCATCTGTTGTTATGATTTTACTACTAAACTCTTTGGATCCGTGGATATCATCTTTACTCATTTCGATTGATTCAGTGTAATCTCTTTTCACAACTTCTCTTCTGTTGGTGTTTATACTGTTTTCTTTATCAACGTCGTTTTCTGTAATATCCAATGTGTGTCTAGGCACTCGTTTCATGAATTGAAATCCACTGTAAGCTACATCACTTGAATTATTGATATTAATTTTACTAATTTCGGCACATTGCTCAGAAATTGTTTTGGTTATATTATTTACGTCAGTCTCTACATCGTCGACACCATATTCAGTTACCTTTGGTATATTTGAAGAAACTGCACTATCACTTTTAGCTCTCGCAACTTCGATCCAAGCTTCAACATTTCTAGTGGAGTCTCCTGTAGCAGTTCCCACGCACAAACAATTCAAAAATGATTGTCCAAATTCATCGAAACAATCGAACAGATTTTGTATTAAATTCATGTTAATTTGAAATATAAATCTTACATGCTAAACGCGTGGTAGCGGAGCTGTATATTCGAGCTTTGTGTTTACCAATGCACAATATCAATTGGTATCAGTTAGCCAGTTAATGAAAAAATGATAAAACACTGCAGTAGTCACAGGGCTGATTAGGCAAATAATGAAAAATAAAGCTACAGAATAACGTAGCTTTATTTTTCACTAAACGAATGCTAGGGATGTTTTATCTCCGCTAACATTATAAAGAGGAAAACTCCGTGAGGTTGTAGCTTTGTATGTTTGTACATATGTAAGGGGTAATCCCGGGTTTCAAAAAAACTTTCATCAAGACAGGGCGGAGCCACGCGGACTGTTAGTTATATTGTAATAATTAACCTCCACCCTTTCTTCCAATTACGGTATTATAACGTTTAATATTAATTTAATAGTATAGCTTTTTAATGCCTCAAGTCGACAACTAGGTATTTACCATTAAAATGTTTTGCTAGAATGATTAGTCGTTGTTGGTATGGACAGTTTAATTGTTAAATTGTGGAACTCATTGTACGTGTGGTGGATCCTTGCCTATCTTTAGCTGTTCGAATCCAATTTGATACCAGGATTTGTATTGGTATAGAATATTGAAAATTTGCAGGATTGACTGTAATTAGTTTTTATTTTTAGGGTTCCATACTCAAAGAGTAAAACGGGACCCTATTACTAAGACTCCGCTGTCCGTCCGTCCGTCCATCCGTCCGTCCGTCCGTCCGTCTGTCTGTCACCAGGCTGTATCTCACTGATACCGTGATAGGCGGCTGAAATTTTCACAGATGATGTATTTCTGTTGTCGCTATAACAACAAATAACGAACGGCGAACCAATAGAGCAGGTGGTAGAAGCAACCAACCTCGGCCTTCTTATGGACGAGAATTTGCGCTTTGAGAACCACATACTAAATGTTGTGAGTAACTGCTTCTATCGCCTTAAAGTCCTATATAATATACGTGATTACCTTAGTGTCGATTTGCGTGTCGACCTATGTGAATCGCTTATATTATCTAGGTTAAACTATTGTGATGTCGTGTATGACGGGTGCATTACTGGTCGTTCCAAGAGGCTCATACAACGAGTGCAGAACGCATGTGCTCGTTTTTGTTTCCGAGTCCCTCCCCGGTCCCACATCACTCCATACTTGAACGCCGCTAACTTGCTTAACATGTCTGCACGCCGACGCCTGCACCTTGCCACTCTGCTTTTCGGGGTGGTAAGGCACGAAACCCCATCTTACCTTTTCAATAAACTGGTATGGTCAAAGAGTGCGCGCAGATTCAAGGCAATGGCCATAGCTCCTATGCACCGAACCGCTGCTTTCCGAGGTAGCTTCAAGTTCGCGGCGTCTAAGTGCTGGAATGATATCCCTCCCCCTATCCAAGGGGCGCTTAGCAGATACACCTTTAAGCGTAAGCTTAAAGGCTATTTGTTGACGCTCCAAAAATCCTAATCCTAATCCTGCACTTTTGACAGCAAAAATATGCCAATTGCACATTTTTATCTAGTTTTTGTTTTTAGTTTAATAGTAAAATTTACTTTAATGTGTAACGTAGTTATTATTTTATTAAAGCTGCATGTAGGTAGTGCTGTATGTATTATCTCACTATGTATTTATGTTTATTTCTCTCTCGCCTTGCACAATTTATTATATGTATAGTTGTGTAATTATAATTGTATGACGTTTCCGTGAGTCACCAACGGTGCTGGCTGAAAATCAGCGCTGTAGGTGTCTGACTGACACCTCAGCATAATGCTGAGCCAGTGTCCGGTTCACGGCCGCAGAGACACACTTGTTACATGTTTTTTACTGTTATTTTTATTTATTTTTGCTTAATATATGTGTCCTGTGTGTTAGTGAATAAATGTATCTTTCTTCTTTCTTTCTTTCTAAATACTAAAAACACAGAATAAAATAAATAAATATCTGCGGACAATCTTACACAAATCAACCTAGTCCCAAACTAAGCAAAGCTTGTACTATGGGTACTAGACGACGATATAAATACTTATATAGAGAAATAAATACTTAAATACATAGAAAACATCCATGACTCAGGAACAAATATTCGTGCTCATCACACAAATAAATGTCCTTACCGGGATTCGAACCCAGGACCTCTTGCTTATAGTTTTTTTTATAGATAATGGTACGGAACCCTTCGTGCGCGAGTCCGACTCGCACTTGGCCGGTTTTTATTATTTTGTTTCCTACTTTTTGTAACTACGTTATTTTTGTACGACATTCTTCAAAAAAGTAAAACCTAAACGCCAACTTTTTTTTAACTTGCTGGTTGAACTGGCCAGATTCTACCTATATGTATAAGGGGTACTGATATGCTGACGGAAAGTTTCCTACGTTGCGAAATGTTTCTGCAATTTAACATAGGAACATTTCGGAAATTTTCCTCATTTTTGTATGGGAATTGAAACTTTCCATTTCCAACATGGAAATTTACGAACTGAGAAGCATAAAACTGTAACTCTTATACATAGTGTATAACAGTTACATTTTTATGCTTCTCAGTACGTAAATTTCCTTAATTTCTTGTGAAAATTTCTAGAAATTTCCGAGAACTTTTCCAACTTTTTGGAAACTTTCCGCAATTTGCACATCAGTAATACGGGGTGTGGCCTGTAATAGGAGCAAATATTCAAAAGGATGCTTCCTTAGAGCATTTGCAGTAACCCCTTGTGACATTAATTTTAATGTTTTTTGGATTCGGAGAAATTTTGATCGAAAATGACCTCCAAGTAATGTATCTTGGCACCACGACATCATAGCACAGCAGTCAATGCACATTTTGAGGTAACATCATGTAATGAGTCATAATAGTTTTTGTTTTCAAAGGGATAAGGGCCCATATGGAACTCATGTACCTATTATAAGATCTGTACAACTATGGATGCAATAAATGATATTGATATTGATATTTTTGTTTTTTATTAATTTTAATTTAATTTTTTTTAGTGTTTTTGAAATAAAATGTTACTTAAATAGCACTCCAGAAGAGTAAAACAAAACAAGTAAACATATTTTGTTTTTTTTTTTTTTATAAAACCACGTGGAAATAATGGTTCACAAGCTTAATATTCTACCGTTTAATTTATTGCTCCTATTACAGGCCACACCCTGTTATAGTATATGGGTTGTTTGTTATTCGTGCGAAATCAACACTCATTTTATTGACTAATATTTTATTTACATAATACAATGTGTTTAACGATTCAACCAACATTTGTTCAATCAACACTGAATAAAGTGATTTTCAAAAATATACAAAATCTTTTAAAGTTAAATTTTATACTTGGCAACATTTGAATATAATAACTTAAAAAGATTTTTAGGGGGTTGACAGAACTGTAATACTGGTAACTTTTCATAAAACTCTTAATTTTTTTATGGTACCTACTTCTAATATTTCGAAACAAATTTGAATTTCAGCTCAAATACTCAAAGATATTACAAAACATGACAACCCCCCTCATCTTGTAATATTTTAAAATAGTTAAGATATAAGCGTAGTGTAAACTTAACTTAACAAGGACACATCTACACTATTATGATATGTACAACAGTGATATAGGATTTATATCCAAAATATGGTAACTTTAAACATGACGTCAATATGGTTTAAATTTTTAGAATACCCTGAATTCAAATAGGTACCTACCTTAACTATATTTATCGATCGAAAAAAAATGAGGAACTTTTAAGAGGCTTCAACCAAACTAACATGGTGTAAATCTTTCTCGGTGTTTGAATTTACTTAGGACTTTGAATAGGACCTCATTTTAATAGATTTTAAAAATCAAATTGATAATGATCTTCTTAAAATAGCTATACAGTCACAGAATTTGAAGGTTTGTCACTTTTGAACCTTATTGCAATTACATAGAGTCCAAAAGTGCTAAACATTCAATTTCCTCGACCGTACGTCAACCAGTTTTACAACATAACTCCAACACATTTTAAAGAACATAGTTTCTAGAATAAGTTGAGTCCTAAGAATAAAATATTGAGCAATATATCCAAGTTCGATACAAGAATAACTTCGTATTTTGGCAACGTACGTACTACAACTAGTAACCGACAATACTTACAATAAAACCCAATTACACAATGCAACGGGTTCGAATAAATAACTGATGAAAATTTCGATAAGAAAATTCTAATTGAAAAATAGACATTTACCTCGCTACTGATTCTGGAGTCTTAAAAAATATTTTAGCGAATCGTTCAATATCGATCGAAACTTTTAGAAATTAATAGAAAATAATGTAACAGTCCATAGTAAAAGGTCAGGGGACCGATTTTTGACTTTCGAGCGCTCGACTCTTTCACTCGAAAACTGTAAAAAATGATGGAATGCTATTTTGAAATAGCTATAAAAAATTTAAATAAGACCACTCGTATTCAATTCCCTCGGTACAAAGTAAGTGCCTGCAGTTTTGACACTGCAATCGTATTTACTTTTATTTAATCATCAAGCGTTCGAATGTCAAAAATCGCCCCCCAGATCCCTAGAATCACGCCCATCAAGCATCAGTCGATGTCCAGGCTCTTAAAGCTGCTAGTCAAGCTCGCGAACATGCCTCTGCTGGGCTTCTTGATTCTCTTCTTCTCGTCGACCTTGAAGATCTCCGTTTCTATGAGCCAGTCTCTATAGTTCTCCTCCATATTTTTGCGTTGTTCGGCGTGGAAGTCCTTGACGGGGGGGAGGGGGCCGCCGTAGTCCTCAGGCAACAGCTCCTTGTCGACGACGGCGGCGGGGCCCTCGGAGCAGAAGTTGAGGAGGTTGAGCAGATTGGAGTGTATGAGCGGCTTCACCAGACACATCACCTGGTTGATGAACGAGACCGTGTGCACCACGTGGATCTTCTTCAGACGACAC
This sequence comes from Epinotia brunnichana, assembly GCA_963854355.1. Lineage (NCBI taxonomy): Eukaryota > Metazoa > Arthropoda > Insecta > Lepidoptera > Tortricidae > Epinotia > Epinotia brunnichana. The sequence goes on from OY977954.1 coordinate 17,660,634, forward strand.
GGGTGCGCACTCTGGAAATAAATGGATAAACATTAGGGGACTATCTTACACAAATCGAACTACCCCATAGCACAGTCTATAAACCAATACAGTCAGTCGACGAAGCCGTCTAGACAGGGCAATCGTGCGGGGTGTAAGGGGCGAGGGGCGTATAGGGCGAGCCCCAGCTGCATACATGTAACTTGGGACATGACGTTGTCAAAGGCGTCGATCCACTGTTACTCTTTACACTGTGCCCCATTGTAAGCTCAATAAGTCCTGCGTTATGGGTAGGTACTGGACGACGTTACGAGTAGGTATATGTAATAGATGTAAATACTTTGTGACTCAGAAATCTAAACCGGTCGTCGATAAGGACTGATCCAATAAAAGTTAATCAAATACGTATTTTAAGACTTAAGCAAATCGTTCTGAGCTCGATATTTCAAGGATTTGTGTGTTCTAGTTCTTCGGCGTATGATGAAACCGGCTTAGTGTAATGTCAAGATCGTCATGCTAACAAATTGTATTTGAGAAGTTATTGGATGTCAACAGCACTTTATACTCTGGCCGTCCTTAGTACAAGAAGGAACGGCAATGAAATTTGAATCAACTATAGAGTAGAATTGCTTTATTTTGAATGAGACGAAAGAAAACAAATGCAAGTCTGTTCCTATTTAGAATTATATAATGGTATTTTATACAATCGTTACACAATGAGGACTCTTAGTCCGATTACTGCCGAGTGGCCTAAGTTAGATACGTGAATTTAAGAGTTAATTGTGCAACTATTGTATACAATACTTTTTCTACGAGTCAACTGAAATAATTAAACAAACTTGGTATCTATTGAAAATCTAAGCCCTGCTGTAACGAAGCGCAGCCCACCGGGTCAGCGTTCGTTGATGTATTTTGTTGTGTGACGTCGCCTTGGTGACCGTCGCCTCGCTCTCGCTCGCATCGCAACCCACGACACTCGCGTTTTAAGACCCTTCTTATTCAACAGTTGCATAAAATACTATAATGGGTTGATACCACTTAAAAGGCCGTTAGGCTAAAGGATACTTATTCATCAATCGGCACTAAAAGCAACCAACCTGAATATAAAGCATGAACGCGCGCAACGCCGGCAGCGTGACCCTGGTGAGGTGTCCGAGGCTGCAGCCCTTCATGTCGAAGATGACGATGTAGCCGTCCGACAGCCGGTCCTCCGACAACTTCACGTCGTTGAACATGCAGAACACGCGCACGGCGTCAGCGAAGTTGAGCTTGCTGCAAGTAACACGGAATTGCGGTTAACGTAAAAATAACATGCGCACATAAGTAATATAGAAAAGTTAATACAGTAGATGCTGTCTATGGTCAGCCGATCATTGCATGTAGTCAAGGAAATTGAAACACTTAAATTTTTCGCTTTTATCGCATGACAATAAAGCATCAAGAAATTAATCAAATGTTTCGGTTTCTTTTAGCGTTCGTTGTTCGATAATCGACGATTGTGGTCGATCGCGACGATCAAATTATCATTGACGTAGGTAAACTGCATCATTGGTTAAAATTTATGAAACTTTGTCTAGAGGCCTAATGACGTATATTGACTTGTAACTTGTAAGCTGAAGTTTCTTTCTAATAATTGCACTTTCAAAACAAAGTTTTAACCGACTTCAAATCAGTAGCCAAATTGCTTCAAGTTTGCCTATAAAATTTGAAGAGTTCCCTCGATTTCTCCAGGATCCCATCATCAGAACTGGATTTTGGTGACCACGTGACCAATCTGGAAGTATATGCATTCAAACAAAGAAAAAAAATTTCAAATCGGTTCATAAATTACCGAGATATCGCGTAACATACACACATAAAAATAAAAAAAATTACAAACGAGTTGAGAACCTCCTCCTTTTTTGAAGTCGGTTAATTGGGTCGGGTTGAAAAGAGATTTTTGCTGTTACAAGTAATTTTCAAACGGGCCACAAGTCTTTGTGACATGGACAGATTAGGCATTAATTATTTTCCAGCTAGTAGGTACCTGTAGTCAAAGTCCGATAGCCGGTACAGCAGCACGTGGTAGCCCTCGGTCGTCTTGTTCGGGAGCCCGATCATGTGGCTAGAACAAAAATGGATGATTTAGTGCGGGAGTCGTCATCTATCAGGAAACCGATTTTTGACTTACGAGCGCTCGACTCTTTCAGTCGAAAACTGTCAAAAAATATGCTATTTTGATACGGCGATAGAAAATTGAAAAACGGGTGGTAGGTATTGACCACTGGTATTCAATTCTAGCGGTAGAATGTCAGTGCCTTCAATTTTGACACTACAATCGTATTTAGTAGTATTTAATTTTCGATTTAAGCGCTCGAAGCCCCCGAAAAATCCGCCCCAGGCCTTTTCACCAACTTGACAACTGTCACTTGACAATGACAATTGGACTTACATTGCGGGGTTAAGTGAGGTCTGAGAACTTGACAAATTTACTATTGACCGCCACCGCAGGCGGTTACAGTCTGTGAGAGACTTTAAGATGGTCGTACTGTCATATGACAAGTAGGTAAGTTAAATAGACTGCTGCCGTTTAGTACCCATAGGATAAAGGTACAAGTTGGAATCCGACCGCAGACAGCAGCAGCAGGCGACGTGTCGCAGCAACACTACGGTGCTCTACTCGTACACGCTGCTTTATGGCGGACACTTCCGCGAAACCACAGAATAAGTAATAGGTAGGTAGTAACTACGTGCCAAACTCCTTGCATTCCTGGCGCGTAGCGTAGCATAGGTACTATAACTTTGTATGTAGGGAATAATCTCCGGAAATACTCATTCGATTTCAACTAGGTATTCTTTTATCAGTATATAGATATATAGAATGAATCTCTACGCCAATCAAATTAGAATTCTTCGAAGAATTAATTGCCATAAAGCTGGAAATCGTTTTAATACCTTCATTTGGCCCTAAATGCGCGTAATCCGAGTTTGCCCAATATCCCAGAAGGTGTGCTAAACTTTTGGGAGCCCAATAATTTTCGTAACGTCCGACGTACCATTTTTGTGCTATATGCAAATAACTGAAAAAAGAGCACAGATTTCGCGGTTATTGGACTCCCAAAAGTTTAGCACACCTCCTGGGATTGGGCTAACTCGGAGTACGCGCATTTAGGGCCAAATAAAGGTATTACAAAAATTTTCAGCTTTCTGGGAATTAATTCCTCGAAACGCTTTTTTTTGTATCTAATTTGCTTGGTGTACTACGGGATGGACATGATTTATTTTTTCCCTTGCGTTCCATGTACTTGTACGCGGGTATAGCTAGTCTTAAAACAAAAAACCAACGTGAAATTTTTGATTCAAGTTTCACGGTTGCAGATTAAAACCGAAAGAAATTAACATAGATATTTCCTATAGTATATCCTTTTTCTGGTCTAAAACCGGGTTCATAAAACAACATTTTCTGTAACACCGACTTTCCAACAGTAATCGTCTCGGTATTTCTGTAGTTAGGTAAACAGATTATGCGGTAAAATTCACTTAAAAACGCAGTTGTTATGTAACCTGTTCATACTGACCCGCCGCAATCTGACATAATCACGCATTTCTGCCAAGTGAATGTAGGACGCCTTGCAGCGGAAATTCATACGCACATACAACTTTTTTTAAACAAAGTCAGTTTAACAGGCTTGTCCACTTTGGCATAATATCGTGGACGAGGTATGAGAACACAAAAAATATATACTAAGTCCGTAAAATTTAAATCTGTTTAAGTAGTTTATTTGGTTTATGTTTAGGATAAATTTTTATTGTGATGTTTTTATTAAGGTTCGATGTGGTATTTAGATGAACATTTTAGTCAATACCGAAAAGATGATTCATGTTTTTTAATGTAAGTAAATTAAAATACAATAAAACAGCTTCGTCCTACACTATACGGACATCAATAATTTAAATGATCTACATACCTATGCGTAGCTTGTATAAATATTTGATGATTGTCTGTTTATTATCTGTGTCTACCTTTATGGTTATGATGGGGGGTCAACATTAGGTTCCTTTGCTATTACTTAGTCTGTGCCTTTGCTTCGATATTTTTGATTAGATAAAAGAGATTTGTGTCATATTTTTAATTTGATTTCTTGTATGTATGGGTAATAATATTTAGAAGAAAGCTAAGAACCGGAGTAAAACAAATAGTGAAGTTGAAAGATGACGATGACAATTTAGTTACAGACCGGGACGAGATAGTTAATGTTGTTGAAACTTTCTACAGTTACTACGTTACTCGTCACAGTCAGAAGAGCCAGATCCATCTACCAGATGTAGTGACAGTAGAGCACCACCCACACAACACAAAGATAGAGATAACATACCCCCAATATTAGCTATTTATTTATATTTTATTTATTTAAATATAAAATTTAACAGCATTACAGCATATGCCAAGGCGCTGGTAAACTTAAACTATTTAACATACATAATTAATTACACAATAGGAAACAATTAATAGTACCTACCTAACAAACAATATTTAAAAATGAATCTCACAGAATCTTTTAAAAATAGGGAGTAGTTTACTCTACTTGTAGGCAAACAAATCGCAATCCGGTGCATACAGAACTACTTTGTTAAGTAGCGCCTGCGCGCTGACAACTGGTGAGTGCTCGTGCGCCGTCTTAGGATGAATATGTCCAAGACTAAGGTTATGGCGAGCATTTTCAGTGACTCGAATTCAGCAATAACAGTTGGGAACGAGTCACTGGAAATGGTTGAGTGGTACGTTTACCTTGGTCATACTCTATCTTTTGACAAGGAACATCAAAACAAAGAGATCTCCAGGAGAATTCAGCTGGGTTGGGCGGCATTCAACAAGTTAGATGACATCCTCAAATCCGTTGACGTTCCACAATGCCTGAAGAATCGTCTCTATAATCAGTGTGTCCTGCCCACAATGACGTATGGTGCTGAGACATGGACGCTCACAAAGGAGACTGTGCATAAAGTACGGGTAGCACAGAGAGCCATGGAGCGCGCCATGCTGGGCATTAAGCTACAAGACCGAGTGAGGAATATTGAGATCCGACGTCGCACTAAGGTGCGTGACGTCGGCGAAGTCATAACCAAACTCAAATGGAGTTGGGCAGGAAATATTGCCAGGCAGCGGGACGGTAGGTGGACCAAAACGTTAACGGATTGGTGGCCAACTGCAGGAAAAAGAAGCGTTGGTCGTCCACCAGCTCGATGGGTTGATGACATAAAAAAGACCGCGGGTCATTTCTGGATGAGACTAGCACGGGACCGGGATAAGTGGCGTACGCGAAGAGAGGCTTATGCTCAGCAGTGGGCGATTACAGGCTGAAAATGATGATGATGATGGGTATAGAAATGGTAAAGTATAATACATTTGTGGTTAAGTACGGAAATACAATCTGCAGTGTGAATGTTAACCATTGTCCACAACGCAGATTTATTTTTTGCAATTGGTATGTTGTTCATAATTCTTTATACTTAGATCTGCCCAACTAGCACGATACTTTTTATCATTATATTTTACGTGAAGTTTCAGTACAGTCGCCATCACATACATAGGTACACTATAGGTGTTCAAAAATATCGGCACATACACCCTAATGCCTTGAAAATAGAGGTGTGTTCCGATGTTTGTGACGTGCTCGTTTGCTCCGATGTATGTGATGGCGACTGTACATTTTTGCCGTAAAACGTGACGATGAAACCAATCGTGCTTAGAGCCTCTGAACAAATACTGTAAGTAGGTTACACACGGCGACTTCTTACAGTGATACCTACCAACGTGATACACTTTATGCAGATTCCTATATATGGCTACTGGCTAGTGTCGCGATGCAGTCGCGCGTCCCAAATGCGCGTTTGCGTTTGTATCGCTGCGAAAAAGTCGCCGCGTGTAACCGGTATTTTACATGTTTAATAGTGACGTAACGATCTGCGAAACGCCGTTAAATTAGAATGAGGTGGAACTCACGGCCCTGGCCTACGTCAAGAGGTTAGTAGCCGCTCACCTTGACGGAGTGGGACATTCATGGCTTTGATGAGCATCGGATAATTAGTACTTCGACGTAGGTACCTACTCGTACGTCCTCGTATTTTTGTAGGGCAATCAATCTAGCTAGCCTTTATTAAGAGAGCTTCTACATATAGGTACTAGTGAATTTTGTGATGGTGCCAAGACCTCGAGACATTACTTACTTAGATCGTCTACGAAAGTACATACGCGTTTTGCCCAATAGAAACTTTCTTCGAACAGAGCCTTATTGAATGAGCGAGCGAAGCGAACGAATGGTGGAAATGCGTTCTTATGTCCGGTTGTTCTCCTCTACAGGCTGGATTTCCCAACCGATTCTCGTGAAATTGTGTGAGCCAGTTCAATGATTATAAATAAAAACATTAATTTTACAACATTTAAAGAAAACTCTGGAAAAAAACAGACTTGCAAGGTCTCACAAAGCCACTAGTATTATGATACATAACTATTGTTGTAAGTATCTTATTATTTAAACTAAGACGTAAAGCAATTTACATCGAGCGCAGAAGATGCAATAATTGGCATCATTACGATACAGCCGTTCCGTTACATTACAGCTAGGATGATTGCGACCGCGATGGCGACGATGCTCATTACGCACGCTTTACCAGAGACACTGGCCACACCACACCACAATGAATGTTAATGCCTCCTTGAAAAAAAAATGCGGTTTTTAAAAGTACTAATAAACCAATAGATTCTGCAACTCCTAAAGAATCGACTTGAGGCGGTGAATGTAACTGGAGTCGCAAGCTTCCATTCAGTGTGTGCTTACCATAAAGCGCAATTTAGACATGCAAGAAATTGCATGCAAGTTTCGTTTCAATGCGGGTATCCCGAGGTATACCGAGTTCTTCAATCGATCAAACCCCGCAATGTAGTTAGTTTGCTACTTATACTAAACTTGCACGCAATTTCTTGCATGTGTATTTTGCCCTTAAGGCAGGCCGTCCACTTGTTTGCCACCGTGGTGGTATCAAAACGGTTTTATCTAGCGGGGTAAGAAAACATAACCGTACAGATTATTCTGTGCAATAGCACAGCACAGCAAAACATTAGGAGAATCTGTGAGTAAACTTAGTCCAATTTTGAGGAAAATAGATTTGCTAACGCTAATATTATGATCGGTAGGAGGTAAACTGACTGCATTTGATTTGGTGCAGTACGTGTCAAGTGCTACGACATAAAAACGTATAAAACATGTTCGCCTGTGTAACGCGGTCTCACAGAAAACTACCCCTTTTAGATGCGAGACGCAGATAAAACGGCAAGGCGGGATCGATCAACGATCAGTCCATCAGTAATTCAGTATAAACGTTAGATCAATAACTGCCATAAGTATCTGGTGTACCATAAAAGCTTAGGTGACGTTGATGGAGTAAATAATGATGATGTATTGTACTCAGGTTACATTCAATTAACCTCGAAGACGCAAGCCAACTAACAATTGAAATTTAATTTCAGTGGCAATAAAAAAAATCACAGGTACTTCCTGGTCAGGGAGAGGCGAAGATTTCGTACCCATCACGGGCTGTAAAAAAGAAACCCTCGTATCGCCCTTGCTATCGGCTCGGGCGCCAAATACCTGTTATCTGAAATATTATTTGATTTAATGTACGAGTAGGTACCTACTTACTTTTAGTCTCGGAATGAAACTTAGGTAACAGCATTGAAAAAGAGTCGAACCATTTGATTCATCGACTATACTATTCTGAAAATGGAATTGCAATTGCTATTTTACTTCCGCGTGTCGAGGGGTTAATTAGGCAATACGTTTGCAAAAAAAAGAAACTGTTTGAGTATAGTGATGTATTGCCTAGAAATGTATAGCGATCTCATTGTTAACTGGTTTATTGTATATATATATATACACAATTTAACGAGAAAACATCGCGAGGAAAGGCAATGCAAAGGTTTAAGTGAAGTTCCCAATGCGCATTAGGCCATCGTGGAGACTTCACTTCATGTCATGCGAGCCTACATATACATACATAGATACACGTAGGAGATAAATACCTACGCCAGAAGCAAACGTGGGGTAGTTGGGGTTTAAAAAAGGTATTTTAACCAATTAGTGCCTACATAATAAATGCAGAAGTGATATTTTCGGCGGCAACATATCCTATGTCCGGATGGAAGCTTCGCCGGGAGCCGTGCCAAATTTTAGTCCATTAGTTCAGTGAAACTCAATTAAACCACCCACCTCATCCCACGCGCTGGGCACTCATCAAAACCCCATTTATGAAGCCAGTAATCACACCACATCCATACTAATATTATAAATTATAAATGCGAAAAAAACTTAGTAACTCTATCACAGAATAAGTAATAGTACCTACAAGTAATCTATCTCTATGTCTGTCCGTTAGCTTTAACCTTAAACTGCTACCTTAACTATCCCTAGAAATCTTACCATTTATCTTGTTAGGAATAATTATATCTCTCGGCAAATGTGTGCCTAGCTATTTGTCTATTTCATTGTGGCTATGCATTCATGACAATTAATAGGCTTGTGTGTGATCTAAGATTTATTTACGATGCCATTCGAACGTCGTTTTTGGAGAGGAACAAATGTTTGTACGGGAGCAACTTCAATTAAAAACATAAATACCCAAAATATCAAAGACTTAAATTAACTCGTTTAAAAGTAAGTTCACAAAATGGCTGCAGGATAAATGTTTTTAACTATAGTGTTAATGAATATTTGGCAATGGACATAGGTAATTAATTAATTATTTGACATACTCGTAAGTATTTATAAATATAGGGACTTGATAATTACCTATAGCATTTATAGCATAAGCAAATGAAATGTTATAAATTGACGACTTGGCTTGGGGATGTTTGGCTACTACTAGTAGTAAGGATCTTATATTTGATACAGGTCGTCGACTGTAAGGTGTATGCAGGCAGTACAGGAGTTTTATATTTTATTTTATTAGGTATGACATTGTAAAAAATTTGCACACCTGCATGCAGATGGAATATGCATGAACAAATTCAGCTTTAAGACCTTACCCTGTTATCATATTCTAGCAAATAAAGTAATCTTGAATTATTGAATTATAATTTTGAATTTGAATTTGAATTTTGACCTCGCTAGCGGCAGCCGAAACGCTTCATACAAAGTTGTTGACATAAAACTATGACGTCACAGTTTGCTATTTGTTTCGGTCACGAAATACTGCGTTTAGATACTTTAGATCCATATTTGTCGTACAATTATGTTTCTATAAAAGCGTAAAGATTCTATTGGTAGCTTTACATTTACTCTTGGGCAATAAAAAAACATTTAATTTTTCTAAACTTTCAAGGTCCACATCTTTTTATGATTTTAATTATATGTTGTAATTTATATTATATTACAATAATTTGATGGTTTTTAGCAACACTACGTTATCAATTTTAACATGCATGACACAACTACAATTTCCTATAGTACAATTTGAAATACTAAAGCGGCTATAGTACCTACACTGCAATTAGCCAGGTCTGAAGCGGCCTTATCTACTAACCAAATGCAGAATAAATATTTGCATCAGGAATTATAATTTGATGCATATCATAATGTTCACAATATTTCAAGCCTAACAATAAAAACTAAAAGGGTTCCGTTTTTGCCATTTTGGCTACGGAAACCTACAAAAATCAAAGTCTACTCACGCAATATCCAATATCTGTTTGTTCCTAGGCGCGAGCGGGTCTCGGTTGCTGAAGAGGTCGGGCGTGTTGCTGCGCAACGTGAAGTAGCACTCGATGGTGTCTTTCGTCTCTTTCACTTTGTAGTAATTGGAGTGCAGGAACAGGGTCACATACTCGTCCGAGATGTACGGGAGGTGAGGCTGGCTCTTCATCCTGAAACAAGAGGAATAGATACACTACGGGACGCAGTCAGCAACACCAAGGCACTCACCAACTTTCTAGACGAGCTGGGGTGGTTAGAGTAGCGCCACACCGCCGTTTCACGCAAAATAGGCACAATGGATGTCGACTTGCGGATAACGCCCAGTATAGTATAACTAACTAAGAGGAATAGATAATGTTAGGAGTTTGTAAACTGCACAAGCCAGAGGTGATCACACATGTAAAACTCGACCAAGCTAAGCAAGCACCTCGCGTCGAATAAGTTACACTGAGCGAGGCGCATTCTTAGCTTGGTCGGGATATAATGTGTGATGCTAGCGATGCACATCACTTAGTAGCACGTGCAGTAGATAAGTACTATCAAAATTGGACTCAATGTTTGAATTTAAAAAAACTCAGCTGCCAGAATTCTTCATACGTCACGATATGCGCATATAGACAGTCAGTCTATCATACGATTAACTAATACAAACTTAAACTTAAATGCAACCTCCGATTTCCGGTTTAGGATGTTTTCCTTTCCAAGATATTTACGCTTATGTGTTTGTTTACACGACTCGCTTTTGAAAGTCGCATATCGCTCTCTATATATATTTGAAGAGATACTTCCTTTCCTCATTACTTAAACATCATACGTACATAAGTATTATGTCATCATCAGATCGTTCAGATCACAAATTTAATTGGCAATAATAGGATGGATCCATTCAGAGGCTTTGATCAGGTAAAAAAAGATTTTTCGAAAGCACGGTTACTTCTAAACTTGAGTGCTGTATATTTTAAAAAAAAACAAGGTTTAACGAGCACTGTTCGTATTGTAAGTAGGTATAGTCCTTCAAATATTGCAAGTAAAATTTTAGCCATTTCCAATTCGAACAAGTTCAATCGATTTATTACACTTATGCAAATCAGATGACAATGCAATATCGTGGTACAGCCAGGCTAGCATCATATTATATATATTTCGGTACACATCTTTATAGCAAAAAAAGTACAGTCAGTAATAAAAGCTGTAATTTAATACACTTTATAACAGCATGACGCAGCGCGCTGGACCGCCAAAAACGAGGTAAGTACGAGTATATATAACATTTCTGCAGCGCTTCAAGCCAAAACAAATTGTAATAGGTACGTGACACAGAAATGCCCTCCTTGCACGTTAAACACATTATTTTTAACTCGCTTTTATTAGGTTTGCATGTTTTGTGACTTTACTGTAGATGTGCAAAGGCGAGTGGCTTTATTTAACCGTTTTTTTTATAAAAACGTTTCCTTTAGTTGGAACAAGCCATAACGAAAGTCGTGCGAAAGTCAAAAGTGCGTTGACATTGATGTCCTTGCGTGTACATTGGAGGTTTTTCTTGTGGGTTTACTATGAACCATTGAAGAGTTTTCCCACAGTCTAGGATCATCAGCAGATGAACTTTATGTTACGTACTTACCAAATTAATGTATTGTCATCTATATTTGCAAATTTTCAAATCTATATGTGAAAATCGACTTGCATGCTTTCTGATTAATTTTTTTATGATAAAATTACAATATAAATTTGCATAAATGTCAAAATTACGAGAACATCTATGTTCTTTATAACAAAAATATAATTTTAGGTATCTCCTAAAAAGGATCGTCATATTCATTCCACGAAATAAAATTATCTACTACTGAAGCAATTACTCACTCACCATCACATCATCATCTTACAAACCTGACTTGAAGCATATCTCCAAATAAGTATTGTCTAATACTTACTTAAAACGGAGCATAATAATAACATTAATACAGCTGTCAATCAATCAATCTATTATTTATTTGCATAAATAAGGGTATATTTAGGAGTTAATACAGGAAGCAACAAAGACAATTTGTACCTTTTTACAATCTTTCTTGTATGTACCTAACTAACTACGAGTATGTATTAGGAGCTACGATGCCACAGACAGACATACACACACAGACACACAGACAGACAGACACACAGACACGTCAAACTTATAACACCCCTCTTTTTCCGTCGGGGGTTAAAAATGAGGGACGAGTGCGTGATGATAATTTCGTTACGCACTTAAAAGCGACCTACAGCAATTGTTTAACGCACATCATTAAGCTTTTGATAGTATTTAGGTGACCATTAAATTAGCCAGGTGGCATCAGACAAACAATTAAGACGACTTGAAATGGAGTCGGTATAGCGAACAAATAAACGATCACCCACAAAAGAACCCTCCGCTTATGAAATGAGCTATAAAACACAGGGACTAATTAATTATATTATCGGGGTTAGATGAAAAGAGGGCTGAGCCATCTATCTACACAAGTAAGTATTGTGTCTAAAGTACCAAACAATTAACTTCACGGTCCAATTCAGACTGAAATCAATAACATTCATGTAATTACGTCTGTTGCGTTAATGTTTCGGCGGCGATGCGTTTTGAGCAATATAGACCACTTCCTTCGAATTAATGTCTTAAATTTCCTATTTTACATGTTATTGATTGCTTTAATCAGGAAACTTGTGAAACCATCCATTCAGATAATATAGGTGATAAGAATGGGCCAATTTAGATGTGAAAATAATTTCGATGGAAAACTTTAATTAGAGCGGTTAATACAGACGTGACTGTATCGCGATCGCGACACTAGCCTATCCATAGGCGGCCAATACACGGTGATTAAATACTGATGATCCACCATAGCTGTCTCTTTCTATAACATGCAATAGAAAGAGACAGCTATGGTGGATCATCAGTATTTAGTCACCGTGTATTGGCGGCCATAGACCACCCGTCATTATCACCCATCGATACTCGATAGATACTGTATCGTGTTTGTAAATACCCAGTCAGCGTGTGCTTAGAATGCGTAGATGGTCACTGCAATGCCACAGTGAAAGGGGGACAGTGACGAGGCGCTTATAGAACTCGATTCACAGCGTTTTGCCTATTTTAGTAAGATTGGGCATCTTATGCAGCCGATGAAGAAAAAATAAGTCAAGCAAGTTATTGAAGGGAAAATAATGAATGGTTTTGGCGCGGTATCCACTAAGATCACCTGACCCGATCACACAGGTGATCGTATTGGACGAATATGTCCTATGAGATCACCCAGGTGATCCTATAGTACGCCATAGCACGATCCCCTGGGTGATTTTAGTGGACAGAATTATACCCGTATAGGATACCCCAGAAAATAATATTAATTGGAAGTGATTCTAGTGGACGAACTTATCCAGTAAGATCACCCAGGTGTTCGTGCTGGAATGTACGCCATATATGTGCTGGATATGGCGTACAATAGGACATAAGACATATTCGTCCAATGCGATGTGTGCGTCGAGTGCGGGTGATCGGGTCAGGTGATCTTACTGGATGCCGCGTGTTTGGGGAATACGCAGTTTACAATATAAAGTCATGTCGTTCAAATTTGGGGCAGTCTCGCTGAGGAAGTACCACCAACTTATTTACAGAAGAATTTAGGTAAATGTTGTTATCTCACCATGTCTAACCAAACTAATAAAAGTTTCACTTTTCTGCGACAAGAGTGCTACTCTGAAATGAAAGCGGATATATTATAGCACTAACAAGATGTGTTTCTCGAATGCAATTTAGGAGTAGTATCTATGGCCACCTTCCGTCTCCATCATCAGAATAGCTCTTCATTGTCACCTGACTTCAATGTGTAATATTTGATTACAGGCACACCGGAACAGGTGAAATGAAATAAAAGCTTGTAATAAAACGAGATGAACGAATGCAAGATTAAGAGCACAAGATTATTCAAAAAGATGTCATGGCGGCTTCCACATATGTCTGTGACGTATGGAACGTAATATGTATAAGGAACTTCTTGAGAGAAGTCGGGCACAGCGGAACGTCAGTTCAACTGGGAAAGTACCTCCACCTTACAGAAGACCGCAGTCGTAATAACACCACTCTTTTTTTTTGTGGAGAATACCTGCGAACCAGGTACCCAGCTCTCGGGGGAGGTCTGGGTTATGTGGTATTTCTACCCACTAAAAACTCCACGTCAACCGCCATCTGCGCTAAGTAAATCGGAGGACTCTAGGATCTCAGGTTGAACGCACTAGAGCCCTCCTCGAGCTTTGCCCCTGCTGGCTCGTTCTGGGCATCTTCGTCGCCTTCTCTGGGGTACATGGCCGAGTGCTGTGGCCCCCGCCACAACAATCATTACACCACTCCTGGTGCTTGTAAGTGCTTTTGTGTTCCTGATGGTGAGTGGTGAAGAGAGCTAACGAAGATGTGTTGACAATGAGATACTTTCATTTATATCTTGCCGTTGACACACCGAATCATCAAACTGAAATTCAGTCATCTTAAGTATTAACTTTACAGATTCTATTGTTGTACCTAGCATAAGTCATCATCCTCCTAGCGTTATTCCCGGTTGTGCCCTAAAGGAGCCCGGGGTCCGCTTTGACACCTAATCCCAAGATTTGGCATAGGCACTAAATTGACCAAAGCTACTGCCATCTGACCTTCCAACCCAGAGGGAAAACTAGACCTTATTGGGTTTAGACCGGTTTCCTCACGATGTTTTACATACATACATACATATAATCACGCCTCTTTCCCAGAGGGGTAGGCAGAGATCACGGATCTCCATTTGCTACGATCCTGACAAACCACTTTCGCTTCACTTGGTAGGTACGAGCCGGGATTCGAACCCACGACCGCTTAACAGCCGCATGCCTGAACCACCTAGGCTTCCTGTTAGCTGTACCTAACATAAGTAATATCGTACATATATGTATACGTAGCGTGTTATTCATACAGCTTTTAGCTAATAAATTGTAATAGTAGATTGTTAACCAAGGGTTGAAAGTTACCCACATCACCAGAGATATTTCTGGCGCTCGAACGAAGTGAGAGCGCCAATAGTTCGAGGGTGAAATGGGTAATTTCACCCGAGTTAAACACTATACTTTTCATTTCGACTGTAAGGAATGTAAAATACTGCACGTACATTTTATAAAACAGGTAAGTATATTAAGAGTAGGTACCTAGTCAGTTAAAATACACATACTGCCAACTTTAGAAAAGTTTAAAAAACGTATCTGATCTAATAGTTTTAATCTTATTTCTTGTATTTATATAATTCTATAAATAAATGTAACGAATTATTTGCTTAATATGAAATAAATTTATTATTCGATTTTAGATATACCTAAGTAAAATAATTAAAACTATATCTAACCTCTAACCTCTTTGCACTGGCCACTTGCCACGGCCTACTCGATTGTAATCGAGTAGGCCGCGACGCAACGAATCTATAGGGCCATGCCGAAACGTGAAAAAAATGCTGAGTTTAGATATACAGGGTGGAAATAGATTTTGGGTCAGTGAGGGCAGCTACCAGATCCGGTGTTGCTAGGCGAAAATGGTCTTAGGAGACCTTCCTTCAATTTCAAATTAATGAAGATTGGCGTTTATAGATTTTGGAAAAAACATGTATGTCAAAAATGACAATGACTGTAGGGTGCGAGGAAATTGTCATTTTTGACAAACTTTTTTTTGGATGCCAATCGATCCTACTCCTGTCCAGGATCAAAAGCTTGTATCGAACCAAAAACAATTTCTGGCTAGAAAAGCCATAAATCGAGAAAAACTTTCACGCGAAGCTGAATCCGACAATAGAGACGACGAATTGCCGTTCCCGCCGAGGCATATATAGTGCTTTTCTCCAAAAATGCGAGGAAATCAAATAATATTTTCAATAATCTTAAAACAGCGAATATGTATTAACCTATCAAGTTCCCACCCAACTTATTTTTTTAAAGTATGTACACGGCATGACTCGTAGTGCCAGTTTCAATTTACATACTTAAAATAATTAAAAACATTAGAATCGATCACAGTTTAAAATGTTTACTTATTAAAGGTTAAACGGGGTTGAAATCTAAACGTATTTAAAGTTCGTTATGAATTTTATATCGATAAATATTTTTATCAAATTTTTATTTCTTCGTTTCAAACTATTTGAGACATTTTTAAGAACGTCACTTCGATCACTTACAAAAGCAAGAGTTTTGTCTATGACTTTAAAAAATACAGAAAACTCGGGAAAACTTTAGGCACACTACAAACGGGTGCAATTTGTCACACCAACTTGCAATACCTAGTTGGAAAGAGACAGCCATACATTTATTTCATTCTAACAAAAACAAGTTGTTGTGATAAATTGCTAGGCCTTGATACATACGAGTATTTGGCTGTTTGCAGTAATTTGCTTTAGTCAATACATATGGTTAAAAGGTAAAAAACTATACAGTAAAGGATTTTCATACATTTTCCTGGCCGCTGAAGCTGTACAATAATGACTTTTAACTTTTTAAATTTGCGCTCGGCAGTAACGAGGAACTTCACGGACTATTTTTGCTACAGTAAGGCGGACATTTCCGAGCATATTGGAGAAAATGTTATTTAAGTATGTTTTATATGTTCTGCCGTAACTGGACAAGCAGTGCAGTCACTTCCCGTTATCCAATTGAGCTGGAATTTTGCAATCATATGTATATCGCATAACAATGCAATATTATGATGACTTGGAGCTGATCTGATGCTGAAGCTGGAAGGTGGCCATATGAACTCCGCAATAAAACGACACAACCCCATCGAGTTTGGGCTCGTTAGAATCGTCTCAATGAGTACTTGATGATGGTATGCAGAAAAGTACAGTCGGCAGTAAAAGCTTGTACCAAACATTAAATTTTTGACAGAAACTTATACTCTTTCAGTACGGAACCCTAAAAAATGGATAAAGACACTCACCACTCTCTGAGCTGCTGCAACTCCTCCTCGTACCCTTCGGGGGGTGACTTCAGCCCCAGCATGAAAGGGTGCGAGTACTTGGTCGCCGCCATATTGCGCGCGCACCCTCACACCACCCTCTGAAACAAGACACGTTGTGACGTTACATAATGTTGTTTATGCGATAATGATAATTTACGTAACTATATTAAACAAAACAAACATGGACTGTCATTCTGGCATTAATGTACAGTCACCGGCATAAATATCATCATATCAGCCGAAAGACGTCCACTGCTGGACATAGGCCTCCCCCAAAGAGTGCCAAAATGACCGGTCCTGCGCCACCCGCATCCAGCGGACTCCCGCGACCTTTACCAGGTCATCAGTCCACCTAAGTGTCAGTTAAGTGGCAGTGGGCGGGGCACATTGCACGTAGAACCGATGGCCGCTGGGGCGGAAAGGTTCTCGAGCGGCGACCACGTACCGGAAGGCGCAGCGTGGGTCCCCCACAAGGTGGACTGATGACCTGGTAAAGGTCGCGGACATAAATATATGATGGTACAAAGGCCGCAAAAATATCTGATGAGTGATGACAACTCTATTCCTAGAGCCGTAAGAGCGTGTCAGATATTTTTGCGGCCTTTGATTCATCATTCATCATACTTATATCGATGCCAGTGACTGTACTAAGCTGAACCGCAAAATAAGTAAATATTTAACGAAGATCTCGCCAGGTAAGGGCTTTCGGGGCAGTGGGGAGACGTACATGTTTGTAATCACCACGGGCGGTAATAAAGAAAGCCTAAGATAGCATATTTATCGCCATTCCCTTCGGCTCGGGTGTCAAATACCTGCGATCTGAGACAATCTTCGTTTTACCGCCCTTAGTGAGTAAAGTACTATTAATACTCGACCGTACGTCACGTCGTAGAGTGAATGCTGATAATGTCATAGGCAGGGATTACACAATGAGTGTTATTGCAATATTATATGTGGTGCCCTTTGTGTGGCATAATATTGATTGTCGTTTCTTCTTATTTTTGCACACTTGTTGATTATCCTAATTCATAGTGCTCCTGATATTCAATAATCTAAAATTGAAATGTATGGTCGTGGTTTCATGACGATGTATGGATAAATTCAAAATTCAAAATTTTATTTATTCAGATAACATGATCCATTTTGTTAGTAAAACATTACAATTACAGCTATGTGTTAGTATTGGATTAGATACATTAAAACACATTAAGATACATTCAAAACTTAAATTCTAAATTCGATTTGACAGTTTTAATCAAACCGAATTGTATTGGGCACTCAAAACAGCCGGCTATCATTTTAAGGGAGGCATTGTTGCTGCCTCGCAGTCTGCTTAAGAGTGATGCTGCTTTCTTTCGCAGGATGGCGTGAAAACCATCCGTGCGGGCTTCCGCAAACATCGCTGACGCGCTGCAGAAGCGTGGCAACCCCAATAGCGCTCTAAACCCATTGTTATATTGGACCCGCAGAGCATTGTACGATTTTTGGCTATATTTGACCCAAAGGCTGCCCGCGTACATAGAAGTAAAGTAAAGTAGCCCTCGCGATGAACTTCCACTCGTTACGGTTTTCAACATCACAAACGAAATCTAAATAGCTAAGCCTTTTTACGGCTTATTATTATGTGTATGTGTAAGTAATAAGTAATAACTCATTCACATTACTCAAGAACAGGATGCATTATCAGAGAAAGCCACAACGAGAAAGTATTAAACAAAGCACCTTCCTGCTCGTGAATCCAGTTGTACTGGAAAATACGAGTATAGGTACACAAATTTGAATCTTATTGGGTAGATACTAGTTTCAAAACTACATTTGAATAGTCTTAAGTATAAATTATGACAACACTTCAAGTACATATGACCATACGATCCTGAGAAGCTCTGAAGTAAACGATTTTTGTTCAAGCGCGATGAGTTTTGGAATGGAATAGCTGTCAATTCATAATTATAAACTTTGACGTATTTATTCCAATCGCTGTTTCATAATAAAGCGGCCTTTAGACCTGGCTAAATGCAGTGCACTAACTGCTGGGGGGGAGATAAACCTTCTCGATGTAAACAGTGAGTGTGAGTGCAGTTATTAAGCTTAAGTGCCCCACGTACAGCAAAGGTTTTAAAATTCAATAATTAACGTATATATTTATGTACAGGGTGATTCTGGAGACGTGAGCAGGATTAAGTAGATTGATACGCTTACTCGTTCGTACAGTCAAGGAACTTAATGGGAATGGATAAAAAATTTAGAAGTGCCTGATTCTTTTTTTGGTGATAGGAATCACATTTTATATTTTTCAAAAATAAATCACTTCACATTACAGATAACTTCTTTGCGAAAAGTTAGTATTTCCTCTTCTTCATGTGTCATGTGTCAGTGTCACTTGAGAAAATTGTAAAATAACTTTCAGGTTATTAATTTGAAAAATAAAGTGCTTGCCGCTGACCGTGAACTCTTAAGAGCTCAAATAGTGGTGTTACACCAGGAAGGAATAGGGATTCATGAGATAACACGTTCGAAAGTTCAGTTCACCATGTCAACGTAGTTAATCTGTTGCCTAGTTACTGTCAAAGTAACGTCGTGCTCCAGCTAGCTCTTATGGTGATAGTTTGCTATACGATATTGTACCTTAGGTGGGTTGGAAGTTGGAAATTAAATTATTTGACTGTACCAGCATTGGTAAATTGAACGTTCAATTTTTATAGTGTTAAAATAAGTTTTTAATTATTAATTAGAGAGTATGTAGAGTGACACGCATGGTCACTCTACATACCTACTCCGGATTTCTCCGGAAGTTGACGTTGCTACGGTTACGTTAGGTTGGGTATCTTTCCCCCTCGAGGGTGCCCGCCTTGTCGGGGCGGGGGGGCTTAGTAACCGTGGCCTGTTTGGGCTGCTGGCTGGCCCGAGGAGGGCGCTCCTAGCGGGCTTGCCTAAGCCCGCTTAGGATGCGTTACGGAGGGACCGCAGAAGAAGAGGAGTGCCGGTATTACGGTTCGCCGTTCTCCCTATCTTCTGCAGCCAAGGTGGGATCGCAGGGGGAGAGGCGTGTTGGTATAACGGTGTGCCACTCTCCCTACCCCCTGCGAACTTGGCGGGGCCGTTCCGCTGAAACGGCATTGGTGGGACCGCAGAGGAAGAGGAATGCCGGTATTACGGTGCGCCGCTTTCCCTATCCTCTGCGGCCGAGACGTGGTCGGTGGCGGAACCACATACCTGATCCGCCACCGGGTGCTGGATTTCCCGCACCCATGATCTCCTCGTAGCGGACTCAGGGGGGTCCGCTACGGAACAGGTGGAGATCGAGGAGGCAGGCGCGCCAAAACATCTGGCGTGCCTCACGTGGAGGGCCCCCGGGCATCCGCGAAGGAGCCGCTTGTGGGCGGCTGCCGCCGGCGGGGTTGCGGATGTGTGCGCAAGCGTTCCCGTAACCTCGCCACAAAAGGCGGCGAGGTGGCAAGTGGGGGGTTTTTAGTGGGTACACCGTGGGTCTCATTAGCCCATACGGGAGTCCCACATAACCACTCGGGTCACCCCCTGCACGTAACGCATTCCCCCCCCAAAACAAAAAAAAAAAAAAAAAAAGGTTGGGTATCTTTATCAATAAGTTGTGTATGGTGACTACGATTAGATAATGAAACTTTTACTTAACTGTAAAAAAAGGTGTGGGTGTTCAACTTAATTACGATGGGGAACGATCCATTAACATTTACTGTATGTGTAGGGTTGGACCTGCTCACGTGTCCTGAATCACCCTGTATATTTGATTATCATACAATAACATGCGATGTCTATTTTTATATCTTGCATTAATTATGTTTGTTTTCCTACAGATACGTCTAGATAAATTTCAGGGTCATGACTGGTCTAGACGGATAGGTATAATCAACAATATTACGAGGGTCAAACTGAAAGTTCTTAGAAAATCAAAAACTGAGCAATCAAGCAACTTATTACTTTTATTATATCTTTTCAAAATAGCCTCCCTTCACATCAATACATCGCTGCATTCGATAGAACCACTGAGAAAAGCACTTTGCCCACTCGTCCTTAGGGGTCTCTTCGACGGCCTTTTGAAACGCAGCCACTGCTTCGTCGGCGTCCATAAAACGTTTTCCTCGAAGTTTTTCTTTAATTTTTGGGAATAAATAAAAATCACAAGGTGCAAGGTCGGGGCTATAAGGTGGGTGACCCAGTAATTCCACGTTTGCCGTCGCCAAATAGTCGATCGTTTGCTTGGCGGTGTGCGATGAGGCGTTGTCGTGGTGAAGCAGGATCCTACTGCGAGGCCGTTTTTCTCGAACTTTTTCCAAGACAAGTGGTAAACAATTGTTAGTGTACCACTTCGCAGTAACTGTTTTTTGATCCTCTAAAATAATTGTTGCGTAATGACCAGTCCTTCCGAAGAACGAGGCCACCATCTTTTTTCCCACACTTCGACCTCTCTTCACTTTAGTAGGCAACTCCTCGGAAGGAAACACCCACTCAGCAGACTGTCTTTTAGTTTCAGGATCATAACAGTAAATCCAGCTTTCGTCACCCGTAACTACGTCGAACACAGCATTTGAGTCACCTCCGTTGAATCTTTGACCCATTTCACGGCACCAATCAACACGACGGACTTTTTGGGCTTCTGTCAAATTATGAGGTATCCACCGGGCACAAAGCTTCCTCACCGCTAAATGTTCATGGAGGATTTTGTGGACTTGACTCATACCAATGGCTAAGCTTGTACGAATCTGCTGATAGGTTACTCTTTTGTCAGTCTCTATCATACGCCGCACAACACTGATGTTATCTTCAGTAGTCGCCGTAGAAGGCCGGCCCTCACGCAGATCATCAGTGAGATCAGTGCGGCCACGTTTAAATTCATTAAACCAGTTGTAAATAGTAGCACGAGATGGGGCTTCATCGTGAAAGGCCAATCGAAGTCTATCATAACTTTCTTGTTGACTTAAATTACATCGAAAGTCGTAAAAAATCATTGCTGGAAAATTTTCTCGCGTTAAATTCATGCTCACGTAGTACACACAATTTTCAATTTGCCGCCAAATCGTAAAACAAATGACAATCGAGTGGAATTCGTACACAAAAATATTAAGAAAGAGTTCCATTTTCAAATTTTGAACTTATTTTTTTATTATATTTATTACAAGTGGCCAGTTCTAAAGACTTTCAGTGTCGCCCTCGTATCTGGTAGGATATCGCGTTCAAAACTATCTGACATCACGATTTGTAGTAGGTACATAAATACATAGATTCACGCCTTTATTCCCAAAAGGGGTAAGCAGAGTACATGAGACTTAATATGTCCCAGTGCCACTTTTAGCATAAATGTGGGTATAAAAGATCGGCCAAATGTGATATCGCAGTGATAGGTTGCTAGCCCATCGCCCACAACACACTTCAACCCTGTTTCCTTAGTGCAACTTTTACGAGACCCACGGGAAGAAAGGGGGTGGTGCTATTCTAACCCGACAACACACAGTTTTGTAGTGCGTGACAGATAAATATGAGCGCTTTGTCATGTCCGAATTATAGGGGGGTTAGATCGGTTCCCCAAACGCGTTAGTTCCGCGTAGCAGAATTTCCATTCGCGTTTTTCCCCGCAATTTATTTTTCTTTTTCGATTTAATTAATATACGCAAGTGTTGAAAAACGGATTGGTTTATAGTCGCGTTCTTCCCCAATTGATAATTTTTCGAGACGATATAGTTCATCTTCCCACGTGGTGATAGACTTATTGTTTTTCAGACGCATTTTTTCTGCCATGTACCCCGCACCGTACGTAACCGTACGACGGTTACGTACGGTGCGGATATCCTATCACTTATCGCGTGATAACGCCATCCATGCTACGGGGCCTGGTGGTACAGTCGCCATCACGTACATAGGTACACTATAGGTGTTCAAAAATATCGTCAAATGCACCCTAATGCCTTGTAAGAGGTGTGTTCCGATGTTTGTGACGTGCTTGTTTGCTCCGATGTATGCGATGGCGACTGTACGTGTAAATGCATTTTCTCAAACATGCAATGAAATTTCGTCATTACGTGCGTTATAACAAGTATGTAGTATTATAAAGTATCACGTTTCGGGCGGAACAACTCGAGAGAACTGTAAAGGAATTTCGTTAAATATTCAAGGCCTGGAAGTTTATTTTTTTATTTTTATTACACAATTTGTGGCACAGCATCACGGCGTTCAGCCATAAAAATTAGTTTGATTTCTTGTAGTTTTTATTTTATTCTATTTCATTGCACTATTATAATATTGAATGTTTATCACTTTTGGACCTTAATGCCACATAGAGTCCAAAAGTAATAAACATTCAATTTCCTCGACCGTACATGCCTGGCCGTGAAAAGGACTTGCCGGCTTCGTATCAGTATCACTATCAGGCCTCCCTACGGCCGGCCGTCTATACCTACTCAGCCGGCAAGCCCTTCTTTCCCGGCGTCTGCAGTAATGTACTATTCCTGAACGGTAAAAAAATCAAAGCGGTCAGAAATAAACAACAGAAAGACAGTGTCAGATATTCGTGTGGTCCTTAAATTTTCGATGGCAGTCCTCACGCAATAGACCAAACAATTTTCTACATGATTGCCTATTAGATACGCCCTTGAACTAAATCTCACAAGAAATCGATGAAGCCAACGGTAGCTCCTCATTATCCTGGACTCCCTGCTTCCTGTGTCCTTCGGTAGCGTCCTGTGTATTGAGGAAATGCACAATTTCGCAATGAACATTTTACTCTAGTGCTTAACATAAAATTAAGATTAAGGCGCCGTAGGTACAGCGAAGTTAAACGAACCGAGTTTTTTAAACAATTAATAAGTCTGTTTATAATAAAATGGTTTCATAAAAATATGAATAGTATAATCTTGAGGCTTTTCTGCAGGGAGATCAGTGAATCGAAACATAATTAAGCAATTTTCGCTCGATTGAAAAAAATTACGAACATTGGTCTAAAATACACTTAAAACATTCGTAACAAATTATGCACAATAGCTAAACATATTAAAATTGGTTCTAAACATCGTCAATACCATGTTTGAAGAAGAAGAAGAAGAAAATAATTTATTTCTGTATAAGTTATACAATTACACAGTTATACAATTACAAAAAGAAGATTACAATTAACTTATAATGAAAAAGGTGAACACTCAGCATAATGCCAGGTGCTACTAGAGTACCCGACGCTGGTCTTCCGTGAACACCAGTTTGAGGGAACTTAGGTAGTGATTACTTTTTTAGTATTTATTTAATCGTACAAAAAATTTAAATTAAAAAAATCATGATATCCGCGCTTCCGAACACGCACTTCCATCTCGCTCACGCTTATGCTCAGTGAGAGGGAGAGAAGACCATGAGCCTACGACGCCTTAACCGAGGAAAACAGCAGTTTTTCCGTTCAGTAGGTAATGGATAGTGATTGATTGGCGACTGTAATTGATAGTCTTTTGTTTTGTAGTTAAATGTGACGAGGCGCGAGGATAGGAATTGTATGAGAGTCCTAAACAGCTGTCATTATTGGTCACATAATTTAGAGACCTGTTGAATGTTAAAATAGTAAATTGAATGAAATTTTCAAATTAAAATTCAAATTCAAATATTTATTCGTGACAACAAAAAAAACATACAAAAGAAATAATATAAAAAACACACTTTGTC
Organism: Epinotia brunnichana; assembly: GCA_963854355.1. Lineage (NCBI taxonomy): Eukaryota > Metazoa > Arthropoda > Insecta > Lepidoptera > Tortricidae > Epinotia > Epinotia brunnichana. The sequence continues at coordinate 17,685,000 of OY977954.1, forward strand.
ACGAAATTTTGGTATTCAGATTTAGGGTTTCCTCAAAAGAAAAATCTAACCCTTATTTTTAGGATCACTTTGTTGTCCGTCTGTCTGTCAAGTCAAGACCTTCTTGCCCGACTACGGCAGAGCGGAAAGGAAGGGATATGTTTTTAGCAGTCTATGTTTGTATTTGTGTATGTTCCACTGTAGCGCTTAAAATACTGAACCGATTTTGATAAATGGGGTGTCAATCGATTCGAAATTATGCTCCGGGTGACATAATATGCTACTGTCACATACAAATAAGTCAATGACTTTGAAAAAAAAATTGCTATCATAGCGGTATCTAATGAAAAAGGAAAAAATGTAAATAAATATAAATAAAATGTAGAGTTCAAATATAAAAAAAAAATTATTCATAGTTACTTTTCCGGAGTCGGGATATAGTTTTTTAAACTTTTATGCTAGTTCCCATATCATGTAACAAGTGCTTTGTGAAATAAAACATTTATTATTTATTTATTACTTGTTATTTCTCGAGAACGCGTTAAGTTATCAAGTTGAATTTAATATCCATTACTCAAGTTGACTGTCCCTAGAAGGTGGGAAAAAATAAATTCCGCATATTTTACAAGCTTTTATTTAGCTCACCCCGTTTTTTTTTACAAGCTTTATATTAACTTGCACTGTTCGTATGTATGTAAATATGTAAGTTGTCCGTCAAAATTTGCAATCCATTTTTCAGCCTCTTCCCGTTATCCAATTGAGCTGAAATTTTGCAAGCATATGTATATCGCATGACAATGCAATATTATGATGACTTGGAGCTGATCTGATGCTGGACCTGGAAGGTGGCCATAGGAACTCCGCAATAAAACGACACAACCCCATCGAGTTTGGGCTCGTTAGAATCGTCTTAATGAGTACTTGATGATGGTATGAAGAAAAGTACAGTCGGCAGTAAAAGCTTGAACCAAAAATGAAATTTTTGACAGAAACTTGTTATACCAAAAAATAAACGAGTAGTGGCCCAATGAGCTGGATGACACGCAAGCCCGTCTTTTTTACAAGCTTTTATTTAACTTGCACTGTTCGTACGTAACTAAGTATATTTCAAATAATTTTTTATTTCGAGAAACTGAATCAACAAAAAAATTACAATTAGGATATTGAACCCAGCTCACAAAATTTCACGGGAATCGGTTGAGAAACGTGACCTGTAGAGGAGAACAGCCGGCCACCCGGACATCAGTGCATACGAAAGAATTTTGGCCCAAGCCGAAACCGAGAACTTCGTTCGCTTCGCTCGCTCGTTCAAAATTGTCAATGAGCCAGTTTTCGGAATTATAAAGCATTAATGTCCAGTCATGAACATTTCTTAACACTTCTAAGAGTCTCTGATATCATATGGTCGCACTACACTTGGCGGTTCATGTTCGCGTTGCGTCGTTCGTTGCCTCTCTTTCATTTGCCGTAGGAAGGAAATAGATGCAACACGAATATTTGGGCAAACACCGCCAAGTGTGCACCGACCATTAACACTACCTATGCATTCTCATGTGTCGATCATTAAGATTTACTTTCGTATAGAAATATTTACTGTTAACTGCACAAATGGCGCAAAATACAAACTAGGTAATGCATCTATAAATATGCAGTGCTTACGTGTATTCGGTGGCAAGAGGTTAAGAATAACAATAAAGAATGTCATGACTCGGCTCGTCTACCTTGCATTGTGAATAATTACCACTCATAATTGCATGCTGTAGGTACCTACTTATTGTTGCTTAGCCGATTTTCACTAGTCATTAATAAGGTCCCGCGGTTATTAATTGCTTCTTGACGATTCACTAAGGCTCAGTTAAATATCGTGACTATCGTGTTATAATTATAAATTTTCAATTTATTTCGTAAAGTATATCATCATCATCCTAGCGTTATTCCCGGTTGTGCCCCGAAGGGGCCCGGGGTCCGCTTTGACACCTAATCCCAAGATTTGGCATAGGCACTAGTTTTGCGAAGCGACTGCCATCTGACCTTCCAACCCAGAGGGAAAACTAAACCTTTTTGGGATTAGACTAGATAATTATTTCGTAAAGTATATACAAGATGATAATATATATTAACTAAATTAAATTAAAACTAAGTATAAAACATCCTAAATAAAAAAACGAATTAAGAATCTACTTAAATTGCAATGGGTTGCATCTATCCTAAGCCGCATCCGACGCAGCGACAACAGGATACTGAAGGTCATCGCTGATAGATCAGACGGTTCCATCCTGAGTACCTGGGTTAAAATTATTAATACCTACCTAGACATTCTCTTGACATTTTCACATATTATGTACCTATTGCTCTGTTGACGTTTTTCTTGAAATCAGTAGTTAATTAAGAAACCTTGACATTTTCACATCTGTACTTCTGTTGACATGAAATAATTATTTAATTTGAATTAAAGTAGCACTGTTTTAGATAAATAATCTGAATGTACCTATATATGGAATGTTCTGAAATAAATATATTTTATTTTTATTTTATTTAAATAAATATTTACAAAAACTCAAAACTAAACTTAAAAACTAAAAAACATCTAAATAAGGCCCCGCGGCGTCGTGCCAAAGATGCTGGCAGCATTACCTCGCTGAATCGCAATGCTGAGGAAGCTGCCAGCTCTTTGGTCACCAGTTGTGTCGACGAGCTTTTTTGACAGTTCTTTAAAAAGCGCCCTGGCGCCTGGACCCCACGGCTCCAGTGTCTCAACACGGAATGCCACGAAGTAATGGCCTTATAAATTATAATAAGTATATCCAACTGCCCAGCTAGCACGATACGCTTTATCGTTATGATTTGACGCTTCAGTACATTTTCACCATAAAACGTGAAGATAAAACCTATCGTGCTAGGGCCTCTATAAGAACGAACACTAAAATTAAAATAATATTAATTGCTAAAAAGCCAGTGAAAATTAAAATTTGTTTTAAATTTTAATTTTTCTTAAATCTATCGAAACAAAACATACAGCTATCTTCTATTATCATTTGACTTTCTTTCCATTGGACCATTTTGTTCTCTCTTCATTAATATAGGGTAAATCGTTAGTAGCTGGCCAGTGGCCACCGTTCAATAACTGACCATGTCATACTAAATTGAATTCTGTTTGTAGGGGAACAGAGTTAAGCTAATGCAGGGTGGCCAGCTACTGGCGATTTAACCTACTTGAGTAAATACTATTTTATTAAGAGGCAAGTTTGTGAGTAGAAGCTTACCACTTTTCAAAAATTCCATAGTCATTTCAACAATTATTTCACCATGCGAAGAGCCCTATAATGGATCTTCGGAATGAACATATGCTATTTTCATGGCTTCGCTTGCATTCTTTGTAAGGGCGGTATTCCACTCGTCCAAGATCTTTGTCCAATGTGCATTGCGTCTCACTCACACTTCAAGCAAAATGTGAGACGTAAATACATTTGATCAAAGATCTTGGACCGAAATTTGACGAGTGGAATACCACCCTAATACGCAGGCGGAGCTACGCAGGAAGCTACTTAGTTGCATAGGAAAAAACCGGTCAAGTGCGAGTCTGACTCGCGCACCGAGGGTTCCGTACAAACGTTCATACACCCTTCACGTCACGACCCCATTCATTCTTGAACAATCTTAACAGCTCATAGTAGAAGTTACCGTTGTACAGCGCCATCTGCATTTTAGTACTAATAACTTGCAACCTAGTATGTTTGTTTATCAGCGATATTTTTTATTACGCGTACCGATTTCGATTATTATTTTTTTATTTGAAAGGAGGGACGTTAACGATAATCTCATTTGAATACATAAAATTTCATACAAAAGTAATAAAATTACAAACATAATTAAGATACGACCGAGCAGCCGAAGACTTGAGAGCGTCCTTTACTCCACTAGTCATATCCTGCGATGGAGCCCTTGAAACTGAGTATAACAGTTTCTTAAAAAAGACTGCATCAAAATTTAATGAAAAATGGGGAAAAGCATATATTATTCAGAAATAATTTATTGGCTTAAAGTAAAAGTACAAATTTCAGTCCTAAGAGCTGTCTCCATAAGGATCAGAGGCACAAGACGACAAATCCGACCTTTCGAATGCGAAGATGGGGCCGGCATCTTCTAGAGAATTGTTCATCAAAGGGACCGATGAAAATGCTATAATTTATTACGATGCTGTTTAGATAATATGTATACTTTTTGTTATTCATATTTATTGATTAGTCTTATGACAAATAAATTACATGTGTTCCCTTTAATTAAGATATGATTTTTGATATATAAAGCAAAACTAAGCTAGATAGAGGTATCGTTTTATTTTTCCTGCATTATTCATGTTACTCTTAATCATATACAATAATTCCAGAATTTTCGCTTGGTAAACTTAGGAAATATGGGGGGGGGGGGGTATTTTTTCAATATATTCCTTAATAAATCAAAATTTAACCACTGTAGAAAAAAAACGGTTTTAGAAAGCGCAAATCAAGCCCTTTCATATGATACCCCACTTGATATATTAACTAGACTTTGAATTTTTAACCCTCCTCATATTCGTCATTTACACAGAAAATAAAAATATATATATTTTTATTTCATTTTACATACATTTTACTTAACCTTCTTATCAGTCGTTCCAAATTTCAAATTGATAGCATAAGTAGTTCCTGAGATATTTAACGTTGTGACAGACGGACAGACGGACAGGCGGACAGAGTCGCACCATAACGGTTCCTTTTTTACCTTTTTGGTACGGAACCCTAAAAAGGGATGGCTCAAACCCCGAGGCTGTCCTATAATACTTATATATTTTTCCGCATTTTGTAGAACAATAGTACCTAAATAAAAACATCAGCGTTGCGCGTACACTCGTGCGCAATAACTGGATCGTGGTTCGTTTTCCGAATTCGAAGCGGGTTACGGCGGCGGCGGCGCGGAACCAATACAGCGTTACATCTTCACGAATTAGGACAAGTGGGTACGGTTAACTTCGTTTTATTTTATGTACATAAGTTGTAAACATTGCCTCGTCTAACACATTGATGGACAGTAGACGCCTATAGGCTTAATTCTATTGTTATTTATATTGTGTCTGGAGTAGTGTCCATCAATGTTTTAAGACGACGCCTATAGGCTTAGTTCTATTGTTATTTATATTGTGTCTAGAGTAGTGTCCATCAATGTTTTAAGACGACGCCTCTAGGCATAATTCTATTGTTATTTATATTGTGTCTAGAGTAGTGTCCATCAATGTTTTAAGACGACGCATAAAGGCGTAATTCTATTGTTATTTATATTGTGTCTGGAGTAATGTCCATCAATGTTTTAAGACGACGCTTCTAGGCGTAATTCTATTGTTATTTATATTGTGTCTGGAGACTACTCCAGACACAATATAAATAACACTAGTCCATCAATGTTATGCCTCGATTCGAGTCAATTTGCAAAAGCCACGCCCCCTTGACAGAAACACGCTTATACCTTCCGCGCACGAGAAAAAGAGATTTGACCCGAATTGTTCACTGTTTCGTAGAAAAATGCATTAGGTCTAGTGAAACATTAATAGATCTACTTAATTAAATAAGTATTAGGGCAATAGTTAGTAGATCAAGTGACAGGAACTTGTTTTATTCATATTTCATTTAGTGAGATTTATATATTTTAAAATACTATAGTATAAACTTGATTGTGTCGTAAAATAATGTAAGTAGGTATTGTTTGAGTAGGTAGGTTGAGTAAAAGACAATTAAGACCCAACTTTGTATGTTTTTTCTATTGATGAAATTTTAGGCAATCATGTATCGATTAAATCAGATAAACAATTATATAGTCAACAATCATATATCTGAAAATCAGGCCTTATTCATTCCTAATCTAGTCAGAACGTCGTTTCAAAGAACGTGATAATTTTCAATTGACCCCCTTAATTAATCATCGATACCTGGCCAGAATATTGTACGATTCAGATTGGAATTTATCGGGTTTATTTGCGAGGTCGCGTAATGATCTGACATAATACTCGCTTTCTACGCGAGAAAGCGCGGCAACGGCAACCTGCGCTCGCGCAGCATAAAGCCGAATGGTGGTCAGTCAAGTATTCCGCGGACGTATAAATATGTTGGCTATTTAAAGTCAAGGTTTGCCAAGGTTTTTAACAGCGCCATGTGGTCAATGTTGCGGATAGATTCTTTAAATAACTTATTTTGCTATTACCCTGCATATTTTCAGTACTTATCCAATTCCCAACTTCCTATTCATTCCTTCATATTTGTCCGAATGCGGCAATAAGTTACAAGCCTTGCCAAAACTATTAAAATTAAAACCTTGCAAAATTGCTAATGGTACCTAAGAAAAATACAACTTTGATCCACCATGGAACCGTGTCATACCTATATTTTTTATACTACGACGGTGGCAAGCTAACGGTCTGCCTGGTACTACGCAGACACCGTAGCCTATCAACATCATCATCATAATAATATCAGCCGACAGACGTCCACTGCTGGACATAGGCCTCCCCAAGTGAGTGCCACGATGAACGGTCCTGCGCCACCCGCATCCAGCGGACTCCCGCGACCTTTACCAGGTCATCAGTCCACGTTGTGGGGGGCCTACCCAGTACCCAAGCTGCGCTTTCTGGCACGTGGTCGCCACTCGAGAACCTTTACACCCCAACGGCCATCAGTTCTACGTGCAATATGCCCCGCCCACTGCCACCTAAGTTTAGCGATTCGGAGGGCTATATCGGGTACATACCTTGGTTCTGCTGCGGATTGCCTCATTTCTGATGCGATCACGCAGATAAATTCCCAGCTTAGCCCTGTCCATTGCCCTTTGGGTGACTTTGAGCCTTATTATGAGGCCCATAGTAAACGACCACCCTTCGGTGCTATACGTCATCACTAGCAACACACAGTGCTCAAAGATTATCGTCTTGAGATACTGCGGAATACTCCCGAACGCTTCCCAGCCGAGTCGGATTCCGTAGTCTATGGATGATTGCTATTCCAGAAGAATCACAACCGCACCTACAATTTATTGATTTGAGGATTCATAATGTTGATAGCTAAAGACTAATGCTCCCTCACTCTCAACACAACCCATCCTCGGGAGCTCTGACAACCTTACTCGCCACCAGGAACATAAGGTACCCACATACAGAGCAAGTAGTGTCCGTTAATATGGCTGCGGTCTTCTTTAAGGTGAAGGTTTTACCCCAAATGTCAGCGGTACATTCGCGGACTGTCTAATAGAACCCAATTTGACAACATTTGATATTTACATGACTTAAGCTCTAGGCAAATATCAAATGTAGTCAAATTGGGTTCTAGACAGTCTGAGACCAACCCCCCGAAGATGCTATTAAATATGCTATGTGTAGATAGTGTAGCATTTGACCTTTGCTATCAGCTAATCCTAAAATTCGTGAAGGGTCGACATACGACTCCCTTGGAGTTTCAAACAGACAGGCCGCATGCTACCATCGTGGTATCTATGAGCTGCAATTGACAACTCAATTTATTCATCGTTCCGCAAGATATGTAAATACTATTAACAATTTTACTGTCCATACAATTTCAACAGCACTTGTTTCTTATAGTACCTAAGATTACCAATAGTAATTTTGGTTGCTGCAAGGTTATGGTTATTAATGTTATTATACATTTGTTACAAGGGCACTTGGACTTCCAAATTCCAAATTATTATTTATATGTCTGTCAGTAATTACTTGGGATTGAATAATTGTTCCCCGTAATGTCGCTTCTGCACAGCACTCTCATCTAGTGAACTTGTGCTAGATACAACATATTTAGGTATGATGGAGTAGGTACCTTAAACCGGATAAATCGTGTTGATTGTTCTTTGAAATAAGAACTCCATTAAGTACGCATAGTTAGCATAAAGCCCTTTAGTCGATTTTTTGGGTTTGAGTCAGCACGCCCCACTCTCGATATCTGATATGTACGCATCCGAAGGTGGTGTAACGATAAAATATTTAGGAAAATTTGTGATCCGACTCATCCTAGCATTACCTAGTGATTGGCGATCCTATACGAAATATTGGTGTGCCGATTTTTTGCGTAAAACAAGTTTAATACAGGATTATGTCTGACCCGAAAGCCATAATCACCTGATGCCCATCCAAGCGCAGAGTTCTAAAATTGAAATTGTGGTGCGTGCCTCTACGCGCGCTTGTTGCGTCAGCTTACGCGATCAGAGAGAGTAATTATCATAACGAACGACCACAACACAATAAGCAGGCATATACGTAAGTGGATCGGTTTTCGAATCGAATTTGCCTAACCATTTTGTCGAATTATTCAGCAACAAACCATGCACCAAGTCTAATAGCCTATGAGATGTGAAAGTATTTCCGATGGTTTCATTTCAATATTTATACCAAATTTCAAAACTAGAGCTTTGTAAATCTATAAGTAGGTAGTCTTTATATGCTTCAGCTCGGTTTGCTCTTCTGCATTGATTAAATTCAGATCTGGCTAAATAACCAGTCGATATGAATATGACACGTCATACATAAATGATGGGCGACAGGTAGCAATGTCTCGATTAAAGTAGAAGAGGATATATTATGTTAAGACAATTTTTGTGTTAACATGTATGGAATTTTTTCAGACAGATTTTTCAGACAAGCCATTTGACGCGAACGTGACATAAAATGGGCCATAGGTACCTCTGTCCATTGTCCCAGTTGACCCAGTTATACACAACATCATAAACTGTCAATCAACACAATGGATAATCGAATAAAATTGTTGTTCTTAATAATTGATTGTTCCTCTGGTAAAGCGAAAACCTAATGATTGACTGAGCAATAAATCTCTATAAATGTACCTTGAGTGGGTCATTGGGCGGACGTTATCAATGGCACAGATTTCTGCGTACGAAAGACTGCGATATAACACTTAATTACTATCGATATTGTTAACTGCCTTCCCTAAACCCTATTGCAAAGGGATACGGTCTGTTATTGGATATTCCAGAGGGTCTTCGTTTGTACAACCGGTTCTATTCAACAGGTTTATGTAAACCTTCATGGCGTTACTGATACACGTATGTCAAGCTCTTGGGAAGTGTTTGGAACAAGCACACGTGCTCTTCAAGAAACAGTCTAATTGAGTTGTCTTTCTTTTGACACATTTGATGTTTCACGCTGGTTTAAAGTCAGTCTTGGCCCGTACTGTCCCTAACGTTTTTATTTGTTACAAATCCGATCACATTTAATGCGATTTCCCGCGTAATACGCCATTTTACGCAGTTCCCTGCAACTTGACGCATGTTTTCATCAATTTTAGAGTCGTACCGTATGTGTAGATTTTGGGTAGGTACTTTACTCGTGCAATTACTTCCGCTGCCGACTGTATGTCGCGAGTCGTTTTTGTGTTTTCCAGGCAAAATTCACACAATGGATATTCTGTGACAATGGTCGTGTGTACGAAGTGAGTACGAGTACGGGCCAAGAACGCGTAGACGTATTGAAGTCATTTAAGTATATTTCAGATGCGCCCCATATTGCGTATGCAAGCTCCCAAGTGCGTGTGGGTCTTGTAAGCACGATGCACTTGATAATTAAGGGAAGATTGCTATTTATTATCCATACTCCATACTTCCATACTAATATTTAAGATGCAATATTATGTGTAACTTTTCAAGCTTAAACCACTGACTCGATTTACATTGGCATGGAGATAGTTTGAGACCCTAATAGGAAGCACAGATCTTTATCCCGGAAATCATTCCTTAGTTTCTATAGGAGTGCGATAATAGGGTAGTTGCGTCATGTTAAAATTGACAACGTATAGTGTTCAAATTATTGTAATAAAGTATAAATTACAAAATATAATTAAAATCATAAAACGATGTGGACCTTGAAAGTTTAGAAAAATATGCATTTTTTTTATTGTCCAAGAGTAAAATTTAAAGCTATCAATAGAATCCTTACGCTTTAGACTTACTATATATGGACCTAAACGCAGTATTTCGCGACCGAAACAGCAATTTACTTGATTTTCCATACAACGATAAGTATGAATTGCAACGTGTGACGTCATACTTTAACGTCAATTATTATGAAGCGTTTCACGTTTGCTCTATTATATTGTGTACCGACGAAGTTTTTTTAGAGGTACTAGGTATACGATGGTATTATAAAACAAGCATACGGTCTGCCTGATAGTAAGCAGATACCGTAGCCTAAGGACGCTTTCGATTCCAGAAGAATAGCGAGCGCTTTGCCGTCCATTTATTTATTTGAGGATACGTTGTATACTCTACATCTCAACTACGTCTCAACCTCAACACAACAAATTCTCGGGAATTCTGACCGGGGCAGTTATTGTTAGTTTGTGTTGTGCACATGCAAATGATACTCCTGTGCAACTGGTGGCCGCGTGACCAGAGTGGCACCTAATTGAGTTGGATAGTGGAAGTGGACACAGGTACATCGCGTGTGCATGGCTGTTATTCTTTACGCGCTCTTGCGCCTCATCCCACCCGTTACGCCTAACGGAACTTTACCTACACTTAGTTACTACGAATCGCGGCGTCGAGATATTGTAGTTGGTGAGCGTTGAGGTGAGCTTAAAACCAGAGCTGTTATTCGCTACGCGTTAATGCGGCTCACCCCGCCGGTCACCCGTTACGAAACTAGACCTCTACCTACGCTTAATTACTACGCATCGCGGTGTCAAGGTATAATTGTGGGTGAGCGTTGAGGTGAGCGTAAAACAAGTTACAGAATAGGGGGCAGTTACAGAATAGCGGGGCTGATATCCCGGCGAAAGGGTGTCGTGTTCCGTCGATTCCGGGGAAGGATATCAATTCGGTATCTACAGCTTCTATTAGGTACACGTGTTCAAAACAAACGTAGGTAACAAGCACATCGCTATAGACGAATTTCACACAAAATACGTATCTACTTGATTTTAAGTAGGTACATATTCTTTAACCAAGAAATTAACTAGGTAGGAAGATGTTAAGTTATCGCGGAGGTGGTGAAATTATCTTGAGCCAAGTTTGAGTCATCATCATCATCATATCAGCCGAAAGACGTCCACTGCTGGAGCGCCTCCCCCAAAGATTGCTACAATGGCCGGTCCTGCGCCACCCGCTTCCAGCGGACTCCCGCGACCTTTACCAGGTCATCAGTCCACCTTGTGGGGAGGGGGGGGCTACCCACGCCGCGCCTTCCGGTACGTGGTCGCCACTCGAGAACCTTTCCGCCCCAACGGCCATCAGTTCTACGTGCAAATAGAAGAACAAAATGATGAATTACAATGTTCTAACTAGAGTGATTGATTATTGAATGGACTACTTTGATGCAATATACGGCCAACTCAAATAATCTCAAGTATACACGTATACATGTCTGGAGCAACTCAAAAAGAGAGTTGATGTTGGGTCGTATCGTGATGTCAAAGAGGTTGCGTGGGATCGGAGTAGATATAAAGGGCCTTTTTTGTGTTTGTTTAGTGGGGGGAAATACATTACGCATACCACCCGGGTGCAGGGAGTGACCCGAGTGGTTGTGGGACTCCCGTATAGGCTAATGAGACCCACGGTGTACCACGCATAGATAAGAGCGCCCACGAGCGGCTCCTTCGCGGACGCCCGGGGGCCCTCCACGTGAGGCACGCCAGATGTTTTGGCGCGCCTTCCTCCTCGATCTCCACCTGTTCAGTAGCGGACCCGCTCCAGTAAGTCCGCTACGAGGAGATTACGGGTGCGGGAAATCCAGTACCCGGTGGCGGATCAGATCTGCGGTTCCGCCACTGATCACGTCTCGTCCGCAGAGGATAGGGAAAACGGCGCACCGTAATACCGGCATTCCTCTTCCTCTGCGGTCTCACCAATGCTGCTTCAGCGGTACGGCCCCGCCAAGTTCGCAGGGGGTAGGGAGAGTGGCGCACCGTTATACCTACACGCCTCTCCCTCCGAACTCCTCTTCTGCGGTCCCTCCCCAACGCATCCTAAGCGGGTTTGGGCAAGCCCGCCAGGAGCGCCCTCCTCGGGCCAGCCAGCAGCCGGTCCTGGTGCCTCTTAGCTTCGCCGTGGGTGAGCAATCCACGGTTACTAAGTAAGCCCCCCCGCCCCGGCAAGGCGAGCACCCTCGAGTGGGAGATATGGAGGGCCTACTTTGAGCTACACCGACAAGAGCCTAGCTCTTAAGTAAGAGAAGAAAAAACGTAATATCTGCCAATCATCGTGAATCACAAAAATAAATCGGCAACGGTAGGCCACTGACCGGACGAAATGCTTAATTGGCGCTTTTTCTACATTCTGGTTCCACTACGGCTCCTATTTTACTTTAAGTACTTCATTTATTCGCAGAATGCATGTCGATTCAAAGCTTTGAAAACATAAGTCATAACATGAAAGTTGTGCTTCACCAAAATACCAAAGATCATGAAAAACAAGATAATTAATTATGCTTTGGATTCTGCTGCCCGTTTAATAAAAAAATAAAACTAAATTTAAAAAAAAATAGGTAGGTACAGTCACGAGCTTTAATTTAGGACCCATTTCCTTCAAATGTTGTTAGAACATTCACAATGCAATAAGGTCGAAAATTTCAGTTCAATAATAGCGGTGAAGTGTCAAGATATAAGACAATTAAATGTCTTATCGAATGGGCCCTTGAATTGATAACTTCTTTGCAAAAAGCTATCTTTACGGTTTTCTAATTACGAACATGTGTCAGTGTCAGACAAGAAAAATGAGAAAACTGACATGTTCACGAAATATAATATGCAAATAACAAATATGGCCGGAGAGGACGGGGCCAAAAAGACGAGTGAGAATTAGTCGGGAAAAATCGGAAACGATCGTTTGACTCGTTTCGCCCGGTTGACGTCACTGAGCGGTTGCCCCTAGACACGTGAAACGTAAGTTGTCAATGACACTACATTAAACTAGGGTCGTTTCGCCGGTTAGCGACCACTTAGCCGAGTTGCTCACTTTAGATTAGTAAATGTATACCTATTCAATGTACACACATAATAGATGGTATTCGTATAGGTTCTGAGTATAGTCAAGTTTTGAAACCTACAATAAAATATAGCACTTTCATCCATAGATTAGGAAAAAATATGGAAAAGGTTTCAAAATAGCGAATTCGCTGGATAGCGACCGCTTTAGTCGGTTTGCGACCACCTGTTAGCTAGTTGGCGACCACTCTTGCAAATAGTGTTTAAGTAGTTAATAAAACGATGCATCATCATCATCATCATATCAGTCGAAACACGTCCATTGCTGGACAAAGGCCTCCCCCAAAGAGTGCCATAATGACCGGTTCTGCGCCACCCGCATCCATCGGATTCCTGCGATCGTTACCAGGCCATCAGTCAACATGTGGGGGGCCTACCCACGCCGCGCCTTCCGGTACGTGGTCGCCACTCGAGAACCTTTCCGCCTCAACGGCCATCGGTTCTACGTGCAATGTGCCCCGCCCACTGCCACTTAACTTTAGCGGCTTAGGGCTATATCGATTACCTTGGTTATGCTGCGGATAGCCTCATTTCTGATGCGATCACGCAGAGAAACTCCGAGCATAGCCCTCTCTCCATTGCCCTTTGGGTGACTTTGAGCCTTCTTATGATGCTTCTTATGATTTCTGAAGCGACCACGTTTCGGTGCCACACGTGATCACTGGCAACACGCACTGGTCAAAGACTCTCGTCTTCAGACACTGCGGAATATTAGACGAAAAGATGTGCCATAGCGTAGCTTCCCGAACGCTGCCCAGCCGAGTCGGATTCGACGATTGACCTCTTTCTCAAAGTTGGACCTACCTGACCTGACTGCCCTTATACTACTACAAATTGTTACTCTTCTAAATCTACTTTACATTTCTTGTCAATGCAAAATAGAATCGAAAACGGCGCGACATCTCGCTCACACCATAGTGCTATTATATATATTGCTATTACAGTCACACATGTCGTTCATAGTAGGTATCTAAATGCCACCATTTTACAAGCTTTTATGTAACTTTTAGATTAAATTCTACTTACCTACACTAGCTTCTGCCCACGACTCCGTCCGTGTGTCTCGTTTATATCGTAGCTCCATACAAAATTTCAACCCCTATTTCAGCCTCTTAGCTCTTATTTCGGGGATAAAAACTATTCTACGTCTTTTCCCGGGACTCAAACTATCTCCATACCAAATTTCATCAAAATCGGTCCATCGGTTTAAGCGTGAAGAGGTAACAGACAAGACACACTTTCGCATTTGTAATATAACCATATCATATAATCATATGAATTATTCATTTTATAATTATATATTATTATTATATTACATATACCTACTATAGACATAGCATGGATTGGCGCGGCTTAAATACCTACCGACACAATTGGCTTGCCAAGCTAAATATCGCGGGTGCCGCAAGAATCCATAAGGAAAGAAAAAGAAAAACGATGTGGTCGCTATCCGACTTCTTTGGTAATAATTTTTTTGGGTACGCGACCACCCCATTTTATTTCAATCTATTTTTATAATATGCCGAATTTCAACGAAATTATTACAATAGCTAAATCATTTAAGCAATCAACTAACTAATTTCAGCATAATAATAAAATTAAGTGACGTAACTAAAGTTTTCGCGCCAACTGTCGCGTTATTTTTTTTACAGATTCACTGCACGTCAACACTTTTCGGAAGCAATGTGTGAAATGTGTGAATTGAGGTTATTTTTTCTTGCTTTGGATTAAGCTTTGGGTTTTAAAGTGTATTTATTCTTATTCTGACACTATTCAAGAATAGTTAATAACTAATTAGTTTTCTGTTGGGTTTGTAGAAATGTTAATATCTTTAATTGAAGCAGCCTAGTCCGTCAAGTGGTCGCCAACCGAAGGTGGTCGCGTTACCGGCGAAACGACCCTATTAGCTCTAAATGTCTTCAGTTTTTTAAACGATATTGCACCTTAGGTGGGTCCCAAATTAAAGCTCGTGACTGTACCTATTGATGATAAATTATAAATTTAACTATCTTTTAAATTATTATGTATTGAGTATTTATTGAATTGGCAATGTATAATTTGTCTTTTCTTTGTTTTTTTTTAATTTAAGTGTCATGTAATTGATTATACCTAATTTATAGCATATTTTTAGCCTATTACCTAGGTACTTACTTAATTTCGGAAATTCTGAAGATATGGTAATTCGCATGATAATTAATTCTATTTTGTAATGATGAGCCTAGACTTGTAAGCTTTAGTTTAATGTTGTATTCCCTCACAGGGCGTCATGGACTGACTTACTGAATTTTAACACCTTAATTAATAATGTATACCGTACAATGACTTCACAATGAAATAAATGAAATAAGTTTGTGTAAAAAATAAATCGTTCACGTAAATTATTAAGTCAAGTTGGTATTGCAACTTCGTAAAGGTTATTATGTAAACTATATGTGCGTAATTTTGATCAAATATTATGCACATATTTACTGATGGGTAATTTGTGCTGTTACATAAGCTTGTAGGTACCTTTTTAACAATCAGGTAAGCGCTTTGTATAAAAATGCGTGTAAGGTAAATATTTCGATGAAATTCGATCGCACTACAAAAATCATCTTAATGTATGTAGGTACTTACTCTTACACTTCACAAATGGGAAGCACATAGGTACTCGTAGTATGAATGACACGCACTGTCTAAATAGGTACTTAAATAAACCTACTACTTATATTACGAAAGAAGCGTCATTCATTCAGTTTGCTTACTTTCTCATCGTAAAGATGTCACGCGAGCTAACTTAACTATACCTACTCATATACATGTTTATTCAACATTCTTTGCTATAAATAAATTGTCACAAATTGAGTTGAATAGATAATAAAGACGCAATAATTACATACTGAAAGTGTTCTGTAAACAAATAGGAGTACACTAACCTCGTGACCACTCGAGATTAACCTTTATTTTAATGCCGATAAGAACCAAATTGGGGTGACGTTCCTCGAATTAATACACGGGATCAACTATCAATCAACCTCTCTGCATATCTCTGCAGTACAAATAGGACATGCAAAATTAAAGGCAACGGTATTACCGCTTACGTGACAAATTTCTGTTAAAACTGCTAAGACGCGTTTTAAACAGTGATAATCGCATAAACAATTAGAATTAGAACACGATTAAAACAAAACAACAAAAAAAAACTTACCGAGTCTATGAAAATCCTTAGGTTTTAATTAAATCACGTATAGACGCGCGAACCGGGCGTGACCGCACTCGTGGGGAACTACCTTTAGGAGGCTGGTGCGTGTGAACACACTGACACACAACCCGCGACTGGCCACTCGAACCTTGTACAACTTGTGATGGAATAAAAAAGTTAACTTTCTAAATTCGAATTCGCGAATCCGTTGAACAGGTGAGGCGGTAACTCGACCGTAGAGAATGAACGGACGGCTTTTACAAGAAAGTAATGGATTAGACTCATCGTTAATACACAGAATAGAGGATTCACTTTAAGGCGCTATAGGTTCAGCGAAGTGAAGCGAACATAGTTTTTGAAACAATATAATGCGTATGTTTATAATAATGTGGTTTCAAAAAAATACGAATAGTAATCTTGAGGCTTTTCTGCAGGGAAATCAGTGATTCGAAACACGATTAAGCAATTTTCGCTCGAAAGAAAAAAATCACGAACATAGGTCTAAAACAGTGATTCCCAAAGTGGTCCAGGTGGACCCCCAGGGGTCCACGGGAGACTTGCTGGGGGTCTACGTAGGCGTGAACAAAAAATGGGGGTCCATAAAATGTTAATGGGGGTCCACGAAAATTTATCTGGTTTTGATAGTAAAGAGCAAAAATGTAAGCATAGTTTTTAAAAGGGCCTACTACCTACCTACATTGTTTTTAGTACCTAACTAAGCAGATTATATTTTAATAAGGCAAGCGACTGTTACTTGTTCAAACTTGCGTATTCGATATTACGTAGGTACAATTTCGTGTACAGACTTGCAAAGCGCTATCCGCCCGACAATGCTTAATGCTTGTTCAGACATGAATTTGATCACCACTATAAATACTTGATGCCAAAGGCAAACTCATTCATTTGTTTCCGGAATTACGAAAAGAAGGTGTGAGAAAATTTATATCAGTGTTTGCTAGTGCCGGAGAAAAGTAAGTACCTACCTTTTTTTGTTTTATAGTACTTAAGTATTTTGTTTACGTGTACCAGTCGGTTGATCACAACTGTTTGTATACAACTATACACGGTGTTTCTTTACCCGTCTTAGACCCGAAGCCCACTTAATGTATCCGTATCGTACTTATCATTCGCAAAATATAAACGGTACCTATTAGTTGAGTTTTAAAGTGCATAAAAAGCATAAAAAGTAATATTCGAAAAATTATGTTTGAAACATCCTGAATTGCGCGTGATTAGAGTTCTTACCTATCTACAAAGATAGCGGCCGCGATCATATGGCGCGTAGGTAGTGTAGGTACCTACCTATCAAGTGCACTTTCGGACAATGTATTTTTTGGCATGTGTCATGTGTGCTTTTAAAAAATCGGGAAGTGGTAGGTATATAATATGCAGGCGCAAACGGTGAGGGCAACGCACTCTAAACCGAATAGGTAGGTATCACTAACACTGCGACGGTCGGAAGAGATTAATTCCAATCTTTCCTTCATACTTAAACAGGCTTAGGACTGTCTGACACAATTTTCCGATGTAAAACATTAGTGGTAGATACGTATTTAACAAAGTAAGGGATTTCAGGCGTATTTAAAAGATTGGAATCAACCATTTGTAAATAATCCAGATTATCACTATCACTTATCACCACAGCTATCACTCATCGTCACACGCGATCGGACACTTGCCAATAACAAAGCAGCACTTGTGCATAATGTGCATTAGCCGAAAACCAAAATGTGACTGAGGTCACTGAGGCGGCATTTCACAAAGGGAAGCGCGAGCGCCTTAGAATAGGGATTACGCGCGGGGTTGAAAGGTGCCGCTCGCACGTTATTGGACGGTAGTCCACGTGGACTTATTTTTATTGGATATTGATTAGCAGGCTCGATTGCTAGGTACTATCACCTATTGACTGAAACTAAACAAGTGATTCAAATTAAAATTGTTATTTATTAAATACGTTATTTTATGAAAAAAGAGTTAAAATTTAATAAATAGGTATACCTTTCAATTTCTTATAATGGATACATTAAATGGGCTTTTGGTGTAAGACGGTTAAAAAAACACCTTGTAGATAGGTAACTTCGTAACTTACAGATATTTTAATTGTCCTCTTTTGATTTGAAGACAAAGAGCACGTTTTATTCAATTGTTTTTTCACGACAGAAGCACTGCCTTTCTAAAAAGGCCGAATAAGCAATATTGCAGAGCAATTAATTTTGTAATTTTTCTTGCAAATGACTACTAATTTTATAAAACAGTAATTTCACAATCATTTTAAATTGATTTTGAAGTAACTATTTTATCAAAACTATTTCTTTTTGGAAAGAGCAGGGCTTGAGCTTCGATGCCAGTTTGTCACGTTTTAACAATGAAGCCGCAGACAAAAAATACGCAAATACACGGAGCGCGTGAACTCATTGATTTGATGAAATGTTAGTTATCGCTTTTATGGACAATTTTGGGATTTCGACTTTTATTTTTTTCTACACAAATATGATCAGTATTTGATACTGAGTACACCAATTTTTATTTGTACTATTAAAAATTTGTGGTAAATTAGGTACTTTAAAATTGATACCGTTTTGTGAAAACGTCTGTATTTGTCTTAGCGGTTTATTAGTTGGTCCCTTTACAAGCCGTAATTCTATTACCGCGTGGTGACAAAGGCTGCGGTGTGATACCTATATTCAGAAAAAAACTTGGTTACTAAAACATTTTTTTTTACAGGTAAGATAACTGACACGAAACATGGCTACAGCAAAGAAAAAATGTCGACAATATAGTGTCGATTATTTGAAATATGGTTTTGTTCCATCAGAGGCAGACAAACAATTGCCCATGTGCCTATTATGCAACAAAGTTTTGAGCAATGACTCTATGAAACCATCAAAGCTCGAAGATCATCTAAAAAGGTGTCATACTGATAAAATAGGTAAAGATTTGAAATATTTTCAAACATTGAAGGAAAAATATGAAAAGAGACCCACCATGCACAGTATGTTCGCTTCAACATCTCAAAGTAACGATGATGGCTTGCGGGCATCTTACAATATCTCATTACTAATAGCAAAATCTGGAAAACCGCACACTATCGGAGAACAATTAATTTTACCCGCTGTTGAAGAGGTTTTAAAAACTGTTTTGCACAAATCTCCATTTGACGTACTAAAAAGAATTCCATTAAGTAACAATACTGTTCAAAGACGCATTGATGAAATGAGCTCTGATACCGAAAGTTTTTTGTGCAATCATCTGCAAAAAACTCATTTTTCTATACAACTGGACGAGTCAACGTTACCCGGTAATGAAGCATTATTATTAGCATATGTTCGATTTATTATGGAGGAAGAAATTCACGAAGAATTGCTATTTGCCAGAACTTTGGAGACTGACACTAAAGGCGAATCAATATTTAATGTCCTGAGTAATTTTTTTACGGAAAAATCGATTCCATTTACAAACATTATTTCAGCGGCAACAGACGGAGCTCCTGCAATGGTCGGTCGATATCGTGGGTTTATAAGTCATCTCAAAAGAATTATACCAGGACTTACAGCTATTCATTGCGTAATCCACCGACAACATCTTGTGGCAAAACATTTAAGTGACAGGTTGAACCAATCTCTTCATTTTGTAATAAAAGCTGTCAACAAAATCAGAAGCAATGCATTGAATACGCGTTTATTTGCTCAATTGTGCGACGAAAATGATGAAGACTTCAAACGACTGCTCTTACATACTGAAGTACGCTGGTTGTCAAAAGGTGCATGTTTAACGAGATTTTACTCTGTTTTCGATTCCGTATTAGAGTTCCTAGAAAGTAGAGATCCAGATTTAAAAGAAAACTTGATCAAATTTAAAGCAGACATTGCGTATTTGACAGATTTGTTTAAAAAATTTAATCATATTAACTTGCAGTTACAAGGGGACAGCCTGAATTTAATTAAAACAAAGGGGATAATTTCGGCTTTTCTTGGGAAATTGAAATTTATGAAGCAAAACATTAGTCGGCGTGAATTCTCTCAATTTCCAAACTTGTCGCAGGTAGAATGTATTGATGAGGATAACCATACCTACAGTCAACATTTAAGTGCCCTGCATGATGACTTTGAAACCAGGTTTGAAGATATGCTGACGATGAATATACCACCATGGATCATAAATCCATTTGATGAAACGGAAGTGGCTAATGTTGTATTACAAGAGGAGCTGCTCGAGCTAAGCACCAATGAGGAGCTGAAGGTGAAATTTAGAAAAGGCTACCAAACATTTTGGCTGCAAGCAGAAATACCCGAAAAATATCCTGGACTGTGGGAAATCGCAAGGAAATTTTTAATAGCTTTTCCCTCGTCATACCTTGTCGAAAGGAGTTTTAGTGCAGTTACAAACCTCTTAACAAAAAAAAGGAGCAAATTAAACATCACAGAACGGGGGGATTTGCGGTTATTGCTCACAAAAATAAAGCCAAACATTGATCGTTTGCTGACACTCCATCAAATACATCCTTCCCATTGATTAAAATTATGACCTGAACCTAGGTATATTAGTATATTACCTTATTATTTTTTTCTTGTAATTATATTCTTTTAATAAATAAAGTGTTATAAAATGTACCATTTTTCGTTTTTATTTTACCTATCGGAATAAAGGGACAGAACTCAGAAGCGACACAATTTTTATTTTTTGGTGACTTTAAGAATGTGGTAGAAATGTAGCAGCAGAGGGTCCACCGAAACCAGTAAAATTTTGGAAGGGGTCCACGAGAAAAATAAGTTTGGGAACTACTGGTCTAAAACATATTAAAATTCACTTAAAACATTCGTAGCAAATTATGCACAATAGCTAAACATATTAACATTGGTTCTAAAAATCGGGAATATCATGTTTGAGGGAACTTAGTGCTTACTTTTTTATTTATTTAAACGCACAAAAAATTAAAATTAAAAAACATGATATCCGCGCTTCCAAACACGCACTTCCATCTCGCTCACGCTTATGCTCAGCGAGAGGGAGAGAAGACCATGATACTATAGCGCCTTAACGTTCCTACCAATCTAGTTGTTGATAATTAATGCGTGTTGTACTAGTAATGAGGTAGACATGTTCATTTTATTTACCTACGCACTAATATGAATCATAAACCAATCAAAAGAAGGTGACCTTAACAAAAAATCTTCTATTAGGGATACAATGCAGTAGGTACAATTACTTATTGTTCGACAAAAAAGAACTATTTTCCTTTGTAATATAATCGTCAAATGTACTCGGTAGAGCAGCATTATTATTGATATCAAATGGAAAAAAAAAAGTAAAATCAAGATTGAAGACAACGCCAAGGAAAAAATCTACTCTACCCATAATAATATGGTAGCTTATGCGCTGCGTGAGACTCATATACATAAACCAGGCGTCCAATTCGAGATGACAAAATGTGACCTCCCCGGGCAATGTCATAGGGATTTCCCTACTTTCATTTGTCTCTGCCTGTAAAAATCAGAATGACATATATGATATATGAACCAAGGCGATATTCTATTCGATATCAGTTAAGATAAATGGAATCGCGGCCGAGCTTTGAATTGAGTAATAATAGTTTTCCCATGGCTTTAATATTCATACCATATTGTAGGAATAACGAGCTACGGTAGCCTAAGTAGTTCAGGCATGCGGCTGTCAAGCGGCGGTCGTGGGTTCGAATCCCGGCTCGTACCAATGAGTTTTCGGAACTTATGTACGGAATATTTACCGTTAGCTTTTCGGTGATTGAGATATTAAACTTTGAAATGAAAATGTCGGGGGTTTTTAGGTTTAAAGAACTTTATTTTCTCTAAGAAATTATACATTTCACTTATGAGAAACTTAACTAATTTACAAAACGTTTATATCGGTAGACGGTAGGTAAGCACCACAAGGCTGCTTAACACTCTAAGCATATGTACCTACACAAGATAGATTATAAATTACAGTTTTTTCAACTTTTCTAAGCTGTAGTTATATCATATCTACTGCCTATTCATCCCACTAGACGTAGTACTATTACTTATCCTGTGCCGCTAGTCCCCTAGCCTTGCATATCTGGGTCATCCAAAGATTTAGGTTCGTTCCTGTGGTCATTACAAAAGTTCTTTTTAAAGGACTCGCATAAACATCTCCTCATACAAGTATATCTAATTGTATGCTATAAAAAACCGGCCAAGTGCGTGTCGGGCCACGCGTACTGGAGGGTTCCGTAGTTGCCTGACTGCCTTTGTTGCATCGACACGCACCGGATTTTGTAACGCGGCGCTTGCTTCCTGACATCCTGAGTCAGCGCAAGCGAAATCATTTTATAAGGCCTACAAATTGTGTATTAGATAGCTGTATCTCCACTAGCGGACGTATGGAGCGACATTCTCGTTTAAGAGGAATGCCTATCTGCGATTCTCAAATACAAACGCTCTCGACTGTTTCTCCCCTGGTTTTCGAACCTAGAGCAATGATTTTTTCAAATAAGGTCAATATCATCAATATCTATGCCGCTATGTTTCGCTACAGCACCTCAAAAATCGCAAAAACGGTTCAATTGAATTGGCTGCAAAAAAAGACGCCGTATACAAATATAACAACACATATCCAACAAAACAAAACATAGCGGCGTAGATTATTCCTTCCTCTTGCAGTTTCCAAAATTGTATGATGATTGGTTGCGTTTTGGAGGAGGAAACGGTCGAGAGCAAAACCTCGATTATTGAGTTTTTTACGTGGGAATTTTAGTTCGAGCTGCAGTTGTCCTTATCGCATAGACAGCTCCCGCCACGCACAACAGCGCGACAGAAACATTGGGTCAAAATTTTGAGATTTGAAAAGTGGCTCAACAAGGCATTGCTCTTAATGACCAAGCTTTTTATATAGCAGTTATACTATTTATTAGCAATTAATATTTAAAAAAAAAAGTTTCGGTTGCGTCGCCCGAATTAGTACGAAATTGGCCTTTCCAAGTACAGTTTTAAGTTGGTCGACTATTACTCATTAATTAGTTATGCCTATTTATATGTGATAGTTTTCCTTTTAACTTAATTATATGATATGTACCACTGCCATATTTTTTTTAACCCGTAGTCACCATTGAGTCGGCAGGGGAGGGGGACAAGACAATTGACTCTAACAAAAATTAGGACTTTAAAACGCAATATCAGGCAAACGGATCCCTGTATAGAGAAATGGGTTCAAATAAACCATAATATTTTTGAACAAGCTATCCAACGATACTCCACACAATGGGTTTACCAAGAAATGTTTTTCAAAATGTTATTCTACCATTTGGTCGGCGTTATTCATTTACGTACTTACCCATGCCGAATAACAGCAGACGGACAGACGGACATTGGCGAAACTATAAGGGTTCCTTTTTGGCTAGGTACGGAACCCTAAAAACATTTTAAGTACCTATATACGAGTAAGTACGAGTATTTGCACGTAAGCCACAAGAAAAACGATGTTTGTTTTTCTGACTCTGTATGACCCACCTAATATTAAGTTTTTTTTTTTTAAGAATTTTTAAGAAGATTATTTTTTATTTTTAAAACCAAATCATTCTTATTATATTAGTTGCTTTTTCTGTACTTACTACTACTGTTTTTAAGTAAGTACCTACTATTAAATTAAGGTGTGTGCAATAAAGAGTATTTGTATTATATTCTAAACAGATTCTAATCGAAGGTATAATGTTGTCCCAGAAAACGGTATAGGATAGTTTCATCCTGGACCTCATCCTTTAGGTGGTGAAATGGGGATTAGGATCTACACGGACAAAGTTGCGGCCAAAGCTAGTATTTCAATGAAGTCGCACTATTAGACTACCTATTCACATTTTATGCTGCACATTGTAATAAAATTAATGTGTTGCCCATGCAAATGCATGTGCAATTTCTACATTTCCCAGACAATCGGGGTCACAGATCAAGGTTTTAACCCCCTGTGCTCATTTGTTAAACATGCATGCTGTTACTTAGGTAATTGACATGTTACACTTGCACACTTGAATTAGGTACTGCATTACCAATTAGAACCAGCTTATACTATAACCAGACTATTTAGAACTAGCTTAGCTAATAGGGAACATTACTGCAATGTTCTGCCGCCAGAGGCAGCACTACCACTAGTAAACCAGAATAGAAATATAGGGATTCACACACACATGCACAATTGATTGTCAAATGAGTGACAAGGATGCTTGCATAGACAATACCGCAAGTGCGAACGAGATATAATGTCAACGCTGCTAGTGTCGCCACCTACGAAGAGTTTTGCGTAATGTTCCCTATTGACTTGACTGATAGTCAAAATCGTTCCGTTGGTATGAAGTTTGAAGGGTTTATATTCGGAGCAATGACGCGTAGTTGCAGTATCTAAGAGGCAACTGGATGGCTCGCGGTATTTGAGTTCCCGAAGTGTTGTGTAACCGCCCTGTGCAACCCGAACTGAGAACTGTCGCGACATCTGGCAGTTGATATCGCGAAGACTTTAACTCGTGGTCGGAACGTGTAGTGACGCCTTAAGATTATTTGCACTGGCAAGGTTATGATATAGTTGTGACTATGGGTAGACTAAAGTGGGAGTTTTGGAGCATTTAATCGTTTGTTCCGTGGAAAAAGCCTCATTTTATCATGGAGCGGCAGCGAAGTTCGAAGAAGTCTACGGAGTTCTCGCCAAGGAGCCGGGGGCTACGCAGGTGGTCTCTGAAAGCTAAGTGTCTTAGTTTCTTAGTACTTTATTTGTTCTATGAAGATTTATTTGCTCTGATATAATTGTGTGCTATAATCTACATATTCTAAAGGTTTTATACTAGAACTATTTCCTGAATCCTGTGTTACTTAATGACAATTAACCATCGCGATAACATGCTACAGTAGCCTGAGAACATAGTTACTTCTGATAGATAATATGCCCTAGTCATGATGACAGTATATAGGGGAGGTACCTCCATAGTTTCTCGGTCGAAGGGCGAGAACTAGATACAGTAATATAGTATACACACCTTATGTGGCTAACCCTAGTGAAGGAACGACTATTCGTATATTTAGGAGAAGACGTGGTACAACTCCAGTTGTTCAGTAGGTAGAACTTATATGTGCTAAGTTTCTAAGGCCTACGTGACAGGTGTGTCATGGTTATCTTTATAACCACAGATGGTAGACGCGAGCGTCACCGTGCGAGTGCCGCGAGCGTCATCGTCTAGAAAAGCGAAGCAGATATCCGTGGACTGCAGAGATGATTCAAGGTAGGATTCAGATTATCCTTCCTCTGTCCACATATAAACCCTTTCGCGGCGCCCTCTAATATTGCGCAGTCTAACTGTATTTGTACCGGTTACATTCCTATATAAAGAGAGGGCGTTCGCGACATGGTGAATGGTGCTGGGATATTTGAATCCGTGCCTATCGGGTATATTGAGCTGGTAGGCAGTCGGATTAGCCAGATTGTTTCAGACAGTTTTATCTTAACCCTTGGTTTGGCGATTTAGTGTTGTGGTGGAGTATGGTGTAGCATACTTCAATTATTTATCGATGCACATACAATTCCTTGATTGACTGAAACACGCTAACAGCGGTATGATTTTATTTGTCCCAATTTTACATTTGTTTGAGAATAATGTAAATTTAAGCTAAATTATACATGGTATAGAATGTATTACATACAATACCAGTTGAATAATGATACAATAAATTAGAGCTTCTATGGAACACTAATGGTGATGTCAATTCAGCCGAGGGCCCCGGCTAGTTGCTTCTCGATCAGTGCTTCAATGTTGTAATGAAGATTCCTTTTATAGTTCTTCCATGTTTTTAATAAAATTAATGTTGGTACGTTGCTATTTTGAACATTTTGAGAACACGTACAGTTTACAGAAGCTAAGAAACAGTTACCGTATAAAAATAAAACGGAAAAGCAACGGATTAACTGTTTCCATCATAAATTTGAGTATAATATTGCATCACAGATCAATGATTTTTTTTCAATCTAATATGATGTAAAAGTGAAAGATCGAAAAAACCGTTCTATATTATGTCGGATACCATATTTTAATGAGTATCAAGGATTTGTGCTTGCATTGCATTCAGATATTGGTGGAAGTACTTCTACTTCTAATTATATAATAATAAAAGAAAAAAAAAAGAGGGTAGTTGAAAAGAGTCGTGGCGATGAGACGAAATATTTCTACAAAGTGAGTCGAGTTAAGAGGGTAGCCTAGCAGCATTTTTCCATACAAAGCATCGATCTTGTCAAGAATTTGTAGTGAAAATCGGTCTGAGCTGCGGTTGTCCCTATCGCGCATCGCACGCGGTCGCTTGGGCGCAAAGCGACGGCCATAGTTTGTACAAGTACATATTTCTCAATTTTGTCGCAGACCGACTACGCTCTTAAGTGTTGGAAAGGATTTAGAAAATCGTGATTTGGAAAGAGCCGTTTATTTGTGAGAGATGCAGCGCATTACCTTTGGATAGTTAACGGTAAGAAAGTTGACTTAAATAAGTACGAGGATCTCGGGGTTAAATTCAGTTTGAGAGGATTATCTTGAAGTTTAGAATCGATTGTTTCCTTCAACAATGTTTGTAACAGCAGTAGTACGAGATATGATCGCATAGGTACCTACATACTGTTTTTGTGAAATGCTAGAACATTTCTTTCCAGGATGTGATTCCTACAGGATCTGCAAAAGTAACTAGTAGCACTACGTCGTAGCGCGTTGCAGTTTGATTTGTGTACGAAGTGAAATTCGTTAGTTTTTGCTGCCAACGCATATGAGTGTCGTCATAGTTGTTGCCGAATTATTTGACATTTCAATTTGATGCTAATGGTTTGATCTAGCTTGTGAGCTCCAATTATTGTTAGCTGTGTTGATGTTAAGGTACAGCAGTATTTATTGTCCCCGAGCGATTACAAACGTGCATATGTGACGTGATTTTCGGGTAGGACATGTTCAGGGTGCCTTTGTTGTCAACGTATTTGAGTATAAAGAAAGGTGTTACTTGTGAGTACGTAATTTTAGCTAATACACGAAATAGCTCTTTGGTTGTAAATCGACAAATTGACTTCCAGTAGTTGTGGTGTTAAAAGATAAATTATTACCTATTTATCGTGTCTAGGTAGTTCCTAGTGCCGCCAAATTTTATTTGTTGTAGGTACTTATTGCAACTATAGCCGTGTAAAATATTAAAGGCGTGAGACGCACTCTGCGTGAGACGCAGCATTTATTTACAGATAGAAAAACATAACCCTCTCTCCTTCGGCAGTCGGGTAAAAACAACAAAACGCAAGGGAAGTGAATTTAACTAGGTCACACAACTTCAGTTTCATACGTACATTATTATTATTCCAGGAGTGATTGACTTGCTGCCTATTGCGTAATTATGTTGTAATGTCGTTTCAGTTGTGTACGAGTCCTTACAGTTTACGTTTATGGCAAGTATCCATAACATATTTACATTCAACGGTAATATTTGCAGTTACTCAGTGCATTGTATACTCGTGTCCAGCATTTCAGTGCAATAAAGAGATTTCAATGAACTTAATGAGTCAGAAGAAGTATTTTTGAGAAGGTTAGAGGTAGCACTAGCATATTTACATAAAACGTAACATGTTATGGAACAAATTAATTTACCAGTATTTTTCCTTGGACTATATTAACTTGGTAATGAGTATGAGATCTCGTAGGATTAACCAGTATTCTATTCTAATAATCATGCGTACGAACGACTATACATAGGTGTATAGTAGGAGTATTTATGTATGTATGTTGGGTATAAGTAAAAGCAAAAGAACTTGCCAGACTTTTGAGTCAGAGTGGTCAGTCATATTTTGTGGTAAAGCAATAGCTTTTGTGAAAATCATATCAGTCGATATTTTATTTCATGCGCAATTATAGCGGGATTCTCATGGATCATTTACAATTATGGATTTCGTTTCCAATGTCGGCCTAGTATTTTTTATACATCATCATCAGATCATCATCAAATAGCAATATAAAGTAAAAATACGTGTGAAAATTGAAAGAATCACTATAGTTATTCATATAGGGTACGTTTAATCATGGAAATAATCAGACGGAGAGCGGATGAGTATGGATTTAAAACGGAAAAATCATTTTTGTCTTTACAATTAAATTCAATGCGACTTTGACTTACTGCTTTCATCTTATTTTAGAGTCATATTATTTAAATACCTACTAATGTGATAATTGACTATTGCTATTTATAGTGCCGAATTATGTGGATTAAAATATTAAAGTAAGTAAACTTGGTTAAAGGAAGAACTTAGAATCAATGTACCTAGTGCACAGACTAGCATAGTAGTAATGATTACATAGATTAATTAGGAATAGATATATATTATTCCGGTACCCAATAGTACATACATTTTGACGCAGATTAATAACGGTCGTACATACTAAGCTTGAACAAGCTATGATGCATATAGTATACCTATCTGGTATTAATTATTTTTCAGTGCGTATACGTTCGAGATATTTATCCAGTTTCATGTTTTACTTCAGAAGCATAGGTACATGCGAGTAACGGTATTGTTAAGGGAAGGTTTCATACAACTTCGAAATATAAGACCGCGTTTTATGAGTATGTGTCCAGCCTATATTCAGATCATAGAAATGTTTCGGTCTACAAATTCCAGGAATTGCAGGATGGGCGTGTTGTTGAAACTACTTGGAACAGTTTACCTATCACTCGTGCCGTCGTGAACGATTCCAGTAATGATTTGCGTTCTAATCGAGCAGTTTCTTTCACGCAGTTGGATTCCACTCTTGTTGTTAAAGTCTTTAGTAGTTCCGTCTCTTTGGTTCGTCGTGTGCGTACATATAAAGAGATGGAATGCCAAAAAATTGATTTCATGATATTGTATATTCTGATAGTGAGCAACCGAAGACGGCTCAAAAAATTGTTTCAGACTTCTGAGAACGACTGCTGCCTTCAGAGTGAAAATAATATGATTTTCCAACAAGAAGTGATAAGTTTCTTCTAAGTAGGTACTTAGTAATAATCTGGTTAAAAGTTTTCTGATACATTAGCGTACTAGTTGTCAATGTAGTGATTTATAGACGAATGAGATAATGATTGGGTAGTATAATATGTCTACATACGAGATTCAATTGAAAATAGAAAGAGAATATGTGGGTACAACAATGTTTTTCTTTTAACAGAGTTCTTCGTCTATAATCTCATTTCTCGTTGCAGCGTGAGTGTTGATACAACTGTTGATTAATTGTTTATGGCGTAGTTACGTGCTATGGTACTCGATTATTTCATAGACAGATGGGAATACGTAGGGTATGTAGTTACTAACCTACATGTAATATATAGGCAGGTGAATAATGGTGTAAAAGTTACTGAGTTATTCATTGAACATACTTCAATATGTAGGCGTTAAAATTAATTAATAGTCTTTGGTTACGTTTGTCAGTCTAGGACGTACCTAACCAACTCATGATGTAGTCACGTGAAGTTAATGTGGTTTTCACATATGTGTACCTAGTTATATCATCGGGATAGACTTGAGCATTTCAAGTATGAATTGGTAGGTATTGTGTGCATAACCGTGTGCAGTTTTGCGAATCACCTGTGGGTCTTAAGCTTAATACCTTCTCGACTAGTTATTTGAAATAATTAGCCTTACCACTGTTATTGTAATAGTTATGTATACTATACCGGATACGACTGGGAAGACATCATCATCATGTACTGTATTGATCGTAATATCTACGCGAACTGTAGGTACAGTAAAATGTTATTAAATGTTTTCATCTTCTTACTTAATGTAATAGTCTAAATTCATTGATTATGCCAATTATTTGAATAATAAGAGAAAGCTAGTATGTCGTTAGCTACGTTTGATCACAACCAGTTGAAGTACCTAAATGAGTAATTGATATTCTATAGTACTGAAAATGAAAGGATTCGTCATCATCATCATATCAGCCGAGGGGCGTACACTGCTGAACATGGGCCTCCCCCAAAGAGTGCCGGAGTGGCCGGTCCTGCACCACCCGCATCCAACGAAAAAGAATGAAAAGAAATGTGGGAAAGGATGAAAGAATTGTTCGAATCAATTTAGATGTTACACGCGAAATGGAAATAATTCTATAACCCTGAATATTAGACATGGGTAGTATATATCAATAGAGATTTGTA
Source organism: Epinotia brunnichana (assembly GCA_963854355.1). Taxonomy (NCBI): domain Eukaryota; kingdom Metazoa; phylum Arthropoda; class Insecta; order Lepidoptera; family Tortricidae; genus Epinotia; species Epinotia brunnichana. The sequence continues at coordinate 17,715,359 of OY977954.1, forward strand.
TATTCATTCAAGTACTTAGGTACTACGAGTTCGTTTAACTTGTCAATGACGTTTAATGCATAATATCACAGATTATCTTAAATCGTGCTCATCATCATCATACCAGCCGAAAGACGTCCAGTACTGGACATAGGCCATAGGCCTCAGATCGTGCTCAATACATAAGTATCCAAAGTATGGACATGAATGACTAAATAGTTTCAATTTAACATATAGGTAATGACGGGTCATTACTTAAGTAATACTTGTAGATGTAGACGGTACCATCACTTACATACATTTTCCTATTTTGGTTAATACGAGTATTTATTAAATATTTTTTCTTGTTGAAGTTTACTATACAGTCAAGGATTTGAGCCAGCATTGATAAAGTCTAAAGATTATAATATGACTTAATATGAATATTTGAATGAATTGACAGTTAAGTATTACTTGTTTGCAAGATTTAGATGTAAAGCTTACATTAATCTAGAATTTTCTCTGAGAGACATTGTATTGAAATTTGAAACGTCTGGTAACTAACAATACAAAGAAAAGATACAGTTACCTTATTGAGAAAGATATTTGGTCGCTGAAATAAGTAGTAGTAAGTAGATATTTACATGGTATCTAGTATTATATATCGAAATCTTAATTTGACACTTGGTTGTTTAGCCAGTATGGTGAAGCTAGTAGTGTAGTTATGTAATGATTTATGTAAGTCTTAATATCCAATACTTAGGTATTATAGTTCGAATGATGTTCAGACATATGAACTTAGTCGAATTCGGCTCTTGCAGTAGAACTCACGATGAGAAATGGTTTAATACCTAGATAGTGGTTTCTAAATAGAAGATAATAACACTATTTATCCTTGTAGGAGGCCCGATTATCATTCAACCGATTTATGTCACTGATTCGGTGCTCGGGAGTATCATTGCTTGTTCGTTTCAGCTACACATTCGAAGTCAATACTCATGGATTCTAATTTAGAACGTTAGAGAAACATAGCCGATTTAGTTAATTATTTGGCATTAAGAGTATAGGAGACATTTATTGAATCTACACCCAAGTTGTACTGTTTTATGAGATATGTATTGAATTATTGATAATGTGGTACCGGGTATTAGTAGCGAGAAGGAGGAGTCGGTGACTTGTTCAAAAACTAACGAGTAATTAGAAGGTGGTTTTGAATTCGAATAAAAGTTGACGTATCAGTATATCGTAACGTACCTAGTAAGAGTTGAAGTTTTGGTATGTCGGGGTATGTGGAAGTTAAGGTTGTTTAACATTTGCAAAAGCTTAGAAAGAATCGGAGAGTCGTCCTCAGCGTTCGAATAACCTCTGATCTAATCTAAAGAGAGATACGTGGGAATACTGGTCGTCAGTTGTACTAGACGGAGTGATGGAAGGAGATTATTGTTTCAGGGTAGACAAGTCAACCTCCGTCGTAAAAGAATAAGCGATGCTGAAGGTACATAGTTTAATAGTTTCTTGAAATTGTTACATTACACGTGTCGTGTCTTATATTACACGAATTTTTTTTCAGGGGATGTAACTCAACTGATCAAAGTGTCTTAAGTATTTGGTAACAATAGATAGAAACAGAAGGAGGAAGGTTCGATAGATACCTACCGCTCAAAATTGTTGATGTCTATAAGACCGTATCAGTTTGGACAGAAATGAGAGATCGATAGCTGGTATAACCATCCTAACCTGTTGTAGTTATCGTCGGAAAAGGCAGTTTTTCTTTTGGTTGGGGAGGGTCTATCGAATATGTTGAGCCTGTCATTTCATTACCAGAGATCCGACAGTGAGGGTGTTAAGATTGTGAAAGTAAACTACATACTTAGCATTGATTTTGGGAATACTAGAAAGGCACAGAAATAGCCTTGGTTCCCTTTAAGTAATAAATTAATTTCTTTTGGTCTGTTTGTTCGGAGGTACTGAATTTGAACACCTTAATTATAATGTATGTACATGACTTAACAGCGAATGAAATAAAATGAACGAGATTTGATTTGTTGATTTGGACTTCGAGAAGTGAGAATAATTATTGATGTTGCGAAGGGATATAATTTGAGATGAAGCTTCGTAATGATATGGATGACGTCATTGACAATGAATGACTGTAACAATGAGTTAAGAGAGAATTTGCCATGATGGCCTGCAATTATACAGAAACATCGAAAGCTAAGTATATTTATATATCTTAGTAAAGCTCACAATGGTTTTATGGTTTCCTCTAGACAATTAATGCACATGTATTTTATCTTGCCACGTGATAGACGTGATCCATGTAGTGGATGTAACATCTGAGCTCATCTTAGGTAAGGCGGAAATGGTACATCTTATCGAGGTGCGGCGGCTTGTGCCGCTGTGATCTCCCGTTCAGTTGCGAGACCCTGCTCGCTTATCGAAGTGCGGTTGGTTTCGGCCTCCGTGTACTTCACCATCTTTTCGGGACCCTGCCCGCATAGTATAAGCTTATCGAGGTGCAGCGGCGTTGGCCGCTGTGATCTCCCGTTCAGTTGCGAGACCCTGCTCGCTTATCGAAGTGCGGCTGGCTTCGGCCTCCGTGTACTTCACCATCTTTTCGGGACCCTGCCCGCATAGCGATGTTTACTTGTGTCTACCTTAGGTGGGATGAGGCCGGGTATGTCTGGGCTCATCTTGGATAAGGCTGACAAGGTACATCTTGTCGAGGTGCGGCGGCTTCGGCTGCCGTGATCTCCCGTTCAGTTGCGAGACCCTGCTCGCTTATCGAAGTGCGGCTGGTTTCGACCTCCGTGTACTTCACCATCTTTTCGGGACCCTGCCCGCATAGTAAAGCTTACCGAGGTGCTGCAGCTTTGGCTGTGGTGATCTCACGTTCTGTTGCGAGACCCTGCTCGCTTATCGAAGTGCGGTTGGTTTCGGCCTCCGTGTACTTCACCATCTTTTCGGGACCCTGCCCGCATAGTGCAGCTTAGCGAAGTGCGGATGGCTTTTGGCCTCCGGGTACTTCACCTCTCTCTTTTCGGGACTCTGCCCGCATAGTGGTGTTTACCTTTGTCCGGCCGAGTAAGATGATGCTCCTCTCGATAGTAGAGAAATAATGAGATTGTTTGGAGAGTACTATACTTATGAAGATTGCTAGCACAGACCTAGGTGATGCTCCTCTCGATAGTAGAGAAATAATGAGATTGTCGGGAGAGTACCATGCTTATAGAGCTTTCTAGCACAGACCTAGGTGATGCTCCTCTCGATAGTAGAGAACTCTTGATAGTAAAGAACTCTCGATAGTAGAGAACTCTTGATAGTAAAGAACTCTCGATAGTAGAGAACTCTTGATAGTAAAGAACTCTCGATAGTAGAGAACTCTTGATAGTAGAGAAAGTAAGTAGATGGAAGATTTGATTGTCGGGGAAATATTTACTTAACTAAATGACATGTAAACAGGATTTATGAATAAATTGAATGAATATATGAATATGAATGCCATACTTGTAGAGCTTGTTACGAAAATGGCGCAGTCGGTAAAGTGATTAAAACATGAACAAACAAAATCTAAGACAATTGAATATATTTGGATATAGATATAATAAGATAAGAAAAAATAAGAATATAATTGGAGTTAAAGAATAATGGAGTCCGTGCTTACACCTCAGTTGTGAAAATGTGACGAATATGACGTTGGGTGATTTGTGTGAATCCTGAGAGAAGTGGAAAAGGGGGTTCAGAATATATTCCAAGGCCTGTGAACTGAATAAGAAATCCGAAGAGATACAGATGAATATATTTACATGTGGTGGGAGAACAGTGCCGTGAGATTGTCAAACAAAGTCCTACTAAGTGCTTGACGTTGGATCTCTGTGTTTAATTGATGCGCTCCCCGTGCTTTTGAGAAGCTTTCTTGTACAGACCTAAGAGAGGCTCAGTTTCAGTACCTACCGTAATAAGCGAGACCCACACTAATAAGCTAGTATCGGAATAAGTTTATTTGCCACATAAGCTAATAGCGTGCAAGTTTGAAGTTTTTTATCCGTAACTTAGTAAATGAATTGAAAGAAAACCTTGTAGTGAGTGGGAAAAATAAGGTCAAGGAATGGGAAATGAGTGTTCTAGATCTAAGCACAACTGTGCCAACTTGGGAAGTTGTTTGCCTAGTCTTATCTCTAATGGTCGTCAGGAGGGTCTTAAAGGATGACGTCCTGTGACGTAGCTTCTTTTGGCTTTCCAGTGTTGCGGCCAACCACTTCGAGATGACTTCACTTCTTTTGGAGTGGGGAGTGTCGCGACATCTGGCAGTTGATATCGCGAAGACTTTTAACTCGTGGTCGGAACGTGTAGTGACGCCTTAAGATTATTTGCACTGGCAAGGTTATGATATAGTTGTGACTATGGGTAGACTAAAGTGGGAGTTTTGGAGCATTTAATCGTTTGTTCCGTGGAAAAAGCCTCATTTTATCATGGAGCGGCAGCGAAGTTCGAAGAAGTCTACGGAGTTCTCGCCAAGGAGCCGGGGGCTACGCAGGTGGTCTCTGAAAGCTAAGTGTCTTAGTTTCTTAGTACTTTATTTGTTCTATGAAGATTTATTTGCTCTGATATAATTGTGTGCTATAATCTACATATTCTAAAGGTTTTATACTAGAACTATTTCCTGAATCCTGTGTTACTTAATGACAATTAACCATCGCGATAACATGCTACAGTAGCCTGAGAACATAGTTACTTCTGATAGATAATATGCCCTAGTCATGATGACAGTATATAGGGGAGGTACCTCCATAGTTTCTCGGTCGAAGGGCGAGAACTAGATACAGTAATATAGTATACACACCTTATGTGGCTAACCCTAGTGAAGGAACGACTATTCGTATATTTAGGAGAAGACGTGGTACAACTCCAGTTGTTCAGTAGGTAGAACTTATATGTGCTAAGTTTCTAAGGCCTACGTGACAGGTGTGTCATGGTTATCTTTATAACCACAGATGGTAGACGCGAGCGTCACCGTGCGAGTGCCGCGAGCGTCATCGTCTAGAAAAGCGAAGCAGATATCCGTGGACTGCAGAGATGATTCAAGGTAGGATTCAGATTATCCTTCCTCTGTCCACATATAAACCCTTTCGCGGCGCCCTCTAATATTGCGCAGTCTAACTGTATTTGTACCGGTTACATTCCTATATAAAGAGAGGGCGTTCGCGACAAGAACAGCGGTTGCCTGAAAGTGTGTACGACGTTTATACAATAAAATGCTGTTTCAATCGGCTATCTTGCGATCATTGTAAAACCAGATCTTATTGGGATTACACCGGTTTCCTCACGATGTTTTCCTTCACCGAAACGCTAACGGTAAATATTCCGTACATAAGTTCCGAAAAACTCATTGGTACAGTCACTGACTTTAATTGTTGAGCCATTTAGGTGTCAACAAATTTTGGTTTACATAGTAAGCTTTAAATTGTCCAGTATAAAGTGAGCTCTAATATTTGTTTATTTTTTATTAAAGCGGTCGGATCCTTTTTGTAGCCTTAAATAAAACTGAATCGACAATAAAAATCTATATTATTGAACCTGCTCACAAAATTTCACCAGATTCGGTTGAGAAATGCGACAGAACAGCCGCACAGCGCCTGACATACGAAATATTTTTTGCCCAAACTGATACGAAGAACTTCGCTCGCTCGTAAAAAATTGCATACCTACTGCTCACGGTTTGTTGAGATTCTTTAATTGAAAAAACCTCTACCTTCAGGTGGTCTCTAACCCTATTTGGTTGTTTGATTGCAGTTTTTCCCAATAGGTATTGTCCTACTATTGCATGCACATTCGGTAGAGTCAGTAGTGACGTACCTTTAATATGGTATTAAATACAGTAGATAATCTTGTGCAAATAACATTTGGGAAAACAATTTTTTGTTTTGTTTATTAGTGCTGCCGTTTATTTGCGTGAATGATCCCAATTTTCTCGAGGCTGAGATAAGGTATGGAATCCACAAGTATTTAATGGAATCCCACAAACAATATAAACATAGGTAAGCATAGTAATTTGCATTTTAAATTTTGTAAGAAAGGTTAATTTAATGGGTAGGTCGAGTCCTATGGTTCGTTAGTGCCCCCACAGACCTACGTACACTACACGTTCCTATATACAATAAGTTGCTTATGATTCTTATGAAATAGAATTTGTTGTTCCCGCTTATTTTATTTGAAAACCGAATGACATTTGATCGAATCACTAGCACTCTTCTTAATCGAAAACTATAAAATACGCAATACATTTTTAGTATTAAGATTTTGCAATGCAACGATATTTTTATTGAGAAAAATGTTACTGTAAGCCTTACTTTTTCATAATGTTAGGTCTTTGTAAAACAGTATTTTGTTTGTACATTTTAAGTATATTTGTAGAATGTTTGCACCCAGGAAGTTTGTCTGTCCGTAAACGTATGTATATAGTCTATCATCTTTACGTAAATAATACTCGACAAGAAGCCATCCACTTCCGAATCGATAAACTAAAGTGATAGTGCACGTAGAATCGATGGCCATTGGGGCGGAAAGGTTCTCGAGTGGCGACCAGGTACCGGAAGGCGCGGCGTGGGTACGCCCCCACAAGGGGGACTGATGACCTGGTAAAGATCGCGGGAGTCCGCTGGATGCGGGTGGCGCAGGACCGGTCACTTTGGCAATCTTTGGGGGAGGCCTATGTCCAGCAGTGGACGTCTTTCGGCTGATATGATGATGATGAGCCAGCCATTGGAACACAATCGCCATAAGGGTCACCGGGTCACTCGACTCTCCATACAAACGTGGTTTGGATCTCATTGTAAAACGACATGCTTGAATAAAATGAAACTTTGTATACACAATAGGATCCTCCATATCTAGGTTGGAAACTAGATTTTGTGGCTAGAAATTAAAACACATCAAACATAGCTAAATCAGAACCATCTCGACAAACAAGACATTAAAAAACTGCACTCAAATTGGTTCATCCGTTTGAGAGCTACGAAGCCACAGACAGACACACAGATATACCTACAGATACATATGTTAAACAGCTTATCGAGGGTTAAAAATAGACACCATGGTAAATGATTACCTCATTGCTAATCCGGTTACTAGGTGACATATTTTACGTGATACATAATAAAAAGAAACTACTTTAAAAACAAAGTTTAAACCGACATAATTCAGTACCCACTTCGCCAAGTACATGAAGAATACCACATTTCCTTTCCTATTTACCACATCTGCTTTCCGAGAGCAAATGCGTTGATTATTACAGAAGAAACCCAAGTCGCTATGATGTGGGCTGGTCATATTTGAGGAGTTCCGTCGATTCCTCAAGGATCTCAGAATTAACACTTCATTAGTTGCTACTTCAACGGAATCATGTCAGAATCTTTGACCTACTTAACATCTTTGAGTAGTTACATAAGTCATCTGTGGTCTTCATCATCAGTTCCACTTCACCAAAACTGCGATTTCCGAGGGTAAATACACTAGTTAGAAATATATAAATAGAAAATACCGAAATCACTACACGCGTGACGCGTGCCTATAAAATTTGAGGGTTGCCCTCAATTCCCCTTGGATCCCGCCATCAGATCCACCAATTCAAGGTGACTTTGGCCATAACCAACCTCAGGAGTATAAGTACCTACTTACTCTTTCGAATAAAAAAAGAATTTTGGAAATCGGTCCACAATTGAAATCGGTGAGCATACCTACATACAAATATATATTTGAATATATATATATATATATATATATACTAGTATATATTATATACAGTGGAACATATTATAGCCTCCTCCTTTTTTGATGTCGGTTAAGAAGTGAATCTATCCATAATTCTTCCATAATTCTTAACAACTATTACTATAGGACCAACCTTGTCCGTACCGAAAAAAAACCAGTACATTTTCATACAGTTTGAGAAGTTCATTCTGTTCATAATGTTAGTTGATTTAACAACTTAAATATTTAACAAAGATACGAGCAATCTAAAGTAGTTAATCAGCACGTAAAAGCTGGGTAAACCTTCGCGGTTCACTTGGTTAACACACTTCATTACATTTTACACTTCGCACCTTCCACCAAACATGCTTTAATAATTGAATAATAGGTTACACGTGTGAATAGTCCTATAAATGCATCTGGTAAAGTTTTATTGAAACTATGTAAAACAAATCCACAAAGGACTGACCACACTGCTGCTTAAAAACGCTGCCGCACCGTAAACACGGCAAAATGTATGGAGAATACGTGACGCATATATGGCATGTCAAATGTCAACGCGTGTACGCTCGGGTGTAATTGCTCCCTTAACCATTGCCCATTCATTCTCAACTGCGTCGTTTTTCATTAACCCAACAAGATTCAAAATACATTCGATCATTCGTTCATCATCTAAATAGCCAGCAATGTACACAACCAGCAAAAAAGAAACAATCTCACATTACATAAATTCTCAAATTAAATACCTACACCTATAAGTGGTTGGATACTCTAGGTTACTAGCTGGGGGGTTGAGCCTTATTGCTGAATGACACAGTTCTTTTCGTGCATGGTTATATGGAACAATTGGGAAATATTTAGAATCTTTAATATTTATCATTAATAAATTATTTCAAAGTTAACCGTCAACTAATCGCGAGAAAACGCCAAAACACTCTGGATCTATGTCAAATGTTCAACGTCGAAAACGAAAGAACACAAAGTGAACTCCTCAAGCATAATCGTGTGAAGAGAGCAGCTGTACCTGTGACTGTACCACCGATAAAAACCGCAGAGAGAGTACAACAAATTGTAGACAAACTCTACGACGAACAAGACGGGGGTGGAAAAGTCGCTTATAGAAAAAATAATCAAACCAATACTACTACTACGACTACACTTAAGCCTAAGGTAAAGTAGAACAGCAAACAGAAGTTACATTTACGGCAATTCATCGTTTCATCACACAATAGGGGAAAGTGGGTACACTTTTTTTTGTCAGACACCTAAAAAAAATCTGTTAATAATTTTATAATAAATTCAACGCTGCTAAACACCCCACTTATCTGGCTTTAATAATAATTAACTGTTGTTTGGATATAAACCAGCATGATGACCCTAGGCTGATTTTTCTCAAAAATGGGAAACGTACGAAACTACCCCACACCTCGGGTGGATTCGTACACTATCCCTTTTTCCCAGGATAAAAGTAATCCCAAAACCATTGTTTATTAATATCAAGCATCTAATTACGAACTATATAAATAAATATTTTTTAATTTGATTAAAACTTATTAGAGACAGACGCATTCAAAGGAGAACCAAAAGTTATTTTCTGGTCGCGAAATCACATATTTATTATTTCTGGTGAAATCTGCTGCCGCACTGCCATCACTTTTTGAGGGTGGCCTATGCATATGAGCGGCAGTCACGCATACAAATATGAACGCTTCAGCATGTCGGATAGTCGAGCTATGACTACTGTACGAATGCTCCCTGTGTACGAATCCTACCCACTCTCCCCTAATGTTGTGTGTACCTAGTCGATTCCCTTTCGACGAAGACGTTGGAATACTTGGAATGTATAGTGTCCAAATTGACTAGTCGCTTCTTCTAGAGATGTGGCGAAAAAACCTGCACATGTTTAAGTACTTTAAGTTTTATGCTTGGTGGTCACTGTGGTCAGTATGGTCACCTAGTTAATAGTTACCAGCTACTTCAATAGTCACCCACCAATTAATACCAGTTTATGTGATCCTTATTAATATATTACAGCCATTGAAATCCGGAAGAAGATTCGACTTCGCTCCTGCTCTTTTGGACTCTGATACTCGTATCAGAGACGAAAAGGTTACTCTTGACAATCCAAAGGAAGGAAAAACCGTTCCGGTTCCATGGCACAAATATTGGAAGCATGGCATCGTTCCTTATTTCATCGACTCTAACACATACGGTATATCAACTGTTGACTATGTTTCGGAAATATTTACTGCTCACACGATATAAGTTTTATTTACGGAAGTGAGAGGTCGCGGGTTCGAACCCAGGCTCGTACGGTCGGCCAAGAACGTAGTCTACCAGTTTTGACAAAAGTTTCTGTGAGATCTGATTGTCGCTAAGGTTACTGTCGTTATATTATTGCAAGTGGAAATCGACCTTGTTGTTTCATGACATCATGACGTTCAAATGAACCTCGACCGTAGGGAGGTAGACCACATTTTTGGCAGACTGTACGACCGGGTTTTTTCAAAAAAAATATATACACGAAATATCATTTGATATTTAACAGCGGCTTTTCAGTGAAGCAAAACATCGTGAGGAAACCGGCCTAATCTCAATAAGGTCTAGTTTTCCCTCTGGGTTGGAAGGCCAGATGGCAGTCGCTTTCATAAAATTAGTGCCTACGCCAAATCTCGGGATTAGGTGCTAAAGTGGACCCCAGGTTGAGCATTACCGGGAAAAACGTTAGGAGAATAATGACACGATATATGTGCCTACATAATTAATTCGTGCGAATTACTATTATTATTATTTACTATTACTGTGACTGTTCTAACATACTTAATCAATAATTTTCTCCAGATACTTTCCTAGCCGATAAGATAATAAAAGCATTCGACAACTTCGAGCAAAGTACCTGCATACGATTACAGCGACTAAGAGAGAAGCCTACAGACAAGGAGTCTTTGAATAATGCCCAATGGCTGTACATCACAAATCCTTCTGGCACTCGGCAGTGTGTGCATAGCAACGAGATGAAAACTAACTCAGGAGTTCAGGTAAGTATTCTTATTTTTTTACAAGAAATCATGAACAACTTCTCTTTAGGAATTTTGGGGATAGTCGTTATTGGAGATTATTTAATTGCTTTAACCTAGCTCACAGTTATGTCATCATCATTATCGCTTACGGCGCCGAAAGTGGACTCTAGACAAATTTATAATGGCGTCCAAGCACTAAACAGACTTGGAAGGCACAATAAGGTGCAACTAGTTTGGATACCAGGGCACAAGGGCTTCATCGGCAACGAAAGAGCAGATGAGCTTGCAAGAGGGGGCTCTACAAATCAGCCAGACGTCGGGGTTTTCGGAGCGGGAATGATTTGAGAAAGAGTAGAGATAAACAGATATGTTAGTCTAAGAAAATATCTTATTATGCCTAATGAATAACTACCTCTCTGTGAGTTGTATACAATCTGTGACAAAGTTTTATTTTAATTTCCGTAAAAGTCTTATAACTTATAAGGTAACAATAAAAATAACTTTAATTAATTACCTGCTGTAAATTGAATAGTTGACACGATTTTCAGAATAAACTATTAATATTTTTTCTATATTTGGGACAGTTAATCTACGGCGTCTTGCTGTAAATATCCATTTCAAGGAGCTAAATGATCTTTCCACGTCGACAGTTGTAATAAGTGCATAATTAAATTTTTTGTAGGAATCAATTGATGCACGAGAAGTTTGAGATTGAAGTTCTATTTCTTTGCCTTGTACCAACTCATTTATAATTTTTAGTGTGCTATACCCAGAATTCTTCTTTAACACCAACTTCAGTTTATCATAAATCTGTTTTCCTTTTACGCTCATGTTTAATTTGGAAACATCTCTATAGGTTTCATGAACTATTTTTAAACTATCGCTGATGGACAGCTTCGCATCCTGTAGTTTTTTAATAGCATTTGGGATAGTCATCAAATGATTTGCTATGAAATTTAAGTCGCTTTTTATATTTGCATTTCCAAACGCTCTTTTTGCCTTTCTAATACTCTGGGCTTCGGTGGGACTGAATGTATTTAGAACACGTTTCACTTCATCGTAATGTTTGCTGTAATACGTTGCAGCTTCTATCCAGGTTCCCCACCGAATAATTGTTGGTCGAGGTGGTAAAGGCACTCCGGGGAGCATTTCTTTAAACTTTTGTATTTTTTAGGAGATTTCAAAAATGTCTTCTTAACATTTGCGATTAAATCATTCACATCTGGATAAAGTTTTCTTACTAGTTCAGCCACTCTATTTAAACCATGAGCCAAACATGTGACGTGCAAAAGATTGGGAAAAATACATTTTAAATTTCTTCCAGCCTTTAGCATGTAGCCCACACCGTCAGTTAAAAGTAAAAGTACTTTATTGTGATTATTATGGTTAGCACCCCATAATTCATCAAGAGCACTTGTGACCGTATTGGATATTGATACATTGTTCGTGCTGTCTAACCGTTTACTGGATATCAAGTGTTGAGTGCCAATGTGATCATCACGTAATGCTCCCACTATTACGTTAGCTATTTGACGACCATAATCATCCGTGGTTTCGTCAACACTCACATATACATATATATTCATTTTTTAGCTCGCTCCGTATTTTATTCATTTTTTCATCGTAAGCTTTATTTAAATATTCCCGTCGCAGTTGACATTCCGAAGGAACTTTTGCAGTTTTTCCAAATTTACCGGTAACACAATTTTCGATAAAATCTTTAAATATCGGATTGTTTACCTGCGTCCATGGTATATTACAGCCCACAACAAATTTCAAGAGCTCACTATTGAAATCATATTTCATACCTGTATGTTTATTAGATGCGACATGTCGCGTTACACTAGATTTCGTTTGAGCGAAGCTCACATTGCACTTGGTGCAAAATAATAAAGAATCTCGAACCTCTATCTCTGGATTATTTTCTATCCACGAACGCATAAACTCGTAACGAGTTTTTTTTCTCGGAGGCATATTTGTGTTGACTGATTATTTACAGTTTTTTAAAATACAATTGCATATAAGTTTATCTACTAGACAAGCAAGGGTAACGGTTGACAATAGGTGTCTAATACAATGTCAATCTTACGCTCGATATCTATGAAGCATTTTCTTATAAATGAATAGACTTAACTGAAGAGGTTGATAATGAATGACCAATATAAAATATGTACCTATATGTATGATTAATCTTTATTTATTTTTCAATCAATTATTCATTCGGTAGAAACCTACTAGGGTACGATCTGTTTTTAAGTAAATACCTACTCTTTGGCTAATGTCAAACGTTCCCGCTCCGAAAACCCCGATGTTTGCAAATCACTTTGTAGGTCCAGAACCATTTGTGGGACTCTCGCAGGGGACCATAATACGGCCTTTAAAGCCTACGCCAAAACCAAACACCAACACGAGTGGAGGAATGAGGCTGGCTTAAGGCACTCTAAGCTCTTCATAGAAGGAGTGGACTCGGGCTGGACCAGAAAACTCTGGAAATCCAGTAGAAAGCGACTCAGAATTATATCTGGGGTGTTCACAGGTCACTTCGGGGTCAAGGATCTCTTGGCCAAGATGGGACTATCTGATAGTTTAGACTGTAGAATGTGTGGCGAGGAGGACGAGACTATGGAACACTTATTGTGTGAATGTCATGCCATTGCCAGACAAATAATGAACTACTTTGGTAACGGCTACCCGCAACCAAAGGAATTCAAGGTGCTCCCGGCGAACTGCATCATCCGCTTTGTGGAAATGATGGAGCAAGCCTGGGAGCAGGTATAAAGGAGAGGGCAAATGCACAAAAGATCCCACTGGGTCGAAGTGCATCCGAAAGGGCCCTCACCTAGATAAGATAAGATAAGATATGTCATCATCATCATCATATCAGCCAAAAGACGTCTACTGCTGGACATAGGCCTCCCCCAAAGAGTGCCACAATGGCCGGTCCTGCGCCACTCACATCCAGCGGACTCCCGCGACCTTTACCAGGTCATCAGTCCACCTTGTGGGGGGCCTACCCACGCCGCGCCTTCCGGTACGTGGTCGCCACTCGAGAACCTTTCCGCCTCAACGGCCATCGGTTCTACGTGCAATGTGCCCCGCCCACAGTTATGTATATGTACCAAACTAAATCAGATCAAAGCTCTTTATACTTCTCTTGTCTTCAAGCCAGGGATTCTCTAGGGCGCTATTCCGCCACGCAACGCCAGCGATAAGTATATTACGCCAGGCCAGATACAGTATATGTGTATCATAAATCATAAATCGCACGACGGTCGACGACGCTTGACATGTCGCGCGACCCGTAGAAGAATGTAATCTCATGCCACGCGATAATCCCAGACTTGAGTTTGGTACAGTCGGCCTTTTTTGTTGTTGCTGAACACCTAAGTACCTTGTCATTTTCACTGAAAATGAAGTTAGTGCGATACGGTACAAATGTGAGGCAGACCGTACTTATTAATGATTATGTAATGCTGCTGGCTGTCAGATGTTGATCAAGAAAAAGATTGAATGCGGTTTCAATTGTTTTCGAATGGTGAAAGAGTTGAAGGGTGACACAGTGGAAATATGAATGGAGAATGGTGATTTAGAGTGTTTATATTTAATATACACTTGGGAGCAAAGAAATCGAGCCACCCGTGCAATTTTCATGTTTGTTCGTTTTATCCAAAATCTGCCCATGAAAAAAAACAAATTAGGATATCGTTTGAAAGATAATTTATTCAGCTATTAAATAATGCTAATTTTATTATTATGAATAGGGTCATAACGAAATTATGGGTGATAATGTTGCCCCATTACTAATGAGCCAATTAATGCACGTGTGGTTTGTGCCATTTGGGAAGGTATAAAATGAAAAAAATATCAGTAATTGCCCATCAATTGTGAATTGCATCTATACCTGTGACATTGCACTCTATTAAATTTGCCAGAAAATTCATGAAAAATGGATACTACCCCTGCTGAAGCCGCCCAAGCCGGTAGCTCTGCTCCAAACCAGACTTGGTCAGCGTCAAGTGGCCCTACAACTGAATTTAAGCCGATCAGCAGTCCAACGAGTGTTTCAGAGGAACCGAGAGACTGTTGTCTTTACGAGAAGACCCAGCACAGGCAGGGTACGGTCTACCTCAGAAACAGACGACCGCTTCATCGTCTCAGCTTCTCTACGGGCACGCTGAATAAATGCTGTTAAGCTACCCGGAGCTAGCTGTCTGGAATGTGTCCATAAGTCAATGGACCATGAGAAGACGTCTCAAGGAACAAGAACTGACACCACATCGAGCAGCCAATGGGCCCAAGTTGACCGCAGCTCATCGCACAGCACGACGTGTTTTCGCTCAGGAACATTACAATTTAACCCTTGAGCAATGGAAGACCGTGATGTTTTCTGATGAGTGCAGGATCGACCTTTTCGGCAATAATGGAAGGAAAGGGTCTACCGAAGACCAGGAGAGCGATTTTCGTAGTGTTGCATCGAAGAAAGAGTCGCGTATGGCGGTGGATCTGTCATGGTCTGGGTAGGTATTTCATTGGAAGCGAAGACCGATATTGTTTTCGTCGTATGGAATGATAGGCGTAACGCAGGATGATAAATTGCTCATCGCTACATAGAGGAGATCTTAGCCGAACATTTGATCTCTTTTGAGGATTTTATCGGTGATATTTTTTTGCTCCCAAGTGTAATAACTTACGTATACGGCTTCTTCAGGGGTTTACTTGGATAGAGATCTTACAGGGACGTGAAGCGAAGTCAAAAAATCGTCTGAGGTCGGTGGCTATACGGGTGACACGTTTTCGTATCCCTAGCCAGTAGCGGATCAAAGGTGCTCATGCCTCCCCCAAAACCATCAAGAGTCTTTACCAAAATCGTGCCAAAATCCAACCTCAGTGGTTTCAAGCCCCTCCAAACAAAATCCTGTATCCACCCTGGCTTCAAACACAATGAAGGAGATATAACTGACTGTTCCTGTTGTATTTCAGTGGGTAGTATTCGGTTACGACTGTATGTCCGAAGGCCAGATCTTGCATGAAATCATGCACATTCTTGGATTCTCTCACGAGCATATACGCGAAGACCGAGATCAATACGTCACTGTGATGTGGGATAACGTTAAACCAGGTAAGATTTCATTAGATGCCATTTTCGCTGAACAAGTAATGTAATACTCAAAAAAAACCGTTTAGTACAGTCAGCAGCAGAAGTAGCTAAGCAGGCCGGGTCTTCAAAATTACCTGCACACGACTTTTATCATCATATCAGCCGAAAGACGTCCACTGCTTGACATAGGGCTCCCCTAAAGAGTGCCAAAATGACCGGTCCTGCACCACCCGCATCCAGCGGACTCCCGCAACTGTATTTTTAAGAAATTAAGAGCGTGTGCAGGTTATTTTGAACACCCGGCCCGCTTAGCTACTTCTGCTGCTGACTGTACCTTTAATTTAAAGTCCCAAATTTTGACGTTACTCTGAGGTCTTGTTACTTTTATAATTATGAAGCTTATAAAGGGATTGTGATTGTCCAGCCCTACTTATTCGTATTGAATTCTAGGCTACAAGAAATTCTTCGAGGTAAAGCAACGCCCACCGATACTCTCTTCTCTTCCGTACGACTATGCGAGTGTTCTCCATTACCCTCAAAGAGCATTTTCTAAGAATGGAAAATTCACTCTTATGGCCGAGGTAAGTATTATTAAATATCCAACGGATGTCTTTGGTGCCTTGCCGTTTTATAATAAAATTAAAATGATACAAATCTCGAAAATGTATATATTCTTTAACATTTTAGCCCGGCACCACTTTTGGTCAACGAGATGGACTGAGCGAAATAGACATAGAAAAAGTCTCAATGATATTTAGCGGCGAATGTATAGAACGAAATAAGCACTATTTAGTAACCACTTGTCCCACCGTAATAGCCTCAAACCAACAAAAAAACACACAGACAGCAACACAGCAAGAAATAGACGAATATTTCAAAGAGAGATTATGGCCATATGGAATAGTCAATTTTAAAATCAAAGACAAGATTGAATTTTGTGAGTACAAGATACGAGTATGTATATAATATCTTGTATTATGGGGAGAAATATGTGAGAGTTGACACTACACGCTGTGCGTTTAGTTCAGAAGTAGGTACAGTCGACGCCAAAAATATGTTTACAGTTTTCGCCTTATTACAATGGAATAAGGTGCAAAAGTGTAAACATATTTTTGGCGACGACTGTACCTACGGTAAAAAGTTAAAAAGTGGTTTTAGTTTTATAGCATGACGCCTCGTACATTCCATTCCTGTAGACAAATCATCCTCCTAGCGTTATTATTCCCGGTTGTGCCCCTAAAGGAGCCCGGGGTCCGCTTTGACACCTAATCCCAAGATTTGGCATAGGCACTAGTTTTACGAAAGCGACTGCCATCTGACCTTCCAACCCAGAGGGAAAACTAGACCTTATTGGAATTAGACCGGTTTCCTCACGATGTTTTCCTTCACCGAAAAGCTAACGGTAATTCCGTACATAAGTTCCGAAAAACTCATTGGTACGAGCCGGGATTCGAACCCACGACCGCCGATTGACAGCCGCATGCCTGAACCACTAGGCTACAAATAAGCATTGAAAAATCCGACATTTAGTAGGTATCTGTTCAACAGATAGCCCAACAAAATATTATATTTCAGGGCAAATTTACATAGGTACTTTTATTTTGCTTGCAACAAACCTACTTTGCTTTTACACCAGTGAGCTAAATACCAATCGTAGAAAACGGTAACTAAAATACCACATTTGGTTAATTCTATTTCAGCTATCGAAGAAAAACAAAACATTGAAGAAGTAATGAAACACATCGAAAAGGAAACTTGTATAGAGTTTAGAGATTTCAACGAAAACGATGACGTTGAAACCACAACTGTAAATGATGACGTGGTCGAGGCTGACGATGGGAATTTATTAGCAATTCCTGGAAACGACGTTGTTCTAGACAAAAAAGAAAGTTCAGACGATTCCAAATCATCGCAGGATTCAGACAAAAACAAAATCTCAGACGACGACGCTGATCCCAATGTGCAAAAATCGGTGTGGGCTAATGCTACAAGAAAAGGTACAATCACTAAATATAGTATTTTAAATCAACACGTAAAAAAAAGAAATAGAAAATAATATCTGTAATTAACAGATAGCATAACTCGCACATCAGGGACCAAATTATACTAAAATCAACTACTTACTCGCATCGGTGTTGATAAACAGCAAGAGCAAGGTGCTCATTTTTACAACCTCTATATATACCTATCAAAAAAGTGTATTTATGGGCCTTTGCTTAGCAGCGGGATACCACAGGCTCTTAATAATAATAAGCCCGCGGGGGCAGCTTGTGGCGAGCACCCAGGTGTAGGTGATCATATTGTACGCCGTAACACGATCCCCTGGGTGATTTTAGTGGACAAAATTCTGTCCAGTAGGATACCCCAGAAAGTAATATTACTTTGCAGGTTATTCTAGTGGACGAACTTATTCAGTAAGATGGCATAAGTCTATCACGATCCCCCGGGTGATTATAGTAGACAGAATTATATCCAGAAGGATGGCCCAGAAAGTAATAAATATTACTCTTTCTGGGGTATCCTATATACTGGATATAATTATGTCCACTAAAATCAGGGGATCGTGCTAACACTGCTAAGGCGTACACATCGTACAATAGGATCACCAGGGTGATATCATTAGACATATTCGTCCAATACGATTACCTGGGTGATTGTGTCAGGGGATCTTAGTGGATGCCGCATTAAAAATACAATCGACAACGAAATCTTATGCCAAAAATGCAATTATTGACAGAAACTCTTTCAAGCACCGAGAGGAGATCGTTTATTCATAAAATCTGTTTTTTATCTTTGTTGTTTTTGTCACGAAATAATGTTTGAATTTGAATTTGAAAACTTAAAATGCCTGTGATAAATAAAATGTGCCCTTTCTTACGAACACAAATGTTGTTAAAGTCAATACAGTTTTACATCAAAGTACGCTGCTGATCCAATCTTACGCAAATCTTTACTGATAAGAGTGATAAGTATTTTAGAAAGGCTAGGTTACCTCTCCGATCTGCTTAGCCAATTTCTTTCACCACTATAGGTACAATGGACCTGCCGGGTGGGCATGCTTTAATATTTGATCCCGCTAGTGTATATGTCACCGTTAGATTGTGAAAACCGTCAGTTTATAATCTTACCCGTTATATTGTAAACTGACGGAATATTGTGAACTGCCAAAATAATTCATAATTTTACGCATTCATTTTCGTTAGTTTATAAACTAACAATGTCATATCGTCAAATTGTGAACTGAATCCAATTTTCCTGATTCGGAACGCAACCTGTGCGCTGTTTGGTTGAGCGAATTATTCCACTTACATCAGTTTCCACTTACGTCAGAACATGATTGTTTTTTTTGTTATTCACACATTTTTGCCATTTATTTCGGCATCCAGCAGTGTCGACGGAGCCCCGCTGCGCGGGGCTCCTATTTCTAGGCGCTTTGCCCTTCGGGCAACTGAAGAAACCTAACTAACCTAACCTACCTAGTCTTTGTGTACGTTCCGTAGCAAGCCGATTTGATCTCAGTTCACAATATGATGATTCGACATTGAAAGTTTATAAACTAACGAAAAATATTGCGTTAAATTGTGAACGGTTTTGGCAGTTCACAATATTCCGTCAGTTTACAATATAACGGGTAAGATTATAAACTGACGGTGTTCACAATCTAACGGTGACATATACAACTAGACATGAGCTGGTAACTTTACACAACTCTACACTTTACTATGTGTTTAGGTAGCCAGCGATTCCGCAGAGCCGTGCTACCATCACCAGCCAGACGCCATGCTAACAACTTGCTGGTGCTGACTCGGTCATCGGAACCGGGATGTCGGTGCCCGGAGCCTGGCGTTGCTAGCGCTGAGAAGGTACAGTACACGTACACTACGGGAGTCCGCGACCTTTACCAGTCACCAGCCCACCTTGTGACCGCCCGGCACGTTGCACGTACAACCGTCAGAGCGGCGACCACGTACCGAAAGGTGCAACGATAAAACAGTTTTCTGTCTCAAATAAATGTGTATTTCTTTCTTTCAACGTGGTCAACGCCCTCACAAGACGGACTGACATCGTAGGTACACAAGAAGCAAACATGTGCAAAAAAGATCATCTAAGTCAGGGCTTCCCTAACTGTGCGTCGTCGCGGCACTGCCCCAAGGGCGTGGTGAGACTATCCACATAGATTAGCTGTCTGTATTGATCAGATGAGAGGACGGAGGAGGGCGTCGCAATAAAATGGCAAATCACCAAGGGCGTCACAGTAAAAAAAAAGTTTGGGAAGCCCTGATCTAAGTATTTGAAAAGGAATCTGCTGACAGCAGGCTAGTCATGCCTTTAACGTCCGATATGGAACAGAAAGTTTTCGCTCAAACAGCAGTCGTCTGCAATTATGGTTGTGGAAAGCATGAGTCCCAGACAACTGAATAAACAAGTAGTTCCTGAGATATTTCACGTTGTGACAGACGGACGGACGGACAGACGGACTGAAACGCACCATAATGGTCCCTTTTTTTACCTTTTTGGTACGGAACCCTAAAAAGAACGTAAATATTGAGAATGCTCGTCACATCTGGTACTTCTCGAAATAAGTAGTATAAGTACCTATACTGCCTTAAATCGGTGTACTGTTGTCAGAATCTGATGATAATCAGACACACCTGCACACCGATTAAGGTAATGATCGATACAAAAGCGATGAGAGTAGTCCTGCTGTAGGACTCCGATCGAACATCGCTCGATCTGACCATAGAGAAGTGATGTGGAATATCTAAGGCCGGCCATAGACGGGCTGCTTAGAGCAGTTACCCGTGATCAACATACACGGACCGCTCTTGCAGTCAGAGCTGCTTGACCGCATGATGAAATTTCACCGTGCTGCCAACCGCCCGAAGCAGTTGGAACTGCTTGAGCGGTTCGTGTATTGTAAATGACAGTTTTGTATTGAAACTGCTGATCACCCAACGGCGACCGCTTGAAGCTGTTGGCATTGACTGTTCTAAGCAGCCCGTCTATGGCCGGTCTAAGTGCCCTAAGTCAATCTAGCGTTACCTTCCGTCCCAGGAGCTGGTGATCACAGCAGACTGCTTCAACTCCGTCAACGACCTGCTCCACTTGTTCGTGCACGTTCTAGGCCTGGATCACCAGCACAACAGCCACGACCGTGACGACTTCCTCGCTATCGATTGGGGAAACGTGACTGATGGTGAGTTTCATCGCAAAATCGCATAATAAAAATGTATGACACGTATACTCAGACAGAACCCATCGGGAATGGATAAAAAGTCTCAACAAATTAATCGTCAGGACCGACCACACCACAGCACGCTCTCGCATCACGATTTCTATATACATATTGCTGCGTTAACGCAGCGTCCGCGATTTCGTGCGGGCGATGTTGAGTTGACAAACAAAAGAGACTATCATCATCAGCATTTTAAAAAATACAGAGAAAATTGATCACGGACAGTGACTATGCCTGCCTCGTCTCGCTCACAGCGTTGTGAGACGCTCATCCGATCTGCGAGCTCTGAACACGGCGGTGCTCTCCGCCTCACATGAGCTCTATTTCCAGGCAAAATACGGTTTTGAAAAACATTAATTTATAATAGCGTTGTTTTTCTTTACATAATTTTAAAACATTATTCTTAGATGCTTTATTCTTTCCATCCGGAAGTATTTATATAGATTTAAATAAAACATGAATTGTTTTTTTTTATTATTTATCTTGAATATTATAAAGCAAATGTAAATGAACCAAAATAAAGATAAAACCATTTATTCATGACTTTTCAGAAGCTAGTTAAGTTATCTTTTTTTTGATGCCTGAAATTTTGTTGGATTTTGTCGTTAGGTAACTATTTAATTGATAATGTATCCATTCCAAAGAAAACATCAGCTATTATAAATTATTTCCAAATTTGACATTTTTTCCATTCAAGTTGTCAGTTCATTGCCTGGACTAAGGCGCATCCTGGCGGTCCTGCATGGTCGGTATCCTCACCTAAGGGTGGAATTGCAGGACTGCTTTGCAAGGCTGCTATGCAGGACAATGTAGGTCATGAAGGTGGAGCTTATCCGCGACGTACCTAATTATCTCATGCCTAATATCTCTTGCATCTTTTATATTTTTACGTCATACCTGGCCATAAAGTAGGAATTACCGCACGCTATGCGTGAGGAAAACCCCACTTCCTGGCCAGATAGAGACGTAAAATTTTGTACTTACCACGGGCGGTAATAAAGAAAGCCCCAGAGCGCATATTTATCGCCCTTGCCTTCGGCTCGGGCGTTAAATACCTGCGATCTGAGACATTCTTTGTTTAACCGCCCTAGGTAAGTAATGTACTATTACAATACATCCTTTTTACGCCAAGGCATCGAGCTTCACATAAACATTGCCCAACAGCCATAAGAGCTGAGATGGAGAACAAGCTCCCGCCTGCGGCCTCCGTCGGCTTCACCTATGACTACCAGAGCGTCACGCACTATCCATGGCTGGACATCAAAAATGGCGTCACGAACATCATGTATCCTATATGGGTAAGGACCGCTCTAGGCCTCAGCTCGGCCCATAAGGCATTTCCATCTTAAGACGAGGCACCCGAAAATAATTCCCACGCTAGCTCCGCCCATCTCACCCCGCCACCCCCTAGCGAAACTCTGAAGCCGTGCTCGTGCGCCGCTTGTATTTATCATACCTAGGCATGCAACGCTGCAGTGAGAACATAGAATGAATAGAATAGAGAAAATATTTTTTAATTTTATTCTGCAAACTGCTATGTTTAAAAGATCGATCCATTAGATTACTTAGTGAATAGTGGTAAATAAAAATGTTTGTATTTGAAGAAAATAATTGTAAGGTTGTATTTTATAGTAGGTACAATACGTATTAACCCATTCGAAGTCACGCATCGCTACGCTATAGCACGTGGCAGCGTTTTATCGCTCAGTAGCGGAAATCTCTCGTAGAGGCATGAATCAAGTCATTGGCCTAGAATTAGTGTCCGACAGAAACATGTTTTTTTTTCCGAAACCGGAACCGAAACCGAAGGTTCGGCTTTGGCTCTAGTTTCGGCCGAAACCGAAACCGAACCTTTTGTAGACTTGTTAAAATCGTTGAAATAATGACGTAAAACCGCTTTTATACACATATTAGCAATGTAACACCTGAAACTCGTGAAGGTTGTATAAAATAAAACAAAGTTTACTAAAAGTTACCCTAATTCCGGGAACAAGCACACAAGCTACGCCATCCCACCCCACCACATCATAGCGCACCCGAAGGTAGCCGAACGCGAAACCAAAACTGGCGAAACTACGGCCGAAACATGATTACTTGGCCGAAAGTGGCCGAAACTGAAACCGAACACCCGATACACTTGGAACGAGCACGTGCTGCCTATGCGGCGAGCGCGTGGAACGGACGGGATGCCATGATTTGAATTTTCTGGTGTGTGTGTGTGTGTATTTTAATTTTGTTAATAATGATATTACACACCTTGCAATTAATTTGTCACAACAACCGCAGTTATAGTTGGATAGAGACAGCAAACAAAATCATGCAGTCCCTGCAGCATGCATGAGTGCATCGGGTAGTCCTTATTTTTTTAGTTCGACATTTGGCCTTCTTTGGCCTAATCAAAAATATCTGAGCGACCTTATGCCCTTAACAATAAAGTCGTAGGTATTTACATATTTTCGATATTTTGTCCGTGCACATATTTTCGAACTCGACTGTACAAATAGAAAATGTTTCTTTTTAAGCACCAAAACATAATGCCTATCGAAAATTTTAGATTTAAACACGTATTTATTTAATCTTTTTCAGAACGATGGTTGGTCTATGGGTCACTGGCAAGGGCTGAGTTCTATAGACGTACAGAAACTGAATCTACTGTATTTCACTCAGTGCCAATCAAGAAAGAAACACATTGCTAGAAACTCTAAATAAACAATAAAAGTAAACTTACACGAAGTATTGTTTTATTCATGCACCTATCTAGGCATGTGCTCTTAGAAGTACTTACAACAGGCATAAAAAGTAAAAAAACCGGCCAAGTGCGAGTCGGACTCGCGCACGAAGGGTTCCGTTCCGTACCATGATCTATAAAAAAAACTAGTTTATTCTGTGTTTTTAGTATTTGTTGTTATAGTGGCAACACAAATATCATCTGTGAACATTTCAGCTGGAACTATCACGTTATCAGTGAGATACAGCCTGGTGACAGACAGACGGACGGACGGACAGCGGAGTCTTAGTAATATAGGGTCCCATTTTACTCTTTGAGTACGGAACCCTAAAATACTGTATCCCGACTATGGAAAACTAACTGGAAAAAAAATTTTTTTCATACAAAAGGTAGCCTAGCCTACCAGTATGTTATACCCGGGGCATAATTTCGAATTGATTGATACCTCATTCATCAAAACCGGTTGCTACGGTGGAACACGTAGGTACACTGTACAAATATCTAGACTGCTAAAAAAATATTTTTGATACAAAAGGTAGTTACCAGTATGTACCCGGGGCATAATTTCGAATCGATTGATACCTCTCATTCATCAAAATCGGTTGCTACGGTGGAACACGTAGGTACACTGTACAAACATCTAGACTGCTAAAATCATATCCCTTCCTTTCGGCTCTGCCGTAGTTGGGCAAAAAAGGCAAATTCATAGTGCAAGTTTATAATAACATTAATAACCTGCTCCTTTAGAAGCTTTTTTCAATACCACGTTGGTGACAGTTTTCACTTAATCGAAAAACTTGCTGAGAAACCTTATATTTATTTTAAAAGGCCTATCGATTGATACACGTGGACTTACAATATTTTTCTTTTTTTTGACTTGCAGTTACATGTATGGGGTACACCACTAAAAGAATATGTTTTAGTAATTTCCTTACAGAACTATGTAGCGGCTAACAAAATACACCTACCCTCCAAATTGTAATCAAATACACCTTATACTTTTCGAGTAAAATGCCTGTGACATACGGACAGATGGATAGACTGTCAGACATGACGAAACTATAAGGGTTCCGTTTTTGCCATTTTGGCTACGGAACCCTAAAAAGGCCCTCTACGCATTGTACCAAGTATGCTGGCAGCATTTCCTTGTTGAACTGCAATGCTGATGCGTTGCACGAGAAAACCGCCAGCTCTTCAATTACCAGTTATGATGATACTAATGCTGAAATAGCTCTCGATTCTGTAAATTCCTACAATTGAGGAGCTAAAACCTATAGTTAAATTCAAAATTGAACCGCAGAAGCTTAAAAACCATTATCTTTAAATAACTTACAAAGTTGAGGAAAGCCTCGTTGGTTGGTTGGTTTTCTACTAGGTATGTCGCTGAACCGAATTGTTATGTATTGGTACTCATTAAGACGCATAATTTTTATGTTCTTTAACTTCTTAGTGAATAGCTTTTCGCTAGGATGCACCGTATAGAAGCTACGATTGAGAAACCAAAAAAAGTCCCAAAATTTCGAGGATTTGTGGCTGCCAAAAGTTGTCCCAAGATATCTCGTGTAACCATTTTTCATATTTGATCGGTTGTATCGATGTCAACAATATCAAAAAACATATAACCTCCTCCTTTTTTGAAGTCGGTTAATAAAAATCTTCTACACCACATTTTGCAACAAAAATATTATCCTCGGACTGGCCTATACTGGGTTACTTAGTGCTTATAATAGCACGCAACTGTCATACGGGTTCGAATCCCGGTTCGTACCAATGAGTTCTTCAGAACTTACGAGTATGCATGGAATACTTCATCATCATCATCATCATATCAGCCGAAAGACGTCCACTGCTGGACATAGGCCTCCCCCAAAGAGTGCCAAAATGACCGGTCCTGCGCCACCCGCATCCAGCGGACTCCTGCGACCTATCATTGAATAATTATCATTTGCTATTTACTATTAACGGTGCCTAGTCTTTCGGTGAAGGACAACATCGTATTTATTGAATCGTACGGCAATCTGTATTTAGAATAGGCGAATATCCATGTGATATTTTTATAGTAGCGCCTATTTCGCCGAAAGTTTTGTCGCTCATTTAGCACCACCCGGGGGACACGCGCAGGGTTATGGTAGGTAAATCCTGCGGGCCGAGAAGGAGGCGGCAGAGCGCGAGCGGGAAGCCTGTGCTGAGGGTCACCCAATGCGCCGCCGCAGAACCGGACGAAGGCGTGCGGGCGCATGATCGGCGCTTACCTTACCGCCATAATGAGGACCTCCGGGTGACAGACACGGGGGCGTCTGCCACCCACACTACAGGTCCTCGAGTTGGAGAGCGTGCCAGGTGTTCGGGTACGATGGTTTACTGGGGGTGGGTACTTACGCCTCCCCCCGCCCCGTGACGGGTCCCATATGGAGACAGCTGCTGGCGGAGTTCCGGAAGTGTGCGCAAGCGTTCCCGTGGCTCCACCAAAGAGCAGCGCGCAGAACACCGTGGGGTTTTAGACGGTAGTCCGGGCGGTTCCCGGGAGTCCGTCATACCCGTCCTGGTTCCCCAGCCAGGCGGAATGCGTAAAGCATTTCCCCGCGAAAAAAAAAAAAAAGATAAATCCTGTGGACGCGAGCAGCAGATTGTCCCCAACCCGCATTTAGCTAGCGTGGGGACTACTGCCTTTGCCCTCTCATCCATGGGAAAAAGCCAAATGGGACGGTTATATAGGCTGATGGTAATGATGATGAATAACAGAACAAGGAGTAGATTTTTAAGGGTACCGTACCCAAAGGGTAAAACGGGACCCTATTACCACAGTCTATAAACCAATACAGTCAGTTGACGAAGCCGTCTAGACACTCTAGACAGGGCAATCGTGCGGGGTGTGACATGCGAGAGGCGTAGAGGGCGAGCCCCAACTGCATACATGTAACTTGGGACATGACGTTGTCAAACCCGCAAACGTCAAAGGCGTCGGTCCACTGTTACTCTTTAGACTGTGCTATTACTAAGACTCCGCTGTCCGTCCGTCTGTCTGTCTGTCCATCTGTCACCAGGCTGTATCTCATGAACCGTGATAGTTAGACAGTTGAAATTTTCACACATGATGAATTTCTGTTGCCGCTATAACAACAAATACTAAAAAACAGAATAAAATAAATATTTAAGGGAGCCACACAACAAACAAAGTTTTTATAGATAACTAGCGACCCGCCCCGGCTTCGCATGGGTTTATATGTATATAATACATGCATGTATTATACATATAAACCTCCCTCTTGAATCACTCTATCTATTAAAAAAAACCTAATCAAATTCTGTTGCGTAGTTTTAAAGATCTAAGCATACATAGGAACAGACAGACAGCGGGAAGCAACTTTGTTTTATACGAGTACTATGTAGTGATGGTACGGAACCCTTCGTGCGCGAGTCCGACTCGCACTTGGTTTTTATACAACGTCGGTGGCAAACAAACGTACTGCTCGCCAGTTGATAAGCGGTTACCGTAGCCTATGGCCGCTTACAACTCCTTTACCTATTGCTATTATTTAACTTCGTATGTATGTTTGTATGTCCCATCCTCCTAGCGTTATTCCCGTTTGTGCCCCTAAAGGAGCCCGGTGTCCGCTTTGACACCTAATCCCAAGATTTGGCATAGGCACTAGTTTTACGAAAGCGACTGCCATCTGACCTTTCAACCGAGAGGGAAAACTAGACCTTATTGGGATTAGACCGGTTTCCTCACGATGTTTTCCTTCACCGAAAAGCTAACGGTAAATGTTCCGTACATAAGTTCCGAAAAACTCATTGGTACGAGCCGGGATTCGAACCCACGACCGCCGCTTGACAGCCGCATGCCTGAACCACTAGGCTACCGTAGCTTTGTACCTACTATATATGTTTGTATGTAGGTATAGTAAACTAAAATCCTTAGTCCTACTGTGCTAATCCGCAAGACAAGAACTCTAGGCTCCTACACAATAGGCCATCGCATGGAAGTATGTATTTCTCCCTCTAACGCATAGTTGCGTCCTGTATGATGGGGCCATGATGGCCAATTATACCTATACTAGCGACCCGCCCCGGCTTCGCACGGGTAATACATGCATGTATTATACATGTAAACCTTCCTCTTGAATCACTCTATCTATTAAAAAACCGCATCAAAATTCGTTGCGTAGTTTTAAAGATCTAAGCATACATAGGGACAGACAGACAGACAGACAGCGGAAAGCGACTTACTATGTAGTGATGGCTCCTGTACACAATGGGCCATCATGGCCGAAGAACAGGACGCCGTTATGCGTTGGAATGAGATGGAAATGTGTCTTTCTCCCTTTAACGCATAGTTGCGTCCTGTATGATGGGGCATATATGTCGGCCGATTGTACTTATAGATAAGTGTAGGTAATTGATTATTATTCTTATTAAATATTAATGTAGGTATTGAGTATAGATACTTACAGACTCGTCTGTATCCAGTTTTTCGTATATATTTTACACAAGGCGGCTTAGAATTGAATACAATATGATATAGATTTCTAATTTAAAATAATATTTTATTGAATTATTGATTTTTCAGTTTTGTAAATGAGAACAATCACGTAAACAATAAAATACCGGCGTTTACGTTGACCAATCAGAAACAAACACGGCCATGTGTCAAAAGAAAATTTAAGTCAATGTTCCGTTATACGCATCAAAAACTATTCGATCTATCCATATTCAACGAATGATTTCTATCAAGCATCCACATTTTTTTATAGAAAACATATTGTCACTACATTTTTGTAGAATTAAAGCAATTAATCATTTTTTTACGTATCACGAACAAATTTATCAGTTAGAAAACTAAAGAATAGCTTACCCTAGGTTTGAAGTTTAAGAAAAGCGTGTAATGAAATGAATTTCATGTTTCACGTTAAATCCTGTTAACCAATCAGAATAAGATCTTGAAATTACTCGAGTTTTATGATTGGCGTTTCGCAAACATTTTCATATAAAACAAACTGAACTGCTGCTGGCTGTCAATAAATACATTATGGTCGCACCACACTTGGCGGTGTTTGCCCAAATATTCGTGTTGCATCTTTTTCCTTCCTACGGCAAATGAAAGAGAGGCAACGACTCAACGCGAACACGAACCCCCAAGTGTGGTGCGACCATTACATTACATATACATGCTAATAGGTTGATTGACCGATACGGCTCTATTACATTTGAAGATTCAATTATTTCAATTTCAAACAGTATTCACCTGTCCTCCTGTCCACGTCGCTTTCCAGCTAATTCCACGACTATAACCTATTCCCCTATTGACCACGACCATGCAGTTGTTTCTGCAGTGTCTGCTTTCCTTATGCCTCGTATTTGTGCCAGCATACTCGAACACTCTCAGCGGTTCGGTAGAATTAAATGATTATACCTTTAATAAAATCGTCAAGAAGTTCGGCGCTACGCTGGTGAAGTTTGACGTAGCGTTCCCGTATGGCGAGAAGCACGACGCATACACCGCACTGGCTAAGGATGCGAAGGACGAAGACGAGTTGCTCATCGCGGAGGTAGGAGTGAAGGACTACGGTGAGAAGGACAATGAAGCCTTGGCAAAGAAGTACGGAGCTACCAAAGACAATTTTCCGGTGGTGAAGCTGTTTTTGAAGGGGAAGAAGGAGCCGGTTAGCTTCGACCCGGCGAAAGACTTCACTAGTGATGAGCTGCGGCGGTTTGTGCGGGAGCATACGGGCGTGCATCTGAGCCTGCCGGGTTGTGTACGCGGCCTCGACAAGCTGGCCGTCAAGTTCATGAAAGCGGACAAGGACGACAGGAAGGCCATTCTGAAGGATAGTGAAGATACCATCAAAAAACTGTCCAGCAAGGTAAAACCTTTGAATTATTTATATATAGAAAGTTCTGGATGTTTCTTGTATCAGTCTACATTAATTGAGAAGCATTATCACTAGTTTTCAAATAAAGTATTTGTTTTGTTTTATTTCCTGTTGCTGCTGTGACAAGATTTTTTTGTACTACATACTAAATAAATACTTATTCTATTATTTACAGCAATCCACTTCTGGAAAGATCTACAAGACAATTATGGAGAAGATAATTGAGAAGGGTGATGAGTTTGTGAAGACGGAACAGGAGAGAATCTCCAAATTGCTCAACGGGAAGCTCTCTGAAGAGAAGAAGAAGGAGATGGGATACAGAGTGAACATCCTGCAGACATTCCAACTATATGACAAGACCAAAGGTGATAAAGAAGAGCTGTGATTTTAATACCTGACACTACTTAAAATTGAGGTGTAGCTAAGATTGGTCAGAGGGGCAAGCAAAGAAACTCTTCTCAACAACAAATGTTAGCAACCTCAGATGAAGTGGCGCAACAACAGCGATCGGCATGTCAATTGACACAATATTTTACAGAACACCTCATCATATTGCGTTGTTGGCAGACATGTCAGGCATAGTCGCACGATTTTGTTGATGTAGGTGATATGGGCCACTCATCTATACACCTGACTCCTCTAACAGTCTCTGGATGCACCTAATTACACTATTAGTATTAACATAGCTCACTTTTTATAAGAAATTGTGAAATATCAGGAACAACCTTAATACCCTGAGAACTTTACGGTTTCACTCTATGAAAACACAACAATATTTATCGATATCAGCCATATTTTTACACCAAAAAATAGGTTGGGTAATTTGACTAAATATTCTTTAATAATCCACCTAAATTTGCCAATACGGAAAAAAATAATGAAAAGCACGAGCAAAACTTACTGGCCCCGGGGCGGCAAATCTGTAAATACGCCTCTGACGTCTATATACGTTCTTTGGGATACGCGCATAATCCACTTATTTTTGTTAATGAATAAACCTTTCTATAGGCCAGATGAAATTCAATATTATCTGAAGGTCGTAAATATTTAATTAAAATGCCGTTATTTCCTAATGCATATACTTTTGGATTCAGGTAGTAAGTCTCCAAATTTGTGTACTCAAACATGTTTTCATTATAAAAATACTGATAGCATTTTTGCTTGTGGGTTATTTTTTTTTCCTAACTTCCGGTCCATAGAATTATTGATTTCAATAGTAAAAGTTGTTTAAAATAACATATAAAAGCCGTATACAAATAATTAGCCTGATATTGAATTATTTCCAGAAAAACCGTAATTTTCTCAGGGTATAAGTATTACTTTATACAGGGTGTATTTTAAATGATGTGTTTTTGCACTGAGACATTCCAAATTCTCTGTAATGGATTGAAATAGTAATATATTGCACTATTTATGTAAGTATTTAATTGACATGGTATATCACACTTGGAAGGGGAAGTGCATTTATCAAATGGGCCTGTTGCAACTGTAGAATAAGTTAGACGTAAAGTACAGTCAGCATCAGATAGTTAATAGCAGCCAAGGTAGCCAAATATATCGTAACACTTCCTTACTCCTATAGTAATAAAGAGTTGTTGCGATATATTTGGCTACCTTGGCTGCTACTATCTGATGCTGACTGTACGAAAATACAAATGGGAATAAACATTCCATTTCTCACAATGATTGACTAGCTACGCCTAGGGGCCTATTCCTCGTAATACAAGCGGAAGTCTCTTTCTAGTAAAAGAAGTTGAAAAAAGAGGCCCAGGTCTTCCTGCGATTTCTAGACTCGAAGTTCGATATTTATTTTACCTAAGAAGCATTATATACTACATATGTGCAATCTATCCATTTAAATTTGGATCTGATGATTGTGTCTCACGTTTTCTATAATTAATTCCAGATAAAATTAGACTAGAATGTCAGAGGCAGAGACTGTCAACAATTTTTAATGGGGGAAACTGTGATGGAATTAGGAATAGGGACTCGAACTTCGATATATACGGAGACAAAAAAAATACACATCCTTTAGCGTCTACACCTGCATCAGAAGGAGATAGCACTTCAAAGCTAGGCTTCTGTGACACAAACGGCAAGCCAGACTAATTACTATAATCATGATTACCAGAATAATCAATTGAGTAGTTTATGGGTACCTATAGTTTCGTATGGGTACTTATACGAAACTATAGGTACACGTGTTTTGTAACGTGTAATATACTGCCTCGTTTTTACGGTTCAGCGCCCATAAATATTGACCATTGTTCCGTATCCAGTCTGCCGAGTTTTGTAACCGGGCCGAATTGTGTAATAAAAATTTCCTGAAATTGTTATTGAATTTGTTTGGCCATAGGTATTGTATTAAATTTTGCACAACGTGTGATGAATGTATGAAATACATTAGTGTGTGATATTTTAATACTTTTTTTTAATTCTTATTATCATCCTCTCCGTAGTATAAGGAAAACTTATAAAATACTAGCGACCCGCCCCAGCTTCGCACGGGTTTACATGTATATCACATGCATGTATTATACATATAAAGCTTCCTCTTGAATCACTATCTATTAAAAAAAACCGCATCAAAATCCGTTGCGTTGTTTTAAAGATCTAAGCATACATACGGGCAGACAGACAGCGGGAAGCGACTTTGTTTTATACTATGTAGTGATATTAACGAGGGCAAGTTTAATCTCCCTTAACTAGGGTTATGCTGTCCCGCCGCAGTAAACACTTAACCTGAACCGCAAATCCGATTACCAAAAACCCAAACCCTTATTCAGGGAAAGGCATTATGACGACCACATGTAGCAATAAGACTGACATTAGGTTCTCACTGCCGGTCTAAAGAAGAGTTAACTTAATGAAAGTAGATTGACTTGAAATCTGAGAAACATGTATGTTGGATGGCTATGCGAATAATAAACCTTTAACTACGAATAATAATTAATAAAAAATCTCGTCAAAAACTATTTCCAAAATAATTTGTTACACTATTACTACAAAGAGGGTGTCTAAATTGGAAAGGAAGATGCAAAAACAGTTTGTCACGAATTACATTTATTTTTTCGATTTAGAACACGTAAAAACAGCTTCAGAAGTTGTCACAAAATTAAATCCACCACGTGGAAACAAAAATACCTGCGGAATGTAAAAGCAAACATTTTTTAACGAAACTCCCTTTTTAACCCCCGTCTTACATTTATGACACCACAAATAAAATAAATTTGTTGTTTCATTTTATTTTTTCAGAATGTTAATTTGGCATTAAAGAGTTAAAGACATTCAGATCCACTAAGATTACATAAATGAATCTGTTGCAAAATATCACGTCAACATATCCACCTATGTTAGATTAAAAAATGCAATTCATTACAACATTAACTTTAATATACTCCTTGCGTCACTTGCGTGTACGATAAAATCATGTACTTTTTTTTTATTGTATTCCAAATGGTATGAAACTCGTTTAGCAGATAGTTCTTAATTTCGCAACTAAAAAGACTTGGAAATGCATGGTTACCACTAAACATTAACTAGTAGACCCCATTATCGTGGTTAAGTAAACCTGGTAACAATGGCCTATTTCTTTGAAAGATTTTATCTTTCCATATTTCAAACTTACTACATATTTCATCCTTTAACCCAAGGAAATGATTTCCGTGTTAAAAAAGTATCAATATCTAGAAAGTATTTTCCGGGACTCAAATTACCTTCACACAAAATTTCATAACGATATATTTATTTACCTTTATGGCGAGTCAGTACTAAATATCGCGTTAGACCCACGTTTAAATAGGTGTACAAAGTCAAGAGTTATAAATTATAATTTTTAATTATTATAACAAAACGCAAAACACACTTTCGGGAATTAAATAACGTTATTGATTAAATATTTTTACGTCATACCTGGCCACAAAGTAGGAATTACCGCACGCTATGCGTGCGGAAAACCCCACAAGACGTAAAATGTTGTACTCACCACGGGCGGTAATAAAGAAAGCCTAAGAGCGCATATTTATCGCCCTTGCCTTCGGCTCGGGCGTCAAATACCTGCGATCTGAGACATTCTTTGTTTAACCGCCCTAGGTAAGTAATGTACTAAAATACAACAATAATAACATGAAATGTTCTTTAATGCAATTTATGTAGTCCGAAAAACGTTTGTATGTACGAAACCCAGCATGAAAAGTTAACAGACGCTTTCCTATTTCTAATATCAGTTAACGTCATAGGAAACATACTTAGGTCAGTTTACCACAGCAATGGGGTCCAACCATTCCTTAATCTAATCGGGCGTATTCAATGTGTAATATCAAATCCAAGTTATCACGACATTCATGCCTACAATTATAAGTTTATTTTAACAACTTAACACAATAATTGGAGACTGTAACATGCAATAAATAAGCAATAAATTGTGGTTATATGATGTAAGTGAAATAGTGTATGTAGAATTGTGAATTAAAGAAGGTGACCACAAATACCATAATCAATAGTGATTGATGCGTTACCATAGAAACCAACTTCAAACATGAACATTTAGGAATCCTTCTAGAACATAAGAAAAACGTATAATACATTAGGAGTTATTTCCACCACCAGCCACATTGTGGCAGCCGAAATTTGATTTTTGAATATATTTTGCGCTGCCATTAATTTCCGACCTGCAACTGGTCCGTATCTGCTACCGAATACTCGATCGTCTAAAAAACTCGGGATTCGATCGGTCTGCCCCCCTTAACCTTTTCAACGCCAACGACGCATATATCCGCACAGCAGGTTCAACGACTGATATATGCGCTAAGGAGCCCAGCGCAATATCAACCTTCTTACATTGACATAAGGTTTAACTCCGCACTAAATGTCTTGTTGACTTGGCGTGTGGTTGACAACTTTTCTCTTTGACAGACCGTTGAAAAGGTTAACACTTTCACTGCACATGACGCATAAGCGCGTTGATGCATTACGCTTAATTTTTTTTTGATTCAGCACACAAGCTACGGCGTAGCTTACGACGCTACGTGTGCGCGGTGAAAGAATCAATCTTATAGTTACATCAAACTACATTGTAAGAAGGCAACATATAATAGTCATTATCCTACCGATGGCGTCGCGTCAATCATATCCCGCTAATAGTAGTAGTAGCTACTAGCTAATAAATTTACCAAGACATTAACAATTAAATAGTTTTCAGGATTAAAAAGGTATCAGATGACATTGCCTGTACATATACCATCAAGATGAAAATAAACTGATAACTTAGCCTAATTCTGTCAATGGTAAACTAACAAGCGAACTTTAACTACAGCAGGCTCCTATTTTAGCAAATTGGCAAATTGTAATCGGACAACTGGTCGTATATTTCCGGGTCTATTAAGAAAAGATGGTCACTAAGTATGACTTAAGCCGGGTATTCATTAGGCAACATTTGTCAATAAACTTTTTACGAATTTGATCACAATGTTTCGCGACAAGTTTAAGTAAAGACTGTTTCTGAAACTTCGCAGTCTACACTTGTCAGTTGTTTATAAACTCAAAATCATGTTTATAAACTCAAGTCCTGTTTATAAACTCGCGCAACACACGTCCACACCTGTTGGTTTTTGCTTATAAACAGTTTATAAACACTTGTTCTCCACTCGAAGTGGGGAACATGGCAACATGTTTAATAAACAATGTGTCATCACCTTTGTTTATACACTGTTTACAGAGATGATGAAACATTGTGAAACACGGTTTATAAACAGTGTATATTAACAAATGTTGCCTAATGAATACCCGGCTTAATACTTATTGCACCAATATATGTCAGCAACATTAATAATACGAAATAAACGCCAAAACTATCTATACAGGACTCTTACCACTAATAGATAATTACAGCTTTTAATTTGTACAAATATGAATGTTGCTGACTGTACAACAAGTTGTCATGGTCAGATGACAGTTGTCAAAT
The DNA here is from genome assembly GCA_963854355.1 of Epinotia brunnichana. Taxonomy (NCBI): domain Eukaryota; kingdom Metazoa; phylum Arthropoda; class Insecta; order Lepidoptera; family Tortricidae; genus Epinotia; species Epinotia brunnichana. The sequence continues at coordinate 17,750,983 of OY977954.1, forward strand.
TGGTGTAATATGGGTTAGGAATCCTTTTGAACGCCACCCGTCTTTAATGTGACATCACAGTATAAAATACACCTACATGCATTGACATTGAGTTTAAATTCGTGCGGTTTTATACAAATGTGACGTTCGAATGGTCATCATGCCTGCAGGTATGTTAACAATTGTATATAATTATGTCATAGATTGTGCGTGTGACTTAGGGGCATTGACTCATATGTATGTATACATAATAGAAACAGCCAGTATAGTACCGAGATAGTACTCTCCGCGGAGTACTCAGTAGGTACAACCCAACATGTCCCGGAAAATTACAGCAACAGCCACAGCCAATGGGCTTGTGACCTTACATTTGTTTACGATGCCATTATAACCAGTTTTTGTAGATGAACAAATGTTTGTATGGAAGCAACTACATTTAAAGGACATTAATACCCAAAAAATCGAGTTAAAGACGGACCTCGCTGACAGCAGCCGAAACGCTTCATACTGATTGGCTTTAAAGTATGACGTCACACCGTGCAATTTGTACTAACCGTTGCATGGAAAATAAAGTAAATTGCTGTTTCGGTCGCGAAATACTGCGTTTAGGTTCATAGTTCTCATACAAATTTGTTTCTAGAAAAGCGTAAGGATTATATTGGTATCTTTTAATTTACTCTTGGACAATAAATAAAAAAACTTTTTTTTCTAAACTTTCAAGGTTTATATCTTTTTTTGATTTAAATTATATTTTGTAATTTATACTTTATTACAATCATTTGATGGTTTACTATCCATTTAGCAATACGACGTTATCAATTTTAACACCACGCAACAAGCCTATTGAATGATTTTACTCACTTTAGCTAGACAAAGCGATGTCTCGCCAATCTCGAACAGACTCGACAGCCGAATTCCCAGTGTAAACACGACCTAACAGCCATGTGCTCAAGTGTCTTTAATTAATGCCCCGAAATCGCGCGCCATCTAGTATATCGATTGACCAATTTCATAACCTTGCATGCTCATTTCATTCTATTCCAAAACCTGTCTAGTTATTATACTTAAAAATACATAGTAATCAACAAATAAATGCGAGGCCAAGAAGTTTATCAGACGATATTACACAGGGATGGGGCAGTTTTCACAGTAATTGTAAATCATTACATGTTACAGTACTAGCTAGAACTAAACTACGAAATTATTCCGATTTTTCACTATTCACTGTGAGCTCTTTGAGCTTAAGAACAACACCATCCGAGTCCTTGTCAGATTTGTCTGCAGCTTTCTCGTCAGCTTTGTCGGAGCTCTTCGGTTCCGGAGTATCTGTGTCCTCGCTCCGGGTGATGCTGCTCTCTTCATCGGACGAAAGGTCGTCGGTGTAGATGCTGCATTTAGTCCGCACTATTTCTTGCGCTTCAGCGAATTTCGCTTTCCACAGTTCGGCATCTGCAGTTGGAAAGTATTTCGTTAGGTAACTTACATGCGTGTTGACGAACGAGTTTTTTTAGGAATTTGTGCAATTACGGAACTGAGTGTTACAGTATAATTATAGCTATTTCTTATCTCTTTTAGAGTCATCAAAATATAAAAGTATTCTACCTACACTTCATGCGGATTTCCGGTGTGTTTGCATATTCACTTTGTGAGAGCAAAATTATTAATGTAGGTATAGACCTCAGAGCATAGAATACTAGAGAGAGGACAAGCCGCCGGCGGCCGTGTCGCAGCTGTATGCTCAATGGGCATACACTGCCATACTGTGCACGCGTGCTGATCGCAGAGAATATTACGTTTTTTCCCAAAATGCCTGATATGATGCGCGTTTATTGTCAAACAAGCGTGTAGGTATACAAGAGTGTGTGTTTTAGATGTGTGCGTGCTTTGTCTTGTCAATTACTTGGGCGTTGTGTGGGTTAATGTACTTGCGACAGGCTCACTCTATACAAATCGGCCGCCATGTCCGATCTCGTTATATTCATACATCTGTGGTATAGACATTTAAAAATTCCTATACTTACTCTGAGGATTTCCAAACTTGATAGCGAGCAGCTCTTGCTTCATGGTCTCATCTGCAAAGTCGGCGAACACGGACCAGTTGAACGCCTTGTCGGAGCCGCAGTGCACGTTCATGCGGATGTCGGGTGTGATGAAGTGGTTGGCGCACACCTTCAGCGTCTTGTCGCGCCGCATCACCACGCGCACTGTGTTGTTGGCCTTGTGGCGGAGCAGCTTGATGTCGCCAGTGCCGCGTTCCTGGAGTACGGACGAAAATAATTGAATAGGGAACATTACTGCAATGTTCTGCCGGGTCAATCAACTTTTTCTTGTTGTTATTCTGTCCCAGTAAGCCAAGAGACAACAGTAACAGACTTTCTTAGAAAAAATACTATAAACTGGACTCCTATCATGCTAAGGAGATGCGCCACCATGGAATGGGTTTACCAATATGACAAAAACACGTGTTTAGTGGATTTAAACCCCATAAAATAATAGTTTTAAAGGGTGACCCAGGAGACGTAACCATGGCAACGAGCAACAAAAAATAGTTGATTGACCCTGCCGCCAGAGTGCAGCACTATCACAATTAGTAAACAGTTTTTTTGACAACTTTGACAAGTCCTTCAAAGCTCTGGATCAAATAGGGAAGAGAATATTTCAATAAATAAAATGCATCATTGCTGCGTAATTGGATGCAAGAATGAAGGGCATCATTCATTTCCGAAGGAAACGATGATACGAAAACTATGGGAAGCAGCAATACGTCGTAAAGCAAAAAAAGCCCTCATCCACCTTTAAATGGCTATAGGATGCCATTTTGATATCACAGTACAGGTATTTTACACATGAATGATAATAAAATTATTGTAGTTTAACGCGTTTTCATTAATTATTTGTTATTGTTTGTTAGGTTAATAAATATGACATTGTACGTCATGACGATTTGTTTACAGTTTGCGTTAGTGTCGCCCCCTAAGCAGAGCTTTGCGTAATGTTCCCTATTGGTTCTTTGGTTGGTTTACCAAAATCAAATGATTTTTTTTTGTTTTTAATTGGTACTGTAATATTTATGTCATTAGGCACAACTGCACTGAGCGCGCACGCTCGGGCGAGGCGTGCTGGGCCGAGGCATGCGTCCGGTATAGACACGGCTATTGAAAACTAATAGTCTATGAAGCTGAAGACCAGAAGAAACTCCTCTACCTGTGATAGAGATAGCTATTTGAGTTGAGTCAATTACCTGTTCTTGTAGCTTGTTACTACAGTTGTGCCTCTATTTTTAGGGTTCCGTAGCCAAATGGCAAAAAACGGAACCCTTATAGATTCGTTATGTCCGTATGTCTGTCCGTCCGTATGTCACAGCCACTTTTATCCGAAACTATAAGAGCTATACTGTTGAAACTTGGTAAGTAGATGTATTCTGTGAACCGCATTAAGATTTTCACACAAAAATCGAAAAAAACCATTAAGTTTTAGGGGTCCCCATACTCAGAACTGAAACTCAAAAAAAATTTTTTCATCAAACCCATAAGTGTGGGGTATCTATGGATAGGTCTTCAAAAATGATATTGAGGTTTCTAACATCATTTTTTTCTAAACTGAATAGTTTGCGCGAGAGACACTTCCAAAGTGGTAAAATGTGTGTGTGTGTCCCCCCCCCTGTAACTTCTAAAATAAGAGAATGATAAAACTAAAAAATATATATGATGTACATTACCATGTAAACTTCCACCGAAAATTGGTTTGAACGAGATCTAATAAGTAGTTTTTTTTTAATACGTCATAAATCGTAAACCGCAATTTATTTCACGGAACCCTTCAAGTGCGAGTCCGACTCGCACTTGGCCGCTTTTTTTTAATACTATTATTGTGGTACACCAACATACAGCATGCATGATGGTAAGCAAACACCACATTAAATAATTTCAACCTTAAAGTCTTTGCAAGAATATTAAACCATTTTTGGATATCTCCGAAGTGTATTACAATATAACATAATATCAGCAAGAAAGTTCAAAGTTTTCATTTTCATTTCATTTTTCATTTTCTATGCAGTAAGCATGTGAGTATCATATTGGAACAATGGTGGTTCCAAAACATATTTAATCGGATATAATCATGATAGCGTAATTACTGTCAATTACTCCAAATTGCTGAGCTCAAGGCTAACAGCATTAGGTGCGTCCACACCAAACGCACGCTCACCCGAGCGCGGCTCGCCCTAGCGTGCGCGCTAAGTGTGGACGGCGATCGGCGGTGTGGACGGTTGTTTTATGTGGCCGCACGCTCACCCGAGCGTTGTCGGCTTTTTGGGCGAAATCAAAGGGGCCGCGGCGCCATGCTACTGGCAATGTACTTATTTATTTATTTATCGTTTTCAAATGAATAACGTGAAAATTATTTTCGCGGTGTACGTCCACACTGAACGCACGCTCACCCGAGCGGCTCGCCCGAGCCCTCCGCATGCTCGCCTGAGCGGCTCGGGTGAGCGTGCGGTGGGCTCGGGCGAGCCGCTCGGGTGAGCGTGCGTTTGGTGTGGGCGCACCTATTGATGTTGGATGGAAATGAGACTAATGGATTAAGCAATTGATCAGTCAGTTCTTCTCAAATTGAATGTGTCCAAAACAGCACAAACTTAGAATATGGATGTAATGATTAAATAACGAGTAGTCTTAACCCATTCACTGACACAGAAAAAAAATCGCCCCACGCCACGCAATTCTTAAGTCTATTATATTATTATAGTATTTTTGGACTTCCTATGAAGTTGGTGGAAGGTGGGTGGCAACAGGGAGGAACTAGAGTTCAAGTCAGTGATGGCAAAAAGTAGCTAATTACGTCAGCGACGTAAATTGTTGTCATAATTAATTGAAAGTAACTTTATTAATTATTCAAATAAGCGTGTACACCTGCAAAGGTAGAGTTCAGTCAAACTTTCTTTATGCAACTGTAACCTGGATTCATTATATACAATAAATGGCATTCATTCATTCAGTCTGTAACCTTCCAGTTTTCCTGTCTATCATTTGAAAGCTATCCCGAAATCCTACAAAGGAGTCTTATTGTACAATAAACAATTTGGAATATGCAAAAATGCCAAAGTTACTACAATATTCTTTTACTATTCCGCTAACAACCGTGCAGGTCTATTAGAGCAATGATGAGATGTTTCTAATTGCTTTTTTGCCTACAAAGCCGGAGGTCCCAGGTTCAAATCCCAGTAAGGGCAATTATTTGTGTGATGAGCACAAATATTTATTCCTGAGTCATGGTTGTTTTCTATGTATTTATTTATCTATATTGTCGTCTAGTACCCATAGTACAAGCTTTGCTTAGTTTGGGACTAGGTCGATTTGCGTAAGATTGTCCCCAAATATTTATTATTTATTTATCTAACAACTTATCATGGAATTCCGCAACTAATGCCTGATTCAATCTAATACATTTTAAACACTTATTTTCTACTAAATGAATGTTTGGAGGCAGATGATTTAGTAAAATATATAAGTAGGTTAGGTTAATATTATAACCAGAAAAATCTAAAAATATGCTATTTTACGATCAGAATTATATATTGTACATACCCAATAACCATTAAGTGTATATACTCTGTTTATTAAATAATAATAATGATGCATAACAAATTAAAGTAATTTATAAAACATAAGTATTCTGTAACAGTATCACCTTTAGAAATAGGTTTTCTACCATATATTCAAGTGTATTCTGGTAATAAAAAGAACTGATTACACAGGTGTTCCCTTACATTAACTTTGGCATAGAACACTATAAAAGTTACACAATGAAACTGACTTCTATCTGGGTTATACTTATAGGTGGGTACATTATAGAATAGAGAATTATATTGATTTTGCGGGTCGGGGTAAGAGTGTATTGGAAGGGGGAAGGTAAATTAAATTACACAATATTAGTAAATCTTGTGAAATGTGGAAAAAAAAAGATACCTAATGTAAAGTCAACTAATTTATACGATACTAGCTGCTTGTGCGGCTTCACCCGCATATTGCGAAGAACACATGTAAACCTGCGCGATAAAGTCCATTCTACAGATAAAAGAATTTTTGAAATCAGATAAAGGGTTCCCGAGTTTACATACGAACTTGTACTTACATTTCACAAAGCTACAATCTCACATTCTTTTCCTGTATATAATATTAGTATAGATATCAAAAAAAATATGTTTTAAAAACGTATGTTTTAGTTTGAGATAACCTAAAAATATCATGTGTTGTGATGTTGAGCAGTCAAGATAGTATTTCATGACATTTTTAAAGCAAGTGAAGCGGCAATATTATGATTTTAAATAATATATAAATTAAGGCTGATGAAAAGAAGATAAGATAAAAAGACAGAAAAAATGTAAAGACAAAACTATGTCATCCAGAGAAAAACAAACCAATTATTAAATTTATCTGAAGATTCCTAGTGTGTGTTAACTGATTAGCACCCATAATTAAATAGCTGTGTAATTAGGACAATGAACACTGTTAATAAAATGAGTAATATGCACAATGAAGTATGTTTTATTTGTATAGACAAAGGAACTGACCTTCCATTCATGATCAGCCGTATCATATCTGTAGAGACGGGCCCGGATCTTCACCAACTCCTCCTCTTCCTCCTCATTTGTGTTAATATCCACCAGCGGCAGCGACACTATGGGGTCGTAATGGGGGTCGTGTTCTGGGGTTTCCACTTCGCCTCCTTCACTCTCACTGTTCCGTCTGACGCTCTCTTCAGTCTACAAATTAAACAAACATACATACAACACGTTAAGTCTCTCAGATCAAACCAGATTACAGGAAAACTCTAAGAAACTCATGAAGAAAAAACTCTTTACCGATTTATTTTTCCGTTTACAAATTTGAATAATGCTGATAAAACTTACCGGTGAAGACATTTTCAAGCAGTAACTCAAACCGATATATAGTTATATCGTATAGTAGTTACTTTTCTGATTTCCAATGTAAACACCGTTTTACGAGTTTTGTGAAAAACTGGATATAATTCAATGAAAATACATAAAAAAAACCACCAATTGCGTTGCGTGAGTTCTTCAGTCACTTATGAGCTACGTTCAGAAATTGCGTGTAAACAAAAGAAAACTTTTATCACTTGGCAACATTATACAATCGTAATTTTCGAACGAAATAAGAAGCTTTTACACTATCCAGTATGCACAGTTAGCACAAGACGGCGCATGACCTCTCTCGATTTTTCTCGCACTATCAGTCTCTCTCTTACTAGAGAACTTAGAAAGCGACGTATAGTGCGAGAAAGATCAAGAGTCTTGTGCTATCCGTGCAGGGCAAAAATCCTTGCATTCATATCAGGAATAGTGTAGAAAAAGTATAACAATATCATGATACAAATTATGATTAAAAATAGACTTTAACGTAACTAATTATGGTTCACAGTTCAACAAACTCTAGAATTCAATATTTTGACGTTTCTGATCAATCACATCTCAGCATTCATTGATAAAAATTTGTTTGTTTGTATCAAGATTATTGTAGTGATATCGAATTTTTCTTGAATAAGGTGGTAAAAAGTAAGTTTAGTTTAAATACATCAGCCAAAACTAGCCCTAAATGATGTGCTTTTTTTGTGAAACGTGAAACAATAACTAAATTGCGGATGCAAGTGTTTAGCGACCTATTTCCGCGTCCCGTTCCCGTTTATTTTAGGATTTGTTCCTTTTTTACCGGAATAGATACTGAAGAAAGTGGGTTTCTAGCTTGGCCGTCTAGTCAGAACGCTGTGTCCTTATATTCAGTCGTCATAATCATTTATAATTTTGTTACTGTGAGAAAAGTGAAAGAAGTTTATTATTTGAAGGAAAGGCCGCCTGAATGCAGAACAGGGAGAAGATGATAACGGAGCAGCTGAGGAATCCGAATGAGCTAGACATCAGCCTTCGGATGGAGTTTGGTCCATTTGAGACAGTGCATAAATGGAAGAAGTTGTCCGAGTGCTATGAATTCGTTGGAGCCAAGTAAGACTTATTTATCAATTAATCCAGTAATAGTAGTAATTTAATTGTATAGTATACTAATGAAGCATGTTGATACCTACAGGGCAAATTTTAATCAGCTGTACAATATAATAAATTATAACATTTTTTAATTTATCCCATGAACCTGTAGGTATAGCCATTTTGCTAAAATGTTATTTATTTATTTATATTCGGAGAACCAACAGCTATAGCAACACAGCAATAATCAACACAAGCTCATTCAATCAATCAATCAAATGAAAAATCAATCAATCATGGTTTCAATTATTTGCAATAGAGATTTAAATTGCTAATTAGTTCAATAAAAATTATTAGTTGATAATCAACTTAGGTATTTAACAATTAACTGCCATCCATATTGTGGTACAAGGACTTAAATTGCACAAATTGCACAATCTGACCATAAATTGCTAAGCAAAAGCAAGTTGCCTTTGAGGTACTTTTTGTAAGTTAAACTTGAATACACTTTCCGAAATCTACTAGGAAGAAGTTCTTTCGATGAGGTGCTCCATTCTCATATCTACTTTTTTTGAAGTTCCTTAATGGATTAATAGGACTAAAGGAAGCCTACACTTACAACACTTTACACAGTGTTGGTAAATTACACAAATCAAGTTCAAAGTGATTAGTCATATCAACTACAATCCATGAATTCTAGCAGACTAGATTTTGTTAATAATAATTTGAGTACAATAAACTTCCCATCCACAGACGGAGCAAGCACACATCGGTAGCATACAAAGATGCGATCTACGTGTTCGGGGGCGACAACGGCAAGTTCATGCTGAACGACCTCGTGAGGTTTGACATCTGGGAGATGTCCTGGACCAAAGTTGGCTACATGGGCACTCCACCTGCACCGAGATACCATCACTCTGCTGTTGTAAGTATTGTGATTGTATTGTACTTTATGAACAACGAAAGAGAAGCGAGCAAAGTTCTCCGAATCTACTGGCATAATCCGGCGTTTGTATGTATGCACCAGTGGCGGAGCGCCCATACAAGCCAATTCCGACCGACTGGAAAAAGAAGTAGAGGAAGACAGAGCAAGAGATGGGAAGATGAGTTAGAACTCACAGCGGGTCCTTACTGGAGAAGAGTTGCTAGTGACAGAACACAGTGGAAGATGTTAGAGGAGGCCTATGCTAAGAGGCACACTGAACTAGAGATATTCTATAAACGCAGCTATCCCAAACTACAAAATAAAAAGAGTCTAGGATAAAAGGCTATAATAAAAAATAAATAGTTACATACTCTAAACACTTTCATAACTTTTTTGTTCCGGGTTGCCCATCGAAAATTTTCACGCGCCGCCACTGGTATGCACGTATAAATAATGCAAAGTATGCACTGTTCGAAACATGCATTTGGCAACAGTGTCTCATGTACGGACAGTCCGATATGACCGATATCGATAGGGTTGAGGCTGGCGCACCAGGGATGTGCAGCGCTAGCGCATGGCCGCATAAAAACAGTCCACAGAATACAGATATTTATTGGTAAAAGTACATTTTACAAGTCATAATTTTCAAAACACAATTAAATTAAATTAATTTAGGTACACACAGTCACACATTACGGTCCGGGATCTTTACGAGTGTGCAAAACTCGTCAATTGAGTAACATGCCTGTTCCATAAGCAATGATTTAAACTTGTTCTTGAATATACTGTTGCTGGTTGAGTTTTTTATGTCAGTCGCTCGCAAGTTGTATAGGGTGGGCCCCATGATGCTGAGTGACCGTCGTGACTTAGCCAGCCGGCGGCTCGGAACGATCAGCAGAGGTCGCCTACGGGACGAACTCAGTTTGTAGTCATGCATGTTGTTTCTTACGTACATACAGGCAGTCAGTACATACATGCATGGTAAGGTGAGAATTTTATGTTTTTTAAATAGCGTCTGTGCATGATAGCTTACAGATTTTCCATCGATTATACGCAGGGCGCGTTTCTGTATTCTAAACAGTCTGTCGCGGTCAGCAGCTGTGCCCCAAAGATCAACACCCTGAGTAAGAATCGAGTGGAAATATCCGTAGTAAGCTATCATTAAGTTTTCTTTGGATAAACTAGGTGTTAGTCGGGACAATGCGTAACACGCTGAAGCTAATCTATCGCAGGTAGACTGTATATGTGGAGCCCACGTTAAACCAGCGTCAATTTGGAATCCCAGGTAGTTTACGGTGTCAACCTGTGGAATCGGTGTGTTGTTGACAATAACATCGAGTTTCGGCTTGTTCATATTTTTTATTTGGAAGTGAACAATATTGGTGTTATCCAGATTAAATAACATGCCGTTGGCAGATAACCATTCCGCTATTTGACGCATAACCTCAGAAAGTTAGATTTTAAGTTATAAAAATTATCGGCATGAACAATTATACATACCACACGCGCTTCTGTGAACATCCCCGATGCACTACAGATGCGGGGCAGCCTGTTCTCATTTCAGGGTGAACTACTAGTTGTAGGATACTGAAACTGTGTCGATATCCAGGTGCACCGCTCGTCAATGTTCGTGTTTGGAGGGTACACGGGTGACATCCTGGCCAACTCGAACCTCACCAACAAGAACGACCTCTTCGAGTTCAAGTTCTCCAGCGCGCAGTGGGTGCAGTGGAAGTTCCAGGGACAGTGAGTATACCATTCATTAATTTAGTGCATTATGTTGGCGTGATGCGTCGTGTGTCTACGCTGCGATGATCGAGAAAAATTATATAAACGGAGTTGGGAAGGAATCCAAACAATTTTATGTGGTCGTAAGGAGTAGAAGAAACGGTACGAGGAAGCCTGGGCGTCCGTGACATCGCCGATAAGATCCAAGAAAGCCGGCTGCGATGGTATGGTCATGTGAAGAGGTGGCTACCAAACTATGTTGTTAACTTGGCACTGCAACTTTCCGTCTCTGATGAAGATGGAAGGATGTAGTGCTAAGATCCGAAATCGATGTCGAGGACAGAGCGAAGTGAAGGAGTAAAACGAGGACAGCTGATGTGGGATATATAGTTAGGAAGAGAGAGGGAGACTGAGTAAAAGAAAATGTGTCTATGTTTCAAAGTTGACCGGGTTGTCTAATCTAATTTATTGAAGTCACATGACAATGCAATGTTATGGTACCATCTTTGATGTTAGGAAGAGGCCACAGGAACTCATAAACTACTCACGATAAATACAACGTTTTTAATGAGGAGTTAACTGTGCAAATAAATAGGCTATAAAACTTTACTTGGCTAGAAAATGGGCTTTGTAATACCTATTTGCAAATTAGTAGTCCTATTAGGTGTCCTAGTTTTAAGTCAGGTCTCCACTGAAAACCAGGGCTTCAGCATGCCGTAGCCCTATTAATTATGAGTCATATTTTAACGTTGTTGCCCTAATTTGTTTTCCTTTTGTATGTTGTTATGACGTTAAGGCGCCGTAGGTTCAGCGAAGTTAAACGAACAGAGTTTTTCAAACAATATAATGCGTCTGTTTATAAATTTAATAATCTGTGTGTAATTGTTAATGTGATTCGAAACATGGTTAAGCAATTTTCGCTCGATAGAAAAATATCACGAACATTAAAACATTCGTAACAAATGATATGCACAAAAGCTAAACATAATTCTAAAAATCGGCATTATCACGTTTGAGGGAACTTAGTGATTACTTTTTCATATATTTAAACGTCCGAAAAATTAAAATTAAAAAACATGATATATCCGCGCTTCCGAACACGCACTTCCATTTCGCTCACGCTTATGCTCAGTAAGATGGAGAGAAGATCATGAACCTACGGCGCCTTAAATAAATGTATTAGAATATGGACCGTGTGTCTCAGGGAGCCGGTGCCACGCTCGGCGCACGGCGCGGCGGTGTACGACGACAAGTTGTGGATCTTCGCCGGGTACGACGGCAACGCGCGGCTCAACGATATGTGGACCATCAGTCTAGTGGTGAGTGTGAACATCAGGCTTTATATCAACCACATCTGCCGGACTTGATTTTAGAGAGGTAGGGCACAGCGGAATGTCAAGCGCGCCGTGCGCACGCTGGCCCGCGCCAGGCATGACGATAGCGCCAGACCGCATTTTGTCGCACTCGGTATCCTGACACTATCGTCACTGCTAATTTTCCAAATAGCCGTGTATACACGGGTGAATTAATCACTATATGAAAGGCGAGGTGATAGATCTGCTTGGGTCACTCGAAATGCGCATATACTATTAACAATTCCCTACAAGCTCACTAAGACAGCTAAGACAATCCACGTCGCGGGACCTATATTTTATAACAATTTACCAGACAGCATCACGGAAGCTAACAGTCTTCCGACCTTTAAAGCTAAATTAAAAAAATGGCTTATTGAGCAATATTTCTATACTATTAAGGAATTTTTAGAATATAAAAAATATAATAATAATATATAATATAATAAACTAATAATCTTGTTAATTTAATTTACAAATGAATGTTCTATTTTTATTGTAAACATGACTTGTAATACCTTATTACCAATAAAGGATGTCTATGTCTAAGTCTATGTCCATCTCGCTCGTATGTGGAGCAGCCCAACTGGGGAAGTACCTCCACCTTACAGAAGACCGCAGCCATAATAACACCACTGCTTTGTAGTGTTGCTATATTATTGCATGCTATGAAGCATGTGGTGTTGTGTTCCTGGTGGTGAGTAAGGTCGCCAGAGCTCCCTAGGATGCGCTGTGTTGGGAGTGAGGGACCTGCATGTCTCTATCTGCCAACACAGCGAATCCTCAAGTGAATATAGGGTCGGCAACGTGCTTGTGATTCTTCTGGAGTCACAAGTGTCCATAGGCGACGGTACCAGCTTAACATCAGGCAGGCCGTACGCTTGTTTGCCACCGTCTTAGTATTAAAAAAAAACTTTTTTTTTATTTAATTATTAAAGATCTCATTCCTTCCAGGGTGACAATCACCAATGGGAGCGCGTAGAGCAAAAGGGACAATGTCCCCCTACTTGTTGCAACTTCCCCGTGGCCGTGGCGCGCGGCAAGATGTTCGTGTTCAGCGGGCAGAGCGGGGCCAAGATCACCAACGCGCTCTTCCAGTTCGACTTCGAGACGCACACGTGAGTGTACACCTTATTACTTTAAGGTTAAGGTTCACAATCACTAAAGGCAGCGTAGAGCAGGAAGGCCAGTCACCCCCACCTGCTGTAACTTCCCCGTGGCCGTGGCGCGCGGCAAGATGTTCGTGTTCAGCGGGCAGAGCGGGGCCAAGATCACCAACGCGCTCTTCCAGTTCGACTTCGAGACGCACACGTGAGTGTACACCTTATTACTTTAAGGTTAAGGTTCACAATCACTAAAGGCAGCGTAGAGCAGGAAGGCCAGTCACCCCCACCTGCTGTAACTTCCCCGTGGCCGTGGCGCGCGGCAAGATGTTCGTGTTCAGCGGGCAGAGCGGGGCCAAGATCACCAACGCGCTCTTCCAGTTCGACTTCGAGACGCACACGTGAGTGTACACCTTATTACTTTAAGGTTAAGGTTCACAATCACTAAAGGCAGCGTAGAGCAGGAAGGCCAGTCACCCCCACCTGCTGTAACTTCCCCGTGGCCGTGGCGCGCGGCAAGATGTTCGTGTTCAGCGGGCAGAGCGGGGCCAAGATCACCAACGCGCTCTTCCAGTTCGACTTCGAGACGCACACGTGAGTGTACACCTTATTACTTTAAGGTTAAGGTTCACAATCACTAAAGGCAGCGTAGAGCAGGAAGGCCAGTCACCCCCACCTGCTGTAACTTCCCCGTGGCCGTGGCGCGCGGCAAGATGTTCGTGTTCAGCGGGCAGAGCGGGGCCAAGATCACCAACGCGCTCTTCCAGTTCGACTTCGAGACGCACACGTGAGTGTACACCTTATTACTTTAAGGTTAAGGTTCACAATCACTAAAGGCAGCGTAGAGCAGGAAGGCCAGTCACCCCCACCTGCTGTAACTTCCCCGTGGCCGTGGCGCGCGGCAAGATGTTCGTGTTCAGCGGGCAGAGCGGGGCCAAGATCACCAACGCGCTCTTCCAGTTCGACTTCGAGACGCACACGTGAGTGTACACCTTATTACTTTAAGGTTAAGGTTCACAATCACTAAAGGCAGCGTAGAGCAGGAAGGCCAGTCACCCCCACCTGCTGTAACTTCCCCGTGGCCGTGGCGCGCGGCAAGATGTTCGTGTTCAGCGGGCAGAGCGGGGCCAAGATCACCAACGCGCTCTTCCAGTTCGACTTCGAGACGCACACGTGAGTGTACACCTTATTACTTTAAGGTTAAGGTTCACAATCACTAAAGGCAGCGTAGAGCAGGAAGGCCAGTCACCCCCACCTGCTGTAACTTCCCCGTGGCCGTGGCGCGCGGCAAGATGTTCGTGTTCAGCGGGCAGAGCGGGGCCAAGATCACCAACGCGCTCTTCCAGTTCGACTTCGAGACGCACACGTGAGTGTACACCTTATTACTTTAAGGTTAAGGTTCACAATCACTAAAGGCAGCGTAGAGCAGGAAGGCCAGTCACCCCCACCTGCTGTAACTTCCCCGTGGCCGTGGCGCGCGGCAAGATGTTCGTGTTCAGCGGGCAGAGCGGGGCCAAGATCACCAACGCGCTCTTCCAGTTCGACTTCGAGACGCACACGTGAGTGTACACCTTATTACTTTAAGGTTAAGGTTCACAATCACTAAAGGCAGCGTAGAGCAGGAAGGCCAGTCACCCCCACCTGCTGTAACTTCCCCGTGGCCGTGGCGCGCGGCAAGATGTTCGTGTTCAGCGGGCAGAGCGGGGCCAAGATCACCAACGCGCTCTTCCAGTTCGACTTCGAGACGCACACGTGAGTGTACACCTTATTACTTTAAGGTTAAGGTTCACAATCACTAAAGGCAGCGTAGAGCAGGAAGGCCAGTCACCCCCACCTGCTGTAACTTCCCCGTGGCCGTGGCGCGCGGCAAGATGTTCGTGTTCAGCGGGCAGAGCGGGGCCAAGATCACCAACGCGCTCTTCCAGTTCGACTTCGAGACGCACACGTGAGTGTACACCTTATTACTTTAAGGTTAAGGTTCACAATCACTAAAGGCAGCGTAGAGCAGGAAGGCCAGTCACCCCCACCTGCTGTAACTTCCCCGTGGCCGTGGCGCGCGGCAAGATGTTCGTGTTCAGCGGGCAGAGCGGGGCCAAGATCACCAACGCGCTCTTCCAGTTCGACTTCGAGACGCACACGTGAGTGTACACCTTATTACTTTAAGGTTAAGGTTCACAATCACTAAAGGCAGCGTAGAGCAGGAAGGCCAGTCACCCCCACCTGCTGTAACTTCCCCGTGGCCGTGGCGCGCGGCAAGATGTTCGTGTTCAGCGGGCAGAGCGGGGCCAAGATCACCAACGCGCTCTTCCAGTTCGACTTCGAGACGCACACGTGAGTGTACACCTTATTACTTTAAGGTTAAGGTTCACAATCACTAAAGGCAGCGTAGAGCAGGAAGACCAGTCACCCCCACCTGCTGTAACTTCCCCGTGGCCGTGGCGCGCGGCAAGATGTTCGTGTTCAGCGGGCAGAGCGGGGCCAAGATCACCAACGCGCTCTTCCAGTTCGACTTCGAGACGCACACGTGAGTGTACACCTTATTACTTTAAGGTTAAGGTTCACAATCACTAAAGGCAGCGTAGAGCAGGAAGGCCAGTCACCCCCACCTGCTGTAACTTCCCCGTGGCCGTGGCGCGCGGCAAGATGTTCGTGTTCAGCGGGCAGAGCGGGGCCAAGATCACCAACGCGCTCTTCCAGTTCGACTTCGAGACGCACACGTGAGTGTACACCTTATTACTTTAAGGTTAAGGTTCACAATCACTAAAGGCAGCGTAGAGCAGGAAGGCCAGTCACCCCCACCTGCTGTAACTTCCCCGTGGCCGTGGCGCGCGGCAAGATGTTCGTGTTCAGCGGGCAGAGCGGGGCCAAGATCACCAACGCGCTCTTCCAGTTCGACTTCGAGACGCACACGTGAGTGTACACCTTATTACTTTAAGGTTAAGGTTCACAATCACTAAAGGCAGCGTAGAGCAGGAAGGCCAGTCACCCCCACCTGCTGTAACTTCCCCGTGGCCGTGGCGCGCGGCAAGATGTTCGTGTTCAGCGGGCAGAGCGGGGCCAAGATCACCAACGCGCTCTTCCAGTTCGACTTCGAGACGCACACGTGAGTCTTATTACTGTAAGGATAAGGTTCACAATCACCAAGGGCAGCGTAGAGCAGGAAGGCCAGTGTCCCCCCACCTGCTGTAACTTCCCCGTGGCCGTGGCGCGCGGCAAGATGTTCGTGTTCAGCGGGCAGAGTGGGGCCAAGATCACCAACGCCCTCTTCCAGTTCGACTTCGAGACGCACACGTGAGTCTTATTACTGTAAGGATAAGGTTCACAATCACCAAGGGCAGCGTAGAGCAGGAAGGCCAGTCACCCCCACCTGCTGTAACTTCCCCGTGGCCGTGGCGCGCGGCAAGATGTTCGTGTTCAGCGGGCAGAGCGGGGCCAAGATCACCAACGCCCTCTTCCAGTTCGACTTCGAGACGCACACGTGAGTCTTATTACTGTAAGGATAAGGTTCACAATCACCAAGGGCAGCGTAGAGCAGGAAGGCCAGTCACCCCCACCTGCTGTAACTTCCCCGTGGCCGTGGCGCGCGGCAAGATGTTCGTGTTCAGCGGGCAGAGCGGGGCCAAGATCACCAACGCCCTCTTCCAGTTCGACTTCGAGACGCACACGTGAGTCTTATTACTGTAAGGATAAGGTTCACAATCACCAAGGGCAGCGTAGAGCAGGAAGGCCAGTCACCCCCACCTGCTGTAACTTCCCCGTGGCCGTGGCGCGCGGCAATATGTTCGTGTTCGCCGGGCAGAGCGGGGCCAAGATCACCAGCGCTCTTCCAGTTAGACTTCGAGACGCACACGTGAGTGTACACCTTATTACTGTAAGGATAAGGTTCACAATCACCAAGGGCAGCGTAGAGCAGGAAGGCCAGTGTCCCCCCCACCTGTAACTGCCCCGTAGCCGTGGTGCGCGGCAATATGTTCGTGTTCGCCGGGCAGAGCGGGGCCAAGATCACCAGCGCTCTTCCAGTTCGACTTCGAGACGCACACGTGAGTGTAGGTACACCTTATTACTGTAAGGTTAAGGTTCACAATCACCAATGGGAGCGTAGATCAGGAAAGCTAGCATGTATTTATGGCTCTTATGTTAGTCACGGCAGAGTTCGAGCATGACTCTACGGTTTAGTCATGACCTACAATGGGTTACATTATTTTAATATTTTTAAATACATAAAGATCAAAAAATGGATGAAGTTTGACCATAGAAAATCGTGACGTACCTATTTCCTTACACAATTCATAAAAGAGCATTTTTGACGTGTCATCAGCTCATCAGTCAACATGCCTATTGGCACACTAATTAGACTCGTTCATTGACAACTTTTTGTCTTCAGTTGGAGCCGAGTATGCACAGAGCACCTGCTGCGCTGCGCTGGCCCGGCGCCGGCGCGTCGCTACGGACACGTAATGGTGTCCCACGGACGACACCTATACGTGTTCGGTGGAGCCGCCGACAGTACGCTGCCCAGCGATCTGCACAGCTTCGATTTGGACACGCAGATGTGGTGCGTATTATCTTATCTTCCGTCCTTCTTGCTGCTTCGCTTGTGTCACAAACAATGATGTAATATAAGATATGTTATAAGCGCTCCTCATGGCTTACTATAATTGAGTCAATTGCACCAACTTGCCTCAATTTCGCGTCGTATGGAAACGTAAACGTGTCTCAGCTGTCAGGTGTGCCTGGCCATTTTTAAACAAGGAATTTCGTATAGACAACTTATATTACATCATTGGCCACAAATCTCGTAAGCTAGAAATGACGTCTAGCGAGAGACGTACCGTAGACCGTAATTTAAAAACTATACATAAAACTTAACATTACTCTACATTACTCTTACATATTCATAAAACTGAACGAACCTCTGTTAACTAAAATATGTTTTGTCCATTTCTAACGAATACAAATATCTAATTAACAGACAAAACTACAAACTAATTTTGACGGCATTTTAGCAAAAATATTTTTTATGAATATGGCTAGTATAATTTAGGTAAGACCGGTTATACACTGCGACTTTATACAGAGGTGCAAAAGCCTTAAAGTGTTGATGCTGGTGATTATAAGAGGTGGCTAGTGTCGCGATACAGCTGTCGCGGCCAAAAATCGCCGTGTATATCTGCTCTAAGAATGCTGTAAAAATTGTCCAGGTCCGTGGTGCACCCGGCGCACGAGTCGCAGGTCCCTGTGGGGCGGCTGTTCCACGCGGGCGCCGTGCTCGGGGACGCGCTCTACGTGTTCGGCGGCACCGTCGACAACAACGTGCGCAGCGGGGAGCTCTTCTGCTTCCAGGTGCGTGAACTCACACTCCAATTCCACCATTTTCCCCAGCACCATAACCATTTTTCCCAGTTACTCCACTATCTTTCACAGCACTTGCAGCATCTTCACAGCACCTCCACCATCTTTCACAGCACGTCCACCATCTTTAACAGCATCTCCACCATCTTTCACAGCACGTCCACCATCTTTCACAGCACCTCCACCATCTTTCACAGCATCTCCATAATCTTTCACAGCACCTTCACCATCTTTCACAGAACCTCCACCATCTTTCACAGCACGTCCACCATCTTTCACAGCACGTCCTCCATCTTTCACAGCACCTCCACCATCTTTAACAGCACCTCCACCATCTTTCACAGCACCTCCACCATCTGTCACAGCACCTCCACCATCTTTCACAGCACCTCCACCATCTTTCACAGCACCTCCACCATCTTTCACAGCACGTTCACCATCTTTCACAGCACCTCCACCATCTTTCACAGCACGTTCACCATCTTTCACAGCACCTCCACCATCTGTCACAGCACCTCCACCATCTTTCACAGCACCTCCACCATCTTTCACAGCACCTCCACCATCTTTAACAGCACCTCCACCATCTTTCACAGCACCTCCACCATCTGTCACAGCACCTCCACCATCTTTCACAGCACCTCCACCATCTTTCACAGCACCTCCACCATCTTTCACAGCACCTCCACCATCTTTCACAGCACGTCCTCCATCTTTCACCACAGCACCTCCACCATCTTTCACAGCACCTCCACCATCTTTCACAGCACGTCAACCATCTTTCACAGCACGTCCTCCATCTTTCACAGCACCTCCACCATCTTTCACAGCACCTCCACCATCTTTCACAGCACCTCCACCATCTGTCACAGCACCTCCACCATCTTTCACAGCACCTCCACCATCTTTCACAGCACCTCCACCATCTTTCACAGCACCTCCACCATCTTTCACAGCACCTCCACCATCTTTCACAGCACGTTCACCATCTTTTAATACAATAAACAATCTTTCACAGCACGTCCTCCATCTTTCACAGCACGTCAACCATCTTTCACAGCACGTTCACCATCTTTCACAGCACGTCCTCCATCTTTCACCACAACACCTCCACCATCTTTCACAGCACCTCCACCATCTTTCACAGCACGTCAACCATATTTCACAGCACGTCCTCCATCTTTCACAGCACCTCCACCATCTTTCACAGCATCTCCACCATCTTTAGCAGCACCTCCGCTATTTTTCATAGCTCCTCCACTATCTTTCACAGCACCTCCACCATCTTTCACAATGTATTAATAACTGTAAACAAAAATAGTAAATATTTGAAAAATTACTCAGTATTTTGTGAGGCAGAGTGAAAATTTCGAAATGGAATGGTCCAAACTTCGATAATTAAGTAAATGTACTTAATAGTAATTTTGTGTGTCTCATGGATATTTGCAATATTGTACCCCGCTCTGTATGAAACTGGCGGAGCGGATGTGCGGTCGCTCTAAAACGGAAATACTTCCAGTTGTCGGACTACCCGCGCTGCACGCTCCACGACGACTTCGGTCGCATCCTCAAGTCTCAGCAGTTCTGCGACGTGGTGGTGCTGGTGGGCGCGGACGAGAGCAGCGTGCTGGCGCACCAGGCGCTGCTCGCGGCGCGCTCCACCTACCTGCGCGCCAAGATCAAGTGAGGACTTACATCATCATCATCCCATGTACCTACTACCCGCGCTGCACGCTCCACGATGACTTCGGTCGCATCCTCAAGTCTCAGCAGTTCTGCGACGTGGTGGTGCTGGTGGGCGCGGACGAGAGCTGCGTGCTGGCGCACCAGGCGCTGCTCGCGGCGCGCTCCACCTACCTGCGCGCCAAGATCAAGTGAGGACTTACATCATCATCATCCCATGGACCTACTACCCGCGCTGCACGCTCCACGATGACTTCGGTCGCATCCTCAAGTCTCAGCAGTTCTGCGACGTGGTGGTGCTGGTGGGCGCGGACGAGAGCAGCGTGCTGGCGCACCAGGCGCTGCTCGCGGCGCGCTCCACCTACCTGCGCGCCAAGATCAAGTGAGGACTTACATCATCATCATCCCATGTACCTACTACCCGCGCTGCACGCTCCACGATGACTTCGGTCGCATCCTCAAGTCTCAGCAGTTCTGCGACGTGGTGGTGCTGGTGGGCGCGGACGAGAGCAGCGTGCTGGCGCACCAGGCGCTGCTCGCGGCGCGCTCCACCTACCTGCGCGCCAAGATCAAGTGAGGACTTACATCATCATCATCCCATGTACCTACTACCCGCGCTGCACGCTCCACGATGACTTCGGTCGCATCCTCAAGTCTCAGCAGTTCTGCGACGTGGTGGTGCTGGTGGGCGCGGACGAGAGCAGCGTGCTGGCGCACCAGGCGCTGCTCGCGGCGCGCTCCACCTACCTGCGCGCCAAGATCAAGTGAGGACTTACATCATCATCATCCCATGTACCTACTACCCGCGCTGCACGCTCCACGATGACTTCGGTCGCATCCTCAAGTCTCAGCAGTTCTGCGACGTGGTGGTGCTGGTGGGCGCGGACGAGAGCAGCGTGCTGGCGCACCAGGCGCTGCTCGCGGCGCGCTCCACCTACCTGCGCGCCAAGATCAAGTGAGGACTTACATCATCATCATCCCATGTACCTACTACCCGCGCTGCACGCTCCACGATGACTTCGGTCGCATCCTCAAGTCTCAGCAGTTCTGCGACGTGGTGGTGCTGGTGGGCGCGGACGAGAGCAGCGTGCTGGCGCACCAGGCGCTGCTCGCGGCGCGCTCCACCTACCTGCGCGCCAAGATCAAGTGAGGACTTACATCATCATCATCCCATGTACCTACTACCCGCGCTGCACGCTCCACGACGACTTCGGTCTTGAAGCAGCACCTATTATATATAGCATATATTAATTTGCTACAAACACATATAAGCTAAATCTTACAAAATAGGCCAATCAAATTAGAATTTTTCGAAGAATTAATTCCCATAAAGCTGGAAATCGTTTTAATACCTTCATTTGGTCCCAAATACGTGTAATCTGAGTTTGCCCAATCCCAGGAGGTGTGAAAAGGAGGTGTTTCATGTAGCACAAAAACGGTACTTCGGACAGAAAATGTATTCTATTTAATATAATAGTACTTTAAAAACAAAGTTTTAACCGACTTTAAATCAGTAGCCAAATTACTTCAAGTTTGCCTAAAAAAACCCGCTATAAACTTGTAATTGTAAGTTTACTTTAGTTGATTGTATAAAAAACTTAACTTATAATGAAACGGAAGCACTTTTATCTTGCACAACATGATTTTGTACTTACACGGAAACACACACACGCACTAAAACGCGCGCGCACTCTCTCACACACACACACACACACATATACACACACACACATAATACACACATACACACACCCACCTGTACACACACACGACACCCACAAAACACACACACACACACACACATTTTTCTTAGATTTATAATATAATTACATAGCTAAAATATGTTCAACACACATTCCTACTTTTAAATTAAATAAATAAATAAATAGATAAAGTTATATCTATACTTACCTTAATATTTAAACAATGTTATATTAAGTACCTTATTATGGGTTATGTACCTTTTTGTTTTTTGGAAGAGCGGTGTCTCCTGACACAACCAAAATTACTTGCTTAATAGGAGGCTCCAACCTTTGCTATCTGTTAATTTACTTTTATAACCTAAATAAACTTCTTTCATTTTTTTTTTCATTTTCATTTTCAAAATTTGAAGAGTTCCCTCAATTTCTCCAGGATCCCATCATCAGAATTGAATTTTGGTGACAATGGGACCAATCTATAAGTATATGCTTTCAAACAAAGAAAAAAAAATTCAAATCGGATCATAAATTACCGAGTTATCGCGTAACATACAAACATTAAAAAAATACAGACGAATTGAGAACTTCCTCCTTTTTTGAAGTCGGTTAATTAAAGGGGGTCAAATTCTGCGTCGAATGAATATCTAAAACTTCATATTCGGTTCAGTGGTATGTATAGTCGTAATCAAAGGTTAGAGACTGGGAAAATTTTGTCGTTTAGGTGCAAACTTCCATTCTGCGACTTTTCAAGACCAACATATCTTTGAAAAAATATACCTGCTGAAAAACACACAGAATATAAAATTTAGAAAATAAAATGTCACATTATATACGTTGACATTCTTTAATATTGAATAGAATACATTTTCCGTCCGTCGTACTGCTTTTGTGCACATGCAAAAAACTGAAAAAATTGCAAAAATTTCGTGGTTGTTGGGCTCCCAAAAGTTATGCACACCTCCTGGGATGGTGCAAACTCGGATTACATGCATTAAGGACCAAGTGAAGGTATTATAACGATTTCCAGCTTTATGGGAATTAATTCCTCAAACCTTTTTTTTTCGGATCTAATTTGCTTGGCCTAAAAACAGACATTAGGCAGAATAATTTAAATACAACAAAAACTTGAACACACAATTGCTGCAATTTATTTAATAGCGATCCCTGGATTCTCATAAACCACGCTCCCATGAAACCGCTGCGTTTATGTTCCATGCATGACAGAAATAGATGTAACACTTAGCGAATGGCTGTTCTGGACAAATGTCGATAAATATATTTATTTGTAAAGTTTTAGGTATTCATATTTTCATTTATTCGCTGAGGTAAAAAATTGGTTGTCTATAAAGTCGGTTTACGGACGATAATTTTACGTGATAACGTCATAAGAAAATATTGTGTTGCCATACAAACTTTGGACCCCCATTTCACCCCCTTAGAAGGTGAATTTTGAAAAATGTTTTCTTAGTGCACTAGACCGTATAAGGAACCTAATTGCCAAATTTGAAATCTCTACCTATATAACTATGCAGCGATTAGAGCTGTGCGTTGATATTTCGTGCGCGCAGCCGGCGCGGCGTTCGGAACGGGACAATGAGTCACACTTTTTCGTGCGTGCAGCCGGCGTTCATTGATTTATAAGACGTTATCACGTCAAAAAAGAAAGTAAGGACCCAAAATCGGAATATTTTCCATCAAAAATTAAGAAATTGTGATTAGGCTCGTAAACTGATAACATGAAGTTCATAGAACTGATTACTGATATCTACCCATCACTATAACAAAGTAATTTTCTCCCAGGGAAGCGCGCGAAGAGCTAACTCGGCGCATAGACGAGGGTCTAGAGAAGCCATTGGAAGTGTACGACTATAAGGCCACGCCGCGGCTCACACTGAAGCTGCCCGAAGCCACGCCGGAGGCGTTCAACATGGTGCTCAACTTCATATACACTGACCGGATCGATCCTACAGAGAAATGTAAGTTATTGTCAACATACAGGGTCAACCGCGAAATCGAAGAGAATTGAGGCCCGTATAAGCCTATTAAAGCATCTGGTGGGCTAGCTACTCATAGGATTCTGTCTCATTCGCACTGTACAAAATAGAAAGAGATGGGTAGATTTTCTCGCCTCTCACGATGGTGGAGATGCTGGGATGAAATACCAGGGACCTGAGTCTTCGGGGGGCGTCGTGGTGACATGTTCGCGATCCCATGGCGCTCCCATTAACGGCAGGGACGGAAACGCTGGAGTGGTTTTAGTGGGTAGACTCCCTCCCCCTTATCTTTAAATAGAGATGGCTGGAGGGTAGGAGTCCCACATACCCCCCATTATAGCTTCCCGGCTGGGGGGATGCGTAAGTGCATTTCCACTCCGACAAAAAAAAAAAGGGACCTGAGTCTTCAAGCTTTTGGAGATGTCCTAGTAGGAGTAGGTGTACGACTCCAATCTTCCAAATAACCATCTCGTGATAATATGGCTTGTTTTAGATCATTGTCATACAATCTACTATTACGG
The DNA here is from genome assembly GCA_963854355.1 of Epinotia brunnichana. Taxonomy (NCBI): domain Eukaryota; kingdom Metazoa; phylum Arthropoda; class Insecta; order Lepidoptera; family Tortricidae; genus Epinotia; species Epinotia brunnichana. The sequence continues at coordinate 17,775,316 of OY977954.1, forward strand.
CGCTATTGTCAAAATAATTTGAATGTCATGTATTTTAGGGTAATATCCCTCAATAACCGCGTTATCGTTTGTGCAGTCGAGGACCCCGAAAAGCCGAACACCATCCTGCAAGTGATGGAAGTGTTGCGTCTAGCGCTGCGACTGAACATCCCTCGCCTGCGCGGGCTCTGCGCTCGGTTCCTCAAGGCCAACCTGTGTTACAGCAACGTGTTGCCAGCTCTGCACTCCGCGCATCACGCGCAGTTGCACGCTGTTAAGGAATACTGTCTTAGGTTAGTTTTATTTGTCCTAGGTGCCTCTTGGACGTCTGAGAAGTTATAATATTTCGTTGCAAAGATATCAACGCAGGCGAGGGTAAGCAGCAACAGGTGAATTTTGTGAAGTGAATCATATGCTCCAAGTGTAAATCACCCAGTAATTACCACGATTCTTAGTCATGATCAAGAAGAGGGGATGGTAATCATCATCATCATCATCATATCAGCCGAAAGACGTCCACTGCTGGACATAAGCCTTCCCCAAAGAGTGCCAAAGTGACCGGACCTGCGCCACCCGCATCCAGCAAACTCCCGTGACCTTTACCAGGTCATCAGTCCACCTTGTGGGGGGCCCACGCCGCGTCTTCGGGTATCGCGTTTCCGCCCCAACGGCCATCGGTTCTACGTGCATCCGTTGATGGTGGATGGTAATGCAATGCTGCATTGGTGGAAAACCATCCGCATCAAGACCGTATGAATAAAATATTGTATCCATTTGATTTCTCGCCCGTACTGTCCCACTGGGCAAACTCCTCCCTTTCTTTCGTCCACGCGTCTCTTGATTTCTAAACTAGACCAAACCATTCCTCTTGAAAAGTCGAGGTCGTCCCGCCATCTCCGTCTGGGGCAGGGGCAGACCCTACGCCGAACTCTATTTGGTGGGATCCAGTGGGAAGTTTCCTTGGCCCACAAGCCGTTTAGCATAACATTGTATTGTTCATGAAAATAAATCATATCTTTGCAGGTTCCTAGTGAAGGACTACAACTTCACCCAGATAGTGATGTCGCCAGAGTTTGAAACTATGGAAAAGAGCCTGATGGTGGAGATGATCCGCCGGCGGCACCGGCCGCAGGCCAAGCCGCCCGCGCCGCAGGAGAGTGACGAGGATATCATTGGTGAGTGAGACCAGAGACCACCAAGTTATAAAAAGAGCCTGATGGTGGAGATGATCCGCCGGCGGCACCGGCCGCAGGCCAAGCCGCCCGCGCCGCAGGAGAGCGACGAGGATATCATTGGTGAGTGAGACCAGAGACCACCAAGTTATAAAAAGAGCCTGATGGTGGAGATGATCCGCCGGCGGCACCGGCCGCAGGCCAAGCCGCCCGCGCCGCAGGAGAGTGACGAGGATATCATTGGTGAGTGAGACCAGAGACCACCAAGTTATAAAAAGAGCCTGATGGTGGAGATGATCCGCCGGCGGCACCGGCCGCAGGCCAAGCCGCCCGCGCCGCAGGAGAGCGACGAGGATATCATTGGTGAGTGAGACCAGAGACCACCAAGTTATAAAAAGAGCCTGATGGTGGAGATGATCCGCCGGCGGCACCGGCCGCAGGCCAAGCCGCCCGCGCCGCAGGAGAGCGACGAGGATATCATTGGTGAGTGAGACCAGAGACCACCAAGTTATAAAAAGAGCCTGATGGTGGAGATGATCCGCCGGCGGCACCGGCCGCAGGCCAAGCCGCCCGCGCTGCAGGAGAGTGACGAGGATATCATTGGTGAGTGAGACCAGAGACCACCAAGTTAGAAAAAGAGCCTGATGGTGGAGATGATCCGCCGGCGGCACCGGCCGCAGGCCAAGCCGCCCGCGCCGCAGGATAGCGACGAGGATATCATTGGTGAGTGAGACCAGAGACCACCAAGTTATAAAAAGAGCCTGAAGGTGGAGATGATCCGCCGGCGGCACCGGCCGCAGGCCAAGCCGCCCGCGCCGCAGGAGAGCGACGAGGATATCATTGGTGAGTGAGACCAGAGACCACCAAGTTATAAAAAGAGCCTGATGGTGGAGATGATCCGCCGGCGGCACCGGCCGCAGGCCAAGCCGCCCGCGCCGCAGGAGAGCGACGAGGATATCATTGGTGAGTGAGACCAGAGACCACCAAGTTATAAAAAGAGCCTGATGGTGGAGATGATCCGCCGGCGGCACCGGCCGCAGGCCAAGCCGCCCGCGCCGCAGGAGAGCGACGAGGATATCATTGGTGAGTGAGACCAGAGACCACCAAGTTATAAAAAGAGCCTGATGGTGGAGATGATCCGCCGGCGGCACCGGCCGCAGGCCAAGCCGCCCGCGCCGCAGGAGAGTGACGAGGATATCATTGGTGAGTGAGACCAGAGACCACCAAGTTATAAAAAGAGCCTGATGGTGGAGATGATTCGCCGGCGGCACCGGCCGCAGGCCAAGCCGCCCGCGCCGCAGGAGAGTGACGAGGATATCATTGGTGAGTGAGACCAGAGACCACCAAGTTATAAAAAGAGCCTGATGGTAGAGATGATCCGCCGGCGGCACCGGCCGCAGGCCAAGCCGCCCGCGTCGCAGGAGAGTGACGAGGATATCATTGGTGAGTGAGACCAGAGACCACCAAGTTATAAAAAGAGCCTGATGGTGGAGATGATCCGCCGGCGGCACCGGCCGCAGGCCAAGCCGCCCGCGCCGCAGGAGAGTGACGAGGATATCATTGGTGAGTGAGACCAGAGACCACCAAGTTATAAAAAGAGCCTGATGGTGGAGATGATCCGCCGGCGGCACCGGCCGCAGGCCAAGCCGCCCGCGCTGCAGGAGAGTGACGAGGATATCATTGGTGAGTGAGACCAGAGACCACCAAGTTATAAAAAGAGCCTGATGGTGGAGATGATCCGCCGGCGGCACCGGCCGCAGGCCAAGCCGCCCGCGCCGCAGGAGAGTGACGAGGATATCATTGGTGAGTGAGACCAGAGACCACCAAGTTATAAAAAGAGCCTGATGGTGGAGATGATCCGCCGGCGGCACCGGCCGCAGGCCAAGCCGCCCGCGCCGCAGGAGAGTGACGAGGATATCATTGGTGAGTGAGACCAGAGACCACCAAGTTATAAAAAGAGCCTGATGGTGGAGATGATCCGCCGGCGGCACCGGCCGCAGGCCAAGCCGCCCGCGCTGCAGGAGAGTGACGAGGATATCATTGGTGAGTGAGACCAGAGACCACCAAGTTATAAAAAGAGCCTGATGGTGGAGATGATCCGCCGGCGGCACCGGCCGCAGGCCAAGCCGCCCGCGCCGCAGGATAGCGACGAGGATATCATTGGTGAGTGAGACCAGAGACCACCAAGTTATAAAAAGAGCCTGATGGTGGAGATGATCCGCCGGCGGCACCGGCCGCAGGCCAAGCCGCCCGCGCCGCAGGAGAGTGACGAGGATATCATTGGTGAGTGAGACCAGAGACCACCAAGTTATAAAAAGAGCCTGATGGTAGAGATGATCCGCCGGCGGCACCGGCCGCAGGCCAAGCCGCCCGCGCCGCAGGAGAGTGACGAGGATATCATTGGTGAGTGAGACCAGAGACCACCAAGTTATAAAAAGAGCCTGATGGTGGAGATGATCCGCCGGCGGCACCGGCCGCAGGCCAAGCCGCCCGCGCCGCAGGAGAGTGACGAGGATATCATTGGTGAGTGAGACCAGAGACCACCAAGTTATAAAAAGAGCCTGATGGTGGAGATGATCCGCCGGCGGCACCGGCCGCAGGCCAAGCCGCCCGCGCCGCAGGAGAGTGACGAGGATATCATTGGTGAGTGAGACCAGAGACCACCAAGTTATAAAAAGAGCCTGATGGTGGAGATGATCCGCCGGCGGCACCGGCCGCAGGCCAAGCCGCCCGCGCCGCAGGAGAGTGACGAGGATATCATTGGTGAGTGAGACCAGAGACCACCAAGTTATAAAAAGAGCCTGATGGTGGAGATGATCCGCCGGCGGCACCGGCCGCAGGCCAAGCCGCCCGCGCCGCAGGATAGCGACGAGGATATCATTGGTGAGTGAGACCAGAGACCACCAAGTTATAAAAAGAGCCTGATGGTGGAGATGATCCGCCGGCGGCACCGGCCGCAGGCCAAGCCGCCCGCGCCGCAGGAGAGTGACGAGGATATCATTGGTGAGTGAGACCAGAGACCACCAAGTTATAAAAAGAGCCTGATGGTAGAGATGATCCGCCGGCGGCACCGGCCGCAGGCCAAGCCGCCCGCGCCGCAGGAGAGTGACGAGGATATCATTGGTGAGTGAGACCAGAGACCACCAAGTTATAAAAAGAGCCTGATGGTGGAGATGATCCGCCGGCGGCACCGGCCGCAGGCCAAGCCGCCCGCGCCGCAGGAGAGTGACGAGGATATCATTGGTGAGTGAGACCAGAGACCACCAAGTTATAAAAAGAGCCTGATGGTGGAGATGATCCGCCGGCGGCACCGGCCGCAGGCCAAGCCGCCCGCGCCGCAGGAGAGTGACGAGGATATCATTGGTGAGTGAGACCAGAGACCACCAAGTTATAAAAAGAGCCTGATGGTGGAGATGATCCGCCGGCGGCACCGGCCGCAGGCCAAGCCGCCCGCGCCGCAGGAGAGTGACGAGGATATCATTGGTGAGTGAGACCAGAGACCACCAAGTTATAAAAAGAGCCTGATGGTGGAGATGATCCGCCGGCGGCACCGGCCGCAGGCCAAGCCGCCCGCGCCGCAGGAGAGTGACGAGGATATCATTGGTGAGTGAGACCAGAGACCACCAAGTTATAAAAAGAGCCTGATGGTGGAGATGATCCGCCGGCGGCACCGGCCGCAGGCCAAGCCGCCCGCGCCGCAGGAGAGTGACGAGGATATCATTGGTGAGTGAGACCAGAGACCACCAAGTTATAAAAAGAGCCTGATGGTGGAGATGATCCGCCGGCGGCACCGGCCGCAGGCCAAGCCGCCCGCGCCGCAGGAGAGTGACGAGGATATCATTGGTGAGTGAGACCAGAGACCACCAAGTTATAAAAAGAGCCTGATGGTGGAGATGATCCGCCGGCGGCACCGGCCGCAGGCCAAGCCGCCCGCGCTGCAGGAGAGTGACGAGGATATCATTGGTGAGTGAGACCAGAGACCACCAAGTTATAAAAAGAGCCTGATGGTGGAGATGATCCGCCGGCGGCACCGGCCGCAGGCCAAGCCGCCCGCGCCGCAGGATAGCGACGAGGATATCATTGGTGAGTGAGACCAGAGACCACCAAGTTATAAAAAGAGCCTGATGGTGGAGATGATCCGCCGGCGGCACCGGCCGCAGGCCAAGCCGCCCGCGCCGCAGGAGAGTGACGAGGATATCATTGGTGAGTGAGACCAGAGACCACCAAGTTATAAAAAGAGCCTGATGGTGGAGATGATCCGCCGGCGGCACCGGCCGCAGGCCAAGCCGCCCGCGCCGCAGGAGAGTGACGAGGATATCATTGGGTGAGTGAGACCAGAGACCACCAAGTTATAAAAAGAGCCTGATGGTGGAGATGATCCGCCGGCGGCACCGGCCGCAGGCCAAGCCGCCCGCGCCGCAGGAGAGTGACGAGGATATCATTGGTGAGTGAGACCAGAGACCACCAAGTTATAAAAAGAGCCTGATGGTGGAGATGATCCGCCGGCGGCACCGGCCGCAGGCCAAGCCGCCCGCGCTGCAGGAGAGTGACGAGGATATCATTGGTGAGTGAGACCAGAGACCACCAAGTTATAAAAAGAGCCTGATGGTGGAGATGATCCGCCGGCGGCACCGGCCGCAGGCCAAGCCGCCCGCGCCGCAGGAGAGTGACGAGGATATCATTGGTGAGTGAGACCAGAGACCACCAAGTTATAAAAAGAGCCTGATGGTGGAGATGATCCGCCGGCGGCACCGGCCGCAGGCCAAGCCGCCCGCGCCTGCAGGAGAGTGACGAGGATATCATTGGTGAGTGAGACCAGAGACCACCAAGTTATAAAAAGAGCCTGATGGTGGAGATGATCCGCCGGCGGCACCGGCCGCAGGCCAAGCCGCCCGCGCCGCAGGAGAGCGACGAGGATATCATTGGTGAGTGAGACCAGAGACCACCAAGTTATAAAAAGAGCCTGATGGTGGAGATGATCCGCCGGCGGCACCGGCCGCAGGCCAAGCCGCCCGCGCCGCAGGAGAGTGACGAGGATATCATTGGTGAGTGAGACCAGAGACCACCAAGTTATAAAAAGAGCCTGATGGTGGAGATGATCCGCCGGCGGCACCGGCCGCAGGCCAAGCCGCCCGCGCCGCAGGAGAGTGACGAGGATATCATTGGTGAGTGAGACCAGAGACCACCAAGTTATAAAAAGAGCCTGATGGTGGAGATGATCCGCCGGCGGCACCGGCCGCAGGCCAAGCCGCCCGCGCCGCAGGAGAGTGACGAGGATATCATTGGTGAGTGAGACCAGAGACCACCAAGTTATAAAAAGAGCCTGATGGTGGAGATGATCCGCCGGCGGCACCGGCCGCAGGCCAAGCCGCCCGCGCCGCAGGAGAGTGACGAGGATATCATTGGTGAGTGAGACCAGAGACCACCAAGTTATAAAAAGAGCCTGATGGTGGAGATGATCCGCCGGCGGCACCGGCCGCAGGCCAAGCCGCCCGCGCCGCAGGAGAGTGACGAGGATATCATTGGTGAGTGAGACCAGAGACCACCAAGTTATAAAAAGAGCCTGATGGTGGAGATGATCCGCCGGCGGCACCGGCCGCAGGCCAAGCCGCCCGCGCTGCAGGAGAGTGACGAGGATATCATTGGTGAGTGAGACCAGAGACCACCAAGTTATAAAAAGAGCCTGATGGTGGAGATGATCCGCCGGCGGCACCGGCCGCAGGCCAAGCCGCCCGCGCCGCAGGAGAGTGACGAGGATATCATTGGTGAGTGAGACCAGAGACCACCAAGTTATAAAAAGAGCCTGATGGTGGAGATGATCCGCCGGCGGCACCGGCCGCAGGCCAAGCCGCCCGCGCCGCAGGAGAGTGACGAGGATATCATTGGTGAGTGAGACCAGAGACCACCAAGTTATAAAAAGAGCCTGATGGTGGAGATGATCCGCCGGCGGCACCGGCCGCAGGCCAAGCCGCCCGCGCCGCAGGAGAGTGACGAGGATATCATTGGTGAGTGAGACCAGAGACCACCAAGTTATAAAAAGAGCCTGATGGTGGAGATGATCCGCCGGCGGCACCGGCCGCAGGCCAAGCCGCCCGCGCCGCAGGAGAGTGACGAGGATATCATTGGTGAGTGAGACCAGAGACCACCAAGTTATAAAAAGAGCCTGATGGTGGAGATGATCCGCCGGCGGCACCGGCCGCAGGCCAAGCCGCCCGCGCTGCAGGAGAGTGACGAGGATATCATTGGTGAGTGAGACCAGAGACCACCAAGTTATAAAAAGAGCCTGATGGTGGAGATGATCCGCCGGCGGCACCGGCCGCAGGCCAAGCCGCCCGCGCCGCAGGAGAGCGACGAGGATATCATTGGTGAGTGAGACCAGAGACCACCAAGTTATAAAAAGAGCCTGATGGTGGAGATGATCCGCCGGCGGCACCGGCCGCAGGCCAAGCCGCCCGCGCTGCAGGAGAGTGACGAGGATATCATTGGTGAGTGAGACCAGAGACCACCAAGTTAGAAAAAGAGCCTGATGGTGGAGATGATCCGCCGGCGGCACCGGCCGCAGGCCAAGCCGCCCGCGCCGCAGGATAGCGACGAGGATATCATTGGTGAGTGAGACCAGAGACCACCAAGTTATAAAAAGAGCCTGAAGGTGGAGATGATCCGCCGGCGGCACCGGCCGCAGGCCAAGCCGCCCGCGCCGCAGGAGAGCGACGAGGATATCATTGGTGAGTGAGACCAGAGACCACCAAGTTATAAAAAGAGCCTGATGGTGGAGATGATCCGCCGGCGGCACCGGCCGCAGGCCAAGCCGCCCGCGCCGCAGGAGAGCGACGAGGATATCATTGGTGAGTGAGACCAGAGACCACCAAGTTATAAAAAGAGCCTGATGGTGGAGATGATCCGCCGGCGGCACCGGCCGCAGGCCAAGCCGCCCGCGCCGCAGGAGAGCGACGAGGATATCATTGGTGAGTGAGACCAGAGACCACCAAGTTATAAAAAGAGCCTGATGGTGGAGATGATCCGCCGGCGGCACCGGCCGCAGGCCAAGCCGCCCGCGCCGCAGGAGAGTGACGAGGATATCATTGGTGAGTGAGACCAGAGACCACCAAGTTATAAAAAGAGCCTGATGGTGGAGATGATTCGCCGGCGGCACCGGCCGCAGGCCAAGCCGCCCGCGCCGCAGGAGAGTGACGAGGATATCATTGGTGAGTGAGACCAGAGACCACCAAGTTATAAAAAGAGCCTGATGGTAGAGATGATCCGCCGGCGGCACCGGCCGCAGGCCAAGCCGCCCGCGTCGCAGGAGAGTGACGAGGATATCATTGGTGAGTGAGACCAGAGACCACCAAGTTATAAAAAGAGCCTGATGGTGGAGATGATCCGCCGGCGGCACCGGCCGCAGGCCAAGCCGCCCGCGCCGCAGGAGAGTGACGAGGATATCATTGGTGAGTGAGACCAGAGACCACCAAGTTATAAAAAGAGCCTGATGGTGGAGATGATCCGCCGGCGGCACCGGCCGCAGGCCAAGCCGCCCGCGCTGCAGGAGAGTGACGAGGATATCATTGGTGAGTGAGACCAGAGACCACCAAGTTATAAAAAGAGCCTGATGGTGGAGATGATCCGCCGGCGGCACCGGCCGCAGGCCAAGCCGCCCGCGCCGCAGGATAGCGACGAGGATATCATTGGTGAGTGAGACCAGAGACCACCAAGTTATAAAAAGAGCCTGATGGTGGAGATGATCCGCCGGCGGCACCGGCCGCAGGCCAAGCCGCCCGCGCCGCAGGAGAGTGACGAGGATATCATTGGTGAGTGAGACCAGAGACCACCAAGTTATAAAAAGAGCCTGATGGTAGAGATGATCCGCCGGCGGCACCGGCCGCAGGCCAAGCCGCCCGCGCCGCAGGAGAGTGACGAGGATATCATTGGTGAGTGAGACCAGAGACCACCAAGTTATAAAAAGAGCCTGATGGTGGAGATGATCCGCCGGCGGCACCGGCCGCAGGCCAAGCCGCCCGCGCCGCAGGAGAGTGACGAGGATATCATTGGTGAGTGAGACCAGAGACCACCAAGTTATAAAAAGAGCCTGATGGTGGAGATGATCCGCCGGCGGCACCGGCCGCAGGCCAAGCCGCCCGCGCTGCAGGAGAGTGACGAGGATATCATTGGTGAGTGAGACCAGAGACCACCAAGTTATAAAAAGAGCCTGATGGTGGAGATGATCCGCCGGCGGCACCGGCCGCAGGCCAAGCCGCCCGCGCCGCAGGATAGCGACGAGGATATCATTGGTGAGTGAGACCAGAGACCACCAAGTTATAAAAAGAGCCTGATGGTGGAGATGATCCGCCGGCGGCACCGGCCGCAGGCCAAGCCGCCCGCGCCGCAGGAGAGTGACGAGGATATCATTGGTGAGTGAGACCAGAGACCACCAAGTTATAAAAAGAGCCTGATGGTAGAGATGATCCGCCGGCGGCACCGGCCGCAGGTCAAGCCGCCCGCGCCGCAGGAGAGTGACGAGGATATCATTGGTGAGTGAGACCAGAGACCACCAAGTTATAAAAAGAGCCTGATGGTGGAGATGATCCGCCGGCGGCACCGGCCGCAGGCCAAGCCGCCCGCGCCGCAGGAGAGTGACGAGGATATCATTGGTGAGTGAGACCAGAGACCACCAAGTTATAAAAAGAGCCTGATGGTGGAGATGATCCGCCGGCGGCACCGGCCGCAGGCCAAGCCGCCCGCGCCGCAGGAGAGTGACGAGGATATCATTGGTGAGTGAGACCAGAGACCACCAAGTTATAAAAAGAGCCTGATGGTGGAGATGATCCGCCGGCGGCACCGGCCGCAGGCCAAGCCGCCCGCGCCGCAGGAGAGTGACGAGGATATCATTGGTGAGTGAGACCAGAGACCACCAAGTTATAAAAAGAGCCTGATGGTGGAGATGATCCGCCGGCGGCACCGGCCGCAGGCCAAGCCGCCCGCGCCGCAGGATAGCGACGAGGATATCATTGGTGAGTGAGACCAGAGACCACCAAGTTATAAAAAGAGCCTGATGGTGGAGATGATCCGCCGGCGGCACCGGCCGCAGGCCAAGCCGCCCGCGCCGCAGGAGAGTGACGAGGATATCATTGGTGAGTGAGACCAGAGACCACCAAGTTATAAAAAGAGCCTGATGGTAGAGATGATCCGCCGGCGGCACCGGCCGCAGGCCAAGCCGCCCGCGCCGCAGGAGAGTGACGAGGATATCATTGGTGAGTGAGACCAGAGACCACCAAGTTATAAAAAGAGCCTGATGGTGGAGATGATCCGCCGGCGGCACCGGCCGCAGGCCAAGCCGCCCGCGCCGCAGGAGAGTGACGAGGATATCATTGGTGAGTGAGACCAGAGACCACCAAGTTATAAAAAGAGCCTGATGGTGGAGATGATCCGCCGGCGGCACCGGCCGCAGGCCAAGCCGCCCGCGCCGCAGGAGAGTGACGAGGATATCATTGGTGAGTGAGACCAGAGACCACCAAGTTATAAAAAGAGCCTGATGGTGGAGATGATCCGCCGGCGGCACCGGCCGCAGGCCAAGCCGCCCGCGCCGCAGGAGAGTGACGAGGATATCATTGGTGAGTGAGACCAGAGACCACCAAGTTATAAAAAGAGCCTGATGGTGGAGATGATCCGCCGGCGGCACCGGCCGCAGGCCAAGCCGCCCGCGCCGCAGGAGAGTGACGAGGATATCATTGGTGAGTGAGACCAGAGACCACCAAGTTATAAAAAGAGCCTGATGGTGGAGATGATCCGCCGGCGGCACCGGCCGCAGGCCAAGCCGCCCGCGCCGCAGGAGAGTGACGAGGATATCATTGGTGAGTGAGACCAGAGACCACCAAGTTATAAAAAGAGCCTGATGGTGGAGATGATCCGCCGGCGGCACCGGCCGCAGGCCAAGCCGCCCGCGCCGCAGGAGAGTGACGAGGATATCATTGGTGAGTGAGACCAGAGACCACCAAGTTATAAAAAGAGCCTGATGGTGGAGATGATCCGCCGGCGGCACCGGCCGCAGGCCAAGCCGCCCGCGCTGCAGGAGAGTGACGAGGATATCATTGGTGAGTGAGACCAGAGACCACCAAGTTATAAAAAGAGCCTGATGGTGGAGATGATCCGCCGGCGGCACCGGCCGCAGGCCAAGCCGCCCGCGCCGCAGGATAGCGACGAGGATATCATTGGTGAGTGAGACCAGAGACCACCAAGTTATAAAAAGAGCCTGATGGTGGAGATGATCCGCCGGCGGCACCGGCCGCAGGCCAAGCCGCCCGCGCCGCAGGAGAGTGACGAGGATATCATTGGTGAGTGAGACCAGAGACCACCAAGTTATAAAAAGAGCCTGATGGTGGAGATGATCCGCCGGCGGCACCGGCCGCAGGCCAAGCCGCCCGCGCCGCAGGAGAGTGACGAGGATATCATTGGTGAGTGAGACCAGAGACCACCAAGTTATAAAAAGAGCCTGATGGTGGAGATGATCCGCCGGCGGCACCGGCCGCAGGCCAAGCCGCCCGCGCCGCAGGAGAGTGACGAGGATATCATTGGTGAGTGAGACCAGAGACCACCAAGTTATAAAAAGAGCCTGATGGTGGAGATGATCCGCCGGCGGCACCGGCCGCAGGCCAAGCCGCCCGCGCTGCAGGAGAGTGACGAGGATATCATTGGTGAGTGAGACCAGAGACCACCAAGTTATAAAAAGAGCCTGATGGTGGAGATGATCCGCCGGCGGCACCGGCCGCAGGCCAAGCCGCCCGCGCCGCAGGAGAGTGACGAGGATATCATTGGTGAGTGAGACCAGAGACCACCAAGTTATAAAAAGAGCCTGATGGTGGAGATGATCCGCCGGCGGCACCGGCCGCAGGCCAAGCCGCCCGCGCTGCAGGAGAGTGACGAGGATATCATTGGTGAGTGAGACCAGAGACCACCAAGTTATAAAAAGAGCCTGATGGTGGAGATGATCCGCCGGCGGCACCGGCCGCAGGCCAAGCCGCCCGCGCTGCAGGAGAGTGACGAGGATATCATTGGTGAGTGAGACCAGAGACCACCAAGTTATAAAAAGAGCCTGATGGTGGAGATGATCCGCCGGCGGCACCGGCCGCAGGCCAAGCCGCCCGCGCTGCAGGAGAGTGACGAGGATATCATTGGTGAGTGAGACCAGAGACCACCAAGTTATAAAAAGAGCCTGATGGTGGAGATGATCCGCCGGCGGCACCGGCCGCAGGCCAAGCCGCCCGCGCTGCAGGAGAGTGACGAGGATATCATTGGTGAGTGAGACCAGAGACCACCAAGTTATAAAAAGAGCCTGATGGTGGAGATGATCCGCCGGCGGCACCGGCCGCAGGCCAAGCCGCCCGCGCTGCAGGAGAGTGACGAGGATATCATTGGTGAGTGAGACCAGAGACCACCAAGTTATAAAAAGAGCCTGATGGTGGAGATGATCCGCCGGCGGCACCGGCCGCAGGCCAAGCCGCCCGCGCTGCAGGAGAGTGACGAGGATATCATTGGTGAGTGAGACCAGAGACCACCAAGTTATAAAAAGAGCCTGATGGTGGAGATGATCCGCCGGCGGCACCGGCCGCAGGCCAAGCCGCCCGCGCTGCAGGAGAGTGACGAGGATATCATTGGTGAGTGAGACCAGAGACCACCAAGTTATAAAAAGAGCCTGATGGTGGAGATGATCCGCCGGCGGCACCGGCCGCAGGCCAAGCCGCCCGCGCTGCAGGAGAGTGACGAGGATATCATTGGTGAGTGAGACCAGAGACCACCAAGTTATAAAAAGAGCCTGATGGTGGAGATGATCCGCCGGCGGCACCGGCCGCAGGCCAAGCCGCCCGCGCTGCAGGAGAGTGACGAGGATATCATTGGTGAGTGAGACCAGAGACCACCAAGTTATAAAAAGAGCCTGATGGTGGAGATGATCCGCCGGCGGCACCGGCCGCAGGCCAAGCCGCCCGCGCTGCAGGAGAGTGACGAGGATATCATTGGTGAGTGAGACCAGAGACCACCAAGTTATAAAAAGAGCCTGATGGTGGAGATGATCCGCCGGCGGCACCGGCCGCAGGCCAAGCCGCCCGCGCTGCAGGAGAGTGACGAGGATATCATTGGTGAGTGAGACCAGAGACCACCAAGTTATAAAAAGAGCCTGATGGTGGAGATGATCCGCCGGCGGCACCGGCCGCAGGCCAAGCCGCCCGCGCTGCAGGAGAGTGACGAGGATATCATTGGTGAGTGAGACCAGAGACCACCAAGTTATAAAAAGAGCCTGATGGTGGAGATGATCCGCCGGCGGCACCGGCCGCAGGCCAAGCCGCCCGCGCTGCAGGAGAGTGACGAGGATATCATTGGTGAGTGAGACCAGAGACCACCAAGTTATAAAAAGAGCCTGATGGTGGAGATGATCCGCCGGCGGCACCGGCCGCAGGCCAAGCCGCCCGCGCTGCAGGAGAGCGACGAGGATATCATTGGTGAGTGAGACCAGAGACCACCAAGTTATAAAAAGAGCCTGATGGTGGAGATGATCCGCCGGCGGCACCGGCCGCAGGCCAAGCCGCCCGCGCTGCAGGAGAGTGACGAGGATATCATTGGTGAGTGAGACCAGAGACCACCAAGTTATAAAAAGAGCCTGATGGTGGAGATGATCCGCCGGCGGCACCGGCCGCAGGCCAAGCCGCCCGCGCTGCAGGAGAGTGACGAGGATATCATTGGTGAGTGAGACCAGAGACCACCAAGTTATAAAAAGAGCCTGATGGTGGAGATGATCCGCCGGCGGCACCGGCCGCAGGCCAAGCCGCCCGCGCTGCAGGAGAGTGACGAGGATATCATTGGTGAGTGAGACCAGAGACCACCAAGTTATAAAAAGAGCCTGATGGTGGAGATGATCCGCCGGCGGCACCGGCCGCACGTGGGCGAAATCCTCGCGAACGCGAAGCGAAGCGGCGCGGAAGAAACAAACAGTCGACGGCTATTGAAGTGGCCTACGTGACCAATGCAGGGTTTGGGCGCATAACGTCCCACTCGCAAAACGTCCCTTCACTAAAATTACGTCCCATTCGCAAAACGACTTCTCTGCAAATGGCCCCAATGTCAAATACCCTTTTCGCAAAACTTCCCTTCTGAGAAAGCCCCCCTTTCGCTGAAAGTCCCTACTGCATAACGCCCCTTTCGCAAAACGTCCCGTCTGCGTAGTGACCCATTCGCAAAATGTCCCGTCTGGAAAAAGCTTGTTTAAGTAGAGACTAGGAGTCTCCTCATGGGATAAAATATGGCCAATAACGGGGCATTTTGCGAAAGGGACGACGTGTTGCGAACGGGTCATTTTGCGAAAAGAACGTGTTGCGAACGGGTCATTTTGCGAAAGGGACGTTTTGCGAGTGGGACCTTTTGCAGAAGGGTCCTTTTGCAAAAGGGACATTCTGCGAGTGGTACGTTATGCGCCCTAACCCAATAAAGGTGTGGTGTGCGGGCGGCGCGAAGCGAAGCGGATGCGATCTGTTGGTTTGATATTTTCGCGCGAAGGTGACGCGGCGGCGGCGATAGTAGTCCTGCGGCGGGGCGATTCGCGCGCACGTAGGACAAGGCCGCCGCATCGGATCGCTTCGCAATTCTGTTCGCATTGATTTGCCTACGTAGGACACAGCCTCACAATTTTGATATAATGTCGCGTTCCTTAGTACATTACTGCAGAGGCCGGGAAAATAGGGATTGCTGGCCTAGTAGATATAGAAGGACGAGCGTAGAGAGGCTAGATAGGGATACGAGGCTGGCAATCCCTTTTCAATGAAATAACATAACACAAGTTTTTTTTATGGCCGAACGCCCCGATGTTGACTCACGAATTAATACTGAAACAAAGGAGGTCGCTTTGCAAGCCTAGGCCTCTAGTTTTGTATGAAATTCCATTACGTATCCCCCGTCTTGCCGCGCCCGAAACGTGATACTTCGAAGCCTCTTATAGAGAACACAATGTCAATATTCCATTACATGTTTGAGAAAAATAATCAACCTGTTTGTTATAAAATAGCTGGTGGCCTACCATAATAGTATATTACTGCAGAGGCCGGGAAAAGTCATTTCGTGGATGAGTATGGTTTTGAAGGACGAGGCATAGCAGAGTCCTTCAATAGATACGAATCCACGAAATGACATTCCTGCCGAGGCCTGTATACTGCTTTTCTCCAAATATGCGAGGAAATAAAACAAAATCTTAAAAGGTTATATTTATTAAGTCAGTTATACAATATTATGTTTACCTTTATTGCTAGGAAAATCTCATCTGGAGCTTCATTTAAGAATATTGTGATATCCTCATTGGTAAGAATCTTCGATTTCTTGCTTTTGAAACCGGATGATTTCCGTTTCAAAAATGACAATAAGTTCGCGTAGTTCTTAATGTTTATATTATATTTTAGTTGTATAGTACTTTTCAGCATTGAGTACATTGCCCACAGAGTAGAAGGTTTTTTATCTTTTGCAAGTTCGTTAAAATACGCCAAAATAACATTTTCCGACAACGAACTGGTATTTTTCTTCTTTCGCCAGGAATTGAAATTTGCGAACGTTCTTAAATATTTTTCTTCGGATTTAGGCGGAAGCAAGTTAGCTCTCGCCAACTTTGCCTCTGCTGCTAATTCTGGTGGTGTACCCATTGGGATATCTTCGTCACTATTTGTAGAACTCATTTTATTTTCGTAAAAATAACACGGCAGAAAATCTTTGACAAAATGAATTCCAGTTTCCCGCCTAATTTTTTTTTAAGGATATTAAAGTTTAAAGTATTGGGTCCGAATTGTATATTTGATTCCACATAAAACATAGCAATGAAAATAAATAAAAGAAAACTTATAGTATTAGTAAATATAAATATAGGCATTATTACATTTAGTTAAATCGACAATCCCTAAACGCATTAGACATTTAAAAAAACTATACATTTGTTACAAAATATTTATCAGTCCGAGAAAATAATTAAGTCTAAAAAAACTGTCTTATGATTTGGACACAATTATTATTCTATCTATGTCGGTTTTTGTACGTGACTATTGGACAATTGGCTGTATGGTGAATTTGTAGTCTTGCATGAAATTAAAAGTAAGTAACCTGCACAATAATATTTACTTCCCGGGCATGTCCGGGAAGTATTTCCATTTTTTTTAATTTATTATCTCATCAATGCATATAACGATAAACTTCGAGGTGTGTTTTTACTCCATTAATGGAAACATTTCCGAGTAAGTTGGAGAAAACAACCTACCTACTTAATTTGGGCGGGTAAGTGGGCCAAATTCTGGCAAACAAAAACAGGTGAAGCAATGACGAAGACAAGAACGCGAGTGCGTTGGTCGTGGGCCGCTCTCATTGGTTCGCTGTTCCAACTATACTACAAAAACATTGTTGACTTGTTTGAATTTATAAAAGGCTTGTTCGTTTAACGTACAGCTAATCACAGTTTAGAAAGCCTCAATTCAGACCATCTTTCGCCACATTGTTTTAAATGAAATGAAATTAAATTAAATAATTTATTTGCCAGAATACGGTTACAAGATCTTAAAAATAATAGATAAACCAACGTATCCAACCTGAATGCAGGTGTGCAAATTTGTACAAAGTCAATGTCAATATATTTTAAATGTTATTGTCTGAACATTCCACGATGTCAAACTTTAAATACTAACTTACAGCTATTTGTTACATACCTATTACTTTCTTGTCAAATACTCCTTAATACTATAAAAACATTGTTCATGCAGCCATTTGGTTAACTTTGTTTAACAAATAAACACTATCTGTCTCCCTCACAGGCACGACGCTAGAGCAGGACATGTGCGTGTTCGTGGGCGGCGCGGGCGCCGAGCTGAGCGACGTGCGGCTGCGGGTGGGCGCCGCGTCCCGCCCCGCGCACCGCTCCATACTCGCTGCACGCGCAGCGTACTTCGAGGCCATGTTCCGGTCGTTCTCTCCGCACGACAACACGGTCAATGTGAGTACACTCTAATATTGAAAGCTCGCTGCGCGAAAATATGTGAAAATGAAGCGACAGAGAGTGCAACACAGGCGTCCAGTTTTCACAAATTATACACCCGCGCAGCGAGCTTTTGTTAATAAAATAGTTAGTACCTAGTAGATTGTGTCTCTCTCTCGCAGCCCCTATACGTGTACGTAAACGTAGAGTCATTCCTTTTGGTACTGAATGTTTTCCTGCTTCCTACGAAAGCAGTCATGATCAAGGATTTTTCTTCGTAGACAACCGGTTGCAATCGCGAATTTACCTAGAAGTTACATTTGTTAGGTCACTTCAGAAATCGCCCGGAAACAGGATCCTCGCATAGCGGACCTCCGTTGAAACTATCGAACTACGAAAAAAATGGGTTACAAAAATACTAAGCGTACCTACATATTAGTATTTCTCATCAATTGATCATGAACTTACTTACCTAGTTTCTGTATATATCCCAGATCCAAATATGCGACACCGTGCCTTCGGAAGAGGCTTTCGACTCGCTGCTACGCTACTTGTACTACGGAGACACCAACATGCCCACCGAGGACTCGCTGTATCTGTTCCAGGCGCCCATTTATTACGGCAAGTTTATACTGTTTCATGTAAAAAATAACTTCTGACAACTATTTCATTTTTGGTATAAGTTTTTATTGCCGACTGGACTTTGTCATCAACTACTCGCTGAGAGGGTTCCAATGAAAATGAAAATGAAAGCATTTAATTCGGACAATTACACATCCATATTATGTTAGTAAGGCTTATACTACTATGTTAGTGGAAAATATAATTAAAGTTGGAACGAACATGCAAAGACATCCAATGAGCGAGGATAGGGCTGTCCATCCTCCCAGCGATCACCCTCAGAAGAGCGTTGGCGCTGCCCCGCACGCGCTCGGCCAGGGATGCGACCCGCTTGCGCAGCACGGCTTGGAAACCGTCGGTGTTCCACGCGGCGAACATCCCTGACGCGCTGCAGCGCCAGGGCAGCCCCAACAGCCCCCTGAAGGCGTTGTTGTATTGGACGCGCAGAGCACTGTAGGCTTTTTTGGTATAGTCACTCCACAGATTGCACGTGTATAGTGTCTGACAGTACGTTTTAAACAAGGTTATTTTCACCTCAGTAGAACAACGTGCAAATCTGCGCGAAAGCATGTTACACCTTACCGACAGTGCTCTGCGCTCCCTTTCTATATCAACATCATCTTTTAGTGTGTCAGTGACCCAGTGTCCTAAGTATTTAAACTTGGTAATTATCTGAAGAGGAGTACCATTGAGAATTATTGGCGGAATGGGATATATTTTAGTGCCAGACTTGAACAGTAGTACCTCACTCTTTTTAACATTGTATTTTAGTCCGTGGGCCACAGCATATCTTTCACATATATCAATCATCATCCTAAGGCCGTTGACTGAGGGGCTCAGCAACACCATGTCGTCTGCGTAGCTTATGTTATTAACAAAACAACCATCCACCGAACATCCGACACCCGCGCTGCTGAGCTCCTCAATCAAGCCGTTTATATACACGTTGAATAACGTGGGAGAAGTTAACCCCCCCTGTCTAACTCCGCACTCCATTTTATAGACCTCAGAGTATCCCCCTGCCCATCGAACTACATTTGATTGGTTGTCATACCAGTATTTAAACATTTTTATACCTCAGCTGGTAAGCTCGTATCCCTGCTTAACTTATTCCACAACACTTGGTATGACACCAGGTCAAATGCCTTCGACAAGTCCAAGAAGCAAGCGTATATTGGCGTGTTCCTCTCAGTATAATACCGAACAGTGTGCTTAAGACATACAACCGCTGCCTCAGTTGATAGTCCCGACCGAAAACTGAACTGGGCGTCATGCAGGTTAATATGTTTGTTCATATACTCATTAAGCACACTGTCCAGCACTTTCGCCAAGATAGTCGCCAGAGAGATCGGCCTATAATTAGACTTGTCGGATGCATCACCTGTTTTATTTTTAATGATAGGTACCACTATAGTCTTCATGAGGTCATCCGGCAAGTAGTTGTGGCTTATGCAGAGTGTATAAAACATGGCAAGGACTCTGGGGAGATGAGCACCAGCATGCTGCAGATGCTCGATACTGAGACCGTCGTGTCCTGGCGACTTACCTCTTGTCATATGCAGGACCACCTTGGACACTTCTGCTGGTGTTATTCTGATCGGGATCTCACCCACACGGTTTCCAGCATCGAGCACCGGCTCACACCTGGCAGCTGGTAGTGGTTCCACTTTGAAGTGATTCATAAAAAGGTTGGCAACATCACTAGGCTCACTGACACCCTCAATACTTGCCGGAGGGCTCACCCGAGGACTTATCTTATTAGTTGATTTCCAAAATTGTACAAAATTCTTCGATTTATGGTGTGAAGCAATTATATCCATTCTAATCTGGTCTTCGTTGTTTTGACAAAACTTCAGTTTAGCTTTGAATTCTTTCCTGGAACTGCACATTGCCTCATACAAGCGGCCTGATTTAGGCTTACCGTGTGCACACCATTCTTGAAAACAGAGCCTCGCCTTCTGGTGAGCCCCCCGGACATGTTTATTCCAACCCGTGATATGCCAAAACCCAATGCCAAACACGAAGGGTTTATCCTGTGTAATTTAGAAGTTGCTATGGCTCCATCCTGTCTGCATCATGAGATCCGCTTGCTGATGCAATAATATTGCGTTGTCACCGAACTTACATAGTTATAGTATAATTTAAAAGGAGGATTCCACAAATCTGTATTAAAATATAAGTTAAATAATAAATAATTTTGAATTTTTTTGAATTTTAGCCATAAACAATACTAGAGTGACTAGAGTACTAGAATGACGTAAGACTCTTGTTAATAGATCAAATGAATATCGAAAATGGCGGTGTGCAATATTCGATCTGTACCCTTACCACGGGGTTGACGTGAGTTGCGTTTACGCAGTCGCTAGCGACTATCGAGTATCACTAGTATGGAGAAACAACACACTGCCCCTGGTGGTCACACAGAACTAAAAGTCTAAACTTTACCAGGAGTCACTCGTATAGTTTAATAGTTTTTTCAATATTCAACCTTATATCACAAGCATTTCTCGTTTTAATTTAAATGCTAGCATTTGTCGGTTATTACATTACAGAATACGCGCATCGTGACGTAGACAGTGTCCAAACAATATGGCGGAACATGTGCTATTTATTTGCATTTTTAAATACAAAATACGCGAGTCAGTTCAAAAACCTTATTTTTATACGTTCTTTAATTTGAGATAGGTGTCGATCGTATCTACGGTAACTCTTGACGGAATAATATGTAATCACCCGCCATTTTGCAAGTGAAATAGTAAACTACACTTGCTACGGTATTCTTCGATTCGAAATGTCACATGGTACAGTCATTGGCATCAATATATGATGAATCAAAGGCTGCAAAAATATCTGACACGCTCTTACGGCTCTAGGAATAGAGTTGTCATCAGATATTGTTGCGGCCTTTGTTCCATCATATATTGTGACTGTACCAATTGGTAGTACAGTCGACGCCAAAATATGTTTACACTTTTGCACCTTATTCCATTGTAATAAGGCGAAAACTGTAAACATATTTTTGGCGTCGACTGTACGAATCGAACGTTAAATTACGCATCGAAAACTAAACGCTAGCGTCTAACTTTTTGCAGTTGTTTTCGGAGTACAACGGCAGTATGAGTTACAAATTGGACAGGTCGAATCGAAGAATACCGTAGCGAGATCGAAATCTATATTCGAAGCGCGATTATTCGGTCCCGAAAGTAGTAATCTAAAGTGATTTTTCTATTGTAACCACACTGGTACCTTGGCAACATAGACCTACAACTATATAGGGAGTTACCCAAGACGAGTTGCACTTCACTAGTGGGATAGGCATGTTAATACCTAGGTCCTCACTCTGCCGTATCGGTCCAGGAAATGTCCAGTGCCCAAGGAATATGCCCTATCTTGATAGTTAACCTTGTCATCAGGTTTCACCAACAACCGTCTGCAAGTATTCTGCAAG
This sequence comes from Epinotia brunnichana, assembly GCA_963854355.1. Lineage (NCBI taxonomy): Eukaryota > Metazoa > Arthropoda > Insecta > Lepidoptera > Tortricidae > Epinotia > Epinotia brunnichana. Next base: position 17,796,515 of record OY977954.1, read on the forward strand.
CACAACCTGCAAAGCAACGTGACGCCGGACAACGTGCTGGCCATCCTGCAGGCCGCCGACCGCATGCGCGCCGCCGACATCAAGGAGTACGCGCTCAAGATGATCGTGCACAACTTCTACCAGGTCAGTAGCACGTGCTGGACGCGCCGGACAACGTGCTGGCCATCCTGCAGGCCGCCGACCGCATGCGCGCCGCCGACATCAAGGAGTACGCGCTCAAGATGATCGTGCACAACTTCTACCAGGTCAGTAGCACGTGCTGGACGCGCCGGACAACGTGCTGGCCATCCTGCAGGCCGCCGACCGCATGCGCGCCGCCGACATCAAGGAGTACGCGCTCAAGATGATCGTGCACAACTTCTACCAGGTCAGTAGCACGTGCTGGACGCGCCGGACAACGTGCTGGCCATCCTGCAGGCCGCCGACCGCATGCGCGCCGCCGACATCAAGGAGTACGCGCTCAAGATGATCGTGCACAACTTCTACCAGGTCAGTAGCACGTGCTGGACGCGCCGGACAACGTGCTGGCCATCCTGCAGGCCGCCGACCGCATGCGCGCCGCCGACATCAAGGAGTACGCGCTCAAGATGATCGTGCACAACTTCTACCAGGTCAGTAGCACGTGCTGGACGCGCCGGACAACGTGCTGGCCATCCTGCAGGCCGCCGACCGCATGCGCGCCGCCGACATCAAGGAGTACGCGCTCAAGATGATCGTGCACAACTTCTACCAGGTCAGTAGCACGTGCTGGACGCGCCGGACAACGTGCTGGCCATCCTGCAGGCCGCCGACCGCATGCGCGCCGCCGACATCAAGGAGTACGCGCTCAAGATGATCGTGCACAACTTCTACCAGGTCAGTAGCACGTGCTGGACGCGCCGGACAACGTGCTGGCCATCCTGCAGGCCGCCGACCGCATGCGCGCCGCCGACATCAAGGAGTACGCGCTCAAGATGATCGTGCACAACTTCTTCCAAGTAAGTCTTAGTTACCAAGACAGGTTTTGTGGCTTTCATCTCCTTGCACATCAAATCCGGATCCTGAGGATCGTATGTTGAGCGCGACACGGCGAATCTTCAAGTCAACAAAGAATCGGCAACAGCTTGTTTGCTAATTTCCATCGTTGTAGTATAAAAAAGTACAATCTTCGAGTATTAGATACAGACTATAAAAGCTGTATACAATACTATGTACTAGTATATATAAGCTATAAAAGAAACAAAATAACTACTCTCATCTTCTTATCTTTCTTAGGTTGGGTTGCACCAAAACTACTGTAATCCAAAGCAGTGTTCGTCAAAATCTGAATGTATGAATAGTTTGACAAGTTTCCATGAACTGACAGCTGCCCGCGCCATGTTTAACGTTGATCGGTCTGTAATCGTAAGTTGGTGCAACCCGCCCTTAGATAGTTCCGTTCCCCCGTCATGGTATAAAAGAAAAGCAACTTCTCGTCTCTTCTTCGCCCACTGTAACAAACGTCCCCACCCGCAGCTGGCGCACCAGGAGTCCATAAAGACGCTCCCGCAGCCGCTGCTAGTGGACATAGTGGTGGCGCTGGCCACGGCGCGGCGCGCGGACTCGCCGCTGCCGCCGCGCGAGCTGCCCTCGTGCTCCTCCGCGGACACGCTCGCCGACGACGACCATCGGCGGAAACCCGACCATCCCAACTACTGGTAGTAGCCCATCATTGTTGTCCATCACCCGAATGGAAGGAGAACTTTGTCGAGAGTCCACATAGCCACAACTTCCTGGACTCTACAAAGACACTCGCCAACGACGACCACAGGTGGAAACCCGACCATCCCAACTAATGGTAGTAATCCTTACCATTAAAGCCTGGGCCCAGCTGCGGCGCATCCAAATACAGTGATAGACGCACATGACTCCATATAGCCACAACTGACTGGAGTCTATAAAGACACTGCACCAGCTCCTTCTCAGCAGAAACCCTTTCTGAAGATGACCAGCGATGGAAACTTGACCATTGCAACTATCGGCAGTAACCATTGCACCCGAATGGAAGGAGACGCGTTTGTCTAGAGTCCACATAGCTACATGTGGCCACACAACTGACTGGATTCTATAAAGACACTGCACTAGCTCCTCCGCAGAAACCCTTTCCAAAGATGACCAGCGATGGAAACTTGACCATGCCAACTACTGGTTGCTACTGCCCTTACACCCGAATGGACAGAGAGCCATTTGTTTATAGTCCACATAGTCACAACTTCCTGGAGTCTACAAAGACACTGTTCTCCGCAGAAACTCGCCAACGACAACCACAGGCGGAAACCCGACCATCCCAACCAGGGTTATTTCGCTGGTTGGCGACCACCTAATTTCATATGCCGGTTAGCGACCACTTAGCTGACTTGGTGAACTGAAAGCATATTTAGTCGTTTTTTTTTGTAAATTCCTATTCCATAAATACAAACAATAAGGCATGCGGCTGACTGTTTCAATAGGCTCTGTAGAATTGATGTTATCTTCAATTGAAAAAACCATGTTCTTCAAGTGGTCGCTAACCGAAGGTGGTCGCGTAACCGGCGAAATGACCCTACTGGTAGTAGTGCTGACCATTAGACCTTGAGACTAGCTGCAGCGCATCCAAATATAGTGATGGACGCACCTGACTCCATATCAGTGGCGGAGCGCCCAAACAAGCCGTTTCCCACCGGCTTGCCTTAAAATTCTTGCTATTTATTACCTAACTCGTTAATCATCAAAAAACAGCCCTTTGTTATGCTCCGGGTTGTCCAGTGAAAATTCTCACGCGCCGCCACTGCTCCATATAAGTAGCCACAATTGACTAGAGTCAAAGACACTGCACTGCACATGCTCCTTCTCCGAAGAAACTCTGCCGAAATCGGCGGAAACCCAACCATCCCAACTACTGGTAGTAGCCCTGACACACGAATGGAAGGAGAAGCATTTGTCTAGAGTCCACATAGCCACAAGTGGCCAAAACTGACTTGAGTCTAAAAATATGCCGTTCTCTGCAGAAACCCTCGCCATCAACGACGACCACATGCAGGCGGAAACAACCATTGCAACTATACTGGTAGAAGTCTGACCATTACACGCGAATGGTGGAAGGATACCTTGAAGGACACCTTGGGCTAGCTGCGGCACATTCCTCATACGTGACGCTCCTGTGGCCATCTAAGGACACCAGACTAGTGATGTGCAAATTGCGGAAAGTTTCCAAAAAGTTGGAAAAGTTCTCGGAAATTTCTAGAAAGTTTCACAAGGAATTAAGAAAATGTACCTACGTATCTGAGAGGCGTGGAACTGTACATGTTGGAAATGGAAAATTTCAATTCCCTTCCCATACGAAAATGAGAGAAAATCCCGAAATTTTCCTCCCACATCAGTACGCCAGACCATGCCGACTATGAGTCTGTCTGTGGCCGCGTAGCTCCTAAACGAATGGACCGATTTGAATGCAGTTTCTTGTCCGAAAGCTCACGTGATCGAGATGGTTCTTAGCGACGTTTCAACAAAATGGATTTAGCCGGTTTTCAGATATTGAACTTTGAAATGAAAGTCTTGTCTGTTGAGCTTTGTTGTATCGGGTGCTTTTTTGTTATAAGTTTTTATTTGTGTAATTGAACGAGCGAGTGAAGCGAACGAAGTTCTCTTGGGCAAAAAAATCTTACGTCCGTCGTCTGTCCCGCTGTTCTCCTCTACAGGTCGCATTTCTCAACCGATTCCCGTGAAATTTTGTGAGCAGCTGTACAATAATTAAGGTAAGTGTACCAAATTCCGTAAGTGAACATAATTCCGTTAAAATTGCGTGTAAAACCGTAAAAAACAAAATAAATATTTTATCAATCTATATATTCAAATCTTCAAATAATATAGTTTACACATGTGGGTAAAATTGCTTAAAATCATTTATAACTATCTCCACTTATAATAAATCTCTAAATTAAAAAAAGAATCAGCCAGTTTGAAACTAAGCTTTGCGCGGTTCGAATGTTCTCAGCATCCCATGAACGGAAAAATATGAAACATTTTATATAGGTACATTATTATTCTAGCTGCAACTTAGGATAGTTTTTATCCGACTGCGACAGTTAATTAATTTTCCGAAATATACGACTTCATTTAATTTTTCATTTATTTTTATTGAAATCAAACGCTGCTCCAACTGTCAGCTATAAGAACCGTCAAATTTTCGTCAAAATGGCGGAATTGCTTTGCCTTTCACTTATTAATAATTTAAATCCCGTCTACGATAGACCTTTACGAGACAAATGCTAAAATATAAACCATAAAAAAATATTCGATTCTGATATGAGAACTTATATGCGCAAATGTCGTTTTATGTCGTAATTTCAATAAATGAAATCAACAAATTTGAACAATATAATTAACACGAATTTGTTTTTTTTGAATGACAATGGCACGCGCTCGGCGCATTCAGCCAAAGTACCTGCGGCGCTACCACGAAAACCGATACTCAATGTTCATATATTTGCATCCCTGTCACTCGAGTATGGTTAGTGCGATAGAGATAGAGATACCCGAATATTTTCGAATTCCGAAGTTCGTGGTATAGGAATCGAAAATATGGTAAATAATCATAATGTATTTTCTCGAAAAAGAATTTAAAATAAATATAGTCAAATGGAGAAAAAAACAAAGCAAGAGGTTATATAGGTAATGATTAAGTTATAAGAGTCCAAAGTTTTAAGAGGGGGTATGTTCTGTCCCTTTTCCGCAAAACGCACCTTCATATGAAACGATTGTTTTTTACTATGACGCTCGAGTATATTGACGTCACAGTCCCTCATCGTTTTCTCACTCTAACAAGCGACATTAAAACGGATGTAGCTTCATAATTTTTTGAGATATTTGAATGGGAGTTTCATTATCTTCTATCTATTTATACATAATAAATGCCTATGTCCTGACTGACTTATTCACTCAATCACTCACTCACTCACTCATCAACGCACAGCCGAAACTACTAATCTTAGAGAGTTGATTTTTGCACAGTATGTTGCTTTTATAACGTGGGCTAGGGATAAAAAGGGATTTTTGAAAATTCTACCCCTAAGGGGGTAAAATGGGGGTGCAAAGTTTGTATGGGAGAACCTTTTTTTTTTGAGCTATAGACTTAAACTTTGTAGAAAAATTAGTTATTAGAATACAAATGAAACACTTTCAGCGTTTTGGAAAATTCCACCCCTACGGGGGTAAAATAGGGGTGCAAGGTTTGTATGGGGGAAACATTTTTTTTTAAATAGAGACTTAAAACTTTGTAGAAAGATCAGTCATTAGAATACAAATAAAGGACTTTCAGGGTTTTAGAAATTTCTACCCCTAAAGGGGTAAAATAGAGTGCAAAGTTTGTATGGGAAAAACTACTTTTTTTTTATTTTTTTTTTTTATTTATTTATTGGTATTGAGGATAACAACAGCCGTAGATATAACTAATACTTGGTAATTACATAATACAAGGCCAATAACAGTCATCCATTAATTACTTAAGAAACTATTAACAAGGTAAGTCAAACATAGTGAAAATGTTCAATCAGGTTTTAAACTAAAACTAAAAAATTAACAAGACGCTAAAAAAAAAAACAAATGTTAGTTAGACTTCAATAGAGTAACAGCTTAAATTAACATAACTTAAAAAATAAAGTCAGACGAAGTTAAACCTGGACTAAAAGGATTTACAATAATATAAAAAAAAACTACTAATAGTAACAGAAACACCACCGATGGTATAATATATTAATTCAACACTCTCATTAAAAGTAAAAAATCGATCGGTAAAGTACACATGTGATTACACCCAGTACCCAAGAACACATCAAGAAGTAAATTGATTAACGGCCCGCACATGTCCACGCCAGGATGATCCTATTGCATATGTTTTTTTTTTTTTGTTGAATTGGCAAATTATTTTTTGTTTAGTATATATACATATATATTCATATATTATGTATTATCTTTATGTTTGTTCAAAATCGAATAAATATCACTTTTAAATTTATTTTTTGAACCTACAAATGGATCAGCAATGTAAAATTCGGTGTTATACAAGCGAGGGATCCGTGCCAACACAGCGTTAGCTCCATAGTTAGTGGAGTGAAAGGGAACGTGAAATAGGGTCTTGTGTCGCGTACGCCTTGGAACTCGAAACGATAGGCCGGATAGTAATTCAGGACAATCCAAACGATTACTAATTATGTCGAAAAGTAGACTCATGTCAGCTATTTTTCGTCTATCTTCAAGTGTTAGGATATTATATTTTCGACAGTTATCAACGTATCCAAGGGATGATTTGTCAAATTTGTAATTTAAATGATTCACAAACTTCTTCTGAATTCTTTCAATTCGATTTTTATGAATAGCGTAACGGACTGACCATATAGGAGATGCATATTCGAGAATACATCTCACATATGCGTAATATACAATTTTTAGACTTAACAAACTTTGAAACGGTTTACACGTCCTCATTACAAATCCCAAGTTGCGATAGGATCTGTTAACAATAGAGTCAACATGATTTCTCATCGTCATTCTGGAGTCCAGCATCACTCCTAGGTCACGCACAACATCAGCTCTGCTCACCGCTGCGTCTCTAAACTTATAGGAGAAAATTATTGGCTTAGGGCTACGGGTAAAACTTATACATTGACACTTTTTTAAACTGATAGTGATCTTATTTTGTGAGTAGTATTGGACTAGGTTATTAAGATCACTCTGCAGGAGCTCGCAGTCTGCTAAAGATTTTACTCTCATAAAAACTTTTTTATCATCTGCATATAACAAATGGCGTGCGGTGTTGAAACATGTATCTATATCAAATATATAAGCATTATAGAAGAGAGGGCCGAGATGGGAGCCCTGTGGCACGCCAGAGGGAATCCCGATGTAATCAGACCTGAAACCACCAAGAACCACAGCTTGGGAACGATTAGTAAGGTATGATTTAACCCATCTGAGTAAATCGCCATGTATTCCTAGAGCTTCAAGTTTTGTGAGAAGTATGACGTGGTCGACTCGATCAAACGCTTTTTCAAAATCTGTATATATCACGTCAACCTGCCCACCACCCTCCATTTCTGTTCAAATGAAATTCGAGAAGCAAGCTAAATTTGAGACTGTCGAGCGTCCTTTTAGAAAACCATGCTGTTTATCCGATATTCCACGACTTATAAAAGGATAGATATTATTAAAAATTATGGATTCAAAAAGCTTTCCTATGGTGTTGAGAATCGAGATGGGTCGATAGTTATCTATATTGGACTTGGAACCTTTTTTATGTATAGGTATGATGTGAGCTTTTTTCCAGATGTGAGGAAAAATACAGTCGTTTAAGGAATGTCGAAAGAGAATTGTTAACGGATATGCAAGACTATCAGCACAAGAAGACAAGAAAATTGACGGAACGCTATCACAGCCTGCACCCTTAGTTTTATCTAGGTCCTTTAAAAACTTTAAAACAGTTTCGTAACTTACATCGATACCGGACATTACCTCGCTATGGTTGCTGCTCTTAAGAATAAAGTTAGGGCGGAGGACGAGTTGGTACCCGTAGTATCAAAAACGCTTTCAAAGAACGTGTTAAACGCGTTGCAGATATCTCTGCCGCTGCTGTAAGTATTGGTACCAATAGTGAAACAATTAGGATAATTCGAGCCACCCCTCTTAGATTTTACGTACTTCCAAAAATATTTGGGGGAACGCCTAATGTAATATTCTGTGTTGCGAGTAAAACGCTGAAAGCATTCATCCTGTACGCGTTTTTGTCTAGCTCTAAGCATTGAGAACTCATCATAATCACGTGGGTTTGAGAATTTTTTAAATAGAGACTTAAAACTTTGTAGAGAAATTATTCATTAGAATACAAATAAAGTACCTAGATTCAGTGTTTTAAAAAAATCTACCCCTAAGGGGGTAAAATAGGGGTGCAAATTTTGTATGGGGGAAACAATATTTTTTTAAATAGAGACTTAAAACTTTGTAGAAAGATTAGTCATCAGAATACAAATTAAGTACTTTCAGCGTTTTAGAAAATTCTACCCCTAAAAATAGGGGGCTAAAATAGGGGTGCAAAGTTTGTATGTGGGAAACTATTTTTTTTAGCTAGAGTCCTAAAACTTTGTAGAAAGATTATTTAAATACAAAGAAAGTACTTTCAGCGTTTTGGAAAATTTCACCCCTAAGGGGGTAAAATAGGGTGCAAAGTTTGTATGGGAAAAACATATTTTTTTTTAATAGAGACTTACAATTTTGACGAAAAATTACTTATTAGAACATGAAAAATACTACATTCGGCGTTTTACAAAAATCATTCCCTAAGGGGGTTAAAAAAGGGTGCAAGGTTTGTATGGGGAACACTTTTTCTGAGCTAGACACTTAAAACTTTGTAGAAAGATTACTTATAAAAATACAAAAAAAGACTTTCAGCGTTTTGAAAAAATCTATCCCTAAGGGGGATAAAAAGGGGTGCAAAGTTTTTATCAGGGAAAGTTTATGTTTTTGAGTTAGAGACTTGAAACTTTGTAGAAAGATTACTTATTAAAATACAAAAAAAGAACACAAATCGTTTTAGAAAATTCCACCCCTAATAGGGTTAAAAAGGAGAGCAAGCTTTGCATGGGCAACACTTTTTATTGAGTTAGACTTAAAACTTTGCAAAAAGATTACTCCTTAAGATCCTTAAGAAGGGTAGCCAGTGTTGTGTGGGAAAAACTTTTTTTTTTACTAGACTTAAAACTATTCAAAATGTTACTTATTAAAATTAATAATAAAGTACTTTCAGAGTTTTAGAAAATTCCACCCCTAAGGGGGTTAAGAAAGCTTTGTATGGGCAACACTTTTTTTGAGCTAGAGACTTAAAAGTTTACGAAAAAAGTTCTTTCAGCGATTAGAAAAATTCAACCTCTAAGGGGGTTTAAAAGGGGGTTCAAATTTTAAATGGCGAGCAATAAAATTTTAAAGTGTGAGTAAGAGATTTTTAACTTCGGTCTTATTCTGTACGTTAAAAGACTACAAAACTGATTTCAGAGTTTTTCCAAATTCATCCCCTAAGAGTGTTAAAATTGGTTCAAAGTTTGAGTATTTCAAGGCATTTTTAAGGTATGAGATTTTTAACTTTGGTTTTAGACTGTTTGTTCACAAACTAGAAAATGAACATCAACTTTTTTTTTAATTATCCCCTAAAAGAGGGTTCAAATTTTGTATTGAGAGAAATCATTTTCTAAGACGATAAAAAGTTCTACGCGGACGAAGTCGCGGGCAACAGCTAGTTTTATTATATAGTTTTAAAAACGAATTCACGGGATTATGTTCACTCACGGAATATGGTACACTTACCTTACGTAGTTTTGTTTTGCAGATTCAGATATTTGAAATTAAAAAAAAATGTATTAAAATAGACAGCCTCGCGAGTTCTAAAGCCCACAGAGACAATAGTGTAATATAGCGCTGCCTCGAGGTAAACATAAAACCAGCTTTAATAATAATAAGGTATGCTTTTGGAATTGTATTGAACCATTAGACGGTTGCCCTATAAATAGTTATACATTAGAAAAATTCTATGGAAATAGGCGTATTTTTGCTGTTTCAATATTAATACCTGTACCTAGATTAAGGTAATAGGGATGAATACTGCAATGTTCTGCCGCCAGAGTGCAGCACAAACCGTAAACCTGTAGAGGAAGAAAGGGACTCACACACACATGCACAAATTGTCAAATGAGTGATAAGGATGCATGCATAGACAATACCGCGAGTTGGAACGAGATACAATGTCAACTCTTCTAGTGTCGCCCTCTACGCAGAGTTTCGCGTAATGTTCCCTATTAGGAATGAAATATTTTATTGATAACATAGTAAAGCCTAAAAAAGTTTAATTGTTTAAAGTTAAGATGGACTAATGTGATACAAAGTCGAATGACCGTAAGGCCGCAGTCTTGACTCCAGCGGGCAGCGGGGCGACGCGGCATTTCGTACCTATAAGTATCTGATCGAGTTCAATCTATGAACGCCCGCTGTCCGCTGGCGTCCAAACCGCGGCCTAAAAGACACGAATTGTAAAGTTACAAATTGCGCTCTATGGAAATTGTATAAGCATGTACGTGATTCTGTAATCGCATTTTAAAATATTATACATTAGTATGATATAAAAGTTATATATTATTCTTAATTCTTATTTAACATTAGTTAAGATGTTTCTAATAAATAGTCAATTATTAAAGTAAAAGCTAAGGCATAACAGTAGTTTATGTGACTGTACATAATGAAGGGCATTAAACACGAGTGCGGGTGATCCTCTCTCTCTCGCTGACGCTCGTTTCATAATAGGATCACACGAGTGTTTTAATGCCTAATTATGCACAGGTACATACACTACTTTTTCTACTCGTCGACTTTAAACTTTGAATAAAGATTTCGTACACGAAACTAAGATCTCATACTTTATGATCCTGGAGCTCCACGAGCTCGTCACGGAGCTCGTGGTTTCATAAGATAACCGCCAGCAGTCATCTTATGAATCCAGGAGCTGTATAAGATAACTGTGAAGACATCAACGCGCAAAGATACTAAGCTGCTGCGCTTCATTTCAGCAGGGCGATTTTCAATAGATACCAAGTTTGTTTAATAAATTATTATTTCCGTTGATTCGTAGAAAAAGTATTGTATACAATTGTTATATAATTAGCTTTTTAAGTCTCGTACCTTAATTAGGCCACTCAGCAAGCTTCGTGGCCTAAACGTGGTACTCGACTTAAAAAGCATACATTATACAACGATTGCATAAACTACTATTATCTACCCACATATTATAAATCCTCAATGATGTGTTCGGGAACCATTAGAATAACAGCCATTGCATCGCATTAGCCGACTAGAATTCAAATCATGACCAACTTGATTTCCATAATAACATCGATATCCATGGTATTATGATTTTTCATACATTATAATAACACTGGGACAGATAAAACGATGATGTTACGTTACTGTTTGCGATAATGGTGGTCATTACATTATATATGGTTTCCGAACACATAAAGAGGATTTATGATATGGGCGTAGATAAAATCATTCAATAACATAGAAATATCTACGAAATTCCAAAGGAAACCTGCACTGCTACAGTGTTGGAACTGTAACCCATTTCCTATCGTCCATGGGAGGAAGAAGCCTATCCCCAGTAATGTGATGTATGTATGTGTGAATGAAAACTGCATTTACTATCTGTATTTATGATTCACCGTCCTCATTAATACTTTTTATTTTTACAAGATACTTGCCTATAACTATTCTTATCCATACCATATTTAAAGGCCTTTCAGTCAGTAAACTATTCAGTCTTAACCCATTCAAGGCCCACGAACACATATGACTCACATATCAGTCATGCCTGTTCGAGCGATTTCCGCTATAAATGCTGCGAGGCTGTTACGCACTACGGCATAGCACACGTAGCGTTGCTTGGCTTCGAACAAAACATAATGAAGTTATCATCCTCCTAGCAATTTCCCAGTTGTACCCTATTTGAGCCGAGGGTCCGCTTTGACACCTAATCGCAAGATTCGGCTTAGGAACTACGAAAACATGGAAGTACTATGTAAATATTGGCATATAGTGTTATTCGTTGTAACAGAGTTAAATTAGCAGTTATGTTTAACCTTTTTGACGCCAACGACGCATCCGCACCGCAGGTTCAACGCCAACAACTGATATATGCGTCAAGGAGCCCACCACGAAAGCAACCTTCTTGCATTGACATAAGGTTTAACTCTGCACTAAAGGTCTTGTTGATTTGGCATGTGGTTGGCAACTTTTCTCCTTGACAGAGCGTTGAAAATTACATGGGAAATGTTTATTATTTAATCTAGTCATTATTGTATATAGCTTCATTGAAAATTCTATTGCAGCCTCACCTATGTGACATTATTTTATACTAATGTTAACAAATGAGTGAGAATGTGTGTCCCAAAGCCATTTCGTCTCTTGGTGGTGCGGAATCTGTGCTGTATCAGTAAGTACAGATTCATTTCTGTGCAGATTTCGCCCTGCCAAGTAAGGAAGCAGCCTTAAGCAAAATAAATAATACTTAAGTATATTTTTGAGTTATCTTTAATTAAATCATTATTCAACAAATTGTCTAATAAATTAATACATTGATGTTGTTGTATTATTACTGGTACTTGTGCTCAATGTCCTTCCAGAGTTTCTGAAAAAGAAAAATATATATAAAATTTCTATTCCACATAGTTAAAATTGCATAACAGGCATGTTACCAATACCAACATTTTAATGGAAATTCTGTTCCAGTTTTGTGACAACCTTGTTACCATGTGCTAATTGTACATATCAGCAAGAGCCTCACAAGATGTTTGAACATACAAAATGTATACATATGCCCCACTCCTGCTCACTAGCAAAGAATTGCTAGTATCAATTGGGTAATAAATTTAGTAAATTTACCTAGAGCACAAATATGTTCTGTTTATTGAATAGGGGACTTGTACGGTCAACCAATTTGATTCCTAGGCCATCGTAGAACCTTGCCGTTGTAAATGCTATGTCAATACGGGTTACTAGGATTATTGCGTCGCTATGGTAGCAGTTAAAATGACATGGTTCTACGGTGGCCTAGGAATCAAATTGGTTGACTGTACGTTTAAAATGTGTTTGTGCCAGTATTCTTATTTTACACAACCTTTATTAACATTTCACCAGCATTAATTATGGGTGGTATTCCACTTGTCCAAGATCTTTATCCAATGTGCATTGCGTCTCACTCACTCTTCAAGGAAAATGTGAAACGCAAAAACATTTGATCAAAGATCTTGGACAGAAATTTGACGAGTGGAATACCACCCTCACCCATCTTGATTAAAATAATTAATATAAAGTCTACCTAGTTTTTAGACTTTAACAGACACTAGTCAGGAAGTAATGTCAATAAATGTACATGAACAGAATTACTAGAACTTTACCTGACTTGGTACAATGGATCTTTAAAAAACCGGGCCTCATATATAGTTTAAAGTGTGAAGGTTAATCTCAGCACTATGGGCACCATTTGATCACTAGTATTTTAAGTGTTCCTTGGCATTGAAACACTTCGACTGAAGATTAAGGATCAAACCTAGTGCAGTAATATATATTTTAAGAATTGAGTTGATACAATAGTATAATAATAGTCTGCTTGGCATGTTCTTGCGACCGAAAGTGTTGAAAGATTTATTAACATTAAATTACAACAGCTGATACTGAAGAAATATATTTAAAATTCGATTGCTCAGGTTATTAGAGACAAATTATATAACAAAATACTCACTCCCTTGTTTATACTCTCGAAGATGGAGACTGCTACCAAATCGAACGTTCGCTCGAAGAAGAAAGTTCCTCCGGCGACGACCAGGAAGAAGGTCGATGTTCTTTTGAACACAGTACGATTCAAGTTGCCCAAAAGACCCATTTCTGTAAAATTATCCTCGTTCGCACGTCGAAAGATCTCGCAAAATTTCTAGACAGCCACAGACAAGATAAATACAAATGTCAAGCAAGACAGCTACTAGTGCTGCCCTCGCTAAGTACCTGCTTGACGTTCGGACTAATTTAAGTATCGTACACACGTTTCCCCATCAGACCTACTCTTTACATAATCAAAATCCTCCATGCTTGATTCTCCGGTTGGCGTTGAACAGAAACTAAATTATTATATTTATTAATTATACTAATACTGTAAAAAGACAGAGTTTGTTGGATTGTAGCATTCTTATAAAGTAGCCAACATGAAACGGGCCCTTGGACTATCTGCCGTTGCATCAAACCAGAGGTCAAATTACGTTGGACAGGATCTAGTTGACGTCAGCTCTTTTAGATATTCTTGACCTCTGATTACTGTAATATGATTTTTTGTAAATTATACTGTCAAATTGTTATCTATGAATTTAAGTGGGTCTCCTACTTCGATTTGTGTATGGTTGAAATTTTTAATGTGGGTGACTTTTTATAAAACCGTCATTGAAATTGCAATCTTCTTCCTCGTAGGGTAGAGTTGCTTGAATTTAAATGGACTGCTTTGATGCAATTCGGTCAATTCAAATAATCTCAACATCTCAAGTAAAGTAAGGTTGTCCTCTAATATTTATTTATTATAATAATTTATGTACCTGCCTATAGCGTAACATAAAGTCGATAAGTACTCCGTTGCCCGTACTTCGTACTTCTACATATATATAATCTAACGATAACATAACCATAAGTCAACTAACATAAAATCCGATTTCGCAATAACTGCGACGTTGTAAAATCTACTTCGATTGGATATTGACTTGGCTTGTGGTTGTAAACGTTGACGATGTCGTGGAGAATTTATATTTATTTCATATTCTTATTTTATTACACTTGCAATGGTCAAAATGTGTTGGGTATGTTGATTATTATTTATAATTATTTAAAACTGCTGATGGATTATGCTACTCGAGAAATAATCAAAATATTCTTATTGGACAATTATAAAGAAAATAAGAATACCTACAAGTGCATAAATTAAGTATTATGTAACTAATTACTAATTGAATGTACCTACTTTACTTACGTGGTATAAATGCAGTAGGTAGGCTCATTAATAAGTCATTACGCCGGTAACCAACCAGCCTCGGTTAGCGACCACGCACAAGGTTTTTTTAACTAAACGTTATTAAACATGAATATCTATATTGAAAAATCGAGAAAATATCCTTTCGGGTCACCAATTCAACTGAGCGGTCGCAAACGGGCACACTAAATTATAAGGTCGCTATTGTCGCTAACCCGCTAAATGATCCTACTTTAAAATATAGGTACGTGACATACAGACTTACATAAGCATACTGTACTAAAGTACTTATTGTTATTTGTCTAGTGTCCCTCAAAGACCAGTTGGCAAATATGGCATCAAAAAAAACACTAAATTTAAATCGGGGAACAAAGGACAATACAAGCTCTATAAAAACTTTGAAAGCCAAAAGGCCGTACGAGGAGACACAAATGCCGTCTCAGTGGGCGCAGGAGCCTGAGGCACCTTACCGCTGGGCGCCTGATGCATTGAAATACTATATCGATAGCGAGAGTTACGGTAAGTTAAATTGGGCGACGCAGTCAAGCCCTCCTCACTCCCAAAACCTGTATCCAGTATCCACCACTGTCGGCACTCCTCACATGAGGCACGAAGACTGACTGCCACTCTTGATACAAACTATTAGTCCGTATATAAGCACACTCCCAATACCTAAGTCTGTCAGTCCTGAAGTACCTACTTGGCAGACGGTGTCAAAGGTAGCCAACTTGGCACCGTCTGCCTTCTTCCGGCCATTTCAGGACTGACAGATTAAGGTTTACTCTCTCTACGAGCCCTTTACTTAAGGCTAAATGAAGCCACATGTCTCGTACTGTTCTCACATGACGTGAATATACCTACCCTTACAATTTTGACGGGAAGTGAAGGATTTGATTCCTGATTCTTGCTCAGCACAACTTTCTCGACCTGCTGCCATGCATTTATCGTGTTGTCATGAGACGTAGGTGTATTGGGGGTGGGCTTACGGACTATGTGGCTGGTTTTAGTCACACTGACCATCGGCGCCGGCTAATATGTATGATTGGTCGCCGATAGCTCAGCGCTGACGAGAGCGTACCGTAGGCGCCGCGCATTGTCGCCGCTGAGCGGTCGGCGCCGACGATTCAGAGTGACGCAGCGTCAATCCTATCTAGTGTATCTTTATGCTTTTTGTATGACTTTGTGCTGAAGTTACACGAGATAGGATTGACACGGCAGCGCTATAGAGGCTAACGCATACTTATCATTCTTATCAACGTCACCGCAGCAGTGCGCGCCGGTCAGTATTCTATTTTTAAAGTGTCTGCTAGACGGTCGCCAACACGCCCCTCCGACCGAGCGACCTTGGTCGGCACCGACCACTGTAGGTCGCTCGGTCGGAGGGGCGTGTGTGTGTGTCGCCAACACGCCCCTCCGACCGAGCGACCTTGGTCGGCACCGACCGCTGTAGGTCGCTCGGTCGGAGGGGCGTGTTGGCGACCGTCTAGCAGACGTTTAAAACTCCACACGTATCTACACTGCAATGGCTTTGCCCCCCACCTCGGAACAAGCTTAGGTGGGTGGGCAGCTCGCTGTTACGGGGTGAACGCCGCGACTTTACCTAAGTGTGTGTACCTACTGTTTAACCCCCGACGCAAAACCCCGTGTTATAAGTTTGACGTGTCTGTGTTGTGTGTCTGTCTGTGACATCGTAGCTCCTGAACGAATGGACCGATTTTAATGCGGTATTTTTGTCCGAATGCTGACGTGATCGAGATGGATCTTAGCTACGTTTCAACAAAATCGGTTCAGCCGGTGGTAAGATATTGAACTTTTCTAAGTTGTTAATGATAATTATTATACTAGCTACCCGCGCGGCGCCGCCTGCGTATTACAGAGAGGCCAGGTAGAGCCGCGCGTGATGAAATTATCCAGTTAGGTCCATACAGATAAATTTTTTTTAATCGGGTGAGTACCTATGACGTAAATATTAAATTAAGGAAAACAATTACCTCTACATACAAACTTACAACCTCACAAACGTATCCTCTTTATTATAATAATATTAATAATATACATGGATTAAGTAGTATAAGTATGTGATTATAATTATGTTAGCGAGTGGCGTGGGTAGGGCCCCCACAAGGTGGCCACGGTAAAGGTCGCGGGAGTCCGCTGGATGCGGGTGGCGCAGGACCGGCCATTGTGGCACTCTTTGGGGGAGGCCTATGTCCAGTAGTGGACGTCTATCGGCTTATGATGATAATTATGTTTTAACCACAGGCGAAGGTGTAGCCAATCTCTTGCGAATGGCGTTATATCTCATCGCAGACATCACCCGAGAGGGCGTTTGCCCCTCTTTCAAGAAGTTGGATAAGCCGGGAGACGCAGACGGCGACTGGCTGCATTTCACCAACCCAGATCGTGTGCGGCCGTGCGTGCATGAGCCTGGCATTAGTCGGGGCGGAGAAATCGTAAGATCTCTGTAGAATTCAGGGTAATACCTACTTATACAACTCGACGAAGCAAAGAATGAACCGCACCTCGCGTCGAATAAGTTACACTGAGCGAAGTGCATTCTTAGCTTGGTCGGGATATATTGAAATGTAATGATTTGTGAGCTCCAATTTATCAGAAGCTGGATTTGCTATTGTCTGGAAGGATGTTGCGTTGCCTGCTGATCCAACTGTCAAAGGAGTAAAATATTACAATTACTTCCCGGACTATATCAAGGCGGAGGAAAAAGACCCAATGCACGCGAACAAGTTAAAATCATTCCTCGCAAAAAAAAGCCTACTAAGTACCTATGCACCAAAAGATTTTCTAAGCGATAGTTTTTAATCAGTAGTAAAATTTGTACAAGTATGATATTAGCTGTAAGTTACTTAATAATAAACAAAATACACTCTATTGTAACACCCTTACGGGGTTCATGTTTGTAACCTAATGTCACAATTGTTATCTGTGTACTCAACATGAAAGCAATAAAATAATTGAAATTGAGTTGTACTGAGAAATTGCATGCACATGTGGTCGGATTGTTATGCTACGCACACACCATACGTACGCCAACGAACGATTTTCAGTGTTGGCTGTCACACGTTCGTTGGTTCTCGTTCAGGGTGCGTATAACGCCAACGAATTGGTTTCGTTGGCTGCACAGAGTACTTATCTACTTATATGGAGATTGTAGACCCTGGTTGGCTGTGTCTGGCTGGACGGATTAACAGACGCAAACGATTGTTTGTTTGGCGTGTGCCCGCGAAGGCAGGTGAAAGGTTTCTTTGGACGCATCTTCAAGAACCAACGAACGTGCGGTAGCCAACGCCGAATATAATCTTTCGTTGGCGTTCGTTGGTCTGGTGTGTACGCAGGATTTGCCTGCGTACAATGATACCGCCCACACAGCGGATTGCCGGCACACGTTAACAAATGATTATGGAACGGCCGTTGGCGTTTGTTGATTCGTCCAGACAGGGCCAACGAAGGTCGGCGAAACCCATTCGTTGGCGTTCGTTGGCTTGGTGTGTACGCACCATTACATCTGTACGACACGGGGTCGTGAATGTTTAGTGTATGAAAGTTAGTACGGAACTCTCGGTGCGCGAGACAGACTCGCACTTGACTGGTTTATTTACAATTTACAGAAAATAGTGTTGGGCTACGACTGCCTCAAACCCCGGGAAGTGCTGCACTCGGTGCTGCATGGACTTGGGTTCCGGGACGAGATTACCCATCCGAAGAGAGACCTCTTCGTCCGGATTATGTGGGAGAACATACAGCCAGGTACATTTTTTTTTTTTTTTTTTTTTTTTTTTTTTTTTTTTTTTTTAATTCACACATTGGTTAACAGTATTACACCAAATCACTTATGTGGTAACTACAAAATACATAACATAACAAAAGATATTTATACACACTTTATGCGAAATTTAAAACATACGGTAACGATATAAAACAATAAACAAATACTAAAATAAACTCATAAACAACTTCAACAAGAAACATGTCCCAGTTTAAATCTAAACTCTGTTATGCGATAAGAATGTTAATACTTTTCTACAGAACACACCAATACTGTCAGCAAATATGTCTATACCGTCGGCTTCCTGTATTATATGGTTTAGAGCTGTGCGCGCTCTGGCAGTAGGAGCGTTCGCACCGCGCCTCGTGCGCTCGCCGGTTACAGCGAACAGCCGCCGCGGGCGCCGCGCCGCCCGCGCCGCCCGCCGCGCCGACCGCCGGCCCACTCGCTCGCGGCACCTGCAGGCCCATGCGTTCCAACACGGACGCGTTGTCTACTCTATTATTTAGCAGCTGGTAATAGTGTACTATATGTATAAATTTTCTCCGAGTCTCAAGCGTGTTAAGGCCAGTCATTCCCGAAACAAACAGGGATGGGTACATGAACGGATAGTATCCGTATCGTCGCTTGTAGATATGCCTGGCGAATTTCTTTTGGATTTTCTCCAACATTGTGCTGTATTTGATCTCATGCGGATCCCACACTACTGCACCGAATTCAAGTCTACTGCGGATATACGCATTGTATAGCATGATTGCGACTTTGGAGGTTGAAAATTGGGAAGCTATCCTCATTATGAATCCCAGCGTTTTAGATACCTTTTTGCAGGTCTTCGTAATATGTTGTCTAAAGTCGAGTTGGGTGTCCAGAGTAAGTCCTAAGTCTCTTATTTCGTCGGTCCGTTGAAGTGGGTTGCCGCGAAGGTTGTACTCAGTAGCGATTGGTGAGCGGAGTCTAGCGAAAGTAATATTCACATTTCGAGGCGTTAAAGTCCAGTCTATTGTTATCACCCCATTCAGCAATAGCGTCTATGTCATTCTGTAGACGTACTCGGTCATTGTCGTCCCTAACACGGTGGAAAAGTTTTATATCATCTGCGAACATTAGACATTTAGCCGTGCTGACGGCGCTCGGCAGATCATTAATCATGATTAAAAACTGGGTAGGCCCTAGCGTGCTGCCTTGACTTACACCAGAACGAGTGTAGTATGTTTGAGACTCGAATCCAGTAAGTTTGACATATTGTTTCCGATCTTGTAGATAACTGGCAAAGAATTTTAAGAGCCTAGGTATAAATCCTATATCTGCGAATTTGCGCAGGAGGATATCGTTATCTACAAGATCGAAAGCTTTGCGAAAGTCAAAGTAAGCTGCATCTACCTGCACTCGAGCATCTAAAGCTTCGGCTATGTAATCGACCAAGACTACGTGATTCGTCGTTGTTGACCGACCTCGACGAAAACCATGCTGAGAGTCATCCATTTTATCTGTGATCTGCTGAGTGATAAGATGGTCCACTATGGATTCGAATAATTTGCCGAACACCGACAGTACTGCAATAGGCCTATACCCTGTCACGTCGGATCCTTCGCTACTCTTTGGTACAGGGGTTACTCTGGATAACTTCCAGCACGATGGATATATGGCACATTGCAGGGAAAGATTGTATATATAAAGAAGTGGTGGTTCTAAGACAGATATACAATCCCTTGCCAAAAATGGAGGTATACCATCCGGTCCAGCCGAAGAGCGCGGCTTGAGTCGCTTGGCGGCACGCCGCAGATCTGTGACGCTGACGGCGTCCACGGCGACCCGTGCCGAGTCAGGCACGCCTCCACTCCTCGCTGCGCTGTTCCGCGCTGCTTCTTCAGCGTCTAGATGGGGTACCTCACTATGGAACACAGAGCTAAAATAATCTGCAAAAGCATTCGCGGCATCTTGTCCCGTAACTGTTCTATCCAAGTAAGTGTAGTCGTCGTGTCGTTTCAAGTCTTTGCGTTTGCTTTTTACGTATTTCCAGAACGTTGTCGGATCGTCGGTTATGTCACGTTCAATGTTTTCCTTGTACCTTTTATACTCGATATCGATTAAAAACTTAGCATGGCCTCTATAGTATTTAAACATTTCTCTATTAAATTCGGAACCTGTTTCCTTATGCTTTTTAAAATGGAAATATTTAGTTTGTAGAGTGTGTACAATTTCGGGAGTGTACCAAGTCGGGTAGACGTATTTTCCTATAACAGGTGGTCGGCTGCTTTTACTCGGGACATGCTTAGATATACATTCATTTAACAAACTTAGATCAATTCTAGCAAAACTTTCTATACTAAAGTATAAACTCCCATACAACATACTTAGAATGATGTACATGTCATTAGCGCAATCCGTCATTGGATATGGACTGAGTAGCTACGGTAGAACCTTTAAAACTTACATTGAAAAGATATTTAAATTACAGACCAGCTTAATAAAAACAATTATACCTAATTCCGTTAAGAAAAAACATTTGAGTCAAGAGGAGATATTTAAATATTGTAAGATTATTAATATATATAACCAAATCAAAATAGAAATTGTTAGTGAAGAAATAGATAAAATACACAGTCTCATAAAAAAAACTAGACCGTTACACCTGAGGCAACTAGTGTATTTGCCTCGTTTTGTCATTCCGAAATGTAGAAATGTGTATGGCAAACGAACATGGGAACACCTGTTACCAAATATTCTTAATCAACTACCCGACGATATTGTCAAAAGCATAAGTGATAACCCACATAAATGTAAACGTACTTTGAAAGAGTTATATCTTGCTGATGTGCCAACTGCACAAACATTCCATGTGTAAAAAAAATAAAAAAAACACAGTGTAATAAAAATAAAAAAATACTTTATTCATAAAATTTTGAAGGCTTACTAAGTTTATAAAAAATATTTTTGTACCATTATTACGAACACAAATGCCAAAGACAATGTGAGAGAGACGAACTTTAACAACACTTTAGCTAAAATAGGTTTGTTGAACGATTATGAATAAGGCCAATAGTAATTAACTAAGTACCTACTATTGTAAGTAACTATAATATTAAATTAGCTAAAATAGAACTGCACCCCTGTAAAAATATATATTTAATTAGTTAAAGAGCGAATACAGCGGCAGATAAACCTTTACGGCTTTGTCCGCTGTACAAATGTTTTTTTTGTATTGATTTTTGTAGTAAATAAATGAAAAAAAAAAAAAAAAAAAAAAACTTAAGATATAATGCCTCCGTCGCATCGTTGACACATCTAGAACTTAACACGGATCCCCAGTCAATTTCAGCCATATTAGCATAAAGTGCACTAAAGTCCGCCTTACGAAAGTTCCATTGTACTCGTAGTGATCGAGATATATTATTAGAAGGCTGTGCGTGAAAATGTACGGTATCGGCTCGCGCACGCGGCAGTGACAGCGTCACCTCGAGCGGCGGGTGGTAACCGTCGGGCGGTACCAGCGCGGTGGCAGCGCGCGACACACGCACTCGCTGCTCGCTCAGATCGCTAAGAACCAAGTTTAGTAACCCATCTTGATGGTTGTGAATGCTGTTGTATTGGTGTATTTGGCAGAACTGAAGAAAACATTCGAATTGCTGGCGGACGTGTACACTACATGAATTAAGGTTAAAGTCGCCTAACACTAACACATCCAACTCTGAATATTTGCATATTGCATTTTCTAGACAGTTTAAAACATTTAAATACTGATCATCTTTATAATTCGGCGGAAGGTAAACAACACAACATAACAACTGCGTACACTTGTACTCTAATTTGACTATTAGGACTTCCATATCATCAGAAATACCATCAATGTCAGTTATTAGGCGCGCAGAATAGTTATTTCGCACCGCAAGTAGTACGCCCCCCCACCCAGCGTCCCCCGCGCGGTCCTTCCGCAACACCACATAACCAGGAGGAAATAATTCTGCGTCGTGGACGGAGCTATTTAAAAAAGTTTCAGTAAGTGCAATAATGTCATTATCGGAAATAAGTAGGTTATTATAGAACAAATCGGTTTTGGACCTGAGTCCTCTTACATTTTGATAAAATACTGAGGTATATAAAAATGACTTATTTTTATTCTTTTGTACTTTAGCGACGAAAATTATCCCTCCATGGTTTGATACAAATGTCCAGTGCCCAGTTTTCACTGGCCTGAATCAAGTCCGTCAACTTAGGCGGCACGCCTAGCTTAAACGAGGCATAATTTCCGCGCGCATTGAGACCTTTGACAGTGCACACGTCTTCATTACCACAAATGTTTTTTAAGTGCAGCCTTACTTGATCATCAGTCGTTCCCTGTTTGACATAGAAGAGATGTAGGTATGTCATTTTTTCAGAAGCCTGCAAAAAGGTGGTACCTGGAGCTGCTGAACCTCTCACTGTGCTGGCTGATGAAAGACGCGTGCGCTTAGATTTCGGATCAGTCCAAGTCTCGTTATCTAGAGGGGCAACTTCCACTGTGTCTAACGGACTCGATGAGGTACTAGGGATGTTAATGGTGGACGGTGTTGTAGTGTGTCCTTGACCTTTCTGTTTCTTGACCTCCAGCGACGACCTAGACTTTCCTTTGGCTGTGTTCGATCCGCTGACATTGGACTCCTGATGAGAGGTAGGAGCGCTGGCTGGGACCGTATTAATTTGGTTTATATGGTTGTAGGTCCCTTCTGCTGACAATGAACTGTCTCGTTGCTCGTGATTGCCGGTCTGTTCAGTCACTTGACTCACTTGTATGCCGGGTGTTGCAGATAGCGGAGCTTTATTTTTGCCTCCCAAAGCCTTAGAGTACAATACTGGAGGTAGTTGAGATTTCTCAGGTTGTACGTATGTAGTGTTGTAAGTCGAAGTTTGTTGAATGTTATTGAGCAGACTTTCAGTTGCTTCTAGGGTTTGTTTAGTTTCTTGTATTTCGGATCTAACTTCTCTACTCTTGGACTCTAGCAAATCAACGTGCCCTGAAATTATGTTGTGGTGTAGTAGTTGAGAGTCTTTAGTATTCGTTAAGATTTCAACAGTATCTAACAGTTTTTTTATATCAGTTTGCAAGTGTTCATATTTGTTACTGATGCCGTTTATAGTTGAGTTCAGGAGTTGAAACTGTGTTGTCATACTGTGCATGAGTGTTGTATACTTATACGTGTTGCCACAATGAGGGACGGAAAGGCTCCTATGCAGCTAAATTAAGAACTGGTCTTAAACTGGCTAAGCCCTTACCATAATAATTTACTTTGAAAACAAAGTTTTAACCGACGAAAAATTAATCATCCCCTATTTTCGTACCCTTAGGGTTGGTTTCTTAAAAAAAGAATTATCAAAATCGAACTACTCTGTTAAAAGTTATGCGTGGTCATACATAAAAAAAAATATATATATACGCGTCGAATTGAGAACCTCCTCCGTTTTTTTCGTCGGTTGATAAACAAAATAGGTATACTTGATTTGGGCGGGTACTGGTTTATTTTCCACAACTACATAGTAAACCATTTGTGGCAAATAAAAAAAGTGTAACTATGACAAGAACAACGAATGATATTTCCCTTTCTGTCACACTTATCGAGATTTGTATGCTACCAACTCGCTCGGACGTGGTATTATTATTACCATAGGTTGTCCTGAGTATTATATATAGTTATATAGGTAGGCCCATGCTCTATGGGCACAGGCTCTGGGGCACGTTTCACGTAACTAAATACATGTCTTAACCGGCGACACAGTTCAAAAGGTCCGACCACAAGGGTTGTTTTAATAATGGAATACTGTAAGAGTTTGCGCTCCAGCAAGATTGTAGGTATGAGACGGTTTCAACCAAATCTGGGGTGCCCAAGGACTAAATCAGCCTCCACGCTGACCGCATCGCCTAAATCAGGAGTCAACACAAACAAATTTACCTGTAACTTTCAGCCTTCAGGTCCATGTTCCGAGTGCAGTCGGTGGGAGCAGTCAACGACTTGGCGGAATACGATCCGATGAGCATCATGCACTTCCACGACCGCGCCTACAGTATCAACGGACAGGCCACCATAGCGCCTGTGGTAAATCTTCTTTTATAAACGAATAATGTGGGACAACCTTTCCCTTGGATGGCAGACACCCCCGTAAAAGCCATCGAGAGCAGCACTCCTGGATCCAGTTCTGTGGCAGCGCAGGCTTTCCCACTCACTCTGCCGCCTCTTTCTCGCTCACAACATGCTCGGTAAAGTCCAGCATCGTCTTCTAGGCCACTTTGCAGGACACCATGGCCCGCACTACGACTGGCAGGAGGCAGAGACAGATCTTGTCCTGTTCGGGCAACCACCTCCTGTCTCTCTGCTCCCCAAACCAGGCACTCGGCCAAAGTGTGCTGATGGCGTCTAATTTACTGGGACACCATAGAGCGCCTTGGAGCGCACAACATCCGTGTTAAGCGACATCAGGCCTTGGTCCCTCTTAGATTTGGCATATGCGCCCAACGGCTGATGCTGCACGCGTTCCTGTTGCCCAGGCCTGAGGTAACGCTTTTATTATGCGGAACAGGCGAAGGGGTACTTGGTGGTGCCGCAACGCCTGCTTTAATGTCCAATAGCAGGGTATTAAAGACGTTGGCAATGTCTAACAACACAGCCAAGACGACCTCACCTCGGGGCACGGCCACGTTCGCCATTGTCTTATGACCCGCTGTATTGCGTTAAAGGGCCCCTGCCAAACTGGCAATCCGGACTCTCGCACTCCATGTACTTCATGAGGCGAGCAGCATTCAATCAGCATTTTAACTAGTCTCGCAAAAACATCAGCTGCAATAGCCTCGGTTGCGCCGCGTGCTCGCTGCGAGTGCGAGCACGCTCACTGATCGCTTCGCTTCTGCACCGCAAGCAAAAGGCAAGTGTGATAGCGCTCATATTATGAGAGAAGATGCATAAGGTATTCGAGACGGTATCTATTAACACATTGGTTGCCGTTGACGTGATATCGCATCCGAACTACCTATATAGAATATTTGCGCCTCGCCAACGAATGTGTTAACTTATACCTACACTTTATGGTGGCTCGTATGTCTGGGATACATTACCGAAATTCAGAAGTGACGTAGTTATCGCTTCAATTGGACACAGGCAACTTGTTAATAACCAGTCGAAGTGACGGCCATGTTATGACATGGTTATATCACTGTAAATGTGCTACTGTGTTCCCAACCCTGGGTGGGTTTGGAAGCCAAGGTAGGAGATTCCAATTCCAGTTTTGTAAAAATTCGGCCACATTAAATAATCTTAATCAACAACAACAGTAGGTAATAATAAGTTTCTGTCAAAAAATTCATTTTTGGCACAAGCTTTTATTGCCGACTGTACTTTTCTGTATACCTACGGTCATCAACTACTGATTGAGAAGATTCTAATGAATCCAAACTCAACGGGTTTACGTCGGTTAAGTACTGAATTTCTACGGCCACCTTCTGTCTCCATCATCAGATCAACTCGATGGTAGGTACTATATAATATTGAATTGTCATCCACACTATACCTATACCAAAGTTTCAGATTAATCGGTTGAAGATATCTGCTTCAAAATAGATTCCACCCGAACAAACATAATTAGTAGTTAGGTTAGGTGCATACATTGCAAGTTTTATAGAAAGCTTGTAAAAAGTGGAAGTTAAAACCAAAGAGTAAGTAGGTACCAGTGGCGGAGCGCCCATACAAGCCGATTCCCACCGGCTTGCCTAAAAGTTCTTGCTATATGTTAACAAACTCGTAAATCATCAAAAAACAGCCCTTTTTATGCTCCGGGTTGTCCAGTGACAATTCTCACGCGCCGCCACTGGTAGGTACGAGTAGGCGTATTACAGATGTAACACTTTAATCACTCTATTTATTAAAAAACAGCGCATCAAAATCCGTTGCGTAGTTTTAAAGATCTATGCATACTAGGGACAGACAGCGGGAAGCAACTTTGTTTTACAATGTAGTGATTAACAATAATTTAATGTGTATTGAAGCTTCCAGGATTGAAAATAGAGCCGACAGACGGCTTGTCACATCTAGACAAAATGAAGATACGAAGAATATTTGGTCACGAATGCAAAAAACGTCAAATCAGCAATATTTTGAACTCTTGTGGATGGAACAAGAATCTTGACACTGATGGATTTCTTCCTATTACGGACAATACCGATACCGCTGTTCTTTGTGGGAACCCTAATAACCGTAGTCGTATACCAAGTGATTCGTCAATCTCTAATAGTGAAGACAAAATGGTAATACCCGGCAATGATGTTGAGTCAGAAAGCGAAAGTGAAGGTGGAAATGAAGGTGCCGTAGTGGTTCCCGGCAATGATGTCGAGTTAGAAGGCGAAAATGAAGGTGCCGTAGTGATACCCGGCAATGATGTTGAGCCAGAAGGGGAAGTTACGAAAAATAAAAAATTCAAGCTTGCGTCTACGAAGCCAGATAGCGACGAAGCTATAATCGAGGGTCACGATGTCGAAAATAAAAACGATATGGCGAAAAACGTTGGGAAAAAAAAGGCAAACAATAAGCTACTCGCATACAAACTTTCTACTAACCTGGGAAGTGCAGATTCGATAATGCCAGATGAGGAAGCCATAGTTGTAGGTTACGATGCCGAAAGTGGAGAGAATAAGTTAAGGCGACGACGTCGACAGTAAGTAGGCCCCTGAACTTTGTCTTGCTCGCTCGAATATATTAGCTCTATATGCTGTGCTATCGCGCGCGCATGGACAATCTTGTGAAATTTGAATAAAAAATTATGTTGTCAAAACGAATGGTTATTTCGAAATATCTAACGTTCAGCGGCCCGCGAGCTGTGTCGCGGCGACATAAGACTATCCGTCTCTTTCTAAACGTTCTAATTAGAAAGAGACGGGTAGTCTATCTCGCCGCGACAGCTCGCGGACCGTCCGTCCTATGATATCTAGCCGAGCAGATTTTAGATATTTTAATTCCCAATCTTTAACGTTGCACAGTATTTAATGTTCTGCAAGAAATTCGAATGTTCAGATTATTAATGATATATCAAAGGATACCTATACTTTCTTAGGTCTATTCACCAGCAACGTGCAATGCACCTAGAACCGATGGCCGTTGGTGCGGAAAGGTTCTCGACTGGCGACCACGTACCGGCGCGGCGCGGCGTGGGTAGGCCCCCCACAAGGTGGACTGACGACCTGGTAAAGGTCGCGGGAGTCTGCTGGAGCAAGACCGGTCACTTTGGCACTCTTTGGGGGAGGCCTAAGTCCAGTAGTGGACGTCTTTCGGCTGATATGATGATGATTCACCAGCAGTGGGCCGTTTCACGAAACTACAATTTTATAACTCTGAATTGGCAACACTGAGGCGCTTAACCGATAAAACCTCTCTCACAGACGGGCGCGGCGTGCGGTGGCGGTCAACAGTAAATTTGATAATCACAGTCAAAGTTGCACAGTCAAATTGATCGCCACCGCAGGCCGGGCCCGTGTCAGGCCTCTCACAGACTGGCGCGGCCTGGCCGCGGCGGACAATAGTAAACTTGTCATAAGCTGTCAAATTTAGTATTGACCACCACCGCAGGCCGCGCCAGTGTGTGACACGTTTTATTCAGGCTTAACAACTATTTGGCCACGGCTTGCAGCTCACATGGTCCTTCGAACCGGATTATATTAGTGAAGCGGCGGAAAAGTCAGTGCTGCCCTCAAATAAGGGATTTCAATTATCTTCATAAAAGGTCTGAAAAATAATGTCCCCGCTACGCTCAGGATTGTAGGATCTTTCGCTTCACTCACGATTCGATATACCGCCCTCGCCGTAAATATTTAATTTTACTCCCTTGAGAGTTTGAGACACAATCTACTATTGTGATAGGAACGAGATGCGTGCAATAACATTTATTACCAGCCATACAGCCATATTTAGTTTTTACATAATGTATGATCGCCATTATAAGTTTATAACTGCCAATTTTATTTTATTACAACGTCCCTTGATAATAAAACTCAATATTATTATGGGCAAAATATATTGTCTATTTACAATTTTAAAACAAATAAAATGCTGGTATGAACATTTCATAGAAATAAATGTGAGTACTGATCTGGACACATTCGATACATAAACACACCATTGTACGGAATGATATTTGATAAAACAAGCAAAATAAACACCATTCGCTATTACTAAAACAATTTGGCATTTTTTTACTAATTTAAATATCCCCGGCACTTAAGCACCAAGATGGCTTTTCGCAGGTTCACTAGTAGCATGCAGCATGCACTAGCACCATACACAGATAGGATGGGTATTATTATTAGTATAATTACACCCGAAAACAGACTACTGCGGCGCTACCACGAACTTCGAATCTCGAACTTCGTATATCTCCGTCTCTGTCACTCGAGTACCATAAACCATAAGTGCGATAGAGACGGAGATATACGAAGTTCGAGATTCGTGGTTATAGCTCTGGCACTACCACGAATATCAAAACTCGAAGTTCGTATACATGCATCCCAGTCACTCAAGTATCGAGTAATTAAGTGCGATAGAGATGGAGATATCCGATCTTCGAATTTCGTGGTTATAGCGAGCGGCGACCGCGAAACGACAGTCGTTTCGTTCATGTTTCACCCTCGAATACCTATGCAAGTGCGATAGAGTTAGTAAAGTTGGCATTTCGCGGTAGCCCCCGGGTCCTACTTACATGCCAGGGGTTATACATGTTCTAATTTCCTTTTTTCCGTGGCCGCCTTGCGACGTTCATTGAATGTATGGTTGAGAATATAGAATGTAGCCGACTTTTCATAAAGCTTGTCATTGGAATGGGGAATAAATGAAAAGTTTAGAAGTGCCTGTTTATTTTTTTGGTGATAGGAATAACCTTCCTTAGCACCAGAAAAAATTGCAAAAATATTTTAAATATCTGACCCTGGCAATGACAAATATAGCTGCTGCAGCTGTCAATATAATTGCCAGTGTCAGTTTACCACGGATTTTTAAGATATATTTTTGTAATATGAGACGGATCAAGCAAAGTTTCTTATTCGCCGTCCTAAACCCAAAACGCAAGTGAGGAAACTGTTTATATTTTTCAAAAATAATTAACGCAGCTGAACAGTCTGCAACTTTTTTTCTGGTGCTAAGTAAGGTTATTCCTATCACCAAAAAATAATCAGGCAATTCTAATATTTCCATCCATTCCCAATTTAAATCTTCTACCTTGGACGGTAAAGTTGCTTTGAATTGACTACCTATGATGCATTTCTGCCAACTCAATCTCCAGTCGAGTATGTATGTTTATGACGTTTTTCTCCCGTATATAATATTCCAACTAGTTAGGTATAGCTACTCAAGATGGCTTCCATATTCAACATCGCATTCCGGCTGAAGGAATGCATTCAAAACTTGCAGTCCCCAATCAGTGAAACGCGCCGGCGTAGAACAAAACAATGGCTACCAACTTAGAATAATTAAACACGCTCGATTTTGCACGTAAACACGGGGAATGGAAATTATATCATCTTCCGACGGAACCCTGTTTAAAAATAAATAAATGGGTTCATTATGTAATTAAATTCTATACTGACTGCACCCTTTTCTTTAGACTTGTTCTGCTGGAATAGTTATTGCTCTCGCCGTGGTCACAAACTAAAAATAAAAGGGGATATCTTACACAAATTAACCTATTCCCAAACTAAGCAAAGCTTGTACTATGGGCACAAGACGACGATATACATGCTTACATACATAGAAAACATCCTTGACTCTGGAACAAATATTCGTGGTCATCACACAAATAAATGCCCCCTCCGGCTTCTTAGGCAGGGTCACTACCAACTAGGCTACAGCGGTCTTCCAATAGGAATGTGGCAGCAAAATTGTTGAAATGGTTTATACGTACAGGTTGATTCACGAGAGCTGGCATGAATGAATTGACCGACAGTAATGTCACTTGTCACTGTGAGTGGCAGTGTGAGTGCCGTTCTTATACAGGGGTCAGCTAATATTTTGTAAACATGTACCTAATACGTTTTCGTTATTCAAGAAAAAAAAAAATTATAATCTGCACCAAGTATCATAAGTATTAAAGTCCTTTGTAAATAAAATGTATATATTTATTTTTCTGACTTATTTTTAATGAATGAATTAATGAAAACATTTATTTCAAGTAACACAGGACTCATACAGGGAATTACATATTAACTTAATGTCAAGAATCGAAAGGTAATGGCTTTGTTCGAATTGTACAAAATCTAAAAAAAGAGCAGACCAAGGAGTCTGTCGTCAACAGTTTTTAATTTATTTATATCCTGTTTGCACACTGACGCCGCAATCTACAAAATGACGGCGAAAAAATTCGAAATTCTTACGAAATTTAACTGTTATTTTCGCGTTTCAAGGCATCGTCATTGTGCATGAAACATGATTATAATTATATATTTATTTATAAAATGCAAAATATCTGAAACAATTATCATAATCACTTTTTGCATCAACCTGTATTTAATAATTATGTGATGCACGCATAGACATTATCATTCGTTTTAGAATAAGTTTTTATATCTTTGGTTAATAAATAAATAAATTCACTCGTTCAATGAATTCGTGCCAGCTTTCGTGAATCGAACTGTATAGGTCTGGTAGTATACGTTAAGTTTCCTGAATTATCAACGTTTAAAATAATTACATTGTGTATTATTAGCATGATGTAGGAACTAATAAAAGCAATACTGCGTTTTCTAGCGATTTTACAGTGTTAAATATTCGCTTATATGTAACTATTTATAAGCATTTTAAAATATTCATCTTATGCATTCCCTCATAAAACAGCCTTAGATACGAATAGAGGATTTGTTTAATGGATGAAAAGTATTTTATATCGAATTTAGTACATTATAAAATATATTGCTAATGGATTGCCTAAAAAAGGTGAAGTTCGTGCCCCATTCGTATTTCCTACTACATATTTTTAGTATGGCAGCCGCTTATGAATAAAATTCCCAAACTCAGGTTATATACTTGTTTATAATAATAAACGATCAAAATTATAACTATCATATTACAACAATTTCAATCCATGTCTTCCAATGGGCTCCCCTATAGTTTTAATTTTAAAAATGGAATACGCCATACTGCTCTTTAACTGTACTTTCAACATAGTTGTTACTGCTTAATAAAACAGTAACAACTATGTTGAAAGTAAAGTAAACTCGTAAAGATTCATTGAATTTTGTTCAATATACATTATACAGAGATATCAGCATGGCAGGGCTTGAGTATTACTAAATCAACTTTGACAAGCCAAAGTTAAGTAAAATACGAATAATAATTTGGAATTGTCAGTATCCTCGCCAATGGTACTTCATAATGATATGTAAAATAAATAGTGACACAAAGATAAATAGAACATGCTTCAAACTTAGGAACATAAAATACATTTCAACCAGGGAATAGTTTAGTAAAATAAAATGAGTAGCATTATATTTATTATTGCTCTAAGATAGCCATCTCTTCATATGTTTAATAGCCCAGTCAATTAATTGTGTACCAAAACGCACCGTTTACTTAAATAATCGTAACAATACGAAATTTTCCTCAATTTAAAATATCCTTATTCATTCCGATATGGCCCAATCACAGTTCGCGGTTTTGAGCAGGACAGACGAACAATTCATTTTGCTTAATCAGTCATTACGGGTTTTCCGAATGTCGGTTTACGCATGCAATTGCCGTCATATGCCCAAATACAGACACATTCAATAAATAACATATCAGAAAGTGATAGCGAGCTTTACGTTAATTCAATTACCATTATAATAGATGTTACGTGAGGTGCACTTGTCGGGCCAAGACTCTGAAAATAAATAAATAAAAATCCTCAAATCAAACTAATTTTCATGGCTGAATGCCGTGATGCTGTGCCACAAATAATGGAATGAAAATTAAAAAGTTACTTTGCAGGCCTAGGCCTGAAAAGTTGTATGAAATCCCATTTCAGGCCGCTTCGAGATGCTGCGCCCGAAAAAGGATACTTCCGAGTCTATTATAAGGAACGTAAAGAGAATATTTCATTGCATGTTTGAGAAATAGTACATTACTGCAGACGCCGGGAAAGAAGGTCTTGCCGGTTGAGTAGGTATTAGACACGAAGGATAGTGATACGAAGCCGGCAAGCCCTTTTCACGGCCAGGCATGTATAGAGCTTTTCTCAAACATGCAATGAAATAAATAAAAAAAAACTTCTAGAAATCAAACAAATTTTCATGGCTGGACGCCGTGATGCTGTGCCACAAATTGTGGTATGAAAATAAAAAAAAAAACTTCCCGGCCTAGGGCTACAATTTCGTATGAAATTCCTTTACAGTTCTGTCAAATTGTGCTGCCCGAAACGTGATACTTTGAAGCCTGTTATAACCATACGTCGCACTACAGCGGGCACTCCGCAGGCATGTCACTCAGTAAGGTTCACAAATCAATTTTCGAGTTGTCAGAATAAAGTATTTGTACTTAGTATTTGGTACCTAGTATTTGTAATGTGCAAATCCAAATACCTTAGCAACTATGGCTGTACGTTAGTTAGGTATTTATTAGTTTATATCCCTTCAATTTTGTGTAGGTGTGCAAATGAACAAATAAAGCAATACTTTCCATTAAATATGTAGACGCCACTACACCAACAAATACAAGTATGAACGACAGTCATAATGACGCATGTCAGCGATTTATTTGTTTTTTTGATGGCCACTTGTCACACCAAGCTGACTTTTCCTTCGTCGTACATCTGGTTTCTACCCAGCCCCAGGTCATGTTCATGTTGTAGTGCACATGGTGTTGTGGTGGGCTTATCAGTTGGCACTTCAAAGAGTATTACACATTAAAGATTAACACATGATATACTATGACTATGTTACAAATACTAAGTACATGTACTCGTAAGTTAAAATGTTTTTTTTGTGAACCTTACCAAGTGACACGCCCGCAAAATGCCCGCTGTAGTGCGACGTATGGTTATAACGCACGGAATGACGACATTTCATTGCATGTTTGAGAAAAGGCATTTTTTTAATGCGCCGGCTTCCGAAAGTGTCTGTCTAGCACAGATATAAAAAAAGTTTGTTCAGATGGCGTAGAAAGTCGAAATTATTGTTAATTCGGAGATACAAGCTTTTCGACACTTTATTTCAGATAATATAAGACCTGAAAAGTGCGCCTCACATATTTCCTACTAAATACCAAAGTATTTTTTTTTTATGATTAGCAAAACTTTTACGTATATTATAGGCCAAAAGTTATGCACAAAATTGCATATAATCTTCTAAACAAGCTTTCCACTGAAATGTGACCGAGCCACGAAAAAATCATGTGATGAAACCGAACAATGCCTGACCTAAAATAAAAATTAAATTAATGGTATACATTTATATATTCTATGCAACATTTCCATATCATACATGACACTCCACCACATAAAGATAATGGGAGTACATACATACATTACCTATGCATTCATAATAGCCTAATGTAATTTTTGGAGTCAATATTTCCATATACATTTATGTAGATGCTCTCCGTGCAAGATTGGTCAACCCAGCGTAAATAATAACCACATATCAACAATGTCATACAGCAACTGTAAGGGCTCATTCATGGACGCGCTTCGCACATGTTAGAACATAGATAAAGCTCCTTTACATCGCCGTTTGTGTTAGCGCGTGTGCCGCTGCGGGTACCGCCCCGCGCAACGCCACGCTCGGCCATAAACGAGGTCTAATGCTAATCACTTTTGTTAGTCACATAGTGTAAAATTGTCCATAGATATAACTTGATTCCGACAGACTTGATTGGAGTCACGCATTAGTCAGCCATGTTTTGTCTATGGTAAAATTTGAAGACTCACTGCTTTTTCTTGGAGGTGTTTGGTACTTTAAATAACTATTAAAATAGTTGTTACTTTCAGGTGGTTATAGTTACATGTTTAAAAATGATTATATTGTGCTGTCTGCAGGCCGTAATTATCCCCATGAGAATGGTATTAAAACTTTAAACTGAATTGCGACAAAATTTCAAATAGAGATCAACATTTCTATAATATGCATTACAAAATGCATTATCTAAATTAGTAATTACCCTTCATGTCAAAATCCTATCCCAATCCTGATTACTAGAAAACATTTAGGTTACGCCACTACCGAAACCAGAAGGCGTAATTATGGTCATAGTTCTCACGTGAAACGACAAGGTAACGCATCTGTCACTTTCTTTTCAGTGTTGGAAGTATTTAATTTCTTATCCTGTCACTTTCACGCGATATATCCAACCAATCTTAGGCCCGCAGGTTTTGGACGATCCATTTTTTCACCAGCGATTGGTCAGGTAGACAACACTGTTTTTCC
Organism: Epinotia brunnichana; assembly: GCA_963854355.1. Classification (NCBI taxonomy): domain Eukaryota; kingdom Metazoa; phylum Arthropoda; class Insecta; order Lepidoptera; family Tortricidae; genus Epinotia; species Epinotia brunnichana. The sequence goes on from OY977954.1 coordinate 17,831,288, forward strand.
AAATAGGAAAATATTCTCTGACACTAATGAAACACTTGTATAACAGTCCGAGGTACCGGCTAGGGTTGTGCAAGTCCCACAGTATTTGAGCATAGCAATAAGTGTCCAGCACTGTGCCCCGTTATCACTAGCAGCACTTCTTCCTGTGTTTGCTGCGACTATTCTTCAGGTTGACTGTGTCGTTGGAGGTGACGTTTTGTCTCTCCTTCATTTCCAACTTTGATTTTAGTACCTGAAATCAGATGAAGCGGACTTAGGACAATATTTCAATACAGGTAAGTACAAAGAAGACCTCCAGAAATAACCCTACTAATTTTATATATGTATGTGAAAGTATGGATGTTTAAATGCTTCTATTGATGTTACTCAATCAGACGAAAGCGGCTAAACGGATTTGGTTAAATTTTATAACCTAAGCCCCCAAAGGGATGAAAGTTGGTACAGGAGTTAACGCGGATGAAGTCGCGGACAAATACTAGTAATAAGGCGTTTTTAGCAGAATCAGTCACAGCCAAGCAACGATCGCGTATTGTGCCTCGATTGTGCTAGGCGCGGTATATTTTTGGATGGGACCTCTTTGAGTACTAATTAGGTCGATAATCCCAGTTCTTGTCTATGATAAGGTGAAGCAGAGTTGAGACGCAAAGATGTTTGAGATTTGACCGTCTATTCCCAATAAGAGCCCTCAGTCACTTCCTTAAAAACTTACTTAACACTTTCACTGCCAGGGACCCGCCTAGCTGGCGCCTACGCCATATTCGCTTTCCGCTACATACCACGAAAACCACGGGACCGGCGTAGCACTTTTGGCAGTGAATGTGTTAAGGGGACGTAGGTTCGTGGTCTTCTCTCCCTCTCACTGAGCATAAGCGTGAGCGAGATGGAAGTGCGTGTTTGGAAGCGCGGATATCATGTTTGTTAGTTTTATTTCTTTGTGCGTTTTAATAAATAAAAAAGTAATAGCTGGTTTCCTTCAAACATGACATTGCCGATTTTTAGAACCAATTGTAATATGTTTAGCTGTTGTGCATAATTTGTTACAATTTTTTTAAGTGTATTTTAGACCTATGTTCGTGATTTTTTTCTATCAAGCAAAAGTCAAAAACTCTGGATTCGAATAGCTGATTTCCTTCGAGAAAGGCCTCAAGATTGCTAATTAAATTTAAGGCAGCCGTATTATAATCCAAACAAGAGCTACGATTTTTTTAAAAATCCGTTTTCGGAGCTCACGTCGCCTTAACCGTAAAAACTAAGACCCGGTTCCCGGAACACCTACTTTTCGCAATTAACGTTTGGCAAACTGATTCATTTCGCAACTTTTCACTTCCAAAACTCTGAAACTGTCAATATTTCAGGATTTATTTCAGGACCATCGTGTAGAACCCTATAGGTTAGGTTAGTTTATACAAATCCTGAAATATTTCACATATACAGAAATATTAAGAGGTTGGGAAATGGAAAGATGCGAAATGAATCAGGTTGCCAAACGTTAGGTTGGGAAACATTAGTGAACCCCCGGTTCCCACTATGTCGTCTGTCGGGACACTCGGGACGATTTTTTATCGTGTGTCGTAGTGGTAGAACCTTTTATATGAAGCTGATCACACTTGTCGGACAACAATTTGTATGAGGCGCCGACACCCGATTAAAAATCGTCCCGACAGACGACATAGTGGGAACGCGCTCTTAAGGTACACGTCGGTCTTCGGCCTTTAGGCTAGGTTCACACGGCAACGTCCTGCACGTTTTTTTGCAGTATACATCTTAACGTATACATAGTGGCATATACAAAATGTTGTTAATACGTTTAAACGAATACTCGCCGGACTTGTCTAGCAAACCGATTACGTGCAGAAAACGTGCAGGACGTTGCCGTGTGAACGGCGGTTTCCTCTACCTATGGTTATTCGCATGTTATCGTTATCCGCTGTGATTGTGTTAAATGGCCTATTATAATGGTTCTCGCACTATAAGTCTCTTTCCAAGTTTTCTAATAAGACAGAGACGGATAGTGCGAGATAAATCGAGAGAGCACACGCGTCGTCTTTTGTGCTAACCGTGCAGGAGTGGACGCAATAGGGGTGTAGGTAGACTCATGTTAAAATTGATAACGTATTGTTGGTAAATGAACAGTAAACCATCAAATTATTGTAATAAATTATAAATTAAAATCATAAAAAGAGATGAACCTTGAAAGTTTATGCATATTTTTTAGTGTCCAAGAGGTTATTTAAAGCTATAGAATCCTTAAGCTTTTATATAAACAAAATTGTCAGACAACTTTGGACCTAAACGCATACTGCATATTCGCGACAGAAACAGCAATTGACTTATTTACCATACAACGATTAGTACAAACAGCAGATGTGACGTCACACGTTTGTCAATTAGTATGAAGCGTTTTGGCTAAGCCACCAGCGAAATCAATCTTTGTCTCTAATTTTTGGGTATTCATGTTCTTTAATTGTAGTTGCTCCCATACAAACATTTGTTCCTCTCCAAAAACTGGTTCGAATGGCACCGTAAAATATCTTAGCCTACACCCCTGTTATGGCACAGAATAAGTAATAGTACTACGTACAGTAGGTTCTCTGTTAACAAATTCCCTGTTTAGGTACGCCAAACGTGCCTAAATGTGGCCATCCCTTTTTATCGCATGCAACGCGCTGCGACCCGTGCGAGCGTCCCGTACCAACGCGCGGCAACTACTAATGGGCCGCCAAATTGGCGGCCGGCCAGCATGTACTTGTAGCGGTGTACAGAGTGAACCGCCCCTGGTTACGCTGAAGGAGGAAGGAGGGCCAACAGAGCATAAGCTTACCATTTTAGTGATAGTGAGGAACATCTCCTCCACATTGATGTTTTCTTTTGCACTAGTCTCGAACAGGGGTATGTTCATCTGGCTGGCGAACCGCTGGGCGTCCTCTGTCACCACGACCTTCCGCGACGGACAGTCGTTCTTGTTTCCAACTGGAAACAATAAGGAACATGCATGGAAAACAAGCATAAAAAGTTCAAAAAACTGGTTTTTTTCCCATACAAAGGTAGATCATGTCTCCTGTGGGCATAATTTCCGAATCCATTACACGTAATTTATGAATTATGAACACAAAAAAATTCTACATTTTATTCTACTATTTGGCGGCATGGTTGATTTACATACCCATGCCAAATTACAGCTTCTAGTAGTAAGAGACACTGAGCTAAGCCGCAAACAGATGGACGGACAGACGGACATGGGGAAACTATAAGGGTTCCTTGTTGACTATGGAACCCTAAAAAAAGAATTACAAAGGCGAGCCTATCTCTTTAATTTAACGGTTTCTTCCAGCTTCCCAATCAACTACTTGTATAAGAGAGCAATGAACCCAAGCACGAAGGGGTTATTTTGTGTTGTAAAATGTAAATAATTAACGCAAATCTGGGCTGTTATTCGGAACGCGTTCATTCGCCGCACCTTACCCGTGGCGCCTAACGAAACTAGACCTCAGCCCCGCTATTCTGTAACTTGTTTTAAGTTCACCTCAATGGGTCATCTTACTGGATAAGTTCGTCCACTAGAATCACTTGCAAAGTAATATTATTTTCAGGGGTATTCTACTGGACGTAATTCTGTCCACTAAAATCACCCAGGGGATCGTGCTGGATATGGCGTACAATAGGATCACCTGGGTGATCACACAGGACATATTCGTCGGAATACGATCACCTGGACCTGGGTGATCAGGTCAGGTGCTCTTAAATGGATACCGCGCCGTATACAACGCCATCTAGGGAACCTGTTCACATTGACTTTAATTTACTAGTCTCTGCCATTATATCTACACTGCGGCGCGACCACGAACTTCGAATCTCAAACTTCGTATATCACCGTTTCGGTCGCTCGAGTAATTAACCATAAGTGCGATAGAGACGGAGATATACGAAGTTCGAGATTCGAAGTTCGTGGTTATAGCTCTGATGATGTAATGCCTATCGTCCCCTTTACCATGGTCTGTTGAGTTTTATTTTTGGTCAGTAAACGAAAGTAGTTCACTTTTAATGGTTTACGGTATATAATTAAACAGATCCTCCACGCATATCTGTAAGATGTTAATGTGTGTTGTAATAGTTTATTATGTATTTTCCTTTGTAGTTAAAATTTTTGTGCTAAACTGGCACTGAATCAAAATTGCAGTTTACATAATAATGCTGTTGTATAAATTTTTAGTCCACTTTACAACGTTTTTGTTCCCTTTTTTTTTCTTGTTTGTTATCTTTTCTTGCAGGTTGTACTAGCTGCCCGCGCAGTTCCGCCCGCCTAAAGGCCGAAACGCACTGACAGCGGTGGCGGGGCGGAGACGGTACCGATTTATATGAAAGGATCCGCACAGAATACCACACCGCGCCGCACCGTTCTGTGCGGATCCTTTCATATTAGCACGAACATTACAAACCAGTACTGGCCTTAATAGAAAGTCAGTCCACAGAATAAAATATAGCCTATGTTCCTCCCGAAGGTCCGTTTAATACACGGGTGAAAGAAATTGGATTAGTCATTCTGGAGATTACCTGCTACATACAAACATACATCCTCACAGACTTTTCCTGTTTTTATTCATACTTAATTTACCTTATTATGTCACATTCATAAAAAAACTCATCTGTACATGTTAAAATCCGTCAAGTTGGCTGTAGAGCATACCAAAGAAACAGTCATATGACAGGGTGATTTCAGGGTCATGAACCAGAATGACCAAAAGCGAATATTTATGATGATCACACTGAACAACTTTTCCCAAGAAATCGACCGTAATAGCCTAAAAAGCAAACAAAGTTTGAACCGAAACCCTACATGCTTATGATATCAATTATAATGTTGTCTACAACATCTTTAGACAAATCAGTTCCAGAGAACACAGAACAGAATAATCAGCACACACCATTAACATAGTAATTTGCATGACTAATTCCATTATCGATTGGAATTTCAACTCCGTAATTTTGCTTTGCCCCTAGTTAGAGATAAGAATTCTTATTTATAGTTTTTAGGATGCAGAAATGATAAAAGCCATATAATTGTATCCATGGACAATATTAAGCTGATAAAACAGCTATGGTACAGTCTGGTGATATTATGTCACATTAACCAACCTACAGACTTTACGTACACTGATGTTTTTTACTTTTTGAAAACCTAATGCAAAGTTCTTCTATATTGTTGTAAGATCTAGATTAGTCTAGATGATTATAATGAAAAATTCTAATAAATATAAATGGACTCAGTACTAAACAATATGTATGGATACCACTTTCCATAGTCATCCTATTGTGATTTCCTGGATTACATGTGACTTTAGAAAAAAACAAATTAGCAATAAACATAATTATATTGTAACATCTTGATTTTGCAGCAGTGGCGGCGCGTGAAGATATTTGATGGGCAACCCGGAACACAAAAGTTTTGAAAGAGTTTAGAGTGTAACTATTAGGCTTGTCTAAAAAGAAATGTTATGCAAGCCGGTGGGAATTGGCTTGTTTGGGCGCTCCGCCACTGTTTTGCAGTAAAGTTGTACACCAAATCATGTCAAGTGAATGTTTCCATAAAGGCTGACAGACTTATCCAAACTCGACTACTGATAGGCATTTTCGGCAAACATATTCTAGCTGTCTTTGACTTCGGCCAGCCCAAAGCCCACCATTTGACCGAAACCAGACCTGATGATGCAAAGGGCTTGAGTCGCTCAGGATCTAAAAACTAAAAGGAATGAAATCCAGTCGTGGGCCAAATTGAACTAGCTCCTCAAATACGATTGAAATCAGTCTTTGGTCCTTTAGTTCAGTTCAGTTGGACGTAGGAGCAAAAGGCAGCTCAAGGAATTAAAATCAAACTGCTTAAAATTAAAATTACAACTTTATGTGTTTCATCATTACATACCACTTTTTGGATTGCGACTATAATACCGAAACAAAGAGCGCTTGGAGTGTCATTCAATTCGTTCATTTGAGTGCTTTATTTCCGCGACTTTCATAGAGCAAAACGTTTCTTTGTTCCCAGATCTCATTCCCTTGGTCCTGAACTAAAAGGAACTAAAAGACCAAACTAGTTCCTTTAACCGATTGACTGAGAGTGTGGCACTCTTTTTAAAGACCACTTTTTAAAGGGCACTACTCTACAATGGTAATTTAGTAATATATTTCAATCCATCTTCCCATGTCTTTATCTGTTCTTTACCTTTTTTTCCATCTCTTATTAGATTTAAAGAAATTTGTCTTGAAACTGATATACATAAAGAGCCATACTAAGCATTATTACAAAGACCATCTATAATTACACCTTGCAAAGGAAAAGCCTACATAGAACTACCATTTTGTTTAACTATTCCTACCAAAGGTCATACTTGTTGTGTTTTCACAGGAGATAAAAGATTTATTGACCTATGACTATTGAGAATTGCCAGTGAGTCATCAGTGAAGCAGTGCTACTGGCAAGGGAAGCAAGTAATTAGATTACTAACACACAAGCATAACTCAATGTATCATTTTGTGAATTGATAATAGAAAATGTTTGCTTGTCACTGTATTTGGATATTTCTATACATGATTTTGTTTAGTCTGAGAACAAATACTAGCTACATGAAGATTCTTATTTTTTATTTTTTTTGCAGATTTATATCTAAGCCACACTGCCCACACTGCCCATAGGCTCCATGTGATTCGTTTTAAAATGAAAAACTTGTAGTGGTTTTCTGATTTCACAACTTCAGATCATCATTAAGGGAATTTTAAGACTAACCCATTGTAAATCTAATTTTCAATTATCATATATGACTTCAAGTTGGAAACTTACGCCTGTTTTTAATGAGATATAACAGATTTAGGGGGCGGAACACGGAAGCTCTATAACAGTGCTGCCACAAGTTTGATAAAAAAGATTTTGTGGACCAGAAAAGGAAGAAAAACAGATTGTTATGACTTACCTAATACTTTGTTCACTACATCACAATTCTGTTCAATCTCGTGCAGCCACCGCTTGACGTTCGCGAAGGACTCTCCGTTGGTGACATCGTACACGACGATGACGCCATGAGTTCCTCGGTAGTAAGTGCTGGTTATCGTCCTGAACCGCTCCTGCCCTGCCGTGTCCCATATCTGCAGCTTCACTCGCTCTCCGTTAAGTTCCAGGGTTCTTATTTTGAAATCGACTCCTATCGTCGTAATGTAACTACCGGAAAATGTGTTGTCGGCGAACCGCAGGAGCAGACAGCTCTTACCCACACCTGCAACACATCATCATCATTCCAAAGAGCCATATATTACCACAAAATCACACGGAAAATCGGTTACTGACGAGGCCTCGCCCACTCACCACTGTCACCGATAATCAGCAGTTTAAAAAGATGATCAAACTCGCGCGCCATTGTTCGGGTTTACTGCCGACAACTCTCTAATTGGTCATGTGTTCACTAATGACGTTAAAAAACGATTTAACACAATTTGAACTCTGAAAATATTAATAAAACGCATGCCGTAGAACGTTAAGTTTGCGTCACTTTACAATACGTCCGCCATTATTATCTTTTTTAATTTCAATGCCATTGCCATTATGCAAAATTATGTGACATTACATTACAGTCTTTATGGCAGCACTGATATATTAAGTATGTTATACAACAATGCAATTTTTCTATTTAACATGATTTAATTCAACTGTCCGTGATAAGTAAATAAAGATTTTTTTATTTTGGAATGAATCCTCTTTGGAATCAACCAGCTAAAAAATCTTCATTCAATTGGCGGTGGTCTGTATCGGTTATAATTTATTTGTCGTGCGTAAGTGGATTAAAGTAAAGGCAACTCTGCGTTAAAGGGAGAAAGACATTTTTCTATCGCGTTCAACCGTACAACTGTGTCCCTGTCCTGCGCCATGGCCATGGCCATGCCATGACGGATGGTCATATGTAGCGGGGTCATAGATGTGTCACAGGTTAATGTATGGGTTTAAAAATAAAAATATTTGTACCTAAAATATCTGGAATTTGCGTCGGAAAAAAAAATGGCTAGTAATAGAGGAAACTGTCAATTGGCGGTAGCGTTGCGTCAAATAACCTTAGTGTGAAAGAGATGCAAACATAGTTATTTATGTCAAATATTTACGATTTCGTTTCGTCAAGGGGGTGAGTAATCAAGCTGTCAGATTGTCAGAATTTTATAGATAAAAGTTTTGCTTTAACTTAGGTGTGGTACTCAGCCATTTACAGTGAAAATACAGGAATGTCGGCCACTCTGAAACCTTACCTAACGGCCGTGCGCCACACGCTAACTGCTGCGATGTGTTTAGAGCATTTCTCGTCGCAAGTCGTGGAGCGATACAACAAACCCGAGGTCGAGGTTAGAACGAGCAAAGAACTCTTGTTGAACCCCGTCGTGATATCTCGTAATGCCAACGAGAAAGTGCTCATAGAGTCCTCCATAAACTCTATTAGAGTAAGTATTATGATCAAGCAGGCGGACGAGATCGAGAAGATCTTATGTAAAAAATTCATGCGTTTTATGATGATGCGAGCAGAGAACTTCATCGTCTTGAGGCGGAAACCCGTCGAGGGATACAACATCAGCTTCCTGATCACAAATTTCCACACGGAGCAGATGTTTAAGCATAAACTAGTCGATTTCGTTATATACTTCATGGAGGAAATTGATAAGGAAATCAGTGAAATGAAATTGGCCGTTAATGCTCGCGCGCGTATTTGTTCCGAGGAGTTCCTGAAGCGATTCTAAGTGGTGTTTAATGGTATTAGAGACTATGATGAGGCTGCCGCAGCTTCAAGCTTAGTTCCCACCCGTAACTCTATTTAAGCTCAATGTGGGTGAGGCGTAGCTTCATTGTGGTCCACTTGCTACTTGAAAATTAGTGACTGATGTGATTCTTAATTTATAGTCGTTTTTATTCCACATGACAAGTTAAACTCTGTGGGTGAATTAAAGGCATTGTATTACAGGGATCCACATATTGTATGTCCCACTAATCTGCATCTATGTATCTTTCATTCTCTCTTTTTGCATGGGTTAAAAAGAGAGATGTTGTGGACTCCAATTATTTCGCTGTACAGTCGGCCAAGGAAGTGGTCTACCAGCTTTGACAAAAGTTTTTGTGAGATCTGATTGTCGCTAAGGTTCCATATTTTAGATAGTCTTTTTGATTTTTTCCTAAGTAGACAATTGATTTAAATTGTAAATGGGTCATACAGGTAGTTAGTAGGTAGGTAGGTTTGCATGTTTCTTGTGAACATTGCGAACATTAGGCTATAAAGCCTCATTTTTGGTTGGACTCTTTATCAACATAAACAGTGTCTCCTCTTATATCATTTTATAAAAATACACATTTTAAATATGTATAAATTATTGAACACAGGAAAGACTGCTTTTGTTTTTAGACTATGACCCAATTATCTTATATAATCAAAAAAGATGCCCATAGTTAAGAGCCTTAATCTAATCTATGCTTTAACTTTTCTCATTTTCGTAACGGCAATTACCCATACATTATATATTAAAGCATAGATTAGATTAAGGCTCTTAACTATGGGCATCTTTTTTGATTTCAACCCATAACTTGTTGTATGTTACAGACTATGAGACTATAACATACAACAAGTATGTGTCAAGTAGATATTACAAGATTATTAGGTTTCAATACCAAACTTGGCAAAAAGGATAACTTAGTGGTGGTTTTACCACAACTGCATTTGAATTAAAAAAGCCAGTTTATAAAAAAAAAAAAAAAATCGGCACTATCATATTCCTTTGATGTGTTAAAATATACCTGATCTCTTCATGTCTTTGTCCTCCTACAGAGTTTTGCTGCATTTTTACCCCTTTCTTTTTACAACTTAATATGTTACTGTTAGTTTAGTGTTTAGGCCCCAGTGGATGCTCGGAGCGGAGCTTTCAGCGGGGTGTGCAAGCGTGCATTCGCTTTGTGCAGCATCTACTCAGGACATCAGTATGAGTTTCATTTGTTTAACATGCACGCCGCACGCCCCGCTCCTCCGCACGCCCGACTTGAGCGTCCACTCAGGCCGTAAGACCCCACTTACCCTTTCAACACCCATAGCACAGCAGATAGTCATGCCCATCATCAGAGCATTTAAAGGATTGAACATTATTTTGTCCTTTTGTTATGACTAGTGTGAAAGTGATGTAATGAGAAGAAATATAAACACTGAATGTTATACCTGTTTATGAAAACTTCAGTACATTGCTTTACCAAACTATGTGATGTTACTCATTCCTAACTTAAGGCATTTTAATATTGGATTTTAATTATATTACTTCAGTATTTCTTTGTTGACAAAGTAATTGATACTTATTTTATGATACCAGTGTTTTATTAAGAATTCTCTGGTTTTATAGTCATAGACTTTATGAAAAACACAAAATATGGAAAGTTTTCCTTGCATGCCACTTACATATTCAAGGTGTTCTTTTGTTGAAAATAGAAGCAGAACAATTAGTATAAGTAATTATAGATTTTTAACATTCACAAAAGTACCCAATTTGTAATAAAATACTTTGAAGAGAGCAATAAAATAATGAATTTTTAGTATAATTTTTTGATGCTAAGTTTTATTATTTAAAAATATACTACAACTTTATATGTTGATATTTAGTTTTGTTATCATTATTTGTAACATATGGTCAGAAAGCTAGCATAAGTTTCATTTCATTAAATAGTTTTATCATGTATTACATTAATTGTCTTGACTTGGAAATCAATAAAACAAGTTATGCCTTTATAGTATTTTTTTTACTTAATTACGATTCATATTTTCCTGTTTAAATTGAATAAGTTAGTTTGTTATATTGTTTCTCTGCGTTATTAAACAACTCCAAAATGTCCTTCGTTTGAAACAGGAAAAAGCGACTATTGCATAAAAGTAGTTAGTTACTACGGCAAAAGAGGCACATTTTTTGTTCCATTGTGTCTGCTTTTTAATAGATAAAAAGAGGGGTGTTATAAGTTTGACGTGTCTGTGTATCCGTGTACCACCACGTATCTGTGGCATCGTAGCTCCTAAACGAATGGACCAATTAGAATGCGGTTTTTTTATTCAAAAGCTGATGTGATTGAGATATTGAACTTTGAAATGAAAATATGGTTACTAGCTCGGATTCATATTAAGGGGCCCCGCGGACCGTCAGATATCGATTTTGAACCAAATAGTACTGGATTTAAAGAATTTCAAGATGGTGGCAACTTATTTACAATCCAAGCTCGGATTCATATTAAGAGGCCCTGCGGACCCTCAGATATCGATTTTGAACCAAATACTGCCCAGTATTAAAAAAAAAGCCCCTCGGAACCAATAACGATTTTGAAAACGAAAAGAAATTGCCGCCTTTTCTATACTTATATATTTATATTTAAAGATCTGACTGAGTGAAAGTCTTTATATAAAATAACAACATATACCTTGGTTGCGCGATCGCATCAGAAATGAGGCTATCCGCAGCAGAACCAAGGTAACCGATATAGCCCTCCGAATCGCTAAACTTAAGTAGCAGTGGGCGGGGCACATTGCACGTAGAACCGATGGCCGTTGGGGCGGAAAGGTTCTCGAGTGGCGACTACGTACCGGAAGGCGCGGCGTGGGTATAAAGGTCGCGGGAGTCCGCTGGATGCGGGTGGCGCAGGACCGGCCATTGTGGCACTCTTTGGGGGAGGCCTATGTCCAGCAGTGGACGTCTTTCGGCTGATATGATGATATACCTAGTTAAATAAGAAAAAAAAATCCGCTTAGTTCTACATCCATGTATGACTTCTTTGAACACGTAAAATGGTACTTTTTTGTTCTGTCTATTCATACACCTACACGATGGAAAATTTGGGTTAGTCCACCTAGTTATACTATTAGTTATACGATATAACAAAATTAACAAAAAAAATCCGAATAGTTATACTGAGCAGTATAACTAAACGGATCTGATTATTTTGGATTGGGCTCGTCCATTTAGTTATATTCGTAAATTCACAACCGCCTAATGAAATTTACTGGTTCAAAGTACTTTAAAGTAGTTTCAGAGAGACTCTAAGGCAGGTCGGTGTAGGTACGACGACGAGTGAAGCGAAGAGGAGTGTTAGGAAGAACCTCGACCCTACAGCGCGCGAGCCGAGCGAGCGAAGCGAGCGTGCCGCGGCAGCGGCCGGCGAAGCGCCAGAACCGAACATTTTTTTACTAATAGTTACATATATTATACTGTAATAAGGGGACCACATTCTCGACCTGGACTGCAGAACCATGTGCTCACGCAAGGGGGTGTGGCAATTTACAGAAAGGAGCATTCAAGAATGGTGGTGGTGCAGTCCAGGTACAAAACAAGCAAAGCAGGGCGGCGAGAATCATATGCCAAGCGTGAGTCAGCAATTTCCGAAAGAGAAATAAGATTAATTATCAATTAATTATTAAATCAATTGATAACTAATCGAACCAAAACGATTGGAAGGTGCACGGCTATAGTTTACAGTCTATTTTAATAAATTTAGAGGTTTTGTATATTTCTAAGTAATTAATTAATTCATCAAAATTATTAAGCAAGAAGGAAAATGCAAAAGCAAGGCCGGCGGAGTGCAGTTGTTTAGCGTGGTGCGTTAGCATAGTAGGCCAGTCCGTAGAGTATATCTTTGTTGCAAAAGGTGGTGTAGAAGATTTTGTTTTTTAATATTGTTTACATCGATACAACCGAGCAAATAACAACTTACATTCAAATACTATAATATACATACTGAGATAGACAGGCAACTCGACCAAATTGAGAAGGCATTTAATGCTTGCGTATACAGGCGCCATCTCTTCTGCGGTAGTTACAACTTTTCTTCGAATGTACAAAACATACAAAAAGTGCGTCGGTCGTAGGGATTGAACCCCGGATCATCGACTCCAAATACCACCGTCTTTACCCCTAGGCTACTGATGCCTTGTGACAATGCGGCGAATTTTGAAATACCTTGACAGCCTAGCCTAGCAATCGCTAGAGCTTCAGAGAGTTCGCCAGCTATCAAGAAGGTGGCACTGTTTTCCATAAGAAACTGGATTTGCATTAAGTTCTAAGTTCGCATAGCATGGTATGTGGTGTTCATCCTAGATAAGTATATATTGGGTTGTGAAAGATAGAAACATAGAATAACCATTCATAATACTCTTTGGAATAACCGACTTGAATAACCTGGATAGAAAAAATGGAAAACAACATCAATGAGATAATAGAAGAACATATTCCTGTAAGTCCATCTTATATTACTTACACGATTACCTCAACATGCCCACCATAAAGGACGAAATTATAAAGCACACGAGACGATATATCGAGCGCCTTGCAGGCCAGCCAAATCCTTTGGCTATAAGGTTACTAGATACGACACAAGTTGTGAAACGCCTAAAACGAAAACACATTGTGTAAGGCTGCATAGTGGTTGAGCGAGGCGATGGTCTCCTAAACCCAATCATACCAAAACACAGACCGAAACTGATAATAGTCGTTATCGACTGATGGCAGTTATAATATATTCAAAAAAAATAAATATATATATATATTTACTTGTAACCATTGTATTACTGCTGGCGCTGTTTGCGTTGCCATACAAATTGGTACTAAACGCAAACGCGTTCGAAAACGTATTGTATCGAAATAGTATTTTTCACAATCGTGTTATAATTGAGAGCTTTTTAGTCGAGTACCGTGTTAAGTAAGGTACGAGATTAAAAAGCTTGATTATAACACTATTGTAGCAATACTTTTTGTACGAGTTCATTAAAATTAATTTTCTACGAGTCAACTGAACTAATTAAACAAACTCGATACTGTTGAAACGAAGTGCAGCCTATCGCTCGTACGCTCGTTGATATCTTAAAAGACATCAACGAGCGTACGACATCAACGAGTAAACTCAATAATCAAAGCGATTCTATTGGTCCAATTCATTACAGTTCGGTAAAGCAGCCACGTGATTGGTCGAATTTATTTTAGTTCTATTTTAAATTTTTTTTCTGTTGTCTAGAGCGTATCGAAACAGTTAATTCGGTTGTTTTGGAAGTAACAGACTATTCAACGATGAAAAGAGTGACGTTGCAGTATTCTCTATGAAATCTTAATACCTACACATATTTTTTCTACTCCTGTACCGTTATCTGTCATTTATATAGGCTGTAGCTCAAATACAATGACACCACTAATAAGTCGTCGAAACACTATGCTCTATGGCCCAAAAACGAACTGTTTAGCGTACTTTTTTGGTTCATACATTTTTCATAAAAGCACTGTTTAACTTTTTTATAAATCGGCCGCTATATTGCAGTGGTGCCAACTTCATAAACAAATATTTCAAAATAAAAGTATTTATTTACGATTTAATATTTGTATATTATAAATTATTTACTACATTAACAATAAATCATCATCTATTGTGTGTTAAATTACATGTTTTATAAATTCTTGGAATTATTTATAAAAGTAAACAGTTCGAATTCGGTCCGGGTCCGGATTCGGTTTGGTTTGGATGGCAAGTGCAAACAAATTAAAAACAAAACAAACCATAAGCAAGAGCTGTCACATTTCCGATTTCCCTCCAAAATACAGTTCAAAATGAAAAGATGAAAGATGATAAACTATTAGTCCTAAACTATTAAGATTTTATTCGTGTTTGTGAAGACAAAAGTGTACGTTCCTTTTAACATGGTCGAAGAAATTAATAACTGCACTCCTGAAGAAATTGTGTGAGTAGCAAAAGTACGAATAGAAAACTTGCTGCCTGAAAAGTGTAACTATTCTGTAGTCTGTTATTTATTTAAAATTTGTCGTAGAAAAAGTATTGTATGCAACGGTGTATAACTAGTCTAAAAACGCTCGTGGCGTCTTTAATTGCGATGCTCGCCAAGGCTCGCATCGCAACCCACGCCACTCGCGTTTTAAGACCTTTCTTATACAACAGTTGCATAAAATACTATTAATCGTCGAGTACAATAAAACTTATACTAGAGCCTCTGAATCGGGCCTTAATGTGAAAGTATTTGTTTCATGAGCGTTAAAATGAAAGAGTATCTTTCCAAAGTAGATATCACGTTAGTTTTTATTCGCAGAGTCTTTCAATACAACATCCATACATCAATTTAATACGCTTATGTATAAAATCTACTTAGGATGAGACCATAGCATGCTTGAGAACTTATTTCTACTGCTACTGTTTTTCGATAAATAATATGCAAAAATGGAATGGTAAAAATATTGCCAGAAAGGATAGCTTGTAGAAATGATGTTCTCACACATATTTGATGTGGCCTTTTTCAGAAGTCTGTATATATGCAAGTGTCACAAACTAATCTATCTTGATTCTTGACACTTCTTCATTCTAAACCTGATCAGGGGCAAGTATAGTGCGAACTCTTTTACTAGACCGGATCTTAAGACCCATCGGTCACCAACAAACGCACAATAGCCATGTGCCACACACAATACACGAATAGCACCTCTATTGTATTAAATACAAAGTGGTCAACATTGCTGTAGTAGTATATTTTAATGTGGAATCCTTTCCTTAGACATAAAAGCCGCTTTTTGGTTGAAAGAGTGTTGATGTTTACTACGTTAATTTTACAGTAACAATTAGCGCTTACACAACAATATAAGACAATCGCTTTTTTTACTAGGCACAAAGAGTAGTGAATTCGGTCGAGAAAGAATCCGCACTATACCTAACAGCTCGGAGGACCTAAACATACGCATTTCGACACCATTAGGGACCCACAACACCGTCTTCCAGGCAGAGTGTATGGGCATAAAAATGGCTGCTCACGCAATCGCCTCCAGGGAGGTAAGGGTCCCATCCGCATACTTTCCAACAGTCGATCCGTACTGCAAGCCCTACAAGGTCACGCAACAACTTCTGGGCTGATAGACGAGTGCCACAAGGTCCTATCAGAGGTATGTAATAACAGCGACATAACCCTGCAATGGATCAAAGGGCACAGCAATTCACGCGGCAACGATGCAGCGGATGCACTGGCTAGAGAGGGTTCAGAGTCAAGAGCTGTAGGGCGGAACCCACAATTCCTCTACCCTCTGCACGGCTGCGGAGCACACTGCGACTAAACACCAAGGTAGAACACCAAAAACATTGGAACACCCTAGGAACCTACAAGCAAACCAGGGAAGCCCTCCCGACAATCAACCCCGGATTGTCAAGGAAGCTAAAGCAGCTAAAGAGGCCGACACTCCGTCTTCTGACAGGAGCCATAATTGGTCATGCACTACTAAACAAACACCTTTTTACTTTAGGTGTTACAGACAGTCCTCTCTGCAGAGCCTGAATGGAAGAGGACGAGACAGCCGCCCACGTCATCCTGACATGTCCTGGAGTGGCGGACTACAGGGCAAAGTACCTCAGAACACCGGGGTCACTACCGGAGGCCGTCGGCAACATAAAGGGTCTGTTGGGTTTCCTGGTGGAACTGGGTTGGCACGAATAACAGTGCCAAAACCCCTACGCAAAATAGGCGCATTTATGACGTTGAGTTGCGGAAACCCAGCCCGCGTACAACCTATACTATCAGCCTGTATGTGGCTGCCCTTAGTCTGTGTTCAAAAAGCCAAGGTATACAGTTGTCGCACACGTACTACGACACCGTAACGACAGCGCCTCGCATAATGCCGGGGCCTCACTGGTAGAGCGATTAGCGACGCGACGGCGATCTTCATACATCCAGTCGCCCAAATAGGGTATTTGACAGCAGTGAAAATAAATTGCTTTTTCATTAGCAACAGATAAAAATTACGAAAATACTCGGAGAGTATCAATCTTTCATTTATGTTTGCTATTTTAAGATTTTTAAATTCATAAATACTAATAATAAGGACGTTGATTTATTGTGACGTCACAAGCAACTAATCCCTACATTCCATACTAACGGAGCGTTTTAGACGTTTCATAAAAAGAAGCTGATTTGACTTTTGTCAAATACCGTATTACCGACAGCGAACAGATTTAAACAGATTATATCGCGTGGATTATATCTCGAAACGTCGGGATAAAAGAACTCAAATATACGCGAAATATAAGAGATCGCAACAAGAACTACTATTGAGTTTAATGATATCATGTTATGTAGGTACTGGCTATTAATCTGATGGATGACCTTTGATTAGTAGTATTATTGAGTATTTTATCCCGACGTTTCGAAATATAATCCACGCAGTATAATCTGTTAAAATTTGGTTTATTTAAATGAGTAATAATCACGAAAACCTCATAAGATATTATTATAATTCCTATTTCAATTTTTACCAAAAAGTTGGATCTATAGGTTATTTTTTAAAGTAAAAAGTAAAAAAAAAAAAAAAATTTATATTTATCTCGACGATATCGCTCTTTAGCGATAAGACCGCCTGTTGTTTACCTCTACTTTAAATCTTATTTAATATGGTGTGTTATATAATGTATCGATATAATGTGAATATGGGAAGTCAATAAATTAGAAGTCCCTATGACAGCTCGAAAGTGCTACGAGAATTCCGACCTCTGCAGTAATGAAAAAGCAATGTATTTTCACTGTTGTCAAATACCCTATTTGGGCGACTGGATGTATGAAGATCGCCGTCGCGTCGCTAATCGGTCTACCAGTGAGGCCCCGGCCTTATGCGAGGCGCTGTCGTTAGAGCTTGTTCCCACTATGTCGAATGTCAGGCCGGCTAGCATGGATGAGCTCTTATCACGCAATAGACGACAAGTCACGTGACAATCACATGATTTGTCTACTTTTTCACTCAAATTACCGATTCAGAACATGCTGGCACGTGTTAAAATGGAGTTATCCAACTTTGACAGCGATAAATGTCAAATGATAGCCGTTACCGTTTTGTAGAACATTGTCACTGGTTAATGTGACAGATAATCGAAATTTGACGTTTCAACTTGGTTTATTTTATTATTTTATCTAAGTGCTTCGGAGATGACGATAAGCTATGTAAAAAACTTGGTTTTGCACTAAAATTACGAGTAAAATACTCGATAATAATGATACTGTGATATGGTAATTTTATCCCTATAATCAAACATTGATTTGTTTGTTGAATTCACACCTATTATTGAAAAAGTTCTCGTGAAATTTCATCAAGGAGAGTCTTCAACAAACGCTGTGGGCTCGTGGAGTTCCTAAACCAGAGATTTCGCTGCATATCATTAGTACGCAAAGAGGTGATAATCTTATCGAACCGGTACTTAAGGTAAGTAATGCTATTTGGATGAATTGATAAGTTGTATGGACCGCCAGCCAGTGATTATTTTATTAAACCTCCATCTTTGGGGGAGGCCTACCTATGTCCAGCAGTGGACGTCTTTCGGCTGATATCGATACCCTAGTTCACAATCGTACTAATTACGGGGAAAAAAGTGGTGTAATTAGGATGATAGTGCACAAATCATAAAGTTACAATTTCAGTGACAAATAAAATGTAATTAGTACGACTGTGAACTAGGGTATCGATATGATGATGATGAGGACTTAGTTACCAACTGCAATCAACATGTTCGTCCGCAAGGAACTCATTTATATCGGTTCTCAAAAACTTTCACCTCTTAGAGAATGATTTCTGAGATAAAAACTATTCTGTCCTTCCCCAGGATTCAAACCATCTCTATACCAAATTTCATCTAAATCAGTTCAGCAGTTAAAGCGTGAACAGGTAACAGACAGACAGGCACACTTTCCCATATATAATATTTGTAAGTATGGATATTCAAGATATTGTGATCATCAATATACTATGTATATTGATTAGTAACTGCAATTTGTCACAATATAAAACAAAATCCCTTCCCGCTGTCTGTCTGACTGTCCCTATGTATGCTTAGATCTTTAAAACTACGCAACAGATTTTGATGCGGTTTTTTTTAATAGATAGATTGATTCAAGAGGAAGGTTTATATGTGTAATACATGTCACGATAATGTACTGGCAAAGAGAGAAGTAAGTATGTATGAGTAGTTCTGGAGATTGCCCATTAAAAACAACATTACAAAGCCACAATCTTACAGACTTCAGCTCTTTATAATAATAGCATAGAAGTATATAGACTAGGATTAACATGCGTAATTGTATTTCATATATTACTGATACCTGTATTTTATCTTCTTTTCAGATCTATTACCAAAGAAAGAAAAGAAGATTACATTCGCTGGTACTCGAAACATCATAACTGTTCAAAAATCAAATTACCTACATAAATATATGAATAAGCTATTGTTTCGTTTGAATTGATTGATACCTTTACTTTGCCACCTATATACAGGGAGTGTTTGAATTTTTAGATCTATTACCAACGAAAGAAAAGAAAATTACACCCGATGGTATTCAAAACATAATAAATGTTCAAAAATCAAATTACCTACAGTAAATACACCTATGAATAAGCTATTGTTTCATTTGAGTTGATTGATACCTTTACTTGTTATCTGCCACCTATATACAGGGAGTGTTTGAAAGGTGAGGTTTTAGAACTCTTCCGTGTGGGCGATTTTACTTCCACTTAGCTGCTTTTCATATGTCAAGCAAAAATGTAGTCAGGGTGATTCATACTAACGCGCCCTACCATCTTAACCTTAAAACAGCTTGTGTGATTTTTAAGATATTCTCAAGAATTTGTAACATATACTTAAAAATAGGGACTACAGTACTGAATTATTCAAGAAAAGACATTTTTAAAGAATCGGCAACGTAAGTTGGCAGCTTCCATAGGCTACGATGACCACTTACCATCAAGCGGGTCGTACACTTCTTTGCCTACGATGTGGTATAAAAAAATACACAATATAATAAAAACATTGAATTTATTACTTTAATTTATTAATTTGAGTCTATTGTGCAAAACATACAGACTTATCCATTTTAAGTCCAACCTTTGAGTAGATTTGCGTTTTTGCTGTTTGTCTTAAAATTTAGGTCCCATTTACACCATTCTGAAACAAAAGTATTGTTAAGTAGGCACATCTTTAGTCATAATAATAGACATTGACTTTTGTGATGGTGAGTAAGGTCGCCAGACCTCCCAAAGGTGTAATAGATAAGAGTAAGAGATTTGCCTCCAACTATTAACACAAAATCCTCAATTATCTTTACTGATTAGGTGCGTCGACACCAAACGCACGCTTACCCGAGCGGCTCGCCCGAGCCCTCCGCACGCTCACCCGAGCCGCTCAGGCGAGCGTGCGGAGGGCTCGGGCGAGCCGCTCGGGTGAGCGTGCGTTCAGTGTGGACGCACACCGCGAAAATAATTTTCACGTTGTTCATTTGAAAACGATAAATAAATAAATAAGCATGGCGCCGCGGCCCCTTTGATTTCGCCCAATAAAGCCGACAACGCTCGGGTGAGCGTGCGGCCACACAAAACAACCGTCCACACCGGCTCGGCTCAGGCGCGCCGATGCTCGCCGATCACCGTCCACACTTAGCGCGCACGCTAGGGCGAGCCGCGCTCGGGTGAGCGTGCGTTTGGTGTGGACGCACCTATTAAATCTTTGATTGGCAACACACTAGTATAGTAGTCCTTTGAAGTTGCTAGTAACCCAAGAAGTGTTTGCTTATCACCAGGCACAGGCAGGCCATATTCATGCTGTCAAATAAAATTGGATGGGAATCATTGATTCATATTTCAGTAGTCTAGAAACAGATAAGAAATAAACTACAGTATAGCGCAGTATAAATAAATAAATAAAATAAATAAATATTATGGGACAATCTTACACAAATCAACCTAGGCCCACGGTAAGCTCAGTAAGGCTTGTGTTGTGGGTACTAGGCGATGATATATATAATAGATAAATACATATAGATACTTATATACATATATAACATCCATAACTCAGGAACAAATATTCGTGATAAACACACAAATAAATGCCCTGACCGGGATTCGAACCCGGGACCTCCAGCTTCGTAGGCAGAGTCACTACCCACTGGGCTACGGAGGCCGTTAATATATTTATAATGATGAAATAAATTTTAGTTTTATTTCAGTAAACCAAAGTTGACTGTTATTTTCATGTTACCTATTCCAACATCATTCAAATCACAAAGTTGTAAGTTGTTCATGTTAAGTATTTTTTTACATTTAGTACCTACCGGTAAATTATGTTATGATATTAAGCAAAAATATTTTACATCGACACTATAGTAGACAAATATTTCTCTATATATATATTATTATAGACTAACATAGGATTATGGATGAATAATGATGAAAATAATCGTTTGAGATACATACAAGCAAGCGGTCAACTAAGTACCATTCAATTTATTGATTAACAGCGGGGAGAAATATTGACAGACCACCAAAAATAATTTATTTCCATTTGATGCAAAGGAATGTTGTTATGTTTCACATTTTATTATTTATTATGGCAAAGTAGGTGTGATATCTAAATGTAAATTATCAAGTTGTATATACATACTTTAGAACATAAAGTAAATAATATTTTGGTTAAAAGAAACACAAAGATAGTTTACTAGACAGGAATACTACATTTGTCTTTCTCGGGTAGATCCTTGGTCTGAAAAAATATTTTAGTAGTTAGTATTTGCTTGGGCAAATAAGTAAAATCACTGTAATTGTAATTAGACAATATGTATCACAACTTACCGACACATTTAAAACACGTGAACTGCCATCGAGCTTATAATCTTTTTGTTCTTTATTTACGTGCTTTTCTGTATGTTTTTCCATCTAACTCAAAGGTAATACCCATAAAACATGATAATGCTTTCGTGTTTTCATTACATTTATCATCATATTTATTAGCACTTTCTTTGAAGTGTGCTGTAGCACTGAGCCTCAGTTATCTTCTATGTTTTCAATAAATACATAATAATTAATGTCTATCATAGTCTTGAAGTCTGTAAAAAGAAGAAACAGCTGAAAACAAGGTAAAAATGTGTTTGTAAGTTAATAGTAAACAAAAAACACACTAACCTGTCAATTAACTGACTTTCGGCTCGCTTAATTTAGCCCAACTCTTTTCTTAGATCCGCTTTTTAAGCACTGCCATTAATTGATCCATAACTCTTATTTGCCATAATTAATTGCTGGTATAGCAAAACATTCACAACGTAAGCGTTGACAAACATATTTTGTAATTTGTGCCTATTGGAGACATGACGCGTCACTAGCGCCTCTGGCGGATATTCACTAGCGGTATATTAACGTACCGATTGTGTTAATTTTACCGAAAATGCAAAGATGGTTTTATCTACAATAATATTTAACGCTATCACCAATCATACGATAGCGGACAATTTGTCCAAATTCGTCGAACGTCAAAAACTTGAGCCATAAAGCCCTTTTTATACTTTTTTTGGTAATATTGGGTGACTGATTGCTAATGAATAGGATGGTATACTATAATGCCATCAAATTGAGAGGTAATAGAAATTCAATACCTTAACACATACTTGACTTAACTCTTTAAAATATTTGGGTTAACATTGTATTGTGTATCTGTATCTGTCCCAAAGCAAAATAAACCGAACATCGTTTATAATATAGTAAAAAAAGTGTATAATTTATTAATTTGGTTAGTTAGTTACATACTTATAGTAATCCTTAGTGAGTAATTTAGTTGTGCTAATGTTATCATGGAGTTTTACTAAACGTAAAGGTTACAAATTGCCAAGACAAAAAATGTTAGTTCAGTGCCGGCTACCGATTTAAAATTGAAATAAATTGTGTGAATGCTGGATTTCGACGTAATTTGAAAGCATGTGAGTATTGTTTGGCATTATTTAGTACCTTAAGTTATGTGTAAGTGCATCAAAACGTAACCTATTTGTTACTTTAGTACTAACTTTTGTACGAAGTTTAAGAGAATAAAAGTGTATTTTGCTTGCGTTCTGTGTGCTTAAAGTGCAGTTAGTAAGCATTCAGTTCAATTCTGAGGCATATATCCTTGGGGGAGGCCTATGTTCAGCAGTTGACGTCTTTTGGCTGATATGATGAGAAATATGTTTAGGACGTGATACTTTCGGATAACAATTTTTCTCAAATTGTTCTAGTTTATACAAGTTTATTCAAAGAAAGGGTGAATTTCGCGCAAATGGAAAGCCAGCCAATTTATGAAAGTTTGTTACATAAGTTTCTTAAAATATCGAGCCGTTAGCCTGCGCATGTCAAGTAACGTTTTGTATGGAAATCGAACCACCTTAATTGCAATCACAAACTGTCAAGCAAAGTATTGCAGGACTATATAGCTTTTATGAATGATGTTCTAGAACCAAGGAGCCGCATTCCGGTCCACTTCGAGTCACTCCTGGGGTCTTCGTGCTCCTCCGACCCGCCGCCCCTGCGCCCGCCTCCCCCGCGCTCCGCCGCCGCCGCCATCGCACCGTGCAAGCAGGCGTCGCCCGAGCCGCCGCGAGCCGGTATCCCCGCTGCCTTCGTCGGCGTCTGCGCCCGCGCCGGCCGCCCGCGCCGGACCGCCATGTACACGGACCGGGTGGGCGCCGGCCTTGCAATACGTGGGCAGCTAGTACCTTAATGTATATCATTCTTCTGTACGTGCTGTGTTTGTCACCTAATTCCTAAACGGCTGGACTTATAAATGTAACTTGACAAATAAATGTAATAATAATAATTAATTCGTTGACTACATGCTGCAGTGTACCTAAACTAAGACATACTTATAAGACATATTTAAGATCTATAAATTGACATGTAAAACTACGTTTTATAAAGGAACTAGCGAACCGCCCCGGCTTCGCACGGGTTTATATAAGCTTATATTTATGTATAATACATGCATGTATTATACATATAAACCTTTCTCTTGAACCACTCTATCTATTTAAAAAAACCGCATCAAAATCCGTTGCGTAGTTTTAAAGATCTAAGCATACATAGGGACAGACAGACAGACAGCGGGTAGAAACTTTGTTTTATACTATGTAGTGATAAATGAAATGAAATGAAATGAAACTGATTTGAATGAAATTTTGTGGGTATATAGACCAATAATTTCGAGTTGTCAATTTTCAATTTGTGATTTTACAAATCGTTTCACAAAACAGCTCTTTTCCTCCGGCCACTTAGAAATGAAGGATTGCCATACAGTCAAGGGCAAAAACATGTAGCCTTGCAATGTTTTGAAAATATGTATACACGACATAAATGTTAAGTTAATAAAGTAGTGTAGGTATACATATTTTTGAAACTGTACGGCTAAATATTTTGCCTCATGTATGTACCTATATTTATGAATTTTATGGTTTGTCTAAATTTGAGTGATTGAGTTGATTGATGAGGACATAATATTGCACCTGCTGCTTATATAAGTACTTATCTTTCACACAACGCACAGTGTGACAAGAGCCACCATTTTTGTCGATGTTCTGTTGACGATGAAATCCTGCAGATTTTGTGATGTGTCCGTCGAAATCGAGGCTTTCCTCAACTTTGTAAGTTATTTCAAGATAGTGGTATTTAAGCTTCTGTGTTTCAATTTTGAATTTAACAATAGGTTTTAGCTCCTCAATGGGGAATGGATGAAAATTTTAGAAATGCCTGATTTTTTTTTTGTTTTAGGAATAACCTTCCTTAACACCAGAAAAAAATTGCGGACTTTTCAGGTGCGTAATTATTTTTGAAAAATATAAACAGTTTCCTCACTTACGTTTTGGGTTTAGGACGGCGAATGACACATTTTCCTTAATTAGTCTCATATTACAAAAAATATCTTGAAAATCCGTGGTAAACTGACACTGGCAATGATATTGACAGCTGCAGCTGCTATATTTGTCATTGCCAGGGTCAGATATTCAAAATATTTTTTTGTAATATGAAACGAATCAAGGAAAGTTTCTCATTCGCCGTCCTAAACCCAAAACGTAAGTGAGGAAACTGTCTATATTTTCCAAAAATAATTGACGCACCTGAAAATACTGCATTTTTTTTCTGGTGTTAAGGAAGATTATTCCTAACACCAAAAAAAAATCAGGACTTCTAAAATTTTCATCCATTCCCCATTGTAGGAATTTACAGAATCAAGAGTTATTTCAGCATTAACTAGTATCATCATAACTGGTAATCGAAGAGCTGGCGGTTTTCTCGTGCAACGCATCAGCATTGCAGTTCAGTGAGGAAATACCGCCAGCATACTCGGTTCAATACCTAAGAGGGCCTTTTTAGGGTTCCGTAGCCAAAATGGCAAAAACGGAACCCTTATAGTTTCGTCATGTCTGTCCGTATGTCATAGGCATTTTACTCGAAGACTATAAGGTGTATTTGAATAAAATTTACAGGATAGGTGAATTTTTTTAGCCGCTACATAATTTTATAATGAAATGACTAAAAAAATATTATTTTAGGGGTGCACTCCATACATGTAACTGCAAGTCAAAATAAAGAAAAACATCGTATGTCTACGTGTGGCCCATCAATCGATAGGTCTTTTAAAATAAATATAAGGTTTCTCAGCAAGTTTTTCGATTAAGTAAAAATAGTCGGAGATAATCGCCCCGAAAGTCACCAAAATTTTCAGGATTTGTATCTGCCAAAAGTTATCCCGAGGTATTTCGTGTAACTATTTTTGAAAGTACCCCGTGCTTTGAACCTCTACTGACTGGCGTAGGCGATTATCTCCGATCATTTTCACTTAATCGAAGAACTTGTTGAGAAACCTTAATCTTATATTGATTTTAAAAGGCCTATCGATTGATGTGCCACACGTGAACTTACAATGTTTTTCTTTTTTTAGACTTCCGGTTACATGTATGGGGTACACCACTAAAATAATATTTTTTTAGTAATTTCATTACATAACTATGTAGCGGCTAACACAATACGCCTACCCTCCAAACTTTATACAAATACACCATATACTTTTCGAATAAAATGCCTGTGACATACGGACAGATGGATAGACGGGCAGACATGATGTAACTATAGGGTTCCGTTTTTGCCATTTTGGCTACGGAACCCTAAAAAGGCCTTCGCATTGTACCGAGTATGGTGGCAGTATTTCCTCGTTGAACTGCAATGTTGATGCGTTGCACAAGAAAACCGCCAGCTCTTCGATTATCAGTTATGTATGATGTTACTAATGCCAGGGTGTCCACTTTCTGGAAAGTCAGGGAAAATTCAGGGAAGCTCATGGTGGTCAGGGAAAGTCAGTTTTTTTTATAAGTTTCACGTCAAAATAACGACCCATACAGACAGAGTGTATTATTCAAACGGGGCAATGAGATACGGAAATTTGATCTTAGGAACACGAAAAAAATAAAATTGCTTGGTTTTTTTTTGAAGGTGCATGCAATATTTTATTTTACATTTTCGTCATATTATGCGGGTTGCTTTGTTCGTCACATTTTTTTTCTATAGAAGTATACTTTGTGTTGTGAAAAATTAATTCCTGATGCCTGTTCTAGTCGATAACTATATTTACCGCACAAGCCCCAGGTTTAAAAGTTTATCAAGGAGGTCATATCGCAGGCGACGCCTACTTTTTCCACATTCACACCCATCTTCCCAGGTTGATGGGGTGAATCCGAATTGTTACAACATGCAAAAATCTCTCCACCAATTTGATACTTTTATTTAATCTGAAGCTTACAAATTTTGATGCAATAAACACTAGAACGAGAGGCTTTAAAAAATACAATTGTTTCCGCCCTTCAACTATTTTTCTTCAAGATTTTCAGATAAATAGTTTATGACAAAAATTTTAATAATTTTATCATCTTTAAACATGAAACTATACTTTGTCATATAATAGAAATAACAAATTAGTCAAGTGCTAACAATGTCAAAGCACGAGTAGGTGTACTAGCTTCAGACGAATTATGCGTCCGACAGCCTTGCAAACGTCTAAAAGGCTGCGGTGACACAGCATCAGGCAGGCCGTGCGCTTGTTTGTCACCATCGTAGTGAAATTTATAAATAAAAAGTTTTCCTTGCGCTTCATAGCTATAAAGAGTTTGGAGTGTGACAGGCGTACTTTGAAATGGCGTTAAAGGAAATTCGAAAGAATGGTCAGGGAAAGTCAGGGAAAAGTCAGGGAAATATTTTCAGGGTTTGCAGTGGACACCCTGGTTACTAATGCTGAAATAACTCTTGATTCTGTAAATTCCTACAATTTGAGGAGGTTTTAACCTATGGTTAAAATAAAAATTTAAACGCAGAAGTAAATAAATAAATAATAAAGTTAAGCCTCGTTTTCGACCATGGTTTTCTACTATGTCGCTGTACCGAATTGTTATGTATTGGTACTCATTAGACGTATAATTTTATGTTCTTTAATTTCATAGTGAGTAACTTTTCGTTACGATGCACCGTATAGCAGCTACGAGTGAGAAACCAAAAAAAAACCCAAAATTTCGAGGATTTGTGGCTGCCAAAAGTTGTCCCAAGATATTTCGTGTAACCATTTTTAGGGTTCCGTACCTAAAGGGTAAAACGGGACCCTATTACTAAGACTCCGCTGTCCGTCTGTCTGTCTGTCTATCCGTCTGTCACCAGACTGTATCTCATGAACCGTGATAGTTAGACAGTTGAAATTTTCACACATGATGTATTTCTGTTGCCGCTATAACAACAAATACTAAAAAACAGAATAAAGTAAATATTTAAGAGGGCTTCCATACCAACACACGCGATTTTGTTGTCGTTTTTATAGATAATGGTACGGAACTACACGAAATACCTCGGGACAACTTTTGGCAGCTACAAATCCTGAAAATTTTGTGACTTTCGGGGCTACAATTGAGGAGCTAAAATCTATAGTTAAATTCAAAATTGAAACGCAGAAGCTTAAACACCACTATCTTGAAATAACATACAAAGTTGAGGAAAGCCTCGTTTTCGACCATGGTTTTTAGGGTTCCGTACTCAAAGAGTAAAACAGGACCCTATTACTAAGACTCCGCTGTCCGTCTGTCTGTCTGTCTGTATGTCTGTCCGTCTGTCACCAGGCTGTATCTCATGAACCGTGACAGTTAGACAGTTAAAATTTTCACAGATGATGTATTTCTGTTGCCGCAATAACAGAATAAATTTATATTTTTTTTTTATTTTAATTTTTTCATTTACATTCTTATACAAATCAACCTAGTCCCAAACTAAGCAAAGCTTGTACTATGGGTACTAGAAGACGATAAACATACTTACATAGGTAAATAATTACTTAAATTATACATAGAAAACATCCATGACTCAGGAACAAATATTAGTGCTCATCACACAAATAAATGCCCTTAGCGGGATTCGCCAACTAGGCTACAGGAGGCTCCCATACAAAAAACGAGATGTTTTCCCGTTTTTATAGATAATGGTACGGAACCCTTCGCACTTGGCCGGTTTTTTTATCATGTCGCTGAACCGAATTGTTATGTATTTATTGGTACTCATTAAACGCATAATTTCATGTTCTTTATTTCCTAGTGAGTAACTTTTCGCTAGGATGCACCGTATAGAAGCTACGAGTGAGAAACCAAAAAAGGTCCCAAGATTTCGAGGATTTGTGGCTGCCAAAAGTTGTTTCAAGATATCTCGTATAACCATTTGTATACCATGTAATATTAAACCGTGTAATATTAGAAAAAAAACTTCTACACCACCTTTTGCAACGTACCCCCTTGCTTTGAACCCCTACGCACTGGCCTAAATCCATAGCCATTTTTAGGGTTCCGTAGCCAAAATGGCAAAAACGGAACCCTTATAGTTTCTTCATGTCCGTATGTCAAAGGCATTTTACTATAAGGTGTATTTGAATAGAATTTAGAGGATAGGTGTATTTTGTTAGCTGCTACATGGTTCTGTAATAAAATGACAACAAAAAACATTTTTTAGGGGTGTACTTCATACATGTAAGTCATGTAACTTAAAACTAAAATATCATTGAAAGTCCACGTGCGGCACATCAATCGATAGGCCAATCAAAATAAGTATAAAGTTTCTCACCATTTTTTAAATTAAGTGAATATAGTCGGAGATAATCGCCCCGAAAGTCACAAAATATTCACACGCACTTGGCCGGTTTTTGACGTTTTCATTTGCATTATATATAACCACTAAAACTCGTTTTTTGACCATTAGTAAGGCAGTTTCACGTGATAATGTGAACACGCTGGACAAAAGCACCAAATTTTTTTTCAGGTACTAGTTAGGTAAATAGCTTTAAGTTTTTGATAGGAACCAATTCCTCCGTCGGCTATCCTTTTTTATGGGGGTTATTTTGAATTATAGGTACCTATATTATTAATATCTAGGGTTCTTAATCACTTAGAATCACAAACTTGGTGTCTAAATACTAAAAAACATATTTGGGGTCAGGGAATTCAACTAGAATTTTTTAGGGTCGAGCTCCCAAAGGATACCATACGGAACCCATTACCAAGCCTCCGCTGTGGGTCCGTCTGTGGAACAATGTATGAACTTATAAAAAGTGTTGATTTGATCATGTGCATTTGTAGAAGCTGTATGTACACTATATTAAATACAATTTAAACACGGTTACATCCGTATAATCAAAAACAAAATTAATCAAACACATTATAAATTATCATCAACTTGTATAACTGCTACGATCAGAAAGAATGACTATGACTTCTCTGCTGATGTAATATACCATGGAACTACTGAGCAAGTGTTGCAAAATGTGCAGGATAAAATCATTAATAAAAAAAATACTGTTTAATCTTAATGTGCGGAGGCAGCGATTATAATGTCACGCCACTAAATACTACAGTATTAAGGTTTATAGAAGATACTGTAACAAAATTTCGATAAAGAGAAGCATATTATTCAATGTATGTTTTTTTAACGGACATATGCATTTAATTAATAATTCTTCCATAATTATCTTTTTTATAATGTTGACTAGGTACGTAATGTTAGTTTTAGGACCTACGAACTTAAATTATATATTTTTTGTACAAATTTTGTCTACCTACCTAATGTTAATCATTTGTAAAACATGCTGCATGTAGAAGCATATTACAAAAGATACAACCGTATTTGTATGCCGCAAGGAACCACATAATGATACTGAACAAAAATGTAATACCTAATAACCACCTATGTTGGACAAATAAGTCTTTCAAATTTGAAAAGTCATAGTGTATATGCAACGCAACTGGGAAAAAAATCGTGTTTTTAATTATCTGGCCAAGACTAATACATAGGTATTTATTGCGTTTGCCCGCTTCTCCTGAGCTAACCGCAGCAGCCGCCCGTCTTGCGGGTGGCGCACTTGTGCTGGAGGGTCATCCTCCCTCTCTCTCTCCGCTCCCTCTGCTTCCAGCGTATCGAAAGTTGGGAGCGACCTGCAAAAGAAAAGTGTGTCTCAATTAGAAACCTCAAATCCGTAATGTGTGACTTTTATTGAACAATTTTCGGTAATATTCAAGCGCAGGTATCTATAGAACCGCAGCGTTTACCGCATAAAACAACCGCGCGCTTTATAGAACAAAGTTTTTATTTATGTACGTTATAGGGCGCACCAAATATGTGCTTTGCCAATTTGCCATCCACAACCGTCTGCCCGGAGAATTAAGGACGATGTATGGTAACTTGTTCAAATCTAAGTAAAATAATAATGTGACATCCCTTTGTACTGTATTCTATGCAAATAAATATATTCGATTTGATTGATTTGATTTTGTCTTATTGACCATTATATTCGAGAAACAATACACCTAAGTTACCTTTATATGGACTGGCAACTCATCGGCGTGACGAGGCCGGAGGCCCTCGCCCAATTCATCACATCTACTTACGCACTCTATATATGTGATGGATTTTTTTTGCTGTTTTCGGCAGCAGCAACTGACAAGACAAAAAAATAAAATCGTGAAATATCTACAAATAAAAAAGAAACCGGCCAAGTGCGAGTCGGACTCGCGCACGAAGGGTTAATAATCAATAAAAATATTTATTTTATTTTGTTTTTAGTATTTGTTATTATAGCGGCAACAAAAATACATAATCTGTGAAAATTTCAACTCTCTAGCTATCACGGTTCTTGAGATACAGCCTGAGGACAGACAGACGGGCGGACGGACGGACAGCGAAGTCTTAGTAATAGGGTCCCGTTTTACTCTTTGAGTACGGAACCCTAAATACGATGCCCTCTGTAACCTAATTGGCTGTGACCCTGCCTACGAAGCCGGAAGTCCCGGGTTCGAATCCCGGTAAGGGCATTTATGTGTGTGATGAGCACGAATATTTCTTCCTGAGTCATGGATGTTTTCTATGTATTTATAAGTATTTATTTATCTACATAAGTACGTATATCGTCGTCTAGTACCCATTGTAAACGCTTTGCTTAGTTTGGGACTAGGTAGGTCGATTTGTGTAAGATTGTCGCCAAATATTTATTATTTTATTTAATGTTTCCTATAAATATGTTTTAGCAAGTGATTGTATGTTATTCTCGTATAAAAAAATATACTTACTTGAAACAGTGCGGAAATTGAGGTTTTTTTGTTGCACAAAATAGCTTATCGTCACCTCGGAAGCACTTAGATAAAGTAAACTAAGTTGAGACGTCAAATTACGATAATCTATCACATTAACCAGCCACCATGTTATACAAAACGGTAACGGCTATCATTTGTCATGTATCCCTGTCAACGTTGGATAACTCCATTTTGAATCGGTAATTTGATTGTTTTTTTTTTTCCTGCTTTTATTGCCTGCGTGTCTGTATTTAAGTCCCCTAATATTTATTTATTTGTTTACTGGCTTCTGCCCGCGACTCCGTCCGCGTAGAAATCGTTTATGTCGTAGCTATTTCCAGGATAAGAACTATCATATGTCCCCCCCGGGGCTCAAACTATCTTTATGCCAAATTTCATCTAAATCGGTTAAGTGCGAAGAGGTTACAGACAGACAGACACTCTCGCATTTATAATATTAATATGCGCCCGCAAATAAAGGAATGCAGAATGTCACTAACCGTATATTTTAAAAAGTAGCTTAAGTGTGTTAAACTCAAGGCATTCAAAATCGTTTTAATTTGGTGTCATAATAAATAAAACATCCTATTTGTGTGCAAGCATTCATCCAATATTACCAACAAATTTATAAAAGGCATAGAGGCTAGAGTTTTTGAAGCACGACAACTTTTGACACTTGTTGTGCAATAAGTGACAAGCTGTCAAATAATCGACGGGGCATTTGTAAACCATGTTTGCATGCTTGGTTAACGTATCACGAACGATACGGAATCATATCCACAATCACGTGACAAGTGATAGCGTCTATGCTAGGCCCGCAGGACGGTTTTTATCCGGGTGTCGTCGCCTCATACAAATTGGTGTCCGACAAGTGTAAACAGCTTCATATAAAATGTTCTGCCACAACGATACACGATAAAAAGTCGTCCCGACAGACGACATAGTGGGAACCGGGTCTTACGGTGTCGTAGTACGTGTGCGACAACTTTATACCTTGGTTTTTTGAACACAGACTATGAGCCGCCACATACAGGCTGTTAGGTATAGTGCGGACTCTTTTTTCTAAACCGAATTCACTACTCTTTGTGTACAAAGCGATTGCCTTTCATTGTTAAGTGGTAAACAAAGCGATTGTCTTTCATTGTTAAGTGGTAAACAAAGCAATTGTCTTTTATTGTTAAGTGGTAAACAAAGAGATTGTCTTATTGTTAAGTGGTAAACAAAGCGATTGTCTTTATTGTAGTGTAACCTCTAATTGATACTGCTGTCTGCGGTCTGTAGCTCTAGTAGAAGTTTTATCGACACATATACGTTTTTGAACGGTTTTGCGTTTAGTTTCAAGTTGTATGGCAACGCGTAGTTCCTAATAGTTACCACCAGAGGCGCTGTTCGCGTTGAAACTAAACGCAAACGCGGTCGTAAACGTATATGTATCGATAAAACTTATACTAGAGCTACAGATTCCAACTTGTACCTTCAGGGTTAAAAAACCTGCCGGTCCCCCCCGGATCAGGCCTAGATATGCCCATGCCCATAGTATGTACAATGTCTAGTTGGACTTGGCGGTGCGCAGCGTGAAGCCCTCGCCCTTGAAGGCTTGGAAGGGCTCGGCGGGCGCCTCGTCGCGCGCGCTGGACGGCCGCGTGCGGATGAACCGAATCGTGCCGACCTGGTACTCGTAGTCGGGGATGCCGCGGACGTAGGGCTGCGAACAAAGAGTCAAAGCTTTTATTGACTATAGGGATGGGGGCGATATTATGTGTTCCGTTCGACGAACAATATCCGTTGACTTGAGAGGGCGCCACTGCGCACGATCGAACGTAGCCGTTTGCGTCAAACCCGTCGCTCCATGCCATCGCTGTGAAGTCACATCCGACTCTCCTCCTGTCAAACCCAGAGCCAGCGCCCGTGCGCCCGCCGCCATATTGGCTTTCTCACTGTTGCGGAGGAAATGCCGTACAGATCGGACGTACCGTAGCTATTTTGTAAATTACGCAACGAGGATTTTTAAAATCAGATTGTATTAATTTTACCTAGTAGGAGTCCTAAAAATAATAAAAATTAAGGAAAGCGAATCGTGAGTGATATTTTACTATAGGACTACCTTCTTTTGTATTATTATTTTTTATTCGTTGTTCGCAAGTGTTTCGGAATCGCATTATGAAATAAACAACTAGAGTCACTCCGCGTCGAAGGAGAAGGAACGCGCTTCGCGATCATCTTTTCAGAGCCGGACACGGAATAAAACCCGCGTTCGCGCAGTAAGTGCCGGCAACCCGCGGCCGCGAGTCTCGTCTTCGTGGGCGCGTGCGCTCATCGAGCCACATCATCGGGCCCGGAATGGATTTGAATATCTTTCGAATTGATCGGTGAGTCAGTTACATTGTTATATCCTAGGTACCCTGCATGCCGCCGCCGTCGCCGCTGCGGGGCAGGCCGCCGGCCCCCGCGCGCTACGTGGCGGCGCCCCCGCCGCGACAGCGCTTCTGTGGTGGAGCCAATCGTTATGCTGTAATGGTGCTATCCGGCACGATGCCGGCAACAACCTTCTTACCATGGTACCGTCCGCCTCAATGGCGCCACCCCCTTAATCTGGTGCCGTCCGCCTCAATAACGCCACTCTTTATCTGGTGCCGTCTGCCACTATGGCGCCACCTCCTACCATGGGCCAATATGGGCCATCCGCCACGATGGCGACGCCGATCGCGATGGCGCTGCCCGCCGCTGGCTCTGTTGCCACGGCGGTGCTGTCCGCCACGCTGGCGCTACCCGCCATGGCGGTGCTGCCCACTATGCCGGCACTGGCCGCCACCGCGTTGCTGTCGGCCACACTGGCGCTGCCCGCCACAACGCTGCTGTACGCCACGCTGGCGCTGCCCCCCCAAATAATAGAATCGATATAACCAATAAATACATACAATGTATATCTGACATCGATTTAGTATATATATTAGATGCACAATCAGCAGGAAAAAATGGCAAGTCAAAACTACTGCCTAATCGACTTGGGCAGTACTTTGGCTATTAGTCTTGTTCCGACCACAGACAGTGGCAGTTGTCAATCATGACGAAATGTGCAGTGAAAATCTGCAAAAATAATAACGAAAAAACAATTAGGAAGGATGGAATGTCTTATTTTACGTAAGTTCTATTTATTTATACTTAAACAGATTCTAGTTAAAATTATAATGCTTTCATGATTTTTAGGAATTTATTTTGTACATACAAATTATGACTTATCGCGGAACAAATAAGTCGTCTGTTGTGTATTTGACCCACTTACGTACCACAGACGTATCGTATCACAAATAAAAGCTTTAGTAGACTGACTAAATCTGCAATACCTGTCTTGAATGTAAGTACTTTTTCATCAAACTTGCTCGTAAAGGGTGTATTATAGGCAGGTGTATAGAGCAGCTATAGCCGATTTACCTCCCGCGGGAGTTATGGATTTTTATAACTCCCTAGGGAGTTATGAGCTTGTGTGTGATCTGATTGGTTAAAGCAAATCTAGGTGATCGCGCACTACAAGAATTCTGCTCTGTGATTGGTTGAATAAAAATCGAGCAGGCCATGCGCTGCAAGAATACTGCTCTGTAATTGGTTGAATAAAAATCGAGCAGGCCATGCGCTGCTAAAACACTGTTCTATGATTGGTCGAAATATTGAAGCTGCGCGCTCCACTCGCACTGATCTGGGAGTGAGGTTGTCAATTTCGTAAATTTTGATTGGTGCGCTTGTATGAAACCTAGTTTTTTCTGTCTTTTGTCGTTATTTATTTCCTTGCAAATGTGATGAAAAACATTGTGTATAACACGAGCGTAAGAATATTGCAAACTCGAATCATCAAAAGCCCTCCGCCTCCGGCGTCGGGCTTCTGATAGACTCTCGTTTGCGATATGTCTCTTACGCCCCTTGTTAAACAATGTACTAAAATGTCACACAATAGTTTTCATATTAGTAATCTCAAAAAATACAAACGACCATCAAAGCGTGATTTTACTGAGATAAAAGGAGTGAGCCCTTTCTGTTTGTTATGTAAAGAAAAAGGCGAGCAAAAATTAACAAAGGATACCTAAACTGTTAAAATTGGAATAACAACAATCGACGGGACGGGTTTTTAAAGCTTGCTTTTCATTTACCTAGTTATTTATTATTATTATTGAATATGTCATATTATTGAAAATCTATTAATCAATTATGTCTCTGTGATCAATACGTTTAAAACCGGGAGTGATCACCGCCTGGTAAGAGGCATATTGAATATATGCGTCAAGCGAGAGCGCTCTCGGCTGATGAAGTCTACGCTCCGTCCAGCATCCATCCAAATCCTAAACCCCGAGAGCTTTCAGCTGGAACTCCAAAACCGTGTCGATTGCCTAAGTGGCGATGTGGACGAATTCAACGACGGGTTTGTGGAAGCTGTCCGTGCCACTGGGTCTAAGTTCTTCAAGCCCCAGCGGGCCAATAGAACTAAAAAGCTATCTAGCTCCACTCAGAAGCTCATGAAGGAAAGGAGTGAAATGACTATGCAGTCTTCAGCCGATGCGAATTTATACCGGCAACTTAATAAACAGATCTCCAAGTCCCTTACCCGCGATCTGCGCCAATTCAATACGAACCGTATTGAAGAGGCCATCGACCGAAATAAGGGCTCTAAAGTGTTCTCACGAGATCTGTCTATTGGGCAGAGCCAGCTCGCAAAGTTGAAAACTGAAGACGGGAGAGTCGTTTCTTCCAAACCTGAGCTTTTGAGTGAGAGTTTTACGGACAGCTATACACGTCAACTCGCAGACCCGAAGTTGGTCTGGCGCAAGACCCTAGAGCTAGACTAACCCGACACTATACCGACGACATCCCGGACATCCGCCTGTACGAGATTAGAATGGCTCTGAAACAGCTTAAGAACAGCAAGGCACCCGGTGAAGACGGAATTACAGCCGAACTCCTGAAGGTGGGTGGAAAACCAATCCGTACGGCCCTTCAGAAGCTGTTCGACACCGTCTTACTAGAAGGAAGAACGCCAAAAGCGTGGAACAGAGGTGAGGTGGTGCTGTTCTCCAAAAAAGTTGACAACACCCTGATGAAGAACTACCGACCCATCTCACTTCTGAGCCATGTCTATAAGCTGTTTTCAAGAGTCATTACGAATCGTCTCGCACGTAGGCTTGATGACTTCCAGCCTCCCGCACACGCCGGTTTCCGAAGAGGCTTTAGTACCGTAGACCACATCCACACGCTCCGCCAGGTTATACAGAAGACTGAGGAGTATTACCTGCCCCTCTGTTTAGCGTTCGTGGACTACGAGAAAGCCTTCGATTCGGTCGAAACCTGGGCTGTATTACCATCGATTTAAAATACCCTAGATACACTAACAACGCCTCAAGCGCGGCTTGAATCAATTGTGCTAAAATCGCGTTTTAGCACAATTGCGCTCGCAGTCGTGCGCCGGTCACCGTCAGAAGCACTCGCTCCGTGAAAAAGTGCAAAAATAATACTTCAAAATCTTCAAATAGCAGAAAAAGGATGGGATTTCGTATTTTCGGTAAGTATTAATTCAAGGTTTCATAATGTAATGGATTTGCGGCTAAATTTAGCTTTTAACTAAGTAAAAACATTATTTTTCTAAAATAGTTTGATTAAATCGCGTACTCGGTTGTCCCTTTCCCGCGCGTGTGGCAATTCACGTGTTAAAAGAGTCGAAAGATTCATAAAGTAGAACAGAGTTAAATAGTGAATATATAGAGCCGCCTGTTTAGTTTTTATAAGGTAGTTTTGTTGCCTAGATCTTTGGCGGTATGTTGGTAAGTTTCTAAGGAATTAAAATTTATAAAATGTTTTTTAACTACTCAGACCAAAGCGAAAAAAGCGGCCAAGTGCGAGTCGGACTCGAACATGAAGGGTTCCGTTAAATAAATTGCTTTTTACGATTTATGACGTATTAAAAAAACTACTTACTAGATCTCGTTCAAACCAATTTTCGTTGGAAGTTTGCATGGTAATGTACATCATATATTTTTTTTAGTTTTATCATTCTCTTATTTTAGAAGTTACAGGGGGGGGGACACATTTTACCACTTTGGAAGTGTCTCTCGCGCAAACTATTCAGTTTAGAAAAAAAATATATTAGAAACCTCAATATCATTTTTGAAGACCTATCCATAGATACCCCACACGTATGGGTTTGATGAAAAAAAAATTGAGTTTCAGTTCTTAGTATGGGGAACCCCAATATTTATTGTTTTTTTTTTCTATTTTTGTGTGAAAATCTTAATGCGGTTTACAGAATACATTACTTACCAAGTTTCAACAGTTATATCTCTTATAGTTTCGGAAAAAAGTGGCTGTGACATACGGACGGACAGACAGACATACATACGGACAGACATGACGAATCTATAAGGGTTCCGTTTTTTGCCATTTGGCTACGGAACCCTAAAAATGTAATTAATATATAGTTACTTTTTACAAACTTTCAAATCAATTTATTTCAAACCTGTGTCTATCAATCCAATTAAAATATGTGGCATATCGTAACTGCTGGTGTAAACCATCGTTATACACAATTGGGTACCTGGTTTATAGAAGTTTCTCTAACAAACATGACAGTTCTGTATCTTGCGTTACCGGACAAAATACTGTGGGTCCAAAAGTTGATTGGCCCGATAGCAACTGTGCCTACTATACGTCTACTGATATTTCTCAAACATTGTTTGTATTAAGTTGCAATGTAAGTATGTTATGTACGTAAGTATCATTGTATCTATGGATGTATGTTTGTTCGGGTGACGCTATGACGCTATTTAAAAATACAGATGCTCATACAAGTGATCAATTTCACCATATTTATGAACTGACAAAAGCAGCAGTTCAGAAATATGTTGATGTGCGTCTGCATTATATATGTAAAAAAGAAAATACAATAAATTAAACTTGTTTCAGGGTACATAAAATATATGTTTGAATAATAAGTTTATTGTTTTATTTTTCTCTCCACTCTCCCCTCTTACTCCAAAACTACTGGCCTAAAATTGTCAATGTTCGTTTATTTTCTTAAATTACTACAAAACTATTTATTTTATATTTATAGAAAAAATATATTTGAGATTGCCCTATCATTTAATATGTCACACGATATAGTTTGCAAGATTTTTATTTTATTTTTAACTTTACCGCCCAAAAGTGACCGCAATATTTAGAATTTATTTATGTTAAACACC
The DNA here is from genome assembly GCA_963854355.1 of Epinotia brunnichana. Lineage (NCBI taxonomy): Eukaryota > Metazoa > Arthropoda > Insecta > Lepidoptera > Tortricidae > Epinotia > Epinotia brunnichana. The sequence goes on from OY977954.1 coordinate 17,869,977, forward strand.
CGTCTTTGGATCACTCACATAATATGTTTACCAAATCTCAATTCAATCGGTCCGGTAGTTTCGGAGCAAATTGTCTATGACAGACGGACAAAGGCGTAATCCTATAAAGATTCCGTTTTTTGGTTTTAAGGTACGGAACCCTAAAAATAGTGAAACTAGCGTCACAATAATTTTATAAACTGTACAATATGTACATGAAAAATTTTTTGATCACGACTCTACTTACTCTGTTCCTACAAGACGCGAAGCTACGATCCCCACGCAGCGTAAACAGAATTACACTTAATTGACTGTTTGACTTAAGGTGTACATTCGTACACCTACGGCCGACGGTCGTTAAATTTTACGACTTGCGCGATCATCGCATTTTGTAATGTCACAACCGCCTAGCGCATGCATTACAAATAATATATGTGTAGGGAATAAAGTTGTATTTAATTTTTATAAATATGGTCTTAGTATATTACACGTTTTTAATGTGTCTACTCATACTTATAAGTTATAACTAAGCGAGTCGGACACTTTTTCGGCGTGAATTTGTAGGAGACGGTGTATCTAGGGTATTTTAAATCGATGTGTATTACAGTCTCTCCAGCGGTGCCAAGTAGACTGCCGCGATATCGAAGTACTGAAGTGTTTGTACGAGAACGCCACTATGTCAGTCCGACTCCAGGATCGGAGCTCGAAACCTATTCCGCTGCAGCGGGGTGTCAGGCAAGGGGATGTTATCTCCCCAAAGCTGTTCAGCGCTGCACTGGAAGACGTTTTCATGACTCTGGACTGGAGAAAGCTAGGCATCAACATCAACAGCGAGTACCTCACTCACCTTCGGTTTGCCGATGATATAGTAGTCTTGGCTGAGACCATGGAGGACTTGAGTACTATGCTCGATGACCTCAGTAAAGCCTCCGAGCGAGTTGGTCTAAGGATGAACATGGATAAAACGAAGATCATGTCAAACGTCCATGTAGTACCAACTCACATTTCAATCGGACACTTTACGCTCGAAGTTGTAGATGATTATGTATACCTAGGACAGACTGTCCAGTTCGGTAGGTTCAACTTTGAGAAAGAGGTCAATCGTCGAATCCGTCTCGGCTGGGCAGCATTCGGGAAGCTACGGCACATCCTTTCGTCCAATATTCAGCAGTGTCTCAAGACGAGAGTCTTTGACCAGTCTGTGTTGCCAGTGATGACGTATGGAAAGGAAACGTGGTCGCTTACTATGGGCCTCATTAGAAGGCTCAAAGTCCCTCAAAGGGCGATGGAGAGGGCTATGCTGGGAGTTTCTCTGCGCGATCGCATCAGAAATGAGGCTATCCGCAGCAGAACCAAGGTAACCGTTATAGCCCTCCGAATCGGAACCGGGTGGTTCCCCTCGCCCTTGAAAGCCACGAAGCCACTCGAGTCCTCCATCCAACCAAAGTGATGCTATTTAAAAGAGTTTGTCATGTTGTTAACACGCACCTGCCGACTCTGTCCAGGCTCCGAGTCGCTATCGCTGCCTAGCTTCTTTCCATCTACCCGGTTCCCCTCGCCCTTGAAAGCCACGAAGCCACTCGAGTCCTCCATCCAACCACAGTTTTGCTATTTAAATAGTTTGTCATGTTGGTAGCACGCACCTGTCGACTCTGTCCAGGCTCCGAGTCGCTCTCACTGACTAGCTTCTTTTTCTTCCCGTCTAGCCGGTTCCCTTCGCCCTTGAAAGCTATGAAACCGCTCGGTTCCGGCATCATTGCTGCAGGGTCCTGGTCTGTACCCTCGCGCTGCGTACCCTCGTGGCTAGTGCGCTCTTCCTCCTTGTAGCCTACGGGCGACTCGAATTCCACCTGTTTTGGATGTACAGTTAGCAAGTATCAGTGACATTAATTCCTTTCTCTACGTACATTTCGTATATATAGTGCTCTAAAATGCGATCAGAAACCGTAGGAAATGACCAGCATTATTACAACAAATTTTTCTATGACAACTTTTTTAATTGTCTGTGGTAGTAGGTAAAACTTTACTTTAATGTTATTACAGTACAGATTTTTGTATCGTTATGAGTTTAAATTTGGAACAGCTATCAAAACTCAAGTGGTTCTCTATTCACTAGAATAGAGAATAGAAATTAAAACAGTTATCGATACGAAATTAATTATGTCTTTTATATAAACCTCACGACATTTGACTAGAGTGACATGAGAATAGGAACTTCATTCGTTTACTCTGATTTAAAAAAAAAACATTCGTCTTGACGGAGGACCGAATTGCCGCCATTTGTTTGTACGTTTTTTGCTGTTATGGTCGCACCACACTTGGGGGTTCGTGTTCGCGTTGCGTCGTTGCCTCTCTTTCATTTGCCGTAGGAAGGAAAAAGATGCAACACGACTATTTGGGCAAACACCGCCAAGTGTGGATTTAAAAAAAAACATTCGTCTTGACGGAGGACCGAATTGCCGCCATTTGTTTGTACGTTTTTTGCTGTTATGGTCGCACCACACTTGGGGGTTCGTGTTCGTGTTGCGTCGTTGCCTCTCTTTCATTTGCCGTAGGAAGGAAAAAGATGCAACACGACTATTTGGGCAAACACCGCCAAGTGTGGTGCGACCATTACGAAACCTACTTTTAGAATTACTATTGTGAAAAGTTGTTTTAATTTACATTTTAGTTGAAAATATGAGTAGTAGTGACTCCGAGAACAATATGGACACTCCGCCGGATATGGTAAATGCAGTCAAGATTGCAACAAAGATATTTTACAGGTAGCACGTGTAGCAGGTCATTTCCCTACGGCTTCTGAACCCATCTTAGAGTACTTATGATATGTGTTTAGATAAAGTAGGTAGTGTATTCAACTGTACATAATTAGGCCTTAAAACACTCGTGTGCTCCTATTATGAAACTCGCTCACGCTCGTTTCGTAAATTCACACTCGTATTTTATTTTATTTATTTATTTATTTATTCAACCAACTTGGATCATACATTTAAATACTATACACAAACCATAAAAAATACAAATACAGTCATGTCAAGGTTAGTAGGTAAATTTCATCTTACATCTAAAGTGTTAGTAGACATTATTTCCCATTACATGCAGTGCACTGCAATGGTTTAGGTAGGCACCATCCAACCTGCCTGCAAACATTGCCAGAATGCTGTTGGTGCTGACCCTTACCCTATTGAGCAGCGATGCGGCTTTTTTACGTATTATGGCAGCGAAGCTGTCCACGCGCGCCTCCGCGAACATTGCCGACGCGCTGCAGCAACGAGGCAGCCCCATCAGCACTCTGAATGCATTATTGTACTGCACTCGCAAGACGCTGTACTGTTTTTGCGTGTAGTTCACCCACAGGCTACTCGTATAAAAAGATGTGCAATATGCTCTAAACAAAGTAATTTTTACTGCTGTTGAGCTTTGAGTGAACCTGCGGGCAATCATGTTTGCTCTAACAGCCAGCGCCCTGCGCTCCCTTTCGACGTCGGCGCCGTCCTTGAGGTCAGAGGTGATGACGTGGCCCAAATATTTAAATTGACTGACTAATTGAAGTGGACCACCATTCAACTTTAAAACTGGAACCGTGGACGGACACTTCCCTCTGACTCCAAACACCATTAGCTCACTCTTCGAAGAGTTATATTTAAGTCCATGAGAAATAGCGTATTGCTCACAGACCGCTATGAGTTTGGCGAGACCACATGGGGACGCGCTCAGCAGTACCATATCGTCCGCGTAGCTAATGTTGTTAACGCAAACGCCTTCCACGTGACAACCGATATGTGTACTGCTGAGCTCGGCAATCAGTGCATTCACGTATAAGTTGAAGAGCTTCGGTGAGGATAAGCCCCCCTGCCTCACCCCACACTCCAACGCATACTGTTCAGATAGAGCCCCTGCCCATCGAACGCTATTGACCTGTCCTCTGTACCAGAATGTAAAAATTGATATGAGTTCCTGGGGGACCTTCATATTCTGTAACTTATTCCAGAGTATATCATAACTGACCAGGTCAAAAGCTTTCGACAGGTCCAGGAAGCACGCATACACTGGTGTATCTCGCTCTGTGTAGTATTTGACAGTCTGCTTTAAACACAGTATCGCACTTTCAGTTGAAAGTCCAGGCCTGAAACCGAACTGGTTGTCGTGCAGCTGTACGTACTTATCTAACCGTGCGTTAAGCAGACTGTCAAACACTTTCGCGACAATAGTGGCAAGTGAGATTGGTCTGTAGTTAGTCTTGTCCGATGTGTTTCCAGTCTTGTTTTTTACAATCGGTACAACTATTGTTTTCATAAGCTCAGCCGGTAAATAAGTGTGTTTAAAGCCTCTCATCGTGTATCAGTTGCATAAATAGTACATTACTGCAAAGGCCGTGAAGTAAGGGATTGATGGACGAGTTTGGGCTAGACGGCCGAGTCGTAGACGAGGCCGGATACAACGAGTCCACCAATCCCTGTTCCGGCCGAGGCTTGTATAGTGCTTTTCTCAAACGATGTGAGGAAATAATAACCGACCGACCGACCGACCGACCGACCGACCGACCGACCGACCGACCGACCGACCGACCGACCGACCTACCTACCTACCGACCGACCGACCGACCGACCGACCGACCGACCGACCGACCGACCGACCGACCGACCGACCGACCGACCGACCGACCGACCGACCGACCGACCGACCGACCGATCTACCTACCGACCGACCGACCGACCGACCGACCGACCGACCGACCGACCGACCGATCTACCTACCGACCGACCGACCGACCTACCTACCTACCTACCGACCGACCGACCGACCGACCGACCGACCGACCGACCGACCGACCGACCGACCGACCGACCGACCGACCGATCTACCTACCGACCGACCGATCTACCTACCTACCGACCGACCGACCGACCGACCGACCGATCTACCTACCGACCGACCGACCGACCGACCGACCGACCGACCGACCGACCGACCGACCGACCGACCGACCGACCGATCTACCTACCGACCGACCGACCGACCGACCGACCGACCGACCGACCGACCGACCGACCGACCGACCGACCGACCGACCGACCGACCGACCGACCGACCGACCGACCGATCTACCTACCGACCGACCGATCTACCTACCGACCGACCGACCGACCGACCGACCGATTATAAACGATCACTAAAATCACGAACATTAAAAAACAAAAAAATTAAAAACAAAACAATTAAAAAAGAGCACCTACCTAGTAGTGGTTGGCAGTATGTAATTTTCCCTTTGTCTGTTTAATATTAGTAAGCAAATTTAAAAAGTTAGAGTAGCGGCCAATAATGTTTTTAGTTAGGGTTTTCATACATTACTTCTTGGCCTAGGCCAAGAAGTAATGTAGGGAGCCATAAACATGAAACTTCATGTCTTGATTTCGTGACATTAACGCATACATTTCCGAGCATGTTTGAGAAAATACTATTATTGCATAGTTATCAATTATCATGTGGTACAGTGGGTACAAAATAGGTGTTTCATTAGGGTTAGCTCACACATAAACCCTGTCAGGGCACAGCAAGTATTTCTTAAAATTAAAGCTACACAATTTCACAAACATGAATTAAATTAATTGCATTCTGAAAATTATGTTCGATTCATGAAAATCATGAGATTAGAAGCTTATTTAAAACTTAATTATGCGTTTGAAATAATTGTTAATTATTGTTAAATTTTATTTTATTAACATAAGACTGCATTAATATTAGAGAAAGACAGTATAAATAACGACATTTTGTTCAGGCTCGTACAGAGGCTTGATTCCGCGACCGAATTCCGAAGGACTGATTTCGACCGCAGCTAATATATACATACAAAATCTATGGCCGTATCAGCCTGCCACAGTACAGTTGAGTTTTAATTGATCAAAATTCTGGCGTTTTGTCACTCTTTTACGGCGATAATCGTGAATTGATGAATGACTTTAGTTTCCCTCACGCCGGAGATTTACCCGCGATAAATATGCAATCAGAGGCTTTATTACCGCCCGAGGCGAGTACAAAATACCTACGTCCCCTGGCTAAGCAGTGGGGTTTCCCGCGGGCGGTAATTGCCACTTTACGGCCAGGTGTGACGTAAAAGATGTACTCACGTTCATGTCGCACTCGATGATGATGACAGCGTTCCCGGGCTTGGTCTCCAGCACACACAGCTCGTACACCTTGGAGTTGTACTTGATGGCGACGACGTCACCAGTCGTTAGGCAGGAGAAATTGCGCAGGCAGTTCTCCAATACTGGACAAACAGAGAAATATTGGCAATATGGTAAGAAAAATAAACAGTAAACAAGTGGTTCCGTGAGATGAAGAACTTGCGGAGCCTGTCTTTTTTTTTTACTTTTTTATTTCGAATAAGTGATTTGACAAAAAATTCTATATAATCAATGAACCTGCTCACAAAATTCTTTATAATCAATGAACCTGCTCATAAAATTCTTTATAATCAATGAACCTGCTCACAAAATTCTTTATAATCAATGAACCTGCTCACAAAATTATTTATAATCAATGAACCTGCTCACAAAATTCTTTATAATCAATGAACCTGCTCACAATTTTTTTTATAATCAATGAACCTGCTCATAAAATTCTTTATAATCAATGAACCTGCTCACAAAATTCTTTATAATCAATGAACCTGCTCACAAAATTCTATATAATCAATGAACCTGCTCACAAAATTCTTTATAATCAATGAACCTGCTCACAAAATTCTATATAATCAATGAACCTGCTCACAAAATTCTTTATAATCAATGAACCTGCTCACAAAATTCTATATAATCAATGAACCTGCTCACAAAATTCTTTATAATCAATGAACCTGCTCACAAAATTCTTTATAATCAATGAACCTGCTCACAAAATTTCACGCGAATCGGTTGAGAAATGCGACCTGTAGAGGAGAACAGCCGGACAGCGTGACAGACACCGGATAAACGATTTTCGGCCCAAGCTGAAGCATAGAACTTCGTTCGCTTCGCTCGCTCGTTCGATAAGACCCTTTGTTGTTTACCTATACTTTTAAGACTATGTTCTGTGTTCATTTAATATATTGATGATTCGTTTTGTATACAGGGTGTCCCAGAGATCGACGTCAAGCCGAAAACGGATGATAGACCAAGTCATAACAGTTATCATAAAAATACAAAAAAAAAACAACTCGTGTTGGATTTTTTTTAATTTATTATTTTATTTTAAATTTTTCTATCTAAATTTAATTTTTTAAAGTGACCATAATTTTAAAAGAACACGAGTTGGATTTTTATATGTATTTTTCTGATAACTGTTATGACTTGGTCTATCATCTGTTTTCGGCTTGACGTCGATCTCTGAGACACCCTGTATATCCTCCTAGCATTTATCCAGCTGTACCTAGAGGTAAATAAAAGAAAAAGAAGCAGTCACCTCGTATAAAGAGGTCAAGGAGGCGGCCCTAGATAGAGTCAGATGGAGGGAGCTACACCGACAAGAGTCTAACTCTTAAATTTATGATGACCTAGAGGAGCTCTGGGCCCGCTTTGGGCTTGTGCACAAATCACGCGAGGTTTTTTCGGCTACTTTTGACCCCCCCCCCTTCTCCCACATAACCTCACGTATATTTTTTTCATTCGGGCTAATTGTAAGATAAATAGGATTATACATAGTAAATCTTGTTTATTTTTCTATCTTAGTAAAATATAATCACTATTTTGAAGTGCGAAGTAAAGATTTATGTTTAACGACCCCAAGAAAAATTTACTCGGGTGGTAGATATTTTTTCTTAGTTTCGTTCACTGTAAAAAAATACACGTGAGGTCTCCTTATACCCCCCCCCCCCCCTCCCCCAACGTGATCTGTTTGTCTGTATTTTTGTACATATACTTATTTTTCCTACATAAACGTAGAAGTTTAAAACATAGTTTTCTTTAGCCCTTAATAGCGCGCGAACACATGCAGTAGATATTTTATATATTTTGAAAGAATGGGATTTACAACCATCATATTCTAAGAGTTCTTGTCTTTTTCATATTAAAAAATTACTTATGTACCTGCTTTAGGATTGCTTATGTCTAAGAAGTCTTCAGAAAGTGGTTTGAACTTGGAGAATGTAGCAACTGGCAGAGAGACACTCTCAATCTGCAGCAGTGTCCCCTCCTCCATTATCAAGTTGGCCATCATCTGTAAATAAGATATGAAAATTAAAAATATGTATTATTAAAGAAGTAAGAAACTTACAAAGACAATGACTTGGAATTGCTTCCTTAGAAATACCTTTGACAGAAAATTCCACCCTTACACAACTTCTTCTCCTTCTTCTTCTTTGTCTTGACCTTACCACAACAACCCCTTCCACCCTTCCACAACAGTTTACAAATATTAATACTGCCATACATAACTTATATTATAAGCATACAAAGTGGGTACCAGATATTGAGACATTAAAATAGTTTAATAGATTTTTAGCCTTAGCAGGATTTGAACTTACTATTTGGGCGACCAGGCCCCATAGCATGGATGGCTTTATCACGCGATAAGTGACAAGATAAGAGCGTCGTCTCGTTCTATCGAACGGTGTCAGCCAGGGACGGATGCTCTATCTTGTCACTTATCGCGTGCTACGGGGTGAGGTGTCAAATGTATGTGCTAAGTATAAGATATTGGATTTGTCTCATGTAGCATATACATACCATGGGCTATAGTCCCCACACTGGCCCAGTTACCATTAAATAGACAAGATTAAAAAATATACATCAATTAAAAAACATAAACACATCCGACATAACAACCATAGAACAACCTACGAACCTTCTTGACTTGTGCGGAGAGCTGTTTCTGCCTCTACCAAGCCAAGAGACTTGAGTAAATAAAATCACTGTCAAATCAGCTCCATTTGGGAGCTAGAATGCCACATACAGATATAAATAAATACCTATTGTTTTCATTGGGGGTTAAAAATATACATACCCAGTGCGGTAAATACACCTTCCCTTCATCAGCGACGAACTCCAAGACTCCGCAGTGTGTGGACCTTTTGGACTTCTTGTTTGTGAGCTTGAAGATCATGGGGTACTCTATGTTCAGCCGCGTCAACTGCTCTAATGCTGATGGCGGCATGATTACTGGAAATAAATTCTGATTAATTACTCCCTCCATCCTGCTAGTTTTCCCGATTGTACCCTAAAGGAGCCCAGTGCCCTCTTGATCTGATTAGATACTCTTCAGAATCTTATTCATATAGCCATACAGCAAAAGTAAAATTTATCATTTGAAAGTCTGCAACCCAATTTATGTGACTTCTTTCCACAATTCTATCAAATAGGGGTGTAGACTCAAAATTTATTATTACTTCAAAAGAAAGAAGGCAAAAAAATATGCCTAATGATGAAAATCCCATTTGAATATCTCAATATTTTTTTACTTTAAAAACAAAGTTTTAACCAACGAGAAATCAATCATCCGTATTTTCCTACCCTTAAGGTTGGTTTTTTTTTCCAAATGTATATGGGACCAACTTTGGGGTATTCTATTTCCAAAAAGAATTATCCAAATCGAACTACTCTGTAAAAAATTATGCGTAGTCATACATAAAAAATAAAAATAAAATATACGTGTCGACTTGAGAACCTCCTCCGTTTTTTTCGTTGGTTGAAAAATTACGAAGTTGCAACCATTTCAATGTTGCCTGTTGGAGAGAGAAAACGCTCCAGGATCGTGACATCACGACCGTCTAGCGTCATAGTAAATGACAATCGTTTCAAATGAAGGTGCGTTTTGCGGAAAAGGGACAGAAACTTAAACTTTGGAGGCTTATAACTTTGTGATTATTTAACCTCTTGCATTACTTTTTTCTCCATTTGACTACATTTTTAATCCTTTTTCGAGAAAATGCAACTTTATTGATTATTTTATTTTAGTGTCTACACCCCTATTCAAATTCTTAGGATAATAAAATGAGTTGGGCTATGGCAGTAACTTATTTATTCATGAGAGAGAACACTAAATTACTTTGTAAACATGAAATATTATTAGGACAAATGTCCCTTCTAAATGTATCAACCAGAAAGACAATAATAATCAAGACTTGACGAAGTTTTCAATTTTCATTTTTCAAATTTCGATTTTCAGTTCAAATATAAATCTTTGTCATGCACAGTTGATTGCATCAAACCATAGTTTTCTGTTCGGCCAGTGTGTACAAAGCATACACACCTCCTTACAACACAAACTATATTTTTGCTGCACATACAGTATATTTGTGTGAAAGGGAATGCAAATGTTCATTGAATGCCTAAATACAGTTTAGTTTATGAGGCCGCAACGCGAGACAAAACTATCTACCCTCCTCTTTCTAAAAATAACAGTGAGAGTGCAACACAACAAGGCAACAAGTTGTGCTAGACATACAGGACTGTCAATTAGTTGTACCAATGGGTAAAATTTGAAATAAATTCATTTTTATCAATCATTATTATCAATCAGAGTATCTCTTCTCATTTCGATCTGTTGGCCAACTTTAAAAGAAGAGAAAGGTAGATGGGTCAAGATAAAGGAACATGTAAATTCTCAATATTCTGTAGGTTTTTTGCCAGCAATTTCATAATAGTTTATATAATTGTGGCAAAAACCAAGCATACTATAATGGCAGATCACAATGTAAATGTGACTAAGATGTGTGTCAAATAATGGCTTTCCAAGTTCCGTTTTTTATAAGGAATATAAAGTATTTGCTAACTTTTGCCCCCTCTTTCAACATCCTGTCTCTCGTTTCCTGGCAGCATGGACACCGAGAAACATCTGTAGGTCATGTTGAAAGGCCTCGATATCTCATGAAACATGTTGAAACCAAACTGAAACTGAAAACGTGTATGTTAAGCGATTTATGAATAAGTTTTCATAACGTCATGATATATAATTAAAAGGAGTCCTACCATTTTTATATTTTTATTAAGTTACTTTATAACACAAAGAAATAATTTTTAACTTATTGCAAAATCATGCACAGCCTAGAAATCGCAAATAAACACTTATTTGACAGTTGACTTGACAGCAGCTGACAGCTGACTTGACCAAGACTTGACACTTCGACTTTTTCGAGGTTGACAGAGTTAAATTAGATATTTACCAATATTTATCACAAAAACTAAATCTCTCATCAAAATAGAATATCTTTGAATAAATTGTGCTGTGCAGAGAACTGAAGATGTATTTACTATAACACTCAATTTCTAAAACCACTCCTAGAATGTAAATGTTTAAATTAAATTAAGTCATTTCTAAGTGCACAAACTAATGTTGCCATATGTTATTTTTATAAAATGTTATGAAAATTATTTGTTTGAAATTACTCTTTTCTAATAGATTTTAATGAAAAAGAATCCGAATGCTGAATTTTGTAACTAAATAAATCTGCATAATTCACAGTAAAAAATATTGTGAATGCATCGATTAGTCATCACTGAATCTACCTTTCCTTTTCTCTCTGTTATGTTATCTGCCATTTCATTTGTATATGTGGCAGCTGCGGGTGTTGTACAATTTTTCGTAATTTCTCCTCATATTAGAGAAGTTATCAAGCCCTATTTTTCCTTTTAATGTAGATGTGAGTGAATAAATCGCTACGTCATTATAAATCCATAAATTATTTCATAGACAGGCCGTTGTCATTCTCGCTTTCGAGCAACGCCATGTTGATTGTCAAAAGTGTTTTCCGATGAGACAGCAGTGAAAAGACTTTTTTTGTGTTATCATTCCAGACTGCGATTTCGAAGAGTTGCGTGTAATTTATATCGGTCTAGTTAGGGTGAAGATCAAGCAGCCATGGCGCAAGTATTGCCTATTCGGTTCCAGGAGCACCTGCAGGTATGTACGCCCATCGATTCCTTGAACTTGTGCGTATAGCGGCTTGACGGGGGTGAAACAGCACCCAGTTTCGGAGTAGGGAGTTTTTTATGGGTATTTTGTGTATTCCTTTGTCATTTGAGGGGCAGTTGTGGCAGTAATAGTGACATTGCGCAATTTAAGTTGACAGCTTCCACCCCCTACTTGCTCGGGAGCGGGTGCCCGGTATTGATTTGCTCTACATTCGCCTCTGGATCATATGTTTTACTAATTCCTTGCTAAAATACGTAAGCCAGGTCAATACCACACTTTCACTGGTTGATTTTAAAGAATTGCTACAAGCTAACATTTGTACTTAATGAAAAGTTAATACACAGTTCACACTTTCATTGATAAATTTATTTCATTCATGAGTGTCACGAGAGTACTACAGAGCCTACAATTTGAATATTAGTTTAATCTTATAGGAATCTAACTATATTATAATACAAAGAAAACCATATTAATACATGAGCCTGTTATTAAAACCTACTTGTAAGAGACATACCTATCCCTTTACAGTAAAAAATGATCCTAAAATCTCATGAAGTTGGATATTCTAAATGATTTTCAAACAATTGCTAACAAAGGGCAGATTTTTAGCAATTTTTTGTATGATATTATAAAACATGTACCCTCATTTGCAAGTGATATTTTTGTGACACTGATATTCAACCAATTTGGCAGGACGAGCAATGAGCATATTTCAATAATATATCACCAATTAATAGTTGTATACAATAGACAAGATCAAATTTGACCATTTGATCAAATTTCACTCAATAACTAGCCTCTTTGCGAGAGTATGTAGAAAGTCAACCCCTCATATGCTTGATCCATTTCAAGCATTTGAACCTATTGATTTAAATCTCCAAGTCATTGTTCATCTAGCCAATATTTACATCCTCAAATAATGGGTAAATAAATTGCCAATATTTTTAGAACCTGCTGAACAATCATCAAACATAGAACAATGCATGACAATTAACTTTAGTATCACATGTCTGACACAAGGGTGGTCAACGGGTTAACAAAAATACCTTGACTGTTATCTGCATCATTTTTAAAGTATCCTTAGAGAGGATTACAGAACTGGCAGCCAGGAACTGAAAGATTTATTCAAGAGCCTCATTCATTCATTCAATATCAGGTGGATTAAAACCCTACTGCCACTCAAACAACTCATTCAACCATCAGTTTAAGGTCAGCAATGTGCATGCGAACCCCCTGGAGTTGCAAGCGTTTATAGACTACAGTAACTGCTTACCATCAGGTGCTTGGTGTGCTTGTTAGCCACATGGTAGAGCAATAATTGATGTATTTGTTGCAGCTCACAAATGTCGGCATCAACCCAACATCAATTTCCTTCAACACCCTCACAATGGAGTCAGACAAGTTCATCTGTGTCCGCGAGAAGGTGGGCGAGACAGCTGAAGTGGTCATCATTGACATGGCGGACCCCACCAATCCCATAAGACGGCCCATAAGCGCAGATTCGGCCATCATGAACCCGGCCAGCAAAGTTATCGCGCTGAAGGGGAAGGCTGGTGTTGAAGGTAAGAGAACTATTATTTACAAAGTATGGGTGGGTGTAAGCTACGGTAGCCTAGTGGTTCAAGCATGAAGGAGGGTCTTGTTTTTCGCATGTATATTTGCGAATATTACTTTAGCACACTGCAGATTCCTCTTAGCTGCGGGAGGGACATTGACTATATTTATTACAAGCATAAAAAGTTTAAAAAACTATATCCCGACTACGGAAAAGTAACTATGAATTATATTTTTATATACGTATTTGAACTCGAAATTTTCTCTTCTTTCATTTGATACCCAACACGCTATGATAGCAAAAGTTTTTTTTTTCAAAGTCTATCATTTATTTGTATGTGACAGCCACCATGTTTTTATTTATCATACAAAAGATAGCCTATGTCACCCGGAGTATAATTTCAAATCAATTGACATCCCATTTATCAAAATCGGTTGAGTATTACGCTACAGTGGAACATTCACAAATACAAATATAGACTGCTAAAAACATATCCCTTCTTTTCGGTTCTGCCGTAGTTGGGCAAAAAGCAGATGGGATGGGATATCTTTAATCTTTTAATTTCACTTATCATAATTATTATACATATGACATTTACATATTATTTAAAAAGACATAATGTTTACAACTTTATAATTGTGTACTGTAGAATTTAACGATTTGTGCCACTTTGATTATAATTGTATTAAAAAAAATCCAAAGAATACCTATCTTAATTCAACAAAATACTACACAACAAATTTAAAAGTATTATACAAATAACTGAAATTCCCATTTTTATTGACATAACGGCCTACTCTTATCAGGAAGCAATAATTAGGACTTTACCATAGTGACAGTGATAAGTACAAGTATTTATAATTAAAGTATCTGCCCCCAGACAAATGGATAGTTATCAGTCATGGATGTGGGTTCAAAACAAACAAGAGAGTGGATGGGTTTATACGATAATGATGCAAGAATGTTAGGAAGTACTTATGCATTATGCTTATTTTATTAGTGGTATAACACATAAATCAACATAAATTTCCCTTGCGAATTATCCCACCATTCAAAATAACAGTAATTCATGTAGCCTCATCTGTTATGCTCTCCGACAACATAATATCATTGCCATCTTTGGAGAGAACACACTTTTCAAATTCTGATAGACTGTGCTGTATGATGCTATTTTTCGAATTTTCTAAACAACTATTTTAGCGAAACGTAAATTTGAAACATTGCTTAAGTTTAGGTTATTTAGCTACGAAGCTCAAACTAACTATAACGTTCCTGAAGTTATTAGGCAATTTGAATCATTAAATGTGTATTGTATCGCAGGCATCGCGGTGAATCCCTATGACAGCTGTGATCTCCGTACAATACGGAACATTACTGCAATGCTCTGCCGCCAGAGGCAGCACTACCACTAATAGTAAACCAGTATAGAAATATAGGGATTCACACACACATGCACAATTGATTGTCAAATGAGTGACAAGGATGCTTGCATAGACAATACCGCAAGTGCGAACGAGATACAATGTCAACGCTGCTAGTGTCGCCACCTACGAAGAGTTTTGCGTAATGTTCCCTATTGAAAGCCTAAAAACGTAAAATTGTCAGCCTCATAAGTTGCTGAACACCTAAGTACCTTGTCGTTTTCACTCGTTTGACAACTTCATATGGCAGTTTAACATGACGCTTGATGTGACACGGTACAAAGGTGTTAAGCCCCTTGTGAGGCTGACCGTACTACCTGCAATAGGGGTGTAGACTCAAAATTTATTATAACTCCACAATAAAGAAGGCAAAAGAATATGCCTTAGTAACGAAAATCCTATTCAGATATCTCAAAAAATTACGAAGCTACAACCGTTTTAATATTGCTTGTTAGAGAGAGATAATGCTCGTGGATCGTCACGTCACGGTCCCCGAGCGTCATAGTAAATGACAATCGTTTCATATGAAGGTGCGTTTTGCGGAAAAGGGACAGAATATACCCCCTCTTAAAACTTTGTTTGGACATTTATAACTTTGTGATTTTTTCATATTCATATTCATATATATTTATTGCAAAACCATGGTTACATAAGGTGGTAGAAATCTTAAGTGCTAAGTACATGGGAACCCTGTAAGGGCGTAGCAATTTCTTATGGCTAAAGTTAAGCTATACATACATGCATCATTTCCTTAGAGTAAGTACCTATTCTTTATTTACCTACTTAGTACTTTTATATGTTTTTAATTACGTACATATGTAGTTGAAATCTCGTTATTATTAGTATAATTATTCATTTTTCTTAGATATCCTCAAAGAATTATTGTAGGCTGTAGTAGCTCTTTTTTGCCAAAAATTCTTTGAGTATATGAATGAATTTTTTTTCGGATGTTTCCTTCTTCAATTTATCTGCAAGCTTGTTATATATCTTAACAGACATTATGTTTGGGCTTTTTTGATGTAATGTTAATTTTGGGTTTGTTGTAATTACCAGGTTATTTTTATACCTCGCAGCGTAGCGTCGTGGTTGTTCATCAACCTTTGTAAAGAATTGAGGGTATTTCCGAACAAATTTGCATATCTCAAATATATACATCGATGTTAAGGTCAATATACCGTGTTTTAGAAAGTACTGCTTGCAACTCTCTGGGAATACTTAATCCAGAGGCAGCCAGGGCAGCTACTAACTATCTTCTCGAGCTGGTCATCTTCTTGGAATTTCGATTTGATGTAGCTGGAGCTCTTCAATGAATATTCTTATTAGAAAATTAGCTTTATTGCCGTAACAATGTGAAATTAAATAAATATACAAGAAAGGTGTCGCTCATGCGAATGTCGTCGACGAGTGTCCGCGTCCCCCGCACCCCCGCCGGCCGCACCCCGCTGTCCTCTCAGCTTAACCCTGCCGTTGCTAGTTTTTAATCCCCTGCTTTACTTTTTTCTCCATTTGACAATATTTTTAATCCTTTTTCGAGAAAATTAATCATTATTGGTCATTTTATTTGGTGTGTACACCCCTATTGCTAATATCTAAGCATCAACAAACTAATTATTTGTCACTTTGAATGCAGCATTTAACTGCCTGGTTACATCACGCATTAAACCGGCTGTTGGGATAAAGATAACAAGCCTGCTAATGAGTCATGCATACATTACCCCGAATTTTTTGCACTTATTTTTTTCCCCATCTTTTACCACAAAACATAATAGCACCACTGCTTTGTAGTGTTGCTATATTATTGCATGCTATGAAGTATGTGGTGTTGTGTTCCTGGTGGTGAGTAAGGTCGCCAGAGCTCCCTAGGGTGCGATGTGTTGGGAGTGAGGGACCTGCATGTCTCTATCTGCCAACACAGCGAATCCTCAAGTGAATAAAGGGTCGGCAACGCGCTTGTGATTCTTCTGCAGTCACAAGTGTCCATAGGCGACGGTACCAGCTTAACATCAGGCAGGCCGTAAGCTTGTTTGCCACTGTCGTAGTATAAAAAAATAAAAAAGTACTGGGAAACATTTTTTTTCGTGGTAATCACTGGTAACAAATTGGTGGTAACAGGTGGGAATAACCCCTTGCTGCACATGTACACAAATATGCTAAGATTTGTTCTAATTTTGCAATTATTCCGTACAGTTGACCCCATCAGTCACGCAAACTAGATGTCACCTTGGAAACGGCACGGTTATTAAAAGACGGCGCGCGACCTGTGTCGCGGTGAGATAGACTATCCGTCTCTTTCATTTCATTTATCTTTATTCACATAAGACAGAGTACAATAGGCTTGTTGCGTGGTGTTAAAATTGATAACGTCGTGTTGCTAAATGGATAGTAAACCGTCAAATGAATGCAATAAAGTATAAAGTACAAAATATAATTCAAATCATAAAAAGATATGAACCTTGAAAGTTTAGAAAAAAAAGTTTTTTTTATTTATTGTCCAAGAGTACATTTTAAGGTACCAATAGAATCCGTACGCTTTTATAGAAACAAATTTGTATGGCAACTATGGACCTAAACGCAGTATTTCGCGACCGAAACAGCAATTTACTTCATTTTCCATGCAACGGTTAGTACTAATTGCACGGTGTGACGTCATACTTTAAAGCCAATCAGTATGAAGCGTTTCGGCTGCTGTCAGCGAGGTCCGTCTTTAACTCGATTTTTTGGGTATTTATGTCCTTTAAATGTAGTTGCTTCCATACAAACATTTGTTCATCTACAAAAACTGGTTTAAATGGCATCGTAAACAAATTTAAGGTCACAAGCCCATTGGATGTTCTTAGTTATAATATATGTATAGAACTATCTATCTCGTCACGCGGTGACATGCAAATTTTTGTGTAAGTACTTACATCTAAGTTTGAACATGAGTAATCATAATAAAGAAAAAATAAACAACCCTGCCCGAACACAGAGAGATAAGAAAACATGTCAAGCAATTAAGTATATAGCAAAATAATCATTAATATAGCCTTATCATTAACATTAGTCGCAACAAAATATTAAATATCTAAAAATAAATAAAATAAATAAACACTGAGTAGGTTTACTTTCTAAGTGTTCTAATTAGAAAGAGAAAGATAGTCTTATCTCTCGTGGATGCGCTGCCGCTGTCTTTATTAGACTCGGGCAAGGATAGGTCTACGGTGTCCCCCGCCTGTCGTAAAAGGCGACTTGAGGGGGTCAACGGGGTCGCCAGTGGCCTTTGTAGCGGGGGCCACACCACTTGGCCATGTACCCCAGAGAATGCGACGAGGAGGCCCAGAACGAGCCCGCAGGGGCAAAGCGCGAGGAGGGCTCTAGTGCGTTCAACCTGAGGTCCTAGAGTCCTCCGAGTTACTTAGCGCAGATGGCGGCTGACGTAGAGTTTTTAATGTGTAGAAATACCACATAACCTAGACTGGGTCCCGGGATCGCAGTTTTTTTCATGAAAAATAAGTTTCTGTCAAAAATTTCATTTTTGGTACAAAAGCTTGTACCAAAAATGAAATTTTTGACAGAAACTTATTTTTTGTGCTTCTGCCGACTATACTTTTCTGCATACCATCATCAAGTACTCATTGAGACGATTATAACGAGCCCAAACTCGATGGGGTTGTGTCGTTTTATTGCGGAGTTCCTATGGCCACCTTCCAGCTCCAGCATCAGATCAGCTCCAAGTCATCATAATATTGCATTGTCATGCAATATACATATGCTTGCAAAATTTCAGCTCAATTGGATAACAGGAAGTGACTGAAAAATGGATTGCAAATTTTGACGGACAACTTACATACATACATACGAACAGTGCAAGTTAATATAAAGCTTGTAAAAAGGGGGCGCCACTTAATTAATTTTTTGTTGTTTTGTTTATAATTTCGGATCTCAAATATATTTTTTAAAACGTACGGGCACTAATACGGGCAAATTAGTGGTGTGTACTCGTAGCCTCGCCTCGTACAGTCGCCATCACATACATCGGAGCAAACAAGCACGTCACAAACATCGGAGCACACCTCTATTTTCAAGGCATTAGGGTGCATGTGCCGATATTTTTGAACACCTATAGTGTACCTATGTATGTGATGGCGACTGTACAGTCGAGTTCATAAATATGTACTTTCTAAAAACTTCAACAACATCTCGCAGCTTTTTGTCTTAACTTTTTTTTTTTTATTTATTTAATATAATTCAATTCCAATGACAGTTTTATAAATAATCGACCACATTAAATAATTTCAACCATATAGGTAGGTAAGGTCAAAGACTCTCGTCTTGAGACACTGCGGAATATTGGACGAAAAGAAGTACCGTAGCTTCCCGAATGCTGCCCAGCATAGTCGGATTTGACTATTGACTTCTTTCTCAAAGTTTGTCAAAGTCTACCTAACTGGACAGTCTGTCCTAGGTATACATAATCGTCTACAACTTCGAGCGTAAAGTGTCCGATTGAAATGTGAGTTGGTACTACATGGACGTTTGCCATGATCTTCGTCTTATCCATGTTCATCCTTAGACCAACTCGCTCGGTACAGTTTTGGGGAAATAACATCCCCTTGCCTGACACCTCGCTGCAGCGGAATAGGCTTCGAGCTTCGATCCTGGAGTCGGACTGACATAGTGGCGTTCTCGTACAAACACTTCAGTACTTCGATATAGCGGCAGTCTACTTGGCACCGCTGGAGAGACTGTAGTACAGCCCAGTTTTCGACCGAATCGAAGACTTTCTCGTAGTCCACGAACGCTAAGCACAGAGGCAGGTTATACTCCTCAAGCTTCTGTATAACCTGATCTTTTCGTCCAATATTCCGCAGTGTCTCAAGACGTAGGACATTTTATGGATGTGTACTTACTAGTAACTTGACAAATAAATGTACTAATAATAATTATTCGTTGACTACACGCTGCAGTGTACCTAAACTAAGACATACTTACCTACCTAACCTGCTGTAATATAATATAAGACATACTTTTTCACCTTAATGTGATAGTATTATGTATAATGTTATTTAACATTTATAAATTGACATGTAAAACTACGTTTTATAAAGGAAAAAAAAAAAAAAAAAAAAAAAAAAAACGAGACTCTTTGACCAGTGTGTGTTTGACCAGTGATGATGACATAATATGGCACGGAAACGTGGTCGCTTACTATGTGCCTCATAAGAAGGCTCAAAGTCACTCAAAGGGCAATGGAGAGGGCTATACTGGGAGTTTCTCTGCGCGATCGCATCAGAAATGAGGCTATCCGTAGCAGAACCAAGGTAACTGATATAGCCCTCCGAATCGCTAAACTTAAGTGGCAGTGCGGGGCACATTGCACGTAGAACCGATGGCCGTTGGGGCGAAAAAGTTCTCGAGTGGCGACCACGTACCGGAAGGCGCGGCGTCGGTAGGTGGACAATGTGGACTGATGATCTGGTAAAGGTCGCGGGAGTCCGCTGGATGCGGGTGGCGCAGGACCGGCCATCGTGGCACTCTTTGGGGGAGGCCTATGTCCAGCAGTGGACAACACAAGCCGTTGAATAACAAGGCCTATTATTACAAATGCCACTGAATCATAGATGAGTAATGAGTATGATAAGGAAGATAAAACTAATTTGTGAGTACTGTGTCTATGTTACTCGCAATAAATATAGGTACGTGCGTACGAACGGATCAAAGTATACAACGGCAGTTCAGTACGTCTAGGTCAACTTGCTGCTTGCATTTATTACAAGCTTTCTATTAACTTGCAATGCATGTATGTACAGTCGCCATCACATACATCGGAGCAAACAAGCAGTTCACAAACATCGGAACACACCTCTATTTTCAAGGCGTTAGGGTGCATGTGCCGATATTTTTGAACACCTATAGTGTACCTATGTATGTGATGGCGACTGTACCTACCTAACCATGTACAGTCGGCGTAATAATATACGGACATAGATAAGGACATAAATAGCTGTACACGCCTTTATGACATCGACAATAGAGCCCTGTACCTGTGCTACAAATGCTGCTAAATGCTGGCTACAGCGTAAATTTACAGTATTGCATTGCAGTTGTCGTCAAAATTTTACATAAAATATGTACGAGTAAATAGTAAAATACGAGATGTTTCAACAAACCTAACGCAATTGTGATATATTATTGACCGGTAGTACGTATATTATCACCCCTGACAGTAACTATGTTTGTTCGGGTGGAATCTTGCAACTCAATTTTGAAGCAGATATCTTCAAATTTATAGTTTGGATGACAATGCAATATTATGGTATCATCGAGCTGATATGATGATGGAGACAGAAGGTGGCCATGGAGAATTCAGTATTA
This sequence comes from Epinotia brunnichana, assembly GCA_963854355.1. Lineage (NCBI taxonomy): Eukaryota > Metazoa > Arthropoda > Insecta > Lepidoptera > Tortricidae > Epinotia > Epinotia brunnichana. The sequence continues at coordinate 17,891,175 of OY977954.1, forward strand.
CTTAACCGACGTAACCCCGTTGAGTTTGGGCTCGTTAGAATCGTCTCAATGAGTAGTTGATAACGGTATTCAGAAAAGTACCTACAGCCGGCAATAAAAGCTTGTACCAAAAATGGCATTTTTGACTGAAACTTATTTTACACTAGCTGCCCGCGCGGCTCTGCGGGCGAAGTTACGGGATAAAATATCCTGTACTATGTCCATCCGGAAGGTCCCTTCTAAATGGTCAGTCGCAGAATGACAAGGTTCTTCACTTTTGCAACATCAAAATAAAGTCGTAAAGTGGTGTGAACCTATTCATTGCTCGAGTATACATATTTGAGAAAGCATTTTTGAAATCAGTTGAAAAGTTCCGGAGATTACTATTCACATACAAATAGTGTCCGACCGAAGGTTCGGTTTCGGCAAGTTTCGGCCAAAAAACGGCCGAACCTTTCGGTCGGGCCGAAACGGTAGAACGGGTCGCGTTCGGCTAACTACGGGTGCGCTCGTGCCAACCGGCAATATGGCGTAGCTCATCGGCCACCGACTCAGTGAAGTGACGCTTTGTGTGCTTAATTATTCCCGGAATTATGGTAACTTGTAGTAAACCTAGTTTCAGGTGTTACATTGTTAATGTGTGTATAAAAGCGGTTTTATGGCATTTTAACAAGTATACAAAAGTTTCGGTTTCAGCCGAAGCTCGAGCCAAAGCCTTCGGTTTCGGCAAAAAATCATGTTTCAGTTGCACACACTACACACTATACAGGGTGGAAAGTTAAAACGGGGCAGTAAGGGCAGCTACTAGATCCCTTGCCGCCACGCAAAAATGGCATTAGGATTTCATTCCTAACTTTTTAAGTGATGACAATCTACATTCACAGATTTTTGAAAAAAAGTACATTCAGCGAGAAAATCATCAATTTTGACGAAATTTTTTTTAATGCCATTCGATTATATTCCTGTTAAGGATCAAAATACTCTTTAAGACCGACTAAGGTTTGACTACTAGAACGCCCAGAAATAAAAAAAAACTTTTTCCATACAGTTAGTATGGGAATCCCAAAGTGCAAGTAGTCCTTTAGCTAGACGATCATCAAATTGTATGGAGACGGACATAGCTTCATTTAGATTAGAAATAAGAAAATTCATTCCTTTGTTTAAAAAAAAAACTAACGTATTTACACCCGTATGTAAAGAAAAAAAAATACTAAGGTAAGGGTACCTTAGTAAATTTTGAATTTCGAACAAAATTACTGAATACGGATGTTAGTATTCTTATTACAGAATAAAGCTGGCCGTCATTGAATAAAAACAGTTTTTTTTTTTTAACAAAGGAATGAATTCTCACATTTCTAATCTAAATGAAGTTATCTCCGTGTCTCCATACAATTTGATGGTCGTCTTATTAAAGGACCACTTGCACTTTGGGATTCCCATACTAATTGTATGGAAAAAGTTTTCTTTGATTTCTGGGCATTCTAGTAGTCAAACCTTAGTCGGTCCGAAACAGTATTTTGATCCTTAGTAGGAATGGGATCGAATGGCATTAAAAAAAAATCGTCAAAATTGATGATTTTCTCGCTGACTGTACTTTTTTTCAAAAATCTGTGAATGTAGATTGTCATCACTTAAAAAGTTAGGAATGAAATCCTAATGCCATTTTTGCGTGGCGGCAAGGGATCTAGTAGCTGCCCTTACTGCCCCGTTTTAACTTTCCATCCTGTATACATATACATACTTACAAAGCTACAATCTCACATACTTCCTCTTTATTATATTAGTATAGATAGATAATATCTGATACTCATAGTAACATATTAATATGGAGTTGAGATGTAAAATTCATTCATTGAAATATATCACATTCCGCAGTTATCTGCGGACCGATATCTTATTAATGTATTGCGGCGTATATTTTAAATTCAAAACGCGTTGTTCGACGGTTGCGATCGTATAATAATACTTTTTTAGGGTTATCTATGTTAAGTAACAATCCCTTTCATTCGAGTCATAGTTAGATGAGTTGCCCGCGATGTAAACGAGAACGAGATGTATTATAAGTTTAACATTTGTATACACTCGCGAGCAAAAAAATCGACTCAACATTTTTTTGAATTTCAATGTGCAATATCTCTAAAACTAATATAGGTATTCGTAGCATAGTAGCATTTTCTGAAAGCTGGAAATGTAAGCTTTCAGAAAATATCAAATGCAAGTCATATTTTTTTCAGGTTCTGAAAAAAAACGTGATTTTTCACAAAGTGGGGGAAAACTGGTTAATTTCATAACCACAACATTGAAAGAAAACAAATTTTATGGAGGAAAAACCGTTTATTTTTCATTTTAATACCGCGTATTGCCACCATAGGCGTTTCTTACACACTCGATACGGTTCCTCATGGATCTTATCAGCTTTCTGATGGTGTCCTGCGGGCAAACGTCCCATTCCTCGACCAAAGCAGCTTGAAGGGCCAAAATCGTCTCCGGGGCTGGATCCCGCGCTCGAACCTTCCTCTTCAGGTAATCCCACATGTGCTCGATGGGATTCAAGTCCGGACTCAGCGGTGGCCAGGTAAGGGTGGGAATGCCGACCGCCGCCAGGTACGCTTTGGTCACTCCAGCGGTGTGACAAGGGGCGTTATCTTGCATCAAATGAAACCCCTCGTCAAAAAAACCTGCGTATGGGACAACATGGTCCTGCAGGATGTCAGTGATGTACCTATCCGCGGTCAATCCACCTCCTCAGCCGCCACCAGGGATGAAAACCAGCTCAGTCCTCGCCTCCATTGAAATGCCCGCCCACATCATGACGGAGCCGCCGCCGTAGGCGACTGTTTCTGAGAAGCAGCATTGTGCAAACCGCTCTTCAGGTCTTCGGTACACCCGTCCTCTTCTGTCGCTGCCATGGAGACAAACTCTGCAGTCATCAGTGAAGAGTACCCGGCTCCATTGCTCGTAGCTCCAATTTTCGTAGCGTGCTACGAAATCCTTGCGTAGGTCCCGATGTCTCTGCGTCAATTTGGGCCCCGTAGCTGGCCTTCTTGGGGTGAGGTTTGCTTGCTTAAGTCTTCGGCGAACTGTCCAAGAGCTCACGGGCACCTCACGGGTCCGCATCAGCTGCTGCTGGACGTCAACGCCGGTCAGGTGGCGATTCCGAAGACTGGTCGTCACGATGAAATGGTCCTCTCTCTCGGATGTGCATCTTCGACGGCCGGATCCCGGTCTCCGAGTAAGGGTTCCGGTCTCAGCAAATCGACGATAAACCCTGGAGACAGCAGACTGACTTAAATTCAGCTGTTCGGCAACTGAACGCTGAGAAAGTCCTTGATTCAGCAAGGCGACGACTTGGGCGGCTTCATTTTCGGTGGTGTCCATTTTTTCCAGGTGGTTTCAGTGGTCCAATTGCGAGAGATGTACACAGGTCAACTTGTGATAAGCGACTGATAAGAAAAACAGGTTAACACCTGTTTTTATGCATCCTGAAGGCGCTCAACTCGTGGGTAGTTCAAGGCGGTTAAATTTCAATTCCCGTTCAAACGAGCATATCCTGAAAGTTATGCGTCTGATTTTCATGATTGTTGCGTTTTTTAAAGCTGAATAAATTTATAACAACGTGGTATACTCATTTTTCCTGTAACATTTCCCAGTTGCGAAAAATTTGCCCTAAACCAAAAAATGTGGCGTGAGTCGATTTTTTTGCTCGCGAGTGTATATGTGTCTGTCTGTGGCATCGTACCTCCAAAACGGAGTGAAAACCAATGATCGAAATACAAATGAACATTAATAAAATGAGTCCTAATAAATTACAAACGCCAGTTTTTAGAGTTCCGTACTCAAAGAGTAAAACGGGACCCTATTACTAAGACTCCGCTGTCCGTCTGTCTGTCTGTCTGTCTGTCTGTCCGTCTGTCACCAAGCTGTATCTCATGAACCGTGACAGTTGAAATTTTCACAGATGATGTATTTCTGTTGCCGCTATAACAACAAATACTAAAAACAGAATAAAACAAATATTTTGATTGATAATGGTACGGAAAACCCTTCGTGCGCGAGTCCGACTCGCACTTGGCCGCTTTTTAGGGTTCCGTAGCCAAATGTCCGTCCGTATGTCACAGCCACTCTTTTCCGAAACTATAAGAGCTATACTGTTGAAACTTGGTAAGTAGATGTATTCTGTGAACCGCATTAAGATTTTCACACAAAATTCGAAAAAAATAGTAAGTTTTGGGGGTCCCCATACTCAGAACTGAAACTCAAAAATTAATACGTCATAAATCGTCAACCGCAATTTATTTTACGGAACCATTCATGTGCGAGTCCGACTCGCACTTGGCCGCTTTTTAAACTTGGTTTACTATCACAATTTTATTGAAAGTCACCTATTTGACTTTCAATAAAATTGTCAATTACTTATTAGAACTAGTGTCACCACAACTGACCTTTTACATTAAGCACAAGTTCCTATAAAGACATTCGCCGTATCGATCAGGCTCGCCACGTGGGCGGAAGGAATTAGGGCATCTCGTAACAAAACCGACATTAGCCGCAAAACAACGATCTGTCGCGGCCATCTTCACTGACATTTGCGGCATTTAGTTTTACTGACACCGTAAAATAAAGCCAAGATAATGTCCAATGTTTAACAGTTGAGGAAGTGATTTTCACCTTTATTTCAACGCTCTCAAGTTGTAGTGAATTCGAATTCTTCGGGTTACTTCCAATAAACGCGTATTATTATGCTTTAGTTTATCTAGGGTAGTGCTGGATGGCTGATGATCCTGGGTTCAGGTCCCGGTAAGGGCAAAAATGTGTTTCTTAGTCTTGGATGTTTTCTATGTATTTTAGTATTATACATATACATAGATAGATAAATCATTAATTTGTTTGCTAACATACACACAAGTTACAACAAGAAAAAATACAACAGACAAAACTTAAATCAACACACGAAAAAGAAACATGAAACAGTTCTTATGCACAGAAAAAAAGCTGTGAATATCGTTGTCTAGTACAGTCAGCTTCATAAGTTGCTGAACACCTAAGTACCTTGTCGATTTCACTCGTTTGACAACTTCATATGTGACGGTTTTTGGGAAAACGTCCCACTTCGTCGATATGGAGTTAAGAGTAGTTTCTAATACTACAGATCATACGCTATCTTTTGGTGAAAGATTCATGTCTCTAGGTGCTATAGTTATTTTTTAAAAATTCTGCACAGTTGCAGAAGTGAAAAAGCGACAATTGAGAAAACGTTGGTTAAAGTTTGGGATGGCAGAAAACACACTTCTACTTTGAAGTTATGGAGTGGTTGGTATTAAATGAATGGGCATACTTCAGGGATTTTAAATTAGTTAAAATCATGTATGTAACCTTAGTATTTTGAATGTTATGGAGGCTTGAACATAAAAACAGGACGAAAATATGTAAATCCTGAATATAGGTTTATTTCTATATTCTATTATAGGGCACGCAGATTTATCATTAAAGTTGTATTTATAAATGGTTTCCCATGCTAAAAAAGACAGAAATAATTCTGTGGATCCTTTTATTTAGTTATTATGTCAAAAAGTTAATAACAAATGATTTGAAGAGTGCCATGCATAAAAATTAAAATACATGTGTCTCTTAATATATAACATGAGATTACTTAAAAAACATACTTATCAAGCATAGAAAGTATGTAAAATATCAAATTATAAGTACTTTGTGTGTGTATAAAGTTTAGTGATTTTATATAGGGAGCGTCCCACTTGGTCGGTTTACTAAACTTTAGTGCTTCTTCATTGAAAGTGTTTGGTATATTTTTCAGTTTTATGTATGAGATAATGGTTTGTTATTGTTAATCTAAGAGTCTTTGATACTAACGTCGTTTGTTTAAACTTTTTTAACGTAATTGAACGAAATTTCTTTTCGACTCAAGTTTAGTGACCCACTTTGATGGTTTGGTGGATCATACGCTAAAAAATTACTACAAGTATAAAATCATAATTTATAAACATAGGTGTAATTTGCTGAACCAAAAACAGTATAATTACAGTTATAAAAATCCTTATTGTATGAGCACGAGTTCCTAAAGGAATATTGTTTGTGATAAAAATACTTGGATATGTCGTTTTGAAATTATATTTTTTTTAAATATTAGGTACTGTTTTATTTATCAAGCGGAATCATCTATTTGTTACCAAGATTTTCATAGCTTTCACGTCAAAATGAACTTCTTTGGCAGATAATTAAGGTTGTTTTAGACTTATGTTGCCTTAATTAACAATAAAATTGCAATTTTGCTGGGTTTGCAACCCAGCAAAATTGCACACATCTTGGTAAGAAAAAAGGAAACTTAAAATGTGGACGTTTTAGCGACTTAACTTTTATATAAACTGTTTTAAAAATGCTCTTATAACTTTCTTTCACTTTTAAATGACACCGAAAATCATAGAAATCATTCAGCGAAAATTTTCTCGTGTTTAATTCATGCTGACGTGACAAAGCCAATTTTCAATTTTAAAAATATACTCAGTTATAATGGGAGAGTTATATTTGCAAAATTGAACTTACTTTTTTATTAAATCATTTACAAATGGCCAGTTCTAAAAACTTTCAGTGCCACCCTCGTATGGCAAATAATTTTATACCAACCCCTCCATAACTGCAAATAACAAAATGTGTTTTTTGCGGCCCCAAATTGTAATCAACGTCTTCTCAATTGTCGCTTTTCACTATTGCAAGTTTAAAGAATTTTCAATAAACAACTATAGCTCTAAGATACTGTGTTATATGTGGTAATCCAAAACGAAAGGAACCTTCTGCAGCTTCGGCAGGTGCTTACGAAGTTAATACCTTATCTTTAATGCAGAAATCTAATGAAATTGCGTGCGTGTCTGCGGCCAGAAGGTCCCTTTCATTTTGGATGACCACATATTACAAATTACTCATAACACCATATCGGCAAATTAGAAATTGTTCTCTAATAACAGGTACAAATATGATATCGACTGTATTCGACTAAAGTGGGTCGCTGGGCACTAAACTTTGAGGCCCTAAAAAGGTGCTTAAAATGGAGATTTATGCGTCGTCATCAAAGTCATAGGTTTATTACAGTATGTTCTATCAGTTTTCATCGAAAGTTGATTTTCGGTAAGTTTTGCCATATTTCACTAAACTGCCCGTAACTCCGTAACTAGAATCGACAAAGTGGGACGTTTCACTAAAAACCGTCACATATTATGGCAGTTTAACATGACGTTTAATGCGACACGGTATGTACACTGTACATACCGTGTCGCATTAGGGAGCGACCACACCGGTGCGTAACGCTGCGTATACGCGTTGACGTGTCGTATGCGTCACGTCTTTTCCATACATTTTGCTGCGTTTACGGTGCGTCAGCGTATTTTGAGCTGCGGTCTGGTCGCACCTTTAAACGTATGTATGTGATGGCGACTGTACATTGTTCAGTCACCATCACATACATCGGAGCAAACAAGCAGCTCACAAACATCGGAGCACACCTCTATTTTCAAGGCATTAGGAGGGTGCATGTGCCGATATTTTTGAACACCTATAGTGTACCTATGTATGTGATGGCGACTGTACAAAGGTGTTTAGCCCCTTGTATAAGGCTGACCGTACCCATAACTCAAAGCTTTATAGAACTTACTATGGGCGTAGTTCGATTTGTGTAAGATATGGTGAGACCTCTATGGCATTACGACAGAGATCATAAAATCAAGTATTTGTTTAATGTTTGTGAAAAGGTTAAGTCGAACGCTTATCACGAAAAAAATCTCTCATCAACCGTCATTTCCGCCCACATCCGCTGCTGGAAAAAGGTCTCCCTAAGGATCTCGATAACTGCCGGTCGCGGTGGTACATTCCGCAGTATTCGGACATCATGTCCTATACATGGGTTATACAACGGGAAATCCTTTTCTAATAAAATAGTTCACATGGTTAAATTCAGTGACATAAAACTTTGTCGACTTGCCGCGGCTAAGAAACAAATTCGGGACCTGTTGTTGTCCTGAACTTACGATCAGGCTGAAGAAGCCCTGAAGTAAATAGCTACTCGCATCCTTCCCTCTCCTACACTCACACTACACACACTCATTCAAACACATTCACACTATGAACAAACTTAATATTTTGTCGACTTGCCGCGGCTAAGAAACTAATTCGGGACCTGTTGTTGTCCTGAATTTACGATCAGGCTGAAGAAGCCCTGAAGTAAATAGCTACTCGCATCCTTCCCTCTCCTACACTCACACTACACACACTCATTCAAACACATTCACACTATGAACAAACTTAATATTTTGTCGACTTGCCGCGGCTAAGAAACTAATTCGGGACCTGTTGTTGTCCTGAATTTACGATCAGGCTGAAGAAGCCCTGAAGTAAATAGCTACTCGCATCCTTCCCTCTCCTACACTCACACTACACACACTCATTCAAACACATTCACACTATGAACAAACTTAATATTTTGTCGACTTGCCGCGGCTAAGAAACTAATTCGGGACCTGTTGTTGTCCTGAATTTACGATCAGGCTGAAGAAGCCCTGAAGTAAATAGCTACTCGCATCCTTCCCTCTCCTACACTCACACTACACACACTCATTCAAACACACTCACACTATGAACAAACTTAATATTTTGTCGACTTGCCGCGGCTAAGAAACTAATTCGGGACCTGTTGTTGTCCTGAATTTACGATCAGGCTGAAGAAGCCCTGAAGTAAATAGCTACTCGCATCCTTCCCTCTCCTACACTCACACTACACACACTCATTCAAACACATTCACACTATGAACAAACTTAATGTTTTGTCGACTTGCCGCGGCTAAGAAACTAATTCGGGACCTGTTGTTGTCCTGAATTTACGATCAGGCTGAAGAAGCCCTGAAGTAAATAGCTACTCGCATCCTTCCCTCTCCTACACTCACACTACACACACTCATTCAAACACATTCACACTATGAACAAACTTAATATTTTGCATCTTTTTATTGTTAAGATTGCTAAAAGCCGCATGTTATTTGTAATTCTCTTGTTTGATTTGACTCCCACGATATAGGCTGTGCCTACTGCCTAGTGTGGAAGTCGCTGTACCTACCTAAGAAAATTGTTGTCTTAAGTTATGGTAAATAAATTATTCTTATTATGCAGCGTCCCATGCTTTACCCAAATCAGTATGGCTCTCACAGGACGGCCCGCGAGCTGTTACGCGCCGGCGACATTGAATATCCGTCTCTTTCTAAGTGTTCTAATTAGACAGAGACGCCTATCTCGCCGCGACACAGCTCGCGGGCCGTCCTGTCATAGCCATGCACCTTTATGATTACGATAAATTGTACACTTTAATTGCATGAACGAAACGCTACCTTCAGTTTAACGAGTGCCAAAAGATAATTGAACTTGATGTCCCGTATTTATTCACCTAAAGTGAAGTAATCCCAACTGAGTCATTATCATTATCAACAATACAATAAGCTGGGGCTGTTCACAACGCTTCCCAATGACCTCACGCAAACCAGTATAAACCTGACCTACGCTTACGTATTGTTGTAAATACTTGAGCTCAACTTATGATGGGGGCTACTGATGGTCGGTTGAGCTTGTGAACCGCCTGTATGAAAATATTTGTTGAGGTATTTTCGTCTTTAACCTTTGTTCCGATGCGATCTTATACAGTCGCCATCACATACATCGGAGCAAACAAGCAAGCAACTCACAAACATCGGAACGAAATTTTTGAACACCCTGTAGTGTACCGATGCATGTGATGGCGACTGTACAATGAGGACAATGTTTTATTCATCATTGTTGTTCAGTTATTTTTGGGATATCAGAGATTTACGAGTAGGTTCGCGTCTTACATATTATATATTATAACGTTTTTTGTTCTTCGAAAAGTTTTTTTCCGTCGGGGGTTAAAAAGAAAATGGTTTATAGGTTGTTAAAATAATTAAAGTTGGTTGTTATGTTAATTAGTTTACACTATACGGGTAACAAAACTAACATGCCCCTATTGTCCACAGCCCAAAAGACACTACAGATCTTCAATATCGAAATGAAATCCAAAATGAAGGCCCACACCATGACGGAAGACGTCGTGTTCTGGAAGTGGATATCTCTGAACACTCTGGCCCTGGTCACCAAGATGTCCGTGTACCACTGGTCCATGGAGGGAGACTCGACGCCCGTCAAGATGTTCGACAGGCACTCGTCGCTCGCAGACTGTCAGATTATCAACTACAGGACGGATCCGAAGCAACAGTGGCTGCTGCTTGTCGGTAAGTTTTTTGCTTGTCTAAAGGGACACATTTCACTAAGGTACAAGTTACTATTTTAGAAGTTTAAGAGCGGTTCAACACGGTGATTTTGTAACGATATAAACGCGATACAGTATCGATGCAGGTGATAGTGTCGCGATATAGCCGCGCGTTCGTGAAAGACTAGTTATCTAATCGTAAGTTTGGGAATTCTTCTGAGCAGATCGAAATTTTTTCAATTTATTTGAAATACGAGGGCTGCCTTTTAAGTTCTGTCGTTTGCAAATCTCCCGTGATTGCATAAAAAAGAACTATTTGAATTTAGAATTCGAAAACAAAAGAATGATTCGAAATCGGCCCAACCGTTTTAGTACAGCGTTCGTTCAAAGTTGACAAGTCAGTTGTGAAAATGGGAATTTCGAAGGAAAATTTACGTGCGATAATTTTTTACAACTTCAAAAGGGGCTTAACGCGACTTCAGTGCTTCGAAGAGTTGACTACGGTTTTCAATGATAAAGCACCATGCCTCCGGACTGGAACGCTGGTATTTAGAATTTCAACGTGGTTGCTCTAGTCTTGGTGATAGACATCGTGAAGGTCGACCAAAAACAGCCGTAACCCAGGAGAACATTGATGCTGTACGGCAACTGATCGTCGAAGATCGCCATGCGACATACCGTGAGATAGAAGCTTCCTTAAGTATTTCAGGGACCAGTGTTCACAGTATTTTGCATGATCACTTAGGCGTAAAAATGTTGATCTCACGCTGGATACCACATTTACTCAGTGAAGACCAAAAAACGGCTCGCGTTCGATGGTGTCGCAAAACTCTGGGGCAATTCAACCGAGGAAACTCGAAACATGTTTACGACATTATCAGTGGTGACGAATCTTGGATATATGCCTACGATCCCGATTCTAAACAGCAGTTGACTGTTTGGGTGTTCCAAGATGAGCCAAAACCGACCAAAGTAATACGCTCACGGAGCACTTCGAAAAAAATGGTCGCCACGTTTGTGGCGAAAAGTGGCCACGTTGCCACCATCGTGCTCGAGGATCGTAAAACGGTTAGGTAATGCTGACTGGTATACCACTGTCTGTTTACCAGAAGTCATCGGCGAGTTTCGAAAAAATAACCCAAGACGTCGTATAAGACTGCACCACGATAATGCGAGCTTGCACACCGCCCGGCAAACAATTGCGTTTTTAAAAGAGCAAAACGTCGAAATTCTGGAACACCCGCCGTACAGTCCAGACTTAAGCCCTAACTATTTTTTTACTTTTCCAAAAATCAAGCAACGACTTCGTGGTCAACGGTACCAGACGCCTGAAGAAGCGGTTGAGGCATACAAAACGGCCGTTTTGGAGACACCGACTTCGGACTGGAATAAGTGTTTCGAAAACTGGTTCGATCGAATGAAAAAGTGTATTACATGTCACGGTGATTACTTTGAAAAACAATAAATACCATTTAACACTTAAATTGTCTTTAGTTTTTCCAAACGACACAACTTAAAAGGCAGCCCTCGTACGAATAACTTTATTCTGCATAAAATGAGGCAGGTGTGTCGTAAATTGTGCCGGAGAAGCAGATAGTGATACTGATAAGTATCGTCTCGTTTCCCATTGCTTTGCTGAGCTAATTTATCATTACACCCATTCGGGCATGCTTCTGCCAATCATCTAAGACATTGAGGGAAAAAAATATTGTATTATTTGCAAAAATCGTATAAAGATTCGATTGACGGTTGTACTAGTGTCGATGCCAAATCTATCAGAATAAAAAGAGTATTCAAAATAAAATATAGCTTAATAAAAACATCTATTTAGTACAACAAACAACGGATATAAACGAAACACAAACTTAACTCCAAATTGGGATTAACTCGTCACCAGTTCCAACGGACATACGATTGGTTAAATAAACATTTTAGTGTCACATTCCAACCGGACTCATTGTGACGTCGCGTCACAATGAAGTTATAATAGTAGATTGTACAACAAGTGCATAAAACGCACCATTTTACTCGAGACGTTTATCCATCCGAGCGAGCTTGCGAGCGAGGATAGATATAAAGTCGAGTGTAAAATGGGTTTTATGGACGAGTTGTACACTCTACTTTTCACTTCGATTGCGAGGAAATGAAACAGCAACACGTAAATATAGTAAATGCTAATTTAATTAAAATTGAAAGTTACATTAGAGCAATGAGAAATATTTAAATACTATACTGATCTACTAAATTGAAAAATAAACAAATATAAAAAATAATAAATGAGACGAAATACAAATTATAAGTTTATTTCATGAAGTTTTATTGTGTACTTTGGCTGTTGGTATCTTTGCCTTGGTCTTAGAATACGAACGAAACGAAATAAAATAAAGAGGTTGTTGTATGAAGTTAAAGATGTTCGTGTGGCTGTTGCAGCGATTGCCTTGGTCTTCGACGAAGATTTTACTTTATGCTCTAGAGCATAAAAAGCGACTTTATGTCGCCTACGCACGACATAAAGACGAACTTTTAGAGCATGAGAAGTGAAAAATATGTTATTTAATAATACGCGCTCTCTCACACACGAAGCTAAGCATTATAATTGGAGAGAGAAAGTAACAATGACGTGTTAATTAAAAGACGTGACACATTCGTAAGGTTTCAAGCTGACGGCTGATGTGCATTGTATTGATAACAATTGAAATTTGGTATCATGGTGAAATTAAAAATTATTAACTGGAAGATGAATGTAAAAATGATTTCATGAAAATCATGAATCTCAAATTCGCAATTTGTAGAACAACTGTACTAGTTAACATCGCTTGTTACTTGTGATTAAAAGATCCTGCTTAAAGGTCCTTCTTCTTAATATAGTTAAAGTTGAGTTGGTACTCCTATACCATCATCATAATATCAGCCGAAAGACGTCCATTGCTGGACATAGGCATAAAGAGTTCCAAGTGACCTGTCCTGTCCATACTAATATTATAAATGAGAAAGTTTGGATGTTTATTACTAAATCACGCTATAACGGCTCAACCGATTTGGATGAAATTTTGCACGAATATAGCTTATAGCCTGGATAAAATATAGGATAATTTTTATCCCGGGTCTACGTAGACGAAGTCGCGGACGGAGCCTAGTATTAAATATATTATTATTATTATTTATTTATTTCAGACAACAACGGTCCACACATACCTACACATTAAAATAAGTACAATATTCACGATAAAATCAATTTAAAATAATCAATAGTATTAAATATAGTTCAGTCTAATTTTGGAATTCCGGCCTTTTAGATTGAGCATGATTTTGAATGAAATAAAATTATTTTAAATAACACAGACTTAAAATTGGTATAAAAAACTGTCGTCTGTATTCTTACAAGGTAGAATCAATAAAAAACTAGAAGTGACAATGGAATTCATCGAATGACAATACGATTAGTCTGAATGAAGTTATGTTAAAGTCGGTCAGACAGGTACCCCTTTATAGAAAACATTTGCACCTAAAAAAGGTAAACGGGCGAATATTCAGCTTTTTTAAGGGGTTTTTTTTTCGTCATTGTCTTCGCCAGCAAGTCCACTTTTGATGAAGACGTAAGCCAATACCGGTGCTGAGTCTTTTTTGATTTAAGTTTCCGCGGTATGTTTTACCTCTGCTGAAATACTCTTGAGCCGACAATGACGTTAGAACCGAGCAGTTCAAACGCTCGGAGATTGGCCCAAACACGGGAACCCCTCGTCATGGTGGAGTGAATGAAAGTCAATTATCTCTTTCACGTTCCGTTGCACTTTACTTTGAGCGCCATTTTGAAACTTCGCTTTGAAAAATAACAGGATGTTACGGTGTACAGTCGGCGTACGATTCGATCATGATTGTGTGCGAGACGTCATCCGTACACGTAGGTGCATTTGTTTAGGAGACTTCGAGTATCCGTCGGTCTTCAATACGATATAACGATAACATTTCATTTCCTGCTTACATGCATTTCTCCGTATTCATAAAACATAACGAACATCTGTTAACTGAATTAGATTTTGTCCATTTCTCGCAAACACAAAATTCCTTATAAAAGCAAACTAATTTGAACGGTGTTATACGTCAAATTTCTATTTGACCGCTTTTTCAAAAGAGCTTATAAAAAAAATACATTAGATTTATACTATAAATATAACTGCAATAAAAATAAGGCTTTTTGAAAATCTGCTCACATATAAGCCGTATTTTGGAAGCTTCGGCCCGTGTATGAATAGACGATAACACTGCCAATTTAAAACGCTCTAGTTATACCAGATATTTACTAAGACCTGCGCCGCCGTCGCACGGTAGCATAACTGAAAGTTGGAAACGATCGTATACGCAAACAAAACACGGCGGGGTTACTCACAACGTTTACCAATACCATCACTATTAACGAACCAGTCTAAGCCTGAGCTCTGACTACGCATAGTTATTATTACGTCTTGGGGTCATGTTATAATAGAAACCGGCTCGCAGTCGCGACAGTAAGTCTTGTTAATAGCTAGGCAGGTTGCCAGCCAAGTTTGGGCTAATGTGTGCCCTGATGAATGCAGCGGACGAACTACGAAAACCAATGTGTAGTGAAATTCGATACATTTTGATAATTTTGACACTGCGGTATTGGGTATCAAATTATTACATCTGTTCTGAATTGGGATGACTCTGGATGACCTTTAGTTTGGTAAAATTAGAACTGATTTAAGGATTTGATGTTTTGACAGCAAGAGAAATGCCAGTCTCTCACTTTCATCACAGCGCATCATTTGCAGCTCTGATTGTAGTTTACTTACTTCACCCGTACCCGGTTTGCGATATGTAAGTCGCGAATTTCCTGTTGTTAGTTTCTACGGAAATTTGGTATGTGTCCGCAGTAGCCCAGTAACTTCATACATCCAGAGCTTACGTCAAATCCGGTAGTTCTGATTCTTTGCAGACTTTGTTTACACGTGACACTTATTTTCGATTTTTGACAAAGTTGCGTTCGGCGCTCGGTGTCACAAATTTGGATTATTCATTGGGCCAACATCATAAACAAGTCTGCAAAAAATCAGAACTACCGAATTCGACGCAAACTACCCCGTAATTTCAGCCGACAAGTTTACTGGATCACAGATCTGATTACTTGATTAGAGTCCGTCAGCAAGTAAGCTAGTTTCGAAAACCATTATCTTCAGCATTTTATTCGGCTCGGCTATGTCTTCGTGTAGCGATAGGCCGATTCCGATCTCGCTTTCACGTATGCCACTGCTGCCGCTGCCGTCGCCGCTCGAAGTTTTGGCTGAACCGTAAATCCTGTTCCATTTTGCCTTTCTTGATGGTGTACGATGATGATTCATATACTAAACTTATACTATTTTCTCCAGGCATCTCCGCCCAGCAGAACCGCGTTGTCGGCGCGATGCAACTCTACTCCGTGGAGCGCAAGTGCTCGCAGCCGATCGAGGGCCACGCCGCCTCGTTCGCCACGTTCAAGGCCGAGGGCAACGCGGAGCCGTCGACACTGTTCTGCTTCGCTGTGAGAACCGCGCAGGGTGGCAAGCTGCACGTCATCGGTGAGTCTATTGCTTTTTCTGTTATAGAGTATCCCGGGGAGTACCGGAGTCCGGTAGACTCCAATGTAGGTCAGTTTTTGCGCACCGCCAAGTACAACTAGACATCCGTACGTGGCCGTCCAGCGCGCGCGACGAGCTCTTCCAAGCCTTCAAGGGCGAGGGTTTCACGCTGCGCACCGCCAAGTCCAACTAGACATTGTACATACTAAGCGCATGGGCGTATCTAACCTGATCCAGGGGGGCCGGCAGGTTCTTTAACCCTGAAGGTACAAGTTGGAATCTGTAGCTCTAGTAGGTATAAGTTTTATTGATACAATACGTTCTCGAACGCGTTTGCGTTTAGTTTCAATTTGTATGCCAACGCGAACTTTCCTGATAGTTACCACCAGAGACGCTGTTCGCGTTGCCATACAAATTTAAACTAAATGCAAACGCGTTCGAAAACGTATATGTATCGATAAAACTTATACCTACTAGAGCTACAGATAAGCAACAACTCGACACTGATCTCAAATGCTGCGAGCGAAGGATACGCGGCCTTGTTGGCCGCGTTCGAGACCGAGGGTAACTTAGTCCTCGTACCATGATGACGTAAACAGCACCGGAGTTACTTAAAAAATAAGGCACCAGGCAATGATGGATACAATTATCATTATGAAGTATCACCAATCAAGTGGCTCACTATATTCACTCTTACTTTACGCTAAAGAGTCCTAAACCCCGGTGCATTTTCCCTTCACAATGGCGGCAGTCTACAACTCATCAATGATTAGTCATATTAGACAGCTCAGACGAAAAAGAGGGGTGTTATAACTGTTAAAAGGTTCTCGAGTGGCGACCACGTACCGGAGGCGCGGCGTGGGTAGGCCCCCCACAAGGTGGACTGATGACCTGGTAAAGGTCGCGGGAGTCCGCCGGATGCGGGTGGCGCAGAACCCGTCATTGTGCCACTTTTATGGGAGGCATATGTCCAGCAGTGGACGTCTTTCGGCTGATATGATGATGATGATAAGTTTAATATGTGTGTCTGTCTGTGGCATCGTAGCTCCTAAACGGATGAACCTATCTCAATGCGTTTTTTCCATCGAAAGTCTTGTCTGTCGATATAATTGCTTAGATTTGTTCGTTTCCATCATTTGGTGATTCATTTCTCCTCGCAGAGGTGGGGCAGACGCCGGCCGGCAACCAGCCGTTCCCCAAGAAGGCTGTGGATGTATTCTTCCCAGCTGAGGCCCAGAACGACTTCCCCGTCGCCATGCAGGTCTCGCCCAAATATGACGTCATCTATCTCATCACCAAATACGGGTGAGTGCTACAATTTCACCACGTACCGGAAGGCGCGGCGTGGGTAAGGCCCCCCCACAAGGTGGACGCGGTGCGGGTGGCGCAGGACCGGTCACTTTGGCACTCCTTGGGGGAGGCCTATGTCCAGCAGTGGACGTCTTTCGGCTGATATGATGATGATGATGATGACTACAATTTCATAGTGTAATCCTGAAGTTGTTGTTTACAGGTAAACCTGGGAAAAACAAGTATTTATTGTTGTTGTTCTGTCCCGTCAGTCAGGAGACAATATGACATGATTTCTCAGAAAAATTGTTGCAACAGGGACTTAGTAAAAAGGGCTGAAACAAACCTACTTTGGTAGATTAAAAACCATACAATTACAGCTATAAAAAGTGACCCAGGAGATGTCCCATTGCTGACAAGTGACCCAGGAGACGTCCCATTGCTGACTAAGTGACGAAACATTTCTGTCAAAAATTTAATTTTTGGTACAAATTTTTATTGCCGACTGTACTTTTCTGTATACCATCATCAACTACTCATTGAGGCGATTCTAACGAGCCCAAACTCAACGGGGTTACGTCATTTTCAGCTCAATCGAATAACGGCAAGTGACTGAAAAATGGATTGCAAATTGACGACATCTTACATACATAATTCTATACTGACATACGAACACGTCAAGTTAATATAAAGCTTGTTATGATAATTTCGAATCTAAAGAGGGCTATCTGGTTTTAACCCTTTAACGGGCAAGAATAAAATTTATCCATAATTCAAGTCTCTTGATATTGCATAAAACTAAAAATTCTGCACCATAAAAACATACAGAAAGATGACCTTAACAGGTGGTAATTTTTGCCTTAAATTTTTTAAGTTGCCTTATAAAGGGTTAAAGACACCCTCAACTCAATATTTCCCCTATGTCCCGAACAGGTACATCCACATGTACGACATCGAGACCGGCACCTGTATCTACATGAACCGTATTTCCTCCGACACCATCTTCGTGACTGCCCCGCATGAAACTACTGGAGGCATCATTGGTAAGTGCTAATCCAAATACGATTTATAAAAGAACTAGCTCCCGCCCGCGACTTGGTACATATATGTATTCGTATCGATGTCGCTGATAGCGCTGCAAGGTTCAGAAGTAACAGTGCAGCTGCCGAGTTTGTTGTTCTTTTAGCACCATCCGGAGGTCACGTTTATCTTAAACAACTAAAACATGTTCCGATATTTGGAAAACATAATTTCATTAGCAATTTCACGAAACATTGCATGACCAAGTTCATATCGCAGTCATTGACCCCCTTGCTTTAGATTAGAATAACAAGGTTGTAACTATTTATACCCCATTACGAATGGAACTTTTTCTAATATTAGAAGCAAGTTCAAGGCGGCGATTTTTCATGCCGGCCTGCTGTAATGACACGCCCTGGCTGAATACAGATGAGCTTTCGCTCGGTCGGTATTGGGGGAAATTAAAACATTGTCGCAGTTTATATGAGTAAATGGTATCCTTATTATATAAAATGTTTATAACCGAAACTACTTGTTATATTGTAATTTTTGTTAGTAACCCATTTAGGGGCAATGACTCTCATATAAGTGTGAAGTTTCCGCTACGAAGCGGAAAAATGCTTCGCTTTGCCTCGAGTAGGCAAATATTTATAATGGGCCTCCAGGGTGAACGGAAGCTTTACGCTATATTCCTGTCTTTGGCAAAGAGCGATTAGTTTTAGGTTAAACTATGTTTAGAATGCTTTTGTAGGGTTGTACTCTTTTCGATGCCAACGACGCATATATCCGCACCGCAGGTTCAACACCAACGACTGATAGATGCGTCAAAGAGCGATAGCCACCTTCTTGTATTGACATAAGGTTTAACTTTGCACTAAATGTCTTGTCGATTTTGCGTCTGGTTGTTGAGATTATTCTGTTTGACAGAGCGTTGAAAAGGTTGAATAAAATATTTTATAGTAAGCAATGAAAAGTAATTTTTTGCATCAAAAGGTCGGTCAACTGGGCCTTGAACTAACTTGGTGTAACTATACACAGCTTCAATACAAAGTTATGCATATTAACCTTCGTTTTACGACTACACGCCCCTTATGGCTTTTCCGCCCACTCGCATGCTTATAACAGGACGCGGCCATATTACGACGCAACATGGTCTATTGCATACAACATACTTACCTACTGTTTTGAAAATGTAAATGAAAAATGGATTTATGTCCCTTTAGCGGCCCGCCACAAAACCGAACGTCAATGTCAAATGCGAACGTTTCGTAAAGAAAACCTAAAGGTGCCTAAAACATAACTTAAGCTAACCTTAACCTACAACTTTAACTGAAATTCCCACCTATAACATAACTTGACGACTCGCTGCCCTGTATAGATAACTGGCTGCCCGCGCGGCTTCGCCCGGGTATTGCAAAGAATGCAGGCCATCCCGAGGGATGAAAAATAGCCTAAGTTCATTCAGAAAGTCCACTCTATACTAGAATTTTCGAAATCGATCCAGTGTTTCCGGAGATTACCCATAACAAACAATTTATAAATAATTCCATAATCTAGCTAGGCTAATTTGAACACTCAAATTCCCTTCTCTAGGCGTGAACCGTAAAGGCCAAGTCCTCTCAGTGACCGTAGAAGAGGACTCGATAGTGCCGTACATCAACACGGTGCTACAGAACCCGGAGTTGGCGCTGCGGCTGGCCGTGCGCAACAACTTGGCTGGCGCCGAGGAGCTGTTCGTCAGGAAGTTCAACATGCTCTTCACTAACGCACAGTATGGCGAGGCTGCCAAGGTGAGTCTCAGAAGGCCTGTGTTAGTTAGTTAGTTATACTGGGCGTTTTCCGCAAGTCGACATCCATTGTGCGTGAAACGGCGGTGTGGCGCTACTCAAACCACCCTCGCTCGTCTAGAAAGTTGGTGAGTGCCTTGGTGTTGCTGACTGCGTCTCGTAGTGTATCTGGAGAACCTAGGTGCTTTATTCTGTATACTTTTACCTGCTTGCAGTCCAGTAGAATATGTTTAGTCGTTTCTTCTGCCTCCATGCACGCTCTGCACATGGGGCTGTCTGTGATACCTAAATTATTATCTTACGCAGAAGGCCTGTGTGTGAACTGCTGCGGCTCTCGCACTTCCGGGGTGTCCTAACATCAGATTGTGCTAGGAATAGAACACGTGCTATGTGAGCGCGTGCGGGTGAGATAATTAGACAGAGAACTTTCTGTATGTAATACAGAAGGTAAATAATAATTTATTATGTGATCTCAGTGACGGAGTGTCGTACATACTGGCCATCGATAAGAGCACCATTCGTTATTGAACGTACTATTAATTAGATGCATATGTCCTATGTATTTATTAAATCAACTGTCCCGATCGGTCAGTCTACGAAGCAGCGCCCCAGTCCTACCTACGTTATAGATAAGGCACTGGTCACACCGCCGGCTACAGACTATAAGCTAACGGCGATTACTCGCCCAAGAAACGAACAAAAGATAATAGCTCAAGTGTTAATAAATTTATAGTTCATCGCCGGCGGTGTGAACAGCCAGCTATGAACTATGAATATATTTCTCTCTCTTTTATTTACACGGGAGCGATTATCTTTTGTACGTTTCTTGGGCGAGAAAATCGCCGATAGCTCATCGCTTACTCGCCGGCGGTGGGACCAGTGCCTAAAGCACTTGCGGCGAGTGTGGCCAATTTATCTTCAAAAATGACCATGTAATGAACGATGTGAAAGAATGACATGTTGTTTAGTATAAGGCTAATGATGTTATGATTAACTTGCTAACCCAATGTTTTTATGCAGGTGGCAGCAATGGCGCCGCGCGGCATCCTCCGCACCCCGCAGACTATCCAGCGCTTCCAGCAGGTGCCCACGCAGCCGGGGCAGACGTCGCCGCTGCTGCAGTACTTCGGCATCCTGCTCGACCAGGCGCAGCTCAACAAGTTCGAGTCGCTCGAGCTGTGCAAGCCGGTTTTACTGCAAGGTACGAGTCAAGAATACACCAATAGAGCAAGTAGTGGTATTAGTATGGCTGTGGTCTTCTGTATGTTGGAGATACTTCCCCAGTTGAGCTCCAAATATGAGCGACATGACATTACGTTGTGACCTTCTCCTCTCTACTCTCTCTCTTCCTCTTTTTAATTGGTACAGTGTAAGAGAGATGGGATAGAAGGAAGGAAGTGGAAGTGGCTATTAGCAGGGCCAGGTAGAGCAGGTTGTTTGCCTTGCGTGCCCCTGTCAATGGCTGTCCAAGCCTATTTTATTTAGTTTTGAGTCTGTTTTTTTATTTATTTTAAATATACTATATCGAACAATATATGGATGAATTTGGTCTGACAATAAAAACCCCTTTTTATAGCGCAATTTAGCAGCCGGTTGTGCTGGTCACCCAGGTGTGATGTTGATGCATTTGTTTTGTTTGTGTAACAATTTTAAATACGAGTATGTAATGTCCTTACATTACAGTATAATATATATTAAATACGAGTATGTAATGTCCTAACATTACATACTCGTATTTAAAATTGTTACACAAACAAAACAAATGCCTATTCGAACAGTCTTCAACTCCATGTATATGGTTTTCACCTAAATCAGTTTAGTCTCTCACTACAAAATATTCTCAACATAATCTTACTCACCCAGGTCGCAAGCAGCTGCTCGAGAAATGGCTAAAGGAAGAGAAACTGGAATGCTCCGAGGAGCTCGGAGACCTGGTGAAGCAGGTGGACCCGACCCTGGCGCTGTCCGTTTACCTGCGCGCCAACGTGGCCAGCAAGGTCATCCAGTGCTTCGCGGAGACGGGCCAGTTCCAGAAGATCGTGCTCTACGCCAAGAAGGTGTGTCCCTTGACCCAGTGACAGCTGGATTGCTTGAATAACCTGGGAAATTGTGACTTCCAGCTCTTCGTGAGCGATGTTTTGGATGGTTGGCTTGTGATTACATATGGAAACGAGAGGTCCTGAAGGGATTTCCCCAAGGAACCAATATGAAGAATAATGATTGAATTAACCCATTTCCCTTGCAGGTCGGCTACACACCCGACTACATATTCCTCCTGCGCTCCGTGATGCGCACGAACCCCGAGCAAGGCGCCGGCTTCGCGGGCATGCTGGTCGCGGAAGACCCGCCGCTGGCCGACATTAACCAGATAGTGGACGTGTTCATGGAGCAGAACATGGTGCAGCAGTGCACGGCGTTCCTGCTCGACGCGCTCAAGAACAACCGGCCTGAGGAGGGGCCGCTGCAGACCAGGTCGGTTTAACACTACTTCATGTGTCATGTTGTCCTAGTACTTTAAGAGTCAGCCAGTTGTTAACACACATAGTGGGGCTGGATGGCAGCTGTTATTTTAAAGAGGCTGCTGCAGACTTCTTCTTCTATGTCATATGCTCCTGGTACTTTTTAACAAAGACCGAAAAATCCTGATCACCAATTTTGAAAAGGTGGTTTTTTTTACATACAGATACAACTCTATTGTCAATTATTATATTTGGATTGTCAAACAACATTTTGTTGTTTTTATTCTGTCCTGGTTTCTTAAAAAAAATACTAGAAATTGGACTCCTACTTATCATGCAAAGGAAATGGAATGGGCTTGCCAATATAACAGAAACACGTGTTTAGTGGATTCAAACCCCATAAAATCAATAGTGTTTGACCCAGGAAACGTAACCGTGGCAACGAGCAACAAAAATATTTGATTGGCCCATTTACAGTGCCTGTTTATTAGCAAAGCAGTAGTAGTGCTGCGTGAAGCCTTCATTCTTTCAACGTATGTAGTACGAGGATCTTAACATTGTGTTTATCCGGCAGGTTACTGGAGATGAACCTGATGTCAGCGCCACAGGTCGCGGACGCGATCCTCGGCAACGCCATGTTCACGCGCTACGACCGCGCACACATCGCGCAACTGTGCGAGAAGGCTGGTCTACTGCAGCGCGCGCTAGAACACTATACCGACCTCTACGACATCAAGCGCGCCGTGGTCAGTACCCACTGTTACTGTTCCATGTATTCCTGGTACTTCATCATATCAGCCGAAAGACCTCCACTGCTGGACATAGGCCTCCCCCAAAGAGTGCCACCATGACCGGTTCTGCGCCACCCGCATCCAGCGGACTCCCGCGATCTTTACACCTTATGGGGGGGGGTCTACCCACGCTGCTCCTTCCGGTACGTGGTCGCCTCTCGAGAACCTTTCCGCCCCGGCCATCGGTTCTACGTGCAATGTGCCCCGCCCACTGCCACTTAAGTTTAGCGATTCGGAGGGCTATATCGGTTACCTTGGTTCTGCTGCAGATAGCTTCATTTCTGATGCGACCACGCAGAGAAACTCCCAGCATAGCCCTCTCCATTGCCCATTTACACAGTTCCTGGTACTTACACAGTCTTAAGCGTAATATTGACTTGATCACAACGCCCCCCGAAGCAACCCTCACTGTGCCATGTATTCCTGGTACCTTTCACAGTGAACAGATCAAACCCAATTTTGGCTTGAGTGATCGCAACTCCTCTCGTATCATGTGCTCATGGTATTCTATTATCACAGTCATTCAGCTTCGTGCTGATGATGGTACGAGGATGCTAGAAATCTTTAAAGGTCAATCAGAAGCTTCAAGATACATATAACATTATTCAAAGGTGTCTCGGCATGTTATTTATAATAAATGAAAGTTTTACACACGCATACAATGTACATGCAATGCATGTGTACATATAATGTAATTTACAACGCAATTACCACATGTGCATATCGCCTACAACATACTTCAACCCTATCCCGTACGGCTTTTACGACACCCACGGGAAAAAGAGAGTTCTACCCCGAATAGCACCACGGTCAGGCAATGCGCATGGCATAGGTTTTTGGAACGGGGAACGAAAGTTTTATCTTTGCGAGATTTTTTGTAATTATGAAGGTCTAAAGTGATGCTAAAATTCATCTTTCTTTGCAGGTCCACACCCACCTTCTCTCAGCTGAATGGCTCGTCACATACTTCGGCAGCCTTTCAGTGGAAGACTCCCTAGAGTGTCTCAAGGCCATGCTGCAAGCGAACATCCGACAGAACCTGCAGATCTGCGTGCAAATCGCGACCAAGTACCACGAACAGCTGACGACGAAGTCGCTGATTGAATTGTTCGAGAGCTTCAAGACCTATGAGGGTCTGTTCTACTTTTTGGGCTCCATTGTCAACTTCAGCCAGGATTCGGAAGTGCACTTTAAATATATTCAGGTAAGAACATTTGAAGATTTGTTTAATTGTCATAAAAATATTTATGGTAGTACATACATAGCATGACGATTATTTTAAAGACACTGAATCTACCCATTTTGCCATTGATTTTATTGCACTGTAGAACTAAAAATAAGTACTTAACATTTTCAACAGAGCAATCTGACGCGGTATCAATCAAGCAAAGTCATTTCAGTCTATAGCAGACTATTAAAACAGTGTTAAGGGGAGACACATTACACTAAGGCGGTATAATTTAAGCTGAACAGCGTACGCACGTCTACGCTCTAGTCAATACCAAGAGTCACTTTTTATGTATGTTTCACCCGAAGTGACCACACCAAACAAAAGAATACTAGCTTAATGCATTTCAAATTTCCAGGCCGCCTGCAAGACCGGCCAAATCAAGGAGGTCGAGCGCATCTGCCGCGAGTCCAACTGCTACAACGCGGAGCGCGTGAAGAACTTCCTCAAGGAAGCCAAGCTGCCCGACCAGCTGCCGCTCATCATCGTGTGCGACCGCTTCGACTTCGTGCACGACCTGGTGCTCTACCTCTACAGGAACAGCCTGCAGAAGTACATCGAGATCTACGTGCAGAAGGTAAGATCATCTAGTCCAACTGCTACAACGCGGAGCGCGTGAAGAACTTCCTCAAGGAAGCCAAGCTGCCCGACCAGCTGCCGCTCATCATCGTGTGCGACCGCTTCGACTTCGTGCACGACCTGGTGCTCTACCTCTACAGGAACAGCCTGCAGAAGTACATCGAGATCTACGTGCAGAAGGTAAGATCATCTAGTCCAACTGCTACAACGCGGAGCGCGTGAAGAACTTCCTCAAGGAAGCCAAGCTGCCCGACCAGCTGCCGCTCATCATCGTGTGCGACCGCTTCGACTTCGTGCACGACCTGGTGCTCTACCTCTACAGGAACAGCCTGCAGAAGTACATCGAGATCTACGTGCAGAAGGTAAGATCATCTAGTCCAACTGCTACAACGCGGAGCGCGTGAAGAACTTCCTCAAGGAAGCCAAGCTGCCCGACCAGCTGCCGCTCATCATCGTGTGCGACCGCTTCGACTTCGTGCACGACCTGGTGCTCTACCTCTACAGGAACAGCCTGCAGAAGTACATCGAGATCTACGTGCAGAAGGTAAGATCATCTAGTCCAACTGCTACAACGGGGAGCGCGTGAAGAACTTCCTCAAGGAAGCCAAGCTGCCCGACCAGCTGCCGCTCATCATCGTGTGCGACCGCTTCGACTTCGTGCACGACCTGGTGCTCTACCTCTACAGGAACAGCCTGCAGAAGTACATCGAGATCTACGTGCAGAAGGTAAGATCATCTAGTCCAACTGCTACAACGCGGAGCGCGTGAAGAACTTCCTCAAGGAAGCCAAGCTGCCCGACCAGCTGCCGCTCATCATCGTGTGCGACCGCTTCGACTTCGTGCACGACCTGGTGCTCTACCTCTACAGGAACAGCCTGCAGAAGTACATCGAGATCTACGTGCAGAAGGTAAGATCATCTAGTCCAACTGCTACAACGCGGAGCGCGTGAAGAACTTCCTCAAGGAAGCCAAGCTGCCCGACCAGCTGCCGCTCATCATCGTGTACGACCGCTTCGACTTCGTGCACGACCTGGTGCTCTACCTCTACAGGAACAGCCTGCAGAAGTACATCGAGATCTACGTGCAGAAGGTAAGATCATCTAGTCCAACTGCTACAACGGGGAGCGCGTGAAGAACTTCCTCAAGGAAGCCAAGCTGCCCGACCAGCTGCCGCTCATCATCGTGTGCGACCGCTTCGACTTCGTGCACGACCTGGTGCTCTACCTCTACAGGAACAGCCTGCAGAAGTACATCGAGATCTACGTGCAGAAGGTAAGATCATCTAGTCCAACTGCTACAACGCGGAGCGCGTGAAGAACTTCCTCAAGGAAGCCAAGCTGCCCGACCAGCTGCCGCTCATCATCGTGTGCGACCGCTTCGACTTCGTGCACGACCTGGTGCTCTACCTCTACAGGAACAGCCTGCAGAAGTACATCGAGATCTACGTGCAGAAGGTAAGATCATCTAGTCCAACTGCTACAACGCGGAGCGCGTGAAGAACTTCCTCAAGGAAGCCAAGCTGCCCGACCAGCTGCCGCTCATCATCGTGTGCGACCGCTTCGACTTCGTGCACGACCTGGTGCTCTACCTCTACAGGAACAGCCTGCAGAAGTACATCGAGATCTACGTGCAGAAGGTAAGATCATCTAGTCCAACTGCTACAACGCGGAGCGCGTGAAGAACTTCCTCAAGGAAGCCAAGCTGCCCGACCAGCTGCCGCTCATCATCGTGTGCGACCGCTTCGACTTCGTGCACGACCTGGTGCTCTACCTCTACAGGAACAGCCTGCAGAAGTACATCGAGATCTACGTGCAGAAGGTAAGATCATCTAGTCCAACTGCTACAACGCGGAGCGCGTGAAGAACTTCCTCAAGGAAGCCAAGCTGCCCGACCAGCTGCCGCTCATCATCGTGTGCGACCGCTTCGACTTCGTGCACGACCTGGTGCTCTACCTCTACAGGAACAGCCTGCAGAAGTACATCGAGATCTACGTGCAGAAGGTAAGATCATCTAGTCCAACTGCTACAACGCGGAGCGCGTGAAGAACTTCCTCAAGGAAGCCAAGCTGCCCGACCAGCTGCCGCTCATCATCGTGTGCGACCGCTTCGACTTCGTGCACGACCTGGTGCTCTACCTCTACAGGAACAGCCTGCAGAAGTACATCGAGATCTACGTGCAGAAGGTAAGATCATCTAGTCCAACTGCTACAACGCGGAGCGCGTGAAGAACTTCCTCAAGGAAGCCAAGCTGCCCGACCAGCTGCCGCTCATCATCGTGTGCGACCGCTTCGACTTCGTGCACGACCTGGTGCTCTACCTCTACAGGAACAGCCTGCAGAAGTACATCGAGATCTACGTGCAGAAGGTAAGATCATCTAGTCCAACTGCTACAACGCGGAGCGCGTGAAGAACTTCCTCAAGGAAGCCAAGCTGCCCGACCAGCTGCCGCTCATCATCGTGTGCGACCGCTTCGACTTCGTGCACGACCTGGTGCTCTACCTCTACAGGAACAGCCTGCAGAAGTACATCGAGATCTACGTGCAGAAGGTAAGATCATCTAGTCCAACTGCTACAACGGGGAGCGCGTGAAGAACTTCCTCAAGGAAGCCAAGCTGCCCGACCAGCTGCCGCTCATCATCGTGTGCGACCGCTTCGACTTCGTGCACGACCTGGTGCTCTACCTCTACAGGAACAGCCTGCAGAAGTACATCGAGATCTACGTGCAGAAGGTAAGATCATCTAGTCCAACTGCTACAACGCGGAGCGCGTGAAGAACTTCCTCAAGGAAGCCAAGCTGCCCGACCAGCTGCCGCTCATCATCGTGTGCGACCGCTTCGACTTCGTGCACGACCTGGTGCTCTACCTCTACAGGAACAGCCTGCAGAAGTACATCGAGATCTACGTGCAGAAGGTAAGATCATCTAGTACAACTGCTACAAAGCGGAGCGCGTGTAGAACTTCCTCAAGGAAGCCAAGCTGCCCGACCAGCTGCCGCTCATCATCGTGTGCGACCGCTTCGACTTCGTGCACGACCTGGTGCTCTACCTCTACAGGAACAGCCTGCAGAAGTACATCGAGATCTACGTGCAGAAGGTAAGATCATCTAGTCCAACTGCTACAAAGCGGAGCGCGTGAAGAACTTCCTCAAGGAAGCCAAGCTGCCCGACCAGCTGCCGCTCATCATCGTGTACGACCGCTTCGACTTCTTGCACGACCTGGTGCTCTACCTCTACAGGAACAGCCTGCAGAAGTACTTCAAGATCTACGTGCAGAAGGTAAGATCATCTAGTACAGCGCGGAGCGCGTGAAGAACTTCCTCAAGGAAGCCAAGCTGCCCGACCAGCTGCCGCTCATCATCGTGTGCGACCGCTTCGACTTCGTGCACGACCTGGTGCTCTACCTCTACAGGAACAGCCTGCAGAAGTACATCGAGATCTACGTGCAGAAGGTAAGATCATCTAGTCCAACTGCTACAACGCGGAGCGCGTGAAGAACTTCCTCAAGGAAGCCAAGCTGTCCGACCAGCTGCCGCTCATCATCGTGTGCGACCGCTTCGACTTCGTGCACGACCTGGTGCTCTACCACTACAGGAACAGCCTGCAGAAGTACATCGAGATCTACGTGCAGAAGGTAAGACCGCACTGAAGAGGAATCATATGAAAGGTAGAACAAGACGACAGAAGTTGTACTTTAACAAATGTTTATTGTTAAATCAAGTGGAAATGGTCCAGAACAGTCAAACTTGAAAACGTATGTCGTTAACCCTGTCACATCGGCAGGACATGTTAACTGGTTAATTATCTAGCCGATGTCACATAGTTTCAAGGTTATACCAATCCGTAACCGAGTCTTTGTACTAAAGGAAAACTATGTTACAGGTGAACCCGTCCCGTCTGCCGGTGGTAGTGGGCGGTCTCCTGGACGTGGACTGCACTGAAGACATCATCAAGAACCTCATTCTGGTGGTGCGCGGCCAGTTCTCTACTGACGAGCTCGTTGCCGAGGTTGAGAAGAGAAACAGGTAAGGCAAATCATCAGTGTTGTCAATAAAGTTCTCCCACGCAATAATAAAATGTTACCCGTCTTCCATCTGCACAGAAGTTATGAAGAAGGGATTCAAATCCTGATTCCCAATCCGATTTAGCTGAAACTCGGTATACTTATGTCAGTTCGGTGACAACACAATATTATGGCTCCAACGAGTTCATCTGATGATGGAGACAGAAGGTGGCCTTAGCAACTCCTAAACTACGAAATATAGAGCCGTGATTAGGCTCTTTGGAACTCTTTTGGCGAGTAAATAGTTGGTGACTGTGTAAGAAAATGTACAGTCTGCTATATAAGCTTGTACCAATAGTACATTGTTGTAGAGGCTACAAAGTAAGCAATAGATGGACGAGTTAGTTCGAGGGCCGATGCGTAGCGGAGGCCCTCGAAAGTACGAGTTCAGCTATTGCGCTTTCGGCCGAGGCTTAACACTTCACGCCTAAATACTGCGAGGAAATTGCAAATAATTATAATTTTAAATCAAAATTAAGTACGTAATTGAAGATCATAATGAAAAAACAAGCTCGCGCGGCCCCGCTCGCCGGCGCGGCGGAGAGTAGCGGCGTCCGCCGGCGCCGCTCCTCCCACTCGACGCCCTGTGATTGGTCGAAGCGCTGTTCAAACTGGTTCAGGTGCTACAGCTATTGCCAACTTTCCACCTTGGTTTTAGACCATCTATTGCCACATTTCCGAACAGTGGCGTGAAAAAAATATTTTTTTCACAGAAACTTATTGGCAAGATCGTCAGCTAATCGCCTCATACATTACAGACTGAAGCTGCTCCTGCCGTGGCTGGAGACGCGCGTGCACGAGGGCTGCAACGAGCCCGCCACGCACAACGCGCTCGCCAAGATCTACATCGACTCCAACAACAACCCCGAGCGGTTCCTCAAGGAGAACCAATGGTGAGATACTCTGTTCTGAAACTGCTAATATATTTGCTGGCAATCACTTGGTATCAGCGATTCTTTATTGTACCCGATTTATTTCGTTTTAATCTTTTGGTTTCTTACGTTGACGATCTTTTACGGGGAGTAAAGGTCTATGCACATGTTAGGCTCGACAGGCCGACAATGTCTTCTAGATTTCATTCCATGACTATTCTAGCCCTCTCCGAGAACGCTACCTCATCCTGGTCCCGTGCCAGTCTCACCAAGGAACTACTAACTAATTTAAAAACAAATTTGACAGGTACGACTCGCGCGTAGTCGGCAAGTATTGCGAGAAGCGCGACCCGCACCTCGCGTGCGTGGCGTACGAGCGCGGGCAGTGCGACCGCGAGCTGATCGCCGTGTGCAACGACAACTCTCTGTTCAAGACGCAGGCGCGCTACCTCGTGCGCCGCCGCGACCAGGAGCTCTGGCTCGAGGTGCTCGCCGAGTCCAACCCGTACAAGCGACAGCTCATCGACCAGGTATGACATACTGTTTACACTACATCTTATTAGACGGAACTTACAAAAATCGCCATGATAATCGGTCGCTCCTGCAACTTTCACCAGATCGTCGGTTCTTCTAAACACAGGTTTCTTACAAGAATCAGCGCTATAATCGGACCTTTATCGCCCTCAAAGGGAAATCCGCCACGGTCCCCAGAGACTAAGACTTGTAAGGGGCATAACTTGCCCTGTAACAGTATTTGTAGCATGGACGTTGATACATTTTTGACATGAAATAAAAGCAAAACATGCTGCTTAGTGCCACTAGATACCCCAGTAATCACGAGGTCTTTACCGCGTAGACGCGTTATTATACTCACCTTTTGACACTGTGTTGTTCAAATACTGTTATAATTACACATCATTACATTCCACAGGTAGTCCAGACCGCTCTCTCCGAAACGCAAGACCCCGAGGACATCTCCGTAACAGTGAAGGCTTTCATGACGGCCGACCTTCCCAACGAGCTCATCGAGCTGCTCGAAAAGATAGTGCTCGACAACTCTGTGTTCTCCGACCACAGGAACCTGCAGAACCTGCTCATCCTGACAGGTGAGTGGCGACCGTGACAGGACTCCAATTTTTTGCTGGCGATTTTGTCCATAAGAATTATACTCAAACCTCCTCCTTGCATCATTGCCTGCTCCTATCTCTAGCCGAGTGCAGAGCGTCGTGAACGGGTGTATCAAGGGCTGTGCGAATTTGGTCTGTCCAGCGTATCGTGCTTCTGCCCCATGGTCGCTAGCCTACGATACTCAAACATATGTATACAAATATACGTTTAGAGGAGCGTTGTCAGAGCGTCAGAGCTAGTGTCGCTGGAAGGAATCCCACGCTCTGCGAACCCGCTAACGTACTGCTGCCGTGGACCCATAAATAGAGACCCTCAAAATAGCAGGTTCAGCAGCATTTAGCGACGCTACACAGAAAAAAATATTCTTGGCTCAAGAAATTAATCAGAATATTTCAAATTATCTCGTGTAGGAATACGGTTTGATCATCGGTTTTAGACATTATTTTTACCTGAGCTAATTGGAACTTTATACCTACAGCAATAAAGGCGGACCGCACCCGCGTGATGGAGTACATCAACCGCCTGGACAACTACGACGCGCCCGACATCGCAAACATCGCCATCAACAACGAGCTCTATGAGGAGGCCTTCGCTATATTCAAGAAGTTCGACGTTAACACTTCCGCTATTCAAGTAAGTTGTGGCTTTGGAAGAAAATCGCCTAACCTTAGACGTAAAACGCCAATTACGGAAAGAGGCCTAAACTCTCCTACGTAACACAGACTCTACTGTCACTTTATACTGATATTGTTTTATTTTAGTAGGGGTATAATGGTTGCTACTTGAACACTGATCGCTGTGGAAAAGACATGCGTCACGTTCTGTTAAGTATGTGAGTGCGAGAGTGATGGTTATCCTCAAAATTTGCAAACCATTTTTCAGCCAGTAGTCGATATCCGATTGAGGCATACTTATTTAAATTCGTTGCGTTGTCATAAAGAGTATTTGTATTGTATGTAGCATTGCCGAGCTGAACTGATGATGGGACAGTTTGCAATGGCAACTCCTAAACTACATAAGGCAAATCATGTTTGGGCTCATTGGTATCATCTCAATAAATAGTTGACGCCTGTACCAAAAAAATAATATAAAAACTTATGTTAACTTGAACTTTCCAGGTGCTAATAGAACAAGTGAAGGACCTGGAGCGCGCGAATGAGTTCGCCGAGCGCTGCAACGAGCCCGGCGTATGGTCGCAGCTGGCCAAGGCGCAGCTCCAACAGGGGCTCGTGAAGGAGGCCATCGACTCGTACATCAAGGCCGACGACCCCTCCGCGTACATGGACGTGGTCGCCACCGCCACCCAGGAGCAGTCGTGGGACGACCTCGTCAGATACCTGCAGGTATACATGGAACTTAGTATGGTCGCAGCTGGCCAAGGCGCAGCTCCAACAGGGGCTCGTGAAGGAGGCCATCGACTCGTACATCAAGGCCGACGACCCCTCCGCGTACATGGACGTGGTCGCCACCGCCACCCAGGAGCAGTCGTGGGACGACCTCGTCAGATACCTGCAGGTATACATGGAACTTAGTATGGTCGCAGCTGGCCAAGGCGCAGCTCCAACAGGGGCTCGTGAAGGAGGCCATCGACTCGTACATCAAGGCCGACGACCCCTCCGCGTACATGGACGTGGTCGCCACCGCCACCCAGGAGCAGTCGTGGGACGACCTCGTCAGATACCTGCAGGTATACATGGAACTTAGTATGGTCGCAGCTGGCCAAGGCGCAGCTCCAACAGGGGCTCGTGAAGGAGGCCATCGACTCGTACATCAAGGCCGACGACCCCTCCGCGTACATGGACGTGGTCGCCACCGCCACCCAGGAGCAGTCGTGGGACGACCTCGTCAGATACCTGCAGGTATACATGGAACTTAGTATGGTCGCAGCTGGCCAAGGCGCAGCTCCAACAGGGGCTCGTGAAGGAGGCCATCGACTCGTACATCAAGGCCGACGACCCCTCCGCGTACATGGACGTGGTCGCCACCGCCACCCAGGAGCAGTCGTGGGACGACCTCGTCAGATACCTGCAGGTATACATGGAACTTAGTATGGTCGCAGCTGGCCAAGGCGCAGCTCCAACAGGGGCTCGTGAAGGAGGCCATCGACTCGTACATCAAGGCCGACGACCCCTCCGCGTACATGGACGTGGTCGCCACCGCCACCCAGGAGCAGTCGTGGGACGACCTCGTCAGATACCTGCAGGTATACATGGAACTTAGTATGGTCGCAGCTGGCCAAGGCGCAGCTCCAACAGGGGCTCGTGAAGGAGGCCATCGACTCGTACATCAAGGCCGACGACCCCTCCGCGTACATGGACGTGGTCGCCACCGCCACCCAGGAGCAGTCGTGGGACGACCTCGTCAGATACCTGCAGGTATACATGGAACTTAGTATGGTCGCAGCTGGCCAAGGCGCAGCTCCAACAGGGGCTCGTGAAGGAGGCCATCGACTCGTACATCAAGGCCGACGACCCCTCCGCGTACATGGACGTGGTCGCCACCGCCACCCAGGAGCAGTCGTGGGACGACCTCGTCAGATACCTGCAGGTATACATGGAACTTAGTATGGTCGCAGCTGGCCAAGGCGCAGCTCCAACAGGGGCTCGTGAAGGAGGCCATCGACTCGTACATCAAGGCCGACGACCCCTCCGCGTACATGGACGTGGTCGCCACCGCCACCCAGGAGCAGTCGTGGGACGACCTCGTCAGATACCTGCAGGTATACATGGAACATAGGACTCGGCCTCGACTTAAAGCGAGGACGGCAGTAGCACCATAGGTGAGAGCGAGATGCTGCAGTCTGATCTCTCGCTTACGCGTGTAGGTCACCGCTACCGCTCGAAGTCGTGGCCTTACTCTCAAGGTGGTAGGCGCTTCCTCTCAACAATCAAACCTCTTTAAGGTATTAGAACCTATTGGATTAGTTTTGTAAAAACCCTAAGAGATTTACAGTGTGAGAGAAATTCGCCTTCAGGACAAATGGCAACTGTTATTGTAAGTTCATACACTAGTTAAAACAATATTTTTTACCAATTAAAACTTCCGCTTTACCCAACTGATGCAACGACATTAGAAGTCACACCACCTAAATGAAACCTTACTAACCTAGTTCTGTTGTAACTTCCAGATGGCCCGCAAGAAGGCGCGCGAGTCCTACATCGAGTCCGAGCTTATCTATGCGTACGCGCGCACCGGCCGGCTCGCAGACCTGGAAGAGTTCATCTCCGGGCCCAACCACGCCGACATACAGAAGATCGGCGACCGCTGCTTCGACGACAAGATGTACAACGCGGCGAAACTGCTATACAACAATGTCAGCAACTTCGCAAGACTAGCCATCACACTCGTGCACCTTAAGGAGTTCCAGGGTGAGTTTTGTGTTAACATCTAACTTATAAGAATGCATTTCGAGTTATACATATACGCCAACGTACATAAGATTAGCGACCGCTGCTTCGACGACAAGACAAACTGCAGTCGCTTTTAAAACGAATGCTTACGCCAATTCTTGGAATTAGATAGGCAGTGCAACATACCTTTATTGTAATTGAAACGTGTATGCGAACGTGTTAACGATAGTCTCATGACATGATAGGTGTAGCTGGACCAAACTGTATTATTAATGCCAAAGACAATCAAGTAGAAAGACATGGCCTATAACCGTCTGGTTTCTGTTATTGATACACATTTGTATATACCGGGAGGCACAGCGTGGGTAGACCCGCTACTAGGTAGACCTGGTAAAGGTCGCGGGAGTCCGCCGGGTGCGGGTGGCGCAGGCTGGTCATTGTGGCGCTCTTTACCGGAGGCCTATGTCCAACAGTGGACGTATTTCGGCTTATGAACAAGTAAACTAATAGTGCATTGTTGTAGAGGCTAGAAAGTAAGCAATAGGCCCGAAAGTACGAGTCCAGCTATTGCACTTTCGGCCGAGGCTTAACACAGTGCTTTTCACGTCTACTGTGAGGAAATTGTAAATAATTATAATTTCAAATCAAAATGAAGTAGGTAATTCAAGATCATAACACTAAACAAAAAATAAGTTTCTGTCTAAATTTTCATTTTTGGTACAAGCTTTTACTGCCGACTGTACTTTTCTGCATACTATCATCAACTACTCATTGAGACGATTTTAACGAGCCCAAACTCGATGGGATTGGTCGTTTTATTGCGGAGTTCCTATGGCCACCTTCCAGCTCCAGCATCAGATCAGCTCCAAGTCATCATAATATTGCATTGTCATGCGATATACATATGCTTGCAAAATTTCAGCTCAATTGGATAACGGAAAGTAACTGAAAAATGGAGTGCAAATTTTGACGGACAACTTACATACTTACATATTTACATACATACGAACAGTGCAAGTTAATATAAAGCTTGTAATAACAAGCTCGCGCGGCCCCGCTCGCCGGCGCGGCGGAGAGGAGCGGCGTCCGCCGGCGCCGCTCCTCCCGCTCGACGCTCTGTGATTGGACGAAGCGCTGTTCAAACTGACCAACCACTACTACAATGAAACATCACAAGTAGCACCTGAACAACCACTACTTTCCAGTTTGGTTTTAGACCATCTATTGCCACATTTCCGAACAGTGGCGTGAATAATGAATAAGTAAATGTGTATTGCAGGCGCGGTGGACGGCGCGCGCAAGGCCAACTCTACGCGCACGTGGAAGGAGGTGTGCTTCGCGTGCGTGGACGCGGGCGAGTTCCGGCTCGCGCAGATGTGCGGGCTGCACATCGTCGTGCACGCGGACGAGCTCGAGGACCTCATCAACTACTACCAGGTACAACAAAACCCAAGTAATAAGGCGCAAGGATTAAGGTCAACAAATTAGGCGCTTGGACGCGCGCCATATCAGTTGGGTACTACTGTACACAGGTCTCGCGCTAGACCAACACTTGTTCTAATAACTAGATAAATTCCTCCCTCGAACGCTCCGGTTGTGGAATGAGCGGATGAGCGTTTTTCGAGGAATTAACAGTATTATGGGATAATTTTGGAAATGGTCGCCAACGCTCATGTGAGACCCCAGGAGTTGCAAGCGTCCATATAGGCTGTCGAAAGGTCGCGGAAGTCCGCTGGATGTGGCCGGCGCAAAATCGATCACTTTGGCACTCTTTGGGGGAGGCCTATGTCCAACAGTGGACGTCTTTCGGATGATATGATGATGATAAAGGCTGTCGCCGCTTACTATCAGGTGGCCCGAAGGTTGGTTTGCCTCCAACGTGGAATTAACACCACCAACAACCATCAATCACACTGCCAATAATTTCTTAGCGCAACGCTCGTAACCGATGTCTTATCACCTGATAGTGCTATGAACTTGAAGTTGAGGAGTTCTGTACACTAGTACTATTACTTATTCTGTGTCTGGGTGGGTTGGTGGATAGTTTCTAGAATTTTCTTCTATCCTCAAAGGTGTCTACATATTTAATTAGAGTTTACGGTGTTCTAAATAGAGTGTACATTCGTCCGCAGGACCGGGGGCACTTCGACGAGCTGATCAGCCTGCTGGAGGCCGCGCTGGGGCTGGAGCGCGCACACATGGGCATGTTCACCGAGCTCGCCATCCTCTACTCCAAGTACAAGCCCGCCAAGATGCGCGAGCACTTGGAGCTGTTCTGGTCGCGCGTCAACATACCCAAGGTGAGAGATACCTTCTTATCGGCATACAACAAACAACCTTGAGTCCTGAACGCATATACCGAACCGTTACGTCGTGTGTTAATAATCAGAGGAAATAATCTCCTTCTTAGAATAATAACGCCTAGATTGATAGTTTCATACGGCTGACGCGCCAAGCGTGAGGCATAAAATGGATTCATGTAGTTGTGATCAACTCGTATTCACACGCGCCAATACGCACACAAACGCACCAATAGTGTTCCACCGATCGGCGTACTACGCCATTTATGGCTGAGTTTTGGTAGCCTCACCGTTGCGCGTGAACTGCGTTCCTAGACTATTGTTCTAAGATCTCCTTGTACTAAGTTCATTGTCCTGCGAGGAAACTGCTGGCCAGCAGTAAGACATATTTAACACACTTGTCAACCGGGGTTATCTACGGCAACCATCAAGCGGATCGTACGCTTATTCTTCTGAGACACTAGTTCATACTGAAAACTCAACCAAAATGGTGACTGACACAAGTCTAAAGGTGCGTACGAATTAGAGCAGCCTCGGGTTGAGGCACGTACGGCACACACCTATTTTCAGCCGTCGAGAGTTGGTCTTTTGAACGTGCTGAAAGGCGCCTCGGTGTGCATGCCTCGCGTAATTTGGACGTGTATCCGAGCGTGCCGCGGGCAGAATGACAAGTTTATACTTGTCTGTGGGCGAGGCGCGTACAAATGTGTTAAAGTTGCTGAGCCGTGCGTGTTTTTATTAGTAAATTTATTAAAATAAAATCGTATCAATTCAAATAAGTCGGTGAATTATGATAAACGCAGCCGCGGCTGTCACCGTGTCCGACGCCATTTTGAATGACGCACAATGTCGGCTCACCGCGAGCACGCTGCCTCGCCCGCGCATGTTTATGTGCAACAAATTACAACAAATTGCTCGCGAGCAGCTCGCCGCGCGGGGCGAGCATGCCTCAGGCTGAGCTGCTCAAATTCGTACCCACCTTAAAATTCTGCAGGCTCCCCACGGAGTCATATGTTTGGAAAGATTGGCAATTTTTCTGGTATAGTGGGCGGGTAGAGTTACAAGAGTAGGGATGCGCTATATTCGTTAACGTTTTTGTCATGCAGGTGCTGCGAGCGGCCGAGCACGCGCACCTGTGGTCGGAGCTGGTGTTCCTGTACGACAAGTACGAGGAGTACGACAACGCGGCGCTCACCATGATGCAGCACCCGACCGAGGCCTGGCG
This sequence comes from Epinotia brunnichana, assembly GCA_963854355.1. Lineage (NCBI taxonomy): Eukaryota > Metazoa > Arthropoda > Insecta > Lepidoptera > Tortricidae > Epinotia > Epinotia brunnichana. Next base: position 17,929,087 of record OY977954.1, read on the forward strand.
CGAGGGACACTTCAAGGACATCGTCACCAAAGTGAGTCTAACACCGTGTCTCGCACCTGTGGTCGGAGCTGGTGTTCCTGTACGACAAGTACGAGGAGTACGACAACGCGGCGCTCACCATGATGCAGCACCCGACCGAGGCCTGGCGCGAGGGACACTTCAAGGACATCGTCACCAAAGTGAGTCTAACACCGTGTCTCGCACCTGTGGTCGGAGCTGGTGTTCCTGTACGACAAGTACGAGGAGTACGACAACGCGGCGCTCACCATGATGCAGCACCCGACCGAGGCCTGGCGCGAGGGACACTTCAAGGACATCGTCACCAAAGTGAGTCTAACACCGTGTCTCGCACCTGTGGTCGGAGCTGGTGTTCCTGTACGACAAGTACGAGGAGTACGACAACGCGGCGCTCACCATGATGCAGCACCCGACCGAGGCCTGGCGCGAGGGACACTTCAAGGACATCGTCACCAAAGTGAGTCTAACACCGTGTCTCGCACCTGTGGTCGGAGCTGGTGTTCCTGTACGACAAGTACGAGAAGTACGACAACGCGGCGCTCACCATGATGCAGCACCCGACCGAGGCCTGGCGCGAGGGACACTTCAAGGACATCGTCACCAAAGTGAGTCTAACACCGTGTCTCGCACCTGTGGTCGGAGCTGGTGTTCCTGTACGACAAGTACGAGGAGTACGACAACGCGGCGCTCACCATGATGCAGCACCCGACCGAGGCCTGGCGCGAGGGACACTTCAAGGACATCGTCACCAAAGTGAGTCTAACACCGTGTCTCGCACCTGTGGTCGGAGCTGGTGTTCCTGTACGACAAGTACGAGGAGTACGACAACGCGGCGCTCACCATGATGCAGCACCCGACCGAGGCCTGGCGCGAGGGACACTTCAAGGACATCGTCACCAAAGTGAGTCTAACACCGTGTCTCGCACCTGTGGTCGGAGCTGGTGTTCCTGTACGACAAGTACGAGGAGTACGACAACGCGGCGCTCACCATGATGCAGCACCCGACCGAGGCCTGGCGCGAGGGACACTTCAAGGACATCGTCACCAAAGTGAGTCTAACACCGTGTCTCGCACCTGTGGTCGGAGCTGGTGTTCCTGTACGACAAGTACGAGGAGTACGACAACGCGGCGCTCACCATGATGCAGCACCCGACCGAGGCCTGGCGCGAGGGACACTTCAAGGACATCGTCACCAAAGTGAGTCTAACACCGTGTCTCGCACCTGTGGTCGGAGCTGGTGTTCCTGTACGACAAGTACGAGAAGTACGACAACGCGGCGCTCACCATGATGCAGCACCCGACCGAGGCCTGGCGCGAGGGACACTTCAAGGACATCGTCACCAAAGTGAGTCTAACACCGTGTCTCGCACCTGTGGTCGGAGCTGGTGTTCCTGTACGACAAGTACGAGGAGTACGACAACGCGGCGCTCACCATGATGCAGCACCCGACCGAGGCCTGGCGCGAGGGACACTTCAAGGACATCGTCACCAAAGTGAGTCTAACACCGTGTCTCGCACCTGTGGTCGGAGCTGGTGTTCCTGTACGACAAGTACGAGGAGTACGACAACGCGGCGCTCACCATGATGCAGCACCCGACCGAGGCCTGGCGCGAGGGACACTTCAAGGACATCGTCACCAAAGTGAGTCTAACACCGTGTCTCGCACCTGTGGTCGGAGCTGGTGTTCCTGTACGACAAGTACGAGGAGTACGACAACGCGGCGCTCACCATGATGCAGCACCCGACCGAGGCCTGGCGCGAGGGACACTTCAAGGACATCGTCACCAAAGTGAGTCTAACACCGTGTCTCGCACCTGTGGTCGGAGCTGGTGTTCCTGTACGACAAGTACGAGGAGTACGACAACGCGGCGCTCACCATGATGCAGCACCCGACCGAGGCCTGGCGCGAGGGACACTTCAAGGACATCGTCACCAAAGTGAGTCTAACACCGTGTCTCGCACCTGTGGTCGGAGCTGGTGTTCCTGTACGACAAGTACGAGGAGTACGACAACGCGGCGCTCACCATGATGCAGCACCCGACCGAGGCCTGGCGCGAGGGACACTTCAAGGACATCGTCACCAAAGTGAGTCTAACACCGTGTCTCGCACCTGTGGTCGGAGCTGGTGTTCCTGTACGACAAGTACGAGGAGTACGACAACGCGGCGCTCACCATGATGCAGCACCCGACCGAGGCCTGGCGCGAGGGACACTTCAAGGACATCGTCACCAAAGTGAGTCTAACACCGTGTCTCGCACCTGTGGTCGGAGCTGGTGTTCCTGTACGACAAGTACGAGGAGTACGACAACGCGGCGCTCACCATGATGCAGCACCCGACCGAGGCCTGGCGCGAGGGACACTTCAAGGACATCGTCACCAAAGTGAGTCTAACACCGTGTCTCGCACCTGTGGTCGGAGCTGGTGTTCCTGTACGACAAGTACGAGGAGTACGACAACGCGGCGCTCACCATGATGCAGCACCCGACCGAGGCCTGGCGCGAGGGACACTTCAAGGACATCGTCACCAAAGTGAGTCTAACACCGTGTCTCGCACCTGTGGTCGGAGCTGGTGTTCCTGTACGACAAGTACGAGGAGTACGACAACGCGGCGCTCACCATGATGCAGCACCCGACCGAGGCCTGGCGCGAGGGACACTTCAAGGACATCGTCACCAAAGTGAGTCTAACACCGTGTCTCGCACCTGTGGTCGGAGCTGGTGTTCCTGTACGACAAGTACGAGGAGTACGACAACGCGGCGCTCACCATGATGCAGCACCCGACCGAGGCCTGGCGCGAGGGACACTTCAAGGACATCGTCACCAAAGTGAGTCTAACACCGTGTCTCGCACCTGTGGTCGGAGCTGGTGTTCCTGTACGACAAGTACGAGGAGTACGACAACGCGGCGCTCACCATGATGCAGCACCCGACCGAGGCCTGGCGCGAGGGACACTTCAAGGACATCGTCACCAAAGTGAGTCTAACACCGTGTCTCGCACCTGTGGTCGGAGCTGGTGTTCCTGTACGACAAGTACGAGGAGTACGACAACGCGGCGCTCACCATGATGCAGCACCCGACCGAGGCCTGGCGCGAGGGACACTTCAAGGACATCGTCACCAAAGTGAGTCTAACACCGTGTCTCGCACCTGTGGTCGGAGCTGGTGTTCCTGTACGACAAGTACGAGGAGTACGACAACGCGGCGCTCACCATGATGCAGCACCCGACCGAGGCCTGGCGCGAGGGACACTTCAAGGACATCGTCACCAAAGTGAGTCTAACACCGTGTCTCGCACCTGTGGTCGGAGCTGGTGTTCCTGTACGACAAGTACGAGAAGTACGACAACGCGGCGCTCACCATGATGCAGCACCCGACCGAGGCCTGGCGCGAGGGACACTTCAAGGACATCGTCACCAAAGTGAGTCTAACACCGTGTCTCGCACCTGTGGTCGGAGCTGGTGTTCCTGTACGACAAGTACGAGAAGTACGACAACGCGGCGCTCACCATGATGCAGCACCCGACCGAGGCCTGGCGCGAGGGACACTTCAAGGACATCGTCACCAAAGTGAGTCTAACACCGTGTCTCGCACCTGTGGTCGGAGCTGGTGTTCCTGTACGACAAGTACGAGGAGTACGACAACGCGGCGCTCACCATGATGCAGCACCCGACCGAGGCCTGGCGCGAGGGACACTTCAAGGACATCGTCACCAAAGTGAGTCTACACCTGGTTTTCAGTAGAGTAAATCCTGCTCCTACCTGGAGCAGCCTGGGGAAGTACAGAGAGAAAGATCGGAAACGGTCGTAGTTTCCGAGATTTCCCGATGCCTCCCGTAATCGAGTTTACGAGCATAATGGATCAAGCCCGATTCGCACTAGAATCCGAATCCGCTTAAAAACCAAAAATTACATTTTTGACACAAACTTGTCTGAATGAATCAACTTTATTTGTCGGTAGTCGGGAAAATCAACTTCATTTTTGTCGTTGGTTAATTTATAGAAACCGTGTTTCACATTTTTAACCCCTTATTCTATGGGCCATCTTCCAAGCACGTTAGAAGTCCATTATATTATGAAACAGTTTTTCCAAAAAACTCGCGGCAGTCTCCTGGCTAATGAGAAAGGATAACAACAAGAGTTGATTGACAGATTTCCTATTTTTTTTCCAGGTGGCAAACATGGAGCTATACTACAAAGCGATCCAATTCTACCTCGACTACAAGCCTCTCCTCCTCAACGATCTGCTGCTAGTGCTGGCCCCGCGCATGGACCACACGCGCGCCGTGAGCTTCTTCACCAAGGCCGGGCACCTGCAGCTGGTGAAGGCGTACCTGCGCTCCGTGCAGAGCCTCAACAACAAGGCCGTCAACGAGGCGCTCAACTCGCTGCTCATTGACGAGGAGGACTACCAGGTAACCAATATTTATGCCATTATTTTACATTATCGCCACGAGTCTATTACACCTGCGAGGCTTGCGATCGTGTATGCTGCCTCCTGCATTGGCTTAGGGCCGATTTAAACCGGAATAGCAGCGGCCGGGCGCCGCCTTCCGTCGCCGCCCTTATCTACATACTTAAAGACCAGTCATCATGCTCCTAGCGTTATTCCCGGTTGTGCCGGAGCCCGGGGTCCGCTTTGACTAATCCCAAGATTTGGCACAGGCACTAGTTAGTACTTAAGTCTATAAGTTTGTGTTTTTAAGTTAGTAGTTGGTCTTTAAAGGCCAGTATCGCTTGAAAATGTCGCGCAGCTGCCCGCGGTGACGCGAGCGGCCTCACGTTGCTGCGGGCAGCGGTGGGTAGAACTGCCGACAAGACGTGCATTGCCGCGAGCGATACTGGATCCTTTAAGTATGTAGATAAGGTATAAAATTATTTCACACTGAAAGTGCTCGCCGCGCCGCCGCTGCCATTCCGGTCTGAATCGGCCCTTTCACAGCCACGAAAGACGTCTCTCCCTTCTTGACACTGCTTGCATACAGCGCGTATCTACCCACTGTTGATAATAGGCTTCTGCTTTATTATTATTACATTAAAATACGTAACTTTATGAGGGTGACTTTCTATGTAGGAGTTATTCTCCGGAACCTGCTTATTCGTTTTCAAAACCTCTTTCACCAGTATATAAAATCTACTCTCGGGGTGACCACAGGCTATTTTATCCCGCGGAGTTGCGCGCGATGTCGTGCCTAGTGTATAATGAAAGTATCCTAAGCATTATTTTACCTGCAGGGACTCCGAACATCGATAGACGCGTTTGACAACTTCGACACGATCGCGCTCGCGCAGCAGCTAGAGAAGCACGAACTCACAGAGTTCAGGAGAATTGCCGCCTATCTATACAAAGGTAAACGATTATCTCACTCTACGATACGAGTTCTAGCTAATTCCCGACAGGGATGGAGATCAACGTTTTTTTACCCGACTAAATTGAGAAGTATCCGAAGACTAATACATCCGTCATCTATGACCTATATACGAGACGGTTAGAAGGAACGCGATCATGATTCTACGCGCTGGACGGATTCGATAAAAACTGCGACACAATTCACCATAGTCACTCCATCAAAAAAAAAACCATAGTCCAGTGTTCCCGCGATGCTGAAGACCGTAACAAGCGTAGGTGCATCGCGAGGGCTGGTGTATTCCATACATCATCATGAAACTACGACCACTCTGTCAAGAGTGTACGACTGAAGAGAGAGAGAGAGATGTCCTATATTCTTTAGTCCTTTCAGCGCCAAAGTAAGTTGATTTGTGGTTTTTTGTCATCGGAACGTCATCGGTTCCGGTGACAAAAAGCCCTAATACGCGGTGAGGGAATGGAGATTATGACGTTGTTTCTCGTACCTTGTTCTTGTAGGTCTGTGCGAGCCGCTCTATACAGTTCCATCTCTATGCCCCCAGGCAACAACCGGTGGAAGCAATCCGTGGAGCTGTGCAAGAAGGACGCGCTGTACGCGGACGCGATGGAGTACGCGGCCGAGTCGCGGCAGTCGGACGTGGCCGAGGAACTGCTGGACTGGTTCCTGCAGCGCGACAACTACGAGTGCTTCTCCGCCTGCCTTTACCAGGTACTATCCGTGGAGCTGTGCAAGAAGGACGCGCTGTACGCGGACGCGATGGAGTACGCGGCCGAGTCGCGGCAGTCGGACGTGGCCGAGGAACTGCTGGACTGGTTCCTGCAGCGCGACAACTACGAGTGCTTCTCCGCCTGCCTTTACCAGGTACTATCCGTGGAGCTGTGCAAGAAGGACGCGCTGTACGCGGACGCGATGGAGTACGCGGCCGAGTCGCGGCAGTCGGACGTGGCTGAGGAACTGCTGGACTGGTTCCTGCAGCGCGACAACTACGAGTGCTTCTCCGCCTGCCTTTACCAGGTACTATCCGTGGAGCTGTGCAAGAAGGACGCGGTGTACGCGGACGCGATGGAGTACGCGGCCGAGTCGCGGCAGTCGGACGTGGCCGAGGAACTGCTGGACTGGTTCCTGCAGCGCGACAACTACGAGTGCTTCTCCGCCTGCCTTTACCAGGTACTATCCGTGGAGCTGTGCAAGAAGGACGCGCTGTACGCGGACGCGATGGAGTACGCGGCCGAGTCGCGGCAGTCGGACGTGGCCGAGGAACTGCTGGACTGGTTCCTGCAGCGCGACAACTACGAGTGCTTCTCCGCCTGCCTTTACCAGGTACTATCCGTGGAGCTGTGCAAGAAGGACGCGCTGTACGCGGACGCGATGGAGTACGCGGCCGAGTCGCGGCAGTCGGACGTGGCCGAGGAACTGCTGGACTGGTTCCTGCAGCGCGACAACTACGAGTGCTTCTCCGCCTGCCTTTACCAGGTACTATCCGTGGAGCTGTGCAAGAAGGACGCGCTGTACGCGGACGCGATGGAGTACGCGGCCGAGTCGCGGCAGTCGGACGTGGCTGAGGAACTGCTGGACTGGTTCCTGCAGCGCGACAACTACGAGTGCTTCTCCGCCTGCCTTTACCAGGTACTATCCGTGGAGCTGTGCAAGAAGGACGCGGTGTACGCGGACGCGATGGAGTACGCGGCCGAGTCGCGGCAGTCGGACGTGGCCGAGGAACTGCTGGACTGGTTCCTGCAGCGCGACAACTACGAGTGCTTCTCCGCCTGCCTTTACCAGGTACTATCCGTGGAGCTGTGCAAGAAGGACGCGCTGTACGCGGACGCGATGGAGTACGCGGCCGAGTCGCGGCAGTCGGACGTGGCCGAGGAACTGCTGGACTGGTTCCTGCAGCGCGACAACTACGAGTGCTTCTCCGCCTGCCTTTACCAGGTACTATCCGTGGAGCTGTGCAAGAAGGACGCGCTGTACGCGGACGCGATGGAGTACGCGGCCGAGTCGCGGCAGTCGGACGTGGCCGAGGAACTGCTGGACTGGTTCCTGCAGCGCGACAACTACGAGTGCTTCTCCGCCTGCCTTTACCAGGTACTATCCGTGGAGCTGTGCAAGAAGGACGCGCTGTACGCGGACGCGATGGAGTACGCGGCCGAGTCGCGGCAGTCGGACGTGGCCGAGGAACTGCTGGACTGGTTCCTGCAGCGCGACAACTACGAGTGCTTCTCCGCCTGCCTTTACCAGGTACTATCCGTGGAGCTGTGCAAGAAGGACGCGCTGTACGCGGACGCGATGGAGTACGCGGCCGAGTCGCGGCAGTCGGACGTGGCCGAGGAACTGCTGGACTGGTTCCTGCAGCGCGACAACTACGAGTGCTTCTCCGCCTGCCTTTACCAGGTACTATCCGTGGAGCTGTGCAAGAAGGACGCGCTGTACGCGGACGCGATGGAGTACGCGGCCGAGTCGCGGCAGTCGGACGTGGCCGAGGAACTGCTGGACTGGTTCCTGCAGCGCGACAACTACGAGTGCTTCTCCGCCTGCCTTTACCAGGTACTATCCGTGGAGCTGTGCAAGAAGGACGCGCTGTACGCGGACGCGATGGAGTACGCGGCCGAGTCGCGGCAGTCGGACGTGGCCGAGGAACTGCTGGACTGGTTCCTGCAGCGCGACAACTACGAGTGCTTCTCCGCCTGCCTTTACCAGGTACTATCCGTGGAGCTGTGCAAGAAGGACGCGCTGTACGCGGACGCGATGGAGTACGCGGCCGAGTCGCGGCAGTCGGACGTGGCCGAGGAACTGCTGGACTGGTTCCTGCAGCGCGACAACTACGAGTGCTTCTCCGCCTGCCTTTACCAGGTACTATCCGTGGAGCTGTGCAAGAAGGACGCGCTGTACGCGGACGCGATGGAGTACGCGGCCGAGTCGCGGCAGTCGGACGTGGCTGAGGAACTGCTGGACTGGTTCCTGCAGCGCGACAACTACGAGTGCTTCTCCGCCTGCCTTTACCAGGTACTATCCGTGGAGCTGTGCAAGAAGGACGCGGTGTACGCGGACGCGATGGAGTACGCGGCCGAGTCGCGGCAGTCGGACGTGGCCGAGGAACTGCTGGACTGGTTCCTGCAGCGCGACAACTACGAGTGCTTCTCCGCCTGCCTTTACCAGGTACTATCCGTGGAGCTGTGCAAGAAGGACGCGCTGTACGCGGACGCGATGGAGTACGCGGCCGAGTCGCGGCAGTCGGACGTGGCCGAGGAACTGCTGGACTGGTTCCTGCAGCGCGACAACTACGAGTGCTTCTCCGCCTGCCTTTACCAGGTACTATCCGTGGAGCTGTGCAAGAAGGACGCGCTGTACGCGGACGCGATGGAGTACGCGGCCGAGTCGCGGCAGTCGGACGTGGCCGAGGAACTGCTGGACTGGTTCCTGCAGCGCGACAACTACGAGTGCTTCTCCGCCTGCCTTTACCAGGTACTATCCGTGGAGCTGTGCAAGAAGGACGCGCTGTACGCGGACGCGATGGAGTACGCGGCCGAGTCGCGGCAGTCGGACGTGGCCGAGGAACTGCTGGACTGGTTCCTGCAGCGCGACAACTACGAGTGCTTCTCCGCCTGCCTTTACCAGGTACTATCCGTGGAGCTGTGCAAGAAGGACGCGCTGTACGCGGACGCGATGGAGTACGCGGCCGAGTCGCGGCAGTCGGACGTGGCCGAGGAACTGCTGGACTGGTTCCTGCAGCGCGACAACTACGAGTGCTTCTCCGCCTGCTTTTACCAGGTACTATCCGAGTTTTCGAGTGAAAGAGTTGGGCGGTTGAAAGTCATAAATCGGTCCCCAGTGGTTCTTAACCGGTGGTCCGCGGACCAGTGGTGGACTGGTGGTCCCTTGAACCACCGGAAAAACATTCCGCGAAGCTATCGGAAATAGTTATATAAGATACAAGTGCGGAAAGTAGGTAATTCCCAACGAGTGGCGGTGACCAAAAACACGGTCGGCAGGGAGTGTTTTTGATCGAAATGAGTTGGGAATTACCTATCCGCACTGAAAGAGCCTGTGTTGCGCTGCGCTACCCCAACAGTAAGTGGTCCATGGCAAAACAAAAAAAAATGCCAAATGGTTTCTGATTACTAAAAGGTTAAGAACCACTGGCCTAGAGGATAAACTTAAAAAGCGAAAAAATATAATGTTCATATTTGGATCATCCCAAGCCCAACTTCACAAAACACCGCAACATAACATACTACTAACATTGAACCGCCTTTCTTCTTGATAGGTGAAAACTGTTATATTAATCCTGCTGCAGCGGCCGTCCGCTCGCACGCGCTACGCGAGCCACGCGCCTACCGCACGTGCTTTGATATGGCTGCATCTAATGCTCACTCGGCATGAAGACGCTGACATGTTCGCTGATCGTTTGACATACTTGTGCCACATTGCTAGGATATTTTTGAATTGGCACTTAATTAATGGAATGACATTATAATTATGATTGTTGACATTTTTACTTGTGCATGTTTATCTTTTTTGTTTATTTTAGCGTGTAAGCGATTTGGTGTTAACTGTAAGCTTGCATTGTATTATTGTGAATAAATGAATAAATGAATAAGCAAAAGTCACTACCAAAACTGTCACTGCTCTTCAAAACCTCGTATCTCGAAACGTAGTCGATATCGAGATACGACCTTTGATTTAAGTAGGTATTTGTTACTTAGTGAGTTTTGCTTGTCAACCGACGATATATTTAATAATAAATTAACTACATGAAGAAATTCAGCGAAAGTGAAACTAAATGGCATGTTTTTTGCAGTGTTACGACTTATTGAAACCCGACGTTGTCATCGAGCTGGCGTGGAGGCATAACATCATGGACTTCGCCATGCCCTTCCTCATCCAGGTCGGTTGATATCCTTCTTTATTTATTTATTTTATTTAAGCTTTATTTATTCCATATTGTTGGTGTTAGGACATATTTACTAAATCTAAAAGTCCTTAGACATTTATAAAACTAGCTGCCCCATTTCTCTTCTTGCGTTTTATAAAAATAAATTTATTTGACGGAAGTATTAAGAATGATTGAAATTGAATGATTTGTAAAATTGATTGTCTAGTTTAGTTTTTTTGTTTTTTTTTTGGGGCTCTCACTGTAAATGCATGTCTCTTTCTGCCAACACAGCGAATCCTCAAATGAAGGGCTGGCAACGTGCTTGTGATTCTTCTGGAGTCACAAGTGTCCATAGGCGACGGTACCAGCTTAACATCAGGCAGGCCGTAAGCTTGTTTGCCACCGTCGTTGTATTAAAAAAAAAACTGCATCACATCAAGGTCTAGTTTTCCTCTGGGTTGGAAGGTCAGATGGCAGTCGCTTTCGTAAAAACTAGTGCCTATGCCAAATCTTGGGATTAGGTGTCAAAGCGGACCCTGGGCTCCTTTAGGGGCACAACCGGGAATAAGGCTAGGACGATGATGATTTTTGTATGCCGTAGCTTATATCACTAACATGGTTCTTAAGGTTTTTTTGTACTAACAAAATATGGATCTAGGTCAGAAATAAACGATTTTTATTTTATTTTATTTAATAAAAGACTTAGAATATAGTGAATGTTATTTCCAGACTGTCCGCGAGCTGACGACGAAGGTGGAGAAGCTGGAAGAAGCCGACGCGAAGCGCAGCACCGAGAGCGCCGAGAACGATACCAAGCCCGCCATGATGATGGAGCCCCAGCTCATGCTCACAGCAGGTACCACACCACACCACACCACACCACACCACACCACACCACACCACACCACACCACACCACACCACACCACACCACACTACACCACACTTGCGACGACGAGTCCACTTGGGGCGGGTTGCACCAACCTACCATTACCTTATTATGTATAATAAGTTTCTGTCAAAAAAATCATTGTTGGTACAAGCTTTTACTGCCGACTGTACTTTTCGGCATACCATCATCAAGTACTCATTGAGACGATTATAACGAGCCCAAACTCGATGGGGTTGTGTCGTTTTATTGCGGAGTTCCTATGGCCACCTTCCAGCTCCAGCATCAGATCAGCTCCAAGTCATCATAATATTGCATTGTCATGCGATATACATATGCTTGCAAAATTTCAGCTCAATTGGATAACGGGAAGTGACTGAAAAATGGATTGCAAATTTTGACGGACAACTTACATATTTACATACGTACGAACAGTGCAAGTTAATATAAAGCTTGTAAAAAATAAGGAAAATTTCCTATATTAAATTGCAGAAACATTTCGCAATATAGGAAAGTTTCCGTCGGCACATCAGTATTACAGACCGATCAATGTTCAATATTTCATCCCATTGAAACCTGACAAACTTATCACACATTCAGATTTTAACGAACACCGCTTACGATTACAAACGGTTTGGTGCAACACACCCTTAAGTTTCCCTTTTTACCCGACTGCCGAAGGAGAGGAGTTATGTTTTTCGAGCGTAAGTATGTATGTATGTATGTGGGTATGTCTTATTCTTTGACACGCCCTGCAGCCTAAACCGTTTGACGGATTTCGACATCTGAGGTGTCGTTGGATTCCTCTTAATCGTGGGAGTGACATAGGCTATAATATTTGCAAAAAAGCAGTTGGGTTTTTCGAAAAATGTTTTGATTTCACTTGTTACCGTTGAGTCTCGCCGATTTAGTACTTGGCAGGCCAAGAGAGTGAACTACCACTTTTCCATTCTTATCATTTGTACATTAAGGTTAAAAAACTTTAACGCCAGTCAGTAGAGTAATTCTTTGTTGCAAAAGGTGGTGTAGAAGATTTTTTTAATATTTATATTGCTACAACCGAGTAAATATCAAAAATGGTTACAAGAGATATAACTTTTGGCAGCTACAAGTCCTCGAAATCATGGGACTTTTTTGGTTTTTCGTTCGTAAATTCTATACGTACAAGAACATAAAGTTTTACGTCTAATGAGTTCCAAAACTTAACAATTCGGTTCAGCGACATAGTAGAAAACCATGATCGAAAACGAAGTTTACGTGCTTTGAACCTCTACTGACTGGCGTATTTACCTGATATGTTCTACCAACCAGCCCTTATACATGACAATACGTGATATAATATTTATATTTCACGTTCCCCCTAGCCAACCTTTCATTCCCCCGCTGCTCGCTAGACAACTCAAGTTTTTCTAAAAAGCTTAAATAAAAGAAAACTCTGTATCAAAAATCTGCTTCGTGTAAGATTCTTCTACTGACTGTTTTATTGTTTAATCAGTAGCTGCAGAATTGAGTGCAGCAAACCAAATAGACTTTTTTATATTTTATAACATCCGCTGTTTTCAAAAGTCAATTGCGGTAACACTATAGTTTCTTTCATTTAGAAACGACCCAGGACAATACGAGTTACGAAAACGAAACGAGGCGAGGCAAGCTATAATAGCTCCCTTCTCATGCTGAACAACATTGCCACCTTAGTGAGTAGCAAGCCTTGCCACCGCTAACACGCATGTCCTATTGCCCAATGTCCAATATGGACATTCATATCTAATTTTACTTATTCATTAATGCCGATTTTAGACTGACCTAACGTATGTTTGTATATTAACGCCAAATTCAAAGAGCCAAATCTTCATTTGAACAAACCAGCTAAAATACTAAAAGTTCGTATTCAACCAGCTGTTGAGTGCAGTAATAGCTAATTCAAACTCAAATTAAGCTTTCTCATCTCATGCAGAGTTGCTTGCAGAGTTGCAAATTTCGCGATGCAGATTCACTTAAAACTCTTTCCATTTCAATGAAATTGTTCTGCCCAGTATATTCCAGCCGTGTGTTTGGTAAACATTCTTCATTATCAAAATGTTGGGGGGCATTTTCGAGACATGAGATTGTGAACAAGGCGCGACAACATTAGTCCGTAAGCCCACTCCCAATACACCTACGTCTCATGATTACATTCGATACGTTTTAAAATAATAAGTGATTCCTATTTTATTTCTTTGGTTTTATTAATTTAGTAATGGGAAACATGGATGTGAAATTTGTTAAAGCAAATCAAATAAAATAACAAGTTTATTCTCTACGAAGTTTTATTGTGCGTGTGGCTGTTAGGCCCGATTATCTTAGTCATTAAAACAATATTACTTTGTGCACTAGAGCATAAAAGTGGCATTTTGTGCAGCATACATTCAGCACAAAGGAGAACTTTGCGAGCATGAGAAGTGGTGAAAAAATTGTATCTACATAAGAAACTCTCGGCACTTCCTCCATTTGTTTAGAATAGGCAAATTGTTTTGTTATTTTTCCCCCAGTGCCTTAAATTGTTTTGACGACCGCTTTAGCCTAGTTGGTAGTGACCCTGCCTACGAAGCAAGAGGTCCTTCCTGGGTTCGAATCCCGGTATGGGCATTTATTTGTTCCTGAGTCATGGATGTTTTCTATGTATTTAAGTATTTATTTCTCTATATAAGTATCTATATCGTCGTCTAGTACCCATAGTACAAGCTTTGCTTAGTTTGGGACTAGGTTGATTTGTGTAAGATTGTCCGCAAATATTTATTATTTATTTATAAATGAGTTTGGATTGTCCCTTAGGTCCCTCGATGGCGTACCCCGGCGTGCCGGCGCAAGCGTCGCCGTACGCGTACGCCGCGCAGGCGCCGTCGCCCGCACCCTACCACGGGTACGGCATGTAGGACCACGGGTACGGCATGTAGGACCACGGGTACGGCATGTAGGACCACGGGTACGGCATGTAGGACCACGGGTACGGCATGTAGGACCACGGGTACGGCATGTAGGACCACGGGTACGGCATGTAGGACCACGGGTACGGCATGTAGGACCACGGGTACGGCATGTAGGACCACGGGTACGGCATGTAGGACCACGGGTACGGCATGTAGGACCACGGGTACGGCATGTAGGACCATGGGTACGGCATGTAGGACCACGGGTACGGCATGTAGGACCACGGGTACGGCATGTAGGACCACGGGTACGGCATGTAGGCCCGCGCCCGCGCCCGGGCTCACCGCGGGGACGCCGGGACTAGCGACACGCGCCACCAAGACATCATGTATGCGTTAGGCCGAACACAGACTGGCGCGGCCTGACCAAGGCGGACAATACAAAACTTGTCTAATGACAAGTTTTGTATTGTCCGCTAATGCTGTCAAATTTACTATGGTCCGCCACCGCAGGCCGCGCCAGTGTGATGCAGGCTTTATCTGGGCTGCCCTCGTACTGCGTGCTAAACATTTCAGTGAGTACGCGACGGGGCAGGAGTGAAACGCGGGTGAACTCACATCGACATTTGCATGCCTGCCGTCCGCCCTCCCGCCTTTAAGAGTCCGCAGTAAGCTCGGCCGAAATTCACCTTCCCATACAAACGGAGTTTCGTTCTCATTTTAAAACTACCTGTTGGATTGTAACGAAATTTTGCATATACAATGACATGAGGTATAATCTAGGTATGTTATTAGTTTATATGACTCCAGTTTATAAAAATGAAACACAGTAAAAACAAGTTTTGTATGAAAAACTTAAATTTGCTGTATTTGTTTTACTATGGTATCTGAAGCTACATAGACTAATTACAAACCTGTATGGTACTTCACTTATTCTAAGTACAGTCGCCATCACATACATCGGAGCAAACAAGCACGTCACAAACATCGGAACACACCTCTATTTTCAAGGCATTAGGGTGCATGTGCCGATATTTTTGAACACCTATAGTGTACCTATGTATGTGATGGCGACTGTACAAAGTTTCAGAGCAAACTAGCTAGTCGTTTTAAAATGAAAGCGTAACTACGTTTCTATGGAGAATTGAGCTTAATGCGGGCTCTTAAACGTACTACATTGGGTCTTACCAGGTCAACACGATCGTAAAACCCAGATAAATGCGAGTGAACTTTATTTAGAGTTACGGTGAGCGAACGGAGGTAGCTTCTCTCGCTGTTCTCTGACAGAAAATAGGAGAGAACGTGCGCTTATAGTGTTCGTTAATCGAAACGCTCATTACTTTAGCCTGAACGCTAGTCATGTGTAAACGAATTTGAACGTTGTTATAATGTGAAAGGTGCATCTTATTCTTAACGCGTTAACAAGGTTCAACCCCAATTCTCCGTTGCGCTCATCGTAAGTCTACAACTGTGGTGTAAACGGACGATAGATGAGCGAGTAGCGCTCTAGATGACGTCGATTGTCAGTTTGCGTACGTAACAGTGTCCCGGGCCCCAGCCTCGTTCGATGTATGACGAAATGGATATGCTCTCTATGCACTTGCGACCTGGAGTTATACCATTCCGTCGACCATTGGCTATGTACTATAAGTGAAAACGCCCTGCACCTACCGAGGCCTAAGTTACGATTAGTATTCTACATAGTATTCTCATTTTGTAAAAAGTTATTTACGTCGAAAGTGCATAGAGATACGTTTAAGATTTACGATTAGTTTAGCGGTTGGGCTGACGACTAGAACTATATAAAATGTTGGCCTGTACAAAATTATAATATATTTGATGGTAAAGTAGCTCTCGTTACTACAAAGTGCTTTATTTTTAAAAGAATGAGGGTTTAATAGATCGGTCAGTGGCCGTTGGTTTGCATTAGTTGTCGCGTTAGGCCGGCTATATTGTGATGACTGCTGCAAGGAATTACAGTATAACTCGTAAATCATCATGTACTCTAGAAGCGAGGTTAAATGTTGTTCACTGTTTGAGTAAACATGCCCGAAGCCGCGAGCCGCGACTTATAGCGAATGTCGTCCGATAACTAAATTAATAAATTATTGAAATTAATTCTTATGATTATTTGTCAATGTTATCAATATTATTAAAATGTACGTTATTTTTCATTCGTTTTTTTATATTACCGAAAAGACTTCATATGATAGTTGGAAATGTTCATATTATACAGATCTAAGGAAAACTAAACTCAATCGAACAATAATTTATAAAATAGTGCAATAATATTTCTTAACTCGTATATCTAAACCAACGAATCAATGAATGCACTAAATTTATCTTCAATATTAATGTACAAAAATGACCACGATATTTCCGTTTGTTCTATGTATATAATGCTTCACACATGTAGACAACCAGGTCTGGTTGAAGACAGGAGATCCTTGAGGTTACGAGTGTCGTAATGGATTCATAATTTCTAGATACGTTTAGGTTTAGTTTAGGCAAAATTAGTGGTATGATGTTATTTTTGAGTATAATGTTGAACCGTGTGCGAGGTTTGTGCAACACGCTTTAGTTGCGTTCGTATCGCACTTTGATTGATGCCTTCGCTAGATAAGTCAAATATATCTCTAACTGAGTGGGCACGACCTGGTCGCTACCAACGAAACTAATTAGAATAACAAACCAATTACGGTCATTCACCTGTCTGATTCAGCTCTGAAAAACAAATGGATAGGTAATCAATTTGAACTAAATCTAAGCAGGCGCACGGTCGTATCACTCAGGAACGAAGCAATTAAAGTGATGTCGATGTGCTTCAAATGTTTGTTATTTTCTTATGTTCGTTGGTAGCGCCAGTGCGCTAGCTCGGGAGGCACTCTGGGGGACCTTTATCTATGTTACAGTTTTTCTATACACATTATTATTTGGAGAGACTCATATTTTACCCAATTCTATGTGGAATGACCCCAGAAATGCCTTATTATTCTTAGAATAGTAGTTTGCATTCACTTGTAATTAATTCTGTATCTCAAAAGAAAGTCGCAATCAAATAATAATTTAAAAGTATTTTTTTTATTGGACTAATTAATTTTTGGATACAGAATTGTTACGTATTGTAAAATGCGAGTTGCAAATAAATCATTGATGTTAAAATGATTCATTCAAATCATTCCTATCACATTATGATAATAATAATAGCAATTGTTATGATATGTTCATTTCTTTCTTAATAATACATCTTTAACATAAAATTGTGGAAAGAAAGTTCATTGTTCTATTATTAATATTGTATTTATTCGTGTATGATAATGTTTTCTTGAATTTTATTATAGTAAGATTATATTGTATGAATAAACTAAGTTGTGTTTTAGTGTTTAGCCCCTTCCCTCAACCAATCAATAAAATGACAAAGGTGTGATGGAATTCGACAAAAAAGCCTCTCAATCATTGATTGATAACATATTAGTAACGCCCGATTATTGCTAAGAACGCAGGCAAACCCGTGGCGTGGGATTAATGAGCGAGCGAGCGAAGACAACGAAGTTCTATGCTTCAGCTTGGGCCGAAAATCGTTTGTCCGGTGGCTGGTGTCCGTCCCGCTGTTCAGTCGCCATCACATACATCGGAGCAAACAAGCACGTCACAAACATCGGAACACACCTCTATTTTCAAGGCATTAGGGTGCATGTGCCGATATTTTTGAACACCTATTGTGTACCTATGTATGTGATGGCGACTGTTCAACTGTTCACTGCAGGTAGCATTTGTCAACCGATTCTCGTGAGTTTTTGTGACCAGAGGGCGTACCGCGAACGGCATTCGAAGTTTTCCCTCTCTGTCGCACTTACGTACGAACTCGTTAAGTATGACAGAGAGGGGAAACTTCGAATGCCTTTCGCGGTAGGCCCTCAGAGCTATAACCACGAACTTCGGATCGCGAACTTCGTATATCTCCGTCTTTATCGCACTTATGGTTTATGGTACTCGAGCGACCGAAACGGAGATATACGAAGTTCGTGGTAGCGCCGCAGTACGTCAAGTTCAAGTTCAAGTTCAAGTTCAAGTTATTTATTGCATCATGTTGTTTACAAAGGTCTTAATTTCTAATACATATTTGCATTAAAAGTATCAAACATGAACCCTGCTAGGGCGTTGCATTCTTATGGCTACCTATACATAAAATACAATACAATATATCCCTTAAAATAACTAACATTACTTACGAGTATCTATTAGGTACTCTTCAGTTGAATAGTAGCATTTTTTAATTAAGTACGTCTTTAACTGTGTCTTAAGTTTATATACGTTATTTTCGTTTTTAAATGCGGTAGGTAAGCTATTATGCAGTTTTGCACACATTGCAAAAGGACCGGAGTGAACCATTTGCAATTTTGAAGTTGGCCTTTGTAATTCAGTTCGTGGACGTAAATTGGTGGGGCGGGAATATTGTGGGAATAGGTGCATGTTCTTTTTTACAAAAATGCATGCTTCCAGTATGTATACTGACGGCAAGGTCAGCATTTTTTTCTCTGCAAAGTGCGCCTTGCAGCTTTCCCCCATACCTATATTGTTTATTATTCTAAGGCACCGCTTTTGCATCCTAAATAAATGTATAAAATCTACACTATTTCCCCACAAGACGATGCCATATGTCAACCAAGAGTGGGCATAGGCATAATACGCGCTAGTGGCAGTTTTAGCATTTGTACATACTTTTAGTTTATGAAGTGCATAAGTAAACCTGTTTAGTTTGGCCGTTATGTTATTAAGATGTTCTTTCCAATTAATTGCCGTATCAATAGTGATGCCTAGTAGGGGGAAAGTTTCTACGTGCTCTAACGGGATGCCTTCAAAACAATAGTCCATTTTAATTGCTCTTCGTTGGTGTGGCTTGAACTGAAGCAATTTTGTTTTCCCAAAGTTTACTTGCAGGTTATGATCAGCTAACCAGGTCGTTATACCTTTTAAAACAGAGTTTAATTGTAGTTTTAAGTCTAGTTCGTCTTTGCAAGGTATAACAAGGGATATGTCGTCTGCAAATAAAGTGGACGTGTGACTTATTATTTCGGGCAGGTCATTTATGTAGATTAAAAATAAGACACACCCGAGGACACTACCTTGGGGGATTGAATGTGTAACCCTTATCTCTTCTGATCGTATTGTTTGTAATTTCCCCATTTTATAATCGTAGTGCTCAATTTCGACACATTGCATGCGGTTTGTGAGATACGAGGCGAACCAGCCATGGACAGTTCCCCTCACGCCAATGTCGTAAAGTTTATTAAGGAGGATATTGTGCATAACTCTGTCATAGGCTTTACTCAAGTCTAGCAGTACACCGATAGCATGGTTTTTGCTATTGATTATGTTTAAGACATTATGGATGTATTTGAAAGCAGCTAGTGCTGTTGATCGATTTTTCCTAAACCCGTTTTGACTGTCGCTAAAAATATTGTATTTCTCGCAAAATGAATTTAATCTTGTGGTCATGGCTGATTCAAAGATTTTTGAAAAGGTCGTTAAGAGCGCTATGGGGCGGTAGTTACTACACGGTTTGGGATCCTTTCTTAAAGATTGGTTTGATTATAGATGTTTTTAGGAGGTCTGGGAAAGTACCTTCTTCAAATGATTGGTTTATCAGTAGTGACAAAGGATCGGCTAATTCTTGAGCACATTGTTTTACAAGTATGGGGGGCATTTCATCGATGCCGTAACTACGCTTATTTTTTAGTTTTTTAATGATATTTAAAATTTCATGAGGTGTTACTGGTGAAAGGTACAGTGAATTCTCTCTTGGGGCTACAACGGGTCGACCGATAGGGTGCGGATTCCCGCTCTGGTTGCTGCATTCTCCTACGGATGTGAAGTACGTGTTGAATTCATTTACAATTTCAGTCGGGTTCTCTATAAGTTTATTTTGTATTATTAATTTAATATTTTTCCTGCTTTTTATATGGACTTTATTGGTTTCTTTTTTTATTATGTGCCACATTTCCTTTGTTTTATTACTACTTTTTTCCATTTGTTTAATGTTTTGTAGCTTTTTGGAGTTGGACACAGTTTTTTTTAATAGTTTTCCATAGATTTTACAGTGATTTTTAAGTATTGGGTTGTCGCATTTAGATAAGAATATTTTTAAGAGTCTTTTATGCTTACAGGCTATCTTTATCCCTTTAGTTAGCCATCGCCGATTGGGCTTTGATTTACATTTTATTTTCTTTTTCGGAATAACATTGTTTAGCAACTGTCTCATCATGTTATTGAAATTGTGGAAATTGGTGTTAACAGTATTTTGGGACTGAAAAATTAAGTTCCAGTTAATTTTTTGTAGCTGATTTTTAAATTGCTGTATTTTTCCTTCCGTGAATGCACGTTTAAAGAGTGAATATTCACCTTGGCTATAGTAATTATTGTGTTTTATTTTACCCGGTATTTTGATTGTAACACCTTTGTGGTCCGAGAAGCCTAGTTCATTTACTTCCACGTGCATATACTCGGGGTTAAAATTTGCGAATATGACATCTAAACATGTGGCTGCTTTTTTCGAAATTCGGGTTGGTTCGTTAACGTATTGTTTCATATTAGAAGTTAGCATGAGGTTTATCAAGGTCCTACTCAACTTTGTTTTTTTTAGTATGTCGATGTTTAAGTCGCCACCTAGTATGATATTTTTATTTTTGTATTTTGTATTTAGAATTTTCAGGAGAGCTTCTAATTTTTTTTTTAAATATTTCGGGATTTCGTTCACTATTAGGCCAATACAATACAATTAGTACTAAATTATATTTTGTTAACTGCACTGCGCATGTTTCAAATATGTATTCTATCGACAAATTCTGTATATCTAATAATTCAACATAATCTAAATCTTCTCGGAGAAATATGCAGACGCCTCCAGCTTCGTAGTTCGTTCTACAAAAGCAGCTAGCCGTGTTATAGCCTTCTAATTGTAGTAGGTCTATTTTCGATGTAGTTATCCATGTTTCTGTGATACAAAGTGCATGTAGGTCTGGTTTGTTATCTACAAGTTCTTCTACTAGATGCAACTTATTATTTATACTACACATATTCTGGTAGAGTATTTCTATATGGCCCGGTTCAGGTGCGAAAGGCACTATTTACTGGGTGGACATCCGCAGGTGGAGACACAACTTCTTGGGTATTGTGGTCTGATGTGGTGGCGTTAATCTGTGTGCGTATCATTGATTGGTGGCACTGTGAAGTGGATTCATCCGTGATGGTGATCTAGCACAACTTGCTGCTAAGTCGTGTCGCGCGCGACTCGGCGACTCCTGTCTCACTCGTATTGTGCAAATTAGAAAGAGGCGGGTAGATTCTCTCGACTCGCGTCGCGCTTGTTGTGTCAGTTGTGCTAGCCCCGCTGGTTCGTTAATTATATAGATTATTTTGTCGAGTCACTGTTTCGAAATATATTTTTTTTTTTAAAAGGCAGTCTCTGGTGCTCTTCAGCTCAGAGCCACTAGTCATATTATAGCTTCATCAACATCTTGACCATATCAGTCGAAATACGTCCGCTGCTGGACATGGCCTCCCACAAAGAGTGCCACGATAACCGGTCCTGCGCCACCCACATTCAGTGGACTCCCGCGGACCTTTACGAGGTCATCAGTCCACTCCATCTTGCGGGAGTCCACTCCATCCCACGTTGCGTCTTCCGGTACGTCGGCTCTACGTGCAATGCGTTATAGCTTGTCCATTAGGTATATGATACACAGGTAACAGGATTAGTGGTTCTGGAGATTACCTCGTACACACAAACGTACAGTCGCCATCACATACATCGGAACAAACAAGCACGTCACAAACATCGGAACACACCTCTATTTTCAAGGCATTAGGGTGCATGCGCCGATATTTTTGAACACATATAGTGTACCTATGTATGTGATGGCGACTGTACACTATTTCATGATATTACAACACGACTATGTGACGGACCAAGTTTATTTTTCCGGCTTAGCTTAGGGTTGTCATCGAACCTACGCCAGCATGCCAAATTTGCAGAAGTAAAGATTTATAATTTTCAAGAAAGGTAAGTTCGTGGGAGCTTTCACAAATTTGTCGAAGCTTGTGGCGTATATCGAGTAGTCGGATTTACCATACAATACCATAATTAATTTTAATTAAATGCAAATGAATGGCGGCTAATACACGGTGATTATTTTTTTTTTTTTCATGATCAGATGGATACAGAGTCCTTAAGTCGGTATTAAATACTAATGATCCTTGTTTGCCAGTATTTGCAGCAATACTCAGTATGTAAGCAGTATTGAATGGTCCTTTAAACGATATTTATTAGTCGCGTCAGTATTAAGAGTGCTCTTCAAAAAAGCGCTCGCTCAGAATTCGGTATTTTGACACGCGTAGTGCGTTTGTGTGTGTAAATACTACTATGCACAGCGAGATCGCACCAGCCGCGGGTGCCGTCCCTTTCTAGCTATATGTAAGTGCGATCGGGATAGAACTAACCGCGGAGCTTGCCGATGCAAATATCTGTATAGCGCACCGTTGGAATTCACTCCGTGACCGATATTGATACTTGCACTAAAAAGTGGTAAGTATTACTTCGCTAACATGATGTTCTAGAACATCATGTTAGCGAAGTTAGATAACTTGAATAAAGTAAGTATTTGATTTTTGAGCACAAGTTTTCTATTTGTATTAAAATACTATGATATGACAAAGTATATTTAGTTTCGTTTTTTTAGTATAAAATAAACTAACGAGTTTTAAAGTTGTCAGTAATAAGAATAATAATTTGTTTTACGGATATTAATAGTTTGCATGTTATCTGAGTCTTATTTATATATAGTAATGTAGTGAAATTATACCAGTAGACCCACTACTAGGAAATTACTGGGTACTTACGTATTCATTTCTTGAAGAATTTTTTTTTTGTTATGGACAGTAAAAAAAACTGCCCTTCATAGAAATTGCTATGTCCGTTTCTTACCAAAGGAACTGAAAATTATAAATTATACAAACACAGCTTTTTATCTAGAATACAATTAATGAATGCGTGATTTTATTCAAAAGCCTAAAACCTCAGATGATAAAAAGGAATAGATATGAAACGGGGGCTTGGCGCGTGTCGGTGCGACATGGCCAAATGGGCATGTCACTGCCCACCGCATGTTAGTCGCAATTTGCCGTGAATCTGAAATGTTTTTCCACGTTTACTCAAAATGCCGAATTGTAGCGTGGTTACATGCAAAAATAGGAATAAAACTAAAACCTACATGAATGGTGGAGTCACGCAGCACATGTGAGTATTAGTATTTTCACTTAAGTCAGTAAAAACTAATATTTTAATAAATAAACGCAACGCCGCATCATTTCTCGGGATCGAACTAACATATCGAACGAAAAAGCATATTTTTGTTCTATGCGTTGTACATTGAACGTTCAATACAGTAAACCACGGCGCAATGTATTAAACCACTATGGATATGGACGATGCTTGATTTTTTTAGTGGTACGGCCGCTGCTTGGCGTCGCAAACTAGAGCGGTGCCAAAGTGCAGTTACAATTTACGCGTAATCGATAAAATAGAAGTACGATATCATACTAGTTATTTTATTTCGACTACTTTCGCTGTTTTATTTTATTTAATTACTTGTTTTGGTTGGGTGCCTATCTTAAAGGTAACTAATAACATACTAATAAGATTAAAAGGCACATAATGTTTACGGTACCTACTAATAAGATTTTCACTAAGTTGCAGTATGAACGGTAAATGAACATATTAAAATTGTATGTACAAGTATATAATTTAGTTGCAAATGGCTTCAGAACAACTTTAAATGTGATATTATTACCAATAATTTATTTTAAATGAGTATTTTTTACTTTCATTTGAAATGTGATAATTGAAGAAGAAATCTCGGTTTCTTATTACAGTTTTCCAAAGAATCCGAGTAGGTACTAAAAAAAATGGATAGATGCTACTGGCAGAGGTCCTAACTGGTTTCCTGTACAGAGAAGAGTTAATGTGTTCGTAACATTTTCAAGAAAAATGTTTCCAACCACTTAATAAGAGCCGTACACTTTTCGAATATTTGACACCTCGCTTGCTTGAAACCTAGGTGTAAAATGTATGGTAACACATCTTCGCACATCTTTGGTGGATACTCGCCCTTAGCCTTAAATCTCGTAATATGAGTAATGGACATATTATTTCGCGCCAAAATGCGAGTCGGATCGGCCTGGTACCTACAGGTCAAAAATATCGATGTGACCAGAGTTTTAAATGTATGTGAACACGAACTTATAAAAAGCCGTTTATGTTACTCTGTAGGTATTCGTCAATATTTTTTACTTTTGCGATTTATGGTAATTTAAAAAACCGTGTTTTTTAAACTTGTAGCTAGAAGTTTAAATACCACCACATAATTTTACCATGTCGTTGAAGTTGTTACCCATCAATATCTTAACATAATATTAATTTTAATATCAATGTCGATAAAACATAATTTTAACGTTTGTCGCCCCCCTAGTGTAGTGCGTTTAAGCCAATCACAGCCCTTGTTTGCATGTTGCCGTAGACTCACTGGCAACGCCCGAGTCTTTGTTTTTACACGGTTCAATGTGTGTGCCTGTGGGCGCTGCGGTGGGAGAAAACTGGGGACATCGGTTTTGGTTGAAATTAAGCAGTACGGCACTTCTCCCTTTTTTTATGTTCTGAGCATAAAACCTATGTCACTTTTTAGGATTCCGTACTCAAAGAGTAAAACGGGACCCTATTACTAAGACTCCGCTGTCCGTCTGTCTGTCCGTCTGTCACCAGGCTGTATCTCATGAACCGTGATAGATAGAGATTTGAAATGTGATGTATTTCTGTTGTCGCTATTTATAACAAAAAATACTAAAAAACAGGATACATAATTTTATTTTTATTTTAGTTTTTATCTGTTTCTTTTTCTTTTACAATCTTACACAAATCGACCTTGCCCCAAACTAAGCAAAGCTTGTACTATGGGTACTAGACAACGATAAACATACTTACATAGATAAATAAATACTTAAATACATAGAAAACATCCATGACTCAGGAACAAATATTTGTGCTCATCACACAAATAAATGCCCTTACCGGGATTCAAACCCGGGACCTCCAGCTTCGTAGGCAGAGTCACTACCAAGTTACTAACTAGGCTACAGGGGGTTCCTATACAACAAATTTTTTGCCGTTTAAAGATATAGATAATGGTACGGTACCCTTCGTGCGCGAGTCCGACTCGCACTTGGCCGGTTTTTTAAACATTTATTTCGAAATAAAGAGTGATACTCGGAAATGTCGAAGGGAAGGTCAATCGTCGAATCCGACTCGGCTGGGCAGCATTCGGGAAGCTACGGCACATCTTTTCGTCCAATATTCCGCAGTGTCTCAAGACGAGAGTCTTTGACCAGTGTGTGTTGCCAGTGATGACATATGGCACGGAAACGTGGTCGCTTACTAAAGGCCTCATAAGAAGGCTCAAAGTCACTCAAAGGGCAATGGCTCTCCATTGCCCTTTGAGTGACTTTGAGCCTATGCTATGCTATGCTGGGAGTTTCTCTGCGCGATCGCATCAGAAATGAGGCTATCCGCAGCAGAACCAAGGTAACTGATAAAGCCCTCCGAATTGCTTAACTTGAGTGGCAGTGGGCGGGGCACATTGCACGTAGAACCGATGGCCGTTGGGGCGGAAAGGTTCTCGAGTGGCAACCACGTACCGGAAGGCACAGTGTGGGTAGGCCCCCCGCAAGGTGGACTGATGACCTGGTAAAGGTCGCGGGAGTCCGCTGGATGAGGGTGGCGCAGGACTGGCCATTGTGGCACTCTTTGGGGGAAGCGTATGTCCAGCAGTGAACGTCTTTCGGCTGATATGATGATGATGATGATGATGATGACTCGGAAATGTAATAAAACCACGTAAAAATCTTCCTTTCCAGTGTAAACCCCCGGTGTGTGTTATTATTATATATAAACGAAAATAATTACTAAATGCAAGGTAGGATCGTGCTGTAGGTACTTAACAAACGCCATATAAGCTTGTTTTTTAAAAAGTTTTTTATTCATCTTGTTATTTTCAATAACCCTGCATATTATGTCGCTGGTTCGTGGGTACTTGTACAGACAAATCACACAAACCCAAACAAGATAGGTCTATCTATTTTAGTTAAGGAGTTCCCATGACCACCTTCCATCATCAGATCCTGGAAATCATCCATCACCAAAGTGTTTACCAAGACAAAACAGATGAGCTCAAACTAGATGGGTTTATCTAGTTTAGTTTAGGAGTTCCATGACCACCTTATAGCTCCATCATCAGACTCTGGAAATCATCCAGCACCAAAGTCTTGCCGTGCCATGACCAAATAAATGAGCCCAAATTCGATGGCTTTATCTTGTTGAGTTTAGGAGTTGCTATGGCCACCTTCCGACTCCATCATCAGACCAGCTCTATGATATTATGTCACCGAAGATACGCAATTGTACCTAATTTGAAGATTTCACCCAAACTCCCATACATACATACATACTAACAAGGTGGACTGATAGTAACAAGTAAATAAATTAAATCTATCAAGTATCACGATCACTCGTACAATAATAATTGACTATAGAACGCTTAGTTTAGACAAAAGGATCCAACCCACAAGACATCACCATTGAAATGTATGACTTTTGTTTTAGGTAGAAGGTTCAATTTTAAATGTTACGTATCCGGTGGGTTTGAGCCTTTTCGCTACACTACGTCATATATGGCAGCTATGCAATTCATAACTTGTCTCGATTAGCCTCACGAATGTATCCCCAGTATAGTTTGACCCCGAGGTTGGTAACAACTATGCCTAGTCGGAGATCAAAATAATATTATTTTATCTGAAGAGTGGCCGGTTAGCTTCGTGAATAGCCACAAATAAACACACTACACATCTGTCTCGGAGGGCTATTCAGCCGGTACTCAAAGAGAATATAAACACTACGTTATACCGGTACTGAGATAAATTCCCGCGCGACGGTAAATTTATACTAGTTTTGAATAATTATTTATAAATATAAATTTTGACAAAAGTAATATTTTTTGGACTGGATCTTGTTGGTACAAGCATGAACTTTAATGTTGTGTAAGATTCAATACAAAAATTATTCAACAATAATGAGAAAATCCTTGAGTTTTCAGTACGATTTTGTCGACAAATATGGTGTAATTGAGAACAGTTTACATATATATACGTGCAGAATAAGGAAAATTCGAGGCGGCTAGGAGCAATGGCAACATATTACGCTAGTGAAAATAGAAAAAAAACAAGTAGGTTCTCATATAACATCATGGAGTATTAGGGGCTCAAACTTATGACTCTGCGCTCTCTTCAGAAAACTACTGTCGGTAATCGGGTATTTTCGGTTAAAGTATTCAGTTCTTCGTAAATTGGAGGCGGCTAGGACCAATATGAGGAGTTTACCTATGCAAATAAGTAATCAGGATTTAGAAAAAGCTCTCCGTTTCTTAGAATTACAACGTCAAAAATCCGTCATTCTCGCTTATTCCTGGCCAAAAAACGAGCGCCCTCTTAAAGGGTGGCCAGACAGTACTTCTGCTTCTTCCATATCCCCATCTCGCTCTATCTTATAGCTGCGTACCGCTCATACCATCCACCAAGCAGAATTGTGTGGTGTGCCTTTTAAGTCTCTCACAGATTATTTCTTACCTGTGGGCGGATTTCAATATCATTCTCTTTGATCATTTAGTTTCTTTGGTCATTGAATATCAATATCATCCAGATATCCTTCAATATATTGTCAATATGCGTATGATCCGGATATGGGTAGATCATCAGCTTAATCACCGTGTAATGGCCGCCAATGATCACAGATCTGGATCTGACGAATGCCAAACTAATGCGATATAGCAGGAGAATGTGTAAGAGCTACAAAATATATTATTTTTTTGTATGGCAGCCCCTACAAATTTGACAACTGAACTGACACTACTGACTGACAGATGTTATGTTTGTTATATTATGACAGCACACTGACAGCTACACAGCGATTTAGTTTTGAATTATCCTCCCCTTACCCTTATTTTATCATGACATACAAGCGTAAAAAGTACCACGTTGGTGATACTCATTTAAAGAAGCGTTGGAGGGTCAGGAATCGGAAGAAGGATCTCGATCAGATCGACGAAGATATCAAAGAAGGTAAGGTTATAGTCCTGTCACATGGTTTCATATTTGTAGGTTATCTGTCTCGATATTATTTCGATTTGTCTGTTTTCAGAGAACGCTGAAAAATTATTGAAGCAGGACGTGGATTTGGATCTACCTGGCGCAGCGCAACATTATTGCCTCCACTGCTCTCGGTATTTCATCGATGATAAAGCGTTGGCGGACCATTTCAAGACGAAAGTCCACAAACGCAGGTTAAAAGCTCTAGAACTACAGCCGTACACAATCGAGGACTCCGAGAGAGCGGCTGGCCAAGGAAACTTTGTACAACCCCTAAAAAGGAAAATCACTTCACAGCATCAGACTGAAAAAGCGATTGACGAAGATGGTGATGCAGTGCTAGACGACGTCAGTCCGAATAAAAAGAAAAAAGTTGAAAATGCTACGTAAAAACGTCGACTTTGTCACACGCAAAATCTTTAGTCATAAGAACTTAATAGTAAGGAAGTCAGCCCTGTTCATAAACGGGCCTAAAGCAAGTGAAACATTTGTCTTTGTAACTCCACATATTGATATACCGAAACTGATGAATGAAAAGTTTATAATACAGGAGCAAATAAAAAAACGGCAAGCTAATATTGATTTAGAGAAATTGGAGAATCTTTGGGCAGTGTATGAAGAACTAAAGAAACAGAAATCTGACTATGATAAAAAGAAAACTGAAATTGGCCAGGAATTGGGAAGGTTAGCAAAGAGTGAGCCTGATGGTGACATTACTAAAAAGTTAAAAACCCAAAGTGATTTGGTCAAGGAAAACATTAAAAAGTTAAAAGTGCCTTTATGGTCCGCTGAGGAAGCTGTGATGCTTGAAATACTAAAACTTCCAAATGCTATACATACAAGAACACCATTTAAGGACAATCAAGTCATACATACATACAGTTCTCTTCCAAATAATAATAAAGACCACTTGAAAATTGGCAGAGAAAAGAACCTAATAAATTTTAAAAAGAATGAAAATTATTATCTCACTGGAGATGCAGCAATCTTTGAACTTGGGGCAAAGTTTTACTTCAATGATGTTCTTAAAAATAATAAATTCATCCAGTTTTCTAATCCTGATTTTGTAAAGAGTTTTATTGTTGAAGGTTGTGGGGAAGACCACACAAATCCTGATGCTACATTTATTTTGCACCATAATGAGGATACTAAATTGAATCCTGATAGCAGACTGCACTTGACAGGAGGAGCTTCACTATGTTCATTCTTTGCGTATCATGCTAAAAATGTTTTATTCAGCAAATCACTACCTTTGAACTATTTTTCAATGGGCCGCCAGTACATACCATCCCCAACTGAAGAAGACAGCTTATTTCATGTCAGCCAGGCTTCTATTGTTCAAATCTTCAATGTCAACAAAGATTCTAAAGAACTTGATGCCTCTCTTGACAGAATTATAGAGATTCTCAAAGATGCTTATACCAAACTAGGTTATCATTACAGAATAAGCATTGTTGCAGCTGATAAGCTATCCATGTGGGAATCGTTGAGAGTAGTAGTGGAGATGTACTCAAGTTCCATGAAGAAATATGTAAGTGTTGCCGAGATATCCGTCAGTGGTGACTTTATAAGCAAGAGGCTGATGTTCACATATACTGAAAATAAGAAATCCAAGTTTCCCTACATTATTTCTGGTACAATTCTAAATGTACCAAAACTTCTAGCCTGTGTTCTTGAACATGATACAGAATTTACAATTCCTAAACCGTTTCAAATAAATAATTGGTCAACTGCAGAATAAAAAAAAGTATTAACAGAAATAAACAATTTAATTAATATCAACGACAATACTTCTGTTTAATTAACCTATAAGCTAGCTTGGATCTTTTGCTCTAAATCAGTGTGGTATTCTGTTCTCTTCCAGTTAGGATTCTGTAGATCAACTGGGTTCTGCAAGCTGATCTCAATGATGTCTAGATGCCCTGCCTTTGTTAATAGCATTATCGTATGTGTCCTGTAAAAATAAATATATAATTTTGAGAATTTATTAAGTACCATATTGATGTCGAATGAAAACAAACAGGTGTCTTAATAAAATGTTCAATGGTTGGAAATATTTGAGAGGGGCCCTAAAAAAAATCATTACTACTATCTTATATGGAAAATTTATTTAATCATATAACAAGGCAATTAATAAAAACAACAATATAAAACTTAACCTAAAGGTAAAAAATTTGGCCTAAGTCGCCGTCAATAGGCAAGGTGCCCAGAAGGCTGGCCGTATTTCCTCGCTGTATAGCGATACTAACACGCTGTGCGAAATAGTGGCCAGCCCTCTGGTCACCCGATGCCTCTATTAGGCGCGTCGCCAAATCCTTGTATAGGCGACGTGCACTTGGCTCCCATGGCCCCTATCTTATTAAGTATGGCATTTTATTTAGAATTGTACTCCTTGGTTTAGTTCAGGGGCTCAATTCTAGAATACGGTACTACGTATTCAGAATGAGAATCGTGTCGATTGTTGCGGTCTCGCATGTGCAAACGCGTAGCCAAATGTGTGCGAGTGCGACCAACTAATAGGATTCCCATAATCTCAATACTTGGAAATAGTATGTTCCCGAAATAAGCACCAGAGAGCTATATTATAACCACGAAGTTCAGGTATATCCATCTCTATTACAACTCGAGTGACAGAGATGCATGTATACAAACTTCGATTTTCGTAGTAACGCTGAGGTTGCATAATACGAGGGCTGTTTGATAAGTACCCGTGTTTAGAAAAAAAAAAACATATTTTTTTGTATATGTATATTTATTTCTCTACGTAGTCACCTTTTAACTCTATACACTTGTTCCAGCGGTATTCTAGCTTTGATAAGCCATCCAAAAAATAAGATTTCGGAAAGTCGTCGAAATAGGCCTCTGTGGCGGCGATGACCTCATCATTTGACGCAAATCTCTTTCCGCCGAGCCATTTTTTTAGGTTTGGGAATAAAAAAAGTCGCATGGGGCTAAGTCTGGTGAATATGGTGGATGCGGCAGCAATTCATAGCGTAATTTTTCTAATTTTGCCCCTGCGATTTTGGACGAGTGAGCTGGTGCATTGTCATGGTGAAAAGAACTTTTTTCTTTTTTAAATGCGGTCGTTTATGTCTTAAAACGGAATCAAATTCGCCCAATAAATTTGCGTAGTATTGCCCTGTTATCGTTTTTCTTTTTTGTTAATAATCAATATGTATGATCCCTTGCTAGTCCCAAAAAACGGTCGCCATGACCTTTCCGGCCGATGGGACGGTCTTTGCTTTTTTTGGAGCTGATTCGCCTGGTAAAATCCACTGCTTTGATTGTTCTTTATTTTCTGGGGTATAGTTATGAATCCACGTTTCGTCTACTGTCACAAAACGCCGCAAAAACTCATTCGGATTGCTTTTATACTTTGCTAAACATTGCTTCGAAGTAGTCATTCGGGTAAGCTTTTGTTCCTCGGTGAGCAAACGCGGCACCCATCTTGCAGATACCTTTTTCATTCCTAATTTGTTTTCTAAAATATATTGTACCCGCTCGATTGAAACATTAAAAGTGTCAACAATTTCTATAAGCTTTATACGGCGGTCGGCTGATACGATATTTTCAATTTTCTTGACCATCTCTTCCGTAGTCACCTCAATGGACCTCACCTGGACGGTCTTCGTCAACGACGGATGTTCTGCCCCGTTTAAACTCGTTATACCAATATCTGATAGTTGTCATAGAAGGTGTATTATCCTTGTAAACAGCTTGCATTTGTACTTTTATCTCATCACATGTTTTTCCTCCCAAAAACAGAAAACGAATTACAGAACGATACTGTTCTTTCTCCATATTTGCAATTAAAATCGAAATCTGACATTCAACAGCCGTTAAACGAAAAAAAACAAAAGAATGCTGTGATATATTTTTAATTTTTCCGGGTCATGAAGGATGCCTTAAAACGGTCGTATATATATTTTCAGCCAGTGATAAGAATAACATTTGAAAACGGGTACTTATCAAACAGCCCTCGTATATGAAAATACAGTATGTCGCCGCGATTTTAGAGGAAGTACCTTGTTCCATATCGCCCCTCCGGTATTGTAACAAATATTGAACTTAGTTGTTGATACTTCGGTGTTCTGTTTTGTAACTCTTCGTCAGGTAAATGCCTGTAAATAAATATTTACAAATTATTCGCGTGTCTTTTATTTCACCATTTTTTACCTAATTACTTAAAGAGCCAATTCAATGTATTAGCGTAGCGTAGTATTACGACAATCGGAGAAAGGGTAAAGTGATAATGTAGATATTGGATTGGATCTATTGGCACTAAGCACTTTACTATCATCATATCAGCCGAAAGACGTCCACTGCTGGACATAGGCCTCCCCAGAGAGTGCCACAATGAGCGGTCCTGCGCCACCCGCATCCAGCGGACTCCCGCGACCTTTACCAGGTCATCAGTCCACCTTGTGGGGGGCCTACCCACGCCGCTCCTTCCGGTACGTGGTCGCCACTCGAGAACCTTTCTGCCCCAACGGCCATCGGTTCTACGTGCAATGTGCCCCGCCCACTGCCACTGAAGTTTAGCGATTTCGGAGGGCTATATTGGTTACCTTGGTTCTGCTGCGGATTGCCTCATGGATGGCTATGCTTTGAATAAATATAAAAGATAAAAGTCATACTCACTGCTCCTTTGACTTCAACAAAGCAAGTAGCTCATCTGTTAGCTGCTCTTTTAGAGCAACCTTGCCAAGTCTCCTGCATACGTCGCTGAGGATGCGCGTGCCGGCCTCAGCCTTCCTCAGGGGCTTCTCCGGGAGGCTGTTGGAGAAACCCAAGCAAGGCCCCTCCCATGTGCTCAGTTTGTCAGTAGCGTTTGTGTAGGTATGCACTTTGGTTTTACTCCTGAAATAAGGTAGTGGAAAAGTACCGTAGGTACAGTCAGGGGTATTAATAAATATAAGGAATAAGGACATAAATATCTGTACACGCCTTTATGACATGGACAATAGAGTCCTGTAGGTACAGATATTTATGTACGTATGTATTAATACCCCAGACTGAACATACATCTGTTTTACTACATCGCATCGCTTTGACAACTTGACAATCCTTCTTATTTGTTGTTCTTACGCGCTGTGATTGTCTAATTACCTAATAGAATCTACTATTTGAGGACACATTTTTTTCTTCAGTATAATATCATATACTCTTTCATCATATATTATCATATATTCTTTTTTTTCTCCAACTGCAATATTCTGAAAGGTGACCTACCCAAATTCATAAGTTACTAGGACAAACTCATTTGTTTCCTTCAAATAGTCTTGTTTCATTTTAATATATTGCTCTACAGATGAATCACTTTGCACATAATCTGTTACCAATCTTCCTCTACCTGTGAACAATATAAAATACTATTATAAATGTGAATGTTTGGATGTTTGTTACTCAATCACACTTAAACGGCTGAACCGATTTGCATGAAATTTTGCACGAAGATAATTATAGCCTAGATTAAAACTTAGGATAAGTTTTCATCCCGGGTTTACGCAGACGAAGTCGCGCGTGGAAACTAGTATAAAATATAACATCATCTTCAGAATTAGCCTTCAATTGAACCATCCTTCTGGTATTTGGTCTGGGTCCCGTATACCACTTGTCTCACGCCAGTATAAGGTACATCCAGGGTACATTTAGTACATACCAGGGGTGAGTAGTAAGGTTTTTAGGGTTCCGTAGCCAAATGGCAAAAAACGGAACCCTTATAGATTCGTCATGTATGTCCGTCTGTCTGTCTGTCTGTCCGTCCGTATGTCACAGCCACTTTTT
Source organism: Epinotia brunnichana (assembly GCA_963854355.1). Taxonomy (NCBI): domain Eukaryota; kingdom Metazoa; phylum Arthropoda; class Insecta; order Lepidoptera; family Tortricidae; genus Epinotia; species Epinotia brunnichana. The sequence continues at coordinate 17,963,170 of OY977954.1, forward strand.
TCCGAAACTATAAGAGCTATACTGTTGAAACTTGGTAAGTAGATGTATTCTGTAAACCGCATTAAGATTTTCACACAAAAATATAAAAATTAAAATAAATTTTGGGGTTCCCCATACTAAGAACTGAAACTCAAATTTTTTTTTTCATCAAACCTATACGTGTGGGGTATCTATGGATAGGTCTTCAAAAATGATATTGAGGTTTCTAACATCATTTTTTTCTAAACTGAATAGTTTGCGCGAGAGACACTTCCAAAGTGGTAAAATGTGTGTCCCCCTCCCTGTAACTTCTAAAATAAGAGAATGATAAATCTAAAAAAAATGTATGATGTACACCATGCTAATTTTCAACGAAAATTGGTTTGAACGAGATCTAGTAAGTAGTTTATTTTTAATACGTCATAAATCGTAAAAAGCAATTTATTTAACGGAACCCTTCATGTGCGAGTCCGACTCGCACTTGGCCGCTTTTTTAATACTATGACAGTGGCAAACGAGCATATGGTCCGCCTGATTGTAAGTAGACACCATAGCCTATGGATGCTTGCAACTCCAGAAGAATCACATGCGCGTTACCAAGCCTATTGATTTGAGTGTTTTGTGTTGACAGCAAGAGTCAAATGCAAGTCCCTCACTCTCAACACTGCGCATCCTCAGTAACTTTAGCGAGATGAGTCCAGAGTGGTTGTGAATTATATACATAGAGACAGGCCTCTGGGTGAGAGAGAATAGCTTTTAAAGGGTGCCCAGTGCTGCTAGCTAATCTGCCGTGATTCTTAAAAAAGCAGTCACCTGACATGTAACTGTTTGAAGAAGACTGTCTTTTAAAAACCTGGCAGTAATAACGTATTATTTATTTTATACATCAAAATTGTGCCTTGTACAGTCAGCATCAAAAGTAGCTAAGCAAACGAAGACGTCAAGTCTTTATTAATAGGGGATAAGAACTTTTGACTACTCAAATTCAAAATGAGTACTCAAATTCTTCGGACACACTTTCAGACGCGGCGCGAATACACTAGAAAGGCACATAATTACTGGTCGTGTTGAAGGAAGGAGGAGCAGAGGCCAAGAAGTTACCGGGTCCATACTACATACAGGTAACCATACAAAAGGCTCAAGATAGAACATCCTGGAGAGCAGAGGTTGAAAGAGTCGCCCATAGACATCACATCCCTCAGACCAAGAAGACCATAAAAATATAAAAATTATTAAATTAAAGACTGAATGTGCATAAAAAACTTAACACTAGGCACTTAAATCTACTTAACTACTAGTATATATACCCTCTCCAAGGTCACAGCCCTTGGGAAGGGTGCCCATAAGGCTGGCTACATTTCCTCGTTGAATTGCAATTCCAATCCGTTGGCCGAGGAAGTAGCCAGCCCTATGGTCAGCCGTATTATCTAAATTTTTTTTCTTTATTTCTTTATAATGAATATATATATTAGACTGAATTACTTTTTGCCTCTGCCTTTTTGTTATACGGTAAGTTTAGGAGAACCCCAAGCTTTTTCCTCTTCGGGGACACAGCCAACCATGTACCATCGCCATCAGGGGCGCCCAAATCCCGACCTGGAAAACTTGCAAATATCAATGAGCAATCCTCGATGAACCAACCAATCAACCGAACCGTCCCGGCTTCACACACGGGTTTACTCGTATATGTATAATAAGTACATGCATGTATTATACATATAAACCTTCCTCTTGAATCACTCTATCTATTAAAAGAAACCGCATCAAAATCCGTTGCGTAGTTTTCAAGATTTAAGCATACATAGGGACAGACAGACAGACAGCGGGAAGTGACTTTGTTTTATGCTATGTAGTGATACGTAACGTAAGACAAAAACTTTATACTTTATACTCAAAAAGAACTGTTTTCAAATTTTCAATAATTATTCAATTTTCAAGCTTTGTATAATTTTCCGGCATAATTATTATTCTGCTTGGGTTGGCGAGAGCATGCCAGCAATAGGGCCGAGTGGAGGAAAATGGGGGAGGCCTTTGCCCAGCAGTGGGACACCCAAACAGGCTAAGAAAAAAAAGTAAAAAAAATATATTTTTACATATTTGTATAGAAACTGAATTTATTTACTACATTAAATGATTAATGGACCGGACCATAAGAAATAAATATATCACCAGCTACAACATCGGAGTCTTCCCACAGAGACATGTTGAGAGCCGACCGGTCATAATATTCATCTCTGTTCTCTGCCAGGATCAGCTTGTAGTCACTGTCTGCATCATTGTCACCGCAATACGAAAATACTATGCACATTTTCGCTAAAATTAACAAAAAAAAATGTATCCTTTTTTTAAATACATACTAGTTCACTAACTGGGAAATCTTGGAGAAATCCATACCACAAGGAGTTAGCAGTTAATATCGCAAACGACGAGACCAATCTCCAAAAATACAAGGTAAATTTTGCACTCTAGGTACCATCTCTAATTTATATTGAATAAATAAATAATAGACTTGTTCCGACTCTCGGTAACTTAACTATAGACATTTACCTTTATTACTGTGTAATTATATGTTGATTTGGGGTCAATAAAAATAAAACACAATGATTAAATATATATCATTATTAAAGATAAGATAACCATCATGATAATTGAAAACAGCATTCAATTCAGAACAAATATTTACCTTGTTCGCGGTTTGCTGATTAGAATATAGCCGTTAAAGGCCGTGCTTCATTCATTTAAGAAATTGTTCTAATATAAATTTCTTACAAGACTTTATTGGACTTGTTTTATATTGTATATATCAGCTGATAGCTTTTTGAAATTTGACGTATTGGTATGGTTCACAGACAGACTACTAAGGTCTGGATGTTGTAAAAAAAAAATGCACACTACAAGATATACGATTTGTCACAACAACTTCCTACGGTTTGAATGAGACAGCAATACAGCCGGGCGCGAAGGAATGTCAGCCACATTATTAGGCAATGTGCAATGTAAACGAGTCGTGCAAAATACATTCATACTCCAGGCAAAATACGGTTTTGAAAAACATTAATTTATAATAGCGTTTTTTTTCTTTATATCATTTTAAAACATTATTCTAAGATGCTTTATTCAAGAATCCAACAAACTTTCCATCCGGAAGTATTTATATAGATTTAAAAAAAGAATGAATTGTTTTTTTTTTATTATTTATCTTGAATATTATAGAGCAAATGTAAATGAACCAAAATAAAAATAAAACCATTTATTAATATTTTTTCTCACTTTTCAGAAGCTAGTTAAGTTATAATTTTTTTGATGTCTGAAATTTTGTTGGATTTTGTCATTAAGTAACTATTTAATTGATAATATATCCATTACATAAAAAAAATCTGCTATTATAAATTATTTCCAAATTTGACATATTTTTCATACAAGCTGTCAGTTCATTGCCTGGACTATCATTCGTGATATGGTCGTTGCGTAGATACCTCTATGTCGTTGCGTCGTTGCCTTTCTTTCATTTGATGTAGGAAGGAAAAAGATGCAACACGAATATTTGGGCAAACACCGCAAATTGTAGTGCGACCAATAGAAGCACAGGACCGTGAGATGCATCTATAAGACTCCTCTACACAATGGGCCATCATTGCGCAGGACAAGGATGCAGTTATGTGTTGGAATGTGATGTAAGTATGTCTTTCTCCGTCTAACACATAGTTTGTCCCATATGGTGGGCCATGATGGTTGACTGTGTAGTGGAGCCTTTACACTTTACAGATGGTTGAGCTGGCAACATTCCGTTCCAGCCATCATTTCATTCATCCTAATCCGTCACGTCAAGTGTCAAGTCGCCATTTTTCTACGTTTGTTTGCGTCAGTCGTGAAAATAGTGATTTAAATTATAATGTTGATTTCAGCTGAAATGGTGTACAAAAGTGTATAAAAAATAGAGATTATCAATATAATTAAGTACGTTTCACTAGATTAAGTAATGGATTCAACGTTATCCTTCTTCAGTCTACCAGTAAGTGGTATAAACAAATTTAGTTTTTGTGCCAAGCCCATTGTTGAAGTCCCTACTAATAACCTTTAATTTCCTCAGTTCGTGGACTCGGAGAGTGCTGATCTGGTGCTAAATATCAAGAATGAGGGCGGTTATGACGAACTGCACACAAGTTTGCCCTCGCACGGCGGTCTGCTTGGCCCGGATGATGTGTTGGCCCAATTCCTCTCCCCGGACGAGCCGCTAGAGGAGCCCGACCTCAACGGCCCCACCACACTGCATTGCGAAATTTGTAGGAAAAAGTTTGACAATGCTAAAAAGTATTATGGGCATCTAAGGATACATTCCAAGGGCAATGCTTGGGTTTGTGGTATGTCTACTCTTGTTATACTCTATACTATACATTTCAGGCACACAATAAATTGTTACAAACATGTCCGCATGCATGCCATGTGACGTTTCCGTCAGTAGGTGACGTCTGGTAAAAGGTGAGGTGGTAAATGAGCACTAATACCAAGTCAACATAAAAAAATATATTCAGGACACAGGTCCCGTAAATTTAAAGAAAGGGTCGTGGATGGTCTGTGCCCCGTCTAGATTGACTGCCATAGTCCTGTACTCTCCTGGCTGGTCGCGGCGGTCCAAAGCAGGGGTCACACTCTGCCAGCTGTGATGAGGAGCAGGCGAACGTCGAGCGGTTCCAGCCCAGGCCGCCAAGGTGGTGGTTGTGCGGTCTTCAGTTTTTATTAAATTAAATTAAAAATCATTTATTTCGGACTACATATTCATCCATAGTTTGTTAGTAACAATATATTAACTTAAAAACTAATCATCATCATCATCATTTTCAGCCTGTAATCGCCCACTGCTGAGCATAAGCCTCTCTTCGCGTAAAAACTAATGTTAGTAACAAAACAAGTAACTTAGCAAAACTAATATCGGCGTGAGGGGACACGCACCGTAGCATGCGCCTCGTCCCAGTACCACATTATCGGGCAGTCCACCCATTCAACAAGCGATTGCAGGATGCTGTTGGTACTACCCCGTACCCTCCGCATGAGTGATGCCACCCTACTGCGCATTATTGCGTGGAATCCCGGCACGCCCGCCGCCGCGAAGAACATGCCGGACGCACTGCAATAGCGGGGCAGACCCAACAGCACCCTGAACGCATTATTGTACCGCACTCTTATGGCATTGACGGCCCGCTGCGTATACCCAACCCACAGCGCACACGAGTAGAAGGATTGACAAAATGCCTTAAATTAGGTAACTTTGACACCCTCCTACACCGTGCGAACCTACGAGCCAGCATATTACAACAGTACTACTGGCGGGACAATATGTACTACTGGCGGGACAATATCATAAGTTTTATTGCCCGCCTTGAACAACAACAGCTCACTTTTCGTCGCATTGTACTTGAGGCCTTGGGCTGCAGCATAGCGCTCGCATACGGCTAGCAAATTCCTCACGCACTGATGCAAGGGCTCAGCAACACCATGTCGTCCGCGTAGCTGATGTTATTAATAACTTTTCCACCAATAGAACAACCCACTGGGATGTTACTGAGCTCCTCGATCAGTCGATTCATATACAGATTGAAGAGCTTTGGAGACGTCAACCCACCCTGTCTCACTCCGCACTTCAACCTGTATACGTCCGACAAACAACCAGCCCATCTCACAACATTTGTTTGGTGCCTATACCAATATTTAAATATTGATACAAGCTCCCTGGGCATACTTCTCTTCAGATAATTTTGACCACATGATAACGTACGACACACTAGGTCGAAGGCCTTAGAAAGGTCCAAGAAACAAGCATATACAGGGGTCCGTTCTTTTGCATAATACCGGACTGTGTGCTTGAGACAGTAAATAGCTGACTTTATATTAAAATGACCGCACCCAATTACGTGGGTTACATAGTTCACTAATTTATATTAGTGCCAGGCGAGGAAATGTTGCCTCAAAAGGTGTCCGCGACCACCTAATAAAACATATGGGTAAAGTAAATACTTTAAAGCGCGCTGAACTGCAAGACAACACGTTTCTATTATGTGTACAATTCGGCACGCGACTGTTGTCTAAGGCGGTGGCTCGCGGACTGACGCAAAGACTACAATATACATACTGAGATAGACAGGCAACTCGACCAAATTGAGAAGGCATTTAATGCTTGGCTAATTTATACAGGCGCCATCTCTTCTGCGGTAGTTACAACTTTTCTTTGAATGTACAAAACATACAAAAAGTGCGTCGGTCGTAGGGATTGAACCCCGGATCATCGACTCCAAATACCACCGTCTGTACCCCTAGGCTACTGATGCCTTGTGACAATACGGCGAATTTTGAAATACCTTGACAGCCTAGCCTAGCAATCGCTAGAGCTTCAGAGAGTTCGCCAGCTATCAAGAAGGTGGCACTGTTTTCAATAAGAAACTGGATTTGCATAAAGTTCTAAGTTCCCATAGCATGGACTGACGGCCGCGCGGGCGCAAGCCGCATCTAGAAAATTCCATGACGTATTTGCACTGTGCATAGCGGGCGCGAGTACGGATTAGTGCAGATTAGTGCGAATGCGTAAAACATTTTAACTGACGATTTATTATTTTATTACTACATTTAATTATTCATATCGTGTAAATATGTTTTAAACTTATTTTACTGTGATAAAATAGATTAATATAATTATTAAATAAAATTTGATTAATTGGTGTATAAATAAATAACTTGATTGTATAGGTTTAATAATTCATTAGGTGTATACTTAAAATGTAATAAATTTGTAAAAAAAATAGGTTTAAAAATTAATAATTTAGTGTAATTGTTGCCATTGATCTGTAAATAATAGTAATAATTGAGTATGTAAATAAGGCATGTACGTGCAACGTTACAGCCAATGTGCAATTGAATGTACACTAAGTTTCAATGGTTTTTACGCATCTTGTAACTCATTAGGTGCGTCCACACTAAACGCACGCTCACCCGAGCGCGGCTCGCCCTCGCGTGCGCGCTAAGTGTGGACGGCGATCGGCGCGCCCGAGCCGGTGTGGTTAAAATTAATTGGGCCAATTATTTGGGCCAATTAGTCTCTTTCCAGGCGCGACAAGAGAAAGAGGTCGATAGGCGGACCGAAAACGCCTGGAGGAGCTATTGGTCCATGAAACACCTAATGAAGGGCGACCTACCTCTGTCACTTAAACGTAGGCTCATGGACATGTACATACTTCCAGTTCTCACCTACGGTGCACAGACTTGGTCTTTGACGGAAGCGCAGAAGTCCAAACTCGGGGTTTGCCAGCGAGCTATGGAACGCAGCATATTAGGTGTAAAGCTAATGGACCACATCCGGAACACCACGCTGCGCTCCAAAACCCAAATAGAAGATGTAGCTCGGAAGGCAGCCAAGTTAAAGTGGGACTGGGCTGGTCACGTTTACCGCATGCCGAATGAACTGTGGGCCAAAGGGACCACGGAGTGGAAGCCCCAACACTCAAAACGGAGACGCGGTAGACCTCGTCGGCGATGGCGGGATAACTTGGACTCCTTTTTAAAAGACTGGCCAGTTATTGCTCAAGACCGCGATGAATGGAAGGGGAGAGGGGAGGCCTTTGCTCAGCAGTGGGACATAACGGGCTCGATATAATAATGGTAATATCAATATTATTGTTTATTTATATAAAAAATTGGTATATATACAAAAAACAAAGTAAATATATTAAAACTTTTTAAATTTTTTTTAAATTTTTAAAATTAAAAATTAAAATTGTTTTGTGTGGCCGCACGCTCACCCGAGCGTTGTCGGCTTTTTGGGCGAAATCAAAGGGGCCGCATGCTACTGGCAATGTACTTATTTATTTATTTATCGTTTTCAAATGAATAACGTGAAAATTATTTTCGCGGTGTGCGCCCAGACTGAACGCACGCTCACCCGAGCCGCTCGGGAGTCATATTTATTACGTTTACTTCAATTCTAAAGCAAAATAATTCTACTCTATTTTCTAAATAACATCATTCCAATTTTGCCATCCAAATTTCTGTGTGATGGATACTATATAGTTAGTATGCAGTTTATTTATTATTTTAATAATTTATTTATTAATAACAAAAAGTATCATAAATACGTTGATAAATTGCTCCACAATACTAAATTTTTCAGTTTCAAAAATTACAGTCTCATTTCTCTTCAGTTCAGCATTAACATACATTGAAGTGTCTTAAATATTGAGGTATCTATCTCATGAATGCCCAGTAAAAACGTAAAAGGAGATTTCTACAGGGCATCCATGAGGTATTTTTTTTAATCAATACTTAAATCTAGCTTTTTTAGGTTCATGAACAATGTCCGCGGGCAGGGTGTTCAGTATATATGGTATGCGTTTCTTTAGTGTCCTATCACCATAGTAAATGTGTCATATAGTTAGTAGCAACCAAAGAAGTCAGATAGTTTGGTACACCATATATTTAGTATGGCTATTCGGCCACTTTGACTTCTAACTATATGACACTGACTGTTATAAGGCTAAAAATGGTTCACTGAAAAAAGTCCTCTCTCTATTATGACTCTTGCATTGTGACTTCAAGAGTATGTGTGATGTGATATGTAACATGTTTAATTTTTTTTTTTTTGATTTATTTAATACAATTATGTTTACATAGTTACTGTGTTACACATAAAGCCACTATTTAAAACCTGGAAGGTTTAGGCAATAGTTGGCGAGATCGCGCGGTACATCCCGCGTTCCATAATTTAGTTAAGTATAATATAATATAACAAATTGCTAATATGGACTCCAATTTACTACTTACCTTCATCTAAACTTAGGTAGTACTTTTTAAGTAGCTTCTTACATTTTTCATGACTACTAATGGTATCGGTGAGGTCATGTAATAATTTCTTGGGCAGGTTATTTAAGATAGATGGAAGTAAGTGATCAATAGTTCTGTTACCATAAGTGTTAATGTTGCGTGGCAATAGGTATGGTGGCAAGTAATCTAACGTACGTAAATTATTAGGGAATAATTAGGATGCTCTTAGCAGCCAGAGCCAACTTGAGTGAGAGGAGCCTATCAGCTTATTCATTTCAATGGTAGGGGTGTCGTATACCATGAATCCACTGTGTATAGTATCAGTGGCGGAGCGCCCATACAAGCCGATTCCCACCGGCTTGCTTAAAATTTCTTGCTATATGTTAACAAACACGTAAATCATCAAAAAACAACCCTTTTTTATGCTCCGGGCTGTCCAGTGACAATTCTCACGCGCCCCCAGTGGTATGTATATTTAAACTGTATACAAATACAATCACGAAAATAAGATATTTCGTCGGGTGACAAGCAAAACTCACTAAGTAACAAATACCTACTTAAATCAAAGGTCGTATCTCGATATCAACTACGTACCAAGATACGAGGTTTTGAAGAGCAGTGACAGTTTTGGTAGTGACTTTTGCTTGTCACCCGACGATTTGTGTCAGAAATTAACATAATTTTTCCTTCCCTGTAATTCATCAAGCTCATTGTCTAAACACTGTTAAACACATTTTAGACAAGTGTCCCGACCAGAAGTTTGCCACGAAACAGCACCTCATGAAGCATAGCTTGACTCACAAACCGCTGGAGCGAGTCTGGCGCTGCCAGTACTGCTCACTGTCCTTTGAAGCTCTCTGGAGGCTCCAGCAACATTTGTTCGCTACTCATTTAGAGTACAGGTAATAAGAATAGTATATTGACTTGAAAAAAAAATATTGCATGGAAAAGTATAAATAAATAAGTGTAGGTAACAGTGGCGGAGCGCCCATACAAGCCGAAGTATGTTTATCGTCGTCCCCATACCCATAGTACAAGCTTTGCTTAGTTTGGGACTAGGTCGATTTGTGTAACATTGTCCCCAAATGTTTATTATTATTATTTATAATCACAAAGTTATAAGCGTAACTTTCATATGAAACGATTGTCATTTACTATGACGCTAGACACCGGAGTTTGCCACCGACGTGGTATAAAAAAAAATTAAATTATTAATGTGTTTATTTTCCAGACCACACAAGTGTGATGAATGTGAAAAGGCCTTCCATAAGAAATCTGATTTGAAAAAGCATAAAGACATGCATAGCAGTAAGTATTCCTTCTTATTACATAACCATGATAACTGATAAGCTTGGGAATAGAAGTGACAGTTTTGCCATATAATTACGTTAAAGTGTGTATGAATTACTGCAGCCCATTTCCAAACCTAACGCAGTGGCAATATAAACAAATCAATGTATTTGGCCTTCACACGCAACTTTTTGATATTATATTTGCAGATGTAAAGAAGTTTGCGTGTTCCGTTTGCGGGGTAGAGTTCAAAGACAAGTGCAACCTCAAGAGGCATATGTTGCGGCACACCAATGAGAAGCCCTTTTGCTGTGCGGGGTGCGGCAATAGATATAAACAGGTAATTAACCCATTTAAGGGCCATGACCCACATTTAAGTCATGCCTTTAGGAGCGATTGCTGCAACAAAGGCTCTAGTATAAGTTTTATCCGTACAATACGTTTTCGAACGCGTTTGCGTTTAGTCTCAATTTGTATGGCTACGCGTAGTTCCTAATAGTTACCACCAGAGGCGCTGTTCGCGTTGCCATATACATTGAGACTAAACGCAAACGCGTTCGAAAACGTATTGTATCGATAAAACTTATACTAGAGCCTCAAGGCAGGAAAATAATGTGGTGTAGTACAGTCACCATCACGTACATCGGTACACTATAGGTATTCAAAAATATCGGCACATGCACCCTAATGCCTTGAAAATAGAGTTGTGTTCCGATGTTTGTGAGCTGCTTGTTTGCTCCGATGTATGTGATAGCGACTGTACTGTACATACCGTTTACGTTAGATGTTTTATCTCAAATACTTTCGGGTGTGAGCTCGGTAACGCTCATTATGGTCCGTATCGCTGCGGTCATGAGCGATCTTGGGCTTCCGCACCAAACCTTTTTGTATACCACGTCGGTGGCAAACAAGCGTACTGCCCGCCTGATGGTAAGCGACCACCGCAGCCTATTATTATTATTATATTTTTTTAATTATTTGAGCTTTTTATCCTGAACTGTTTTTTCATTTGTAGTTCAGTGTGCCTCTTGGCATAGGCCTCCTCTAACATCTTCCAATGTGTTCTGTCACTAGCGAATCTTCTCCAGTAAGGACCCGCTGTGAGTTAACTCATCTTCCCATCTCTTGCTCACCGTAGCCTATGGGCGCTTGCAACTCCATGCGACTCGCACGCGCATTGCGGACCCTTTAAAAACTACTTTCCTAAGGAACCCTATACAGTAGTTAGTCGGGAACACCACGGATGGGAGTTCATTCTACGCATGTACTCATAATAATGGAAAAGTTGTGAGTATATAATTTTGATTTCCAGTTAGCATCCATGAAAAGACATAGTCAGAAGTGCCCCAAGAATCAGAACAACATTAGCATAGAGCAAACAGGCCGGAAGAATCACTGCAGAGTCTGTGGTATGACATTTCAGTACAAGAGTGCCTTGCTGGAACATTGCGTCAGGTAATATTTTGAGAAAATTTCAGTGTTTAGATGATAGGAGAATGTAATCTTTTCATTTCAATAGAAAAATCTTGATCAATGCTTGCAACATCATCAACATTCTAAAAAGTGGTGAAATTACAAATCAGCTACACAGTAACAAAGATGTCAACTGTTTTTTTTTTAATTTTACAGACAGCATACAAATCCTACCAACCCCGCAAACCCCACCACCAACACAGAAAAAGATGACAAACCTCACGTTCAACTTACGATAGACCACAACAAAACAGTAGACAACATTGTAGACGACATTCTCTCCGCCGAAGACGACTATTTGACCATGTCCACTCAAAACGAAATTCTAAACGTTTACAATCAAAGCCATAATGAAATCCAAGACAACAATGATAACCTTATGCATGTAGAGTTTCTAAAAGCAATGAATCAACTGCACAGTTTGGATGATGAACTGTTTTACAATGACCTTGACTTCGATAATTTCCAAGCTAACCATATATTTAACATGAATACAAATGACATGGATTATGGGGATAAAAACGGTGAAATCCTATTCGATTTCGCTAATAACGGAAGAAGCATGGATCAGGACATCATGAATGTGCTTTCAGAGGTTGCACCAAGTACTCCAGAGACTATTAAGACTGAACCAATAAAAAACCCTCCAGTCTCTGTGAACGAATGTGCAACAATTTTCGAGACTGATGTAGATTTAGAAGCTAGTACAAACTTAGCAGCGAATTTGAATCAGTTGATAGGCGAAAACAACGTCCAGTACGTGTCTACTGAAGACGATGATACATTTATAATCAGCTTAAACAGTGCAATTGACGCTGAACAGTTAACAGATATGTTGAATATTGGAGTTGAATTAATTGAGAATAATGAGGAAGAGAAGACGTCAGAAGTAACAGCAGAATTAGATAAACCTGATGATAATATGGATGATCCGATTGTGGTGAAGATCGAAGAGCCTATACTAAGTAAAGATGCGCCTAATGATGGCAAAGGGAATGCCATAGTGAAGCCGAAGATGAAGAAATGTACCCTATTCATCTGCCGGACGTGTAACAAAGTATTTAAAAAGAAGGATAATTACAAATCACACAAAGGTAAGAGTTTTAACTGGTTGCTTTTTTCTTTGTAATAAACAAGCACAAATTATTGTATATAGTATACATACCTTTTGATGGCTTGTGGGTCTTGGGCACTAATGATGGGACAATTCGCTTTAACCCTATTCCAGGCAGAGGCGTTATATCGACCACATACAGACTGTCAAACGTGTGTTTTAATGTCAATGAATAAGACTGACATTTGATTGACATTTTTCAATTGCCGGCCTGGAAAAGGGTTAACGTAACTTTGTCATCTTAAAACGCTTTACTTTCCTTTACCCAAGTACAGGTTGGGCAAGTGAGAGGCATACAACTTTGAATCAATATAATTAAAAAAGTAAGTGATAAACACCAAACCTTTTTGTATGTGTGTATTCTAAAGACTTGGTAATTGTTAATGGAAATAAATATACGACAAATATCTACCTTGCCACGTGGGAAAATACGAAGCATTGTCATTGCGTTTTTCATGAATTTTCGCATTTTGAAAGGTGTATTTTTACATCAACTCGAATTTCGCGCGTTTATTCTGTGAGATTTAGATATCACACCATACATACTTTATAGTCCTATAGAAAAAAAGGCAGAAGAATTATTTGGCTAATTAATGTGTTGACCTGAAAACGTTTCTTTCACTATTGCCACTGTGTACAACACTGCGTATAACATGTTTCTAAAGCTTAAAACGTTCCGTACTAAATTTGCCGTCCCTTCGCTTGATATTTGCATTAAAAGAATCATGAGCTGACTGTACAAAAACTTTTACTCTTTTTCATTTTTTTTGCAGTTCAAGTCGCAAACGGTTTTTGTTTAAATGAGCGAAGTGGGTTAATATTGTATTATTGGTCATACAGCGACTCACAACCCGTCCCTGCGCGCGCACCGCTGCCGCTCGTGCGGGCTCCGCTTCAGCTACCGCTCCACGCTGAACAAGCATCGCGCCGCCCACGAGCCGCGCGCGCCGCGGCGGTTCCGCTGCGACCACGCGGCCTGCGGGAAGGAGTACGATGCGGCCTGGAAGGTCAGTACGTGCGGGCTCCGCTTCAGCTACCGCTCCACGCTGAACAAGCATCGCGCCGCCCACGAGCCGCGCGCGCCGCGGCGGTTCCGCTGCGACCACGCGGCCTGCGGGAAGGAGTACGATGCGGCCTGGAAGGTCAGTACGTGCGGGCTCCGCTTCAGCTACCGCTCCACGCTGAACAAGCATCGCGCCGCCCACGAGCCGCGCGCGCCGCGGCGGTTCCGCTGCGACCACGCGGCCTGCGGGAAGGAGTACGATGCGGCCTGGAAGGTCAGTACGTGCGGGCTCCGCTTCAGCTACCGCTCCACGCTGAACAAGCATCGCGCCGCCCACGAGCCGCGCGCGCCGCGGCGGTTCCGCTGCGACCACGCGGCCTGCGGGAAGGAGTACGATGCGGCCTGGAAGGTCAGTACGTGCGGGCTCCGCTTCAGCTACCGCTCCACGCTGAACAAGCATCGCGCCGCCCACGAGCCGCGCGCGCCGCGGCGGTTCCGCTGCGACCACGCGGCCTGCGGGAAGGAGTACGATGCGGCCTGGAAGGTCAGTACGTGCGGGCTCCGCTTCAGCTACCGCTCCACGCTGAACAAGCATCGCGCCGCCCACGAGCCGCGCGCGCCGCGGCGGTTCCGCTGCGACCACGCGGCCTGCGGGAAGGAGTACGATGCGGCCTGGAAGGTCAGTACGTGCGGGCTCCGCTTCAGCTACCGCTCCACGCTGAACAAGCATCGCGCCGCCCACGAGCCGCGCGCGCCGCGGCGGTTCCGCTGCGACCACGCGGCCTGCGGGAAGGAGTACGATGCGGCCTGGAAGGTCAGTACGTGCGGGCTCCGCTTCAGCTACCGCTCCACGCTGAACAAGCATCGCGCCGCCCACGAGCCGCGCGCGCCGCGGCGGTTCCGCTGCGACCACGCGGCCTGCGGGAAGGAGTACGATGCGGCCTGGAAGGTCAGTACGTGCGGGCTCCGCTTCAGCTACCGCTCCACGCTGAACAAGCATCGCGCCGCCCACGAGCCGCGCGCGCCGCGGCGGTTCCGCTGCGACCACGCGGCCTGCAGGAAGGAGTACGATGCGGCCTGGAAGGTCAGTATATTTACTCCGAGCCCTACCTTACCTTAGATCAGTGTTTTCAACCTTTTCATGGCGCGACCCTCATTGGATGTAAAAAAAAATCGCCACTCCCCCCCCCACCCTTCGCTGTTGTTTATTTTACAAATTTCAAATCCTTTAGGTACATAACAAAATAGTGTTAAATAGTTGGTAACATAAAATATTAGATTAAGGTAAAAGTAAAAAAAAAATAAGTAATATTGTTATTGTATAGCTTCTAGCTAATTAATTTGTATATAATTTAAGACCGTTTGTTTCTGACAAAAAAAAAAGAAACTGACTTAAAATGCATGTAGCTGCGACCCCCCTGAGGGTCGCGACCCACAGGTTGAAAAACACTGCCTTAGAAAATAGGATTGAATTTAATTTGTTCGAATGATTAACGAAACCCATTGAAACGTAATGTACAGTATTCTACATTAGGCATATAGGAGGATAGTGACAGAATCAATGTAGGTACTTATTCTCCAATCGTTTGAAATTGTCGTCTTTTTGCAGTTGAAAAATCACGTGGAGTGCGACCATGAGAAGCTGACGCCGTACAAATGTGCGCGGTCGGGCTGTGGGAGGAGGTTTTACAAACACTCAGACCTGCAGAAACACGAAAGGTACACTTGGATGAATCTACTTTTATCTGTCGCTAGTTTCCATAGTTATGTTTCCTGGATCTTTTTTAAAAACTTTGATTTTCAACCCCCGACTCATAAAGAGGGGTGTTATTAGTTTGACGTGTCTGTCTGTGGCATCGTAGCTCCTAAACGAATAGACCGATTTGAATGCGGTTTTTTTAATCCGAAGGCTGACGTGATCGAGGTGGTTCTTAGCTACGTTTCAACAAAATCGGTTAAGCCGTTTTTGAGATATTGAACTTTGAAATGAAAAAGTCTGGGTGTTTTCAACCATTTTAAGTTGTCGTTATATGGATTTCAATGCACCAAATGTAGGCTTTTGTTGACGGTTTTTTGTGATTACAGAATACAGATATTTATTGGTAAAAGTACATTTTACAAGTCATAATTTTCAAAACACAATTAAATTAAATTAATTTAGGTACACACAGTCACACATTACGGTCCGGGATCCTTACGAGTGTGCAAAACTCGTCAATTGAGTAACATGCCTGTTCCATAAGCAATGATTTAAGCTTGTTCTTGAAAATACTGTTGCTGGTTGAGTTTTTTTATGTCAGTCGCTCGCAAGTTGTATAGGGTGGGCCCCATGATGCTGAGTGACCGTCGTGACTTAGCCAGCCGGCGGCTCGGAACGATCAGCAGAGGTCGCCTACGGGACGAACTCAGTTTGTAGTCTGCATGTTGTTTCTTACGTACATACAGGCAGTCAGTACATACATGCATGGTAAGGTGAGAATTTTATGTTTTTTAAATAGAGTCTGTGCAGGATAGCTTACAGATTTTCCATCGATTATACGCAGGGCGCGTTTCTGTATTCTAAACAGTCTGTCGCGGTCAGCAGCTGTGCCCCAAAGATCAACACCCTGAGTAAGAATCGAGTGGAAATACCCGTAGTAAGCTATCATTAAGTTTTCTTTGGATAAACTAGGTGCTAGTCGGGATTCATACTTGCTTACTGATTAAACGTAGGTATGATATTCATATTCAGTACAGATTCCTCGCTATATATATAAATGAATCATATAATGTCGTACTTAATTGAAATAATTGTTATTGGAATTAACCCTATTCTGTTTTGGTCGACTCGACACTATATAGTGTTGTATACCGTGCAGTTGATTACATATGCGCTAACTTGCTGATCATGCTGTGTGCTGCTTTGTATGTCATGCTAGTCTATAAGCTATTCATAAAAAACCGTTGTATCTCTACTTATGTCTGTAAAGTGTACCTCATCATCATCATTACTTAAGAAGCCCTGCTCTTGTCGGTGGAGTAACCGCCACTTTTCTATGTTCATTGCCAGCCTCTTGACTTCCTCATACAACTCGACATCAACATCAGCTTTATCTTTTATTTGGCTAAAATATGATAGCCTAGGCTCTGCCTCTCTTGCCCTCAATTTTACCCTCCAGGATGTTTAGGAAGAAACTGTCATGCCGTATCAGGTGGCCCACCATCTTGCCTCTCCTATTTCTGATACATCCTAGCAAACATCATTTCTCATCTAACATCCTTAAAACTTCTTCGTTTGTCTTTCTCTCCGTCCAGCTAATCCTTTCCATCCTATACCTAATTAATAAATAAATATTGAGTTTACCGAAATGAATGAATCGTTTGCAGATACCACTCGGGCGAGCGGCCATACGCGTGCGACATCTGCAAGCGCGCGTTCCACCAGATCTCTCATCTCAAGCGCCACGTGCGGACTGTCGACTGCACTATACTGTAAGCTATCATAATATAACAATATAGGCTATACAACGTGTCCCAAAACTCAACGATAAGCCGGCACCAGAGGATGGAGCTGCTTATGATTAGTCGAGAAAAAATAAGGAAAAAAATATATCTAAATAAGTAGCTCCGTGGGGCTGAGCTACAGGCTACCAACGGGGTCACAGGTGACGGATAGTGAACGGCCATCAGATATGGTGGTTAGCTGCGAATATAACGAATAAGCAGTCCCCGATCAAACAGCGACAGGGTTAACAGGGCGTAGTGGGTTGGACGGTGGGACGGACTTCTCAATAAAAGCTACATAGGCCTTAAGACGACCTTGCGACATGGCGAGTAAATGCCGCCATCAAATAAGCATTCCCCTGGTACAGAGCAGCAGCTGCATCAGTATTGGCAGAAGGCCGAGGAAGTGGGTTTCCGGTAGGACTTTTGACCAAATAGGAGTGGGCGTATACAACCGGCCATTACACTGCGATGTGGAAGGCAAGTGGGGAAACCACCACATTAATATTCCCTATTATGGAGTAATGATAATGACACAAGAAAGAAATAACGTCCTTGACAACGGGCTTCCACGACGTAACATTCCGTGGCGGTCTGAGTCCGGCAGGGTCAGGAGTAAGGCTGACTCGGTCGTCATCATGCGAAATCCTTGCAAAATCGGAACATGGAATGTTAGAACGATGCTTACGCCGGGAAAGCTAGAGGAGTTAAAGGCAGAGATGAATAGACTAAACATAGATATATTAGGATTATGCGAAGTGAGATGGGAGGGAAGTGGTGATTATTGGAGCGATGATTATAGAGTAATTTACACAGGAGACCAACAAGGAGTTAATGGAACAGCAATAGTTTTAAACAGAAACTGGGGCAACCAAGTGGAAAACACAATTCATTATAGCGATAGAATAACAGCAATAAAACTTACAGGAAGTCCTAATAACATTATAATAATCCAAGTTTATATGCCCACCAGTAGTTACACAGATGATGATATAGAGGAAATGTATAATCACATTGACACAATTTTGGATTCAGTTAAAGAAAAAGATATTTTAATTGTAATGGGAGATTTTAATGCAGTTGTAGGTGAAGGATCTCAGGGAAATATAGTCGGTAAATTTGGACTTGGAAAGCGGAACAGTAGAGGCGAAAGACTGGTGCAGTTTTGTGAAGAAAACAATCTGATAATAACGAACACATTATTTGCGCAACCTAAAAGATGCCTATACACATGGAAAATGCCTGGAGATATAGGAAGATATCAATTAGATTTTATCATAACAAAACAACAGCATCGGCAGCAAATCAAATCATGTAAAACAATGCCCGGTGCAGATATCAATACCGACCACAATCTTCTAGTCAGCATGTTCAACTTTGAAAATAAGAGGCCTAAAAGAAAGAACAGACCAAAGAGTATCGATCTCAATAAGCTTAAAGAAATAGATAGTAATTATAGAGTGCAATATAGCAATAAGGTAGGATATAAACTAGAACAGTACAATAAAGATATATTAGACAACATAGAAATAGAAAGCCGTTGGAATAACATTAGAGATATAATTAGGACTAGTGCGGAAGAAACATTGGGTAAAGAAAAGATCACACCACGAAAGAAATGGTTAACCACAGATATTATAGATATGATGATTGAAAGAAGAAGCGTAAGGAATAGAGTGGATGAAGATAGCATAGAGAAATACAGGTACCTCTCAAATAAAATAACATTAAAGTGCAGAGAAGCAAAGGCTCAAGACATATCTGAGGCATGTAATCATATAGAAAACTTTATTAAACAAGGGAAATTAGACAAAGCCTATAGTATAGTCAGACACCTAGGAAGACATCACAAGACAAAAAGTGCTGCAATTTTGGACGAGCATGGCAAAATTTTACTAAATAATGAAGATATATTACAATGCTGGATACGATACATAGAACAATTATACAACGGAAATGGTTTAACAGATAATGACATAGAGAGAGAAATGGAAGTAGATGAAAATAAACTAGGTCCTGGTATCATTAGAGAAGAGTTTGACAAAGCATTAAATAGTATTCAAAATGGTAAAGCAGCAGGTGATGATCAAATATACATTGAACTCATAAACAAATTAGAATGTGATTTTATGAAAGATGAAATATTTGCAATAGTGAAAGAGATCTACATCACAGGAGTGATTCCAAAAGATTTTCAAACTAGTAAAGTGTTACCATTGCCAAAGAAACTAAATACACTGAAGTGCGAAGAGCACAGAACGCTGAGCCTTATATCACAAGCATCTAAAATTCTCATTAAGATAGTGCAAAACAGAATAAGACCAATAACGGAGAGCTATCTGGGACCTGACCAATATGGGTTCAGGCAACAAAGAGGCACAAGAGAAGCTATTCTTGCTCTTCGACTCATCGTAGATAGGAGAATGGAACTAGGCCTGAACACTCATATAGCCTTCATAGATTTAGAGAAAGCCTTTGATAAAATAGACTGGATAAAGATGATGAACATTCTGCGTACAATAGGAATAGATTATAGAGACAGGCGAATTATACATGCACTATATAAAGATCAAGAAACCATAGTAGAAATAGGACAGGAGAAGGGAAAAGCCAAAATAAAACAGGGTGTAAGGCAGGGTTGTCCACTCTCGCCTTTGATTTTTAATATTTTCATTGAAACCGCCATTCGAGAAATTTTGGGATCAGAAAAAGGCGGTGTTAAAATTAATGGAGAAAAGTTTCACTTTATAAGATTTGCTGATGACATTGCAGCGGTAGCCGAAAATTCTGCACAGCTTGAACAGCTCGTAACAGAAATGGACCTCATTTTCACAGAATTTGGACTAAAAATAAATATAAATAAGACCAAAACATTAATTGCATCTAAGACAAACCAAATCATAGATCCCATAAAAATTAGAGGTTCAGCCATTGAACAAGTCAAAAGCTTTAAATACTTAGGCAGCATTATAACCTGTGACTCCAGATGCACTTCGGATATCATCGCACGCATAGCCATGGCCAAAAAAGCTTTCAATGCCAAAAAGCAAATATTAAAGGCGAAAATATCTCGAAAGATCAGAAAACGTTTTATTAAGACCTACATCTGGAGCATAGCGTTGTACGGAAGTGAGACGTGGACTCTAACCCAGCGTGACAGAGAGAGACTGAACGCATTTGAAATGTGGGCATGGAGAAGGATGGAAGGTATTAGTTGGACAGAAAGAAGAACAAACGAAGAGGTTCTAAATTTGATAGGAGAACAAAGATGTCTACTAAAAACTATTGAAAACAGAAGGGGAAATATGTTGGGGCACCTGATACGACATGACAATTACATAAAAACTATAATTGAAGGAAAAATTGAAGGAAGGAGAGGCAGAGGAAGGCCAAGACGTGCGTTTATGGACCAAGCTAAAGAGAAAGTTAATGTAATGTCGTATCAGGAGCTTAAAACAGTGGCAGAAAGAAGAACAGAATGGCGATTACTCCACCGACAAGAGCCTGGCTCTTAAATTTATGATGATGATGAAGTAGCTCCATCCTCTGGTCCCGGCTTATCGTTGAGTTTTGGGACACGTGGTAGATATATTTTATTTTATATATTTAGATATATTTTTTTCCTTATTTTTTCTCGACTAATCATAAGCAGCTCCATCCTCTGGTGCCGGCTTATCGTTGAGTTTTGGGACACGTGGTAGATATATTTTATTTTATATATTTAGATATATTTTTTTCCTTATTTTTTCTCGACTAATCATAAGCAGCTCCATCCTCTGGTGCCGGCTTATCGTTGAGTTTTGGGACACGTTGTATATTATAATCTATTCATACTATTATAAATTCAAAAGTAACTGTCACCTTTTCACGCTTACACTGTGGAAGCAATTTATAAAAATCGGCCAAGTGCGAGTCGGACTCGCGCACGAAGGGTTCCGTACCATTATCTATGAAAACGGCAAAAAGCCTCCTGTAGCCTAGTTGGTAGTGACCCTGCCTACGAAGCCGGGCATTTATTTGTGTGATGAGCACAAATATTTGTTCCTGAGTCATGGATGTTTTCTAAGTACTTATTTATCTAAAGGTATAAATATGATTATCGTCGAATGTACCCATAGTACAAGCTTTGCTTAGTTTTTGACTAGGCAAAGCTTGTACTATGTCTTCGTCGACTTTGTATCTAATTTATTTATTTTAATTCTCTTTTTTGACTGTGACTTTTATTTGTTATGTGTATGTGTGGACCGATGTTGTCTGAAATAAATAAATAATAATAATAAGCGGTAATAAATTACAAGTATTTTAACGTGTCTTTCTTTGTTTCAGTGTGCAGTGATGACGTTCATAGAGGCTCCCTAAAACTATTTTAATAACTATAATAGAGCCGTTAGCATCTGAGCGTTAGGGTAATAAAACTCTGCTATAGGCTTCTCGCTCGCACTCATCCTTTGTTGCCGCCGGGTTTTATTACCTATCCTAACGCTCAAATGCAAACGGCCCAGGTATAGGTGAGGGCCCTTTCGGATGCACTTCGACCCAGTGGGATCTTTTGTGCATATTTCAATAACTAAGTAATACTGTGATAATGTTGCTAATATAATAAATTATGATCATTATAAATATTTGCTTGTGCTTTTCATTTCCATAACACTTCTGACAGACCATATGATGAAAAACGACCAACTCTCATGATGCACATAAATTTAGAGGATTTTCGTTACTTAACGGAAAAATAATTTGCAAATGACTATTTCACAGGGCCCATAACCTGTTAAGATTAAAACAAGTTGCACGATACTAAAACACTTTATGTTTACCAAATAACATATAAATTATGGAGCGTTTTTGTTATCGTGTGAACGTTACGGGGTGACCATAGGGTAGTTGTGTCATGTTAAAATTGACAATGTGGTGTTGCTGAATGGATAGTAAACCATCAAATTATTGTCATAAAGTTTAAATTACATATAATTAAAATCATTAAAAGATATGGACCTTGAAAGTTTAGATACATATGTATATTTTTTTTTTGTCCAAGAGTAATTTTAAAGGTATCGAATCCTTGCGCTTTTATACAAACAAAATTGTACGACAACTATGGACCTAAACGCAGTATTTCGCGACCGAAACAGCAATTTACTTGATTTTCCATACAACGATAAGTATGAATTGCAACGTGTGACGTCATACTTTAACGTCAATTAGCATGCAGCGTTTCGCCTGCCGCGCGAGCGACCAGCGAGGTCCGTCTTTAACACATTTTTTGGGGCTTGTCCTCTCTCTAGTATTCTATACTCTGAGGCTAGAGCGAACAACACATCATGGACTGAGGTTCTCTTTTCTAAAATTCTTCTACACTCGTTTATGCAAGAAGGTAATGAGGTATTCATTAGATCGTTATAAAACCATTCACCTTCCTATACGATCCTACTAAAAGGTGTTCTTTTAGTTACATAAGTACAACACGAATATAAATTATGACACAACGGGATTACTATTGACATCACTTTTCTGCCTATATGTTCACTAATTATTGTGAACATAGGGAATTACTTTGGGTTGAGAGACAATAAGAATAAAATGAACCATGTTAATGTCAAAAAAACATTTAATTCTTAACACTGACAAATTATTACAATAAACGACTTATTTACAAATGCATTAGTGAGGATCGAGAAAAAAAATATAACTTTGCTATTTATTTAATAGCACACTTAAAATAGAATGGCGTCTCTGAAGTATAACCAAATTCCTGGATGAAAAAGTAAGGCCTCTCATATGTACCTAGGTGTGACCTGTCTCAGCATGTCCGTGTTTATAATGAACACAAAAAAATGGTCTGTTATTAAGAGCAGCGAGATTTATGTCCGACATAAATACGATCATGCTAGCTCGAATAGACATTACTGCCCTTATTCATGAACGTTCATCAAACCAATTTTAGTTAAAATGCTGTTCAAATTCGTTTGTATTTATCTGTCACTTTGGTATTTGTGGGAAAGGGCAGACACACATTTTATTTAAAAAAGTATTTATAGTTTTATGAATAAGGCAGTAAATATTTAAAAGGTTTATTTATTTACACGTTCAAAACAATGCCTATTCGATAAGTGCACACCACAACAAAATGAAAGCCCGTTACTTAAAAAAAACCATCTAGATACCTAATTATAGTTAAATAACCGATTTCAACTGAGCTCATGAATGGCCAAAGTTTGCAAGAAAAATGCTATCGCCACGTAAAATGTTCATTGAATAATGAACTCTATTTTCTTCTACAATATATTCCAAATTAGCTATAAGATAAAGTACCGCACACAGCGCCTTATACCTGGCTCGCTAGTAGCGGGTTTTTAAATCTTTTATTCCATTTTGAATCTATTGAACAAGACGATAGATTTCATTAGACAATGAATTTTATCTGGCGATATCCTTTTTCTTGCAAGAGATGGCACGCGTCCGACCACACAGTCGTGTTAGACTTGAATACGACTTATTGTTCTAAAGATAATAAGAGCAGCCCAGTTCATTAAATCACCACTATACAAAAAAAAATTAAGTCTCATATAATCGCCAGGCTTTAAATATAAGTGTGGGCCAGGGACATTGTAGAACGATAATTATTTATATGTGATCTGGTTTCTTTATGACGAAATTATATGAAATGCAATGTAGGAAAGATATAAAATTGTGTGCTTGTTTTTCCACCGTGAACGGTGATACTAGAACAGGAAAAAGAGCATATTTCGCAGGCAAAATATGTAGGTACATCAATGAAACTTTGTTTATAACTTTATCCTGGCACTAGAAATGAGCATCTGCCGAATCCTAACAAAATTAATTATTTATTAATTGTAAATAAATACAATACAACACAATTGCAAGTTACATAAAAGCTTGTAAAATAAAATAAAACAGTATGCATGGTAATTAATATTGTAATGTATTAGAGACCCCCACATTCCTAGACATGGTTTTATATGATTTTCGCTATTATCTTATTTTTAATCGTTATACAAATCCGATTCAGTCTTCTTCTCTGCTCCGAATGGTCATGTCCTTCATAAAGGACTCGAGGCTGTTGTCGCTGTTCACCAAACTGGCGTACGTATGGTGGTTGTTACCCAACTGTAAAACATAATATCGACCTTTATACAAGTCAACGCACGTAAACTTCGGGCGCCATATGCCCATACCAAAAAACTTCCAGTAAAAAAAAAACCATAGAACATACTCAGAATGCTATTGAGGCTGCCAAGGCATTGCAGCGCCTCGGGTATGTTCGCCGAGGCGCGCACCGACGATTTCTATGCCATCAGGCGAAAACGAGTAGCGTCGCTACTGAGACGGCTGAGAGGCAGCAGCAATAGTCTTCTGAAGGTGTTGGCGGAGCGCCTCGACTGTCCACTCTCAGGATACTGGGTTCAGGTGGCTATCGGGAGGGCCAAATAAGCCTGAACCAGTTATTCCTTACTACAAAGTATAACACAAAGTCGCTTCCCGCTGTCTGTCTGTCCCTATGTATGCTTAGATCTTTAAAACTACGCAACGGATTTTGATGCGGGTTTTAATGGATAGAGTGATTCTAGAGGAAGGTTTATATGTATAATACATGCATATAAACCCGTGCATAGCCGGGGCGTTAAGTCATTTGTCATTTAAGTATCATTAATTTATTGTCATTATTGTCACTAACGTAGTTCATAAGTCTCCACTGTTACTAACATCATATGGATCGACTAAAGATCTGAAATAAAAATATTTTATTTTATTTTAAAAGAAAGAAAAAAGATCAAAGTTGAAAATTTTAAGAAAAATGTGATTTTATCCTAAGACCTAATTAAACAGAAATCTGTCTGGCCGCCACAAAGTTCTAATACACGTCCGTTAGCATCACTGTTAGAGAATATTTCCGAGAATTATTACCGTCCAGATCATTGAAGTGATATAAGGTGCTATTTATTTACAAGTTTGATGACTTGTGGTCAAAAAAAAATGTATGAAGACCAGAGTGGCCAACTTACTGAAAAAATATTTACAATATATATATATATAGGTATAACACATGCGAGTTACATCTTGTAGGTACTTTGTATTTTGCATAGCTTCTTAAAGCCTAAATGTATGGCCTCACAACAATTGTAACACCATTATGTACCACATTTATTGCGAATAATAGTACATTACTTACCTAGGGCGGTTAAACAAAGAATGTCTCAGATCGCAGGTATTTGTCGCCCGAGCCGAAGGCAAGGGCGATAAATATGCGCTCTGAGGCTTTCTTTATTACCGCCCGTGGTGAGTACAGAATTTTACGTCTCTATCTGGCCAGGAAGTGGGGTTTTCCGCACGCATAGCATGCGGTAATTCCTACTTTATGGCCAGGTATGACGTAAAAATATTTCTATTTCTATCTTTACAAAAATAAAGATGTTGCTATTAATGTTCACTTTTGAACACCTTGCTTTGGTAAAATTTCCTCTTCGAAAAGGTCGATTATCTCATCACGGATCTTTTACAAAACCTTAGTCGATTTTCTGGACCATCGACCAGTCTAAGGTGCCCTATTCGTGGTTAGAAGGTTGTCCATTAATTACCGGACACCCTGTATAAAAAATAGATAACGTTGTTTTATTTCATCATTCGTTTCTCAAATTTATTTGATGAAATCTAGGCCAGAAAGTGGCATATTTAAGTTATCTAAGTACTCGTATTATAATTATACTAATATAATAAAGAGGTAAGTTTGGATGTCACGGGTAATCTCCGGATCTACTGGATCGATTTAAATTTATTTCTACTATCAACTTATTTCTGATACACTAACATTGATAATTTAAGTAAATATTGTTAAAATAGCATTTTAAGTTATAACTACTACGTAACAAAGTAAAGCCGTCGTAAAGTAAAGTTTGATAAATGATAATGCCTCTCATTGATTGTGTGTTTATTTACTATTTCGGACAAGAAACGATGACCATAACTACCTACTATAAATTAATATTTGTTGCTGGCCCATACTTTAACATCCCCTGGAATGCCACTTTAACATTGACGTAACTTTGTTTACATTTTTTCTGTACATATAAAAATGAGAGTTTAGATCGATACATACAGTCATGGCCAGATACAAAGAATGTTCTATACAGTTAATGAACACTTTGTAACCACAAATGCCTAATGAATTTTATTGTTTTCTCTGACCACTTTTCTTTTTGCATGACATTGATTTATTATTAATATATTGACATTGCTACACTTTGACTTCTATTTTTATTTAATTTTTTACTTTTTTACTAATTTAATTCGATATTAATATAACAATGAATAATAAGGACATAATTTCAATGACATGCATATTGAGAATCAAAATATTGTACGCCAAACTCTGGCTGATTGTGATGTAACCAAAATACTAACCCTAACACCATTTTTATAACCACTCACATTCGAACAATAAATAATTTGTATTTGTATTTGATAATTAAGAACATGATTTTTTTCCCCATACAGTTGCATACAAATATGACTTTTCAAATTTAATGATGATTTAAAATATGTTTGGCCAATTTTATTACTGAGTATATGGAGGTATCTGTGTATAAATAAGATTTAATTTAGTTTATATAAAAGTTCTGTAAAAGTTGTGCTTAAAAACAGATGGTCAAATGGACAGTTTTTACGAGTTCATACTGTAATTAGGAACAATGTATTAACTTATAAAAAGTGTTGATTTGATCGCCTGAATTTTTTAAAGAAAAAATTTTACAGAAGCTCTTTTGCACTATATTAAATACTGTTTAAACGCGGTTACATCCGTATAATCAGAAACGAAATTAATCAAACACATTATAAATTATCTTCAAATTTGAAAAGTAATATTTGTATGCTTGTATATGGGGAAAAACATCATGTTCTTAATTATCTGGCCATGACTGTATGTAACTTTTTTTTTTTTTTTTTTTCGTGGAGAAAACCTGCGAACCAGGTACCCAGCTCTCGGGGGAGGTCTGGGTTATGTGGTATTTCTACCCACTAAAAACTCCACGTCAACCGCCATCTGCGCTAAGTAATTCGGAGGACTCTAGGATCTCAGGTTGAACGCACTAGAGCCCTCCTCGCGCTTTGCCCCTGCTGGCTCGTTCTGGGCATCTTCGCCGCCTTCTCTGGGGTGGCCGAGTGCTGTGGCCCCCGCCACAAAAAGTCACTGGCGACCCTGTTGACCCCCTTAAGTCGCCTTTTACGACAGGCGGGGGAGACCGTAGACCTATTCTTGCCCGAGTCTACACGGGTTACTGTATGTACCTACTAATGCAAGTGGTAGATACTCACAAAGTTCTTGACCCACTTGGAGAGGTGATCAGTGTAATAGGGGGTCTCGAAGCGCGCGTCCGCCAGCAGCACGGCGCCCCAGTCTCCGCGGTGCCGCACGCAGCGCCCCACCGCCTGGTTCAGAGCCCTATACAACCAATACAAACAACTCTAATCAAAACATTTTTTCGAAAAACACAACTGCTTTTTTACTAATATTATAGCCTATGTCACTCCCACAACTATGAGGAATCCAACGACACCTCTTATGTCGAAATCCGTCAAACGGTTTAGGCAGGCCGTGTCAAAGAATAAGACATACACATACATACATACCTATATTACATGGGTCTCCCTTTAACAACTTTAGCCCTAATGTTTCGAAAAAGTGAAGTTTTCGGGTTTTCTTTGAATTTCATCAAATAGAAGTCATTATAGGCTGGGAGATGCTGACACAATTTTTTAGGGTATTTGTACCAAGTATGGCGACCCTTCAGGGGTCTAATTACGTAATGAAGAAATGGAAAATGATGGTCATATCATAGCGCTTAAATCGATCGTGTCGGATAAATTACGAAAGTCGAACGATTTTTTACACAAAAGTTCTTGTATTTTCCGATAGTCGATGAAAAAAGAAGTAGGCGGTACCGTAATGCCATACTTCTCCGGTGTGACTTAGAGCCCGCCATACCGATAAAAACACATTAATTAAAAAAAAACCTAATTCAACCATTTCACAGTGTGTTTTTTGACCCAAAAAGTGACATCCTCGTATGTAGAATGTAAAAAAAATAGACGTTATACTACCAGTTATAAGGAGTCTATCCCACTCATCCAGAGATTCTACTTCGATCTAGAAATGGAAGTAAAAAAAAAAAACCGGCCAAGTGCGGGTCGGACTCGCGCACGAAGGGTTCCGTACCATTATCAATAAAAATATTTATTTTATTCTGTTTTTAGTATTTGTTGTTATAGCGGCAACAGAAATACATCATCTGTGAAAATTTCAACTGGAACTATCACGGTATCAGTGAGATACAGCCTGGTGACAGACAGACGGACGGACGGACGGACAGCGGAGTCTTAGAAATAGGGTCCCGTTTTACTCTTTGAGTACGGAACCCTAAAAACCAAAAAGGAGAAATTCTTTTTTTGCGACGACTCTGTTCACATTTAAGAGCAAGTGAAATCGGATTAATATGCGCATTCAATCGCCACATAAAACAATGCCACGTTAAACAATGAACTGGCCATAGTTTTTTTTTAGGAATTAATTTTCGTATTCCATTCGTGACAAAGTCACACAAACTTAAAAATGTCTATGTGAATAAATATTGAAAATCGGCACACGGGAGACGGGACATCTCGTCTCGCATTTTTAACGATACAAGCAATAGATTTGTCTAATAAAAAGAGGTTGTCACTTTTTTGGGTCAAAAAACACACTGTGCATTTGTACTAGGCTAATTTTTGCACAGCTATCGTCGAGTAGCCATTCACGAAAAATCCCCATGCCATACTTTTCTAACGGTTCCAAGTGGCCGCCATACCGGCGGTTAAGTAAATAAAAGAGTTATGTTTTTTATATTTTTTTAACGATTTGTACCAGTATAGGATTATTTGGATTTTTGGAAAGAATATGATACAATGTGACAGTTATTTTATTATATTTGCCATACTTTTAATAGGGGGAAAAAGTGGTGTCATATTTGAAAAACCTATTTATTCGGCACGTTTTCAAAATACGACGCTACAATACGTAAAATCATATTTTTACAGCATCGCGTGGCATAATTTGTTTTTGTCAAAAATACGCATTTATTTTTATTGTCCAAGAGTAAATTTAAAGCTACTAATAGAATCCTTACGCTTTTATAGAAACAAAATTGTATCAGGGTAAATGAGCAGTGTTCTTTACCTGTAGGCTTGCACGCGGAGCCACTCTCGACTCGACAGCAGTTTCCGCTGGGCCGCGTACTTGTCGTTGTACTTCATTTTCTCCTTCACCGCCATGTCAAATGTGTTGGGGTATGGGACGCCTACCTGAATTTCAATTTTTATTAATAACTAGCTGAACGCGTATTGCAATTTTGCAAAGAACACAGATAATGCCGCGGCAGAACTTTACTACGTGTTTTGACAATTTCCGTTAATTGCAAGGCAATAGTTTAGATCAAATAAAGTTAATTTCTCCAAGACAGTATCTTAACTCTTACTGTTATCAAGATATTAAATGTTTAATTTAATCAGTTTTGCAGATTTAATCAGTCTAAATGGCTCTTAACTGTGACGTCATAACAGCTTTTTAATGAAATGAAATGAAATGAAAGTTTATTCACGAACATATGGTAAGTTCAGTAGATGTTATAAGTGTAGTTACATTGTTGACCCTTAATACATTCTGCCTAAAATAATTATTATGACATGACATAGTCAGTCATTCATGTCAAAATTAAAATTAAGTTTAAATTGCGTGCATTTAAAGCAATATTATTAATGTCATAATACTAATATACTAAAATATAAATTAAATTAAATAACTGTCAATTGCCTAAGAACATGCTTAACATAAATACAAAATTTTTAATTTGGAATGTCATTCATTATTATTAGATTATAATTACAATTTTAAATGATGATCAAAAGTGATGTAAGAATTAAAATTTATAACTAAAATATTCGTCAATTGTGTAAAAACATGCGTTATTTAAAATACTTTTGAATTTAAACTTGAATTCGGCATTAGGCAGTGTCTTAATAGTTGAAGGTATTTTATTGAATATTCGTATACACATATAGTATGCACTTTTCTGTTTTACTTTGAGCTTGCATGGAGGAAGTGTCATATTATTTTGTCTAAGTGGTCTATTTGATATATTATTAAATTGAGGAAAGAGTTCAAAATTATGTTTTACAAATACAGCTGCCTCATATATGTACAGGCTTGGCAGAGTTAGTAGTTTAAGCTCCGCAAATATAGGTCGACACGATTCTCTGCGTCTTTTCCCACAAATAGTTCGTATACTTTTTTTCTGAGCTACAAATGCACGACCTACTTCTACCGAGTTCCCCCATAAGAGGATGCCGTATCTCAATATTGACTCGATATAAGCGTGGTAAGTTATGATAGCTGTTTTTTGAGAAACGGTTTCTTTGAGTCGCCATAGCACAAAAATAAATTTGTTAACTCTTTTACATACACTATCTACATGTTTTTTCCAGTTACAGTGCGTGTCTAGCGTCATTCCCAAGAAAATTGAATTTTCTACTTCTTCTATTTCAACATTGTCGTGTAAAATTTTCATTTGCTGTGGCGGTGCCCTGTATGACCTAAACTGCATAAATGTCGTTTTTTTAGATTAATTGATAGGTTGTTTTTAGTAAGCCAAGTGATGATATCGTTTAATGCTATATTTACGTTACGCTCATACGAGTTTATATTAGTACCCTTGACTATTATTGTGGTATCGCAAATAGAATGCAGTCGTGTCGCGTCGATTCTGGTAGGTCATTAATGTACAAAACAAATAATAACGGGCCTAAGATACTGCCTTGTGGTACTCCAAATGTGTTTATTTTGTACTCAGATTGATACGATTTAAGTTTGTTTTCTTGTATTCTATCGATTTGAGTGCATTGTTTTCTTTCAGATAGGTAACTTTCGATCCAAGTGTATGCGGGTCTTCGAATTCCATAACGTTCTAGTTTGCTTAGTAGCCGACGGTGACAGACAGTGTCAAAAGCTTTTGACATATCTAATAGTAAAACCCCAACTGGAATTCCTTGGTCTACGCAATCTGTAACTATCTTGTTTAACTTAAAGCATGCTAATGTTGTGGACTTTTTCCTACGAAAGCCATTTTGCTCATCCCTTAATATGTTAAATTTGTCTAGAAAGCTTTCTATTCTGTTGTACATTGCTCGTTCGTATATTTTGGCTATGACCGGAATTAATGTAATGTTAAATTTTGTAAGGTCCCTATACACTACAGGAAGGTTTACAAAGTTCGATATTACATCTTTTTTACCTACATATTTCTTATTTCATGTGTTTCAAGACCCTTGTACAATAAGACAATAACCGTTAATGATACATTAAATTTATTGCGTTGGCTTTGAAACTTGATTTTTTCACAGCTCCGAGAGACAGTAGACCTGAGTATTTACCACGCGTTCCGGAGAGAAGGAGTCTTGACAGGCGGACGGACGGACGGACAACAAAATGGTTCCGCTTTTTCCTTTCGAGATGCGGAACACTATAAAAAGCACTAAAAAAACACCTACAGCAAACAGTTAAGTAACGTTTGATTATTTTGCAAGTAAGCGTTAGCACACGCATGAAAATATAATATAATATGTTAGCATTTAAGTATAAAATAGGATTAAAAACGATGTTACCTCTATAAAAACAATAAGTATAAGTACCTATTAAGCATAAAAGAGACTCTTACCTGCAGGCTAACTGTTTATACAGTTTTGCAGGGACATGTATTAGAAAGGTTGATTTAGTTAGACGAAGACAATTTACAGCCGCCTAAATTACGGCGCCTAAAAAAAGGCACCGTATAAACGCTTTCGGCGCCATCTTTTCGCGGCATGCCAGCGCTGGCACGGAATAGAACACGAGTCTATTTTTCGCCGCCAGTGACCTCCGCCCGCGCCTCTCGCTGCCCCCGCGCCTTATTTTTACTGAAAAGGCACCGTGTAAACGGTTTGCTGGTCACTGGCGCCGAGATTTAGACGGCAGAAAATTCTCTTCGTCTAAACAGTCTGAAGATGTGACGGTGCCTTTTTTACGCGCAGAAAATTGTCTTCGTCTGAATCGACCTTTTGGTTTTTTATATCTTTGGTTAATAAATAAAAAATAAATGACTAGTGTTGTGACTTGTGAGCTGAAGACTCGAGACGTGACGCGAGTCTTCTCAGCACTGCGTAAGGCGGCCTTTACACCTGTAAGTTACTTACGTAAGTTCAGTACAAAGATTGCTTACAGCGACTTACGTGAGCAGTATTTGTACTGAACATACGTAAGAACTTACATGTGTACAGGCGGTCTAACGGTAGGCTTAGCTTTTATGGCTTATGTTATGATATGACTGACCGTGATGACGGCGCGGGCCTGATGGTCTTTGAAGTCCATGCCCTCGGACACCTTGCCGCGGTAGACGGCGAATAGTAGCGCGCCGTCATCCGTGGCCGAATATTTGTAGTAATCCTGCAATGGCGAGGCCGGGAATCAATACACTGCATTTTAAAAGGTTTCTATTAACAATGTAATACAGGGTGTGGCCTGTAATAGAAGCAAATATTCAAAGGGACGCTTCCTTAGACTCCTTAGAGCATTTGTAGTAACCCCTTGTGTCCCACTAATATTTTTTTTTTGGATTCGGAGATATTTTGATCTAAAGTTATGCCCTCCAAGTAATGTATCTTGGCACCACGACATCATAGCACAGCAGTCAATGCGGATTTTGAGGTAACATCATGTAACGAGTCATAATAGTTTTTGCATTTTTGTTTTCAAAAGATATTTTTGTTTAATTTTTGATTTTTTTTTTTTTAGTGTCTTTAAAATAAAAAGTTACTTATAGCACTCCAGAAGAGTAAAAAAATACAACTAAACTTATTTGAAAAAAAAAAATTAAAAAAAAACATTTTTTTTCATGTTTAACCATGTGGAAATAATTGTTCACAACTTCACAAGCTTAATAATCTACCGTTTAATTTTTTGCTCCTATTACAGGCCACACCCTGTATATGTAGATTGGATTGTAGAATGGACTAGGAGGTCGTTGTTGTTCTACGTCCGTAGGAATAACCCTAGAAACCCTACACGTGACCTCCGGGTGGTGCTAAAAGAACAACAAACTCTGCAGCTGCACTGTTCCTTCTAAACCTCGCAAACTGGAACACTATCAGCGATATCGATACAAATACATAATAATATGTACTAGTGTGCAACCGCCACGCCATACGATAAATAAATAAATAAATGGACGGCGCACCTAACAGGCAGCAGCTACCTGACACTGATCAATGCAAACAAATGAATATCGGCACGAGTAGCACCATTAAATATTATGACTATCACGACTATTATTATTATGTATCTCCTGTTTAAATTCACGGGACAAAGCCCGGTCCTTTGGAAGGCGTGCGTGGGGATATAGATCCAACACGTAGAGGCCCTTTGGAGACGAAGTTTAATGTAATGTAATACACCTGCTAGAACCCATTCACTGGTACATCGGTAGATACCCGTGAACCGGTTCCAACAGGCGTTGGGACTATTGTGGGTTATATGGATAGAGAACAGGTTCTATGGTGATGAGATTTGGGTGGATTATGAAACTGGGCTATTGCAAAAAGGTCCGGACACCTGCCATAACATTGTTATACACAAAGTTATCGAGGCAGGCGGTGACTAGCCGCTCATTAGATGGGCCCCTGAAAGCGTCGTCGTACAGACGGCCAGAAGCAACACCGGGTGAGCGGCTCAGGGGTGTCGAGAGGTGGTGCTGCGCTTTCTCCGAAGTTACTCGCGGCGTTATGCCCTTTAACACTTCCACCCCTGGAGCATATAGCTCTGACGACTCCTCTCTGGACGGCCAATGAAGGCAAGCCAGAGCTGAGAGTCCTGCGGGCCCCCTTGGGGTTCCACTCCGACCGACGAAGACACGCCGGAGACGGAGGCCCTGACCGACTCTCGGGAGCACTCGGGTCCGTGGGGTCGTTACTCCCCAACAGCTCGCCACAAGCTGCCCTGCGGGCTTATTATTATTATTATTATTATGTATCTCCGATTTAAATTCACGGGGCGAACCCCGGTCATTTGGAAGGCGTGCGTGGGGATATAGATCCAACACGTAGAGGCCCTTTGGAGACGAAATTTAATGTCATGTAGTACACCTGCTAGAACCCATTCACGGGTACATCGGTAGATACCCGTGAACTGGTCCCAGCAGGCGTTGGAGCTATTGTAGGAAAATGGAAAAGAGAATTGGGTCTATGGTGATGACATTTGGGTGGACAATAAAATTGGGTTATTACAAAGTGGTCCGGACACCTGCCATAACAATGTTATCCACAAGGTTATCGAGGCAGGCGGTGACTAGCCGCTCATTAGATGGGCGCCTAAAAATGCCGTCGTAAAGACGGCCAGGGGCAACACCGGGTGAGCGGCTCAGGGGTGTCGAGAGGTGGTGCTGCGCTTTCTCCGAAGTTACTCGCGGCGTTATGCCCTTTAACACTTCCACCCCTGGAGCATATAGCTCTGACGACTCCTCTCTGGACGGCCAATGAAGGCAAGCCAGAGCTGAGAGTCCTGCGGGCCCCCTTGGGGTTCCACTCCGACCGACGAAGACACGCCGGAGACGGAGGCCCTGAGCGACTCTCGGGAGCACTCGGGTCCGTGGGGTCGTTACTCCCCAACAGCTGTTGCTATGATAGGACGAACCCAATATAGCAGTCGAACTGCGTGGTTGGAGGGTAGCTTGGGGAAAATCCAAGGGGAACCTCCGGCACGACCACGCGGTATCACGACTACAATACGAATACTATTTTTATATGTACAGTCAGGGGTATTAATATGTACGTACATAAATAAGGACATAAATATCTGTACACGCCTTTATGACATTGACAATAGAGTCTTGTACATATATTTATGTTCTTATTTATGTACGTAAATTAATACCCCTGACTGTACCTAACTATATGTTTGTTCGGGTGGAATCTTGCAATTCAATTTCGAAGCAGATAATTATCTTCAACCGATTGAGCTGAAATTTTGGGTAATGGTATAGTTTGCATGACAATTCAATATTATGGCATCATCGAGCTGATCTGATGATGGAGACAGAATGTGGCCATGGGAATGTAACCCCGTTGAGTTTGGGCTCGTTAGAATCGTCTCAATTAATAGTTGATGGCGGTATACAGCAAAGTACAGTCGGCACAAACAAATTGTACCAAAAATGATTTTTTTGACAGAAATTTATATTATTTACTTAAGGTGGATTAGTGATGTGCAAATTGCGGAAAGTGTCCAAAAAGTTGGAAAAGTTCTCGGAAATTTCTAGAATTTTTCACAAGAAATTAAGGAAATTTACGTACTGAGAAGCGTAAAAATGTAACTGTTATACACTATGTATAAGAGTTACAGTTTTATGCTTCTCAGTTCGTAAATTTCCATGTTGGAAATGGAAAGTTTCAATTCCCATACAAAAATGATGAAAATTTCCGAAATTTTCCTATGTTAAATTGGTGCAACCGGCCCTTATATTATCAGACGTTCGCTGCACGCGGGCCCGTGAAATATGGGAACGCGACACCTCTTTTCTGACTTGCCATGATTGCTGCGAAAGAGAGCGCAACGGAGGTGTACCGTTCCAATTGGCAATTCAATTTGAATATACTGTAATATAGGTAAATAGGAAATAATAATAATGACTTAGTGTTTTAAAATCGAACGAAAGAACAAAAATGCAACTCTGGTAAGGATGGTGAAAATTCCATTGAAGAGGAGGATGCCTTTTAATAGGCCTTCGAGCGGCTTGAAGTTATATATAAGTTCACTTGTTTTTTTTGCACAAATAGTCCATGTAGGTACAAAAAAAAAGTCAGACAGAATACCTCCATGATATCGTTGTGATCCCTAACGTTCCTAGACTCCATGAATACTCGCTTCACCTGGCCCATCAGCGCCCACAGTCCCGTTTCTCGCCACCTGCAAATATCACTCGTATTAACCCAAGTAGAACCCTAAAGCTAGTAGACGAGTACTAGTAGAGTGGCAAATTTCACACAGAGAGTAATGGAGTCGTTGTTCTTTAGTAACTTTTTACGATTGAACGAATAAATAATTTATTTAATATATATTTTTAGAGGAGTTTCTTTTAGTTTTCCCTCTGGTTGGAAAGTCAGATGGCAGTCGCTTTAGTAAAACTAGTGCCTATGCCAAATCTTGGGATTATGTGTCAAAGCGGACCCCGGGTCCTTTAGGGCACAACCGGAAATAACGCTGATGATGATGCGCTTATTTTTGCGCCATGTACCATGGTAAGCCGGTACGGTGGGCATCCAAAGCGTATCCTAAGCATGTTAGGGATCCATGTTTTAAATTAAATTAAATTAAATTAAATAGCAATTTATTTCAGACATTCATCCATAGGTATTACACATAGGTGGGTATATATATACATAAAAGCAAAAATAATAACAAAGTAAATTTTGAATTTTAAAATAATAAACATAACTAAAAGAATTAACTAAACTACTTATAACTAGGACCGTGAAGGGCCAACCACCTCTTCATCACGGGTGTGTTCCACCTGTCAGCAAACACGTTCAGGATGCTGTTTGTGGTCTTTTTAATTTAACCATTTCTCTGCAAAAATCTGTTACTATTGTTCCTGGCTTATCTGTGGCGTACCTACAGTATTAAGACACATTACCGTTTGACCAGCTTGTTCATAAGCATGTAGGAAGGCACGAAGCACAGCACCCCGTTGGGCGTCACTTGCGAGACCCACAGCACTGACTGCCCCAGTCCGTCCTGGATATCCGGTTGGTCCGTGCCGCGGCTGTTGCACTCGAGCCGACGTCCGCTTGGACACGTTGTTAGGGATCCGATCCAAACCTAAAGATACATTTATTACGGTGATTTTCTCATTCATCTGATGCGTTCTGACGTGACGGCTCCTTTTGTATCAGGCGTCAGAGCGCATTGGAAATCATCAGTATGTATAAACATATAGGGGCAGTACAAGTGTGATCCATTATTAGCTCTGATCAGGCAGGTACGAGTATGACAAAGCGACTCTCTATGATATAGCATAAGGTTTTAAGGCTAACTCAGAGTGTAAGCTGATGAGAGGTGTCATAGAGCACCAGGCGACTATGATGCATTTCGCTTCCTTCAGGCCTTCGAACACTACAGCTGGGTTCATGCAGAGACTGTCCAACAGTGTCTCTTATGATAATATAAATAAGATTGAATATAGCTTACCCTGTCTGGCGGGATGACGTGGTTGGGACTGACTTGCAGAGGGAACTCTGTCGCCAACTCAGAATGTAAGCTGATCAGAGGTGTTAGAGTGCCCGAGGCGAGTATGATGCACTTCGCTTCCTTCAGGCCTTCGAACACTACAGCTGGATTCATGCAGAGAAGGCGGAGTGAGAGCGTTTCTTTATCTGTCTGTAATATAGAAATATATTTTTAAAGGGTTGCTTGAAAAGAACTTTATATAATTTAATATGCGGTAAAGGGAAACCAGCTGTTGCCTGCGGAAAAAGGGTCAAGAGTTCCTGAACGGGTATTAAAATTGGAATTATTTGTAACAAAATATTCAGTCCCGACATCGGTTCTTCGGCACAGATTGTATAATATAGTTGTAAACGAAATATTCATAAGACTACTAATAGAAAGAGTCGAATACCTACGAAAAAATACGAACTCAGATTTTAGACAGATTTTACCGGGCTTGATTCCCGGCCGTGTATGTGAGTTTTTTGAAAATCTTTGAATGCAGTCTTTATTTTTTTATATAGTCGGTGTCGTGATTCCTTAGAACAAATTTCCGTATCTATTGTAGTTTAGGATTTTCCCTCACGTTTGAATAATCATCATCATCATATCAGCCGAAAGATATCCACTGCTGGACAAAGACCTCCCCCAAAGAGTGCCAAAGTGACCGGTCCTGCGCCGCCCGCATCCAGGGGACTCCCACGACATTTACCAGATCATCAGTCCACCTTGTGGGGGGCTTACCCACGCCGCGCCTTCCGGTACGTGGTCGCCACTCGAGAACCCTTCCGCCCCAACGGCCATCGGTTCCACGTGCAATGTGCACCGCCCACTGCCACTTAAGTTTAGCGGAAGGATAGCCTCATTCCTGATGCGATCACGCAGAAAAACTCCCAACATAGCCCTGTCCATTGCTCTTTGGGTGACTGAGCCTTCTTATAAGGCCCATTGTAAGCGACCAATACACCCTGAATACACCCAGTATATTGCTTCGTACGCTGCGCGAGCGATGACCCTATCACTGCATAAATAAAAATAAATAAATAAAATATTGGGGGACAATCTTACACAAATCGACCTAGTCCCAAACTAAGCAAAGCTTGTACTATGGGTACTAGACGATGATATACATACTTATATATTAGATAAATAAATACTTAAATACATAGAAAACATCCATGACTCAGGAACAAATATTCGTGCTCATCACACAAATAAATGCCGTTACCGGGATTCGAACCCGGGACCTCCGGATTCGTAGGCAGGGTCACTACCAACTAGGCTACAGAGGTCATCACTTGTATACCTGCTGGCTGTACTGCGAGTACTGCGAGAACCTCGCGCCCTCCTCCCCGCCAGTCTTCACCAGCGCGGGCACGAAGTCGTCCAAGTACTTCCCGTCTTCGCGGAACAGGAACCCTGGAAACGTACACGTTTGAACTAACTTTGTTCAACAAAGTGATTGGTGACTCACATATTCATATTCATTTATTTCGTATTAATCATACATTGTCATTCATTACATTAAAATATCATAATAAGGTCATTAAAAACAATGCCAACATGCATATATATAAAAAGCAATACAGTCAAAGTTATTAAATATTCTAGGTAATTAAAATTGTTCGTCCTGGAATTCAGCTACAAAATAATAGACCTTCTGCATCAGCAGGGATTTAAGTTTCAGGGTAAAACCAAGGCACGTCCGACAGTCTTTAATTGCTGTCGGTATTTGGTTTTATATCCGCGGACCCAAGACATACATTCCATTGGCCGTTTTCATGAGTCGCCAATCCCAAGGAAAACACAGAAAAATTCCGAAGTCATTCGTTCGAAACGTTCGGAATTAAAAGATACCGAACGCCATTTTCCGCTAGTATATAATGGAATATATAAATAGGTTAGGTTAGGGTAGTATTATATACTCGAAAATCAAGAATTCCTTCAGTGGTACATTGGTTTTCGGAATTATGAAATTAGGTTTTTTTTTAATACTACGACGGGTGGCAAACAAGCTTACGGCCTGCCTGATGTTAAGCAGCCCTTTATTCACTTGAGAATTCGCTGTGTTGGCAGATAGAGACATGCAGGACTCCCAACACAGCGCATCCTAGGGAATATGCTTTCGGACAAATTGACTCTTCGGAATTACATAGTGTACCCAATCCATGGATGTGGCGACACTAGTTTTACAAAAGCGATTGCCATCTGTTTAAATACTGTTTAATCCGGGTCTAACGCGATATTTATTTACCTTTATTTCTGACGTTTCGACACGGGTTGCATTAGACCCGTATTAAACAGTATCTAAATATGTGTACAAAGCGCGAGAGCTTAAAGTGTTAGATTGCCATCTGACCTTAAACCAGAGGTAAAACTACACCTTGTTGGGAAAATCTACTGTTTAAATATCATGATATTTCGTAATTTTTAATTAAATTCTAGATGTGCCAAGACCGCCAAACTGAAGT
Source organism: Epinotia brunnichana (assembly GCA_963854355.1). Taxonomy (NCBI): domain Eukaryota; kingdom Metazoa; phylum Arthropoda; class Insecta; order Lepidoptera; family Tortricidae; genus Epinotia; species Epinotia brunnichana. Next base: position 18,003,126 of record OY977954.1, read on the forward strand.
GGGACCGGGCTGGACATGTCTGCCGTATACACCTGGAAAGATGGGCCACAATAAGTACATAATGGGCCCCGCAAGACGGCCATCGGAGCCGAGGCAGACCAAAAAGGAGATGGCGGGACGATTTGGACGCGTTCTGCTTTGGTTGGCGAGAGCATGCCAGCAATAGGACCGAGTGGAGGAAAATGGGGGAGGCCTTTGCCCAGCAGTGGGACACCCAAACAGGCTATTAAAAAAAAATTGTAGAAAAAAAAATTACCCAGCACAGTCTGTAAAGATTCGATGAGAGTGCCGGTGGTCTGCGTCACACCGTATAACGTGCGCGGATCCTCGCGCAGCCGCCGGCAGAATATCCCGGCGCTCTCGTTGAATTCTGCAACGATAATAGGCTAGTTTATTTTTTTTTCACCAGTTTTTAGAGGAATAAATGTTTGCAAATGACCCTCTAGAAATAGCACATAAATAGGCAAACATGAGAGTCAAAGTTCGACCTCGCTGGGGACAGACAACGGTCCATGCGGTGCATGTGTGTGGTTATTTATAAGCAGCTTGTGGTTATTACAAGCACCTCGTGGTTATTACAAGCAGCTCGTGGTTATTACAAGAAACTTGTGGTTTTTACAAGCAGCTCGTGGTTATTACAAGCAGCTCGTGGTTATTACAAGCAGCTCGTGGTTATTACAAGCAGCTCGTGGTTATTACAAGCAGCTCCTGGTTATTACAAGCAGCTCGTGGTTATTACAAGCAGCTCGTGGTTATTACAAGCAGCTTGTGGTTATTACAAGCAGCTCCTGGTTATTACAAGCAGCTCGTGGTTATTACAAGCAGCTCGTGGTTATTACAAGCAGCTCGTGGTTATTACAAACGGCTTATGGTTATCAAAAGCAACTTGTGATTATAACAAGCAGCTTATAGTTATTACAAGCAGCTCTTGGTTACAAACAACGTGTGGTTACCGCTGAACTGCTCCAGGCCGATGTTGTGGTTGTTGAGCGTCTGCACGAAGTGCTGCACGCCCCACGTGTGCGTCGCCTCGTTGCTGTTCACGGGCTTGCTGCTCACGAGTGGCATCTGGTTCACGAACCTGGGTACATACTCATCACATCAACCGAAACTTTAAAAGAACGAATAACTACGTAACGTTGTCCAAATTTCCGGCATTACACTGGCGGGTCTAGGCTCGTTCTGTTTTTGTTACTTAATACGAAATTTTGTAATAAAAACTTTTTCACAGACATTGGAACCTGTAGGTTGGTGAGGGGCACTCATTTTATTTTAAAACTGATTTACTCTTACAATATATTGATTATAAATTTTAACCGACTTCAAAAAAGGAGGAGGTTCTCAATTCCTCTGTATGTTTTTTTTTATGTGTGTATGTTACGCGATAACTCCGTAATTTATGAACCGATTTGAAAAAAAAATTCTTTGTTTGAAAGCATATACTTCCAGATTGGTCCCGTTGTCACCAACATCCAGTTCTGATGATGGGATCCTGGAGAAATCGAGGGAACTCATCAAATTTTATAGGCAAACTTGAAACTATTTGGCTACTGATTTGAAGTCGGTTAAAACTTTGTTTTTAAAGTAAATAATTACGATTTACACACATTACTATATCAACACATTATTCTGTTCTCTGATATGAGTAAAAAATGACTAGAACTTATTGGTAAAAAATAACAAATCAAAAACATCTTAAAACTATGACTTACCAATCGTCCCAGGATCTAAGCGTTTGCAGGAGGTGGTCGATGTACGACAACACATCTTGGTTCGCGTACCGGTACTCCGCTACCGTACTCAGCTCCTGCCCGGAGCGAGACAGAAAATATGAATTCAGATCAAAGTGAAAAATTATTCGCCACGAGCGGGATTTCAACCCGCGACGTCTGGATTCCATCCATTCATCATCATCATTATCATATCAGCCGAAAGATATCCACTGCTGGTCATAGGCCTCCCCCAAAGAGTGCCACAATGGCCGGTCATGCGCCACCCGCATCGAGCGGACTCCCGCGACCTTTACCAGGTCATCAGTCCACCTTGTGGGGGGCCCACCCACGCCACGCCTTCCGGTACGTGGTCGCCACTCGAGAATCCGTCCATTGCTCTATCTATACCAACTGAGCTACCGTGGGCTCCACTCGTGGTGAAGAATCTTTCAACCCCTTCACTCTTGTAATAACACCTTAGGGAGGCTCGTAGCAGCATCAACCCGCGAAGTTATAACAACTTCTGAAACGGCACCAACGTCTCAAATTACATTGAGAATTGTTAGCTACAATGCGCTACCCTATATTAACAGAACAGTGTGGACTTCTAGAAAAGCAAGGGAATTAGTCATAAAATATGGATTCAGGCGAACATTCATAACATATATTAGAGATGTAAGAAAACTACAAACAAGGCTGATTAAGTTCTTAGTTACTAAAAAGGTGAAGAAAGATTGTGAAAAAGATTATAATAAACTATTTCCCTTATGTAAAATTTTACCCGTAGATAAGAAAGTTACATACCTCTTAGGTTTAGAGCATTATTACAATTCAGAGTACAAAGTATTAATTAACAGTAAATGTAATACTAGGAGTGTAAGCGACAAAAAGTTAGTACAGCCGAGAACGAAAAACTATTATGGCGAAAGATGTTCAAAATACCTAGTCCCAAAAATATTCAACAAGATTAGCTTATTAAGACAAAGTCCTAAACTAAGTAAATCTAGGATAAAAACTAGACTAAAGAATTGTCTTCTCGACTTGTCATAATTAAGTGTGTGTGTGTAGTGTAGTGTGTATGTATATATGTATATGCGTGTGCATGTGTGATGAGACGAGAACACACTCTCGACTTATCACATATGGATGTGTATGTGGTATGTAGATATATGTATACTTGCAGAAATAGGTATATTTATTTTCTTTAGTTACTTTAGGCATGAAACTTTATTTTATATAAGATGAGTTTAATAGGTTAAGTTGTATAAAAACTGAGCGCGTCTCGCCATCAAACGTAACAGTTTGGCGAGAATATAAATGTTTTGTAAGATGTAATTTGAACATATAAAAAAAAAAATAAAAAAAAAAAAAAAATAAAGATCAAAGTGAAAAATTATTCGCCACGAGCGGGATTTCAACCCGCGACCTCTGGGTTCCATCCATTCATCATCATCATTATCATATCAGCCGAAAGATATCCACTGCTGGACATATGCCTAGGCCTATATTCGGCAGTGGACGTCTTTCGGCTGATATGATGATGATGGAGAACCGAAATGTGTCAATCCTGCAAAATCTGGGTGATAACGATTTGTAGTGTCCTACCTTGATGGCGAGCTGTATCTCGTCCCGTGTGACGTGCTGCGTGGCCGCGTCGCGGCAGATGTCCTCGATGTTGTGTGCCTCGTCGATTATGATGATCTGGTTGCGCACGTCGATCGACATCTGCACCAATGTTACTTTTAAGCAATATGTTTTTGTTAAATTTCTTTGCTAGATTGGCTTGGCACTGCGTACGGCTTCGCTATTAACGCCAACAACGGTAACAAAGAGTGCTATACTATAACACAATCAAAATGATCTACACAATCCTTATTCTCTTGACTAGAGATCCTGCGGTCGCTACCTGCTCTTCCATATCAGCAGTTGAGGGCCTTATAGTTTACGACTAGTATTACCTCTTCATTATAATTAACTCACATTGCTTCTAATGCCAGGTTCTATGAGGTAATTATACGGGCAGAAGACAACATGAGCCGACGCCGCCATATTCCTGGCCGCGTAGTACGGACAGGCCGTCAGAGACTCGCCCGTCGCCACCAGGTCCTCCAGGTCGAAGGCAGCTGGCAACGAGCCGTGGTTGAGGGCCTTGTGGTTGTCGAAGTATTTGCAGTTGGTGACTTGCTTCGTGGGAGCGTCCGGTGGGGTGGTGTGAGTCTGCGAAAGAATTGTCATGTAAGTCAGTTTTGTATTTAGAAACATCCTTTTCATAAACTTATTTTTATTAAATCTTGGACACATTCCAGGTGCTTATATAGTGTTTACTGACTATTATGACAAAAAGCTAGCGGAATGGTAATGACTTACATACTGATTACTGAGATAGAGTTGACTTGAGCAACATATGTAAGTGTTTATGACAATTCTTTTAGCTTCATTCAAAACAATGATTTAATTACCTACTTCGCAGTTCGCACGTTGAGGCCCTAGAGAAAAAAGTCGTCGTGGCTTTCTTAAAGTAGAAAGTCCATTTGAACTCTTTGACGACCTGCTTCTGCCGATCGAACTTCCTGATACACGCGTACTCCCGACTCGCGAGTATCGTCATGGTCGCTCCCCGCAATAGAACGTCCGTTTGAACTCCTTGATGACCTGCTGCAGTTGCTTGTGGGTGCCCACCCCGTAGAATATAGTAGCTATGTAGTATATCAGTGAACTGACTAAAAAGCACATGCTACCAACACGTACCTTGGTGCATCCCCTGCACATATCATTCTTAGTCTTCCACAGCTTCCGATCGAACTCAATGATACACGCGTACTCCCGACTCGCGAGTATCGTCATGGTCACCCCCCCGCAATAGAACGTCCGTTTGAACTCCTTGATGACCTGCTGCAGTTGCTTGTGGGTGCCCACCCCGTAGAATATAGTAGCTATGTAATATATCAGTGAACTGACTAAGAAGCACATGCTACCAACACGTACCTTGGTGCATCCCCTGCACATATCATTCTTAGTCTTCCACAGCTTCCGATCGAACTCAATGATACACGCGTACTCCCGACTCGCGAGTATCGTCATGGTCACCCCCCCGCAATAGAACGTCCGTTTGAACTCCTTGATGACCTGCTGCAGTTGCTTGTGGGTGCCCACCCCGTAGAATATAGTAGCTATGTAATATATCAGTGAACTGACTAAGAAGCACATGCTACCAACACGTACCTTGGTGCATCCCCTGCACATATCATTCTTAGTCTTCCACAGCTTCCGATCGAACTCCCTGATACACGCGTACTCCCGACTCGCGAGTATCGTCATGGTCACCTCCCCGCAATAGAACGTCTGTTTGAACTCCTTGATGACCTGCTGCAGCTGTGTGTGGGTCCGAGCGCCGTAGAAGCCGGTGAGTATGTAGTTATATAGTATATCAGTGAACTGACTAAGAAGCACATGTTACAAACACGTACCTTGGTGCATCCCCTGCACATATCATTCTTAGTCTTCCACAGCTGCCGATCGAACTCCCTGATACACGCGTACTCCCGACTCGCGAGTATAGTCATGGTCGCCTCCCCGCAATAGAACGTCCGTTTGAACTCCTTGATGACTTGCTGAAGCTGCTTGTGAGTCCGCGCGCCGTAGTAGATGGTCGGTATGCTGGAATCAACAAGCATGGATGTCCGGATTTGAAGGGACGTGATGAGGTAGTACAGCCGTCTGGAAGAGAGCAATGGGTTACCTCCACCGGTAGGTCACACGTTAAATACAGACATCTACATAATACATTTCACCCTCACTCTTATTTTTTCATGCAGACAGAGTTACTTTCGCAGTTACATACAATGTTAGTATCCATGGATGAATTTCATCACTATCACGGCCTACACCAATTTTAAGCCAGAAAATATATGACAAACAACTGAGGACAGGCATTATACAAACATTCCATCCCCATGCCACTTACTCCGCGCCATAAAAAAAAATATGCGTTACCTACTTTGAAACAACTTATACATATAGACCAATTAGATTCAATTGGTGTTTTATGCAGCGACTTCAAAAAAAGAGGTGGTTCTCAGTTCAACTGTATTTTTTTGTGTGTTTGTTACGCGATATCTCGGTAATTTATTATTTAATATGGCCGACATTTTGTAAAACTGTCATTGGAATCTTCTACGGTAGAGTTGATTTTTGAAAGGACTACTTTGTTGCAATTCGGCCAACCCAAATGATCTCAAGCTAAATCATGTCATAGTATAACGAGGGCAAAGTATGTTATCTTCATACAAACGCACCGCGCGCGGCTTGTATGTGTGCGCCACAGTATCCGTCGCACACTCAAACAAAATCTCGACCTACTTCGCACGCGAAACGGGTCGAGATTTTGCTTGGTTTTGGTCTTGTAAGGGTTACCTTATGGTTACCACATCCGATACAGCCTGAAAAGGGGTTTTCCGGTCCTTGATTAGAAATAATATTTTGTATGACAAGTCACTATTACTTAAACGCTAAGAGAGTGGAGATACCTAATTGCAAATTAATGACTTACTGCATAGTATAAACGAGTCGAGAACATGAGTTGTGATGTCATAGTATCATCATCATAATCATATCAGCCGAAAGACGTCCACTGCTGTGCTGTACATAGGCCTCCACCAAAGAGTGCCAAAGTGAACGGTCCCGCGGCACCCGCATCCAGCGGACTCCCGCGACCCCTACCAGGTCATCAGTCCACCACCACCCACGCCGCGCCTTCCGGCACGTGGTCGCCACTCGAGAACCTTTCCGCCCCAACGGCCATCGGTTCTACGTGCAATGTAGTGCAATAGTATAAGCCCGTTTAATATAGAGCGTATTTGGTGCAGATTTCAAATGCATATAACATCAAAAAAAAAAAAGAAAGTTTTAATGTAGGTACAGTTGATATTCCTCTGGAATAAACTTTTGGTTTACGTGATAAAATATAAATATGCATGTTTCCTATTCCGCAATCCCATAAAAACTTCCATTCCAAGATAAAAAAGCGGCCAAGTACGAGTCGGACTCGCACATGAAGGGTTCCGTTAAATAGGTACATTGATTTTTACGATTTATGACGCATTGAAAAAAAAACTACTTATTACTAGATCTCGTTCAAACCAATTCTCGTTGGAAGTTTGCATGGTAATATACATCATATATTTTTTTCAGTTTTATCATTCTCTTATTTTAGAAGTTACAGGGGGGGGGGGGAAACACATTTTACCACTTTGGAAGTGTCTCTCGCGCAAACTATTCAGTTTAGAAAAAAATGATTTTAGAAACCTCAATATAATTTTTGAAGACCTATCCATAGATACCCTACACGTATGGGTTTGATGAAAAAAAAATTTGAGTTTCAGTTCTAAGTATGGGGAACCCCAAAATTTATTGTTTATTTTCTATTTTTGTGTAAAAATCTTAACGCGGTTTACAGAATACATATACTTACCAAGTTTCAACAGTATAACTATTATAGTTTCGGAAAAAAAGTGGCTGTGACATACGGACGGACAGACAGACAGACAGACAACCATGACGAATCTATAAGGGTTCCGTTTTTTGCCATTTGGCTACGGAACCCTAAAAAGTATCCTCTATGTCCTTTCCCGGGACCCCAACTATCTCTATACAAAACTTCATCTAAATCGGTTCAGCGGTTTAAGCGTGAAGAGGTAACAGACAAACAGACAGACACACTTTCGCATTTATAATATTAGTATGGATAATGTGGAAGTCCTCAAAGGTCAATCAAAAAAAGGTCACTATAGACTCCATTAATATTTTCTTACCGGATGGCCTCAGGAGTCTCGGCGCGGGGCGGGCTGGTCGTCTTCTCAGGAGTGGAAGGTGCCTCCGGCGACTTGGAGTCGGACGAGGTGTTCAGCTTGCGCTTCTTATGGATGGCCACGAGGCCGTTGTCCGATGTCTCTGCAAATGTAATCATTGTGGTATCTCAGGCGCAGCGTGGGTAGACAACTAGACACACAAGGTGGACTGATCACCTGGTAAAGGTCGCGGGAGTCCGCTGGATGCGGGTGGCGCAGAACCTGTCATTGTGGTACTCTTTGGGGGAGGCCTATGTCCAGCAGTGGACGTATTTCGGCTGATATGATGATGATGATCTTTGGCCGTATACATACGGTGCTTTATATTGAAGTTTAACATCCTATCTACCCGTGCTGTGTCGGGTTGGAATAGCACCACCGTCTTTCTTCCCGTGGGTGTCGTAGGGATCGGGTTGAGGTGTGTTGTGTGCGATAGACTAACAGCCTGTCACTGCAGCATCACATTTTCTACGTCTTTAAACCCAGAAATGCTGATGTCATTGAATATTTATTCAATGTGCTCTGCGTGCTCCTTTTTGGAACTGAAGAGTATATAAATGTACACTTGTACACTCAAGTGTAAAAAATATTTTGTATGTATGTATGTACACTTGTACACTCAAGTGTGAAAAATATTTTGTATGTATGTATGTACACTTGTACACTCAAGTGTGAAAAATATTTTGTATGTATGTATGTACACTTGTACACTCAAGTGTGAAAAATATTTTGTATGTACACTTGTACACTCAAGTGTGAAAAATATTTTGTATTTACACTTGTACACTCAAGAGTGAAAAATATTTTGTATGTATGTATGTACACTTGTACACTCAAGTGTAAAACATATTTTGTATGTATGTACACTTGTACACTCAAGTGTGAAAAATATTTTGCATGTATGTATGTACACTTGTACACTCAAGTGCAATATGGGTGCATACAACTAACTCATATATATGTCCCATCGCTCTTATGTCAGCGGATTAAGGTTTCGGTACACATTTATGAGATGATTAAATCGATACATATTTTTGCACTTGACTGTATTCTGTCAGAAAAATAAAAGTTTAGCCAATACTTAGTCCGCATTAGAATAGGTCAGGTTTTCAGTAACAGTAACTAACTACATTATTGTGTAATCCAGCGTTAGGTAGCTAGGTCCTACAACCTAGTTTTGGAGTTGAAATGTTTCATTAGACCCAACATAAAGATACTATACTTGAAGATATAGATAGTTTCTCTATTTATCGCTACGCACATCTCACATCCCGACTCTGTACGAAATAGCACAATACGAGTAAACTTTCGTAGAATCAGCGCAGTGATATAAGTTACAGAAGGTGCACTTCGTAACACGTGCATCTGCCTAGCTTAGCATGATCGTTTTTATTTTATGTCAGACATAACAATACGCGCCACATAAGTACGTTTGCGTCTCAGAAGTTTGCCTCAAGTCGCCTCCCGCACACCCGTCGATCCCGTTTGACATCTCTGCGACACTAAATACTAGTACCTACCTAACTTCACAAACCCAAACTTACGTGACGAAATCTATAGATAGGTACCTCCTAAGTGCGAGCGGGTATATAATATACGCGTGCGAGATAATAAGAATAACATACCTACTAGGGTGGTCCAAAAAATTCATTTTGAGATTTTTTTATGAGCCATGCTTTTATTTTGTTACCTATAGCTATAGTATTTATTACTGACGCAAAAAATCAGCTTCCTAGGTCAACTCTAAGAGGGTGCTCATGATGTGACAGTTTTAATTTTTTTTGTTGAAATACCCTCTTGCGGACGTAATTGTTACAGTTACGGGAAACATGTTAAGAGTCATTCTTAACGTATAAAGTTAACTTAAAGTGTTTGTTTTGGTGTCCATGTGAGTTCTATGCCGTAAATGTGTTGTGAAATAGTGTACAAGAGTACAGAAATTGTTTGAAAATGGTTGTCTCTTCCGGACATAGTAAAGATTTTTTTTTACTTAATTGGTTTTCGAGAATTGGAACCGATCACTAATCTGAATCAGTTTCCGACCCTGCGACAAGTACTCCGACGTTTTCACAAGTACTTAAATTATGAAAAAACGTTACTTAGACGATCAGTTCATTTAGTTATGGAAGAATTGGTGGAGGTCTGGGCACGGGCTGCAATACCGACTAAACATCAAAAACACTGCGTTGAAAATGTTGAATTAATTCATAAGTAATGGCTCCTTTTGAATAAAAACAAGTCTAGATCTTCTTAATCACAAACGGACCGAGAAAACTTGTTTATTACCGAACTGGATAAGCTTTTTGATATTGCTTGCCGTCATCACATCTTGGAAAAAATGCTCGGCAAAATATTTACGCTGTGCTTTGGCCCATCAAGCTCTCCGGAGATTCCTTTGTTCAAGAGATTTAGAGAAGTTTGGCAGAATTTTTCTCGGGAATGTTACAAAGGGCTTAATGCAGAACCTAATCTAGAACCATTTGCTGAAAATACCCTTGAAGTTCTAGCGAAATCGTTAGCCACCGAAAGACCTGTTCGAGACGATTACTTCGAGCTTATTGAACTCACCATGGTCGTTCTTAATAAAGTACCCAATGACATACATTGGCGATCCCCTGGGCCGATACATCATGCACGTTGGATGGCGAAATTGCTTTATACTTACATGATCTATTTGTTCAGAGATCAGAAAGTGCTTAAGCCGACTAAATGAGAAGAAAAAGCCGTTTTCCGGTTTGTCAATTTCGGTGAGCTGATTTATGCTGTAGCATGGGTTGAAGCTCCTCTGGCGGCCGAAGCAGCCGGCAATGATCTACAGTTGTGGAAAAACCTCGTAGCATATGAATCTGTTGATTTAGATATTGCAAGAGCTGCAAGAGAAGTCTTGGAAAGGCATTTGTGGTACTTGTCCGATGAACTAGTAGGTCTTGCATTATTTTCCGACAAAGTGACGTCTGTCGAGAAAGCAACAATAGTGGAAGGGATGAAAATTGATGCTGATCCTCGATTGGTGAAAGGGAATGCCCCTATTTTAAGGAGTGAGACCTCCCTTGGAGCCTTTGCATCAAAGAGAACATTAAATACACTGTGCATGCACGACATTAACGTATCCTTTCTGCAATTGCCTATAGAAATTTGGCACAAAAATTGTGACTATGTGCAAGGCAAACAGAGAGTACACGGCTTACGTGTCGTAAACGATACAGGCTGAAAGAGATGTGAAATTATTTGAAGAATTTAATAGACTTCTTACCAACGATGAAGAGGAAAAGCAAATTATTTTGCATATAGTGGAACATAACCGGAAGTGTATACTTACAGAACCGAATAAAATGTCACTAATTAATGCAATAAAAAATTAGGATAACACTAGCTTTTGAACTGTATAATGCTTATGATTTCAGCTTTGTAGTGCATTTAATTTAATTATCTATATAAACTAGTATAATTATGTTTTAGTTAACATTTTCCTAGTTATTGAATAATTATCAATTTTCGACAATTATTTCGATATTTCATATGCGATGAGCACCCTGTTTTTATAACTATATCTTTCTGAAATTTTGCACACATAGTATTGTCGATACGTATAACAAAATTAGGGGGTGGCCCGAACCCTAAGTAGAGTTTGAATTTTTCCCATACAAACGTGGACCACCCTAATACCTACCTATGAGTAGGTACTTGTATTCCAAACTAATATTTCATAGATTTCTCCTCAGTCTAATTTAAAAATAAGTTTATCAGCGTTATGGTAAACGATTTAAATAACATTGTCGAGTTATTCGGTCGATACCGGTTAACTCGTTGATATTGTTAATAAGCGAGCGAGCGAGCGGGTGAGCGAGTTGTTACCCCCTGGCCACGACTTTGGGTCTTAAGCGACCTGCGACCAGCGTTTTATCTGTTCATTGCGCGTGATCCCAACTAACCACAGTGCGTTGCGCGTCTCGACCGCGCAATGAACAGATAAAACGCTGGTCGCAGGTCGCTTAAGACAAAAGTCGTGGCTAAGGCTTTAGTGTTATTGTGCGATAAGACCGCCTTTTGTTAACCTTACCATTGTTTATGTTTAATTTACCTCTGTGTTTCTATTATGTACTATTTCAGGTGGGCAATAAGTATATTTGTAATGTATTGTTATGGCTTCGGTAAGTGATTATGCCGATTTTGCACAGATGGCGTTAGAGTCGACTACTATACTAGCCTAAAAGTGACCTACTATCTATTTGTATATTCGTTAGTGCTAAAGCGCAACAAGAACGACTGGACCTAAAAGTCATCCATAGGTGAACTACGTGTCTACAATGAAATCTGCCGGGGACCTTAACTACGTTGCAATTAACCTGTCAAAAGTGTCACCTAAAGTTATCAAAGTGATAAGATATTGTCATGATCACGCGCGCCAGATAAACAAGTTTTGTGTTCATTTGCGTTGTTTACTGCGGACGAACGTGAATGAAAAACCGTGAAGTGAATACAAACTTTTTTTAATATGGAGGAGTTCTTGGGTAAAAAATATACTTTGAAAACGTCCGATAATTTTGAAGACTATCTCGTCTTTATTGGTAAGTCGCACTTTGTTTTGAATAAGTACTTAGAATATGTTTCGTAAGACAATGTTGTTTATAGATGAAGTCTGATAAGAATATGCGATCATCTCTTATTTATCCTCGCCTTATCCCATTTCAGTTGGGGTCGGTTCTCCTGATCATTTTTCGCCAGGACATTCTGTCCTGGGTCGTCTGTGGGTCTGTTTGGGCTGCACGTAAGTCCTTGTCAACAACTGATTGCCATATGAGTCGGGGTCTGCCACGGCCTATTGGACCAGCTTCCAAGTTGAGCACACTTCGTGTCATATGGTCATGTGGTCTTCGCATGACGTGCCCGTACCACCTCAACCTATATTCGAGCAGTCTTTCCGGGATTGGTCTCACTCTGAATGTGATCGTTGCGTTCTTGGTCAAGGAGCGTCACTCCTCCTGGCCACCTGAGCATCTTCATCCCGGCTACATGCATCTGATGTTCCTGCTGCTTTTTCAGTGGCCAGCATTCCGAGCCATACGTTAAGGCTGGTCTGACGGCAGCTTTGTAGACTTTTCCCTTAACCGGTATGGACATTCTTCGGTCGCACAACACTCCTGACAATTCCCTCCACTTCATCCATCCGGTATTTATTCGATTTGTGAGGTCGGTTTCTATAGCTCCGTCACTCGACAATATAGAGCCCAGATATTTGAAGGACTCTACCTTTTTAAGAGGAGTGCCATGCGATGACGTAGTTATATACAAGCAGAGGAGACGGTCAATGGCATCAGCTGTCATAAAAGTAGTTATATACATATGTTTTATGTGCTATTTATTATAGCCCATTAAATAATCTGGTTTGTCTCTGTCGCATCGCATTACAATGTACCTTTTTCGCGCATAATTTCAATACGATGCGAAGTGACGAATAAAAATAGACCTCTAGTTTGCAAATGTGTGAACCGTGAAGAGTGATTTCGACTTAAAATACTTGAGAAGGTCGTTCTTGTTTATAGTACTGAAATATTCGCATAAATTTGTAACGTATCTACACCGTGGGCGAATAACCTGTTCTGACCATGTTTGGAGACAAAAATGTCATACTAAGCTTGCTCGATTCGATCTAATTTTAATTAAGAGTCATTTTTGATTTTTACGTTATTATTTTTCAAACGGATAAATGAACTTCGAGATTCCATTTTCGTGGTAGCAATGCACGATGTATTCGCAGATTTGCCTTAAAGTATTTGGATGAAAAGCGCCTCAAAACGTTCCCACTGCATCATGAGCTCACTATTCATAAGGTCTATTGGTTTGCTATTTCAGGTAAAGGCTACTTCCACAGAAAAGCAGCCCTCAAACTGAGCCAGGAGAACTGGCTGACCCGCGACGCAACTGGGGCCTACACCTTCCACTTTAGCTCGCCTTTCGCAGAGTCGAAGACCACTTTCACATCTGGAGAGGAGGTGGAAGAGACCAAACCTGATGGTGTTAAGGTACTAAGTTACTAAGACCGGTCTGGCTTTGAGGGTAGTGACCCTGCCTGCCAAGCTAACAGTCCTTGGTTCAAGTCCCGGTAAGGGCAATTATTTGTATGAAAATCATCTTCAATTAGGAGATGGGCTCTTGTCGGTACATCTTGATGCAGTGGGTTCCATCTTTGCCGATCTGAGGCCAGCTATTTAATGTCCTGGTACGTGGTGTGTGATGAGTATGAATATGTGTTTCTGGGTCTTGGATATATAAAGGCTACTTTCAAAGAAAAGCAGCCCTCAAACTGAGCCAGGAGAACTGGCTGACCTGCAATGCAACTGGGGCATACACCTTCCACTTTAGCTCGCCTTTCGCAGAGTCGAAGACCACCTTCACGTCTGGAGAGGAGGTGGAAGAGACCAGGCCTGATGGTGTTAAGGTACGAAGTCACTAAGACCGGTCTGGCTTTGAGGGTAGTGACCCTGCCTGCCAAGCTAACGGTCCTTGGTTCAAGTCCCGGCAAGGCCAAATATTTGTGTGGTCATCATCTTCAATTTCTGGGTTCTTGTCAGCGCAGCTTGATACGCAGTGGTTTCCATCTTTGCCGATCTGAGGCCAGCTTTTTAATGTCCTGGTACGTGGTGTGTGATGAGTATGAATATGTGTTTCTGGGTCTTGGATGAAGAGAAGACCACCTTCAAATCTGGCGAGGAGATTGAAGAGACCAGGCCTAATGGTGTTAAGGTAAAACTCTCTCTCGTGCAATATATTTTATTTTAGTATTCTGTTAATTTTGTTGCAGGTAACAGCATTAATTACAATAGAAGACAACAAAATGATCCACATACAGACAGAAGAAAATGGAAGGGTGTCAAAACACGTTCGTATATTTTCTCCAGACTCAATGACAGTGGTAAGAAATGTTCAAGTTTTAAGTCGAAATTTCACATGCTTTTACGGAAGCTCGTGACGTCACCAATTTTATCGTCGCCATTACATAATATATACTTTAATGACCACTTAGTGTACGGCCTCAGTGCCTGCGCCGCTGTGAGCGCGTCCACCATAAAAAAAAAAGGATTTAAATGGACGCTCCACGCCCCACACCCCGCTCGTAGCGGAGCCTGGTCCCAGGCCGTACACTTAAACATTCTATGAAGCTTCTCGAATATCAAAATATGACAGTTTGCCGGTCACAACGCAGTTTTTCACAAAGGTAGGTTAAATTAACTAAGTAATGATTATTGCCTTATTACTCGTAGGTACGAACAAAATAGCGCCATCTATGAACCCAATTAAAAGAGTCTTATATGTAGCGCCAATGTGTTAAGTAGAGGTCTAAGGGGCAGTCCATATATTACGTCATTTCAAAATAGAGGGGGGGGTCCGACCATTGAATGACGGTAGTAGTTTTATTAGGCGGGGAGGGTCCATTCAAGGAATTAACAGGATGATGGGGGGGTCAAAAATCGATGACGTATTATATGGAAGCCACAAGTGCTAAACGCAATGAATTTATTTATTTATTGAATCATTATATATAATGTTATGGTAGTGAAACTAGCTACAGTAGGTATTAGACCTTGGGTTCCTTATAATTTACTACTTAGTATCTGCTAATAATTACTTTTTTAAGTAAAATAAATATATGAATGTATTATTTCAGGTAACTACCTACACAACGGTCTACGGAGCCGAGAAAACAGCTACGAGACATTACGTCGCAGTAGAACAATGATACAAAATTATTTGTGCAATATCTAGTATAAAATTGTACGGCCTGTGTGCCCGCGCCGCTGTGAGCGGGCCGTGCAGCGTCCATATGAAACAAATGCAATTTGTATGGACGCTCCACGCCCCGCTCGCAGTGGAGCGTGCGCTCAGGCATTAAGAGGCAGAGCAAGGTAAATTGTAATTATTATAGTAAATTAATGGGCCACCTTCTCCTGCATCTTATGGTCACTGAACGCCTTGATTGTGCATATTTGAAGCACAGTACCCTTAGCGTGGGATTGAAGTGACTTGCGTTTACGCAGACGCTAGCGTTTCACGTTAAAGATTTAGTATGAAAAGTCTATACACCGCCCCTGGTGGTCACTCATAGAACTAGGAATCCAAACCGTAGCGTGAATCACTTATACATTACTTTACCCGCGATCGAGTTCACGATCGTTCGTATAGTTTAATCGATGTTCCAATATTCAACCTTATATGACAAGCATTTATCATTTTAATTTAAATGCTAGCGTTTGTCGGTTATGACATTACAGAATACGCGTATCGCAACGTCGACAGTGTCGAAATAATATGGCGGCGCGTGTGCCATCTATTTGCATTTTTAAATACAAAATACGCGACAATCCGAATTTTGCGGATATATGTTGTCAATTCAAAACCCTTATTTTTATAAATTCTTTCATTTGAGATAAATTTCGATCAGATCTACGGTAACTCTTGACGGAATAATACGATATCACGCGCCATTTTGCAAGTGAAATAGTAAACTACAGTCGCTACGGTATTCTTCGATTCGAAATGTCTCACACTACCGATTGGTAGTACGAATCGAACGATAAATTACGCATCGAAAACTAAACGCTAGCGTCTAACGTTTTACAGTTGGTTTCGTAGTACAACGGCAGTGTGAGTTACAAGTTTGACGGGTCGAATCGAAGAATACCGTAGCGAGATCAAAATCTATTCGAAGCGCGTTTATTCGCTCTCGTCTGTAGTTACGTAACGTTAGGTTACGATTGTATCTCACGATAAGGGTACTGCTGTATGGTGCACATAAATAAGGACGTAGAATATATATTTTAAGTTATTATCATAACCCTATTTTTAAGTATGTACTAACACACATGATCGCAGTTGGCTGATAAATAAATGAAATTGTAAGTCTACACCGTGGGCCCGAGTAACCAGACTAATTTAGTACAATTAAATATATATGTAAATACAATATATACCTAAACGTAAATAGTTTAACTTTACTTTTTAATATTTAGTAAGCAGTCGCCTGTTTCACAAAGCTCCAAATTATAATTTTACTAGTGTAGACTGGTACGATCAAACAGTGTATTTTAATAGCCATACGATAAATATACTCGTATAGTGGCTCTAAACTGTAGAACTCGCGAGCCTGTCTATTTTTTTTAATTCGTTAAACTGAATCGAAAAAAATAATCTATGCTACTCCCAAAATGTAATGAGAATTGGTAGAGAAATGAGACATGTCGAGGAGAACAGCCGGACATCTGAACATCCGAACATACGAATTTTGGGCCAAGCTGAAACGAAGAACTTCGTTCACTTAGCTCGCTCGTTCAACAAGTCTAAACAGGGATACAGGTAAGGGCTTGTGCACAAATCACGCGAGCTTTTTTCGGCAACTTTTTGACCCCCCCACCCCCTGGTGATATTTGGTGAGGTTTTTGGTTACCCCCTCCCCCCCACATAACCTCACGTATATTTATTTTCATTCTACCTAATTGTAAGATAAATATTGTATATATAGTAAATCTTATCTAAGTCAAGTCAAGAGCAAGTGGGCGGGGCGCAAAATTTCGTAAAATAGACTCGCTATTTTGAAGTGCTACTCGTGTGGTAGATATTTTTTCTTAGTTTCGTTGACTGTAGAAAAATACACGTGAAGTATCCTTATACCCCCCCTCCCCCAACGTGATCAGTCGGGATTTTTTCCTGACCGTATCGAACCTCGCGTGATTTGTGGACAAGCCCTAAAATGGAAGACGTTCCTTCCGAGAGTGGCACTAGTCACGGCTGACCTACTGCGATATTCCCTGTGTGGCAACAGACAAGCCGCTTATATAGTACATAGTGAGTAAATAGCAAGGTACGGAGTAGCCCTAGGCCGGACAAGCGGGCTTCGGTAATGAAATATTCATTTTCGGATGCCCGCCTGTAATGTAATACAGTACAAGTGAGGCCCTTGTTTATAGATACAGATGGAGGCATCGACAAGAATAGAAATGTTTTGTGATGGCGACATTGAATTTTCATTTCAATCAAAAAAATTTAGGAAGAGCGTTATTATCTTGTCATCATCATCATCATATCAGCAGAAAGACGTCCACTGCTGGACATAGGCCTCCCCCAAAGAGTGCCAAAACCTCCTGTGCCACCCTCATCCAGCAAATATCTTGTGTTATGAGGTATCTTGTGTTTAACAGAAATCATCTTGAATTATGATGATTCTCTCGGACCAAGAGAAAAAATCTTGGCTCAAGATAATATCGCTTTATTCGAGATAATTGACATGTAGGTAATATAAATAGGTAGGCATGGATAAATGAAAAAAAAATCATACCTAATAATTTAACATATGTTAATTCATTTCCTGGTTCAAGAACATTTGGCTAAGGCAGCCAAAATTAAGGTTTTTATTTGAACCGATATCTGCTTTTGTGTTACATTTTGTATGGCATCAAATTTTGTGTTATGGATAACACATAAGTATCACAAAAGTACCAAACACCAAACAAAACGCAACCCAAGCGCAGACTTTAGTTAAAAAAGAGAACATAAATGTTGACGGCCTTGGGTAATCCCATTTACCAAGAATAACGTTTTTTTTCTG
Organism: Epinotia brunnichana; assembly: GCA_963854355.1. Classification (NCBI taxonomy): domain Eukaryota; kingdom Metazoa; phylum Arthropoda; class Insecta; order Lepidoptera; family Tortricidae; genus Epinotia; species Epinotia brunnichana. The sequence goes on from OY977954.1 coordinate 18,021,284, forward strand.
TGTAGCTTGTCCGATTTGAAAACAAAAATACACACGACCGATTTATAGAGAACTATGGGAGAATAATTTAACATAATATACAGCGATTTTATCGAAAGAAAAATCACTCAGCAAATATAAATTTGATAGCAAACCGATACGTCTAGTTAGATACACCTCAAGTACCAACTTATTAAGCTTAGTTCTCTGATGACTTTTCCCCCACAAGTAAGCACAATCAGTCCCCTCGTCTCGCTACAAGTGGCGGGGGGACGTAATCTGCCGAGTGCGTCATTGTCATCTCGCAGACGCCATGTTTAATGATTTTGTATATATACGGAAATAGCTGAGCGGGGAGTTAGGTCTAGGGTGAATCTATGCCTGGAGAATCTGTGGTGGTATTCCCTGTAAAACAGACTAGGTACTTGAGACAAACCTGATTTGTAAGGCCTTGTTTTAGCCATTCTCATTTTGGCGCACACTTCTCCATCATTCTGATTAACTTCTATTAATTTGACATTAAGGGATAAGATAAACCGCCATTGTGTTCTATGAAACATAAATCATCTGGAATTAAGATGATTCTCTCGAACCAAGAGAAAGAAAATCTTGGTTCAAGATAATTTCGCTCTATTTGAGATAATTCACCATCTTGATAATTATTAAGATTATTTACTTCGCCTGAAGTACGCTTTTTACAAGCTTTATATTAACTTGCACTGTTCGTATGTAAATATGTAAGTATGTAAGTTGTCCGTCAAAATTTGCAACAAGCTTTATATTAACAGTCTACCAGAAACTATCAGCCGTGAAAGAATAAAAAACGACTTTAAAAGAAAATTAAAACGACATTATTTAAGTATCATAACACATAAGTAACTGTATGCATGGTTTAGGTTAGGTTAAACATGTGTCTAACCTAAACCTATTTATAAATTAGTACCTAATTAATTAATTATTAACTCTGTATTATTATGTTTATAATCACACAGACAAACTGTTCCGACAGTTTTGTGAGACCCAGTTAATGTACCCATGTTTATATACTCTGTTTATTAAATAAATGTAATAATAATAACTTGCACTGTTCGTATGTAAATATCGTCCGGGTGACAAGTAAAACTCACTAAGTAACAAATACCTACTTAAATCAACGGTCTTATCTCGATATCGACTACGTACCGAGATAGGTTTTGAAGAGCAGTGACAGTTTTGGTAGGAACTTTTGCTTGTCACCCGACGAATTATGTAAGTATGTAATTTGTCCGTCAAAATTTGCAATCCATTTTTCAGTCAGTTTCCGTTATCCAATAGAGCTGAAATTTTGCAAGCATATGTATATCGCATGACAATGCAATATTATGATGACTTGGAGCTGATCTGATGATGGAGGCAGAAGGTGGCCAGGGGTAGCAACTCATAAACTTCACAAGATAAACCCGCCGTGTTTGGGCTCAATGGAACCCTCTAAATAAGTAGTTGATTACGATGACTGTGCAAAAAAATAGAGTCTGCAATAAATGCTTGTACTTAAGAACAATTTTTTTTTATAATTTCTTATTTTATTCTGTTAAGTTTCGGGTTTAAGAACTTTATTTCTCAAAAGCAGATATTACAACTACACTTAGGTGAGAAATTAATTACAACAAAATGCGTGCATTGTTATGGTTACAAAAATGTAGTATTTTTTTTAATATATATAACTTAAGTAAGGAAAGATAAAGGTAGTAGGTACATTTTAATTTACATCGCTTAGAATGCGGCTAAGATAACTTCAGTGACGTTACTGTACTTTCCGTATCTATATATCTTGACCAATTGCTTCCATAGCCTTATCACGTTTGGTTTAGATAATGTTGTCTTTTCTGTTTAGTTTTTTTGATGTGTTTCTTTAGATTTTGTTTCCTATTTTATCGGATGTTTTGTGTGAGTAATTGGTTGTATCGATTACAGCGGGCTGAAAAATCAGCGCCGCAGCTACCATACTGTAGTACCTAGGTAACCTCTAGCCGCCCGAAGTCCTTTTAATAGGCATCCTTCTCTTAAATTGAATTTATAATCATTTTGTATTGGAAAAGAGTTGCAATTGTTTTGTATCAATCGATCTACTTTAGAACTAAACAAAATCTATTATACTTCCTATTACTGGTTATTCAAATTACTTTAAAACATTTTTTTTTGTATGGTGGGCGGCTAGTGCCTATACATATATGCTGAGCTTGATTATTTATTGCTGGCACGTCTAACCTTTGTTTTATCGTTTTGCATTGTGGGTCTATGCAAATAAATCATTTCTATTTATAAAATATATTACTAGGATTTATAAAGTACCTCCACACATTGGTGACAGTGGTTCCATCCGCTTCACTCCAGAGCTGTTGCCGTCCTGCTCACCCGGCTTGTCGTAGATACTCTTCTCACCTGCAGACAATCATTAATATCATTATCATCATCATTATTATTAGAGGATACTATAAGTGCAAGTGGGTGAATCAATATTTTTCTGTCGTTAGCGGCCATGCTTCCATCTCCTGGGTCACTTATTAAAACTGTGATTTTACGGGCGTAAATCTACCAAATGCAGTTTTTGTTGACATTTTTAATTAAGGTCGTTCGATTTCCATACAAAGCGTTATTTGACATTCGCAGGCTAACGGCGTGATATTTTAAGAAACTAATGTATCAGACTTTTATCAATTGGCTTCCCATTTGCGCCAAATTCCCCCTTTCCTAGAATAAACTTGTATAAACTATATTAATTTGAGAAAACTAGTTTTCCCAAAATATCACGTGACAAACCAATTTCTCAAATTAATCTAGTTTATACAAGTTTATTCTAGGAAAGGGGGAATTTGGCGCAAATGGGAAGCCAATTTATGAATGCTTGTTACATAAGTTTCTTAAAATATCACGCCGTAAGCCTGCGAATGTCAAATATCGTTTTGTATGGCAAGCGAACCACCTTAATGGGCCGTCCTCTAAGCAGTACCTACCACCTAAGAAAAAATGTTACAACAAGTAGAAGGTAAGTAATATGTCCGTTTTCTTTATCACTGGGTTGTTTTCATTCCCGCACAAGATATGTTTATTTTATGTTCGGCCTAAAGGTTGACTGGTAGAAAATGCCTTATGACATTAAGTCGCCCTTTGTATTTGTCACTTGTGCAATAAACTTTACATGAATATATAAACTTTTATGTTGTCTCCCGGCTAACGGGACATAAATAATAACAACAAGTAATAGTTGATTGACGCAAGTTTAGATTCAAAGCCGAGAAATTGAAGTAATTAGCGCATGTGATCGGCTTAAGTGGCATGACCTGGTCTCATAAGTCAAGTATACATTGCAGCCTGTATGTTTAATATTACCTCAAATTTTTACCAAACGTAGCTTTCAGTACTATGAACTGATATTGTAAGAAAATTGTAAGTTAGTCTCAACTACCAAAGCGTAATTAATTTATGGAAATTTATCGAGCAGCAATGAATGCTAACACTCATTTGACGTGGAAAATGCGGGTTACTTGAGACAGTTGTGACTTCACATCATTAAGACAATGTAGCGATACATTGCGTGCTGAATTATTTTATAAGGAAAAAAAAAATTGTAGTTAAGAAAAAAAATCTTGCAATATCGGTTCATAACCCTAACACCTACCTCTGGTTACAATGTGAGGTACCTAATATTAAAAATACACGCTGTAGATCCCTGAGTCAAAATAGTTAATGCTGTGCGGGTTGGAGACATTGATGGCTCAGATAATGATGTTCGTGGATGTTTTTTTTTTCTGTCACACGTTGCCCTGGTTGCGTTACGTCCTCTTTTTAACCCCCGACGGAAAAAGAGGGGTGTTATAGGTTTGACATGTCTGTGTGTCTGTCTGTCTCTGTGTGTGTGTGTCTGTCTGTGGCATCGTAGCGCCTAAACGAATGGACTGATTTGAATGCGGTGTTTTTTATCCGAAAGCTGACGTGATCGAGATGGTTCTTAGCTACGTTTCAACAAAATCGGTTCAGCCGTTTTTGAGATATTAAACTTTGAAATGAAAATGTCGGACTTTTTCACAATTTCCAAGTTGTAGTTATCTTCTTACCAAAGGTTTTCTTGCCATCTTCAAGTTAGAAAACCACATTGTAACAATTTTTCTAAGAAACCCTTTCATTTCCTTTACTGGCTAACGGGACAGAATAACAACAAGATTTTTTTCTTGACTTTGTAACAAAATATATATAGAACTCTGTAGAAAGTAACATTCTATAACATCGCTGAAATATACCGATGAAATAAATCGTTTTCGTCCGGCAAACCCTATGCCCAATCAGGTATTATACCCGTCTCAATTTCCAGACCCTGTTAAATATTAGATTACCAAAAATAATTACACGTGGAAGCCCACTATTAAATGATCGTTTTGATAATCAAATTTCGGCCTAATCCCGTATCGACTTTCACTTAACATGGCCCCTCTAACAACCCAGAACATTCTCTCCGGGGCACTTTCCAAAACACGATTCCCTATTCCATTAGACCCTCCCGAAGTTATCTCGCGTTATTTACATCGCCTGACCGTATCGTCTTATGTAGTCGGCCCCTATGTGTATCACCCCCGGTGTTGTATATAAGCGACCGATCCTCGACCTTAGATAGACTACATAAGGTTGGCTTCGGTGTGTTTGTGGTGGGGTGGCGACGGGTTGGGTGTAGCGGTGTCGTCGCCATGGCAACGCGGCGCCCGGACAGCGGATCGCGACGCCCGCAGTGTCGACCGCCGCGCCCGCACCCCGCCGCGCAAGTGACACGCGCTGCAAAAAAGCACAACCACCCTGTATGTGGAGTGACCACGCTAGAGAGGTTTGTGGGATTCCAAGACGTAGGAACTGAAGGAGTGAATTGATTCGACCCCGGGCTTCCTTAAGAAAGATAAACAAAAAAAAACATACAGTTGAGAACCTCCTCCTTTTTTTTAAGTCGGTTAAAGAAGAATCATGAATTCCAAAAAAAAACGTAGAAAAACTCAAGCTTAAAAAACGTGTAATCTTCGTTAATTTAGGCGTTTTGATAATTAGTCACATTAAGTAGTTCGTTTTCAAGTAGGTACCTAACCAAAGATATGACAAGTATGTATGTAAATACTTTATTGTACACGAGACATGGGTAAACATGCAGACAAAATAAGTTAAGTTGGTACAAAGGCGAACTTATCCCTATGATCTCTCCAGTTAACCTTGTAAGTATGAATAAGGCAGAAAGTATAATGAGACTTGGATGTGTTGTGCCGCCGAAAAATGTATCAGGTTGAACTGTTTGACCAATTGGACATTACTTCACTCTTATAATTTAGATGTGTTAACTGACGTGGCATTTTGGCATATGGCTTTTTTTGACCGACTTCAAAAAAAGACGAGGTTCTCAATAAGACTGTATTTTTTTTGTGTGTTTGTTACGCGATAACTCCGTAATTTATGAACCGATTTGAATAAATATTTATTTGTGTGAAAGCATATACTTGCAGATTGGTCCCGTTGTCACCAAAATCCAGTTCTGATGATGGGATCCTGGAGAAATCGAGGGAACTCTTCAAATTTAATAGGCAAAGTTTAACAAAATCGGTTTGTATGTGGATTCTGTACGCAGAGGCAGTGCAGTTTTCCTAATCTTATGATCATTTCCACACTGCTGTGATTTTTGAGATGTGACGGTTTTTAACCGACTTCAAAAAAGGGGGAGGTTCTCAATTCGTCTGTATGTGTTTTTTTTTTTTTTTGTGTGTGTATGTTACGCGATAACTCCGTAATTTATGAACCAATTTTAAAAATTCTTTCTTTGTTGGAAAGCATATTCTTCCAGATTGGTCCCGTTGTCACCAAAATATAGTTCTGATGATGGGATCCTGGATAAATAGAGGGAACTCTTCAAATTTTATAGGCAAACTTGAAGCTATTTGGCTACTGATTTGAAGTTGGTTAAAACTTTGTTTTGAAAGTCAATTATTTTAACACGACTGGCCTTGAGAAAAGTAGCATGGGGAAAATTCAGGGTGGAATACTCTCAGACTTTGCGCTCCAGAGAGATAGGTTGACGCGGTTTCAGCCGAACCAGGAGGCATGATCGTTACCATTAGCGTATAGGGCTCCCACGTAGGCGCACTGCTGCCGCTACCGTTGGACCCGCTGGCCACGTGCCAAGCCCTAAGAATTCCATCTCGTTCACACATCGATTACTGATATCAGCGACCATGTTACTCGGGCTGTGGGGCAATGCGCGAGCGCTTATAAAAAAGGTGTTCATGGAGACTATCCCAGTATCTCGGCGAGGGTAGTCACCCTACCGCCCGCCCCTTGTTCGGATCGATGCGGCGGGAGGAGCTCGCACCTTTTGTTTAGGACCCCTGCCCCCCTTCATTACTCGTGCCCTGGCTTGTTTGCAAACGGTTTAGGCGCCTAAATGTAGGAAATGTCACGTTTTCACTTTTTATTATTTACCCCCGAGGAGTGAAGCTTTTGAGGGCACACAGATGCACCCAAAGCATTGTTTTGAAACGGTTTTGGATACGTCTCATGTCTATAATATTCAGTGCCAAAGGTTTGTTAGCACTACGCTTGTGAAACCCGGTCTAATCCCGACAAAGTCTAGTTTTCCTTCTGGGTTGGAAGGTGAGATGGCGCTTTCGTTGAACTAGTGTCTACGCCAAATTTTGGGATTAGATGCCGAAGCCGACCCCGAACTCCTTTAGAATACAACCGGTAAACGCTATAGGAGTATGATAACGCTCGTAGTCGATGACCTGGGAAAAACCGTATGTAGAGGAAGGCGCCTACGAGCAAAGCGCCCACCTGGCCGGTACCTGGCACTGAACTGTGATAAGATGCGACATTTTTGACGGAGAGCTGTTAGGTGTTACCTACAGTCGAGTTCATAAATACAAATATATAGCCAAAGTCCCAAAATTTCTGAGCAACCTTATGCTTTGAAAAATATAGTCGTACTCACATATTTAGATCACGGTCACATATGTAGATATTTTCGAGCTCGACTGTATATGCCAATATTAAATCAGTCTAGGCAGGAAAATAAACTTGTTAAGTACTTAAGTGGAATGTAGCTATAAAAAACTGAATCTACCAAATACAATGACGCAGAAATAATATGTTTGAAATGCATACACTTCAGCCAACGGTGTTGCTGCGTTATTTTGTGGGGTTCAACTATCATTAATTGAGCTAATTATTATTGGAGTAGACTTCAACTGTCCTTTCACACATGCTAGAAATCTTTGTTTGGGAAATAGTAACACTTTCATCATTTTTGAACAAGTTAGGTTGGGTATATTTGACTAGCATCCCGAAAACTTTTTCAGCTGTCCCGGAGTTTGTAAAAAGTTGTTTGTAAAAGTCTTGTACCTATGTTAAATTTGACTAACTTCCCGGAGTCCAACCGAGTTGAAAATTTGTATATATATTGAAGTCGGATGATTATGCAATATTGCGTTACCATTGAGCTGGTCTGATGATGGATAAGGAAGGCGGCCATAACAATTCTTAAACGACTTTTCTGGCTCATTGGAACCCATTGGAAGTAGATAATGGCATGTACAGTCGGGGTACGAAAACCTTCGTCAGTTATTAAATTAATTCCTTTGTAAAGTCATAGACTCTTACTAACTTTTGAAAGCAAAGTACTAAGTAGACAAGTGCATATAAAATTATACTTAATTGATATGATAACAAGGATCAAAATAGTTTACACCCACTGACCTACATCTAGTTTCGGATCAACATCAAACCTAGTCAAATAAACCACTTGGTAAGAGTTCCAATCAAATATATTATATTTAATTGTCAGTGTTTGTTAGTGTCAATATTTTCTCTTGTAATTTTTGCGATCAATAATAACATTAATAACTCTGCGTCGTATTTAATTTGATAATGCCGAGGAATTTAAATATCCAAGAAAGAGATCATGAAGCTGGCTATAACATTAGCGAAATATCTTTAAATCTGAATATTACGAGAGTCACTATTTGACGTCTACTCTGGAGTAGGCAGGGCGCAAACGTTCGGAATCCGCGTACGACTTACAGCTCACGCACGCTTATTTTTACAGAACAATAATTTTCGCTCTAGAGGGCTGTAAGTCGAAAACCGAATCCGGAAACTGAACGTTTGCGCCCAGCCTTACTCTGAGATTAGCCTGTTATTGCAAATGCAATCGTCAACATATTTCTGTTTCTTTTGAAATGAAACGTTGGCAGGACTGATACTGCCTTGGTGCAAGCAAATGTCGACTCTAAGGTGACGAACCTTTTCTTACCCCGACTGTAAATACCAAAAAAAATTTTTGAGAGAAACTTATTGTATATGTGTATCAGTGGCGAAGCGCCCATACAAGCCGATTCCCGCCGGCTTACCTAAAATTTATTTTTAGGTAAGCCTATAGGTATGTACTCCAAACTCTTTCATAACTTTTTTCTTTTCGAGTTGCCCATCGAAAATTTTTACGCGCCGCCATTGATGTGTATATGAACATATGTATGTACTTTGTACACTGAACTTCTGTAGACGGTAGTAAAATTTGTTTTTTGCGTTTTATAAATGACTCTAAATTTAACAATAAAACTATAATTCTCAATAAAAAAAACATATAGACACTTTACTCTTTTATTATCTAGGTATAAGACAAACGGGTGCTGGATCCCGATTTTGCACTTTTTATTAGATATACCAAGACATCGTTCGTTAACACTCTTAACTACTAAAGTCCTTTTAAAAGAACAAGGGGCGGAAGTCACCTGCCATTACGAAGTTGCCAACAAATTGCTTGTTTTAATTCACTTTCCCTTTGCGCTCGTTTTCCGTCCGCTCTCCATTTTCCGGGAAACCTTATTAGGCTGCCGCGGTATAAATATTCCCCGCCATCATGAATTGGCCCTCCAACTTGTTTAAGCGGTTGAACGCGTGTACTATAATTAGTACGTAGTGAGCTCGCGGGGTTTTGGTTTGGTTTTTAATTGAAATGCGAGTTTTTATTTAGCCCAATAGATGCGTTAGGTTGAGGGTTTGTTTACAATGGGGCGGCTGACGAATTTGACTCGAAAGTCAACATCTTCATCTATAATATCTGTAGCTTTGTAAGTTTGTATGTAGGGCGTAACCTACCAAACAAAATTAAAAAAAAAACACTAGAGTATAGAATGGACTTATCGTACAAAGGCAATAATATGTTATTCTGTGGGTTTGCCTAGGTTCTTTGTAATACGCGGGCAGATCACAAAAGGAATCAGTGCCTCCAGGAAATAAGGACACCATTGAAAACCAAATACATTACTTGGGTTGGGAGACAATAACGAAATAATATCGTGTATTAAGTATATATATATTTTTACTTTTTACCACTATACCTATAGCTTTAGGCTTTCAATCAAATAGTTTTGAGCTAAAATACAGGTACCTGCTCTAAGTACCTACATGTCTTTTTCCGTTATGTCCTTAGCAAGTGAGTGATATATGGTATACGTATAAGGCAATTTGTAGGTATTATTAAATAGGTACCCGTCGCTAATTGCACTCATAATAATCATAGAAAATGCAAAATTCTCAAATGTTGAACCTTTAATAACATTAAAATGTCTTTACATTAATATAAAAATAAATTACATTTTAGATGTTTATTTTACATGAGTAGCTGCTGATAATTGAATAGTTATGCCGTAATGAGCATTTTGAAACAGGCATATGATTTAAAACGAAAAACTTACCAAATGAGTTAAGTTTTCTTTGAAAAAAAAACTTTTTGGGATTGTGAGTACTTTTTGACTTGAGACCGCTTGAGAAGGTACCTAAGACGAATTATAAGTATTATAACGTTAGACAGGGTCGGCCTTTGGAAGTAGTAGGACGTAAGAAGAGGACTTATGATAATCGAAAAAACTAGGTTAGGAGACCGCTAGAGTTATAATTGTTTGACTAAATGTTATGTTATGAGTCAACTGATACTATCAACGCTGATTCCAATTGGGCAAAAAAGGGATTAACATGAGTTGCCTTTGTCCCAGGTGGCACTGAAATTATCTACGTAATCTAACTAATACTAATAAAAATAAAAAAATTATAAAATAAAATTCGTTTTTTTAAAAGAAACAAAATACAACATACGTTAACCCATGGTCCCACACTAGGCTAAGCCTGCGTCGTGGTGACCGTTTGAAAAACATTAACAGTAAAAGTTTGTTCGGGTAGGTAATCTCTAGTGTGCGGAGTATCGGTGGCAAATTTCACACCGAGAGTATAGGAGTCGTTTTTATGATAAACTTTTTAAGATTGAATGAATAAATTATTCATTTACCTAACGTACTTAGTATGACATTAATTAGGTACTCGTAAATTTCAAGCACTTAAAACTATTTATTTTCATAAAACGATTACAGGAACACCCAAATGTTATGTCGTAAATGTTTTGGGTTGTTTTTATAGACTAGTCCTAAAAAGACAAGTTTTTATAGACATGCTACCATGACATCGGTAGATGTAGAGCGATCATTTTCCACTCATAAATATATATTCAATAAATTAAAAAACCGATTTACTCCGAAAAACCAGGAACAAGTGGCCATAGTCCATTCATTTTATAACATGGATACGCAGTTAACTGAAGACAGTGAGGAGGACCTTGAACACTTACTTCCAGTCACCAATTGTTATGTAGTTCAATGGACTAGAAAATAATATGCAGGTATGGCAGGTATTACTTCTTAGTCTAATAATTTTATTTGAATAAAAAATGTGACTAATATTTTGATAAAAAAAAACATATTACCATTTCAAAAACCTTGGTATAGGTAATGCTCGCAAGATGATTTATAGGAAGTATTATGCAAAATTAATCATTTAATAGTTATTCGTTTAATCATAAAAATACTTAGGCGACTCCATTTCCCTCTGTGTGAAATTTGCCACCGATACTCCGCACACTAGAATCTCTATTTATTATTATAAAACAAATGGCAATGTGTGCATGTATATGTGTGTGTGTGAGTGTATGCGCGCTACCAACTTATAAATAAATAAATGCTAAGCTAAACAACATTTTTGATGACTTGTTCAGGTTCAAGATAATTAAGGCTGTTTAACCAGACAAATAATTTACGCTTGGCTTCTGGCAGGGATGCATTCTTATACTATAATTAAACACTAGTATTATTTAACTGGACTTTGGGTGAATTGATGACCTGTACCTGGCAAAGGTCCCGGGAGTCCGCTGGATGCGGGTGGCGCAAGACCGGTCATCAGCAGTGGACGTCCTGGGTTCTAATCCTGCAGGTAAGGGGCATTTATTTGTGTGATGAGCACGAATATTTGTTCCAGAGTCATGGATGTTTCTATGTATTTATTTATCTATACAGGGTGTGGCCTGGAGGAAAAAATGAAACGGTAGATTATTAAGCTTGTGAACAATTATTTCCACATGGTTAAACTTGAAAAAAAAAAGACTTTATTTTTTATTTTTTTTCTTTAAAATAAGTATAGTTGTATGTTTTTACTCTTCTGGAGTGCTATCAGTAACTTTTTATTTTAAAGACACTAAAAAAAATGAAATAAAAATCAAAAAATCACAAAAATATCTTTTGAAAACAAAAATGCAAAAACTATTATGACTCGTTACATGATGTTACCTCAAAATCCGCATTGACTGCTGTGCTATGATGTCGTGGTGCCAAGATACATTACTTGGAGGTCATAACTTTAGATCAAATATCTCGGAATCCAAAAAAAAAAAAATGAGTGGGACAAGGGGTTACTACAAATGCTGTAAGGAAGCGTCCCTTTGAATATTTGCTATTTATCTTCGTCTAGTACCCATAGTACAAGCTTTGCTTAGTTTGGGACTAGGTCGACTTGTGTAAGATTGTCCGCAAAATTATTTATAGACACGAAAAAAAATAATAACAAAAAATATAACATTACAGGAGATATCCTAAGTCATCACAATTTTTAGGGTTCCGTACTCAAAGAGTAAAACGGGACTAAGACTCCGTTGTCCGTCTGTCTGTCACCAGGCTGTATCTCACTGATACCGTGATAGTTACAGTTGAAATATTCACAGATGATGTATTTCTGTTGCCACTATAACAACAAATACTAAAAACAAAATAAAATATATATTTTTATAGATAATTGTACGGAACGGAACCCTTCGTGCGCGAGTCCGACTCGCACATGGCCGGTTTTTTTTAAATCTTGGGATCATCAGAGACATACAAAATAAAAACAATAATACTAAATAAGCAACTCGCACAACTTCAAGCACTCTCTTTCAACGACCGTCCAGCCATCTGCAAATAGATCGCAGGAGAGTTGCATCGCGTCTAGCTTTTAGCTTTTTTATTTATTATTTATTTATATTGCATTGTATAATTCTCCTTTCCTGTAGGTACCCAGGACTAAGAAGCGTTCTTCTCGGTTTTACCATATATTAGGAGCACCGGGTCCAATTTGGCACCTAATCCCTGACTAAGATTTGGCGTAGGTCTTTCGAGTATCTAATGCCTAAGCCATTAAACATATCTGTGTATTCGTAATCAACTCATAATAGTAGTTTTTCTACTCCTGAACCGTTATCTGTCATGTATATAGGCTGTAGCTCAAATACAATGACACCACTAATAAGTCGTCGAAAAACTCTATGCTCTATGGCCCAAAAACGCATTGTTTAACGTACTTTTTTGGTTCATACATTTTTCATAAAAGCACTGTTTAACTTTTTTTTTAATCGGCCGCTATATTGCTGTGCCAACTTCATAAACAAATATTTTGAAATAAAAGTATTTATTTACGATTGAACATTTGTATATTATAAATTATTTACTACAATAATAATAAATCATCATCTATTGTGTGTTTAATTACATGTTTTATAAATTCTTGGTATTATTTATGAAAATAAACAGTTCGAATTCGGTCCGGGTCCGGATTCTGTTTGGTTCCGATGGCAAGTGCAAACAAATTAAAAACAAAACAAACCATAAGCAAGAGGTGTCACATTTCCAATTTCCCACCAAAATACAGTGCAAAATGAAAGGACGAAAGATGATAAACTATTAGTCCTAAACTATTAAGATTTTATTCGTGTTTGTGAAGACAAAAGTGTACGTTCCTTTTAAAATGGTCGAAGAAATTAATAACTCCACCTACTGAAGTAATTGCGCGAGTAGGTAGCAAAAGTACGAATAGAAAACTTGCCGCCTGAAAAGTTTAACTATTCTGTAGTGTGCTATTTATTTTAAATTTGTCGTAGAAAAAGTATTGTATGCAACTGTGTATAACTGGTCTAAAAACACTAGTGGCGTCTTTAATTGCGATGCTCGCCAAGGCTCGCATCGCAACCCACGCCACTCGCGTTTTAAGACCCTTCTTATAGAACAGTTGCATAAAATACTATTATGCAATCGTTATATAATGGATGCTTTTTAAGTCGAGTACCACGTTTTACCGCAGAGTTACCACAAGGTACGAGACTTAAAAAGCTAATTATATAACTATTTATTTTATTTATTTTTCTACGAGTCAACGGAAATAATAATTTATTAAACAAACTTGGTATCTATTGAAAATCGCCCTGCTGAAATGAAGCGCAGCAGCTTAGTAATTTTGCGCATTGATGTCTTCACAGTTCTTATACAGCTCCTGGATTCATAAGATGACTGCTGGCGGTTATCTTATGAAACTATACGAGCTCCGTGACGAGCTCGTGGAGCTCCAGGATTAAAAAAGTATGTGATCTTAGTTTCGTGTACGAAATCTTAATTCAAAGATTAAAGTCGACGAGTAGAAAAAAGTCACGATAAACAGCCATCACATTACTCATTTATTAACACCCTGCCGTCGGCACTGCAATATCGAAATAATTTTTAAGCAATCAAAATACGTAATGAGGTTTGTACAATAGTGTAAATATTTAAAGTGAACTACTGGTATATATCAAGTAATTTACACTTAAAAATATCACTTTACACCGACCAATATTATTTGTTCCATCATTCATTTCCATCTCAACGCAACAATTGAATGCTATCGTAGAACTTTTTGAACACGAAAGATGTTTCAAGTTCGCGTATTTTGAAAAATATATTCTGTAGGTACTGTTGCCAACACAGTTAACTGATCATCCGTGCGCTTTATATGTGCATTGTAATAAGTATACCTAGATATTTTCCTAGCAGGAACAACATTTGTTCAGTGCTTGCCACAATAAAAATATCGACAATCCTGTTATCGATAAGTTCATACTACTTCAACGACAAGACGTACATACAACAACAGAGTTATATCGGCTACCTACCTAGACGCCGCGTGCACCGATCTTGTACAAATTGAATTTGTTTTGGGACCAAAAATGGGTTTGGGAAAAATTACATGTTGTCACATTCTGCGTCGATTTTGACAGACAATTTCGGTGTGTGTGTGTGTGTGTGTGTGTGTGTGTGTGTGTGTGTGTTATCGAGTGACTTATGGGATAATTAATTCAGTGACACGAAGAAAGAAAGTTACGAAAGTATTCCAAATTGTTTTCTGAAATATGTAAAATATAAATAAATTGATAGTTTCGTTACTATTATCTATTTTCTATCACACCCTATTACCTTAAATATATTTGTCTTATTACCTCTATGACGTTTAAGTGGTACTTATCGATGACGGGACTGTCGATGTTTTTGTTTTGTCAATCACTTACAATAAGTCGTTCGTGCTAGAAAAATATCTAGGTATAGTAATAAGGTTCAATATCAATACAGGATGGTCAGTTAACTGTGTTAGCCTTTGTACAACCATTTTTTTTAAACCCTGTACCACTGTGTGTTTTTAAACCCTGTACCACTGTGTGTTCTTAAACCCTGTACCACTGTGTGTTTTTGTTCGGACCCACGTCCTCCAGGTTAAACTACTTAAAATAAAAGTCGCGCACCTAACCGCTCAGCCACTGAAGTTGGCTTCTCTTCTACTTTTTTAGAAAAATATATTTACTATGGTTTTGGTCACACGCTAATTCTGGTTTCAGTTCAGTCCATCATTCTGGTCAGACTGACGAGAGAATAGCCATGATGGCCTCATGTTAAAATTGATAACGTAGTGTTGCTAAATGGATAGTAAACCATCAAATCATTGTAATTAAGTATAAATTATACAATATTATTGCAATCATAAATAAGTTTCTGTCAAAAAATTTTTTTTGGTACAAGCTTTTATTGCCGACTGTACTTTTCAGTATACCTATTTACCATCATCAACTACTCTGCATTGAGACGATTCTAAAGAGCCCAAACTCAACGGGGTTACGTCGGTTAAATACTGAATTCCAATGGCCACCTTCTGTCTCCATCATCAGATCAGCTCGATGGTACCATAAAATTGAATTGTCATCCGAAATATAGGTACTTACCCAAAATTTCAGGTCAATCGGATAACGGCAAGTGACTGAAAAATGGATTGCAAATTTTGACGGACAACTTACATACCTATTCACATACATATTTAGGGCTTGTGCACAAATCACGCGAGGTTTTTTCGGCTACTTTTTGACCCCCCCCCTTGGTGATATTTGGTGAGGATCTTGGCTCCCCCCCCCCCACATAACCTCACGTCTATATTTTTTCATTCGATCTAATTGTAAGATAAATAGTATTTTACATAGTAAATCTTGTTTATTTTTCTATCTTAGTAAAATAGACTCGATATTTTGAAGTGCTAAGTAAAGATTTATGTTTAACGAAGCCGAGAAAAAGTATCTACTCGTGTGGTTGATATTTTTTCTTAATATCGTTCTCTGTAGAAAAATACACGTGAGGTGCCCCCCCCTCCCCCAACGCTTACGCTTTTATTGTTATTTTTGTCCTTACGCTTTTATAGAAACAAAATTGTACGACAACTATGTACCTAAACGCAGTATTTCGCGAGCGAAATCGCAATTTAATTGATTTTCCATACAACGATTACTTAGTACAAAATAACAGATGTGACGTCATCCCCGTGTGTCAATTAGTATGAAGCGTTTATGGCTGCCACCACGCCAGCGAGGCCAATCTTTGTCTCAAATTTTTGGGTATTTATGTTCTTTAATTGTAGCTGCTCCCATACAAACATTTGTTCCTATCCAAAAACTAGATCGAATTGTATCGTAAAAAAATCTTAGTCATCATCCCTATGATCTAATATCCACAACTAAATATAGGCCCTATATATACTTAGTGCTAACACGGCTTACCACGGGACGGATCGATTTGTGTAGGATTGTTACCTCATATGTTAAACCGACTTCAAAAAAGGAGGAGGTAATATGTTCCTCTGTATCCACATATTTCTATGTCAAGTGTGGACTGATTTTCAAGTCTTTTTTTATTTGAAAGAGTATTTATTTATTTTGGACTCTTGTATAACAACAATCTTTGAAAAAATTGTGTACGAGTAGGTATTTATAAATATTACATTACACTAAATAAGTTTCCGTGAAAATATTCAAGCTGCGTACTTTTTTTCGGGTTTATCTTGTGTAATTGAGGAGATGATATGGCCACTTTCCGTATCCATCATCAGACCAGCTTTATGGTACCATAATATTGCATTGTCATCCGACATCCGAAAACAAATTCAACTCGATGGGACTACGGAAAGTTGGTGAAATTTGACTTGGAAGGTTTGACCCGCGCATACGAACTAACAAGTCAAGTAAAATAAAAGCTTGCAAAACTCTCTCTGTTCACTGCCGCGAAGACAATAAGTACTTATGTGTCATTTGTATTGATGTCTACTCCCTTGTCTCTGTGTGTCTTTTGGGTAGTGAATAAATAAATTTCTTCTTTCTTTGTTTCTTTTCTTTCCAAAAAGTTCGTTCAGAAGTGGGAGCCCAGTTACGAAACAATAAAATGTAATGTAGAATCCGAAGCGCCAGTCTAAAACAGACCTCCAGGAAACGCTCTCAGTAAGCAGCGAGTCCGTCGCAAAAACAAAATGAGCATCGCAGATCGATCGCAGTTGACGCTGCGGGTGTCAGGCCACGCCCACAATTCGCGCGAGAGGTGACGATTGGCCGAGCCGACGACACGCACACATGCACAACGGTAAAGGTGGTTTGAAAATATGGGGGACTTTCAGGATTCTAAATATACTTGGACCGGTAGACGGACTTATTTAGATAGATATATATTTATAGACACGTGCAGGTGAATAAGTGGAGAAAATTGATTTGGGGATTATAAAGCCTTGGGTACAATAAGAAAGTTAGATACTTAGGTTTATTTTTAGGGTTCCGTACTCTAAGAGTAAAACGGGACCCTAATACTAAGACTTCGCTGTCCGTCCGTCCGTCCGTCCGTCTGTCTGTCACCAGGCTGTATCTGAAGAACCGTGATAGCTAGAGAGTTGAAATTTTTACAGATTATGTATTTCTGTTGCCGCTATAGGTAACAAAAAATACTAAAAACAAAATAAAATATTTTTTTAAGAGGGGCTCCCATATAACAAACGTGATTTTTTTGCCGTTTTTATAGATAATAGTCCAACTCGCACTTGACCGGTTTTTTTTATTTAAATTCAACACTCGTATTGAGGATGGATATCCGGCGACTAGTGCTTTAAATATGGAATTTATTATGTTACCTATTCTTTTTTGCAATAAATATGATATTTTGCCATAAGAGTTGGAGTAGCATTAGTTGTAAATATGGCAGCACTAGTTGCTATATAAAATCTTTAGTTTATACACGTAATCAATTATTCTTTTGAAATGTATGTAGAGTAATGTGTTTTTTTATGAGTAATGTATTATTTTATAATGAAATAAATAATCTAATGTAATCTATAACAACACAGCACATATTTTGTTGGTAAGTTTAGTTGGGTTGAAATTTTATTGCCTGTTGCCAAACAACAGGGAATAAAATTTCAACCCAATTAATAAAAAACCCCAATTAATTCAAGCACTAATATTAATGCTGAGTCCATGGAGGACTTAAGTACGATGCTCGATGACCTCAGTAAAGCTTCCGAGCGAGTTGGTCTAAGAATGAACATGGATAAGACGAAAATCATGTCAAATGCCCATGTGCCCATTTAGACAAAGTTTGGCTATGTAAAAAGTGAAAAATAAAAAATTATGTATTACTGTCATTGTAACGTCTATATCAAAGACTATACAATATACATACTGAGAGGTCTATATGTCTGTCAATCATTTTGGTAAGTTTCGTGAGGATTGGTTCATAAATTTTGTAACTATGGTTAGTCGACAAGAACGACGTCGTGAAACTGTATGTAATTTCTACAGTTCACATCCCCTATGGCCGAAATCGAAGGTGGTGGAACATTTTGTAGAGATGGGTGAGAGTCGAAGCACAATTTATAATATTTTCTCGTCCTTTTCCTTGCGGAAAACCACTATTAGAAAGCACGGTTCTGGAAACCATAGCAGTTTGAGCAAGTTTTCTGAGCGAGCTAGACTACAGAAAATGACGGCCGGCCGAGTCGCTAAATCGTATATTTCTTGCATTCCATATTGAAAGCAATAAATGTATATTCTATTCTTCATACATTATAATACATTATTTCATTATACATCTCTAACATAATAAATACACCAAGAATTGAATACACCAAGACCGCCAGGCCACATTTTATTGACTTTGCTGCAACCCACAGTAATTTCAATTTCAATTATAGAGAGCTCGGAAGGAAATTTAAATGTGACGGTAAAACGGTTAAAAAATATCTTAAAGACATGGGCATCTTCAATCGTTCAAGAAAAGTTAAGCCCGCCGTCTCCGAAAATCATAAACTTAATCGGAAAATGCGGCTACGTCATTTGGTCAAAACATGTAAAAACTAGCGGTTTTTGCGTTATATGGGATTTATGGGTGACGAATCATAAGTCACTTAAAATGGAAATTCGTGGCAAGGTAACTTTTATTTTGAGAACACCAATAGTTCAACGGACGACAACGTGAAATATGTCGAGCATACGAAGTTTCCTAAAAAAGTTTTCTTAAGAAGGATAAAATTGCACCTAAAAAAATTTATTATATCTGTATTTTCGACAGCGATGGACAAAGTACCACAAAACTGCCGTAAATCATTTCGCATTGGAGTAAACTTTTTTTAGCATTGAACGTCGTGAAATACACTATTAAAAAACATTAATATTTATAAAAATAACAATGTGTTTTTTATTTAATACGACATCGAACTTTGTGCAAATTTCACTCCGCATACGTTAGTACCAACTCCCATTAGAATCGGACACTTTACGCTCGAAGTTGTAGACGATTATGTATACCTAGGACAGACTGTCCAGTTAGGTAGGTCCAACTTTGAGAAAGAGGTTAATCGTCGAATCCGACTCGGCTGGGCAGCGTTCGGGAAGCTACAGCACATCTTTTCGTCCCATATTCCGCAGTGTCTCAAGACGAGAGTCTTTGACCAGTGTGTGTTGCCAGTGATTACATATGGCACTGAAACGTGGTCGCTTACAATGGGCCTCATAAGACGGCTCAAAGTCACCCAAAGGGCAATGGAGAGGGCTATGTTGGGAGTTTCTCTGCGTGATCGCATCAGAAATGAGGTTATCCGCAGCAGAACCAAGGTAACCGATATAGCCCTCCGAATCGCTAAACTTAAGTGGCAGTGGGCGGGGCACATTGCACGTAGAACCGATGGCCGCTGGGGCGGAAAGGTTCTCGAGTGGCGACCACGTACCGGAAGGCGCGGCGTGGGTAGGCCCCCCACAAGGTGGACTGATGACCTGGTAAAGGTCGCGGGAGTCCGCTGATGGATGCGGGTGGCGCAGGACCGGTCATTTTGGCACTCTTTGGGGGAGGCCTATGTCCAGCAGTGGACGTCTTTCGGCTGATATGATGATGATGATGATGACTAATATTAATGAGCTGAGTAGTCGTTACCATTTTCAATTACGACATTTTATGATGTTACTATAGCCGAACATATGCAGTCCATAACAAAACTTTAGACTGCAAAATAGGGCGACAAATAGAAAGCATAAAATAATCATAAGAGGATGCGCACAATCACGTTAAACTTATTGTCAGGAAACTAATGCGCGGTTTCCGAACAAATTCAAGTGATTTATTTCAGAACAGGGTCCAGTCAGGAAACCGGCCAAGTGCTAGTCGGACTCGCGCATGAAGGGTTCCGTACCATTATCTATAAAAACAGCAAAAAAAAATACGTTTGTTGTATGAGAGCCTCCTGTAGCCTAGTTGGTAGTGACCCTGCCTACGAAGCCGAAGGTCCCGGGTTCGAATCCTGGTAAGGGCATTTATTTGTGTGATGAGCACAAATATTTGTTCCTGAGTCATGGATGTTTTCTATGTATAAGTACGAGTATTTAAGTATTTATTTATCTATATAAGTATGTTTATCGTCGTCTAGTACCAATAGTATAAGATTTGCTTAGTTTGGGACTAAGCCGATTGGTGTAATATTGTAAAAGAACAAAAATATATGAAAAATTATTTATTTGTTCTATTTTTTAGTATTTGTTGTTATAGCGGCAACAGAAATACATCATCTGTGAAAAGTTCAACAGTCTTACTCTCACGGTTGTTGAGATACAGCCTGGTGACAGACGGACAGACAGACAGACTGACAGACAGACAGACAGACAGACGGACAGCGGAGTCTTGGTAATCTAGGGTCCCGTTTTACTCTTTGAGTACGGAACCCTAAAAAAGACCTTACAAGCGATGTTAGTAATTACAAAATTGGTGTCCAAACGTTGTTGGCACAAAACCTACAACACAAAACACCAAACAGTTGACTTACAACGTTTTTCTTGAATGATATGAAGACCTTCAGTATTAAGAAGTCTGAGTAGGTACCTATCAATAACCAAAATAATTAGAATTGGGAAAAATTAAGTTCACGTAAATAAAAATAACTAATTACCATCCCGCATAACTTGCCAGTATGAACTATGGGTAACGGAGAATTTGGTAAAACAAAAACTGAGAAACAGCTGAAACAAACAAAAATAAACCTTATAACAAAGTTTCCAAGGTTTTTAAGGGTTTCGAAGCGTCGCAGATAACTTGGCAGTAAAAACTACGGTACATTACAAATAATTTAGTAGAAAAACAACTGAGAAAAACAGTTCAATCACAAAAATAAACCCTATACCAACGATATAAGGGCTTCGAAGTGTCGCAGTTAAGTTGGCAGTTGTATCTAATTGCATATGCGCATACGCAACTGCGCGCGATTCTCTCGCACCGATGCCTCTCCATATTCAAATTATCGGAGCTGTCGATCAGCGCTCCAGTGCATTATGGAGGTCGGTTTGTGCACAGTATACAGTATATTTATTTAAAATTTATGGCACAACACAAAAAAAGCAGTCTTCTAACCTATCCGCGATCCGAGTCGGTTTTGCCACTAAGCCCCTGTTCAAAGGGTGGGCATCAAATATTTTTTTGGCAAAACCGACTCGGATCGCGGATAGGTTAGAAGACGGAAGCGGGAGCAAAGCTCGCACTTTCGTCTTCGAGGTTATTTTTTTTAAAAAAGAGCGGAAAAACTAATAATATCAATTTAGGTATTTTGACCAGTTTCATTCATTTAGACACCTGAAATTATGGATAATGACATTAATGACAGATATACCAAACAATTATTAGCCTAAACAATAGTATGCCTAATGTATATTCGGCAAATACAAATTATTTTAGCTAAAATTATGCTAATAGCGTAGTATGCCAGAAAAAACAGTAGGCCAAAATATTACTATGCGAAAGTACTATATGCCACAAATAATTATGCCAAACCAATTATGCGAAACTGCATTAGTCTAAAATCCATTATGCGATCCAATGGGATACCTATATGTACAATATTTAAATGTTTTTATTACCTACCTACTTCATGTAGAGTCAAAGAATTTAATTTCCTACCCACTTTGGACTTTGTCAAAGTGACGTAATCAATCAAAACGTAAGAGACTTCTTATGATTTTATTTACAGTGTCACTTTGAAATAGTCCTAAATGGGTAGGAAATTAAATTCTTTGACTGTACCTACCCAGCAATAAGTACAACTTAAAAAAGTTGAAAAACTCCCGACATTTTCATTTCAAAGTTGAATATCTCAAAAACGATTACTAGTAAACCGATTTTGTTGAAACGTAGCTAATAACCATCTCGATCACATCAGCTTTCGGATAAAAAAAGCGGCCACATGAAGGGTTCCGTTAAATAAATTGCTTTCTAAGATTTATGACGTATTAAAAAAAAACTACTTACTAGATCTCGTTCAAACCAATTTTCGTTGAAAGTTTGCATGGTAATGTACATCATATATTTTTTTTAGATTTATCATTCTCTTATTTTAGAAGTTACACATTTTACCACTTTGGAAGTGTCTCTCGCGCAAACTATTCAGTTTAGAAAAAAATGATGTTAGAAACCTCAATATTATTTTTGAAGACCTATCCATAGATACCCCACACGTATGGGTTTGAAGAAAAAAAAAATGAGTTTCAGTTCTTAGTATGGGGTACCCAAAAAATTTTTTTTTTTTTATATTTTTGTGTGAAAATCTTAATGCGGTTTACAGAATACATCTACTTACCAAGTTTCAACAGTATAGCTCTTATGGTTTCGGAAAAAAGTGGCTGTGACATACGGACGGACAGACAGACAGACATGACGAATCTATAAGGGTTCCGTTTTTTGCCATTTGGCTACGGAACCCTAAAAAACCGCATTCAAATCGGTCCATTCGTTTAGGAGCTACGATGCCACAGACAGATACACACACATACACACAGACACGTCAAACTTATAACACCCCTGTTTTTGCGTCGGGGGTTAAAAATAATTATGGTTATAAGTAGTAGATAAGAGCTTATCAAAAAGATACTAGCGTAGCACTAGTAGAATACAGCAGGACTATGTCAGTCACTAAGCTAAGAAAGCAATGAAATGCGAAATTGTATTAAGGCAGGATTCTAAAGGAGTAATCGAGTGGGCCAATGGGGAACTTGCATGGGACTTCAATTTCGAATAAATTGCACTCAATCGATGCGGATACACGTAGAGATATCATAGAAAAGAAAAAAAAAGGAAACAAAACGATTTTATTAGTTTTATCTCACGTTAAAATGACGATTATTTTTAACTATAAAATAACATAACAGTTACACAGCATATTAAATTAGAAATGATATTTTGTATGACAAGTATAGACTAAAACGCAAATTTTGTGGAGATAATTGCAAATTAATGATTTACTCCATAGTAAACGCACCGAGAATATATGCTGTGACGTCATAGCATGAGCTCGTTTAATATAGAGCGTTTTTCCGGATTCCGGCGCGTGCAGATTTCAAATGCATATAACATCAGAAAAATAATCATAAGAAAGTTTGAATGCTACAGTTGTTTTAATGATGGATTATACTTTTGATTTTCGTAATAAAATAAAAAGATGCAAGTTCCCTATTAAAACGTGTAACACGAATTTGTTTTAGGATTTTCCTGGGTGACGCTTTAATCTAATAAGGTAATAAGTAAAAATACTTGGTTCTTGTTGATGATGCCTAAGGATTGTACGGTTTTTCATTTTTAGTGATCCCATCTGTACCAAAATGGTAAAAAGAGAACCCGAAGCGTGCTACTCTGTCCGTCTGCGTCAGCGCTAATGCTAACGATTTGTAATTTGGAATTGTAGCACAAGGCCGACTCAAGTGTATGAACCTCAAACATCATACATTTTAAATTACTACGAAACATGATCGATATATGAGGGGGATCAAAAAATCAACTTCTAGTTCATGTCTGAAACCGTATTTGTACTTTAACAGGGGTTAAATTTCCATATACTTATGAAGAAAACTTGTGTACAATATGACTCCTATACCTATACACTACGAGTAAACTTACTTCTTATTGTCTGATTCTGCTACCTTTGCTATTCAAAGGAAACAAAGTGCAAGACAGCTAGAAACGAATTTATCAGTTAGATAATTTAAGTGTAACAAATAGATAATAAAATAAAGTTAAGTTAGATTTTACGATCATTTTTAGTTCTAAGACCGAATGTTTGTTAGAGAAATTTTATTCTGAATAATAATCCTATCCATTAGTATAAACAATTGCGAGTATTTGTTTTATTTTTATTTTAGTTGGTTCGAGTCCCGAGCGAGGCAAGCGAGTTTTAGAAAATCATTGAATGCAGTTTTGTTTCTTTTTGAAAATAAAGGAATGTCTTCTTTTAGTAAAATGAGCCAACTTAAGGATTTAAGGCTCATTTCCCTCCAGGGTCCGACTTATTTATCCAGCCTGTATAATCTTTTTTAGTGGCATCTGTACACGACATAAAAGTGAGCCCAAACTCAAAGGGGTTTCGTAGGTCTAATACTGAATTCCCATGGCCCCCTTCTGTCTCCATCATCAGATCAGCTCGATGGTACCATAATGTTGAATTGTCATCCAGACTATACTAATACCCAACATTTAAGCAAATTTTTACGGACAACTTAGATACATATACTTACATACATACGAACAGGTCAAGTTAATATACTACTCAAAAGAAAATAAGGGCCACTTACATATTTCTGTTTTTGAGTAAATTTTTAGATGTAAACTAATTAATAAGTGACTAATTAATGATGTCCGGCCTCCTTCAGTATCCAACCTCTTTAATGCTGGTGTTTAAGTCATACAGCTGGCCAGAAATTGAAGCAAATAAAAAAAACGAGTTTCAGGTCAAATTCCTTTCAGATGGAATCACAATTTTATTCTGTTAAAAAACTATTTCTGTCCATCTTTTGCTTCTTTTAACATCTTTTGTTAATAATGCCACGTCAACGAAGGCATATGGATACCATTACTGCCACCAGAGCCGTTACATTGATTGCTGAAGGTCATTCACAGCGGTCTGTAGCTTTTTCGTTGGGTTTCTCTCGCCGAGCCATCCAAAATGTCTGGGATCGGTTCCAAGAGACTGGCAGTGTTGCAAGAAGGCCTGGATCGGGCAGGGTGCGAGCGACTACGGCACAAGAGGATCGCTACATCCGATTGAGTGCCCGTCGAGAGCGCTCTGTGACGGCACGTAAGTTACAAAATCGCCTACGGTTGACAACGGGGACTCGTGTTAGTGACCAAACGATACGTAATCGACTGCATGAAGACCAGCAAAGGTCCAGACGCCGAGTAGTACGAATTCCTTTATCTAGGGTTCAACGTGGAAATCGTTTAAGTTTTTGCCGCGAACGTTCAGATTGGAGCATGAATCAATGGGGTATGGTGCTCTTCACAGATGAGTGTAAAGTGAAGCTTTGTAGTGATGATCGGCGGATTAGAGTATGGAGACGACAGGGTGAGAGATTTTCCGATGTCTGCATCAAGGAAATTGACCGCTTTGGAGGTCCTAGTGTGATGGTTTGGGCTGGGAAGCCCTCAAAAAATTTACGTCTGAAATTTTGATGGCTCCCCTTCTTAAATCCAGTCGCAAGGACCAACTCAGCAAAAGGAAATCTCTTCATCACAAATCGCCGTATAACACCAGCAACTACTTGTCCATACAACAGTCATACATACGCTCAAAAATCATAACCCTCCTGAGGCAGTTCGGTAAAAACAGGTTATTAAGTTAACATGCTGTTCTCGCTTTCCGACTGTTCCCTCGTGTAAAATTAGATGTACCTATTACGATTGCACGCTTTTGTGCGCCTGCGCATCTGCTCGCACGGAACGGGAGGTTTGGATTTCGAATCGTTTTTTCTAAGTGTTAACGGTGGCGGATTGGGCTACAATGGTGTTACACCCGTGATTTCATGGGTGAATTACGGAATAATAACTCAAAAAATTATATTAGCCCATATGTTTGGGAGTCTGAATAATTTTACCAGCGTGTTCATGAGGCCATTAGGAGTTTTTTTTCAAACATTCAACATAACCAAATACATACAAAACTGAACCAAATACAGATTAAGTACTTACTCAATTTATTTATTTTCTAAATGTTTTCAGGAACATGCTGGTAAAATGTTTAGATTCCTCCAGTCACCATTGTATGTAAGTAATTATATGTCACCGTTAGATTGTGAAAACCGTCAGTTTATAATCTTACCCGTTATATTGTTAACTGACGGAATATTGTGAACTGCCAAAATAATTCATAATTTTACGCATTCATTTTCGTTAGTTTATAAACTAACAATGTCATATCGTCAAATTGTGAACTGAATCAAATTTGCCTGATTCGGAACGCAACCTGTGCGCTGTTTAGTTGAGCGAATTATTCCACTTGCATCAGTTTCCACTTACGTCAGAACATGATTGTTTTTTTTTTTGTTATTCAGACATTTTATTCCATTTATTTCGGCATCCAGCAGTGTCAACGGAGCCCCGCTGCGCGGGGTTCCTATTTCTGGGCGCTTTGCCCTTCGGGCAACTGAAGATACCTAACTAACCTAACCTACCTATACTTTGAGTACGTTCCGTAGCAAGCCGCTTTGATCTTAGTTCACAATCTGACGATTCGACATTGAGAGTTTATTTATAAACTAACGAAAGATATTGAGTTAAATTGTGAACTGTTTTGACAGTTCACAATTTTTCGACAGTTTATAATATCGCGGGTAAGATTATAAACTGACGGTGTTCACAATCTAACGGTGACATATACGTCACACATCACGTTCTTAAAGTTATATCACTGTTAAAACTTCTAAAGTATTCCAAACCCATCGTAAATAGTGCAATTTGTGCAGTTTTGTTTCTCGTATTATTTCCAAGTGATGACCATATTTACCATCAGACATGGTTCGTCTTAATTTAGCAATCGTAGCAATTTAACAAGCCTAAAGCTGGGTGCCAAGGTTAGTTCGAGCTACGAGTTCTCCTGCCCCAGGACAGCGGGGTTTCGATGATATTCATGAAATAGGAAATGCTGATGTTTAAAGAGTTTATAACCTATATATGCTGCGTCTGCTGATCGCCATTATACGGGGTGGCTTTTTTATGAGTATCCAAGTTGAAGTATGTTAATTCGTTGGTAGGCGACAAGTGGGTAACTCATTCTGATCGGGCAGCCAGCCTGATGTAAATGTGAACTACCCTCACTACAACACATTTTGTGTCTAGTTTGTGTAAATTAGACTCGGTGACCACACTACAGTCATTATCATTTTTGGAAAAAAAACCTTTTTTTTCATACATGAAATCTATAATGTGATTCAAATAAAAACCTTGATCACCCTGGGATTGTCTTCAGATATCGATACTTCAAGAGCTTACCAATGCTGGGTCTGTTAAAGAGCTTGATCACATTCACGGGGTCTTTTCTCGACGAGACGCAGTCTTTTCGACGATGTTCATCAGTCAACCCTTGTTTTACCGACGAAAGTTTCATCGATAGTATGTTTCACGGAATTTTCGTTTCGTCGAAAACCATTTTTTCAGAAAACGTAAAGTTTTCAGGATTGTTATGAAACAAACCTAACCTAATTAGACATAATGACCTTTTAGCTGTTCCTAAAACGTTAACCGTTTCTGACTAAGTAGGTATTTATTCTTCGATGAATTGAAAATTCGGAGAAACAATGCATTCCGTGAAACGTTTATCGTTAAAATAAGGGACTCCGTGTTCATCAGGCATGGTCAGCCTAAATATACACACATTCACGCCTTTATTCCCAAAAGGGGTTGGCAGAGCACATGAAACTTATGTTCCAGCGCCACTTAGCATAAATGTGGATATAAAAGATCGACAAAATGTAATGTCGCAGTGATAGGTTGCTAGCCCATCGGCCACGACCACGACACACTTCCACCCTGTTCCCTTAGTACGACTTTTACGACACCCACGGGAAGACAGGGGGTGGTGCTATTCTAACCCGACACACCACGAGATAAATATAAAGTTACTTAAAAGTGCTCATCAAAGCTGGCTTTGTTAATGAACTTGCCTATGACCACGACATTCTTCTTCGGTGACGGGGTTTAAGACTAAAATCAGGCATATATAAGTAGTTTGTCTTCAGATACTTGAAATACTTGTCTTTTCGTTTTATAGAAGAAGATACTTAAAAATAACTCACCAAAGCTGGGTTTGTTAAAGAGCTTGCTCATATCCACGGTATTCTTTCTCGGCGACGCGATTTGTTCGACGACGTTCTCCTTCCCCCACAGCTGGGGATGCGTGTCCTGGTACCCCTGGGCGATTTCTGTGGCCATGCGATCTGGGGAGAAATTATTATTTTTCATTCCAGGGTGGTTGAAATCACATGGTTAAAAACATTTTTATCTGTGGCATTTTGGTAAAGGACAACTACGTTAGGGAACCGGTCTAACCCCAATAAGGTCTAGTTTTTAACCCATAGGGGGTTGGAAGGTCAGATGGCAGTATCTTTCGTAAAACTAGTGCCTTAGGTATGTGAGGATTGGCTGTGACTTCGCCGTCAAACAGCGCAATATCATGATCAGCCTAGCTATCATGATCATATATATAATGAGGCATTCGTCCCTTTCTAGCGAGTATAAGTGCGAGCGGGACGAATGCTTTAGAACTGACATATAAAAGCGATCATGCTAGCTAGGCTAGTGACCTTACCACCAGACTAAATTAAACACAGCCAGAATATATGACAGAAGTGGACACAAGATATGCTAGTAGATATCTTTCGTGTATCACTTGATAAACTTGATCATAAAACTTCTTGAAAAAGGAGCATTTTCGTGAACATACCTACTCGTAGTTGCCATTGCCGCCAGCTTTTCAGGAGTGAAATGGCTGCGTTCATAAACCACCGGACAATATTATTATATTTTATGTTCTATTTTTAATTTCGTTAATTGTCCCTTCTCGTGTTTAATTAAGTTTTTATCATTATTTTGTTTTTTTTTGTTTGTTATCCACCGTGAACTCACTCGACGGTTCTATCGGAAGACCAGCACTGGCAGCAATGCCAGCATTATGCTGAGATAGAACCGTTTCGTGACAAACGCTGCGTGTTGTTTGTCTCGAATAAATGTTTCTTTCTTTCTTTTTTAGCAGCAATCAGAACTGCGTAAAGCAACTTCAACTCGATAGTTTGTAGGTATTTCAGGACATTTATTAAACGACTTATTATAATATAATAGGCAAAGCATGTTAGGAAACTAGTAGGAAAGAGTTTTCCACGTGTTCCGACTTACTTAGTTCTAGAACTAAGTAAGTCCGAACACGTGGAAAACTCTTAAAATAACATCCGTCCGTTTTATTTATTTATTGGAAACTTGTCGTAAAAACTTTCTCATAATTATAATGAGGGGGAATGAAGCCGAAACGGGCACCAAATTGAACTTTACAAAAAAAAAACTGATCGAGACTTCTCTTACTCACAATTAAACGTTGCCATTGTTCCGCTACCCAGAAACTCCGAACAAGATCGGAATCCCTCTAAGTACCTACGCAACTTGTTTCTGAATTGTTATCCGGAGAAAAACTGCCATATACCCGATATAAATGCCAAAATTTAATATTTCCTAAAACAGGATGCAAACCGCGCCTCACCAACATAAATTACTGTAAAACCCATGCAATTTGTACCTACTTACCCTCTGCTCTTAGCGTGTATATAGGCACTTATCGATTTATCGCAAACACGAAACCGTATTTCAAAAAGTCAACTTGGGCGCCGCCAAGCGATAGTGCCCTGTAGGGTGCTGCGTTAGGGATCGTTTTTCCGTAGTGGATGAAGTGGCATGTAGGTTTTCTCGGCACGGTGTTGTGTAAAAATGCCGTCTTGTCGCAGGCCCGCCGCCCCTCCAGCGACATTTTTTAGGAGGGAGGGGGCCACCCGCCGCTCGAGTCATTTCGTTGTCATCCAGGGACTTTTTGCGCGGACGCGCGAGCGTCGGCGTCGACAATACCGTTCAGTAATTTTACTCTTTCCGAGAAAATAAAAAAAAATAGAGAAAATGATGAACAATGCCGCCCTTCGGCGAGATTACCGCCATCAGAAAATGAATGCTTTGTTAGATCCGTCCCGGAATGTTTTCAGTTGTTACATTAGTCTTGTATCCATTAGACGATGGGTTTAGCTGGGCATGAAAAGTTCTTGGATACGATTGTCCCGTTTCAATCCAGGGATGGCTGCTTTTCGGGGTTTTGTTCGTGTTAAAAAAAGAAATACGGCCCGTTTGTTCGCGAGAAATTCTGATGAAAATTCCTATTTTATGTCAGAAAATAGATGACAAAAGATAAGCGACGACAAAAGGAAATAATATAGGCACTACATGCTGAGAAGAATACTTTTTATCTTTCTAGATATATGAAAACCAAGTTCGTTCTCTGTGGATTTCATGTTAATCGTCATCAAATAATATTTTTCTACTCGTCGACTTTAATCTTTGAATTAAGATTTCGTACACGAAACTAAGATCACATACTTTTTAATCCTGGAGCTCTACCAGCTGGTGACGGACCGCCAGCAGTCATCTTATGAATCCAGGAGCTGTATAAGATAACTGTGAAGACATCAACGCGCAAAATTACTAAGCTGCTGCGCTTCATTTCAGCAGGGCGA
Source organism: Epinotia brunnichana (assembly GCA_963854355.1). NCBI lineage: Eukaryota > Metazoa > Arthropoda > Insecta > Lepidoptera > Tortricidae > Epinotia > Epinotia brunnichana. The sequence continues at coordinate 18,051,834 of OY977954.1, forward strand.
TTTTCAATAGATACCAAGTTTGTTTAAGGTGGTTCGATTGCCATACAAAACGATATTTGACATTCGTAGGCTAACGGCGTGATATTTTAAGAAACTTATGTAACAAACTTTCATAAATTGGCTTCCCATTTGCGCCAAATTCCCCCTTTCCTAGAATAAACTTGTATAAACTAGATTACTTTGAGAAATTGGTTTGTCACGTGATATTATGGGAAAACTATTTTTCTCAAATTAATCTAGTTTATACAAGTTTATTCTAGGAAATGGGGAATTTGGCGCAAATGGGAAGCCAACTGATGAAAGTTTGTTACATAAGTTTCTTAAAATATCACGCCGTTAGCCTGCGAATGTCAAATAACGCTTTGTATGGCAATCGAACCACCTTAATAAATTATTATTTCCGTTGACTCGTAGAAAAAGTATTGTATACAATAGTTATATAATTAGCTTTTTAATTCTCGTACCTTAATTAGGCTAAACGTGGTACTCGACTTAAAAAGCATCCATTATATAACGATTGCATAAACTACTATACCTCAACTGCGTCGTACGACAAGCATTAAGACAAGTATTTAAATATTGTATTTTCATGGGGTGTAATGTACCAAGTTGGTAACCACTTACAATATTATACAGAATACGGAATACAGATATTTATTGGTAAAAGTACATTTTACAAGTTATAATTTTTAAAACACAATTAAATTAAGTTAGGTACACACAGTCACACATTACGGTGCTGCTGCTGGATCCTTATGAGTGTGCAAAACTCGTCAATTGAGTAACATGCCTGTTCCATAAGCAATGATTTAAGCTTGTTCTTGAATATACTGTAATCAGTTGCTGGGTGAGTTTTTTATGTCAGTCGGGAGCAAGTTGTATAGGGTGGGCCCCATGATGCTGAGTGACCGTCGTGACTTAGCCAGCCGGCGTCTCGGAACGATCAGCAGAGGTCGCCTACGGGACGAACTCAGTTTGTAGTCATGCATGTTGTTTCATACCAGGTTTGGAAAACAAAAAATAAATTGCACCTTGATTGAAAAGCTTGTAATAATAAGATTCTGTTAAACATGAATTTTCGTCGTTCAAATTGATCAGGTCTTCTGGGGGTCCACCGGTATACCGAGTTAACGGGCACTCTTGGATAATGTGTTGAATGCTCTGCTCTATGGCACCACACTCACAGGGGGGGGGGGGGGGTCCTGCCAGCCACGAAGAAAACGGTATAGGCTGCAGCGACCATGACCAGTGCGCAGTATATTGAGATTGCATCCAGGTCCGTCTCAGTAGTTGGAACCCTTCTAACTTAAGTGGATTAAGTTTCGATCAAAGAGGAAAATTTAAAAATTATTCGCCACGAGCGGGATTTGAACCCGCGACCTCTGGAATCAATCAATTTTCCTCTTTGATCGAAAGTTAGAATTTCGTTAGCGGACGCTTCTGCTTAGTATAAATGTAATGTTAAGTGGACTAATGCTCTGGAGATTAATTTATGATTTTGTATCTGACTTTTGACTTGCCATACGAATAAATAAACATGAATTTTGTACAAGCTTTTAATGCCGACTGTACTTTTTATTGCACTCTCACTATTCGATGAAAGGGTTGCAATGAACTCGAATACGACGTGTTTATTTTATGTAGTTTAGGAGTTGCTATTATCTTCTGTCTCCATCATCAAGTAACATGGGTGGTGCCATAATATAAGACTAAGTAAGTATGACAATTTTCCAGTCCATTGTATTTGTAAAAATATAAAAAAACCCAACTGCCTTTGTTCGATTATGCCGTATGTGTCTCTCCCACGATTATGAGGAATCCGATTCTATTAGACGGGCTACATTCAAAACGGCTTCATGAATTGACATGGACGCTCATATGTCAATCCATGAAGCCGTTTTGACTGTAGCCATTGTAATAGAATTTTCTTGTCCACATAATTGCTTAGTATGCATTGTTTACCTCCATCTGAGGCAGTCAGGATTAAATAAGTTTCTGTTAAAAATTTTTTTTTTGGTACAAGCTGTACTTTTCTGTATAGCGTCATCAACTACTCGTTGAGACGATTCTATCGAGCTCAAACTCAACGGGGTTACGTCTGTTAAGTTCTGAATTCCCATGGCCGCCTTCTGTCTCCATCATCAGATCAGCTCGATGTAACCATAATATTGAATTGTCATCCAAACCAGCTTTACCCAAAATTACAGCTCAATCGGTTGAAGATATCTGCTTCAAAATTGAGTTGCAAGATTGCACCTGAACACACATAGCTATTAACATACATTGCAAGTTAAAAAAAGCTTGTAAAAAGGGTTATGATTACACTCAATAGTTACCTACTTTTTGCGTATATTTTGAAATTGAACATGTAGCTCACAAATTGAATTGTTGACGACCGCTTTAGCCTAGTTGGTACTGACCCTGCCATACGAAGCAAGAGGTCCTGGGTTCGAATCCCGGTAAAGTGTGATGAGCACGAATATTTGTTTCTGAGTCATGGATGTATTTATTTATCTGTATAAGAATGTTTATCGTCGTCCAGTACCCATAGTACAAGCTTTGCTTAGTTTGGGACTAGATCGATTTGTGTAAGATTGTCCGCAAATATTTATTTATTTATTTAAATAGCATTCTTCATGCAGAAACACAGTTATCGTCTTCGTAGTGTTTTCCCTGTTGTAGATCTAATTATATTATTCATACACCTATGTTTTTTGAAAAACCCAGTGGAACGAGACCAGGTTCAAACTACTTCAAACCCACGCGTACTACTACTAAGGTCTAAATTCAAATTGTTTATTGCATAAATCACATTACAAGAATCAAAATAAAAAAAGAATAACCCCAAGCAGCAAAACAGTCGTATAAGCAAAGCTTTTTACAGCTAATGATCGAGAAATAGTCGTAAAAAAGAGTTAAATATGCCAAATCGTCGTATAAAAGAACTATACTCAACTCTTTAGCATTTTCGCATTTTGGGCGTTAAACTATGTCGACTAAACGTTTACTCCACATGTTTACAGCGCCTTTACTCAATTATTGTATAAAGGTATCAAATTTCACTTTTATACCACTGTTTGTGCTAAATTAGCTGTATAAAAGCTTCTAATTTTCTAATTAGCTGCTGAAGAAGTCTTTATAGCACCGTCATTCGACATTGTTCCCGTGGAAGCATTATAATGGTAAAAAAGCTGCTTATGTGACCAAATAGCATCTCAGTTAATCTTAAAGCACTAAGTGTTATATAAAAGATATCGATTCACTATTACAGCACCTGCCGAGAGAACGTTCTAAGAGTGATTGTTATAGCACCTGCAGCAATGTAAATGTAATATATTTTCTATTTTTCAACTAAAAGTCGAGTACAGGTCGTAAGATGGCAAACGTACTTCGGAACAATTCCTTTTGATATTTTATTTTTATAAATAATTTCTTAATACCTCAAAAATAAGGAGGCCCATTAAAACAATTACTAAAAATATAAGGAAGTTAATCGAAAAACAAAATTACGCATCGAAATTTAGTATGTTACACGAATAACAGCTAACACCGAAAACATATTATTTTCAAGAACATGGCTACCATTCTATATAGTGTTAAGTAGAAATAAATTAAATATTTTGTACTTACTTCAATGTTTTCGTATTTTCTTAACACAAATAACAGATGTTTTTAAAACTGAAATGCTTCTAACATTTAGTGCTATAAAGCTCGCCTCGTTGCGATCAATCGACTAAACAGCTGAATGAGTGCAACAAAGTAGCTATCACAGCACTATTAAGTCGAGTAAAAGCAATTTCGTTGCTTTCAACCGACATATTAGTCGACTAATGCTGAAATGATTGCTATTATAGCATTAATAATGCTGTATGTCGCTTTTTCTCGACTTTTATAGCATCATTTGGCTCTTAACTCGACTAATTTACGACAATTATAGCACTTTAAGCTGAGTAATTTGCGCCCAAATCGCGTCGAGTAAACGTTTACAGATCTATTACTCGACAGTTTAAAGACCCTTTTCTCAGCTTTAGGTGAAAATAGGAACGTGCTCTCGACTTTCATACGACTAAGTTTTGCTGCTTGGGACAGAATTAGAGGATTCTATATTGAGTAGGTAATTTGTGGATGTGGAAACGCTCTAAAGGAGCCCGGGGTCCGCTTCGACACCTAATCCCAAGATTCGGCATAGGCACTAGTTTTACGAAAGCGACTGCCATCTGACCTTCCAACCCACAGGGAAAACTAGACCTTATTGGGATTAGAACGGTTTCCTCACGATGTTTTCCTTCACCGAAAAGCCAACGGTAAAGACTCCGTACATAAGTTAAGAAAAACTCATTGGTACGAGCCGGGATTCGAACCCACGACCGCCGCATGCCTGAACCACTGTAGGCTACCGTAGCGTTTCACAAATTATTCAATATAGATATCAATCAATCATTACACTTCTATTCAGTTCGTCAATCAACTATTGAGTTACCGGCTTCGAACTTCCCATCTTAGTCTTAGTACCAAACCTAGCTCTGGCTACTAAGGCGGTTGCATCAAAGGGAGGCGGCACCCGATCTTACCAAAGCCGGCGTGTAAATCAAAGCCTCCGTGTAAGACGACACCCATACAAACCATACAGCGCCATACAATTCGGCAGCCGCAAAGCCTTGTCGCCGCCAATCATATCATGTGGATGGAAAGGGGATAAAAAGACGTGTTACACCTGTTTTTGAGGTTTAGTTTGAATGGAGGCTTTGGAGGAGTGTATGGGATGATGTTTTGGATGATTTTTATTTTCTGTCTATTTTCGTGGGTAGGTTGGAATAACCCATGATTCAAGTTGTGGCAACTTTGTTGATTTATGATACAAGTAACTAGTAATTAATGTAAGAGCTATTGTACACTTTGTGTCCAAATTAACATTAAAACATTATACAGAATGAGCCATAAACTTTGGAAATGGCAACACAATATCTTGTATAATAATAAATTATATAGTTTTTGAGTGGAGGGAAATTTGACATTATGCAGTTCTATTTGCAATGAAGCGTTTTATTGACCAACAACGAGCTTTTTCTGTAAAACAGTTTTATAAAAGCAACAATTTGTATTTAGGAGAAAGCCCGGATCTCACTCCCGCCGATTTTTTCGTGCGAGGATATTTATAAAGTCGAGTTATAAGTTAAAAAACCGAAGACAATATCCAAACTCAAGCAAAACATGAGATAGCCGAGATCCCTCGCAGCATGTGTTAGCGAGTTTTCCAAAATCTGCGTAGTCGTTTGCAGGAGTGCCAGCGACGAGATGGGGGACATCTCAAAGATGTTATTTTCCAAAAATAAATTGCATTAGATGTTACCTAGTCACAAAAATTAAATAATCAGGAAATAAAAATACATGGTTTTATTTTCATCAAAGTTTAAAAAGCTATTTTTTTTGGCCCGTCCTGTATATAACTAATATATGCCAGACACACGAATGTTTTCTTTAGTATATGTAACTAATTCTGTGTTGTTCCATATTTCGCACCAGCTATGATTATTTTTTATTGGGCCTAATGGTTGACAGGTAGAGAATGCCTTATGGCACCTGGACCTCGGTTCGCCTTTTATATTTGTATAACTTGTACAATCAAGTGTAAATAAATAAAATAAATTTGGGTTGGGAGTTGTTTTCGTGATCCGGAACACCTTTTAAACGGATTTCAATAGAGGATCTCAGTTCTTCACGTTTTTTTGAGGTCAGCATGACCTAAAACGCTCGCTTACATCGCGATCAGAGCACGAATTTTAATCGCAAATGAACCGTAGCGTGACACCACTTCTTTCCGATACCGTGCCGCTCCGCGTTATCGGAAAACGGTTTCGTGTCGTCGCGATATCAAATAACCCTTTATCTAGATCGGGTCGCATTGGGACGTCGCGAACCTCGTTACACAAGAAAAAATATTCATTATTCAATTATTCATCACGATACCTCCGCCGTATCTTGATAACGCAATCGGATCTGATTAAAAACCGGGTTTTGTGACGTAGGTATAAATATGAATCTTTGTTAGTTTTTTGTTCCGCCGGTTACGAGAATACATATAAATTTGTATCCTAAGCAGAAAGGCAGGTTCTGTCATTATGCAGTCGGTTTTTAGATGATGTTGCATTTGAATATGAAATCAATTGATTTTCTCTCTGTTGGTGGCAAGCTTTACAACGCTACACCATGTGACTCATCATAAGTAATTAGATTGTTGGATTATTAACAGTGGTGGTTGGTAGTCGTTGTGTAGCCGTTTGTTCGCAGGACATGAGCAGCTCTCGTCAAACTTGATACTGGCAAAATTGAGCCGACTCAGTTGGCCAGAATGCCAAAAAAAAAAGAGAAGAAGAAGAAGACGCTACACCATTCCACTCCGATAACAGCTACCGTCTTTATTAGAATTATATAATTTATATTGTATTTCGTTCGTCAATCATGTGGATAGTAGGTATTGTAAATATTCTACAATGTAGGTAATGAATTCAAATTAATGAATAATAATGTTTTGTATTGTAATATATCGTTCATAATGTGACATATGATCTCTATTGACATTTGCATGTCTTAAAGGCAAAATAGTTGAGCTAAGTTTGTGATTCTAATTTAAGTGATTTGTAAACTGGAGATATTAATAATATACGAGTACCTACCTATAATTTTAAATGACCGCCATAAAAAAACAATGGCTGACGGAGGAGTTGGTTCCTACCAAAAACTTAACGCTATGTATGTGCCTAACTAGAGCCTGAAAATTATTTGGTGATTTTGTCCGGCGCGTCCACATTTACGACAACTTGTTCCAGCAGTCTGCCCCACAGGGCTTGGGCCGAGTTTTACGAATCTGGCGCGAGACGGGTACGTTCAAAGTTACTAAGACCCGTGTTGACAGCAGAGTCCGATCTCCGAGTAGCAAGCTCCTCCCACGACTCACAGGATATGCCGGTTGCAGAGAGATGGTTGCAAGCTATGAAGCATCTGGTGTTGTGTTCGTGGTGGTGAGTAAGGTCGCCAGAGCTCCCTAGGGTGCGCCGTGTTGGGAGTGAGGGACCTGCATGTCTCTATCTGCCAACACAACGAATCCTCAAGTGAATAAAGGGTCGGCAACGCACTTGTGATTCTTCTGGAGTCACAAGTGTCCATAGGATATGGTAACTGCTTAACATCAGGCAGGCCGTAAGCTTCCTTGCCACCGTCGTTGTATTAAAAAAAAAAAAGATGGCACTTCAGGACATCGCTGTACCGCAGGTATTGTCCGCCAACTTTCCGCTTTCCTGTGGCTAATTCAGAGTAAATACGCTAAATATATCAAAGTTAGCAATCACCAAGCCACCAGAGATCCGCTTTTAACTATCTGTTATCTACATACGTATCAAACCCAATACATAAAGCCCTATATGGCCAGTCGATTACGAGGCCCATTGTACCGCACAAACGCATGTGCATTGCGCCCGGGGGTGTAATATTTTTCACCCCAACGTTATGAACAGCGAAAACAGTATAGGTACGGAGCTAGCGAGCGAACTCTTTTGTCCTAGTACAATGCGCGTTCGTTATTTTTTAGGATTCCGCCTGGAGCTGTGGACCCTGCGTGTCCATCTGTTGTCGATTGATTTCCCGGTTATTATGATTTGACTTATCTGATACCCAAACATGCCGGTTAAAGTTGTTTACGGCAGTTCTTGTCGTGGCAGAGGTTTTCTTTCCGAACCGGTGCTAGTTTATCGATATTCATAGCCTTCAAAGAACGAAGACGTAACGAACTCGACGCCAAGTGCGAGGAGTTAAAGGCTCGACCACCGGCGGCCTTCCACTACAATTTTGTTGCAGGGGTGCTGACTGCTGACCTGTAGGGAATGTGGTCGCACATTCTCTACAAGGATAGGCTACTTCAGTCACCTGAGAGCTCACGAACGACGCTCCAATTAGCCATATTTCCAGTCGCCGAGGTCGAAATCGGCCAGGATGATGATGATGATGATTCATATGCGCATGAAATATGCCTAGTTGCCTAACAACTGAAATAGTTAACTCGGCAAGCGATGCAATATTTATTAGTAAGATAAAATCTCTATTAGTTGACCAAGCATGCTATAGCATTGAAGAATTTATTTTAAGAAGATAACAAATATTATATAATTATTGTAGCTAATTTAACAAATTGTAACAAATTGACTTGTAAAATGTTACTTATACTTTTACCAATAAAATATATGAATATGAAAATGAAATAACTGTGTCTTTGAAAAACGCACGGTTTAGCTGGTTAAATCTTGTGTAGTTTAGTAGTTGCTAATGGCTTTCTGTCTCTATCATCACAGCTCGGTGGTGCCATTATTGCGTTGTCACCGAACTATGTATGTTAAAATTCATCTCAATTGAATAGTCCCTGGAAAATGGTTTCAAATTTTTTTTACCTTATATTTTTTTACTTTTTATTGTGAAATTTAAATAAAAGCTTGTAATACGAAAGCCATCTTCGTACTTGTGTTAGTACAGTTCCCGGCAAACAACTTGAACATGCGGGACGAAGTGGGGGGGGGGGGGGGGGGCAGGGGGGGGGGGCAGCTCGCACGTACAACTCGCCTTTGCGCAGGCAAGGTCATTTGCGCACGAAATTTGCCGTCTACTGTAACGCTGCGTGTAACAAGTGGAAATGGATTTCTTCCGATATATAACGTTATTGTTTCGCTGGCTCTAAACCCGTCTCAACATATTTTTTACCCCCAAACTTATACAGAACCATTGTTAATCCAGTTCGGTATCCCCCCAACCGGCGCCCCAGGGCCACGGGCGAACGCCGATCGCTCAACTCAGTTAATTATTGACACATCCGTTTTTGCAGCCATTGTGGCTAATACCCCCGAAACTGGCTGCTTCCTTGCTTTTGTGCGCTCTTGTTCGATTCAATCGTACCTTTGATTGTTCTAATTATTGGTTATCAGTTTCGTAGGCAATCAAATGTTCTTTAGAATTGTTGGGTCGTTTCTAGCGGTTAACAGAAAGAGCAGAAGTCACACAGAAAAAAATATTGAAATAAGAAATTCTTTTGGAAGACCGCCATTATGTTGAGTGCTTAGAATAATAACGCATAGAAACGCAGTTCACGCGCAACGGTGAGGCCACTAAAACTCGGCCATAAATAGCCCAATACGCCGATCGGTGGAACATAATTGGTGCGTTTGTGTGCGTATTGGCGCGTGTGAATACGAGTTGATTAGGACTACATGAATCCATTTTATGCCTCATGCTTGGCGCGTCGGCCGTATGAAACTATCCTTCTATGCGTTATTATTCTAAGGTTGAGTGTAACAGAAATCACCTTGAATTAAGATGATTCAGTCAAGCGCAGAGAAAAAAACATTGGCTCAAGATAACTTCCCTTCATTCGAGATAATTTAACAACTACCTAATTAATTTCTTGGTTCAGGAATATTTACTTCGATTCAAGTAAATATTTTTTTTAGTCCCTGAACGAAAAGTCTACATAGATTTAAAAAAAACCAAGTATGTATGTAGGTAGTTATGTCGCAGAAGTATGTATTCTACGGATATGATTATTGTAAGAGTAATAGTTCCACTATTTTGTATAGATTTTCCATACAGCACCCTTTTAAATGCCCTATTGCCTATAGGCTTTTACACTGCACTGTTCGTACATATGAACATAAATATGTAAGTAAGTTTTCCTTCAAAATTTGCATACTATGTCTAGTTGCTGTGCCGAAGGAGGAAATCAGCATAATGATTGTCAAACTGTGGTAGCACATGGTAACCATACGTAGGTACCTTGAATTACTCACAAATACAGCCCTTGAGCATTTAGAATTACATTCGGGTCTATATTTCTCTCTCGCTATTCGGGTTACGCATAAGAGCAATGCGTAACCCGAATGCTTTTCTAAGACCTCTCGAACTGTCGTTTTATAAACATTGCTCTTGATTACATATGCTACACTACAGTAACACACCGAAGTCACAAATCAAAAGCTAGAGTACCATAAATCATGGCTCCACAAACATACAAACTGTGCTTTCACAAAAAATCCCATATGCACTTTACTTTCATTTTGAAATCCGCTTGGCTTTCCATTTCACTGCTGTAGTTCGGAACAAATATTGTTGTAAACTTATTTCACGCCGTTCATTTACGTTGGTGAATGTAGTTGTTTTTACTCGTTTTATGCTCCGATTTGAGTTGAATGAAAAATAAGATGTTGTTTTGTTAAATAACATGTTAATGTATGACCACGTTTTACAAAGAACTCAGGTATAAAACATAACCTATGTCCTCCCTGAAGATATATTAGATGCTGTATACTCGTATATAAAGGTGAAATAATTCTTGAAGTAGTTTCAGAGATAACATAACAAACTTACAAAGCTATAATTTCACCGAAATTACTTCTTCATTATTAGTATAGATTAAAATAAAGCAATTAAGGCGAGGTAGGCTCAAGCCCATTTGAGTAACGTTCCCTTATCGTGCGAAAATGTTATCGTGTGACCAGTAAGTAGTTCAAAACATCTCATCATCATCATCATCATCCTAATTTTTCCCAGTTTACCCTAAAGGAGCCCGGGATCCCCCGCCTAATCCAAAGTTTTGACCTGAGCACTATACTATCCTCAAACCAAATAAACGACTGGGATCATATTGGCTCGTATTGGCTCAGTCGTCCGTTTGGTTTGAGGATACTATAGTTTTTAGGGTTCCGTACTCAAAGAGTAAAACGGGACCCTATTACTAAGACTTCGCTGTCCGTCCGTCCGTCTGTCTGTCACGAGGCTGTATCTCAAGAACCGTGATAGCTAGAGAGTTGAAATTTTCACAGATTATGTATTTCTGCTGCCGCTATAACAATAAATACTAAAAACAAAATAAAATATTTTCTTAAGGGGGGCTCCCATACAAAAAACGTGATTTTTTTGCCATTTTTATAGATAATCTGTCACCAGGCTGTATCTCAAGAACCGTGATAGCTAGAGAGTTGAAATTTTCACAGATTATGTATTTCTGCTGCCGCTATTACAACAAATACGAAAAACAAAATAAAATATTTTTTTAAGGGGGGCTCCCATACAACAAACGTGATTTTTATGCCGTTTTTATAGAGGAACCCTTCGTGCGCGAGTCCAACTCGCACTTGGCCGGTTTTTTATTCCTTTCAACCCAGAGGAAAAACAAGACCGGTTTCCTTATAATGTAGTTGTAGTTTGGAACTTCAACTACGCCATAATAAAGTACAGATATTTGCAGTTCGTCGATGATTAAAATTTTGCCGGTAACAATGCTCAATAGAATTCTATTCTCATCGGCTGCCCTACGAAGACCATTAACTAATGTGCACTTCTACAACTCTTGAATAAAGCTCAAATTAGCCGCGCCTTGTCTCTATAGACACATTTAACTCCAAGCCGCTATAGGACTATTACTTATTCTGTGTCGTAGGTAAGGTAAGCATCCTATGTATATCTAGGTCCAATGATAAATGGGAGAATCAACTTATTTTCTGTCTTTAGTTGCCATGGTTACTCTTCCTGGGTATTTTTTTTAATACTGTGATTTTATGGGTTTACATCCTCCAAGTGTAGGGTTTTGTTGAAAATTTTAAGCACATTTTTGTGGGTCATCATAAGTTCATGTTGTAACAATGTATGTAAGATGCTCATTTTGTATTTTGGCTAAGGGGTCGGAATGATAACAAGAAATAGTTGTTTGTCTCAGATCCAGTGTTGAATGTAATATATAACATGTGTACTAGTAAATACATAAGGTAAGTAAGTAAAGTAAATACCCACTGTTCATCAAGTCGTGTAACTCGGAAAACTCCCTAGCGCTAATGTACATTAAGCTTGTCATAACAAGTTGCTTATGAATAATGACTGCAGGCGAGGATTAATAAGTAAATGGCGAACAGGGACGGCTTCCGTATACGAGGGGTAGTAGGCATAATTTATACGCGTAACTAACGCTAAACAATTTAGCAGTTCAAACATATATACCTACAGTACATTTATGGAAGTATGTGGTACTTCTTCCCAATGGTACAAAATGCTTGATGGCATTTAGTGCGCCTATTGTACTTTTTTGTATTTGTGCAATGAAGTTTAAATTCTTTCTTCACTTATTTAAGAGGTTTATAAGGTCTTGTCGGTGTAGCTCAAAGTAGGCCCTCCATCTACTCCGATGCCACGCAACCTCTTTGACATCTTGGTACCACCTAACATTAACTCTTTTTTTGGGGTGTTCTATGTAGTTTATTTTTAGGTCTTCCTGTTCCTCGCTTCCCCTCCATCTTTCCTTCAATTATGTTAAGTGTGAAGTTATCATGTCGTAAGAGGTGCCCTATCATCTTCCTTCTTCTATTTAAATAAAGTTTAAATAAATAAATAAAATTAAATATATCGTCACCCCGCACCTCCACCATGTGAGGACACTGTTCTACGGGACGGTAGAGAAAGTGTTTGTATTGTCTTCTATATAATCATACGATTTTTTACATCTAAGGTCTTGCTTGTAGGTACATCCTTTGCATTAGCTAAAGCAGTATCTCAACTACTCTCGCTTTAGACTTTCTTAGACCAGCTCTCTCTCCATTAAAAACCAGTTCTACGCGGCACACGTGACTGATGCACCGCTGAGTCCCCCGAAGTACGCTTACATTTATTGTAGCGGCGCGTCTGTGTGAGTGCGTCAAATAAACGATTGTACGGATTTGTTTTATTCCCGAAAGGGGTACGCAGCACACATGAAGTTGAATTGTCAAATACACTTCTAGCAATTGTAGGTTTACAAATGGATAAAATGTGATAAAACCGTGACAAGTTGCTAGCCCGTCAGTCCATTATTTCAAGAATGCTCAATAAAGTATTTCAAGGTTTTTTTTATGTTCATGTAGTTTTCATGTTAGCTATGTCTCTGGCATACGCCACTTACGCGACAGGCTCACAACAAACCTAAACACACGCACATCAGCACTCTCAATTTGTCAGTGCATAATTGCACATAAAATCCCGGCCCCCGAGGGACCGGGATTCATCCCGCTAATCCCGCGAATAGTAAAAGTGATGGCTCTATTCATTCCGGGTTGGGGTGGAGTGGGGAGCGCTAAAATTTAATAAAGGGGCCCGACGGCCTGTCGATTAATTACTGAGGGTAGGGGATGTGAGTGGGGACATATACTTTACCTTAGGCCCCTTAGGGCGTGAGGCTTATGTTCTAGACGGACTGAAAACAACTCAAATCGACTTTATGTACAAACGCAGTTTGGTTCTCTTCTTAAAACGGCATACTGGAATAACATTTTATTAATTATTTATTTTATTTATAATAACAATACATCTATCATTACAGTCTCCCAATGCGATAGCGCAGCAAATTATTTACATAACATATATAGGGTATTACATAATTCTAAGTTTTACAATAACATAACACATACAAAGTAGCTTTAGTGAATTCATTCACAGAGCAGTGGAATGCATCAACCGATTATGACATGAAACTGTTTAACCCCCGACGCAAAAAGAGTCTGTCTATGGCATTGTAGCTCCTAAACGAATGGAGCTGAAGCTGGAAAGCTGAAGTTATCGAGATGATTCTTAGCTACGTTTCAACAAAATCGGTTCAGCCATTTTAAGATATTTTTTGACGACCGCGTTAGTCTAGTTGGTAGTGACCCTGCCTACGAAGCAAGAGGTCCTGGGCTCGAATCCCGGTAAGGGCATTTAGTTGTGTGATGAGCACGAATATTTGTTCCTGAGTCATGGATGTTTTCTATGTATTTAATTAAGTATTTATTTATCTATATAAGTATTTATATCGTCGTCTAGTACCCATAGTACAAGCTTTGCTTAGTTTGGGACTAGGTTGATTTGTGTAAGTTTGTCCGCAAATATTTATTTATTTATTTATTGAACTTAGAAATGAAAATACCGGGATTTTTCCACTTTTCTAAGCTGTTAATTATTATTGACAATGATATCCGCCATATCTATGTTGTTACTACTAGTTTCAGTTGCTATAATGATAGAAAAAAACCAGCCAAGTGCGAGTCGGACTCGCGCACGAAGGGTTCCGTACCATTATCAATTTTTTTTTTATTTTGTTTTTAGTATTTGTTGTTAAAGCGGCAACAGAAATACATAATCTGTGAAAATTTCAGCTGGAACTATCACGGTATCAGTGAGATACAGCCTGGTGACAGACAGACGGACGGACGAACGGACAGCGAAGTCTTAGTAATAGGGTCCCGTTTTACTATTTGAGTACGGAACCCTAAAAATTGTGATTAGAGATTTTGTATGACAAACGTTCCACACATTTTGGCACTCTTTGGGAGAGGTCTATGTCCAGCAGTTGACGTCTTTCGGCTGATGTGATGATGATGATGATGATGACAAACGTTCTACTCGCTCTTTTTAACCCGCGACGGAAAAAAGAGGGGTGTTATAAGTTTGACATGTCTGTGTGTCTGTCTGTCTGTGTGTCTGTGGCATCGTAGCTCCTAAACGAATAGACCAAAATGAATGCGGTTTTTTTATCCGAAAGATGACGTGATCGAGATGGTTCTTAGCTACGTTTCAACAAAATCGGTTCAGTCGTTTTTGAGATATTGAACTTTGAAATTAAAATGTCGGGGGTTTTTCAACTTTTATTAGTTGTACCTAGTTATTTAATTTCTAGCAACACCAACTAGTTTCCGACCTAGATATGGCGGTTCCTATTGTGTATACAAAGTTTTATGTTATTCTAGCATGTTTTAAAATGAGAACCAAACTACGTTTGTATGGAGAGGTGAGCGTCCTGGCGACCCTTTAACTTTCTGCTCATCCGCTAGGTGAATTCTCTGCTCGTTATAGGCGCGCAGAGAATAGGCTTGTTGCGTGGTGTTAAAATTGACATCGTCGTGTTGCTAAATGGATAGTAAATCATCAAATGATTGTAATAAAGTATAAATTACAAAATATAATTCAAATCATAAAAAGATATAAACCTTGAAAGTTTAGAAAAAAAAGTTTTTTTATTTATTGTCCAAGAGTAAATGTAAAGGTACCAGTAGAATCCTTACGCTTTTATAGAAACAAATTTGTATAACAACTATGGACCTAAACGCAGTATTTCGCGACCGAAACAGCAATTTACTTCATTTTCCATGCAACGGTTAGTACAAATTGCACGGTGTGACGTCATACTTTAAAGCCAATCAGTATGAAGCGTTTCGGCTGCTGTCAGCGAGGTCCGTCTTTAACTCGATTTTTTTGGTATTAATGTCCTTTAAATGTAGTTGCTTCCATAAAAACATTTGTTCATCTACAAAAACTGGTTCGAATGGCATCGTAAACAAATTTAAGGTCACAAGCCCATTCACCTAGCCTGAATTTTGCTGTTTTGGTCTCTTGGCCCATTCACGCACCGTCAGTGCCGAGCAAAAGGGTCCTGTGTGGGCCCGGCTTGAAGATAATCCATTAAAAATAAAAACCTCGCCCGAAAACAAAACTGGAAATGGTCAGGCCACGTAGCGCGTCTTCAAAACGAGCGATGGACCAAAACAATAACATCGTGGAAGTGACCAAAAGGAAAACGTCGCAAAAACACTTCACAAGATGGGAAGACGACATCGTTGGAACTGCTGGTTCCTCCTGGACACGAATAGCCCAAGATAGAGAGAGGTGGAATCTTTTGGAGGAGGCCTATACCCGCTTAGGGATACATTCAGAATAAAGGCTATAGCCGTGTTTCTATACAAAATTTGCCTTTCTGTCAAATGTTCTAGTAATTTCATTTTTAGATACTCCTTGTAGGCAAATGTCTGTTCCCCAAAGAAGAGCCATGTACACTTGTCAGTTTTCGTAATATGGCGGTTTGTTTTTTTTCACTTTTTAATTTATTTCTTGAATTCGGTCTTTGCGATTAATTTGATTTTTTGGTAAACTATACTACATAATAAAACCCATCACTACAAAAAATATTGCCAGAAACTTTAGTACAAATATATGTCAAAATAATGGAAACTATAATTTTTTTTTTGGTGTTCTGGTGTAGCGGCACCTACAGTTTTTATTTCATAAATTGCCCATCTATAGACCTACTACATATATTAAATTCAAATTATTAGCTTTGGTACTTCATGCCAAAAACTAATATAACATAACAAATAAAGGGAAAACCACGGGATCGGCTACGAGCTTAGCGCGTAGCGATTCTTGGCAGTGAATGTATTAAATAAATAAATAAAATAAAATAAAATTGATTTAATTCAGGCAAAAGCCCATATTTTAACATTAAGAATAATAATTGACAAATGTATGATTAGGAAATAATAATAATAATAAAGCGACATAAATAATTAATATTTACATACTTATTTGCGACACTGGGCAAAGATCATCACTTTATTTGGCCAGTGATGATCTTTACCCAGTGTTTTGTCATCGGGCAGTCCAGGCGCTCAGCAAACATAAACATACTCAGGATGGTGTTAGAACTGCCACGCACTCTGCTCAACAGAGACGCAACTCTCTTCCTTCTGATGGCGTGGAAACCATCAGTGTGCGCCTCTGCGAACATTAAGGGGATGCCTCGGTTCTTGTAAACCATGGTGTGGAAGGGACACGTTTATGTTTTTTGTGCACGAGAAAACGAGATGCAAAACTTTGGGAATGGTTTTTATGGACTAGGTAGACTGGGTACGGTTAAAACAGAGGTCGGTTGAAACAACGTAAATATCTCGCAAACTGTTGGCGAGACGGCGAGGGGTCCAAGGGGGAAAGAAGCGGACGATCGGTTTTTACACGAAAAACATCGTGACGTTGCTTCAAGCGCGCGTAATTTGTTTGTAGAAGACCCTATTGTATTTTGATCCCCAAAAGTAAGTATTTTCACCCGTAGAGCTTTTCAATTATTCTGGTTTCTATTTAAGTGAGAGTATTGAGTGTGTGTTTATGTTTGAAGTTAAGCTTGTGGATCATGTCAGCGTATCTAGTTTTACTGTATCATTATTTTCATTATTACTACAACGGCTTTTTTCCGAAAGTAGGAGGTGGGGACGGTTGAAACGGGACGGTTGCAACAGAGTGAACATTCCAAAGAGCAACATTAAACACATAAAAGAATAATATTTTGTCACTGTTTCACCCCACCCCTGGGATGGAGACAGTTAAAACAAATCGTTTTTTTTTTCAATTTGATCTACTGCTAAAACTAGAACACCTGGACCCAAAAATCTATTGCCGTTTAGTAGATAATAACAAGCTCTATCATTTGATATATTTTCTTCATCTCACAGATTATAAAAAGCAAAACTACGGACGATATAAGAAAAATTGGTTCAATCGTACCCAGTCTACCCTAAAGTCGATAAAAAGTTTTGAAGTTTTACTCATATTTGCTTTTATGTTATGATATTTGAGATGAGCTAAAATGCTGCCATTTTTACTTGTTTATGTCGCTTAGTAATGTACTGTTTGAGTTGGTTTGACTACTGACAACAACAAAATATATACCTTGTCAAGACACCTTCATATATAGTTGTTATTTTCTAAGCCGTCCGTTCTGCAGTGCGGCGTTCTTTAGTGCGGAACGGACGGCTTAGAAAATAACAACTATACCTATCCGTAAAAGTATTGATTTTGTTTCCTAGTTTTTTGTTGTGCTCTAATCCCTATTAGAGCACAACGAGGAGGAGTAGACTCCAAATATCTACTCCAACAGACAAGAAAATATGCCTAGCGACGAAACTCCCATTCAGATATCTCATAAAATTACGAAGCTAAATCCATTTTAATATTGCTTGATAGAGAAAGAAAACGCTATTAGGGGATCATGACGTCACGATCCACGAGCGTCATATAGTAAATGACAATAGTTACAAATGAAGGTACGTTTTGAGGAAAAGGGACAGAATATACCCACTCTTAAAACTTTGGACACTTATAACTTTATATTTATTTATTTATTTTATTCAAACTTTATTGCACAAACAAAGAGTACAAAAGGCGGACTTAATGCCTCAATGCATTCTCTACCAGTCAACCGCAGGGCTAAACAGAAAAGCTTATGGTGCAGGCAACTTTGTGATTATTTAATCCCCTGCTTTAGGTATTTTTTTCTCCATTTGACTAAAATTTTATCCTAATTTGAGAAAATGTATCATATTTGGTTATTTTATTTGGTGTCTATACCAATCGGTCAGATGGATCAAAGGATCCTCTCTAAAACTGGTTCGAATGGCATTATAAATAACCCACCACTCCTTTGGTAGTCGGGTAAAAAGGAAATTAACCAATTTGATTACTCGTACTCGTACTCATACTCGTACCTTTCTAAAATTTTCGTCTCAGTTCGGTATTTTTACCAACACATTTTGTTATCGTTAGCGTTACCTTCCTTTAATTACCCACACATTTATAGGTAACACACATGAGTTACCAATCATCAACAGTCAGTTGTGCCCTACACAAATTCGGGCCTAGTTCGGTGATCAATTATTTATAGCTCCCGTCTTGCGTCAGCGATTTTGAAGCTTAAACAAGACCACTTAACATGTTAACTCGGCCAATCGAAAACAACTCTTAAATACGAACCCTTAAAGCCTTCGTCAACGACTTTCATATGCTAATTTTGTAATTAGAATCTTTTACTTTCGAATGATCACATTTCACTCGACTGTATTATGTAAAATCAACCGTAGTGCAAATAGAATAGCGTCCAAATTTAAATGGAATGGGCAAAACCGAATTCGTAGATTGGTAAATAGTTTCGGGTGATGAATTTTAATGACAACTAATAGGGGATAAGTTCGTTAATTGTTTCACCCCGCTCGTTAGGATAAAAGAGATTTCATAATAATGTAACATATCATAGGTAAACTAGTACCTAGTTGACATTCATCTTGAGTGTTCAAGTTTAATTAAACATATTTATTTATTACAAATCAAAGTGACTCTTTTCTTAATGTATCTATAATAATTTACTTTAAAAACAAAGTTTAAACCGACTTCAATTCAGTACCTCGCCAAGTCACATAGGTACCTACATGAACATTTCCACATTTCCTTTCCAATTTACCACATGTGCACTGCTTTCCGAGAGCAAATGCGTTGATTATTACAGAAAAAACCCAAGTCGCTATCTGTGGGCTGATAATATTTGAGGAGTTCCGTCGATTCCTAAAGGATCTGCGAATTACCACTTCATGAGTTGCTACTTCAACGGAATCATGTCAGAATCTTTGACGAACTTTACATCTTTGAGGAGTTCCATAAGTCATCTGTGGTCTTCAGTATCAGTTCCACTATACCAAAATTGTTATTTCCGTAGGTAAATACACGAATTATAATAGAAAATACCGAAATCACTATTACAAGCGTGCCTATAAAATTTGAGGGTTGCCTTCAATTTCCCTGGGATTCCAACATCAGATCCTGATTTGGTGACAATGGGACCACCTCGGAAGTATACTCTTTCTAATAAAATAATAATTTTGGAAATCGGTCCACAATTGACGGAGAAATCGGCGAACATACAAAAAAAAAATACATACAGTGGAACAAATAACCTCCTCCTTTTTAAAGTCGGTTAAAAAACCGGCCAAGTGCAAGTCAGACTCGCGCACGAAGGGTTCCGTACCATTATCTATAAAAATATTTATTTTATTTTGTTTTTAGTATTTGTTGTTATAGCGGCAACAGAAATACATCATCTGTGAAAATTTCAACTGGAACTATATCACGGTATCAGTGAGATACAGCCTGGTGACAGACAGACAAACAGACAGACGGACGGACAGATAGACAGACAGACGGACAGTTAGACAGACAGACAGACAGACAGACGGACATCGGAGTCTTAGTAATATGGTCCCGTTTTACTCTTTGAGTACGGTACCCTAAAAATCAGTCCCCAAAGGCCTGGAGAGTAATCGCTTAATTTTACGAACGCATGCTAGGACATTATCGTCCCTGAACTCGTTCGAATATAATACACAAAATTACCTTGCCGATCACAAATTGGCAAAAATGGGGTTAATTAAGTATTTGGGTATGCTTTTGACTCAATTTTCTCTTGAGGTTTGAATTAATTAATGAAACATTGTTTACTTGAATCGCAAGCAAACCCAAGGTAACACAGTACACAGATAATTAATGTATACCCAACCGGAAAGACGACCTAGAATGTAAAGATATTTTCAGTACTACATTTTTTCATCTACTCCACTTCTTTCCCTGTTCTCAAAAGCAGTAATCAAGTCTTCCAAGTGGTGTACCACGGCACAAACGTCACATGCGTTTTCATCAACCCTGACTAATTTAAGACTTTCAAAAGTAGACCTCATGTACAAAGCATTAAGGATAAATATTCAAGAAAGACAAGCGTTTTGGAAAAGGCACTCTTTATGCTTGCAATGTTACATGTAACCATGCTACGCATCGTCATCGTCTGCGAGGGGGTCGCGTGTTTGTGAAGTGGCAACCACTTAGTACCTGAAAAGGGATGCACCTTTGTTTGGTTCAGCAAGCTCAATTATGAGTAAGATATAAACAGTTTCAGAATATTAATTAGGGACATCACTAATCTAACATTATAACTAATAGAACTTAGGCCGGACATTTAACGCTGCTTCAGCGAGATTAAGAAACTTCTATGCAAAATGGTAATGGAAAATCGACAAAAGAGTGCGTAAGTCCAGAAAGGCCGTGAAGGTCGTTTGCCCTACGTGTTACTTCATATTTTGTAATTCAATACGAAATAAAATGTGTCTTCTTTATAATTCAATCGAAGTATAAGCTCGTTACTTTATTACAAACTAGCTTTTACCCGCGACTTCGTCCGCGTAGAACTGGTTTATATCGTAGCTCGATACAAACTTTCACCCTTCATTTCCCTTTTAGGGGTAGATTTCCGATATTAAAACTATCCTATGTCCTTCCCCAAGACTCAAACTATCTTTATCATCATCATCATCATATCAGCCGAAATATGCGTCGCCTTCCAAAAAGCCTACACAGCTAACGACATCTATTGTCAGGATTACGAATGTCACTCGGCGTAGAGTGACTCGTGATACTGGCTGGAGTGTTCCACGTAGCTCTTCATCCGCCGGGGCCTCGTCACACTTTAGAAGCGGCCTGGGGCTTGGTGCCACGCGCGGGATTCATTTATGGCATTCCTGAGGTCTATTTTTTTTTATTTTATTTTTTTTTTAATTTGTTTATTTCGAACCACATATAGTTCATATACAATCATTAAAATAAAGTACACATTAAAAATAAAATAAGACATTAAAATAAGACAATACAATTATTAGCTACAACATGTAAGGAGTTCCAGTGCTCCACCATCGGGCATTCCAGCCTATCAACAATTATAGCAATCTATTGCGTAACGCTTCGTACGTACGTTAGGTAGATCGAAATTATCTATTTTGTATGGGAAAATAATAGCCCGCTCGTTCGAATAGTTACGCAATTACCCTTTGCTAAGTATTAAGCTTACAATGGGCCTCATAAGAAGGCTAAAAGTCACCCAAAGGGCAATGGAGAGGGCTATGTTGGAAGTTTATCTGCGGGATCGCATCAGAAATGAGGCTATCCGCAGCAGAACCAAGGTAACCGATATAGCCCTCCGAATCACTAAACTTAAGTGGCTGTGGGCGGGGCACATTGCACGTAGAACCGATGGCTGTTGGGGCGGAAAGGTTCTCGAGTGGCGACCACGTACCGGAAGGCGCGGCGTGGGTAGGCCCCCCCACAAGGTGGACTGATGACCTGGTAAAGGTCCCGGGAGTCCGCTGGATGCGGGTGGCGCAGGACCGGTCATTTTGGCACTCTTCTCAGAAATAGGAATGCACAGCCCAATGCCATATTTTATGAGAATTGTGAATGTCACTCGCCACTCGCGCTCTTGATCCTGGATTGTTCCACATCGCTCTTCTTCCGCCGGGGCCTCGTCACATTTTATCCGAGGCCCGGAGCTTGATGCCTCGAGCGGGATGACGGATAGGCCTAATTAAATATTTTGTGACAATGGTGAGTTTCGTGATTCTGACTGGACTGTTCCAAATCGCTCTTCACTGGGGGTTGGCAGACGGACCAAGTCGTGGGCAAAAGGTAGTAGTCTATTTACAAAGCTACCTTGAGGTGTCGGTTCCTGCGGTACTAGTGCGGTGTGTGGGAGGGGTGTTTGTGGAAGTCAGAGCTCAATCTATAAGCTAAGCAGAAGATAGTCCAGGAAACAAGCCGCGTCACAGATTAAACCGGAAACAACAGAGAAGGAGCACTATAACGCGTCCGGTACAAGAGACAGATGTTGACAAAAATTTTACCGCCATGTAAACCCACCTAATGCACATGCATCGCCCTTATCGCTGACCAATCACGTGCTGTCTAAGTTTTCTAGTACTAGCTCGTTATCGTGGACAGAGTATAGTGCCCGTATCGCTAGCGCTGTCACCCCTTTCGCACTGCGTAACTGCACACAAAAACTGACTCAGGTGAACTGTGTCTATAACACAAGCTTGCTCCATCAAAACGCTGCCCTCGTCACCGTACCGCGCCCTGCCAACTCGGCGTATCGTCGTCGTAATTGGCGCTCAAGTGGCAATTAGCCAGCTCTTGGCTGTGTCGCTCCCGCGAGCGCTTTCTCTTGTTCGAATCCCACCGCTCGTAGAGTATATACGGCAGTATAGACATGTTTAATCCATCGAGTGAGTAGGTACGAGTAAATCACTTTTATTTAGTTATTTAAACTTTATTGCACCAAAACAAAAATTACAAAGGGCGGACTTAATGCCATATAAGGCAAAAACAGCTGAACTTGGATTTTATAATGTTTACGTATTTTTTAAGAATTTTTTTTTATCAGTTTATAAAATACTTGAATACGTTATAATTAATGTGTTAGATTGAATTGAGATGGCCGCTGCTGACGAACCAAGTTACGCTGAAAATAGTGTGTGAATGCGGCTATCAAAATTAGCAATATTATTTTTTACTGGCTCTGCATCTACTCGATACAAGCTAGCGCAGGCAAACCCGCGGAATGTAATAATAATAACATAGCCTATATCTATAAGGTTTGAGTTGGCTGAGGTAAACAAGGAAAATAGGGACCCAACAATGTATTTTTTTCTATATATTTTTTAAGCAATCGCGTATTGCCTTCTATATTAAGCAATAAAACAAGTAAGTAATCAAGATACATATAATAGAAATTGAGTTATTTGTGGTTCGTAATTCAGGCACTACCACCTTCATAATTTTGTCCGAGCATCCCCTTAAATTGTAGTTACAAAATCACCCCGCATCTCCACCATGTCCACAGACTCCACAGCCTCACTGAGCTACGGCATGGTAGAGAAAATACTTGGTTGTACTATACTTTGTATACGAAGTTTTACATACCACGTCTTGCTTGTTTGACAGCCACACGATAGCTGAAGCCGTCAGCTCGTCAGTCGTGTTCCTCCATCAACAAAATACGGTATTCGAAATTCAAACGTATTTATTACCTGCCAGTCTCTGTTGCAAAAGAATATCTGTAGAGGTGTTTACAACCTTTACAGTACGTAATACGAGTAGTAAGTCCCACCTTACAGAATATCTACACCACTATTTCCTTTGTGGGTATTTGGTGTTGTGTTCATGGTGGTGAGAATGGAACTGCATATGTCTCTACTTAAACACAACGAATCGTGAAATCAACAAAGGGTCGACAGCGCGCTTGTGATTCCTCTGGTGTCTCAAGCGTTCATAGGCGACGGTATCTGCTTACCATCACGCCAGCCAATGCCTGTTTTCCACCGCCAAAGTGTAAAAAAAAAGTAAGTAGCCTAGACGTTGCGCTACTGGTATAATAGCGCATTATGGACCCAGTGTTCCGTTACCTAAACCACTACTTGTGACGACTTGCAGGTGCCTTATTTATTTAATTTAAAGTTTAATACTCTTGTTAGAATTACGTGGTTCCAGCGTGATTTCTTTTAGGTACATTCTGTCCTTATACAGTAATACAGTATAGGATCATTCTCATTTTTGTGCACACTCACAGCCGTGGATGTCACTTCATGTATGTAGTTTACACTTTATTTATTTAATATTTATTCGGAGTCGCTTATTTTACCGACAATCGTGTCACCGAATGCATTGTTTTGCCGAATTTTCATTTCATAGTTTTTAGGGTTCCGTAGCCAAAGGGTAAAACGGGACCCTAATAGGCTCTGCTGTCCGTCCGTCTGTCACCAGGCTGTATCTCATGAACCGTGACAGTGAGACATTTGAAATTTTCACAGATGATGTATTTCTGTTGCCGCTCTATAACAACAAATACGAAGAAACAGAATACAATAAGTATTTAAGGGGGCTCACATACAACAAAGATTGCCGTTTTTATAGATAATGGTATACGGACCCCTTCGTGAGCGAGTCCGACTCACACTTGGCCGGTTTTCTTTTTAGGATCAGCACAAGGGTCGTTCTGTAGGATCCATTCGGTTAGATCAGAAGACACAGATAAAAATACGTGAAAACACTCCGTATAGAAGAATATTATTTTGTCTGCCACGACACGTGTCTGGCACGCTCAATGTCTGTAGATATAAATCGACCTTCAGGCTTAGTCAATTCGAGGCTAAAAAACGGTCCGTGTGCTACGCCGTAGCGCGTAGCAGCATTTTTCCGCTTTGTAGTGGAGATCGCTCGGAGGAACGTGAGTCATAATAATATCACATGTGTCACTGGCTTCGAATGCGTTAAGGCGTAGCACGTGCTACGTTATCTACGGCGTAGCACCGAGCACAGATTTCAATTGTATAATAATTATATGTATATTGTATATTTAATTTTTAAATAACAAGGCTAAATTGTCTATATACTCGTATAAAACGTGTGACGATTAAAGTTTCAAGAATATTTGATTATTATTTAATATGCAATGCAATTCGCCGTTATGATTTAGACTCTCTGAAATTTTCAATAGGTTTATATTTTATCTGTAGGGCTTGGTAGGGATCTACGATTGAAATGGATCATGGTATCCTGTTATGTGACTTTGGGCACGAATTCTGACGTAAATATGTACCTATTTGAAAATTATTCAATAATGATAAATACATCGCGGGAGTCCGCTGGATGCGGGTGGCGCAGGACGGTCACTTTGGCACTCCTTGGGGGAGGCCTATGTCAAGCAGTGTACGTCTTTCGGCTGATATGATGATGATGATGAATTTAAAAAACCTTACTAACGAAAGCACCAAATGAACAAACTATTAAACATTTCTAATTAAAATTTTCAACCCTTCCAACCGCAGTCAAGAGCGATTCAAAGTTAATATTCAATAGGGAGAAATTGCGACCAATTCAAATAGTCCGCAAAACAACATATGTACAGGGTGGGCCCTGTAATAGGAGCAAATATTCAAAAGGACGCTTCCTTAGAGCATTTGCAGTAACGCCTTTGTCCCCATTTTATTTTTTTTAGGATTCGGAGAAATTTTGATATAAAGTTATGACCTCCAAGTAATGTATCTTGGCAACACGAGATCTAACACAGCAGTCAATGCAGATTTTGATAATGTAATGAGTCATATTAATTTTTGCATTTTTTATTGTGTTTTTAAATAAAAAGCTACTTATATCAATCCAGAAGAGTAAAAAAATACAAGTAAACTTATTTTGAAGATTTTTTTTTATATATATTTTTTCCATTAAAACCACTTGGAAATAATTGTTCACAAAGCTTAATAATCTACCGTTAAATTTTGTGCTCCTGGTATAGGCCCCAC
This sequence comes from Epinotia brunnichana, assembly GCA_963854355.1. Lineage (NCBI taxonomy): Eukaryota > Metazoa > Arthropoda > Insecta > Lepidoptera > Tortricidae > Epinotia > Epinotia brunnichana. The sequence continues at coordinate 18,077,639 of OY977954.1, forward strand.
CCTGTATACAAATTCATTTCGCCACCCTTTCACTTATTAAGCCTTCTGTCATCGACATAACACCGACCGCGGTCACTGCGGTCAGTTCATCTCGGTTTTTACTACTCTACCATCCATACAAATACGTAGAATGGTAGAAAATATCACGAGGACCGCCAATGTCGCGTTAATTTAAAATAGTTATAGCCTTCAGCAGCCCAAAGGGCAACGGAGAGGGCTATGTTGGCAGTTTCTCAGCGCGATCGCATCAGAAATGGGGGGCGGAAAGTTTCTCGAGTCGCAACCACGTACCGGAAGGCGCAACGTGGTTCGGTCACAAGGTGGACCAATGACCTGGTAAAGGTCGCGGGAGTCCGCTGGATGCGGGTGGCGCAGGACCGGTCACTTTGGCACTTTGGGGAGGCCTATCAGCTATGGTGATGATGAAGCCTGCTGTAGTTAGTTTCAATTACTCAGATCTTTGCTTGACATATATACATATGCTTTTTTGTCCGTTAATTACCTACGTGAGGCAATATTGGCGATTTATTGTCCCGGAAATTCAGAGCCTGATGAAATAATTTAATCTGAATGGAATCAGCAGTTTTGGCCGTATTCGACCTCCATACTAATATTATAAATGCGCAAATAACTCTGTCGTCTGTTACCTTTTCACGATTTAGATACAATTTGGCATGGGGATAGTTTGAGACCTTAGGCCTTCCTAAAACATTATAACTTTATTATCCTGGAAATCGCCCCTTAAGGGGAATAAAAGGTGGGTGGAACTTCCAACTTCCACCGTGGAAGGCGCATATTGAGGAGAGCGATAATTAAGCCTGCGCCTGAAATAATTGAATAACAACAGTACTTCAAGATCTTCTAGAGCTAGTCATCATATCAGCCTAAAGACGCCCTCTGCTGGACATAGGATTCCCCCATAGAGTGCCTCAATACTGCGCCACCCGCATCCAGCGGACCCCCGCGACCTATAGGTACCAGGTTATCAGTCTACCTTGTGGGGGGGCCTACTGACGCTGCACCTAGAGCTAGTATTATGTATGTATATTTTATATTGATTCCGACCTACATTCAGGGGTACTTACATAAATAAGGACATAAATATCTGTACACGCCTTTATGACATTGACAATAGAGTAATATGTATGTATACCTACGTATATTATTACCTCTGACTGTACAGTCGGCCAAAAATGTGGTCTACCACACTACGGTCGAGGTTCATTTGAACGTCATGAAACAGCAAGGTCGATTTCCACTTGCAATAATATTATGACAGTAACCTTAGCGACCATTAGATCTCACAGAAACTTTTGTCAAAACTGGTAGACCACTTTCTTGGCCAACTGTACTCGTAGATTTGTTAATGTAACCACGACACGCAAATATGGCAGACTCACTAAATTGCGTAGGGATTCTACAGGGACAGTGTTCAATAATAAAATAGAATAGCCAGCAATAATTGAATCCCGGGGCTCACTTCGGTAAGCCCTTCATCCCTTCATTAATTGCTGGTATTAATTCCTCCCCTCGGCTTTAAGGGCCAGAGGTATGATGTAATGTACCCCGCTAAGATGTTAAAAGGAAGGGTGGTTTAGAGTTTGTGTTGTTTGGGAATGGATATAAGCCGTCTGTAATCGTTATTTTACGTACTCGCATTTGCCCGTGAGTTTCTCCGCTTGAACTCCCGTCAACTTTCATCCTCAATTTCATACCTTTGGGAGATAATTTTCGGGATACAAATATACTGTAAGTATTTTAATCCAATTCGAATACATACAGACGACCTCTAGTCTAGTCTAAGTTGGTAGTGACCCTGCCTACCAAGCCGGAGGTCCCGGGTTCGAATCCCGGTAAGGGCATTTATTTGTGTGATTAGCATGAATATTTAATTATTCCTGAGTCATGGATGTTTTCTATGTATTTAAGTATTTATTTATCGATATGAGTATGTTTATCGTCGTCTAGTACCCATAGTACTTGTACAAGCTTTGCTTAGTTTGGGACTAGGTCAATTTGTGTAAGATTGTCCCCAAATATTTATTTATACTATATTTAAAAAAATGTTTAGCCGTTCAAGCGTGATTGAGTCACAAACATCCCAACTTCTAAACCTTTGTTTAGAAGCACAGAAACAACGAATACACAAATCAAGACAGGCCGTTTTGCGATTCTTTTGTATCGCAAGTGTCCATAGGCTCCGGTGTCTGCTTACAAGGCAAGCCGTACGCTTGTTTAGAACCGTCATACTATACGAAAACACACACACACACACACACACAAACATACATACACACACACACACACACACACACACACACACACACACACACACACACACACACAAACACACACAAACACACAGTAAGAGATATCTTATCTTATCTTAAACACATACATGCTAAGTTAAGATAAGGGGTTATTAATAAAACTTAAAATACCTCTGATAAATAAAATGTGCTTTGTCCCTTTATTCTTACGAACACAAATGTAAAATAATGAATTTTAACGACATTTTAGTTAAAATAGGCTTGTGGAACTTTTATGAATACGGCTGTTTGTCATTAAGAAGCAATTGATCCTCAAGTCAATCAGCGACCAAGGTGGAATCATTCAGCTGGCTAATGGGACTTGCGTCATTGTAACTGCGTCATTGTAGTTGCGTCATCAATGCCGAGAACATCTTTTGGATGGTGGGTAGGTATTGATCTAGGAATATGTAGTATCTACAGCCATGGCCAACAGTATTGAGCACCCATGCGTTTTTCATACAAAAGTGAAACTTTGTATTTATTTTATTATAGAAAGTTGTATATATATCTGAAAAAAATTACATATTTATTGACGTTAAGGGGAATTCCGTGAAAAAAATATTTATCCTTTATTGTAAAATCCGACTTTTCTAGCTTCAGTTTTCACACGCAAATAACTATTTCAAAATGATATCTATTAATGATTTGCACATGTTAAACACTTGTTATATTTTCTTCGTACACATATTACTACTACATTTTTTTTACGTAATAACATCTTATAAATCGATGAACACCAGCAGCACGCACGAAAAAGTATGACTTGCTGCATTGTTTTGACGTGATAACGTCTTATAAATCGATGAACACTGGCAGCACGCACGAAAAATTATGACTCATTGTCCCGTTCCGCCTGAGCCGAGCGTTCGGCTTTATGACATTATTACGTAAAATTATCGTCCGTAAACCGACTTTATAGACAACCAATTTTTTCTATTACAATTTATGGCAACAGTAACCTGCAGATATGGTAGATCCCATTGTGTTTAAAAAGGTTCATGTTATTCCAGTATGACGTTTTAAAATGAGAAACAAACTACGTTTGTATGGAGCGTCGACTTGAGTCGACCGTGGTGGGAACTCTTAATCAATAATATCAGCATTTTTAAAGCCAAAAGCGGGGATTTAAGTTTAAGGCGAGGCCGGTTCACGATCTTCTCTCCCTCTCACCGAGCATATGCGTGAGCGAGATGTAAGTGCGTGTTCGGAAGTATGTAACATCACTTTTTAGTACATATTAATTGATTTTTGGAATAGGTACAGGATAATTTATTAAAAATCTATCCGGTGTTGGAACAATAAAAAAGCTATGCTTTTTATAAAAGATTGACATAGATTGTCGTTGAAAATCACGAAATCTTTAACATTAAAGTTTAGTTTTATAGTGATAAGTATTTAAGATATATTACAGAGTTACCAAGTCATTTTTTAATATTATGTTCGGTTATTGTGTTTCTTTGTTTCTTTTTCAGTTTACAGTAATTTTTCTGTAGTAGAATTCTTCATTATTTCTTCACACTGGAAGCTGAAAAATCTATCTTTTCGTCAGATCGTGAACCGGCCTCGCCTTAAACTGTATACATGGTAACCCTACCAATGTGCGGTGACCCTCCCCTCGGCGCGGTCTAATCGCAATCGATACCCTCCCGTGATGACGCTGACTCAATATACCAAGTATTCCATTCTTTCGCAGGAATTCTCGTTATTGCACTAGCGCTTTCTTCGTGAAGGGGATAACGTGACGTCATGTTTTTTTGCGATTGGTGGCTTTTATATACCTACTTTTTTGGAAAAAAACATCTTGCCTTATACGTACACCCTAAGAGAAAATGCTAATTATTTGGAAATACAAATACGAAAACAGCATTATATTGATGGTAAAAGAATTTTTAATTACTGATTAATAAGCGTTTCTCAAAAAAAAATGCCACTATTATTAATTGTAAATTTTTCCAGGAGTTTTATATAATTTCCACTCAGAATCAGGAGTCTTTCGATGCGCGTAGGACAAAAAAATGTCCCAATGAAATTTTTCATATTGTGTTACCATTTTTACTTTGTATGTAATAGGAAAGTTCAAAAATGTAAGGAAATTTTGGGACACTTTTTTTCTCCTATTAGGACATAATAGTTGCAGAAACTCTCGAGGAAAATGTAGTGGCATTTTTTGAGAAACACTACTTAATCAACAAAAATAACAAATTGAACAGAATTGGTTAAATTTATTATTTTTGTTGATTATGAGGATCCTAAAATGTAGACAGTTTCTGAGAAAAACTAATCAGGGCAAACGTTACAATTGCCATAATTATGGATTTCATTAGTAACCCGTTCATTACTCCAAATTTTATGGTAAATATTTATTTGCAGCACTTTTGTCACATCAATGAATAACATTAAAATGTTATAAATGAACTGCTACTTTAGACATAATTTTACAATTAATTGAACGCTTCGAACGAAGTAATTGCGTAATATTATCGCGATTAAACACGACATGTTTAATGTTCATTACGTCAAAAGGTGCGAAGTTAGTCGAGCAGTGTACGTTGCGAACGTTGGACTGAAAAACATAAGCATACAGCATTCATTCTATAAATCTGGGTCATACAGATTGAGTAAAATAAAAGTCGTCTTTCCTGTGGTCACTATAGTCAAGAGTTCCGGGTATGTAAAAAATGTTTTGATTGCATGAAATCATATAAGTGGAGAAACTGGTTATGCGGATTAAGAGTCCAACCAAAAATTAGGCTTTGAAGCCTTTAACACATTCAGGGCCGGGAACCCGATATGGAGTGCCTACGCCGTAGGCGCTTTCCGCTACATACTAGGAAAACCACGGGATCGCCTACGAGCGTAGCGCGTAGCGATTCGCGGCACTTTTTTCAGGCATTTAAGACCTATCATAGTAACAAATACTTTAAAGAGAATGCAAAAAAAGGCAAATTAAACTGAAAATTAAAAATAATTACAAATAATATATTTATTTTTTTATTTTATAACGGTTTTTTATATTTTCATTTTATTTTGCTTTAAAGGCAATGCCCACAGAGGAGAATCTAAATCTCTGTATGACCGATCAGTACATTTACCAACACTGTTCGATTGTTAGACAAATATTAATAGGATTAGATGAATTACTTGCAAGATATAGTTTCGGTTTCCTTCAAGATTTTAGAACAACATTAATATTTATTTGCGACGAATGTCAAATCATTGTCCTTTACATGCGAGCATTAAATCCTTTAATATTACTTACAAATTTGAAGGGCTGACAAACGCCCGAGCATTCAATGTAGCCAGGAAATTCTGTACACGAAACACACCGACCAATAATCCTCATTCGAAATTCGAACAAACCCCAACCGGCCACTAAAACCCAAAACCATAGGCAATATCACTTTCTGGTATCCTGCTGCATATCCATTTCTCTATAGTCACAATCGCGACACGGAGGGTGTTACCCACACCCTTGTGCCGGCTTCATACACCCTTCACACGTCTAATTTACGGTTGGCCAGTAGAACGTCACACGAGAATAAGCTTTATTGTTAAGCGAGTAGATTCTCCTTGCGAACTTTCTGGGTGTGCTATAAAGTTGGCGCTTGTGTACATAGAGGGCGCGCCCCTACTGTCGCCGAGCAAACATGGCGGCTAACGAGGTTTTTGCGAGCTCTTGTGAGTGATTTCGCGCCTAATTTAGGTACGAATGTGATATTCTGTTTAAGGGCAGCTACGCCTGATGGTCGTTTTTGAAACGCTAGGGCTCTTAAATGAAATGGTATATAACTTTGAAAAAAAATCTGATATTCAATCACCAATCTGAACGTTTGAACTTTTTATAGAACACTAGCTTCTGCCCGCGACTCCGTCCGGTTTTTCGTTTATATAAACTTTATTTTATTATATTTAACCCTTAGGGGTGTATTTTTCCAAAACCCTAAAATTACTTTTCTTGTATTGTAATAAGGAGTCCATACACAAAATTTCAAGTCTCTCACTTAAAATTTTACTTCACCCCCATACAAACTTCCAACCCCCTTTTTACCTCCTTGAGGGTGGAATTTTCAAAAATCCCTTCTTAGTGGATACTTTCGTTATATATACTGCCTATTGTGCAAAAATCTGCTTTCTAGGTTCAACGGTTTGGGCTGGGCGTTGATTTAAGTGAGAGAGTGAGTGACGTAAAAGTTCTGACTGACTCAGTCAGAACTTTTACGTTTATTGTATTTTGTCTAACACTAACTAAACAGATTCAGGGATTTGATCAAATAACTGATTTTTCTAGGCGAATGATAAAATGGATTCGGCATTTTAACATCCTGCGCGATTTGTTCATATCCCTTAGAGATTTGTTCAAATCTCTGTTTTAGCCATTTAGGCCAGTCATATTTGACCAGTAAAATTGCAAGCTAACGGCTAGTTCTGCTTTTTAGGGTTCCGTCCCAAAAAGGTAAAACTATAGGTTGGGGACTATAGCCGCCTTAACTCGTGCGATACGAAGTTTTACGGTAAGTTTTGAGGTTGTATTGTTAGAAAGATTTGAGTTTGGAGACGACTCTTGGCTTTGTCCGTTGGGATTATCATAGTATGAGATTGCGTGGTTTGATCTATTAGTCTTTCTCGCAAATGGGCGATTATTACGTTTCAGTTTGGTATCTACATAAAAAAGTTTCAGTTACCAACTCATCTAGATAATTAAACAGCCAGTGGCGTCAACCCTAACAAACATTGAATTCAACCTTGATAACATCAAACAGTGATACTTACAAAGCTTTAAATTCGACATAAACTGGTGCGAAGAGACATATTTTTATCGATATATTCGACATAGCCTTTTTTTACGTATAACATGCATAATGGAGATATTTTTACTCACGCCTATCAACCGGCCTGGAGCTTCATTTGGTTCGTCACTTTCACATTTTAATGTGTTTTTCGTATTTCGTTCTGATATGTTAACTCCGTAAGAGTGGAAGCGCGGGCGCAAAACATATTGAAACGAGAATACGATGCGTAGGGACCAAAGGTAGGGACGAAGTAAAATTGACCTTCTGTTTTTCTTTCCGTTTCACGAGGCTACAAGTTACAGTGCCACAAAGGAACAACATACATACATACATACATACATACCACTCTAGACATCAAACGCGTGGGTCGATTTTAATGAATCATACATCAATCGATTCGATTTAATATTGCGAGTGTTACTGAAGACATAACAGTAATCAAAAATCAAAATGGCGGCCGCAGACGTCTTCTTATTACTATTTACTTTATTATATATACATTTTTATTTATTCATTTGACACACCAACAAGATACAAAGCTCAACATTTACAAAGACAAAACATTACACAGACAGACATTCATGTAAGTAGTAAAAAGAAAAATTTATTACATTTTCATTATTAGGTTTCTTTAATATTTTTTTAGTTAAAATAACTGTTTAGGGTTTATAATTTAACGATTGAAAGTTGGCTTAACAAAATTTTTTTTGGAGAGCTCTATCTCGGTAAGTAATGATCTTATATATAGAGCTGGTTATGGTCTCAAATTGTAGCAATTTTAGTCTACTTAAAAAACGTACAGAATTATATTTTTAAAAACCGCATACCGCACCTGCGAAGCTGCAAACTTGGCACGCTAAAGCCTGCTTAATGGTGCTTTTGCTTCGATACCTTGCTGTTCGGGACTGTCGACTACTAGTGATATCTTTGCATGAAACGTCAATGTTTATAGGTACGTCATAACTGTCATAAGATTAAAACCATGAAACGAAAAATAAAGGAATAGATTCATATACAGGGTGGGCCCTGTAACAGGAGCAAAAAATTAAACGGTAGATTATTAAGCTTGTGAACAATTATTTCGAAGTGGTTTTATGCAAAAAAAAAATATTTTTTTTGAAAAAAAAAATTCTTTAAAATAAGTTTACTTGTATTTTTTTACTCTTCTGGAGTGCTATGAGTAACTTTTTATTTTAAAAACACAAAAAAAAAGAAAAAAAAATGAAAAAATCACAAAACTATCTGTTGAACACAAAAATGCAAAAACTATTATGACTCATTACATGATGTTACCTCAAAATCTGCATTGACTGCCGTGATATGATCTCGTGGTGCCAAGATACATTACTTGGAGGTCATAACTTTAGATCAAAATTTCTCCGTAACCAAAAATTTTGAAAGTGAATGATACACAAGGGGTTACTGCAAATACTCTAAGGAAGCCTCCTTTTGAATATTTGCTCGTGTTACAGGGCCCACCCTGTATAGCTGAAAACTTTATCCAAGACAAATGAAAGTTCGTCGACTTGAGTTCCGTTTCGAATTCGATCAACGCCGCATAACTTTCGTCGCCCTGCAAAGCGTTTGTAAATCGAAAAAAACAAGCATTTCCATAATACAACTCAATGAATGGCAGCCGGGCACCCAACGCTCTACGATTTAATGCCTAAGGATTTAACAAAAACTTCCCAAACGGAAGGAGTTACCATCGACCAGCCTTACTTGACCCGATCCGCTCTTGCCATAACACTTCAACATAAGAGAATTCCTAAAACGAGAAGGACCTTAACAGGTCTCGATCGAGTGGTCGGTTAACAAACAAAATAGAAGAGGTTCGTTAAAAGAGCATCGTCTAACAAAACGTTATTAAATCTTATTTCAGTGAGGATGAAGATATTTTGAGCTTCATTGTTCGGATTTTGCCCTTCATTGATGCATATTATCTGCTATTTTGAAGAGATTTGTGAGGCATGTTTGTTGTGCATCCGTGGTATTTGAAAAAAATAATAACCGACGCTTTGTGTTGTAAAAGGGGATGTGCTGTGCTGAGTGCATGTCGTAGAATAGAAGCTTACTATGTTTGATTTGTTAAAAACATGATTATATGTACAATGCAGCCTCTACCTAAATTAACCATTAAGTTAAGTGGGCAACATTGGCATAATCTATGATGTAATTAATATATAATATACCTACCCATTGGGCATCGACTTACCTGATAAAAAATGGGAATAATGATGTCATTGCTTAACACACGTGATTTAAGGAAAACCGTAGGTACAGTCAACCAATTTGATTCCTAGGCCATCATAAAACCTTGCCATTGTAAATGCTATGTCAATACGGGTTACTAGGATTATTGCGTCGCTATGTAGCAGTTAAAATGACAGGGTTCTACGGTGGCCTAGGAATCAAATTGGTTGACTGTACGTTAATTGAATACAATGTAAAATAAATAAATAAATATTTCGGGACAATCTTACACAAATCGAGTTAGCGTCCCAAACTAAGCAAAGATGGGTACTAGACGGCAATAAACACACGTATATAGATGAATAAATACTTAAATGCATAGAAAACATCCAAATATTTGTGCTCATCACACAAATAAGTGCTCTTGCTGGGATTTGAACCCAGGACCTCTAGCTTCGTAGGCAGACAAAATTAGATAATAGATAAGTAGATAAGTTTACAGTCCTATTATATGTATACTTAAGTAGATAGTATATTTTTTGCTACTAAATAATCAGCTCCATTCCCAACGTTTGTAGTTTCTTCTTTGTTGAGTGAATGTTATTAACATCTTTTCATTGTCCTTTTTTCTCTATAACGCACAAGTAGCAATTTAAAATCAGATAACAAAATTCGAATCGCGGTACATTACGATCGATTTCACATCAAAACCATGCGACAACCCATATCATTGTCGAGACGACAAACGATTAGCCCCCGGCCAACAATCCAAAATAGGATGAAAATGTCAAAATACAATCTTTCACGACAATCTATACTTCGCTGAATTACTACACGCTTCGTTATTCGAAAACTAACCTTAACTGAATAACAATAAGCATGAAGACGACTGTATAAGCGCTCTTGTCGTGATTAAAGTGTCAATCATTGACACAAAACACGTAACACTAGAACTTGTGCCAATATGATTTACTTTTTTTTGGGAATACGACAATGGCTTTAGATGACACGGCATTGTGCCATTAGCATTGTTAAAATGGAACAGGAAGACGCGCGTTTTGTTGCGTTTTGCGCAAACTTGAGTTTCGTATCTTGTTAAGGTTTGGATTAGAGGAGTCTGTAGAGTCGACTTAATCGATTTATTCTGTATTTCTTAGGGTGGGTTGCAAACTTACGATAACAGGCCGATCAACGTTAAATATGGTGCCGACAGCGTCATTCCATAGAAACTTGTCAAAGTTTCCATACATTGAGATTTTAACGAACACCGCTGACGATTACAGATGGTTTGGTGTGACACAAATTTTTAAGGTATTTGTACCAAGTATGGCGACCATTCAGGGGTCTAATTACGTAATGAAGAAAAGGAAAATGATGTTTATAGATATAGGCGATGAAAAAAGAAGTAGGCGGTAGCGTAATGACTTAGAGCCCGCCATACCGACGAGAACACATTAATTAAAAAAAAACAATTCGTCGGAAAAGTATGGCATGGTGATTTTCGTGAATGGCTACTCGACGATGGTTAGCTGTACAAAAATTAGCCTGGTACAAATGGTTGAATTGGTTTGTTTTTTAATTAATGTGTTCTCGTTGGTATGGCGGGCTCTAAGACACACCGGAGAAGTATGGCATTACGCTACCGCCTACTTCTTTTTTCATCGCCTATCGGAAAATACAAGAATTTTTGTGTAACAAATCGTTTGACTTTCGTAATTTAACCGACAAGTTCGATTAACGCCCACGCGTTCGGGCCGCCGCCGGTACCAGCGCTATGACCATTATTTTCCTTTTCTTCATTACGTAATTAGACCCCTGAAGGGTACAAACCATACTTGGTACAAATACCTTAAAAATTTGTGTCAGCATCTCCCGGTCTATTAGATGATTACGTTGATTTCAAGCACAAGGTACTAGGTAATTAAGTGAAAAAGGCATTGTTTATTGCGTTTGCGCTATATAACGTTGGGATTGTCCATTTCGTGACAAAATATGTATTATATTATTTCTTTTGTATGTGTAAATTGTGTGTCACGAATAAATATTTGAATTTGAATTTTTTTTTTGGATTTCGTTGTCAAAATAGAAAAGTCTCAGATCGCAGTTATTTCTCGCCCGAGCCTTAAATGTTACATAATAAACAGGAGCGTTTTAACGAGCATTCTAGCGAAACGACAGCCAATTTGCGTCGAGCTTTTTGGCGAGCCGAGCAATTTTGTTACTGTTCCGTCGCCGTCCCACACGTTCCGCACGCGTACCAGAGCGTTAGCTAGAATGATCGTGAAAATGCTTGTAGCGATGTTTTGCGTTCGTTGTTTAGTTCGACAAATGCTTGATGTTCTGTAATTCTGTGTTACATGTGAATGCTCAAGTGACTCAAGTCTATCATCACCTGAAAGACTCACAGGCGAACAACTTATCCAAATTCAAAAATTCACTTCTCTAATGTATTAAATGGACTTCCTTGATGGACAAAGGATATATTTTTATCCTGCGGGTTTGCCTGTGTTCTTTGCAATACGTGGACCAAGCCGCACGGGTAGCTAGTACTATATAAATGAGTAAATATGAGCCATTTCGGGTGTCGCCAGCAAGGTCCGTCTTTGACACTAAGTTTTATCTTTTTGTGAGCTCTTATTGTGGTTGAACCCATGGAAAGGAAAGTAACCATTATATCCACCAATCTTATTATTTTGACACCTATACACACACACTACCCGGCTAAGAAATGCTTTACGTTGAATTCATGGAAAGTCGCTAACAACCACATCTTGTCATATAACATTCGACGTCGAAATTAATAAGTAAACAGCAACTCCGTGCCTTTTTTAAGACGGCGAGTCCTCCAAAAACCCCTGTCTTACCCACAAATAAATTGGCCTGCAGCCCCCACTTGCCCGAGGGGATTTTCGGATTAAACTTTATTACGTCTCCAAAAAACTATTCGAGATTCTAGCTTTTGTCATCCTGTTGTTGTGTCGAAGGTATTGTGTGACGGGTTCTATCTACAGCCTTTGACAACTCTTTGATTCGTGCTTTAGTTGTGATAATAATGAAAGGCATGTGTGATTAGTATTTATAGTGAAAAGGTTTAAGTTTAGTGAACGTTTTGTTGGAACATACTAAGGTATGCACCGATAAAGTGAGAAAAGTTTTCACTGCCATAGCGTTTGTCACGTTGGTAATAAAATTGAATTTTACCTGGCCTGTGAAAATAGTACATGACTGCAGAGCAGTAGGTATAGACGGCCAGGCATGTATAGTGCTTTTCTCACACATGCAATGAAATATATAAATAAAAACTACTCAAATCAAACTAATTTTCATGGCTGAATGCCTTGATGCTGTGCCACAAATAGTGGAATGAAAATAAAAATAAAATTACTCTTCGGCCTAGGCCTTCAATTTCGTATAATAGTATTTTATGCAACTGTTGTATAAGAAGGGTCTTAAAACGCGAGTGGCGTGGGTTGCGATGCGAGCCTTGGCGAGCCGCCACGAGCGTTTTTAGACCAGTTATACACCGTTGCATACAATACTTTTTCTACGACACATTTTAAATAAATAGCAGACTACAGAATAGTTAAACTTTTCAGGCAGCAAGTTTTCTATTCGTACTTTTGCTACTCACACAATTTCTTCAGGTGTGCAGTTATTAATTTCTTCGACCATCTTAAAAGGAACGTACACTTGTATCTTCACAAACACGAATAAAATCTTAATAATTTAGGACTAAATAATAGTTTATCATCTTTCGTCTTTTCATTTTGAACTGTATTTTGGTGGGAAATCGGAAATGTGACAGCTCTTGCTTATGGTTTGTTTTGTTTTTAATTTGTTTGTACTTGCCATCCGAACCAAACCGAATCCGGACCCGGACCGAATTCGAACTGTTTATTTTTATAAATAATACCAAGAATTTATAAAACATGTAATTTAACACACAATAGATGATGATTTATTATTATTGTAGTAAATAATTCATAATGTACAAATGTTAAATCGTATATAAATACTTTTATTTCGAAATATTTGTTTATGAAGTTGGCACCACTGCAATATAGCAGCCGATTAAAAAAAAGTTAAACAGTGCTTTTATGAAAAATTTATGAACCAAAAAAGTACGCTAAAACAGTGCGTTTTTGGGCCATAGAGCATAGAGTTTTTCGACGACTTATTAGTGGTGTCATTGTATTTGAGCTACAGCCTATATAAATGACAGATAACGGTACAGGAGTAGAAAAACATTATAAAAGAGTTCTAGAAGTGGTTTTATTGGTTTTTGGACGGTCGTCATTTGACGTCTCGGTGGCGTCCGTGGCACGGCGAGTCACTTCGTCAGCTGGCGGTCAATAGGTTAAGTACTTATTTTTATCACGACGTTAGGAAACAAGCATGCAGCCTGCCTGCCTTTTTTTATTGATTTGAAGATTCGTTGTATTGAGAGCTAGAGATAACCATATGTCCTTCACTCATAGCGCATCCTCAAGGGCTCTGGCGACCTTAAATATAACCACTTCGTCCTTTATTTCGCTAGTACGTACGTACGTTTAGTCTAGGAATTTATATCGAACATATAGCTCTTTTTTATATTGGACATGATAAAATCGCGGGAAAAATCTGGTATTTTATATTATAAAGCAGGTTATGTTTAGAGGATTTACTGTCATTCGGTACATATCGAAAATCGTCAACACGAAATGACCATTTTGAAATAGGATTATAGGACCAAAAGTAATAGGTACCATTAAAAAAGTGAATTTGGTGAAAATGTAATTGTCTATATTTTTATGACTAATTTAGTTCTTGTTCGAAATGAATCTAGCTCAAATGGAACTTTGTCCAGAATGAAATAGGTCCATATTTAAACAAGTGCAAAGTGTATGTTGTCTAATTTTATTTAATATAAAAATGTTATATGAAAATCGACGATTTTGTACAAAATTCCTGATTGGTCACAATTTTGGAGTGTACGTAATTCCATATAGACGTATTTCTTTCGACCTGTATCAAATATGTCAATTTAACTTTCAGGACGTAATTACATTTTAGCATTAAGGCGACGTGAGCTCCGAAAACGGATTTTTAAAAAATCGTAACTCTTGTTTGGATTATAATACGGCTGCCTTAAATTTAATTAGCAATTTTGAGGCCTTTCTCGAGGGAAATCAGCTATTCGAATCCTGAGTTTTTGACTTTCGCTCGATAGAAAAAAATCACGAACATAGGTCTAAAATACACTTAAAAAAATTCTAACAAATTATACACAACAGCTAAACATAATACAATTTGTTCTTAAAATCGGCAATGTCATGTTTGAGGGAAATCAGCTATTACTTTTTTATTTATTAAAACGCACAAAGAAATACAATTAAAAAACATGATATCCGCGCTTCCAAACACGCACTTCCATCTCGCTCACGCTTATGCTCAGTGAGAGGGAGAGAAGACCACGAACCTACGTCCCCTTAATCAGGCTTTCAAATTACATTATTTAGATTCGACCAATTATTTAGAGTTGTCAATTTTCCATTTGTGCTGAATGACAGTAAATAATTTAGAGTTGTGTTCTTATCGACATATGTCTCAATATTAACTCTTTGGTGGATTTTATGTTAGGTAACGTACAAATAATAACTACTTAAAACCAACCAACCAACTAATAAAATATATGCGGACAACCCGAATAACTGCTATCTAAACTTATTCTCAGCAGTAAAGATGACGAGATAGAAAAAAAACAAAAGCCTTTATAGCATTCTATCATTCAATCTCCAAACCCACCGCAAAAGGCCGGTAATTAGCATTTCGAAAAAAGAAAACTCTGCAACTCGGATCTGGCATCACAATAATTCTAAGTGCCCCTCTAAATCCTTTGTGAATTCGGCAATCTGCCATATCAATGGCGCTACCCTATGTACTTATTAATTACAAAGCAGACCGACAACCCTGAACGTAACACTGCTCTTAACTACGCACACGTTTAATAAATAGACAACCTAGTTATCGCAAAACGGAACTCTACGCCGTTGTAATAAAGTTTATAGTTAAATGACGCCGCTACGCGAATTTAGCATATGAAAGGGAGCCTTTTGAATTACGAAGCAAGCCGTTTTGAGTTCTAGCGTGATGTTGATAAGGTTTACTTCGGATTGACGAGTAAGAATAGCCAGGGGTGTGAATTAAGATATTGTAAAAGGGACAAAAGGGGAATGTCACACGGACGCTTAGTGTCAACTTCACATGTCTTTGAAGCTCATGTAAAGTGTAGATATTATTTATTTAGGAGCACAAATACCGTTGGGGGGCGTTCGCTTGTTGTGATGCATGTCACATCCACAGTGACACCGTGTGCCCCGGGGTTTATAAATAAGCCTTTGTAATGGCTGACAATGACATGGGATACTTGCTAGAAAATGTATAATGGAAATTATTTACCCTTTGAAAACTGTAAAGTTATATTATTTTTACCAATATTTATTTACCTCTATTTATCTCCTATGTATTTAAGAGGGCGCTCGTTTTTTGGTCAGGAATAAGCGAGAATGACGGATTTTTGACGTTGTAATTCTAAGAAACGGAGAGCTTTTTCTAGATCCTGATTACTTATTTGCATAGGTAAACTCCTCATATTGGTCCTAACCGCCTCCAATTTACGAAGAACTGAATACTTTAACCGAAAATACCCGATTACCGACAGTAGTTTTCTGAAGAGAGCGCAGAGTCATAAGTTTGAGCCCTTAATACTCCATGATGTTATATGATAACCTACTTGTTTTTTTCTATTTTCACTAGCGTAATATGTTGCCATTGCGTCTAGCCGCCTCGAATTTTCCTTATTCTGCACGTATATATATGTAAACTGTTCTCAATTACACCATATTTGTCAACAAAATCGTACTGAAAACTCAAGGATTTTCTCATTATTGTTGAATTATTTTTGTATTGAATCTTACACAACATTAAAGTTCATGCTTGTACCAACAAGATCCAGTCCAAAAAATATAACTTTTGTCAAAATTTATATTTATAAATAATTATTCAAAACTAGTATAAATTTACCGTCGCGCGGGAATATATCTCAGTAAGGTTAAGGGTAAGGTAAGGTTAAGGTTAAGGTTAAGGTTATGGTCTCAACTGTACATAAATCTATAAAAACATTAGTTTGGTCTGGGAGAGTGGCGTGTCGCGGCATGCCGACTCGCCTGCGGCTCGTCTCTGCGCGGCCCGCTCCGCGCTGCAGCTACGGCAGGCGGCGGGAGCGGAGTGCGGGGAGGGGCGAGGCCGCCATGTGCGCGGCGTCGGGCGCGCTGGCAGATTGTCACCGTATGGTGCAGATCGTCCGCGCGGCCGCCGCCCCGTTCTTATTCTTATAGTATAGTTTAGTTTTAAGTATTAATATTGTATATAGGTAGTTTAGTATTAGGCCACATTCACTTGTACCTTAACTTGGAACGCGGTTCCAGAAATGTTTTAAACGGTTGTGCTCATGCGAGCCACCTCAGTAATTGGCAATTAGTTAAGGGCCCCTTCGGGGCCCAACTTAAAAAGAAATGTAGGAAAAAAAAAAAAAAAAAAAAAGAATATATCTCAGTACCGGCTGAATAGCCCTCCGAGACAGACGTGTAGTGTGTTTATTTGTGGCTATTCACGAAGCTAACCGGCCACTCTTCAGATAAAATAATATTATTTTGATCTCCGACTAGGCATAGTTGTTACCAACCTCGGGGTCAAACTATACTGGGGATACATTCGTGAGGCTAATCGAGACAAGTTATGAATTGCATAGCTGCCATATATGACGTAGTGTAGCGAAAAGGCTCAAACCCACCGGATACGTAACATTTAAAATTGAACCTTCTACCTAAAACAAAAGTCATACATTTCAATGGTGATGTCTTGTGGGTTGGATCCTTTTGTCTAAACTACGCGTTCTATAGTCAATTATTATTGTACGAGTGATCGTGATACTTGATAGATTTAATTTATTTACTAGTTAGTCCAGTCATCGGAATTCTCGTAACATTTTTGAGCTGTCATGGGGACTTCTCGTTTATCGACTTCTGATACAAATATTTTGTCGATACATTATAGAGCACAACACAACATATCAAAGAAGATTAAAAGTAGAGGTAAACAACAGGCGGTCTTTTCGCTAAAGACCGATCTCTTTTAGATAACTTTTGACTTTCTGAAAATGTTAAATAGAGATTTGCAATGAAATCAATGAAAAATTAATAGTTACCAATTTTACATTTAATCAGTTCAGTTCAGTAAAATTCTTCTTTGTTACCAGGTTCACGTTTTTAGGTTTCCGTACTAAAAGAGTAAAACGGCACCCTATTACTAAGACTTCGCTGTCCGTCCGACCGTCCGTCTGTCTGTCACCAGGCTGTATCTCAAGAACCGTGACAGCTAGAGAGTTGAAATTTTCACAGATTATGTATTTCTGTTGCCGCTATAACAACAAATACTGAAAACAAAATATTTTTTTTTTTAAGGGGAGCTCCCATACAACAAACGTGATTTTTTTGCCGTTTTTATAGATAATGGTTCGGAACCCTTCGTGCGCGAGTCCAACTTGGTCGGTTTTTTTCTTACGATGTGAATCACTTGATACATGTTTTTTGATATTATGTTTTTTGAACTGTTTCAAATTAACATAACAAACAGAACAGTGTATCACGGAATCTTGTTCTTTATAAACCAGTTCCGGGTACGTTTCTAACCATTTACCAATAGTAGATTTACGAGGCATTTTCAATTTGAACGAGTGATTGACATAATAATAATAATAATCAGTCAACGTAAGGCAGCTTGTGGCGGGCTGTTAGGGAGTAGCGACCCTACGTACCTGAGTGCCCCTGGGGGTGTCCTGTGGTCAGGCTGAGCCGATCGGGTGGTTGGTTGGACAGGCCCCCCACCTCTGGCTTGCCTTAACTGGCTGTCCAGAGTAAAGTCGCAAGAGCTGTTGCTCGAGGGTAGATGTGGACACCTAAGTGGCGAGTTGGCTATATGTTTAAAGTCCAGTGCCACCTCTCTACCCCCCCAGCCTCTCTGACTGGTGTTGCCCTTAGGCAATTTTTTAATGTCGCTAATAATAGGGGCCCATTTAGCAGTTGGCGAGTCACCGTCTGCCAGAGATAAAAAATGAGACAGTTTATTAGGCAGGCGTCCGATGTTTCACCCAATAGCCCAGCCACAAGTCCATCATTTTCACCCAATAACCCGTTTTCTTTAGATTCCATCAACCAGCAATAGTCCCTATACACCCCAGCGGGTGCTGTCTCTGTGTGCGTCCCATGACACGGGCAGGGACAGCATCCGCTCGGTGTACTCCTTGCATTTCATTAAATTGTCAAAAGGGCCTCTACGTGTTGGCTCAGTTGGTACTTTGTAGGTACCTAGCCCCACGCACGCCTCCCAAAGGTCCGGGACATCATTGTCCCGTGAGCGGGAAAGACATACATAATAAATAATAAATCATTTATTCACAGGCGAAACATAACCCAAAATACAAATACAAGTTTGACAAGATACTTAATTAAAATTAAAATGTTAAACTAAAACATCAAAAAAATGATCCCCTTGTTCTTCGTACATTACTGAGTTACATTACTAGTAATGTACAAAGAAAAAATAGTCTTCGTTCAAAACTGGGTAATGTAGGAAGAAACTTTCGTTCTTTGCACATTACTGGTTCCGTTGGTATGTTGCCTCCAGGCCCTAAGCTAAGTCTAAGAATTTCTTAGATACCAACCGCTGCAATGATGATTGTACGGCATAGCTATTTAATTAAGATCAAATGCTGCTCTGTAAACTCTTGATTTATTTATTTAATTAAACTTTATTGCACTATACAACGGAAAGTAAAAATGGCGGACTTAATGCCATGAGGCATTCTCTACCAGTCAGGCATTTTAATTTGATTGAATTGATTGTGCCCCTTCGGCCGTTTTCTAAACCGTTAAAGAGCCATTTATTTTCTTCCACCATTGCTCTCTTCAACGGATTTGCGTTTTCCATATTGGTTGACCAAGGTTAGAGAAATTTCTTAGATACCAGATTTATAATTCCACGCACAATTGTTAGCTATCTGACGCCTAAGTGAAGTTCTTAAATATTTCATCATGCACAGATAGCCAATATCGGAAAATAGGGCTCTCCAGGTCGTTGTAGATGACCTTGAGGATCTCGTCCTGAGAGCGCCCCAGCCTGTCCCAGAAAGCGGCAACTCTCGCCCTCATTACGGCGAAGAAATCTGGCACCCGCGCCTCAGCGAACATGCTGGACGCGCTGCAGTAGCGCGGCAGCCGCATGAGCGTGCGAAATGCATCATTATATTGCACCCTCATGGTGCTGTACGACTTTCGCATAAATTTAGACCACAGTTGGCAAGTGTAGAAACACTGACAAAATGCATTGAACAATGTCACTTTGACTTCGTTGCTACACTTACCAAATCTGCGTGCCAGCATGTTGCAGCGGACTGATAAGGCCCTCCTCTCCCGGTCAATATCCTTATCGTCTTTCAAATCCTCGTTTAATTCAATTCAATTCAATAGTTTTATTTCAGACCATGTGATAGTGCATATACTGTTAGTAACAAAATAAACTTAAAACTATGTTAGCAATTATTATTATACATTTAAAAAAAAGCGGCCAAGGGCGAGGCGGGCTCGCACATGAAGGGTTCCGTGAAATAAATTGCGGTTTACGATTTATGACGTATTAAAAAAAACTACTTATTAGATCTCGTTCAAACTAATTTTCTGTGGAAGTTTACATGGTAATGTACTCAGAGCATAGAATACTATATAATATATTCATACATCTGTGGTAATGTACATCATATATATTTTTTTTTAGTTTTATCATTCTCTTATTTTAGAAGTTACAGGACACACATTTTACCACTTTGAAAGTGTCTTTCGCGCAAACTATTCAGTTTAGAAAAAAATTATGTTAGAAACCTCAATATCATTTTTGAAGACCTATCCATAGATACCACACGTATGGGTTTGATAAAAAAAAATTTTTTCAGTTTCAGTTCTGAGTATGGGGACCCCTAAAACTTAATGTTTTTTTTTCGATTTTTGTGTGAAAATCTTAATGCGGTTCACAGAATACATCTGGGTCATTGTCAGTCACAAAAACAAAAATCATCTTTCCGGTGGTCAAAAGTTACGGGCTTACGCTCACATATAATATGTTTTTATCACATAGGATTATAGAAGGGGCAACGCCGTTTATGCGGATTCAGAGATCAACCAAAAATTAGGCTTTATAGCCCTTAACTTTGGCAATGTCCACCGAAGAGACGCGAACCTAAATCTGACAATGACCCATCTACTTACCAAGTTTCAACAGTATAGCTCTTATAGTTTCGGAAAAAAGTGGCTGTGACATACGGACGGACAGACAGACAGACAGACGGACGGACATGACGAATCTATAAGGGTTCCGTTTTTTGCCATTTGGCTACGGAACCCTAAAAAGAACTGCAGTACTAATTGACATAAGTCAAAGTTGAACAGTTTAGGAGACGTCAGGCCCCCCTGCCGTACTCCACATTCCAACCTGTAATCTGTGGACAAAGTCCTGGCCCATCTCACCTGGTTTAATTGGTTTTGGTACCAGTACCTCAACAAACCTGTACAATCACCCGGAATATCTGCTTCCTCCAGTTTTGCCCAGAGAATATTGTAGTCCACTCTGTCGACGGCCTTGGAGAGGTCCAGGAAGCAGGCATAAATCGGTGTTTTTCTAGCCGTGTAGTACCCGACAGTACTACACGGCTAGAAAGTAGTAGTGCCAGACAGCAAATTATTATTCTTATTACTGACAACTTTAAAACTTGTTAGTTTATTTTATACAAAAATAAGTTGCTGTCAAAATGTTCATTTTTGGTACAAGATTTTATTGCCGACTGTACTTTTCTGCATACCATCATCAACAACTCATTGAGACGATTATAACGAGCCCAAACTCGATAGGGTTGTGTCGTTTTATTGCGGAGTTCCTATGGCCAACGTCCTGCTCCAGCATTAGATCAGCTCCAAATCATCATAATATTGCATTGTCATGCGATATACACATGCATGCAAAATTTCAGCTCAATTGGATAACGGGAAGTGACTGAAAAATGAATTACAAATTTTGACGGACAACTTACATACTTACATATTTACATACATACGAACAGTGCAAGTTAATATAAAGCTAGTAAAAAAGAATGAATATACTTTGTCATAGTATTTTAATATAAATAGAAAACATGTGCACAAAAATCAAATACTTACTTTGTTCAAGTTAGAGCATCATGTTAGCGAAGTAATGTTTACCACTTTTTAGTGCAAGTATCAATATCGGTCACGGAGCGAATTCCAACGGTGCGCTATACAGCTATTTGCATCGGCAAGCTCCGCGGTTAGTTCTATCCCGATCGCACTTACATATAGCTAGAAAGGGACGGCACCCGCGGCTGGTGCGATCTAGCTGTGCATGTGGGGGTTAGGTACGTTTGTGTGGGTGGTAGTAGTATTTACACACACAAAAGCACTACGCCTGTCAAAATACCGAATTCTGAGCGAGCGCTTTTTTGAAGAGCACTCTTAAGTATTTACTGTACCTACTGCTGCTTGGGATGCTTGGGTGGCTCTAAACCCAGGTGCGTGCAGGCCGGAAAACCCCGATCGTCAGCGTTCGTGGGACGACATAGGAGTGAGACGGGCACTGGATTATCTTGTCAAGCCTGCACAAGGAGTGTATAAGGCTAGACTGAAGGCAGTTTCTAAGCCGGAGTCTGGGGCATGGCTGTATGCGCTTCTCTCACACACATGGGCACTCTGCTTGACGACGAGTCGATGCGGGTGGCGGTGGCTCTCCGCCTGGGCTGCGATGTATGCGAACCTCATTTATGCATCTGCGCGCCATGGTGGAGAGCAACGGGCACCACGCCTTGAATTGCTGTCGCTGTGCGGGGAGATTCTCTCGTCACCATGCTCTCAATGATATATCGTCCGGAGGGCGTTAGTCTCGGCCAATATTCCATGTGTGCTGGAGCCTTCAGGCCTGAGCCGGTCGGATGGCTTGACCCTGGTGCCATGGCAGAAGGGTAGATGCTTGCTGTGGGACGCCACTTGTGTGAGCACTTTCGCTGCCTCGCACCTTGGTCGCACCATCGGGACAGCAGGAGCTGCTGCCGAGGCGGCTGCGCTTAGAAAGCGGGACAAATGCTCCGCATTGGCGAACTACTCATTTGTCCCTTTTGCGGTGGAGACTATGGGTTGCTGGTGCTCAGAGGCCAGAACATTCTTGGCGGAAGTGGGGCGCCGTTAGCGATTGAGAGGGCATGACTCCCGTTCCGGGTCATTCCTGTTGCAGAGGTTGTCGATCGCAATTCAACGCGGCAATGCGGCGAGTGTGATGGGCACCTTTGCACCCGAAATGACACGGGGCGGGTTATTTGACTAAGTTTTATTGACATGTAAACTTATCTAATAATATGACTCTTATTGAATTGAAATAAATATACTCGTATATAAAAGAAAAAAAAAGTAAAAAAAAAAAGAAGTATTTATATACAGCGTGTATTTTTAATATTAAGTACCTTAAATTGTAACCAGACGTAATAGGTGTTAGTGATATGAACCGATTTTGCAAGAAAAATTTCTTAACCTACCAATTTTTTTTTCCGTATGATATAATTCAGCACGCTATGTACCTATCACTACTTTGTCTTACTGACGTGACGTCACAAATGTCACAAGTGACCCGCTTCTACCATACTGTGTAAAGGAGTGTACGCAATACATTGCTGCTCCATAAATTTTCAAAAATTTGGTTTTACTTTGTTATATCGGTTCATAGCCCTATTTTTTTTTTATTAAAAACAAAAAGCTACATATATACGTTGATACATTGCTCCACAAAACTAAATTTTTCAGTTTGACTACCTACATCTGGTTCCAATTTGAGGTAAGTACCTAATATTAAAAATACAGGCTGTATACATATATTAAATTAATATATCGTCGTCTAGAACTCATAACACAAGCCTTATTGAGCTTACTATGGGATGTAGTTCGATTTGTGTAAGATTGCCCCCTAATCAATAAATAGGTTGTAGGTAAATGTTATTGTAATGCAAACATTTTTATATTAAAGATAATTTTAATGTCCTGTTGTTTTATTTTTATTTAACGTGTAACGATGGAAGTGCAGTCCTGTCACGTGGAACTCAAGGATCCACATAACATCAGCGTCGAGTCATCATGTGTGGCTCGACATTGTGCTGAGTGGACTCCTTTTTAGGGTTCCGTACTCAAAGAGTAAAACGGGACCCTAATATTACTAAGACTCCGCTGTCCGTCTGTCTGTCTGTCTGTATGTATGTCTGTCTGTCTGTCTGTCTGTCTGTCTGTCCATCTGTCACCAGGCTGTATCTCAACAACAGTGATAGTTAGACAGTTGACATTTTCACAGATGATGTATTTCTGTTGCCGCTATAACAACAAATACTAAAAACAAAATAAAATATTTTTTTAAGGGGGGCTCCCATACAACAAACGCTATTTTTTAGCCGTTTTTCTAGATAATCGTACGGAACCCTTCGTGCGCGAGTCCAACTCGCACTTGGCCGGTTTTTTTTTTATTATTTTACCTCTTGAGGTTACTCTACGTACCTAAGTAGTAAAAAACTGTGTAAATTTAAATGTTTAGGGGTTGTACTGGATGTTTGTTACTCTTTCTCGCATCCTATATTATTAAACGAGCAATATTTGTATATATTTTTGCAATCACGTTCTCGGAAACGGCTCTAACGATTTCGATGAAATTTGGAATAGGGGTTTACGGGGGCGAGAAACCGATCTAGCTAGGTCTCATGTCTGGGAAAATTCGTTTTCACCGTATTTTCTGTCGCCCAGGGACTATACCTATATATGTAGGAACCTATATATATATATTTGTTTTCACATTCCCGAAAACTGCTCTATCAACTTCAATGAAATTAAAAATATAGAGATTTTCGGGAGATTCCGTTTTTGAACGAGCGAGCGAAGCGAACGAAGTTCTATGTACAGCTTGGGCCAAAATTCGTTCGTGTGTGTCCGGATATCCCGATGTCCGGCTGTTCTCCTCTACAGGTCGCATTTCTTAACAGATTCTCGTGAAATTTTGTGAGCAGGTTTGTTAATTATATTATATATAGAATATTTTCGTCGATTAAGTTTTTGGATTAAAAAAAACCACCACTAGCAATACTATGACCTAGTGTGACCTACCTACACAAAATATACGGTATTGAATGGCACCATATTCATGGTAAATCAAGACAAAGCATCTTTTTTGATGTCCATGCCTACCTAATACGATAACTTCAAACGGGAGTTGTAACAGTTCGATGTAAGCGTAAGTAATTACCCCTTAAGACGCAACGTAATTATGGTAGGTACAATAAACAAATATTAGAAATTTGAACAAGACATCGAATAGGGTGTATTATTCAAACGGGGAAGTGAGGGAAAATCCGAAACTACAAGAGGCACGAAAATTAGCTCTTAGGAGTCACGAGACTGATTCTAGAAAAAATAAAGAGATTATCTAAAATTGGTCTCGTGACTCCTACGATCAAATTTCGTCATCTCTTGTAGTTTCTGAAATCCGTCACTGCCCCGTTTGAATAATACATCCTGTATACGTAAGACAATCATCATATCTACACTCCAATCCCCGACCATAGACACAACTTCTGAGTGCAGAACACACACACAAGGCTATGCGTATGTGTGTTACCGCCTTTACAAGATCGTTCAAGACTCTTTACTACTTCAGTCATGCGTGTCTCCCTTTCTCATTCGTATCCCAGCTTTCCCTCCCTAATTGCCAACTGGTTCGTCCACCCTCCGTTAGATGGCGCTAAACGCAATGGGTGAATGCCGTACGCTGGCTACACCAGGCGGTTTAGAGTTCATGATATAGATGGCGCAAAGATAAATATCCAAGTGCATTTTCCAATTGTTTTTTTACAAGCTTTATTAATATAAACAAATATAAATAAAAAGGCTTAATTAATATAGCTTTACATATTTATTAGTCGCGTCGATTTGAAACGTTGCATGTAGGGTAAATATGTGTTGAAAGAAGTATATATCATCCATCGATATGAACATTTAAGAGTTTATCATATGTTTGTTTGCAAGTAATGATGTAATCATGTTCAGTCATGGCCAGGTAATTAAGAACATGATTTTTTCCCCCATATAGTTGCATACAAATATGACTTTTCAAATTTGATGATAATTTATAATGTGTTTGATTAATTTTGTTTGTGATTATACGGATGTTTAAACAGTATTTAATATAGTGCAAAAGAGCTTCTGTAAAATTTAGACTTTAAAAATACAGACGATCAAATCAACACTTTTTATAAGTTCATACATTGTTCTTAATTACAGTATGAACTCGTAAAAACTGTCCATTTGACCATCCGTATTTTTTTAAGCACAACTTTTACAGAACTTTTATATAAACTAAATTAAATCCTATTTATACACAGTATCATTAAATTTGAAAAGTCATATTTGTATGCAACTGTATGGGGAAAAAATCATGTTCTTAATGGGTGGATTGCAAAAAAATTGTACAAAATAAAGGGCCTTAATCTAATCTACGCTTTAACTTTTTACCATTGTGTAACGAAAGTTACCCATATAAAATGTATGGGTAATTGCCGTTACACAATGGAAAAAAGTTAAAGCGTAGATTTGATTAAGGCTCTTAACTATGTACATTTTTATGCAATTCACCCTAATTATCTGGACATGACTGTATACTATACAGGATTATATTCTGATATAAACGTCTGTAGTTTTGAACGTTTGAGCACTTTACACAATTTTTAAGTGTTTCTGCTTGGTCATATGGTTGATTGGTAGAGAATGCCATAATGCATTAAGTACGGCGCATTATTTTGTTTTGTTTTGTAAGACTTAAAAAATAAATAATTGGGTACTTACATTTAAGATATAAGCGCCAGGACTCTCCATACAAACGTAGTTTAGTTCTAATTTTAAAACGACATCGTCGACATCCGCTTGGGTCACTAGGAAACTTTTGAGATAGTCAAAAGTTATAAAAAGAACGCTGTAACGCCTTGGCCACGACTTTGGTCTTAAGCGACCTGCGACCAGCGTTTTATCTGTTCATTGCGCGTGATCCCAACTAACCACAGTGCGTTGCGCGTGTCGACCGCGCAATAAACAGATAAAACGCTGGTCGCAGGTCGCTTAAGACCAAAGTCGTGGCCAGGGGGTTAGATTGAACCTTTTAAAGATAAATTATTTGTAATTCGAACATAAAAAACCATCTGATCAAATATTTAAAAATAAAAAAATTATGGTTTGCTCAATTTAAACGAGGGATTTTCTCCTTAAATGATGATGAAAGAAGTGGCCGGCCCGCGACTTCAGTTACAGAAGAAAACGTCCTAGCTGTGAAAATCGAACAAGCACCATAGTGACCTCAATCAGCCTTGTGATACCTATGGGTATTTAATAGATATAGATACTTAAATACACAGAAAAACATCCAAGACTCAAAAACAAATATTTATGCTCGCAATAATATGTAGGGTAGAGGAACCAAAAGATGAACGTTTAAGCGACTATCCCAACTTTACAATTTTTTTTCGAGGAGTGGTGATTTAGTTTGTTTACATTTAATTTTTTTATACGATTTCGTATATAGTCGAGATTGGATAATACTATTTTAAACCATCCTATTACAATACAGTATTTTATTAAAAATGGTTTTATGCTGAAGTATGTCATTTTGCCCAGAAGATGAACACTGTGCCCAATAGTTGAACATTTTGACACCAATAGTTGAACGAAGAAAAACGTAACACCGCGCAGCCTCTGACTTTTGGTCTAGTTATTATATAACCATTGTTATAGCAATTTATACTAGTTAACAATCACAATATTGATACTAAACACAGAATGAAACAGTTCAAATGTACCCTTTTTATATGGTTACAATTATAAGAGATTATTTTTTTACATATTAATGATTAAAACATTTTTTTATTAATTTATCATTAGATTAAAATAGATAAATTGTTGGGTTTTATATGTATAAGTCAAATTTCATATTTATTACGTATCTTTGTTATTAAGATGTTCATTGTACTAACCCTTGCCTAAAACTTGAACGAATAAATTTTGTTCGTTCATGTATTGGGCACGATGGCAAACGAATGAACTGACTAAATTTAACAGAGCGTTCACTTATTGGAATCGAAGCCAAAAGTTGAACGAACTAATTTTATTCGTTCATCTTCTGGGCAGCGGTTCTTTGTTGAACAATCGTGCTTTTCATAGTAAAACAAAGCCCAAAATAACCGTGTTGCGAATGGATACTCACGTTCAACTTTTGGTTCAAAAATCAACAGTTAAAAAACGATTAATTTGAGCCATAAAAGTTTTATGTACCTTTTCAATAAGAATTTATATAAGCATTTGAAAAAACTATACCTTGCCCAGTAGATGAACGCCGTTCATCTATTGGCTCAGGTACAAAAAGTTGGAACCGTTAGTTGAACGCTAAATATCTCTTAAATTAACAATAAATACGCAATTTGTGATAGATAATCCATTAAAGGCATTAATCAAGAATCTATATCACGCAAAACAATCCATGTAGACGTTTTATTCAATTTTATACATAATTTAGAGCTTAAATTTAAGAGCGCTTTCCTTAAGTAAATCTCCATACAAACGGTGATTTTGGCGCGAGACCTCGACGCGACAACCGCTCACAGCCGTGTGTGTGTGGGAACTGTATGGGAGTTTAAATGCCAGACTCGGCAAAGGGATGATGCGTTAGGAAAAAAATATCCCGAAGGCGTAAAATTTATCGTGATTTTTTTATTTCAATTTTACGACAAAACGTTCAACTATTGGGTGGTGTTCATCTTTTGGTTCCTCTACCCTAGCGAGTTATGTTCACTTTGCGGGCCATTTTTGAGAAAAGTATGTAATCTTCCTACAAACGCACCGCGCGCGGCTTGTATGTGTGCGCTATACTATCTATACTTCGCCGCACGCACCCTTAAACAAAATCTCGACCCGTTTCTCAGTGCGAAACGGGTCGAGATTTTGTTTGAATGTGCGAGCGGCGACGTATACGTATAGATAGTATAGCGCACACATACAAGCCACGCGCGGTGCGTTTGTATGAAGATAACATATTTTGCCCTCTGTATACCTCTGTATATACAAGGGTAACCGGTCGTCAGTCATGTCAAACATTTCTTCAGAATATGGTGCTTGTGCGATTTAGATCATAATTTATTTTCAGTATAAGTTAGGTACACAGAACCATGAAATACAATTTATATACCAAGAATAGCGATAAGCTACGGTAGCCTAGTGGTTCAGGCATGCGGCTGTCACGCGGCGGTCATGGGTTCGAATCCCGGCTCGTACAGTCACCGGCATCAATATATGTGGTTAAGAACTTTATTTATCTCTAAAGAAATTTACATTTCACTTAAAACAGAGAAAAATATACATAAAGTAAAAAATATACATAAAGTAAACAGTGAGTAATACAATTATACATTAGTTTAAAAAGTAATACAAATGTTTAGTTTAAGTGGGTACATATTAAGAAAAGATCATAGTAGTAAGTTATTCTAGTTTGTACAATGCATAATGAGCTCTAATACAATGTGCTTTTTTATTTCATTTTTTAGATTAGTTTTCATTAAATTTGACCAACTTCTGCTGTTCAGATTTTTTTCTTTCCATACAATGAAATAATCCTTACATGAAACAGAGCCGACCCGCGTCAAAAAAAAAATTGACCAACTTTATAATTTTTTAAGAACAACTCACGCTTGACCAAAAATTTTAATGAGCCAAATTTGTTTACATAAAAAAACACCTAATGTCTCCTTGGACACTTTTCCTCTATCTCCTTTAGATTCGGATTTCCCCATACTGTCCCATTTAAAAAAAACACTCTGTAAGTATACTGAAAGGTGAACTCAACATAATGCCAGATGCTACTAGAGTACCCGACGCTGCATGCAGGTATTGCAGGTCTTCCGTTTTAACTTTTAACGTATTTTGACGTTACAAGTATGTTACGTTGCCTATTCAATTCATTTATATGAATACAGATCACACGATCCATTATTTGTTATTAGATCCATAAAAAAAAAAAATACGCAGTTCGCTTCACTCAGTACGGCGCATGTAAGTCCAACAGTGCATATTTTGTGTAGGAATTTAATTTAATTTTTATGCTGTGCTTGAGTTTATAAGTACCTATGTAATTTCCTGTATGAGTCCTGTGTTACTTGAAATAAATATTTTCATTCATTCATTCATAACATTGTGAGAATCGTAAATATATGCGAACAAGCCATAGTAGACCTAATATATATTTAACACTACGCAAACATTTTCATTTTGCTTCTTATATATTTTTTTCTTATTCGTCGCCGTTTTCCTCAGATCCTAAGTAGGTATTCGGTTTTTGTCTCGCTCGTTTAATTTAAAACGCAGTACTTACTCGAAAAAAATATCAAAGAATTTACCCACAGGTATAATGATTAATAATTAGGTAAGTATGCACAAAACGAAATATTGTTCAACATTCAAAACATAAAACGTTACCTAATTCGATTGTATTAAACTTGAAATGAATATTTCGTCTTTGGAGTACAAAAAATCACCCTTTTGCAAATTTTCAATTAGATCTAATAAACGCGTAGTAGTTTAGTTCCGCTACTGCCCCACAGATGGCGCTAGCATGAAGTATATGAGAGACTAACAACGCTCGCCTTGCTTGATAGTTTTATAGGTTCTAACTAAGGTACTTACTGATGATGTTACTAATAACTACCTTACTAATGCAATAGACGTATGACGACGCCATTATTGATATAAAAACAAATGAAACTATAAAAATCTCCTCATTTATTGAGGAGTATATTAGATTGCGCCGAAGCAAACGTGAATCTTTTACAAACTTCAGAATATTTTAGAGGTTTGGTTCATATACACGAACGTCAAAGATATGTATACATTTTGCGCATTATTACCAAGGAATAAGGTGCAAAAGTGTCTAAAATATTCACCTAATCTAAATGCGACCTAGGATAAAGTTAAAAAAACCGGCCAAGTGCGAGTCGGACTCGCGCACAAAGGGTTCCGTACCATTATCTATAAAAAAACTATTTTTTTGTGTTTTTAGTACTTGTTGTTATAGCGGCAACAGAAATACATCATCTGTGAAAATTTCAGCTGGAACTATCACGGTATCAGTGAGATACAGCCTGGTGACAGACAGACGGACGGACGGACAGCGGAGTCTTAGAGTTTTTAGGGTTCCGTACTCAAAGAGTAAAACGGGACCCCCGTTTTACTCTTTGAGTACGGAACCCTAAAAACATACCTATCTAATCTATTTATTAGGTAGGTACGAATAATTTACTTCCAAATTACGATTCAATACAAAACAAACCGAAATAGGGTGAAATCATAATCTCATAAATCACCAATAAGTAATGTTCTTCCTAAACCCCACCGAATTTGCATTAACGACCACCCGAAGGCAATTTAAAATAAAAAGCATCAAAAAACCAAAAGACAATACTAATTCTTATTTCGTTAAACAGCGATCTGAATCGAGTCACGAAATGTCTAAAAGCCCATCACATTAATACATTGACGTGCTCAAAACTGTAAAATTACCATTCCAAATATGATTGTACAAAAAAAAACCGTTTAAAAAGACAAATAGGATCATGGCGATGACCGATTAGGGCGTAAGCGACGACGAGCACGAACGAGGCTATAAACGTTGCTATCTATTAGCTATTAGTTACAAAAAAAGAGCTTCCGTTTTTATCTATGGCACTGACAAGCCAGTTAATAAAAAGAAACGTTCGAAAATTGAATTGACGTTTCAATACTGACTGCAAATAAAAATAAAATTGCAATATGCCTGGCAGGTTATAAAATCAACTAGCACGCTGTTGGTTGCAATTTTATGCAGTGTGAAAGAATAAAACATTTGAGTAATGATTTGCTACTAGGTAGGTATAGAAAAAAAAAACCCGGACCAGCAAAAAATCGAATATCGAACCGCAACAAATCTTGAAACTGGCTGGTAGGTACCTAACGAGCGACATGCCGATACAAACAGGATAGAGTATTGATAGTTTCGCAAAAACAAAACGCTGAGTTAAACCAAGGCAGGAAACTTAACGGAAAGTTGAAAATCACGCGACACCGGGACTTATTTACGACACAGCCAATAGGTTTAAAACGAATTTAACTGTTCAGTTTCACTTTATAGAATCAGTATTCGGATCTTATATCGATACACGCGATTATTGTTGTAAGACGGTGTCACATTGAATTTATCGTTATATTCCTAAATTCTGTTCGGTGCACGCCATTTATAACTCGAATAACGTTGTATTTTTATTGCCAGTTAGCCCAATAATACCTTCAATTACTAAACAGGCAAATCCGTTTACAATTTTTTATAGCTTTACGATTGAAAGAAAAACCGGCCATGTGCGAGTCGGACTTGCGCACGAAGGGTTCCGTACCATTATCTAAAAACGGCAAAAAAACACGTTTGTTGTACCTATGGGAGCCCCCTTAAATATCAATTTTATTGTTTTTTTTAGCATTTGTTGTTATAGCGGCAACAGAAATACATCATCTGTCTAACAATCACGGTTCATGAGATAAAGCCTAGTGACCTGGTGTCTAACTATCACGGTTCACGTGGTGAAAAAATATGGAAGCTCAGAGATAAATACGTTTTAACAGTTATCGATAGAACGGAACCGAAACGGTGGATTTTACGATGATGGAAAAGCAAACTATCGAAAGATAGGATCGGCTCGTAATCTGTTTTTTATATTTTTTTGTAGAGTAAATGGCTGTTTAAATATTCAAAATTTGCCTACCCCTTTTTGTCACGGCATTGACTTCCGACCAGCTAATCGACGTGCGATCGAACATGGTGCACCAAGTCGGTTTATAAATATTTAATTCTTATTTTTTACCACGGCGTTGACGGCGGGTAATAATATTAAGCATACAGCCAGTGCCTGATGGTAAGACACCGTAGCCAAAGGAGTCACAAGGAAGACACTTAATTGATTTGAGGATTCATTGGATACAGGTTGTCCCTAAAACCAACGCCAAGCCGCAAACGGGTGATAAGATAATAGCCAAATTATAAGTTAAAAAAAAATATGTCACGTTTAAAAACAAAAATTTGTTACTTGATAGAAGTTCAGCTTTGCATTTCCTAAGGCGTATTACAAAAAAAAACAACAGGCATATCACACTCCTTTAAAAAAGAACAAAAATGTTCTTCAATAACCTAGCAAGTGTTATATCGTTTTGCAATTCGGACTAAATAAGCCATCTTTTAAAGCTATTTGCCAAATTTGCATAGTACATTTTTTTCAGTTAAAGTTAGCTGGTCTAAGGATTTTAATTACATGTTGGAGTGTAATTTTTGTTAACTTTAGTATTACAGAAGTTACATACCAATCAAAACATTGAACAAAAGTAAAGATCTGTAGCCGTACTTAAAAAATCATCACAGGATGTACATTATTTGATTTTTTTGAAGGACTGTATTTTTTTTATAGGTTCGACTTGGATTTTTTTGATGTAAATAGACGACCACAATAGGGATTATTTTAAATTGACATGAATGTAATTTATAATGAAGTCTGTATTGTGTAATAAATAAATCGAATCTAATCTAATCTTGAATTTACTTTTAAATTTTTATGATAATGTTTATGTTATGACTTGGTACTATCACCCGTTATAGCATTGCATGATTTAGATTTAGATTTTTTTATTTCTTAATATTAGTTTACAATATAAATTAAATTACGCTTAATCTATATGAATTTATATCATGATCGTCACATATAATATTAATTACAATGCAATGTCAACTTATAGGTCTGTATAAAACATTTAAATAAACTCATAACTAATTTATGTCCATAATAAAATATATAATGTCTAAGCACATTAAAGATCGTCAGATTACCGAAGTAGGTATACCAAAATAACAATAAAAAATAACGAATACCATGTTATATTGTTTCACATCAATTTTAATTACCTATATTATATATTATGATTAGAGGCTACAGACATCTGAGGGTTGGAGACCTGTCCTTTCACCAACTTGACAATTTCCCATACATTGCTTGTTATAAAAGTTAAGGTGGTCGCTAGGTTGTGGAACCAGCAATGTAAAGAGAATTGTCGTTGTCAGGTGCTCAGTCCCACATCCAGGGGACTCGCGCTGCAGCTGACCAGGCCCAGGTGTTGAAGCGCCGCAAATACTCGTCTTTAATTAAAGACTACGAGTTTGCGGCGCTTGCAGTAGAAACATTGGGTCCCTGGTCAGCTGACATGAAATCATTTATGAGGGCAATGACTAAACGACTCGTCGACGCTTCAGGGGACCATAGGGCTGGCGCTTACCTCTCGCAACGTATTTCATTAGCAATACAGAGAGGTAACGCCGCCAGCGTTATGGGCTCCATGCCGCAGACGGAACTGCTGGACGGGGTTTTCTTCCTATGACTGGGCAAGTTAAGTTAATTTAGTTTTTAATTAGTTTATAATTATTTGCTTGTTAGTTTATTTTTATTTATGATGTTGTTTTCTTGTTTTTATCAATTAGATAATTAAAGGTGAAAATTGTCAAGTTGGTGAAATATGGGCCTGGTGACCTGACATGCAGGTTCCCCATAGTTCAGGCACCAGTCTCCACAGCACAAGTCTACAGTCAATTTTACGAATGTATATTCATAAATTATCTACTGTGTATTTGTAACGTTGTAATGGAGTCAATAAATAAATGTATTATTAATTTATTGTTTATAATATAATATGTGTGGTAATCTTTTTTATAATAGTCTGACTACCTAGGGATATGTAATTCTATTTCACGGGATATATACAGTCCAAACGTTTTCATGGATTTTGACATGTGAGGTGTCGTTGGATTCTTCTTAATCGTGGGAGTGACATAGGCTATACCTAATAATATATTTGAAACAAGGGTTTTTTGAAAACTCTTTTTTATCAATTTCCTCATTCCAGAGCCCTCTTGTCATCCGAACGCGTCATACAACCGCCTCGTGTTGCACCGTGTAGTATCCGCCAGAAAAAGGCCCTATTAGCGTGTGGGGCGCATGTAAATCGCCGGCTCACCGCGCTCGCCTCTGGTCGCAGCACCACTGAATAATGACGCGTCTTCGACAGGAAACTGGCACAAATTTTTTTTCACGACAAACGAGCAATCAGCCTGTCTGATTCAGGGTGAGGTCTGAGGTCCACCTTGCAACGCTATAGGAGTCGTATGTATGCCCGTTGCCAACCCTTTATTGATTTGAAGATCAACAATTAACAAAGGTGACGCTCTCAACTCTCAATACAGCGTCTTCATAACCTGTAGCTTGCGAACACGTTTGCGTTTAGTTTCAATTTGTATGGCAACATGTAGTTCCTAATAGTTACCACCAGAGGCGCTGTTCGCGTTGCCATACAAATTGAAACTACATAAACGCAAACGCGTTCGAAAACGTATTGTATCGATAAAACTTATACTAGAGCCTCTGTGGTGTTTTCTCGTTTCCAAATATCTTCCCTTATCTTTTGTTTATTCTTTGAAAACACTTGGCACGGTCAGAGAATTTCTAAAGGCATGGTCGTTTGATAATACCTTATGAGGTCGAAAAGTCAGATGACACTCGGATCCGAAAGAAATTGACGTGTAGTTTACTTGTGTTAAAATTGTATGGGCTGTTTTCAGTGATCTCTAGCAACGTCCTACTCTGATTTTAATTTTTTTTTGCGCTCCAATAAAATTGTACTTGGGATCTTGGGATACAGATCCTCTCTAAAACTGGTTTTAATTACATGAAAGAAAATAGGAAATCCTAGGTTAGGTAGTAAGGATCAGGGGTTCGAAGCAGTAATTCAGGACTCTAGGTGCCGAAAAAAAACGATGAGGGTCAGACCCGGAGTAATGTTAGTTATTCGACGAATACGTAGTGGAGTAAAGATTCATTGCACAAAAAAAACAAGTAGATACATAGCAGAGAAAATAAAAAAAATGTACAAAGGCGAACTCATCCCTTATCTTGTAGATGTACCTACTAGCAGTCCTAATATCAGGACTTCAGGAGACAATTTTACTTCCCCAAATCGAACTTGCCCTATAAATAGTAAGCTCAATAAGGCTTGTGTTATGGGTTCTAGGCGACGATATATTTCGTATAAATAAGTAGTTACGTAAATACATACATTGAAAACATTCAAGGCTCAAACAAATATTCAATTTTACAATAGTTTGGCCTTAATCGGATTTGAACCCCGGACCATCTAACCTATTTGGATCTAGGACATCTGACCTATACCTATTTATTTAAGATATTTTTTTATGGACAGGCAGTCACAGTTAAACATGAAACATACGCGATAAACAACGAGGAGGAAATTAGAAGACCCGCAGCTATACGGCAGTTGACAACAGTAAAAAAAAAAATGGACGCCAGGGCTGTTATTCGCTACGCGTTAATGCGGCTCACCCCGCCGGTCACCCGTTACGACACTAGACCTCTACGTTCGCGTAATTACTACGCATCGCGGTGTCAAGGTATAATTGTGAGTGAGCGTTGAGGTGAGCTTAAACAAGTTACAGAATAGGGGGGCTGTTGTCCATAGAAAATCGAGTCGTCACTTCCTATTTCCCCACAAACTTCAAACTAAGATCGGTTACAAACGGCGACTTTTTACAGCACAACATACAAACGCGATACAGCCCCGCTATTCTGTAACTTGTTTTTTTAATACAGTTGCTCAAAAAGTGCTACTTTACGTAGCTGTTTAGCGTGCGGAATGTTGGTTTTCGCGAACTAGTGCTTTTTACTTTTCCATCACGTATATCGAACGACGTTATTCAATATAGTTGCGAAAAAATAAGAAAAACAACAAGTAAGGACTTCGAAACTATTATATTACCTATTAATTTTGTAACATCACTGTAATACAGTTGAAAAATAATGAAGTTGTTACAAAATAGTATATTACATCAGAGGCCGGGAAAACACCGGATAGAGATACGAGGCCGGGAATCCGTTTTCACGCCGAGGCATGTATAGTGCTTTTCTCAAACATGCAATGAAATAAATAAATGAAAATCCTCAAATCAAACAAATTTTCATGGCTGAATGCCGTGATGCTGTGCCACAAATAGTGGAATAAAAATTAAAAAGTTACTTTGCAGGCCTAGGCCTGAAAAATTGTATGAAATCCCATTTCAGGCCGCCTCGAGATGCTGCGCCCGAAAAAGGATACTTCCGAGTATATTATAAGGAACGTAAAGAGAATATTTCTTTGCATGTTTGAGAAAACAATTTGTTGTTTTTCTTATTTTTTCGCAACTGTATCAAAGGGTTCCGTACTATTATTATCTATAAAAATATTCATTTTATCTGATTTTAAGTAGGTATTTGTTGTTATAGCGGCAACAGAAATACGAGTACATCATCTGTGAAAATTTCAACTGTCTAACTATCACGGTTCATGATATACAGCCTGGTGACACGACGGACAGCGGAGTCTTAGTAATAGGGTCCCGTTTTACTCTTTGAGTACGGAACCCTAAAAACGTCGTTCGATATACGTGCGGAAATTTCATTCTTCACTCGTCCCGTAATGACATACTTTCCGCACTAGCATCGAAATGTAGGTACTATTATGATCACCACAACGCTCACCCACGAATATATTTTGACGACGCGATTCGTAGTAACTTAGCGCAGGTAGAGCTCTAGTTTCGTTAGAAGTGAGGTGTGGGGTGGGCATGCCGCATGAGCGCGTAAAAAATAACAGCCCAGTATCGAAACAAGGTGGCTATGGCTAAGTATCACGTGTTCGTGAAACGAGCGTTTGTGACTGTTAAAAGTTTCTGTGTGTAGCCACTCTAAGAGAGCGTTTTTGAGGATTTTTCCGTAATTAGTGGCTTTCCATTTGTTTTGCTGCTTAGGCTCTTTGACATTTTTGACGTTACATAAAGAGTTGATTTGACTATCAGTCTACATTCCTATCGCATGATATCGGAACCTGATACCTCAAATACCCACTAAATGTTGGCACCCTCATCTCTCCGACTATCGGAAGCAACGTCGTGTATAAATTTGTATGCAAATGTCCCGAAGAGCGGCAATAATCGCCCGCGACCGTAAATAACGTTTACGATGCGGCAACCGCATGCAACATATTTAACTCCTATCACATCTTTACACCGCATTCTAATTTCAACTTTAATTATAATGTCAGAAGCTCCACTTTCGAACGGGACTGTTATGCGAGATAAGAGTTTGTGAGAACTGCTTATAAACCCTTGGAATTAACGCTACTTCGATTCTGTAATCAAATAGCATCCGTAAATTCGTATCAAGCTGTTACGCTCGATTGGAAATTCAACTTTATCTGCAAAGCTCAACGCTGAGTTTCGAATGACTAGATTGGGTAAGATAGTCGTTTTTGTAAGTAAAAGTGGGAATTAACGCTTCACGGGCGGTGCTGGGCGGTGCTGGGTTTAAAGGACATCTCGATGTCACCAGGGATTGCTTTGAGACTTGTGTTAATTAAATTAAAACAAGGTTAAGGTTATCTTAAGGACTGTTTTTTTTAGAAAAGTCTGATGTGTTTATCAGAAATGCAACGAAACACGGTGTGTGGCGTTGGAAGGTCCCACTCATACGGAAAAAGCAGAATAACCATAGTAAATATCACCCACGGGAACACCTGTTGTGTAGGTAACCTAATACTACTACCAAGGCTATTAGGATAACTGGGCTTTAGCTAGCAGTCTAGTTCATTAATAAGGTGGTTCGATTGCCATACAAAACGTTATTTGACATTCGCAGGCCAACGGCGTGATATTTTAAGAAACTTATGTAACAAACATTCATAAATTGGCTTCCCATTTGCGCCAAATTCCTCCTTTCCTAGAATAAACTTCTATAAACTAGATTAATTTGAGAAATTGGTTTGGGACGAGATATTTTGGGAAAACTAGTTTTCTCAAATTAATCTAGTTTATACAAGTTTATTCTAGGAAAGGGGGAATTTGGCGCAAATGGGAAGCCAATTGATAAAAGTCTGATACATAAGTTTCTTAAAATATCACGCCGTTAGCCTGCGAATGTCAAATAACGCTTTGTATGGCAATCGAACCACCTTAATTAGAAGTGTGATCCATTGTACTGCATTGTACAGTACATTACTCCACAGTTATATTGTACAGTCGACGCCAAAAATATGTTTACACTTATGCACCTTATTCCATTGTAATAAGGCGAAAGCTGTAAACATATTTTTGGCGTCAACTGTACAGGCAGTACATTTCTGTGCCAATCTCCGAGCGTTTGAAACGCTCGGTTCTAACGTCATTGTCGGCTCAAGATTATTTCAGCAGAGGTAAAACATACCGCGGAAACTTAATTCAAAAACGACTCTGCACCAGTCTATTTTTAACCGACTTCAAAAAAGGAGGAGGTTCGCAATTCGTATGTATTTTTTTGTGTGTTTGTTACGCGATAACTCCGTAATTTATTTTTTCATTGTTTGAAAGCATATTCTTCCAGATTGGTCCCGTTGTCACCAAAATCCAGTTCTGATGATGGGATCCTGGAGAAATCGAGGGAACTCTTCAAATTTTATAGGCAAACTTTAAGCAATTTGGCTACTCATTTGAAGTCGGTTAAAACTTTGTTTTTAAAGTAATTTTCATAGTATTTGCTGGTGACGACAATGACGAAAAAAAAACTCCTTAATAACGCTGAATATTCGCCCTTCACGCATAAAAACGACAAGAAGCATCTATCATGTTCTACAAGCAGTGTAAGAGAGAGATGAAACATAGCTATGGTGAACACAATCTTTTCCACAGTACACGTGAAAACGAATCTTATGTCAATGACATAAAGATTATAACAGGAAAAACTTTTCTCACTTAATCTGTACACGACAAACGCAACCATCATAACTCATAACTCTCATAAGCCAGTTGGACGTATGTATGTACAGGATTGTGTCTCAAGGGGGCAAAATGATAAATTTACGGTGAGGGCGGTATATTGAATCCCGAGTGTAGCGAAAGACTCTACAATACAATCCTGAGCGTAGCGATGGATTCTAACGTAGAATATTGAGCGTAACGAGAAGGGATTCAAGTCTTTACGCCCAAGGCGCAAATAATTTTGCTTCCGAGTGACACATACTTAAGTAGCTATCAGTGGCGCAGGGCCCATACAAGCCGATTCCCACCGGCTTGCTTAAAGTATTGTTAACAAACTCGTATATCATCAAAAACAGCCCTTTTTTGCTCCGGGTTGTCCAGTGAAAATTCTCACGCGCCGCCACTGGAGCTATTCACACCTTCTACGAGGAAAATTGAAATCCCTCATGTGAGGGCAACAAATGACTCTTTTGTGAATAGAAGGTGTTAAAACGAAGTTCGTTCGTTGTATCACTGCCTCTGTCGCACTTACCGATTCGACCGACAGAACGTTTTCGTTTCGCGGTAGCCGCTCGGATCACACAAAAAGATCACTCGTACGTTTACATTAGCATGGTAACCCTAACAGAGATCGTACGCGCTGATACGGCAAATAAACTTATGCAAATCTGGTTAATTGGCAGTAAGATTGAGAGCACGTATGCCGATTTATGTGGAGAAAGCCCGCCGTGGGACTGTCCCGGATCTACTACAACATGTGGTTACAAATTTGAGGGTAGGAGCATGGTCCCACTTGTCAACACCAGATTCAACTTAAGACTTAGGTAACACCGGCGACATTTTGCAGCACTACAAACGCGACAAAGTATCGATTCAGGACCTGAGGCCCTAGCACACTAGGTTTTATGACGGCGAACATGACTGAAACGTCACGTAAAACGCGACATAAAACGTAGTGTGCTAGGGCCTCTGTAGCACGGATTATAACGCGATAAGTGACAAGATAAGAGCGTCGTCTCGTTCTATCGAACGGTGTCAGCCAGTGACGGATGCTCTATCTTGTCACTTATCGCGTGATAAGGCCCATCCATGCTACGGGGCCAGCACGGCTATAACTGGACTATCCGCGAGCTGACTCGTAGTCTCTTTCTAATTAGAACGCTCAGAAAGAGACGGATAGTATATCTCCCCGCAACACAGCTGGTGCGGCGTCTTGTGATAACCGTGCATGGCTAGCAATAACTTCCTGAAAAGTCGCATCGCGCGCGAGTCAGCGGCTCCTGTCTCATTCGCACAGTGTTTATTAGAGAGGGAAGTAGATTTTCTCTTCTCGCGCTGCGACAAGGCGAAAGTTCGTGAAACGCGCGTTTGTTATCGCTTCAAAAAGTCGCCGAGTTCAACCGCTCTAATTTGCTCTAGATAATTCTACGGAGAGATAATTTTCCATCATTTGTGATTAACAAAAACGCATCGCGGCGAGCGCGGCGCGGATTCCAAATACAAATTCAATTTGGCAAAGGGTTGCCAGCTATGCGGAACGAAAAGTCCCTAAAAAGCGGGGTAAAAGGCGAGGGGAGAGGGAGAAAGGAAATTCAAAGACATGTCTAGGGGCGGCGATGTGTCACGTCTCGCGTGCGGGTTGGGACATCGGGGTAATTGATGCGTTCCCGATTAAGATTGCTTTTTTATGTGCGCGAGGAACGATAGTGATGACAGGGCGAGGTAATTTTGGGGAATGCGTGAAAATTTAAGGTGACTTTGTGACGCGGGGGGTTCCTCAAAGCAAGAACGTTTTGATACAATAATTGGTTCTCGAATTTAGAACGTCCATCATGTTTTGGAAATTTTGTGTCATTTCTTTGAATAAAAATGATCAGGTAGAGTCGAGAGTCTACTTCGTCACTTTGCATCTCGATTGTATTTCAATTGTCATACCATTTTCGCATGACAGCTAATCTCGTCATTTTAGGCTTATCATATCTTGAATTGGGTTGACTTCGGTTCTAATCCCG
Source organism: Epinotia brunnichana (assembly GCA_963854355.1). NCBI lineage: Eukaryota > Metazoa > Arthropoda > Insecta > Lepidoptera > Tortricidae > Epinotia > Epinotia brunnichana. The sequence goes on from OY977954.1 coordinate 18,119,057, forward strand.
CGGACAAATTGTGCGATGAGATATTTGTGTATGTGCCTTGCATATTTTCCATGCCTATTCAAGTATTTATAACTATTCAATATATCGTCGGTTGACTAGCAAAACTCACTAAGTAACAAATACCTACTTAAATCAAATGTCGTATCTCGATATCGACTACGTACCGAGATACGAGGTTTTGAAGAGCAGTGACAGTGTTGGTCTGTTGGTAGTGACTTTTGCTTGTCACCCGACAAATTATCATCATCTAAGTAGGTACTTACCGATAATACAAACCTTAGTAAGCCTACTAAATAGGAGCCTAGTTCGATCTGTGTAAAATTGTATTTGGGTATTTATTTTTATACTTAAACTGCTACAAGAAACTATAATTTAACGACTAAATCTCCTTTAAGTAAATTGTGACTGCGATCACAATTTACTAAAAGCATTGTTTTTATTCTTATTTTTATGTCAAAATAATGTCTTATGAGTTGCATTAAAACGCCCAAACTTGGTGGAAAGTTTGAAACGAGCAGTCAAAACTCGTTCACGATTGACTTGTCAAAAACGCTGACATGGAGAAAATTGGGGAAATTACCGTCACAAAAATCCACGGCGGTTAGTTAAAAACGGAATATGTCCATATAAACTTGGTCGTACAATTTCGTTTGTGCCGTACCAAAGTAAGAATGTTAGCTGTCATACGCCAAAACCATATGCTTTATGGACACCGTTTCTCACCAGTATAAAAAGTGACGTAAAAAGCTGAACTTTAATTACAAGTTCGTGATAGCAAATGTCGCGACCCTTGCCATACGTCTTTTTGTAAACTTTAAAGATCGCTTACGCGTCCTCGTGGATTGATTTATATATATTATAACTTCATCATCATCATATCAGCCGAAAGACGTCCACTGCTGGACATAGGCGTCCCCCAAAGAGCGCCATAATGACTGGTCCTGCGCCACCCGTGCTTATAACTTAATTCACTTTAAATAACAAAATTTTAAAGCACTTTAAACTCTCGCGCTTTGTACACAATACATATATTTAAAATACCGTTTTACACGGGTCTAACGCGATATTTATTTACTTTTATTTCTGACGTTTCGACACGGGTTGGCGGTCATGGTCGCAGATAACTGTCGTCCCAGCAAGTTGTCAACAGAGATATGGGTTTGCAATATTTCACTACCTAACCTACCTAGGTAATATCGCGTTAGACCCGGCGAAAAACAGCATTTTAAAATTTTAAGGATCGCCGATGATATCCCCATCTTTCAAACCTTCACTATCGCAAGTCGAATTTCGCCCCTGATGCCTTAGTTTAGTGCATTAGCGTTATTTAGCAAATACTTGCTAACAGTTCCTACAAGAACTGTTTCGATTACACTTATTGTAGTAGGTAAGTGTCAACTAGATCAGATTTTCAATGAAACTGTGTTTTAGAACGATGCATATATAGTTATACCCCATTAAACTATCGTGTTGTCAGTTGTTAACTTGTTATGAACGTCACCAAAAAAAACATAAGGGCGAAGTTCAATGACACGGCGATATCATAGCGATCAAAAAGGGGAAAAAGGTGGTTAAGCCCGCCAAATCTTGCGAAAATAGACTAGTTAATCGTACCCTAAAGCTTTACAACGGACCACTTTTGTCACTAATTCACCTTTCATCTAATACACACTTAATTGCCGTTGCCTCTTATAAATACAGTAATCGAAATGTTTTTATATAGCTAATTTAATTGTACATTACTATAACTAGAAAATGTATCGACTCTTAATTAATCTAGCTGTAAAGCCAACACACAAAAGGTAAGGAATTTCAGACGCGTTCTATAATCGATGGTCGTAACCATAACTTTTTACTTTACAGGTCGATTTACTCGATCGTATATAGCCAGCTTTGGCTTGGCGGCAAAAAAATCGCAATTTGGCGGGTGTCAAATAATTACCCTACTTTATGCACGCATTGGTCCATATTTTAACATGTCAAACAAGCTAATTTGCCAAGGTGGAAGATGAATTGCTTTTTTTGTTCCTGCGGTATTTTCTTTGCGCTACTAATGTATATATAGTAATAAGTGTAATAACATTTAAAGTGTGCATTGTTTTTAAGACGATGGAGAATAGGTACGATAGTCTCATTCTCTTATGACGGGTGTACTGTCGTTAGGGCAGAATATTTTTCGGCATATTTCCCAAAAAACTTATTGCAGTAATTTCATTTCCCAAACGAATCTTTAGCACATTTACAGCTCGCATTTTATTCATTTGGTCAAATTATCATTTGGCATCATTTTATTTTGTCAAGTTTTATTAAGGCAATCGTTTCATTTCGTGTATTCGGCCCGATTTTAACATGCTAAAATAAGCATCTTTTATGTACTGAAGTTTTTTCATAAACTTGACCGTTTACGAATTATAAAATAAACAAAAAAAATATATATTTTCGTAGAAAGTAGTTTTTGTGTCTAAATATATGTAGAAACAGGTGTGAGTTCGATGATTTGTTGGTCCTAAATCCGAATCAGAGCACCCCACTATCCACGTGGTCTTGTCTGTCCTACCGTGGTCCTACCCCTAGAGTGTATATGTCACCGTTAGATTGTGAGATTCGTCAGTTTATAATCTTACCCGTTATATTGTAAACTGACGGAATATTGTGAACTGCCAAAATAATTCATAATTTTACGCATTCATTTTCGTTGGTTTATAAACTAACAATGTCATATCGTCAAATTGTGAACTGAATCAAATTTGCCTGATTCGGAACGCAACCTGTGCGCTGTTTGGTGGAGCGAATTATTTACTTGCATCAGTTTCCACTTACGTCAGAACATGATTGTTTTTTTTTGTTATTCAGAGATGTTATTCCATTTATTTCGGCATCCAGCAGTGTCGACGGAGACCCGCTGCGCGGGGCTCCTATTTCTGGGCAGTTTGCCCTTCGGGACTAACCTAACCTACCTAGTCGTTGTGTACGTTCCGTAGCAAGCCGATTTGATCTCAGTTCACAATTAGACGATTCGACATTGAAAGTTTATAAACTATCGAAACATATTGCGTTAAATTGTGAACGGTATTGACAGTTCACAATTTTTCGACAGTTTATAATATCGCGAGTAAGACTATAAACTGACGGTGTTCACAATCTAACGGTGACATATAAAAAGTCGGAGGCGCGGTGGGAGAGTAGCCCTCGCCCGCTGTGACCAAGCACGGGAGCCGTGCAAAGCGGAGTGGCTGAGGCTGGTCGCCAAATCGGCGACCAGCAAGCTGAAGCTGCGGAGCGGAGCACGGGCGACCGTGTTTTGTCACGCGAGGGCGAAAGGGCCGCTCTCCCCGCATTGCCGGAGCTAAGGCGGAGTCCTGTGATCCTGTCACTGTTCAGTCAACCCTGTCACGGAAGTTACAATTTTTTTAAATGGTGGGTTTGGTTAGGTTCAATTTCGGTTTAGGTTAGTTTAGTGTTTCATCCTGCCCGAAGGGCATAACTAGCCAGAATCGATATCGCGGGGGCTTCGTCGACTCTGTCACGGAAGTAACCATTTTATAAGTCTCGGCTTCATAACTCATAGGTAAAACTATGGCAGATTAAGAAAAATTGCGATAATTTGTTTTGACTAATGATTTTTTGCCATATGATAATTTGAGAAAATAGTTTGGGGAAAAGTTTTTTACATTAGTAATCCCATATGACGTCAAAGTGTATTTTTAACCCACGCCGCAAAAAGAAGGATATTATAAGTTTGACGTGTCTGTGTGTATGTGTATCTGTATGTCTGTCTGTGGCATCGTAGCTCCTAAACGAATGCGGTTTTTTTGTCCGAAAGCTGACGTGATCGAGATGTTCTTAGCTACGTTTCAACAAAATCGGTTCAGCCGTTTTTAAGATATTGAGCTCTGAAATAAAAATGTCGGGGGTTTTTAAATTTTTCTAAGTTGGTAATTATTACTTTTGTTCCTTACTCCATTGTAATGTAATTATATAACTTAGCTGCCCGGCTCCAACCGCGTCTTACATTACAGGGAAGCGAAACTACTCAGCCGACGATCTTAAAAATTCTTGCACCAGTATATAAAATGGATCATAAGCAATATTTTATAATGTGGCTCTGCCTTAGTTATTTGTAAGAAACGAGCGGAGCCACGCGAGTAGCCAGTAGCAAATAAAATGACCGCTAACTTGTTTCCCAAGTAGGTACGCAATCACGATTGCGAAAAAATGTTTATCGGCAAATCGTTTGATATTGTTGGGAAACAGCAAAATTTTATTCCTGTTTATAATTTGTACAGCCCCGAATGGCAACATGAAGCCAAATAAAAGTATAAGTCTGATAATTATTTGTTTTCCAAATAAAATTTCCGAAAACTTATTTGACATTGGACTTTTAAAATAACATATGTAACAACTTATATTTACTTATGATTTTCCTGTTGTGCTCCGCGATCCGCGAACTAGCAACAGAATTTCATGACCAAGTTTCTCTCGGGTCATAACTTGTATGAAAGATGCTTCAGAAAGTTGCATCGTGTAGCCACGGTTTTTCTTCTTCAAGATATTGGGTTAGTTATGAGTTAATCGGGAGAAAATGACAACAAACAACTTTTTTGTAGGTGTTGGGTCGGTCAACCAACCAACGGTGCCCTAGCTGACGACTACGAGGCTACATGATTCAACTTTTCTAAAGCATCTTACACTTACAAGTTATCCCCGGAAAAAAAAAGAATTTAAAGTCAAAAAAAGAAAAGAAGGAAGGAGACGCAAGGGAAGCCTAAGGTGCAGTTCTAAAGAAAAACCTGGTGACACACAACACCAAGTAATCAAAAGGCTGTACAAGAGAGAGAAATGGAAAAGAGGATAGCTCTTAAATTTGTGATAATGTGTTTTTCTATTTCAAAGAAAAACACACCAGGCCAGGCCAGGCCTACCGCAAATGGAAACCTATATTTCTAGACGCAGGCGTCAAATTTCATCGTTTTGTCGGTAAATTAACGTCAATAAACTCAACAAATCAATCAATTCTTGGGAAACATGGCCAATGTCGAGTTTGGATAAGACATGGCCTTAAGCCTCTCACAGACTGGCGCGGCATGCGAATTACAATAATTGTATAAATAGTTTACTACTGTCCGCCACCGCAGGCCGTGCCAGTCTGTTTGAGGCTTTACTCGACCGCAATTAAATTGGGGTTGGAATAGCTGTCATTTCATATACATATATACTTTGACGTAAGTACATATATATCAAAACTGCCACCACCAATCCCGTAATATCGCGGCCTTGATAATAAATATATTTCTTGGCGGTAGACAACAGGCCCCGTAGCATGGATGGCGTTATCACGCGATAAGTGATAGGATAAGCGCGTCGTCTCATTCTATCGAACGGTGTCAGCCAGGGACGGCAGCTCTATCCTATCACTTATCACGTGATAAGGCCATCCATGCTACGGGGCCGGTCAATAAACTCATCCATCTGCTTATCGTGCATGTGACAATTGATAACTTGTTACTTATTTATTGAACCAGCAAGCGAAGCGTACTTCAAGTTCGCCGTTTCAGCTTGGACCAAAATTAGCTGCCAAGCAATGAAATCACAGCTTCGCACATCTCTGGTGGACATACACCCTTATTCTGCCACATGTTAAACGCAGAACTAAGGTAACCGATATAACCCTCCGAATCGCTAAACTTAAGTGGCAGCGGACGGGGCAGATTGCATTTAGAATCGATGGCCGTTGGCGCGGAAAGGTTCTCGAGTGGCAACCACGTACCGGCAGGCGCAGCTTATGGGTATAGGCCGCCTACAAGGTGGACTGCTGACCTGGTAAAGGTCGCGGGAGTCCGCTGGATGCGGGCGGTGCAGAACCGGTCATTATGGCAGTCTTTGGGGGAGGCCTAGGTCCAGCAGTGGACGTCTTTCGGCTGATATGATGATAAAGAAGATGCAAAAATGTACATATTTTTGATTTCGACCGTATTACAGCAGCAGAAGTAGCAGATCTACACAGATCCTTATTCCCTAGTTTATTCATTTACATTAATACTACAGTCCGCGTGTAGATCATTTTGAGCACTAGACCCGCGTAGATATTGACCTGTACAGTCAGTAGAAATCGAGTTCTGTGGACGCATAACTGGTATTCATATACCGAAAATAGTCACGCGAGTAGTGACGTAATATATCGAGTTAGCGAAGTTCCTTGCGAATTTTGCCGTTCGAGTGCACAAAGTTTTGGCGTAAGGCGTCTTTTCGGTTGTGGGACTGGGAATAGCTTCGTATGTGAAATCTTACAAAATGAAATGCAATGTGCAATTTGGATATCATTACATCTCCCTTTAGCATTAGTATTACATATTTTAACAAGAGACCCACTGTCATAAGCTCCTCTTTACGAAGTGACTGAGAGTATGCACATAATATAAGTTTCTGACGTTTTTTTTTGTTTTCGGAACAAGATATTCTGGTAAGTACGGTCGACTACCAAAGAGTCGACACGGCCAAAGTAACAATAGTAGATTGTTAACCAAGGGTTGAAAGTGACCCATTTAACCCGAGATATTTCTGGCGCTCGAACGAAGTGAGAGCGCCAATTGCTCGAGGGTTAAATGGGTAATTTCACCCGAGTTAGACACTCTACTTTTCATTTCGACTGTGAGGAAAAATAATTTAATATCAACCTATAATCGTAATAAACAACTCGTTAATGCAGGTACATATAGCTGAGTGTCGATTTGTGAAAAGTTTTTATTTTAATGATTTGACGTAACTCTATTATCTTCGACTCCGTGGCTGACCGTAACAATAAAAAAAAAATACTTTCCACCCTAGGGGAGAAAAAGCTATTTTCCACCCGGCTATATGCCCATGAAAAATCAACTTTCAGAGCAGGAGAGATGAAAAAATATGTATACACGACTTAGCCTTAACATGAAGGTATACCTACATATTTTTGTAACTTTGGCCGTATCGATCTCTGTGTACTCGACTGTACTGCAGGAAAAATTACGTAAGACAGCTATTCTGGAACTTGTGTTAACCTCATCTCACCCTTCACCCACATATATATATTATTACCGCAATTTGAGCAGTTTTAAATTAAAATTAAAACGACACCTCTTCCGGATACAAAAAACTCTACCCTTGGGCGGTCGAGTCTTGGGCTCGTATCTTTGATGCTTACTATAGACGTGTCATTTCATATTGTTTATCATTTTATTTTATATTTTTAATATACTTGCTTACTTAACATACATATTTATACAAGTACAACCAAACCACAGTCATTACATAATTTAAATTATACACAACATTACTCACATTCCAATAACATATTCATTCCGTTCCGACATAATATTAGAATTAAAACTTAAGTATTTTATGCAAGGCTCTGACTGAAAATCAGCGTTGCAGTGTAGGTACAGTCGCCATCACATACATCGGAGCAAACAAGCACGTCACAAACATCGGAACACACCTCTATTTTGAAGGCGTTAGGGTGCATGTGCCGATATTTTTGAACACCTATAGTGTACCTATGTATGTGATGGCGACTGTACTCAGTAGGTACTCACTGCAACAGCCTCGTACGATATTGTTTGAGTGTGTTTGTCTACTCGTATTCCTAAGTCTAATAATTTGTACACTGTTCCTTTCGTATAAAATGTGATGTTAAATAAAGTTTTTCTATGTCTATGTCAATTCGCGATCCGTAGCTACTACGAATCGTGGCGACAAGATAATGGGTGAGCTTAAAACAAGTTACAGAATAGACATGGACACACGTAGGGCGCAGAGGTCTAGGTTCGTTAGGCATGACGGGTGTCGCATTAGCGCGTTTCGAAAAATGGCCGTGCGCTCTCGCAGTCCACTACATATACGGTCGTCTTACTCGTATCAGAGCTGGTAGTGTTCGCTTTTAAATTACCCTGCGCTTTTTATCTTTGTAGGTAACCAACGGCTCAATAAAATATTCAACCCAAAGTGCAGCTACAATCTTATCCAAACAAACAAAGGTTGCATGCGGCAAATATATTCAGTATCGAAGCGCAATTTTCGTGTTAGGCTGTTGGCTATGGCCGGGCGACAACCGCTTCTATGATTTATGGTATTGTCCCGTAGCCGTGTTCGACTTCCGGCACGCGACCACTTGTCTTTGCTCTGGGCATTTAAAGTCAAAAATTTCGAGACTAGCTTTCGTTGCTGACTGTAAAGTAGTCGAGTCGAAACGATTCCAATGAGCTTTGGATTGTCAGATAGACTCATTGCCTACTAAACCTGTATAATGCGAATATGTTTTTTGAGAATGTGTTTTTTTTAATGGTTCTTTAGAGTGAGACCCCGAGTGGTGTCGGATTAGCATAGCACCGCGCCCTTTCTTCCTCTGGGTATCGTAAGAGTCATATTTTGTCCATATTTTACACCCACATTTATGGTAAAAGCGGCACTGGAACATAAGATTAATGTGCTCTGCCTACCCCTTTTGTGAATGAAGGCGTAAATCTATGTATTCATGTATGTATAGAGATATGTTTCAACGTACGTATTACTTAAGCGTTGTTGAGCCATACATTCGACGTCTATACAGGGTGGAAAGTTAAAACGGGGCAGTAAGGGCAGCTACTAGATCCCTTGCCGCCACGCAAAAATGGCATAAGGATTTCATTCTTAACTTTTTAAGTGATAACAATCTACATTCACAGATTTTTGAAAAAAAGTACAGTCAGCGAGAAAATCATCAATTTTGACGATTTTTTTTAATGCCATTCGATCCCATTCCTATTAAGGATTAAAATACTTTTTGGGACCGACTAAGGTTTGACTACTGGAACGCCCAGAAATCAAAGAAAACCTTTTCCATACAGTTAGTATGGGAATCCCAAAGTGCAAGTAGTCCTTTAGTTAGACGATCATCATATTGTATGGAGACGGATAGATTAGAAATGAGAGAATTCACTCCTTGGTAAAAAAATAAATAAATCTTGTTTTATTCAATGACGGCCAGCTTTATCCGTATTCAGAAATTTTGTTCGAAATTTAAAATTTACTAAGGTAAGGGTTTTACACCACCTATCCGCTCGTGAGTACTGAGCTATAACCACGAACTTCGAATCTCGATCTTCGTATATCTCCGTCTCTATCGCACTTATAGTTTATGGTACTCGAGCGACAGAGACGGAGACATACGAAGTTCGAGATTCGAAGTTCGTGGTAGCGCCGCTGTCCACATAGTAACGTTTATGAATACGGGTGTAACTACGTTAGTTTTTTTTAAACAAAGGAATGAATTCTCTCATTTCTAATCTAAATGAAGTTATCTCCGCTTCCATACAATTTGATGATCGTCTAACTAAAGGACTACTTGCACTTTGGTTGGGATTCCCATACTATCTGTATGGAAAAAGTTTTCTTTGATTTCTGGGCGTTCTAGTAGTCAAACCTTAGTCGGTCCCAAAGAGTATTTTGATCCAATAGGAATGGGATCGAATAGCATTAAAAAAAATCGTCAAAATTGATGATTTTCTCGCTGACTGTACTTTTTTTCAAAAATCTGTGAATGTAGATTGTCATCACTTGAAAAGTTAGGAATGAAATCCTAATGCCAATTTTGCGTAGCGGCAAGGGATCTAGTAGCTGCCCTTACTGCCCCGTTTTAACTTTCCACCCTGTATATAGACGTCCTGCAGGCCCGAACGTGCAAATAATTAGTTCCTTATTCCAAAACGTTCATCAAACCTATTTTAGTTAAAGTTTAGTTTGCCTTTATCTGTCACTGTTTGTGAAAAAGGGAAAAAACACATGAATACGAATTTATCTTCAATAACCTCGCTTTAAACTACATAATATTCACGGACGCATGGGCATTTAGCAGTATCATCGTAGTTTTGGCAACAGCTCACGCACGACTTTAGGTGTCGTTAACATCGAAAGGGTTAATCGCAAATTTTTAAAATATATGGACCACAACCACATGCCCAAAAGTGAATGTCTACTTATACGAGTTGGGCTCGCGCGCGAGGTTTCCGTACAGCGGGAATGGTTGCCATCAGTTATCGTTGTGGATAAGACATCCATCACTCTCGCACTGGTGTAGGTAGATACTTATCAGAAGGTGACGGATGTCTTATCCACAGCGATAGGTCGAAACGCACAGACAGCGGTGGCGGCGCGGTGCGGTGCGGAGGCGGTACCGTTTGTAATGTTCGTGCTAATATGAAAAGGTCCGCACAGAATACCGCGCCGCGCCGCGTCCCGCCGCGGTATTCTGTGCGGACCCTTTCGCATTAGTTCGAACATTACAACCGGTACCGCCTCCGCACCGCACCGCGCCGCCACCGCCACCGCTTTCAGTGCGTGATAAAATATTTAATCGTATGGCATACATTATTTTGGCCTTTGAGTTTGTCACTCTTTAGTACCACCCAGGGGACACGTGCAGGGTTGTGGTTGGTAAGCTCTTGCGGACGCAAGTGACAGACCCTTTGTCAAGTGAGTGGGCGACTCGACTGTTAGAGGTCCTTAAGCCGCCCGAAGGCCAGCGATAAAATGGCTGACATGCTACGGCCGCAAGTCTAGAGTAAGTGTGAGCTCCCGTCACTAAGTGTTCACCGGCTTCTGTGTATCCCATTATGCTGGTTATATTCAAATAGATGGTATTTTCATGCGACATAATATGCTCCTTTACTTGTAATTTGAAACCGTGCTTCATGCCAAATTTCATGATTCTTGGTAAATAGGGTTTTGGTATGAAATATTGTTTATGTAAACGGAACCGGAACGGAACGGAGTATCGTAAAAAAACCTAAACAACATTTATGCAACAGGATCATTGGTTTTTTAAATGTTATTTAAAGTACAACCTTTTGGTTGTTTGAAGGGTAAATAGGTACATATTCAAAAATCACTATCAATGGAAAACTATTCACAATTTTGAAACCTCAATATATTTAAGTTAGTTTAGATCATGTAGTCCCTAACACTTTCAGTGCTAGGAGCCTGTTAGGTGGGCGCTGTGTTCATTGGCGCTTTCCTCTACATACTATCTCACATGTTATCGGCTACCTGAAAATGTGTCAACCTCTAGCCGCCCAATATTAAAAGGCATCCTCCTCTTCAATGGAATTTATACCATTCTAAATTGGGTCAGTGTTGCATTTGTTTTGTTTCATCACACAAAATCAAAATCAATCACATCATTTTAAAACAAAACAAACTCTATTCTATTTCCTAATAATTGATTTCAATTTTATTGTAATTTTTTGTTGTATGGTGCCCACCAGCTAGAGATTAGTCATGAAACTGCCAGTTAGCAACAAAAAAACCTTGTACTTACTTCTCTTATGTTGCTGCCAGGCTAGGGCTGCGCACAGCAAAGCCAGCGTCTTCCCGGAGCCGGTTGGGCTCTCAAGCAAACAGTTCTGTCCTTTGTTGATGGCAGTTATCACCTAGACAAGAATAGTTATTTGTTATACAAGGGGGGAAAGTTGTATTTTACCTGCGAGTGTTCATATGAAACACGAGCTAGCAATCTACGATTGACCACGAGCGAAGCGTGTGGTTCAAAACTAGAATCCTGAGCGTAGCGAGTGTTTTAACACACGAGACATAAAATAACTTTTCACCCATGTATAACACAAATCTTTTCACCTCACTACAGCCAGGAAAATAAGAAGGTTAAAAAAGGTAAAAAATAAGTTTATTTTCTCAATAGATATCAAACATACAAAAAGGCCTATCCGAGCAAGTGAGGTGAAAATGTATTTTAAGGCTATTACTGCATTTGTCAGTGCGTGCTCGGTACGGTATCAGTTAGTTGTCAACTGTCAGTCAAATAAATATAGATTCTTTACTGTGCACCTAAAGCAGATAAAGAGGCCGGCACTCCGTCTTCTGACAGGAGCCAAACTGGTCACGCACTACTAAACAAACACCTTTTTACTCTAGGTGTTACAGACAGTCCTCTCTGCAGACACTTCTGCCCACGTCATCCTGACATATCCTGGAGTCGCAAAATACAGGGCAAAGCTCCTCGGAACACCGGGGTCACTACTGGAGGCCGTCAGCAACATAAAGGGTTTGCTAGGCTTCCTGGTGGAACTGGGTTGCCACAAATAGCAGTAGTGCCAAAACCCCTACGCAAAATAAAGTTATGGCTCTGTATGGCAGCTTGCACGTTGACGTCACACACAGCTTAAACCACATTTATACAATTTCGCAATTTTCTTAAAAACGGGTGAGAAATTAAATCTGAAAACTACTTTATTACATTCAGATAACATAATTACTAAAATGGTTTTCAAAATAGGCATCATTTGAAATGTTGTCAATTGGCCCAAAATGTGTTGCAAGTGACCCTACCTACCCACCCTAGTCTTTTGGCAGACGATGTTCCATACACCCTGTATAATTCTCAATTACAATCACGCTTGAAATTCCATTGAGGTAAGGAAAGTCAGTTTAAAAAAAAAGGTTACCTTATGCAAAAAGTAGCATGCATTGTTATTCAGTAAGTTAGATAATCATTTACCTTGAACATTAGGGCCATCTGACAGCCATAAGGCTCAACTGGTAAGTGAACTTTCACTCCACCAATCATCCTCTCAAACCCTGGTACTTTGGGCTTATCAAACTGCACGACAGGCATTTTCAAACCTGATGATGATGATGATCCTGCTTTAAACTTCGTAGGAAACAGATTCTTGATAACAGCAGTCTTTTTTGAAGTCAACGTGACAGACGGAAGCTCTAATTCATCGTCTGATAATAATTCTGTGTCGCTGTAATCTACCGTCTTATCTGAGTCGGCCTCGCTTGATACCTCCACGACGGCTGCATCAGAGGATCTTGTGGCTCGCTTGGAAGGTACTGGAGCTTCAAAACTATCATCATCATCGGATATTTCCACAGTAGCAGACATTTCGCGGCAAAATCGCGGTTGAAACTATCGAGTCCTTAAGCGGTCGAAGATGTTCACTTAACGACTAGATTATAACTTCCTAATAGCACTTGAAGGTTGTGATAGAACTTAAGTAAACTGATCAATGATTTCACACGTTATAAATGCGTATTTTGTAAGTAATATTGTTAGAAAAAATAACAACAGTCGGCTAGTAAACAGACCAGCACTACTTTTGACATTGACAGCTTAGTATAGATGTCAAAAAAGAGACTTGCGTTTCGTATTTCCTTCGAAATATATTCAAATAAGAAATAAAACCTCAAACTTAAATACTAAAATCATATTAAGTATAAGTTGGAACAATGTTTTATTACTACAATATTTACAACGATCACACTTTAAACTACAATTTATTTACTTCACTTCAAAATCTTCATTTTGTTTTCTTGCTCTTGACCGGAGTTTGGTATCCTGTAAGAAAATTGTAACACGATAAATTTTCATAAGCGGCGCAATAGAATTGTAGGTTAACCTTCATTTCGACAATTTGTAGCCTTTGTAGGTGCAAAACAAAGCTTAGTTTAGCTCTGCAGATATATTTAATTTTTCAGTCATATGCATACCTACAAGTCGTGGGAGGAATAGGGCATTATAGGTCTCAGGGCATAGGGTTCAGCAGCAGAAGTAACTAAGAGGGCCGGGTGATCAAGATGACCTACACACGCTCTTAATTTCTTAAGAATAAGGTCGTGTGATCGTGTGCAGAACATTTTGGAACACCCGGCCCACTTAGCTACTTCTGCTGCTGACTGTACCTAGGTACTTACTTATTTTGGCGGTGGGGGCACAAGTGGACCATTGTACATGTAAGAGAATAACGAAAATATAGCTGCCCAGCCTAACCAACACATTTTGAGGTATGCACTGTTTATGTTGTTTGTATTTGTAGGGTATTAATTTCCTGTAATATTGTTATTACTTAAATATATGTTTTCATGACTGATCCTGAATTTACTTGACAATTGAAACCTGTCACTTTATTTTAGTTTTAAATTTGTGCCAGTATTATAACTGGCTAGACTGGACTAGGGCATTGTACTGACAGACGGGCGTGCCTGCATGCAAATCAAGGTGTATTTGATGGCAAAAGGTGTGTGTAATAGTCTTGCCTGAAGTATAATAAAAGTTTGATGTTGTGAATCAAGAAAGTTATCAAATAAAGTAATGTTTAAGAAATCAGAGGGGCAATAGGAGCCTTGAAAGAGTTGAAAGCCACCAACGCTAAACCAACACACAAATATTTTGACAATATTTTCGAGTGTATGAATATTTTTGAAAGTGAATAGTGAGCAAGAGATATTTATCAGTAGGTATCTTAGCTGATGGAAATCATACAAGTTTGTAGTTGTAGAGTGTGCAGCTAACTACTCTTGCTAGGTATCTAGGTACACACCTTACATATCTATAAGAACCAGAAAACATGACTATTTGTCTCTAGCATTTCAATATAACTAATTGATGCAACATATTTATCTAAACGAATTGCTACACAGACATTTTATGATTAAATGACAAAAACGCATAAAATGTATTTTATCGTTCACCCACCATTAACACTAGCGCATTAGACAACTGGCTGTATAGTAGTGTCGCCTTCGCCTCGGTGCAGCGCGCTCCCGCCAAAACGCGGCGACATTACACGAGTGAGTTGTCAACGGAGGTTATGGTGCGTTATAATTTGGTTTATAACCCGACACTGCGCTGTTTAGCGGATGCAATTAACGCGAAGAGACGTCGGAGTCACATATTGCGGATAAATACATTTCTTTTGCTTAAGTAGTTATTAGGTAAATATTTGCATTTTCAGCAAGCAATGCAATGGCAGTCATTTTGGTGAAGTGCTTACGCGGGAGACATACTACCTATAACTAAAGAGCCCCCAGGACGCTTGACTCTCCAACGCCATGCGTAGGTGTAGGTACGTATATCAAACTAGATACTAGACGTACCTACTACCTACGCATGGCGTTTTAAAATGAGACCTTTGGGCATGGTCGTATAACATGAAACTTAGTTTCTGTCAAAAAACTAATTTTTGGTACAAGCTTTTATTGCCGACTGTATTCCTGTATACCGTCATCAAACTACTAGGTACCTACTTGAGACGCTTCTAACGAGTGAGCCCAAACGAAACTCAACGGGGACCTTCTGTCTCCATCATCAGTATAGCTCGATGGTACCTTAATATTGAATTGTCATCCAAACTATGTTATGTTATGTTATGTTATGTTATAGCCTCTGATCGTGACATCCAAATGTTGTAGTTTCTTCTTAGGTTATTAGTATGGTTTGTTTATTTATTTTGGGTGTCCGCTTGCCAGTCGGCAAAGGCCTTCTCCACTCATGTCTATCTCTGGCAACCCTGCTCCAGGTGACACCAGCAACAGGCCTGATGTCGTCGTCCCATCTTTTGGTCTGCCTGCCTCTCTTTCTTTTGCAGCCTCTTGGGTACCACTGGGTTACCTTTTTACTCCACTTATCTATAGTGTGGCCGGACCACTTCCATTTATGCCTCCTAATTTTTGTGACAATTTCCTGCACCTTGGTTTTGCTTCTTATGACTTGGTTCCTTATCCGATCAGCTTTTCTTACCCCTAGCATACTTCGTTCCATGGCAACTTGGCAGATGCGTAGTTTATTTAAATGATTTTTTGTAGGGGCCCATGTTTGGCATCCATACATTAGTATGGGAAGGATGCAGGTGTTGAATACCTTACTCTTAGTGCCAATGTGGAGGTTTTGGTCCTTCATTGCCCAATATCTTTTCCATCCACTACCAACTCTTCGTTCTATTTCTCTGTTAGTGATGTCTTTATTTGAGATTATTTGTCCCAGATATGTATATTCGTTCACATACTCGATTTCATTTTGATCTACGCAAATTCTTTCCTCTACGCCATTTGTGAGAATTTTTGTTTTTTCCCGGTTCATCCTGAGACCCATTTTCTCGCTTTCTTTTGACAGTTCGTTTATCATGTTGCTCAGGTCTTGGTGATTTTTGGCAAACAGCACAATATCGTCTGCAAATCTAAGGTTTGTCAGAGTACAGCCGTCAATGTTTATACCGTAGTTCTCCCAGTTCAGTGATCTAAATATTTGCTCCAACACAGCTGAGAAGAGCTTTGGTGATAGCGGGTCACCTTGGCGTACTCCCTTTTCGATTTGAAACGGTTGACCTTTTCTTTCTAGTTGGATGCATGCTGTAGTGTTCTTATAGACGTTCCTTATTATTTTTATATAGTTTTCCTCTATTCCTTGATTTTTAAGTGCTTCCCAAATTCTGCCATGAAGTAGACTGTCGAACGCTTTACTATAATCTATGAAAGCAACATAATACGTCAAGTTATACTCATTATATTTCTCAATAACTTGCCCCAGGACGTGTATATGGTCCAGCACTGAGTATCCACTCCGGAACCCTGCTTGTTCGATAGGTTGTTGCTCGTCAAGTTTCTTCTCGAGTCGTTTAAGAATAACTTTGGCAAATATCTTGTAAATATTTGACATTAGGCTGATCGGTCTATAGTTGCCTATGTTGTGCGGATCTCCCTTCTTATACAGAAGTATAATAGTCGATCTCGTCCACTGCTCTGGAATATATTCTTTTCTCAGAATATCATTGAATATTTTGGATAGTAGGGGGGCTACTTGAGTTTTGGCATGCATTAAGACTTCATTGTTTATTCCGTCGGGGCCGGGAGCTTTGTCTTGCTTTTGTGATTCTATGGCAAATTCGATCTCCCTGGTGAGGATGTGTGGCACTGTAGTGTCTTCCTCTAGTTTCACTTCGGTTTCATTTGTAGTGATATCTCTTTTGTATAATTCCCTGTAGTAGTTTGTTGCTATATCTTTAATGTTGTCTGTTAATGTCGTGCCTTTGGTTCTTTTCCCTTCCCTGCTTATCTTTCATTTTTGTAATCCATTCCTTGTTTTCCTGTAGTTCTTTGTAGGCTTTTTTAATACCACCTGTCCTCCGTATATGTTTTTCCATTGTTTCCATCCTTTTCTGTTTTCTATCTTTCCTTAAGTTTTCATTTATTTGTTTGCTGAGAGTTGAGATTCTTTTCCTTACTTTTATTGGCAATACTGATTAGGATGATCCTCTCGTCCATCAGAGACAAGGTTTTCGTTGACATCCAGCTTTTCTTTCCATTCTCGGATTTGGTCACACTCGAGTTTACTGCTGCTTTAATCGTGTACCACACGTCCACCCAATCGTATTTCTGTTGAATGTCGAAGTTTGAGGGCAAGGCTTCATACTCCATGTGTGTATTTTGTAGTTTAGTGGTGATTTTGATCTGCTGGTCCTTGTTGAGAGTAATGTTGTCTGGCCTTTGTCTTGGCCTTGGTTGCTTTGATTGGTGGAGATCTACGACTCCTCTTACCATTCTGTGGTTTGTGTTATAGTTTAGTTTGTTAATGATATTGCAGTCGATGAAGTAACTGGGTTGATTCGAGAGTATGAAGTCGATCTCGTTCTTATATTTCCCGTCTGGCGAGACCCACGTCCATTTGTTGCTTTTCCTTTTCTTGAACTTGCTGTTTAAAATTGAAAGGTTGTATTGGAGTGCAAAGTTTATCAGCCTCTCTCCATTTTTGCTTCTTTTCCCGTAAGTGTATTGTCCTAGAATTAGATTTTCGCCATGCTGTCTGTCACCTATCTGAGCATTGAAATCTCCCATCACAATAAGATTCTTGTGAGTGTGATGTTCTATAGTTCGGCTTAAGTCGAGATAAAATTTATCTATTGTTTCTTGATCAGCTTGTTCGGTGGGGGAGTAAATCTGAATGAGTGACCATTTTTCCTTGTATGCTGGTAGTTTTATATTAAGCACTGCAATACGGTCTGAAATACCGATCAGCTCATCAATGTAGCTGGTTAGGTATTTTTTTAACCAGGAAGCCGACTCCATTTCTTCCTGCTGATCTTTTACTTTACTACAAGGGCGAAACTCCCTTGTAGTAAAGTAAAAGATCCGGGAAGTCCAGGATTTTCTCCCCTAACCTTCTAATTTCACTCATGCCCAGTATGTCCCATTTTATTGCTTGAAGTGCGTTGGTAAGTTCCATTAAGTTTTCATCTGATTTGAGGGTTAAAACATTCAGTGAGGCTATGTGGAGTTTCGTGTTACTTGAACACGCTGGAGGGTTGTGGTCATATTTCCCCACGGTGACCGGCCGGCTTGGGGAAGGTGGTTTCTTTGTTCCATGTTCATTAGCTGTAGTTGTCTTGTTCATCTTCCGGTGTCTGTTGCGCGTTGATTGTCATTGATTACTGTTACCAGGTAATGAGTTTGTCCTAGGTCCAAACTATACCTTTACCCAAAATTTGAACGCCTTCTTAGTACCTATAATTAACAGGCTGCACGTGCAGTGCTGACAAAATGCCTGAAGGCGACGTGAGCTCAGAAAACGGATTTTTAGTCGTAGCTCTTGTTTGGATTATAATACGGCTGCCCTAAATGTAATTAGCAATCTTGAGGCCTTTCTCGAGGGATAACAGCTATTCAAATCCTGAGTTTTTGACTTTCGCTCCATAGAAAAAATTCACGAACATATGTATAAAATACACTTGAAAAATTCGTAACAAATCATGCACAACAGCTAAACATATTAAAATTGGTTCTAAAAATCGGCAATATCATGTTTGGTTTGAGGGAACTTAGCTATTTATTTTTTATTTAATAAAACGCACCAAAATTTTAAATTAAAAAACATGATATCCGTGCTTCCGAACACGCACTTCCATCTTTAATCAAAGGGTTCAATAATATTTAAGCTGTCTAAAGAGCTCTACGTACGTAAGGCATAAAACCTGCGCAGTGAAAAGAATCCTCACAGGGCATTGCAAATTGAACAAACACCTGTTTCATATGGGTATGAAACAGGACGCAATTAGCAGGTTCTGCCCGGAGACAGAGGAAACCGCAATGCACATTCTCTGCTACTGCGGACCACTCATGCACTAAATAAATACCTACCTAGGGCGGCACGTCGTGCAGCCAGAAGAGGTACTACATATCACCGCCCAAATAATCTGGAATTTCCTGAAGGCAACGGGCCTTAACGGTGAACTCTAAAAAAAGGGCTGCCACAATAGATCACTATATAGCTGGTCGAAGCGGCATATTAAGGCCCACAAATCAACAATAATAATAATAATAGTCACTACTGAATATGGCACGTCACAGCACTCACAACTCGCAAGGTGCATTACCCAGTTATTTTTGGTCCTTCGAACCAGATAATAATCCGATCTTAGTCCTACCAGTGCATTTGTTTTCTTTACTCTTAGTGCATTTTAGGTAAATGCAGCAGTAGCAGTCTTCCAGTTAGACAGGTAGGTACTTGTGTATACTCGTAGAAAGAGAGAACTATGCAGGAATTTCCGCTCGTGTGCGATCCGTCCAGCTATGGAATGAGCTCCATGCTAAAGTTTTCCATAGAGATTGCTGCTGGGGTTCTTGAAGTAAGAAGTGAAGGTAAGATAAACTCGTAAGCGTCTATAGGCTATGATATGACCTCTTAAGGTAATAACGAGAACAAAATGCACTTAATTTGTAACTATTACAATTAATCTAATCCTAACCTAACACTATCGAATAATTCTAGTCACTCGAAATATATGTACCTCTATAATAGTCAATATGTTTTTTTAATATACTACAACGGTGGAAATCAAGTATACCTACAGTCTGCCTGATTGTAAGCAGACACCGTATTAGCCTACGGCCGCTTACGATTTCCGAAGACTCACAAGCGCGTTGCGGACTCTTCATTGATTTGAGGATTCGTTGTGTTGATAGCTAGAGATGGACGTGGGTCTCTCTTATCTTAACTTATCTAGATGAGGGCCCTTTCGGATGCACTTCGACCCAGTGGGATCTTTTGTGCATTTGTCCGCTCCTTTATGTCTGCTCCCAAGCTCACTTCATCATTTCCACAAAACGGATGATGCAGTTCACCGGGAGCACATTGAATTATTTTGGTTGCGGATAGCCGTTACCAAAGTAATTCATTCTTTGTCTGGCAAGGGCATGACATTCACACAATAAGGGGTCTCTCACTCTCAACACACGGTTAAGGTCTCGCGACCTTACTCACCACCACACACGACACCACATACCTACAGTGGCGTTATTACGGCTGCGGCCTTCTGTAAGGTGGTACTTCCCCAGTTGGGCTGCTCCAAATATGAGCGAGATGACATTCCACTGTGCCCAACCTGCACACAATACACACACATATGCACACATGTATTTGTATAATTTCAAGAGAAAAAATGTTTACCTGTCACTTATTAGGCTTAACAATCAACGCAGCACGCGGTCGAATGCTGAACGCGATCCCGCAGCGTTCCTCTACAAGGCGGAGCCGGCACCGATCACGACACACTAATTCGAAAGCTTAACTATTATGGCATGAAGGATAAGGCACTTGATATCCTCCAGTCTTATTTGAATGACAGAACTCTAAAAGTAGACATAAATAAAACCAAATCAGCTGGGTCTATTATTTCAATGGGGGTCCCTCAGGGGTCTATTCTGGGACCATTTTTATTTATTGTCTACATAAATGATTTGCCTTATGTACTTAATGGACGACATAAATTAGTTCTTTTTGCAGACGATACATCGATTATATTTAAAGTCAAAAGAAACCAAGACAATTTTAGTGAAATAAATAATGTACTGTCGTGTATTGTTCACTGGTTTACCATAAATAATTTGCTCCTTAATGCCAAAAAAACAAAGTGCATTCGATTCTCCTTGCCTAATGTACAGCATAAAAATAACGCGCAAATTATCTTAAAAGACGAAGTGCTTGAATTGGAGTACAAAACTGTTTTTCTTGGCATAACATTAGATTCGAAATTACAATGGAGTCCACATATTTCTACTCTGGCAGGTAGACTCAGTTCAGCTGCTTACGCAATTAAAAGGATTCGTCAACTTGCAGACGTTGAGACGGCAAGGTTGGTATATTTTGCCTATTTTCATAGTATCATGACTTACGGTATTCTATTGTGGGGCAAAGCTGCTGATATAAATTCAATTTTTATTTTACAAAAACGTGCTATACGTAGTATAGGGGAACTGTGTACGATTTTACAATAAGTTACCTTCTGATATGCTGAAATTGTCTGTGAATAGATTTAAGTCGAGCGTTAAACGCCATCTTATAGAGAAATCCTATTATACTATAAAGGAATTTATAGATGATAAAGAAGCATTTTATGTAAAATAGTTAAGTTAAACTTGACGTGTAAAAGAGCTAGCTTAAGCCTATTTACAAAATAAATATTTTGATTTTGATTTTGACTCGTTGGGGTTTTAGACGGTAGTCCAAGGAATTCTTACCGCGCGGTTAGTCCGTCATACCCGTCCTGATCCCCCGACCAGGCGGGATGCGAATAAGCTTTCCAAAACCTTAAAAAAAAGGCTTAACAATCCATACTATCCATATCCATACTAATATTATAAATGCGAAAGTGTGTCTGTCTGTCTGTCTTTCTGTATGTCTGTCTGCCTGTCTGTCTGTCTGTCTGTCTGTCTGTCTGTCTGTCTGTCTGTCTGTTACCTCTTCACGCTTAAACCGCTGAACCGATTTGGTACAGAGATAGTTTGAGTTCCGGGGAAGGACATAGGATAGTTTTAGTCTACAAAATCATCCCTGCGGGATTGAAATGGGGGTGAAAGTTTGTATGGCGCTACGATATTTTAAACAGACAGTGTCGCGGGCAGTAGCGAGTACATAATAATTCGTCATCATTTTAAACAATACTAACATTCTATTAGTTTATGTTCTATATTTAGTTTATGACAAGTTGCCAGATAAAACAGTGTTAACACAACTCATCTTTATTCAAGGATGTCACCCCATTTTTCGGGCCATTCAACAGTTAGCGTCCGCCTTTTAATACGATTCCTACAAATTGGTATACGTCATAAATTACAGTGAAGATGTCTCCCCTCGGATGGTTGTTCGTATTAGTCGACTTTGGGCCATGTTTTCGTACTATAATAAGCTATATGTCATACACATATTGAAAAACCGAAATATCTCTTCTGTTTCACAAAGGAATACTGGAACCTAATTTTGGAGCCTTAAGGAATCCTAAAAATCTTTTAATCTAGAGGTGTGAAATGGCCCTCAATTTTTTTTCATGGGTTTGATAAGTTTGTATAATAACAGAGCATTTTTTTGTCTATGTAGGTAGGTGCACAGAGGAATACGCGATTTATTAAATCCTTCCATTGGATTCTAAACTATCTCGATACGAAATTGTATCTTAAATACAGCGGTTTAATCGTGGAAAGGGGTAACAGACACATTTTCGTATTTATTTATGATATTATAATCTTACTATGGATAACTACTGACTGCAGCGGGCGTAGCATTTTATCACTTATCGCTGTCGATGAGACATATTTACGTCAGGCTCTGACACATATGCGAGAGCGTGAGAGCGTGAGTGACTGATGCCTTATCCACAACGACAAATGGTAAACTGGCAGTCATCTTAGGCCCGCAGGCGACGATATCAATAACTTTAAGGTCGCTAATAAAATAAACCTATTTTATAGCGATTCCCTACGTAAAGTGCCTCAATATGAACACATCACCTCTCGCGACCAAACAGTAGCGCGTCCCTACCAATTATTGACATGGTTTATTGCGTTTCCTCTATCTGAGGCGCCTTTATCAACGTATGTCGCCCCACACGATACAACGCTGCCCTTATACAGCCCAGCCACGCCAAATTCAACTTTGATAACAAGGTTTTATGAATGTTGGGGGATGACAGGATTAATGGCACTGTCCGTTTTGCGTTTCTACTTAATTTGATGGCAAAAGTTGGTATCGGAGTCATTTGTACGGTCTTATTATAGATGAGCAAGTTAGTTTGCTTTTTATTATATGTGCTACTTTATTGTATATTATGTGTTTATATACACACCCCATTAAATCCGTTTGGAACTGCTGGAAAATTTATATGCCCATACCTACCTACCTTTACCTATAAGCAGATCAGAAGATAATATTATTCTTTGAAAACTTTTTGGCGGATACAATACCCAATAAAAAAACATAATAGCTCCCAAGTCTTGGAACCTTGTTGTTACACTTGCCTGGATTTCCAGGTAAGTATCTGGACTTGTTTACAATTGGGTCGACGATGGTCGAATTCGATAGGACGAAAGGCGATCACAACGGCACACGAGACTACGAGGGAACAGCAAGAAAATGCCTCTAGATCACCTGTGACTCCTTCATCATCATCATCACCATCATATCAGTTCACTGCTGAACATAGGCACCAAAGAGTGCCACAATTCCCGGCCCTGCGCCACCCGCATCCAGCGGACTCCCGCAACCATTACCAGGAGTGACTCCTTTGGAACCCGGTAACTAAAAGTAAGTCTAATCTATCATCACCTATTTCGCAAGAGTAATTCCCTGATTGATCAAAAGTTACAAGCGGGGTCAGATAAAATCCCAAAGTGTATACGTCTGGCAGATTGCAATTCCCAAGTCCATTGCTCCTTAGATCGTTATCACGTGGTTAATAGTTCCGCCGCTTTTGGCGCGCATTCACAACAGTAAACTCAAGACGACCAGTATAAATTTAACCCTCGAAACGAAACCCTCGAAACTGTTCTAGTATCATACCGCAACCTTTCGGTTGCGGTACGATACTAGAACAGTCGGTCTCGCTCATATTTGGAGCAACCTGGGTAGGTATTTCCTTTTAGAAGGCCACAGTCAAAATGTACTGCGTGCTTTGTGGAGTTGTGTTCCTGGTGGCGAGTACCTAACCACCACCAGTTTGCGCTGTTGGTACTGGTAGTATAACCTGCATCTTTCTATTGCTGCCAGCGAATCCTGAGATAACTAAGTCGCAGTCTATAGGCTACTGGGTCCGCTTATCAATCAGGCAAGCCGCAGATATTTTTGCAGCAGTAGTGATATTAGAAAAAATTGGATCTTGGGGTCAAAAAATGTTAGTAGTGAGTCGATTCAAGACATACTGTGAATAGCACTACAACTGTTTGGCTCTTCTATTGCATTCGTTAACTTGGCACTTAATCTCCGAATTACGAACTGATAAAAGAACGATTAAAAGAATTAATAGCTTTTCTAACTTAATTTCTGTTGTCGCTATTTCTTGTTGAAAACTCGTAACACGTTATCTGAAATTCTGAATGTTTTGCTGGGGTGGTGTGTTGTCTGTAAGGTTACTTTAATTATGTGCAGACTTTATTGCGACGGTTTTTTCCGTCTAAAAATGTTTCAGGTCGGCATCACATAGTTCTATTAGTACTACAATTACATGACTTGAATTATTTGCACAGCCGTGTGTGTGGTGTGTGTATTTATGGACAGGGATAGGTAGGTAGGTAACTAACTACGATTACTATATGCTATTTGTCACCGTTATAAATCCATGAGTTAGTTTAGTCTCTTGTCGATGTAGCTACATTGATTGTCGGTTTCTTTTATTCCATATGAATTTTGAGACCGGAAAAGAACCGACAATCGCCTGCAGTGGTAGATTCTGGTGTTTCAACATTCATGAAATATTTTTTTTAATATCATTGGTCCTTCCCTTTCTATGATCTGAGTACTTTCCTATAGATCTAATAAATCTTTGAATAGAGAATTTCAAAAATAAATTATCGTCTAGTTGTAGTTTTTGCTACAAATACCGCCGACGTCTTCCAGTGTTGCCAGCTCAACAGCTCACACCCCGGCCAGTGGAATCAGTCGATCATTCTGTGTGACCACTCGTGCGTTGTAACCCCAGTGTGACCCGCCTAATTTCTTTGTTACTTTGTTGGATTTAAAGCCTAAGTTTTCGGACTATAGGGGTAACGTGTGTTTTGTCGAGGGTGCGGATACAGACAAGTTTAATAAAAATTCTGGAATCGTAGACACTACACATATTTACATATATCTGTGGTTGGAATTTAGAATTTTAGCTAATCTTGCATACTTTATTGTTGTTTGGGGCTCATTTCAAACTGCACTATTGACGAATAGCTCGTTCGCATCCCGTAGTGTTGGTACCTACTTACAACTCGTCTAGCACATCATCAGTCAATACGATTGCAATCTAATCTCGGTAGGTATATCTCTATCCGGAAGAAAATGACGTACTTACCTATTGGCAATGTGTTCATGTCTATGGAACACTCCACCAGCTTATCTGTTTTAGTAAGTAGCATCAATAAAAATAATAAAAATCTATCATGGTAAATACTTTGCTTCTGATTTGCGATTTACAAAAAAATTCCAGTATATATAGCTAACTAGTGACCCGCCCCGGCTTCGCACGGGTTTATATGCATAATACAATTAATACATGCATGTATTATACATATAAACCTTCTTCTTGAATCACTCTATCTATTAAAAAAAACCGCACTAAAATCCGTTGCGTAACTAGTTTTAAAGATCTAAGCATGCATACGGACAGACAGACAGACAGCGGGAATCGACTTTGTTTATACTATGTATTGATTATGTATGTTAGGTCTATAAGGAGTTCTTAAAACATGGGCTGTGCACGACTCGACTGTGCATATATGTATTACCTGCCTTGATCACAATAGATCAGCGATGGTCGCAGTGATATAAGGGCTTTGTTTTTGTTTATTATTAGTACCTATTGTCTATAATTATATGTCCTTTGTTGTCTTATGTGAAATTAAAATAAAACAAAATGTGGTTACAAATACAGATATCGTCTGTATGTAATTTAAAAGCCAATGCAAATAAATTAACTGAGGTTATAGATAAGCCAACCACTGGATTGCCACAAGGCGAGTCAGTAAACGTACGCATTCAATCTTGGACACCCGCTTGTTAGAGTTGTTAGTGCAGCCAAGCAGTCCCTCTGCCAACGACATATGTCGGGAGCACCGCTCTAACGAAACGAAAGTAATGCGCACAATTCGATGCTGTTACATGTTAGTTGTAATTGTAAGGGATGCCCGAAACAATGCGGCTAGTGTAATAAATGGTTTTGGTTACGACGCAGTAGATAAGTTAGTTAAAATCGGGAACAGCGAGGCGTCTTACCTGTAGCCAATACAGTTAACGATTTAGCATATATACAATGGAAAATACAACTTCTTATAGCCAGGGAGAGACGTAAAATTTTGTACTCACCACGAGCGGTGATAAAGAAAGCCTCAGATCGCATATTTATCGCTCTTGTTTTTGGCTCGGGCTTCAAATACCTGCGATCGGAGACATTCTATGTTTTACCGCCCTAGGTTACGCTACGATTATACATAGTTATATTAGTCCGTGTCACTCATGTCTACTACATAACCAACACGTAGAAGCCCTTTCTACAATTTAATGAAATGCAAGAGTTACACCGTACAATTTTATTATTATTGATAGTACATTATTGCCGTGGCCGGGAAGGAGGCAATTGCAGGCTGAGTACTTTGTTTAAACGGACGAGCTTGCGAGTCCGTTTAATTATAATACGAAGCCTGCAATTGCCATTCCGGCTAAGGCTAATATAGTGTTTTTCTCAAAAATGGGGGGATAAAAAATACTAAATTGAAATCAAGCGTTATTATTAAATACAAATTGAGGCTACTGCAAATTACATAAAATCAAACGTCACAATTTTTTTTTAAACATAATCCAATTGTATTTTTCCACCGAAAAACGCAATCTTTTTATGACACATACAAAAATGTCGCGTTTGCAACAGAAAAATACGAAAGATTAAGGCTCTTAACTATGGGCATTTTTTTTGATTTCCACCCATTATGCCAGTTTCTACTTTTTAAAAAGTTTGGTACTCGACAAATAAAGGAATTCATATGTAACATTCTAGGCGGCCTGCAATGTTTTTTATTTTTTAATTTTGATCTGGCCTTAAACTATACACTTTACCTTCCAAAATGTAGTGAGTTATGTTCACTTTGCGGGCCATTTTTGAGAAAAGGTATTATTGTTCATTTAATTCGCGGAAAGTCGCGCGATACCTGACTAAACACCATTGGAATATAATTAAGTATTGATTTAAGTATCTACTATGTAAAGTCATGATGGTTCTCACGGCCACCTACTAATACACGGAAGGGAAGGACACAGAAAACAGGTACTTAACCTACAATTTCCATGGAACTGAACTAACAAGGTTTTCTGCCTAAACTTTAGTACCTGGGCATTTTCAATAATTCGTGCACCCAATTAGCGTGAGTTGTTAAATAAAAATTAACTCAGTGTCAGTTTTGTAACGAAAGTTAAGCATACAAATGAAGTCAAACTGAACTTTTTTCGCATTTAAATAAGGTCTATATATATGCATATGATTTATATATATAAAAGAAAAAGTAAAATTTTATACAAACTAAATACTTAATTGTCGTTACAAAACTAACACTGAGTTAATTTTTGTTTAACAAATTATGCTAATTGGGTGCACGAATTATTGAAAATGCCCACCTACATAATTAGGTAGGTAGGTACAGTTAGCCAGATCTCTACAAAAACAAAAGTTAGTATAGTTTTTTACAATCGATTGATTTCTCGGTCAACGTAATGCCCCCCATCAGTCTTGAAGCACACGTTTGTCACAATTCAATGTCACCAACTGCAATAAAATTGTTTTTAATGTAATTACCGCGAAACGGTTTAAAAAAAGAATACTCTCGTTCTTTTAAAAAATGTTGTCATCAGCCAGTCGTAACGACACGCGCGTTTCTAAGTAAAGCTAATGCAATGGAACTATGCTATGAAGGCCCAAAGTATGTTGTAATCGGCATTTTTATGGAAAACGCACCTGAGCGTTGTACGTTGCTTGAGCTAAAATCGAGAGAAAAAAGACAACTCTACATTTACTCTATACGAGTTCGTCTCTTTCACGCATAGAAAGAAGTATGGTTATATAGTGGGCTGTTATTACACCTGCTTCGTCCCTGTAGGTCTCACGATACCAATCGGAATTGTACACTTTAATCGAGTTAATTATCTCTATTTAGTCGCCCATCACACGGTCTAATGCACGTTTTACAATTCAGCACGTTAAACGTTATTTTATAAAAAAGTAGGGGACAAAGAACACAATAAAGCGATTGACATTTGAAAGGGAATGTTAAGTTTTCGTAAAAGCAAGTGCTAAGTACATTTAGAGTAGAGGTATAGGGCACAGCGGAATGTCATCTCGCTCGTATGTGGAGCAGCCCAACTGGGGAAGTACCTTACAGAAGACCTCAGCCATAATAGCACCACTGCTTTGCAGTGTTGCTATATTATTGCATGCTATGAAGTATGTGGTATTGTGTTCCTGGTGGTAAGTAAGCCAGAGCTCCCTAGGGTGCGCTGTGTTGGGAGTGAGGGACCTGCATGTCTCTATCTGCCAACACAGCGAATCCTCAAGTTAATAAAGAGTCGGCAACGCGCTTCTGATTATTCTGGAGTCAATAGTGTCCATAGGCTACGGTAACTGCTTAACATCAGGCAGGCCGTAAGTTTGTTTGCCACCGCCGTCGTTGTATAAAAAAAAGAAGAGTAGTTGCTGACAATGACGGCAATGCTAATAGACAAAGGGGTAGCAGGTGCTCGTATGTATTTTCATTTGACCTATCTAGGCGTTCGTTCTCGTCGTCTCAAGCACTGGTCCTTTGTGCTTGGCTCCTGGATTTCCACGTCTGGAGCTGTCACGTCACGGCCGCCATTTTGAAGATGCTGCTTTTGCGGGGCGCGGTGCAACTCCAGGGGCGGACGACTGCTGGTGTCTATCTGTGAAGGCAAAAATAAATATAGGTACTCTACTGAGTTTATTAAGTGCTGGGTACATGGACCTATAATTACTAGAAATCTATACTCTTAGGCTGGATAGCAGCTCTCAGGGCAGTGCATGGGATCTGCCTGTATCGCCTGTAAGTGGACGTGGCTGGAGGCTGTTCGTGAGGTCACACATGACTCCCGGGAGCCGCAACACAGGTCGAACGGCGAGTAGCTTTTAGTCAATTGTGACATTAACTAAATGTATTTTCTTTCTTTCTTTCTTAATTTCAAGAGCTTCTGTTTTGCCTGTTTAGACTTGTAATGGCGATGGCGTTTTAATGAGCGATTCTAAAGAAGCTGTTGGCGGATATATATAGGTAGTTTCTGTTTCTTTAACTTCTAATGGAGATCACAAATACAGATAATGACTCAAAATGCTACGGTATTTCGAATAAAGTAAACTTTTTATTTTACATAATTACCCTCATTTGTAGACATAATCGATAATTAAGGGTTTAAGTGTAATTTTATTCATTAACTGCAAATTTCAGAGCTCGTATAAAGCTGGGTATGAATATTCAGAACTTATTACTGCGGGAGTTTAATGGTTTATTGAATGGGACCGTTTGGATAAAATGTTATATCTAATTGAATGAAGCAACTGACTGTTTTAATTGACGTGATTTAATTGAGTATTACCTACTTCTGAAAAAGGATAACATCGGCATCTTTAGCTATTTCGTCAACGGACACACCGCACCACTCGCACAGTCTCATCCACAGAAGAATAACTATAGAAAAGGTATCAAGCGCGATTTCCATCGGGACCGGTGTCGCCACCTCGTCTCCTCCACGCCTCCACGTCGCCTACAACAACATATGCCTATGGTATTAAGTGTTCTGTGGTCTCATCCCATGAGTGAGGAGTGAGATGTAGTAGTCATAACGCTGTTTGGCGAGTAGATTTTAAACAAAATGTTGGTTTTGGAAGATGCCTTAAAAGACCCGGAAAAATATCTGAAAAAAGGGAGAGAGAGAGAGTAAAAGAGTAAAAAGTTTTTCACCTCACTAGGTCGGAAAGCCCTTTTTGTATGTTTAATACCTATTGAGAAAATCGCTTTTTATCCACATGTGAAGAAAGAGTTTTGACATTTGAACGCAGCTTAAGTGACATGTGACAGCTAACAGAACGTAGAACGTTAAAAGTATGACTCGTTTAAGTTTTTATTTTGCTGACATATTTTATGTGGCATGTTTTTTTATATTTTTATTGTCTTACCCTTTTTCTTATTTTCCTTGCTGTAGTGAGGTGAAAAGTTTTGTGTTATACACGGGTGAACTTTCCCCCCTTGTATAACAAATAACTATTTATTTGTTGTCAAAAAACTTAAATTAATTTAAAACTTCTGGGCAGACGATACTCCAATTATTATTACATAACAGAACCTCCAAAAATCCATACATTCAATATTACATTATTACTTAATCAGAAAGTTTGATTTTTTAGTAAAGTTTAAAAACAAAAAAAGCTGGTACTAAAGACTATGTCAAACTAATTCTTGAAAAGAGGCTGTTTCAAGATAAAACTTGCTACTGTTTCCTAGTGGACAGCACCGCAGGTTGTTGGTCGCCGTTCCACGAAATCTACTTACTCTTTAGTCTTTTGAATATCTAAAATCAGCAAAGAGTAACAAAATATCCCTAACCAGCGACATAGTCCGACTTAACAGAACGTTATATTTATAAACATAGGTACTTTCTAACTAGATCAATACACTAGGTACTACTAGACAAGGTAGATTCAAAAAAACTTTTTTTTAACTTTTTTTAAAAACTCGTGTACATAAATGTTGAAATCTTAAATATTATGAAGCATTCTTGCCCCTGGTATTTAGCAGAATCTCGGTATATAGTTAACATAATTATACTTCATGTGCCTAACGTACATTAACGATTTGCAATCACGCTATAAACCTATTGCGTTGTTCTCATCATCTAATAAAACGGACAAGAATTAAACCCACTTTCTAAAGATAGTTAGTACCTACCTAGCTTCGTATCCAAAATCTTGCTCAAATTACCAACTTTCACTTAGATATACTACAATAGAGATACCCTAAGTTGAGAATGACTTGAGATTATTCCGGCAAGTTCTGAAGACGCCCGCATCAGAAACTTGAGTTGAACTGGAAATGTTTGCTCCACACTTTCACTCGTAAACTTGGATTTAGCCAGTCTCAGTTCACTAAATAGTTTGTAGGGACGTGTTAGATTTTATTTGATTCACACAGATTTTATAATAAGCTATACCTAGGTATACTAACATCAAAAAAGATCAACAAGCCTATAAATCAAAGTAAGGCGGTTTCAACTGGTCACACCTCTCATCAGTCCAATGTTAGCGGTTCAAAAAAAGCCAAAGAAAAGCCTATTTCGTCACTGGAGGTCACAACAGGTCAAGGTCAAACTACAACACCGTCCGCCGCCGGCTCTGTCAACACCCCTAGTACTTCATCGAGCCAGCTAGGCGCAGTGGATGCTATCTCTCTAGATAAGGAGATATGGACCGATTCGAAATCTAAGCGCATACGTCGTTCATCAGCCAACACGGTGAGAGGTTCAGCAGCTCCAGGTACCACCTTTCTACAGGCTGCTGAAAGAATGACATACCTACATCTCTTCTATGTCAAACAGGGAACGACTGAAGATCAAGTCAAGTTGCACTTGAAAAAGATTTGTGGTAATGCAGACGTGTGCACTGTTAAATGTCTCAACGCGCGCGGAAACTATGCCTCGTTTAAACTAGGCGTGCCGCCTAAGTTGACGGACCTGGTTCAGGCAAGTGAAAACTGGGCGCTGGACATATGTATCAAACCATGGAGGGATAATTTTCGTCGCTAAAGTACATCAAACCAAATCACTTTTATATACCTCAGTATATTACCAAAATGTAAGAGGACTCAGGTCAAAAACCGATTTGTTTTACAATAATCTACTTAATTCTGATAATGACATTATTGCACTTACTGAAACCTTCTTAACTAGCTCCGTTCACGACGCTGAATTATTTCCTCCTGGTTATGTGGTGTTGCGGAAGGACCGCGCGGGGGACGCTGGGTGGGGGGGCGTACTACTTGCGGTGCGAAATAACTATTCTGCGCGCCAAATAACTGACATTGATGGTATCTCTGATGATATGGAAGTCCTAATAGTCAAATTAGAGTACAAGTGTACTAAGTTGTTATGTTGTGTTGTTTACCTTCCGCCAAATTATAAAGATGATCAGTATTTAAATGTTTTGAATTGTTTAGAAAATGCAATATGTAAATATTCAGAGTTGGATGTCTTAGTGTTAGGTGATTTTAACCTTAATTCATGTAGTGCCCACGTCCACCACCAATTCGAATGTTTCCTTGAGTTCTGCGAAATACGCCAATACAATAGCATTCGCAATAATCATGATGGATTGCTTGACTTGGTTCTGAGCGGGCTTAGCGAGCGGCGAGTGCGTGTTGAGCGCGCCGCCACGGCGCTGGTGCCGCCTGACGGCTACCACCCGCCGCTCGAGGTGGCGCTGTCGCTGCCGCGCACTCGAGCCGACGCGGTGCCCGGGTCCATGCAATCTCACAATGTCTCTCAAGTACCGGAATGGAACTTTCGCAAAGCGGACTTTAGTGCACTATATGCTAGTATGGCTAAAATGGATTGGGGGACAGTCTTAAATTCTGATAATGTTGACGTTGCGACTGAGGCATTCTACATTAAATTGAAGGAATGTATTGCTGACCATGTTCCAATCAAAAGAATTCGACAACCTGCAGTAGGGAAATACATATACCCGACTTGGTACAGTCCTGAAATTGTGCACACTATTGAGACTAAATATTTTCATTTAAAACAATATAGAAAAACGAATGCCGATTTTAATAGGGAGATGTTTAGGTATTATAGACGACAAGCTAAGTATTTGATTGATATTGCGTATAAAAATTATAAAGCTTAAATTATATATTGAGCGTGATATCACTGACGATCCTACAAAGTTTTGGAATTATGTAAAAAGTAAACGCAAGGATTTGAGACGACCTGACGACTTTACTTACCACGACAGAACTGTTACGGGACAGGACGCCGCAAATGCTTTTGCCGAGTATTTTAGCTCTGTATTCCATAGTGAGGTACCTCGCCTGGACGCCGAGGAAGCGGCGCGGGACAGCGCAGCGACGCGGGGGGATGCACACGACGCAGCGAGAGTCGCAGTAAACGCTGTCAACGCTGCTGACTTGCGGCGCGCTGCCAAGCGGCTCAAACCGCGCTCCTCGGCTGGACCTGACGGAATACCCACGTTTTTGGCCAGGGATTGTATATCTGTTTTAGAGTCTCCTCTTTTATTTATTTATAATTTATCCCTACAACACGCCGTGTATCCATCGTACTGGAAGTTATCAAGAGTAACCCCTGTACCTAAGAGCAGTGCAGGGTCCGACGTGACTGGATTTCGTCCTATTGCTGTGCTCTCTGTGTTTGGGAAATTGTTCGAATCAATCGTGGACCATCTTATCACTCAGCAGATCACAGTCAAAATGGACGATGCTCAGCATGGTTTCCGTCGAGGTCGCTCAACAACAACTAATCACATAGTCTTGGTTGATTACGTAACCGAAGCTATGGATGCCCGAATGCAGGTAGATGCTGCATACTTTGACTTTCGTAAAGCTTTCGATCTTGTAGATAACGATATCCTCCTGCGTAAATTCGCAGACATAGGATTTACGCCCCGGCTTTTACACTTCTTTGCCAGTTATCTACAGGATCGGAGACAATATGTCAAACTTGCTGGATTCGAGTCTCAACAATACTTCACTCGTTCTGGTGTAAGTCAAGGCAGCACGCTAGGACCTACACAATTTCTTGTCATGATTAATGATCTCCCGAGGGTCGTCAGCACGTCTAAGTGCCTAATGTTTGCAGACGACATAAAACTATTCCACAGTGTTAGGGATGACAATGACAGAGTACAATTACAGAACGACATAGACGCTATTTCTGAATGGAGTGAGACTAATCGGCTGGAGTTTAACGCCTCGAAATGTGTGCACATTTCCTTCGCTAGACTCCGCTCACCTATCGTTACCGAATACAGCCTTCGCGGAATGCCACTTCATCAGACCGACGAAATACGTGACTTAGGACTGACTTTGGATAATAAACTTGACTTCAGACAACATATAACGACGACCTGCAAAAAGGTATCTAAAACGCTGGGATTTATAATGAGGATGGCTTCCCAATTCTCTACCATCAAGATAGCAGTCATGCTATATAAAGCATACATTCGTAGTAGGCTCGAATTCGGTGCGGTAGTGTGGGCTCCGGACGAGTTTAAATACATCACAATGCTGGAAAGAATCCAAAAGAAATTTGCCAGGTACATATACAAGCGAAAGTACGGATACTACCCGTATATGTATCCGTCCCTTTTCGTTTCAGGAATGGTTGGGCTTCACATTCTTGAGACACGGCGCAAACTGCTGCATGTAGTGCACTATTACCAACTGCTCAACAATAAAGTTGACAATGCGTCCGTGCTGGAGCGAATGGGCTTGCATGTACCGCGTGCGAGTGGGCCGGCGGTCGGTGCGGCGGGCGGCGCGGGCGGTGCGGTGACGGCGCCCACCTTCAAACCAAACGCACGCCACTCACAGTAGTGGCCACACAGCAACAGGAAATCTATGCCCGGTATTTTCTGCGTCTACGAATGACATTGCAGTCTGAGCCAAAGACACCCACAACTACACTGGTGACTTGATTATTTACATTAAAACGTTTGTTGAATTTCCTTTGATAACCTTACTAGTCTTACTACCTTTTACTACATAGCTGCTATAGCATGTGAGCGCTCTGCTCAATAATTCCAATGAAATGAGAACTACTCACCGGATAGAATGTACGCATAGTGCGTTGCCACGATGCACATTGTAGCCAGGGAGAGGGTATTCTGTCACTTTCTCGCCCACTGCCAAGCCGCCAGCCTGCTCGCTGATGTTGACCACGAATAGCACGAAATCTCCACTGCGACGAAGTAGGTACCAGATTTCATCCTGTAAAAAGTTTTATCATACAGACCATGACTTCTACAATTACATCAAGATATTCTTCAAGAGTAAACTAATTTGTCTTGAATTCAATTTGAAATTAAAGTTGATGTTTATTTAGTAAATTACACCAATGCCGTGGTCTAACTACAACATGAAAAAAAAACAATAAGCTTCTCGTCAATAATGATTGAAACACTAATTATCGTTTGTTGGTTCTTATTTTGGAACGAAACCTGTCCTTTTATTTCCGTTGCTCCAATACAGTAGTTGCCAGCAGTGTCCGCAGCTAGCGTCAGCACAAAACTTGTCCTCTGATAATCCGACGTCCGAGAACCGCCGATGCTGCACGTTCTCGAGTCTGCAATGGTCCACGCCTACTGGACGAGGCGTTCGCTGTCAAGAGTGTGAAGTATGGTGAACCAACTAGCAACTCTGTGGTTCGTTGCCATGGATGCTTTTCTTGTTAGAAAAATATATGTCAATCACGAATGTACATATACAAACAATGTCTTACGTATTTTTAACATAAATAAAACAACACTCTAACTTAAAGATATTCTGTGTATTCTTGTCACACATGGTGATCATACAGATCCACACAAAACACAAGTTCAATACTAGAACTTTACATGGTAGCAGAGCTTTGATGTTGCAAGAATACCAAACGTAAGTACCCATATAAAATGTCGAGCGCAAAAATAGACGCACTCACGAAAGAGAACTATGATACATGGGTAATACAAGCAGAAGCTGTCCTAGTGAGACAAAAACTTTGGAAATACGTTGAGACACCCTTGTCCTCGAACGCAACCGCCGACGACGTCGATAAAGACAGATTAGCTAAATCTGAGCTCGTCCTTATTATCGCTCCATCCGAGCTTAAACAAATTAAAAACTGCGGAACTGCCAAAGATGTTTGGGACAAACTGAAAAATACCTATGCCAGTAAGGGACCCGCACGAAAGGCGTCTCTACTAAAACAACTGATCCTAACGAAACTAGAAGGACACGACGTACGCAGTCACCTGAACAAGTTTATGGATACAGTGGACAAACTGGCTGACATGGACGTTATCATCAACGACGACTTGTTAACAATCATGATGTTATACAGTCTCTCTCTTGATTATGAAAACTTCAGAGTTGCTATTGAAACGCGCGACAGTCTTCCGAAGCCAGAAGAGCTTAAAACCAAAATATTTGAAGAATTTGAAGCACGTCATAACCAAAACATGACCAATACCGACGAACCTGAATCCTCATATGGAGAAGAAGCATTATACGCGTCCTGCCGAATTTGCAAACGAAGAGGTAACATTTTCAAACGCAAGAATCACAAAGTATGTACAAACTGCTGGAAGAAAAACAATGAGAAATCCAAGAAACTAAACACTGACTCTCATCGGAACAATTATGCTAATCAGTGCCTTCTTACACGCAACAAGAAGACTGAGAACATTATTTGGGTCCTGGACAGCGGCTGCACATCACATATGACCTATCGACGAGACCTATTTAAAAATATCGAGAAAACATCCAGAAAACTTAACTTCGCAACTGAAGACTGCACTGCAGAGATTGAAGGAAAAGGTACAGTCTCTTTCATTTCGAAAAATGGAGACGGTGAAGCACTCTCTCACCTGAAGGACACGCTGTACGTTCCTAGTCTGTGCACTAACCTACTGTCAGTTAGCAAGATGACAGATGCCGGCTGTTCTGTCCTCTTCACAAAGAACAAAGCGACAGTCAGCAACCCAAAAGCTGGAATAACTCTCACTGCTCACAAAGAAGAAGATGGTCTCTACCACATCAAACCAAGCAAGCATGAGTGCAACAACCTGGCCAATGATAAAGATGACATAGCTCCGACATCCTCAATGAAAACGGACTCGGCAAACATGAATATCTATGACTGGCACAGAAAACTTGGGCACATGAACGCCAACGATTTAAAACATGCACTCCAAAACCAAACTCTACTCGGTTTGAACTTCGATGCATCAGAAACATTACCAGAATGTGATACCTGCATTCTAGCTAAAATGCACCGAGTACCAGCTCCCCGTGAGAAAACAACACAACGTACATCTGAACTCATAGAAATCGTTCACACCGACGTTTGTGGACCTATCCGAACGCCCACGTTAAGCGGAAACAAATACTTCGTCACCTTTATTGATGACTACAGTCGCTACAGTCGCGTGTACATGTTGAAAAACAAGAGCGAAGTCTTAGAGAAATTTAAAGAGTTCAAACAAATGGCAGAAACCCACACAGGGAAGAAAATAAAAGCCGTACAATCGGATAATGGCACCGAATATGTGAACAAAGAATTTGATGCTTACCTGAAACGCTGCGGGATACAACGAAGGCTTAGTGCGCCTTACACTTCGCACCAAAACGGAGTAGCTGAAAGAAAAAACCGCACTCTGATCGAGAAAGCAAGAGCCTTACTCATCGACGCGAAAGCACCTTTAAAATGCTGGGGCGAAGCTATTATGACTGCAAACTACCTATCCAACAGGAGTCTGAACAGTGCCATCCAGAACAAAACGCCATTTGAAGCATGGGTTGGCAGAAAGCCGTGCATTAATCACCTTTATATCTTTGGCTCCAAAACGTTTGTTCTTATTAAAGGCACTAGTGGTCACAAATTCGCACCAAAAGCAATTCCTGGCATGTTTATTGGATACTCTGAAACCTCAAAAGCGTTCAGAATCCTACTACCTTCCAAAAATAAAGTGGTCACATCAAAAGATATCCGCGTGATGAAATCAATGTTCTACGACGAAACACACAAACATGATATCACCGATCTCTTCAACGATGAACGTCCAAAACCTTTGAAAACGTCAAAACCTGAACGTAAACAAGCAACAATACACTTTGACGATATTGAAGATGGAGACGGCTCACCAATTGACAGCATTAGCGAAACTGACCCCGAAAATCTCGACACCACGTTGCAACAAAATTTGGTAAACAGCACTGAAGATGTTGAACTAGCGGAACAACTGGAACATGTAAACAACGAAAGCGACTACGAGTCTCACTACGAGTCCCTTTCCAGTTCCAACCAAGTCGATGATGACGAACTTGTCAATATAGATGCTGAGGAAACCATAACAAGATCTTTGAGAGACAGGTCAGCAATCCCAGCTCCTAAGCTATATGATGATTTTATCATGGCTGCTGCTGAAGAGATTGAAAACCTGCACAAGCCCAAAGAACCTGACACTTACAAAGAAGCGATGGAATCTCCTGATAAATACAAGTGGCAGGAAGCCATGAAAAACGAGATGACGTCATTAAAGGACAATCACACCTGGGACCTAATCGATCTACCTAAGGGACGCAAAGCCCTACCAAGCAAATGGGTGTACAAAATAAAAATGAACCCTGATGGTTCCGTCGAAAGGTATAAGGCCAGAATGGTCATTAAGGGTTATTCCCAGATACCAGGAGTGGACTATGACAGGACGTTCAGTCCAGTGGTTCGACTGAGCACCGTGCGGTCGCTACTATCAGTGGCTGTTCGTGAAAACCTAAAACTGACTCAGTTCGATGTAACCACCGCCTTCCTTAACGGCGAAGTAAAGGAAGAAATCTATATGAAACAGCCCGAAGGCTATCGAGATGGGACGAAACGGGTCTGTAAGTTAAAACGCAGTCTGTATGGCTTAAAGCAGGCACCACGCTGCTGGAACACATGCATCGCAGAGTTCCTGCTAAAATCTGGTTTTAAACAGAGCGACGCGGATCCGTGTTTATATGTCCGAACGAAAGACCGATCAAAAGTCATTGTAGCTCTCTACGTAGACGATGGGCTTGTAGCGCACAACTCGACAACAGCAGGCGAAGAGTT
The DNA here is from genome assembly GCA_963854355.1 of Epinotia brunnichana. Taxonomy (NCBI): domain Eukaryota; kingdom Metazoa; phylum Arthropoda; class Insecta; order Lepidoptera; family Tortricidae; genus Epinotia; species Epinotia brunnichana. Next base: position 18,157,734 of record OY977954.1, read on the forward strand.
TTTGAATGAACTTAGAGGAAGATTCAAAATTACTACCAAACCTGCGTCGTACTTCCTTGGAATGGAAATAAACGTACGAAAGGATAGCACCATATCCTTGTGCCAAAAGGCATACACAAAGAAAGTCCTAGAAAAATATGGAATGTCCAAGTGCAAGCCAGCTCCGTCACCCATCATAAAAGAAAATGAAACGGGATTAGATGAAGGTATCAAGACGAACTTTCCTTACAGACAAGCTGTGGGTGCTTTAGCTTACCTATCAGTAGGTACGAGACCTGACATCTCATACGCTGTTGGAGTCGCATCCAGAAACCTAGCAGCACCTACTAAGGAGGACGTCATGCTTGTCAAGCGCATCTTCCGCTATTTAAAAGGGACGTTAGATAAGGGCCTGACATTCTCGAAGAACTCACCATCACATTTGGTCTGCTACAGCGACGCAGATCATGGAGGAGACCAGACAACTGGAAGATCAACATCCGGTATAGTGTGCCTATTCTCTGGTGGCGCTGTAAGCTGGAGAAGCCAGATACAACCTACAGTGTCGATATCTTCAACTGAAGCGGAGATAATAGCAGCGAGTGAATCTGCTCAGGAAATTTTATGGCTGAATCGATTATTCAATGATCTGACCAATATAGAGAAACCTGTCTTGAACTTAGACAACAAGTCAGCCGTTTATCTCGCACACAACCAAAAGTACGAATACCACAAGCGTACGAAACATATTAAGCTGAAACACTTCTTCGTTCGGGAATGTGTCGCCAATGGAGATTTTGATGTCAATCAAGTTCCATCTGAGGTTCAATTAGCTGACATGCTTACAAAGCCTCTGTTCGGGCCCAGACTAACAGATTTAAGTTTCAGAATGGGACTGAAGAATTTATCTTTAAATTCTTAAAACTTCCGAGGATGTGAAGTATGGTGAACCAACTAGCAACTCTGTGGTTCGTTGCCATGGATGCTTTTCTTGTTAGAAAAATATATGTCAATCACGAATGTACATATACAAACAATGTCTTACGTATTTTTAACATAAATAAAACAACACTCTAACTTAAAGATATTCTGTGTATTCTTGTCACACATGGTGATCATACAGATCCACACAAAACACAAGTTCAATACTAGAACTTTACAAAGAGTACTGTAGCCCGCACTGAAACATTAATTTTAAACGCGTAGAAAATATTGTCAACCCCTATACGTTTTCAAAGTACCTACTTGTCATAAAATTGTTAAGGAAAAGGATGAAATATACCCAATTTAACACCGTTCTAAATCATGCGCAAGTAGTTAGATTTTCACAAAGCTATCAAAACCAAATGACTCCACTAACGTACCACCATTAAGTTACCAGGATTTTACGATATTTTTTAAAGATAATGTAGGAAAAACACTATTGTTAACGAAAAGATGATGAATCTAGTTTCATCATAGCAAAAACAATAAAAAAATGGTTTGATCTCACCGAATTTATGAGCACGTGGATTTGGCAGCATGTGACATAATAGTCAGAGTCACTATGGCTAGTTGTTTTGTAGACAGCTCAGACCATCTCGACATAAGCGAAGCCATTAATCTTGCTGTGTATGCCGAGGGGCATTCGTTTTCTTTGCACTCAAATTTTCATTAACACAAACTTCTTTAAAATCAGTCAGCTGCTGCGATCACGAGGCATAGGATTGGCACTGATTGCGGCCGTAACTGCACTTGAAGCTGCTTCTTTTGTTACGCTCATTAACAGATTCATAACTTGCTCCATGGAAAAAGTAGGCTCGGGCCGATGTTCGGTCTTTCCAGAGGCACCGAGTATAGGGGATTGCGATCCCACCGCTGCTGTCGGCGTTGTGTCACCACCACTATCATGGGAATCCATTTGAGAGGTATAATGTAAACGATATTTACACACAAATCACTTTTATTAATAATTAGGGCAGAGTAACAACGTTCACAAATTTATATTGCAAAATGAATCCAGTTCTGGTGCGCTGCGCTCTTAAATACCAAGTTACAAACCACCCCACTCCTTCCATCACACCACCCGTTGTTCGAGCAAAACAAGTGACGTCACTCAAAGTGAATTTAGCTTCTAACAAAATAATTTTATACTAATATTACTGGTAAATTACATTAAATGATATTTAAATATAATTCTAAGTTTATAATTCATATAACACATGTAATTTTATTATTTTTAAACAATTAGCTATTAAAATTATCAACTATTTCCATTATTATTTTCATGAGGTTAGCTCATGAAAATAAAACATGAATTTAGATAAATAAAACGAACTTAAAGGTCCGCCGCCCACATGTACCTACCTCATAAGTGTTTTGGTTATAAACTGTAAACTTGTGTGTGATTAATAAATAAATAATAAATAATAAATAAATAAGTTGCCCTAAACCGGTGTTTTTCACTGAAAACCAGCGCCTGATCTACTAATCCTACTATAATATTAATTAATTATTATAAATGTGAAAGTTTGGATATTTAGATGTTTGTTACTCAATCACGCTTTAATGGCTCACCGATTTGGGTGAAATTTTGCACGAAGATAGTTTTAAGCCTGGATTAAAATTTAGGATATTTTTATCCCGGGTCCACGCAGATGAAGTCGTGGGCGGATGCTAGTATATTCTATACTATAGAAGACTTCCTGACTGATCATCAACGCACAGCCGAAACTACTGGGACTAGAAACTTGAAATTAAGGATGATTCACGCTAGACCGGGCCGGTTCCGGCCCGGGCCGTAAACTTACCGAGCCGTCGCCGAGCTTATTTTGATACACCTTTGACCACCGGGCCGTTTCCGGGCCGTTTCCGGGCCGACGCCGAGCCGACACCGGGCCGGGACATTGTGCAAACGTTATGTCACCGAGCTCGCACCGGGCCGGGGCCGGGCCGACACCGAGGCTCGGTCGCCGTGCCACGTCCGGGCCGATTCCGAGCGTTGCGTGTCAATCACAGCGAGCAGCGACCGGGCCGTTTCCGTCGTTCTAATGTCAAAGAAAGTCTGTCATTGTCACTGAGTCATTGTCATTGTAATTTATTCCAGCACTGCAACATACTTGCATAAGTTCTCTCATTTATACGATAAAATACGATAAACAAAGTTAAATAAAATGTCGAAGAAGAAGATACTATGTTCTTCAAAACAATTTGGCGTGCATCGACTTTGGCGTTCCCGTGAAGCAAGAGGAGAGTTCAAAATGTTGTGTAAAGATCTTTGGACCTATGATGACAAATTTTATGATTATTTTCACGTGACCCAAGATTCTATCTATGAAAAAGTTAATCACTGTTTGGAAAAGAAAATTACTAGGTTCCAGAAACCGATATCCTCCGAACATCGACTAGCTCTTTGTTTAAGGTAAGCAAAATGCAAATTCAATAAAATCTAAGTAGGTATGCGCTATGAGAGTGTGGGTGAGTTGTGGGTCATTACCTGCATTTTTCTCCAGCCCCGCTATTCTGTAACTTGTTTTAAGCTCAACTTCCTCAACGTTCACCCACAAATATATCTTGACGCCGTGATTCGTAGAAACTACGCGTAATCAGAGGTCTGAATGAAGGATTGAGAACATGCTTGTTATAGGTACTAGTGAAGTCGCAAGTATCCATACGCTACGGTGTCTGTGTTTGTGTACAATCAGGTGGGCAGATCCTATATTTTATGCTGTGCAGCAATGCGTCTATATTTTGTGTTAACATAAATGTGTGCGTTATTGTTACTTGAATGTCTAAATAATATGTATTTATAAGTGTTTGGTAACTGTAGGTAACAACCAGTCAATCGCTCGGAGTTGACGCTTGAGGAGAAAAACAAATTAAATAAATAATGCTACCCAATCATATATATATATAGGTAATGCTAATAATTATAAATTTAAATCCATTTGTAAATTATAAATTAAGGTAAAATTTATTTGCAGATTCCTGACTACATGAGATTCATTCAAAACACTATGGCTCAATTTTGAATTGGTCATTCTACCGTTTGTAAAATTGTTAACGAAACTTGTCGAGCAATATTTTGTTTAATGAAAGAGGTGGTGGCCACAGCCAAATGAAGAGACGTGGAGGAAAATTGCAGATGAATTTGAAAGGCTGTGGCGTTTCCCAAATTGCATTGGAGCATTAGATGGCAAGCATTTTTGTATCGAAGCACCAGCAAATAGTGGTTCTGTATACTTTAATCACAAAAAATCATTTTCCATAGTTTAATTGGCCTTGGTTGACGCACATTACAAATTTATCTACGTGGATATTGGATCTTAAGGCCGGAATAGCGATATGGCAGCATTTTTGCGAATAGCTCTAAAGAGCTATTCCTAAAGGACAGAAATTAAATAATAATACTTAAAATACCTGGTCGATCTTTGCCGAGTTCAATAATTACGGGTACCACCCCGTTTGTCATGGTTGGCGACGAAGCTTTTCCTTTGAAAACATATTTGATGCGACCGTCAGGCCAATTATAATTTCAAATTATCTCTTGCCTGACGGTAAGTGGTAAATGCTAGGAGGATGATGGTGATTCCATGGTATTTTTGGGGCCTTGATTGAACGTAGAACCGATGGCCGTTGGTGCGGAAAGTTTCTCGAGTGGTGACCAAGTACCTCAAGAAAGTGGACTGATGACCTGGTAGGCAAATACGCTCGCCTGGCGCAGGACCGGTAACTGTGGCATTTTTGGGGTAGGTATAGGCATCCCCAGCAAACGTATTTTTTTCGACATTTATGACCTTATGACATCCAATAGGGCAATTTAATTTGAACAGAAGTTTTTGAGATTTTGTTGTCAGTATATGGTGTCAAATCTCCATCTTAGTACCTTGGCTGAAATTGATCCTAAGGCTCCTGTATGTCCGTCCGTCCATCTGTTACAGGGCTGTATCATTTGAAGTCTTGGCACCTGTTTCTTCTGAAGTACGGAATCCTCCGTATGCGTATCATTTTCGTTTATGTGAATGTGTTTCCACACATTCACGTCATTCATTTGTGTGTTCGGGGGTACGTATCCTTAGGTATTCTTTTATCGTGTTTACCAATTTTTTTTTTTTTTCATGTGGTTTTTGAGCTACCCTACCTACTAACGAAACTTAGTGGACCCTGAAACACGAAAGACGTTTACAATACCCACAACCAACGCCAGCCTAAGATTGACTTCTACAAATAGGTATATATAATATCTACTTCCATTAAGCTCGGGTTTTATAAAGCCCGTTAGACCTTATTTCGATCAGTAAAGTCAAAAAATGTACCGAATTACTGAAATTTGATATGGGTCAAGTATTTTTATCTGTAGAAATATAATAAAGAGGAAAAGTCTGTGAGATTGTATTAGCTTTGTAAGGTTGTAAGTTTGTATGTAGGGAGCTAGGGAGTATTATGCGGCACCATTTATCCGAGGAGTAAGTTATTATTTTGTCTTTTTCTGGTTCTGTACTCTGTACCTAGGATCCTTCAACTACTCAGGCTCCGTCCGTCTGTTCTGTTACTGGGTTGTATCGTTTGATGATATGCCGAGAGAGATAGCTTTGGAAGAATTCTTTAATACTAAGTGGGTGGAAAACAGGCATACGGTCTGCCTGATGTGGTTCCAGAATAATGAAAAGCGTGTGGCCGACCCTTTATTGATTTGAGGATTCGTTGTGGTGATAGCTAGAGACGATCACGGGTCCCTCGCTCTCATCACGACACATCTTCGAGAGCTCTTGCGACCTTACTCACCACCAGGAACACAACACCACATACCTAACCGACAGAGCAAGTAGTGGCCTTATTATGACTACGGTCTTCTGTAAGGTGAAGGCACTACTCCAGTTGGGCTGCTCCTGCTTCAAATGTGCTAGTTATAATTATATATATTGTAGGTATTTGTGTATTGTATATAGCTGGTTGATTCACTTACTGTTTATTCTTGCAGCATAGTGTATTATTATAGCTTTTCGCGTAGTTGAGGTACCTACTTAAGAAAGTAGTTGAACCGTAAAACACGAAAGATGATTTCAAGACCCACAACCCACGCCAGCTTAAGATTGGCTGCTAAAAATAGGTACGTACTAATCTATAATATCTACATATATTAAGCCCCTGTTTTATAAAGCCCGTTTAACCTTATTTTCGTAGACATGGAAAAGCTTAACCCTTTGAACGCCATGATTCACGTACTAAAGTGTCACTGACACGCCAACCGTTTTTCCATAAGAGAGTGACTATGAACCTTATATGAAAGACTGAAGGTTGCTTTGACAGCGGACGTCATAACCGCTATAGGGGTTCTTGGCGTGAGGGGCACGACGACACACGACCACTTTATAGGTTCTTGGCGTTCAAAGGGTCATACATCACATTTTATACACGCAGTGTATTAATCAAACTTAAAAAACCGGCAAAGTGCGAGTTGGACTCGCGCACGAAGGGTTCCGTACCATTATCTATAACAACGGCAAAAAAATCACGTTTGTTGAAATATTTTATTTTATTTTTAGTATTTGTTGTTATAGCGGCAACAGAAATACATAATCTGTGAAAATTTCAACTCTCTAGCTATCACGGTTCTTGAGATACAGCCTGGTGACGGACAGCGAAGTCTTAGTAATAGGGTCCCGTTTTACTATTTAAGTACGGAACCCTAAAAGCAACAAGGCATAACAACGTGTGATGCTAAAAAAGGGGCTAGATTCAGCATAATGTTGCAGTGAGTACTGGGTAAGTGATGATGTACTGAGAAATATGGTTTAACCTCAGAGCATAGAATATTAGAGAGAGCACAAGCCGCAATACAAATTGGCCGGCATATCCGATCTCCTTATATTAATCTGTGGGTTTAACGCATCTTTATAGAACCGAGTCGAAGTATGTTAGCAGAATGGGAGTAAATATTGCTCTAGCTTAGAAGCTTAGGTACTCAAAAATTTTTTTTTTTAATGCTGTTGCCGGTTCAGGCATGTGGCTGTCAAGCGGCGGTCGTAGGTTCGAATCCCGGCCCGTACCAATCAGTTTCTCGGAACTTATTACGGAGTATTTACCGTTAGCTTTTCGGTGAAGGAAAACATCGTGAGGAAACCGGTCTTATCCCAATAAGGTCTAGATCTCCCTCTGGTTTGCTTTCAAACCAGAGGGAGATCTAGACCTTAACGAAAGTGACTGCCACTGACCTTTGTCAGTGGCAGTCACTTTCGTAAAACTAGTGCCTACGCCAAATCTTGGGATTAGATGTCAAAGCGGATCCCGAGCTCCTTTAGGGTTCAACCGGGAATAACGCTGGGATGATGATGAACACTGTTATGGTCCACTCTCATTTTTGGATTGCAAAGAGAAATTAAATACACTTCAGCGTCAAAATTTGGATCAAGTAATATAATACAGAGGAAAAGTCTGTGAGATTGTGAGGTTGTGGTTGTGCTTTGTAAGTTTGTATGTAGGGGGCAATATCCAGAACCATTTATCCGAGGAAGTTCTCATTTTGTCTTCTTTGGGTTCTGTACGCAAAAGGACCCTTACTGTTACTGGATTTAATAGTATTGTTTGACGATATGCCGAGAGAGATAGCTTTAGAAAATTTAGTTTGTAGGCATACGGTCTGCCTGATGCGATTCCAGAATCATCACTGACGCGGTGCCGACCCTTTATCGATTTGAGGATTCGTTCCGTTGTTAGCAAGAATCAACCCCGCCATAACACAAGCCGGAAACAACACAGTCTCGGGAGCTCTGGCGACCTTACATGTCACCAGCAACACAACACCGCATACCTACTGAGCAATAGTAGGATAAGATAGGTACTCGTACATAGGTAGGTATAACTGCAAATAATAGGTTTAGCTACTCTTTCCGGAGATAGCGTTATAATTATATATATATCTATAGTATGCTGTTATTATAAGACAACAAACTCGGCAGCTGCACTGTTCCTTCTGAACCTCGCAGCGCACACTGGAACTCTATCAGCGACATCAATACGAATACATATATTTACCAGTGTGAAACCGCCATACGATTAATAATTATAAGACGATTCATTCACTTACGGTTTATTTAAAAGCTTAAATTTTGCAGCATTATCTATTTTTACAGCTTATCGTTATCGCGTAGTCTTGCTTTATGAAAAAGAACTTGCTGTATTGAGTTTGATTAATATTCCACTACGAAAAATAAAACTAAAAGAACCCTGCATTTATTTAATTCACTGAATAAAACTTTACTTTGGATGTTTTATTTCTTGTTACGAGCAACGTGAGCCGGTCTAGATGATACAATACTGCAGCCACAACAGGCTGATAGCCAAACGAGCTGGTTTTCGATACAGCATCATCTCACGTAGCATGATGCCATCACTTCTCTGCCAGCGGGTAGACCCAACTGCTTCACCACATGTAACGGCGGCGGAGAGACGATGGCCCATCGGATGCCATTACTTCTCTGTCAACGGATGGAAATAATTTCTTCACACATGGCACGGCGAAAAGACGATGACCTATCGGATGCCATTATTGCCATGCCATCACTTCTCCGTCAGCAGGCGGTCAATCGCAGCCAATCTACTACTCAATAAGTTTACCTACCTACTATACTTTATTATTCAAGTTGTAAATAAAACTATTGGTGTTTTTTTTATTCCAACGGTAAATTGGATTACTTACAGCTTTCATAATGGCACTTGACTTTGACATCAAGTCATGGCCATAGACCAAACACTTAGCTGTCATCAGGTTTTATCCGGATAAGGTTAGTTGGGCTACGTTACGAGCCGTTAGGTTGGTTACCATTTCCAAGTAATGTTATTCGCTAACCTAGGTTAAGGTTAGTTCACATGCATGTTACTCAGACTAGCAAAAGCGGAAATCGGAAATTTTCTGTCGCTCTGAACGGTTCTATCCCAGAAGTTCCATATTTTCTAGTTCCATATGGAACTATCGGTACATTTGTAAATATCAAACAAATGATCCCAATAGTTCCATATACTAGGCTTTACACCTGGTTTTATTTTAGTTTTAAATCAGTTGAGTACCTACCTATCTTCGGAGATGTGCTCTAGGGTGAATCAGTTGTATTTCGATTCTCCAACAATTTATTTGACCATTTTTTTTAAGTATTTATTATTTCTATTTTGTGACTGTACCTACACGATTAACAGCGTTCAAACATTACTATGAACGTAAAAGGCACGCTTATGCATTTGATATTTTAAGAGTTATATTTATAGACAAAGTTTGTACTTTGTTAGCAGAGGTAGACGATTGATATGAAAAAAAATCCATGCATCCCTACCAGTGGAGACAACCCGGTAGGGTTAGGTGGAACAGGGGAATATGAACCATTAGTTCCATATGGTACTTCTGGAAAATTTCCTTCAAAATGAATATCCCGGTAGATCCATATGGAACTGGAAAATATGGAACTTCTGGGATAGACCCCCCTGAACGCACGGTACGAGTTTGATATAAATGCAGATAAGTGTATAATTTACTAGGGGAAATATATACTTATCTGCATTTAAGGTGTCTTTTTTTTGCCAGTGATGAATGGCGTTTAAAAAATCTGCTCATTCTACGAAGATGGAAATCTATCCGCACATTCTATCTATAACTAATAACTAATCTTAGGCAAGAGTAAATCAAGGCGATATCAGTACGAAAACTGTAATTTACCTAATAATAAGAACGCGTTTTTGTAAATGAGCTAAGCATTAAAAAAAACTTATAGCCGTGTGTTACACATAACACCATGTCAAATCTGTCAGATATTGTGATTTTCCAAGTTTTGCAAAAATAAAAATAAAATTATACTTTGTCCTGTTTTATTTATTATTGTATTTAGTATTAACCAGTTAGACAACCAGAAGCTACTTCTGGATATTCAGTTTGATAACGGAACACCAAATTAAGTTCTAAGGCTGAGCGCAAACGTTCGGGTTCCACGTACGGTTTCCTACCATGCAGAAATCATACGCGGATACCGAACGTTTGTGCCCAGCCTAAATCCTAACTTATATTATACATGCGAAAGCTCTGGCAATATATTTGTCTGTGTGTTACGTTTTCACGCTTAAATCTCTGAACCGATTGAATCCTTTTGAAGGACATATGTTATTTTTATAGGGGGAGAAAAGGGGGCAAATGTTAGTATGTAGCTTTATAACGTTATAAACGAGTTTCACGCGGACGAAGTTAAACGGAAACTAGTCACTCATAATTAAATAATATCATGGATCAGTCCTAATCTGACTGGTTTTTGTTAAATACAATGTAAATATATCTATTTTAATTACCTATTAGAACAATCAGACGTTATGTTTTCTCTTCATAAGATGCCTCATACAAAAATATCTAACAATGTACAATAGCCCTTAAAATTCGGTCAGTGTATTGTTGTAATAAACCTTTACATGTGCTAAACTATTTTTTCTGAGGTCAACATCACATAATGTAAACCGACAAAATGCAAGGTTAGATGGACTACCATATTTCACATATTCATATATGACAGCTAACAGCCTTCGTATTTTTGATGTATATGTCCGTGCCGGGCCCGAGCCGAGACCGGGCATTGGGGTGTTGTTATAGTTAACCGGGCCGTTTCCGGGCCGTTTCCGGGCCGGGCTGGGACCGAGCTGCTTCCGAGCCTCGGTTGGCGGTAGAACGGCCGTCAAACGGTGGTGTTACAGATGAGCGACCGGGCCGTGCCGACACCGAGCCGCTTCCGAGCCTCGGCCGTGGCCCGGCCGGGCTTGGGTATGACGTCAGCCGCGCAAAAACGCCGCGTTTTTCTTAGAAAACGGCCCGGGCCGGAGACGGCCCGTTTTAGCGTGAATCATCCTTAAGAAGGGATTTTTGGAAATTCCACCCCAAAAGGGGTTAAATAGGGGTGCAAAGTTTGTATGGAGGAAAATTAATTTTTTTAGCTATATACAAATAAAGTACTTTCAGCGTTTTGGAAAATTCCACCCCTAAGGGGGCTAAAAAGGGTTGCAAAATTTGTATGAGGGAAACTCTTTTTTGAGATCAGCTTAAAAGTTTGTAGAAAGATTACTTATTGAAATATAAAAAATTACTTTCAGCGTTTTAGAAAATTCCACCCCTAAGGGGGTTAAAAGGGGGTGCAACATTTGTATGGAGGAAACATGTTTTTTTAGCTAGAGACTTAAACCTTTGTAGAAAGCTTACTTATTAGAATAAAAATAAAAAACTTCCAGCGTTTTGGAAGATTCCACCCCTAATGGGTTAAATAAGGGTGCAAAGTGTGTATGGAGGAAACTTTATTTTTTGAGCTAGAGTCTTCAAACTTTGTGGAAAGATTACTTATTAGAATATAAATAAAGTACTTTCAGCGTGTTGATTAATTCCACCCCTGAGGGGGTTACTAAGGTTTGCAAAGTTTGTATGAGGGAAACTTAAAACTTTGTAGAAAGCTTACAAATAAAGTACTTTCAGCGTTTTGGAAAATTCCACGCCTTAAGGGGTTAAAAAGGGTGCAAGATTCGTATGGGAAACACTTTTATTGAGCTTAGATACTTGATAGTTATAGAAAAATAGCTTATTACAACAAAAAATCTCTTCTTAATTTTTCCTTGAAAAGCATTAATAATAGGGGGTTCAAAGTTGGTATGGAGAGTCAGAAAATTTTAAAGTATGAGATTTGTAACTTCGATCCTAGCCTGTTTATTAAAAGACTACAAAACTTATTTCAGCGTTTTTTTTATATTCAACCTCTAAAGGGGATTATAAGGGTGTTCCAAGTTTGTATGGAGAGCAAGTAATTTTTAATGTAAGGGATTTGTAACTTCGGTTGTATACTGTTTGCTGAAAGACTACAAAACTTATTTCAGCGTTTTTTTTTAATTTATCGCCTAAGAAGGTTAAAAGGGGGTTCGAAATTTATGTAGAGAGCAAGACATTTTTGAAGTAAGAAACTTGTAACTACGGTTTCAGACTTATACTATGAGGGTTCAAAGAGGGTTCTAAGTTTGTATAGAGAGCAAGACATTTTGAAGGTAAGAGATTAGTAACTTCGATTTTAGACTGTTTACTAAAAGACTACAAAACTAATTTCAATGTTTTTTTTTCATTAATTCCTTAAACAAACATTTAGACGTTAACATGTTCTACGCGGACGAAGTCGCGGGCTTCAGCTAGTAATATAATAAAGAGGAAAAGTCTGTGTAGCTATTTAAGTTTATATGTTTGTATGTAATGGGTAATCTCCAGAACCGCTTATCCGATTTAGAATTTTTTTTAACCTGCGTGTAGAATGGACTTTCTGGATGGTTATAGGATATCTATTAGCCCGCGTGTTTGCCTGTTTTGTTTGCAATATGCGGCCGAAGCCGCGCGGGCAGTTAGCAGGTAAACAAAGACAAACGTCCTAGTTGCTTGTGCCTGAATCGTATATTAGGCTAATGGGCCCTGCGTTCTCGTGCGACACTGACAGACAGCTCGTTACGTTGACACGAATTTTTCACAACTTTTCCCTACTTTGAATAATCGCCTTCAATTTTTTCGGGACTGCCCCTAATGAGCATGTGGATAGGAAGTTTTGGCAAGCGGATACGGATAGTTTTAGACGAGGGTTCGTATTGTATTATCCTTCTGTAAGCCCACTCCCAATACGCCTACGTCTCATGACAACACTATAAAATGCATGGCAGCGGATCGAGAAAGTTGTGCTGAGCAAGAATCAGAAGATTATCGCACCTAAAATTGGCCGAAAGTTAGAAAAAACCTTCACTTACGGCTTCCGGTCAAAATTGTAAGGGTAGGTATAGTTACGTCATGTGACAACCACATGTGGCATCATTTAGCCCTTTAATCGTAAAGAGAGAGTAAACATATATACTCGTAAGTCTGTCAGTCCTGAAATGGCCGAAAGTTCTTGGCAGACGGTGTCAAAGGTGGCCAACTTTGGCACCGTCTGCCAATTTTAGGTGCAATAATCTTCCGATTCTTGCTCAGCACAACTTTCTCGACCTGCTGCCATGCATTTTATCGTGCTGTCATGAGACGTAAGCGTATTAGGAGTGGGCTTACGGACTATTGGGATTATTTACTCATAGAGTTCATTTGAATGTCTGTCAAATTAGAACTGACCAGCTTGACAGGACTGGCTTAACTCGAGGCAGCTTGACCCCAAACGAAGGTACGTATACAGCCAAACTCTAGTATTAGTTGCTGGTGTTGGCTTCATTATACGGCGATTTGTGATTAAAAGATTTCCTTTTCCTTCTTCCTTCCAGAGTTGGTCCTTCCAACTCAAAGATGGATTTAAGAAGGGGAGCCATAAAAATTTCAGATATAAACTTTAGGGGGGGGGGGGTGGCTTACCCCGAATTACCTGGCGATATTTATTTAGCTATAAGGGCAAGCTTGGTATCATTTTCGTATAAATCAAGGACTCCGAATTCATTCCTGATATTTAATTTAAACTTTTTTCAACGTAAAAAAGGAAAAAAAATTAAAAAAATTAAAATTTACATTGTCTGGTTTTCTTAAAATATCCTTAGTAACTTTTTAATTTAAAATTGAAGAAAAAAACAATAGACATATATGGATAAGCCCTATGGTTAAACATTGTTAAAAAATACCCATATGATTTTTTAGTCTGAGTATTGTGCGTGTAAAAAAATAATTACTTTCCACGGAACCCAAATCACAATAAATGCATTTAGCTATTATGGCAAGTTTGGTATCATTTTCGTATAAACCAAGGATGCCAAATTTATTCCTGATATTTCATTTGCATTTTTTCACGAAAAAAGGTAAAAACTTGTCTAACAAACTAAGTTGTTCGTCAAAATTTGCAATCGATTTTTCAGCCACTTGCCGTTATCCGATTGAGTTGAAATTTTGGGTGTTAGTATAGTCTGGATGAAAATTCAATATTGTGGTACCATCGCGCTGATCTGATGATGGAGACAGAAGTTTTTTTTGAGTTTGGGCTCGTTAGAATCGTCTCAATGAGTGGTTGATGATTGTATACAGAAAAGTACCTACAGTCGTCAATAAAAGCTTTATCTAGCTAGCTTTTATCTCAAGGTTTTAATATGAAATGGTGTTAATATTATTCCATAAATTAATTTGTCATCTTTCGTTTATTCGACACCAAGTTTAATTCAAAAGCCTAAACACAAGCTGCTGTAAAATTAACACATTATTGATAACGGACCCCCATTACCCCATACCCATCTTGATTTTTGATGCAGGAAGATGGGGGCATCTTCCTGCATCAAAAATCAAGATGGCCCCCCTTCTTAAAACGGTCTGGGGGTTCAGTTCACTTTGCCAAAGGACACCGCTTAATCATTAAACGCCGTATACAATTGCACTTTTATGTCGTGTACAGACGCCGCTATATGTATTATATTAATAATTAGATACAGTTGCACTCACATGTTAAATGTCAATCGTTCAAAGCCCAGCGGCGCCTGCGAGTCGGAAACGATAACGTAGGTTAAGCAACGATGGCAGCGGTCAGTCTTTGGATGGGTGACCGCCTGTTTGAGTGGTTACTATAAATGAGCGCTTCCGTACTTTGGAAGGCACACTAAGCAGTTGATCCCAGCTGCTGTCTATGACAGTAGTCATTAAGCCGAGTTAGAGGGCTTCGGGCGGCTTAAGAACCTCTAACAGTCGAGTTGCCCACTCACTTGACAAAGGGGGGACAACTGTCACTTGCGTCCGCAGGAGCTACCTACCACAACCCTGCACGTGTCCCCTGGGTCGTACTAAAGAGTGACATACTCAAGGGCCACTCACATACTCACTCTAGTAAGTAAAATAATTATAAAGACAGTCAATGTCAACCACTTACCTAAATATATTTCACTATAAATAATGTCCCAAGGCCAAATGTTATGATCTATAATAACCTTGGACATAAACCTCCCCCAAAGAGTGCTACAATGACCGCTCCTGCGCCACCCGCAACACAATAATTCAAACTACATTACATTCGCTCGTTCCTTATTCAATTATTCATCTTCCATCATCAGTAGCTATCCCACACAGTACCTAACCTCAAAACATTGAATGATGTTCAACGTAACCCCAAAAAGTAGTTTTGCAGCTATAATTATGGAACCCTAAAAAAACTATCACAGCCTCATTATAGTAAGCGTGTCGCCGCACGCAACTATTTAGACTTTTTTGTTAAACTTTCTTTATCAGATTTGTTTGATTGCTACGCAAGTTTTTACGTGTCGTTTATAGGACGCCATTTGTTGCTTTTATGTTACAAATTAACTCATCGTTTACAATTTGTAAAGTATTATAAGTAATCTTTTATGTCAAAATGACTTTTGGAATATTAAATTATTAAACGAGAGAATTGCAATCGCAATCCAGCGCGGGAACGCTGCCTGCGTGATGGGCACCCTCCCAAGGGCACCAAATTTTGATAGGTATTTTTAATTTTTAGCTTTAGTTATTTTAATTTTAGTTAGTTTTAGTTTTAATAATGAGTTTTTAATAAGTAGTTTAGTTTGTATAATATTATGTATGTCTTTCCCGCTCACGGGACAATGATGTCCCGGACCTTTGGGAGGCGTGCGTGGGGCTAGGTACCTACAAAGTACCAACTGAGCCAACACGTAGAGGCCCTTTTGACAATTTAATGAAATGCAAGGAGTACACCGAGCGGATGCTGTCCCTGCCCGTGTCATGGGACGCACACAGAGACAGCACCCGCTGGGGTGTATAGGGACTATTGTTGTTGATGGAATCTAAAGAAAATTTGGTTATTGGGTGAAAATGATGGACTAGTGGCTGGGCTATTGGGTGAAACATCGGACGCCTGCCTAATAAACTGTCTCATTTTTTATCTCTGGCAGACGGTGACTCGCCAACTACTAGATGGGCCCCTATTAATAGCGACATTAAAAAATGGCCTAAGGGCAACACCAGTCAGAGAGGCTGGGGGGGTAGAGAGGTGGCACTGGACTTTAAACATATAGCCAACTCGCCACTTAGGTGTCCACATCTACCCTCGAGCAACAGCGCGGGAACGCTGCCTGCGTGATGGGCACCCTCCCAAGGGCACCAAATTTTGATAGGTATTTTTAATTTTTAGCTTTAGTTATTTTCATTTTAGTTAGTTTTAGTTTTAATAATGAGTTTTTAATAAGTAGTTTAGCTTGTATAATATTATTATTATTAATAAAATCAATTATTAAACCATGATAAATGATAATAATAAAGACCATAACAAGCGAGCGCGGCGAAGCAAACGAAGTTCTCCGTTTCAGCTAGGGCCAAAATCCTTTCGTATGTCCTGATTACCGGATGTCCAGCAGTCTGGATGTGCTCCTCTAGGTCGCATGTTTCTACCGATTGTCGTGAAATTTTGTGAGCAGTTTCAATAATTATATAGATTTTTTGTCAAAACAGTTATTCGAAATAAATAGAACATAACATAATAAAACGTTCCGTTGTTTTAACCCGCTAACAACCCCTTGACCCCTACTTGAACATTATCAATTCGAAGGGCGTCCGTATTGCTTAACGCTTTTAAACTAAATTACTGTCCACTAACACTAAACTAGCATTGTTCCAATACAATAGCACGGAAGATATGGAAGCTATTTGGGCAACTGTCCGAGCTATTCGACGCATTGAATCAACTGTCCAAACTGTTCGATTACTGCATAATTTATGATAGGAGGGCGTATAGCATTGTTGTGATTTAGTTTAAGTGTATACAGGGCGTCCCACGCCTATGCCACATGGAGGGAAAGTACCTTGAATATTGTAGATGGAACATTTTACTGAAAGAAGACATTATTTTTATTTATTAAACAATTTAAACTGCATTCATAGATTTTTAAATAATTACATGGTTGAACCAGAAATCGAACCCGCTACACGAGAAAAAAAAATAACTTGTAGCTTTATCTTACCGATCGAAAGGCTTTATCAGAAGGATTATTTTTTGCTAAGTAACATTGTGTCAGAAATAAAAGGAAGACCATGCATTTTAACCTTTGATGTGAAATTTTGTTCGGAAAAATGAAAACCTGACATTGCCGTAAGGACAGTATACAACGGACATTATCATTTTAAAGTACCTATTACTAATGAATGAATCAGTACCTACTTGAGACGTACGCATGATTTCCCTATTATAATTTAAGTGCATGATAAAATTATAAAGAGATACGTTTAGTAGGTACTATCGGCCAAAGCCAGAGTCGACCACCTTAAAGGCGCATTTTGGTTCCAGCCGTATAGCATTGCAAGCGATTCTGTTTTGAATCTCTGGCTTTGGCCGATGGTACCTGGTTGTATGCAACAAATCGAGTTTCTGCCCAATCAAGTTTCTGAATCTGCCGAAAGACGCGTAAATGATTTTGTCAATGGGACTCATTTTGAGCATTTGATAAATTAAATTGATTAATTTTGAATTAAAATATTAAAATTCATGGTCTTCCTTTTATTTCCGACACTATGTTATGTAGCAAAAAATAATCCTTATGATGTAGTCTTTCGATCGGTATGATAAAGCAACAGAGTACTTTTTTTCTCGTGTAGCAGGTTCGATTCCCGGTTCAACCATGTAATTATTTAAAAATCTATGAATGCAGTTTAAATTGTTATTAAAATTAAAATAATGTATTTTTTTTGTAAAATCTTCTATCTACAATATTCAAGGTACTTTCCCTCCATGTGGCATAGGCGTGGGACGCCCTGTATAGGGTATGAACGAAAATTACTTAAATGAATTAAACTCATTGTGGTGGTACGTACCGTACGCAGATCAGGTTGTAGTGAATTTTATAATTTAAGTACTAGCCAGCTGTCCGCTGATGAGTATTTACTAAATACTCTTCCATTTATATTTAGTACCTATCGTTTGTCAGAATTTTAATTTCGGTAAAAAGCCAGTTTCCTTGGAGGCTACAATTTTTTATCTTTATATAATTTGTACTTGTCGTGTGCGCAATGCAGTTTTGGTTAGGTTTGTTTTATAATAAACCTGAAAATTTCTTAATTTCAGAGAAAAACGTCCTTTTAGGGTTCCGTACTCAAAGAGTAAAGGACCCTATTACTACGACTCCGCTGTCCGTCCGTCCAACAAATACTAAAAACACGGAATAAAATAGTTTTTTATAGATAATGGTACGGAACCCTTCGTGCGCGAGTCCGTCTCGCACTTTGCCGGTTTTTTATATTTTTTATGCCATTCGGTGGCAAACAAGCTTACGGCCCACCTGATGGTAAGTAGTTGCCGTAGCCTATGGACGCTTGGCAACTCCATCAGGGGTGTTAGGTACATGCCGAAATGAAAATTTGGGAAATAAAATTTTGTGAGTGCGATAAGTAACATACATATTATATGATAAAGATTACCTCTTTATTTACATTAGTAGGTAAGTATGTATATATACCAGTGCGGTCCAAAAGTTTCTGGCCATTTTCCTTATAAGTACTTCTTTTCTTTGTTAGGCCGGAAACTTTAAATAGTTATGGATGGACGAATGCTATATGAATGTATAAAAAGTTTATGTTTAAAACATTATCCTTTGTTACTCGCTTTAAAGTGTTTTATCTTTTACCAGTAGTGGTGGGTCAAACTAGTAGGTAGATAAGTGAAGAGTCATCAACTACTAGTACCACAATAACAAGTTGTCTATTCTTTATCTTAAGAACACTTCTAGGCCTCACTGTGAGGAGTTTGTTGTTGTTACTACAAGGTCGAGAGAACTATATAACACACCTATTATAATTATATTATATCTTCTACCTTTAGTAATAAGGCAACCGTCCCAGTGCTCGACAATAGCCTTGGTACCTTTAATTCAAGCAATAGAGGTTCACCTCTATGTCAACAATCCACATTTATGCCTTCACGACCAGTGATATATCCAAAGAGAGTAGGAATACGACATTGGACGATGGAAGAAAGACGCTGTTTGATACCGAGTTCTTTGGATTGAGATGTTGTCGTCGTGAAAAGACGCATATCTATAAAACGATTTAATTCTAGTACAGGTTAAAATTGAAGACACAGGCGCGCGTCTGGTCTAATGCGTTGAACGTGTGTGTGAACCTAGATATGCTAATAGGTTCACACACACGCGTTGGACCACCGTTAAACAGACAGTCAAAACTGCACTCAATGGTCCATGAATGTACAAGAAGAGCAACAGTGCGGGAGCAATGGCGACGGATTGCGAAACTTGCCACCACCCCAGGGCTGTTACCACCACCCCAACGCCTAACGAAACTAGACCTCTATGTACCTACGCTTAGTTACTATACGAATCGACGCGTTAAGAGTGCTCTTCAAAAAAGCGCTCGCTCAGAATTCGGTATTTTGACACGCGTAGTGCGTTTGTGTGTGTAAATACTACTACCACCCACACAAACGTACCTAACCCCCACATGCACAGCGAGATCGCACCAGCCGCGGGTGCCGTCCCTTTCTAGCTATGTGTAAGTGCGATCGGGATAGAACTAACCGCGGAGCTTGCCGATGCAAATAGCTGTATAGCGCACCGTTGGAATTCACTCCGTGACCGATATTGATACTTGCACTAAAAAGTGGTAAGTATTACTTCGCTAACATGATGTTCTAGAACATCATGTTAGCGAAGTTAGATAACTTGAATAAAGTAAGTATTTGATTTTTGAGCACAAGTTTTCTATTTGTATTAAAATACTATGATATGACAAAGTATATTTAGTTTCGTTTTTTTAGAATAAAATAAACTAACGAGTTTTAAAGTTGTCAGTAATAAGAATAATAATTTGTTTTACGGATATTAATAGTTTGCATATTATCTGAGTCTTATTTATATATAGTAATGTAATGAAATTATACCAGTAGACCCACTACTAGGAAATTACTGGGTACTTACGTATTCATTTCTTGAAGAATTTTTTTTTAATGTATTAAACCACTATGGATATGGACGATGCTTGAATTTTTTAGTGGTACGGCCGCTGCTTGGCGTCGCAAACTAGAGCGGTGCCAAAGTGCAGTTACAATTTACGCGTAATCGATAAAATAGAAGGACGATATCATACTAGTTATTTTATTTCGACTACTTTCGCTGTTTTATTTTATTTAATTACTTGTTTTGGTTGGGTGCCTATCTTAAAGGTAACTAATAACATACTAATAAGATTAAAAGGCACAAAATGTTTACGGTACCTACTAATAAGATTTTCACTAAGTTGCAGTATGAACGGTAAATAGACATATTAAATTTGTATATACAAGTATATAATTTAGTTGCAAATGGCTTCAGAACAACTTAAAATGTGATATTATTACCAATTATTTATTTTAAATGAGTATTTTTTACTTTCATTTGAAATGTGATAATTGAAGAAGAAATCTCGGTTTCTTATTACAGTTTTCCAAAGAATTCGAGTAGGTACTAAAAAAATGGATAGATGCTACTGGCAGAGGTCCTAACTGGTTTCCTGTACAGAGAAGAGTTAATGTGTTCGTAACATTTTCAAGAAAAATGTTTCCAACCACTTAATAAGAGCCGTACACTTTTCGAATATTTGACACCTCGCTTGCTTGAAACCTTGGTGTAAAATGTATGGTAACACATCTTCGCACATCTTTGGTGGTTACTCGCCCTTAGCCTTAAATCTCGTAATATGAGTAATGGACATATTATTTCGCGCCAAAATGCGAGTCGGATCGGCCTGGTACCTACAGGTCAAAAATATCGATGTGACCAGAGTTTTAAATGTATGTGAACACGAACTTCTAAAAAGCCGTTTATGTTACTCTGTAGGTATTCGTCAATATTTTTTACTTTTGCGATTTATGGTAAGTTAACAACCCGTGTTATTTAAACTTGTAGCTAAAAGTTTAAATACCACCACATAAACTTACCATGTTGTTGAAGTTGTTACCCATCAATATCATAACATAATATTAATTTTAATATCAATGTCGATAAAACATAATTTTAACGTTTGTCGCCCCCCTAGTGTAGTGCGTTTAAGCCAATCACAGCCCTTGTTTGCATGTTGCCGTAGACTCACTGGCAACGCCCGAGTCTTTGTTTTTACACGGTTCAATGTGCGTGCCTGTGGGCGCTGCGGTGGGAGAAAACTGGGGACATCGGTTTTGGTTGAAATTAAGCAGTACGGCACTTCTCCCTTTTTTATGTTCTGAGCCTAAAACCTATGTCACTTATTAGGATTCCGTACTCAAAGAGTAAAACGGAACCCTGTTACTAAGACTCCGCTGTCCGTCTGTCTGTCTGAATGCCTGTCTGTCCTTCTGTCACCAGGCTGTATCTCATGAACCGTGATAGATAGAGATTTTCACAGATGATGTATTTCTGTTGTCGCTATTTATAACAAAAAATACTAAAAAACAGAATACATCTTTTTATTTTTATTTTAGTTTTTATTTGTTTCTTTTTCTTTTACAATCTTACACAAATCGACCTTGCCCCAAACTAAGCAAAGCTTGTACTATGGGTACTAGACGACGATAAACATACTTATATAGATAAATAAATGCTTAAATACATAGAAAACATCCATGAATCAGGAACAAATATTTGTGGTCATCACACAAATAAATGCCCTTACCGGGATTCGAACCCGGGACCTCCAGCTTCGTAGGCAGAGTCACTACCAAGTTACTAACTAGGCTACAGGGGGCTCCTATACAACAAACGTGATTTTAGATATATATATTTTGCCGTTTTTAGATATAGATAATGGTACGGAACCCTTCGTGCGCGAGTCCGACTCGCACTTGGCCGGTTTTTTTAACATTTATTTCGAAATAAAGAGTGATACTCGGAAATGTCGAAGGGAAGGTCAATCGTCGAATCCGACTCGGCTGGGCAGCATTCGGGAAGCTACGGCACATCTTTTCGTCCAATATTCCGCAGTGTCTCAAGACGAGAGTCTTTGACCAGTGTGTGTTGCCAGTGATGACATATGGCACGGAAACGTGGTCGCTTACTATAGGCCTCATAAGAAGGCTCAAAGTCACTCAAAGGACAATGGAGAGGGCTATGCTGGGAGTTTCTCTGCGCGATCGCATCACAAATGAGGCTATCCGCAGCAGAACCAAGGTAACCGATATATCCCTCCGAATTGCTAAACTTAAGTGGCAGTGGGCGGGGCACATTGCACGTAGAACCGATGGCCGTTGGGGCGGAAAGGTTCTGGAGTGGCAACCACGTACCGGAAGGCGCAGCGTGGGTAGGCCCCCCGCAAGGTGGACTGATGACCTGGTAAAGGTCGCGGGAGTCCGCTAGATGCGGGTGGCGCAGGAACGGCCATTGTGGCACTTTTTGGGGGAGGCCTATGTCCAGCAGTCGACGTCTTTCGGCTGATATGATGATGATGATGATGATGACTCGGAAATGTAATAAAACCACGTAAAAATCTCCCTTTCCAGTGTAAACCCCCGGTGTGTGTTATTATTATATATAAACGAAAATAATAACTATATGCAAGTTAGGATCGTGCTGTACTTAACAAACGCCATATAAGCTTGTTTTTTAAACAAAAAATTATCCATCTTGTTATTTTCAATAACCCTGCATATTATGTCGCTGGTTCGTGGGTACTTGTACAGACAAATCACACAAACCCAAACAAGATAGGTCTATCTATTTTAGTTTAGGAGTTCCCATGACCACCTTCCATCATCAGATCCTGGAAATCATCCATCACCAAAGTGTTTACCAAGACAAAACAGATGAGCCCAAACTAGATGGGTTTATCTAGTTTAGTTTAGGAGTTCCATGACCACCTTATAGCTCCATCATCAGACTCTGGAAATCATCCAGCACCAAAGTCTTGCCGTGCCATGACCAAATAAATGAGCCCAAATTCGATGGCTTTATCTTGTTGAGTTTAGGAGTTGCTATGGCCACCTTCCGACTCCATCGTCAGACCAGCTCTATGATATTATGTCACCGAAGATACGCAATTGTACCTAATTTGAAGATTTCACCCAAACTCCCATACATACATACATACTAACAAGGTGGACTGATAGTAACAAGTAAATAAATTAAATCTATCAAGTATCACGATCACTCGTACAATAATAATAGACTATAGAACGCGTAGTTTAGACAAAAGGATCCAACCCACAAGACATCACCATTGAAATGTATGACTTTTGTTCTAGGTAGAAGGTTCAATTTTAAATGTTACGTATCCGGTGGGTTTGAGCCTTTTCGCTACACTACGTCATATATGGCAGCTATGCAATTCATAACTTGTCTCGATTAGCCTCACGAATGTATCCCCAGTATAGTTTGACCCCGAGGTTGGTAACAACTATGCCTAGTCGGAGATCAAAATAATATTATTTTATCTGAAGAGTGGCCGGTTAGCTTCGTGAATAGCCACAAATAAACACACTACACGTCTGTCTCGGAGGGCTATTCAGCCGGTACTGAGATAAATTCCCGCGCGACGGTAAATTTATACTAGTTTTGAATAATTATTTATAAATATAAATTTTGACAAAAGTTATATTTTTTGGACTGGATCTTGTTGGTACAAGCATGAACTTTAATGTTGTGTAAGATTCAATACAAAAAATATTCAACAATAATGAGAAAATCCTTGAGTTTTCAGTACGATTTTGTTGACAAATATGGTGTAATTGAGAACAGTTTACATATATATACGTGCAGAATAAGGAAAATTCGAGGCGGCTAGGCGCAATGGCAACATATTACGCTAGTGAAAATAGAAAAAAACAAGTAGGTTCTCATATAACATCATGGAGTATTAGGGGCTCAAACTTATGACTCTGCGCTCTCTTCAGAAAACTACTGTCGGTAATCGGGTATTTTCGGTTAAAGTATTCAGTTCTTCGTAAATTGGAGGCGGCTAGGACCAATATGAGGAGTTTACCTATGCAAATAAGTAATCAGGATCTAGAAAAAGCTCTCCGTTTCTTAGAATTACAACGTCAAAAATCCGTCATTCTCGCTTATTCCTGACCAAAAAACGAGCGCCCTCTTAAGATATATTTGTGGGTGAACGGTGAGGTGAGGTTAAAACAAGTTACAGATTAGCGGGGCTGATGATGTGGCGACCACGAACACTCTGCCAAGAGCAGAAGATGTTACTAATAACAATATTCTGATGTTAATAAGTTCCTTGAGACTCACTCACTCCTACAAGCCAGGATTCGAATTCGAGCCTGCTGCCTGAGCGTCTCTGCTAACGCCATCGTAAATAAGTAAGTCGTTCGTATAACCGTATAACGGTGTATTAGTCGTGTAAATGTCATGTAAGTGTCTCGGGGGTCACTAAATGCTATTAGGCATCAGGTGTCGATGTGGAGGTTACGCGATTGTTTTTGTAGGTACACTACTATTAGCTGTCGCGTGGGTTCACATGGATGGTTTGCCTTCTCAAATAAATAAAAAAAGAAATGCAGAAGGCTGGGAAATCATTCTAGAATATCAGTAGCTATTGGATATACACTACCGGTCAAAAGTTTAAGTTCACTCTTTGTTTTAGGTACAAATGAGTACTTTTGGACAATATTTTTTTGCAGTTCGGAAGCCGAAATTTGTTTCCAACTGATCCGTTATTGTTTCCAGAGATTTGTTTAATTAGTCAGACACAATTCACATACATTTCTAAACAACGCATTCCCTAAAATCTTATAGGAATGACGGCAAAGGCTGGGCCATATGGCCTTGCCACTTAAAACGTACAATGATCAGATACAATGTTGGTTTTTAGGGAATCAGTTGTTTAGAAATCTACGTAAATTGTGTCTGACTAATCAAAAACATCTCTATGTAAACAATAACGAAACAGTTGGAAACAATTTTTGACATCTGTACTTCAAAACATTATCGCACAAAAGTACAAATTTGTACCAAAAACAAAGGGTGGATTTAAACTTTTGACCCTGTACTGTATCTGAGCGAACAAGTTCTCAGAAATATCTGTACACGGCTTTACTGTATAGAGTATATATGTCAGCTATTTTTATCACCTTTGATAGCGACTATCCCATCAAATGAGAGTA
Organism: Epinotia brunnichana; assembly: GCA_963854355.1. Classification (NCBI taxonomy): domain Eukaryota; kingdom Metazoa; phylum Arthropoda; class Insecta; order Lepidoptera; family Tortricidae; genus Epinotia; species Epinotia brunnichana. The sequence continues at coordinate 18,182,741 of OY977954.1, forward strand.
ATCATATCAGCCGAAAGACGTCCACTGCTAGACATATACCTCCCCCAAAGTGTGCCAAAATGACCGGTCCTGCGCCACCCGCATCAAGCGGACTCCCGCGATCTTAACCAGGTCATCAGTCCACCTTGTGGGGGGCCATCCCATTAAATGAGATTACTTTTGTTAAAAAAATCTCTAGACACAAAGCAAATACACGCTGTCTACTGGATTCACTACCATGTTAGCGTAATGGGACTAATGGGTAGAGAGACCCTGCCTGCAAATCTGACGCTACTGGGTCCCGGAAAGGAATCAGGAACGGATATCATGGAATGAGCATGACTATTTCTTTCTAAGTCTCGGTTGTTTTCGTGTCTATAATATATTTTTTACTTTTTTTTTAAGTAGTACCTATACCATAAGCCTTGAGCGTTCTATGAGGCTAGTTTGTTTTGTGTGAGATTGTCCCCTAACATTATAGTTATTCTCAAACTCCATGTAAACCACCCCGAACTCACACTCGCAGCGACCAGGTGTTTTAACACCATTAATATCAATTGAACATTGACCGTCTGCCACTCCGTGACCATTATACCCTGACCTACCCTTCCCCTCCACCACCCTTACATATAGACCATCACAGGGAACCGCCCAAAGCAGCGAGGCTCCAGTAAAACTGGTCGTGAAATATTTTATGAGCCGATTTCCGTTTAAAGAGTAATGCCATTTTGTGCTTTCCGTTTTGATGTCTTTTTCGTATTTTACGCCCGTGCCATGTGTCGATGTCATGAATTATTGGACTGTTGATGTCATTATAAGTTATAAGCTTAAAGGCTTTAAATTCAAATAGGCATGTTTTAAGTTAAGTTGGGGTTTCGAAGGCAACACGATTGCAAAAATTACGTACCTTAAATATTACTCGACAGTGACAGCCAACTGGACATATTTTTAAGCCCGAAACCTAAATTTTTGGTGGCTGCCTATCAATATTTAGAAAAAGTTGTCACTCCTAGCTCCATAACGGCATAATCTATATTATTAAAATAACTTGGACCTATTAATATTATATAATTTTAGTTTTATAAGTTTTATTGACCTTCTGTATTTCATTGTAAGAATCTCAATCTGATACCACAAAAAAAAAAAAACTACTTTTTAACAATAATTATTATTCATTTGACATGATAATATTAATTTACCAATTAGCATGTAAGGTATAACTGTTAGTGCTAATATTAATGGTAATAATAAATAAATGATAAATAAATAAATGATTACATTCTTGATTTTATTCACCGACTTCGAAAGGAAAAGGCTTTTTAGACATTTTTACTAGTCAATTGCAATGTTTGTTTGTTGGTCAAATCTTGCAAGTCAAATTTGACCAACTCCTAGAGTCCAATCGACTTGAATTATCGAACGAGCGAGCGAAGCGAATGAAGTTCTATGCTTGAGGTTGGGCCGAAAATCGTCCGTCTGTCCGTCTGTTATCTACAGGTCGCATAGCTCAACCGATTCTCGTGAAATTTTGTGAGCAAGTTCGTTAATTATACTGCTATAAGTATAACCTCAGAGCATAGAATACTAGAGAGAGGACAAGCCGCCGGTGGCCGTGTCGCAGCTGTTGGCTCAATGGGCATACTCTGCCATACTGTGCACGCGCGCTGATCTCAGAGAATATTACGTTTTTTCCTAAAATGCCTGATATGATGCGCGTTTATGGTCAAATTAGCGTGTATACAAGTGTGTGTGTTTTAGATGTGTGCGTGCTTTGTCTTGTCAATTACTTAGGCGTTGTGTGGGTTAATGAACTTGCGACAGGCGTACTCTATACAAATCGGCCGGCATGTCCGATCTCCTTATATTCATACATCTGTGAGTATAACAGTACCTTACCATGAAACTGGTCTGCTGATGGAGATGGAATCTTTATGGTCGCACCACACTTGGGGGTTCGTGTTCGCGTTGCGTCGTTGCCTCTCTTTCATTTGCCGTAGGAAGGAAAAAGATGCAACACGAATATTTGCGCAAACACCGCCAAGTGTAGTGCGACCATGGTACTCCATAATTTGGTACCTACACACTATTAATTAACCCGCCGTGTTTGGTTGTTGCTCATCAAATCCTCTCAATGAGGATTTTAATGAGCAGCAAGAACACGTTTAATGACTTTGAAAAAAAGTGCAGTATACCTAACGTCTGATTGGGTTCAAATTTGACGAACAGTTTGGCCTAGTAGTGACCCTGCCTACGAAGCCGGACGCCCCAGGTTCGAATCCGTATTAAGGGCATTTATTTGTATGCTGAGGGTGAGGACGAATATTTGTTCCTGAGTCATCGATGTTTTCTATGTATTTAAGTTGTTATTTATTTCTCTGTATAAGTATGTATATCGTTGTCTAGTACCCATAGTCCAAGCTTTGTTTAGTTTGGGACTAATAGGCGATTTGTCTGTGAGTGCCCCCTCAATATTTATTTATTATTTATTTACGTAAACGCATTGGAGGCGCATTCATTTCAAGTAAGATTGCTTGTACAGTCACCGGCATCTGTATATGATGGATCAACGGCCGCAAAAATATCTGACACGCTCGTTGACGGCTCTAGGAATAGAGTTGTCATCAGATATTTTTGCGGCCTTTGTTCCATCATATATTGATGCCGGTGACTGTAGTAGATACTCTACAAAGATCTTGAATAATCTTAATAATCATACTTGAATATGAAAAAGCTCTCGTTGGTACAATGGCATTTTCACTTAACTATAAAATTACAGCAAAAAGGACTACAATACAGCATAACATTACAACGCATATTGACATTACAAATTCCCTTATCATTCCCATCCCATACGCCGTTAAAAATAAAAGAAACGATAATCAACACAATTTATGGCTATCGATGGTGTCTTTATGGCCTGTAATCGATTCCCATGACATGTGGCAATGACAATACCCTCTTTTTTCCATACAAAAAGTCACAAGTTCCAACATTATACCATCCCAATATCAACTTTAAATTTATAAGAACAAGGTTGCGTTTCCAATCACTGAGGATTTGTATTTAGAAGTGTTATATGCGAAGTTAAGGGTGGGGTATTTTTCGCGCCACGCTGCGCTTGCGTCGAAACGGAAACGAATTCGAATTAGCTGTTGATAGTTTACTAAAAATGTTAGTTGGTGATCGGGAAGTCATAAATTGAGCTCAGTATGAGACTTTTGTTGGGATCGGATCGAAAATTTTGTTTAAATTTTTCCGGAGAAAATTGTATAAAATTATTGATTATTACAGTTGATCTCGGGGGATCTCAGGACAGGATGCTACTTCGCCCATAGGCCGAGCCTGGCTGGCCACCCAACTGGGGAGCGGGCGGCCAGCAGCGTCCTGGGACGGATTTTTTTCCCATTAGTTATATAAAACTCCTACTAGTTCCATCAATAGAATATAATATAATAGAAAAAAACTTTATTTCGCAAATAACAGTAAGTACATATTTACACTTAGATGCTATATTAAAACTAAGATTAGATGCGAAATCTGGTAGGTATTATGTAGATCCACATATGGTGCGCTACAGAACTGCACGTTACATAATGATACTACTTAAAGAATTTTATTTCTACACGCTAATATATTCCTAATAAATTAATTTCATCTAAAATTAGAAAAGATACATAATATAGAACTTACCTTTAAACGAATACCTACAATTGCCAACTACGTACGAAAACAAACTTAATTATACACATAAAGACACTGGAAGGCTATGCTGGATTAATTTGTTGATTTAGTAAATATATTTTTAAGTTTTATTTATAAATTAATTTTTTTGGTGGGGGGATGTTATTCCAGCATTTCGCAAAAGCAACAGAACACATAAAATAACTAGTGGCAATAGACCACAACGATACCCCAGGCAAGTTTGGGTTTTAATAAGGGTGGACGTTTCTGATCGTAAATAAACAAAATTATTGATTGTGTAAATAAAATCTGTTCGAGTAACTAACCTACGACTATTAGATATCTGCCAAATCAGTTATGTATCGTCTAGTCTAAACAAGCTTTACGCTATTTTAGGACTATAATTTGATTTGTGTACAATTAAAAGTGACTGGTACCACAACAAATCACGCACAATATACACAGCTAAAGAGATATCGGTTAAACCCACAGATGTATGAATATAAGGAGATCGGCCATGGCGGCCGATTTGTATAGAGTGAGCCTGTCGCAAGTACATTAACCCACACAACGCCCAAGTAATTGACAAGACAAAGCACGCACACATTTAAAACACACACTCTTGTATACCTACACGCTTATTTGACAATAAACGCGCATCATATCAGGCATTTTGGGAAAAAACGTAATATTCTCTGCGATCAGCACGCGTGCACAGTATGGCAGTGTATGCCCATTGAGCATACAGCTGCGACACGGCCGCCGGCGACTTGTCCTCTCTCTAGTATTCTATGCTCTGAGGTTAAACCACTGAATCAAATTATCGGCGGAAACGTTACAATAAGTAGGGGCATTTAAAACAATGATAAGATCTGCAGTTGATCCAGGAATCAATATGGGGATCAATGAGTTTGGGGATGGCTAGCGCCGCTAGCGGATATGCTTAGATGCGTTGAATACCCCTGCAAACACTGTAATTTTATACTAGAGTACCCCTGCAGGAATATACCTTTTAAACTACAGAAATAAAAAATGTAGCACCCCGACATTTGAAACATAGCTAAGAACCATATATATCAACAGACAACTTTTGATCAAAAAAAATCCGCACGTTTTTTTTGGCAATAGACAATCATAGAGTGGGATAGGGTTGTCGACGTACCACAAAACTAAACATCCATAACTATAATAGTTTTAGTTTTTATGATTGTTATCGAAATAATCATCCATTTTGGAAATAATAATATACATGCCATGATAATAAAAGAATACGATAGCCGGAAATTCAGGTTTAATTAAAAAATACATGAACAGATTCATCATCATCATCATATCAGCCGAAAGACGTCCACTGCTGGACAAAGGCCTCCCCCAAAGAGTGCCAAAATGACCGGTCCTGCGCCACCCGCATCCATGAACAGATTATGTTTTTACAAAATAGTTCATATTTTGCAATAGGATTACTTCTTTCGTCATGTTAGCAACCAGGGGACCGATTTTTGACTTTCGAACGCTCGACTCTTTCACTCGAAAACGGTCATAAATGATGGAATTCTATTTTGAAATAGGGTGATCTCATCTAATTAGGTGATAAAATCGAAATTTGAATAAAAGTCCATGTTATTGTCAATCAATGTTTTTACTTTTAATAGGAACAACAGACAGTCTTACTATTAGCATAATCAGTCATTTAAATCTTAATTATTACAAGTAATACTGTTCATAATCTGCATTTATTTATGTTGCCTGAACATCGCTTATTTGGTGACAATCACTTTAAGTCGGTGATACGCACTACTCTAATTAGACTATAACCAAATTACACAAGCTTTAATATTTTTTTATCGCTTAATTAGGGATAATGAGTTGTATTTGAAATATATTTAGAAAACAACATAAAATAGTATTAAATTAAATTGCATGTATGCATTTATATAATGTCATGTTTGACTCCAATACGTTTTCAATTGCTGATTTTAACGTAGCTTCATTGTACTTGCGGTTTTTTTCTTTTTATTTTATCATCGTCCATGTTCTGAGAATTAAAAAATACAACTAAATCAGTTTCTGTCAAAAAAATCATTTTTGGTACAAGCTTTTATTGCCGACTAATTTTCTATAAACCATCATCAACTACTCATTGGAACGATTCTAACGAGCCCAAACTCAACGGGGTTACGTCGGTAAAATACTGAATTCCCATGGCCACCTTCTGTCTCCATCATCAGATCAACTTGATGGTACCATGATATTAAATTGTCAACCAAACTATAATAATACCCAACATTTCAGCTCCATCGGATAACGGCAAGTGACTGAAAAATGGATTGCATTTTGACGGACAACTTACATACATACGAACAGGCCAAGTTAATATAAAACTTGTAAAAAAAATTACACATTTAATTTGGTGATAAACAACCCATAATAATATCATAATATGCTAACGTTGCTTATGTTTCGCAAGTTTATTAATTATGGATTATTCAACACAATACATGCAATAAACAATTAAAATACACGCGTTTTAACTAAATTTCACTCTTATCTTTAACTTACCTTGTTTTATTTGGTGATACCGTTACGGCATCAAACGTTTGAAAATGATAACTTTTTGACCGGCTTTCACAACATACTGTGAAAAAACTATACAAGTTTTGTTAAAAACGATAACTGATATATCAAATATAATGTCTTTTTACTTCACTGTCCACTTTTTGTACAAATCAAGGCACTTTTAGTATTTAAAAACTAATTGTAAACGCAGAACCAGTTTATACATGTCCGCGCGGCGCCGAAATGACGTCTCGTGCGAGAAATTTGAAAATATTAACTATCTCGCTCTCGCAATTTGACCCACGAGAATGCAAACGAAAAAACAACTTAATGCTCTGTACTAAGGTTGCATTTAAAAGGCCCTAATTCACTAGCTTTATTCGGTAGCGTCCTTCAAAACATGTATAACCGAATGAGGCGTGTCACCGAATTATGCGAGTTTACCCTAGACATAGAACATTTAAAAACGAGTGGTATCCACCACTCGTATTTAATTCGAACGGTAGAAAGTAAGTGCTAGCAATTTTGACACTAGAATCGTATTTACTTTTATTTAATTTTAGAGCGCTCGAAAGTCAAAAATCGGTCCCCTGTTGTAAAATTTAAATCCGTATACGTAACGGTGTGCGATCAATTAAATTTTGTTGTTACAACGTAAAACGGAACGTAATGACGTTTCATATATTACTATACGTTCCGTTTTACGTTGAAACAATAACATTTAAATTTTTGCGGTGGTCTAGCACGTATACCACGTCATGTCGCGCCAAATTGAAAGTGGGATGGGCGTCGCCGGGGTCCAGCGGGGTCAAACTTATAGTAAACGGGTTGTATCTCGGTTGTATGACATTTTGGGACTTCCAAGTCTACCAACCGTAGTAATTATTGATACGAGATATTCTGGCGTTTGTAGCAGATTGTAGTTCACTTTTAAACGGGTTTTCATTTAACGGGCAGTTTTCAACGTGGTGATATTTTACTTGGCAGTTGCTGTTTGCGGCAAATGTTTGCGGCACGAGTCGACGCCTTTAGTGTTAACTTACTTTGAGTTTCGGAGTTGCTAACAGAGTATGGGCGCACCCAACTTTACCACAGAATAAGTTTCTATCAAAGTTTACATTATTGGAGCCAGCTTTTAATGCTATTGGGTGAATCTACTTTTTTCCGTCACTATAGTTGCCATGGTTACGTCTCCTGGGTCACTTTTTAAAACTGCTATTTTGCGGGTCCACCAAGTTTCTTGTTATTTTCGACCCCTTCTTTTAAGAGCAATCTTTTAGGCTTGTAGCTTGTCTGTCTGTGTGTGTGTTTTTTTTTATTTTTATTTTTTTATTATTATTATATTTATTAACCAAAGATATAAAAAACTTATTCTAAAACATGTCCCTGCAAAACTGTTTGAACAGTTTGCCTGCAGGTAAGTCTCTTTTATGCTTAATATACATAGCATAATAATAACATCGTTTTTAATCCTATTTTATACTTAAATGCTAACTTATTAATCTTGTTATAAATATGAGTGTGATATGATAACGCTTGCTTGCAAAATAAGCAAGCAAGCAGTTACTTAAGTGTAGGTATGCAGTAGGTGTTTTTTTAGTGCTTTTTTAAATTTATGTTTATTTGGTTCATTTCGGATGTCTTCGGGTAAAGTATTTAAGAAGTACGGAAGTCTCTTGGCTAAAGTACGGTCTCCAAAATAGTTATCAACCCGGGGTACTTCATACTTACCCGCGGACACCGACCTTGTGCTATGTTTGTGTTCTATCGGTATTGGGCTATGTACTCGATTGCTATGATTGTTAACTGCTAAAAGGTATTTATGTTTTAGGCTAACCGGAAGTATTTTACAGATTTTAAATAATTTTGAATAATCGCCCTTGCAACTGTTTTTTGTTTTTTTATTTACTAGTAATTTTAAGAATCTAATTTGCAATGCTTCAAGTTTGTCTATGTAAGATTTGAATGTAAGTCCATAGCAATCAAGGGCATATCCCAGCACCGAGTCTACTATAGCAAAGTACAGACATTTTAGTATATTGCTTGGTACTTTAAAGCTAAGGTGGTAAAATTTTCCTAGGAGTAATCTTAATTTACTACAAATATAGTTAATATGTTGTAGCCAGGAAAATGTAACATCAACCTGGACGCCAAGATATGTAACACAGTCTACCTTTTCAATATGTTTGCATTGGCAATTATTTAAACTATTATGAAGACAAGTAAAACTATGGGTATACATAAGTGGTGAGGTTTCAGCTATTGACAAATAAGGTGATTGAATGATGAGGAATTTGGTCTTATCTGTATTTAACACTATACCATTATCATGGGACCATTTAACGACTGCGTCTATGTCCTGTTGAACCAATCGACAAGTTTCTGAAAGGTTGGTTCCGGCAAGTAGGGTGCATAGATCGTCTGCAAACATGTGCGCGGAACAGTGACGCAGTATTCCACACAGACTGTTAACGTGCATGAGGTAGCACACAGGTCCGCACACGGAGCCCTGGGGGACCCCGCAGCGCACCCGCGTCTCGTCGCTTAAGCCGTCGCCTATCTTGACGCGATATGAACGTGATGTGAGGTAGTCCCGGAACCAGCAGTTCAGCGGCTGCCCCACACCACATTCGTCCATGCCCTTTAAAAGAGTGTCGGTTTCCAAGGTGTCGAATGCTTTTTTAAAATCATAAAATATGGCTACAACAAATTTCTTATCTCCTAGGTACGTATTTATCTCATCGGTGAATCTTGATAAAAGGGTAACAGTGCTTTTATCTTTTTGGAAACCATGTTGACAGTCGTTAAGTACTATATTTTTTTGAAGAAAAGAATTAATTTGGTTTATGATACTTTTTTCGATCACCTTGTCAATGCTAGATAGAATGGATATAGGTCTATAATTGGAAAGTACTTTACGATCGCCTTTTTTATGGATTGGACGGACTAAGGATTCTTTTAACTTGTTAGGATATTTATGTTGGGCTACTGATAAATTGATTAACCGAGCTATGACTGGACTCACCTTATCCATCACTAGTTTCAAGTCGGACATGCGTACAAGATCGCTCCCCGGTGCTTTATTTTTGTTCATTTGGCGAATGACGCGTTCAATATCCTTGCTACGCACGGGTTGCCATCTTATATACACGTCCGGTTTATTTACATAACTATTACGGTCTAGCCATTTTTCGTTACATATATGTTTGATCTGTTCGATCTCATCAGAGAAGTTAAGTGCGAACTTGTCACAAGTGTCTTTAATACTGCCTTGGTTTTCTACGTTACTAAGGACGGAACTATCTAAAGATTGTTTATTATTACCTAACAGACTATTTATTTTATCCCAAACTTTCTTAATATTATTATTGCAATTTAATATACTTTTCTCCAACTTACTCGGAAATGTTTCCATTAATGGAGTAAAAACACACCTCGAAGTTTATCGTTATATGCATTGATGAGATAATAAATTAAAAAAAATGGAAATACTTCCCGGACATGCCCGGGAAGTAAATATTATTGTGCAGGTTACTTACTTTTAATTTCATGCAAGACTACAAATTCACCATACAGCCAATTGTCCAATAGTCACGTACAAAAACCGACATAGATAGAATAATAATTGTGTCCAAATCATAAGACAGTTTTTTTAGACTTAATTATTTTCTCGGACTGATAAATATTTTGTAACAAATGTATAGTTTTTTTAAATGTCTAATGCGTTTAGGGATTGTCGATTTAACTAAATGTAATAATGCCTATATTTATATTTACTAATACTATAAGTTTTCTTTTATTTATTTTCATTGCTATGTTTTATGTGGAATCAAATATACAATTCGGACCCAATACTTTAAACTTTAATATCCTTAAAAAAAAATTAGGCGGGAAACTGGAATTCATTTTGTCAAAGATTTTCTGCCGTGTTATTTTTACGAAAATAAAATGAGTTCTACAAATAGTGACGAAGATATCCCAATGGGTACACCACCAGAATTAGCAGCAGAGGCAAAGTTGGCGAGAGCTAACTTGCTTCCGCCTAAATCCGAAGAAAAATATTTAAGAACGTTCGCAAATTTCAATTCCTGGCGAAAGAAGAAAAATACCAGTTCGTTGTCGGAAAATGTTATTTTGGCGTATTTTAACGAACTTGCAAAAGATAAAAAACCTTCTACTCTGTGGGCAATGTACTCAATGCTGAAAAGTACTATACAACTAAAATATAATATAAACATTAAGAACTACGCGAACTTATTGTCATTTTTGAAACGGAAATCATCCGGTTTCAAAAGCAAGAAATCGAAGATTCTTACCAATGAGGATATCACAATATTCTTAAATGAAGCTCCAGATGAGATTTTCCTAGCAATAAAGGTAAACATAATATTGTATAACTGACTTAAATATTATTTTCCATATTTGGACTCTATCCGTCGTATGTTAACATTATTATTTATTTGTTTCAGGTTGCTCTCATTTTAGGCGTCAACGGTGCATGCCGAATGATCGAGTTGACTAATTTAACAGTAAACGACATAACGTGCCATGATGATATACTTCTGGTAAAACTACGGGACACAAAAACTAAAATCGACCGCATGTTCGTTATTCCAAATGAGTTTGTGCCAGTTGTAAAAAAATACCAATTACTTCGTCCCAAAAGTACCAATTCGGACAGATTTTTTATAAATTATAAAAATGGGAAGTGTGTCAATCAAGTAATTGGACGGCATGCAATGGCGAAAATGCCAACACAAATCGCAAGCTACTTAAATTTAGCTGACAGCGATTGCTACACAGGCCATTGCTTTCGGCGGTCATCGGCCACCTTGCTAGCTGACTCCGGGGCAAATTTAACAACCATAAAGAGGCACGGTGGTTGGAAATCTGACGCAGTAGCCGAGAGCTATATTGAAGAATCGGTGCAAAACAAAAAGAACATATCCGAAAAAATTAATCAAACTATCACCCTTCAAACAGAATCTCAGCCATCTACATCGAATCATCAATGTAATAAAATATCAAGTCCGAAACCATCCACCTCCCGCATAGATTCTGCTCCCTTATCACCTAATCCGCAGCATTCTAACACACAATCAACAACAACTTCTAATCAAGAAAATATTCAAACCAACATAAGCGTTCCGGGGAAAAATATAACTCTGTCTTTCACGAACTGCCCTAATATGAATAATGTATCTATAACATTCAATTAAAACTCCTGACATAAGGTTTATTTTTATTACTATTAAAGTGTTGAATTTGTTTAGATTGTAGGTAGATTGTTATATAAACATGTGCGAAATAAATATAACCTTTTAAGATTTTGTTTTATTTCCTCGCATATTTGGAGAAAAGCAGTATACAGGCCTCGGCAGGAATGTCATTTCGTGGATTCGTATCTATTGAAGGACTCGGCTATGCCTCGTCCTTCAAAACCATACTCATCCACGAAATGACTTTTCCCGGCCTCTGCAGTAATATACTATTGCTTATCATAATCATTCCTACATTTAAAGGTAGCTTTATTACATCTATTTCTATACCTAGTATAATTAAGCCTCTTTGACATATTTTTTGGTTCGTTACTCCATACTAAAATAACCTATCACGTTCTGAGATCATTTTTTTCAAATTATCAGTTATCCAATTCTTACAGTTTCTATTGTAGGAATTATCGCTTACAACTATATAACAATCCTTACAAATATTTTGGAACAGAAGAGTGAACGCTTCGTACAGTTTAATCGGGCATTGCATATTTAATAGGTCGTCAAAATTAGTCGCTAACAATTTTTCTCTTACTAGGCTATTATCAAGTACGTGCCTAGTAGCAGGCGGTGCGAGCGCAGGCGCGCGTGCTGGGGGAGCGCGCGCGCTCGCCGGCGGCCCGCGGGCCGGCGGAGCCGCAGCGCGCGCGCTCGCGTCGCCCCTCGCTAGGCTCTGTTTCCATTGTATTGCCACTGAAGTTAAATAGTGATCAGAAATCTTGTGCGTAATTACTGCCGAGTCGATAACGGATGCTGATGATCTAACATAAATGTGGTCTAAACACGATTCTACAAGTTTTTCTGTAATAATTTCTCTCCGAGTGACATCTTTAATACATCTTGAAAAACCATATTCCGCCATCATATTTTCATAAGCTAAGACTCGGTTATCCTGACAGTTTAATAAGTTGATATTTAAATCGCCACTAATTATCACTTTAGAATTTCTAGGTAAGCTGTCTAAAAGATTACGTAATTCAGCTAAGAATGTGTGTGTGTGTGTGTGTGTGTGTGTGTGTGTGTGTGTGTCTGTCTGTGGCATGAGAATGCGGTTTTTTAATCTGAAAGCTGACGTAACCGAGATGGTATTTAGCTACGTTTCAACAAAATCGGTTTAGCCGTTTTTGATATATTGAACTTTGAGATGAAAATGTCGGAGATTTTTCAACTTTTCTAAGTTGCAGTTATTGTACTTTAAACTGGGAATTAAATAAATTGGGTAGTATAATACTTATACGTAGATATTATAAACTATGATATTATACTAAACTATGATATTAAACTATTTAACGGCCTCCGTAGCCCAGTGGGTAGTGACTCTGCCTACGAAGCTGGAGGTCCCGGGTTCGAATCCCGGTCAGGGCATTTATTTGTGTATTTATCACGAATATTTGTTCCTGAGTTATGGATGTTATATATGTATATAAGTATGTATCTATTATATATATCATCGCCTAGTACCCACAACACAAGCCTTACTGAGCTTACCGTGGGCCTAGGTTGATTTGTGTAAGATTGTCCCGTAATATTTATTTTTTATTTATTTATTTATGTGGAGTGATATTACCAGCTCCATATTTGTCGCCATCCACGACACCCGTAAGAAATCGCTCCGTCTCAGAGATAAATATGTAATCTCGATATAATTGCGACCCGCAAACAGATCGCCACCGGGCCGCCCTCATATTGACTCTTTCGCTTCGACGGGCACAGACGAGAACAGAGGAGACATTTCATACACTTTCGTCATCATTGGGTTTTATGGTTTGAGAATTTATTTCTCTAAAAGAATACAATTCACTTATCTAGAGAAATACAATAACATGCCTTAATGTCTAAGTTAAACAACGTGTACGAATACGAATGCAAAGAATACATTTAAAATAGACTTAGGTAATATTATTTAATAGTATCACCGCAATATGCACAACAAAGTGGGTAGAATACAAACAAAAGTATTCCAAAGTTTCTATTGTCCATCGCATAGTTACTGATTAGCCGGCAGGCCGTTTTAAATTCTATAAAATTAACCCATTTAAGAATATAAATATGTATTGGATGATTTGGATGCTGCCTAATGTATTGATAACACCTTTGTTAACAACATGATGCAATAAATAAATGAAATGAAATGAAGAACAACGATTCACATATGAATCATGCGAGCGATTTCGGCAACAAATCGGAAAAATGCTGCTACGCGCTACGACGTAGCACACGCATGGTTGCTTGGCCTCAAATGGTGTCTGGCCTCTATAAAAGTGCGGTACATACGTACCTACGTGGCTTGCGTGGCCAATACGATAGCAACAGCGACGAAGTCCACCCGAGATGTGAATGTGACCCGTCTCAATTGTTATTTGTGGGTCGGGGTCGAACCAAATCCTTTCGTACTTTCCAAATCCACGCCAAAAACCATATACTCGTATTCATCGCTGGCTACAATTTCGTAGTAGCTGATATCATGTGAAAAACCGTAGGTATGTTAGGTAGAGGAAAGCGTCTACAAACAGAGTATTCACCTAGCAGGTTCCTGTCATTTAAAGTGTTTAATGGGGAACTTGCACAAAAGAAAAAAAAAGAAAAAACCGCCCAAGTGCGAGTCGGACTCGCGCACGAAGATTCTATAAAAAACTATTTTATTCTGTGTTGTTAGTATTTGTTGTTATAACGGCAACAGAAATACATCATCTGTGAAAATTTCAGCAACCATCACGGCATCAGTGAGATACAGCCTGGTGACAGACAGACGGACAGACGGACGGACGGACGTCGGAGTCTTAGTAATAGGGTCCCGTTTTACTCTTTGAGTACGGAACCCTATAAACGATTTTATTCGATTTTATATCATGTTAAAATGACGGTTTTTTTTTAATAAAATAACAACAGTTAGGCAGAATTTTGAATTAGAAATGATATTTTGTACGACAAGTATAGACTTAAAATAATGACTTACTCCATAGTAGGTAAACGCACCGAGAATATATGCTGTGACGTCATAGCATAACCCCAATAGCTATATAGAGCGTTTTCGGTGGGTGCCGGCGCATGCAGATTTCAAATAAAAAGAAATCGTAAGAAAGTTTTAATGCTACAGTAGATATTCCTCTGGATTATAGTGTTGATTTTCGTAGTAAAAAAAAAGATGCAAGTTCCCTATCGGTGATCAAGCAACTTCAGGTCGCTTTTATGCGATGCGACCTAACTACTGATGTGCCGTTCCCGGGAATATTCCCATAGTGGGAATATTCCCGGGAACATTCCCGGGAACATTCCCACAAGAAGGGAACATAGGGGAATTTTGAAATTGTGTATGTTTACATATTTTGTTATTGGCGATTCTATCAAAACCTACACTTTTACACAGTTTACCGAGACATTAAATAGTGTAACTCATCTGCGAAAGTAAATTCCCTATGTTCCCGGGAATATTCCCAATGTTTCTGGGAATATTCCCATCCTTCATGGGAATATTCCCATAGTGGCCGGGAATATACCTCTAGTCGAAATAAAACCATTGTTAGAAAAGTACTTTTTTAATTGACAAAAACGATACAAATCATCACAGTTTCATTAAAAATCATTGTCTCTTTTTTCGTGACGGTTGTATATAAAGGATTCACTTTTTGGAATGCTTCTCTCCACAATGGATGCTCAAGCAGCGAAAATGGCGAGCCAGATAAATAAATCGCACTTGCAATAGCTTGGTGGATTCCAACCTGAGAAAAATAATAAATAATGTTACAATGGGACCTTAAAAAACACGTGGTTTCAAATATTTGTCAGAAAGCCAGTGCAACATACTTAGTAAGTATAGGACTTTTCTTGTATTTCTGAATAAAGTAACGTACTTTATTTGTATTATATCACGTACGAATACTTTGTATAAAATTTTCAATTTTAAAAACTTTACAATGGCATTATCACAATAAAGTATCGTTCTATATTTTAAAACACAGTTAAATTACAACGTGTTGCACTGCCGTTTGCATTTCACTATCGTACAATACAATTGATGTAACATTACTCATATTCTTTTGACAACTTACTGTTTCTGAGGAGCTCATGCTGGTCATAGAGGTGCTCGACATATCTGCCATTAGTTATACTGATCGTTTTCCACAAGTCGACATCCATTTTGCGTGAAACGGTGGTGTGGCGCTACTCTTACCACCCCAGCTCGTGTAGAAAGTTGGTGAGTGCCTTGGTGTTGCTGACTGCGTCCCGTAGTGTGTCTGGAGAACCTGAGTGCCTTATTCTGTATACTTCAACCTGCTTGCAGTCCAGTAAGATATGTTTAGTCGTTTCTTCCGCCTCCATGCATGCTCTGTACATGGGGCTTTCTGTGATACCTAAGTTATAGAGGTGTCTGTTCAAGGTATTATGTCCTGTTATTATTCCCACTATCTTGCGCAGTTGCTTTCTATGTGTCCTTAGTATTGCGGTTGTGAGTTTGTAGTCGCGTTTCGACAGAATCTCTTTGGTATGTCTGCATGTGTATATCTCCTTCCAGTGTCTTTGATGTAGGTCTTTAGTGTGTTGGTCCAGTTGATTGTATATGTAGCTTTGTGGCAGGGGCAAGATTGGCTCCGGTCCGTATGCCGTTGTTTCTGAGCCTTTCCTGGCCAGTTCATCCGATGCATCGTTTCCTCTTGAGCCACTGTGCCCCTTAATCCATTGTATAGTAACTTTGCTATTATCTGCGCACACCTCTATGAGGTTTAGGTGGTATTCGTATATCAAGCTAGATGTGATGTTATCACTGCTCAGTGCTTATAGTACCGATTTACTATCTGAGAGTATCCGTATGTTTGTGTTTTCGACTTGTCGTCTCTTTATGGCATTGCAGGCTTCAAATTATCATTAACATATCTGCCATAGTAGCATATTGTCAGACGATAGAGTCTTCGGTTGGCTCTCGATATTGGCTATGTGATGGTGAAGAAGAACTAGGTTCACCATGCGATCCACTTGAACCACTACTGGACTTATTTTTTTCACGGTCTTTAAAAAAACACTGTACGACACATGGTATTTACCTAAATGGCAGGCAAGTTTTGTCGTATTTTTAAATAAATAGGTACACTCTACTGCAGTATTTGCAACAAAACGTGACTTTATTACTAACGTTATATGTAGTAAAATGTTCAAACACTTTACTCTTCGGCTTCATGATTCAAGCACATCTACGCACGTCTTGATACCGCCAGGTACGTGAGAAGACTGAACTAGTGCTCTACAAGGTCTACCTTTTTAGAGGAAGTGAGACGACAGCTATAATGAAAGAAAGAGATATAAACATAAAACGCTTCAATAACAGGTTAACAAATATTGTACATAAAATGCATCGCGAAAAGAAGGAACGATATTGTGATAGATACAAAAAATAAAATTTTAATGTATATCAATCACTATAGATGTATTTGTAAAACATGTATACTTCGCATATTAGTCATTTTATTCTTCGGAGTACTATTCCCTGTAACTAACTTTAATAAAATTTTACGTTGCCCAATATGTAATCCAATATTCCCCTGTTTTGGGAATATTCCCGGGCACATGGGAATATTCCCGGGAATGTTCCCGATGGGAATATTCCCGTTCCCGGGAATATTCCCACGGTACATCACTAGACCTAACGTTGCTTGCCCACTGCTGGACATAGGCCTCCTCCAAAGAGTGCCATAATGACCGGTCCTGCGTCACCCGCATCCGACGGATTCCCGCGACCTTTACTCATCAGTCCACCTAGTGGGGGTCTACCCACGCTTTGCCTGCCGGTACGTGGTCGCCATTCGAGAACCTTTCCGCCCTAGCGGCCATCGGTTCTACGTGCAATGTGCCCCACCCACTGCCACTTAACACTTTCACTGCCAGAAACCCGTACGCCCGTATAGTCGCTATCCGGTACATCATCATCATCCTCCTAGCGTTATTCCCGGTTGTGCCCTAAAGGTACATACGAGGCAAACGACGTGATCGGCTGCAATCGTAGCGCTTAGCGATTCTTGGCAGTGAATGTATTTTAGCGATTCGGAGTCACCTGTCCATCTATAATTCAGAATTAGTGTACTCTGACGCCGCTGTGCGTGTTTATTCTGTGGCGTCGTGTGAGAGACAGAAGCGTGGAACTGAAAGCGAGGGTGCCCAGTGATGGAATATCTGTGACCGTCGCCTAACTAACTATACCGGTACGACACAACTATTTGTGTTACATATGTAAGTATTGTATTGATTCAAACTTTCACGATTCTCACACATTAAGTACCAAGACCACGAAAAAAATGCACGAAGAGAAAAAGACGAACGTGGAAGTAATTGAGAAGGTGAAAGAAATAATTTACTTTAAAAACAAAGTTTAAACCGACTTCAATTCAGTACTTCGCCAAGCCACATAGGTTAGGTACCTACATGAAAATTTCCTTTCCAATTCACCACATTGACTGCTTTCCGAGAGCAAATGCGTTGATTATTTATTACAGAAGAGGCCAGATGTTTGGACACTTGTCACGACCCGATGATTACATGAAAACCATTATGGTCTGGTTATAGTCGCTACTCGTATCTTCCTTTCTATTATAGAAAGTAAGATAGAGGAAAAGAGGAAGAGAGGGAGACCGAGAAGATATTTTACTGACCAAATCAAGGAAAAAGTAAACAGTCAAGAAGAAAGCTGAGAATTGAGAGGAATGGAAATTGCTCCACCGACAAGATCTTAGCTAAATGTTGTACATAATTGTGGAGGAGCGTTTAGTACTAAGCTTTTGTACTAAACGCTCCTCCACAATTATGTACCTACCTCCTAAGTAGTACCAATTACCTACTCGTAGACAAGCAACAGAAACAAATCACACACAATTATCATTCGCGTTCATGTCGTCATTTACGTTTTGGAATCCACCACCATGAAATAAATGACAGGCTCCGTAATGACAAGTATACGGGTACAGAGCGTGACCGAGGTGTCGTCGTCATGGTGTATCATTTAAACAGTGCGAGCCAATTATTTCGTTATCGGCGGAAACGTTTATGCCTTGATCACACGTACCGAGCAAACGGGCGAGACAGTGCTCTCGGCCGAGTACTCGGTTCGTATAACATAGCGAGTGACTGTTTATACGCACCGAGTACTCGGCCGAGAGCACTAGCTGTCTCGCCCACGTCTCGCCCGTTTGCTCGGTACGTGTAATCAAGGCAATAGATTTAGGTCGTTGATCCATGTGGGAGCGAGTGGCACTGCACCCTCACATTAAGTATGTAATTAATAAAAAGCTGTTTTCACTTCTCATGCTCGCAAAGTTCGCTTTTGTGCTGGATGTATGCTGCACAAAATGCCACTTTTATGCTCTAGTGGACAAAGTAAAATTGTTTTAAATACTAAGATAATCGGGCCTAACAGCCACACACACAGTAAAACTTTGTAGAATAAACTTGTCGTTTGATTTGATTTGCTTTAATAAGTTTCACATCCGTGTTTTCCATTACAAAATTAATAAAACCAGATAAAATAGGAGTCAATTATTATTTTAAAACGTATTGAACCATTAAATGACTTGGCAATATGAAGTACCTAAGTCTAATATCACGTGTCGAAAATTAAACAAAAACTTTAAAAAGTTAAGTGACAGGAATGAGCTATTATTTTATTTTATTTTGCAATTATTTGTTATTTTCTCGCAATCGAAGTGAAAAAGCAGTGTGTATAACTCGGGCATAAATTAGCCATTTAACCCCTTGACTTAACTATCCACCCTCGCCGGTGGCTCGGGGAGGCGTGTGGCCTAAGGCGTTGTAAGAAGGAACTGATTGAAAGATTTAGGGGCTGAGACAGATTGTTCCGATAGCTCAGTTGGTTAGTAGCGACGGGCCATGTATGCCTGTGGTCGCCGGTTCAAATCCGGCTTGGAGCCTAAATTTTTCAATTTTTCCTTTAATTTGAAGTTACATACTTCTAAGCCAAACCAATGGCAAACCATTTTTTTTTCTTGCTTGTTGTGCTAGCATGCTTATGTCTCCTAGAAGACTCTTCTAAACAATTTTAACAGTTTACATCCAATAAACATGTGTTTTTGTGCCAATGGTAAACACATTTTATGATGAAACATCTCCTAAGCATGTTGGGAGAACATATTTATCTATATATTTATTAGAGTGTAAACTGTATTTTCCGAAAATAGTTTTTTCTAAGTGGCGATTAATGCCATTCGCAAATTTTACCACTTTGTTTTTTCTCGTTAGCTTCCTTTCCCGAAAGCATTTGTAACCATTCGCATTTTTTGCCAGTTTATTTATTTTTCAGCAGCTTAATTTTCCAATAGGTTTTTTAACCATTCGCATAATTTCTCACTATTTAATATCATATATCTATTTTTATATTTATTTATATTTTGTAATAAAATGTAATTACCTACTATTGTATTGCCTTACCGGGCAGAATGGTTAACAAAAATAACAGGTTAAGATTAGCGAGAATTCACGCAATTGCACGGCTACCACAAGACGGCGCGCCAGCTCTCTCGATTTTTCTCGCACTATCCGTCTCTCTCTTATTAGAAAACTTAGAAAGAGACGTATAGTGCGAGAAAAATCGAGAGAGCTCGCGCGCCCTCTTGTGATAGCCGTGCTGGTATCCAAAACTGAGCAAAAAAGGTTTCGTATTTCTAGTTTCGGAATTCAAATTGTTTTGAAATCTTCTACCGCCGTGGACAGGTTAAAATAGACAGTTGTCGTCAACCGCGGTCCTGTCGGTGGCTGCGGCTGACAGCTCGCTGTCGAATATTTCTTATCTGTCAGGGGTGCTTGCGGCGCGTCTGTCAAAACAGTTGACGACCACTGCAATTTTATTTTCCACGAATAATTACGTAAGACAATTGGGTGAAGGGTGTCTAGGCGTTTTCACACAAATATGTACCTTTTAGTTTTTCTTAGTACCTCTTTGGAATGTTTGGGTTTTTCATACTCCGAATCATGAGTCCTTTTGATTTATATAGAAAACAAACTCCGCAGCTGCACTGTTCCTTTTGAACCTCGCAGCGCACACTGGAACTCTATCAGCGACATCGATACGAATACATACATATATGTACCAGTGTGTAACCGCTAGGGTTTGCAATCCGGATATCCGGATATCCGAAATATCCGGATATCCGCCAAATTTTGGATCCGGATCTGACAGGCTCTTGGATCCGGATCTTTCGGATATTACGGATCCTTAAAATACAACCATGAAAACCGAAAATACGGCTACAAAATGAAGTTTTTACCGAGTCCACGCTGAAAACCGAATGGTAGATAACTCAATCTCTGTGTTTATTCGCCACTTCATCATCCCAGACCAGATTATTTTTGCTTTTAATCTATAACTCACAAAAACTTAATAAACCTACATACTACAAACTAGTAAAATTGCCGCAGTTTGATTGCGAAAGTTGGCGTTGGTTTAAATGCACTAATTCACCGTACACAAAGTAATTATATAAATCCAATAAACCTGAATAAAAATTTAAGACGTATATTTGTCACAGAAAGTAAAAAGTAAATGCAGCAACAACACCTACGTTTTATAATTGTAATATATTTTTAAAAATTTTAGTATGATGTTCTTGACTTATAATATGACCATGTAATATAATAAGCATGGTACGCTATATTTATGACCCGTTCACCGCTTTTGCCATATCTAGACACAGTCTTGCCTTAAGGAATGTCCCCTGCTAGACAAACACCTTTTCCCTCGTCAGGCTCACATTGTCAATTTCTCCTCCTAGGTTTGATACCTAGTTACAACCCTATTGAATGAACTCCTTACATAGAGCTCATTGAAATGTATGTATGAGCACCAGGTACGGAGTTAACTCGACCTGCTGGTCGATCACGTAACGCATTGTACGCACGTAAGGTAGATCTAAATGTCAAAATTTATATGTAAAAGTTACAGTTGGATTGTCCTAACGCGCGATTGGAACGTTACGTTGATTACCCCTGTTGTAGTTATTCAAGTGACAGCTTTCAGTGACGAAACTCACTTTGCCAGTTGGTTTGTAGTTGTAAGTAAAAAGTTGAAAAAAAAAAGTTTTATACCCCTTATGACCTCGGGAATGCGTACCTATTTAAAAATTTTCAGGTATACGGTGGTATAGCCGTGTTTTCTTAGTTTAACCTTACAATTCTTACTTTATACCAATTAAACCTTGTGGATCCGTATTATCCGAAATATCCGGATATCCGGATCTGTTGAATTTAAATATCCGAAATATGCGGATCCAAAATATTGGCGGATATTGCAAACCCTAGTAACCGCCATACGATAAATAAATAAATTTATATAGAAAAAAGTGACCCTTATTTTTTTCCATACAGGAATTTATGTGACGATTTTTAAGTCATTTTACATTGAATTGTGTGTCAAGTTTCAAATTAATTGTCTCATATAAAAGCTAGAAATAAGGTGAAATTCCGTTGGACTATTTTTGAATTTACTTAGTGGTTGTACAATCACTTTTTATGTTTTGCCGACTGTACAATCGAAAGCGATAAATAGCCGACAAATGTTCCAAAAACGGTACAATTAAATAAAAACGGACAAAGCCACAGGAAGTGGAATACGGGGTTATTTATTTATTAGAGTTTGATTTATGCCATCAATGGCTGAAGGCGCGGCGGGTCGCGCTCCGTAGCCGCTCTCCACTGTAATAAACACTGGAAGTGGCATGCGGGGATTAGAGCATTTTGAACCCAGAACCGTCGGTTTCGCAGTCACTAACTCCAGTGTGAGAACCTGGAGTTCTTCGCATGAGACCGCAGATGGTGGCCGCCGTGGAGTTTTTTACAAGCTTTTATTTAGCTCACCCCGTTTGTTTTATTCTTTCTTGGGTCAAATTTAGTAATTGAAATTTCACCCTCTTCCTGTCAAGCGATTGATCTGAAAATTTGCATGCATATGTATATCGCATGGTAATGCAATATTATGATGACATGGAGCTGATCTGATGCTGGAGCTGGAAGGTGGCCTTAGGAACTCCACAAGAAAAACGACACAACCCCATCGAGTTTGGGCACGTTAGAATCGTCTCAATGCGTAGTTGATGATGGTATGCAGAAAAGTACAGTCGGCATTAAAAGCTTGTACCAAAAATTATATTTTTGACAGAAACTTATTTACCTAAGTTAGAATTACCACATACTTGGTTTAGGTTTTCTACACGGTCTTAACTAAACCGTGTGTCAAAATGTACATCATCATCATCATATCAGCCTAAAGACGTCCACTGCTGGACATAGGCCACCCCCAAAGAGTGCCAAAGTGATCGATCCTGCGCCACCCGCGTCTAGCGGATTCCCGACACTTTACCAGGTCATAAAAATGAACATGATGATCACTATATTGTCTCTTCCAGTAGTGTATGTCTGTGTGTCAGTTTTCACGCGTCGCTGCAACTATTAATATTCAAATTGGCGCGATCTGTCGCCGCCCCGGCTGGACGAACTGTTATTTATTTGTGAATCCGGCATCACATGGTCGCGGCCTGTAATCGCCTTTTTGTGGAAATACGTTCATTTTGTTGTTTTATATTGTAAGCTTTTTATAAAATACTTTATTTTTAAACCACATGTCTGTCACAGAGATAGTGCCTTCTTCTTACCTTACCTTATCTTACGTTTTGACGACCGGTTAGCCTAGTGGGTAGTGCTGCCTACGCAGCTGAAGGTCCTGAGTTCGAATGCTGGTAAGGGCAATTTGTGTGATGTGATGAGCAATGAATATTTATTTCTGAGTCTTGGATGTTTAAAGAGTTTAAAGCACATAACTACTATAAACATACTTTATAATAATTTGATTACCTATAT
The DNA here is from genome assembly GCA_963854355.1 of Epinotia brunnichana. Lineage (NCBI taxonomy): Eukaryota > Metazoa > Arthropoda > Insecta > Lepidoptera > Tortricidae > Epinotia > Epinotia brunnichana. Next base: position 18,206,077 of record OY977954.1, read on the forward strand.
AATCTCTCTGTTAACAACAACAATTTACAAGAATTTAAAGCTATATTATATTACTAGCTTTTACCCGCGACTTCGTTCGCGTTGAATACGTACAATCGACAACTCTAGGTATTAACTGACCATTTGTGAACCTTATTTATCTTGCAAATTGTTACGGTATTGTGGGTTATTATGGTATTGTGGTTAGAAAAAAAGGTGGGGTAACCTGTTTTTGTATAGGCTTACACACGAATATAAAACCTACGAATAAAAATGCAAGAAGCAATCTTTAAGTATGTATTTGGGATACGGTTTCGTCGTTTTTGTTAAATCATATTTATAGTATTCTTCTATAATCCACTAACATTAAAGGCAGCGATGATAAAATAAAAAAAATCGGCCAAGTGCGTGTCGAACCACGCACAACGAAGGGTTCCGTGACTATTAAAAAGGTCGTATCGTCACAGAAATCTTACGACACTTACGTCCTTTTCCGCAGGGAAGGCAGTGTTCAAAATACTTTTCGGTAAAAGAATTTAATAAGCGTCTATAATTTCTTTTAATTTTTTTTATTCACCGTTTGGAAATAAGAGGCAATAACAATTTTTATGACTTTCGGGGCGATTATCTCCGACTATATTCACTTAATCAAAAAAATTGCTAAGAAACCTTATACTTATTTTGAAAGGCCTATCGATTGATGTGCCACACGTGGACATACAATGATTCGCCAGCCAAAGATTCGCCACGCCGCTTCATTGCTGCTGACGTATCGGCCCGCCCTAAACGTTTGCACCTCATCCCTGGGGTCGATATTTACATCACCAGCTTGCCTAACGTTGAAGACCGCCTGATCGTTGCCCTTGTTGACATATTTTCATATGTATTTGATAGCTTGCCTTGAACTACAAAATTTTACATTAATATGGCCATCGAACATTTTGATCAGAAGCGGAGAATATGGCACAATCCACCGGTTATCCAACATGAGGCTTTCTGCACCGCGAATTCTAGTAGTAACAGTGCGTCCTCCATCGTGAGGTGCTCTTCACCGGTACAGTGGATACCCATTTTCACTCGTCTGCGTGTCTTTTAGTAACGCTCGGGGGTACTTCTTTGTACACTTCCCATCCTTCATGCACGGAGGTGACATATTTAGTGCACCGCATGGACCGTGGATCATGTTTTTGACGACAGTGTCGTGTAGTTTTTTGTCAACATTGACATCAGGAATTTCCGCACTAATGACGTCATCGATTTGACAGGGACGCAATTTCTCCTTTAGCCACAATAAAAGGTGTAGGTACATGGGGCAACCTTCGCTATTGCCACTCTATAGTGCCTTCATCGGATGCTGAGCCTGGCCTTCAAGACGTCCAGGTAAGCCAATACGCAATCTACCCAAACTTTAACATTCATTCTGCAATATCACGGCGACCGCGCAAGGACTCGATTTTGATACAGTCCACTTAGAATCTGTCTCCTTTCGCAAAAGTAATATACTTCATTTTCAGCACTGCGATTCTCCAAATATTTGACCTTTACTTAAAAGGGCGACCAACTTCTGTATTTTAATTAAAAAAAAACCCATGCAATGAGGTCGTGCCTCTCAGTGGCTATTTATCCAGGCATTAGTTAATTGATTGGTAATATCCGGCCATGCCGTGTTGCATGTAATAAGCGTGATGAACAGATCCGGACGGCCGTAGCTCCGAACATACGCGAACACAGCTTGCGTGTACTCGTGGAGGTATCTCGGGCTATTCACGACGGAGGAGGGCAGTATCACTATCTGCCCCACATCGTTGGCGTTAACTTGCGCGTCATTCCTTACAGCATCTTGTAAGTGAATGTAATTTTCTGCTCGCAACTTGCGTTGGTTTAGTGATATGTACCTAAGGCGTTCGCTTTCAAGCTTAACATACATATGGACTAAAAACTGGTGCAGAAGTTGCTTGCAGCGTAACAACAGATTGAACCCGTTGCTATACGCACCATAAGGTTGTATGCATAGAAATCCATACAGGAAACGTTTTTGTTTGGTACTGGTTGCGTAGTCTGTGGATTCACCTGAGGTATTTCAAAATGATACTCTTCCTGGCCTTTCCGGAATATGACTGGATACTGGAGTGCATCTAGGAACCTGTGAGTGTCGGCGATGCGGCAGAGCCGGCCTTCGCGCGCGCGCAGCATGATGTCACTGCCGGCGGTGGGCTCCGAGCCGGCGACCACGGCCACCACCTCGCTGGTGGTGGGTGCGTTGTAGCGCCGCTCGTGCTGCCCAAGGGGCACGCAGTCAGGGTGGATCACTACCATAAACGTTTCGTCAGTCATGTTCTTCAAAGCGCTTCTAAATTCATGTATTAGCACGTTACTGTCCTCCAGAACTCTTTGAATTGTTTGTAGTACTGGTCTCTGAACGCCTTGTACGATGGAAGACCGTTGATCAAGTTGCGCTTCCCCGTCACCTAAAAAGTAAACCTGCAAAAACTGTGGCTGTTCATTGGCTACAGGAAGGAAGTTGGGACCTAATTCGTCTTCTAGCTTCCGCTTGCTCCGCAGTCTCAGAAGCTCGCTGGGAGGCCAGATAGTGGGCATGCTGTTGAAGTCGGTGTTGGTGCTGCTCCGAAGTTTCTTCAGCCCTCACATTTGCCTGCCGCTGTGCTTGTTCTTCACGCCGCGCCTGAGACTGGCTCGGTGACTCAGCAGTTCGTTGAGAGGCCAGATAGTGGGCGTGCTGTTGAAGTCGGTGCTGGCGCTGCTCCGACGTTTCTTCAGCCCTCACACTTGCCTGCCGCTGAACATCTTCGTCGCACCGCGCCCGAGGCTCGATGGGTGACTCAGCAGTTCGTTAATAGGCCAGATAGTGGGCGTGCTGTTGAAGTCATGAATGAAGTGAACAACTATTATGCGTGGTCGATGGAGGATGGAGGTTACACTCATAGTATGTAACTCCAATACAATATCGTTCGTTCGTGTAGGTATCTCCGTCTTTATTGCACTTGCGTATTCGAGTGATAGAGAGGGATATATACAAACTTTGAACTTCGACATAAATAGGTAGTTCGTTAGCACTGAGAACATAACAGCGAGCGAAATAGGCTACCCGTCTCTTTCTAATTAGAGCAGTTAAAAAGTGACGACTTCATAAGTCACGCACCATCACGTGCTAGCCATGCGTCGATAAATTATTGTCGGGAAGCTTTGTGAATACATCCTCGATACTTGTATATCTCCATCTCTACCGCTCTTATTTGAGCGACAGAAAAAGATATACGCGAACCTCATTGCCGGTCTGTAAAAAGACTTGAGTGCTGGCAGCTGACATTTCATTTAGAAACATTACATAAGAACTGCGCCTTTTTGTGTCAAAATAACACAAAGCGATTATATTCTGCACGCGATTATATTTCTTAACATATGGGTCGTGTGTTCTAAAATAGCATAAATATTTCAATGGATACGCCACTTTGTCTTTGAGATACAAAAACTTCGATATGCCAAAATATACGTCAATGTGCATTATATTTGTAATTATTTCGTTTCAAGCCATTATACTGCTTATTAATAGTAACATAACACCTAAAATGGCGTAAATAACTAAATAAACTTCAAAATCATGAAATTAATATGAAATTAATACCCAAAATTCATATTCGGCGAAAAGTAGCGAAACAATTCGAGATAAAATTTAGCCTATGTGTTAATTCGGGTTATAAACTATCTCTATACCTAGTTTCAGCAATATCCGTTCAGCCGTTTTTGCATGATCGAGTAACAAACATCCAGACATCCAAACATCCAAACTTTCACATTTATAATATTAGTAGGATTAATCTCACCAGTATTCAATTGTTTATTTACTTATTTATACCTTCACTTCAAAATAATCATGATCACACACGCACTATCAGACTCTCACACTCACTCACGCTCACACATTACACTGACAGAACTAAAATTATTGTAACTTTGTAATTAGTAAAACATCTATTCTATACTTGTCTGTTATTTAATATCGTATGCTTGATGTTCTACTGGGTCCCGTAACACAGGGAATCCTAGCTCGGGACCCAATGACTATGTATCGTAGTGTACCATGTTTTTGTCGAATAAATATTTCTATTTCTATAATAAGTATACACAACGGTTATGGATGGATGGACCACATAATTCTTTCTCGCCTTTTTCAAGTGACATGGATTCCTGGTCGAACATAAAAGTCATCATTAGGTATCCAGGCCGCTTTCGCCAAGGAAAATGGAGAAAAGACGAAAACCAGCCAATGAGAACTTCGTTCGTGAGCTCTCAGGTCTGTCTGACACAGTTAACCCAGATTATCCTTGCAGTGAAGGATCACCTCAATAATTTTGGAGCCAAAATCCGACAGAGCGATTGTTCTCTATCAATATCTTAACACTACATACGATACTTGAGTTTAGAAAAAGGGGCAAATGGTTAGGTATTTACCTATTGGAATGACGCAAGTAAAACTGAGACGCTTGGGCTAAAGGTCCCATCCAAAATTTGAATATTTCCCTCGTTCGTGAAGTAAAAGGAACAAAACTAATAATTTAGACTGCACCGAGCCTGTGACACGCTGTGAAGTGACGGCAACAGTGGGCAGTAATAACAGTGAATTAGCATAATGCGGGAATCGAGTGCTATGCGAACTGACGCGCGGGAAGGGTTTGGAGCGCTACCATTCACCTCAACTCACTTATACTCACGCTTCGGCCCACGAGCTGTGTCGCGGCGAGATAGAATAACCGTATTTTTCTAACTAGAACGCTTACAAAGAGGCGAATAGTCTATGTCCTGTAATAGCCGTGCTGGTGAGTATTTTTCTGTGGTTAGAGGAAATCCTCAGTGGATACTGTCGGCCCGATCCCGGTAGCATGCCTCACTTGATTGAGAATTGGTCCAGCCACCTACGAAATAAAACCTCCGGTGCAGTGTATAATGTTGTCGGAAACACGTTCAGTATATCATATTCATATCATATACCTAATCGTAATAAAATACACATGTTAAATATAACATCTACTTTACCCTATTTCAAACAAGAATAGAAAAATCGTACGTTTGTCGCCATACGATTTCAAGGAAAACCATTTCAAACCGCAAAAAAATCGTTTTGTTATGTTTGCAAAGCACTATACAAATAAGTAAAATCCGCCAAGAAATATAGACGAATTTGACCGTTAAAATTCAAAATTTATCAACCGACGAAAAAAACGAAGGGCGTTCTCAAGTCGACGCGTATATATTTTTTATTTTTTTATGTATGACTACGCATAACTTTTTACAGAGTAGTTCGATTTAGATAATTATTTTTTTATTGGAAAGTATAAATTTAAAAAGAAAAAAAAACCAACTTTAAGGGTAGGAAAATAGGGGATGAATGATTTTTCGTCAGTTAAAACTTTGTTTTTAAAGTAAATTATATGGAATGAGGTATAGTGTAGTTAGCTATAGAAATGGTCAATAAAATGAATATATTCAATGAACTGGTTGTGTACGTTGTAATGTGCGTTCCGCGTGTAGGTATTTGTGTAGTGTAGATGAGTTTTTTTTTTAACCTATATATGTAACGTATAACTACCGAATTCCATCGACCTGACGACGACCTCTTTAGCCTAGTTGGTAGTGACCGCCGTCGCAGGCCTACGAGGCTGACGGCCCTGTATGTGAACTTAAAAGAGTCCCCGGCAAGCTCGGCTGAATGTCACCTTCCCATACAAACGGATTGTAACGTCTAGGTCTTAGTTATTCTAAATACAAAGTTTCAGAGCAAACTAGCTAGTCGTTATAAAATGAGAGCGTAACTACATTTGTATGGAGAACCGCGCGTGCTGGACACTCTTTAATTGTGTTGTGTGTTTTTTTTATTTTTTATTTATTTAATACGATATTTTTTTAAATAGTTACTGTGTTACACATAAAGCCACTATTTAACACCTGGAAGGTTTAGGCAATAGTCAGTTGGCGAGATCGCGCGGTACACCCAGCGTTCCTTAAGTTAGTTAAGTAAGTATAATATAACAAATTGCTATATAGACTACAATTTTATTCCTTAGCTTCATCTAAACTTAGGTAGTACTTTTTAAGTAGCTTCTTACATTTGTACTAATGATGGTATCGGTTAGGTCCTGTAATAAGTACTTGGGCAGGATATTTAAGATAGCTGGAAGAAGTGGTTAATAGTTCTGTTACCATAAGTGTTAATGTTGCGTGGCAATATGTAAGTAATCTAACGTAGGTAGGTACCTACGTAAATTATTAGGGCGTATTTTTTTTCTAACGACGGTAGGATTTCACATTCCTCAGTTAGTAAGGACAAACAAAATCTATTGTTAAACGAAAATATGGTTGACTGGATTTTTCTCTATATTTAAGCTTATCTAGACAAAAGTTTGTATTTGTATATCAATCTAAATAGTAGGTACCTACGCATATTGGGTACAAGTTTTGTAAGAATAAATAATAATAATAGTAATTTATTACCTATATTTGACATCATTACATTAGCCACCATTAGATAATTTTGCTTTTGGTTTGAATTGCAGACATTGTTTTTGTTTTAGTTTTTTATTGTTCCTTATGGACATATATATTATTCTTTTGATTATTATTATTTTATTATGATTGTTCTCCATTAGGTATTATTAATAATAATGTTTGATGTCTTGGGTACTGGTTGTTATTATTTAATTTTATTATTTAACTCTGTATTTAACCGCCTTAATTTACTTGTATTTCACAGACAATGCAAATTATTTTTAAATAAATGAAATGAAATGAATGAATGAAGAATGAGAATTTGTTTATTTATATTTCATCCTATTGATGAGTGAGTATCGAGCGAGTGGGTGCCGTTGGTAACGCCTCGGGTTTTTGTTGATCCGCATTTAACGCTAACCGACAGCGAACGTTTTATAACCTCTAATTGTACTGTATTTATTGCTGTGGAGCAGCACAGGGGACGAGTGGATACGGTCGACGTATTCCAGCTAAAAAGGAATTTAGTCACTAGGACTAGCCACATCTCACAGCAACTTTGTTTCATTACAATCATGAATTCATGACACATAACGTCGCTATCGAAGAAAAAGAAATCCATACGTGTGTCTGTCTGTCTATCTACCTGTCTGGCTGTCTTCGAGCTTTAACCGCTGAACCGATTTAGATGGTTTTAACGGCCTCCGTAGCCCAGTGGGTAGTGACTCTGCCTACGAAGCTGGAGGTCCCGGGTTCGAATCCCGGTCAGGGCATTTATTTGTGTATTTATCACGAATATTTGTTCCTGAGTTATGGATTTTATATATGTATATAAGTATCTATATTTATGTATCTATTATATATATCATCGCCTAGTACCCACAACACAAGCCTTACTGAGCTTACCGTGGGCGTAGGTTGATTTGTGTAAGATTGTCCGGTAATATTTATTTATTTATTTAGATGATATTTGGAATAGAGATAGTGTGATTCCCGGGGAAGGTCATATGATAGTCTTTATCCCGGAAATCATCCCCTAAGGGGGTGAAAGGAGGTTTTATGGAGCTACGATATAAACGAGTTCCACGCGGACGGACTCGCAAGCAGAAACTAAATAGTTATTTATATAATATGTTGGTATTTCACCAGTCGAACAAAACTAGAAATCAGGGTACCTTCAGTGTGGTCTCGTATTCATTTCGTCGATTTCTGCAGCTGATTACCTATGCATAAGTAAGTATTTCGTCGCCTGGTACCCACAGTAACCTGTCGTTAAGTGAATCTGGCAGCCTGCGAATCTGGTATTATGCGAATGTGACATTCTGAGAATCTGACTTTTTGCGAATCTGCCATCCTGCTGATCTGGCATTCTGCGTTCCTGGCATAAAGCGTCAGAATCAAATTATGCTTGGCTGTGGGCTTCGCCGCAAAAAGAATGGAGATCTAAATGAGTGCCAAGTTCTATGCAACATCCAAATAATGTATTTATAGGAACAAAATAACATTACGAACAAGTATTAAACTCTATGTCTTTGCTTTATTGGATACCTATAACAATTGCTGTTATTTAAAAATGTGAGATCTTAAAGTAGGTTAGATTTAACTTGGCCAGTTTTTATCACAATTAATATATATAAATATGTTGAATAACTTTATAAAATGACTGATGTAATGAAAACTGGCCAAGTCAAATTTAACTTACTTTAAGATCTCACATTTTTAAATAACATCAATTGTTATAGGTATCCAATAAAGCAAAGACAGAGTTTAATACTTGTTCGTAATGTTATTTTGTTCCTATAAGTACATATTTGGATTTTGCACAGAACTTGGCACTCATTTAAATCTCCATTCTTTTTGCGGCGAAGCCCACAGCCAAGCATAATTTTTGTATTGAACTTGGCTCACCTTTTTGACATTTATGTTTTTGGTAGGATAAATATTACGGGGACAATAAGAAGGAAGAGGAACTCTTAAGGCACGTTTTTAAGGATGACTCATGCTAGAGCGGGCCGTGTCCGGCCCGGGACGCTTTCTAATAAAAACGACGGCACTTTGCGCGGCTGAGCCACACCCCAAGCCCGGCCGTACCACGGCTGGGCTGTGTCGACACCAAGCCGCTTCCGAGCCTCAGCCGTGGGTCGGCCGGGCTTAGGTATCGCTCAGCCGCCAAAAAACGCCGTCGTTTTTAATAGAAAACGGCCCGTTCTAGCGTGAATCATCCTTAAGGATAGGCGACGCGTGCGCCTACGAGAATCTCCCGACGAAAGTGATCCAAACACAAACATAATATGGAGTGGTTTATGTACAGTCGACGCCAAAAATATGTTTATACTTTTTCACCTTATTCCATTGTAATAAGGCGAAAACTGTAAACCTATCTTTGGCGTCGACTGTACACACGTGACAGTTTCTCAGCACGCTCTTTGCGCCTACGGCTACGCCTGTCCATAAGTAAGGTCTAAAAGTACCTACTACCTACTTATGCATTTCATTATCATCATTATCATATCAGCCAAAAGACGTCCACTGCTGGACATAGGCCTCCCCCAAAGAGTGCCAAAATGACCGGTCCTGCGCCACCCGCATCCAGCGGACTCCCACGACCCTTACCAGGTCATCAGTCCACCTTGTGTGGGGGGGGGGGGGGGGGGGGGGGGGGCTACCCACGCCTCGCCTTCCGGTACGTGGTCGCCACTCGAGAACCTTTCCGCCCCAACGGCCATCGGTTCTACTATCGGTTCTTATGCATTTGGTGAATAGTATTTAGCATATAATGTGGAACTGATGCTGTTGTACTACCAGGCTACCAGTGCTAACCACGAAATTTTGAGCTAGCCACCTATGCAATTAGAGTTCAGTCTTTCCAGTGATGTCACATCTAAAGTTTTAAGGTCATTTTTTTTGGTGGATCCTTGCAACTATATAAATGGCCTTTGTGACTTATAACTTGTGTACATATCATCTGAACATCATTTATATTTCCTACTGTCGTCTATTGCATTGTTTATAGGAAATAGGTACTTACGCTTAGTTTTTGTTCATCCTTTGTGTTGACCTTTGAGTGCCCGTTTTCTAAAAATTCTAATAAGAAGTATCAATTTAACGCTTGCGCTTTAGTGGTTATGATTATGAATTATGACTACAATTTACGAGGTAGGCCAAGGAAAAGGTGGATAGACTGTGTGAGAGAGGATATGAAGAGGAAGGAAGTAGGTAAGTGACGAGATGACGAGTGACAGGGAGGTATGGAAGAAAAGGACATGCTGCACCGACCCCAAATAAATGGGATAAGGGCAAGAATATGATGATTATGAATTATGACTAACAACAACTCTAGCGCTCCAACAATGCGGTACTAAAGCGGTAAAAACATGTGAAAAGTGATCTAATCAATGGCTGTTGCAATTTGCCGTGCGCAAACGCTGATTGGTAACACATCATTACCGTGTCATCGGCGTAATGAATCGACCTTACGAAAAGGGCTTTCCATGTCGTAATGGAGCCGTGGAGTTGTATAGTGTTCCGTTATGGTCGCGTTTATCATGTAACAGAGGATAGATACAATTTCTAAGGTAAAGGTCCTACACTCATCGAATATTTGGCACGTTAAATCTTAACTCAATGTAATAGAGGTGACAAACAACTCAAACAAAGTATCAACTAAGGTAGACTGGGTACGATTGAACTAATTTTTCGTATATCGTCCGTAGTTTTGCTTTTTATAATCTGTGAGATGAAGAAAATATATCAAATGAAAGAGGGTGTTATTACCTACTAAACAGCAATAGATTTTTGGGTCCAGGTGTTCTAGTTTTAGCAGTAGATCAAATTGAAAAAAAAAAAACTGATTTGTTTCTACTGTCCCCATCCCAGGGGTGGTTGAAACAGAGACAAAATATTATACTTGTATGTGTTTTTTTCGTATTTTTTATGAGATTACGTATAATTTAGGAACAATTTTTAATCAGCTTGCGTTTTTGCGATTACAAGTATAACTCTACGTATATTATCAGTCATTTGTCACCTTATTCAAGTAAGTTACCTAAACCAAAACAAAAATAAACTGTTTGCATTTTAAACGGAACAAAACTAATTAAAAATACATGTAAATAAACTACAAGAAAACTTATTTTGACTTTCATTAGTCAATGTCAAAAAATACAAGCAAATTAATTACTCTGTTACAACCGTCCTGTTTCATCCGTCCCCACCTCTCCTACTTTCAGAAAAAAGCAGTTGTAGTAATAATGAGAATAATGATACAGTAAAACTAGATACGCTGACATGATCCACAAGCTTCACTTTAAACATAAACACACATTCAATACTCTTACTTAAATAGAAACCAGAATAATTGAAAAGCTCTACGAGTGAAAATACTTACTTTTGGGGATCAAAATACAATAGGGTCTTCTACAAACAAATTACGCGCGCGGGAAGCAACGTCACGATGTTTTTCGTGTAAAAACCGATCGTCCGCTTCTTTCCCTCCTTGGACCCCTCGCCGTCTCGCCAACAGTTTGCGAGATATTTACGTTGTTTCAACCGACCTCTGTTTTAACCGTACCCAGTCTACCCTACTCGAATTAGGGTGTCACACATTGGGACGTTTACCTTAAATTCTGTTTTATATGAAATCTCGGCTAGTCTTATTTGTGTGAAAAAAGGAATTGGGGAATTTTTTTCTTAATTTAGATAAGTTTTTTTTTCATAATAATCAACTCATCAACTTATCATTTTCATAATACTTAAGTAGGTATCTATCTACTAGATACCTATGAGTTGATTATTCTCTTTGGAAAAGATAGTATCTACAAGGATTATTTACAGGGGACTGAAGTTTGAGTGTCATGCTCTTGATTAGATAATATACTCAAAGAAATATATCTCGAATATGTTGTAAATAAGATTAAACAATTTTTGCACTGTTATGCATGCAATCAATTATATTATCAAATCTTGGCGACTGACAATACGTATCATCATCCTTTCAGCCGAAATACGTCCATTGCTGGACAAATAAACCCCCAAGGAACTCCACAGCGACAATTTTATTTATTTTGTCAGAAATATAAGTAAGTAATAAAGTAGGCAAAAACACAGAAAATAAAAACATTACGAAGACCACCATTCTCTTGAACGAAACAGAAAACGTCTTGAATTAAGATGAATATTATAACATCTTCCTAAGGAATTTCTTGGTTCAAAATCATAAAAAAAACTGTGTAAAGTAAATACATTCTTCAATTATTTAGCAGATAACCGTTGTCGACGTAATAGGTTGCTCCAGTCGTGCTTCTAGCCTGACTACTAGCAACAAATAGTATTGTTTTCCCGATGTCGTCATTAGTCGCCATATAATCGAGGGCGACCATACCAAGATGGTCCTTGTTACGCTCATCGATGTTGTCGAAGTTGTTATTGAGCAGGAATTCATTGTCAACCGGTCCTGGGTTCACATTGTTCACTCGGATTCCCAAAGGCGCCAGCTCCTTCGCCGCGCATCTTGTAAAGTGATCCAAAGCAGCCTTCGAAACATGGTAAGCTAGCATCTGAGGGTTGCTGTTGACGCTCGCTCCCAATACACTGGATATGTTCACGATATTTCCCTTGGTTTTCGCGAGGTGAGGCGCCGCTGAGGTCGTCAGGTGTATTACTGAGCGGACGTTGGTCGTTATTACGCTGTCGAACGCTGGTAAAACATTACCGTCGAGAATGGAACCGTCGACTGTAATCCCAGCGTTGTTCACGAGGACGTCCACTTTCCCGAAATGTTGGACCGTTTTCGGGACCACGGTGGCGGCGTCGGCTTCCTTGGAGAGGTCTGCTTGGATGACGAGCGGTTTCCTCCCGAGCGCCTCGATCTGCTTGGCAACGGCGGCAAGCTTGGCCTGCGTGCGCGCCACGAGCGCCACGTCGGCGCCCTCCTTGGCGAACAGCAGCGCCGTCGCCGCGCCGATGCCCGAGCTCGCGCCCGTCACTATCACAACCTTGTCAGAGAACCTCATGTTTGTACAGGTTTAGAATAACAATAGTATTTAGACTAGATTCTGGTGACAATGGTGTTAAGTACAGATATACTGAGTCAATTATTTTGCAAGAGCTTTTATAATTGCATTTTATCGATATCAATTCGATGACAAAGCATAATTTAGATAAGATATAAAGTACATCGTTCTTTATATCTTATCTATTTTTCTTGTCTGTATTTACCCAGTCAATTAGACACAAAAGTCATGCAGGAGATGTATATCCTGGACTTCTATAACCTCCTTACTTATATATTGTAATATTTATGATCCTTTTGTACATAAAGAAAATAACAAATCCCAATCTTGCGACGCGGTACGCCCAATGGTGGGAGTGAAAGTTTTGTTTTTCAGTTTTTGCTCATATCTCGGAATCTTTGTCATTTTGAAAAAAATCGTATGTTTAATTTAGAGGTAACGCTAATTTAGGCCGACCATTCTTCGAAGAGAGGCTTATGCTCCACAGAGGGCGATTGCAGGTTGATAAATGAATGATGATGATTATGATGATTCATTGGGATGTTTTAAGCCGATCTATACCTATTCCTGTTGAAGTGCGGTACCTTTTTTTATTACACGTGGCAAACAAGCATACGGTCTGTCTAATGGTAAACAGATACCGTAGCCTCTAGGTGCTTGGGACTTCCAGAATGTTTACAAGCGCGTTTGCGGACCATTTATCGATTTGAGAATACAGGTCCCTCATTCTCAACACATCTCTCTCGGGAGCTCTAGCGACTTTACTTACCACCAGGAACGGAACACCACATACCTACACAACAAGTAGTGGTGTAGTAGTAGTTTTCTTCAAGGTGGAGGTACTTTCCGCAGAATGTCAGGGAGAGGGAGAGGAATGTGTATCTACGCTACACCAGTATTATGTTCCATTACCATACGAAAAAAATGTTGATGCGTTCATTTTTAATGTCATAATCGCGGGAATTATTTCACCTGATTTGTTTATTTTGTCTGGACTACACTTGCTGTACTGTACTCGTATTGCCTATCTCAAATCGAAATGATTTGCATTTGAGACAGAAGTATACATATAGCATAAGTATATGTACTTATGGATAAATGTATAGACAATCAAATCAACTTGACGTGTAATCTCCTATTTGCTCATATTGTGATTAAAACGATTAACTATTAAGTTACCCTCCTGTGTTCACTACAAATCCTCCTTCTTTCTTCTTTCGTTTACACAGTTTCTATGAATTGTGTACATACTGAGTTAAGCCTATAGGTACTTGTCATGTCACTCCATGTCAATTATGTACAGTACAACTTAAACATCAAAGAAATTTAGGAAGAAATAACTGCAACCGGGAAAGTTTCAAAATTACGTGTAGTACCATTCAGCTGCAGAGAAAGGTGAACTAATGGCGTTTGTTTAGGAAACTCTGTACCTAATTATAATGTAGTTAAAATGTTTTGTTAACATCAAACTAGTATCAACTAAACTAGTATATAATCAATTAATCAGTGAAATTGAATTTAATAAAGCTTCCTTTTTAGGCACGATGACGGTATCGGTATGGAGGCAAAGTTTTGAATTGGATACTTCTTTGCTCGCGTTCTTGTATAGGTACAGTTCAAAATGTATCACGTAATTTAGAAATATAGAGAAAAAGCTGTTACCTAATGCAGATCCTTGTGGGACGCCTATTCTTGTAGCCTGAGCTTCGGATCGGTGTCGTTTCCCGTCAATTTTTATTTCTACAACTTGCTCTCTTTCCTAGCAGAAGCTAGGAAAGATTTCAGCAGTTCAGCAGCTTTTCCTTTTATACCATAGGCACCCAGTTTAGAGAGCAAGAGTTCGTGATCTACTGTGTCGAATGCCTTCGAGAGATCCAGGAATATGGCTGCGACTTTTCTTTTTCTTTCTAGAAGGCCTACAATCGTCTCGGTAAACTTAAGTGTCGCGCTAGTTGTTGATCTGCCTTCCTTATATGCATATTGTGCGTCAGTTAGTAATTTGCTATCCTCAAGATATTGGCATTAGGTTTTTGGACATTATTGACTCTACTACTTTAGAAATCGTAGGTACTATGCTAATTGGTCTGTAGTTGGAGATATCAGTTCTGTCTCCTTTTCCTTTGTAAATAGGACACAAACGAACCTGCTTCATTGATTTGGGATAATAACTAGATGTTATTTACAACATTTAGACCTTATTTACAAATAATGTCATTAAATATTTTAACCTCAACATTATGTCATATAAGAGGGATCGATGTCTTTAGTTTAGGACTTGCATATTCTGCAAGATGCATTAATTCGTCCGAATTTACCAGAGCGAATTTAAATTCTGGCTTATGTCCCTCTTTTGACAACGAGCTCTGGAGTGCTCGCATGGCGTCCCTGTGATTAGGTGGGTTGTCTTGTTCGAGTCTCACACCTGTTTCTGCGTAATAGTTTTTGATATAGTTAGGCAAGTCTCCTGTTGTTATTATTTGATTTGTTTTTTGATCGATAATGTTCCATTTCAAATCCGTTACTGTGCTATTTGTTTCCTATTTAATGATGTTAGTCGTTACATATATGGGTATTTGGGTAGAATAGTCCGGCAATGACGAAATTCGATTTTTTTTCGAAGTAGTACCTATGCTAAGAACTATTAGAATATTTTAGAATGACAAGTAATTAAACGACCCCAGACAGATTACATCTCTGAAAAAAAACATACCAACAAATATTAATTTATATAAACTTTATTGCAGAAAATAGAGAAATGTACAAATGGGGAGCTTAATGCCAAATGGCATTCTTTACTAGCTAACCATTGTGCCTAATTATAAGAAAATAATATAAAAGTATACATACGAATATGTGTTTCTTTACGTTTCTACCCAACACTACCTACAGCATCCTATGGCCGCTATCTCAGTTCTTCAAAGTCAAACCGTTGTCCATGACGTAGTTAGATCCAGTCACGCTCCTGGCCTTGTCGCTAGCAAGGAACAAAATTAAGCCTCCAATTTCCTCATCAGTGGATATGAAACCCTGGACAGTAGCTTCTATCAGCATCTTCTTTATCGCCTTTTGATCCCCAAGATCGTTGTTGCTGTTGAAATCGTTGTCTACCGGTCCAGGGTTGATTGTGTTCACCCTGACTCCAGATGGCGCTAGTTCTATAGCTGCGCAACGCGTGAAATGATCCACAGCAGCTTTTGACACGAAATATGGAAGTAATCTTGGATTTTTGCACGGCCGCAAAGCTACTACACTTGAAATATTTACCACATTTCCCTTCGTCTTGGCTAGGTGAGGAGCCGCGAGAGTCGTCAGTTGAATGAGGGCTCGAACGTTAGTTTTCATCACTTTATCATACGCTTGCAACACCGTACCGTCTAATAAGGCACCATCTGGAGATATTCCAGCGTTGTTGACCAGTACATCCAATTTTCCGAAATGTTGGACCGTTTTTGGGACCACGGTGGCGGCGTCGGCTTCCTTGGAGAGGTCTGCTAGGATGACGAGCGGTTTCCTCCCGAGCGCCTCGATCTGCTTGGCGACGGCGGCAAGCTTGGCCTGCGTGCGCGCCACGAGCGCCACGTCGGCGCCCTCCTTGGCGAACAGCAGCGCCGTCGCTGCGCCGATGCCCGAGCTCGCGCCCGTCACTATCACCACCTTGTTATTGAAGCTCATTGTATATGTATTGACTGTGTGAAGGTCCTGTCCAGACTGCATGGTAATTGAGGTTTTATAGCAATTTTATAATAGCACCTTATAGATAATGAGAGACATGGTGATAACCTAGCTAGAAATACAGTTCACGATAACGACTGGTATATAAGAGTACCTACCTAAGAAGTGTTTACGGCTATTGTTTGGGCTTTTCTCAAAAAAAGTGTACAAAACTTTTTTTTTTCAGAATTCGAATTTTTTTGGTTTTCCTTAGTCAGAATCGTTGATACTGTGCGTCACGACCATATAAATAAAAAAAGCGGCCAAGTGCGAGTCGGACTCGCACATGAAGGGTTCCGTGAAATAAATTGCGGTTTACGATTTATGACGTATTAAAAAAAAACTGCTTATTAGATCTCGTTCAAACCAATTTTCAATGAAAGTTTACATGGTAATGTACATCATATATATTTTTTAGTTTTATCATTCTCTTATTTTAGAAGTTACAGGGGGGGGGGGACACATTTTAAATTCAAAATTCAAAATTCAAAATCATTTATTTGTAAACATAGGTATATGGATGGTCGAAAAACTTCAAATTATGTACCACTATGTTTTGCCATAGGTATGGCATACAAATACTTTATGAGAAGATGGCGCAGCATGCATCTAATTTAGAGTAAGTATTATATCATTATAGTTCACAATCCGTAAAATATTCATTCAGTGAATAATAGGCTTTTTTTACTAAAAGGGTAAACAGGCTTTTTTTGAATTCTATCAAATCTTCTACTTTGCATAGATTTTTTGGCAATTTGTTATAGATTTTTGGTGCCATTCCGAAAACACTTTTAGCAAGAAGACCCGTTTTTATTGATTCCGTAAATATTTTATGACATTGGCGAGTACTGTTAAAAACAGAAAACTGATGCATATTGTTTTTAACGTAAACTGCGGTCTCGAATATGTAGAGGCACGGTAGTGGAAGTATGCTAAGTCTGATAAAATGCGGTTTACAAGATTCCGTTGATGGTATTTTACATACTGATCGTAAACATCGTTTCTGTGCTTTAAAGGCCAACTCTCTGTCTGTGGAATTTCCCCAGAACATGACACCGTATCTTAAAGTCGAAGTAACATACGCGTGGTAGGCGGTTAGAACAGCTGGTTGGTTGACTTACTATTTTACTAAGATTATATAATGCATATGAGAATTTGTAAAGTTTTTTACATATAATGTCAATCTGATCTTTCCATGTCAACTTATTATCTAAACTTAACCCTAAAAACTTAGTAAGGTCTGATTCGTCAATTTGATGGTTTTTGTATGTCACGGTGAGATTTGGTATTCTATCAACTCTTTGCTTGAATTTCATTATCTTTGTTTTATTTAAATTACTGCATAAATTATTCATATTCAACCATGTAATTACTGTGTCAACTGCTTTGTTAATTTCAATCTGTATTGTTTGTGTATTATTTCCCGTAAATATTATTGTACTATCGTCGGCGAACATGATCATTGAGTGCTCAGTAGTCAATGGCAAATCATTAATATAGATAAGGAAAAGCAAAGGGCCTAATACACTGCCTTGGGGCACTCCGTATTTTATTTCTTTAAAATCAGATGATACAGATATTTCAGTCTTTGATTTAGTACAAATTTTATTTACTGTAACCATTTGCTTTCGCCCGGTTAAATAAGATCTAATTAAATCGTGAACATTACCACGTACGCCATAATTATATAATTTATTTAACAAAATGTTATGATCAACAAAGTCGAAAGCCTTCGACATGTCCATGTATAAAGCAACAGCGGGTCTTTTTTGTCTAGTTCCGTCATAACTTTTTTTAAAAGATCACAAATTGCCATATTAATGGACTTGTTTTTTCTGAAACCTTTTTGTTCTGCTGCAAATAAGTCGTGAGTCTCAAAGTATTGGTAAAGGCTATTGTAAATAACTTTCTCGATAATTTTCGAAAAAATTGATAAAAGGGCTATTGGTCTGTAATTATTCATATTTTCTTTACCACTTTGGAAGTGTCTTTCGCGCAAACTATTCAGTTTAGAAAAAATGATGTTAGAAACCTCAATATCATTTTTGAAGACCTATCCATAGATACCCCACACGTATGGGTTTGATGAAAAAAAATTGTTTTGAGTTTCTGTGCTGAGTATGGGAATCCCTAAAACTTAATGTTTTTTTTCGATTTTTGTGTGAAAATCTTAATGCGGTTCACAGAATACATCTACTTACCAAATTTCAACAGTATAGCTCTTATAGTTTCGGAAAAAAGTGGCTGTGACATACGGACGGACAAACAGACAGACAGACGGACGGACATGACGAATCTATAAGGGTTCCGTTTTTTGCCATTTGGCTACGGAACCCTAAAAAGACTGCATACAAAAATGTGACGATCTGGAATGGAATATTTAGGACACTTTTTTTCTTGTATGAGGATCGATAGTATCAAAGATTCTGAGTAAAAAAAACAAAAAAAAAAAATTCTGAAAAAATAATTGTTTTGTACACTTTTTTTGAAAAACGCCCATAAATATAGATAAATATAGGTATAAAAGGAAAATTTGTAAAGTACGTCCGAATTTGTAATTTGAGGGAATCCTGTCAAAAAACGCAATAAGAAAAATTACTTTAGAGTTAGCCCAAAAAAATTTTCCGTGCGTTCGTTTGACAGAGTTTACTCTTACATTTATTGTATATTAACACTTCATAGATAAGTATTAGCGACACCGAGCTTTGTTTTGTGAAAACGTGAAAAAGAAAAACGATTTCACCCGGAAATGGTATACCTACGCTAGATCTATTTTTGACAATAGTGAACCTCTGTATTGTAAATCTCGTCGAAACCGTTTCAGCCGTTTTCGAGACCTCATTTACCTACTTACACACTAATAAATAAATGTGCAATTGTTGTTTAAAATGAGGTCATAATGATAGCCTACCAATAATCGAAAGTTTAAGGTGTTCGTATATTTTAATTTATATGAAAAAAAATGTATTTAACAAAAATACACTTAAATTAAAAAAAAATGTGTCCTTATAGGTACTTAGAACAATAATAATGAATTAAAATTTTAAAACATATTACTAAAATATGACATATTAGCCTTTTATTAACTGAAGGGACATAGATTAACTGAAACATTTTAATGAGCAAAAATATTAAATCTCCAGTTATCGACACCTGAGGTCCTACCCAGTACCAAATCCAATACCAAATCGATTCCCACATATAATAGTAGATTGTATGACAAGGTTCTAAAACAAGCCATATTACCAGGAGATGGTAATTTATTCGAGTGGTAATTTATTTAATCGTATGGCATACATTATTTTGGCCTATGAGTTTGTCACTTTTTTAGTACCACCCAGGGGACACGTGCAGGATTGTGGTAGGTAGCTCCTGCGGACGCACGTGACAGTTGTCCCCCCTTTGTCAAGTGAGTGGGCAACTCGACTGTTAGAGGTTCTTAAGCCGCCCGAAGGCCTCTAACTCGGCTTAACGACTACTGTCATAGACAGCATCCGGGATCATCTGCTTAGCGTGCCTTCCAAAGCAAGGAAGCGCTCCGTTATAGTAGGTAACCACTCAAACAGACGGTCACCCATCCAAGGACTGACCGCTGCCATCTTTGCTTTACCTGCGTTATCGTTTCCGATTCGCTGGCGCCGCAGGGCTATGAACGCTTCAAGTGGTAATATGGCATTTAGACCAGAGTTATACACTCTATACTTTTCACTTCGACTGCGAGAAAATAGTAAAAACAAAGATTATTCATCCACAATCAATAATAAATTCCACGGCGAAATGATTGTCCAATTTAGCGGCATGATTTTTTTAATAAACTGCTTTGACACAGATACAAAATACTGACACCAAGAATAAACGCCTCTGATCTGACCGTGTATAGGCGCGTCCAAACTTTCGAGCGTGGTTGAGTGCATACATGGCATAAGCTATGAAATGCAGAAAAGTGAAATGTGTTACAGTCGCTGGGAATCGATGAAAAACCGTAAATGTTGAATGCTAAACATTACCATATGAAAATTGTGCATAGTTAATTAGACTGCTTTTGAATTTATAAATTGAATCTTTTATTTAAAAAATATGCAATCAAATTGGAATTATTATTAGTGATTTTTATTAAATAGAATTACCTACATACAATATTGTTCTCAAGAATTAGGATTAAAAACATTGGTTTATTAACTGCACTGTACTGAACAATGACAATCCATAAAATAAATTAAAATTCAAATATATTTTTTAACGATTAGTTGAGAAGAAATCTTGTTTTTTACAAGAGCGCTGTCACCAGTGGCACCGCTTGCCTTTTTCGCTTCGCCATTCACCATAATTATTTAAGCAAAACGACCGATCTCTATAATTGTACAGTCGCCATCACATACATCGGAGCAAACAAGCACGTCACAAACATCGGAACACACCTCTATTTTCAAGGCATTAGGGTGCATGTGCCGATATTTTTGAACACCTAAAGTGTACCTATGTATGTGATGGCGACTGTACTGTAATATTCTAATATTGTACTGGATGAAAGTAGGATGTACACAGTCCATGGTTCAAAGTAGACATATTTAAAAAAATGTATGCGTCCTTATTTTCAACGGTTAAAGAAAAAAGTGTCGATTATTGGTGCCATCACGTTACGCAGATACGCAAGCACGTTTCGCAGATGTCGGACGTATTACACAAATATAGCTTAGTGTGGGACTAGGTCGATTTGTGTTCACCTTCTCCTTCTATTTATTTCAAACAACATCATGATAATGTTGATGACATCATGTAGTGCAATAGCAGGAAAACACTTCTCAGGTACCTACTCTAATTAAGTTGTTTAAAAAGACCTTGAATGCTATACTAGTCGTTATAGGTACTCCAGGCAAAATACGGTTTTGAAAAACATTAATTTATAATAGCGTTTTTTTTCTTTACATCGTTTTAAAACATTATTCTAAGATCCTTTATTCAAGAATCCAACAAACTTTCCATCCGGAAGTATTTATATAGATTTAAATAAAACATCAATTGTTTTTTTTATTATTTATCTTGAATATTATAAAGCAAATGTAAATGAACCAAAATGAAGATAAACCATTTTTTCTTATTTTTTCTGACTTTTCAGAAGCTAGTTTAGTTATCATTTTGTTGATGTCTGAAATTTTGTTGGATTTTGTCGCTAGGTACCTAACTATTTTTTTTTTAAATCTTTATTATTTAAAAAGGGGTTTTATCTGTGATGATAATGTCACCCCTATTGTTACAAAACACTTAATATATACACAATATCATCTTCGCTTGATACCTACATTTACAATGTTGTACAATTCTTTAGCTACGTTGGATAGTGGGTGTGCTAAAATACTATTACATTGACCAGTTTCAAACAGGTTTACGTTATACCTAGACACGCAAAAGTAATCCTCTCAGTTTCGTTCCGGACGCATTCCACCATGATGTGAAACGCATCCTCTCTCGTTACACACTCCGCGCAGTTCGGTGAAGCTGTTTTACCCATCAAAAAAGCAAAGCTGTTCAGTGGGATGTGTCCAGATCGAAGTCTGAGAGCTGTAACTATATACTTTCTGCCCATGCCCGACCCCCTAAACCATGGCACTTGACAGAGACTAGGTTGTATAGTTCTGTACCATATTTCTTTATTTAAAGACCGCTCATCAAAATGCTCTTTCCATAATCGTTTGCATTTATGCCGTACCAGATACTAACTATTTAATTGATAATGTATCCATTACAAAGAAAAAATCTGCTATTATAAATTACTAGCTTTTTCCCGCGACTTCGTCCGCGCGGAACTCGTTTATATCGTAACTTTCTCCCCCCTTTTCACCCCCTTAGGTGATGAATTTCCAGATAAAAACTATCTTTAGTAAGGACTCTTTGGGAAGGCCCCGGAATTCAAAGTATTTCTATACCAAATTTCATCTCAATCGGTTCAGCGGTTTAAGCATGAAAAGGTAACAGACAGACAGAGTTACTTTCGCATTTGTAATATTAGTATGGATTGTATGAAGGAAAGGGTATAGATGAATGTAGGCTTTTTTCAGTATTATTTTGCATATTTTCATATCACACGGCCGTAAGGACCTTTTCTACTAAACCGTAGGATTAAATTAACTGACTTGTAATTTAAACATTTTATATTAAAAATAAAAATACTTCAAAAAAATGTTACATCTAATAGTTTTCAAAATATCCATAACAAAACGTCTTTTTTACCCCGTTTTAGAAAACATCTTCAAAACATAAGGTACCTTTACCCTTGGAACGTCACATACATATATTTACTTATGTAATGTTCATATTCCCCAGGACTCCCCATTACCGCTATACCGTAAATGGGTTCAATCCAAATTTTCACCCCCTATTTCACCTCCTTAGAGGATGATTTTCAGGATAAAAACTATCCGTAGTCATTCTCCAGGACTCAAACTATCTCTATACTGAATTTCATCTAAATGGGCTACATCCAAATTTTCACCCCCATTTCACCCCCTTAGGGGATGATTCCTGGAATAGAAACTATTATATGTCCTTTTCCAGGACTCAAACTATCTTTCAACCAAATTTTATCAAAGTGTGTCACAAACAAATTTCCACCCCCAATTACATCCCCTTAGGGGATGATTTTCGGGATAAAAACTATCATATGTCCTTCCTTAACTATCGTTATACCGTAAGTGGGTTCAATCCAAATGTTCATCCACCATTTCTCACCCCCTTAGGGGATGATTTCCTCCTTTTATGCGTTCCGGAATAAAATATATTCTATGTTCTTTCCTAGGACCCTACCTCTCTCTATACCAAATTTCATCTAAATGGGTTCTATTCAAATCTTCAACCCTCATTTCACCACCCCAGGAAATGGTTTTTCGGGATAAAAACTATGCATTGTCCTTCCCTAGGACTCCTTCTATATATTTACCAAATTTCATCTAAATGGGTTTTATCCAAATTTTCACCCCCTATTTTATCCCTGAGGGGATGACTTTCGGGATTAAAACAATCCGTTGTCATACTCCGGGACTCAAACTATCTTTATACCAAATTTCATCAAAATGGATCACAACCAAATTTTCACCCCCAATTACACCCCCTTATGGGATGATTTTCAGGAGTAAACTATCCTATGTCCTTCCCTAAGACTCCAACACGCTATACCGTAAATGGGTTCCATCCAAATTTTCATACCCCATTTCACCCCCTTAAGAGATGATTTCTGGACTAAAAATTATATTAAGTCCTTCCCCAGGACTCTGAACTATCTCCATACCAAATTTCATCTAAATCGGTTCTATCCAAATTTTCACCCCTCATTTCACCCCCTCAGGAGATGATTTAGGATAAAAACTATGCATTGTCCTTCCCTGGGACTCCTTTTATCTTTATACCAAATTTTAACTAAATGGGTTTTATCCACATTTACATCCCTATTTCATACCCTTGGGGGATGATTTTCGGGATTCAAACTATCCATTGTCATTCTCCGGGACTCAAACTATATCTATACCAAATTTGATCTTAATGGAGTCCATCCAAAATTTCACCCCCCATTTCACCCCCTCAGGGAAAGATTTCCGGAATAAAAACTATCCAATGTCCTTCCTCAGAACTTAAACTACCTCTAAACAAAATTTCATCAAAATGGGTTACCTCCAATTTTTCACCCCCCATTTTACCCCCTAAAGGGAAGATTTTCGGGATGAAACCTATCCTTTAGCCTTTTCCGGGACTCAAACTAATCATATACCAAATTTCATCCAAATCGGTGCAGCGGTTTAAGTAGCTCCATACAAATTTCCACCCCCCATTTTATCCCCTTAGGGGTTGATTTCCAGGATAAAAACTACCCTAAGTCCTTCCCCAAGACTCAAACTATCTCTATACCAAATTTCATTTTAATCGGTTCAGCCGTTTTCACGTGATGCGCGGTCACATAAACAGACAAACAGATAAACAGACAAACAGATAAACAGACAAACAGACAAAAATTCTAAAAACTGTTGGAACGTGTTCTGTTATCGATTCTAAGTATCCCTAGCTAATTTTTTTTCGAATATCATCCATGTACAGACTTTCGATCCTCTTCAGCTTTATTATATGTATAGATTTCCAAATTTGACATTTTTTCCATACAAGTTGTCAGTTCATTGCCTGGACTATTATCTCAAGTGTTTGTCTAGGTTATCATTATGACTCTCATTACATATAAAGTGGTATAATAAAATTGCTATAAAACATCAACAACATTCAGTCTGGACAGGACATTCACAGAGTAAATACATATACAATGAGCTTCAATAACAAGGTGGTGATAGTGACGGGCGCGAGCTCGGGCATCGGCGCGGCGACGGCGCTGCTGTTCGCCAAGGAGGGTGCCGACGTGGCGCTCGTGGCGCGCACGCAGGCCAAGCTCGCCGCCGTCGCCAAGCAGATCGAGGCGCTCGGGAGGAAACCGCTCGTCATCCAAGCAGACCTCTCCAAGGAAGCCGACGCCGCCACCGTGGTCCCGAAAACGGTCAAACATTTCGGGAAACTGGACATCCTCGTCAACAACGCCGGGGTAGCTATAGAGGGCTCTTTATTGGATGGCAAAGCGGTACAAGCATACGACGATGTGATGCAGACCAACGTCCGAGCCGTTATTCAACTAACGAGTATCGCCGCACCTTACCTGGCCAAAACTAAGGGAAACGTAATCAATATTTCAAGCGGTGCATCTTTACGGCCGAGCTCAAATCCGAAATTTATGCCGTACTACGTTTCTAAAGCCGCTTTGGATCACTTCACGAGGTGCGCTGCTATGGAGCTAGCGGCTTCTGGAGTC
The DNA here is from genome assembly GCA_963854355.1 of Epinotia brunnichana. NCBI lineage: Eukaryota > Metazoa > Arthropoda > Insecta > Lepidoptera > Tortricidae > Epinotia > Epinotia brunnichana. Next base: position 18,231,115 of record OY977954.1, read on the forward strand.
AGAGTTAACACTGTTAACCCTGGGCCTGTGGACAGCGAGTTCATAAGCAACAACAATCTCGGCGATCCCAAGGCGATGAGACAGGCGATGATTGACAGTACTATCCAAGGTTTCATGGCAACCAGTGAAGAAATAGGAGGGGTAATTTTGTTCCTTGCCAGCGACAAGGCCAGGAGCGTCACTGGATCTAACTACGTCATGGACAATGGCTGGACCATGAAGAACTGAAATGGAAGACTTTAGGGTTAGGGCGCAGTGAGTATTATAATGTATGATTATTGGGTTAAGCGTTAAGGAAAATATGAATATTGGGATAATATTTGTTTGTTTAATTATGTTACTCTCAAAGGTTCACCTTGATGTTAGTACATGACTTTATTATAGTAGTAGGTAGATAGTTTAACTGCCATGATAAGATTACAGCATAAATGGATTTCTCAACGCATGACATCATAGCATAGCACAGCAGCCAATGCAGATTTTGAGATATAGCTGCTGGTGTTGGCTTCATTATACGGCGATTTGTGATTAAGAGATTTCCTTTTGCAGAGTTGGTCCTTGCGACTCAAAGATGGATTTAAGAAGTCATCAAAATTTCAGATGTAAATTTTGGGAGGGGGTGGGGGGTGGGGGTGGGTGGCTTCCCCCGAATTACCTGGCGATACTTATTAAGAGCTATACCTAAGGGCAAGCTTGGTATCATTTTCGTATTAATCAAGGACGCCAAATTCATTCCTGATATTTAATTTTAACTTTTTTCAACTAAAAAATGAAAAAAATGAAAGAAATTAAAATTTACATTGTCTTGGTTTCTTAAAATATCTTTATAACTTTTTTATTTAAATTTTAAGAAAAAAAATATAGACATATTTAGATAGCCCTATAGTTAAACATTGTAAAAATTACCCATATGATTTTTTAGTCTGAGTATTGTGCGTGTAAAAAAATAATCACTTTCCACGGAACCAAAATAACAATAAATGCATTTAGCTATTATGGCAAGTTTGGTATCATTTTCGTATAAACCAAGGATGCCAAATTTATTCCTGATATTTAATTTGCATTTTTTAACGAAAAAACCTAATAACTAGTCTAAACTAACTAAGTTGTCCGTCAAAATTTGCAATCGATTTTTCAGTCACTTGCAGTTATCCGATTGAGCTGAAATTTTGGGTTTTATTATAGTCTGGATGACAATTCAATATTATGGTACCATCGAGCTGATCTGATGATGGAGACAGAAGTTGTTATTTTAGGGTTCCGTACTCAAAGAGTAAAACGGGACCCTATTACTAAGACTTCGCTGTCCGTCCGTCCGTCCGTCCGTCTGTCTGTCACCAGGCTCAATCTCAAGAACCGTGATAGCTAGAGAGTTGAAATTTTCACAGATTATGTATTTCTGTTGCCGCTATAACAACAAATACTAAAAACAAAATAAAATATTTTTTTAAGGGGGGCTCCCATACAACAAACGTGATTTTTTTGCCGTTTTTATAGATAAATAATGGTACGGAACCTTTCGTGCGCGAGTCCAAGTCGCACTTGACCGGTTTTTTTGAGTTTGGGCTCGTTAGAATTGTCTCAATGAGTGGTTGATGATAGTATACAGCCAAGTACAGTCGTCAATAAAAGCTTGTACCAAAACAAAATTTCGTCAGAAACTTATTTTCTTTTATCTCAAGTTTTTAATATCAAATGGTGTAAATATTATTCCATAAATGAATTTGTCATCTTTCGTTTATTCGAAACCGACACCAAGTTCAATGCAATAGCCTAAACACAAGCTCCAGTATAATTATCACATTATTGATAACGGACCCCCCCCCCCCCCCATTTTCCTGCATCAAAAATCAAGATGGCTCCCCATCCTAAAACGATCTGGGGGTTCAGGGGATTCACTCTGCCAAAGGACACCGCTTAATCATCAAACGCCGTATATTTCACTTTTATGTCGTGAACAGACGCCACTAATAACATCAAAGTAATAATAGTTTTTGCACTTTTGTTTTCAAAAGATAACTTTGTGATTTTTTTATATAATATTTAATTTTTTAGTGTTCTTAAAATAAAAAGTTTGTAGCACTCCAGAAGAGTAAAAAATACAAGTAAACTTGTAGTACAGGACCGCCAAAAACATCAGGGGCCCATCAGCTGAAGTTTTATACAGTTAGGCCAAAGTCCTGGTTCGTACTTTCGAGTGCGATTCGCAATGCTAACCTTAATAAATACCTACTCACCAGAATCTCCCGTGCGCGGCGCCTATCGCCAGCGTGTATGTATGTGATCGTGTAAGTTGTATTTGTGTGTATGTATGTATGTATGATGACACGCAGCAACTCCTCGGCGAGATCTGGGGTGGCAGCCTGGCTGGAACCCTCCGTTAAGCCTCGCCCGTGGTAATCCGTTGTTGTCAACTGAATTCTTCTTCGACTGTCGCGACCGTTAACGACAGGACCTTAATCCTAAATCTCGCCACCCGAGCTGATGCAAACCGTACGAGATGAATCCCAATGGATCTCTACGCGACCGTTCCGTATGGTTGCTCAAGGGCAACTAAAAGTGCGTTCTCCCGAACCTTCCGAAGGCCACCCGCCCGTGGCATTTCTCTCGCTCGCACATCCGACGAGCCAAACTACCCGTCAGTTTGTTTGTAAACAAAACTTATTTTGAAGAAAAAAAAAATTATTTAATTTTTCAAATAAAACCATTTGGAAATAATTGTTCACAAGCAACCAGGTCAATCAGGTGAGATGGGCGAATACAATGTCCGAGGAGTATATGCTTCAGTGTGGTGTCAGACAAGGGGGGATGTCGTCGCCTATTCTGTTCAACCTTTATATTGACCAGTTGATCGAGGAGCTCAGTACGCATATTGACGGTGTCAGTGTCAATAACATTAGCTACGCTGATGACATGGTGCTGCTTATTATTGATTATTACCGCTGGGGGGCGTACCCACGCTGCACCTTCCGTAGGTGGTCGCCACTTAAGAACCTTTTCGCCACAACGATCATCGGTTCTACGTGCAATAAAAAAATTAATAAGTGAAACAGGACGGGACCATCCAGGCGCGCCGCCACCGTTTGCAGGAGGCTGTTCGGCCTTCGCGCAGGCGCCTCATCAGGGACGCGAGACGCGACACGCACGCATTATGGCGGATGTGCCGTGTGCGCTTCGCAAAACATCCCTGATGCACTGCAATGGCGCGGCAGCCCCAACGACATCCTAAAGCCATTATTATATTGGACGCGTAGAGCGCTGTAGGCCTTTTGCGTATAGTTGATCCATAGGCTGCAAAATGATTGGCAGGACGCCTTAAACAGGGCTTTACGTCGGCAGTACACCTTGAAAACCTACGAATCAACATGTTGCGCCTGACTGAGAGCGCCCTACGCTCCTTCTCCACGTCCTTGTTGGCGCTCAGGGTCTCCGTGACTCAGTGACCCAGGTACTTGAACTCCTTTACCATTTTCAGAGGTGTATAGATAAGGCCAGAATAATACCGTGCAATAAAGGGTTGGCAGCGACTTTGTGATTCTTCTGGTGACGCAAGCTCGGCGACGCTGTCTGCTTACCATCAGGCGCGCCAAACTCGTTTGCCACCGTTGTAGTATAAAAAAACAAGTGATATATTGATGTCATATCGACATATATTCATCGATAAGTATGTAAGGAATGGGTCGATGAAGTGTCGAGGCTGGGCGCGACGGCCCGTTGGCGCGTGAAACCGTCGCATTGTCGCGCGGCGACCGCGCGTGACCGCCGCGCCCGCGGTTCACCGCCAAAGGTCGCCGTACAGCCCCGCTATTCTGTAACTTGTTTTAGCCTCACCTCATCGTTCACATATATATCTTAATTGACGTCGCGATTCGTAGTAACTAAGCGTAATTAGCAGCAGAACAGCAGCTAACCCGCCTAAAGGCTAACGAAAGTAGACCTCAAATTATCCTTAGTTACTACGAATCGCGGCGTCAAGATTTATCTGTGGGCTGTGGGTGAGCTTAAAACAGGTTACTGAATAGCGGGGCTGAGGTCTAGTTTCATTCGGCGTGACGGGTGCGGTCAGGCGCATGAGCGCGATCCGAATAACAGACAGCCCAGTACGCGCCACATAAGTTTGCGTCTGTGCAGATGTTAGCTATACTAGTAGCGTCGTAGAGGTGTCAGAGGGGTTCGACTGAGGCTAACTTCAGAGACGCTTAATTATGTGGTGCGTATTGTATATATTCACTGCCAACTATTACGACGACGCTCGTAGCCGATAAGATGCGAATACCGTATGTAGACGAAAGCACGTACGAGCACAGCGCCACCTAGGGGGTTCCTGGCACTGTAAATGTTAACCACTCGACTGTCCGGGTCGAAGGACCAAGTCTTTTCTTTTTCGTTGTTTAATTTCACTATCTTCTTCTTCTTTCCCTGGCCTTTTCCCATTTTTAATTGGGTTCGGCGCTTCCACTCGCCTCTCGCTACTCTAGTCTGTCCAGCACGGCTATCACAAGACGGCCGCGACATACTCTCGAGCTCTCTCGCACTATCCGTCTCTTTCCAAGTGGTCTAATTAGAGAGGGACGGATAGTGCGAGAGAGCTCGAGAGTAAGTCGCGGCCGTCTTGTGATACCCGTGCTGGACTTTTAGAGGATCTAATTCTAGTCGTTTAAGATCACACTTCACTATGACATGCACAATTTTTGATGGGTCGTGGTTTTGTGTGTATGTATTACACTTTATTGGACATAAGAAATACATTATCACGAGAAGTCATCATCGTCCTTGCGCGTTTCCCGGGTTTCGTAACATGTCACCTATTACGTGAGTTTAATCATCAGTGTAGTTTTCAGAGAGCTAAAGAATATCTTATCATGCACTCTAATGCCGTGACAATACGTGTGTTCAGATATTTATGTTCATCTGGTTCCCTCCGATGTAACTGACGGCGATACACCTTTCATAACAATGCAAGCTACTTATATTGTCGTATAAATACGTAGTATCAACAAAACGTAACATCCAAAGTGTCAATAGCATTTTTACCCGGATTTCGTCCCCTCCACAGATATTTAATTTTGATATGAAACCCACCGTGACGCCACGAATAAATCTTATCCGGCATCTACTGGCCAATATCACCGCAAAATATTAGCCGTCGCGAATCTTAACATACAGAAATTGTCCACTTTATCTAACAAACAAGCAAAAATAACCCTTAACCCATGGGAAAACAGTTCGATTTTGAAGTGCGGACAAGAGGTGTCTATGAGTGTGTGATAGAGGAAACTACGTCCTATAGCTGAGGCGTAAGATTTGACTTTGGAACATTCGGACTTGGAGCCAGGAAGTATGAATTATTTCATAACACGCGCCACTTGATTTTTAACCTTGAAACAGTTTTCTTAGGGTTCATTTTTATTTCGATTTGTCAATGATATTGCTTGACCCATCTCCAGGGATTTAGTAGGGCTCTTAGTTACGGTTTTATTTGAATTTACCAAAATGCTTTGTGACAAATATTTGGACATTTATTGCGATCGCTGGTGGTGAGGAATATTAAGCGGTGTTTCTATTTGATCGCTCGTAGATTCCATTGGTCACGGGTGTTTGTGGATTTGCGAGAATTACTTTTGCTAGGGTACCACAGATAGGGGACATCAAATGTTATTTCGTACCTTCGAAATCTGTTTCATGTTTGCTCTAGGGTACTGAAGAAGGCGTGTAGATTTAATTGAAACAATTAAGGAGCTACTTAAAGAACCAGTAGTTAGTTATTGCAAGTAAAGTTACCAAACGATGGTCAAAGTACAAACACTGGTAAGTTACGTGTAAGTGTGTAAGTACCTACATGAACAGTCGTCAGCGCAGAGAAATGTGACCCCCTGCATAGAAGTTTCTCTGCAGCTTACTGTACGAGTCATAACATTTTATTACCTAAAATTGCTTATACAAAGTTTACAAATAGTTACTTCGGCTAGTAAATTGTTCCAAAGTCCGTGTTTTATAGTTCTATTCGGCTTATTTGCTAATAAACTGTTAGCTTTAACGCTACAGGCGCGAATATTTAGGGAGCTACTCAAAAAGGTGTAAGTCTCAAGCGTTTCTGAGGCAATTAATCCCTTCAGTGATACCCAGTATTTTATATCGTTCCCGCGCCTTCGCGACGCCGTCCCGTCACCGCCAAAAGGAGCAAAACAGTGACAATTGGTGCATATCCTCGACGAATTATCCCCCTTCGGCGCCTTTGTCCAATTGAAGCTTCCTTTATTTCACAATTTTTGCCCTTTTTCCATTCTCATTTGGTTATTTATCTCCTCTTTTTAGCCCCGGACAATGAGCCGGCCTCTCCTCATTATATCGTCGCTGGTTTAGCACGAGTCGCGGTACTAAATCTCCTGCGGAATTCTAGCGAATTATCCGTTGAACATGGCCCGTTTTTTGGAGTGATTGATTGGAGTAAAAATTACTTTCTGTTTTTTGCCGACGCGGGGACGTGCCTGTCCCGCGCGATGCGTGATAAATCGAACTTTGATCCGCCATTTGTTTAAACCTTTACTTTAAACATCTTCCTTGAAGCCAATAAAGTGCGGTGAGCGATGGGATGACTACTTATCACCGTGTCGCTGCGCTCGGTTTTCTGAATGAAACTGTACAGAATAAATAATAGTCCTTAGAACGTTAAGAAGGTCCTCTGTCTAACAAAATCGATATTTGCCAGCTATATAGATTCAAATCATAGCTTCCAACTCGCCTCCTAACCTGGTATGTCGACACTTTTGACTCCTCAGGGGTGTGCGAGAGTTAAGCAGAAGCGGTAAGAATAGGCTATAGGGCCTTTGGTCTTCTTACCGCTCTATCGCTCGAATACGCACATGCGACAGAGATAACTTCGTTTTCGTTTCGCGGTAGGGCCTCGGGCCTGAAACTGCTGCACCCCTGTAATTTTAAATAGCTTAAAGGTTTGCGTTTCCCGCTCTTGTCAACTCGGCACCATCACAACTTGAACCTCCAGTAGTAGAAGTCCAATTTTCGTATATTAAACTCTGCCACAAAAACCCCACGACGCCAAGTTGAAAAAACATCGCCATATGTTTGTGGTCTATGATTAGGAATAAAATACCACTATAGAAAACTGGGGTCACTTAGCCCTGCTGAGGTGACTTAGGGTTGCTGAGGTGACTTTGATAATGTAAGTGTTTACAGCCGATTACCTTTTTTATTGGAGAAACTTTTGAAGTTCAATACATTTGCGCAGTCACCGGCATCAATATATGATGGAACAAAGGCCGCAAGAATATCTGATACAACTCTATTCCTAGAGCCGTTAGAGCGTGTCAGATATTTTTGCGGCCTTTGATCCATCACATGATGATGAAGTGACTGTACCTACGCGACTGTAGGTATCGGACAAAGTAAGAATAATGTTATTATATAATAGATTCAAATGATCAATCCCAATGTCACACCGGTATACAGTAATAAGAATAACATCTTAAAGCAAATAAGAACCGAATCCATCCTAGCCTAGACTTCCTGCAGATAAATCTAGTGTTATCTATTGCTCAGCACATTTAGAGACACACTAATGTACGAGGAGGTGCACCATTAATCTCGTGCTATCTCGGTGTGATCTCGCGACAGAAGCTCGGCAGTTCTCGGCGGGTACTCGGGAGCGCTCGGAAATAGATCAGCCCACACGCGCGCCTGCGCTTAAAGTTGGTTCATTCCACGAAGATGCCGTGCTTCTTATTTTCGTACAATAAGGTCTAATATTGTTTAATTCGCGTTTTTGAATTGAACTATGCCGTCTTCTAGTAATTAATATTTACTGATAAACAACGTGCAATAATTAGTGTAGGTAAATTAGTCAATTTGTAGTACTTGTCGAATAACCGTGGCTAAGTTAAGTATAAGATATGGAATTTTATCCAAGAATGTTTCTCCTACAACTTACAGGCTGTTTTAAGTCCGACAGTTTTTTTTGCAAGGAAAGAAATTAAAATCATGAAAAACTATGCAATCCGCATGGTAGGTAGGTATGCAAACTAAATTGGCTCATTAAATACATACGTACATATTCCTTCTTTACTCGTATCGATCGAATCACTGTAAGCCAATCTGATCTAAGTAAGCTAAGCTGATCGGAAGATCAGCGCTGGCAGTATCGCAAACGCCAGCATTACTGCTGAGATAGAACCGTTACGTGAGGGTCACAAACGCTATGTCTGACACCCGTTTTTTTGTTTTATTGTTTGTCCCTAAAAGCCCAGAAATAGGAATGGGGAACATGCAATTTTTTATTTTATTACGAAAATCAAAAGTATAATCCAGATGAATATCAACTGTAGCATTAAACGTTTCTTATGATTTCTTTTTCTGATGTTATAAATAATAGGCATTTAAAATCTGCACGCGTCGGCAGCCCGGCACCCACCGAATACGCTCTACCTACAGGATGTGGCCTGTAACAGGAGCAAAAAATTTAACGGTAGATTATTAAGCTTGTGAACAATTATTTCCAAGTAGTTAGTTTTATTTGAAAAAAAAAACATATACTTACTTTTACTTCTTCATAAAAAGTTTAAGTTGTATTTTTTTACTCTTCTGGAATGCTATATATAAGTAAGTTTTTTTATTTTAAAAATACAAAAAAGTTGAAATGAAAATTAAAAAATCATTAAAATATCTTTTGAAACAACAATTCAAAAAATATTATGACCTAGTTTATATAAGTAGGTACATGATGTTACCTCAAAATCTGCATTGACTGCATGATATCTTGGTGCCAAGATACATTACTTGGAGGTCATCATTTGAGATCAAAATTTCTCCGAATCCAAAAAATAAATAAAATAAATACAAGGGGTTACTGCAAAAAATGCTCTAAGGAAGCGTCCTTTTGAATATTTGCTCATATTACAGGCCACACCCTGTATATTAATGGAGCTTATAATACTACTAGCTGTTGCCCGCGACTTCGTCCGCGTAGAACTTTTTATCGTCTTAGAAAATGATTTCTCTCAATACAAAATTTGAACCCTCTTTTAGGGGATAATTAAAAAAAAAGTTGATGTTCATTTTCTAGTTTGTGAACAAACAGTCTAAAACCAAAGTTAAAAATCTCATACTTCAAAAATGCCTTGAAATACTCAAACTTTGAACCAATTTTAACACTCTTAGGGGATGAATTTGGAAAAACTCTGAAATCAGTTTTGTAGTCTTTTAACGTACAGAATAAGACCGAAGTTAAAAATCTCTTACTCACACTTTAAAATTTTATTGCTCGCCATTTAAAATTTGAACCCCCTTTTAAACCCCCTTAGAGGTTGAATTTTTCTAATCGCTGAAAGAACTTTTTTCGTAAACTTTTAAGTCTCTAGCTAAAAAAAAGTGTTGCCCATACAAAGCTTTCTTAACCCCCTTAGGGGTGGAATTTTCTAAAACTCTGAAAGTACTTTATTATTAATTTTAATAAGTAACATTTTGAATAGTTTTAAGTCTAGTAAAAAAAAAAGTTTTTCCCACACAACACTGGCTACCCTTCTTAAGGATCTTAAGGATCCCCTTAGGGATGGAGTTTTCTAAAACGCTGAAAGTTCTTTTTTAGTATTCTAATAAGTAATCTTTTTGCAAAGTTTTAAGTCTAACTCAAAAAAAAGTGTTGCCCATGCAAAGCTTGCTCTCCTTTTTAACCCTATTAGGGGTGGAATTTTCTAAAACGATTTGTGTTCTTTTTTTTGTATTTTAATAAGTAATCTTTCTACAAAGTTTCAAGTCTCTAACTCAAAAACATAAACTTTCCCTGATAAAAACTTTGCACCCCTTTTTATCCCCCTTAGGGATAGATTTTTTCAAAACGCTGAAAGTCTTTTTTTTTGTATTTTTATAAGTAATCTTTCTACAAAGTTTTAAGTGTCTAGCTCAGAAAAAGTGTTCCCCATACAAACCTTGCACCCTTTTTTAACCCCCTTAGGGAATGATTTTTGTAAAACGCCGAATGTAGTATTTTTCATGTTCTAATAAGTAATTTTTCGTCAAAATTTTAAGTCTCTATTAAAAAAAAAAATGTTTTTCCCATACAAACTTTGCACCCTATTTTACCCCCTTAGGGGTGAAATTTTCCAAAACGCTGAAAGTACTTTCTTTTTATTTAAATAATCTTTCTACAAAGTTTTAGGACTCTAGCTAAAAAAAATAGTTTCCCACATACAAACTTTGCACCCCTATTTTAGCCCCCTATTTTTAGGGGTAGAATTTTCTAAAACGCTGAAAGTACTTAATTTGTATTCTGATGACTAATCTTTCTACAAAGTTTTAAGTCTCTATTTAAAAAAAATATTGTTTCCCCCATACAAAATTTGCACCCCTATTTTACCCCCTTAGGGGTAGATTTTTTTAAAACACTGAATCTAGGTACTTTATTTGTATTCTAATGAATAATTTCTCTACAAAGTTTTAAGTCTCTATTTTAAAAAAAGTCGTTTTTCCCATACAAACTTTGCACTCTATTTTACCCCTTTAGGGGTAGAATTTTCTAAAACCCTGAAAGTTCTTTATTTGTATTCTAATGACTGATCTTTCTACAAAGTTTTAAGTCTCTATTAAAAAAAAAATGTTTCCCCCATACAAACCTTGCACCCCTATTTTACCCGTACACCATATTTAACGTAGGGGTGGAATTTTCCAAAACGCTGAATGTGTTTCATTTGTATTTCTAATAACTAATTTTTCTACAAAGTTTAAGTCTATAGCTCAAAAAAAAAAGGTTCTCCCATACGAACTTTGCACCCCCATTTTACCCCCTTAGGGGTAGAATTTTCAAAAATCCCTTTTTATCCCTAGCCCACGTTATAAAAGCAACATACTGTGCAAAAATCAACTCTCTAAGATTAGTAGTTTCGGCTGTGCGTTGATGAGTGAGTGAGTGAGTGATTGAGTGAATAAGTCAGTCAGGACATAGGCATTTATTATGTATAAATAAATAGAAGATAATGAAACTCCCATTCAAATATCTCAAAAAATTATGAAGCTACATCCGTTTTAATGTCGCTTGTTAGAGTGAGAAAGCGATGAGGGACTGTGAAGTCAATATACTCGAGCGTCATAGTAAAAAACAATCGTTTCATATGAAGGTGCGTTTTGCGGAAAAGGGACAGAACATACCCCCTCTTAAAACTTTGGACTCTTATAACTTAATCATTACCTATATAACCTCTTGCTTTGTTTTTTTCTCCATTTGACTATATTTATTTTAAATTCTTTTTCGAGAAAATACATTATGATTATTTACCATATTTTCGATTCCTGAGATATAACCACGAACTTCGGAATTCGAAAATATTCGGGTATCTCTATCTCTATCGCACTAACCATACTCGAGTGACAGGGATGCAAATATATGAACATTGAGTATCGGTTTTCGTGGTAGCGCCGCAGGTACTTTGGCTGAATGCGCCGAGCGCGTGCCATTGTCATTCAAAAAAAACAAATTCGTGTTAATTATATTGTTCAAATTTGTTGATTTCATCTATTGAAATTACGACATAAAACGACATTTGCGCATATAAGTTCTCATATCAGAATCGAATATTTTTTTATGGTTTATATTTTAGCATTTGTCTCGTAAAGGTCTATCGTAGACGGGATTTAAATTATTAATAAGTGAAAGGCAAAGCAATTCCGCCATTTTGACGAAAATTTGACGGTTCTTATAGCTGACAGTTGGAGCAGCGTTTGATTTCAATAAAAATAAATGAAAAATTAAATGAAGTCGTATATTTCGGAAAATTAATTTACTGTCGCAGTCGGATAAAAACTATCCTAAGTTGCAGCTAGAATAATAATGTACCTATATAAAATGTTTCATATTTTTCCGTTCATGGGATGCTGAGAACATTCGAACCGCGCAAAGCTTAGTTTCAAACTGGCTGATTCTTTTTTTAATTTAGAGATTTATTATAAGTGGAGATGACGTCACACACAACACAACTCATATTCTCGGCACGTTTACTATGGAGTAAGTCATTAATTTGCAATTATCTCCACAAATCTTGCGTTTAAAATATCATTTACAATTGAATATTATGTCTAACTATTATGTAATTTCATGGAAAAATTAAAAAAAAATCGACATTTTAACGTGTGATAAAACTATAAACGAATAAAATCGTCTTTTTTTATGATATTTTTACGTATATCCTCGATTGAGTGCAATTTATTCAAAATTGAAGTCCCATGCAAGTTTCCTATTGAAGTTCCCAATTTGATAAACTAGGTAGGTACCAGTGGAGGAGCGCCCATACAAGCCGATTCCCACCGGCTTGACTAAAATTTCTTGCTATATGTTACCAAACTAGTAAATCATCAAAAAACATCCCTTTGTTTTACTCCGGGTTGACCAGTGAAAATTCTCACGCGCCGCCACTGGTAGGTACTAATTAAACGACCGGTTTAGCCAAGTGGGTAGTGTCCCTGCCTACGAAGCTGACGGTCTTGGGTTCAAATCCCGGTAGGGTAAATAATTGTGTGATGAGACTTGTGAGCTTGAATATTTGTGTCTAGGTGTTGGATGTTTTCTTAGTACTTATGAGGTGTTTTTTATATGAATGAGGTGTTATGTATCTGGAGCAGCCCAACTGGGGAAGTACATCCACCTTACAGAAGACCGCAGCCATAATAGCACCGCTGCTTTGTAGTATTGCTATATTATTGCATGCTATGAAGCATGTGGTGTTGTGTTCCTGGTGGTGAGTAAGGTCGTCAGAGCTCCCTAGGGTGCGCTGTTGGGAGTGTGGGACCTGCATGTCTCTATCTGCCAACACAGCGAATCCTCAAGTGAATAAAGGGTCGGCAACGCGCTTCTGATTCTTCTGGAGTCACAAGTGTCCATAGGCTACGGTAACTGCTTAACATCAGGCAGGCCGTAAGCTTGTTTGCCACCGTCGTTGTATAAAAAAAAATGTTGGATAATTTCTACCTATTGAAGTACTAGCTGCCCACGGATTACTAAGAACCCAGGGATAAAATATATCCTATGTAAATATATTTATAAAATTAAATCAGTTGTTTCGAAATTTCTCCCAACATACAAACTTTCATCACCTCTTTTTACTATTAGTAAATTAATATATATCGTAGTACCTACCTATAACGTAATGCACAAGACTTATGGAAGTTGGCAAAAAAATTTTTACTACGTGTTTTACACGATTATACATAAAATCCAGTCGATAGATTTATCAAATATGTTAAGTTCTGCTTGCTTTTATTAAATGACTACAATTATGTATATAGATTGTATGTTTTATGGGGCTTTGGTGGTCGTCGTTTTTTTTTCTTCCCAAAAAGTATCTTATAAATAATGCATAATACAGCAAGCATTGTCTGCACAGGATGTCTGTCTAAATTGCACAGCGATTAGTTTCTCAGTAAACTATTTGATATGCAATGTAATGCGCTTATACAATTTGAACAAAAAACTGACGCATTCTGTGAAACGAGATGTGCACGAATAAAATAAAAGGACCACCAATTTATGCTCAAATTGCTCAACTCACTCGAGTTTCATCAGAATAAAACGCTTGCTAATAGCTGCCCAGTTAGCACAATAGGTTTTATTGTCTTGCTAAATGAAACCTCGCCTTAAGTTCTCGTCAAAGTTTCCTGAAACATATATATGTCGTTACTCAGATATATATTTACAATTTTCACTCACAATTTATTGTTCTAAGTATATTACACATTCTTATTTTTGATTAATATAAAATTTAAAGTGTCGATTATTGGTGCCATCACGTTATATAACCACACGGAACTTAAACAGGCTGGCGATAACTTCATCGTTTTTTGATTGATTGACCAAAAAAAATACGTGTCTAATATTTTTTGATAATTTAACTGACTGACTATATAAATATACCTATGTTTTTTGGAAAGTTAAAAACGCAAATTAAACACATTGAGCAACCAAACGCTAGATTTTCTCACAGCATTCTAAATACCGTAGAATTAAATTAGCTTTGAGGTTAGAAATGTCGTGACTGCCCACGGGCGCTTTTAGGTTCGTCAGTGTTGTCAGCCCGGGCACAGCGAGACATATTATGTCAAACTGACCGGGGCAGCAATTCCAACAAACTTATTTATAGAAGGGATGTCGCTTTTGTGTTTATGTCTGTGTGTAATTCATTAGTAATGATAAGAGCTATTACAACTCAAAAGGCACAAAACATGCGCAGTGACAAGAATCCTAACGTCCTGTCGTCATTGCAAATTGAACAAACACCTGTTTCAAATGGGTATGAAGCAGGACGCAACTTGCAGGTTCTGCCAGACGGAGGAAAAGGCAACGCACATTCTCTGCTCCTACGGACCACTCATGCACAAAAGAGTACCTACCTAGGGCGGCACATCGTGCACCCAGAAGAGGTGCAAAATATTACCGCCCAAATAATCTGGAATTTCCTGGAGGCAACGGGTCTTAACGGTGAACTCTAAAGAAAGGGTTGCCACAATAGATCACTTGCTGGACGAAGCGGCATATTGAGGCACACAAATTAAGGTTCAAAAGTGTATGCATGCATAGGTGCCTATGTTTGATGTCGACCGTGCATCATTGAAATAATAATAAAAAAAATCATTAATTATGATATTGAAAGGCAGCGACATAAAAAGGGGACTATCGCCAGGGATGCCTTAAATTAGTCTTAAATAGCTCGTTAAACTTAGGTACATATCTCAAGATCTCCAAGAAGAAGATATTCTTATACAGAACTCCAAAAATATACACCTTATTTCATAGTTACCTATATGCTCCAAATACGCATAAAATTAAAAATTAAATAAAAGTCGACGACCGCTTTAGCCTAGTTGGTAGTGACGCTGCCTACGAAGCAAGAGGTCCTGGGTTTAAATCCCGGTAAGGGCATTTATTTGTGTGATGAGCACGAATATTTTTTCCTGAGTCATGGATGTTTTCTATGTATTTAAGTATTTATTTCTCTATATAAGTATGTATATCGTCGTCTAGTTCCCATAGTAGGTAGAAGCTTTGCTTGGTTTGGGACTAGGTCGATATGTTTAAGATTGCCCGCAAATATTTATTTTATTATTATTTATTAAAAATCATATAGGTACCTTTATAGACGTGAACGTAAAACAGCAACACACAAGCAATTTTGGACCTTATCTCGTTCGCCAAATGTTCAAGGTTTAATAGTCAGTCAACTGTGTCGCCGACGGTAGGTATGTTGTGATTATTGAATGTGGCCGAATTTTTATAAAACTGCCGTTGGAATTGGAATCTTATAATCTGAAAAGAAGAGTTGCTTTTTGAATGGACTACTTTGAAGCAATTCTGCCAACTCAAGTAATATCAAGTATATACTCACCGTCACCTATTAAGGCGTACGTATCCATAATCTCGGTGCTTTATGATGTGAAGCGATGCTGCGATGCGCGCACCCAATGGGTCGTCACGTCTGTCGTGACGGAGTCGTCACGATCTCGGCGCGGACGTGACACGTGTTATCTGAGATGGGATGACATCTGGGTGAGATTGTGTTTTGTTTTGATAGTTGTGCTGTGGAGTAAATATATTTTCACTTGGCTGTTAGATAATGTAGCCGAGCGGTAAGTACCTACCACTAGGTTTATTTATGTACGAAATAGTCGAAATATCATTTAATATTTAACAGTGCTGAGAAGAGTGGGAGAGAAAAGGAAACTGATAAAAACGATAGAGAATAGGAGAGGGTAAATGATTGGTCACCTTATACGACATGACGCTTTTATTAATAACATCATGGAAGAAAAGGTAGAAGGCAAGCGAAGAAGGGGAAGACCAAGGATAAGTTACATGAAACAAATAAAAGAAAAAGTAGCCATCACGTCGTCTAAAGTAGTCAAGGAGGCGGCCCTAGATAGAGTCAGATGGAGGGAGCTACACCGACAAGAGTCTAACTCTTAAATTTTTGATTTAACAGTAGCTTTCGGTGAAGGAAAATATCGGGGTCTAATCCTATCACGGTGTAGTTTTCCCTCTGGTTTGGAAGGTCAGAATTAAGGCAGTCTCTTTCGTAAAACCTACGTCAAATCTTCGGATTAGGTGTTGAAACGGACCCCAAGTGCCTTTAGGATACAACCGGGAACTCTAGAAGGACGATAATAATGAGGGAAAGTAGAAAGGAAAACAATGTGTGTATAGGCGAGCGGGATAATAGGCCCGGCGTCACGTACTTTATCCTGGTCTGTTGTCCTTAAAATTGCAAGTCAAATGCAGATATGGCCCTATTTGTAAAAACTGTATGAAATATTTCTTAGTCAGACTTTGTTTGGCGAAGCAATCATTCGTAGATACGCTATAATGTAATGCTCATTTTGCTATAATTATTATTTATCTTCTTATTTACTCGTAATCACATTTTTGTTAACCGCACTCGCATTAGGCCAAGATACAGGCTCAGCCTAGTTTGGTCACTGACGGACAACCTCGATTTAATGTAATACTTGTTTTTGTGAAATAAACTATTTTGTATTTGTAAACGAACTGCTCACTGCTCAGGATCACACATCAATGTCAAAAACAAAAAGCTACTTAATGTTGATGTTATTACTTACTTATTATATCGCCCGCAATACCAAAGATCAGCGCGATTGAACAACTCATTCCATACCACAAAAACCCTAATATCCAGCATAACATACAGCGACTGCCACAGCTTACAGTGACCCGCGAAAAACCCGCTAAATGGGAAAAAAACCCGACGTTCTCGTCAATGAACATTCGTTAAAATTCTACGGCGCCTCGGTCGGCGGCGAAAATGTCCAAAAATTCATATGTTTTTGCGTTTGTGCAATTCGTTGTGCCAAAACGTTCAAATAACTGTCATTTTTTTGTGGGAACTGCAATTGAACCGGCTTGTAGCCACCGGCTTATTCTGAATGCATTTTATGAACAGTCAAATGGTAATGGAATATGATGATTGTTTTGGCTACTCTAAGAAAACCACTTAAGATTTTCAAGTGTTTTCTTCAAAAATCGTTCACAAAAATCAAAAAGGTTCACAGCAGGGCATGGCTGACCGAATTCAATTATTGACCGTTGAAACTATCACTGCGTCGCGCTCTCACACTTTTGGCTACGTGCTAGTGTATAAACAGGGGCGTATAATATCACGTCAGTCACGTCAGAGCACGTAACTTGTTCTAAAATTGTGCTCCATTCTCTCAGGCCGTGTCTAGGTGTCTATAGAACGTGTAGACTCGGGCAAGAATAGATCTACGGCCTCCCTCACCTATCGCAAAAGGTGACTTAAGGGGGTCCACGGGGGCCTTTGTGGCGGGGGCCACAGCACTTGGCCATGTGCCCCAGAGAAGACGACGAGTATGCCCAGAACGACCCCGCAGGGGCAAAGCGCGAGGAGGGCTCTAGTGCGTTCAACCTGAGATACTAGAATCCTCCGAATTACTCACTTAGCGCAGATAGCGGCTGACGTGGAGTTTTTAGTGAGCAGAAATACCATACAACCCAGACTTCGCCCGTGAGCTAGTACCTGATCCGCAGGCAGCGGCGGATTCTCCTTACGGCAAAGTAGGCCCAGGCCTAGGGCGGCCAGATATTAGTTGCGGCCAATCGTCAAATACCTATATGATGGGAGATGATGGGAGCTTGATAAAGGGGCCGCTGGTACTACACGGCCTAGGGCGGCTAAGACTGCAAATCCTGGTGGTACCAGTGGCCTGTCCGCAGGTTTTCTCCAAGAAAAATAAAAAGGTGTCTATGGACAGATAGGGCGGCGCAGCGTCCGCGGCCGAACACGGACAAACGCAAACAAATCGTAATTTCCTTGGAGTGCACAGTGAGCCTTTTTATTTTCGCGTGACAGCCCGCGTCTCGCGCCGTCAATCGCCCCGTTTCCATAAACACTCAGAATAAGGATGTCTCAGTAAAAACGTAACATACGAGGCTCCTGCTGATATATCGGAGGGAACTCTTGTAATCAATCCCACAGACCCGCCGTTCTTTCGCTTCCTTTCCCTGATTTCAGCAATTAGGCAGCGCGTTAAGTAACCATATATAATCAGCATTGAAATGACGTATGTGCTTTAAAGTTACAAGCACGTTCGACGTTTTGGGATTGGGTTGGATATTATCTGCTTCAAATTTTGGGTTAATGAACCTTTTATAGTAGCCTTAAAAAGGCATTAAATCCGCCTTTTATACTATGTTTTTATACGACGTATTATGGTCAGATGGGTAGTGGCGGTGCGTGAAAATTTTCGATGGGCAACCCGGAACAAAAAAAAATGAAAGAGTTCAGAATAAATATATAGTATACATATATAGGCTTGCCTGAAAATAAATTCTAGGGAAGCCGGTGGGAATGGGCTTGTATGAGCGCTCCGCTACTGAGAGGTACCCACCTCTCAACTCTACACCGGGAATTTATCCGGAATTAACCAACCTCTATACGTACGTATAGAGGTTGGTTAATTCCGGATAAATTCCCGGTGTAGAGTAGAGATCGCGGCGTACCTATCGCGGCGAATCTTGAGCCCTATGACAACTGTCATCTCCGTTAATTTTTTATAACCTTAAGGCCTGCAACACACAATGCTACTACTATAGTAAATTTCACAGTTAATGACAAAATTACTATTGACCGCCGCGAACAGGTACTGCGATGACAGCTATCATAGGCATAAGTAGTATAGTTCTACTATGTCATAGGGGTAGCGACACGTAGGGGCCCGCGTCGCCGCCCGCGACCTACCGTGAGTTAATTGTGTAAGATTTTAGTTAGATCTATCGCCTTCCCAAAAAGCACCTTCAGGCCCTGCAGCATCCACTTATATTGTAGGTCATGTTCCCTTCACAGCACTCACATTCAGCCAATTCTTTCAACTATACGAGGCGAAAAATAACCTTAAATAGCAAACACCGCAAAGGGGCATCTGTCTCATTGTCTCCAGTGATTTGTGACGGCCGAGGTGTGAGAGAGAGGTCCATACACGAATACAACCAGTTAAAAAGAGAGGTCCGATAACCTAAGTTAAACCAATTAATTATAATGAAGTCCTATCTCTTGTTATGCGACATTTTTTCACTTTTGGCGAGGGATGGTATTCGGATTTCTCGGATTCCGTTTCACACTGAATTTAAAATTGACAACTGAGTTAAATCGTAAATAAAGTTGGAGACAAATTCTTTAAGCGATTTGCGATTATAATAGTGCGGTGTAATTGGACATGGTCTCATGCTAGTGTCGTAACTTTTGGAACGTACGATAGGACAACTGAACTGTAATTTCATACAAATAATGAAATTTAGATCTACTGACTTACGTAAAAAGCGTTGCGCAATCCACCAGCTTGTTTCGTGGTTGACGTGGTTCACTTTATTTCAGTTCAGACAAGATGATCTCCGAAGGAAAATAATAAGTAGTATCTTAGCTAGTCCAACCTCTGAATAGGTAACTTAAGTTACGACTGAAGTAAGACTTTCAGTAGGACCAGGAGCCCGCTAGGTTTATAACACTGTGATATTGAAATTATAATATCGTAAGAATACTGCATTGAAAAAAATATACATCGCCAAGTTTTTCTTTTTTCTTCTCGTGGCAGAGGTTTCCTTCCGAACCGGTGGTAGTTTATCGACATGCATGCGTGTAATATGCCTAAATTGTAAATTTATAACTTTGAGTTTGATGTTTTTTTCTCCACTGAAAAGCTAACGTAAGTATAAGTTCCGAAGAACTCATTGGTACGACCCACGACAGCCGCAAACCTGAACCACTAGGCTAACGTCGCTTATAACAAATGAATATTGTAGAAATAACGTAAAAATAATATGAAATTAAAGTCAAACTCATTGTAATTAAAATGAATGAATATGTATTAAATGCAAAAATGTTATTAATGCCCTTGTGCCCGGGAAAAAACGAGCACATTAACCCGGCTCCAGGAGGGCTAGGGCAAACTTCCCTATTCCTCACTGGAGTAACTCCTGTCTGGCGCGTCCATGTCGCGGGGGTGGGCACCACTCATTTCAGTAGGCCGATATGAGCTGGTGGCGAAGTTCAGACAGGGACCCAGTGCTGCGGGGTATAACGCGGCGCCCGTGCCCAGGGATACGGGTGAAGACCTCAACGGCTGCAAAGGCGGAAATGGAGTCCATTGGAACGGCGGAGCAGGCGGAAGGCATACCTGATAGCGAGCCAACTCCACATATTGGAGTAAGAGGGTCGTGTCGGAGTGCAATTATCAGGCACGATAATTGCATCGAGATGGTGGCGGATGAGACCCCGTCGGGATCCAACGGCAGCACTCACAGTCCTAAGGAGGATTAGTGTCTTAGCGTCAGGCGGCAGCCGGCCGTAAAAACCACATAGCCACTTACATTTTCCTTGTCCAAAAATGAAACCAATATGTACACCAAATCAATGCGGGTTTGTAGCCGAGAAAAGTTCCTCTGACGCTATTCAGACGGTGCGGATAATGATGGAAAAAGCCAAAATGAACAAGACAAACCTTCATATGGTTTTCATAGACTTGGAGAAGGCTTTCGATCACGTCCCACGTGATCTCATCTGGGAAGCACTCAGAAAGCAATTAGTGCCAGAATCTTACATCAATCTTATGCAAGACATGTATAAAAACATTACTACCCAAGTCTTAAGTCCCGCTGGTAGAGGTGAGAAGTTTGAAATCAGCGTCGGGGTTCATCAAGGTTCTACACTCAGCCCACTACTTTTTAACACTATTATGAATCATCTCACAAAACAATGTCAAAAGTCGCTACCTTGGAACATCCTCTATGCCGATGATGTTGTTCTGATCTCGGATAGCCCAGAAGAACTTCAGTGGAACTTCAACTCCTGGATTGAAGCATTGGAAACAAATGGCTTAAAAATAAGTAGGAAAAAGACGGAACACATGTCGTGCATTTTCGATGATGTCTCTAAGCCGGAGAGTATAAAAATATATATAGGAAGTACTGTTATACCTACGGTAACCCAGTTCAAATACCTTGGCTCAATACTCAGCAACGATGGCAAAATCGATAACGACGTTACTCACAGAACAACAACTGGATGGATGAAGTGGCGGCAACTAACAGGCGTCCTGTGTGACAGAAAAATGCCGCTTAAAGTCAAAGGGCACTTATATAAGACTGCCATTAGACCGGCCGTTCTGTATGGGTCAGAGTGTTGGGCGACCAACAAGCAGCAACTAAACAAGCTGCACACCACAGAAATGCGCATGCTACGCTGGTCAGCTGGGGTGACGCTACTGGACAAAATTCGAAATGAGTACGTAAGAGGAAGTTTCAAGGTTGCCTCGGTTATTGATAATGTCAAAGAGAAACACCTAAGGTGGTATGGCCACATCCAAAGACGTCCAGATGACCATTTGGTGAAGCTTGCCCTCGACTTGCCTACCACGAAACGAAAACGTGGAAGACCACCTACTACCTGGTTGACGACGGTCGAAAAGGACCTAAAAGAGTCTCATTTAAATAAAGACGTAGCACAGGACTGTGCTAGATGGAAATTACGGACAAGGAAGGCCGACCCCAAATAAATGGG
Organism: Epinotia brunnichana; assembly: GCA_963854355.1. NCBI lineage: Eukaryota > Metazoa > Arthropoda > Insecta > Lepidoptera > Tortricidae > Epinotia > Epinotia brunnichana. The sequence continues at coordinate 18,252,690 of OY977954.1, forward strand.
ACAAGGTCTAGCAGGAAGAAGAAGAAGCAAAAATGTTATTAATGTTGTTATCGTATGCATGATAGTATTAAGTTTTGTGTATCCTTACAGGGCGTCATGGTCTGAGCTGAATAGTGAATGTAACACCTTAATTGCAATGTACATGGCTTTACAAATGAATAAAGAATTAAAGATTAAATAAGTTTCTGGCAAAAATTGCATTATGGGTACAAACTTTTATTGCTGACTGTACTTTTCTGTATACCGTCATCAACTACTCATTGAGCCGATTCTAACGAGCACAAACTCACCGGGGTTACATCGGTTAAGTACTGAATTCCCATGGCCACCTTCTGTCTCCTTCAATAGATCAGCTCGATGGTACCATAATATTGAATTGTCATCAAAACTACACCTTTACCCAAAATTTCAGCTCAATCGGTTGAAGATATAAGCTTCAAAATTTAGTTGCAAGATTCCACCCGAACAAACATAGTTACATAGTTAATACATTCATAGTTAGGTACATACATTGCAAGTTAATAGAAAGCTTATAAAAACAGTATGTTCGTATTGTAGTCGTGATATTCATAATATTTAATGGTGCTACTCGTGCCGATATTCATTTGTTTGCATTGATCAGTGTCAGGTAGCTGCTGCCTCTTAGGTGCGCCGTCCATTACTGGTTCTGGTCTAGAGGATAACGGATAGCTACTCGATGGATATTTAAGTAGGTAGTAATCTAATAATAATGAGCCCGATTTTAACATTGTGGTTAATTAACTAGTTAATGCGACTTGAAGTAAAATAATACAAGTTTCTGTCAAATATTTCATTTTTGGTACAAGTTTTTATTGCCGACTGTACTTTTCTGCAAATCATCATCAACTACTCATTGAGACGATTCTAAAGAGCCTCTGGAAGGTGAGTTTAACCTTCCAGCTCCAGCATCAGATCAGCTCCATGTCATCATAATATTGCATTGTCATGCGATATACATATGCACCGGGAAGTGAGTCAAATTTCAATTACTAAATTTGACCCAAGAAATAATAAAACAAACGGGGTGAGCTAAATAAAAGTTTGCAATAAAAATAAGTTTTTAACCCGATTTGATTACATTGGAATAAAATAAGGGCTTAATCTGGGAATAAACATAAGTAAATCATAATAGAATAGACATTCTTATAGAATCAAACCCTATCAAATCTACCTTACGTTTGTCAGAGATACGTTCCTTAAAATATCATTGTGTTCATGCGAATTTTGATAATTCTCTATGGAGTGACAGGAGCTGGCGCCATATTTGACGTTAACTGCAGCTGGTCGATCACGTAACGCATTGACGCACGTTAGGTAGATCTAAAGGCCTCCACACACTGGTAGCGGGCGCGGGGCGTGCGCCGGTGTGTGGAGGCCTTTAATGTTAAAATTTATATGGAAAAATGACAGTTGGATTGTCCTAACGCGCGTTCGGAACGTTACGTGATTACCCCTCAGCTGGTCGATCACGTAACTCATTGTACGCACGTTAGGTAGATCTAAATGTCAAATTTTATATGAAAAAATTACAGTTGGATTGTACTAACGCGCGTTCGGGACGTTACGCGTGATTACCCCTCTGGTCGATCACGTAACGCGTTGACGCACGTTAGGTAGATCTAATGTCAAATTTTATATGGAAAAATGACAGTTGGATTGTACTAAGTTACTAACGCGCGTTCGGAACGTTACGTGATTACCCCTCAGGTCGATCACGTAACGCATTGTACGCGATCCAAATGTCAGTTTCCCTATAAGAAAATAACAGAATATTCCTATCGCCATCGAAAACCCCTCGGTCCCTTAAATACCGTTGTGTGAGGGGTAATTGCGTAACGGTTCCAACGAGCGCTAGGAAAACTCAACTGTCATTTCCCAAGACGAACAATTACACCGCCTGTTGTTAACCTCTATTTTTAAGTTTTTATGTCCTGTAACTCACTTAGAAATTAAGCCGCTATTGCCTGCCGCATGCGGTTCAAAACACGAAGTCTGGTGCCGCACTGAATGGAATACTCGTAAGAGATGCTTTAGATATCCTAATGCAGTAGACAAACGTGTTGTTATTGTTACTAATACCTGAACCAAAAACTTCAAACTCTGGGATTGAGTAGGTATGTGATTCATGTACGAGTATATTGTACATACTTATAGATCTCCCTAACGTTCAACTTTACGCAATCGACCAGCGGCTTGTAACCTGTCGTGACTAATTTATCTGTCAAATAAAGCTTCGGATATCATAGCTTCTTCGCTGGATGTTGAATTAAACGTAGTAATGTGGGTTGTTGACAACAACTGATAGCTACTGTCCGCGTAAGATTAAGTCTTCGCTTAACCTCCAAGGGGCCCATTCGATATACACCTCGCATTCCAATGTGGTTTCTACGACTGTTACGCGCTTGCTCCCCGCGCGCGTAGCTTGCGGGTCAGAGTACGCACGTTGAAATCAAATTGGAATGCATGATGCATGCCTCAGATTGACTCATAGCACGATGTTTCAATAGTCGATGTTATTTGAACTTTGACTTTTGCTTGGCTTTCAATCTTCTATGTGTTTAAGTACCTACAAAACATACCTACCCTACTTCATAAGTAACTATATAGTTAGGCTGCATTTATTGAAAAGCGGGGCGTTCGGCGGCATTGCACCCGCGTCAGTAGTCGCCCTAACGTTTATGTCAGGAACCGTCGATATGGCTATATAGGAGTATACAGGCACAAGTCCTTAGATGCAGTGTGTCCCATCAGTAAGGATCAAAACAAATATAGTAACATTCCATATTTTCTAACAATCATGCGTAGTTTTGTATTATTTATTTTTAAATAAATAAGAGTTGACGTCGCGCTTGTAACTAACTCGTCGGTAAGTTTGTTTTACAGCTTGTATTGTACTTACCTACATGATTTAAAAATGACAGGCGGCTGGACTTCGTTTCTTACAGGAACCATACAATTAGATCGAAAAATGTTGCCAAGTTTGGCTCGCTACAATTATTGTCAGAGGTAACATCCTAGCCTTGGGTCAGTGGGGTCAGTATCCTCATTACACACCCAGCCCTCGTATGAATGGGCGGTATCTCCGCACTTTATCACTTTAGCACCACGACACCAGCTTATCGGCCATCTTTCGGGGTATGCGAGGCTTGTTTGGATGGTAAACCACGATCTTGGTTGGTGATCAGACGCTGTTTAATCAAACTCTTAAATCCCATCGTAGTGTTATCATAGTAGAATCCTGTAGGAGCCCGGGCCCGCTTTTCTACCTATAGGTAACCACGGAATATAATTAATAATTAATAGTACCTAACAGTACGTAGGTATCAGCGAGTCAAGGGGCTGGCGTGTGACAGAGAAAAGTGGAAAATACTCCACCGACAAGAGGATAACTCTTAAATTGGGAATGGATGAAAATTTTAGAAGTGCCTGATTTTTTTTGGCTATAGGAATTACCTTCCTTAGCACCAGAAAAAAGTTGCAGACTTTTCAGCTGCGTCAATTATTATTGATAAAATATAAACAGTTTCCTCACTTAGGTTTTGGGTTTTGAGACACTTTGCTGGATCAGTCTCATATTACAATCGGTGGTAAATTGACAATGGCAATGATATTGACAGCTGCAGCAGCTATATTTGGGGTCAGATATTTAAAATATTTTTTTGTAATATGAGACGGATCAAGGAAAGTGTCTCATTCGCCGTCCTAAACCCAAAACGTGTGAGGAAACTGTTTATATTTTTGTGCAGGACGGCAAAGAATAAAAACACGTTATAAATATAAATTGTCAGTTGTGACCTACCTTGTAACCTAGCTTATAACATAGGCATTGCGTTACTATCGCCTTATATCATTTGTACCAGAAATAAATAAATTAACTCTCGCATTTCATTCCTACACAGTGAAAAAGTAATATACCATAGGTTTCCTAAATAAAGAGTGGCTAAACACTAGGTTTCCACTAGAAATGTAGATAGACTAAAAGGAAACCTATAGATCCTACTCGCGCGCCGTCCAAACTCGGACTGATGGGCGAGCGCGGGGGGAAGCCCGGTAGGTACAGTTCCCGGCAAACAACTTGAACATGCGGGAAGAAGTGGGGGGGCAGCTCGCACGTACAATTCGCCTTTGCGCAGGCAAGGTCATTTGCTCACGAAGTTTGCCGTCTACTGTATTTATACCTCGGGTGGGGGCCGAGGTACATTTATACGGAGCAGCACGAAATTAGGCTAAGATTAAAAGAAATTAATGAACATGTCATTTCGCGCCAAAATTTTCCCGCGCATAATCGCTTTCCCGCCAAAATTACGGGGCGAGGGGGCATCCGGCCGAGGAAAATTGATAGTATAAAATGAGCGGCCGGGCCCTATAAAATTCAGTATCTACAAGTAGCAGCGAAGTGACATTACCTGAATATGTAAACAAGTCTTTTAATTAAGAACCCCGACCCGACAAAGCTCCAGCCTGCTAAGCCGTCACGACCTGAGCATGAAGTGCAGGATTTCCCTTCGATTCTACCCAGCCCAGAGCCAGTCATAGGTGCGTCTCGCACAATTTTTCAAAAATAATTGATGCAGCTGAAAACTCTGCAACTTTTTCTGGTGCTAAGGAAGGTTATTCCTATCACCAAAAAAATATCAAGCACTTCTAAAATTTACATCCATTCCCTATTGAAAGAGAGAAAGGTGCAGAAAGTCCACTGCCCAAGTGATGACGTTAGCTGTAACTTTTTTGCAATAGACATCATAGAGGGAGATAGGGCTGTTAAAAAAAAATTACTGTTTATTTCAATAGAACACAAAATATTTTGAAATATTTTTGTTGATGTACCACATTTAAACTGAACATCCAAAATTATAACTATTTTAGTTCCTATTTTTGTTATCGAAATGATCATTAATTTTGGAATAGGGTCATACAGCTTAAGTAAAAAAAATCGTCTTTTCTGTGATCAATAGTCTTCCGTGCATATGGATAAGAGTAGGATCACTGCTGAATCGAGAGCGTGGCAGCAGCAACAGCCTTCTGAGGGTGTTGGCAGAGCGCTTGGGGACTGCCCACTCACTCGCTACTGGGTGGAAGTGGCTACGAGTATTTGGCAGGGCCAGGTAGAGCAGGTTGTTTGCCTTGCATGCCCCTGTCAATGGCTGTCCAAGCCTATTTTTAACCCCCGACGGAAAAAGAGGGGTGTTATAAGTTTGACGTGTCTGTCTGTCTATGGCATCCTAACTCCTAAACGAATGGACCGATTTGAATGCTGTTTTTTTTATCCAAAAGCTGACGTGATCGAGATAGTTCTTAGCTACGTTTCAACAAAATCGGTTCAGCCGTTTTTGAGATATTGAACTTTGAAATGAAAATGTCGGGGGTTTTTCAACTATTCTAAGTTATAATTATAATATTTAGTTTGAGTCTGTTTTTATTTTTATTTTTTTACAATTTAAAGTGTCTCACTAGCATAGTTATTAAGATATTGTATCTAACCATCTATGGATCTACTATTTGGTCTGATAATAAAAGCTTTTTATTTTTTATGTTATTTTTTATATAGAAGACGATGTGATTGCTTTGAATTCATGTAAGAGGAGACACCGTTTATGCGGATTAAGAGTCTAACCAAAAATTTACCTAAAGCTTACGTCCCACTGTTATAGAAAAAATACAGGCAGATGATGATGAAGAACCTTGAACCTTAGCATGAAGTGGATGACATATCGATTGGACACAATAACTGGTAAATACTAGGTTATAGCACTGAAGTTACGGTAGCCTAGTGGTTCAGGCATGCGGCTGTCAAGCGGCGGTTGTGATTTCGAATCCCGGCTCGTAGCAATGAGTTTTTCGGAACTTATGCTGTACGGAAGGTTTACCGAAAATTTTTCGGTGAAGGAAAACTTCATGAGGAAACCGGTCTAATACCAATAAGGTCTAGTTTTCCCACTGGGTTGGAAGGTGAAACTAGTGCCTATGCCTAATCTAGGGATTAGGTGTCAAAGCGGATCCCGGGCTCCTTTAGGGCACAACCGGGAATAACGTTAGGGGGAGACTAGGGGACCGATTTTTGACTTTCGAGCGCTCGACTCTTTCACTCGAAAACGGTCAAAATTACGAAATGCTATTTTGAAATAACGATAGAAAATTTAAAAACGAATGGTATTGACCACTCGTATTCAATTCTATCGGTAGAAAGTAAGTGCCTGTAATTTTGGCCTACAATCTTATTTACTTTTATTTAATTTACGAGCGCTCGAAAGTCAAAAATCGGCCCCCAGGTTATAGCATTGTTAAATCTCCCTGACGGGTAAACACGTAACGTTCCGAACGCGCGTCGGTACAATTTGACTATCAATTAATTTTCCATACAAAAAGTGACATTTAGACCTACCCGACGTTCGTACAATGCATTACGTGATCGACCTACGGTAAAGGGCGCGGGAGTCCGCTGTATGCGGGTGGCGCAGGACCGGTCATTTTGGCACTCTTTGGGGGAGGCCTATGTCCAGCAGTGGTCGTCTTTCGGCTGATATGATGATGATTATGAAATCTCCCAAAGTGCTCAAACACGACGCACTATAAATTGCGTAAGTCAGAAATAATGCCATGGCGAATCCAAATGATCGTTGAGGTTTTCTTCGCGTCTCTTAAACACGTTTTCGTAATGGACGACGTGCAAAGATGTCACTACACACCTAGGTTACGTATGAATCGTATCTCCGCAATTTATCAAATTAGCTTCAAGACAGTATATTATCTACCTTTTGCGTGTGCGACTTTTTTGGGTACCATTAGACTAGTGGGCATTTTGCGGCATCGCACGTGTCGACCATTATAAATATGAGTACGTGAATTATACCTACTGTTACAATGGCTTCCTAGATAATGATATATTTCACATTCAAATTACAAGCCATCGATCCGTACCTAGACATTATTGTTGACGCGCAGGCAGGAATCAGTATCCTGTTTTTTTTTTAAGAGACCAAAATGCTTTACGCATACCGCTAGGGTGCGGGACGGCCCTCACCGATCCTACTAATCCTAAGGTAATTAGTAATAAAATAAGTCGTACCTAATAAGTAGTAAAGGTAGGTAAATGAATCGGCTAGGTCTGAGCGAGTCTGGACTGTTTTTTAACTGACATGAACCCAAGTTGTCACCCACCCCCCACCGACTTCATACGAAGTCCAAAGACTGTGGGGGTGCCATTTCGCGTTTTTCCGTGGCGGCGAGGGGGCAAAAATATTTTGAGTTTGACCACTATGACCTAGTTTTACGTCAAGCCTAAGTGTCATGTCATTAGCGGGCAAAATATCCAGGTTTCTACAAAAATCAATGTTACCTTCGTGCTTCCGAGGCAAGTTTCGTTCGAAGTCAGTCTTCTACATATCTTCAACAATCTTGTAATAACAAAAACTAGTTTAGCATACGCCACGAACTAGGTGAGTAATGCCCATCAGATAGCACCAATTACGTACGTGACACCTCCTTGGATGCTGCTGCGATAGTGAGCTGACGCAATTATGCTCGTATGAGATGTGGCCGCGATTTTGTGATACTGGCCGAATGCTGTGTGCGTTAATTAGGAGTTATTTTTATGGGAACTAGGACAGATTTCGCTCCACTTGATTCCTTAACACATTTTGGTGATTGCCAAGAAAAAGCAAGCGTATAGAAAAGAAACAAACAACTTGTCGCCTTCCTTACTCAATCCCAGAGTTTGAAGTTTTTGGTTCAGGTATTAGTAACAACACGTTTGTCTACTGCATTAGGAGATCTAAAGCATCTCTTACGAGTATTCCTTTCAGTGCGGCACCAGACTTTGTGTTTTGAACCGCATGCGGCAGGCAATAGCGGCTTAATTTCTAAGTGAGTTACAGCGACAAAAATATAGGAACTTGCTTTCCGCTTGAAGATTAACTCAATGACATATTAAAATTTGGAGAAAGATTAGGTTCCTAACGCACCGAGTAATATACAGGGTGACTGGTAATTCGACCTATTCCTTGAAAGGGGTAGATAATAGAGCTAATTTGCAACAATTTATGTCCAGTCAACCAGGGGTCAAAACACGATTTTTTTTAATTTTTCGAGTCTTTAGTTTGTTTGAAAAAAAATCGCCTTGCAGCCTTAAAGTGCTGATTGTGACAAAAATGTTTTTTTACCATCCAAATGGAAGTATTTTTGTCACAATCACCAGCTTAAGGCTGCAAGGAGATTTTTTTTCATACAAACTAAAAACTCGAATATCTCGGAAACCAGCGAGTTTCGACCCCTGGTTGACTGGACATAAATTGTTGCAAATTAGCTCTAGTATAACCCCTTTCAAGGAATAGGTCGAATTACCAGTCACCCTGTATAACGTTTTACTCTCAGTGCATCACGAGATCTTTTGAGTCTCCTCAATAACAGACCTCGTAGCCGCAAGCAGGCGAGTAGGTACGTTTCGTTCCAGTGTTGTTCAAATATCGATCGAAGTTGAATTTCACGCTTTGTTTCACTTTACCAATATCATACTCTCATTGATCTTGGTAAAGTTGTGGGTTAGACCAAATTAACGAACAAACATTCATTACATTACACATGGTTGACATTATTTAACGCGGCAAACTTTTTATAAAACTGCCATCGGGATTGGAATCTTATACCATGGACGGTAGTTTCTTTTTGAATGGACTATTTTGATGCATTTCGGCCAACTCAAATAATGTCAAGTATGTATTATCTACTTCCGGAGTTTTCCTCACACACTCTTGACAAATAGAATCAGAAGTGATGTTCGTTGGCTATTTATTGACTACATATGTTTATAAAGGTTATCAGTAAAAAAACAATAAGTATTTTGTCAATAGATTTATCTATTATATTTTAATGAATAATTTCTCAATTACAGCTGTACTTACAAACTGCTCACAGACTGCGCCACAAGCCCGAAGTGTAAAAAATTGCAAAATAACAAATTTTATTGCATGTCAAATCTCTGGTTATAATTTACTTGTGAAGTGCTTCACAAAGTAAATGACAGGGCCAAAGTGAGTCTACTGGATCATTTGATTTGCCGCCAATTTATTTGCCAAGCTCTAATTGGCTAATATCGTTGTGCAGTAACAAAACGCAGCCTCCTGATTGGATGAAACGACACTCAACGCCACTGTTATTCACTTTGTAATACACCGTAAGTATTTACTTATGACAAACAAACTGATCGAAATAAACTCTTAATGCTTAAATTTAATGAATTCCATGGAAAATTATTTTCATTTTATAGATAATATATTTTGTATTTTTAACTACAATAGTTATCAACTATATATTACAAACTTTTTTTAACTTAAAGTTAGATTTTATCAATCGTTTTTTTTTGCGTGCGTTCAATTGTTGGAAGCAATTTAATTCACTTTGAAAATAAATAAATTGAAAAAAAAGTAAACCGTTACAAATGTTACTAAAAAAATGTTAAGGTCCAATATAAAAAATGTTGCATTTTTAAAACGCATGTAACCCAATACTGTAAGTTACAGTAGGTACAAAAAAATATTAACGCTAAAACGACATCTTCAACTATTATTATAAAAATTTGTATTTTTCATTTATATGCAACAATTAAACGCACGCCAATCTCACAGCACAATTGACAAACATATTTTCAAAATATGTCTATTAGTAAACACGCATAATATACCTTACAAATTGTATTTACAAAATAAAGCAATTTAATATTACTCTATAAGGTGAGTTAAAATGAACTGATGAGCGGAGTGATAGGCTGCAGTTGTGGCAATGTTGCCAATATTGCACAAATAGTCATAAACTTTGCCAACAAATAAAATTGCTATCACTTCTGCGAAAAAAACATATGTAGAAAAATGCGTCTTTAATACAAATTATTACTTCGTGAGGTACTTAAGTACATCACACAGGGTCAAATAATCCCCTAGGTATTAATAGTAATTTGGATAAAATTCCCTTCCATCCCTTTATCTGTTTTAAGGATTTAGTGGGATTTTTAATTAAATTATTTATCTTTATCATGTTAACTGTAGTTAACCCAAATTTACTCTGCTACAGACTTGTTGTACCTATTGTAAAAACTTCCACTAAAAAGATGAGACACACAAATGCAACTGTTGACAAGAGGTAAAGGTAGGTACTTACATTTTAAACGCGGGACGTGCTCATAAAGTGCAATAACTTTACTCGAAATAAGACACAATTTTGAACTATATTTTGAATGAAGTTATTTGCACTTTACGTAAGTGGGGTAGACTAGTGAGGCCCCTTTTTTGACTTCCCACACTTGAAGTTTCAAATAGACGTATGTCACAACTGCAGATCTGTCCCTTCGAAACGTTTCTATATTAATTCTATTGCTATTGCGGTGGAAAACTATTAGTGATTACTATTGTGTCCGATAAACCTACGTGAAGTGTTCGATGTTAATGTAATGGCATAGATAAGTTTTCTGTCAAAAATATGATGTTTTATGCGCTCTATTTTTCTATAACTATTGATTGCGATTTTTTTATCGAATATGTAGCGATGCTACTTGTAACGTTTTAATTCGCCTTTAAACATCATATTTTTGCAATGAAAAGTCTGAGATACAGTGATGAAACATAAATAATTTCATGCGCTTCGTAGAATCTTATTCATTAGAAAGAGTCAATTCAGAAATATTATGCTGCTGATGTAAAAACCATTTGATCGATATTAACTTTCATATAATGTCCATACCATGTCAACACCATCAACATGCAGATTAATTGATTTTAGTTTGTTTTTATAGAATTGCACTTGTTTGTTTGTTTCAGAATTCCATTCGCCAAACTACTTCATTTAATTTTTTTGGATCTAACTTGGTGGTCAAAATCTTTCTGTTTTCAGGAATTCTGTAATACATCGTTTTATAGGAATCTAAGAAGCGCATCATATGACCGGCCGCCATGACACTTTTATGACGTCACAGTCCACGTTGAACTGCCTTACAGGTGTCTAACCTAACGACCTAACTTAACTATTTACATTTAGTATACGAATATCGACCCGAATAGAACTCGACAGAAAAAAATAGGAACGATACAAAAAGGCCGCGATTCCCGGCTGCATCCATTAGCGCCTTCACTCTATTTCACAAACGCATTCAATTTATTTATATACTCCGTGAAACGGTCAAGCGCATCTGGCATAATTTCGCAAACTTTCATTACCCAGAATACTGTGCACACTCTCGATCATGCCATTTTGGGTGGCATGTTGGTTGCTCTAAATTCTCTAAACATACTTTGTAATTAAGTAAATGTTTGCAGCAAAGTATTGCATTGCTGGCCGTGTACAAAAATTTAGAAACGAATATAGTAGATAAAATATGTTCAAAACAAAGTAATACATTCATAAATATTTTAAAAATATGTTTCGAAGTATAATGCGAGGCGACCCTTTAAGGGTGCAAACCTGTATTGGTATGTCAGAAACTATGTAAATCGTCCAACGAAGTCGCGAATGGCATGCACCGGGCGCGGCGGCCACATCGATATAAATACACGGTATTTACAACGCTAGCTCGCGAGTCAGTCCTGCGTCTCCACATCCAGGCCGTTCACCATGCGCTCGATGCTCTTCAGGTCCGAGGGCGTCCCCGTCGCCGTCGAGGTGGGGGGGTCCGGCGGCGGGTCGGCGGAGGCCGCGCGCGCCGGCGGGGAGCCCACGCGCGGCCGCGCCGGCGACGAGCTCAGACTCCTCGCCCGGGGGGCCACCTGCTCGAACGCCGACCCCAACCCAGGCAACGCGTAAGGAGCGAACCTGTGCATCTTCCCGAGAGGAGGAGCCGGCAACGCAGGCGGAGGAGGCAGCGAGTACTGCTGCAGCAACGGATGCAGGTTAAAAAGCAGGCCAGGCGGCATCTGGTGGCCCGGGAAGAACGGAGGTGGATACAGGGAATGCGGGTACAGGTAGGGTAGTAATTGGGGCTGGATGGGCGGGCCGAGGGAGACGTCGGGCGCGGGGGAGGGGCGCGATGGGCCCGCGGGGGGAGAGGAGGCGCGCGCGCCGCCCGAGCACGAGGAGTCGGAGCCGGCCTCGTTGGCCTCTTCGGCGCCTGAGTCCCCACCGCCAGAACTGAACCAGGCTGCAAGAGAAAATACTTATTTAGCATAAGACCGCGAATTGGCAATAGTGCCTAACTTGGTCATAACTTCCAACGGCGGACGCGGGAGCTATGGCCAGACGTGGAACCGAGAAGCCTCACTCGGATCTCTCGCTTCCACGTATGCCGTCCGCCGCAACAAGTCGTTGTCGAGCCCTCAGACTTGGTGGACCAACAAGATGCCTATATATAGTGTGGAAAATAGGTGTAGATGTTGATGAACCGCTTCTCCGACGCCATCAGAACTTCAATCGATCAGCCGGTTCAGACCGTGACCGCTATGTCACTGTCGAACAGTACAAATGGATTCGGTGGCTGCTGGCCGAAGTTACTTTAGTAATAGGTAAAGATACTCACACGTGCTGTGGTGTGTGCTGGGCGGCGCGGGTGGGCTCGCGGGGCCTCCGACGTCCAGGGGTCGCTCGTCGTCATCATCGCGGGACTCCGACCGAGCCGTCAGCAGCGCCTGCCTGCGGTACACAGACAAACTACTCGTGTTATCATTGCGAATTTTACCAAAACAAAACTTATAATATAGTCCCGTTGAGTTTGGGCTCGTTAGAATGGTCTCAATGAGCAGTTGATGATGGTATACAGAAATGTACTGTCGGCAATAAAAGCTTGTACAAAAAATGAAATTTTTGACAGTAACTTTTATCTTTAGTGCCGACTAGACTAGCTGCCCGGCTTTGCCCGCGTATTGCAAATAACGCAAGCACACCCGCGGGATAAAATATAGCCTATGTCAATCCAGAATGTCCATATTAGATGAAAGAGTTTTGATTTCATTCCGATATTACCCCTGCAACACGCGCCGCTCCCGAGCGCACTCTCTGTCCTCAACTCCGTGCTGGACGCAGCACCGTCCTGTGATCTGGTTACAACGAGATTGGCCTGCTTGTTGCAGGAATGCAAGGTTTTTATTGAACAATCCTTATCCGATTAATCAGGTAAGTAATTACTCCTGTAGGTATGCGAAATGTTTTAATTTATACTATAGCTTAAGATCTGTGACGCTTTGGCGGTTAGCTGTAAGTTGCAGATGTACTTTTTGATATAATAAACAATACATACCTACAAACTTACAAAGCTACAATCAGACAGACTTTTCCTCTTTATGATGTTACTATAGATCGTTACTATATTTGTAAACAAAGAGGATAGCTAATATATTAACCTATTTCTCGTGAAAATTCAATAAAATACTTGTTTAATTTTTCCCTTAACCCTAAAACGCCGAAAGGGCAAATTGCGGGTCTTTTGCCGCTATCATTAGGAGATGATTAACCTTTCCCGGCCGTTGCGGGCCATTACAGAAATGTCAACCGTTTGACACCCCCAAAGTGCACACTGTCATTTTGGAATTACTAACGCGGCGCTGTCACGTATCATTAAGTGTATAGTTTCTTTAGGGGTTTATTTTTGTTCTAGTATTAAGGTTTATAAGGTAAATTTAAACATATTTGATAATAAAATTGGTAGTTTTGATGAGAACCATTGTGGTGTGACAACATCTATGGAAGATATAGATAGATAGGTACACAGTTTAATTTAGATAATAATTGTAAGTGATTAAGATTTTTCCAGGGTCCATTATTTGCGCACCAGAGAGTAGGTAATGCAGTACCAAGCTTGAAGGTACCTACCAAGTCAGTAAAAAATACAAAGGCCTACCTAGTGAAAATATAAGATACACAAGACTTCGCATGATTGTGTTGATATAATGTTACGAAGCTTTTCTTAATAACAATAATCGAACGAGCGAGCGAAGCGAACGAAGTTGTATGCTTCAGCTTGGGTCAAAATTAGTTCGTGTCGGGATGTCCCACTGTTCGGCTGTTCTCCTATCATCATCATCATCATCATATCAGCCGAAAGACGTCCACTGCTGGACATAGGCCTCCCCCAAAGAGTGCCACAATGGCCGGTCCTGCGCCACCCGCATCTAGCGGACTCGCGCGTTCACCTATACAGGTCGCATTTCTCAATTGATTCTCGTGAAATGTGGTGAGCAAGATCGTTAATTATATAGATTATCTTGTCGATTCACTTTTTAGAGAAAAAAAAGATTGTCTCGCAATTTCTACAGCTTACAGAGCCACTAGTTTTAAAAACTGTTTACCCGAGCGTTTTTGTCGCTAAAACGCCGAAGAATCGCCTAGAAACGCCCGTGTGCACACGGCTGGCTCCAAGGGTCTAAAACCGGATAAACGCTCCGAAACCGAGGCTAAAATGATTTCCATGACAATACTGCACAATTATTTGCCGGCACTCTGCAAACAGCCATTGTTTTAGGGTTTCGTTCGCGGTCGACTGTATTAACTTGTCTCATTGTCGCTGATAGAATTTAATTTGGGCCACCCCTGTTTATTAGGGTTGCCGACGCTGACTTTAAATTAAAGTTACATTTTAAAACGCTATAAGACTGGATTTCAAAAAATGTAGGTACATAGATCAGCACGGCTATCACAAGACGGCCGCGACATACTCTCGAGCTCTCTCGCAATATCCGTCTCTCTCTTATTAGACCACTTAGAAAGAGACGAATAGTGCGAGAGAGCTCGAGGGTATGTCGCGGCCGTCTTGTGATAGAGGTGCAGGACTGTACCTATTCGTCTACAATTCCGGTGAGTCATAAAAGTTACTACTGCCCATATGTGTACCTATGTATTTTGTCAATCAATCCCCATCAAATGTTGAACTTATTAAATCTTTTTCGTTATACTTTAGTAAAAACAAATTCGTTAAATTCCTATAGAACCGTTAAGAAGGTACCTTAATCAAATTTGAAAAATTATGCTAACTGACATAATTAATGCTTTCATTATTAGGAGGTACGACCGCTTTAGCCTAGTTGGTAGTGACCCTGCCTACGAAGCAAGAGGTCCTGGGTTCGAATCCCGGTAACGGCATTTATTTGTGTGATGAGCACGAATATTTGGTCCTGAGTTGTTTCTAAGAAAACATCCATGACTCAGAAACAAATATTCGTCACAAATCGACCTAGTCCCAAACTAAGCAATGATAGGAGAAACAAATTATTGTTGAATGTGTGTACCTAGTATTAACCGCATTTGTGGGACACGTACATCACAGTTCATGTTAACTAAACTTACAACACGTAACATAAAATCGGACTGCATGCAGAACAATTGCATTTAAACACGCTTGTAAAACATGATAAAACTGGTATCCTCTAAAAATGTGTCAACCCTAAGTTAAACTGTCGGCATTAGGGTGTTCGCGTTACAATGTAAACTCTAGGGGTGGCTCGCCTTGTAATTTCACCAAATTTCATCCCCTCGCTTTTTTATTGATGCCCTGTAGTTTATCCCTTAAGCTCGGATGATGAATTTAGGGATTTGATTATCTTTGGTAAAGTTGGGAATCATTGGTTAAACGTAAGCCTTGTAGGGTGGTAATTTTTTTTTTTATTTTTTTATTTTTTATTTATTAGAAGACCAACAGCTTTTAACATTCAATATAGGCTTACATTTAAGATACAATTGTCGAGCCAATGACAGGTCTCCCTAACAGATACAGGAAGAAACGGATTTGCTTAAAATATGTTAGGTTAATGAGTAAATATTACAAATATTACAATCTTTTATCTTCTTTATGCGTGCGTGTGTGTGTCTGTGTGTGTGTGTGTGTGTGTGTGTGTGTGTGTGTGTGTGTGTGTGTGTGTGTGTGTGTGTGTGTGTGTGTGTGTGTGTGTGTGTGTGTGTTCAGCCCTCCTCAATATTATTATGTATTTGTTTCGCAATTGCACTTTTAAACGATTTTTTGTTGTTATACACAAATGGGTCGATGTCACTAAACTGATTGTTGTATGTCCTTGATATTCTATATATTACAGAATTCCTACCGTAATTTGTTTGATGATTAGGTAAACTAAGAAGGCGTGGGTACCTGGTGTTTGTTTTCGGTGTGAAGTAATTGATGGCTGCTATAAGGTTAGGGCAATCTACACAACCTCTGATAATGTCATAAAGCAAACCCATATCGAGCATGTCTCTCCTATCCTCCAGACTCATCATATTATGCCGCTTACAACTATCACTATAACTAATAGATGTACGTTTGGTTCGGTAATTAAGGTATCTTAGAAACCTCTGCTGTAGTCTTTCAAGTCGAGATTTGTAGGTAATGTAATGAGGGGACCATATATTAGACGCATACTCCAAGACACTACGTACGTAAGTAAAATAAATAATTTTGATGCAAACAGGGTCATTAAATGCTTTACAGACTCTCATTACAAAACCTAAGTTTTTATAAGCTTTGTTTATAATATTATCAATATGATCAGACATTAACATTTTACTATCTAATAAAACTCCTAGGTCTCGAATTAACTGGACTCTTTGTAAAATAATATTGTTCATAGTGTAGGAAGCACTAATAGGAGATGGTTTTCTAGAAAAAGTTATTATCTGGCATTTAGATACGTTTACCGTTATTTTGTTCCTGTGGTAATATTCTACTAGAGAATCAAGAGTGTTTTGCAAAACTTGACAGTCAGACGGGCTTTTAATTTTGATAAAAACTTTTTTGTCATCTGCATATAACAGGTGTTCCACAGGCGATTCAATACATGTGTAAATATCGAATATATATGCATTATAAAATAAAGGCCCTAAGTGTGATCCCTGTGGAACGCCTGATGGCACAAATATACGATTCGACCTGAAACCACCAATTGTGACAATCTGTGATCTATTGGAGAGATATGATTTTATCCACCTCAATAGACAGCCGTGTATGCCTAATGTCTCCAATTTCGCCAACAAGATGACGTGGTCTACCCGGTCGAAGGCTTTTTCGAAATCAGTGTATACTACATCAATCTGTCCACCACCTTCCATGTTACTTAGGACATAGTTGGTAAATTCAGAAAGGTTCGTTATAGTAGATCGGCGCTTAAGAAATCCATGTTGGTTAGTGCTGATGCCTTGCAATACAGTTGGATAAATTTGGTCATATATAATTTTCTCAAAGATTTTAATAAATATGTTTAAAATTGAAATTGGACGGTAGTTTTCAATAGCTGTTTTTGATTTTTGTTTATGTACAGGTATGACATTGGCCTCCTTCCATTTGTCGGGAAATATACCCTCCGATAGAGATCTATTTATTAGGACCGACAATGGGTAACTAATAGCTTTAGCTGTGTTGCGGATATAGTGTGGTGAAATACTATCTGATCCTGCTGATTTTGTGGTGTCTACCTTACCAAGTAACGTGGCAATTGTTTTAGCTGTGACAACGACATTACCGATGGTGTTTACATCTCCTACTACAGTTGGAATATTCAGATTTCTAGTATCGTAGTTTATGTCTGGTTCGACATACACGCTTTTAAAAAAGTTTATAAATCCATTACAAATACCTGTGCCGTCACTGAGTGACTCATTACCAACGGTCATTGTTTTAGGATAATTTGAGCCTTTACGCATTGATTTGATATAACTCCACAATTTTTTCGGATTGCCTTTAATTTGTTCTTGTGCTGATATTAGAAAACTATTGTAATTATCGACTTCCAATTGATTGACTCTGCGCCTCAAATAAGAAAATTCTAGGTAGTCAAGGTCATTTTGAAAACGTTTCCATTTTCTATGTGCCTTCCATTTACGACGTAACAAACGTATAAGGGTTTTACTATACCAGGATGGATATTGCTTAGAAGAATGACTGTACTGTACTTTGGGAATAAATAATTCTATACTTTCACTTAGTTTTTTATAAAAGCAGTCTACTGCACAGTTAACTGAGTCACAGGAAGAAAACAATTTGTACCAGTCTATTTCACTAAGATAGTTGTTTATTTTTTCATAGTCACCTTTGTAGTATAATATTTTTGTGGTAATATTTTCTGTTAGAGGTGTAATAAGTAAGTCATACGGTATGATAGAAAAACACGGATGCGCCTTGTCCTCTTTCAATATTGGATTAATTAATGTATTTACCTCTAAGGAGAAATTGCTAAATATCAGATCTAGCGTATTCCCGTTCGTATTTCTTATACAATTTCGTTGCTCCATGCCAAGACACGAGAATTCTTCAACTAATTCAATACCTGCCCTTTGAATTTCCGCGGAACCCTTTTTTAAATAAGTTGGCCCATCACTAGCCCATTCTATGCAGGGTAAGTTAAAGTCACCTATAACCATAAAATAATCCTGAATATTCCGTCGGTGCACTTGTGTTACTGTTTCTATAACGTTCTTAATATCATTAACTAATGTCCGGTAATTAGGTGGTAAGTAAACAGTAGCAATATTAAGATTAAAGTTTGAGTTAGTGGTCTTAGAAGGTATCGTGACCCACAGTAGTTCAGTAGGTGGAGTTGACCTGTCCACGCGCATCGTCACTCCTAGTTCGCGCCGTGCGCACACCATGACCCCCCCACCCCTAGTTACATTTGTCAAATTCAAATTTCGGTCCAATCTAAAGACATCATACTGCGAGTTACATAATTCGCTATCAAATATCCCTGCGTGTAGCCAAGTTTCAGTAATTATATATATGTCATAGCTATTTAGTAAGATACTACTATAAAATTCAGATGTTTTTGTACGCAAACCGCGCACATTTTGGTAATATATGTTAAGGGTCATGGTAGCATACGTGTGCAATAATTAAGTAGATGTATGAAGAGATAAAACGTATGGCATTAGCGAACCAAGAGATGTAAACAACTTTTTCTAGACGTTGGGATTTCAATAAACCATATGTGAGGGTCATTAAGGCAGTCACCTTCGCAGAAATGCGCGCCCAGTTGCATTGAGTAGCAATCCCGGATTGTATTGACATATACCGTATATTTTTGCGGAAGAACAGGCTTTGTGTTGAAATATTATCTAGTTTAGATACAGAAACCGCGTAGAACACACTGTTTTCGAAATTAGTTTTTGTATTAATACGATAAATGTAAACGTAGTTGTACTGTATTATGCTTATCAAAAGTATTAGTCTAGTTAAGTAGGTAAAAGTCGAGTTATAGGACAACAAAGTGAAAGCTAATATGTGTAAACAATTTGTTGGTTTAAAAGAAGATATTTTTGTGCAATTGGAGGTGTGTGAATTCTGTGTGTGTATTTGTGATTGTGGGTAAGTAATTAGGTGATCTAAGTGTAATACATATGAAGTGTACAAGTGGTAAAACAAAACAAATGTTAGTGATAAGACAAGAAGTAATTCAGTCGCGATTCATAACAGCTTCTTGATATCTTTGAGGGACTCGAGTAGTACTACCGGGGCACCGTCAGACTTCCTGGCATAAATGTTGCAGTCACGAACCCACACGTACTGGTAGCCTCGATTCTTTGCTGCGGTCTTACATTCTTTGAGCACTTGCTTCCTAGAAGGTATCAAGTGCTCGTTGACGTAAAGTTTACGAGCTTCGCCCTGGAGGCCGATGTCGGCTGTGGAGATGGTAAGTGATTCTACTGATTCACATCTCAGGGGATTACTAACAAGGTTTATTAATTTGTAAAAACCAAGTCACTACTGGCCAAGTGTACGTTTAATAAATATTTAATACCCCTCAAAATCACAATCAAAGTTACTGCCATAAAATAGAACCACATTGAAAAGGTCTTACGAATCTCTTTAAAAAAATAATAATAATAGGTTTGTCAGAGAGCCATGGATCGCAGTATTTTGGGCGTGAAATTAACAGATCGTATTAGAAATACAATACTGCGTTCCAAAACGCAAGTAGCTCACGTAGCTCACGCAGCCGCCAAACTTAAGTGGGACTGGGCCGGGCACATCTGCCGCATGCCGGAAGACTTGTGGGCTAAAATCACCACCAAGTGGGTCCCACACAACCGAACACGGCGTCGCGGTAGACCTCGTCGGAGACGAGCTTGAGGTATTTGACCAAGACTAGTGGGAGACTGCCCAGGATAGGGATACGTGGAAGGAAAAAAGGGAGGCTTTTGCCCAGCAGTGGGACACTTAAGGCTATTAAATAAATAAATAAATAATTATAATAGGACACACTCATAAAAATTAAGAAATATAATACTGAATATACCTCAGAACATAGAATACTAGAGAGAGGACAAGCCGCCGGCGGCCGTGTCGCAGCTGTATGCTCAATGGGCATACACTGCCATACTGTGCACGCGTGCTGATCGCAGAGAATATTACGTTTTTTCCTAAAATGCCTGATATGATGCGCGTTTATTGTCAAATAAGCGTGTAGGTATACAAGAGTGTGTGTTTTAGATGTGTGCGTGCTTTGTCTTGTCAATTACTTGGGCGTTGTGAGGGTTAATGTACTTGCGACAGGCTCACTCAATACAAATCGGCCGCCATGTCCGATCTCCTTATATTCATACATCTGTGGAATATACCTACTACATTTATTATAATAGGTTTAGCTCAAGAAATGGATGATAAAATCTCTAGTCTACCTATAGTGTCTACAGTCAGTTAAAAAATAATTCAATATAAATTAATTCTAAATTCAAAAGTCCATAATCTTGGCAAAGGGCACCACGGCGCTTGCCCGCTCATCTAACCACAGACAACACAAAGGGACGATGAAATATGCTCGGCATGTGTCCTTTCCCGAGCGCGGCGTTTGTCAAAACGCTCACGTTTCCCGCCCTTCCGGCCGGCGGCCATTTTGAAAAAAGAACTTCCGGCATCCGGCTCATCCGTTCTAATTCGGAAGCTGCGGCATGAGCGCGTCCGGTGCAAAATGTTGTGTGAGCGAATTAAAGATTCCTTACCTATAGCCGTGTGGGTAATGTTATAATGTAATCGCGTTGCGTGTACCTACATTCGTTATGAGTCGGTGTTTCAAATTTAGATTAAGTAGTATTTACTTTGATCAGGATTTATTTCAAGTAGACTTCCATTCCATGTAACTCAGTTTTAGGATGGAAGGACAGAAAATATGTTAAAAGGCGATATTTGCTAAGAACTTGGGTAGACTAAAACAACAATTTCCTAAACCCATGAGTGTATCCAGAGAGAGGTAGTTACTCTTCCCTAGCAGAGTAAGCTTAGGACAAGTGTGCTCCCGAACCTAAAAGGTGTCTTGTCTTTCTTTTACCGATTTTATTTCTCTTGGAGAAAACCTACAATGCCATGCCTTCCATGCGTTTCCATGCAAAAGTGTGAAGGTATTGTATGAAACATGTAACTACATTTTTTTTTATAATCCTTACGGCAAAATTATTTTACTAGAGAAACTTGCTCCAGTACATATCAGACCATAATTGTACCTAAATACTAAGAACTTGCGCTAGTTTACCCGTATAGACCACCATAAAAGTTCTCAGACAGGTTCTGGCTATTCCTATCGCTTAAGTAGTAACTGTTACAGACCAGGTTAAGTTGGCCTCTGATTACGCGTAGTTGCTACGTGCTTGCGGGGTCGGGTTATATCAGGGATGAGTCTTGAGGTGAGACGAGAGGTATTGATACTTAAGAGTCGAATAGCTGGCTGGTTTAGCTTATAGACATTAAATATGCTCATTTTTCGCGAGACAATGTCTGTCGGCCTGTTTCCTATATGCTATATTCGTAGGTCATATACACATACATCATATACACATAAGCATCTGAGTCCTCCCATCAAAAAAACCCGATTAATCCGATGGCTAATAGTTCATAATTATTTTACACATAAATTAAAACCGAATAAACGCTCTCAATACCCTCGCTCGGGGACTGAAGATCCGGTGTTAACCCACATTTTCCTTTAAACTGAAAAACTCCATAATTCGATTTACCTATTCATCAAAAGAGCTAATTGAGTTCTCGTTCGAAATTCAAATGCGTTCGCGGAACCTATCCTACGGGTAAATTACACCGCGAAAAAAAGCAAAGCTGATTTTATCGTGGAAATCCAATTTTCTCCCTTGCACGCTAAAGACGGTAGAAAAAAGCGGCAAGTCGAATGACTTCACCATTTTGAGCCGTTACTCGCCGTGTTTAAACTCGGAACACGAATAAGGAGGCGCCGGATTGGTTTAATTTGAATTTGGAAGCCGGTGTTGCCAGCGCTGAGTTCGGAAATGTCGGCACTTGCACTAATTAATTCAAGATTCGGAGATAGGACGCTAATTTCGTTAGCTGTTAACTTAAGCTGCCGGTTTTTACCTTCATTAATCTTACACTTGGCTTTTACCACCTACCGCGTTTTATAATAATTGAATAGCTGTTAGCGTAATTGTATTTTCTAATACGAGTCCCCTCGCTTGTTTATTTTATCTAATAGATAACCCAGGCACCATAAAAACCTCATTGATTTTTCTCACGATACATAGTGGGTTGGTATTGGGGTAAAGTGCGAAGAGTGGTAGTCCAAACTGAATAACATTTACCATTAAAAACCAAAAGTCTGAACTGTTATTCTCATTGTAAATTGATTCAAAATATTGTCAGTAAACGTGAAACGCTAACAGTACGCCATAAAATGTAAGCAATCAGAAAAAGTAGAGTATTACCCTGAGAAAATTACGGTTTTTTTGGAAATAATTCAATATCAGGCTAATTATTTGTATACGGCTTTTATATGTTA
Organism: Epinotia brunnichana; assembly: GCA_963854355.1. Lineage (NCBI taxonomy): Eukaryota > Metazoa > Arthropoda > Insecta > Lepidoptera > Tortricidae > Epinotia > Epinotia brunnichana. Next base: position 18,275,396 of record OY977954.1, read on the forward strand.
TTTTAAAAAACTTTTACTATTGAAGTCAATAATTCTATGGACCGGAAGCCAGAAAAAAAATTAACCCGCAAGCAAAAATGCTATCAGTATTTTTACAATGAAAACATGTTTTAGTACACTAATTTGGAGACTTACTACCTGAATCCAAAAATATATGCATCAGGAAATAACAGCATTTTAATTAAATATTTACGACCTTGAGATAATATTGAATTTCATCTGGCCTATAGAAAGGTTTATTCATTAACAAAAACAAGTGGATTATGCGCGTATCCCAAAGAACGTATATAGACGTAGTTAATTATAAAGTAAAGAAAGTTTATACCATTTTCGCCTGATTTTACGCAATTTATAAAGATTACTTTTCATTATTTTTTACCGTTCCGGTATTAAATTTAGTTGGATTATTAATGAATATGTAGTCAAATTACCCAACCTATTTTATGGTGTAAAAATATGGCTGATATATCGATATATTGTTGTGTTTTCATAGAGCGAAACCGTAAAGTTCTCAGGGTATATGCCAGAGATACCCCAATTCCTCTTGCATATGTAAGCAGCCAATAAGCACCCTTGTTTTTGAGGCGACACACTGATTATGATATGATGAAAGGATTGGTGTGAAATTTTAATTAAATATTCAGTGCAAAATAGAGGCGCAGATCATCTTGATGTCAATATACTTCCAACCATAACTTAGATTGTACCAAAACAGTTAGTGCATAAATTCATTTTATTAGCCTGAAAAATTAGCTCCATCTACAGTGTGTTATGCCGGCTTTTTTTTAAAGTAGAGTAAAGTAACATAGTTCTTTAACTTAACCATGACTTTAATTTAATTAATAAACTAAAATTCGGACAATATTAACTTTCTAACAAAATTTTAATTGCCAGCAATGTGCAGCAAAGTAAATTGACAAGTAAGTGCAAGTGACAGCTTTTCATACTTTGATTAGTGCGACGTCATACACGTAGGATATTGAAGGTTCCGATTTTGGAAAATTGGAAATTTGACAACAGTGAATATAAATTGTTTTTTCATTAGCAACAGATGAACATTAAGTAAATACTCGGAAAGTATCAATCTTTCATTTAAGTTTGCTATTTTAAGATTTTTAAATTCATAAAAACTCATAATAAGGACGTTTTTTGGTTGTGACGTCACAAGCAAGTAATCCCTACAAATTCGGTGCCGGTTAATGTACGGCCCAATAATTGGCGTCCAGTATATCTATGTCTCTTTTTAACTCATACAAAAAGAGAGAGATAACGATGGATGGACGCGTATTATCGGGCCGTACATTAAGGCGCTATAGGCTCAGCGAAGTGAAGCGAACATAGTTTTTGAAACAATACAATGTGTATGTTTATAATATGCTTTAAAAAAAATGCGAATAGTAATCTTGAGGCTTTTCTGCAGGGAAATCAGTGATTCGAAACACGATTAAGCAATTCGTCGCTCGATAGAAAAAAATCACAAACATAGGTCTAAAACATATTAAAATTCACTTAAAACATTCGTAGCAAATTATGCACAATAGCTAAACATATTAACATTGGTTCTAAAAATCGGCAATATCATGTTTGAGGGAACTTAGTGTTTACTTTTTTATTTATTTAAACGCACAAAAAAATAAAATTAAAAAACATGATATCCGCGCTTCCAAACACGCACTTCCATCTCGCTCACGCTTATGCTCAGCGAGAGCAAGAGAAGACCATGAGCCGATAGCAGCGCCTTAACCGGCACCACAAATTCCATACTATTGGAGTGTTTATGACGTTTCATAAAAATAAGCTGATTTGTATTTTGTCAAATACCGTATTAATTGTGCAGTTAACTTTTGCAGTTACATAGTTATGATTTGCTAATAAATGTAAACAATAAAATTGCCAATGTAACATATTATTAGCAGTTTTAATAAATACCCGCGTACCGGTATATACTTACACACAGTACGAGTATATTGGCGCGCATTCTGTGAATTGGTGAATTTATTTAACGAACTGTGAACCGGTGCATTCTGCGCGGAATATCTCATGTCCAGTTACTGAATGAAATTCAAACAGCAATTTCGATGTTTTAGTGAATGAATGAATTAATTAATCGATAGGTACAGAACCAGTGTTGAGTTCCTAGGTTGTGTTGTAGTTAATAGGTACTATATAATATTATAAAGCGGAAAAGTCTGTGCAATTGTAGTTTTGTAGGTTTGTGTGTTGGGGTTAAAATCCGGAACCGCTTATCCGATTTAAAAAATCTTTCGCATGTGTTTTGAATGGACTTTCTGGATGTTAATAGGCTATTGTTTATATCGCCGGTTTGCCTGCGTTCTCTGCAATACGCGGACGAAGCCGCGCGGACAGCTAGTATTTATTATATAATTTATATTACAGGATTGCTAATCCTAGTATGTGTATATAGAGGGATAGATACTTACTTTTTCTCTCTCTTTCCCGCGCCTGTATCCCGAAAGCCTTTCGCGAACGGGTTGTTGTCTATCTTCAGTTGCGTTATCTGAAATTTTTTGTCATGTTATTACGATCTAAAATCTAAACGATAGCATAGTATAAAGAGGGCAAAGTATGTTATCTTCATACAAACGCACCGCGCGCGGCTTGTATGTGTGCACTATACTATCTATACGTCGCCGCACGCACACTCAAACAAAATCTCGACCCGTTTCGCACTGCGAACAACATGGCAACCGAACCGTCTTTTCGAAGATCTCACGGTTCTAATACCATCATTCGCCATACGATAAATAAATAAATTTATATAGTAAATTGAATGTACAAAAATGGACGTAAAAATCAATGTATTTTTACTCGTAGTAGTTGTTAACACGATCGCAGATTTTAAAGTGCAAGTGGTATTAACTCTATGCTGTAAGTAGGTATGTTACCTATGAATTAAGATTGAAAGTGTTCATGATATTTCCTTTATTTAAATGTTTGTTTATATCTTAGACTTTTTTACCATATATTGTATACACTAGACTTCATTCAAGTCTAACTTGACCGAAGGAAAAGCGATTACAAAAAAATAGGTACCTCACAAATCTTGTGATCATATCTGTTATACATGTTATAGTTCGTTCGTGAAGACAGTTTTAGAGTTGATTCTCACTTTAAAAAAAGTTTTAATTAAAGAAAGCCAACCTTACAAACTTTCAAAATTGTTCAATAATGATAGGTATATAACATCTAAGACAATAAGAAATTTTAAAATGTATTTGACATGCATGATATTGACCTGTAAAATATGACATTTTATCAATAAAGTTCTGAATCTGAATCTGAATCTTAAAATCTCCCACACCCTTAAGGTCGAATATCACCATGTTTCAAACGGTATCAGTATTGCAATCACTAAATTTCATTTCCCAACTCGTCTCGTATCGTTTGTCCGAAATTAGGTACATTTCGGCAAAAAGCCAGTTTTCTCTAAGAATTGTGTTTTTGAATATTTATAAATACTTATTGTGTAGAATATATTTGGTTAGGTTTGTTTTAAAATAATCCTGAGAACTTCATAATTTCAGAGAAAAATGGCTTTTTGCTAAAAGGAAAATTCGGACAAACGATACCCACAGTTAGAAAATAAAATTTAGTGATTGCGGTAGGTAACCGTTTCAAACCGATATACTTACGGTTCTTAGTCATGAGCGCTCAAAAAGTTTAAAATGAGCGCATTAGCTCACTAAACTGTTCGTGTATTATGTTTTTGCTGTCTAGGATCTAAATGTACACTAGATAAGTAAGATACTGTTGTACTTATTGTTATTAATAAAGACATTTTATAAAGAAAAGAAAGAAAGTCATGAGCGCTCGCGATGCCGTACCGGCGCGTTTAGTACATGTCATGTCGAGCGATATTCGACCGTAAATACGGGAATGACCAGTTTCATTATACCTATTTATTTTAATATGTCGGTGTACAACGGGTGTACTAACTAACCTTCTCATTCTGGTACGCAGTAACAGCGATGAACTCCGTCTCCTTGAACACGTAGGTCCTGAAGGTGGAGTAAGGTAGCTTCAGGATGTCGTTGGCCCGCACCAGGTGGAACCGGGGCTGGTACTTGTGCATCGAGTTCAGGATCGTCTGCGTGATACACTTAAAACAGCTTAGGAATTTGGCCGGAAAACTTATGATTGGAACAGGTGGCAACCTTAGAATAATAACGCCTAGAATGATAGTTTCATACGGCTGACGCGCCAAGCGTGAGGCATAAAATGGATTCATGTAGTTGTGATCAACTCGTATTCACACGCGCCAATACGCACACAAACGCACCAATAGTGTTCCACCGATCGGCGTACTACGCCATTTATGGCTGAGTTTTGGTGGGCTCACCGTTGCGCGTGAACTGCGTTTCTAGGCGTTATTATTCTAAGGTGGCAACACAATCATTTACGAATGGTTTACTAATGTTTGGCATAACATTTATTCGCAAATGATTAATTTCGCCTAAGTTTCATTTCACATTCTATCAAATTTTCTGAAACCACACAATAGTTAAAAAACAAACTTGAACATATTGGTCTCTATACGACGTTTTCTTTTTTAATTCCTGAAAAGTTGAAGGTTTCGTTTGCTGGGTAATAAACTTATGCGAAATGAAAAGTATTACTGAGCTGGAGGTCCCGGGTTCGAATCCCGGTCAGGGCATTTATTTGTGTGTTTATCACGAATATTTGTTCCTGAGTTATGGATGTTATATATGTATATAAGTATCTATATGTATTTATCTATTATATATATCATCGCCTAGTACCTACAACACAAGCCTTATTGAGCTTACCGTGGGCCTAGGTTGATTTGTGTAAGATTGTCCCGTAATATTTATTTATTATTTATTTATTTATATTTATTACTTATACGAAAATTCGTTCGCACACATGCAAGTTTACCTGCATGCTGGTAACACGTATAGATAACATACATCTTATAACATATATAATGCACAATTTCTGATGGGTATGGAAAACTTCTGGAGATTTGACATTGATATACACTATACACCTATATTCTATAACCTTTGGCCGTCACATATTTTAAACAGTCAAAACTGCAAATAAAAGTCGGCCAAGTGCGAGTTGGACTCGCGCAGGAAGGGTATACCATTATCTATAAAAACGGCAAAAAAATAAGGTTTGTTGTATGGGAGCCCCCCTTAAAAAAATATTTTATTTTGTTTTTAGTATTTGTTGTTATAGCGGCAGCAAAAATACATAATCAGTGAAAATTTCAACTCTCTAGCTATCACGGTTCTTGAGGTACAGCCTAATGACACGGACGGACAGCGAAGTCTTAGTAATAGGGTCCCGTTTTACTCTTTGAGTACGGAACCCTAAAAAGGACTTGTGATTTACTTCGTTTTATAAACGTTGGTATGCATTGTGAAAGTCTTGATATGTATCTCGAATTAAATATGAATAGAGTCGCGTGGTTTATGTTCGTCTTGATTATAAAAAAATTAAATAAGTTTCCAAATTCACTTTCCTTGATTTACCTATTTAGGACAAGTAATGTGAAGTTGGAAACAGAGTCCAAACTCGATCGAAATCGTACATAGCATGTTCAGTTAGCCAAGGAAGGGGATCTACCACTTTTGGACTCCATTATTTGTACCTAAATCTCGGTTGAAAAGTGGTGGACCAGTTTTTTGGCTGACTGTACCAAAGAACCGTTTTAGGAACCAAAGAACCAGGCGAGAAGGAAAGCCGTTGGAACACGCCTTGCGACATTGCATAATCGATGCCCCACAAATTTATTTCGCCACCAACACTTATATTTAATTTGCAGTTTAAACTCGTCGCCAAATTACGATCAATTGATCGCACACGACGCTGCCTGCTGTTATTACGAAGTGGTCGATATGAAGGCGTGTACCGTAATTACCCCCGCTATGTGTATATAATGATATAGGTAGCCTGAGACGAAAATTGGCCTTATTTACTGATGTATTACCTACCTACGGCGAAAGCTGATTTCGGTATTACGTGGGTTAGGTACCTATTCATGATTGGGTAGCTTTTTGATTGATATATTTAGATTCCTATCATAGTGTAAGGTACAGGCCACAAATAATACCTACGATAACTAACGGTTCAATGTCGTTAACTTATGCGGTTTGTTTCTGGACATGGTAACAAAATTTCTTAACATAATTTTTACACGAATTCGTTTTGGTGATATAATTCTCCTTAGTTGCAATCATTATAAAATACACGTATGGTGCAATCCATTATAAAATGAATGAAGTTGAATTGAATGGAAAAAAAACTTCTGAGACTGCATGCTATAGATGTACAGTCGAGGAAATTGAATGTGAAATGAAATGAAATGAAAGTTTATTCACGAACATATGGTAAGTACAGTAGATGTTAAGTGTAGTTACATTGTTGACCCTTAATACATTCTGCCTCAAGGCATGTGAAAATAATTATTATCATAATCATAATAATCATAATCATTTATTTTGCTAAAACATATACATATATACATATGACATGACTTAGTCAGTCATTGGACCTTAATGCCATTACATAAATTCCAAAAGTGCTAAACATTCAATTTGCTCGACCGTACCTACATCTATAAATAGTTGTGGTAGCCTTATAATAAACTTTCGCAGAAAATACGGAGAAAACGAATTTTCCCGGATATGAGGCCTAGCTAGATTGATTTCTCACACCCGTAAAACTCTGTATCCCCAATTTCATCGAAATCGTTAGAGCCGTTTTCGAGAACGTGATTGCAAACATTGCTCGTTTAATAGTATAGGATATAGGTAGCTTCTTAACATGATCAACAAAATCTGTAGTATAAAGTAATAAAGATCACCGGTGTTCTAAGGCCTGAATCATACTGGCGCGGTCTGCGGTGGCGGTCAATAGTATACTTGACATTAACTGTCAAATTTACTATTGATATTGATTGACCGCCAGCGCAGGCCGCGCCACGCCAGTCCATGAGTGGCCCCTAACGGCTCAGCTGTCATCAATTAAAAAAAGTGTCACAATAGAGTAAAGAAAAATTATTAGCTTGTCTCTGGTATCACTTCACATACACATCCCCTTTTTTCTTTAAACGTCAGTTGACGTCTTTATTCACACGTTCTACTCAACTGGGCACGTAAAAAAACGCAAAAAAACAACACGTCCACACTTTTTTTAATCGGATGATTATACGTTACTTTTTTAATTAATTGCAGTGTTTAAGGACGTGGAAAGGTGAGGGGAGACAGATTACTTTGACTTACAAGTCTTACGATTACGACGTTTACGACGTACTACGTAGTAGAGATTTTTTTGCGGTTTTGGCGGAGTGATACCTGGCAAACAAGTATGGTAAGCGGATATGGCAGTAGTCGTTAAGCCGAGTTAGAGGCCTTAGGGCGGCTTAAGAACCTCTAACAGTCTAGTTGCCCACTCACTTGACAAAGGGGGGACAACTGTCACTTGCGTCAGCAGGAGCTACCTACCACGACCATGCACGTGTCCCCTGGGTGGTTATAAAAATTGACAAACTCAAAGGCCAAAATAATGCGATTAAATAAATAGCGGATATGGATTTATTGATTTTAGGATTCGTGTTTGCAGTTTCACTCTCAACTCAACACAACGCAACTTGGAGAGCGCTGGCGATCATACACACCATCAGAAACACAACAACACAACTACACAGCCCAAAAGTTTTTGTTTTTGTTTTTTGGCTTTTGATCCCTAGGGATCAAGTAAATTTTTAGCTTTTTTTATCAGACTACAATCGCAGTAATTATTATTGGTTTGTGGGCCTTAATGTGCCGCTTCCACCAGCAAGTGATCTATTGTGGCAGCCCTTTCTTTAGAGTTCACCGTTAAGTCCCGTTGCCTCCAGGAAATTCCAGATTCTTTGGGCGGTGATATGTTGTACTTCTTGTGGGTGCACGATGTGCCGCCCTAGGTAGGTACTTCTTTGATGCATGAGTGGTCCGCAGGAGCAGATAATGTGCATAGCAGTCTCCTCTGTCTCCTGGCTCGCAGTAATACCAGCCCATCCAACGGTGGCGATAATGGCAATACCGAAGTAATTAAAGTTTGAAGGTCCAGAATAAAAGAGAGAGAGAGTAAGACAGTTATTTTACTATAACAAACCTCAATTGCAGCAATACTCTAAAACGTACTTGATCCCCAGACACTTTTGGGCAGTGTAATGCAAGTTTTAGTGACTAAGTATTACTTCCACCTTACCGAAGACCACAGTCATAATTTTATTCAAGCTTACTCGTAAATCATAGTGATAAAATATTTCTACAATAATTAAACCCAGCTGGATCAATCTCTTGCTTTTGTATGTTCCTTTATTGTGAATTTCACCTGACGCTAGAGCCGTTTACGAAACGAAATTGCTTACACATATTGACGGTTTATACGAGTAGCTATCATATTTGTACTGAAGACGAAATGCAATGAAAATTAAATTTGTTGCGAACCCCTTTTTAACACAGGTGTGAAGGCAAGTTTTAAACACTTTTTTGCACAAAAAGATGTTCCAACGTATTCTATGATAAAAAAGCATTATCGCAAAGTATGAATCTAAAAGACAGACATTTCTATAATACCCGCATTTCCATCGACTACACTGCGCACCCCACGTCATTAAAGGTGATTATCGCGTACCCTGTTGAATGTTTCATGAGGTGATAGCTATTTAGTGCCTACGTGGCCGTTATAGGAAACTAGTCCTAATTGCCCTATAACAATGCATCGTATTTTTTCCAATTACATGCACTTATAATTCTATCGATCGAGTTGAGTAATTTCATAGTAGGTATTAGTTGCTATTAATTAGGAAACATGTGTTTACGGCTTATAAATTAATTACATTTTGTGACTATCGCCTTAATAGGTATACACCGCATTAATGCCATATTCACCAAGCGTTAAATATTGATTCCGTATAACGAATTCGATTGTCATGCCTAATAGAGAACTGTCAAACTTCCAATACAAACAGATTTTAAAGCTGGGTACTGACCAACGTTACGAGGTGTCATGAACATGTTACACAGCGAGCATTCATGCAGTCAGTACATAGTGTTACGGGGAAAACTACATACTGACTGCATGAATGCTCGCTGTGTAACATGTTACATTACACCTCGTAACGTTGGTCAGTACCCAGCTTAACGGATGTACCTTAAGATTACCGATGGTTTTAAATAACCGAAACTAAATCTAATTTATGAAACACTTGATTAACTACTAACTAGCAACAAGGTGCTCTATGGAAACAATCGTGGGTAGGTCCCACTTCTGCTTCGTAAGAAAATAAATAAGTAGGTACCGTTTTTTAAAAAGTTACCGAAAGAACTTTCCACCGAAGCCGGGGCGTCGGGGTTAAAAAAAGGTATTACTTATTTCTAGCTATTAGTTAGGTAGCCTCTAGCCTAGCCATAAAATATTCAACGCGTATTACGTTAAACATGTCCGAAACTCGAATTCGGTGGTTACCGTAATGAATGGTGGCTGGCACAAATTATAGTGCATTAGCGAGACCAACCTTGGCGTAATACGGGGTTACCTACTCCGTTGTCATGTATAGGTACCTACTGTATAAATATGATATGTGTGAAGATGCTAGGGTGTTTTAAAGAACATGTTGTCCAAATCATCCGTGAGATGGCGCTGAAAAGTATTTTAAAACGCGTCGTTGGAATTTTTTTACTCGGTCTCTGTCAAATGAAAACTTACACTCAATTTTTTTATTTTATTTGTATGTTTCTATAACGATATTATTTATAGGAAAATAACGTCTAGATATGAAGAGTCCTTCAAATGTAAAGTACTTACAAAACGAATATAATAATGTTCAGAGTTGGTTGGTGAGCATTTTAGTTTTGCTACTGAGCACTAGGTGGCGCTAGTTGTCAAATTACTGTTCTGCACGCATTCGTTTAACTATTGTGACTTTTGATGCGTGAATAGTAAAAAATATACTTTAATGCGTAATTTATATTTATTTCTTGTATTTATTTAGGTTTGCCAACAGATACAACACCATGTGACCTAGGAACTAAACTTGGTACAAAAACAAAGCAGAGTGTATGATAATGATATTACTTAGCGTTGATAAATACTGAAATATATTGTTTGGGGAGACTCTTCGATAAAAGTTATACGTTTTTCACAGCAAAGTGCCATGATAGTTCAGTCCACAAACCAGCAGTGCATATCCATACAAACGAGTTACAATTCGCATTCACTTCTTATCTACACGTTGTATCCTCCTAGAGTATTCTTGTATTGTATGCGGTAAAGAGTGGAATTAACATACTGTAATGTAAGCCAATTGCATAAGGACTACATTCCATTGGCCAGAATCATGTTGTTTGACACAAGACATAACAAAAATGCGTTTGTATGCAAAACGTACATTAGTATTCTGCAAGCACGCCGTGAATAATAAGTTGGAAAACAGATCTTATTGTTTAAAGTATAAGGTCGTGATATATCAATATTCAACAGCTTTTGATTTCGTTTTAACTGTATTGGGAATTAGTTGATACTGTGATTTTTATCTTGTATCAATACATAACTAGGTACCTATGTACAATATTTATTTTGTATTGTGTAAGGAACCTATGTGATTTATATCAGTAATTTAAAAGGGCCTATAGGTAGCTCATTATTATATTTTATATAACACTTTTTTAACTAGTGAGTGATGAGTTAAAAAAAAATACTTTAAAAAAAAATTATCAACAAAAAAAACTATACCTATAATTATTAAACCTGCTCACAAAATTTCACGAGAATCGGTTGAGAAATGCGGCCTGTAAAGGAGAACAGCCGGATAGACGCCGGACATACGAAATATTTTTTACCCAAGCGGAAACGGAGAACTCCGATCGCTTCGCTCGCTCGTTCAATAACTTAACAAATATTCATATTCATTTATTCGTAATTATCAGTATTAGGTATTATGTTTATAAAAAATATTAGCTTTACACGAAGGGTGTCTACTTACAAATAACACATAGTTAATACTTCAGCAGTCAACAGTACAGCTAACAGTACTTATTTAAATAAAAATATTCACACAATATTCAAAAATGCGTCGTAGCTATAGAATGGGTGCTCGAGAAGCCATATTTTTAGTTTTCGTCTAATCTACACTACATGATACAAATTAAAGAAAACTAAAGCAGTCATGTCGTATTTTTTTTTTTTTTTTTATTTATTAACCAAAGATATAAAAAACTTATTCTAAAACATGTCCCTGCAAAACTGTTTAAACAGTTATAGCGACCGCCAGGCTACCATAACTGCACGGCAATCACAAGACAGCCCGCAAGCTGTGTTGCGGCGACATATACTACTTATACGTCTCTTTCTAAACGTTCTAAAGTGTCTAGACGGTCGCCAACACGCCCCTCCGACCGAGCGACCTTGGTCCGCACCGACCGTGTAGACCACAGAACACTAAATACTATAGAAGGGGTATCAAGCGCGATTTCCATCGGGACCAGCGTCGCCTGCAACAACACGGCGATCGGGTGACGTTGCATTGGTACTAAAGCTTGAGCGCATGCTCAAACTCTAGTGGCACGCGTGCCACGCCCACATCGCTATTCTATAGTATTAAGTTTTCTGTGGTGTAGACAGTTGTTTACAGCAAAATTTCATACTACCTACAGCGGTCGGTGCCGACCAAGGCCGCTCGGCCGGAGGGGCGTGTTAGCGACCGTCTAGCAGACGTTTAATTAGTCTTAAAGAGACGGATACTCGACACAGCTCAGGGCCGTCCTGTGACAGCCGTGCTGACGCCGCGACGCGACGCGAGACGAGAAAATATACCCTCTTTTCTAATTTGCATAGTGCAAGAGAGACGCGACTCACTGAGTCTATTCCTTGGAATTGTGTCATTCCTAGGAAAATGTAACATTGTCATTTACATTCCTAGGAATGGTAGATCACTAGTTGCAAGTTGCAAATATTACATTGGAAACATTGGGAAATAGGTATGTCCAGGAAAAGCTTTATCTTTAGTTGCAATTAGTATATTTTTTGGCGGCTGCAATGACTAATTGTCACTTGCTATATTATCCGTCACATTAGGATTATTTCATTACTAGGTAAGATATTCTAAACAGTAATACGAAAGGCTTACTGCTTACGGCCGTATTAATAAACGTTCTACAAGCCTATTTTAACTAAAATGGCGTTAAAATTCGTTTGTGTAAGAAAGGGACAATGCTCATTTTATTTAGCAGAGGCATTTTAATTTTTATGAATAAGGGGGTTTTAAAGCAATATAAAATTGTACCCAGTTCACCCATTTGAGGTATGATGTAATGCCACATTTACACACTATACCTATATGTGGAAGAGTGCGTACGTGAGTAAATAAGGCAGTCCACATTGTTAATCTTTTGACGATTTGACAGTTCTGTCAATTTAACAGGACCCAGCAGCGGGGCAAGTGATTGCATTAAACAAACATTTTATTAACTAATTGCGTCTCCCCCATACAAATCGGTGCTTGATTCGTTTAAATTGTTTTTAATTTTGACAAACCGTTTGATTACCGCTTCCGTTGATTAAACGGTGTTGTGTTTCTTTATATTGTGTGCCCGCGGTGGGAAATAATAAATAATATACTAGGTTGTCCATTGCTTTATCGATAAATTCGTGCATGTCATGATCTCATGAATCCCATGATGCTGTACGGCTATCACACGTCACGACTCGCGTGTTAAGGCGACGTGAGCTCCAAAAACTGATTTTTAAAAAATCGTAGCTTTTGTTTGGATTATAACATGGTTGCTCTAAATTTAATTAGCAATCTTGAGGCCTTTATCGAGGGAAATCAGCTATTCGAATCGTGAGTTTTTGACTTTCGCTTGATAGAAAAAAATCACGAACATAGGTCTAAAATACACTTAAAAAAATCATAACAAATTATGCACAACAGCTAAACATATTAAAATTGGTTCTAAAAATCGGCAATGTCATGTTTGAGGGAAATCAGCTATTACGTTTTAATTTATTAAAATGTACAAAAATTTAAAATTAAAAAACATGATATCCGCGCTTCCAAACACGCACTTCCATCTCGCTCACGCTTATGCTCAGTGAGAGGGAGAGAAGACCACGAACCTACGTCCCCTTAAGTCGTGGCGACTTACGACGCGACTGCGATTTCAGTACCAACTTGGGCGACTTGATGTGAAGTTCGCCGTCGCGTCGCCTATCGCTCTACCAGTGCGGCCCGGGCCTCCGTCTCTTTCTAAGCGTTCTAATTAGAATAAGAAGGATAGTCTATCTCACCGCGATAGCCCTGCAGAGGCAGCCCATATTCCAATTCAGTCTAACTCATCTCATCCCGCCATCGCCGACAAGGTCTGCCGCGTCTACTTTTCAGCGCGTAACATTTGTTATTTGCTTACCTACATAGCTCATAAAATAGGCACAATAACATAATAGCTTTTTAATCGTTATTATCCTCACAAATAGTCGGACAATAGACAATAATAACTCTATCAACACCGCGCCATGATTTCTTAGACCACCGACAAAATGACATTACTTTTTCTCTAACGAACCGACTGACGAGTCCAGACAACATTAAAATATAAATAATTACGCCTGTATCGTGATAGAGTTTAATCGTTTTTATCTACCGGATAAAAATGACTTGTTTTCACTATGGTTCTTGGCGGTTAAGCCATTTTAACGAGAACGCTCATCCGTCCAATTTCTTTATTTTACGGTTGGACAACATATTAAAATGTAAATCGAGCGGCGAGGTGGTCCGCGCTATCGATGTTCACGTATCGATTAAAAATAATCACTCGGTTCTTAAGAACGGTTAGCGGCGAGTCGGAATGATTTAGTAGAATGATGAATTGCGGGACTGGTTTGTTAATCGTAAACTTTCTAGTTATTGTGATCTAATTTGCTTTATTTGTGCTTCTTAAAGCGATTAAATACGAGGGTGAAGTTTGATACGATATAAGGCGTAATAGGGAGACAAATGTAGCTAGTATATAGAACTTTTATTTGTAATATTGAGCCGCATATTTAGGACACAATTACGGCGGTATGAAATAAATTTCGGTTGTATAGGCATACATTTCAATGCTAGAAGTAGGTATGTTCTTTTTACAATTCCTCTACAGAGGTCAATTTCTTGAATGTCGTGGGTGTGAAATATTTATTTATATGTTATGTAGATACCAACAACATTTTTCGTTAAAAAGAAAATTAGTAAAATACTTATTTAACTGTTTTGGAAAAAAAATACTAAAATGATTACACGATCAATGATTTGACGACCGGTTAGCCTATTTAGCTAGTGGATAGTGACGCTGCCTACGAAGCTGAAGGGTTCGAATCCCGGTAAGGGCAAATATTTGTGTGATGAGCAAGCATATTTGTTTTTTTTGTGTATTTATATCTATTAAATATATCGTTGTCCACAAGGTGGACTGTTGACCTGGTAAATGTCGCGGGAGTCCGCTGGATGCGGGTGGCGCAGGACCGGCCACTCTTTGGGGGAGGCCTATGTCCAGCAGTGGACGTCTTTCGGCTGATATGATGATGATGATGATATCGATGTCTAAGTACCCATAACACAAGCCTTATTGAGCTTACTATTAGTTCGATTTGTGTAAGTGTGTTGCCTAATATTTATTTATTACAGATCAATATCAGATTATCTCAATTATCGATATGCGTTAGTCCATCCTTATCCCCATTAGTCGGATTACGTCAAACTGGCGAGAGATGGCGCCAGCGTCGGCACATCACTGGACTTTCGATACGCGCACGGGTCATAAAGAAATTACCGAAGTTGTCTTTAATTAAGATGACGTAAGAATGAGTCAGATGTTTTGGTTGGAACCCACGACTGGTTAGTGGTTAGTTGTTGGGAAAATAATCGATTTCTTATATTTGGTGTAATAAATTCACTACGTGGAATTGAAGTGGGTACCTATTTATGGTGACTGGACTAACAGGCTAAACATGAAATAGATAGGAAATTGCGTGATTATGAAAAAAATAAAAAGGGACATTTTCTTTCTAAGGAATGTCTCCTTTATTTGGCAAATTCAACACATATCAATATTTGTACAGTCTCGTAACGTCACCTTTAACTTTTAAACCTTATTTCAATCGGTAGGTATGTCTATTATTAGCAAGTGTCGAGATGCATTACATTTTTAACTTAACTTACTGTAAAAGTATTGTTTTTAAAATATGTATATATATTGTAAAATATTGAAATAAGACGTGAAAATATTTTCCAACCATAACACGAGGAAAGTGGCCAACCGCGTTACTTGGTCACACGACGTTGTGTAGTTCCGCTATCGCACACTAGATGGCGACACACGTCGTGAAACTTATGCGAGAAACATGTCTTGTTCTCTTGTTTGGATTTCTATTGTTTCATCTCACTATCATGATTATCAATTATCACGCTTTAGTTCATATCAAACAGTGTAAATGAAAGTAAGAAAATACACAACTTTATATTAGATATTCTTAATCTGGAATTAGCCCTTAATGGAAATTTAATTTATTTTTTACTTAAACAAACAGCAAACTTAGCGAAAGAAATTGCATAATTAACCCAAGTTATGATGATATAGAGTTACCTACAGAAATATTCTCATCGATGTTATATAAAAAAAATATTGAAATAATCAATTGATGGATTGTAAAGTGTTTTTCGCTTATGGTTATCAGCTGATTCTCGATAGCTTATCTCGCGACGCCCCACACTCGCTAATTCACAGCATAACTCCATATCTCAAAGACCCACCCGACCGAAACATACTCCTCTCGCTCTAACAACCTAGAGAAACCCAATCCAACTGTTTGTTTTTCCTTTTAGATCCTTTCAAATCTTATTTTGAATTTTATTCCTTCGTACAGGGGCGTTGCAGTTGTCGCATATCCGATCTCTCGTTCCAACTCACCTGTGAATATGTGCTGGCTCGCTCCCGCTTTTTGTAATTTTAATTCGCGGAACGGTTCGAAACGTGATTCGCGTCCATAGGAAAAGTTTTTTTATTACAGATGTTTGGAATTCGCCGAAGCAAGGACGGGATTTCGCCAAAGCAACATATCGATTGGATTTCGAATATTGGTGTCGACGGCTGCGGTATAAAAGGTAGTAACTTGATAAGCTTTAATAACAAATAGACCATTATAAAGGTCAGCATTGTTATCCGGCTTTATTTAGAGATAGAGAATAAATCCGATTGCGTTCCAGCTTACGTCCGATTGGCCTATTTTGTTCCAGTTCGGTTATGAGCCCTGCAATTTAAATAAAATGATCTATAATTCTATTTGCGATCTGAATAAACTTCGAATTATTTGTCCCTAGTTTTTGATAACTTCCTCGTAAATTGTCTTATACCAACTTCTGTCCTCATTTTCATCGCCTTGGGGGCGGTTTTCAGGATAAAAAGTATCCATGTTTTAATTCTGCTTATAATCTGTTTGCCAAATGTTATCCAAATCCATTCAGTCGTTTTTGCGGGAGGAGTGACAAACATCCAAACTTTCACATTTGTAGATAAAAATAATTGTTTAAAACGTCAAATAACTCAACTTATTATATTCTACTAGGTAGTCTACTACATAACGTGGGTAAGTATACTTGTATCTAATTAGTATTTTTAACCACATATCTTATGACGTTTGATGAACACTTTTTTAGAATTAAAAGATGTTATATTCTTATAATTCTCTGTATGAGTTTACTCATTTACCTAGATTAGTAATCAACACCAACATAAATAAATACGATCATGGGACCGATTTTTGACTTTCGAGCGCTCGACTCTTTCACTCGAAAACAGTTAAAAATGATGAAATGCTTTTTTGAAATAGCGATAGAAAATTTAAAAACGAGTAGTATTGACCACTCGTATTCAAATCTATCAGTAGAAAGTAAGTGCCTGCAATTTTAACACTACAATCATATTCACTTTTATTTAATTTTCGAGCGCTCGAAAGTCAAAAATCGGTCCCCAGGTCTTTTAAGGTACCTAGTTTCCATACTTAGTAAAATATAGATATATCCCGGACAATCGAAATACATTTCTACGGTTACTGCTCAATACATTTGTTTAGTGGGACGGTAAAATCAGAGATAAATGGATTTCTCTCAGTGTCGCAAACCCCAATTATGAAGGACAAAGGACGCACGTAAAATACCAATGACGTCAAATAGATAGATAGATACGTCGTCACTCAGAAATTGACAAGCAAGTTTTCATCAAAAGCACAATGCATTTTCTGTTTTATTAGGCACACATTAATTAACGCCTGTATTCCGCCATTAGGGATATTCAGAGCACATGAAATTTTATTTTCAAGGTAACTCCTAGAATAGTTGTAGCCAAAATAGTTATAGTCATAGTAATAGTTAGAGTTAGTTATAGTGTTATTCGTTTTATAGTTGTGTTATGTAGTGATCTGTACAGTTCCAGTATAACCATAGCGTTGAACTAATTATGTGTATCTACCAACCAAATGTGTCTTAGTTAGAGCTAGTTAGGAAATAAGTGCATGCTTAGTGTCCATGTGTTCTTAGTTTATAAGTTTTCTTATACACTTGTTTCTGTTTGTTCTCCAATAAATAAATATAATTGCTAGAAGTGGCTCTATTAAGATATATCTTTGCACAAACTACAAAAACCTTAGGAAGCCGATCCGTTAGCTCTTAAAGTGTAAAAGAACAAAACCAGAGGCCGCGCCGACAGATTACCTCGCCGCTCCACCAATATTTGCGTTGGCTGTTGACACGCAAACCGCCTTAGCCAAGTCAATAGAAGGGTTCACTAATGCCCTTTTTACCACAAAAAGCTAGGGCAAATATTGGAGCAAACACGCACGCTGGGAGCTCTTGTTTTGGTTGAATATTGATAAGTTTGTAATTATCTAGTCTAGTTAAGCGTTGTTATAGCTTGAACTTGCAGAAACTTGGATCTTTTAACTCTACCTTGCCTCCTTGTTTTCGGAACTGCTGTATTTGTAATAACACATCCTAAACTACTACCTCAGGTGATCAACTCAAATACCGACCGCGTTCATAATTTTTGCACAGTATTTTCACGGAATTGCACAGTATTAACTTAGGCTTAGGCATAAGAATAGTAATAATAAGTATTTCAAATGGTCTCCGTTCAGTTTTACGTCAAGGTGCCTCGTCACGCTGGACTTCTGTGGAAACCCTTCAACAAAACAACAAAGAGTGATGAATGTCGTGGGGTTAAAACATTTTGGGACATTTAACAGTGATATAACTTTCTAAAAGCGTCTGATACATACCTGGTACCTGGTACTTCTATTTTATATTCCTATATGGTTTTAAACTCCTTACAACTCAGTAGTCTCCTAATCCTTGTAGCTGTTCATTTTATTTGTTTGCAAGTGCCTAGTCATTGTAGTCACGCCTAAGACTGACTTCGACCTAAATATTCCAATGGGTATATGCAGCCATATTGGATCGTGTGCTGGCTTCGGCCAAAAAATCCAAGGAGTAAATGCAGCCATGTGGATCGTGTACTATCCTATCACAAATCGTACCTATCAATAAAATATTATAAAAAACAGGGCAATTATTAAAGCCCGTAGGCGCAATCAAGCGGATATCGTCTTCAGATTGACGTCACGGCTGTGACGTCACTAACGCTGAAACAATCGCGAGCAGGCCATTAGCGATTAACGAGCGATCGCCGGCGGGGTCTAAATTAAAATAAATATTTGCGCCCGCGCGCCGCGCTTTCAAGTCGCCGACACAGGTGCCGCGGTACACTCGCGCGCGCAACTCATAAGGCATGGGGCCTGGGGAAGTTCCAAGTTACACTAATAGTCTAAACTCAAAAAGTTGAAACACTTGCCAAAAAGGTCACTGGTCAATGGCACCCTCAGTTTTGCCAGCATTAATGGGAATACAAAAATGGCAAGGGAATACATATATTTCGAATGCCAAGTATAAGTATTTGCGTGGCCGGTGCAAATGACCCTCGAAGTAACCCGGAACTTGATTATGATGTGACATCTTTGGTTACGACAAGAAGCACTTCCGGATGCTAAACGTCCCAAAATCGTATGAGTTAGGTACCAAATTCATGCAATACTGGCAAAAGATTGATAAAAGTCAGAGTTAGAGAATGTGAATGTGACTTTCCATAAACCATCGGGTGTCACACTAATACTTTCTAAAAGTTTTGGCAGCGAACTCCTCTAAGTTAATATTTTTAATTACTTACAATTATACTAGGCTCAAGCATCGTTTGTTGGTCACTGTACCTTCTATGATATACGATACCCATACATGTCATGATTTTAAATATGGAAAGACTACGCATATGTAGGTGCCTTCATATGAAAATTAATCTATAAAGTAGATAACACAAGAGGATATAGGTAACATTTAATATTTTATTATTATACAACCAAGTTGTCGTAGGTATTTATTTACATAAAGGAATACATTGATGACTAACGATTAAGGGCTGTGAATTACTCTTTTTTTATATTTATTTAATTTTAAGTACCTCGTAGCATAAGTAATGTACCTATTCAAACTGTCATATAGATATCCCTAATTGTATGGTGAAGAAAGAAAAATCATTAAATGAAGCTCGTAGCGATAGAAGCGACTTTAATTTGGCAATTTGTACCATCATGAAACAAACTGTTTGACCGCCTTTAAGCCTGAAACACACTGGCGATCAATAGTAAATTTGACATTCATTTTCAAAACTATTGACTTCCACCGCTGACCGGTCCAGTCTGTGAGAGGCCTTGGGTATTTTTTACCAGAATCATTTGGACAATGCAGTATTATAGCGATGTACGTACGTCGTACAAGCCATAGACTTTGTTTATTTGTCTCAAATAAATTAATTTAGCCATCTCTTGTCTCGATTGTGAAGCTTCCTAGACTATCAGAGCGCCATCTCTCGTCTTAAGTAAAACGTACCATTTTTTGTACAAATTTTGCACGGAATTGTACCTACATGACAATTACATACGCAAATCGGATGGCCTGCGAATGCATGTAACCCAATCAGATGTAATGACTGCAGATTATCTGGATCGGCTAACCAATTGGAAATCCGGTTTGATAATTACATCATAAAAATATATGTATGTAAATTCAGGTTAAATTTGGGATACTGACTTGTCAATTTCGCAGTGGCAGTAATAACTGTGCAGACTTGTGTGGTCACAACTCCCACGTGTTTTCTTACTTATTTTGGTAAATTTCGTCGAAATCTGGATAAGTAGGTATTGTAGGTACGCCGCTGTACTCGTAAATTGAGCGTTTGTAGCATTAAAATACTTTCATTTATGCAAATACAGATTTTGGTTTTAATAATTTTATTAAGGCGCTGTCAACACCAAAAACGCGCACACTGTCTATTTGTATCGGAGTAACCGAGAGCGAGTGTTACTTGAGCGGCCAGGTTTTAGACGAAAATAATGAATAAATATTGAAATAAAAAAAAGTGTGGATTATTTGTGAAATATGGCTCGTTTACGGTTTAGGTATGAATATGTGGACTTCGTGTTTTTAATTGCAGACCCATACGTCAAAAAAATAAGGACATAGAACCGTTTAAGATGATTTTAAGACCAATCTTTGCAATTATTTTCTATCGAGCCGATTTCATCCAATTATGTTTCGAGTCCGTCTACGGTCTTGGAAATATGATGAATATTGACTTATATTTTTTTTGATGTGCTAGATCAAATAGTTTTTCTTATACAACTGCTCAAATAATATCAATTTCAACAAATTTGGTCTTGTCAGCCTCTTAATGCGCGAAAGTAAAAATTAAATATTTGGACCGAATCGTTAAGATCCGTTCACTTTTGTTACAGAATATCCTGGAAATGTTTACACCTTCATCTCATTCGTTTAAGTCCATAAATGTAATAGGTACACCTACTACATACTCTTTGACGTCGACTGTAGGTACTAACGTTATATTGGTGATCGTGTCATTATCATTGTCATTTATCATCATATCAGCCGAAAGACGTCCGCTGTTGGACATAGGCCTCCCCCAAAGAGTGCCACAATGACCGGTCCTGCGCCACCCGCATCCAGCGACCATCGGGTCGCGAGATTCCGCCGGATGTTTTTTTATCGCGGTAGACCTACACGTGATTCTGATTAAAAACGATAGGTACTTACCAATTGTACAATTATCAAAGAAAAGTTGTGTTAAACATTACAAATTCAACAAAAAATCTATTCTATTGAATCCCTACACCGCACCGTTCCATTATTATTTATGCCGCGGCGTTATTAATTATGCCGCCATCTGTTAATGAGTAGATATATTAACGAGCCTTATTATAATTACACATAAAATAAGGCGTATATTGATTAAACATCATACGCTTTTGATCCTCTTAGGTAAAGAGATCATTCGTTACCGTGCAGAAAAAATAAGAAAAAGTATAGGTACCGCTGTTATTTTCGTTGAAAAACGTCTACAAAGTTTTAGAAATTAATAAAAGTGTAGGCGATACCAGTCTTAGTAAACAAGTAACGAGTGTAAGGCAAATGTTATAAGAAAACAGGAAACCGTAAATAATAGAGGATATTTCAGAGACAACGAAGTAAATAATGGAAGCCATCGAGATTTCTATTATTTTTAGGTGCCCTTTCGGTGTGACATCCGAGGAGCCTACGTGAGATCCAAGATTATCTGTACTAATATTGTGAGTTTAGTCAGAAGTAAAGTTTGTGAGTTTGTTTGTAGCTCTGTGAGTAGGTATGTTACCTTTTACTGATAGGAAATAACCTTCCTTAGCACCAGAAAAAAGTTGCAGACTTGACAGCTGTGTCAGTTATTTTTGAAAATTATAAACAGTTTACTGGGGGTTTAAGACGGCGAATGAGAGACTTTCCTTGATCCGTCTCATACCTATTACAAAAAATATTTTAAATATCTGACCCTGGCTATGACAAATATAGCTGCTGCAGCAGTCAATATCATTGCCAGTGTCAGTTTACCACGGATATTTAAGTTATTTTTTTGTAATATGAGACGGATCAAGCAAAGTGTCTTTGCCGTCCTAACCCCAAAACGTAAGTGAGGAAACGTTTATATTTTTCAAAAATAATTGACGCAGCTGAAATGTCTGCAACTTTTTTCTGGTGCTAATGCTAAGGAAGGTTATTCCTATCACCAAAAAAAAACAGACACTTCTAAAATTTTCATCCATTCCAGTTCTTTACTAAAAAGCCTCTTAGCACTTGACTTAAATAAACCATCTCAAAGACACCGGCTCCGTAATCAGACTCCGCACAGAAGTGTCAAGTAGGGCCTGAGTACACAGTAGGTGTACCGAGGTCGTGTTGCCGGGAAACCGATATACCGCCGAACGACATACAAAACCAATTAACATTAGGTAGCTTTACCTGGTATGGTTGGGTCAATAATGGTTTATGAATGACTTTAAAGGTTTTGGTGTGACAGCTCGTCTTAGCTTACTTGGGTTAATGCGATTGTAAGAAGTAATTTCCTGTTAATCACTTTTCTATCCTACTAATTATTTCTTATAAATGCGAAAGCTTTATTGAGCTTACTATGGAGCTAGTTCGATTTGTGTAAACATTTTCCCATAGGTAATATTTATTTATTATTTTATTTATCATGCAAAAACGGCTGAACGGATTAAGATGAATTTTAGTACACAAATATAGTATAGCCTGGATTAACATAATAAATAAAGAATACTAGTATCCCAGTAAAAGTCCAACAAAAGGAAGTCAACACGAACGAAGTCGCGGGCAAAAGCTAGTACTAATTGTATTATAAAGTAAAAAATAAGTTCAGGGAATACTCATTCAATAAAAAAAAAATAATAAAAAAAAAAAATCAATAATCTTTCTCCAGTTGCATGGACCTTCAGTAATTAAATTAGCAAATCGTTGTTAAATTTGGCATTACTAACCGACATATGGGTCTAACGGATCTTTTAAAACCTAGGCTTACCTATAAGCAAACTATAGCAATAGCTTAACTATATAGTTAGTTTAATATAACACAGATCTAATTTATCTGCGTACCGAATATATTCTTCTATCTGACTACTACCCACAGAACACACGGACTAAAAACAATAAGGTTTAAGAACGCGAAGGTGAAAACACGATATAAAAAACGGCCAAGTGCGAGTCGGACTCGCACATGAAGGGTTCCGTAAAATAAATTGCGGTTTACGATTTATGACGTATTAAAAAAAACCTACTTACTAGATCTCGTTCAAACCAATTTTCGGTGGAAGTTTTTATGGTAATGTACATCATATATTTTTTTTAGTTTTATCATTTTCTTATTTTAGAAGTTACAGGGGGACACACACACACATTTGACCACTTTGAAAGTGTCTCTTGCGCAAACTATTCAGTTTAGAAAAAAATGGTATTATTTTTTGAAATTGAAATTGAAATTGTTTATTTCGGACATCATCCATAGTTGGTTAGTGATACATTTACTTACGAACTATGTTAGTAGCTACAAAATTTACTAAAAATATAATATTTAATAACAATACATTAAGTTACATTACATTTAAATTAAATTGAATTACATAAAATTAAAGTTATTATTCGGCCTCACATGCATGCCTGCCCAGTGCCTGATCATAGGACTATCTATCCTATCTGCGACCACCTTCATGAGAGTGTTAGGGCTGCCCCGCGCGCGCGCCCACAGGGACGCCACGCGCTTCCGCAACACGGCGGTGAAGCCGTCCGTGCTGCTATCGGCAAACATTCCCGACGCGCTGCAGCGCCAGGGCAGCCCCAGCAGTCCCCTGAAGGCGTTATTATATTGGACACGCAGAGCGCTAAATGTCCTTTTCGTGTAATTGCTCCACAGGGCGCACGTGTACAGCGTCTGACAATACGCCTTAAATAAGGTGATTTTGACCTCTCGTGAACAACGTGCGAACCTCCGTGAGAGCATATTACCCCGGACTGATAGCGCCCTGCGTTCCCTTTCTAGGTCTTCGTCGTCTTTTAGGGTGTCCGTGACCCAGTGACCCAAATATTTAAAGCTGGTAACCTGCTTAAGAGGAGAGCCATCGAGAGTAATTGGCGGAACAGGGTAAGTTTTTGTACCAGATTTAAAAATCATTACCTCGCTCTTTTTCACATTATATTTGAGTCCATGGGTCACGGCAAACCTTTCACAAATAGACAGTAGTCTCCTAAGTGCTTCGATTGAGGGGCTCAGCAGTACCATATCGTCGGCGTAGCTGATATTATTAACGCAACAGCCGTCCACCGAGCAACCCACGCCGGCACTGCTGAGCTCCTCAATCAACCCATTCACATACGCGTTAAACAAAACTGGTGATGTAAGACCCCCCTGTCTCACACCACACTTCATCTTATAGGTTTGTGAATAGCTTCCAGCCCATCTAACCGCATTGGTTTGGTTATCATACCAATACTTAAATATACCTATTATTTCAGGCGGTAGACTTGTGTCGTTGCTCAGCTTCTCCCACAGCTCATTATACGACACTAGGTCAAATGCTTTCGACAAGTCCAAAAAGCACGCGTATACCGGCGTCTTTCTATCAGTGTAGTAACGCACGGTGTGCTTAAGACATAGCACAGCCTCCTCGGTTGACAGCCCAGGCCGAAAGCCGAACTGGGCGTCATGAAGACGTATGTGTTTATTTAAATATGTATTAAGCACCCCGTCCATCACCTTCGCCAGTATAGTGGCGAGAGAGATCGGCCTGTAATTGGACTTGTCGGAAGCATCGCCCGTCTTATTTTTAATGATAGGTACAACTATCGTCCTCATGAGATCATCCGGAAGGTAATTGTGACGTATACATAGAGTGAAGAGCATTGCAAGAACCCTGGGGAGATGGACACCCGCGTTCTGCAGATGCTCGATACTCAGACCGTCGTGTCCGGGCGATTTACCTCTTTTCATATTACGAATAACCTTTGAGACTTCAGCTGGTGTTACTCTGACTGGATCACCGCGAACACGACACCCGGCATCGACCATCGGCTCCCGCGCGTCCCCCGCCAGAGGGTCCACTTTAAAGTGGTTCATGAAGAGGTTGGCAATATCTCTAGGCTGGCTGACACCCTCAACACTCACGGGTAGACTCACTCTTGGATTGATCTTATTAGTTGCTTTCCAGAAGTTGGTGAAGTTTTTAGACCTGTGATGAGAGGCAATTATGTCCATCTTTAATTGTTCTTTGTTATTTTGACAGTATTTAAGCTTAGATTTAAATTCTTTCTTAGTCAGTTAGTTAATTATAAACCTCAATATCATTTTTGAAGACCTATCCATAGATCCCACACGTATGGGTTTGATGAAAAAAAAAGTTTCAGTTCTGAGTATGGGGAACCCCCAAAACTTAATGTTTTTTTTCTATTTTTGTGTGAAAATCTTAATGCGGTTCACAGAATACATCTACTTACCAAAAGTTTCAACAGTATAGCTCTTATAGTTTCGGAAAAAAGTGGCTGTGACATACGGATACGGTCGTCCACCAGCTCGATGGGTTGATGACATAAAAAAGACCGCGGGTCATTTCTGGATGAGACTAGCACGGGACCGGGATAAGTGGCGTACGCGAAGAGAGGCTTATGCTCAGCAGTGGGCGATTACAGGCTGAAAATGATGATGATGATGATGACATACGGACGGACAGACAGACAGACAGACAGACAGACAGACATGACGAATCTATAAGGGTTCCGTTTTTTGCCATTTGGCTACGGAACCCTAAAAAGGGAATTGTGATCAATATCCTTTTCCGGATATTTATCTATGTACAATCTAAATTTCACGGCAACTGCTACATGGCTGTTGTTCGGAACACGCTAATGCGCCTCACCCCACCCGTCACGACTAACGAAACTAGACCTCTACCTACGCTGAGTTACTACGAATCGCGCCGTCGAGATATATTTGTGGGTGAGCGTTGAGGTTAAAACATGTTACAAAATAGCGGGGCAGTTATGGCGAAGCGGAAAGAAAGAAACAAAGACATACTTTTCCTAATACATAAGGTTACCAGGATACAGGCATAGTCCTTACCAATTATAATTCCAGACCAGTTCGGAATGTAACAATTTAATACCGTGCGTGTAAAACTGTCTTAAACTTGACAGAACAAGTAGATAATTGTTTAAATGTGTGAGAAACTTTTAATTAACTGAAACAACAATTGCGGCCGCTGGCGTCCTTATTAAAGAGAGTAAAATGTTGGTATCGTGTAGCAAAGCGCACGGGTTAAAAATGTTTTAGTATTACTGGCAAGTTAAAGGTTATAAAACGTTTGTAACCCAATGCTGATATGTCGTTTTAGAATGTAGAGGTAAAGTTATGTAGTTTTTGTTATTATGTGCGAAAAGGTCTATTAAAAGTGTTTCTCGGATAAAATGCACTCGAGAGTGATTTCTGTGGAAATACGCGTAGTTCATTAAAGACGTAATTTTAACAGTTTTACTTATGACTCTAATTAGGGCGCTTCAGATTTTAACGTCTAGTTCAAAGTTGACGCCACAGATGGCGCTAGCGTCCTGAATATTGTACTGGTGAAGAATAATTAAAATCAAACCAAGGTATTAAGTAGGTAAACTTTGCGTTTGAGAATATTAAATTTGTTGAGTTTATTTATATTTTAAACTGATTACTTAGATATTGTAATGCAGCATTTAGCATCATTTACGATTTCATGTAAGTATCGTTTTATTGTTGAAGTGATGCGTAAATCTCGGTTTGCTGTCAAAATATACTCAACTTACACTTTTAAAGGCAACTTTTATCACGCAAGGCATACTTATTGAAAAATAACAAACCATTTGAGGTTGTGAAAATTGAACTTTATCCCCCGTGCATTGAACACAATACCTATCGTTCTCACTAACATCCCTAGCTCATAGGAAACTATTGTAAAGTAATGGTTTTGAACTATAAAACCTTTTATACTCCTAGCTCAAGTATAAAATCATCCATTTAAAAAACCAATTTACGCGGACCCCTCACCAGGAAGCATTGCTTTGACGCGAGGGCTCTCTTTAATCGGACTCTGTTAGTTCCGACGGGAGTCGTAATTGCGAGCGGCGCCACTGTCTTTGTGGTTGCTCCACATTTTAATGCGTGCTTCATTTAAATAGTGCATGTTTTAGTTTTAAACAGGCTTAGATTAATTTCGGTAAAAAAGTAAGCAAAATTCGGTTCCAACTGTAGTAGATGAACTAGAAATATATTTTATCCAAACCACCATTTTTGAGAAAACATGAAAATTCTTTCTGATTTAATCTGCTACAAGACTAAATAATTTAACACCGCATTTTCTCTATCGTTTTTTTTTAATGTATTCCTTTATTGTATTTGATCATTCTTGAGACAAAAACTATGAAATAACCTGCCTTCATTGAAGTATAATATTGGTGTCGTAAAAGCCGTCTCCACACATAGGGGGGTCGTAACAGATAATTTATACGAGCTATAAGTATGGGGCCATAAAACTTTATAATTAGCGCCACCTGTTGTCGGATAGTCGGACTACAGTTTTGTTGATGCGTTTTAACTTTGAATATATTCATTGGGTGTTTTAGTGCCCTTTCTATCCTTTATTGTCTTGTCAATGTGACAAAAGCGAACAGTCATAAGTCATTAAATTTGAAACTAAAGTTTAAAATGAATAGCAATAAAAGCAATACAATTTATATTAATTATAATTTAAGAATTAAAATTCATTTAAATTTTATTGCTATCCCATTCCTCACACACATGTATATGTATGCGATAGAGCAAGGTTAACGATCTTTATTCTCATAATAAATTACAATTTAACTAATATATGACTATTACAATTTAAATTTTATTAATTTTTATTTACTTTTTTTTTATATCTATTTAAGTATGAACTATTTAGACGTCATACTAGCATACCACTAGTGATTTTATTTACAGTACTGACTACACCGCTAAGCTAGGTACAGTCGGCCCCATAGGTTGCTGAACACCTAAGTACCTTTTCGTTTTGACTCGTTTGACAACTTCATATTATGGCATGACGTTTAATGCAACACGGAACAAATGTGTTAAGCCCCTAGTGAGGCCGACGGCTGACCGCTACCAATTACAAACATACTTTGTCCAAGCGCAGACGCTTATGCTTCTATAAAGCCGCGTCCGCTGCGCCATGTTTTCGTGGTTTTTAAACGTCAAACATGTTTTGCCAATCAAAACAATACCCTATTTGTTTGCCGAAACTGACGAAAAACATGTTAGATGTTTGCAAACACCGAAAACACGGCGCAGCGGACGCGGCTTTAGATGCACAAATGTATCCTTTACAAATAACACGACCGAGTTAAAACGATATAACTGCATTTGATCTTTTTAAATTATCCGTCTTATCGAAAAAGTCTCGGCTCGACTGCAAATCCCATGAGCCATCATTTGATTAGAACGGCTACCGCTCTCTACCCTCTCTGTCGCTCGAATACTACGCAAGTGCGATAGCGATAGAGATACAAGAACGAACGAAAATTCTGAATCTGTCTCGAATACCTGCCATTTCTAGCATATAACGTGACCCCAGATCCATAAAAAACAATTACGCATCGCACGACTCTTCCTGGAGTTACTGGTTTGTTTTGGGCGAGTTAATATCAGTAGTGAATAGGTACTTATACACCAGCTATGCTATTCGTAAAGGCCACTACGCACCTCTCAATTTGTCACGACTTGCGATAGCGGAGGGCTTAGCAATGTTATTGTTTTTTGTCTCGCACACTGCGAACCTCGCACATCTCTGGTGTATACTCAATTTTATACTGGTTCGCCAGAGGTGATGTGAGGCGTTGTAAATAATAAGTAATAACATACATACATACATACATACAATCACGCCTTTATCCCTAAAAGGGGTAGGCAGAGCACATGAAACTTGTGTTCCAGTGCCACTTTTAGCATACATGTGGGTTTAAAAGATCGACAAAAATGTGATGTCGCAGTGATAGGTTGCTAGCCCATCGCCCACAACACACTTCAACCCTGTTCCCATAGTCGACTCTTACGACACCCACGGGAAGAAAGGGGGTGGTGCTATTCTAACCCGACACCACACGGACAAGTATAAGTAATAACGTAGATCAAAATTCGGCTTATTTTTTCACGTCACAATCGCTTTGACTGTTTTGCTCTCTGTCGCGTAAGCTAGGAACGCGTAGAAGCGAGCAACAGAGAAACCCTATTGAAATGTCCTTAAAATCGAAAGCGACGGAGAAAAATATACCTCTGACACGCGGCGATACGGGGGAAAAGGGGAGATAATTGATTGCCTCGTGATTGATGAGCTGACTTTAAAGTCGGTGAAATTTTAGACTTTACAGTGCATTAGTTGAAGCAAATAGATAGGTAGTGTTAGACTTTTACATGTGGGCGATGTGGGTGCCTAATGGAGAGAGCTCTACAGGGACTGTACTGCTTATAAAATGAAATAATTCAGGCCGAAGTTCTTAAACAGTTTTTTAAGTGATTGTGACTTGATTGATAGTATAACACTGACAAACTATTATGCGATAACACGAGAGCGCTGTAATGATGTCACAAAAAGTAGTGCACTTTCTGATATCCTTCAGTTATTTGGGCTTTTTAGAAAAACAGTTGAACTTCTTATTCTGAAACTTTTTTTGTAAAGTACACATTTTTTGGAGAAACGCCACTCTTTATTTTGCTTAAGGCTGTGTTTTTGGAAGGCGGAGCGTTAAGCGGCGCAAGACGCTCACGCACAAACGCTCCAAGTGTACTACGGCGTGCACGCTACGCTACGAGCGGGGCGTACAGCGTCGATATAAAACAAATGCAATTTATATGGACGCTATACGCCCCGCTCGAAGCGTAGCATTCACTAAGCAACGCTATATTACTTATTATGTTTGATCGTGTTCCGGCAAAATCCCCGCTCCGCTTATCTATAGATACCTACATAGGTACTACACTCTCACGATCTCACCACTTGATTCATAATTAAATAAGTAATGACGTATGTCAATTATGAAACCAATAAATCAAACTCCAATAACTCGCTCGTGCGATTCAAACACCGGAAATCTACATCCGTAATTATAATTGAATATAAAAAATATAAGTATCAATGTCTGCAAATGATAGCTCTTCACGAACCAAATCGAATTACAAGATCCAATGCAAAAAAAGAATGATCACATATGTCATAGATAGAGTGAGAAATGATTTTCCCAAATCCTTATGGCATTGACATAAGATTGAATTTCACCTGGCAAGTGGTTTTTTCACTAACTGATGCACAAAAGTAGAATTATTTAAACAAATAGAAAACAGACGCTCTAAACCGACAGCTGTCTAACGACACTATAACTATTTATTGCCATAATTAAATACAAACGCTTGTTAGTTTTGTGAAACAAACCCCTAATCATATTGTAATTAACTTCGTTTTTACGCTAATTCTCGACTCTACGTTTTTTCTACGTCGGCTACGTTTTCAACGACAGTAGGAAATAGACCTTAACATCGCTGCACAAAACTTGAATTGGCTTGTCTCAACCGAGTCACCTTTTTTTTCTTAACAAGTCGTTATCAAGGAGTAATGAATCGTATCTCGGGGCAGTAAGGTGCTAATTTGTGGATAGGTGTGATGGTCAAATATTTGAGTTTGTGAGGTGTTCTTCTTCCATATAATTAGGTTGCAGACACCTTGGTGAGATGACCATTGGCGCCTGGGGCCGTGTAGGGTGACCTCGTTTCAGAATTTAAATCAGGACTTAATGAGATCTGCCTTTTCAATTCCACTTTTTTTATTACTTTTATGGTTATAATCTGACCGCTATTTCACCATCTTGCGAATGCATTTGTTAGGAGACCATTTAACTATGACAATTGGTCATAATTTCTGGGTCACCAAGTAAAAAAGGTCACTTGATAACATCGTCATTTATACCCAGCAATGTAAGTCGAATTGTCGTAGAGACAATTGTCAGGTTGGTGCAAAGAGGCATGTTTGTATTTCTAAGAATATGTAACAGTTTCCTAAATTAGTGTCACAATCAAATCAAGTGGATTGTGACATTAATAAATGATTATACCTGAATTTAAAGTAAGTTATCATGGTATTTTGAAATGCGGCAGCATAATAAATACATATATGCTAAGTAATGTTAACTCAATAAATATTGTAGGTAGTGGCATTACAGTATTACATTATTAGTTTACACTTAAAAGGAGAAAATCGCCACTTATGTGTTTCGACAAAAAATACATGTTATCGCTGTATAAAGTCATCTGTACTCGTTTCCAGTTCGGCAGGGTCAATTGTATTTTACAATTTATATCTAGTAATTTTTACATTATTAAGTTACTGGTATAATACGTACCTACACGGAGTATTTATTTAGGTAAGTATTATATTTGTTTTAGTTACTATATTTATGAAAAAGTGACGTCACTGAAAGAAGGATCAGGTGATCTTGCCCTGATACTGTATTGATTAGTAAGTAGGTAATATTACTAGTACACTTTCCTAACTTATGAATATCCTGCTAATATTGCTCAATTACCCATAAAAGGCTGAACGACTTAAGATAAACTTTGGTAGCCTGGATTATAAAGTTACTTTTTATTTGCTTTTTATTTTGAAAAACATTAATTTATTTACATGATTTTTTTGTTTCTTTCATTTTAAAACGTTATTCTAAGATGCTTTATTCAAGAATCCAACAAACTTTCCATCCGAAAGTAATTATGTAGATTTAAATAAAGCATGCATTGTCTTTTTTG
Source organism: Epinotia brunnichana (assembly GCA_963854355.1). NCBI lineage: Eukaryota > Metazoa > Arthropoda > Insecta > Lepidoptera > Tortricidae > Epinotia > Epinotia brunnichana. The sequence goes on from OY977954.1 coordinate 18,307,255, forward strand.
TATTATGTATCTTGAATAATCATTATAGAGCAAATGTAAATGAACCAAAATAAAGATAAAACCATTTGTTTATATTTTTTCTGACTTTTCAGAACCTATACTTCGTTTTTTTTAGCATTAGAGAGACCTTTGCAGAACGAGATATAAGGGTTTTATCGGGCACATTCTGCAGATCGAACAGTGAATACGATTTAAAAAATATCACGTATTTATTATCATGTTTTATTAATACATACATTACTCAGTGTTGTGAACAGATAATAAACATAATATTAGTTAATTTATATTCTAATATGAAAAGATAAGAATTTTAATAAATTGCGTTTGCAATTTTTCATAGAAAGGTTGTACATTAAAAAACCTAAAGAGGCAGAGTTCTCACACAATGGTCTATTTTTAAACGTCACTGTCACTATCTGTCAATTATCACTCATGTGGATTTTTCATTCGAGTTAATTTTGTTGTCGGTTGAGTCGGTTGTGATTTCTATTGCTGTTAGCTTACTTAAAGATTGTTGTTATCGTTTTTGTTGAATTTTGTTATTAGTTGTTGATCTATTTAGATATTTTGTTTGTTGGTGCACATCTACAATGGATGAAGCCGAGGCTGGCCCGAGTGGGCTACAGAAGTCGCAGCCGGTTCCGGCTAATGTTTTTTCATCTCCAAAGAAGATAAGGTACAAGCAGAATCCTCTGACTGCCAGTGAAAAGCGGATGGTAGTGAATATTTATAAATTAGTGTCAGAAATGTGCCATAGAAAGGTGTATCCCACTAAATCGGACCGTGTGAAAAATACTGCCGAGACTGCTGGCATATCGTTGGCTACGGTATACAACATTTTAAAAGAAAATATATGCGTTCAGCTATCGGTAAATATCAAATTACATGTACTCGTATGTACATAAGTTCCGAGAAATTCAGTGGTATCGGTCGAAATCGAAGAAGGAAGGTTTACGGCCACTGCTTCTTTGTTTACCCGTTTGACAGATAATTCTAATCTTAAAAAAAACGAAGTATAGTTAAGTTATCGTTTTTTTTTTAGGTCTGAAATTTTGTTGGATTTTGTAGCTAGGTACCTATTTAATTGATAATATATCCATTACATAGAAAAAACCTGCTATTGTAAATTCATTCCAAATTTAAAAAAAATTCCATGCAAGTAGTCAGTTCATTGCCTGGACTATACCAATGATTATGGAAGTTGATACAGCAGTTCACGCGGACGAAATCAGCTGCAAATACTAGTTCGTAATATGTAAAGTCGGCGTCATATGTGTTATCTCAGAACAGATCGTAGACGATACTCCTCACGATGGAAGTGACGGGTAGGCTGTATTACACATGATTAAACCATGAACATGTCATTTCACTTGACACTACTAACTTGTCAAACGTGAAGCGGTGGTTACATAAAAGGAAGTTTCAATCAATCAATATTTATTGCGTTTGTTTACTTAGGTATACTTATATTAGAAGTTTCAGTACTTAACTAATACATTTATAATGTAAATTACAACTTTAGTAATGTACGTATAGTCTGTTTTAGCGAGGGCACGGCAGATTTTATAATAAAAATAATGCGTAGGATTTCCTGATGTATATGGTTAAAAGGCAATTAATTATTGGTTCTAAGTGCCTATTGCAGAACTTTGAGGTTGGATGATGATATGATACAAGGCTTGTTTAGAAAAAAAAAATAAGTATTGGTATCTAAGTATGCTTAAAAAAACTCCAAGCAGTGATGGATTTCTTTCTTTAACATCACTTGTCATGTTTATCCCCTTTTTTTGATGTTTTCTTTGTATTTAATTATTTATTTATCTATATAAGTATGTATATCATCGTCTAGTAGGTACCCATAGAACAAGCTTTGCTTATTTTTGGACTAGGTCGATTTGTGTAAGATTGTCCCCCGAATATTTTTTATTTTTTGTGTGGACCATCTTCTTGAAATGTTAGAAGTCCGTGTCCGTGTTGTAACAATTTTTCTAACAAACTCTGAAATTTTGTCTCCTGGCTAACGGAACAGAATAACAACAAGAAATAGTTGATTGACCAAAATATACAAAACAAATCGAATAATGGTTTGGCGAATCATTAAATTAAAGGTAAAAAAAATGCATCATGGTCACCATATTCAAATTTCCAATAAATGCTAGTATGGTATCTCTATCAATATTTTTTACCGATTCGGTAACTGGGCAGGATTTAGCCTACGGCAAAAAGCAGGTGGTCAACAAGTTTATAAAATATTGTTTCTACCGAATTTTGATCGCCCACAACGTGAACTTTATTTTGATAAAGAAAACAAATAATTCAAACTGTAATTTGTTAACGATGTTAAACATACTGTTTGTTTCTAGTGTTTATTATATTCAACTATTACCTACCTACGCACTAAACGTGTTTTATACATTAACACTATTTTCACAGAACAACTGTCATGTCAGTAGGTATTAGGTGCTTTTATTACGTTTTGTAGTTTTAATGAACAGATATAACAATTATCACAGCCAAACTGCGATGAAAGTATGTAATCAACGTGGATCAATTTGTACCGTTTTGCCCTTGTGACTAGATACAAAAAACTGAGTTTTAATTTTAACATCCTAAACTCTTGAATCTACTTATATGTACAAAATATAAAATGTGGGTAAAGTAAGTTATACCAACAAAGAAACCTATTCTGGTAACTACATTGATAATTAACCACAAGCTTTGGTAATCGCACATTTGTTCAAAATACACATTCAAAATTAATTTAAACCTAACATGGACGTTGATGATAATCATCCCAAAAGCGGAAAATAACACGGCCCACTAACCTTTCGTTTACGATCGAGCATAAACAAGAAAAAAAAAACAAAAAACGTAGACGAGCAGCCATAAATAATAGAATCATTAACATCTGCCGCTATGATTTGGATCATCAATTTTTTTGACGAAAGTTGTACAAACTACGCATACTGGAGGCTCCGTTGGGGGCGGGGACGATGTGTTTTGACGGTTATTTTCATGCCATTATCTTTTAATTTCCTTTACTAAATTAACTGACTTAGGTTATTGGAATGCGAACTTTAAAGTTCATCAAGATCCTAATTTAAGAGGTAATTTAAAATAAATACTTGTAGTTGAACTAAGGTCATGTCAGTTTAAATTAAAATCTAGACCTCAGATAGTCGAGGTAGGTATGTAAGTAGAAAACAGAGTTATTTTAAGTTGGTTAGGACTCTATACCATGAGGCAGATGGCTAATCATGCATATACCTACGCCTGTAGGATATGATATTGTGTACCTATTCACAACGATGTCGATAATGATAATTGTATAGGTGCTAAGATATAAGGTAAACTCTTCGAGCAACACGGAAGGGAGTAGGCATTCGCACCATTTCCTCTCTGTCATAGTACAGTAGGTCGATCACGTAACGCATTGTACGAACGTCGGGTAGGTCTAAATGGCACTTTTTATATGGAAAATTGACGGTTAAATTGTACCGACGTGCGTTCGGACGTTACGTGATTGCCCCTCCGAGCATGTGGGCATGGTTCGTACACAAATATTGATGAAGGTGTGCAAGATTTTTGGGTGTATTTTGTCATTTTTAGGGTTCCGTAGCCAAATGGCAAAAAACGGAACCCTCATAGATTCGTCATGTCTGTCTGTCTGTCTGTCTGTCCGTCCGTATGTCACAGCCACTTTTTTCCGAAACTATAAGAGCTATACTGTTGAAACTTGGTAAGTAGATGTATTCTGTGAACCGCATTAAGATTTTCACACAAAAATAGAAAAAAAACAATAAATTTTGGGGTTCCCCATACTAAGAACTGACACTCAAAATTTTTTTTTTCATCAAACCCATACGTGTGGGGATATCTATGGATACCGTCAAACATGCCTACTTTGCCACCAGGGAGAACTTTGCCCAAGAGGAAAATTTTAAAATTTGCTTCTTGGGCAAAGTTCCCCCTGGTGGCAAAGTAGGCATGTTTGACGGTAGGTCTTCAAAAATTATATTGAGGTTTCTAACATATTTTTTTTCTAAACTGAATAGTTTGCGCGAGAGACACTTCCAAAGTGGTAAAATGTGTGTCCCCCCCCCCCCTGTCACTTCTAAAATAAGAGAATGATAAAACTAAAAAAAATATATAATGTAGGTACATTACCATGAAACTTCCAACGAAAATTGGTTTGAACGAGATCTAGTAAATAAATAAATAAATAATAAATAAATATTACGGGACAATCTTACACAAATCAACCTAGGCCCACGGTAAGCTCAGTAAGGCTTGTGTTGTGGGTACTAAGCGATGATATATATAATAGATACATACATATAGATACTTATATACATACATAACTTCCATAACTCAGGAACAAATATTCGTGATAAATACACAAATAAATGCCCTGACCGGGATTCGAACCCGGGACCTCCAGCTTCGTAGGCAGAGTCACTACCCACTGGGCTACGGAGGCCGTTTGTTACAAGTAAGTAGTTTTTTTTTAATACGTCATAAATCGTAGAAAGCAATTTATTTAACGGAACCCTTCATGTGCGAGTCCGACTCGCACTTGGCCGCTTTTGATGTATTAGTGTCATCATTACAGCAAGTTTCCCCCCTGGCCCCGTGAGAAATTATATAATTATTTGACTGTAATATTCATAGCGAATACTCCTGTGACTTTCTCCGCTAGGAAGGCCGTGTTGCTCGAAGGTTAAACTAAACGTCCTATTCGCCAACGGTGCACTAGTTTGTGACATGGGCACTTTGTGTCAAAGTGACATGGCTTAAATTCGAATGAAGCAAAATATCTTAGTTCGAATTTAACTACATGAGTTTTTGTTTCTTTGGCATAAAGTGCCCATGTCATACACTAGTACACCGTCGAGGACAGGGACGTTTACCTTACATATCTGCTAAACTATTAACACAAAGCGGTAAATATTTAAATACCTACATAGAAACACATGATCTTTAGTAGTGTCAAATAAAAGCGCCTTTCGAATACTTCATAACATAAACCACGACTCGAGTATTAAACTTTACTTTTTTTTTGTATTAAACTGGCTGTATTTGGAACAAACAAAAAACGCTGGCCTCGTGGCCTCGTGTTATGTATAAGTAAAATAAAACAAAATGTCTACTAACCAAATGGTCTGAGTGGGGGTCTCTGGGCGCACTAGGGGCAGGGTTGGGCCACAGCAACTTTGACAACATCCGTTGGCTTTGGCTATAGATGAGCTCCTAAGAAAGGAGAAACAAGTACTTTAGTTATCTATGGAAAAAGGGCACGATAAGCCGCTATAAAGGGGATGCATTTGTTAATTTTATGGCACTTTCTGGTGGGAATAGTGCCTTCTGATAAATGTATAAGTGTTAGAAATAATAATAAAAAAACACAAATTTTCGAACAGTTCAGTTGTTTTGAAATTGGGCGCATAATATTATCATTTTGAGTTCCTGAGTAAACAATATGTGTGCATAACACAAAAGTACCTATGACAAATATTATATTTTAAGCGAATCAGATTACTTCTATTAAATAGTTTCGATTCTGTTAATTTAACGTGGAAAGTCACCAGCCTCGATCAAATTAGGTGACCTTCGATCACGGTATTTTTTTCTTCTTTGTTGTTCTCTGCACCTATCAAATGACTATATATAAGTATGTTACATCAAGGTGATGGTATATGATCAAACAGGTATTTAAAATTAGGACACCTTAGTATACTTATGCAACGTTCAAGCAAGTGAGTCCTGGACTTTTTGACGATGCAACCGGGATAGCGCTTAAATGAGGAGGATTATATGGACCCTTCGAAGGTTTTGCGTACGAGTATTTGGCTGTTTTAATAATCATAATCAATTTATTCGTAAAGCCAATTTACATTTATTTACTGCCTTAATGTACAGTCAGCGGCAGTAAAACGTCACCCCTGCATAGAAGATTGTATGCAGGGAATCACGTTTCTCTGCGGCTGACTGTACCTAAGTGCACAAGAAAGTTGTCACTGAATAATACAAAAATACGAGTAAGTCTAAGTACCAAAATATATCCTAAATTACAAATCAACAGGTAAGTAGTTATAGCGATTTACACGGAGGTCTTTTGCTTCTAAGAACGACCGATAGCGAAATGGCCAATACCAAGCACCAAAGAAGTTGAATAAGAGAGATTATTAATAATAATAACACGTTTTTTCGCTGCGCCCGCGCCGCCGGCGCCTGCGCCGGTGATATGGACAGCGCCGATCGAAAACCTTTGGCTCACATTATTTATGCTTTACGCGTTTGACGTCACTCCTTATCTTAGTACCATTTTCTTAAGTCACTTTGACACAAATTAGACTGAAAACTATATGACCCAGTCGGTGTTCATTGGAATAAAATATTCAGCAAATGAAAAATGAAAAATGATTTATTCGAAATCTTAAAAACTTTACAGATATGCAGGCTGGTGCCTCTTTTTAGGCAATCAAGATGCCTGTGGCAAGAGACACCGCTCTTCCTTAGAGTTTAACATGATACAATAACAAACATAGGTTATTTAGTTAAGTGAACAGAGGAGTGGATAGAGCATAGGGCTGGGCTTATTTTAAAAAGTTTCAAAAGTTTGGATTTCTGGTCCAATAAATACCTACCTAAACTCTCTCCTTCTCCATACAGGGTGACTGGTAACTCAACCCATTCCTTGAAAGGGGATACACCAGAGCCAACTTGCAACAATTTGAATGAATGAATGAAAATTATTTGTTACAAAAACATACCTACATATTTTATCACAGGTTGCTAGATATGGATTTATTTCATGACGGTTTCATTTAAATGAGCTTGTGCTAAACCATGAATTTTGAAGGGGCACTATTAAAACACGAGTTAAAAAAAAACCCTACGTTAATACCATATAAGATTAGATGTAAGTACCTACATTAATTACCACATTACAAGCAATTAACATGGGAACATAACAAGATGTATTATTAAACCAACATGAGTAATTACAGGGCTCGATATAAAATCTCGTCTAAAAAGTCTTATAGTAGATTAAGCTGTATTTAGATCTGGTAATTAAACACAGTACAGCAATGATCTATTTTGATAAGACAATCTGAATCCATACGATTTCAATCTGAGGACACCGTTAGATTCATATTATTATTATCCAAAATTATAGGTACGTGGTACGTTTAATCTACCCAAATAATAATCCAAATTGAAATGATTTATACTAGACAAGTGTAGGTATTAGTTACAATCAAAACGCATAACTACAAATAAAACATCTCTCATCTTCCAGATTCTTTCTTTTTAGTACACGGTAAAAAGCACTACTGTACTTTCTTAGTTCTTAAGCATAGGTACTTAAATTCAGCAAAACCTGCAGTTTTCAAAGAACTTTAAAACCAAATGTTGGCAACCGCTGGCTGGTTAAAAAGTATAACGAGACAGTAATAATAGGTTGAGCAAACTTCTCGCCCGCAAAACAAACACGGACGACAGAGTAGGCGAGTCCAGAGAGAACCGAGTTTAGTGCCTCGACCGTTTTGGCTCATTTACGCTTTTGATTTATGTTGAATTTGGACCGTTTTTTAACTATTCTGCTTTGAATTATGATTTGGTATTGAAGTTAATTGAGGCGTTTGATTTTAGGTTCGTTATTTGGCATGGTTAATATGAATGGGATGTACCTATAAGTGCAAATAAAATACAGGCGATGTAGTGAAGCTTTACTTTTATTAAAGTATATTGATTTAATCAGTTACTCACCATTAAATATGAAATACATGAATTGTAAATTTCTTTAATTGATAGGTTTTTTGAGATATATATTTAATTTACTTAAAACTTATCCAAGCGTGGATTGCCCTCATTCCCGCATATAAAGAATAAGATATAATTAATTATAACGATCAATGAATTAATTAAATTTTAATGAGAATGTTAACAGGTGGCGAATAGACACACCTGCTAAGCTTGGGGTTTTAATGGTAGTGGCCTACATTGGTTAGTTAGTCAAAACTATCTTAAATGTTAAAGTACATACATAAAATCACACCTGTGTTTCCAAACGGGGTAGGCAGAGCAGATGGATCTAAATTTCTCTACTTTTTTGTAGTACTTTGAGTATGCACCTAACGATTGCTTTCGTATTAATATGAGTTTGCAGATTGGATCGATCTTCAGGCTGTTCTGTTAGTGAGCGCGTGCCAATAGGTAATTTCCCTGTGTTGAACTTTAAACTAATTATTTTCGTGGGGTCCCAGTGCACATAAGTAATTTGCGGAAATCGCGAAACATCTGGTTGATGTAACTGGTGAGCCAAATTCAGCGAGGAAATGCCGCCAGCATCCTCGGTCTCGGTAGCTCGGTACAATGCAATTACTTATAATTTAATTTCATCATATCATCATATCAGCTGAAAGACGTTTACTGCTGGACATAGGCCTCCCCCAAAGCGTGCCAAAATGTCCGGTCCTGCGCCACCCGCATCCATCCACAGCATCCAGCGGACTCGCGAGACTTTTACCACCTGGTTTATCATCATTTTGTATATAGGTACTAAACACATTTAGTTTTTTAAAATTATTGTTATATTTTTCTGTATTATTATATTGATCTGTGAAGGTACGGGTCTGGAAATTACAGCAATGATAGATGCTTATCGGCATTAATACAGCTGTCAGAATAATATGTACTTATCACGCCTGCATCAAAACCCGTTCGAGTCGTCAATGGGACTTAACTAGACGGTTATATTATATATGTAAATGCGTGTATAATCTGCTACTTAAACTAGGTAATACGTGGGTTAGGTTAGGTAGGTAAGTTAGGAAGGCTTAGGCTTAGGGATAAGGGTTGCCAATGTACATTGTACATTCTTTTTCTTACAACATTTTGTGTTTTACGTGAGGAACTATAAGACCTGTGGAATTAGGGTTGAGGTGTGTAGTGAGCGATGGATTAATAATATGTAAACCCCCCAATTACTCATCATCATCATCATAAATTTAAGAGCCAGGCTCTTGTCGGTGGAGTAATCGCCATTCTGTTCTTCTTTCTGCCACTGTTTTGAGCTCCTGATACGACATTACATTAACTTTCTCTTTAGCTTGGTCCATAAACGCACGTCTTGGCCTTCCTCTGCCTCTCCTTCCTTCAATTTTTCCTTCAATTATAGTTTTTATGTAATTGTCATGTCGTATCAGGTGCCCCAACATATTTCCCCTTCTGTTTTCAATAGTTTTTAGTAGACATCTTTGTTCTCCTATCAAATTTAGAACCTCTTCGTTTGTTCTTCTTTCTGTCCAACTAATACCTTCCATCCTTCTCCATGCCCACATTTCAAATGCGTTCAGTCTCTCTCTGTCACGCTGGGTTAGAGTCCACGTCTCACTTCCGTACAACGCTATGCTCCAGATGTAGGTCTTAATAAAACGTTTTCTGATCTTTCGAGATATTTTCGCCTTTAATATTTGCTTTTTGGCATTGAAAGCTTTTTTGGCCATGGCTATGCGTGCGATGATATCCGAAGTGCATCTGGAGTCACAGGTTATAATTACTAGGAATGAAAATTACATTTAAATTAAAGTTGAAGTGTACTGCCTACCCCTTTTTGCGAATACAAGCGTGAAGTAATGTATATGTATATTACGGTAATATTTTTTTACAAAATTATTGTTGGCAACGAAATAAGATGACGAACATTGTGAATTGCATTAATTTATCAACAAATACATAAAGGTCATAAAGTAGGTAATGAATAACCCTGATTTGCCTATTCGAATACCTAATACCTATTCGTTTATATTACGTATGAATTTGTGCATATTACTAAGGTGAGGTACTCTCTTGAACTAGCTAATTACCTTCATTAATAAGCCGCATCCATACGAGAAAATAAATGTGAACAATTTAATTCAATATTCAAATAAAAAGGCCGTTGTAGCTTAACTATTGTGATATTATTGCGAGTACTTAGGCCAAATGGAGATAAATACCACGCAATATTCGTGTCGTGTTAGATTTGAATCTCCTTGTAAAGACTAACGCAAAATACTAGTGCTCAAATGTTAATTTGCAGAAGACAAACAGCGGCCCGTTTGAAAAATCTACACGTTATCTTATCTTATCTTATCTAGGTGAGGGCCCTTTCGGATGCACTTCGACCCAGTGGGATCTTTTGTGCATTTGCCCTCTCCTTTATACCTGCTCCCAGGCTTGCTTCATCATTACCACAAAGCAGATGATGCAGTACACGTTACAATTTTATAAGTCTAATTAATTAAAAAACACCGGTCAAACGGCCAGTCGTTATTGGTCAAGCGTCTCAGTGTTGCCAATGCCAATTTAGACTTGTTTTAACTTTGACTGAATGATATGCATCTTTTCTCAAAATAATACTCTTTTCTAGACTCTTCTTGATCACTCTAATACTAGAAACGATTTGACCGTGTTTGGCCGTTATAAGCGGGGCTTTCGGATGCGCGAAACGCTAATCCATAAACACAGCCTGACATTGCATTTCAATTCTTTATTTGTTTCGGACTAGGTAATGTGCATAAGTTGTTAGTATACAATCACGAATTATGACTAAGGTTAGTATTACAAATTAATTTAATCCTATAATCCTAATGGGATGGAGCAGCATCCCCCAGCATAGGGTCCTGCACAATGTAGGGTGTTCCAGTGCCTAGGTAATGGAGCATCCAGCCTCGCAGCCAGCGTCCTCAGGATACTGTTACCGCTGCCACACATCCGCCGCATTAGTGATGCCGTCCTGCTGCGTATTATTGCGTAAAAGTCATATGTACGTTCTGCCGCAAACATTCCGGACGCACTACAATATCGCGGCAGCCCCAACAGCATCCTGAAGACGTTGTTATATTTTATGCATTGTCAGTTAGATTGCGCTAAGAGAAAGTGATCGAAACGCTGAGTTAGGTGAACGGTAACTCTCACGCCTGTACACAGAAACCTATAGACAACGCCATATGTTTGCGCGGGTTCCGGCGCCTCTCGCCCCGCTCGCCCATAACCACAGCCTTACAAGTTGCATTGTTAGATTGCGCCACGAGAAAATGATCCAAACCGCACTCCCCTAATTCCTGCGATGTTTTACAACTTAATTCTACGACATCAGAATTTAATTTACAACTCTCTGGGCTGTGTTTACTGAAGATTGCTGGTCGCGCCCGCGTAATGTCTTGCCTTGCGAATTCTTCGTGAACAGCCTGCGAAAGGTCTACTAAGTGAATTTTTGTTTTTGTTTTGTGCAACGATAGACACACAAACAGCCTGTTTAGAGTAACAGTAACCTATGGACGCTTGCAAATCCAGAGGATTCGCATGGTGATCCAGAGGAATAACAGATTTATTTCGAAGGTTCTTGGTAATAGTGACATTACCGGCGAGCCAACTAATTAACTGAACGTCAGACTAGAGCCGATATTTGAGTTACAAAATGTGACTTGTGTCTGTCATTTTAATTGGAAAAGACAGAGAGATGAAGGTGGGGATATCCATATGACATACCTACTGCAGGGGACATGTCTTAACATGTCTTAAATGTGTACTTACAAGCACCTCAGTAGATATATATATATCGTCGGGGATAGTGCAATACCGCGTAACTAGCACTGGTAAATAGTGCGTCGGAGTAGTGTCGATACGCAGTATTTACCAGTGCTAGTTACGCGGTTTTGCACTATGGGTGTTTTGCAGATACGCAATGCACTAATTACCAGTGCTAGTTACGCGGATTTGCCCTATAAGCGTTGAGTAGATACGCAGTATTTACCAGTGCTAGTTACGCGGTTTTGCACTATTGGTGTTTTGCAGATACGCAATGCACTAATTACCAGTGCTAGATACGCGGATTTGTCCTATATGAGCGTTGAGTAGATACGCAGTATTTACCAGTGCTAGTTACGCGGTTTTGCACTATGGGTGTTTTGCAGATACACAATGCACTAATCACCAGTGCTAGTTACGCGGATTTGCCCTATGGGCGTTGAGTAGATACGCAGTATTTACCAGTGCTAGTTACGCGGTTTTGCACTATTGGTGTTTTGCAGATACGCAATGCACTAATTACCAGTGCTAGTTATGCGGATTTGCCCTATGGGCGTTGAGTAGATACGCAGTATTTACCAGTGCTAGTTACGCGGATTTGCCCTATGGGCGTTGAGTAGATACGCAGTATTTACCAGTGCTAGTTACGCGGTTTCGCACTATGGGTGTTGTGCAGATACGCAGTATTTACCAGTGCTACCCCGACGATATATCTAGATGAAGTCTGTCTGTCTGACTTGTCTGTTAGCCTGTTCTAAACTTCGTCCATTAAAAAAACTACTTTAAACAGAGGATTAGTAATGACATCGTTGCCCACAATTGATACAACATTTGATTTACGAGGAAATAATAATAATGTCAAGAACTTAATCAGCCCGGGTCGAGCAAGCCTGCAATTAGTGTCCGGTTGTACAAATATGAATGGGCCTGCGCCGGCGCCTGCTCGGCCGGAGGGCGGGCTGTACAGTTCAACACGAATACGTGTAAAGTTGGTTTTAATTAAATCATACATATGTACGAGTAGGTACTACTACTTCATACTTTTTTTGTGCACTTTTACAATTCTCTGTTTAGCTCGATGGTTAGCTGGTAGAGCATGCCATTGGCATTAAGCTCGCCTGTCAAATGCTGTGTCTTGTGCAATCAAGTTTAAATAAATAAATAAATGACGACCTCTTTAGCCTAGTTGGTAGTGACCCTGAAGCAAGAGGTCCTGGGTTCGAATCCCGGTAAGGGTATTTATTTGTGTGATGAGCACGAATATTTGTCCCTGAGTCATGGATGTTTTCTATATATTGAAGTATTTATTTCTCTATATAAGTATGTAGGTATATCGTCGTCTAGCAGGTACTCATAGTACAAGCTTTGCTTAGTTTGGGACTAGGTTGATTTGTGTAAGATTGTCCGAAAATATTTATTTATTTATTTTAAATACTAATAATATCATGAATGTAAAAGCTTCGATGATTGGATATTTGTTACTCAATCACGCGAAAATGGCGTCATATTTGAATATTTTTTAAGGAGAAGTTATCCGATATAATTCAACAAAATAGGGGCAGGAAATAAAGGTGTTCACTGTCAGCTTTGAAACGAGGTCAAACGTCCCAAATGATTGACCCTTAATGCCAATAATTGACAACTGTCACCCCTATTACTATATCTAACTTTAGATTGAAAGTGGTAACTATTGGGGCACACCTTAGATAAGCCTATTTTTAACCCCCGACGCAAAAAGAGGGGTGTTATAAGTTTGACGTGTCTGTGTGTCTGTCTGTGGCATCGTAGCTCCTAAACGAATGGACCGATTTGAATGCTCCACTCATAGGTAGGTTAAGTTCGTTAGGTATCTTCTAATGGCCGAATGCCAAACAGCACAGAAAAAGGAGCCCCGCGGGAGCGGGGCTCCGTCGACATCGCTAACGTAAAGATAAAGCGACGAAAATGATGTAGACATTTTGTGTTCTAGACCGTTCGCGATGTAGACTAAAAGCGATATAGGCAATATATTAGGTACACTAGTAATTTTGCGTTCTAGACCGTCCGCGAATAACCGCTTATGATATGTTATGTTAAATATTAATATGTTAGTTTAAATATATATACTGCTGACTGTACCGTCATAAACCGGACCGACGCAGATTATACCCCAAATATGGACTCGCGGCTACGTAATCAAATTATCCGACCGTTGCTCCAAGCGAAACTATTGTCACGATAATTCTATAAAATCCCGGCTGACGTGACATCCAGTCTGATCTCCGATCGCAAGATACGCCAATAAAGCTAGACGTATATAGAGCCGAAGCCTAATTAAGTAACATAAACCGAATATTGTTCAAGTCGTTACCTTTCACCGACAAACTCTAGACGAAAAAAGGAACTGCCGCAATAGATTAATGATACGAGCCAACGCCGTGTTTAAAGAGGAAACAAAAGGAACTAACAATGTATGAGCATCATACAATCATACTGCTTGTGCGAGCTAAAGAGCTGCAGTTCCAATTTCGATCACAGAACGTACTAAGTTAGCGCGATGTTCGTTTGTTTTACAGTGTTCATCGTTCAGGAGTGGTGGTGTCGTGGTTGCGAGCGGTGACGCGGCGGCCGCCACCCGCGAGCTTGAACGAGACCGAGCTACAGGCTAGAAAGGGACGGGGGAATAATCGATAGAGGCGCCACCGTAGCGCCGCGGGGCGGCGCCCGCGCCGGCCCCACGCGCACACGTTATTGAGAAATTCCCAAGATGATGCATAATTCTTTTTGGTTTCCTGTGTGGTTACTCCCTGTTAACAATATTACCATTTCGGTGCGCGTTTATCGAGGCTATCTTTGGTGACTTTGTATGCCCTTCGTTGCTGATTTATAAGTTAGCGGTCCGATTGTTTCGAGATAAACCGTTTAGCCGTGCGGTATATCAGTCCCGAGGGAGCAATTGTATTCGTGTACGAATCTTACAAGACAAGCTTATACTTACACATGTAAAGTTCTGCAGGGATAGACAGTTATTTGCTTTACCTATACTTTAAATCTAACCTATGATTTTTATGGTCGCTCTTCATGGATCCAACAATTATTAATCGCGATCAGATGTTTTTATATTATGATATGAATTCATCCCTAAGCCTAAAACGACCAATTTGTATTAACAAAAAAAAACAGTTACTTTTCCTGAGTCATAACTTAACCAACCATCTCACCAACACTGATAAAAATACACTTCCAAAATCCCATCAAATCAACCTTAAACTCTTCTCACGCAAAACACGAGCAGTCAGCACAAAATGAACACATACCCGTTAAAACAGCAATCAACCCGTATCACAGTTATGGTAATAAGACATGCTAATTCTCAAAACCAACAAGCTTCGAAAAAAAGAAAATGGCCTCGGGCTAAAAAAGGAAGAAGCCTTGCAGACGGGCGCCAGGGTCCAATTATGGCACGGTGGCCTAATCCTTGTGCCGAGGTATCTGAGGAATGTGGGCTTTCTAAGATAGACGTTTGGCGATGGACTCGGGTTTTGGAACTTCAGTTTCAGGGGGCATCGACCTTGATCTTTAGCAATGATGGCGTCAAAATTGCCGGCTGTTTCGAGCGCCCGATAACTAGTCACTTGATTTTGGCAATCAGCTGGTCGGTTGCGTAACGTTCTAAACGTCCGTGCGTAAAGGTCTAAATGTGATTTTTGTGTGGGATACTGATAGCTGAGTTGTCCTTACGCTCGTTCGAAAAGTTTCAATCACCCCTCTCAGCCACCAACTTTGCATCCCCCCCCCAATAGATTGTGGCAACTGTAAATAATTGCCACGCGGACGGCGGATTAGAATGTTTTTTAAACGCAATTTAGGCAATAATTTTTCAAATTCGGCATTAAATGAGCGGAGCGGAATGAATTTAGATCAAATTTGAGAATTTAAATATAGATTTTATTTTTAATATTATTTCATCAATTAATATACCTACTACTACTAATATACTAAACTATTCGAATATTGTGTTGTATTGGCATCCAGAAAATGTAAGCTGAAATTCTGAAAATTGTGTGTGAGACTTTGTCGTGTTTGAACCTTTTCGGTTCGCATTGTATCTTTTATTTCTTCTAATTGTATTTTATTTCAAAACAAGTCGTTTTGAGTTGGAACAATAGAAGAATTTAAGTGTCAAAGTGTCATTAAAGGCGAGACCGAAATCAAATGTGTAAGCATTTTTTTGTCTTCTACCGTCTAAAAGAACGAAAACTCAAATTCAAATTCAATTTTTTTTAATTCAGATTCAGACCATGTCCATAGTGATTAGTATATATACCTACACAAAACTCATGCACACATGCAACATCTAGTCCATATAAGTGTATGTCGTTGATCTAGCTAGACTAAGTTCTTAGAAGCAACTAGGGTAGCCGTGGGCACAAAAAAGTGGTAGGTAAATAAGCTCTAGCTATTTATCACACCTGAACTGTTTTGTTTTGGACTGTTTTGAGCGTCCATTAAAAAGGGTTAATTGTATTTGTTCGGACAAAACAGCAACTGTTCTTAAATAAGGTAGACTCAAAATGTATGCAATTCATTGTTTTCTTAAACATTTGCATGCTGCTTTGGCTGAATACTGGAACTATGTTCAAAATATGTAAAACCTTTGTACACGTATTCTTGCAAATAAACATTTATATTTCTAATAACTGTAGAAGTATTTGAACAAGTTTAGTGTATTCATTTAAAAGTTCAACAGCATTTACAGAACATTTTCACCAATAAGTTTATATTACTATATGCATAGCCAATAACAGAACACCCAACACCAGTGACTAAACATTTTTTTTTCAAAAATATCCGTAAAAGTTACCATTATTTACTAAATATTAGAAAGAGAAATACTTATTCAGTTTATGGTTGAACATAAATAAAAAAAGACAAAATTGGCTCCAAAGG
The DNA here is from genome assembly GCA_963854355.1 of Epinotia brunnichana. Classification (NCBI taxonomy): domain Eukaryota; kingdom Metazoa; phylum Arthropoda; class Insecta; order Lepidoptera; family Tortricidae; genus Epinotia; species Epinotia brunnichana. The sequence goes on from OY977954.1 coordinate 18,323,761, forward strand.
CTCGACGATAATGTACAGTCAAGAGAAACGTGAGTCTATGAGAAATGAGAAAAAAAGGTATCGAAATGTATGCGTCCGATTGACCTGACTTCTTAAATGTTACTTATCTTTCTTATGATGGCTATGACTATGATTGCTCAGTAGGCATTGTGACTTATCCGTCCTAGACGTGACGCTATTGGCTGACGTCACGTCACGGCCCGCCCCTGTCCGGTCGGGTCCGGATGTGTTATGTACAGCTAGGTGCCATACCAATAATTATGTATTATGTCTCACTTTGATGTGCGATACGCAAAGCTAGATACGTGGTAGGTATTCCTTAACGGAGTCCCTATTTTACCGACAAACGTTTCACCGAACGCATTGTTTCGACGAATTTTAATTTCATCTTTTTGTTTTTACTCGGTAACAGTTAACTTTTTAGAAACAGGTTAAAAGGTCATTCTGTAGAACCCAGCATTAGGTTTTTTTTTTTTTTTTTTTTAATTTATTGACCAATATAATTTGAGTAGTACCTACATTTTGGTATACATTTTTTCATCAGCGGAAACCTCTGGGGTTTATATGCTGATGAATAGTTCGCTATGGTACATTAATTTACTTGAATACATCACCGTTATAGGCTCATAATTATTACAATACACTCGTATTGGGTTCAGATAACGTCAGATACCTTTAGATACTACGTATCGATTGTAAGCTATTTACGTATTTATGCTGTAGTTCTTTTGGTAGTTGGTTTATTATATAAGGAAGAAGATATCTGACATCAGGTTAGGTTTATTTTATAATAATCCTGAAAAGTTTACTGTCTTTGAAACGAAAATGGTTTTCGATTAAATTAAAATTCAGCGTAACATACTATCGATGAAACGTTTGTCGGTAAAACAGCATTTCTTAAACATAGGTACGTACGACTGTCGATTCGAGGCCCCCGTTTAACCACTATGACAATTGTCATCTGACAATGACGATTCGCTGTGCATTTCTAGATCAACTAGTAAAGTAACCAAGGACGGTATTTCTTTACTTAGGTATAAGTACATATAGAGCAATGCACGACGAATTGTTATTGCAGGATTTGCTGGTGTTGTACAGTCACCATCAAAAGTAGCTACGCAAACGAAGACGTCAAAAGTTCTTATTCCCTTTTAATAAAGACTTTTGACGTCTTTGTTTGCGTAGTTACTTACTTTTGATGCTGACTGTATATTTTCAAATTGGTGAAATAGGATCCAGGTAGAGAATGCAATCGAGATCTCGTCCATATTTTACGAGACCAAGTCTCGTAGGTATAATTTTCATACGAAATCTCGCGAGATTGCGAGATTGAACTTTCCATAACACACAGCATGACAAAAGTTTCATCTGACAGAAAAATCAATACATACCTACTATTATTTTATTAAAATTCTCGAAATCTCGAGAGACTTCAAATCCAGTCACGCAAAATCTCGGCTAGGTCTGAAATCTCGCGAGATTGCATTCCTTAGGTCCAGGCATAAAATCTCGGTCGTCAATAAGGCGCTGGTACGGATTTAATTAGAAAAGTTTCATTAATCACTAACTACTAGCTTCCCGCACGTATCTGCCCGTGTTTTAAAACAATGTAGGGGAAGGTGGCCCAAAGTGGGCACCTTAACGGAAAGTTGAAAAAAAAAATGGTTTGTAACCCAGCAATATTATTCATTTGTTTGCCACAAGGTCCATAATTTAACACTTTTTGATGGATTATGGCTTTATTTATCGAAAAATGAAAAACAAAATAATTCTACGCAATTTACAAAACCCCTACAATTGACCGCTTTGCCCTAGGGGGGGGCCTAAAGTGGGCACTCGCTTGGGGCAAAACGGGCATGGACATAATGTACCGTAATGTGATAGCCATAACTAAATAAAACAAAACATCTTGATTAAATTTTGTATTATATTTTTTTAGCAGCAGTCACTAAGGAAAATCACAGAAAAAAAAAAAAAAAAACTTTTAACCTAACCTAACCTCATTTTTTGACGGTGTGAAAATGCCTTACGCATATCATAAGTGAACTTAATCTTATTTTCTTTTTTTTACCTACCGAGGAACCTTTGAGCGCAGTGCCCGCATTACCCTGCCCGCTTTGCCTTTTTTGACACTTAAAATATCCAAGCAAAATCTACCCTCAAATTATTGAGACGTGTAGAGTTTAATGCAACGTTATTGCGGCCAAATAACTAATTAATAACTAACAGGCATTGATAATAGCATTGCAAACATCAAAAACGAGAGATAACATGAAATATACCTTCAATAATTTTTCAAAAAACAGCCTGAAACATTTTTTTGACGGAGCGTGCTTGCAGGTGAGCCGGATGAATGACGCGAGGTGCGCGAGCGGCAGGGAGTACTGTCGCGTTTAACGGCCGCACTCTTACTTTAAACGGCAACATTAAGTCCAGTGCCCGCTTTGGGCACGGTGCCCGCTTTAGGCCACCTTCCCCTACGTAAAAACCAAAGTAGGTATGTATTCAACATCATGCTTCGAATTTTAATAAAATCGATGGTAAAAACCGATAGTTCACTTCATACTCTTACAAACCATTACATTTAAAAAGACACCCTCATTCAATGCCTCTAAGACTTAATATCCAATACCACTTAACATAACTAGGGTGTCATAACCAAGGGTGTTATGATAAAGGCAGGATTAAAGTGTAGTGTAAAAGGGGCTTAAGCTATTACGTCACGCCTCGGACCGCCGCCATTTTCTTATTATCAATAATATCAAGCATTATGAGAGCTTAGCCATGTTTTTATTATTAATCGCTTTAATGGGATGAGAGATATGCTATTTTGAAATATATTAGATACGAGTAATTTTCAACAGGGGCGAGAGCTCAATAAGGCTTGTGTTATGGGTACTCGACGACGACATATTTAATAGATAATAGGTAATAATAATAATGAAGCTATTTATTCCATGGTTCCATGGAATATTTAATAGGTATAAATACTTAAATAGCATAGAAAACATCCATGACTCAGAAACAAAATGTTCATGCTCATCACACAAATTTACCCTTACCGGGATTTGAACCCAGAACCTTCAGCTTCGCAGGCAGCGTCACTACCCACTAGGCTAACCGGTAGGTAACACACCCTAACCATCATCATCATCATATCAGCCGAAAGACGTCCACTCCTGGACATATGCCTCCCCCAAAGAGTGCCACAACGACCGGCCCTGCGCCACCCGCATCCAGCGGACTCCCGCGACCACAGATGTATGAATATAAGGAGATCGGACATGCCGGCCGATTTGTATAGAGTACGCCTGTCGCAAGTTCATCAACCCACACAACGCCCAAGTAATTGACAAGACAAAGCACGCACACATCTAAAACACACACACTTGTATACCTACGCGCTTATTGGACAATACACGCGCATCATATCAGCAATTTTGGGAAAAAACGTAATATTCTCTGCGATCAGCACGCACAGTATGGCAGAGTATGCCCATTGAGCTAACAGCTGCGACACGGCCGCCGGCGGCTTGTCCTCTCTCTAGTATTCTATGCTCTGAGCCCGCGACATTTACCAGGTCATCAGTCCACCTTGTGCTAGTCACCCTAATGGCTTTTATTTCAATTACCTAGTATGTACCTTACAGACCACACAACGCGTAACGCGGGGAAAGTCACGAGGCATCACGGTCGTAGGTCGTAAATCGTCTATCGGCTAATCTCGAACAGGACGAGCCTCAATTAACCTGTGCAATTAAATGTTTAGATAAAGCGCCGCGCCGTGGTGGTCTTGGCTGTTCTGGCTGATTGGGTGATTAAGTTATGAGATACGGTAGTAACAATATCAGGACGTAATCTACTATTAAGTCCTTGCAATATTACTAGTGACACTGTACTCGTCAGCCAGTCTATAAAAAAATATAAAATTCTAAAACCTGAATCGACATTTTTTTTTTATATTTGGGTAGTTTCTATTCTACATGTTAAAATTGATAACGTAGTGTTGCTAAATGGATAATAAACCATCAAATTAAAATCATATAATAAGCTATCAACCTTGAAAGTTTAGAAAAAAAAAATGTTTTTATTGTCCAAGGGTAAATTTTAACCAATAGAATCCTCAAGCTTTTATAAAAACAATTTATTTAAATAATTGTGAACCTAAACAATTTATTTAAATAATTGTGAACCTAAACAATTTATTTAAATAATTGTGAACCGAAACAATTTATTTAAATAATTGTGAACCTAAACGCAGTATTTACCGACCGAAACAGCAATTTACTTGATTTTGCAAGGGCGTGACAGAAGGACATATAAGACGGTTTGGGAATGTAGGCGCATCCACACACTGCAGCCGCATCCCGTACAAATTTCGCCGGACGGAGGTGCGGTGCAGTGTGTGGTAGGTACAGTCGCCATCACATACATCGGTACACTATAGGTATTCAAAAATATCGGCACGTGCACCCTAATGCCTTGAAAATAGAGGTGTGTTCCGATGTTTGTGACGTGCTTGTTTGCTCCGATGTATGTGATGGCGACTGTACCATGCGGATTTTGTATGCAAATTGAGGTAATGGCATACACCGTTGCGGACCGTCGCTAGTTAGTGTGTATATCAGTACAGTTAATGTCAAGTTTTTTTATTGACCGCCACCGCAGGCCGCGCAAGTCTGTTTCAGTATTAATAGATTGAAAGCTTACCGCCTGAGTGTTTGCTAAGCCTTCAAATAATTAAGCATATTACCGTGTACGGTAATAAATCTCTCGTCGAACTAGTTAGGGATGTATTGACTAGTTTTATAGCTATTTTATCGGTCAAATTTATAGGTACAGTCGGCGTCGTTATACAAATGACTTAAGTAAATCGAAACCCGTTATTTTGCCTATAAATAAATAAATGTTGTCATACACAAAGCATTGTTAAGCTACGGTAGCCTAGTGGTTCAGGCATGCGGCTGTCAAGCGGCGGTCGCTCGTGGGTTCGAATCCCGGCTCGTACCAATGAGTTTTTCGGAACTTATGTACGGATTATTTACCGTTAGCTTTTCGGTGAAGGAAAACATCGTGATGAAACCGGTCTAATCCCAATAAAGTCTAGTTTTCCCTCTGGGTTGGATTGGAAGGTCAGATGGCAGTCGCTTTCGTAAAACTAGTGCCTATGCCAAATCTTGGGATTAGTTCTCAAAGCGGACCCCGGGCTCCTTTAGGGGCACAACCGGGAATAATAACGCTAGGAGGATGATAATGACACAAAGCATTGTTAAAATTGTTTCTCTTAACTCTAGACCTATAGTTTCCATTATTAATGACAAAAAAACATTTATATTAATTGGTATTTAATTATTAAAGGTAGGGCTCGAGCTGGACTCGGAGCGGTCATGGAATCATCGTAAATTCGTAGACGAGTTTTCAAAAGCCACTCAAACTTTTTCATTAAAACTGCGAAATAATCAAAATAATTCTAAAAATAACATCATTATGAAAGAACAAAACCCGAACTAAGATGCGGGTGGTTCGATAGATGCGGGCTCTCTTAAATCAAGATTGCATTCATTTGTCGTCAAAAACATGTATTCATATTTTGCTTTATTACAATGATGTAAGGTGCAAAATTGTTAACATTATTATATTTGAGATCGCCTGCTGCATAGAGGTCACAATTTTGCAGAGATACCTAAAAATAAATAAATAAATATTTGCGGACAATTTTACACAACAAACTAAATAAGCTAAGCTTGTATGGGTACCTTATCTTATCTAGGTGAAGGCCATTTCGGATGCACTTCGACCCAGTGGGATCTTTTGTGCATTTGCCCTCTACCTAGTAGACAACGATAAATACTTGCGTATGAAGATAAATAAATACTTGAATACATAGAGAACATCCATGACTCCATGAATGAACATATATCCGTGCTCATTACACAAATCATTGCGCTTAACGGGATTCGAACCCAGGACCTCCAGCTTCGTAGCTTCTGGCGCTGCTATTGGGTCAATCAACTATTTCTTATTGCTCGTTGCCATGGTTACGTCTCCTGGGTCACTCTTTAAAATATGGGGTTTAAATCCACTAAACACGTGTTTTTGTCATATTGGTAAACCCATTCCATGGTGGCGCATCTCAGTAGCATGATAGGAGTCCAGTATATGGTATTTTTTCTAAGAAAGTCTGTTACTGTTGTCTCTTGGCTTACCGGGACAGAATAACAACAAGAAAAAGTTGATTGACCCTATTAACGGCAGAGACGGAAACACCGGAGTGGTTTTAGTGGGTTAGACTCCCTCCCCTTCACTTTAAATAGAGATGGCTGGAGGGTGTGAGTCCCACATACCCCATTATAGCTTCCCTGGCTGCGGGGATGTGTAAGAGCATTTCCACTCCGTCAAAGAAAAAAGATCACGGTCACTACCAACTAGGCTAAACCGGTGGTATCTTTGTGAGTTGCTCATACCAATTTTTTTTCTGGCTTTACTAAGGTTAATACACAAAGACATGCTCATACCTTAGTATAAATAAACATTAGGTACCTACAAGCACAGTTAACGCAAGACCGCGCGCGATATATATTAACCATCTCTTTCTTATTAGAAGAAGCCCTGGCGACACCGAGCCGCTTTCGAGCCTCAGCTGTGGCTCAGCCGGGCTTGGGTATGGCTCGGCCGCGCAAAAACGCCGCCGCTTTTCTTAGAAAACGGCCCGGGCCGGACACGGTCCGTTCTAGCGTGAGTCATCCTTAATGGACCCTGCGGAAGACCAGCGCTGGCTGTAAAGCACCATACTGAGCTGGGTTCGTTTCGTGATAAAGCCTAATATGTTATTTTTTATCCGTGTGTAATTTTGTCATGAATAAATGTTGGAGTTTGAAACATTCCTTTTTCAGTTCCCTACTCAAAACTTGCGAAATAAATGTATTAAATGGTTTCTTAGTCCCGTAGTCCTTTTTCGATTTAGCTAATTTCGTTTTAATTCTAGAATATACTTAATCACACTAAGTAGTCCACAAAACATTAAATTACAATTGTACCTATACTTATCTCTACATAATATCAGTGTGATCTCTACATAATATCACATTTAACTATTTATGCGCTAACGTACTCTGTGCTTGAATTAAGACGATTCACATTGATTTCATAAGTTCAATATTTGTTTTCGAAGTAATGTTAAAATGCGTTCAAAATTTGGGCTGCTGCATGATCGACAATCGATTCCATTACCAAGAGTTGCCTGTATTTTGCTATAGCCGTGACGGAAACTGGAAGGGCTAAAATCTACCTCCAAATGTTTTGCTTCGAATCAGGTTGAATTCAGCCGAATAAAACCTTATAAAGTCTCATAATGTCCTGTCTCTCCCAATCGCCACTAAACTCGAATCAAACCCAGTACATCTGCCTTCAACAACGCCGTCGGCTCTTTTGAAGCCTCAAAGGAGGCCGATTTGTTAGGCATAAAGAGCTCTTTATAGTAGTCGACAAGGAAACCCGCTGATATGCCCATTCAATTAATGCAAGGACAATTGTATTTCACAAAACGACGTAAGAATTTTCAAGATTCGTGCAGTCATACGACGGTTTCAAAGTAAACTGATTTACAACTCAAAACCGTAATGTCTTATATGTTGGTAGCGAGTATAGTACATAGGACGTATATAGTTTGAGAGGGTCGCGTCGGTCAGGTTTCGTAGAGAAATTAAAGCGAATTTTTAAAGTAAATTAATACGACGGTTTATTGGCGGCGGGGACTTTTAGTGTTTGTACGGTTAACTATAAATATGTATACGATTTTGAGTTTTATCCCAAATGCTTAAAGTTTGTGAATGTTTAGATATTTATGGACGCAAACGTCCGAGCGTATTGCGAGCGGATTCCATTGAAGTGATTGTCGCAATGTTCGTGGGATATTTCGTTATAAGAGTATTTAAGTCTTAGTTTTGGTTTCAAATCGCTAATATTGGTAGTATAAAATAAATATCAGGTCAATCATCATCAAAGGCCTCCCCCAAAGAGTGCCACAATGCCCGTCGCGGGAGTCCGCTGGATGCGGGTGGCGCAGGACTGATCATTATATTTATAGCCCATTTAGGCCAATAGCAAAGGCATAAACCTCTCTGTAGGTACTTAGGTTTATCGTTAGATTTTGTCTCAGAGCATAGAATATATACATCTGTGGATTTTGTTATTGATTTCAACTTTCACGATTTTCACAGGTTATTTTTACTTTTTTTTTATACCACGTCGGTGGCAAACAAGCTTACGGCCCACCTGATAGGACCTCAGACCAAGAAAAAAGATAAACAGAGGATTACGCACAACCTAGTGAAAACAGGTTTCAACCAAGCCAAATATTTAAGTTTAGCACACGCTCACACACACCATAGGTACTTACAGCACCAACATTTTGCACAAAATTCTTCAGTTCTTTGACTTCTTTTTTTCTTGGTCTGAAAACGGGACTTTTTCTAATTTTCCTCTTTGAGGGTAGGTACATACTTGACGTTTTGTATGTGACACAAAATCATTGGTCGCGAGAAAAGTAACCCAAAAACTCAGAGGTATGTACCTACAGTTGCCATCACATCATCATCATCATATCAGCCGAAAGACGTCCACTGCTGGACATAGATACATCCAGCGGACACCCGCATTCAGCGGACTCCCGCGACCTTTACCAGGTCATCAGTCCACCTTGTACACCTACCTTGTATCACATACATCGGAGCAAACAAGCACCTCACAAACATCTGAACACAGCTCTATTTTCAAGGCATTAGGGTGCTTGTGCCGATATTTTTAAACACCTATAGTGTACCGATGTAGGTATGTGATGGCGACTATCCCCAAATAAATATATTAAATTATACGCGATCAAATCGCGTCTAGTTAAAATAACATAAAAAAGTGCATACAATCTAGACATAGGTAATACTTATCTGGAGACCTCATGCATGCCATTTAACGAGCCAGAACAAAGCTAAAACCTATAAAAGTGATTACATAAATCTCTATCTTTACAAGAATGATTTTTATTCGCCAATTTTAAAATAATTTCGTTAAGTTAACGAGTCGAATAAAACCGAAGTAAAGTTTTAAACAGTTGAGCTCCAACAATTTTAGGAAACCATCACATATTTGGGAACCCAGATTCAGACGGCGAGAACATTTGGATGCGGCATAATAAGACATTTAAATTGTACTATACATATAAATATTATTCAGGGGTATAGTCACGTAACGTTTCGAACGCGCGTTGGGACAATCCAAATGTATTTTTCCATATAAAATTTGACATTTAGATATACCTAACGTGCGTACAATGCGTTACGTGATCGACCAGCAGAACCTGTTTTTCCATTACGTACTTGCTATCATAATGGAAAAACTAAAAAGGTAAATTAAACATAAAACAAAATAGTAGACAAAAGGCGGCCTTATCAGACAACCCCCCCCCCCCCCCCCCCCCTCCTTTGTAGGTAATTATACATATATTTGAGAAATAAATTTTAACAGCATAGGCGCTGGTAAACTTAAATATCTCTAAACCCGTGGTGTCAGTTAACTTAGGCAATAACTGCACTCTACATTACTATAAACAGTACAAAAACTAATGTAAAATATTTAAAGTTTTGCTAAAAAAAAAACTATCTCCTGCATTCACAAGTAAGTACCTAACTACCTATTACCCTGGATATACATTATCAGCTGTTTTATTTGCCTGCCTAAAAACCCAATAGCAAACTTATTTTTAAATTCTTCTGAAAGTTTTTTGAAATTTCAGTGAATTTTTCCGATATTTTGCGAATGTTCTGCAACTTGTATGTTACATTGCTAGTTATGGATGGCAAAAAGTGCGAAGGTTTGAATCTCGCCGTCTTATTATAACTACGTGAAATCAACATCATCGCACCGTTGCAATTGCGTCGAATACAATAACATTAAACATGCATAGATTATGCCGCGTCCACCGTCCAGGACTGCCGTCGGTAGCGCGGCGCGGGCGCAGCGGTGACAATACAAATGAGTGTTTTAACGCAATCACCGCCTTCATCTCGCCGCTTGTGGAACAGAGGACACCGTGAGTCGCTATCAGAATATATTCTTTTAATACATACGAATACATTAATCGCGGGAGCCAGCTGGATGCGGGTGGCGCAAGACCGATCATTTTGGCACTCTTTGGGGGAGGCATATGTCCAGCAGTGGATGTCTCTCGGCTGATATGATTAATAAATTAACACTTAATGACATACTTGAAATTAACCAATAATAAGAAATTAGCCGAGGACCGAGAGAACTGGCGCATACTCCACCGACAAGAGCCAAGCTCTTAAATGTTGATGATGACATACTTGAAATAACCATACCATACTACAGCATAATTTACTTTGAAAACAAAGTTTTAACCGACGAAAAATCAATCATCCCCTATTTTCCTACCCTTAGGGTTGTTTTTTTTTCCAAAGTTACATGGGACCAACTTCGGGGTATATACCCTTTCCAATAAAAAAATAATTATCAAAATCGAACTGCTCTGTAAAAAGTTATGCGTGGTCATACATTAAAAAAAATATATATATACGCGTCGACTTGAGAACCTCCTCCGTTTTTTTCGTCGGTTGAAAATGGTGCAGTCAGCATCAAAAGTAGCTACGCAATCGAAAACGTCAAAAGTTCTTATTCCCTTTAAACCCTAGGGTTCTCGGCACACGGCTGGAGCAGGGCCTAGAATCCCGCGCTGACCTATATATGGGTCAGTTGCATACAAAATTCCCATAAGGAGTGGGGGGCTGGGACAATTCTTTTGACCCATATATAGGTCGCTGGGAGACGGAGGGTAAGGACTTTTGACGTCTTCGTTTGCGTAGCTACTTTTGATGCTGACTGTACATACCTACCTACACTGAGCGACCCATCTAGAAAGCGTATTATCCCAGATATGCGATCTAGCTCTATCGATTGTTCGCCCCCGTGAACCTGTAGATATGCCTACTGCAAATTCATCGGAATCTTTAAAACTGTTTTCGCGAACGCGAACGTGATGACAAGTATATAGGTACAGTCGACAACAAAGATATGTATCCATACGTTGTGACAACAATATGTATACATATACTTTACTACCATAGTAATAGGATATATATATATTTATTTATTTATTTATATATTCAAATTACATCTTACAACACGTTTATATTCTCGCCAAACTGTTACGTTTGATGGCAAGACCGCGAGAAGCGCTCAGTTTTCATACAACTTAACCTATTAAACTCATCTTATATAAAATAAAGTTTCATGCCTAAAGTAAAGAAAAGAAAAGAAATATACCTACCTATATCTGCAAGTATACCTATATCTACATACTACATACACATCCATATGTGATAAGTCGAGAGTGTTTCAGATTTCAGATTTTCAGATTTTTATTGCGTTCATGTTGTAACAAAATAGGTCTTAAGGCTAGGTGTAGTTCTAACATGAGCTCTGTCGAGCATTGCAATATCTATAATTATTCTAAATACATATCAAACTTGAAATTAAATTTTTACAATAAATATTATTACAATTAAATTACCATTACCAAATTATTCCACAATATTGAATTTATTATTAAAATATACAAGGTATTATACGTCAATAAAATTAAAGTTAAAGCGCAGGCATGTCGAAATTAAAATTAAAAAAATACAAATCTTAATTATGTCATGTATCACTAAAGAACTCGTTAATTGAGTAGTATGCCTTTTCTAACAATAGATGTTTTAACTCCTTCTTGAATTTCATGTTATTTTGGCTCTCTTTAATGGAATCGGGTAACTTATTATAAATTCTGGGGCTCATTCCTAAAATGCTTTTGGATAAAAGAGCTGTCTTAGACGGGTGTGAATGTAGTTTGTTCCGTTGCCGTTCGCTGTTGAAACCTTGATATTGATTTAAATTGTATCTTACAAATAGAGCCATTTCTAATAAATATAAACACGGAAAAGTTAAGATTTTGAGGCTTTTAAAAAAGGTTTACATGATTCTGTGGGCCTCAGTCCGCATATCGCTCTTAAACATTTTTTCTGTGCTCGAAACACCTGCAGCCAGTTAGTTGAGTTGCCCCAAAAGATAATACCATATCTTAAAGAAGAAGAGACATATGCATGATATGCAGCTAATACAGTTGGTTGGTCGACTATTTTTCGCAACATGTATAGAGCATATGAATAGCTGTTTAATTTAGAGCATACACCTTCCACATGCATTTTCCATGACATACAGCTGTCTAAGATCAGTCCTAAGAATTTCGTTTCCGTGGTTTCTATAATTGGATTATCATTATACTTTATATCTAGGTCCCTAATATTATTGCGTCGCTGTTCAAAGTGCATGATACATGTTTTAGCTATATTTATTTTTAGATTATTCATGTTTAGCCATCCTATTATTGTTTCTAAAGTATTATTTATTTCCATTTCATAGTTAATGTCGTCACTAAATATAATTGTGCTATCATCAGCAAATAATACCATTGGATGTCTAGTAATCTTAGGTAAGTCGTTAATATAAATTAGGAATAACAAAGGTCCCAATATACTCCCCTGTGGTACACCATATTTCACGCTTCTAAGTTGTGAAGATGATGTGGTTTCAATTTTTGTTTTACGGCACAGTTGAGTAATTTGAGTCATCTGTTTTCTATCACTCAAGTACGATTGAATTAGTTCAAAAACAATCCCCTCACTCCATATGAATGTAACTTGGTCAAAAGTATATCATGGTTCACAAAGTCAAACGCTTTAGTCATATGTGTTCTCGTCCCATCACACCTGCACGCGCATATATATAATGACAAGTCGAGAAGACAATTCTTTAGTCTAGTTTTTATCCTAGATTTACTTAGTTTAGGACTTGGTCTTAATAAGCTAATCTTGTTGAATATTTTTGGGACTAAGTATTTTGAACATCTTTCGGCATAATAGTTTTTCATACACGGCTGTACTAATTTTTTGTGGCTTACACTCCTAGTATTATATTTACTGTTAATTAACACTTTGTACCTACTCTGAATTGTAATAATGCCCTAAACCTAAGAGGTATGTGACTTTCTTATCTACGGGTAAAATTTTAGATAAGGGAAATAGTTTACAGGTAGTTCAATAGGTACATACATAATTTTGTAACATTAATAAACTTACAGTTTATCTTTGTAGTCGACGGTGGGCCAAAAAAGTCTACCAGATTTGAAAAAAAAAATTTGTGAGATATATTATCACTAAGGTTACTGTCATAATATTATTGCAAGTGGAAATCGACCTTGTTGTTTCATGGCGTTAGGATGGTAGACCACATTTTTGGCCGACTGACCTATTTACCAATACAAATATTGGTCGTTTAAGAACGAATATTAGTCATTTTGCAACCTTTCGTGTGACGTTCCACTTTTCTATGTTTGATTATTTTTCATCATGGCATGCATCACCTATCACAAAATAAATAATAGTACCTACAGAAGATCGGCTAACTTATCATAATTCATTTATGTGCACAATAAATGCCGTTAAAATCATAATTGCATTTAGTGTTGTTTACAAATAACTATTGCAACATCTAGTCACAATTATATTGTTATCGTAGTCATAATTGTATCGTACCTAATAATAGATAGATATTACAAATTTAATTTGTAAGTCAGTGCTACTCGAAGTCAGTGATACTAATAAGCTAAGTGTGTTGACCAATTTCAAATCTTGACATCTCATGTGAGCTTTATAAATATAACCGCGCTTAAAGCAAATAAATAAAATTTAATTTCTAATGTTCTCTCCTCACATTCTCTGTTCTTAAAGCCAACCAATATCCAATGACGATAACGTGTTTAAATTCAATTTTTTATTGCTCCTTATCAGTAGCTTAAGGCCCCCACACACGCCGCCGCCAGCCATTTGTACACCTACACTAACACTAGAAGCCTCCGATAAAGCAGACATGCGATAAGTTGGGAATTAACCTTCTTAGGTACGAAGGCGGTGGCGACGCGCCGAGCGTTTATTTGTGTTGTATCTGTGGGACCCGTGCACTTGGAGCGAATTTGTCAACGCTGGCTTGTTTTATGCGCCTAGGGTTCCTAATATTTGAATTCCAACTTTAAATGGGAACGTAGGTATTTCGGTAAATGCTTTTAAAATTCGTATGTTGGCGAAACACGCAACGTGAGCGCGGAGTGATATTTAAAAAATGCTAGGACACGTTTTATACTTACCTTGAAATTAAATACGAATTGGTAATTGTAACACCTACACGTCGACATTACCTACTTAACAGAAATCATTCTCAGAGAATTATCTCAGAATTTATATACGAAATAAAACAAAAGAATGTCGCCTAATTGAAAACGCCTTCCTAAATCGGCATCCTTTTTGTCCGATTGTAAACCATAAACAATAAATTGACGTACAAACTTTTTAATCGGACCACCGAGGTGGTGACACCGAGGCGTTCTGCCATATCTCGTCACTTTACCGAGTCGAGGCCCGAAACACGGAACGCTACTTGGGTTAATACGTTTTTTATAAGGGCTGTTAAAAACATTACAGCGGCCAGCTTTATCTTAACGGTATTAAAGAGCTACCGGTCTTGAGATGACGTTTGCCGGCGTTCTTTTTTTAAATTCTGTGCGTTGGTGGAAGGACGATATCGATCGAGTTCACATTTGCTAATACCAGTCACCTGCCCATTTTCGTAAGGTTTTCATAGATCTTTAATCTGTAATTTTGAGTGGTTAGAGAGTTAGGAGAGTAGAATTGAGTTAAAAAAATATATTTATTCTAGAAAAATGTAAAGACTATTTTTGTCATTGGCAACTTTGTATGACAAAAATTGACGTTATTTTTTTTGCAGTGGCCATGGATGTTTTTTAAATCGTTTAATACGCATATATATATAAAATTAAGCGCGTTAAAGAATATCGGAGCCGAGATATATATTATTTACGTTTCAAGTTTTGTTTATAACTTTTCAATATATATTTTAATAACAATATAAATTATAAATCTCAATAAACTATAGCTATAACAATCATAAAATAGATTCAGTGAGCTCTGCCACATTATTGGGTATAGATCTGGACAACAGTTTGAGTTGGAAACCACACATCCAAAGGCTATCTAAAACCTTATCATCTTTTATTTATGCTTTCAACCACCTTAAGCGCGCAACAGACTTTAACACATCACTCACGGCATATTACGCCTACGCCTACTCAAGAATATCTTACGGTATTGTTATGTGGGGAAATAGTTGTGATATAAAAAAAGATTTTTACCCTCCAGAAAAAGTGCATAAGAATCCTAGCTAATATAAATCCAATGGAATCCTGTAGACCATACTTTGTCAAATACAAAATACTCACCCTTACTTCCATTTATATACTTGAATCGAGTAAATTCGTCCGAAAACATATAGGTTTATACGAACAGATAACGAGTATTAAAAGAAACGATCGGAATATGCACAAAATTAGAGTACCTTTCTCCAAATATAAACTCGTCACGTCTAATACGCATTACATGACAATAAAAATTTTTAATCATCTTCCTAACCATATAAAAGGCCTTGTCAAACCAAAAATGTTTAACCAACAGTTGAAATCATTGTTAATCGACAAATGCTTCTATAGTTTACATGAGTTTTTTAACGCAAAATTGTAAATATTTTTCTTTTCCTTAATGTCCATATTTTTAAGTTTAGTCTGTTCTATACATATATATATATATTGTTGTGCCCTTGCAGGGTGTCACATGAATACCTTTTATAATGTACCTACCATCTATATTTTGTAATGTGATAATGCAATAAATAAATAAATAAATTGAAATAAATATGACCTGTGGAAATTTATATTTCAAATATCTCGGCTCCGATGCATTTTAGAGTATTACATTTTATGACAAAATATATTTGTTTTGAATAGATAAATAATCAACTACTTTTACGGGTGGCCGCTCATTTAAATATGTAAATTACAACATTTTTACCCAAACCCCTTTGTGTTAAAGTCTATCTGTCTGTTTCGTCTTAGCGATGATCTATTAATTACCACCGAGCTCGTACCTTGCATATAAAAATAAAAGCATATCATTTTCAGTTTCAAAAAATTACAGTTAAGGTGTCAGAGTTGGAAAACAGTTAACATAAAGTTACGCAACCCCGCAGTACCTACCTACATTCCGTCGCTTTCCACATGTTCATTCATTGTATGATCCGAAATCCAATTTTTGGTAAGTTAAACGCATGTCAAGTCAGTGTAGAAATGTATTCCTACGATTTAGGGAAAACAAAAGCACTCGAATCCATTGACTTGTAAAGCAATAAACAATATGGAAGTTCCTTATTGAGGAAAGTTTTTACTGCGTGTCAAAACGCCATGTCCCGCCATTATTATTTACGACGGCCGTAACATTTATGACACGTAATGTGACAGAATTTGTGACAAGATACTATTGACTGACTGATCGCTATTGGAAAGCGCTGCTGTTTCTAAACTATCTATGGTAAACCCTATGGAACTTTGTCAAGTTTACATCAATGACAATTTAAAGTAACCTTCTTTAATGACATTTACTTTGATATGTATAGTTACTTGGGTGGTATTGTGGGGTGTTTGGTCGAAAGCACCTTTTTCCGCGTATGTATATTCTATCGGCCATATTCATAAACGATCTTAAAGCCTATTTTAACTAAAATGCCATTAAAATTTGTTTATCCATATCTGTCACTTTGACATTTGTGTTCGTAAGAAAGGGACAAAGTACACTTTATTTAGAAGAGGCATTTTAAGTTTTATGAATAAGGGGGTACCTATATATCTACATTTCTATTTATTTCCGCTCTTAAAATTGTTTTGATAACTTATACCTAAGTTTAGATCGTTTATTGGGTACCAACTCAGAACACTAATAATAAAAAAAAAAAGATTTTTGTAAAAGGTAGAAATCACCTACAACCACTAAATTTTCTCACGTCTAGCTTAATTAACATTTAGCAGAATTCAATAAACTAAACCGACAATACCATCTTAAACATGCCCACACTCAAAGGAACCCTGCGTTAATTAAATACGTTATATACGCCCTTCGCCCAAAAGGGTTACTTGGCTATTTCAGTGGTAAAATAGCGCAGGGCATGACACAATTTGTCACTTACCCGTCCTATACACGCCCTAGAGGCGGTCCCGACATGGGCATATTTCACGCGAAAGGGCCTGATGTTACAGTAATGTGGGTTTAGGCCTTAATTTTGGAGAATTGAGGTTCCGGCTACGAAAAGCATTTTAAACGCGAGCGGAATCGTTCTTGTACCATAACATAAAGCAACACAACTTTTCAAATTTTCATTGAACTTTGTGGTACGCTGGCAAAACCGCAGCTAAAAACTTACAACCTCACACTGTTTCTGTCAAAAATTTAATTTTTGTATAAGCTTTTATTGCCAACTGTACTGTATACCGTCATCAACTGCTCATTGGGGCGATTCTAACGAGCCCAAACTCAACGAGGCTACGTTGGTTAAGTACTGAATTCCCATGGTCACCTTTTGTCTCCATCAGATCAGCTCGATGGTACAATACGATTAAAATCAGTAAACGATTCTGATGTTAGCTACTAGTAGCGCCGCAAAGGTGTCAGAGGGGTCGGACGGGTATATGCGGGAGGCGACTCGGGGCTAACTTCAGACACGCAAACTTTTGTGCCGCGTATACTGTACCATAATATTGAATTGTCACCCAAACTATACTTATACCCAAGATTTCATCTCAATCGGTTGAGGTTAACTAGTTTAAATTTCAGTTCCAAGATTTGTCCCACACTAACAAACAAACGAACAGGCCCCGTAGCATGGATGGCCTTATCACGCGATAAGTGATAGGATAGCGCTGCCGTCCCTGGCTGACACCGTTCGATAGAATGAGACGACGCGCTTATCCTATCACGTATCGCGTGATAAGGCCATCCATGCTACGGGGCCAGGTCACGTTAAATAAAAGCTTGTATAAAGTAGTCACTCTTATAAAAAACTATCACTCAATACCATCGCCCCTAACATTATAATAATACCGTAATTGTCATCCTTTTCTCGAACTGTCGCTTCGAAAAACATTTCTTACGTATATTTTATCGCAAAAACAGAACAGGAAAGCGATGCATGTTTGCCTCGGCACTTGATAGGGTAAACATAACAGTAGTTGTCCTCTCAGACGGGAATATCAAATACAAGTATGCGGAAAATGCTAAAATTGGCGTTTTCACGAGCGAGGGAGCAGGTGTGATCGTGATACGTAAAATACCGACACCGACTCACGAGTCATAAAAATAATGCCGAATGAAGAATTCCTTTTATTCGAAGGAGAAATATTAGGTTTGCGAAGTGAGAAATTCGTGACAACGGCGCGATGGTGAATTTGAAATTGGAATTCTTGGGGAGATTATTTTCGAGCTGCAATTGTTTTTCTTAACCAAGGGCGCTATGTGACGTAGAAAGCACGTGATGCAAAAAACTTGAATATTGCTGCAGTTTTATTGCATTTTAATACAATTAATTAAAATTCAGGTTGCGGAACGGTGCAATCACATGGAAGCAGCTGATCACTTAGAAGAAATAATATGGTCATGTATTTTGAAGCTAACTTAAAGTATAAAGAAGAGGGAATAACAGGAAGACCGTCACTTATATATTGTGAATAGAAATTCCATCATATAATTTGGCGCCCTCACTTTAATGAACGCGAATCCAAATGTCTACAAATATTAATACACGTTCAAACTAAACTTGGAAATCAATACATAAAAACTGGGACTTTATAATTACTCAGTGGAACCATTCAACACGTCGTTATAATCCTTATAATGTTAGCCTAGAAATGCTTCCGTTGAGATAAAATTTTCTTTAGCGTCCATTAATATTCTACAACAGTCTCATAGTGCAAGAATTATCGTAATCAACACAACCGTCTTGGTTAGTTTTTTAGGATCTCCACAACCCACAACTGATAGCCACTGACAGGAACGTCTAAAAGATATCCATCTCTAACATGATATAGAAGACGTAAGTCTATCGGATTTTGCATTACATAAGACTTTATGTTGTTCTGCGATATAACTGTATTGGATTTTTATATACATTGATCCTTTTAAAGTAATCTTTGTATCTGCAGAGCGTGAGTTCGTTGAATTTTTGAGAAGATAGCCATTTTGATTTGTGTGTTAAATGGTTAGTGAATGGTGTGTTAGGTTGACATCAGTCTAATCGGGGAATGGGTGTATGTTTTTGAGAGGGTTAAGGAGATTTCCAAAGACAAATACATGTAAATGTCTATATAAATGTAAATGTTTGAGAGGTAGGTATGAAAAAGGTATTCTTTGTGACTGAAATGGTGCCTTCTAATATTCCGAAGATCTACTTATTCGAGGAATGGTGATTTGGCAAGAGAGAGTACCTAACTATGTCCTCTTATCACTTCTAAAAACCTGATCAAAAGCCTAATCATTTGTCAACAAGGAATCAAGAAATGCGTCTTCCGCGATAAAACTGCAACTAAATATAGAACAGATGATTTATTTACTATGAAATTTTCTTCATTTACTTTACATGACAACCCAAAATACCCAGCTACTTGAATCAATCACTCCAAAACCATCGGCAGCCACATATCATCGGCCTACATGTCCCGAAATGGCGCTTACATCACCCTTGACGTATGAGGCTGAACCACACAAGCCTCATTTGCATGGGGAACCTATAAAGATGTCACATTTGACGTACTAGTCCAAAGGTATGACGGTGTTCGAAGGTTTTAGGACCATTTTAAAGTAGCGTTGCATGTTTGAGTATGATGGTAGGTAAAAAATGCTTTTAGGCCAAATTAATATTATAATAGGTAATTGAAATTATGGAAATGACGGGCTCCCTAGTCCCCAGTACAAAACTAATACTCTTTATTTGTAGGAAACAACGAGGGAATTAGTCTACAGAAGTGATAAATAACCACGAAAATCTTTCCAATATTTCCGTCTCTATCGCACTTGCATCATTAGATTGACAGAGATAGAGATACCAATTGTCATTCGGGCGTTTCTGGTAAAGCTCTAGGTAGCAGATATATTGTACCATATGTATCAAAATTAGGGGGTGTCTAGACATTGCCTACGTTCCGCCCCTATCCCTAATTTAGCAATAATCCACTGTCGAACCCATTACAACGTAATACAACAGACAAGACTAAATAACATAGAGCCTAACAAGAAAGATAAACTAGTATACATAAAACATACCTAGCACGTCACAAACATCGGAACACACCTCTATTTTCAAGGCATTAGGGTGCATGTGCCGATATTTTTGAACACCTATAGTGTATCCCTATGTGATGGCGACTGTACCTAAACTACTATAATAAATCTCCATAACTATTTAAAAGATAAGTAGACACATGCATGACATGCAACTACATAACAATAAAATCACCTGACAGTCTTACACATTCTACGGTGAACAAACGCTTGCGCGATTCAGAATACAGACAGCGCCATCTATCGGGCGGGTGATTGGGCTCGCTGGCCTTAGTAGACTGGCTCAAATCCTAATTGAGAGCTAATTGTGTCTCCCCTTATCGAAGCCACGCGGCCATTCCCACGGGGCCAATGGACAAATATTTGCAAACGACGAGTGGGATCGATTGCACCCATTGTTGCCCATACAGCTGTATATGTAACTGTTATTTATAAATCTCGCACACGCTACCTACCGTTGTTGAGAATGATAGAAACTGGAATAGAAAAGATTTTTGGGGGTCGAAAACATTTTTAGTATGAGATAGTGTGCAGCCTATGGACACATTCAAAGTTTTAAGGCCTAATTTTGGAACTAGACCTATTAATGTATATGTAACCGGTAACTATTGCATTGTATACAGGAAGGTCGCCTAGTTTTTGGTTCTGACTTCGAGCTAAGCTGTTAGGATTCGGATGATTAGGTAGGCCATTGTAGAGAAAAACTGGTGCTTTGACCAAACGAGAGTTCATCGCAAAATTCACGTTGCCCTTATTCCAATTTGGTCGAATCGCGCCGGCGGATAATAAAGTTTTTTTTTTTTTCCTTGCACAACACAGGTTCTAATCTAAAAACAATAGCAACACTGTTAATCCATTTACGGTATTTGCGGAGCGCCCCCGACAAAAGTGTCAAACGATACTTATGCCGTTTTGACGGACGCTGTTTGCGCGCAAATATTTGAGTTTTGCACTTGGCGCTGTTTGATCCGGTCTGATTTCGCAGTTAATCAATGGACTTGAGTGGCCATATGTGAGTGCTTTTATCGTATTTCACAGGGTTTATTTCCAATTTGTGGGTTACTTTGTCGTATTCGTTGCCGCCATGATTTCCAAACTGCAATAGCGGATGGCATCCAAAGAAGAAAATTTGAAGAGTCGTAATTTAACTGTGGTGAAATTAGACTCAAAATATTACGATCATAATATTCGTTCATAGTAGCAGATAGGAACTGTGAATAAAATGAGCATTGATTCAAGTTTGCGAGGAGAGTTTGACATTTGTGTAGTAAATAAATGTCTTATTTCTTTCTTTCTTTCTTTCTTTACATGCATTGGTCTACACTGTAGACCCTACAGACTACAGTCTACAGTACCTAGAGAACTATGTATGTATCGGAGGAATTTTCAGAATTAAGAAAACTTAAAAAGGATTTCACTCACGAGTCAATTGTCATTCTGGGGGACACGGCAACGCTGACCCAGGGAAGAACTGTAAATTTCTAAACATGTCGCTCGTATTGACAATTCACACGTGTACTGCGGCAATTCTGTAGTTAGATCAATCCTGGATATTACTTTCTAACCGACCAAGTCAAATAGACAAACAAAACGTCGGCTTGTAACGCAGTGTGAACATTAACGAAAGTAGTTATAATAGGGTGCGGTGCGTGTTTCAGGCTCGGTCGACACCTAAAGTTAGTTAAGAGTGTCGAAATGGCAGTATATTACCAACAAGAGGCCAGAGACGAAATGGGGTTGAAAAAAAAATACGGACTCTTATGTAGCCTTCTTTGTAGTTCTAAATCTTGTGCATTTTGAGTAAGTACGGTTAATCATACACAAACTTAATTTAATTTTGAAACTGATTTGTATCTTTTAATTAAAGGGCATCGGTATTTAAGGTAAACTTTATTGCTCATTAATAAACACAGCTAAATGACATTCTAATATCATCAAGCAATAACAATGCTATTTGGCATCGACTTACAAAAAAAAATCTAACTGGGTGAATCGACGAACAAAAACTTTATCGATATAGACAACTTAGCACTGGCAGTTAGAAAAAACATTTTTTAAATTTGACAAAAAAGTAGTAGGGTAGGTACTGGCAGCAAAGACCCCGTCTTAAAAAAATAAAACACTGGCAGTTAACACAGCCATCTTCGATAATTCCAAATTCAAAATCCGGCACCCTCGCGTGCGTATTCAAATCTGTGGCATATCGTAACTGCTGTTGTAAACCATCGTTATACACAATTGGGTACCTGGTTTACCTATATCAGTTTCTCTAACAAACATGACAGTTCTGTATCTTGCGTTACCGGACAAAATACTGTGGGTCCAAAAGTTGATTGGCCCAGGTACTGGCAGCAAAGACCCCGTCTTAAAAAAATAAAACACTGGCAGTTAACACAGCCATCTTCGATAATTCCAAATTCAAAATCCGGCACCCTCGCGTGCGTACCACGCGTGTCGCACCGGGCCCTAACTGCCACCATTTTCGGCTAGAAAATTGGAAAAACAACACTCCAAGTATAACCTCCAAATGTATGCAAACGAGCAGCGTGTGACTCGCACCAGTTCCGGAGGAAGCCAACGACGTCTAACTTTATAGACTACCAGAATAACCTTCAAACTTATTTTTTCGTTGCATACGTTTTAATTTATTTATAACTGTATATTTTATTTCAGTCTAATCCCATCTGATTATCAGTGTTTCGCATGGTAAGACAAAAAATTCTGTCAATTAAGTAATGTTGAAATTTTGACAAATAAATAGCTGTACAGAATATACGCTGACCGAGACACCAAATCTACCTATCAGAAAACTAATAGGTATTATGACAACGGAATGCCTTGCGTCAAAACTGGACGTTAATTAACTGGTATTAGTTAAACTTTTTTATTTAGTAGATAACAATGGCATCAATATTAGTTTGTATTGTGTTTGTATCAGGCATCTTGAAGTTTGTATTCTTAATGAAGCAGACTACAGTGTGGGTTGCACCAAGCAGTCTGTAATCGTAAGCGTTGTTTGTACATTAAAATCTGAATGTGTGGAAAATTTGACAAGTTTCTATGGAATGATAGCTGCCAGCGCCATACCTATTAGCGTTGATCGGTCTGCACAATCGTAAGTTGGTGAAACCTTTAAGAACAATTTAATTAAAAGGGTTGTTAAGTTTTACGAATAAAAAGTTCGCACGTGTCTCTGTATTTTGCTCGTCTACGGCCGTAGTTCTAAGGAAACATTCAAAAATGGAACAAGAAAAAATTCGAATTCGGAATAACGGAACGCGCCCAATAATGATCAGACTTTATCGTCTACGTCAGAAAAGTTCGAGGTTTGATGTGTCTATTAAATACTTTTTGGTCGGAGGTATTTTAGCGTTCTTGGAAACTATTTTGATGGCCGCAGATATAAAGTAAGTTAATACTAATGAATATTTGTTTTACGATGTGATGAGTATCTTATTTAGCAGAAATATGCTAATTGATAATTTAATTTCTAATTTTTATGAGGAAAATATGACATTTATATTTCATATAAATATTAGATGCGCCGTCTTATGATGTGACGTTTTTGTGATAAACTATTCAAAAATGTTATTAATTACGTAAAAACCACCTAAAATACTTTACAATTTCGTGGTTTTAGGTGGTTTTTACGGAAACCCAATGGTTTCCTGTTTTCATTCATCCGTAAAAAACTTTTCCACTCGTAGAGTAAATAAACCAAACTCAAGCCACTTCAAGTTTCCTTTTATTTTTCCCTAAGAGCCAATAAACCCGTCACTGGGAACTAACTTGCCACCAAGTTCGCAACTCAACAGAAACTGCCGGCGTGTGACAATAAAAATGGTCCGATACAAGTGGCGTTAGGAGGAACGCACTAGGATGGCTCTGAGACACGCATCCACTGATCACCAGAACACTCAAACCTCCGAGATACCTAACAACTACTCACACCGCTTAGAACTCCGGAGCGCTACTTAAACTGGCTGACGTTCTATATGGGAGAAGGGGGGAATCACCTATATTAACCAGGGGTGCCAAACTAATGGTTCCACGTGTTATTCCTTTTTATGTGTTCCGTTGCACGCTCGGTAAGTGTTAGAAGCTATGTAGGTCATGTGAATAGGTTTTTGACGGTGTGTTATCGGGGATTGTGGTTAGGTATTTGACCCTAGTTACAAGCGTGACCAGAATTTGGGTAATTTATTGAGCTAATATAGTTAACTTTTAGTTCTGTAAAAACGTCTTAATTATGGTCGTTGTAAGTTGAAACAGGCTTGCCACATACGGGCTGAATTCAGTTCGGTCGCCGAATTCCGCTGGGTTGATACGAGCGCTGCTCGGTTACAAACTCTATGGCACTACATGACTGTGGTTGGGCCATAGCCTAAGAGGGTGGAAAGCGCTGGATGTATGCATCCATCAACATCAAGCAGATGACCTTGTCTGACTGACCTTTACTCACCAGGGTACTGGAGTGGGTTGATGAGTCTGAATATTATGGGCTCAGGAAACTTTTCTATACACTAAACAGTTTAATTAACAACTTAGAAAAGTTGAAAAACGCCCGACATTTTCATTTCAAACCAACTTTGTTGAAACGTAGCTAAGAACCATATTGATAAACTCAGCATTCGGACAAACAAAATCGCATAAAAATAGGGTCCATTCGTTTAGGAGCTACGATCAGGGACTGCATAACCGAAAAATACCGGTATTCTATTTTAACGGTATGACGTCATATCGGTTGTCAAATAGCGGTTTCGGTAGCGGAACCTTTATATTTCGCTACCGAAATATAAAGGTACCATTATTTTTTCCGGTACCGTAACCGCTATTTAAAGGTACCGATATATCGACATTGGCCTGGAGTCGTTGCCAAACCGCCGGCAAAGGCTCTGCTGCTTTGTCTTTTAGTCTTTAAATGTTTAGTAGCCAATGCTTCCTCTGTAGAGTGCCAGCTCGCTTACTTTTCTCGATAACCTTTATAATACCGGTATTATAAAGGTTACAGTATCGTTTTAAACTGGTACCGCTAACCGTTATTTCAAAACGGTTACGGTACCGTTATGTTCGCGCGGCGCGCATAACCTTTACGACATAACGGTACCGTAATGGAATACCGGTTTCATACCGGTATAACCGTAACCGAAATCAGTCCCTGGCTACGATGCCACCGACAGACACACAGGCACACAGACACGTCAAACTTATAACACCCCTCTTTTTGCGTCGGGGGTTAAAAAAAACCTTTTTTTTTAAGTTTAACCTAGATGCAAGCTTTTAAGGCAACAAATCGCAGCCCTTTTCACGCATTTTAACAACGCTGTTAGCATCTGTAATTTTAAAATGTAACCCCTCAAGTGGAAGGGCCCGTTAGGCCTACTTGCCTTAACTTTTTTCCAACGTTTAATAAGCTCGGCGCCTATTTAAAAAAATAAAGCAAGCAGTCAAGTACGTAAAAAGGATTAAGTTTACCAACTGTTGGATAGAACCTTTGCCGACAAAGGTTTATTGTCTGCAGCTTGTTGTCAGTTTTTGTGTTAAAGGATTGAGCTTTTGCGAGCTTCTGGGTTTTTACAATTAAGCTTAAGTTTGAAAAAGGAGTGGAAAGCCGTGAGATTGCGTGGATGATATAAATTAGTATTAATTATAACGCAGCAGCGTCAGCCAACGTCTGTCTGTTCTATTTGACATTATGTTACTTTGCGGTGCAGAGTCGGTGGGGTTTCAGTAAGGTGTACCGACTCAATACAGATTCGTTACTGGCCGTCTACATTTTAGATATACCCTGATAGCGGGATGCGCGAAAACGGGGCGCGGTACAGTACTGCATGCATATTAACCTTTATTTTGCACAATTAACACCCTGGCAGTATACTAAAGTAAGGAGATCTGGCCGAAATCAGTAAGTTCCTAAAGTAGAAAATGCCATAATAATATACTAAAGTGAAAAAGTTCTTTGCCCGAAGCTAGACTAGTAGAGAATACTCAATAAAATAACTGCACTTAAAGTCCCTAGACACTAGACAGAGAAATCTCACCTTCCCGCTCAGCCGTTCAATACAAATCTAATCAGAGCCAATGCCCAATGAAACGACAAGGGCCCTGTTCTGTCCTCTCAGCCGCACCAGTCGATAATTACCAACCCTTCAAGATGGCCCTCACTTACGAGATTTTATCACCCCATCCGACCCAGGACGCTTCGTCGACTTCAAAAGGCTTTTTGATCAATAACTGTATATAAATTGCGCAGCATATGTCCTTTCTTGCTCCGGTAACCCTGACGGTTCACCGGTTTTGCCGCTTGTATACTGGACCGAATTTGGGTATTGACAGATATGCCCGTTGCTACTTCCGCATTTGGCGGGCATTCGGTGTGCTGTATTCTAGTTACCGAGAGGTTACTGATGTCGAGATTTCCTGAGTTGTAGTTTCATACTATAGTTGTCAATATTACATTGGCGCAAAAGTAGTTCCACGGGCGATGCGTGTGATCTAAGCAAGTGAAGCATTTGTTCCCTTTAATAAAGACGTGTGTAGATCGTTATGGTGATCGTACGCGTAACTTCTTCTGCTGATGACTGTATCCATAATAGGTACCTAGAAGCCTAGCTTAGTTTGCGACTACTTCTTCTACCCAGCGTAATCCCGGCTTTTGCCTAGAATAGACACAAGTATTTTTCTCTAAAATGTTCAACGTTATAGGTTTTTTATTATAAAATAAACTCAACCTAACCCATAGGTATGTATGCTGAAGCAGAATCATTCTCAAAATATGAAATACTAGCCCCGATGCATATGTTTTCGTCTAGTCAGAGCAGTTTTTTAGGTTTTTCCATTTGTAAGGATGATTTGAATTATAATGTTTTCGATATAAATTCAATGCCGTTTAATACTAGTTGTATAGAGTTCCATTATGTATGAAAATATACCACAGAAACACAATTAAAATATAAGGATATATACAACTTTAATGATCAGAAGAAATTTTGCGTTTTTTTTTACAAACTATTTCGGTAACGAATTCATCAGGCGAAAAAAGGGCCATTACTAGGGAAAGCGACACGGCAAAGCTATAATTATGCTGACGGTTCTGCTTCGAGCCCATGAGTCAAGAAGTGTAGTTGGAGACCACAAAGAAAGACTGAACTTTTGAGTTTGTTTCGGCGTTTCTCCTTCGGTCTGTTAGAAGCGCTACTAGATTTTAGACCTGCAACTGCTATTGCGTAATAATACTTATTTCAAATCAATAACAATTCGCGCAGTGTTTCGCAATACCGTGTTAGAAAAATATTGGCGTAAACAGAAACCCTTTAGAAGCCATTAAAACTGCAAGTAATGAATATTGTAAGAAGTTTTAGTTTATTTCAAACTTTTCGATCATTGCGAAAAACATCGATCTTTACTTTGAGGTTAACTTTCAAGAACTTACGACATTTTGTGGCCGTTACATTGTTAAAATAAACTTGGTTTGAGTGGGGACGAAAGCTTTGACCTTTACCCAATATATACTGGCCTGCAAAAATAAGTTATAACAGTTTAAGTTACCGTCACGTTTATGGGTGTACCTTCTTTTGCAGGCCAGTGTAATTTGACATTACTTACCTAAGTTATTTGCACAAAAGTTTTTTCAACACACCTGCTCGTAAAGTAGGTCTTATTACAGCGTATTTACACTGATAATGCAGAATATTACCCATGCCGTGCCTTTTACATTACGTTATCGCACTAGTGCCTTTTCATTACATATCTTTTTAAATATTAGCAAAATAATGCAGAATATTACCCATGCCGTGACTTTTACATTACATTATCGCACTAGTGCCTTTTCATTACATATCTTTTAACATTTTCATTTTTTATTTTTATTTATTTTTTCCTCGCAAATGTGTTGAAAAACGTCGTATGAAACACGTGAGCATTGGTCATTACACTTCTCGTCTCCATTAAGCCTTCGCCTTCGGCTCAGGCTTAAAAACTGACTCGAGTGTAATGACCAACTTAGCACACTTGTATCATAATGTACTAATTCAGCGTTTGCGTTTGTTCTTGAAAACGGCTGGAAATATTTACATAACTATGTAGTTTATTTAGATTAAATAAAGTAGATGCTAACGCTAAATCTTCCACAAGGTGGAAAGTCCATCGCTACGTTCCACGGTGTATAGTGCACCAAATGTTGATTAACTCATCTGACGTGATGCTATCTGATGTTATCTGATGCTGGACACAATAGGAGCCTTCACTTTAGAGTTTACCTATCAGACGAATATGACTTATTAACTGCATGAAACTGATAGCGTAATGTTGCGTCACGAAGCGATACGTCACCTAAGTATATATAAATGAGTATGAGTATGAGCACCGAAAACGCCTGGAGGAGCTATTGCTCCATGAAGAAGTATATGAAGGGAAACCTTCCTACATCCCTAAAACGGAAACTCATGGACATGTACATTCTTCCAATCCTTACCTACGGTTTGTCCGAGAGCCATGGAACGCAGAATTTTGGGCGTGAAATTAACAGATCGCATTAGGAATACAATACTAGGTACGTTCCAAAACGCAAGTAACTCACGTAGCTCACGCAGCCGCCAAACTTAAGTGGGACTGGGCCGGGCACATCTGCCGCATGCCGGAAGACATGTGGGCTAAAATCACCACCAAGTGGGTCCCACACAACCGAACATGGCGTCGCGGTAGACCTCGTCGGAGAAGAGCTTGAGGTCTTTGACCAAGACTGGTGGGAGACTGCCCAGGATAGTGATACGTGGAAGTAAAAGAGGGAGGCTTTTGCCTAGCAGTGGGACACTTAAGGCTATTAAAAAAAATGAGTATGAATCAAGAACAAAAAAACAAATTACCATCCAGATAGCCCCTAATCATAAAATTATACCGCTATTTACTATTGATGTTAGTGAACATAGGAGTGCCTGACTATGCACTGCTGGCTTAAACGAACCCAACACACAAACACACAAGTTTTTGCCGGTGCAGCTGTACTACACAATGGTTCGACTCGAATTGTTCTGAATCAGGCGGTGGATTAGCCCTTCACAATTAAAGCGGTGCTCGCCATCTTTGGCGTTTAAAATGTGAGCTTACACTGCTTACTATGTAGAAATATAATTTGTAAGTATGCATGTAGCGGGAGGTGTCTTCGGAACCCGTTCGATTTCAATTTTTTTTACTAGTATATGGATTGGATAATAGAGGGGACGCGAGGAAAAGGAAGACCTAGAATAAACTACTTATACCTACATCATCATTATCATATCAGCTGAAAGACGCTGCTGCTGCTGCTGGACATAGGATTCCCCCAAAGAGTGCTAAAATGACCGGTCCTGCGCAGAAATGATCAGTCCATAAACTCAAAGAGAGAGTTAATGTTAGGTCATCTCAAGATGTCAATGAGGTTGCATGGGATCGGAGTAGATGGAGATCCAGAGTATACTCAGAGCTACACCAACAAGATATTAACTCTTAAATAAGAGAAGAAGGATGGAATGGACCTTCGAAATATGTAACATTAGGACTGCGACTACGAACCACTGCCAAATAGCCAGGCTCTGCGTTTTTAAATTAAATAAATGTTTCAAGGGGCTCAATTCGAGAAGACAAAATTATGACGTCGTGCGTAAATTAGGTAAATCCCCACTATCATGTGATTAAGGCAATTAGTTAAGGGCTCCTTCGGGGCCCAACTTAGAAGGCTATGTAGGAAAAAAAATTTAAAAAAAATCACCGAGCGTTGGACAATACACGTAGTATAACATCTTCAGTGTGGGTTGTGGACAGCTCGGAGGCGGTGTAACCCCACCGCATTCAGAAGGCCCCCAACTCAAGATGTTTTGGTAAACCGTCCGATTAGTGCTGGTTCGCCTCTCTTCAATGGGATTTCATGCTTGTCCGTCCGCCTTTATTCGTAATTGATACTAAACATTTTGATGTCTTTATAATTGGGAAACATATTTCTTGAACAGAATACGTTTTTTTTATTATAACAAGCGAGAATTCGGAATGAATAAGAGATAATAACTTTCTATTTGAAAACAGTTTGGCACGTAGCGAATTGTCTTACACACTTTGGAATCACGCCAATAACAAACATCTTTTTTTTTTGATGTCGGTCAATATATGATATATTTTTTGCATTCCGAGGCCTTATTTGTTATTTTAATCTCAATTTAGCCTTTACCCGTTTTGCCCGATACCCGATTTAGGCCCTGAAGGGCAATACGGGTATTTGGAAGTGTGTTCTATTTTGCGTTTTTCTAAAATTACTGAAGAGAATGATAATGTTTGTTTTAATTTTTCGATACTTTATTAGATTAATGTTTCTTCTCATAAAAAATATTTCGTACATTTACGTTTTTAAGTACCTACTTAAGTAACCTAAATATGTTCTATTTCACTTATCCCTTAGCTTAATCATACTTTAAAATTATAATTTTAATTTTATAATTTATTTTAATAAGCAATGCATTTGTTTTGTAGTAATAGGTATTAGTATTTTCTTGACGTATAATGTAATCTATCTATTATAAATAAATGAATATGAGTATGAGTAACCGTTTTAAGCTTACCTCCCCTAAGTGTGTACACCTAGCCCTATATATCTCTCGGCAAATGTGTGTTCACGTATTTGTCTATTGCATCAATATGGCTATGCATTTCTATATCACTAAGAGCCGCGAATGTATAGAGCAAAATATGATTATTTTCAGACGACAAGCGATGACCGTTGGCATTTGAATTTCGGCTCAAACGGCATCCAAACTGAATGGTCTTAGTCCCTTGCGGTTCGCGGCATATGAGTAACGAAGTTTCATCACTCCGAACCGCAACATAAACAAAGGTACACGAAAATTTACAGCCGCATTAAGCCGCGGCCACACTGCGCCAATAAACGCTTTGGCGACAGACACACCGATCCGCCATTAACACGTCCATAAACTCCTGCGCCGCTGTAAATACCGAGCCGGGTCTACACCTACCACACACGATCTGTGAGGCTACAGACCGTATAGGTGGAAAACTTATGCCCCTCTTGTGTTCGAATAAACATTCATTACATATTTAAAATTCGTGACACAAATAAAACAAATGCCTATTCGAACAGTCCGCAACTGCATGAAAGACGGGCTTTACCTACTTAAGTTTATCACATTTCCTTTGGCAAAAATCCGAATGATAGAACGATGAACGAATTAATATTCTCGCCTGTTTCCAAAGGAGCACATGATATTACACTTACATTGCCAATGTAAAAAAAAGAAAATATGATTTTGCAGTTATAGGTTGCTAGCCTAATAGCCTACAACACAGTTCAAACCTATCCTGAAGTTTACTTGCAGAAGCTTGTTTGGCAGCCAAGGAAAGAGAGGGCATGGTGCTCTTCTAACCCGACACCATATGGGAGGTGAGTATCATATGGGGATCTAAATTGAATCATGATACTTCAAAAGTAAGACATAAAGCAAGAGTGGCGGTAACGTTTGTATTAATCGAAGATATATAAATAAATAAATAAATGCCTGAAATAAATGGTTTATTATTATTATATGTCTTTCCCGCTCACGGGACAATGATGTCCCGGACCATTGGGAGGCGTGCGTGGGGCTAGGTACCTGCAAAGTACCAACGGAGGCAACACGTAGAGGCCCTTTTGACAATTTATTATTATTATTATATATGATAGACGTCACATGCTTTTGCGCCGGGTACTTCTTGTGTCATATTTCAAAATAAAAAAAATCAAATCATCAATTTTTTTTATTTCGTAATGTAAGGCGATGGAGCCACCCGGTTGGCAAAAAAAACGCCTGAATTGGATGACGCCGCTTAAGTTACATAATTTAGCATTATGCTTTCATGCTTTAATTAATTTAATTTAATTTACTGGCTAAAATCCTGGTTTCTAATAGTTACATACTGTTCTATTCTATTATATTCTATTTTATTTTATTCTATGGCTCAAACTCTAACTCTATAGTTCATACTAATTCGATTATTAACTAACTGCCTCCGTAGCCCAGTGGGTAGTGACTCTGCCTACGAAGCTGGAGGTCCCGGGTTCGAATCCCGGTCAGGGCATTTATTTGTGTATATTTATCACGAATATTTGTTCCTGAGTTATGGATGTTATGTATGTATATAAGTATCTATATGTATGTATCTATTATATATATCATCGCCTAGTACCCACAACACAAGCCTAAGTGAGCTTACCGTGGGCCTAGGTTGATTTGTGTAAGAGTGTCCCGTAATATATGTATATTACAATCACTATCGCCGCCGCACCGCGCCGCTGCAGCGGCATGTGCGTTGGCAGCCTATACTTCATATGTTAGTGAGAGGCTATGTGGTCGGTTCAGACCCGGTAATTAAACCTTTAAACCGCAGATTGATTTGGGATTGTCAGCTTTTTATAGTTACCTATAGCACAGTCTAATTAGACGCCGTTTTAATGCGCGTTGTAAAATAAAACTGAAAATGCCGGGTTGCTTTGATATACAATTGTCCTGCTTATGCCATTAATATCCCGAGTACCAGGTCCCTATAGAAATAACAAAATGGTTCAATTGAACTTGTTCCTCTTGGTTCTAGATGAAGGCAAAATTAAAACTATTTTATCCAAACCGCTGAACTGAACCAAGCGGTTA
The DNA here is from genome assembly GCA_963854355.1 of Epinotia brunnichana. Classification (NCBI taxonomy): domain Eukaryota; kingdom Metazoa; phylum Arthropoda; class Insecta; order Lepidoptera; family Tortricidae; genus Epinotia; species Epinotia brunnichana. The sequence goes on from OY977954.1 coordinate 18,356,762, forward strand.
TCACAAACGTATTGTATTTATTTTTCCGATGCGTTCGCAGGAGAATCCAGCCTTTCCGGTGAGCCGGTGACGTCACCCAGCATAGTTAATAAATACCCGGACACCTCCCACGGAGCGGTCTCTTGCCAGGCAGCCGTGAAGGTGGAAGGACTAGATTCAGACTAAGTATTATTTATTACCTCTCAATTATTATTGTATATATAAAGTATTCATGATTAAAATTATCAGCTAATATGTCTAGATGCATAAAGATTGCTAATGTGTAGATTGTGTTCTAAGCTAGATAAGCTGGCTATTGCGTAATAACTGTGTATATATTGCTATTAGGGTTTTTAGAACAAATAAAGGATGATTGTTGTATATTAATCTTGTGTTTCTCTTATTACTGATGTTGCCTCCATTGAAATATGTCACAAAATAGCGAAACAGCCGCCAGTGTCAAAATTCTGTTGCTACGGGCACTAAAGCCAGATACCATGTCATGCTTCGAGCTTCCAGAATTTCCTAATAAATTGCCATATTGTAGTCAAATAATTATTAAGGGGCCAAGAAAAAAATCCTCTTATGTTCTACAGTGACGCTATGGCTTTCAAATTGGAGACGAAGAAATAACTAAATCTCCCTTAGACTTGACGTAGGTACCTACTACAGAGAGTATAGAGTCAATACTCAAAGAGCTTGATTAAGTAATCAAAATGTACAAATCTTTAAATCACAACATACTTAGTTAGGTACTCGTCGCGGCTGGCGCGTTTATCACAAATTGTCACGATTTATGTATTTATAAATTACTAGCTTTTGCCCGCGACCCCGTCCACGTGAAACTTGTTTATATCGTAGTTCCATACAAATTTGTATCCCCTATTTCACCCCCTTAGGGGATGATTTATGGGATGAATACTACCCTATGTCCTTCCCCGGGACTCAAATTATCTCTATACCAAATTTCATCTAAATCGGTTCGGCTGTTTAAGCGTGAAGAGGTAACAGACAGACAGACACACTTTCGCGTTTATAATATTAGTATGGATGGATCGTAGAAAACGTCTATTTACACTTTTTTCAGGCATTGTTTTACTGCCGCATTAAACAAGATTTTTAAAGAATGAATGCTCACAAAAAGGCTTTGAAGTTTACGGACATTTTACAAAAAAGATGGAATTAACGATGTATGTACTCCTAAGTTATTTATAACGAAGCTGAAACAATTAGTTTATTTTTCTTATAACATAAATTATGCATGGTAGGTAATAGATAATGGTTGGTTGTGATATTGATTACACTTTTTATTGACCTAGTCTAAAAATTGAAAAGCTAGCGTCTTCGTCGTCACAATTAATTAAAAATAAAACTGCAACTATAATTTGTGCAATTCTATACGCATACTAAGCGTCAATTACAATAATTGAATGCATAGTTAAACATCTGCTTGACATCTTCACGAGCCATTTATTCACCGTCACATAATAAATTTCGTCGAACACATAAAAATTAATAACCCGCCGAAGTTAAAAACAAAAACGCAACGCCCTGTACCAAGTCAGCTGTTGTCAAAATTCTACGCATACTACGCGGCGACCGTCGTTATTTCAATTACCCCTCGTCAAAGACAAAAGACCTGACACGAAAAAAGTAAAAAAAGAAACAAACGCGCATCGAAAAAAACAATCGCCTTATCTATGATTGAATCGCGGTCGTGTAAATGCGCTCAAGTGTATTATGTTTAAAGAGCCGCTTTCTTCGGTAGCGTATTTGAAATCGAAACTGGGCTTTACGTTTTTTCCCAATAGCCAATCGGTATGGCTCCTCGGGTAGGCCTCGGACTGCTAATTAAGTTTTTGGGCTTTAATTACGTGCGTACGTGCTCAAAATTTTATGAAGCAGGTCAATTATATCTGTTCAGCGTTATTTTATTACTCGTGAAGATATTCGGAGCTCGATGACTTCGCAGACTTTCCAAAACATACCTAAGTATTTTTTGTGGATGTTAAGGACAATTTGAGTCTGAGCGGAAAGATAACCGACATAGGTCAGACTGATGCTAATTTACGGTTTCTATTATAGTGACAACACAGTCACTTCATCATACGAACTATAATGACGTCACTGTGTTGTCACTATAATAAAAACACTAAAAAACTCGATAGTTGGGCGTTAAGCTGTTTTTCTCATTTACAAAAACTAATAATATTAAATATTATGTCCCTTGTGGTACGCATTGTTTTATCCTTGTTCAAATTGATTCTAGATACAATAATCGCAAGAAAACTACATTAGATGTACCTTTAATCGCAAAAAGGGAAGTTTGACAAGTTAGAATGTCAAAAATCATTATATTACTTCCCTTTTCAGCGCAGACGCTCTTTCCGCACAAACTCTAGAATATTTAAATAAAAAAAGTAGTAGTCCCGAACTCACAATTCCAACGGCGTCGTTGAAAGCACGCTGATCTATCGCCATTGAAGCCCTAAATACTCGAGCTGATGGCTGCCCAAAGTAAATAGCCGTAATAACCGTAAAAGGCACAATGCTCCCCCGCTGTCCGCCGACAGGGGTCCTACCCACGAACCTCTTTTTAATTATAATATCACCCACATTATAAACTTTTTGCTCCAAACAAAAAAATCCACTCGACCGACTGCTACTTTTTGGGACGTTTTTTGCAGTTTTGACATGAGCACCATTATTTAGGTTCTCAAGGTTTTGTTGATCGGAATAATAAAAGCAATGACAAGGATAATGCGTTACACAATACAAAAGCAAGGGGGTTTTGGTATCGGTGAAATCTTTAAGGTTTGTGGAGTACAAGGGCCACAAGATTAGGTATTAACCTCGAAATCGCGGAGAACAGGCAAAGATAAGTATCTGAACACTTTAATATCTTATGTATTTTTTTATACAAGGCTTTCAAGTACACACGAGCGCTAGGTCTATTGGCATGGCATATCAACTCATTAAAAAAATTAAATTTGATAATTATGTCCTAACGCGCGTTCGAAAGGTTGCATAATTACACTGCTTATCTGTCACACCGGTTTTATTCTGACCAACGGAAACAAAAATATTGCAAACATTAATTACCTATTTAAAACTTTACAGTTGAAATGAAGACTTGTAAAAAGTTATACCCCCCCGAGACTAAAGCAAGACACGTTTCTATAACTCAAATAAACTTCAAAGTTATAGTTACCTACTGGAAAACTATTTCTGTTAGTTCTTGTACCAAAGTATGGTTATGCCTAGATGTTTCATCTTATTTTCTTAGTTTGGATGACAGAATCTGAAGTATAGAACGACAGAAGCGTTTTAATAAATATCTGCTTAGATACTTTTCTACCTTTGCCTGAGTTACCAAATTAATTAAACAGTGTTTTAAGTTTTACAAAGAAGAACACCAACACCAAAACCTTTAAGAAAAGTCGGTACTCACGAATCCGTGTTTGTCGCTAATGTTGTTGGTCAACTTCAGCTTGTGGAAGGAGACGACCTTCTGCATCCACTGCTCGCCTGTTGATGGCGAGTCCGGGTGGATGTACATTCTCTTCGGCATCTCCGGGTCCGCCTTTCCAGCGACCATCCATCGGCTCCGGAAACAGACAGAAAAGATACAGGACTCCGAAAGATAAAGATCCATAGGCAACTTGAAAGACTTGAAAATCTTGATACTACTCATAAGACAGCTAATAAAGAATTCGATAAAGAAAATTGACCGATTTCTAAACGCGATTAAAGAAGTTGCTTTAATTAAATACTTTACGAGGGAACTATTCATGAGCATGCTCAAGACAGGTGGTCGATTATAATTATAGGTATAACGTTTCAAATAAATTTATAGCTACCGCTAAACATGTGCATGTATTGAAGCATGAAAATCGAGTCATAGACTGGCGAAAAAACGGCCAACACCACATGCAGAGTACTAGTTTTTATTTAGTAAAGACTATATAACTGACACGCAATGTGCTCTTAGAACCCCCATAATGCGGTTATTAAATGGCAATAAAAAGCAACTAACTAGTATAATGGTACAACAATAAACAATGCATGAAACATAATGTGAGTGAAAAGAGATCTGCGTACAGCGGAACACAAAAAATGTACAAAACCAAAGCAAGTGTGCGGTGTGAAGCAGCACATTGCTGAATGGAAAGTAATTTTTAAAGAGATAAGGGTCACAATTGGGGTGCGCAGGGCTCCCAGCGCTAACTTCCTTTGGTTTAAAGAGCTACCTTGTTAAGGATCAATGAGCGAATTTTGGAAGGTTCTCCCTCGCAGCCACGGGCACAGGAAAGGGACTAATGTTTAGGAAAGCGCAGATCCCCTATCGGTTCACATCAGTACATAAATACGCATGCTTCTTGCCTTTTGTTTTCAATATCACGAATTACATTAAAATAAGATCAGCTACCGACCGTTAAGCGGCACCCGACACAATCGCTACCAGTAAACTCTTATTTTAATTTAATTCCTTCAGTTTATTTATACCTGTTGTGGAATTTGTATCTGCAATCGTCGGCAGCTACGATGTCCATTAGCAAAATGTACTTTGCTTTTTTATCAAGACCAGAAACGCGAACTTTGTAGGCAGGAAACATACGTCTGCAAGCAATACGAGAGAAAAACATGGATTGGGACTCGTTCTTAGCGACAACGATTTGACATCACGTCGATTGTGTGACAAGCCGCTGGACTAGTTTCACTTTTTACGTCCTTTTAGTGGCGAGAAACGACCGTTTTAGCTTGTGATCTCGTCCCGACCTAATTTTTTTTTTTTTTTTTTTTTTTTTCTTCGTTTTTTCCGAATAATCTAATATGGCTTGCGCTCTAGTGAAGCCGAGAAGGCTTAAAGAACAAAGCGCAATCGTTCGTCCTATATTTGGAGTTTTCACGAATCAATGCGGGGCCTAATCAGCGGCGCGGTGCAATGAGGTGTCACCGAGTATTTGCTACAGACAAAAAGGCCGTGTTTCCGCCACAGACGACCAAAAATGGCGAGGTACGCGCCCATTGTGCGAGTTTATGCCGTCGTGCAACATCGTGACCACCAGACGTGAGTAAATGCGGTGTTAAACGAAAACCCAGTAACTCAAAACACGCCTGCGAAACGCCGTCTAGCAAAAAACTTGTCCCCTGACATATCGAACAGAGGTCGGAAACGAACAGCCCGCGTTCAGTGATGGCGAGTTAATCGATGAGCTGCACAGATTTCGCGTAATTTATGACCGTATTAGCCGAGTTAGGCAGCTGGAGGCTTTTGTCGGCGTCGATATCGGTTTACGGCTGAATCACAGTCGCATATTCGGCCGGAATGCCCGGGTCGTATTAATTAACGGATATTAAATCTGAGTTTATCGGTCGAATCTCGACTTGCCAAACCCGCGTGTCGGCAGTTTTGATATTGGACGTCGATCGACGGACATAAAGCGGACGAGCCGTCCTTATCGGCACTTGTCATCGGGAATTAAACAATGTACACGATCATTTATGATAATTATCGATCTCCGGCGCTTCGGTACGCGGCAGATGCATCCTCACCGACCGCTGACCCGGAAGGTTGGTATCTTTTTTTCTCTAACGAGATCTCCCGGCCTGATTGTCGCCGCGTTTAGTTCCAATTTAGATTTAATTTAGTAGAACACTACGAGTCGCGTCGGTATTTCTCACCTCTGGTGTCGGTCCGCTTTTTACGCCACTGCCGCGGCGTTTGAGACAAAGATATTTTAATGATATTACCCATCTGATGCGAGTTGAATCCTTAATCGTCGGGCTATTTGGAGCGAACACTTGTCCGACATGTCGTTGCCCTTAATATTAAGCGTGCTTCGTATTAAATTGTTGGTACGCAATTAATGAACGCATCGAAATTGATGATTAGGTGCGTAGCGTGAGGATCACAAGCTAAAGTAAAGAAAGCATTGAGAAGTCTCCAATCGACGGACGTCAAATAGCTCCGAGAAACTGGTGTGGCGACGCCAGGTTCTCGGTGGCGTACATTGGTGGGCTGAGAGGGTGAAGTCGTGATGGTCGTTAACACCAGCAGGCAATGGATGACCAGGCAAGCTACCTGTTGTGGAACTTATATCTGTAGTCGTCAGCGGCGACGATGTCCAGAAGGAGGATGTATTTGGCCTTCGCGTCCAATCCGGATACGCGGAACTTCATTTGAGGGAACATTTGTCTGGAAATTGGAATGGTTCCTATAGAATTGATATTTATTAGGCTTGATATGTAAATATCAAACTCTTATTTAACTTATTTCCTTCAAAATTGCAGTTTGAGTGAGAGTGGAATATTTAATAAAGTTAGAACTTTAATTTTTTTTTATCTGATTATCAAGTGCATTCGGACTCAAACTGCTATTTTAAATCTCTCGCGGATCTTTATATGTATGATGTGATATTACAAACTGAAACCCAGGCGATTGCATGTTGTCATATTCGTATTTCCTTCCATTAAATTATTATTTCGTAACAAAACCATAGTTGATGCATTTGAAAAGTATAAAAGACTGCAAATATTGATTCCTATAAAAACTTGAGTTGTTACTTAAACTTCACATACACATAATCTATCTTCTATGTAAACATGTCGTGTAAATGCAAAATCAACTGCTTTCTACACGGACTAGCGCGTGCGAGAGTGCAATCTGTCATGTCATCGGTCGTCGCACAAGGCACAATGTTATGCCAATTACTCTACCTGTTTACACAATATTAATTGCTACATATTTAGTTAGTAAGGAATCATTTGTTTAAAGAAGAGTAATGCATTTGTTTATTTATTTGTAAACAATCAGAGACAGGCTGAGTAGCAGAACTTTGCTCAATTAGTTATCATCGCTCGCTTCTTGTCATAATCCTTACGTTGTTACCTTACTTCGCTCAGAGAACAAACAGACAAGACTTTCGATTTCTGAAACGAACTCAAGTCGGCTCATTCATTTGGGAGCTACGCTGCCACAGACAGACACAAATACACTTTTCAACTTATATCACCCCATCTTTTGCGGCATTAAAAACTGGTATAGAATCATTAGAATCTTAGCGTTTAATACTTAGTAACAATTTAAGTCGATTTATGAAAATATTTGTTTGTCAATGCAACGTATCCATGTCCCTAAGTAATTTGTCACGACTTCAACACTAGGCGCATCAGCCAATAGGCAATCAGCGTGTATTTATATCACGAAAGCATGATATATAAAATACCTAATGACTCTAAAGGTGTTTGCGACAGCATGCAATCGTATAACAGCAAGTGTAAAGTATCTTTACAGCTCAGAACGTAGGGAGGCACAACGCACTTTGATATGGTAATTATGGTAATGAGATAAGCTAAAGAAGATTTTGATGGAGCAGCGGATTATCCTAAAAGAAGTGTAACAACTGATAGAGATTCTCTAAGGTAAACAAAATTCACATCTAAGTATGATTCACGTTGAATTCGTTCAACTTGTCAATTAGATAAGTTTTTTTTACTACTGACACAATAGATAACCTATACCTACTGAACTTGCCTACTGATGTATAGAATGAACGATGTATTGAGATTTAGGACAAAAATCCAACGTTAAACATAATTGTACCGTATCATGACTTCAACTTTGTGACAGAACATGTGCTATTCCGCTTGTATAGTTGACGAAATATAATTCCCCCTACAAGTAGGTACTTTAAGGAATCGGTGCAAATTATATTTCCTCAGTCATACTGTCAGTTTGTCATCTAGTCCTCACAAATAACGACGAAGATGAACTAACGCTAATTTATTTAATCGTTGCATACATTATTTTGGCCTTTGAGTTTGTCACTCTTTAGTAGCACACAGGGGACACGTGCAGGGTTCTGGAACTGTCATAGACAGCAGCCAGGATTAACTGCTTAGCGTGCCTTCCAAAGCACGGAAGCGCTCATTTATAGTAACCACTCAAACAGGCGGTCACCCATCCAAAGAGTGACCGCTGCCATCTTTGATTAACCTGCGTTATCGTTTCCGATTCGCAGGCATTAGGATCTTACGAAAATTTCATGTTGACAGCACGACAGTGGCAATCAAGCTACCACCCTAGCCTGTGAATGCCTGCGACTCCAAAAGAGGTATAGCGCATCGCCGACCCTTATTGGTTTGAGAATTGGCAAGAGAATAGCAGCCTCTTAATTTCAAGAGGGAAAGAGGTGCAATGCGCCAAACCTTATTTTTTTTGCAAAGCTGTTTTAAAGGTTGTTTTGATCCTATACTCTGTTCAACGTCTTAAGCTTTGAGTCAACCAGGATGGACCCGGCAGTTTTGTATGCCCGCCTCGTATACACGACACGACATCCATCAGACACTGTATGTCGTCACGTATGCGCCATAAATAAGATTCCTAATGATCCTTAAGGCGAGGTTGCCTCGCGATTGTAAAAGAAGCATTTAAGAGAATCGCGTTTGTTTAAATTGTGTTCTTGATTTGAGTTCTTGAGTTTGGTAATAAATATGTACCTAACCTCAAATTTGAAACATTGTAACAACTTGTTACCATTGTGCTTGATTGACTTTTGGAAGGGAGCGCACATTCGCCGACAAACTGTCCTCAGTTTGGCGAAGTAGGAAGGGATGTACTTGCCATTGTTGTTTTTTGAGAATAAAAAAAAAATGATGATGAAATTTCAAAAGTGGGAATACTTAGTCCATAACATTCACAAATATTGCAAAACAGACATATAAACACGATGGGATAGAGCGCACGGTATGTTGATAATTACCCGTAGATCTATATCACAAATCTTAGACGAACAAGAAGATGATCTGGGGTAGGGTAATCCGAGGGGTAATCACGTAACGTTCCGAACGCGCGTTAGGATAATCCAACTGTCCTTTTTCCATATAAAATTTGACATTTAGATCTATCTAGAATGCGTTGCGTGATCGACCTACTAAATGTCACTTTTAATATGGAAAAAATGACAGTTAAATTGTCCTAACGCGCGTTCGGAATGTTACGTGATTACCCCCTGGGCACGTCGCTGCATGACGTCACATCGGCGCACTGGGTACGGTGTGAAGCGCATATATCGAGTGGGGGGACGTAAAAGGGGAAGCGGGAGGGGCGTCACATTACGGAGAGGTGCGCAGATTTTTCGTATTTCAAGTTAGTAAAGGTAATATTGTAACATCATCGTTATCATCATCATATCAGCCTAAAGACATCCTCTGCTGGACATAGCAGCTCCCCCAAAGAGTGCCACAATGACCGATCCTGCGCTACCCGCATCCAGCGGACTCCCGCGACCTTTACCAGGTCATCAGTCCACCTGTGGGGGGTTCCATCTTGGGAGGGGGAATATTGTAACATTAGTAACGAGCTAACAATATGCAAACTCAAGGAGACTCTAGAAACCTTCAAGCCTTCTGTGTTGACAGGTCAACGAACCCACTTCTCTAATTTAACGCGGCTAGGCGTCGATGATTTTTATGAGTTTTATGCTTTTATAATGCCATTAGTGTAGCTTTTATAGATGCCTATAAACTCCCATTTATTTGTGTAACATTAGCACGATTCGAATTTGTTTTTAGTGGCTTGAATTTCTTGTTACCACCGTAGAGATTAAAATTTGGTTTTTTATCGTGTTTAAATCAAATTGAAAGCGTGAGAATCTCGGTTAGTACCTAAAAGGCGCAATTGAAGATTTTTTACGACTGTTTATGAGCGGGATATACCTACTGGAAATAATTCACTACGTTTGGTATCATTTGTGCACTAGTCCGTATTGATAGCTTACTTTGTTTTTCTGTCTTATTCCGCCTATACAGCCTTTGCATTGCACATTGGGCACAGGGCCCAGCTGTGGGACGGATGTACGATGATGATTCCGGCTTCCTTACTCTTATTAAAATAAACTAAAAGAATAAGTTTATTTATGATTTTTTTTTTGTTTTGCGATTTTCCTCCTGCGCTCTTTCGATGAACTATTTATATTTACGTTAAAAAATGTGCACACGCAAGCCTTACAAACTCTGTCCTTGGTATAAAATACTGTACCACCATTTTAAAACAAAAACGGCGTATTTAACTTGACGTACTGAGAGAAATACGACCTTTTGGAAACAACAATCAGACCACAAACCACAAGGTGTCACTGTAACATGATAAATTAATACATGGACATGACAGATGCCAACTTAAGTTGAGCTTTGACATGTGAACGGGTTGTATGTTAATGTAACAGAGCGAGGGTTTTTGACAGTGGTTGACACTTGTCGTGTTTATTTAAATTGGTAGTTAAGTTATTTATTTAAAGTTATAAATTAGAACAGATATATGATATGATAAAACCGACTGTAGGTACAACATAAACCGATTTTATGAATATAATTAATATAAAATTCATAAATCGGTTCAATATAATATTAATTCATCATCATCCTCCTAGCATTTTTCCCGGTACTGTTCAAACGAGCCCGGGGTCCGCTTTGGCACCTAATTCTAAGATTTGGCGTAGGCCCTAGTTTTACGAAAGCGACTGCCATCTGAGATTAATAATTATATTTTTAAAATCGGTTAGGTAAGTTTGTAGCTTTGTGAAGATTTAAGAATTTCGATTGATAGAAGTTGAGTTGGTAACTCCTGCTGGTAGAATCATCATCATCATATCAGCCGAAAGACGTCCACTGCTGGACATCTGCCTCCCCCAAAGACTGCCAAAGTGACCGGTCCTGCGCCACCCGCATCCAGCGCTGGTAGAATAAATGTGTCTTTCTCAGGAAAATTTAACTTTTTCTCGTTGGCGCTATGCGGAAGACCAGTTCTGTTAAAACCAGCATCACGCTGAGCCGGGTCATTTCGTGACACGGCCTAGCCCGTTTTTGTCTTTGTCATAATGTGTGTTTGTATTAAGTAACTGATTGCTGTCACAAATAAATGTTTTGTATTACAATTTGAATTAATGCTATTATTAACGATGCATGACCTGGTAAAAGGTCGCGGGAGTCCGCTGGATGCGGGTGGCGCAGGACCGGTCACTTTGGCACTCCTTGGGGGAGCCCTATGTCCAGCAGTGGACGTTTTTCGGCTGATATGATGATGATGCTGATGATGATTAACGATGCGCTATACAAATGGGATGATTCACGGCTTATTAATAGTGCTACTTAGCACCACATTAGAATTTGGGACCCATAATATATCGATCGATACCCTACTTCACATGTCGTACTAATTACATTTTTTTATCACTGAAATTGTAACTTTATGATTTGTGCACTATCATCGTAATTACACCACTTTTTTCCCCGTAATTAATACGATTGGCAACTAGTTTATATGCCATAATGACCGGTCCTGCGCCACTCGCATCCAGCGGACTCCCTCGACCTTTACCTCTCTTTGGCGGAGGCCTATCAGCAGTGGACGTCTTTCGGCTGATATGATGATGATATTGATGATATATGCCTATCTTTACGGCTGAACCAAAGTCCAAGCATTAAGCTGCCGCCCTATCTAAACGACGCAAAATTAAAATAATTATCAATCAGAAGACAGTGCTTACTTAATCTCACAGAGAACCCACACTGAAGTCTTTATCTACTTTAATGACTTGATAATACTACCTTGCTTCAAAAGGTCTTATCTCCATATCTGTCATTTTACATAAGAAATAGCTAGGGAACAGGGGATGTTCATTTGGAAAACCATTCGATTTCACAACCAACAAATCCGTTCAAAAAGCGACTTTATGTTCCAAGCTTGAAGATTACAATTGCAACAACAGTTGTGGTTTGTCACCTTAAATAATATCAGCGTCAACTATAACCTTCGTGGGACAAAGACTCAACTGACTTTTTGACGCGTCTGTTTGCTTGCAATTAATTTGAATGATTGAATGAACAAGCATGACAGCCTATCAGTAATGTTGGATTTATTGACTATGTTGACCCCGAATTCACTTGGTGGAACTTTTTACAAGATGTGTTCAAAGGAATGTACAATGATCAGAGATTACGCAATTTTCTTTTTTTAATATAACCTCATCATCATCACCATCCCATCCATCAAAGCTCCCCAAAGAGTGCCACAATGACCGGTCCTGAGCCACCCGCATCCAGCGGACTCCCGCGACAAAATCGGTTCAGCCGTTTTTGAGATATTGAACTTTGAAATGAAAATATCGGGGGTTTTTAAAATGTTCTAATTTGTCAATTATTTATAAAAAGCGACAACAAATACAGGCTGACTTCCGTATTTGTTTGCTTTCCGGATTTTTCCGCGAAATTCTGGGTTTTTCGAGTTGAAGGACAAAGTTTAACAGTTTTCAGTATTACCTACTTGTCTGAGTGCGATTTGGTTTAGTGCAGGTCTGTACTTTTAGAAAGTCAGGGTTTGAAGTGGTATTTTATTTGTTTGAAAATATGCTGCGAGGGGTTGATCAAATTTTTCACTGTTAACGAAACACAGAAAATAAAGCGGCAATTACACTTCGTCGTTCGCAAAAGTGTAAAGAACACGTTAGTCGGCCGCGTTCGGCGATCGACAGCTGCCAACAAACTGACATTGGCTGACAGACTAGTGTAAAGATGACGTTTGTTGGCCTACGTAGTTTAAAATGAATTCGGCGACCGCATTAGAGGAACGATTTTAGCTAATTTATTAATTTGAACCTAATGTTCTACATCTCAAAGTCATAATTTGACATCGGCGTACGACGGGTTAAGGGCACTCAATTCCCATTTTAGACATTCCGATAAAAACCTTAATTAACAGTTTTATAGACAACTGACGATCAAAAAACTAACCCAGAGTGTTAAGCAGTCACGATTGCCGGTTCCCTTAATTGGGGGGTCATCGTGGAAATTCGCTAAGCGACGGGGGTAATTAAAGGGGGTAGGGGGGGGTGTATCTGCTCGCGTTGACGCATTCTTGCGGCTTCACCCGAGTGCGGCTGGTTGCTCTAGTTTTTTTACGGACGGTTAATATCTGGTTTGAAATAAGTTTTTGAAAAAAAACCAAGCCTTTTATGGTAGCTTATTATTGCATTGCTTTCGGCCCATAACAATTTCAAGTTGATCTTTCTACTAGAATTGGTTAGTTGTAAGGGAAGGTACCTTATATAAATAAATTCCAATGTGAAGGTAGAATGTAGGATAATTGAATGAGGTTGCTTCATGATAAGTTTAGAACTCGCACAAAAATGTATCTCCAAAGGTATTACAATTTCAGTTAATCTGATACAAAATAAGTTTTATATAGCTACTGAACTAGAAAATATTGCACATATAATTACCTACCTACAGCTGATGAATATAAATGTAAATGTTTATTTATTTTAACACATTTGCATGACATATTTGTAGGACCATTATGACTGATGGTAAGGAAGCACCTCATAAAGGTGAGGATAATATAGTCAAACGCTATTGCAACTACTTATACATACCTATTATTATCAATGTAGTTTAGTTTATAACCTTACGTGTGTGAGAAAGGACGGATGCGGTCGGGGCTTCCTTTTTTGTTTCGATATTTTTTTCACTTTTGCCAGAGATCGCATTCATTTAAATCGATCCAGCGGTTTAAGAGTAAAATGGTAACAAATAGACAAACTATACTTTCGCGTTTGTAATACCATGGATAATCAGGAGTGACGGAAATTTTAACTGGGTGTGGATGGGGGAAGCTCAGAATCGATTATTTTGTCGCAACTTGATGAAGGTGTGTAGGTACGTTCAGCATTGGATTACGGCTGATGAATGAAGTTTAAACTTCTTAACGGCTGGTTAACGGCGTGCCACCGGGCGCGAGTCATCGACACTGCTCGCCTTTCACACAAATCTCTATACCTACGTTGCCTAGTCTGCCTGCAGCCGTATTGAACCCACCAATCTAGATTTTTACACGTACGAAACCGTACTAATACAGCCTGGGCTTGTTAGACCAACACTTTCAGGTGACACACGTGTTGTGTCGTTTTTGTGAAAGGTTGACTTTAACTTTTATCTTTTTTAGCAAATTTCAAGTGCGGGAACGAGTATCTAGTGCTGCATTGCATTGCTTTAGTGCATGAAACCGTACTAACACAGCCTGGGATAGTTAGATTAACACTTTCAGATGACACACGTGTTGTTTTTGTTAACTTAACCTTTACTTACTCTGACTTAAACTTTTATCTTTTCTTGTAAATTTCAAGTGCGGGAACGAGTAGTGCCGCATTGCATTGCTTAAGTTCAAGATTTTTACACGTACGAAACCGTACTAATAAAGCCTGGGCTTGTTAGATTAACACTTTCAGATGACACACGTGTTGTGTCATTTTTGTAAAAGGTTGACATAAACTTTTATCTTTTCTAGTAAATGAAAAGACCGCGAACGAGTAGTAGGGCAAACCTTGGCTAATCGGTGATAGTTAGGTTTTTTGAGTTTTTTTTCTTAATTTTGAGGGATGCGTCCAGATACTTGACGCGCGTAAGTAAGTTGAATGACAGTGCCGCCACCTACTGCAAATTATTACAAGCCGTATAGATATCGAGTAACTCCGCTATTAGACCTTAACCCTATAATGCATGAACAGTGAAATTTGGAAGAAAAAAAAAATCTGAATATGTGAACTAGTTTATTATAACCCAGACAAAATAAATTAGGAACACAAAAAAATATGTTTCTTATTATCAAAAAGTTATTGCACGAAGCCATATTTGGATTCGTATGCATCAAGTTCAAAATATGTCTAGCCATATATGGCTTCGTATGCGTTGTTACCTAAATTGATCTAAAGCGATACGTCAATTTGAGTCAGTCAATTTCGATCTATTTCGTATATTACTGAGTATGAAACTCAGTAAAACAGTTCCTTTTTTCATTGTAGCATAATCATAAATGAACATTTCGTGAAAGACCTGTAAGAGCAATTGTTCTGGCAAAGAAGTCGAGTTTTAGCCCATTGTGGCAAATGATCCATCGAATAGCCGTCAACGGTATATCTTGGTGCTTAGCTGGGCGTTTCCCACTTTTCTTTTTCAGGCCATTGCCACTGTATAAGCTTGAAATAGGAGTCAACATCACATGAGTCGACAAAGGCGTACTTGGTCGGCTGTTAGTCGGAGTACCATATGGCGTTCCAGTGGCGCTTTTGCTTGAACGTCCTCGCTTTCTAGATACCACCCCTGTTCGACATAAATCTTCAGCCACAGCCAGTTTAAAATCGTAAAGTGGTAGGTACAATTTCTCATTACAGTGACGCCATAACAGCCAAGCGTTGACAACTATCATATCCATCATATGGTAAAACATTATTTTATACCATTTAATTGACCTCAACTGAATTCTGTATAGGCCAAGCAAAGAATCAAGTAGGTCTACACCGCCCATATGATGATTATACAAGTCGACTGCTTGAGGAGAAGCGATTTCTTTGAACCTGGCGTGTCCAACTTCATGACTTCGTCCGTAAGAAGAATTCCCTTGAATGACAATTGGCTTTCATCATACTTTGAATTTTTTTCGGACTTCCATCAAACTTTTTTTTGCTTTTCCCTAAGTTTTCTTTGGTATAGGCCTGGGAGCAGGAACATAATCATCCTCACTCTCTGAGGAATTTGAGGCTGGTATGATTACTGGCGTTTTTTTACAAGGGGCCGGTGTGTATTCACTGTCGGAATCCGACGCCAGTTCATCCATACTGATTGATCCATCACCTGGTATCGGATTAACCTTCGCATTGCTGCCGTAAAAACGAGAAACGTCCATACCTAAACAGAAAAATAAACGAATTTGTTCTAGAACACTTTTAACTTATTCTTGTCATTGACGCATACGAGGCCATTTATGGCTAAACATATATTGAACTTGATGCATACGAATCCAAATATGGCTTGTAATGTAATTGGCCATATTGTTATCTAAAATATCAGAAAAATCATAGCAAATGATGACAAACTATAAATTAATACCTAATAAACCTTAAAACATATTTTTTTATCATCACTTACCTTCTGTAAACACTTTTTGATCTAATTATAATCAGGATAGTTTCGTAAAAACGTATTCACAAGCGCAACTGATATTGCAGGTATCATAACTAACCGTGTTATGACTTTTAGAAGGTAAAAAAATATCTACCCCCTAAATTCAACTTTAACGACACATAATATTTATAACTCATACCTCACTTTTTGGTACTACCTACTTTAAAAAAATAAAAATATTTAGGACGCCACGTATGTCTTTGTATGCATTAGAGGGTTAAAGTAGCCATCACCGAATAACTTAATATCACAGATTAGCCAAGGTTTGCCCTACTATTGCATTGCTTAAGTTCAAGATTTTTACGCACAGTACGAAACCGTACTAATACAGCCTGGGCTTGTTATATTAACACTTTCAAGTGACACACGTGTTGTGTCATATTTGTAAAAGGTATAGGTACTTAAAGTTTTTATCTTTTCTAGTAAATGAAAAGCAGCAATGCAGCACTGCTCGTTCACGCACTTTTCATGCAAACGACCAAGTAGACGAAATTTTTCTCATTTGCCTTTTCCCCGACTACGGCGGAACCAAAAGGAAGGGATAATTATGTTTTTAGCAGATTATTTTTGTATTTACGTGAATTCCACTTTAGCGTTTAAGGTAGGTACTGAATCGATTTTGATGATTGAGGTATCAATCGATTCAAAATCATGCTCCGGGTGACATATGCTACCTTTTGTATGAAAACAAGACAGTTTTTTTTTCAGTTAGTTTTCCGTATTCGTTATATATATTTAATATATTTTTGTGCTTGTTGTACATTTTCTATGTGGACATGTTAGGCAGTTCAGGTTACATCTGATACGTTTTGTTACTAAACTCCGCAACTCAGACATCAATCATATCAGTCATGGTCGATTGGTCATGAAGACGAAATTTGAATCATAAATTTACGTATCAAAAGGACTTAAAAAGGGAAAGGGTTAACATTATTTTTCACCTCACTAGCTCGGAAAGCCCATTTTTATTCTTTAAAAACAGATAGCAAAACTGCATTTTATCCACAAGAGTGCAAAGAATATTTGAAATCCGAACGTGTTATTAGTTACTTTCTTAAACATAATAACATGTAAAGGCCAGTCCAGACAGGACATTTTTCGCCCATCAGATTTATTTTATTAAGGTACCTTTTTTTGAATGTTTTATTTTTTTTTTTAATGTTTTTAATTCTTTTTTTCTTTTTTAAATGTTTTTTTGTTTTATAAATCTTTTTTCTTTTTCTCCTTTTTAAAAATGCTGTTTCTCTTTTTAAATGTTTTGTTTCTTTTTGAATGTTTTTCTGTATTTTTTTCTCTTTTTAATGTTTTTTTGGTCTTTTTATACTTTTTTTTTTTTTTTTTTCTTTTTTTAATGTTTTTTGAAATTCTATTTATTTTTTTGATGTTTTCGTCAACATTTTAATGTTTTTTTTTATATTTTATTGATTTAAATGTGTTTATTAGAGGTTTTTTTTTATTTTTTCCACTAAAAAAAAAAAAAAAAAAATATGGTTTTTTTCTTTTTGATTTATTCTTGTGGTTTTTCCACTTTTTTCTCTTTTTAAATGTTTTTTTTTAAGTTTTTTGTCTTTTTTTATCTATTTTTTACGTTTTTTCTCTTATTTTAATGTTTTTTGTAACTTTTTTCTTTTATTATGTTTTTGTCTCTATATTATTGCTTTGTTTTTCTTTTTTCAATATTTTTTGGTTTTTTCTCCTTTTTATTACTGTTTTGTTTCTTTTTGAATGTTTTTTTTTTCTTTTATGTTTTTTTGGTCTTTTTTCTCTTTTTTATACGTTTTTTCCTTTTTTTTAATGTTAATTATTTATTATTTCAAGGTTTTTTGAAATTCTCTTATATTTTTTTGATGTTTTTGCCATATTTTAATGGTTTTTTTTTATTTTTTATTGATTTATATGTGTTTTGTCAAGGTTTTTTTCTTTTTCCATTATTTTAATTTTTTTTCCACTCTTTTTACGTTTTTTTTTGTTTTTTTGTCTTTTTTTACGTTTTTTCTCTTAATATAATGTTTTTTGTAACTGTTTTCTTTTTACATGTTTTTTTGTTTTTTGTCTTTTTTTACGTTTTTTT
This sequence comes from Epinotia brunnichana, assembly GCA_963854355.1. NCBI lineage: Eukaryota > Metazoa > Arthropoda > Insecta > Lepidoptera > Tortricidae > Epinotia > Epinotia brunnichana. Next base: position 18,374,829 of record OY977954.1, read on the forward strand.
TCTTAATGTTATGTTTTTTGTAACTTTTTTTCTTTTTTATATGTTTTTGTCTCTATTTTATTGCTTCGTTTTTCTTTTATTAGTCTTTTTTAATGTTTTTTGAAATAATTTTTGCCTTTATTAAAAGTTTTTCTTTATTTTAATGTTATTTTTTTTGTTTCTCAATGTTTTTTCTCTTTTCCTCTTTATTAAATGTTTTTTTTTAATTTTGTAATGTTGTTTTTTTTCCATGTTTTTTTCTCATTTTTAATGTTTTTTTCCCCCTTTTTAATATTTTTTTAAAAAAATTTCTTGCTTTACTTTTTTGTTTTTTTTCGTTTTTTTTCCTCGCTTTAGTGAGGTGAAAAGATTTGTGTTACACACGGGTGCAAGTTATTTTGACGTCTCGTGTGTTGCAACACTCGCTACGCTCAGGATTCTATTTTTGAACCACTCACTTCGCTCAGGATTCTATTTTTGAAGCACTCGCTTCGCTCGTGGTTCAACCATAGAATCCATTCGCTGGCTCGTGGTTCAACCCTAGAATCCATTCGCTAGCTCGTGTTTTAATTCCACACTCGCGGTTAAAATACAACTTTGCACCCTTGTATAACAAATAACTATTAACCGTTTATCATAGTTACTATAATTATATGTTCTATCTATATATTAAGCCCGTATACTACACATATACTGCTGAGTATAAGCCTCTTTATTACGCCACTCTCCTTGGTCCTGTGCAAGTATGTGCTTATTCACTATCCGACAGATATCGTCTGACCATCGAGCTGGTCTATCTACCTACTGACTGACTGAGTTTTGATGACCTTCGTCACTATTATAATGATACTCGTATGTAACTCATTTCAGTTTAACTATTCACCACTTACGACGGTATAACTGTTTTATACCTTTTCAAACAAACGCAAAACACGAGTGTCGTAATTATATAACTACTTGCCACTTCTATATTACAGCTACTTTTAACATACAGCCGACTTTAAACCTTCATACCATGATATACAGTGGAATATTAATTGATTTGATATCGTCATTGTAGCACAATGAGAATTGAATCGAAGCGCATAGGAATAAAGCATTTTTTAATGCGTCACTAATTATCAACCGTTTTTCCCAATACCTAAATCGAAACTAAACCTTAATTAAAAGACTATAAAGTTCAAACTACTTACATTGCTACAGTACGATCTAAACAATTGAAAACACGCTTTCAGAAAAAACATAACTGACTAAGCTGGTTGATCCCTAATCTCACTTAAAATGCTCCTCCAGAAGGGTCAACCAATCTGGTCTTTAATGTTTTTTTATAAACTCATCTACAATTATTGTGGACAGTAAAAATTACTGGCAATTTACAAGATGGCTAGTTGGTTAATTGAAGTGTGAAGACCAAAGGCCATATTGTTCACACCAGCTTGCAAACAGTAGAAATTGATGTTTGCTTGTACCCAACGTTGAATTAGCAGGTATTATGTTAGTGTCATCTTGTAAAATAGGTACTAATTGTTAGGTATAATTGCGCAGTTGTTGTTGTACATAATTTTCAGATAGGTATGGATTTATGCGATTATACACCGCATTTGCACGCGCAGTTGCAAGTAAAATTCAAGGTTGTAGACATGAGTTATACCCAAAATTGTGTGTCTAAGGCCACGTTTATAGACAGGCGATGCAGGCACCGCGTAGGTATAGAGCGTTTTTATAGGCGCCTGATAGCACGGATCACCTGGCCATAAACAAGTTCTGGCCGAAACCACACCGAAACGCAATGACAGCGGTGGCGGAGCGGCGCGGCGCGGAGGCGGTGCCGGTTGTAATGTTCGAGCTAATATGAAAAGATCCGCACAGAACGGCGCGGCCCGGCCCGGTACTGCTGTCAGTGTGTTTCGTTAAAGTCACAATTAGCAATTAGCTTGCATAAAAATTTAGTCATATAAAGTTACTAATTCAAAAAAGAGGTTAAGCCTGAGATGGTTGTAGCTATAACTTTGCATGTAAATAGTGTACGGGGTAAACTCCGGAACCGCAACCAATTTAAAAAAATCGTTCACCAGTATATAAAATGAACTTTCGGGATGGACCTGCTTCGCCTGCTTTCTTTTCAAAGTACGGGCAGCTAATAGTACATAGATATAGGGGTTGATACTCTTTACAAAACTACAATGGGACCGGTTAAATGATGACTCACGCTAGACTAGAACGTGCCCCGTCCGGCCCAGGCGGTTTTCTTAGAAAAATGATGGCGTTTTTGCGCGGCAGAGCCATATCCAAGCCTCGGCCGCGCAAAATCGCCATCATTTTTGTAAGAAAACAGCCTGGGCCGGACACGGCCCGTTCTAGCGTGAGTCATCTTTATTTCAATTCAATTCAATTCAATTATTTTATTTCAGGCATAGAACTCATATAGTGTTAGTCGTACAAATGTGTGCTTATGAATCTAAGTGTTAGTAAGTTACAATAATTATAATAATTTAATCTATTTTAAACATCAGCGTTGGCCCTCAGTGCTTATCCAACGGGCCAACATAGGGCTATCCCATCGGCACGCCAACGCGCTCAGAATGCGGTTGGGGCTGTCGCGCATACGCGAGAGGAGCGACGCGCACCTCTTCCTGATAATTTAATGCAGATACGTACTTAAAGTACCTACGTCATTTCCTTTTACATGTCAGTATGAGCCATCTACTTCCTTACATTTTACGACTACCTTTACACACGATGTTCCAAATAACTTTTATCTAATTACTTCCTAACTAGGACGTTTATATTCAACATTAATCAAACTACTTTATCTATTTACATGTACGTTAAAATAATAGGACAGGTGTTTTAGGTAAAATTGTAACACGATAAGTCGACCAAATTAAAATTCCTCATTAACGAATAACACGAAGTCGTAACATGTGCCTTTTTCGCTCTTCTCGCTATGATAATAAAGGATAGATAGATACGTGACTCAATTTCCTCACTGTACAATATTGCATGGTCGAACTGTACAACCATCCATAAACATATGAATAGGAGCCGAGAGATTCGTCCTACCTCTTTCTTACACAAGGATTTTTACCCAAACAAAAGAGATGACCTACTTTATTTTCAGCTGGTTATGAAACGATTGGTGGCCAGTGTATTTATTTTATTTTAAGCGGGCTGATTTGCATTTGTTTTTGATTGTATCCCGCTTATTATGATGGCATAAAATATAAAACAGGGTAAGTTGAAAACAGATACTTAATACAGATTGTTTTTAATAAGTTGGTAAGTATGACCACTATCTTTGCACGCACTTGGTTGTAATTCATCCATGACTAGAACTGCACTGGTCCATAATTAAAAAAATAAGTCGTTATTATATTAAACTTAAATATTATTTTCAGTCTTTCTTCACCAATCATTATTTCGCAGTCTGTCATAATTTCATATTTTTCAAATACCATCACTTTCGTCTTACTTACATTCATCTTCATCCCTTTCCATTCAAAAGATTCATTCATCTTCGTTACCATCATTTGTAACTCCTCAGCGGACGACGCAAGTAGTACAAGGTCGTCAGCATATCTATAAGAGACATTTGACGCGTAAGGCTTCGTTCCCACTATGCCGGACCGGTGGATTTCCATTCTCAAACCACATTCATCACCTTTCAGATAAAAGTAAAAGAGTTTGTGTACTTGGGGACACTATTTACTGGAGACGGAAAGCATGAGAAAGATATTGAAAGGAGAGTGAATGCAGGGAATCGAGTGAATGGGGCACTGAATGCTTTTATGGGCAGCCAGAAAATATCGCAAAAAGCACGCGTGGCTGTGCATAGGGGAGTGTTGGTCCCGACACTTATGTATGGTAGCGAAAGTTGGGTGTGGCAGAAAAGACATCAAACTCGAGTGAATGCAGTTGAAATGAGAGCGTTGAGAAGTATACTGTGTGGAGTGAAATTTAGTGATAGAGTCAGAAACAGTGTGATAAGAGATAAGTGTGGAATGGATGGAGATATAGTCACGAACATTGAGAAGGGTATGTTAAGGTGGTTTGGGCATGTAGAGAGGATGGATGAAAGAAGATTAAAGAAGAGTGTGTATATAAAAAGAGTGGAAGGGCAAGTTGGAAGGGGAAGACCTAGGCGAACTTTCTTCGATCAAATTGGAGAAATCTTATTAAAAGGCCAGGTCAAAAGTACCCTTAACCGACGAGCATGTATGAGAAATGTTATGAAAGTGAGTGAAGTGAAAGTGGTTTGTCAGGATCGTAGCAAATAGAGATCCGTGATCTCTGCCTACCCCTCTGGGAAAGAGGCGTGATTATATGTATGTATGTATTATTTTCAACAATGATACAACGTCTATATTAAACAAGTGACTAACTAAAGGCGTTGTTCTTATAAATGTCGTTGACATAGCGCGTGGGCATGTCAGATGGAGACCGTTTGATTTCGAACTGGTTAGAATTTGAAATAGGAATTGAAGTTATAGCCCAGAGTTGTGAATAAACAATGGAAAATAGAGTTAAGACCTCACACAGTGTAATGTATGAGTAAATGTTTATTGGTTGACTGGTAGGCTTTTAGTTATATATTGATAAACACAAAAATAACAAAAAAAAATACATTACAGGAAATATCCTAAGTCATTAATTAAGTCCGCCATTTGTACAGTTTTGTATGTATTGTGCAATGAAGTTGAAATAAATAAATTGATATCCTAGTTAATATCATAATTATCTGGAAATAAGCACAAGGTAATTTAGCAAGAGTTAGGTATACATGTGCGTCCCGAAAGTTCAAAAAATAGCTGAGCACATCAATATTTGATCACTTTGTCCGAGCATTTTATATTTTGAATATTTCAACCCCTTAGCTTAGGGGATGTTCTCTGGGATAATACTATCCTAAGATGTCCTTCCCGGGGACACAAACTATCTCTATACCTACCAAATTTCATCTTAATCGGTTCAGCGGTTTAAGTGTGAAGAGGTAACAGACAGACACACTTTCAAATTTATAATATTAGTGTAGATAGGTACTAGATATCGTAACGAATACTGCCTCTTCCAGCACTTTAACTCTCCCGTCACAATGGCGTCCTACGCTCTCCGTAATGTAGAGCTGTGAGCCGTAATGTACAGCCGCGATCGACTATAAAGATAACCCCGAATTCCGCTACCGGACACCATCTGACTAATTAATAAAAGTAATAACGGAATTAAACAACGTCGCGTGCTCAACAAGTCCAAATTCCGCTAAAAACTCAATATTTGACACCATTAAAAATATATTGTAATCAATCTTAGTAGGCGCACAAGATTTTTGTAAAAGAATATTTTCTTCTCCATATCTAACTATAAGTAAGTACAATCGGTGTATGAAATTCATATGCGTCAGCATCTTACGTTGGAGGTCGTCCGTAGGAATAACCCTAGAAGCCCTACACGTGACCTCCGGGTGGTGCTAAAAGAACAACAAATTCGGCAGCTGCACTGTTCCTTCTGAACCTCACAGCGCACACTGGAACTCTATCAGCGACATCGATACGAATACATATATGTACCAGTGTGTAACCGCCATACGATAAATAAAATAAGCATCTTACGTATATTTTTTCGTTAAAGACTTCTTTAGCCAGTTTCAAGTGTAGGTAAATTGGCAACACTGAGATACTTGACCAATAACGGCTGGTCATTTCACCAGTATTGTCTGTTCAAGCTTGTGAAATTGTGACTTGCTTCACAAATGGGACTCTGAAGTTTGAAAAATGCACCAATAACGTTATATTCAACCCATATTTATGACAAAAAACGTTCGTGTATATGACATGCACCTACGATCGCATTTTGTAACAGTTTCAGCGCAAACTTAGATCTAGGTTACCCTACTAACTCAGAAAGTACACCCAGTACACGAGGACTTCACAGACACTAAGGCGAGAATTGTTCAGCTTTTGTCGCAGACTGTACTCGTTGAATAAAATGTGGAGACGGGTTAGACAGGCATCCCCACTTCAGGAGTGTCAAAAGTAGCACGGAATGCAATTTAGCTGCATTTTATAATTCTTTTAGCGGTATAAAATCGGAACGAGCTAGCGACAGGTACTGTTTTGTGAAGCCTTGTAATGGTGGAAATAAGGTGATTTATACTTGGAAATATTTTAGCAACTTTTCACTACATGCTCAGTTTTATTATTAACTTAGTGAGACTACGATGGCATAAAATTTGGCCGTATAGAACTACTGTTTTATGAAGCCTTGTAATGGTAGAAATAAGTAGATTTATACTGGGATTTTTTTAAGCAACTTTTTACTCCATTCACTTTCTTATTATTAAGTATTTTTTATTCACTATCTTAGTGAGTCTTTAATGCTATAATGGTAAAAAATTACCGTATATTAGTCTCTCCCACTTTTAAAGCAGTTTATAAGTCTTCAGGATAAGTTTTGTCATCGTCACTAAAAAACACTATAAAACGGTCACCAAAAAGTGTCAAGCTCAACTAAAAGGCGCCGCGAGTTCCTAATAGTTCTAACGTGATTTAAGATGGCCGGCTGTTAAAAAAGCATTAATAGCTATTAACAGAAAGCGATCATCCCATCTCTTATCAGCAGAGGGTCTTGTTTGGCGGTAGTTTGAAAAAAAAACTGTTGAGTCGTTTTTTGTTTTTGGAAAGATATTTACGTCAGTGTTGGAGAAACAATTGCACCTGCTGTTTGGCGCTTCGCGAATCTTGACAAATAGCGTTAGGTTGGCATAAATGTTTATGCTCGCTATTTGTTTTCGCTTTTCATTTGTCTGGTGTCATAACTTATATGTCACGAGGTTGTGTAAAACTTACGAGCATTTTTGCACAACTATATTATACCCATTCGTCATTAGAATGTCGCAAGTCATAATTTGCTATCGTCAAAGTTACACGTGTTGCCAAATAGAACAGGAATTACTCAGCAGATCAATCTGCAGTGTTTGTCACACCTATTTACTTTTTGACGAAACAAATTGAGCAAGCTGTGATGAAAATTAAGTCCTACTAATATTATAAATGCGAAAGTTTGGATGTTACCCACTTTTCAACAGTTGAACTGATTAAGATGAAATCCTATTTGTAGGTATATTAAAAAACCATCCCTCAAAAGCATGGAATTGGGGATTGATCACGCGGACGAAGTCGCGGGCAATTGATATTCATTAAAAAAAAAAACTACTTTTTTTACACCAGAAGCCGATGTATCATAAAGCTCCCTAGACGTGCTTCCGATAAGCGGGACGTGACGTAAGCTCACTCTCGGCGCCACCTTCAAACCCTATCACCTTTCAAAACCTTAAAGGTCACAACTACAATAAAAGCCCTACTAAAATACGTCTTTTTTTTAAACCTTAACCGTATCCCTATCGCTTACTTATCGCTAAATAGTTTCGTCTAATTGAATAATCGTGTGAAATTTATGACTTGCTATTTGGATTGGCGAACGCACCATTTAGGCAGAACCTTGTATTTTGTACTGAGATTTGTGGTAGCAGAATATTTATTTCCTTGTAAGAATAAGGACATAGCACGTAATAAAAGTCCATCAAATTCTTTTGTGACATGTTACATTTGTTTGTGAGAAAGAGTCAAAACATATTTCAGTTAAAACCCTCTTTAAGTTCTATGAATAAGTAGGTAATACATGCATCAGGCGATAGTTTGAAGAACCATTAATACACCTAAAGCCTGAGGATGTTAAATTGATACCAAATAACTAAAAGTTAATTGAAGATATTATCAGTGAAAACGCTCCTGTGTTTTATGTCTTTCCGGAATTGTGTGGGTCTAGTAGGTTTCTGTATCGTGTTCACGATCTAGGCGTCTTTATAGACCGACCTGGTATTGATGGCAAATTTCAACAGGTTATAAATTACCGATAATGGCTGAACATAAATATGATTGTCCTCAAACATCATATAAGTCAAAGCAATAATAACACTGACTGAATTCTCCTTCAAACGCGCTTCCAAGCGGTTTTCTACTTTATTAAAAGCAGCGGACAGTATGATTTTCGAGGGCGGTTTACACCGGTGACAAAACAACAAAGTTGCAAAATACGATCGAATTAAATATTTTTTAATCAAACGTCGAAATACAATGCCATCAATTACAACACGTCATCACTCGTTTCGTAAAAACTGCTCAAAAGCGGGACTTTTGATGGAATGGACGCTCTATAGTCTATAGGGTTGACACTTCAGTCAGTGCCATATAATATGTGTTATATAATATAATGCAAAATTGATTCGTGTTTTCGTTGCGTAACTCTTTAAATTTAGAAAGAAATAAATCTTTCTTGTTAAATAATCAACACGAAGCCTTAGAAGTTTATTACTTGCGGTACCCAATTTGTAAATATATAGTATTTTTGTTGTTTAACTTTGGCCTAGTCTGTAATGTAGAATGCGAAGCTTGGATGGTCCTTGGTTCAAATCCAAGCAGTGGCAAATAATATATTGATAAGCACGAGTATTCCTAAGTCTAAGATGTTTTCTTTGTTTTATATGAGTAGGCAAGTATATCGTCGATGAGTACGTAGCACAAGAGTTGAGTTTTTAGTTGGCGTTCCTCGCAAAACGGGCGAACCCGCGTGGGCATCCAGTTTATCAACAACTTTTCCGAAACCGCATCCTTATATATCCCCAAACACCAACCGGTATTCAAAGATCTGTCAACCCTACTCGTCTCCCGGCCGACAAGGTGTCGATTAGTGGACGACAAAAAGTCGACAGCGACATCATGTCGTTGTCATGTGTACAGATCGGACGATAGCGGCCGTATAATTATTCACAACTCGTTCGATTTAAGATGGGCTTGATAAAATTTGTTTACCGGAGTTCGGTTCAGATTTCTAGCTACTGGGTCTGAAATTGTAATCAGTTATGGTTGTAATCGACGTCTTCTTTATGTCTTTAAATTGAACGAAAAGTGTTTATTATTGTAGTAAAACAAAACGAAAAAACCTCCTTTATTATATTGAAACCGATTAGTGAAAGAATTCATTGTTTTCTGTTAATATTTATAATAAGAATTTTAAAAGAGTGTTCAAGAATTAATACACGCACAGTATTTTTTGCTACGGCAGAATCAAAAGGAAAGGATATGATTTTAGCAGTCTATGTTTGTTGAAGATACTGAAACGATTTTGATAAATGAGGTGTCAATCGATTCGTAATTATGCTCCGGATGACAAAGGATACCTTTAGTAAGAAAAAAACGGCGTAGTCTGGCTGCAGTGTTTTAAACTTTGTATGCTTGTTACTTTCGGGGCAGAAATTAACAACTCATTTTGAGATTGAGTATCTGTCTAAGAGTGAATCTACCAGAGATCTGCGAAGATGTGTTTTCATGTATTTGACACCTCGCATGTTTGAAAGCTAGGTGTTAAACATTCATATAAATAAAAAACACAACTTCACAACATATTCGCCCTAGTATGCATACAACATGTCCCTTCATAGAGAAAGGAGACAGAACCTCTAAAAAACAGAATACTCAACAGAAACGAATTGACATGCATCACACGCCTCCCGGGAGCTCCAGTTTCGTAAGTCCCCCAATAAACCTAAGTAGCGATCAATTAACGAATCAATTAGAAGTCAAACAATTAGCCAAAATACGGTGATACACATGCGGTGTGCTACTTACGTGAGAAGTTAGCCAAGTCGTGTGAGAAACTTGCGCGGACGTGGGGGAATTCGGAATGTTCTGGATGATTTCTAGTTTTATAACTAGACTATAGAAGCGTTCGGAGAATACTAAAACGCTCAGACTTGTAATGAAGGGGTATTAACTTGTATAGGGACCTAACCTAGCTATAACGTCAAGAGAAGTCGATGTGATTATTGCTATGCTATTATATTCCTGCTAATGCGAATCTCATTCCAGCAGTAGGGCCAGATGTTGGAATTTTTCAGAAAAATCATTTAGCAAATTACTGAACCAGTGCCTTAACATTAAACAAGAATGAGAGCAATATTAATAATTATAGGAACGTCTACCTATATATCTTGGTTTGGGAAGAAAAAGTTATAGTCACAATGTCCCAGCGCAGCGTCTCAAATTGTGTCTCGTCTCAGATATTTTTTGGGCTTGAAAGGCAATATAATATTTGTTAGGTATTTTTGCTTCTCTCATCGGGGTCGCAGTGTTTCTGGCGGGGGCCGGGGCACTCACCTAAAAACCCTAGGGAAGGCGACCATCATCATCCTAGGACGAACCAAATGTGGCGAGGCGCGTTGAGGGCTCCAGTGCGTTCAGCATGAGATCCTGGAGTCCTCCGCATGAGAACGCAGATGCCGGCCGCCGTGGAGTTTTTAGTGGATAGAAATACCACATAACCCAGTCATCCCCCGATCATTGGGTACCTGGTACGCAGGTTTCCTCCACGAAAAAAAAAAGGTATCTTTGCTTCTTAGTACACTTAAATGCTCAGAGGTCCCAAAATAGCTACTTTTGTCTACTTTTAAGTTTTTATGTACTATATTAGTTTCATATATTGAGGTGTGCAATAAAGATAATAAATTGTATTGTGTATTGTTTTGCATATGAGAGTAATGATTATGAGGCTGCTAATTTTACACTTTGTACAACCTCAAGACTGAAGTATAATAACGAGCCAGTCGGTAAAGTAGTCTGTAAATAAAACTTTATTTATAAGTGTGTCTACAATGTTAGCTGGGCGATATGGCGAAAGCAATTCTTAGTTAAAGTGCTGCTCGTAGTCAGAGAAATACTGAAGTAAACTAAGGTTTCTTGGTTATAGTTACAGTCATTATTTTGTGAAATCGTCACAGGCGCCATACTTTGTTTTATAACTAAATAAATCATAACGTTACCGGAGTCTGTGCTAAGTAATACAGAAACGCATATATTTATCATTCATAAACTTTCCACGGAATATTCGCACCGCAGTATCGTCTTACCTTTAGTTTTGAACCTTTGAAGTTATCTTCAGGCATAATTACAATCTTTGTAACTTACAAGGTAAGATACGACTTGGCCTGTTACTAGAAATTCCCGTAAAATCTTAGATAAACTAAATTTACCTAATATTGAGAAAATAAAAATTAAATGAAAATGGGTCTCCAAGGTCGGATCCCTGCGGAAGGGTTCCCATAAGACTGGCTGCGTTCCCCCTTTGGTTAGCTATGCCAATCCGTTGGGAAGGAACGAGCCAGACCTATGTTCTCTGGAAACATTTACCATTTTTTTCTAAATTTGTTCAAATAATTGGTGGGCGACTGGGCTCCAGGGTCCGAGCGTTTCGTCAGCAAAAGCCGCAAAAACAAGCCGCAGAAAAAAAACCCATGTTAAGTTAATAAGTTTCAGTGAAAAGAATTTTTGGTGCAAGCTGTTATTGCTGATTTTGGTGCAAGCTGTAATTGCTGATTTTGGATCTCAGTGCGCAGTCATCAACTATTTACTCGTTGAGAGGGTTCAGATCAGGGCTGTTTTTCGGAATGCGCTCATTCGCCTCACCCCACCCGTAACGCCTAAAAAAACCAGACATCTTATTACACGTCGTCATCTTATTACTCATGTCGTGCTACGAGGAAGTGGTAGTTGGAGTTCCACAAGGAAGCGTGCTTGGACCGCTTTTGTTTCTCATATATTTAAATGAGTTTTCTCGTGTTGCTAAGAAATCATGTGTACTGTTTGCTGATGATGCGACAACATTTTTTTCGTGTGATCGTTCAAAAGCTTCCAGCCTTTATGAGGATATAAGCTCTACCTTAACAGAGATCACAAATTGGCTCTTTTCATTAAATCTTAAATTGAACCTGACCAAAACCCAGCTCATTCAATTTAGAAATTATAGAATCGCTCCCATCTCTTTGAGTGTATCAGACGCTGGGACTACCATAAAGGTAGTCAGTGATGCGAATTTTTTAGGAGTTCATGTGGATTCGCATCTAAATTGGAAGGTTCACATCGAACAGATAAATAAGATAATTTCCAGAAATTGTTACGCATTGTCCATATTATCCGAAACATGCTCTGAAAGCATAGTAGTTAGTGCCTATTACGGAAATGTGTATCCTTTATTGACATACGGAGTCATTTTCTGGGGAAATTCTGTAGATGTAAATAAAACATTCATCCTACAGAAAAGATGTCTAAAACAATTTACCGTATGAACGTTAGATACTCCCTAAGACAAGTTTTTCGAGAAAAGCGCTTTCTTACATTAACAGGGATCTACATTTTGGAGGTTAGCTTGTTTGTAAAAAAACAACCAAACTATTTTACAACACTGTCATCTACGAAGGGTAATTTGAGAGCACAGTATAAATATAATATTAGATTACCGGGAATTAGTACTTCTATATACAAAAAGAGCACTTTTATAATGGCAATCCGTGTATTTAATCACCTCCCGCCTAACATAAAAGCTATGGAGGGCAACTGTTTTAAAGTAAATTTAAAAAAATGGCTCATAAATAAAGCATTTTATAATTTGAAGGAGTTTTATGCATGTTAAGTATTTGGTCTTGTATATTAACACTACTGTGGTTAGTGTATACTTAAACCGAATAAACCTCGTTTGTATAAATTAAATTAAGTATTGCATGCCTGTAACAGGTAACTGTTGGAACTATTTTGGCTTTACTACCTACCTATGTACCTATGTAACACAGTTTGCAATAAATCTTTCTTTCTTTCTTTCTTTCTTTCTTTCTTACACTTAGTTACTACGAATCGCGGCGTCAAGATATATTTGTGGGTGAACGGTGAGATGAGGTTAAAACAACCGGGGCAGCACGGTGGTCCCATAATATTGCACTGTATCCCAACTTACATGCCACATTTCAGCTGAATCAGATATCGGTAAGAGACTGAAAAGTTAATTTTATAGGACAATTTGGTTATACATTTACCTACTAACCATACGAATAGAGCAATAGGGTAAGCTTGCAAAAACTTAGTACGGTGCCAATCGAACCAGTTTTCTTAATTGATTTAAGTTTGTATGCAAAAGATTGCGTTTTCCCTAAGTCGCGGCCAGCGCGATCAAAACTAGGGGCACAAGCGAGTCCCAACATTCCTGATGAAGCCCTAAAAATTCGCCTAGTTTCCTAGTATCGAACAAAAACCAGTTCTGCGTAAGTCGCGAGCCAAAAATAAAAAGCAAATGGCGGCCTATGCTCGGCAGTTATGGTACGACGAAATGCCGGGAATGTCACGTGGGCTCACCCCACGAATTCGGTCGAATGTGAGACGGTCCTGCTTTATTTTGGATGTCTACCATTTGTTATACATAATACATGTAGGGTCCCTATCTCGAGATCGCGACCGCCTGAGAATTCGGGACGGCGCCACCGAACCAAGCCGGGATACAGGCTGATGCGATTTGGGAGACATTTTTGGAATATTTTATGAAACAGCCTTTGTAGAGTTTTGTGTGTTGTAGCAAAAAAGGATTACAACCAAGTGCCAATAATAAGGAAAGATCGTAGTTCAATAAAAAGGACATCAAGAGAAGATGCTACACATACGAGTAAGTACATCAAATTTTCTTTATCAATGGCACGCTCGCACACTTGTGAAAATGAGACGAGTCTCATCCGCAGGGATAAATGATATGTTTCTGTCAAAAATATCGTTCTTGGTACAGTCGCCATCATCATACATCGGTACACTAGAGGTGTTCAAAAATATCAGCACATGCACCCTAATGCCTTGAAAATAGAGGTGTGTTCCGATGTTTGTGACGTGCATGTTTGCTCCGAAGTTTTATTGCCAATATTGCCATCTTCACTTTAATTTAGCAAAGTCGCTAGACTCGCTAGCTACTCGTCGCTTGGAGATTTCCAATGAGCCTAAACACGACTGGTTGGTGTTTGTGTGGTTTTGGAGCCGCATGGCCACCGTTATCCTGGTCAGCTCGGTGGTCATAATATTGCATTGGCACCGAACATACTTACGAGAAGTATGACAAAACTTCAGCTCATTTGTATGACAAGTGCTTCACAACAACTTACTTCGATATTTACATACATACCAACAGTGAGGCCTTTGGAGGAGGCCTTTGTCCAGGGCTGTTATTCGCTACGCGCTCCTGGGCCTCACCCCACGCGTCACGCTTAACGAAACTAGACCTCTACTTACGCTTAGTTACTACGCATCGCGGTGTCAAGACATATTTGTGGGTGAGCGTTGAGGTGAGCTTAAAACAACTTACAGAATAGCGGGGCAGCAGTCAACGTCTTTGATATGATATGATGATGAATTGATAATGAACAGTGCATGTTAATACAAAACTTGTAAAAATGGCAATACGCGTCCTGCAGGTCGATCACGTAACGCATTGCACGAACGTCGGGTAGGTCTAAATGTCACTTTTTATATGGAACATTGACAGTTAAATTGTACCGACGCGCGTTCGGAACGTTACGTGATTACCCCTCGGTTTACACCCATCCTGTATTTGGCAGATATAGAAGATCGAACTGGTCGGAGAATGCGTCGCGATATGAACTTATGAGTTACAGCCACCGAGTTTTTTGTATGGATACCGGACGATTCGGAAAATTGACCTTTAAATATTGGAAAAAATATGTCGTCTCATTTGACGGGCTATTATGTAAGTGGACCTCAGTCGGTACTAATTGAGGTGTGTTTTGAGGTAATTATGTGTTGTATAGTTTTATCTCTCGAATTCGGGTTGCTTGTTCTATTATGTGACATGTACAGTCAGCTGCAGCGAAATGTGACCCATCACCTGCATAGAAGTTCTATACAAACTTATTATAAGTAGGTAGTCGACGTTCGTACAATGCGTTACACGTGATCGACCTACTGGTTTAAGTTACTTAACTACTACGTACGTAACTTAAACCAGTAGGTCGATCACGTAACGCATTGTACGAACGTCGGGTAGGTCTAAATGTCACTTTTTATATGGAAAATTGACAGTTAAATTGTATCGCGTTGGGAACGTGATTACCCCCCAGGTCTGTATACCTCTTTCCACTTCGGCCAAACTCGGCTCCCGCACTCCTCCGAGGTTTCAAAATAAATAAATAAATAAGAAAAACTGACACCGCCGGACATTGTCACCATCCTTCGCACATAGTCGCGCCGCCGGTCAGTCACACAAAACGCGGCAACCTTAAAGCCTGAATCACACTGGCGCGGTCTGCGGTGGCGGTCAATAGTAGACTTGACAGTTATTGTCAAGTTCACTACTGACCGCCACCGCAGGACGCGCCAGTCTGTGAGAGGCTTGACTTGACGAAAGAGCACGTGCTAAGCGGTGCTGAGGGATATCATGATTTGAGTTTTCTAAGATTGGATTTGTTCGATAGAGGTATGAGATACTTGAGATTATTTAATGTGGCCGCCTTATTTATAAAACTATCATTGGGAGTATCAATCTTCTGTCGTGAACTTTAGAGTTGCATTTTGAATGGGCTCTTTTGATGCAATTCGGCCAACTGAAATAATCTAAAGTAAATATGCTTTTATTTATTCTGTGGTTAGACATGGGGGCGATACTGGAACAGGAACAAAAGAGTAAGAGTATCTTAATATCTGTTAGACAACGCCATAAAGAAGTAATACTGAATAAACTCTTAATAACAGCATGTCCAACTCAAATAAATAATTGGAAATCGCGTGCGCTTAAATGATGCAAATAAAAATGATCGACGCCAGTTCCACACCTTGCTTCCTGACAATGGTATCTTACTCATGTCCGTTATTAGAAAATCAATCTTAACTCGACGACGCAAAGTTCAATATTGTATCAAAAGTGATAACGATATACTAGCTTGATAAAGTAACTACTGGCCAGATTGTTATTCGTAAAGTCGTGTTCAATTTCTGTTAATTATCTTAAAGACTTTGTTACTTTGTCTGACTTTTGGCGTTTAATTTTGATAACTTAACTCTTAGATTGAATGTTTTTATATAGAGTCAATTATAAACTTTTATCGGTAAATTGAACGTGTTACTCAAGTTCTGAATGGGCACATTGCCAGTAGAACCGATGGCCGTTGAAGCGGAAAGGTTCTCTAGTTGCGACCACGTAGCGGCAGGCGCAGCGTGATGGGTATGGGTACACTGATGGCCTGGTTAAGGTCGCGGGTAGGGTTGCCAACTAATTGTGGGGGAGATATAGTATTTTCCAGAAAAAACGACAAAAATATAGTACACTGTAAAAAAATATAGTACTTGGCTGGCCAATGTTGCTATTTAGCAGTGGCGACGCGTGAAAATTTTCTATGGGCAACCCGAAACAAAAAAGTTATGAAATAGTTTAGAATATATAACTTGCCTAAAAATAAATTTTAGGCAATCGGCTTGTATGGGCGCTCCGCCACTGCTATATAGTAAAACCTCGGCAATTTGAAGCACTTCATAAGGTCCCCCAAAATATAGTATTTTCGCGTACTATATATTTCATCAACAGTATATAGTACGAAGAGTCAAAATATAGTACAATACTATATAGTACGGTTGGCAACCCTAGTCGCGGGAGTCCACTGGGTGCGGGTGGCGCAGGACCGGTCATATGTCCAGCAGTGGACGTCTTTCGGCTGATATGATGATGATGACTCAAGTTCTTATTTAAAAAAGCTTAAAGTCTAATACCGCAACAGACTACCATGTATCAATTCCTGCCTTTACACAATTCCTCTTCCAACTTTAGATGTGATTCTTATTATTAAATTGCGTGATCTCCTGTATCTTTTTTTTTTTTTTTTTTTTTTATATAAAAAGACTCGACACAACAATAAAAGAAAAAACAAAGTTCCTGGACTTTTTGGCACAAGCTCTGAAATTGAAATGGAGATGGGCCGGCCATCTTGCTAGACTAGAAAACAGTCGGTGGGCAAAAGAGGCAACCGTGTGGCCCGGACCCGCAGGGAAACGTACCAGAGGCAGGCCGCGCACGCGCTGGGCGGACGATTTGAGGGCTGTCGCCGGGGCGAAATGGATCTCTATAGCCGCCGACAGAGAGCTATGGAAAAGCTTGGAGGAGGCCTTCACCCTGTAAAGGGGTTCTCATCACCACTACACAAAACGCCGATACATTCCTAGCTTTATTTTAGTAATAATAACTTATATTTTGTTTAGTTAATTCACATTACCAGTTTACTTTATATTACTTTGTACTATCTCTTTATTGCATGTGATCGAGAAATAAAAGGCTTTTTTATTTTTTATTTTATTTATTTATCTCCTGTATCAACTTTCATCCCTGATTTCACTCCTTTGGGGATGATTTCGGTTTAAAAAATATTTAATTCAGGATATATACTCTCTAAAGTCACTGCCTCATCTAAATGCGTTCAGCCCGTTTCCCAGTGATTACTCAATCTTAATATTGCCATAAGAAAATATATATTTAGATCTACCTAATGTACGGTAACCAGAGGGGTAATCACGTAACGTTCCGAACGCGCGTTAGGACAGTCCAACTGTAATTTTTCCATATAAAATTTTACATTCAGATCTAACTAAACCTGCGTACAATGCGTTACATGATCGACCAACTGGTAAAGGTCGCGGGAGTCCACTGGATGCGGGTGGCGCAGGAACGGTCACTTTGCCACTCTTTGGGGGAGGCCTATGTTCAGCAGTGGGCTTCTTAAGGCTGCCATGATGATGATGATGATGTACAAAACGTTACAAAAAAAACCAGCAGTTTTCAGAAATTGATGAATCATACCAATTCACACACCTAACCTACTAAAACAAATGACATGCTAATTCTTTTTATCGTACCTCATAGAGCACCGAAAAGCGTGACATGCACGCATTATACGGTTTTTTTCTGGGTTTTTCTCACACAACACACTTATTATTCACAACCGACCACCATGATTCCATACGAGGAGCGTACTTGACAAATTTCTTGAAACGGAACCGGGGTTAACCAAATTAGTGGAATGATGTCTCAAGGTTCACTTCTCGCGATGGTACAGAAATAGAATGATTTATATTGGTTTTTGTTGTGGATTTATCGCGTCATGTGACGTGTGATTTGGTGGCTGCATACTGAGTGACTACGAGTGGCTCTGGTGATGGATGGGTCATCAACGCCTAGATTTTTAAGTATGTAGGACTACTTTACTTTTTATGGCAAATCTAACGCCTGAATCAATTTTTCAATTACTTTAAATTTTGCGGTGATAGTAGACAATTAATAATCTAAAGCGTATTAATAACACTTTTAAGGGTTAATGATTATTAGTCCTGATACTGAATTTATAACGAACTAGTTATCCACGCGCGCCTCCCACGTAGTACAGACGACCCAGGCGGGATAAAATATAACCTACATATATTATAGTCCATCCAGAAAATCCATTGTATAGGTGAACACGTGAAAGAATTTTTGAAATGGGATATTGAGTTCCGGGATTCCCACTACAGACAAACTCACAAAGCTAGTGTCACAGACTTTTTCTCAATATAATATTAGTAAGTACTTACTTATACCACTATATCTATAGATATGATAGAACTAGCTGTGTTTCAAACAGTGCTTAGGTACAGCGGCCGCATGTTCTGTCAAGTGGACGATTGTATCGCACTCTCGTTCGATGCTGAATATTGGCAAATAATTGAGGAAGGAATAATAAATAATTCCTATTCAGATGAATAATTTATGGAGGTACAAGACTGCGGTCGAAATAGATGATATTTCTGTTGTAAGGAAATATGGTAAAGATGGTGATAATGGGTCGCGAGAGGATGAGACGTTGAAACATTCTTCGTACCTATTAAATTATATAAGGTGTATTAATATACGAATTAGGGAACGTATATACTTTGTACATAATTTCCTAAATAAACGACCCGTTACTACCTATAACAATTCCACAAAACAAAAAAATTACAAAATTACAATTGAAAATTTTGCATTCGTATTTAAATTGCAAAATATATTCACCCCGCCTTGCTTAGGCACTATAAATATTTTATCATTTAACACAGTATATTGGGTAATATTGTGTGTTTGTGTGATTTTTTTTTTAACTATTTCCTTACAAAGAATCGATACACAGTGCTCATTAGGTAACAGGTACTTTGTAAGTGTGATTAAATGTGTGAAAGATTAGCTTGAAGATATCCCTTATAAGGATAAGTTCGCCTTTGTACCTACTTTAATCTTACATATCATGTTTATGACTGTTTTGTGTACATACATTTCAATGTAAATGTAAACAAAAATTCCATATTGTTAGTTATTAGGTACAATAATTGACATGAAATTGAGTGTCATACTCGTCTACCCATAAATGCTGCGTTTGGAAAAGTATGTCTTAAAGCAAATGTAATACCATAATATTATTACTGCTATTTTGCCACGGTTCACTCACTGCTGCAGTATGGCGCCGAGCTCTGGGGTCGCTGTGCGGAGTGGGAGCGGGCGTGCCGCCTCCAGAAACGTGCAGTCAGAATTATTGCTCGAGTTCCCCACAATACTCACGCGAAGCCTCTTTTTATCAAGCTAGGCATACTAACACTGCCGGCTGTAGTCATTTTGCATGTGGCTGTACATATGAGAGTGAACCTGGCGTCATTTAAAACATTTGGTATGTTACACTCGTACGGAACTAGAAACGTGGATACGATTGTAAGTATAAGCCGGAAGTTGACCAAGTCATCAAAACTCACGCATGTCATGGGTCCCACTGTATACAATAAGTTACCTAAAAATGTAATTGGTGCCCCAAGCTTAAACGCGGTGGCTTATCGAGCAATCGTAGCTATGACGAATTCATTGCTTATAAAACATAATAATTATATAATAGTGCTATTGTTTTAATCTATTGACTCTCTTGATTTTTATCTTATTTTAATATACAAATGTATGAACATTCTTCTTCCATACATTATGACATGTAAATTGGTTTTACGAATAAATTGATTATGATTATGATTATTATGATTATTTATTGGTAAAAACAGACCTCTTTAGATTATATCGACAAATATGATCCTGCGCATCTCCGCGTATTCCCGTCACGATCCGAAAACTCTTCAATCGACGCCTCATATATCCTCGATTTGGACAACGTAATCGTTGGCTTACGCACTGGGAATATTTGATTCTTGAATTAGACAGCTACAATAAAATGGACTTGTTCAAATATACCTAAGTTTCCGCAGTTCCAGAAGAAACAAAGATACATTTTAGTGAATTACATCTAAGCACATCCCGAGTAAAAAAAAAGTAGTTTCGGAGTTTATCCCTATAGGTATCCAGTTACAAACTTACACTCTCACACCGCCACACGCACACACAAACCCTATAATATTGATTTAAACTTTCACGTTTCACAGATTAATTCACAATATTTTTACTAAACAAGGACTTCATTGCGATTAAGACTCGTTTAGTAAAAAAAAACCGTATCTATACTAATAATGTATAGATTTATTCATATAACGCGTAAAATCTGTTAATAAACTCTCATTAAAGCCCAGGTTTTTCTAGGAAACTAGTCATCGCAAAAACCCGACTAAACCGCCTCCGTTCAAGAGTCCAGGCACGTCTGCGTCTGCGCACCGAGGTGCCGTGCAAATGTTTTGATAAACTTAATTATACTTTTTGCGGGCTACAAGCAGAATTATAATCGGGAAAAAATATGTTGCAAGCATGTGATATGGCTACGTTTGAAACAGAACCTACTTATGGTCACCGTTAGATATTGATTGGATTTTGTACGGTTTAGATATTTAATTATACCTACTTCATTTCTCTTTATTATCTTCAAGTTAGAGCAGTCGTTATTAGACGTTACTTCTTAATACATGTATAAGCAGTAACCTCTAATAACAGAAAACTGAAAATAAGTTTCTGTCAAATATTTAATTTTTGGTACAAGCTTTTATTGCCGACTGTACTGCATACCATCATCAACTACTCATTGAGACGATTCTAACGAGCCCAAACTCGATGGGCTTGTGTCGTTTTATTGCGGAGTTCCTATGGCCAACTTCCTGTTCCAGCATCAGATTAGCTCCAAATCATCATAATATTGCATTGTCATGCGATATATACATATATGCATGCAAAATTTCAGCTCAATTGGATAACGGGAAGTGACTGAAAAATGGATTACAAATTTTGACGGACAACTTACATACTTACATATTTACATACATACGAACAGTGCAAGTTAATATAAGGCTTGTAAAAAGGCATACAAAAAGATAGATTATGTGATCCGGAGCATAATTTCGAATCGATTTATACCTCATTCATAAAAATTGGTTCAGTATCCTAAACGGTACGATGGAACACACGTAAATACAAACATAAATAGATTGCTAAAATCATAACCCTTCTTTTCTGCTCTGCCGTAGCCAGCCAAAAAGTTACGTTGACGACTTTAGTTCAAAAGTTAAGACATCGATAACCGAACTAAAAGTACCTCCGCAACTAAATGTAGCGGCTGCAATATTGATATTATTATCATAAACCCACAGTAGTAAAGTTTTTCTCACACAATTTCAATAGTCGTAATCATAAAACCGGTAATAAAACGAAATCGCTTCAAAATACAAATAAACGCTCAAAATTATGAGCTTGGTTATAACTCAGACTTATCTTATGCATAAATCGTTAATATTTTAGTACTTTTTAAGTGGGCATTATCTTACTGATTATTCGATACAAGGATTCCTTTTCTCGGCTCATGAAAGAAGCTTTGAAACTAACCTTAAGGTTAGTCAGATAAGTTATAAATTATTATAGATAAATTATTAGGTCGAGATAAATTATGTGAAGGGGGCACGGGTGGCGCTTCTTTTTTACGTAAGAGACATTACGCAGATGATTTATAGTGAGTTTTTCTAATTACTATTTGTTATAACTTATATTATATCCTTCTGATCATCGTCCTAGCGTTATGTTGTGCCCAAAATGAGCCCGAGGTCCGCTTTGACACATAATCCCAAGATTTGGCATAGGCACTAGTTTTACGAAAGCAATTGCCATCCGACCTTACAACTTATCCCCTACTACAACATATACCCTACGTCCATCACGAAGGTTCATGTACTGGTGATAGTTTTTGTTAATCGGATGTTTGGCTCCGAATATCACCGATAAACGTACAAACTTGCATTTCGAAACCACCATTGTCTAGTTGGTTTCATCGGTAGATCAGCGCTGGCCACTAGGTAGGCCAGCACAACGCTGATTTCGTGGCAATATTTGTTTTTGTTACATGCAGATCTCTGTACCTACATGTATATGTTGTTGGCATGAACAAATTCTTATTCTATTAATCATCGTATAAAAGTGTCTTCAACGTGGCAGACAATTAATACAATAGGGAACATTACGCAAAACTCTTCGTATGTGGCGACACTAGCAGCGTTGACACTGTATCTAACGTGTGTTGTTTAACGGCCTCCGTAGCCCAGTTGGTAGTGACTCTGATGCCTACGAAGCTGGAGGTCCCGGGTTCGAATCCCGGTCAGGGCATTTATTTGTGTGTCTATCACGAATATTTGTTCCTGAGTTATGGATGTTACATATGTATATAAGTATCTATATGTATTTATCTATTATATTTATCGTCGCCTATTACCCACAACACAAGCCTTATTGAGCTTACCTTGGGCCTAGGTTGATTTGTGTAAGATTGTCCCGTAATATTTATTTATTTATTGTATCTCGTTCCCTTGCAGTATTGTCTATGCAAGCATTCTTGTCACTCATTTGACAATCAATTGTGCATGTGTGCGTGAATCCCTATATTCCTATACTGATTTACTATTAGTGGTTGTGCTGCCTCTGGCGGCAGAACATGGCAGTAATGTTCCCTATTCCAAATCCTATCTAATATTGAATCGTGATTGTTCGGGAGTCTGTAGATCGTTCTGCCTCTTGACTCTTAATACCGTCTCCGGTCACCCCAAATGTCAAGTTTGAGGACTCTTGGCGCCCTCTGGTAAGTGGGCACCAATTTATAATTTCTTTATTTTCTTTTGGGTGTTCTTGATCGGTGCTAACGGTTGAGTTTACCTTTCTATTATTGTTTGCGCTAAACCACTAGACTTAAGACGATATAAAATGCCAATGCTTTCCACCACTACTGCTTACGCTATAGACAAAACACAAACTATTACGTAGTAGAAATGAGTCAATGGGTGGGTATAATGAGTAGGTAACTTGAAAGCTGCACGCCTAAATGTATTTTTGTATAGGAAAATAACAGTTGAGTTTTCTAACGTACGTTCGAAAAGTGATTTAATCTGGCTGGCTTACTCGAACTATTTGACTTAAGGGGACGTAGGTTCGCGGTCTTCTCTCCCTCTCACTGAGCATAAGCGTGAGCGAGATGGAAGTGCGTGTTTGGAAGCGCGGATATCATGTTTATTCATTTTATTTCTTTGTGCGTTTTAATAAATAAAAAAGTAATAGCTGATTTCCCTCAAACATGACATTGCCAATTTTTAGAACCAATTGTAATATGTTTAGCTGTTGTGTATAATTTGTTACGATTTTTTTAAGTGTATTTTAGACCTATGTTCGTGATTTTTTTCTATCAAGCGAAAGTCAAAAACTCAGGATTTGAATAGCTGATTTCCCTCGAAAAAGGCCTCAAGATTGCTAATTAAATTTAGGGCCGCCGTATTATAATCCAAACAAGAGCTACGATTTTTTAAAAATTTCGCGAAAATTAGTCCGGTGAGATATTCGAAATGGCGGCCAATATGAATCTAGTTTTGCTAGGAGCTTATAGGATTTTGAGCACATGTAAAAAAAATGAATTATCAGCCAAGTGCGATTAAGACTAGCTCAAAGTACTCAAAGTCAAGGATTGCAACTAATCTATACTTAATATTATAAAGAGGATAAGTGTATGATATTGTAACTTTGTAAAATATAAGTTTTTAGGTTTGTATGTAATGGGTAATCTCCGGAACCACTTATCCGATTTCTAAAATTCTTTCACCCGCGTGTAGAATGGACTTTTTGGATGGTTATAGGCTATATTTTATCCCACGGGTTTGCCTGCGTTCTTTGCAATACGCGGGCGAAGCCGCGCGGGCAGCTAGTAGTAAGAACAAAGCGACTGTTTCTAGTCTTGATTGTGAACCAACTGTTTACAAGTTTTCAAATTCCTTTACACTTTGTGTAAGTAATAGCCTGTTTTAATTATTTAACAGAGTCTTGTCGCAGTAATTAAGAGAGGTCGTAAACGGTGTCAATCTCGGAGTGAAATATGGCGGCGTCTGAGGTACAGAGAACTTATTGTAAATGGATACGGCAAAATCATTGAAAACTGTCTACGTTTTGTCAATGTCAATTTTGCTTTATAACAAAATGTTTTATCTGCGCCACAGCCGCCATTGCTATTTTTATTTATTTGCAATCTCTTCTGATTACCACTGCGTCGTATTCGCCCAGACATGACAATGCAAACTCAACCAACGAAAATTCTTCACATATAATTTCAATACACAATTAAAAACGACATGTTAAAAACGTAATGTTAAAACTCGAGATGATTCCCAGCAAACACGCTTTAAAAACTAAAAGCAAATCCAGTTCAAACACATAATCGTAAAGGATGACTCACGCTAGAACGGGCCGTGTCCGGCCCGGGCCGTTTTCTAAGAAAAACGACGGCGTTTTTGCGCGTCCGAGCCATACCAAAGCCCGGCCGAGCCACGGCCGGGCCGTGCGGACACCGAGCCGCTTCCGAGCCTCAGCCGTAGCTCGGCCAGGCTTGAGTATGCCCCGGCCGCGCAAAAACGCCGTCGTTTTTCTTAGAAAACGGCCCGGGCCGGACACGGCCCGTTCTAGCGTGAGTCATCCTTAACTAGTAACTACCAACAATAATTATTATTATCTCTCAGTTTGTAATATCTTCCGTACCGAAAACGACGATTTTAACAGGCCTCGAAATTATTATGAACACAAGCAACGAAAGTACCTAATTAAACATTTTTATGCTCCAACAAGAACGCCGGTTGTAAAATTATTAAAATAAAAATCGCAACACTTAGAGTATACGAATCTTGTCAACTTTAAAAGAGCTCCGAGCGCCATATAAAATGTATGGCCGTCGTCGTTCTTATAATAGTGGGTTGACTTGTATAGTTGTCCAGTAATGTGCGTAGGTATTTGCGGCTGAGTATTTCGGTAGTCAGTAATCTCAGTATTAATACAGTATAATTACTACTGAAGCGAACAACATGGTGACTTGACCCTGTTCAAAATTTGGTTTTGTATGCATTTGATTAGCGTTGAGACGCCATGTTGTTCGTTTCAGTTTACTGCTTACTTTTTTTTTAATATTATTTAATGTTTTAATCTTTAGTTTTGTTCATTTTACATTTTCTGTAGGTGTAATATTTAAGATAAATCATACGAAAACGATGTAAATAGGTATCCTTATTTTAAATCTGTATAATTACTTAGAATAACATTATAAAACGAAATAAACAAAACAACGCTATCAATAAATTTATGTTTTTCAAAACCGTATCGTTTCTGGAGTATTTTCATATAGGCCAAAGTACGAGTTCATAGTTTAATAGGGAACATTACTGCAATGTTCAGCCGCCAGAGTGCAGCACTATCACAATTAGTAAACAGTTTTTTTGACAACTTTTGACAAGTCCTTCGAAGCTCTGGATCAAATAGGGAAGAAAATATTTCAATAAATAAAATGCATCAGTCAGTGCTGCGTAATTGGATGCAAGAATGAAGGGCATCATTCATTCCCTAAGGAAACGATGATACGAAAACTATGGGAAGCGGCAATACGTCGTAAAGCAAAAAATTGCCCTGGATGCCATTTTAATATCACAGTACAGGTATTTTACACACGAATGATAATAAAACTATTGTAGTTTAACGCCTTTTCATCAATCATTTGTTATTGTTTGTTAGGTTAATAAATATGACATTGTACGTCATGGCGGTTTGTTTACGGTTTGTGTTAGTGTCGCCCCCTACGCAGAGCTTTGCGTAATGTTCCCTATTAATTACAGTTTAGTTTGTTTACATAAACAAACTGCCGCATCTCACATTAACATTAACACATCCACCGGCGGAGACGATTTATAAGCAACCTTAAGGAAATAAGTCTGCCTGTCAATTTTATGTCCAATGTTACCGAACCCGGCTCGAAGGTTAAATGAATTGACAGAGCACGTCAAAGTCGTTGCAGAACTGACAAATATATTTTCATTGCATTGATAATAGTAACATGAGAACATTTGGTGTGTATAAATAAACTATATATATTAACTATTAGCTGCCGCGCGGCTTAACCCGCGCTTTAGCCTAGTTGGTAGTGACCCTGCCTAAGAAGCAAGAGGTCCTGGGTTCGAATCCCGGTAAGGGCATTTATTTGTGTGATGACGATGAGCACGAATATTTGTTCCTGAGTCATGGATGTTTTCTATGTATTTAAGTATTTATTTCTCTATATAAGTATCTATATCGTCGTCTAGTACCCATAGTACAAGCTTTGCTTAGTTTGGGACTAGGTTGATTTGTGTAAGATTGTCCGCAATTTTTTTTTTTTAACGCATTTTGTATGTTTTGGGTAATCTCCGGAACCGCTTAACCGATTTTCAAATTTCTTTCACTTGCGTGTAGAATGAATTTGATAGATTTTGAAAGGCTATATTTTATCCCGCGGTTTTGCCTACGTTCTTTGCAATACGCGGCCGAAGCCGAAATGAGGCTATCCGCAGCAGAACCAAGGTAACCGATATAGCCCTCGGAATTGCTAAACTTAAGTGGCAGTGGGCGGGGCACATTGCACGTAGAACTGATGGCCGTTGGGGCGGAAAGTTCTCGAGTGGCGACCCCCCCCCCCCCACAAGGAGGACTGATGACCTGGTAAAGGTCGCGGGAGTCCGCTGGATGCGGGTGGCGCAGGACCGGCCATTGTGGCACTCTTTGGGGGAGGCCTATGTCCAGCAGTGGACGTCTTTCGGCTGATATGATGATGAATATAAAAAAAGAGGTAGATACGTTGTCTATACGAAATTCCGTGTTTAAAAATGGCCACCAAATTCTGACAGCATTCGTTTCTATTGACGACGCGAAACCATGGCAAGCCGTGTCAATTAGCCAGGTTTTAGTGTGCCACTTTTGGAGCGCTTATAACATATCTACCTATTTTTTATATTACATCATTGCTCAAAACAATAAAACCCTACGAAAAACTCAAACATACAGCCCTTCAAGTGTCCAAAATGGCGGTACTTTCGGTTAGTTTACACTTGTAACTGAGGGGCCAATCAATAAGGACGAGACGGGAATACATGATGCGAATCAGGAGGTAATTCGGTTACGTTTTGTACCTTTTTATATATCCGCCAGTGTATTCTCGTTTATTATCATCTCGCTTCAGCCAGACCAGTGTAAGTGAGACCTTCAACCAAGTACCTATAGTGGTCAACGGTCAGGTTAACTGTCTGTCCCTCAGAGCATAGAATACTAGAGAGAGGACAAGCCGCCGGCGGCCGTGTCGCAGCTGTATGCTGAATGGGCATACACTACACTGCCATACTGAGCACGCGTGCTGATCGCAGAGAATATTACGTTTTTTCCCAAAATGCCTGATATGATGCGCGTTTATTGTCAAATAAGCGTGTAGGTATACAAGAGTGTGTGTTTTAGATGTGTGCGTGCTTTGTCTTGTCAATTACTTGGGCGTTGTGTGGGTTAATGTACTTGCGACAGGCTCACTCTATACAAATCGGCCGCCATGTCCGATCTCTTTATATTCATACATATGTGGTCTGTCCCTACCAAAATCTTAAGCTCAGCACGATCAATGCAAAAGCAACTGTTCTGTTGTAACGCTTAAACCGCTTATCCGAATTCAGATGAAATGTGTCATGGAGATAGTTTGAGGATAGTAGGAAGAAGATTTTATCCCGGAAATCTTTCCTTAAAGGGGTGTAAATGCTGATGCGTATGTGGGCAGTCTAGTATAATTATTTACTGGCTGTAAGAATTTAATATTAGACGAAGTTTGTTGCGGATACTCACTATGTACTCATTTTTGACAAACCTGCGCTGTGGATATTTAACTTTTTGGATGGTTATGCTTTGAATAAATTACCTGTTAATTTAGGTACTAGGTTTTGTACAGGTGTAGAATTTAGTTTTGAAGGCGATTAACGAGTATATTAGACACAGGCAAAAGCTACTTCCTAGTATCAATCAATATCTTGACATGGTATTCGCAATAATCCGTATTCGGAGGTCTGCTGCATTGTGTACCTACCTACCTACTGTTTCGTAGGTATTATGTAGATCTAAATGTGTTCTTTATACATATACCTATAGGAAAATGACAGTTGAATTGTACTAACGGTTGTCCAAAAAATTACGCATAGCCTCTGATGTATCAGCAAGAACCAAATTCCTAAGATGGTTTCGACCGGAGTTTGATAAGGCGAGCTTGTGGATTGTGAGCTTTTTTATCGTTTTCCAAGCAAATCCATCATTTTGGTGTTAAATTGTCGTTTCGTATTAATTAATACTTTGGTTGATTTAGGTGAGGTGAAGCGTTGATTTGTGAATCACTGCCGAGCAATGTCGAGAAACGGAAGGTAGTATAAATGCGAACGTAACACAAGTTTGTTGTCTTTTAATTTTGCACGCTGCAACTGTTGGGTTGACTTGAGGTTATATCAGTTGGCCGAATTGCATTAAAGTAGTCCATTCTAAAACCAACTCTACCGTCCATTGTAGAAGATTCAAATTACAATGACAGTTTTATGAAAAGTCGGCCCATTAAATATTCTCAACCATACAATATGTAACGTAATTAAGATGTCTGAGATGTTTATGTTTTTGAACGTGAAGTGTTTTTTATTTTGCGACGTCTTGTCATAAACGGTTTAACCGTGTTTTTGAACGTTTGTGACAAAACTGACAAATAAGTGTGCGGTCCGTTTGGACACCGTAACCAATGGCCACTTGAGTCTTTAAGGCCATTACACATCTTGCAAATTGTCATAACAACTGACAGACGCAGAGCTTTAGTTGTAATGAATATTCTAGATATAATCTGGCTTCTATTAAGTGACTGGTAGAGAATGCTGAGGCATTGCGTCCACCTTTTCTTAGATAACTTGTTATTTTCTTAAAATGATTAAATAAATAAATAACTGCGTCTCTTGCGATTTAGTTGTGTTCTATACGTTTTCAACCCAGTATTACATAGGTACGAAGGTTTGTTTCAGGTTATTAGTATAAAATTGGACTATTTCGTTGTGAAAAAAAAATATAAAATAATACTCGACGTGTGATTTGTGTCTAAACAAGTGAATTAAATAAATTGTGGACCTCTTTATAAGCAATCTACAAGCGATGCAATTAGTCACAACAATTGAGAGAGACGCAGTTATAGTTAGAATTAAAGGAATATATTGCCGTCTCATTCCAACTATGGCTTCGTCTCTGTCGGTTGACGTGAAAAAATGCATGGTTTGTAGTATAGTGTACCTACCTCAAGTGCTTTTTTTTCTAAACTACAGATATACAGGTAGGTATGTTTTTTCAATTATAGAATAATATCTTAAATGTCGTTTAAATGTAAAGCTACATGACACTGTCACATCAAAGCAGGGTCATCAAAACGTACCCGCAAATTGTCGCGGTTCCATACACTGTAATTAAAATACGGGTCGGTTCACCCCTAATTGGCAACCCTCGGAATTACGGGTTCAAATTCCAAATCTTTAAACTGTTACTGTACCTAATGGAATTAAATTGGTTTTCGTTGAAGATGATTATTAGATAAATGTTTGTGGGAAAATATGATAACTTATTATGTAACTTAGAATATTTAAGGTGCGTTTTACACCACGTGCAATGTATAACACCACTTTGTTTCTTCACAGCTTTTTCTAGCAAACTCACACTACAATGCTCATGTCCGTATAATTCTCCCATAAAATAGCTAATCATAATTTTAATTGACATAATTGATGACCTTTAGCGGTTTCGCGGCTCGTAATACGCGAAATGTATGCGCAGGAGTCGCTGCATATTCATCGTTCGGGGAATGAACATGATAATTGTGCGTTTTTGCTTTCTAGTAGGTACGTTTCACAATACGACGACTGGATCGTGTTTATTTTAAAATCTAATGCTGAACATATAACGTGATGGAATTTATTTGCATTTGAGTGTTTAAAAAACAAGTAGGTACCTAACTACAACCCGTTTACTAAAAGTTTGGACCTGAGGGGTAATCAAATCACTGAACGTTTTGAACGCGCGTTAGGACAATTTAAATGTCCTTTTTCCATATAAAAAGTGACATTTAGATCTTAGACTACTTGACGCGCGTTCAATGCGTTACGTGATCGACCTGCTGGGGAGCGATTTTTGACTTTCAAGCGCTCGAATATGTCACTTATTCTGATATAGCGATAGAAAATTGTAAAACGAGTGGTACCTACCTATTACCCACTCGTATTCAATTATATCGGTAGAAAGTAAGTGCTTGCAATTTTGACACTAGAATCGTATTACTTTTATTTAATTTTCGAGCGTGTGAAAGTCAAAAATCGGCTCACTTTCAATTCAATTCAATTCAATTATTTTATTTCAGGCATAGAACCCATATAGTGAACCCACTGCAGTAGGTCGATCACGTAACGCATTGTACGAACGCCGGGTAGGTCTAAATGTCACTTTTTATATGGAAAATTGACAGTTAAATTGTACCGACGCGCGTTCGGAACGTTACGTGATTACCCCTCACAGGTCGATCACTTAACGTATTGTACCTACCTACGCGCGTCAAGTAGATCTAAATGTCACTTTTTATATAGAAAAATGACAGTTAAAATGTCCTAACGCGCGTTCGGAACGTTACGTGATTACCCCCCTTGACGGTCGGTTCCAGCGAGGTCCGAACTTATAGTAAACGGATTGTACGGTCCATGTCATAGATATGTTTTGCCTTGTTACAATGGAATATATGGAATGGTGGCCCGGCTCAGGTACCGCTGGAGTGACGAAGCCCCCAAAGATCTGACCACCCTTGGGGCATCCAACTGGCGTGAGGTGGCGCAGAACAAAAAGGTCTTAAGGTTCACATGTAATATAACACTTTAAACTCTCGCGCTTTCTACACATATTTAAAATACACATGATAGGTATATCTTCAATTATAATGTCGTGTAATGTGATGTTGAATAAAGCTTTTCTATTCTATTCAGAATAGGGAAGAGTAGCGTTCTCTCGAGAGCCTCTATGGGTCATAGAGCCAGCGTAGTAGGTAAGTACAATCGAATAAGGTGCCAAAGTGTAAACATACTTTTCACCTCGACTGTAGGTACAAAACAAAAGAAATTCGATGTTGCTCAGTGTGATATTTGAGTTAAGCCGTTGGCCCGGTAAGACATAGAGTCATCACCACCATCATCATATCAGCCGAAAGACGCCGACTGTTGGATATAGTCCTCCCCCAAAGAGTGCCACAATGACCGGTCCTGTGCCACCCGCATTCAGCGGACTCCCGCGACCTTTACCAGGTCATCAGTCCACCTTGTAGGGCACCCACGCTGCGCCTTCTGGTACGTGGTCGCCACTACAGAACCTTTCTGCCCCAACGGCCATCGGTTGTACGTGCAACGTGCTAAGTTTAGCGATTCGGAGGGCTATATAGAGTACTGGGTTTTATTTCCAATCTGCTATTCAAAGTCAGCAAAGCAAACTGAGGTCACAATGCCATTTTTATGTCGTAATTATTTGTAAAACCTGCTGAATGCTTCAATTTTTTTTGATGATTTTATAAAATCTTATAAATAACGATTTCATAAAAATCCATGTCGATTTTTAACTCTTTCTAGGTAGGTAACTAACTGCTCCCGTTTCCAAGACGGTCAAATATCTACTTATTTTTTTGTTTGTGCATCTGTTTGTAAATAAGTAATATTTAATTCACAAAGATTTGCACGCCATCGATAAGTAAGTGGTTGAATTTTATTCCAAAATTGCTAGTTGATTTTGGCTTTCCTGATAAAAAAAAACCGTTGTACCAAAAAGAACCCTCTCTAACGGACAATAAAACACCTCCCGCCAAAACTTCTCTTTTTTCTTTTTAAACATTTGACAGCGGCGCCTGCAGGCGTCGCGATCTTTGCAAACGCTCTACTTACCTATTCCCCTTGACTGGGACCGCGGGACGGCGTTTACGAAGCGAGCTAGGTACATACATTTACTATTGACTTCGGTTTTTTAGACCGCCATTTTGCGTTGCTTTTGAGGTTAGTTTTGGACGCTCGAGTTTATTATTAAACGTATTATCTGAGACATTTTGACCGGTGCAGTGTATTTTTTTTTACCAATTTTTTAAAGGCAATGATAGGTCCCTTAATCGAGTAGGCATCTGCTTAATACTACAGTAATGTTATAGTAGTATTACAATACAAAATAAAACAAACACGAAAGTCACCATATAAGGAATCAATGTTTTACAACGCAGACCTACTTATGACCTTAAATAGAACACACGCGCTACAAGTGTTACTTATTAGTATCGGTTCATGTTTGCAAGCAGTTAAACAATAACTGCTCGGAAAGGTGGCAAGTAATACGATTGATTTATTGGTACTGCGTGTGGAAACGGTATATCAAGCGGAATCACAGTTATTGAAAGTTACATTACCGCAAAAACACGACATACCAGAATTGTGTACGTGTCGTGTAAGTGAGAAGTGATTGATCGCGGGAATTGAGCTACTGGAATATTCTTGTACATACATACATGCAATCACGCCTATTCCCCGGTGGGGTAGGCAGATTACGGATTGCCACTTGACAAACCTTTCTTGCTTTCACTTTAATAGGGAACATGCATCTTTTTATTTTATTTCAAAAATCAAAAGTATATACCTATATGATACAGAGGAACATCAACTGTAGCATTACAACTTTCTTATGATTTCTTTTTCTGATGTTATATGCATTTGAAATCTGTACGCACCGGCACCCTCCAAAAACGCTCTATATTAAACGTGCTTATGCTATGACGTCACAACTTATATTTTCGGCGCGTATATGGAGTACTTAAGTAATTAATTTGCAAATATCTCCACAAAATTTGCGTTTAAGTCTATACTTGTCGTACAAAATATCATCTATTCAATATTCAGTGTAAATGTTGTTATTTTATCAAAAAAATAATTATTAGTTTTCGTAATTTTAACGTGAGATAAAAAACTACCTACCTACTTATTACAATAGTTTTTTTATTTATTTTTTATTTTGTACGATATCTCTACGTATAATCCATTGAGTGCAATTTATTCAATTTTGTAGTTCCATGCAAGTTCCCCATTACATTATCCATGCATGCTCGTCGGTTTAGGGTAGGTACTCTTGACCGGAACTTCTTCGGAATTTCTCCGATTTTGTTGGGGGTGATTTGGTGGAATATTCTTGTAGGGTTTGTTAAATCCAAATAGGTTGGAGCAATACGTTTTACCAGTGTTTTCGTGAGTTCTATTTATTGGTAAAGTATTTTTTTTTAACCAGCCTAAAAAAAGAGGAGGTTATATGTTCCACTGTATGTATTTTTTTTTAATGTATGATCACATTGATCACCGATTTCTCCGTAAATTGAGGACCGATTTCTAAAATTCTTTTTATTTATCGAAAGGGATCTGATGAGGGATCCCAGGGAAAATGAGGGCCTCCCTCAAATTTTATAGGCACGCGGCACGCGTGTAGTAATTTTGGTATTTTCTATTATAACTCCTGTATTTACCCTCGGAAATCGCAATTTTGGTGAAGTGGAACTGATGATGAAGACCACAGATGACTTATGAAACTCCTCAAAGATGTAAAGTTCATCAAAGATCTTTATAGGAATCGATGGAACTCCTCAAATATTATCAGCCCACAGATAGCGACTTGGGCTTTTTCTGTAATAATCAACGCATTTGCTCTCGGGAACAGTTCATGTGGTAAATTGGAAAGGAAATGTAAAAAAAAAACATGTACATGTGGCTTAGCGAAGAACTGAATTGAAATCGGTTTAAACTTTGTTTTGAAAGTAAATTATTACTGTTGTCAACCACCGTATTATAAAAAAACCGGCCAAGTGCGAGTCGGACTCGCGCACGACCCTTCGTGCGCGGGTCCATTATCAATAAAAAACTATTTTATTCTGTGTTTTTAGTATTTGTTGTTATGGCGGCAACAGAAATACATCATCTGTGAAAATTTCAGCTGGAACTATCACGGTATCAGTGAGATACAGCCTGGTGACAGACAGACGGACGGACGGACAGCGGAGTCTTAGTAATAGGGTCCCGGTTTTACTCTTTGAGTACGGAACCCTAAAAAACCGTATATAGTGTCACTTGCCCAGGCCTACGATGGTAATGCATTTTCCCAATTAAAAATGAAGAAAATAATAGTCTATGATGATTGCCTTTATCGCGTGCCTACGAGAAACCATTTGCTTCTTGCTTACACCGCTTATCAGAAAGTGACTAATGCCTTAGTTGTCGTTTATCACATGATAACCGTGACCATAAATACGCCTTTAGTTAACCTTGACGCTGGCATAATTATCCAATAGCCATAAAAAAATAACACGCCATCTCTTTTGGAAGTGGGTGAACAAGCTTTTTTTGTCACTAGTTTCCAGCAAGGTCTACTGGGTCACTTTTTAAAGCTGTAATTTTATTTGTTTAAATCTGCCATATGTGGAGCTTTCTTCTCATGTTCAACTCCTTTTTTACGGACCATCTAAGGATGTCAGAAGTGCACTTTGTAATCTGTTTTCTGAGAAACTGTCATATTGTTTCCTGAGGGGTAATCACGTAACGTTCCGAACGCGCGTTAGGACATTTTAACTGTCATTTTTCCATATAAAAAGTGACATTTAGATCTACTTGACGCGCGTAGGTAGGTACAATACGTTACGTAATCGACCTGTGAGGGGTACCTACAGGTCGATCACGTAACGCATTGTACTAACGTCGGGTAGGTCTAAATGTCACTTTTTATAAGGAAAATCGACAGTTAAAATGTACCGACGCGCGTTCGGAACGTTTCGTGATTACCCCTCTAATTACGTAACGTTCCGAACGCGCGTCGGTACAATTTAACTGTCAATTTGCCATATAAAAAGTGACATTTAGACCTACCCGACGTTCGTACAATGCGTTACGTAATCAACCTACTGGCTAACGGAACAAAATTACAACAAACAATAGTTGTTTAGTTTGGGTTTAATTTGCCATAAATGACACGTTTGCCATAATCATCATTTGCCCTAATTAATTCTCAGAAACAGTCAAATTTCAGGATGTTTATAATACAAACCTAACCTACACGGTTATTTATATTACAAAAGTTTAGTTTGTCCTGAAAATGTCACGGTTTCAGAGACAATCACTTTTATGGAAACTGATTATTGAGGCAAACATTAGCATTTATTAATTAATTTAAACTTATTTAAAATACTGTTTTACACGGGTCTAACGCGATGTTTATTTACCTTTATTTCTGACGTTTCGACACGGGTACCAAAAGTCGATAAAAACATGGAGGGTACACCCGAAAAAAAGCCCATTTAAACTTTATTGCACTTAGTGAAGGCGTTCTCTACCTACTAGTCAACCTTTGGGCTACACAGAAACTTTAGTAGTGCCGGATACTGAGACTCGAATGGAAACACAAATCCACCAGTAGGTAATTATAATATTAGCATTTAATTATGGATATCGAAGGTGGTACCTATCCGATACCGACGGTTTCCGTCAGATATATATGACGGACGGTATGTGTCTACTGTAAATCCATTTCCCACTACAAAGCGCTCCCTGAAGACAGTGGTTCCATTAGTCCGGTCTAGGTTGGCCATTAACTTTAATTTAGCCGGCCATGTTGTGGGCGGGGCGTAACATGATATGTAAACAAACTGTGGATAATCGAGGGCTTACATTTTTAGCTGATAGCCTAGTTGCATGTCAGGTCAAATCTGTTGTTCCGAGGCACCTTTGTCGGTAGTCCGGGTGCTATAGATAACGGTGCGAAAAAACTTAGTTTTATAGGAATGTGAAGAAAGATTCTGTAAATATTTCGAGTGTCGGTATTATACCTCTCAATCTTAAGCTTGGTGTGAAGTTTTTGAATGATATAAAATTGACAAAAATAATACAGTGCTCACAATTTATTTAGTGCATTTTGATTTGGAGACCACGCTTTTTAATTCCTTCGCAGATCTATTTCCTTCAGCCTACCACTATCCATTAGTTTACTTCTAATTTTGCCACCTACCTTATTGTAATTATTTGTTGCAATTTCTCAGCTACTCAAAAGCTGTCTGGAAGATATTGCTCTTTAGCGATAAGACCGCCTGTTGTTAACCTTTACTTTTAAGTTTTTATGTCCTGTATTTGATGTGTGCAATAAAGAGTATTTGGATTGTATTGTATCCATATTAATCCATACGATATTATATTATAAATCCGATAATGTGTCTGATTGTCTACTACTTTTCACAGTTAAAGCGGTGGTCCGATTTAGGTACTTAGATGAAAGGTGGAATGTATGTTGTTATGGGAAGACATATAAGTCATAGAATTTAATCCCATAGGTGAGAAAAATTAAGAGTGGAAAATGTGGGAGTACAATCAAAGAGTTTTAAATCCCGGGCAAAAGCCAATTTTTTTATATGACAGGTTCACATTTTGGTAAATACAACATTCTGATAGAAAATCGCTTCGGAACCATTCGGTTGCCAATCTTCAACTATCCATTATTGGCGAACAGGCAGCTGGCATGCGGAGGAGCAATTAATTAGATCCATACACACAGACAGACGGGCATTTCACGCGCGGACACGCGTTACGCATCCAAGAGTTACTATATACATTGCTGTTGCATGTCCAGCTAATTGAGATTTGCCAGCAATGTATAGTTTGAGGAGTTTGCACACTGGTAGCGAGCGCTGGAGCAGCTATAGCGAACTACCCGCGAAATTATCTGTGCATCTTCCCTGTCGCATTCTGGGTAGATGCTCCTACCGCATCCCCTTAG
This sequence comes from Epinotia brunnichana, assembly GCA_963854355.1. Lineage (NCBI taxonomy): Eukaryota > Metazoa > Arthropoda > Insecta > Lepidoptera > Tortricidae > Epinotia > Epinotia brunnichana. Next base: position 18,411,870 of record OY977954.1, read on the forward strand.
TGTAAACGGCCTAAGCGAACGCTCCGCTACGAGCGGGGCGTGGAGCGTCCATATAAATTGCACTTGTTTTATATGGACGCTGCACGCTCCGCTTACAGCGGCGCGGGCGCATGGCTGTTATTCGCTACGCGTTAATGCGGCTCACCCCGCCGTTCACCCGTTACGAAACTAGACCTCTACCTTCGCTTAATTACTACGCATCGCGGTGTCAAGGTATAATTGTGTGTAATGGTTGTATTTTTTTATAATGCCTACTAGATGCATATCAGCTACAAAAGCCAGCAGCGCAACTCAGAGAACCTATAGTATAATGGTCTCGAAATTCATTTCGACTTAGTAGCCTAGGTTAGAATTATTACTGGTTTGACAGTAGCCAGCAAAACAGAGTTTGTGGTTGATCACAATGATATCTGACCATGCCTTGATAGACTAAGCAAGATACCTACGGTTTTTTTGGAAATAATCCAAAATCAGGCAATTTTTTTGTACACGGCCCTTATATGTTTGTAACCGACTTCAAAAAAAGTAGAAGGAGGTACTAGGTTCTCAATTCGTCTGTATTTTTTTTATGTGTGTTTGTTACGCGATAACTCGGTAATTTATGAACCGATTTTAATTTTTTTGTTTGAAAGCATGTAACACTTCCAGATTGGTCCCGTTGTTACCAAAATCCAGTTCTAATGATGGGATCCTGTTTTTTATAGGCAAACTTGAAGCGATTTGGCTACTGATTTGTAGTCGGTTAAAACTTTGTTTTGGAAAGTAAATTATTATAAAGTAAAGAAAGTTTAAGTTTATAGGTACCATTTTCGCCTGATTTTTTTCGGAATGTAATATATAGATTACTTTTCATAATTTTTTACCGTCGCGGTAGGTATGATATGTAAGTGGATTATTAAAGAATACTTAGTCAAATTACGTTACCAAATTTTTGAAAAAAATGCTGATTGAACTATTGTTGATTTTTCATATAATATAGCGCGACCTAATTTTGCTTAGGCTATTGAATGGAAGTCTCTGAATCTGATTTAAAAATCCATCCGCTTTCTGCAGAATTGCTACCAGATTGTGTACCTTTTTTTGCTCTTGAGTGGTCCAGATAATGAATTCAGACAGGGTGAGCACCTTTTCAGCCAAAATCACAAAATGTTGCTGATGAAGTTAAATAATGTAGTCGGCAAATATTATTTGATTTCTAGCCTCGCGATGCTGCTTTCAGTGTGTTCCCTTCCCAAGTACAGTCGAGTCTCTGTCTCAAGATATTACCATCGTTTTGCCAATGATAATTGTTCATGAAGTATATCGCAAAAACGTTGAAAGGTGCTGCTACGATCGAGTGGTCCCCTCAGTTAGCCATGTCGCCTCTATCAATATGCTTTCTCTTTTTTCCTCTCTTGTAATTGTGTATTCGATGGAGACAATAAATCAACCACCTGAGACTTTATTTTTGCACATTAAGTTTTGATCTATAATATTCGTATATTCTATTAGGTGAGCTTATTATTTTGCACCTGTAGGTACCTAGTCCTAAGATACCAATAGAGGCACGACCCATGCATCTGTTTAATAAATACAAAGTATTTTATTTCCAATTTAGTACATTAAAAAATATTACGCCAATGGTGTTTTTTTCCCCTGGTATAGCTAACTATAAATTGGTAATATATAATTAATTATGCTTTGTATTTAGTTGTTTGTACTTCGGCTCTGGACTCTTAAGATTAATTATTAAATCATGTACAAGAAATGCAAGGTGGCTTATGCAACATTTCTCCATGACTCTTTTATCGTAGCACGGCGTGCACACTCCTTTCTCCGTTAACAAAAATACTGAAGAATAATTGTTGGTTTGTATTTTGCTCAGAAATGTTATTAGTCAATCAGTCCCTGTGCGACCGAGCTCTGCTCGGGCTAAAATAGAGAAAATACGGTGAAAACTAATTTTCCCAGACTATTAGTTAGAGCCGTTTCAGAGAACATGATCGCAAACAAATATATAGGTATATATATATACAAATATGGCTTGTTTAATAGTATAGGATGTTTTTCATAATGGCATTCATAGATATCTGTTTCCAGATGGACCACAATACTTTAATAGTATCTATACAAGTAATTTTATGCTTCATGGTGGTCCAAGTGCCAATGCTTATCTTCCAGTTAATTAATAAAATATAAACAAATGAGTAGATAATATTTTATAAAATATTTTATCTATAATGTTGACTGTAAATACAAATTATTTAAAAAATATTGAATGTTGAGCTTGTTTCGGCTTTTCTTCTAGACAGTGCCTCTTTTTCAGAAACGCTTGTTAGTGGTTGGTGACTTGTACCTACTATGCGGCCTACTTGTAAAATAAAGTTCAGTTTTATTTTTATTGAACAAAGATAGCGTCCTATTTCAATTGACATTGGATTTATCAATTACATTTATTACAATATATTTGACTGAAAACGCTCAAGTCTCTATTTTTCTAAATAGGAATAACAAAGAAATCAAAGTCAGTAATTTTCAGTCAAAAATCATGGATGCAAAACCATGTTTAAAAAGTTAAAAGAGGATGTGATTTATTTAAATTTTGTTTTATTCTACTGCGGTATAGTAGAGCAACGAGGAGGCCAAACGGTCACACTTTGGATAGGATTTCCATACAAAGTGCGCCCGAATTTTGTTCCTGGGTGTACTAGGTATTTACCTACATATTTCTTGTTTTTAGGGTTCCGTACTCAAAGAGTAAAAACGGGACCCTATTACTAAGACTTCGCTGTCCGTCCGTCCGTCTGTCTGTTACCAGGCTGTATGTCAAAAACCGTGATAGCTAGAGAGTTTAAATTTTCACAGATCATGTATTTCTGTTGCCGCTATAACAACAAATACTAAAAACAAAATAAAATATTTTTTTAAGGGGGCTCCTATACAACAAACGTGATTTTTTTGCCGTTTTTATAGATAATGGTACGGAACCCTTCTTGCGCGAGTCAGACTCGCACTTGGCCGGTTTTTATTAATGTTTTTCAATACTTCTGTGTCTTAACCTCTACACCCGAGTCACCCGCCTTATTGACGACGCAACGGAGCCACGCTGTTCCGTCGCCTGAATTAAGATTTTTTATTTTATAATTGTATTGTTTGTCTTTAAGGTATTTGTAGCTATGGGCATTAGCCTGAAATAAATGGTGTATTAACATAAATTAATAATAAACATTCGGAGAATATACACAAAAGTGTACAGACACTTAATACAATACTGATAGTTTTTTTACAACTGACTGTACAAAAATAACGGCCGAATCGTGTGGTCGTGGTAATGCCAGTAACGACCACACGCATTACAAGGCAGCTAACTGAAACACTTACAGCGATGATAACTAATGACTATAATGATGACCAAGGTTTTCCCGCGGTCTTTTTGCTGTCTGTAATATTTTACATGAATAGTACGGTATTTGACAATAGTTGAAATAAATTATTTGATTGCCAATACTTTATTTAAACTCACGAAAATATCACGTATGACCATATTTATGCTGTTTTGTAGAATTTTTAAAAACATAAAGAACCAAAAAATACGTTATGTTATGTACTTATGACCATAGAAAATCGTGACATAATTTGCAAGTATTTCCATAGTAACTTCATACTGTCAGAGCGTTTATGACATTTCAAGTAGGTAGATACCTTAATCTCTATTTAAAACTCTTAGAGCATTTCACATTTTTACCTATACTTAATATTGGTCCGATACGCAATATTGCCAGCTTATGGTTGTGCAATCTTCCGCATAGTCGAAAGTTATAGTTATTATATTTAATTTATTTAATATATTGTAGTCATCGTAATATGGATAAGAACTTTACCAAGGTCAGAACCCTGATAGAGCGAGGCATTTACAGATTACCTACCTGCTTAACATCAGGCAGGCTGTAAGGTTGTTTGCCACCGTCGTGGTATAAAAAAAAACAAAAAAAAAACTAATAATTAATTATTTGTTGATAACACGTATATACATTTTAGTTTAAAAATAATAATAATATGATGCATATTAAGATGGATTTATATCATAAATTTTTATAATAATACTATTTGAGAAGTGAGAAAAGAATATATTAGATCCAACCATAGATAACCTCCTATCTATGGATCCAACCAATTTTACAACCCAGATGATGTCGAGGAATGATTTTGTACTGGCAACATTGCTGTATCGGACCGATATTATCGGTAGATGTGAAATGTTGTGAACATGCTCTTACGTAAAAACTATCAGTCATAACTTCTCTTCTTGGAAGTCCAGCCATGTTGTCCAAAATAGAACAACACCATAGAATATCAAGTTATACGTTCGCGTGACTAAATGCTCCCGTTAGTGTTAATGGAACAAACTTATATAACAGTGATAACCTGATAACCAGCCCTGGGGGCTATTTCGTATGACGTGCTAAGTAAATGAAAAACTGTTACAGATATCTAAATTCGGATATGTTAGCACAAAAACTTTTTAGTTAGGAAAACCGTCAAGTTTGAAAAGAGCTCTACAAAAGCCGGCTTTATTTTTTTTAAACACGGCCTGCCTTATTGTAAGCAGTCACCGTCAGCTCTTGGAACCGGTACCGAAAATACCTGTAGGTAACATACCGGTATTTATAAGTAGGTTTTCTTCGTTTTGGTTCCAGAGATCCGGTAAAGGAAAATACCGGTAGTAGCACCGAAAAATACCGGTTCTTTATAAAGGTTCCTACTCGTGTATGCGACGTTGCCGTTTTGTGCTAGTGCGCGGCGCGGCGGCGGCACCTACTCGTACATACAAAGAGTGCGGCGTACAATACGATTAAAATCAGTTAACGATTCTGATGTTAGCTACTAGTAGCGCCGCAAAGGTGTCAGAGGGATCGGACGGGTATGCGGGAGGCGACTCGAGGCTAACTTCAGACACGCACACTTTTGTGTCGCGTACTGTAGGTACGGCTGTACGGTCGCGTTGCAAGCCGAGACGGCGGCGCGCGAGAATTGATTTAGTTCCGTGATTATTTTCGAGTAGGTACCGGAATTTGCTGCTAAAACCGGTAAATTTCATCAACCCTTGGTACCGGTACCAAGTCTAATACCGGTTTCTGGTACAAGCACATGATACCGGTTCCGGAAAATACCGGTATTTCAAGCCCTGGTCACCGTAGCTCATAGAAGCTTGCAACTGCAGGGATGTCACGTCACATACGCGTTGCAGACCCTTTAAGAATTTATATCTTATTACACTCCTTTCATGAAGATCCCTAAATCCCTCGGGAAAACCTCGGCAGCTAATTTTACAACATGCCGTTCGAGGGAGGAATTTTCTTTGAAACCGTGCCGTAAGCGACCATTTAGGTTCTAGGTATAATATTCCTATTAAAAAAACCTTTTGTTGAGGATAATTCTTTGTATGCAAACTTGTATGATAAAAAATACTACTAGATAGGTTATTGTTTTTATTTTTTATTTATTTTATTAGCCTATATTATTGTGTCCGACTGCTGGGCAAAGGCTTTTTTCCACAACTCGTCTCAGTCCTGTGCTAGTGTTCGCCAATCTGTACAAAATGTATCAAGGTCGTCCCGCCATCGCCTTTTCGGTCTGCCTCTACCTCGGAAGTCATCTTGCATTTACATTTAGGCATTTCATCATATATTTTTTTTTCTCAAATAAATTTGCGAAGGTAAACGTCCCAAAAGACGGGCATAGCATTTTATTTCGCGTGTGGAGCCGCGCGGGCGGCGTGTCTATACTTCTACCATATTTTTTCTAGCTTGATTAGAATGACAGATGCCAAACTGACGTAGGTAATGGGGAACTTGCATGGGACTTCAATTTCGAATAAATTGCACTCAATCGATGCGGATATACGTAGATATATCATATAAAAGAAAAAAAAAGAAAAAAAAAACGATTTTATTAGTTTTACCTAACGTTAAAATGACGAAAATTTATTTTTTATTTTTTCGATAAAATAACGTAACAGTTACATAGAATATTAAATTAGAAATGATATTTTGTACGACAAGTATAGACTTAAACGTAAATTTTATGGAGATAATCGCAAATTAATGACTTACTCCATAGTAAAGGCTATGCTGTGACGTCATAGCATAAGCCCGTTTAGTATAGAGCGTTTTCGGGGGGTGCCGGCGCGCGCAGATTTCAAATGCATATAACATCAGAAAAATAAATCATAACAAAGTTTTAATGCTACAGTTGTTTTAATGCTGGATTATACTTTTGTTTTTCGTAATAAAATATTAAGATGCAAGTTCCCTATTACGTAGTGTTTTCACGGTAGCTAGCCTAACCTTTTATTAACTGATCTGATATTAGACGTGATTTCTGCTGCTAGTCTATTGGTGTCTGACTTACATTTGTTTTTCTTTTTTTAGCGTCTTATCTCCCTTTTTAGTTTTAGTTTAAAACCGTCTGCTTGTTAATAGTTAGTTACTTAATTAATTAATGGATGATTGTTATTGGCCTTATGCCTACTATGTAATTACCAATATGTATTAGTTATGTCTACGGCGGTTGTTATCCTTAATATACCAATAAATAAATATACATATATTTTTACAAGCAATATGAATTTCGCTTACTGCCTTACAAAGTGACTGCTCATTGAGTGAATCATTAAGTGATATAGCTATCATTCTAATCAAGCTAGAAAAAATATGCTATAATATTATAAAGAGGAAAGGTCCGTGAGATTGTAGCTATGTAAAATGTAAGTAAAAAAAACCGGCCAAGTACGAGTCGGACTCGCGCACGAAGGGTTCCGTACCATCATCAATAAAAATATTTATTTTATTCTGTTTTCAGTATTTGTTGTTATAGCGGCAACAGAAATACATCATTTGTGAAAATTTCAACTGGAACTATCACGGTACCAGTGAGATACAGCCTGGTGACAGACAGACGGATGGACGGACGGACAGCGGAGTCTCAGTAATAGGGTCCCGTTTTACTCTTTGAGTACGGAACCCTAAAAAGTAAAAGGGTTTATTCTTCAAGTTTGTATGTAATGGGTAATCTCCGGAACCGCCTCTGATTACCAAAATTCTTTCACCTGCGTGTAGAATGGTCTTTTTGGATGGTTATAGGCTATATTTTATCCCGCGGGTTTGCCTGGGTTCTTTGCAATACGCGGGCGAAGCCGCGCACCAGCTCGTCTGTTACCCATCTATATACGATGATTTTTAATCCGTGAACAGGAACCATTTTTTCTAACTCAGTAATTGATGGGGATTACGTTAAAGTAGTAATTACGTGGAAACAAACTTGTTTTTTTTTTAATCATAATTTTAATTTTAAGTTAAATTATGATTTAAAAACCTTGTCACTCTACTACCTTATCGGTTTTAATGAGTTTGTAACCTCCTTACAAACTTATTAGCAATTGACAATTTATGAGTAAACCCTGTCCTTGACATTGTCAATCACTTTTGTCCCGCCATACTGATGGCACTTGACGTATCGTAGTTAAACTTTATTATACTGTAGGATGACCATGTATTCAATGGTTACTTGTTTTAACTATGTTTTCACTTTTAAATAATTAAACAGTGAATAAATTACGCCAGACCTCGCCGAATAAGTTTAATTTGGTCTAAATTTTAATATTTCCCACTCCTGTTCACGGATTAAAAATCATCGTGTATAAATAACAAATTTTAATGATCTACTGTACTCGCCACGCGAGAACCTTTCCGCCCCAACGGCCATCAGTTCTACGTGCAATGTGCCCCGCCCACTGCCACTTAAGTTTAGCGATTCGGAGGGATATATCGGTTACCACGTACCGGAAGGCGCTGCGTTGGTAGGCCTCCCACAAGGTGGACTTATGACCTGGTAAAGGTCGCGGGAGTCCGCTGGATGCGGGTGGCGCAGGACCGGTCACTTTGGAACTCTTTGGGGGAGGCCTATGTCCAGCAGTGGACGTCTTTCGGCTGATATGATGATGATGATGATGACTGTACTTACACTCAGTGATTAAATTCCTGTCAGCAGCTCTAGTATAAGTTTTATCGATATATAGGTACATATACGTTTTCGAACGCGTTTGCGTTTAGTTTCTGCATGTATTGCAACGCGAACAGTTATACTAGAGTTACTGTTCGCGTTGCTACTGGCTAGTCCAGGCTAGGCTCTAGTTAGTGATAACTATAGGTAATTCAAGATAAATACTAAATACCTCGATTATAATTGATGTAATGTCTTAATCGCGCTGATAGGTAAATAAGAACGCAAGGCTGGTTTAGATAATATACGTAACAGTTTAATATTATGCGTTGTAAACTATATCATAAGAAATAATTTCCATAAACGCTTACAGCTGGTTGTTATTATGTATTTTAATTATGTAAGCTTGACAGTATTTATTTTCCTAAGCTATGCCTATTAAATATGTAAGTATAGGTACATATAACGTTACGAAATTATATTAAATTAGTATTTAAAGGCACATCAAGAAAAAATCTAACAACCAAAAGAATACCTACTGACTTGCACATCAAAATTTAATTTACCAATTTTGCGCAGTCAGTATTTTTTTGGGATTAAAAAAAATCCTATCTGTTATAACGCAGCCTAACCTAGTAGTCGAATGTAAAGAATCAAAATGAAAAACAACTGGTATTTTTTTTCTTTAAAGTTGCATAATAAGTAATGTAATTCCGCTAAGTAACGCATTATTAAATCAATTATTATGTTAAACTTGTGGTAAAGAAGGTTGACCAATCTTCGTTTCGCCGACGACAAAGTTAAAGTGGGACTGGGCTGGTCACGTCTACCGCATGCCGAATGAGCTGTGGGCCAAAGGGACCACAGAGTGGAAGCCCCAACACTCAAAACGGAGACGCGGTAGACGTCGTCGGCGATGGCGGGATAACTTGGACTCCTTTTTAAAAGACTGGCCAGTTGTTGCTCAAGACCGCGATGAATGGAAGGGGAGAGGGGAGGCCTTTGCTCAGCAGTGGGACATAACGGGCTCGATATAAATATAATGTTAAACTTTACAGGAAAGTGCTAAAGACAATTATTTAAAAAATCTGAATGCCTAAATATTTTAGGTAAGTAACACATTCCCACAATCGGGTAAAAACATAACATATTTAATAGGTATTTAAAAACACAAACATTAGTCGGATAAAATTCACACCAATGTGTTCAGAGCTTTATTTTAGAGCAAAATTGAAATTTACTCGGTAGCTGGCTTTGATAAATTGCTGGGTTCGCGCTGTATAGGGTACAATAATAACCACGTATAGGTAATACATAATAATTTGACCCGAGTTTCTCATTTACTATTATTATACCTACCTATGTGCTATTTTTATTAGTAAGTAGGTATAAACAGGACACGAACAAATATATTGTTTTTAAAATTTGCGACAGGCAAAATTTTGTTTAGTAGGTACCTGTTTTTTATTATTTTTTGTACTTACTTTATAGAAAATACATTCAAAATAATATTAGAGTGATATCTTAGGATATATTATTTCAATGTTAATTTTTTTTTGCCTGAAGGTAGGTACTTTACAAGGTAAATTAATTAAAAAAAAAATAATTTTAATGTTTTGACATGACAGGTCTTGGTTGATGAATAATTTTATTTATTGTTTCAGAAGTATTCTTTTTCGTCTCTTTTTTTAAATATGTTCCGCCAAACTGAGGGCAGTTTGTTGGCGGATAATACGCTCATTACCACTGTTGTTTTTATCCGAACTACCTATAACCCACATTAAAATTACATTACAATTGGTATAATCCTCCTCCTGTAATAATTCAATTTAGATCTTATATTCTTATAAAGGTTTCATCTTAATCGATTGTACAATAAGTAGTAAGTAATAAGATAGAAATAGAAATATTTATTCGACAAAAACATGATACACTAGGATACATAGTCATTGATAAGATAAGTAAGTAGAGCGGTTTTTGAAATGTAAAAGTAGGTATTTATGTCAGACTTTTCTTATGCCATGTCACCGTCACAATATTTCACTATGACTCTGTTATAGTCACATATGTATGAATATAAGGAGATCGGACATGCCGGCCGATTTGTATAGAGTGAGCCTGTCGCAAGAACATTAACCCACACAACGCCCAAGTTATTGACAAGACAAAGCACGCACACATCTAAAACACACACACTTGTATACCTACACGCTTATTTGACAATAAACGCGCATCATATCAGGCATTTTGGGAAAAAACGTAATATTCTCTGCTCGCAGCACGCGTGCACAGTATGGCAGTGTATGCCCATTGAGCATACAGCTGCGACACGGCCGCCGGCGGCTTGTCCTCTCTCTAGTATTCTATGCTCTGAGGTTATAGTGGTTCACATAGGCCTGGCAAAAAATACAATATAATAAGGTCTCGTGTACAGATACTTACTTATAAAGTGCACTAACGTTTTTTTACTGTAGTCTGCTGTCAGTAAAAATCTCTTTGAATCAGGGATCGGAAACCGGTATTGTTTGTATGGGAACGAAAACGGTTCTTTTTCGTTCTTTTGATAATAATTTCATTTCTAATTGGGCAATCTAATAATACGCACTCGTTACCTCAAAATACAACTGAGTCCTACATGTGAAGTATAAAATAGTTCGAGATTTGTGGTAAACCGAGGTTTTAGCAATTAACCGGTTCCGATCCCTGCTTTGAATATTACTGTTCCATTTATTCAATTAATTTTCTTATTACAAAATGTCTTATTAGAATACCAGCACCATTAATAAATTTTACACGTCATATTAATAAAGTATAATTACATGCATATCGATGCAAATAAAATCTTATTAGACTGATTAGCGGCTCTTTTTTGCACGTAAAATAGTATCGTAACACATGTTGTGTTTTTTTTTTAGTTTCAGAATATTTTTTATATAAATCACCGATAGAAGGCAAGTTGTATTCAAAACACTGAAAATTAATTAATTTATTTAAACTTTCTTGCACAAATAAAATAAGTACAGAGAGCGGACTTAATGCCACGAGGCATTCTCTACCAGTCAACCGTAGGGCCAAACAGAAACTTATTAAGGCGGGTGCAGTGAGATAAAAAACTGCCTTTAATGGATTCCATTTTAAGGACTACTTTTCTTCCGCCGTAAAATGTGACAGAAGAGAGTATTCCCACATTTTATGCCTTACTACACGTTAAAATAGCGTTTGTGAGGAAAATTCTTCGCAAACCCTTTATGTTTAACTCCATGTCACAAACTTTTCCTTTTTGAACACGGTTCTTTCATCTCTGCTACCCTCTAAATTTGGCATCGTCACCCCTGAAGTGTTTGTGCTCTTAAAATATCTACGAGAGTACTTTTGAGTATTGAATTCCCAAATGTAGCTTTATTGGTTCGAAAATAACCTGTAGGCATAGGTAGGTAGTACTTAAAACCGTCGTAGTAACTTACAACCCGGTCACAATATCTGTGCACCTCGCAATGTTTTTGTAATCAAAATTATTGTTTTTTAATAACAAACCCTTCATCAATAATAAATTGATTTGAAAAGGTTAGTAATTTTTTTTTACCTCCACATTTCTCGAAAAAACTTTTTTTCACACCGTACCCAGACCGCCGATATGACGTCACGAGGTCAGGTGCACAGATATTGTGACCGGGTTGTAGTTTAAATTTGCGATAGTTCTTTTTATTGTGATACAGTGGTATATTAATTTTGAGCTAATTCAAAAAACTAGTTCATTATTTTTTCAGTGCAATATGAATTGACGTAAAAAGTCCGATCTTTTTATTAAATAACGAAAAACACTAGGCCTTTTTGTTTCTTATCGGTACGAGGCATACATTTTTTGATGAGCCTGTATGCTTAAAGTTATACCTCTATCAAAAACCTTACAAATGTTGATATTCAAGTCCGAATAAATCCTAACACTGTTTTTTTTTTCAAATTACCTAGTAAAATATAGGTTGTATGTTAACACAAAGTATATCTTATCTTATGAACAATACGCACATAAGCACCGGGATAATATTCCTAGCCAACCGTCATACAAAATAAAGACAATTTTCCCTTACATTTTAATATTATACAAAATATTGGCTCGGAAAATACGGAACACCATTTTCTTTACCCAACATTACGAGTGTGCGTGAGGAGTACTTTTTCGTTCGCCTACAGTAAAATCGACAAACAAGTACATTATCTATGCTTTATGTAAGTATGTATACGTGTCTTTTGAGCAACACGAAAAAGAAACAACATTACTACTAGATACAGGTGCTAACGCGTCAAACGTTAGTCCTTTTAACGTTACAGTTATATTGCGAATTAGTCTTAGTTTTCACTTTGAATTAAAAAAAACATAGGTAGCACACCATTGATTATCAGTAGGTATACCTACTTTTAGATAGGAATGTAACGACTGACATAGGCAGATGACACTGGCTTAAACGTTCAGAAGCACATATACACTTGGATTAGCTATCCTTCTCTTTATTAAACAATAATCATGATTAAAGGCGCGAATCATAAAATCCATCACACGATTGAATTAATCAACAGACCAAATTATTAAACCCAAAAAGGATAATTTGTAATTGATCATCGATCTTGTTAAAGTACCTACCTACTTACCATAATTGAACTAAAAGCCAATTAAATTTGAACACCTACAAATGCGCTATTGTTTCAGCTAAATCAGAAAATTACCTACTAAAAACAAAACAATTTGTACTTCTCTATTATCTATATATAATTTTGCGATATTTAAAAAAAATATTGTTAGGTTGTGCAAATTTCCCCGCATCCGAAACCATTTCTAAATTCAGATAATTAATGCAAGAGCACGACTGCACGTCCCGTCGGTGCAGTGTTTCGGCGAAAAAAAGCGCCTACTCTATGCATCTGTCAACATGGCGTCTAATCGGTGTGCGAAATAAGGTTATTTTCTCAATTTTTACGGTAATTTTCTTGTTGATTTTTCGTTGATATTGCTTTTGTGTAGACGAGGTATGAATGTTAGTTATTTAAAAGACGTTGGATAGCTAGATGTGAGTGAAAACGTAGTTATAAGATTTGAATCTTCTTATTAATGAAATAATTTAATTATTTTGCAAACTAACACAACGACATAAACAAGTAAAATGTAGCCCTGTAATGTTTAGATGTACCTATATGTAATTATCGAATATTTTTTTCGAATAACAAATCCATATTTGAAATAAGAAATTCCGTAATTTAATTTAAATGCATTCAAAAATCTTTTCAATGAAATTCTGGCTTCCCTTTAGAAAATATGTAAAACATTGATAATAATATCAACATCAACAAACAAGTTCTTACCACGTTTGAAGCGATAAATTCGAATTGTTTTGTTTTAATGAATTCCCAAGGCAAGATAAATTAGAATTACAAAATAATGTCAACTTTATAAGCCTGATGTTTTTGTTAATGAGATTCATTGTTTTTTTTCTTCTTCTTTTTTTTTTGGCGTTCTGGCCAACTGCTCAATTTTGCCAGTAACAAGTATAACGAGATTCTTTGTTAAATGCCTGAGCTTGTTAGTTCGGCAAATGTTTATTATCAGTTTCAAAGTAGTTGAGCCTGTTTGTGGGTAAACAAAGTCAGCGCTCCGCTCGTAACGGATCAAAACAAAACTTGCTTCATGCCTAGCCTAGCCACTCGCTACTTACCCTACCGCTTCGATACACGCGTAACGAGGTTTCAGTTGCAATATCACACACATCACTGGTACACGTTAAGGACACGATCACAACTAGTAACGGACGCGACGGCCGTACTGACCTGCCACTCTTGGTGATCACCATCTCGGTGCCCAGCTTGTGGAACTTCTCCCAAAGGTCCTTGCCCTCCAGCGTCACCTTCGGGTCGTCTACGACGCCGTCATCGTCAGGGGGCAGCGGCGCGTACGGCGGCGGCGGCTTCAGCAGCGGGCAGGGCGCGGACAGCGCAGCGGCAGCGGCCAGGGCTGCCGGCAGATATGGCGGCGGCGGCAAAGCGCCCGCCGTCAGCAGCGCCGACACCGAGAAGTCGCTCGGCCGCGGCGCCAGCAGCGGATGGAAGGCGACGGCGTCGCGCCGCTCGGCGCCCTCGTAGCGCATGCCCGCGCCGCCCGGGATCCACGGGACGCGCTCCACGACCGGCGTGCCCGTCGGCTCCAGCGGTCGCGGCCGCTCATGCAACGTCCATAACCGGCCGGCGGCTCACTCGTCACTTGCTCTCGTGGCGACACCCGCTCGCACGGCAGGCGTCAAACGACTGGCCGCCGGCGGCGCCGGCTCCGACACCCCTCCGCGCGCCCGCCCAATGGCGCGCCGAGCGGCTCCCCGCGCGCAGGCAGGCGGGGCCGCGGCGCCACAAGCGTTGTTTTTTCGTCGCGGGCGAGGTGTCCGCCGCCGCCACACCTCGCGCGCCGGCCGGCGCGGGCGGAGGGCGCGGGGCGCCGCTAATCTCGTTAATACGCGGGGGCGACACTACACCACACTACACTCGCCACCGCCGCCGTCTCCTTCTAATTGGACACGTTTCCGTTCGTTCGTCAATTGAGCTCGTTACTCGGTATATCTTTTGTGCGTCTAGTGGTGGCTCCTGCCGCGGGCTCGGCCTAAGCAAACAGCAGTCCGATTTCATTGTGGCCGGCCACAATCACGTTTATGAAAACAACGCCAATTACCTAACAATTGAATTGTGATCTTTTTCCTTATGATAGTAATTCGGTGTACAGTCAGCTGTAAAAATGTATTCACTACAAGAACGCTCACAATTCTCATAAACATCTTGGCACTGACGAAAATAGAGTCGTCGTAGAGTTGCAATAGGTACCTAATAAATTTTTGAACAAGCTTTCTAGGAAAGACATTTCTGCCTCTGTAGCTCATCAAGTCATCAGTATGCCGTTCCATTGTTTAACTAAACTGAATAAAAAATATATTCGTAGGTACATTTAATATTATTAAGTTTACGATACATAATACGAACTTTGCGTAACTTTTTGAAATTTTTGGCGCTGAACTGCACCGAAAGATTACCAAAAATTACAACAAAAATAAAATATTCACAGTTAAATAAGTATAGGTAGAGCAACGTGTTTATTTAAAATATGTAATAAGGGTTTATTTTATCTTAAATAAAACATGGTCGTAGGTACCTATTACCTAATCAACAGTTATTTTATTTTAACACGATTAGTATAGTACGTATCTAGGTATTCAGTAAGAAGAAAGACCTCTCCGGGCGGGCTGCTACAAATATGGGCGATATAATAATTAAGATAGTACTGTAACTTTAAAACAGGGAGTCTAGTGTAAGTATTCTAACTCCTACTTAACCGATTCAAGACCAGTGAATAATGGCTGGTACATGAATCGAGTCTCTGAGACTGATGTCCGCTACAAAGCGGAAAGATGCTGCTACGCGCTACGGCGTAGCACACGTAGTTAAGGCGTGTGGCGCGCGACGCATACTGGTGTGGTTCGGCGGTACCTACCTCGAAGTAGATTTAGGCCCGGTTTTAACCTTTTCGACGCCAACGACGCATATATCCGCGCCGCAGGTACAACGCCAACGACTGATATAGGTTATGCGCCAAGGAGCCCAGCGCGATAGCAAACTTCTTCATTGACATAAGGTTTATTTCCGCACTAAATGGTTTATTGACTTGTCGTGTGGTTGAAAAACTTTTCTTTTTGACAGAGCGTCGAAAAGGTTAAATAAATTACCAAATGTCAGATCAAATTTTAGTAACTCGTTTTGGCCAAAATATTTAAGGCCTAACAGATGTTTATAAAACCGGGGCTTAGCTAGTACCTAAAAGGATATCTGTTTACTACGATGCTTTACAGAATTTACACGGTAGGTAAGTACCTAAACCATTTATTCAACGTCGAGCCACTTAGGCGAGCTTTCAAACAATAAACGTGAAGCCGTGATGAAAAACGCTGTAATTCAATAGTAGCTTGAATACATTACTGATGGATGTAGATTTTGTTTTTCCTTTAAGAGGATTAGGCGTAAAATGTTTCAACAGCGATTACTCGCTGTTAATGTTTATTAAACTAAGCGAACTTCTCTAAAGAAATGCGGGTGAATTGTAAGTTATTATTTAAAATTCAAATTAAAGCATTTGTTCGTGAAATAAAAAATAACACATACAAAAGAAACAATACCTAATTAAATTTTTTAGGGTTCCGTACTCAAAGAGTAAAACGGGACCCTATTACTAAGACTTCGTTGTCCGTCCGCCCGTCCGTCTGTCTGTCACCAGGCTGTATCTCAAGAACCGTGATAGCTAGAGAGTTGAAATTTTCACAGATTATGTACCTATTTCTGTTGCCGCTATAAACAACAAATACTAAAAACAAAATAAAATAAATATTTTTATTGATAATGGTACGGAACCCTTCGTGCGCGAGTCCGACTCGCACTTGGCTGGTTTTTTATTTACTTAGGTACCTACAGGCAGCCACACGCTCTGATGCCGCCATATTTAAGCCATTAAGGGTGAACCGATGTCCAACTTTTGACATTGCCATCAGGCTAACGGCGTGATATTTTAATTTAAGAAACGTACCTATCTATTGTAACAAACTTTCATAAATTGGCTTTCCATTTGCGTCAAATTCCCCCTTTCCTAGAATAAACTTGTATAAACTAGAATAATTTGAGAAATTAGTTTGGGACGTGATACTTTGGGAAAACTTTGGTTTTATAGACAATAAAATTTCTAGTAGGTACCTAAAGATCCTTCCAAAATCATTACGGCAACAGTCAAGAAAAAAGCGGTAGAAATTACTAGGTACTATTATCAAGTGTTTTATGAAGTACCTATATTATATACAACGAAAATTCGTTAAATTGTTTGTTACGCCAGCGCCATCTGTGGACGGATAGCGGACTATTTCGAAGATTCTCGTAACTTTTCAATTATTTTATTTTGTATTGGTAAGCGTAACATGGAATACTTATTTCAAACCTTAGTAAATTTCAGATGTATTTACATAAACTGAATAAACATTACGCATGTAAAACTAAATTGGTAAAGGTATATAAGGCTATTTTGATGATACCTTACCGTACCTTTGGGTACCTGAGTTTTCGGCAACAAAAATCTTAATAAGTGATTAATGTGTTACCTATAGTTGTTAGAATAATACTGAACCCAAGTACCTACATATTTAATATCTCGTGCAATTAGCAACACTTAATTCGAAGTATCAATATCAACTTGTTTTTATAATAACTGGTCCTTGATAATTTACCGTTTCATATTTCGCTTGATTCACTTTTTTTTAGCAACGATCTCATTATCTCAAACACCTGTAGACTGGAACAGCTTGAGACACACTTAACAAAATAGAATAACTCAAAGATGCGACGGGAAATGTCGATAATCTCTTACGCAAGCGGGGAAAATCGAAGGGAGCTAAGTCAATCTTGGATTATTGTTCACAAGCTTACCTATGCTACTTCGTTCGCGTTGACTTCCTTTTGTAGGACATTTCCTGGGATAAAAATTGTTCGATATGTTAATCCAGGCTAATATGTACCTATTTTTTTTTTTTTTTCGTGGAGGAAACCTGCGTACCAGGTACCCAATCATCGGGTACCCAATCATCGGGTACCCAATCATCGCCAGAAACACTGCAACCTCGATGAAGGCTAATATTCAGCAGTTTTTGCGTGATTTAGTAACAAACGGTCCAAACATTCAACCTTTCGCATTTATAATAAATATTAGGTATTAGTTAGGATACCTACTGCATGTAGCTACTACCACAGAATGAATTACAGTAGGTACCTACTCATACTCACATGATGTGTCTAACTATAAACTGAGGAAACAGTTGGTCTTATTAGACATATTTAAGAGAAATAAAATAATCGCTCTATAAATTATTAGAGCTATGAAACATACCTATATTAACCTGGGCAAATGTCTAACCAACCAGAACTATTTTATCTAAAGAAGCTCTCATTGCCTTCTAAATCAATACATAGTATGTATCTATTATTAGTCTGACATTAGAGTGACTACGCGTTCGGAGTGCCCAAAATTATCTGAACATCTCTCATTGCTTCGTAATACCTATTACAGACGATAGAGGTTCTTTATAACTCTGTACGTAATAGTTATTTTTATTCGTATTACTTAGTCTGAGATTTAAGATTCTTATAGGATCCGGAGACACTACATCTCTCGGTACCTACGTGTTTGCCCAGAAATTTGACTGTTAGGTACTCATTATTGATATTATTGTAACCTGTAAAAGAGCGCGTGTGCACTGTGCAGGCATACAGAATAAACGTTCGATTTTGACTTGTGTAGATCATTTCGATCTCTTCGTACGCGTACTTCACTGCTGATTGGCATCAATTTAAGACCCTTAAAGATTCACACACGACAATAATTATAATACGACCAGATAATTGAGTTAACTCATCGGTTGCCCTCGACAGTATAAACGTCCAGTATTTTTTACGGCTCGTTTTCGAAGAAAACCCCTTGGGTGGCTGTTTGGGAAAACCAAGAAACCTACACGGATTACATCAACCTTATAAGAAGAATGTAAAGTCTCTTTTCCTTTGAATCTATTTTAAATTAACTTTGTTATCTGATTAATTTTCGGTTGCAAGGCGACTGCCGTTGGCCTAAGCAGTCTGTACTTAAGGTTTATAGTCGTTTGACTGGTTGTTGAAGTTATGTTGGTTTTGTGATTAAGTTTTGAGTAAGAGGCAGTTTCGGATTGTTGATGTTTTATTAGTTGGACCTACCTATTTATAAGTTTAACTGCGAGTAGGTATGTGGCGCCATCGTTTGGTGAAATTTGTTTTTATTGATGCTTGTTATGTTTCAATATATATAAATATATAGTAGGGCAGTTTCAGGTGACACGCTGCACAAAAGCACCAATTTTTTTTCAGGTACTATAGTTAGGTAAGTACACAGATGTATGAATATACCTAAGGAGATCGGACATGGAGGCCGATTTGTATAGAGTGAGCCTGTCGCAAGTACATTAACCCACACAACGCCCAAGTAATTGACAAGACAAAGCACGCACACATCTAAAACACACACACTTGTATATCTACACGCTTATTTGACAATAAACGCGCATCATATCAGGCATTTTGGGAAAAAAACCTAATATACTCTGCGATCAGCACGCGTGCACAGTATGGCAGTGTATGCCCATTGAGCATACAGCTGCGACACGGCCGCCGGCGGCTTGTCCTCTCTCTAGTATTCTATGCTCTGAGGGTAAGTAGCTTTAAGTTTTTGATAGGAACCAACTCCTCCGTCGGCCATCTTTTTTTATGGGGTTCATTTATAATTATAGGTATATTATTAATATCTCGGATTCTAAATCACTTAGAATCACAAACTTGGTGTCTAAATATACATATTTGGGGTCAAGGAACAATAGATATTTTTTAGGGTCGAGTTTCTAAAGGATACCATACGGAACCTGTTACCAAGCCTCCGCTGTGGGTCCGTCTTTCTGCGTGTCAGGAACAGCTAGATTGTTAAGTTTATTATTCTTTTATTATTTGTAATTATAGTAGATATAGTTATACATAGTCAGCGGAAATTTCAAGTTTCTATCTATTACGGTTCTAGAGATAGACCGTTTGTAATGGGCTAGAAAAAAAACGCCTTAAAATGACTTTCAATGTATGGGAGCACTGTTTAATTTTTAATATATTTTTATTTTTACTAATTTTAGATATAACAGCAATAGAAATACAAACTCTGTGAAAATTTGAACAGTCCTAGATATTACTGACACGCAGATAGACGGACCCATAGCGGAGGCTTAGTAACAGGGTTCCGCTAGCTATCCTTTGGTAATTCGACCTTAAAAAATATCTAGTTGAATTCCCTGACCCCAAATATGTATACCCAGACACCAAGTTTGTGATTCTAAGTGATTTAGAACCCGAGATATTAATAATATACCTATAATTCAAAATGACCCCCATAAAAAAAGATGGCCGTCGGAGGAGCTGGTTCCTATCAAAAACTTAAAGCTATGTACCTAACTAGTACCTGAAAAAAATTTGGTGCTTTTGTCCGGTGTGTCCATATTTACGACAATTCGTTCCGGCAGTCTGCCCCGCTAATAGGTATGAATCAATTTAAAAAGTAAACGTGTGCACTTTACAATAAAAGGTTTTATTAGATGTCTAGGTATCTCCCTATCATTTAATTTACTTTTCAAAACAAAGTTTTAAAAATAAAAAATAAAATATCTTTATTTCAGATCTTTAGTCGATCCATATGATGTTAGTGACAATGGAGAATTATGAACTACGTTAGTGACAATAATGACAATAAATTAATGATACTTAAATGACAAATGACTTAAGGGTTGTTTTCAAAAAAAGTGTACCCTAGTTAAGGTAAAATTAAGAAACGTTAACTTTTACAGGTGAGTCACGAAAATTTGCCATACATTTATACAGCTAATTTTCGTGACTCACCTGACAAAGTTAATGTTTCTTAATTTTACCTTAACTAGGGTACACTTTTTTTGAAAACAACCCTTAACCGACTTCAAATCATTAGCCAAATTGCTTCAAGTTTGCCTATAAGATTTGAAGAGTTTCCTCGATTTCTCTAGGATCTAATCATCAAAACTGGATTTTGGTGACAACGGGACCAATCTTGAAGTATAATGCTTCCAAACAAAGAAAAAAAATTCAAATCGGTTCATAAATTAGGTACAGGTATCGCGTAACAAACACACATTTAAAAAAAAAATACTGACGAATTGAGAACCTCCTCCTTTTTTTAAGTCGGTTAAAAAGTGGTAAAATAGCCATGTAAGATACAAACTCATAAACGAATATAGAATTCAAGTTTATGTATTCTTCAATTTAGGCATAGGTTTACTTGCACCTATGAATGTCGATAAACCATCCGGTTCAGAAAAAAAACCTCTGTCTCAAGAAATACCGGCGGCATAAATAACTCGGAGAGGTACATATTTTTTCAAAATTTCTCATCATCATCATTTCATCATTTTCAGCCTGTAATCGCCCACTGCTGAGCATAAGCCTCTCTTCGCGTACGCCACTTATCCCGGTCCCGTGCTAGTCTCATCCAGAAATTTCTACTACCTATAAAATTTCAATATCATAGCAATTTCAATAACATTGCTATAAAGAAGAACGCTGTTTATACGCCGAAGACACACCGTTGGCCGGTTGTTTAGCGCGTATTACAAGTTTTTTGTATGGAAGGACCACTTATTTTTTGACTTAACTTTATTTTTATATTTCTGTTATACAGTAAATATAATACATATATTAGGTACAGTTTCAAATATCTGCTTGTAACGGTTCCAGCGCTACAATAAAAAAAAATTGTAGGGGGCCTAGGGGGGGTTCCCTATTTTTTAACTTATTTTTATTTTTAGATTTTTTCCTACGCTTACACACAATTACCGAGCTGGATTCCAAATTTCATCCTTCTAGGTCATCTGGAAGTAGGTTAGGTTTAGGTACTATATGTCAGTCAGTCAGTGCTAAAAATTACGACTTTTTGACCTTCATATCTTTTTAACCGTTTGAGCTAGCTTCATGAAATTTGGTCTTCTAGATGTCCTTATGGATATAATTAAACACACGTAGTTTTATGTGTTTACGTTTTGAGTTATAGAAGGGTCAAAAGTGGTACCAAGTGGTTCCTGTAATGATACACTTGGCGCTGGCTAGCCAGTTCTTTTGCTTGAACTTGGCTTGACACGCTGCCGCGTGTCTAGATTTAGAGTCGGTAATGATATGTTCGGTTCAGTAATGTGGTTTCGAATTTTATTGTAGACTTTTATACAATTTCCCAAGAACTACTTTTTCGCTATCTGTAAAAAGTTACTTTGAGCTTTCCGGTAACTTATGGCTATTCAGTGTTCGTTGGGAATTTGTATAAATTCTTCTACAAAACTTTTATTTAGAATCGAATATTAAACATTGAAAATTAAATCTAAATAAACAAAATTAAGCTAGCCTAAAATAGTGGCGAATAAGAAATTAACTAGAAACAGAATACCTACACAAAAGTAAAATAAAATAAAACAAATAACAAAAAACATAACAGCTTAATTTTATTTATTTAGATTTTATTTTCAATGTTTAATATTCGATTCTAAATAAAAGTTTTGTTATTTCTCAACAATATTAAAATACAATGTAACATACAATACAATGTATGGCAAATATATGAAATGTAATTCTTCTTGAAATTTAATTTCTAGCAACAGTACCTACTACTAGTTTACCTAGGTACTAGTTTCCGAACTAGATATGGCGGATCCATACAAAGTTTCATGTTATTCTAGCATGTCGTTTCAATGAGAACCAAACTACGTTTGTATGGAGAGTCGAAAATCCTGGCGACCCTTTGTGTTAATTATTAAATTAAAATAGCTATGTATACCTAGTATATACTTCCTTGAAGAATGACTCACGCATTCCAGGTTTTTAAGTTCACCTCTCACTCGTAGAACTAGAGGGCACGCACAAAACATTAGGTTCCAATTCCAACAAGTCGATTCTATTTCAACAACACATAGTCACTCTGTAATTGAACGAGGGAGCGCAGCGAACGAAGTTTTCTGCTCGTCTTGGGCCAAAATTCTTTCTTATTTTCTTATTCTTTCTTTCTTATGTCCGTTTGTCCAGTTGTTCTCATCTACAGGGTTAGCCAATGCGTTGATAAACTTTAATAATTAAATTTATTATTAAACTTTGCCTTCGCATGTGTTTCAGCATCCTTGGTCGCGAGATTAAATTAGATAATATAGGTACCTACGCGATAAGTCCTGTTTAGTAAAGCTGTTGTTAAGTTTCACTTTCAAACCTTACCTAGTCTAGGTACTAAGTTATGTATGTTTATCGTCGTATACACAAGCCTTATTGGGCTTAATGTGGAACTAGATCTATTTGTGTAAGATTATCCTCTAATATTTATTTATTCTACTTACGAATTTTATAGACTATCTATACGCACGTAATGTTGCACTAACTTTTTGTCAAGAGCACTTTTTTTGCAATTTAATGGCCAGACACACACTTATTTATTATTTCACCAGATCATACTACCAACGTAATTTACGACACACGACTATATCCGTTAGCCATTCCTAATAGGTCGTACCTAGGTACTATATTCCAGTAATTAATACTTCCATCTTAATACTAGTCATTTAATACACATTTTGCACCTTATTTGTAATATCATTAAAGTTGAAAACTTACTCCATTTTTTGCCCCTAGTCTTATAAGAAATGAATAATTACAGCAAAAACTGTTCCATGTTAACGTTCAGCCGGTATAGAGCCTGCTGTCGAAAAAATATTCTAAACAACCTTCTATTTTCAAAGGACTTAGAACCTTAAGTGCATGGTATAGATTAGATATTATGATGATTTTTTTAAGGTGAGTAAGACGTGTATTAGTAAACTGGGCGCCATTAAATTATTGATTCTGGTGTTTGTACGTTTTGTAGAACCGACGATCACACACATATTATTATGATAATAATTGATTAAGGTACTTACTATTTTAATGAAGTTGAGGTATCTGGATGCAGCGCTTGTCCTAACAAGACATTATTATAAGTGACGTCGACAGTAGCAATTTGCTTTTGCTGGAGACATCTTATGATCCTTCATTCTTTCTTCTTCTACCTAGCGTTATCCCGGCCTTTGCCAGGGCCCACTATCCTAGAAAAGCGAGTGCTTTTATCCACTTTGCACGATCTTGAGCGTAAAATCCTTTGTACATTCTGAGTATGTTATTAAATTCATATATAGGTACCTACCATTGGATTTCGAAGATATAATCACAGTTGGGTCATTCTTCTTTTTAACCTACAATTTCCTGTCCTCATTTTACCATACGTCATTAGTTAGAGTATTGATTATTAATGTTTTAGTGTTTGAATACACGTTCATACGAGTACATTTATTCATATATTATTACTAAATAGTCTTTCACTTTCTCTATCCAGTGCTTTTCTATAAGTTTGTTTTTCATAGAATCGCGAGACAAAGGTAATCCGAAATGTGGTCTCCGCTGAAAACGAGCACTCCGTCACAGTATTTTCTTAAAAACCACCATAACGAAAAAAAACATTATCATTAGTCCTAATAAATAATACATGCACCGTTAATTAAAATCAAAAATTATAATATAACCATAATTTATCAAAAGTTGAAAAACGCAAAAAACATAAAAATGACGGTTTATTGTAGGTAAAACAGAAGAACCTAAAATTTACATTTTTTTGAAGCTTAGGTAATAAGTACCCACGTAATGGTATCGGAGAAAAAAGATTTTTACGAGTTGAAAAACGTCGAAATTCATTATTTCTTCGGAGTTAAATTCAGAGGAACAAAGGTACCTACTTCAACTTTTTCAACGCTCTCTCAAAGAGAAAAGATGTCAGCCACACACACGCCATGGCAACATGACATTTAGTGCGGAGTTAAACCATGAATATATCAATGCATGAAGTATGTTATCACACTCCTTGACAGATTAATCCGTCACTAGCGTTGAACCAATGGTGCGGATATATCCGTCTTTGGCGTCGAAAAGGTTAATCACTGCTCCAGCACTGTAAGAGCTCATTACATTTCAAATTTATTTTATTTAACGCTTTTGTAAAACTATTAGTGCCTAAAATTAGCGGACCCCGGGCTTCTTTAAGGTACAGCCGGGAATAACGCTAGGAGGATGATGGTTACGCTTGAGGTTAATGTGAGAACCTCAGAGCATAGAATACTAGAGAGAGGACAAGCCGCCGGCGGCCGTGTCGCAGCTGTTAGCGCAATGGGCATACTCTGCCATACTGTTCACGCGTGCTGATCGCAGAGAATATTACGTTTTTTTCCCAAAATGCCTGATATGATCCGTTTATTGTCAAATAAGCGTGTAGGTATACAAGTGTGTGTGTTTTAGATGTGTGCATGCTTTGTCTTGTCAATTACTTGGGCGTTGTGTGGGTTAATGAACTTGCGACAGGCGTAGTCTATACAAATCGGCCGGCATGTCCGATCTCCTTATATTCATACATCTGTGGTGAGAACGCATTTTTCAAAATAACTGTGCCCTCTACTTTATCTGTTTATGTTCAGTGACCATGTCACGATGTCTCCATTACTAGTGCTGACGTGCTCATCGAGACGACTCCAGTATGTCACGATGAGAACCGTTTAGATATGATGTCCCTCTCACGAAGTTTTGATGCCGTGTCGAATATAAAACATGATAATTTACTTTGAAAACAAAGTTTTAACCGACGAAAAATCAACCATCCCCTATTTTCCTACCCTTAGGGTTGTTTTTTTTTTCCAAATTTATATGGGACCAACTTTGGGGTATAGGTACCCTTTCCAATAAAAGCGGCCAAGTGCGAGTCGGACTCGCACATGAAGGGTTTCGTGAAAAAAAATACGGTTTACGATTTATAACGTATTAAAAAAAAACTACTTATTAGATCTCGTTCAAACCAATTTTCGGTGGAAGTTTACATGGTAATGTACATCATATATTTTTTTTAGTTTCATCATTCTCTTATTTTAGAAGTTACAGGGGGGGGGGGGGGACACACATATTTTACCACTTTGGAAGTGTCTCTCGCGCAAACTATTCAGTTTAGAAAAAAATGATGTTAGAAACCTCAATATCATTTTTGAAGACCTATACATAGATACCACACACGTATGGGTTTGATGAAAAAAATTTTTTTGAGTTTCAGTTCTGAGTATGGGGACCCCTAAAACTTAATGTTTTTTTTTCTATTTTTGTGTAAAAATCTTAATGCGGTTCACAGAATACATCTACTTACCAAGTTTCAACTGTATAGCTCTTATATTTTCGGAAAAAAGTGGCTGTGACATACGGACGGACAGACAGACAGACAGACGGACGGACATGACGAATCTATAAGGGTTCCATTTTTTGCCATTTGGCTACGGAGCCCTAATAAAAAAAGAATTATCAAAATCGAACTAGGTACTCTGTAAAAAGTTATGCGTGGTCATACATAAAAAAAAAAATATACGCGTCGACTTGAGAACCTCCTCCGTTTTTTTCGTAGGTTGAAAATCAAGACGACAATTGAAAGCCCAAGTTGGTGCCCTTTCCTGCGAACACGGACATATATATATGGGGGGGGGGGGGGGGGGGGGGGGTTCAACTGCACTGATTATATATATAGGTAGTCCTCCTTGTCGTATCCGACGACGGGGACCCTTACAATGTTCTCTGATGAGCACGTAGATACGAGTATATGGCTCGCAAAGCCGAACTTATATAGTTTTAAATGTTCGGTCACATTGTGAGCAGTGTCTATAGCTGGCTCTGTAGCCCTAGTATAAATTTTATCGTTACAATACGTTTTCGAACGCGTTAGCGTTTAGTTTCAATTTGTATGACAACGCGTAGTTCTTAATAGTTACCACCAGAGGCGCTGTTCGCGTTGCCATACAAATTGAAACTAAACGCAAACGCGTTCGAAAACGTATTGTATCGTTAAAACTTATACTAGAGCCTCTGGTCATTGTAAGTGTAATGTGTAGGTATGTGTGTTGTGTGTGTCGTCTGGGTCGAGTCTGCCGTAAATGCCGCTTTTGGTCCAGGAGGTCGCGTCTATGAGATCGGAATGGCGTAAGAAAGTCAGAAAAGGTGTAGCTTCTTTTACGAAGCTGAAGGTGCTGGGTTCAAATCCCGGTTAGGGCGAACGTTTGTGTGATGAGCGTGCATATTTGTTGCCGAGTCTTGGATGTTTTAACATTAAATATATCGCCGTCGAGTACCCATAACACAATCCTTATTGAGCTTAGGTACTATGCTAGTTCACGAAACCACCTGTATACCTAATGGTAAGCGGTGTTCGTTAAAATCGGAATGTTTGACAAGTTTCTATGGAAAGACAGCTGCGCCGGCGCCATATTTAACATTGATCGGCCTTGGTGCAACCCGCCCCTATTCATTTATTTTCCCAACAAATTGCATTTCAATCTGAAATCCCTTTTCACACTATAAAACTTAGATATACCTACACGTGTATAGTTATAGCCTTCCACGCATGGCCGAACGTCACTTGGCTCTGAGAGTGGGGTCGCTAGGGGGCGCGTCGAGCGTTGTGACCTATGTAGATGTGCCAAGAAATCTAGCTCTAGGATTCTGTATGCAGATTAATGCGCTAGATATATACAGGTTTATTCGAACATGAGCTATCGTTATAAGTAGGTAGGTACAGTAGTTTTATATAGGGTTTGACTGCGAGATTCAACAGTCATTTATTTATTTAGGGTTAAGTACCAAAACGCAAAATCTACAAATAGACTTAAGTAATAATATCAGGTTGGTGTTGTACCTAAGGCCTGACTCACAATGGCGCGGCTTGCGGTGGCGGTCAATTATAGGCCTAAACTGGACATTAACTGTCAAGTTTATTACTATTGGCCGCCACAGCAGGCCGCGCGAGTCTGTGGGAGGCCTTATGTCTCCTGGATATGACGTGGCTGCGACATTGACTTGGTATTAGACTTAAGAGTTTTCTTCTACCCACAGATCATGTTTTGGTACCTACACTTTCACATTACGTCATAAAAAATCAAACGGCTATAACAACAAGAACAAGCACTTCACGTTTAACATGTCGCGTCTGAAACATAAATAACATTATCGCCACACGCACTGCCTAAAATCGTTCTGCAAATATGGTGTACATCCTAAAAATACCCAATTATTAATTTTCCAGCACGGTGCCCTGTTAATTAGGCACACCACAATAAAACACTTAAGTCGCAAAAAGTGGTCCACTAATTTAATATCAACCAGCCGAAACCAGTTTCATATTTCTACGACCTTATACAGACACGTTGTAAATAATGAGGGAATAAAATTGAGTTAACGGCGTGATAATGAGGCATCATTTAGCAAGTAGTTTTGAGCGTACAGCGCCATCTAGCGGCGAGTGGACGGAGACAGAACTATGCAAACAAATCTGTGAAAAAAACTATACTTAGGCACTAAAAGTTGATTGGAATAAGGTCAATCAGGATAATCAAATTGATTTCACTAGATAGAGTATGAAACCGATCCTTTAGCAGTTATACTTATTAATTTATTTCATGTCTTAGTCAAAACATACTTTTCTCACTAATTAGCAATAGCAACGGCAATTAGGTATTTTTTAATTTGTGATTTTGGTTGATCGCATACCTACGTGAAACTTTTACAAAACTATATTTTACAGACGTCGCGACTAAAATTCCGCGACACTGTCAACTTCATCAACGGGCAAAAAACGATGTCTAAAAAGAGTTTCGGCGCGTATCAAACTGGCCGATGCCAACTTACTTTCAAATTAGACGTCTAAAACGCGGATAAAAAACGATCTATTCGATACAAATATTGCACACGACGACGGCGGCGGCTCAAACAAATAAAAATAAAAGCTGACATTCTATTTTTCTCTGGAAGGAGCTTGCGCGCGCATTGTGCGCCTGAGTCGAGAAAACGAACAAAACCGAACGCCGCCGACGTGCCGCGACCGAGAGAGACCGCCATTCCCACCACCCGCACAAAAGACCGGGATAACTATAGTATGGGCGTTCCGTTATCAAATTTCTCATCCAATTAATGCTCAGTGGGCTTCCAAGTGGGCGTGGTCAGAATAATCCAGGCTAATAGGGATCGAGCGAAATGATCTATAGCTCGCAGTGCAGACTGTATTGTTGTTAGTTTCGTGGATTTATTTTATATCTACGTTTGATGGCTGAATAAATTTCCATGTGCTGGTTTTATGAATTTTAATCGGTTTTTCGGGCGACGTCTGAGACATTTTTCAGAGTGTAAAACCAAAGGAGTATTGTTTGTGGATTGAAATTGAGTGCAGATTGAAAATTGTTAAATCTTAAGTAGATATTCCGCTTAACTACATTTTCTTTTTTAATATTCCACTGTTCTTTTTTATCTTACTCACACATTTTATTACTTATAGGATTATAAACAAATATTTACAACAAATATAAATATAAGTAGATTGCTGGTGCAAAATTATAATTGTAAATGATCAAAAATTAGGTAGGTAATAGGTATCTCAATGAACTCCTTATATCAATGTCATCATAATTTAGGTATATCCGGTCGAGTGTCTGAAATAGTTTAAGTACCTAGGTACCTATTAGATTTTTTAAGTCCTCGCTATCTGCATGACGTGAGTACGCTGGATGTGGTAATAGGTAACTTGTCATGGAATTCCGCAAAGTACCTAAGTAGGTAGGTAAGGTACCTAACGCCCGATTAGGTATATCAAATACCTACTTACTTAAAAAAAGAGGTAGATTGCCTATACGAAATTCCCTGTTTAAAAATGGCCAGGCACATCTGACAGCTGAGACATGTTTACTTTTACATTGATGACGCGAAACTGAGGCCAGATGGTGCAGTTGACTCAGTTTTATTGTGCCAATTGTGGAGCGCTTATAACTTATCTTCCTCTTTTTTATATTACATCATTGGCTACACCCAAATTGTATAACATAGACGGGGTCTGAAATAGACGCGTAGGTAATACCTACCTCCACCCGGCAACCCGAGCAGACTTCCGACAATGGCTGCCACCTTAATTAGAGCCACAAAAGCCTGTCTTACGTATACCCCGACTTCATTTACATCTAATAATGTACCTTGGCCCTCTATTAAGGGGTAGATGGTTAACATGAACTTTCCTAGTCTTCTAATTATTACTTTAGTTAGGTTATCATTTGTTTTTTATATGACAACCGTGGCAAACAAGCATGAGGACTGTCAGATTTTAAGCAACCACAGGCTACAGCCTATTGACGCTTGCTACTAGGCCCCGTAGCATGGATGGCGTTATCACGCGATAAGTGATAGGATAAGCGCGTCGTCTCGTTCTATCGAACGGTGTCAGCCAGGGACGGATGCTCTATCCTGTCACTTATCCATGCTACGGGGCCAGAAGAATAGGCTTGTCACCTAAGATTTATTTACGATGCCATTCGAACCAGTTTTTAGAGAGGAACAAATGTTTGTATGAGAGCAACTACAATTAAAGAATGTAATTATACCTACCAAAAAAATTGTGTTAATGACGGACCACGCTGGCGGCAGGCGAAACGCTTCATACTAATTGATTAAAGTACCTAGGTATGACGTCATACGTTGCAATTCATACAATATACCTACGTATCGTAGTAATTTTTTTTCCGCCATCAAAAACTGCACGCGGTTCGCTATGACATTTGGTCGAGCACCCCTAACCTAGCTGTACCTAACCGTTTAGCCAGGCCGTGGTGTAATTTTTTACCCAGAGCCAAATCCCAAGATGTCAGATTTTTCTGGATGTCACCTCGCCAGCCTCCATACGACCCCATACAAACTTTACCCCCACCATGACTCCTTCCCAGAGATCAATTGTGTCAATGGAAATGAGTGGTAATGCAGAGGGGTCGGTACAATTTAACTGTCAATTTTCCATATAAAAAGTGACATTTAGACCTAGCCGACGTTCGTACAATGCGTTACCTAATCGACCTGCAGCTTTACCTAAGACAGCTCTACCTAAGACAGCCCGTAAAAAAAGATTTATTTACGGCCTACCATACAATCATATACTAGGGTATATGATTGCATGGTAAGGCCGTAAATAAATCTTTTTTTTCTGAAGCGATGTCTACTTTTGTATTGCGTGTAACACAAAAATATCAAATAGGTAGGTACCAAAAAAACGTAACGCAAACATCGACTTTCGTTCAAAAGAAACCATTAAACCCTGCTATCGATCCGGGATGAATACTTAGATAGATATATCACACTATCTTTCGTCTTTGTTTATTGTTATCCATTCCAGTGGGGAGTTAGTTCTTTTAAGACTCCCGATTGATAAGGTCTAATGCTACAGATACCTACGTGGAGGCCGCAAGGTTGATCTGATATTTCCGATCTGTCGCCGTGTTCTCTACTCAGCTATATAAGTAGGTACCAATACCTATACGTACATATCTATTTACAAGATTAGACAGTTATTTTAAGATACTTGTAATTTTCTAGACTAGACCGAAAGGCTCCCTGACGTAATCGTGTATTTTGTCTGCAACCATGCACGCGGTGGAACCCGTGTCAAAATGTCAGAAATAATGGTAGATAAAAACTGAGCAAAACAATAATTTCAATCAATAACAAAGCGCGAGAGGGTAAAGTGTTAAGTAAGATATTGGTTCTGACTGGTCGATGGAAAGGTATCGAGCTTCCAAGCTTACTCCACTAGATTAAGTGGATTCCTTATTACTTCACTGAAAAATACTAAGGTGTAGGGTACTTATAGGTATACCTTTCCGTGTGGCTAACCCAATGAACGGTGAGCTTAACCTATAATTATCGGTTCTATTTTATTACGGAACCTTACAAAATCTATTTAACGTTTCCCAAGTTTCCCAACGCATGTGTTCCACAGAATCGGTTATACTATACTGGGGTAGGTAGGTAATTGTATTGTCAGTAGCCGGCCGTGCCGCTTCCGTGCCTCATAATTAGGGTAATTTGACACTTCTAGCCGGCACGGTGTTATTTAACCTACGCCAGGAACTAGCTTGTGTGTTGTGTGTTCACCACACGTACCTATTTTAATTTCAGCCTGATGCTTAGTTCGGACAAAGGACTCCGGAAACACTTTTTTTGCGTTGCCGAATTAGTCGTTTCGCCGGTTACGCGACCAATTCAATTGAAGATAACATCAAATCTACAGAGCCTATTGAAACAGTTAGCCGTATGCATTATTGTGTGTAGTTATGGAATAGGAATTTACTAAACAAACGAGAATATATGCTTTCAGTTCACCAATTCAGCTAAGTGGTCGCTAACCGGCACATGAAATTAGGTGGTCGCTAACCGGCGAAATGACCAATCGGCTTCGTGCTAGGTTGGCGGATATAAACCTGGGAGAGAAAAGATCGACATGGAATTGGAAAGGTTATTAGTTAATGAGTCAAAATTTAACTACATACTAGGCAGTTAAGTAGCTACATTGACATGTCTGTTACCTAAGGTGGTCGTGTCGGATATTTCCGCTGGACTTTCCTCAGGCAGTTTCACCACGTAGGTATTTCAAAAGTGTCTACAACACGATGGTGACAAAGGAAATGGGGTTACGGAAAAGCGTCTAACTTATTACAGACTATAAGTAGGTATTACGTAAGAAGTCGCAAAGCTTAAATCGTTTACGTTCTCATAAAGATTGCAAATCTCAACTTCAAAACAGGATCTACGGCCATACTTAAACCTCCACCCAAATAAATACAAGAAAAAACACCCCTATTTCCTTTTCAATGACAACATAGATTCGAAATTCGAATTTAAACATCTGCCATTCGATTCTATAGACGACTGTCATTCCTTTTTCAAATTTTCAACAATGCAATCGGAAATTCGGGGTGTTCGTCGTATGACAGTTGCTCTTCAAAATCGTTCTTTATGCGTGCTGTCTACCAACTTAACAAACATATCAATCAAATAAAAGTAGACTCTCTATGAAAGCTTTAACTACTTTTTTATAGCATGGGTAAGTTGGTGTGGCTATTTAAAATTCGATCGTGTTGCGTGTAGGTACCTATTGGTTTATCTGTGGATTTTCGTGGTTAGTTAGAAATTGGAGAGGTTAAAGTTGGATTATTTTTGTCTATGGCTTCGGGGCGATGTACCTACCTATAAAGCTAGTATTAAATATGAAAGGCTGTTTGTTACCTATTAACGCTCAAAGCCTTTGCCACGAATGTTTGAACGAATGAAATGAAAAGCTTTTGAAATACTAGACTAAAATATATCTGGGTAGTCTACTTATGTGCCTAGAAATACCTAAATAATTAACTTTTTAATTTGACTGAATTCAAACTACTATGAGACATTATTCTAGATTATACTAATAATACCTACCTACCTTCCACATGCCTCCTTTCCTTCCTTCCTATTTATACTACAGTTCAAAATTCACGTAGGTAGGTAGGTACTGTCACTTTGGCCGCACTAATCCTGAAGAAGCTAGCAGCATATAGTGTGACTCCTAAGCCTTATTTTATGCTTTTCAAAAACTCTTGTGTGTGGCGTTTCCACGTTGACTAATTTGGCTTCGTTCGCTAGTTGTACCGTCCGACGCGAATCCTGAATCGCACGGGTAAGATTTTCCTGAGATAATGACCTCTGGCTAGTACCTAAGTAGTTGATTGATCGTTACGTAGGTATTCAAGTTTTATAGAAGATAGTTCTGTGCTTGATTCAATTTACAGTATTGGAAATGTACAGTAGTATAATTTTGGGACCCTTTCGAACAGCATGTTCAATGCATGTACCTACGGTCGAGGAAAATGAAGGTTTGGCACATGACTCTATTTGAATGACGTTAAGGACCAAAAGTGTACATACTGTACATACGTATGTCGTTACTATAAGTCGTTGGCATCAAACACTACACTCATACCTTGCTCATCAAATGACTACAGATCAGTGGTTACCACTCCATACTACCATATTCAAACGGTTAAATTTAATTTAGCCTTTACTGCATCGAAATAGAGACTAAATCAAACGTCCTAACCATTCATCAATTGCAAACAGAAGTCATCTTAGTTCAGTTGCGCATTGCGATGTTAGGCTCTATGCTCGTGCAGCCGAAACGTGACATTGCCAGTGTATTATCGGCTTTCTTGCGTGGTATTTGGAGCGTCTATAGTTTTGTATGACTGCATATTCGTGTGTGTTTGCTACACCTTCATGGAACGCCGTCTCTTTACACCACTTGCCCCTAATTGATTCGTATTAAAAGTCTAATTACTGTCCATGGCACAGAAAACGCAATACAGAAGTTTGACTCGACTCTATTCACAACCAGTCTCACAGGCGGGGACACACCCATTATGTAAGTACCTATAGCTACATAAGTTTTACGAAATTACTGACACACCAAACATCTACATTTGTGTTGAAAACTAAGCAGCCAAGCTTTCCTAAAGGCCATCAGTGCCATAGGTATAGCACACACCTATAGCAATTTGTTACAACAACTTGTAATACCTAGATGGAATGAGACAGAAATACATACTCGTACCTTTCATTCAAAATATAATTCTTTTATTCAACAAATAACAATTAAAAAAACATGAAACAGAAATATAAAGTTACAAACTAACTAAACCTAACCTAGACTAAGTACTATATATACATATTTCCCCCAAATCGCTGCCACTAGGCAGAGTACCCATAAGGCTGGCTGCGTTGCCTCGTTGAATGGCAATGCCAATTCGCTGTGCGAGGAACGATCCAGCCCTGCGGTCACCAGAGGACCGGATGAGCATGTAACTTAGCTTTTTAAAAAGGTTAATTGCATCCGGTCCCCAAGGACCCAGGGTCTCCACGGCAAACGCCGCAAATATGTATTTCTCGCCAAGAGTTGCATATTTGCGGCGCTTTGCTGCCTCAGTCTCGGTGGCCGCTCCGCCAACCCTCAACGACGTCGTGCCCAGGTGGGACGGCGCTAGTGTATCCACACACGTGGCATCCCAGATTAAGGGCCGCCCTTATTGCCAAGGCACGAGAGTCATCCCGTCGGGTCTCTTGCCGTCATCACGTGCTAGGTTCTAATGTGGCCGGCACGATGACACTGACCAGAGCCCGACGGATAATGTCGTTGAGGCAGGAGTGACGGGATATGCGGCCGGCGCTTTTTGAGCAAGCGAGGCCGTGGTGACCGCGACAGACAGGTGACAGTGGCAGCGATGTGGTTCCACTATGTTGGCCCCAAGACGCAAACCAACCGCCAGCCGAAAACTATAGCAGGTAGGTGTGACAAATTTAATCGTATGCTTAGTTCAAATAGTGCCTAAGTTCTTTCGAAAGTACGACATGCATATTACCTACATTATATGAAACTTCTGCCCACAGCTTCGATATCCATAATTCCATTTGCCATACCTAATGCTAGTCATCATACGCCATAAAATCTTCTCTGAAACCCTGACATTTTCAGGACAAATATTATATAAACTTTTCTCAAAAATGGCCCGCAAAGTGAACATAACTCGTTACATATTGGAAGGTAAAGTGTATAGTTGAAGGCCAGATCAAAATTAAAAAATAAAAAACATTGCAAGCCGCCTGGAATGTTACATATGAATTCCTTTATTTGTCGAGTACCAAACTTTTTAAAAAGTAGAAACTGGCATATAAAAGACGGCACAGGTCGTATTCAGCCAAATCAAGTCGTATTTTTCTGTTGCAAACGCGACATTTTTGTATGTGTCATAAAAAGATTGCGGTTTTCGGTGGAAAAATACGCTTGCGATTCTGTTTAAAAAAATATGACGTTTAATTTTATGTCATTTGCAGTATCCTCAATTTGTATTTAATAATAACGCTTGATTTAAATTTAGTCTTTTTTATTCCCCCATTTTTGAGAAAAGCACTATATTAGCCTCAGCCGGAATGGCATTGCAGGCTTCGTATTATAATTAAACGGACTCGCAAGCTCGTCAGTTTAAAAAAAATACTCAGCCTGCAATTGTCTCCTTCCCGGCCACGGCAATAATGTACTATTGTACAGAACCCTGTACAATAGGGTCAGCATCAAAAGTAGCTGCGCAATCGAAGACATCAAAAGCTCTTATTCCCTTTTAATGAAGACTTTTGACGTCTACGTTTGATGCTGACTGTACAACCTAGGTTAGGTTAGGATTGTTTTATTAAAAACCTAAAAAGTTTCTGAGAAAAAATAATTGGGCAAAATAATGATTATGGCAAAAGTTACATTTATGGCAAATTAAATTATGTATTTCATTAGTAACCCCTGCCCACCTTCTGCTGATTATCTTCTGTGACGACACGAATTATCGTTTGAGACAATAACCTGCATGTTTGGAGGGCGTTTTATTGCCTGTTAATGTTGTTAGGAATTAAAAACATCTGCTGCACGTCGTTCATGATTTTTCTATAAATGTCTAAAAACCTGTACTTAAGCACTTACTGTCTATGTGGAACGTTGACATTAACTTCACCATAGCGGCAGTTTTAAAAGTTATAAACTGGTGGTTATTTTCACTAGTTTATAGTTAGGTCTTCGGGATGGATAATGCTATACTTTATTTTTATTACTAAACTAGCGACCCGCCCCGGCTTCGCACGCATGTATAATACATGCATGCATGGTTTGTATTATACATATAAACCTTCCTCTTGAATCTCTCTATTTATTAAAAAAAAACCGCATCAAAATCCGTTGCGTAGTTTTGAGCATACACAGACAGACAGACAGCGGTAAGCGACTTTGTTTTATACTATGTATTGACAATGGGATAGAAAACTTAATCTATTACATTTCCCTGCAAAACTACTTATCTATATCACTATTTTAACAACTAGGTAATCCTTAAAATTATTTATTGCTCTGCGAGCTGTGGAACCCGAGAGATTGTAAAAAAAAAACTGGCCAAGTGCGAGTCGGACTCGCGCACGAAGGGTTCCGTACCATTATCTAAGTATAAACATATTTATTTTATTCTGTTTTTAGTATTTGTTGTTATACGGCAACAGAAATACACATTATCATCTGTGAAAATTTCAACTGGAACTATCACGGTATCAGTGAGATACAGCCTGGTGACAGACAGACATACAGATACAGACAGACAGACAGACAGACAGACAGACAGACAGACAGACAGACAGACAGACAGACAGACAGACATACAGACAGACATACAGACATACATACATACAGACAGACAGACATACATACAGACATACAGACAGACAGACAGACAGACAGACATGCAGACAGACAGACATACAGATAGACAGACAGACAGACTTACAGCGAAGTCTTAGTAATAGGGTCCCGTTTTACTCTTTGAGTAGGTACTTTGAGAACCCTTAAAAACGAAGAAGTGATCGACAAAAAAATATATATAACTAGCGACCCGCCCCTGCTTCGCACGGGTTTATAATACATGCATGTATAGTTTGTATTATACATATAAACCTTCCTCTTGAATCACTCTATCTATTAAAAAAAACCGCATAAAAATCCGTTGGGTAGTTTTAAAGATCTACGCATACATAGGGACAGACAGACAGACAGACAGACATCAGCGGGAAGCGACTTTGTTTTATACTATTGTATTGATTATTGTAGCTCACAGAATTTCAAGAGACTCGGTTGAGAAATGTGACCTGTAGAGGTTAAAAGCCGGACAGCGGGACATCGGACACCGGACATACGAACGATTTTCAGCCCAAGCTTAAGCATAGAACTTCTTGCTTGTCCAATAATTCAGACAGAGCTCCCAAGTTCAGCCACCCGTATTAGGTACCCTTCGCGGGAACTGAACTGGGTTATTTCACAGTAAAAAAAAACATTTTCCAATCCTGGTCTTGGTGTTTTAATTAAATAACAGTGTCATATCAATCCTCGCTCTCTAAAGGGCGTTTATTCCCAACTTTTTATACCCAAAAAACGGACCAAAAAACTATTCCCAAACTCAAAAAATCGCTTGCCAACCGCAACTGTCAAAATTTCACAAATCGATTAAAGACTAAGACCTTCCTGTGTATTGTGACCAGGGAAGTAACAGACAATAGGAAGGAAACCGTGACCGCAGCCTTAAATTACCCGGCACATCCCTAATTATACAATTTTACTATAATTTTGTGGCTACCAAGGATACAACTCGGCCAAGCTAAGAATGCACCTCGCGTCGAATTAGTTACACTGAGCGAGGTGCATTCTTAGCTTGGTCGGGATATACTTAAAAATCACCACCTCAATTGTGACTGTCGGTAACTACTAATCAAATAAAATTAACGGGGAACTTGTCTTTTGTGGGGGTTGAAAACGGTTTGGTATGAATGGGTGAAAATTAAGGTGAGGTTGGCAGCTTGTTGACCAAATGCGGTATCCTGCTTGATACGGAGCGGTTTCTTGTTAAGTTTTAGGGTTCCATGAGCATAAGAATCTACATTATATCAGAGACTATATAGTCTATACTAATCTACAGGGTGAAACCTTAGTCATAAACATACATTGTTGTTTATATCGCTGTATTTTAAGGCAAATTCATTGCATTAACTCTAGAAGCAAACCAATTATTTAGAAGCACGAATATTTGTTCCTGAGTCATGGATGTTTTCTATGTATTTAAGTATTTATTTCTCTACATAAGTATCTATATCGTAGTCTAGTACCCATAGTACAAGCTTTGCTTAGTTTGCGACTAGGTTGATTTGTGTAAGATTGTCCGCAAATATAAATATATATATATAATTAAACTTTATTGATAATAATTTTAAATAGCAAAAACACCAATCCTATGGTCACCCTATTCGACCACTAAATATAGGTCTATGACAGTTGAACGTAGCAAGCTCAGAAATATGGAAGATACCTTAATGCCTGTCTCCAATTTGGTCTCTTCAGCCACCAAAAACTATGTCGCCATAGCAATGTTTAAATCGTCTAAAATAGACGGAAAGGCCTGTGATGATGATAACTAAAATCACAATCAACAGTTTTTTATCACACTCACCCATTTTTTAACTGGTAACCCATAGCGATAAATTTGAATGACAACATCACAAACCCATGTCGATAAACATGTCATTTCCCCTTCACCAACGACATATGTAATTCAATACACATGTTACTAGTTTTATGGTGGCAACGATAGGCGAGTAAATAGGGTTTTGAAATGGGTGTATTGAATCACTATTGCTAAAGACTTATTACTTTTTAAACATAATATTATAGGTTAGTTGTTTCGTAACACGATTCTGTCTTTCACTTTTGCCGCACCTAAGTATAATTTCTAATTTCATAAGTTTTATTATTGTGCAATGTTCTGTGATGTAGCAATGTGTAAGATCCGATGTTATGATTTCGGAACAGGACTTAGGTACCCTAATACCTACCAGAGTCTGTCAAGCGAGCCGTGTCCACAGCATTTTTATCCAATTCTTTATATGGCAACAATTTTACCTATGAAATAAAATGTCAGTTATACGTACCTACCTATTACGCCGCCATACATTCCGTGTTAAGCCTGCAACACACTGGCGCGGCGTGCGGTGGTGGTCAATAGGGAACATTACTGCAATGTTCTGCCGCCAGAGTGCAGCACTATCACAATTAGTAAACAGTTTTTTTGACAACTTTGACAAGTCCTTCAAAGCTCTGGATCAAATTGGGAAGAAAATATTTCAATAAATAAAATGCATCAGTGCTGCGTAATTGGATGCAAGAATGAAGGGCATCATTCATTTCCTAAGGAAACGATGATACGAAAACTATGGGAAGCGGCAATACGTCGTAAAGCAAAAAATAGCCCTCAGGATGCCATTTTAATATCACAGTACAGGTATTTTACACACGAATGATAATAAAACTATTGTAGTTTAACGCGTTTTCATCAATTATTTGTTATTGTTTGTTAGGTAAATAAATATGACATTGTACGTCATGGCGGTTTGTTTACGGGTTGTGTTAGTGTCGCCCCCTACACAGAGCTTTGCGTAATGTTCCCTATAGTAAATTTGACAGCTAATGAAAAGTTTACTACTGATTGACCCCGGCGGCCAGGCCGCGCCAGTCTGTGAAAGGCTTTACCAGCGTGGGTTTTTTTTTCATTTGCCGCCATTTTCCAGGGACACTACTCGCTTGACAGACTAGTATTTACTTACAAGATGAAAAAGTACAAAGCTCGGACTTTCTTTTCTTTGCCAGGCAACCATTGGTGCAGGTATTTTTCATTGTTGAAGAAATTCGATGTTCGTCATCATACTATGCATAAATTGAAGCTAACCCTTTTAGGCAAGCGGTGCCTTAATAAGAGCGGTTTATAGAGGAAGGACGATCGTCAATTAATATCGAGTCGGAATCTGTGGGATTCCGCGCCGCTGTCCGAATTTTATAGCGGCGGGCGCCACCCAAGCCGAGGACTATTCACGACTGTGGAGTCGCTGTTCTTGAAACAAACAAAATATTAAAGTTTTTATTCTACCATTTTATCGGCGTGATGGATTTAAATTTAACCCATGCCGAATTATAGCTTTGTAACTGTAAGGGTCACTGAGGTAACCCGCAGACGGACGGACGGACAGACGGACATGGTGAAACTAAAAACCATAGAAATGTCAACGTTTTAGAGAAACCATCATCATCATCTTCATTATCATCCGAAAGACTTCCACTGCTGGACGTAGGATTTACCGAAAGAGTGCCACAATGGGTAGTGCACTACATAATTCCGGAAAGTTATTTGTAAGAAAGCATATTTTTTTCGAATTTAATGATTCCGATATTCATTTTCCGATGAAAAAATTTGGATATTAAACTAACCTAACCTATTTAATATATTCTATTTATATATTAAATTATCAAAATCAATCAAAATCAAATCAAAAAATCAAAAATTATTTATTTGCAGAATTATGGTACATTACATTACATAATTGATGGATTTTTAAAATAATATGGTCAGCATAATTCACCATTTTAGTGGCATGCAAATTACAAATTACAATCAAAAAATAATCAAAAAACAGAAAACAAAAATTATAAATTCTACGTTCTAAAATGCATAAATTCATTCATATTATAAAAACAATTGTCATGGAGCCAACGACGAAGTTTTGACAAGAACAATGTATATGGCAGATTTCTTATGTCTATGGGAATATTGTTATAAACTCTGATAGACATCATGTAACAGTTTTTGTTGTACAAGGCTGTCTTAAAAACTGGTTGCTTAAGCTTGTACAAATCCCTGTTGCGTAAACGTGGATTTTGGGTTGGTTTCTCAAATAGCTCAGGGTTGTTTCTTACAAATTTTGCATGCTCATAGATAAAAATGCCTGTCAATGTAAGGACATTAAGCTTTTTAAAAAACGGTCTACAAGATATTTGAGATCAAACTCCACAGACAGCACGAATACAGCGTTTTTGCGTCACAAACACTCGGTTAACATTTGTCGAGTTCCCCCAGATGATAACTCCGTAGCGGAGAACAGATGCAACGTAGCCATGATACGCCGTAAGAGCGGTTGACTCATCTGTTACACTCCTCAGTCTTTTTAAGGCAAAAACAAATTTATTTAACTTGTTACAGATATTAGTAATTTGCTGCTTCCAGTTAAGACACCTGTCAAGTGTGAGACCCAAGAAACATACGTCTTCACAACTATTTATGGGTTTTCCTTTACAATTCACAGCTAGAGACGCTTGATTAGTCCTATAATTAGAAAATTGAACCCAATGTGTTTTATCTACATTCAATACTAATTTATTATTATCTAACCATTTTTCGATGTCATTAACTGCATTATTTACTATTATTTCTAATGTCAAAATGTCCCTATTATCGGCTACAATAATTGATAAGTCATCAGCATACATAATAATTTCATTCGATGTCACCTGAGGAATGTCATTTACATAGAGTACAAAAAGTAACGGTCCCAGAACGCTACCCTGGGGCACGCCTCTTTGTGTATTTTGAAACGTCGATCTATATTGCGTCAATTCATTTTTATTGTTAAGTCTACTAACTTCTACACATTGGCTTCTATTTGATAAGTATGTCTGTATCCAGTTATAAGCCCCGCCCCGGAAACCATAATTGTAACATTTTTCCAGTAATATGGTGTGATCGACGAGGTCGAACGCTTTCGACATATCAAAGAATACATAATATATCTGCATCCAAATTATCGTTTACCAGATGAAGGCGTTCGGATTTTTTAAAATTCAGAGACTTCTCAGTAATCTTTGATTCAGAGTACCTAGGTAATAATGCGTTCGGACAAATTAACCTCCGGATTTCTTGTGTTGTCAGGTCAAGAGATGCTTGGAGAGAAACTAGCCAAGTGTGAACTGATATAAGTATTATACCTACTTACCTAATGTTGCCGTAAAATTGTGAACAATAATCTAACGAGTTAGATTATAAATTAACCTAACCTACCTCAGTAGGAAGATTATAAACTAAAGTTTCTTCCATTTTTACGGTGACATAATAATAATTATTTATTTATTTATTTAATACAACTGGGGTCCACAGTGTTGTTAATACACACTTATAGGTTAGTAACCTTATAAATTAAATTAAATTAACTTAAATTAAAATACAATGGTGGGAGCAAGTTCAACTAAGCAAATGTTTAGTTGACACAATAAACCTGCTCAGAGTGAGGGTTTATTATTGCCGACACCCATGCAGTACCTTTGCAAATGACTGTCATGTCTGTCACCCAACATATTTAGTAGTAGTAGTTATAATAGTAGTTTTTTTTAGTATTATATCCATTTGAAT
Organism: Epinotia brunnichana; assembly: GCA_963854355.1. NCBI lineage: Eukaryota > Metazoa > Arthropoda > Insecta > Lepidoptera > Tortricidae > Epinotia > Epinotia brunnichana. The sequence goes on from OY977954.1 coordinate 18,454,271, forward strand.
ATATGTTTATGCATAATTGCATATCCATTATTACGCCTCATTGTCTTGTCACAATGTGAAAAAATTGTGGATTGAGCTTATTTAATTGGAATCTACCTAGGAAGGTAATAGAGTTGCTTCTTTAATGGACTACTTTGATGCAATTCGGCCAACTCCGAATACCTATACAGGGTGTTCGGCACATGAACCGTCAATTTTTTTTGGCGTGCTGGTAGGGTCATTTCCTACCTTTTCACCCTTGGACACTAATTAATTTATAAAAAAAAAAAATTGAATTTTGAAGTGTAGATGTTTTCGTAAATTCGTTTTGTTTGATAACAAAAAGCCTCACGTGTTCATTTTGTGTGTGTTAATTATTTGTTACAAATAACACCACAAAATTATTATAAAATTACTGATTAATTGAAATTTAAAATATAGGATCTACCACCAACAAAGTCATCACTAAAGTAGAATAACACTGTTCATTGCTGCTCATGTTAAATATTTACAAAATGTTGGTCTTGGGTTCAAGTCCTGACTCCTAGTAGTGAGGTTATGCAGTTTAGGTACTAATTATAAAATTACTGATTAATTGAAATTTAAAATATAGGATCTACCACCAACAAAGTCATCACTAAAGTAGAATAACACTGTTCATTACTGCTCATCTTAAATATTTACAAAATGTTGGTCTTGGGTTCAAGTCCTGACTCCTGGTAGTGAGATTATGCAGTTTACTAATTATAAAATAACTGATTAATTGAAATTGATACCTTGATATGAGATTGTTTTTATTAAGTGCCTGTCAAATTGTGAACAGACATGGCAACGGCAGCTCCCGACGAATTTTTGTGGTTTTCTAATTATATACCTAATATTTCTGTGATGAGCATGAATATGAAATCTTCTTCGATGTTTTCTACATACATATTTGAGTAACTATATCGTCGTCTAGTATATGTACCCATAACTGAAGCCTTCCGTTCGATTTGAGAGTGTCCCCAAATTCTTAAAAAAAATCTTCAAATTAAATAAATTTAACCATCCTCGCTCGACTCCACGCCACTTTTGACCTCTCCGCGGCGCCTAGGCCGCAGCGAGCGGCGCGTTATGCAGCCATGCTCCATTATTTATACACCAACAACATACCCAACATATAATGTTCAACATAACATAATGTTCAACATATCATAAACACCGCTCGACTTGGGAGTCCGCGCTATCACCTAGTTGGTAATGGGTTTGTTCAATGATTTCGTGCTCGTGAAGGATTTCGCGTATGATTGTAAGGTAATTTAGTTAGCGGGTATGTTTTGTGGAAGTTTTATTACTTTGGGGTAGGTATACGTAGATGTATTACATGTTATCATTAGGTATGCATATGCTTACAATTCGCTTTTGATTATAGATGATTTGTTTGTAAACGGAGTTGAGAGTAGGTATTGACAAAAAAGTAGGTACCTACCTGCTTGCTAAGGTAGGCTCCTTCGGTATTGTTATATTTGAAAAGTACTTACCTACTTAATAATCGAAAAAAATAAAAGTAATTAGTACCTACCTATCTACAATATTTCCCTTTGATATCTTATATACCTACAGAAAAACGAATAATGGCTTTTTTAATTTTCTTTTTTTTGTAACAAAAAAAATACAATTCGCCAAACTGTGAAGCAGTTTCTTGGCAACGTAGACTAAAAAAAATTTTTTTTTTTAATTTAGGTAGACGATTTTGTTTGTTGAAATTCTAATGTTACATGGAATGAGTCGCGGATGATCGTCCGCTAATGATATTTATTCGCTCACAACTATGAATTGCCCGTTTTTATACTATAAATCAATCAATCCTATATTTCCATGATTTTCATATATAGCAGACCCGAGCAGATGCTAAGATACAATGGTTAAGAACATCGCAATGGTAAATTAAATATCGCAAGGTGCAATCGCTGTCTTCAAAGGAACCTTCACAATACAGCCAGCAGCCAGTAGCCATCAATTAGGTACTCTACAATAAGCACAAATAAGCGTTAACAGGATCTCTGGAGAAAGGTTTTAAGTATGTCTTTATTATGGTTAAATGAACCACAGGTTTACGTCGCCTGCTTTCAGTTGTCAGGTTTGACCATTTACTTGTCGGTAAAGGTTACATTGGGTAAGGTGGTGTAAGAGTGCGCACTTTTGAAAATTGACTGATTAAAAAGTAAAATATTATAGATAGGTACTTAGTCATCATCATCATCATGAAAGGTTACCTTGATGATGATGATGAAAGGTTACCTTTGGTAAGGTTGGTGCAAGAGTGCGCACTTTTGAAAATGGACTGATTAAAAAGTATAATATTAGATATAAGTACTTAGTTATCCAAATAAACTTTTATGAACTAAAACTTTCATGTTATTTTTATAAGCTTTATATTAACTTGACTTTTTATGAAATTATGAGTATATGAGTATGTACCTAAGTACCTATGTAAGTTGTGTCCGTCAAAATTTGAAATCCAATTTTCAGTCACTTGCCGTTATCCGATTGAGCTGAAATTTTGGGTATTAGTATAGTTTGGATGACAATTCAATATCATGGTACCATCGAGCTGATCTGATGATGGAGACAGAAGGTGGCCATGGGAACTCAGTACTTAACCGACGTAACTCCTTTGAGTTTGGCCTCGTTAAAATCGTCTCAATGAGTAGTTGATGACGGTATACAGAAAAGTACAGTCGGAAATAAAAGCTTGTACCAAAAATGAAAATTTTGACAGAAACATATTATTATCTAAATGTAAGTACCTAGTTGGGTAAAACAACTTTTTTCTGTCGCTAGTTGCATTGGTTAGATACGCCTCAGCGTCGCTTTTTAAAACTGTGTTTTTATGGGTTTTAATGCACCGAGTGCGGGTTTTTTTCAGATTTTTAATCTTTATAAGTAGGCCATCTTCTAAGCATGTTAGAAGTTCATGCTGCAACATTTGTATCTAAGATAGTCTGTCGTGTTGTCTCCTGGCTCAACAAGACAGAACAACAAAACATAATATTTATTTGACCCAGTTATTGTTGTTTCCTTGTATTGTCTGTAATATACTTAAATGTAAGTACCTAATTGATGAATAATGATGATGTTATTAATAAAAGATATTATGGTAAATTCAAAACGAATGCCTATTAAACTGAAACTAGATCATTAGAACTCACAATTTTACTAATCTGACTCTACTTCTTTTGGATGTATTTTTCAGTGCATTACCAAACGCGAGAGGAAGTCATATATCGTTTCCATATTCAAAAACACTTTCCAGATTAGACCCTGTATATCTTATCTACAGATCTACCTATTACATAACAAGCAGTCAGATTTAACAAAATAATATGTCAATAAAAAATGTTACCTTCCCTACCATGTATATTATGTAGATATCAGTAGCGGCGCGTGAGAATTGTCACTGGACAACCCGAAGCATAAAAAAAGGGCTGTTTTTTGATGATTTACGTGTTTGTTAACATATAGCAAGAAATTTTAGTCAAGCCGGTGGGAATCGGCTTGTATGGGCGCTCCGCCACTGATAGATATATAAATAACTAACCATCTATTACCTATCTACTAACAGCCATAAAATTATCACGTTCCACTTAACCTACAAACATTTCGAGAACCTAACCGCTTAAAAAATAATCAAAGAGATCATTAGCTTTTGTAATACAGCGACAAAACCCTTGTCCCAAACATGTTTCACTTTCGTAACGTGAGAACTCGGCCGGCACGAAATCCGAAACGTCTTCTGTCCCTTTCACTCTTTATTACGTTTCACAATGACTAACAAAGACGCAACGATAAAGAATTAGGATTAGAGAAACGTGTAAAAAACACTGGCCGGTTGGACATTAGATACCAGAAAAAACGTATGAAAAAGAAATTGCCCATCGACGCGTTACGTTGACAGCTCTGTGGCGGTGGAAAAGAAAATGAATTTGAAAAAAGAATACCTACGTCAAATTACTTTACAAAGCTCGTATAGCGGTAGAACGTGTGGTAAAAAATGGACTTTATTCATTTGAGCGAGGGTAGTTTATAATTAAAATAAAAAATGGTAATATTAGGTACAAAGCTAATGAGATATTTAACTACTAGCGATTCGCTGGATATTTCGATATTCATGATCATCATCATCATGTCAGCCGAAAGATGTCCATTGCTGGACATAGGCCTTCCCCGAAGAGTGCCAAATTATTACTTTAGGTTTTTTTTAATTAGATTGTTTTTCCACAGTGCTTAAGTATTAGTCCTTAGTCCTTATGGAGGTACCTAGACCTTGTGTAGTCTGAAACGTAAGTAAGTATTGTGTGATTTTAAGTAGTTGTCGACACCTAACGTAACTTTTTAACACACACTCAATAACATCCTACATTTTAGTAAAAATACAATTAAGTACCTACTTAGATATATGTATTCATATTCATATTCATTTATTCATAATTGTCAATATTACATGTCAGGAATTTATAAAAAAAAAAAAAATAATAATATTAGCTTTACACAAAACGTGTACTTATACAAATAATATTTACTAGTTATGATTGCAATAATATTTAAAAATATTCATACAATGTTTATAAATTCGTCGAAGCTATAGAATGTGTGCTATGTATCTAAAGTACTTAATTGTAAGTTAGATACATAACAATACTTAGCCAACAAAACCTCACATTGAATGTTTAAGAACTTGATAACTTAGTGCTACAAAGCGTGCATTTATTTGTTAACCATGACATAGGTACTTAGGTACTATGATATAATTCAATAATTCCTCAGAGGGCGGACTTCTATCAGGGATTATCATCTACAAATATATCAATACAAGCCCACCAATAGTATCGTAGGGCCAGTACACAAACAACGCTTTCTAGGTGTTAAATTTAACACCTAACTACACACACAAAAATACACTCTAACTCAACCCATTACGGCCCATAACCGTGTGTGACAACCCAACACTATAAATCTTACAAAAGAATTCATAGCGTCAGTCCAAAGTCGACTTTATATCAATGCAGTACAGTTAAATCCGGTTTGGATACGCATGGAGCGCTTGCCTTAGCTATAGGCGTCAATTTTCACACCTCCCCAATCAGCAGAAATTGAACTTTAACTGGCTGTGTTACGGTTGAAATTAGTTTGACGTAATTGTTAGAATTAATTCGTTTTTCGAATGTAGCCAGATAAGGTGTCGAGTTTCTCGCCTCGGGTGTGAAGGGTCCCTATTCTGAACGCTGATTGGTGGACGACCCTGCCGTTCCATTCGCTAGGTGTTGATTACAGATTATGTTTATAATATATAGCTATCGCTGTAAACTTATAGGCGCAACGGTGCGATCACGAGCGTGACGGCATTTGTAGTTTTTGAGCAAATTTCAGCATCGTACACATGCTTTTTCTAGCGTATTAACTTACCTACATCCATACTATGCGTAAAATACTAATGTCTTTTTACTTAAATGGTAAAAAAGTATAAATATTTACATTAAACAGAGATGCCCCTATTTGACATTGATTTGACAACCCTAGAATGCAAAAAAATACCAAATACCGAACTAGGCCACCACACTTCCACGTGGTCTTGTCTGTCCTAATACCCCTATAGAATGTATATGAAAACCTCGGAGCTCGCGTCGGAGGTCTTGAGTTAAAACTAACGCACGATGCCGAAGCGTAGCGATTTCCGATTTACCAGCGACCTCCGATGAAAGGCTGACGAAGCGAGTTTCTAGCGGAAACCCGGAGGGTAGAGGAGTGAATAGCGTCTAAAAACGAAGGAGGAAGGATCACACTGGAGGGCTAAGGGTGAGTGACAATGATGCATCGAAAGCCAAAAACGTAGGCCTAACTGAAAAAAGAAGAGAATAATAAAAAGAAGTAAAATCTAAGTAGAGTAGACTGGGTACGGTTGAACAGAGGTCGGTTGAAACAACGTAAATATCTCGCAAACCGTTGGCGAGACGGCGAGGGGTCCAAGGGGGGAAAGAAGCGGACGATCAGTTTGTACACGAAAAACATCGTGACGTCGCTTCCCGTGCGCTTAGTTTGTTTGTAGAAGACCCTATTGTGTTTTGATCCCCAAAAGTAAGTATTTTCACTCGTAGAGTTTTTTAATTATTCTGGTTTCTATTTAAGTCACAGTATTGAGTGTGTGTTTATGTTTGAAGTGAAGCTTGTGGATCATGTCAGCGTATCTAGTTTTACTGTACCATTATTCTAATTATTACTACAACGGCTTTTTTGCGAAAGTGGGATGTAGGGACGGTTGAAACGGGACGGTTGAAACAGAGTGATTTGCTTGTATTTGTTTGACATTGAATTACGAAAATCAAAGAAAGTTTGCTTTCAGTTTATTTTCATGTCTTTTTAATTATTCTTGTTACGTATAAAATGCAAACAGTTTACTTTTAAGTTAATTTACGGTTATTTTTTAGTTATTTAAAACGCTAGCTGATTAAAAACAGTTCCTAAATTATACGCAATTTCTTAAAAACAAACGAATAAAACACATACATATTTTGTGACTGTTTCGACCGCCCCTGGCATGGGGACAGTTGAAACAAATCGTTTTTTTTTCAATTTGATCTACTACTAAAACTGACACACCTGGATTCTAAATTCTATTGCTGTTTAGTAGCTAATAACACGCTCTTTCATGTGATATATATTCTTCATCTCTCAGATGATAAAAATCAAAATTACGGACGATATAAGAAAAAATGTTTCAATCGTACCCAGTCTACCCTACCTATAGGCTGATTAAAACTTATACCTATACCTACTTCAGATTCTTTCCGAACTTGTTAGGATTTCTTATGTAGGACAATAATTGAGCGTTAAGGATAGGTAGGTACCTACAGTATAATTATGAGAAATAATATTACGGAATACAACAATAGAACAATCAATTTGTACATTATTAGTTCGGTAAATCATAATTAGGGCTATCGAATGTAATGGCAAGTGATCATTATTGCAAAGGATGTTAGGGAATACAAAAATAGAAAAAAACAACGTCTGGGATAAAAGCTATACCGACATACCTAGGTACCTACCTTAACAAAAACGGAACACCCCCGAAAAATTCGAAAGGGTAGGTAAGTAATGTGTCTGAAAGCATCACATTATTCGTAGACGATTTAAAATGATATTTAATTAGGTTTGGTTAGTATTTCATCCTGATTAAATAGTTCTTCTTCGGGATATGGTTTTCTAAAAAATATGGTTTCGGACTGATGACTCCTCGGAAATATAGTACCTATCTATAGTAGCATCACTAACATTGTCAACCAAAAAAATTATCTAGGTACTTATACTTATTGTCGAATAAGTTAATTTCACCCGTAGATGCCTGCACCCCTCGGAGAAAGCACCCAACTGCATTTTAATGTAAAGTGAGAACAAACCTTTATTATAATTGTAATTATTCAAAGCGGACGCCGTCCGAGGCACCGCTATTCCCAGCGTTCCACGAACGCGCGTGACGACAGATAAAAGCGATAGAGATACTCGAGATTAATCGCCTCTGGGAATTACGAGCGCTTTTAGAATAGAACGCTATTTCCGATGTCTTGAGGCGCATTCAAAATAAACAAGTGAATTTCGAAATGAAGCAATGAACGCGACTGCTACATGACACTTGATCGTCTCACTCGTATAGGTAACAAAAAGAGATGAAGTTACCTGGGGACCGATTTTTGATTTTCGAGCGCTCGACTCTTTCACTCGAAAACAGTTAAAAATGATGAAATGCTTTTTTGAAATAGCGATAGAAAATTTAAAAACGAGTGGTATTGACCACTCGTATTCAAATGTATCGGTAGAAAGTAAGTGCCTGCAATTTTGACACTACAATCATATTCACTTTTATTTAATTTTCGAGCGCTCGAAAGTCAAAAATCGGTCCCCTGTTAGTATTTATCGCTTAACACAAGGCATTTTCCAGCCAGTATTTCGCGAAAGCCAGCGGTGTGCTAATTTGCCGCCTCGTTGTTGCTAAAACCAACTAAAATCCTTTAGAACTAAATCCATACTAATCATGTCTGTCTCCCTCTCTGCAAGTTTGTTACCTTTATACAATGAAACCTGTGAACTGAGTTACTTGCATGAAAACAGGCGAAAAAAACGTAGAATATTTTCTAAATCATCTTCCGAGAGGGTAAAATGGCGGATGGAAAGTGTGACCGTGAACAAAGTCACGGGCAAAAGCTAGTCAGTATAAGTACATCTGGTTCAGATTATTTAATGGGCCGACATTTTATAAAACTGTCTACAGTATTGAAATCTTCTACCTTGGAGGTAGAGCTGCTTTTTGGATGGACAATTTTGATGCAATTCGGCCAACTCAAATAATTGTAGGTACTCGTAGTGTTTGAATACGCTTCCGAAGATCTACATTCTGATAAACCCGGTTTTCGATACGATCTGCGATGCTCAGTAACCGATGTCTACTTTGCTTAAAGTTCCTTAACTGCGTTTGCCAGAGCAACGTTTAAGGCGTGTTCGTATTAACTTTAGAAGCGAAGCATTGCAATTTTCGAATAATATTACAATACAAATACATTTAATTGCACACCTCAATAATCGGAACATAAAATGTAAAGCAGAGGTAAACAACAGGCGGTAAGGTGTCCTATGGGCCGATTTTTGACTTTCGAGGGCGCAAAAATTCAATAAAAGTAAATACGATTATAACCTCAAAATTACAAGCACTTACTTTCTACCGATAGAATAGGCTTGTTGCGTGGTGTTAAAATTGATAACGTCGTGTTGCTAAATGGATAGTAAACCATCAAATGATTGTAATAAAGTATAAATTACAAAATATAATTCAAATCATAAAAAGATATGAACCTTGAAAGTTTAGAAAAAAAAGTTTTTTTATTTATTGTCCAAGAGTAAATTTAAAGGTTCCAATAGAATCCTTACGCTTTTATAGAAACAAATTTGTATTACAACTATGGACCTAAACGCAGTATTTCGCGACCGAAACAGCAATTTACTTAATTTTCCATGCAACGGTTAGTACAAATTGCACGGTGTGACGTCATACTTTAAAGCCAATCAGTATGAAGCGTTTCGGCTGCTGTCAGCGAGGTCCGTCTTTAACTCGATTTTTTGGGTATTAATGTCCTTTAAATGTAGTTGCTTCCATACAAACATTTGTTCATCTACAAAAACTGGTTCGAATGGCATCGTAAACAAATTTAAGGTCACAAGCCCATTGAATACGAGTGGTCAAATAGCATTTCATAATTTCTGCAGTTTTCGAGTGAAAGAGTCGAGCGATCGAAAGACAAAAATCAGTCCCCTTAGTCCTCGACATTGCACAAGTGTATGACATGGGCACTTTATGTCAAAGAAATATAGGTTAAATTGGAACTAAGAGGATTTTTCTTTATTTGAATTTAAGCCATGTCAGTGTCACTTTGACCTTACCTAATTCATAACATTATTCTACAAAAATAAAGAGTTACTATTAAAGGCGGTATTTGACGCGGTAAAATTATTTGAATTTAAATGACAATGTTTTACTTTCTTAAACTTTAAAATAAATATACAGTTATTGGCCACAGAAAACTATATTGTAATCTATGTAGCTAGATCATATAGGTTACGTAAGGCCAGTATAATTTCTCTAAAAATGTTATACCACACTAGATTACAACCCAAGAGCACATTACCGAGTCACACCAACAAAGCCCACCCCCGCCCGGGATCAATTCCGGCGCCCTCCCCTAATCGTCTTACCGTTATGTAAGGCTTAATGGTTGACCGGAGGTTAGGCTTTTTGGCTTGCTTTTGGTTTGGAGGTATTTTTACCTTTATGAACTGGACAGGAAATGCTCAGAAACAACGGCATACGAACCGGAGCCAATCTTACCCCTGCCACAAACATATAGGTACAATCAACTGGACCAACACCAAAGATACTGGGAGGAGACAGACACATGCAGACATACCAAAGAGATTCTGTCGAAACGTGACTACAAACTCACAACCGCACGACTAAGGGCAAATAGAAACCAACTGCGCAATATAGTGGGAATAATAACAGGACATACCTTGAACAGACACCTCTATAACTTAGGTATCACAGACAGCCCCATGTGCAGAGCGTGCATGGAGGCAGAAGAAACGACTATACATATAGGTACTACTGGACTGCAAGCAGGTAGAAGTATACAGAATAAAGCACCTAGGTTCTCCAGACACACTACGGGACGCAGTCAGCAACACCAAGGCACTCACCAACTTTCTACACGAGCTGGGGTGGTTAGAGTAGCGCCACACCGCCGTTTCACGCAAAATAGGCACAATGTATGTCGACTTGCGGAAAAACGCCCAGTATAACTAACTAACTACCTTTATGTAGCTGTAGCTATGGCCACTACTATAGTTAGCTACTTTAGACGAGCAGTAATGCACTCGGCTCTATATACTCTCACGCGGAATCTGCAGGTCGTGGGTTCGAAGCCCGGGTCGTACGGTCAGCCTCACAAGGGGTTTAACACCTTTGTAGCCAAAAAAAAAAAAAAAAAAAGAGAAGAAGAACACCTTTGTACCGTGTCTCATTAAACGTCATGTTAAACTGCCAAATGAAGTAGTCAAACGAGTGAAAACGACAAGGTACTTAGGTGTTCAGCAACTTATGCATGAGGTTGACTGTATTACTATACAAAACATCATTTCATATTTCATATTCACTTTTCATTGAAGGAAAGCATCGTGGGAATTGTGAAATCGTGAAATTAGAACAACATCAATTCGAATAACGCTTGTCAATAGCAATTATTTATCAATGAGGAATTATACGGAACGGCCTATGGCGGCTTATGAGGCTTATTACTCCAGAAAAATCACATGACGTGCAAGAATAGAAATAGAAATATTTATTCGACAAAAACATACACTAGGATACAAAGTCATTGGGTCCCGAGCTAGGATTCCCTGTGTTACGGGACCCAGTAGAACAGCAAGCATACGATATTAAATAACAGACAAGTATTGAATAGACGTTTTACAAATTACAAAGCTACAATAATTTTAGTTCTGTCAGTGTAATGTGTGAGCGTGAGTGTGTGTGAGAGTCTGAGAGTGCGTGTGTGATCATGAGTATTTTGAAGTGAATGTATAAGTATGTAAATAAATAAATAAACAATTGATTACTCGTGATATTAAAAATATAATATAGCTTTAAATTAACAGAGAACAGTTAAGAGCAGTTCAGTCTCACTGTAGTCGTGTTGCAGCAGCCATTTGGTTAGAGTGCTTCTACTAGGGAGGCGACGGGCTGTATACAATTTGCAGAAGGTCTTTAGGACAAGAGGGGAGATAAATTGGCTGAATGCTCGTTCGTTCGAACTAAATCCACCATTGCTAGGCTAATTTGGAGCTAATTTTGCTGCTGCCAGATGTAAGGAATGTTATCTAGCGTTACTATGGAGTTTCGAAAAGACATTCTGAATCGAATCCGAAGATTGGTCCACGGTATCTGCGAGGGTAACTTGACTTACTTGACTGTATGTCCTGTGGCCCTTAGATGGAGAGGGCTTCCACAAAGCTTCGTCATCGCGTTCTGTCGTGGGCTACGCGTTTCGCCTCGGACCACGTCAGCCCGATTGCGTTCAGTTCCGCTGCCACTGAACGTCTCCAGGTGTGCTTCGGCCGGCCACGTTTCCTCTTCCCTCGTCCATTCCAGGGCGTGCCTTGGGATGTGGTTGGGAGCTTTTCTTAGAGTGTGACCGATCCAAGTCCACTTAAGGGTGGACACAGTGAGGTTGAGAATGGCCACCAATATGTGTACATATGCCGCAGAATTTCAACGTTGTAGGTAACAAAAACATCTTCGGGCCTAAATTGGTCGGCATTTTATGACTTATGGCTGTGGATATATAAGATATACGTCAGGTTCTCACAAGAATGTGAGTGCGAGAGTGACATATGTCTTATCAACAACGATAACTGATAAAATGGCTACCATCTTAGATCCGCTGAAATAGACTGAAATTTACTACAGGGAGAGAGTAGCTCAGAAAAGAACAACGAAGAAGAGAGAAAAGAAGAACCAACTTCATACTCCAAAAATGGAAAATGCTTAAGACAGTAAATAACCTAACTTAGCTCAAACATTATACACGATGCTACAGTTCACTTTTAGCGAAAACTACCACAATTGCAAGAATCCGTCCGTTGGTCTAAACTCTAAGCCATTATAAAACACGATAGCATTCGGCAGTAAAACACCTCTAAGCCCAAACTTGGCCCTAACATTTCATACGTTGGTACTGTCGCGCGCACAAGCCGCAAAACGTGCGGAATCTGGGGGCCGCACCCCCCTCCTCACCCCCCCTGGACGACGTCCTGTCACTGACAAATGGCCCGGAGGAGAGCTCGACCCCGACACCCTCTCGAGGCTCGCCGTGTGGTGAGGGAGACGTCTTAGATTATTTTCTATGAAATAAATTGTTCTTGGCGCTTACGGAAATCAGCACTAAGCATATTTTTTTCAATTTTTTTGGGACAAAAATCAGCACACATGATTTCGAGCATCAAGTACCTACCTACTTATACAAAAAACATACAGTTCATTTTCATGGGTGTGAGACCAAAGAACATTGTCCACATAGTTCCTAATAGATTAGGTAAGTAGTTATTAAATAATATACTTGTACTTGTAGGTATATAGCGCTAGGTAACCATTGAAACTAGGACGAAGTTTAATTGATCAGTGATTTTGAGCAACGGATCAATCATTATAATAACGTCTTTGTCACTATTTTGCATGGATTGTCAGTTATCTACATTAAATAGCCAAAGGCATAGAGAAACAGCACAATAATGGCCATTTTTTCGATGAGAAGATATAAGTAGGTACCTACAATTTATACAAATCGTGACATGCAGACGTAGTCCTTATGCCTTTACTACTGCTATTGGTACACACGTGTATAAAGGCTGACAATTGCTACCTTTTATTGGCATTGACATAATAACATGTTTGTAAACACGTGTATCGCATTACACATAAGTGTATTGCGAACTCATATTGTATATCGATGGAATGTCTTCAGAGTCTTATTTTAGGAAGGCCATAACGTATTCATTGAAGCGGCCTTCAGTTCTCTTTCATATTATATACCTACCTTAAGCGTCTCCTACACATCCATGATGTTGGCGTGCAAGTTTAAATAATACCTTGCGGGATTTGATAGATGAATTTAACTCAATATGCCACAGTAACCCGCAATGTAATGAAACTTGCTTGAATGAATGGTTTATGATCCATATCCTTTAAGCACAGCCTGCATTTCCCATCCTATGATATTTCCCATTGTATTATCCGATTCTTCCGGTCCGGTCTTTATTATTGTTTCAACAGCGCAACCACGAAAATCGAATATCGGAGTTCATATTACACGTCCATTCTCTGTCGTTCAATGTACCTACAGAAACGGAGATATCCAAACTACGTTCGATTTTCGTTTCAGCGGCGCTACCATGCAAATCGAATTCGGACAATCGGAGTTCGGACCACTCCATCCCTGTCGCTCGAGTAAACCCTGCAACACACAGCTTACCATTTTTTTTTTTTTTTTTTTTTTACTTGGGGAAATGCCTTTATGCATCCCACCTAGCCGAGGAACTAGGATGGGTATGACGGACTCCCGGGAACCCCCCGGACTACCGTCTAAAACCACCAAGGTATGCCCTCTCTGCCGTGTGGTAGGGGCGTCATGGGATCGCGAACATTTCACCACGACGCCCCTCGGCAACAGCCGCAGCTGCCCTCACTACTGAGGCAAAAGCCCCCCCTCCCGTCGTAAGCGTGCAGGGCGACACCACACGCTTCCCGACCCGACCAAAGGACCTCTACGCCGGGAGAGGGTGATATACCTCGGATTCACCCTCTCAGGTCCCCTTGTAACTTTTTATAGAGGTTTTCTCCCTCGCAGCCACAACTCGGCCCCGGCCTGACCGTCGCAGCCCCCGCGCCTAACATGAATCCTCTGATAGCAGAGGATTTGTCAGGGTTACGGGTCCGTTATTTATTATAGAGGCAAACGGCAATGGCCTCTCCCTCAAGCCGCACCTGGGGAATCTTGCGATTCCCTGGGCGGAACCCCCCGACCCCCCCGTGTCGGGCTATTGGTAGCACCAGCAAGCGATAACTTAGGGTTCACTAAATTATCACTTGCTGTTGCCTCCAGGGCGCACCGGCCAAGACACTACACATTCCTGCGGATCAACCGAATCAAGAGGAATCGGTAGAGTCCAGACACTCGAGGAGGTTACCCGACATAGCGCCCCAACACACAGCTTACCAAGCTTAGCTTAGCTTGACAAGTTTACCATTGACCGCCGCGGCCAGGTAAATAAATATTACGGGACAATCTTACACAAATCAACCTAGGCCCACGGTAAGCTCAATAAGGCTTGTGTTGTGGGTACTAGGCGACGATATATATATAATAGATAAATACATATAGATACTTATATAGGTACATATATAACATCCATAACTCAGGAACAAATATTCGTGATAAACACACAAATAAATGCCCTAACCGGGGTTCGAACCCCGGACCTCCAGCTTCGTAGACAGAGTCACTACCAGCTTGGCTACGGAGGCCGTTAAAATATCCAAACTTCATTCCATTTTCGCGGCGGCTCCGCTCCCTCGCCACACGGCGAGCCAAACAGGAGGCGCTATAATTTCGCAGGACGGCGCCGCGACGCTTATCTCCAGCGCTGCAGGCGCCGCGTACCGCGCCTCGAGGGGGGGTTAGGGGAGGGGGTGGTGGGGGAGCACCTTACGTGTTGATGCTGGATTTTATACCAAGTATATGGTGTAAATAAAGCGGGGTAGCATAGGCTTATTCATCTTAACATCTATATGTTAAAATGGTTTTTGTTTTTACTTTTATTGTTAGTATGTTCAAATCTTGCAACTGAATTTTAAAGCAGTTATCCTCAACCGATTGAACTAAATAGCAAATTTTGCAATAAACGTTTTGTTTGAAATATTAATATAATGTTACTTGAGGAGCGAATTGAGCCACCTATAGCCTCCTGTTTTCATATTATCTTCAGATCAGCTCGGTGGTGCTATTATAGGTATTGCGGTCTCTTCACAAATTTACATATATAGGAATGCCACATTGCAGCTCAATCTGATACCCGCAAGTGGCTGAAAGAGGGTTTGCAAGTTTTAAAACTGTTTGTAAGTACATACTATGTGCATAATTATTCTAATATACTTCACATACGAACGCAGTGTAAGTAAATGAAAGCTTGTAATGGGGTGAAAGTTCCCAGTTCGTTTATATTTCTCTCTTTCTATGTCAAAGGGTAAATTTCCAGAATTAATGGATGGAGCCTCAATTATATATTACAGTTTCTCCGTTACCCAAAGCTTGTCTGCAAGAGATCGCTCTTTAGCGATAAGATCGCCTGTCATTTAAGTTTTTGCTGTTCTGTATTGATGTACCTACCTATAAGTATATAGTATGAAATATAGATACCTACAGTTACACTTTAGAAATAACATTTATTTGAAGCTATATTAGGGACTCTGTGAGCTGTAGAATTCGCAAGACTAACACTAACATAAAAAAACGTTAATTGAATCGACAAAAAAAACTCTACAACTTTTGAACCTGCTCACAAAATTTTACACGTCACGGTAGAGAAATGACGACTTGTAGAGGCGGCCGGACATCTGGATATCCGGACATACGAACGAATTTTGGCCCAATCTGAAACAGAGACCTTCGACAGCAACGCTCGCTCGTTTAAAAAATATAATGGGGAACTTGCATGGGACTTCAATTTCGAATAAATTGCACTCAATCGATGCGGATATACGTAGAGATATCATACAAAAGATAAATAAAAAAAAGACGATTGTATTAGTTTTATCCCACGTTAAAATGACGAAAAAAAATTTTTTTTTCTATAAAATAACAACACACAGAATATGAAATTAAAAATTATATTTTGTATGACAACTATAGATTTAAAAGCAAATTTTGTGGAGATAATTGCAAATTAATGACTTACTCCATAGTAAACGCGCCGAGAATATATGCTGTGACGTCATAGCATAAGCCCGTTTAATATAGAGCGTTTTCGGGGGTTGCCGGCGCGTGCAGATTTCAAATGCATATCATAAGCGCGTGCCGATTTCATATGCACATCAGAAGAATAAATAATAAGATAGTTTTAATGCTACAGTTGTTTTAATGCTGCATTATACTTTTGATTTTCGTAATAAAATAAAAAGATGCAAGTTCCCTATTTATAACAGCAGGTTATATAAAAACACCCTAAGTATCCGCAGGACGCAGATCTAATTCTCTCAAGAAAATTCGCTTAAATACGACTCTGTGGACAATTACAAAGGGTTCAAAGTCAAACGGCAAAGCCTATAAGTTGGAATTTTGTACACTCTACCTGAAAGACAATAAATACGTAGTTCTGCACCATACTCCGTTGTAGTAAGATCTAAATAAACTGATAAATGTAAACGTACCTTTTACGTCAACTGTACACTTTCAGTCGTTAAGCGTTTTCGTCAACATCCCTTCCGTGCGTGTCTCTGACTATACTTAACGCAGTGCGTGCGACGTTGAGAAATGGCACGTTAGAGGAAAGTTTCTGTCTTTACTGGCGGATATACGTGTACACTTGTGTAAATATACGCACTTTTGCCTTCCCTGGACTCTGGGGTGTAATGTAACGGGAAAAAACATTAGATATTTGTGTGAAGAAAACGACTTTGTCGTCCAAAAAGGTTATATTTTAATTTTATACATATTCCTTGATTCAGATTAGAATATACGTTACGAATTGAATTTTCATGATCGAAATCACAATATACTTAAGTCTAGTGTCAAAATTAGAGATAATTGACTTTCAAAACATAGTTTTAACCGACTTCAAATCAGTAGCCAAAAATTTGAAGAGTTCCCTCGATTTCTCCAGGATCCAATCATCAGAACTGGATTTTGGTAACAACGGGACTAATCTGGAAGTATATGCTTTCAAACAAAGAAATAATTTTTCAAATCGGTTCATAAATTACGGAGTTATCGCGTAACATACACACATAAAAAAAAAAAAAAACCTACAGACGAATTGAGAACCTTCGCCCTTTTTGAAGTCTGTTAAAAAGAAGTGTCAACAAAGAAGGTCGTATTGTAATTTATCCCCAGAATCTTCTTACACAATTACAAAGCAAGAAAATTCAAATGAAACACAATAACAATTAGGGTACCTACCTAACCTACCTACCAATTTCTGTACACATGCCGACGTCGGCGATGCGATGTTTTGTTTTATCAATACTTTAGAGGAAAAGTCTGTTAGGTTGTAGTTTTGTAAGTTTGTATGTTGGGGGTAGGTAATCTCTGAAACCACTGATATAGGCTTCTGTCCTAAAAAAATAGTTTTAGTCCGTCAGTTAGATTATCAAAAAATATTGGACACGTATTTCTTATATTGTCTATCAAACGAATGTTTTTGAATTGATATCTTTTATTTAATCACAAATTGGGTTATAATATAATAAGTATTAACTAAACTAACTATTAAAAACCGGCCAAGTGCGAGTTGGACTCGCGCACGAAGGGTTCCGTACCGTTATCTATGAATACGGCAAAAAAATCACGTTTGTTGTATGGGAGCCCCCCTTAAAAAATATTATTTTGTTTTTAGTATTTGTTGTTATAGCGGCAACAGAAATACATAGTCTGTGAAAATTTCAACTCTCTAGCTATCACGGTCCTTTAGATACAGCCTGGTGACAGACAGACAGACGGACGGACGGACGGACAGCGAAGTCTTAGTAATAGGGTCTCGTTTTACTCTTTGAGTACGGAACCCTAAAAACTAAATAAAATATAACTAAACTAAATCTAAAAATGGCCCATGCGGCATTGTGCCGAAGATGCTGGCAGCATTACCTCGCTGAATAGCTAATCTAATTATTTGTGCGAGGTAGCTGCCAGCCCTTCGGTCACCGGTGGCATCTATAAGCCTCTTCGACATCTCCTTGAAGAGGCTTAAGGCTCCAGGGCCCCACGGACCAAGGGTCACGACGCCAAAAGGCACGAAATAGTATTCGGCGCCGAGAACACTATATTTGCCCACCTTAGCAGCTTCGGCTGCCTCTGCTGCGGCTGCTGCCCTCATCGAGGTACGATGGGATGCGACGGGGCTAGTAGTAGGTTGCATCCCACACCAGGACCCGTCCCATACTCCACGGGACCAATGACATCCCGTCCGGTCTCTTGCCATCGTTTCTTAGAATGCCGGATACTCCAGACAAAATACGGTTTTGAAAAACATTAATTTATAATAGCGTTTTTTTTTTATATAATTTTAAAACATTATTCTAAGATGCTTTATTCAAGAATCCAACAAACTTTCCATCCGGAAGTATTTAAATAGATTTAAATAAATCATGAATTGTTTTTTTTTAATTATTTATTTTGAATATTATAGAGCAAATGTAAATGAACCAAAATAAAGATAAAACCATTTATTAATATTTTTTCTGACTTTTCAAAAGCTACTTAAGTTATCATTTTTTTGATGTCCGAAATTTTGTTGGATTTTGTCGCTAGATAACTATTTAATTGATAATATATCCATTACAAAGAAAAAATCGGCTAATATAAATTATTTCCAAATTTGACATTTTTTCCATACAACTGACAAGTTCATTGCCTGGACTAGGAAGGCTGAAGAGCCGGCACATTGGCCGATGCAAGAGACCGACGAATAATGTCATTAAGGGCAGCATGTTTTTTTTAAGATATGGCCTGTTAAAGTTGCTCGTGACGTCACATTATGGTAGCCATGGAAGGTAGGCATACTTTCTAGCATAATATGACGCGGGACTTTAACGGGCTAGGGTCATTTCGCCGGTTACGCGACCACCTTCGGTTAGCGACCACTTAAAGAACATGGTTTTTTTCAATTGATGATAACATCAATTCTATACAGAGTCTATTGAAACAGTCAGCCGTATGTCTTATTGTTTGTACTTATGGAATAGGAATTTACAAAAAACACTAGAAAATATGCTTTCAGTTCACCAAGTCAGCTAAGTGGTCGCTAACCAGCACAAGAAATTAGGTGGTCGCCAACCGGCGAAATGACCCTATATCTTCTTATTTTTTTGTTTGATTGACATAATAAAAAATACGTGTCCAATATTTCTTGATAATCTAACTGATGAACTAAATACACTAAATAAATTTAATTTTAACCAGGAAAGTATCCAATTAGAAAAAAATATTAGGTAGGTAGGTGCGTAGGTTTGCCAGCTAGTATCCAATAAAAGAGCTAAATTACAAAACAGCTGTATATTCTAAATATTGTTTACGAAGAACGTTTTCAGATCCAACGCAATTGCGTATAAACATTATTGTTATTGACAACACGTATTCATCGTTTCGACCGTTCCATACAAAAAAAATGGGTCTTTTTACGACATTTACGACATCTGATTAATTAACCGAAATAAAACGTAAGAGAAGTCTCGTAAAGAACTCGATCAGCTATTCTATTGAGTGGTCATAACCGGCCACGGCCGCCATTTTGAAACAAAAGAATCACTCCAATTTGATACCAATATTATCCAAATATCAGTGCGTCCCGCTCACACACGCTTCAAACAGCACATGAAACCAAACAATCCACAATAAGATTAATTTTATGAGAGGTATTAGGTAGCCCACAGCACTATGCTATTTCACTCGTATGCGGAACAGCTTTATTGGCAAAGTAGGTACAACTCGTCGGAAATATCTGCGAACCTCGCTTCGCCAAATCCCAAGCTGTCAGATTTTTCTGGTGGTCACCTTGCCGGCCTCTATAAGACCCCATCGAAATCTCACCCCCACCATGTCTCCTTCCCGGAGATCAATTCTATCAGGAGAAATCAGTCGTATTGCAACTTTATAGTATGCTCAAGCCAGGTTCGCACATATTTCCGACGAGTTGTATCTCCACCCTACAGAACTTAAGTACCTATTACTGCTACTATACTTGTTCTGTAGGTGTTCGGTCTTCGGTGTTGTAGGTATTCCTGTTGTTGAATAAGGTCGGCAGAGCTTCCGAGGATGCGTTGAGAGTACCTACTTGAGAGTGAGAATCCTACATTTACCTACTAGGATGTTATTTTCAATAGGCACGTCAAAAACGCGTCCCGCAAATGTGCTGGTCATCTCAAAACGCTGAATCCGTGCTCATAAAAACCCAGTCTAGTCGATGTTATAAAAATTCAGCATTGGATAAATAAAAATATCGAATAAATAAAATATGAAATGAAAGTGGCGCGGGACGCAAGAACTCGCGTTCCTTTGAATGTGCTTCGTGTGGCGAAACGGGAGGCGTGGAGTCGCTATACGAAAACAAATATTCTATTATTAAGCGTTATTTCTGTAGGTCTAATCCCAACAAAGTCTAGTTTTAACTCCGGGTTAGAAGGTGAGATGGCATACATTCGTAGAACTCAGAACCTTGGGTTTCTTTTGAAGCCAAAGCGGCCCCAGGCACAATGTTGGGTAACCGCTAGGACTCTGCTTTATTTTTACTAAACGTGGACTTAATCGCGTATAATGAACTCATTTATTTACCTCTCTGATAATTATTATAAGTATGTATTTAAATCAGGCAACAAATACCAAAGACTAACATACATATCATTAGAAACTTAAATAACTAGTTACAAAAAACACACTATCACTGCGACGTGTTGCGCAACTTCGTGGTGTCAGGTAACCGACCGCAAAATCGCCGGAACTTGACTCCCTTCGGCCAAAATTCTAATAATAATGATAGCGTGTGAGAATCGTGCAAGTTTAAATCGATATAACCTAGCGTTTAAAATCCTAAAAACAGGAACATGATGATTTCTGTTGGCATTGAATCTACTCTTCTACTGTCATTACAAACTTGAAATTACCATTTTCATTGTTGCTATGTACCTATTATGGGTCTCCCTTGTTAGAGCTAACAACTTTAGTCCTAATGTTTCATTAGATGACTCCACCTCTGGATGAATGCTATTTATAAGATTCTTGTAAATATTGACATTCGAAAAGTATTCTGTATTGAATCTACTTTGAATAAAATGTAAAAAAAAAAAAAAAGATGCATTTTTTTTCTTAAATAGTAAACTTTATAGGATTATTGCATAACAATCCCAACATAACCCAATGACATCTATTTGATGATATTCAAAGAAAACCCAAAAAGTTCACTGTTTCGAATGAAAATGCATTAGGTCTAGTGAAACATTAGGTCTAATGAAAATTAGGTCTAGTGAAACATTAGGTCTAATGAAACATTAGGGCTAGAGTTGTTAGGTCTAACAAGGGAGACCCATGTATTGTATATATAAAAAGCAATATTTAAATAAGTTTTATATTTCAGAAGTCTCCACAGATGTCGCTGTCGCGCGGAGTGTCTCTGGCCGTAACAATCTGAAGGCGGCGCCACGGGTCAGCTCGCGACACGACGCGACCGCGCGCGGCAGAGGGCACGACATATTCTGCCTAAACACAACTGCGGTGGCCGATCCAGGATTTTGGTGAGGGGCTAGACTTGGGTTTTTGTGGATGACTCAGACTCACCCGGACTCACCACCCTTTTAAGGGAGGGTGGGTGGAGGGAGGGATGGCTTGAGCCCCTCAGCCCCTTATTTACCGGGGTCTCACAAAACTATAGGAACAGTTTATTATTCTCAGTTATTATGAGTGTCCTGGTTTTTTTACTTTGAAATAACTAACACTAGTATTTGAGTAGGTACACCTAGATATTAATTTTAACATGTATGGACTTGTGGTTCTCTGAATTAAACGAATTTAATTTTATTTATAATAAAAAAAGTATCGTCATCAGCCTAGGTCCCACTGACCCTGAAAAACAAAGTAATCAGATAAGTGCAGACTCCGAACATTACCCTCTACAGTCGAACTTCCAAAGCCACAATCTCACAGACTGTTCCTCTGAGTATAAATATAAAAATTAAAAATAGCCAGTCTGTATTTAATATTCTTTGGCGGTCGTAGCTAGCGCAGGGGTGGTCAACTATTGGGGCGAAAGCGCTCGATACTACACCTATACAAAAGGAGCACAATTTACGTTGTACTTTCTTTGTATCAATATGTGCAGTCGGGTTTGTAGAGTTGGAATACGACAATGTTTGTGCGAATTAAAGGCAGTTTTATTAAATCTATACTAATATGAGTAGCACAGAGAGCCATGGAGCGCGCCATGCTCGGCATTAAACTACAAGACCGTGTGAGGAATGTTGAGATCCGACGTCGCACTAATGTGCGCGACGTTGGAGATACCAAACTCAAGTGGAGCTGGGCAGGACACCTTGCCAGGCAGAATGATGGTAGGTGGACCAAAAAGGTGTCAGATTGGTGGCCACTTCTAGGTAAAAGGAGCGTCGGCCGTCCACCAGCTCGATGGGTGGACGATATTAGGAAGATCGCGGGTCACTTATGGATAAGATTAGCCCAGGATAGGGACGGGTGGCGTACTCGAAGAGAGGCCTATGCTCAGCAGTGGGCGATTACGGGCTGACAATGATGATGATGATGATACTATTATTATAAAGAGGATAGAGGTTGTAAGTTTGTATGTAGGGTGTCTCCAGAACCAATCATCCGATTTCAAAAAAATGAACCTTTAGGGCCTACGCTAGCTGACGCTGTTTGCACGGAGCGGGTGGACGCCTATTGAAAAATAGTATTAGCAGCGCTAACTAACCCGCGGCGGGTGCATAGAGCGGGTACCCGCAGGCGTGCGCCCGCTCCGTGCACCCGCGTCAGCTAGCGTAGGCCCTCAGGCTGCCTATGTTTCATGTCGCGGCTTCGCCTGGCCTTGGTTCTCTGGTAAAATAATTTTGAAATCAGATAGGTAAGTACTTAATTCCAGAGATTACTCTCTCTAACTACACACAAACTTACTAAGCTATGCAGCCACAAACTTTATCTCAGTAATTACTAATTAGTATAGATAATTTTATAAGTTCGTTAAATTCTGGTTTCAGAATATCAAAGGAAGGAAGATATCAGAGACAACCTTGACGTAGTAACGGAAGTAGAAGATGAATTCAAATTAAATACCAAGTAAAAGCTACGGAAATAACCATATTACAAGCTTTGTGCCGTAAATTGACCAAACTCAACCAACTCTTACTGACCAAAAGTCGTATCTGACTAATCAGGCCATTATGAAATACGTCATTTATACACTAAATGAAGGAAAAGCCCGGGAAAGTAGCAAACAAAATATTAACCCGCGGAAAAGGGTAATTAAGAGACCGGCCAACTAACAGCTTAACTGTTTCGGATACCTTAACTGAGGGTGCTTCCAACTTTCCTCACAATATAAACATCATACGCAGTACTTGGGTATAATACATATAAAAAAAAAATATGTTCTGTATCTATTAACAATAAATTTAATATAATAATAAAGAGTAATATAGTATTTTGATTAGGATTGATGACACCGTGGGCCTGAGGAACCCGACTAACTTTAACTATCGATTCTAGAGCCTATTTGGAGTATATAATGTGGTATAACATATAGTCCAATTACGCATAATCGTCGAGATATAAATTATTTAAACCAACATTAAAATTTTAAAATCTCAAGTCTAACACACCCTAAGAACCTGACGTAGGTACCTACATGGACGCGTTTAAACTATTTTAATGAATATGCTATTCGCAGTATTTCGCCGTACATCGTATTACGTCGGAGTGATTCGTAAAGTGTCGTTTGATTACTTACTTTCTCGCCTAGGGATAGGATTGTCTTTCTCTCACTCAACTAAAGATTTGTTCACAATTATTAATTTGGTTCTAAAAAAATATTTTGTTAAAATGCTTAATTGGACCTATGTTTATATAACATTAATTAATCGTAATATCTTTAGGTGTACGCTGCTAAAATCTGTCGGGTTCCTCAGGCCCACGGTGTATAACTGTTATGTGTATGCTGTACGGTCAGCTCCAAATATATGTATCCAATTTTCAACATTATTCCACCGACATACGTTCGTAAATGTATACATACCTATTTATGATTCTGACTGTACCTATTTAACTGTATGCACTTGTAATACTTCAGGTATTCATAACACTTGGTACTACGATTCATGAACAATAGTCGTGAACAACGTTAGATGCAATTTAAATATTATGCCATGCGTAGCTATTCGACAAAATAACAGGCCAAAGGTGTGTAGTACATACATACATACATACATACATACATACCATCACGCCTTTATCCCTAAAAGGGGTAGGCAGAGCACATGAAACTTGTGTTCCAGTGCCACTTTTAGCATAAATGTGGGTATAAAAGATCGACAAAATGTGTGAAGGTGTGTAGTGTGTATAATACCAGGGTATAATGGAAAAAATAATGAATAAATGAATAAAATAGATAAGTTAAGTTAGCAGTTAACTACAAGTAAGTACCTAGTGTACCTACGTGGGCTAAGAGCTTAATATGAACTAAACAAGCTCTTACTGCCTCGTAATACAGACGTGTGGTGTGGCGTCCCGAAGTTGACTTGACTTTTGATCTCAGAGACTGCTACGAGTGTACATAGTCCTAAAGCAATCTTCTTTCTCCTGGCTATTGTCCCAATTTATTTGGGGTCGGCCCTCCTAGTATTCTTGCGCCACATCGTGCGATTGTGGGTTGTCTCTTTGCATGTGTCAGTATCTCTCAGGTCATTGTATATTGTTTGTAGCCAAGTCATATAGTGCTAAAGCAATAGATATATTTATTGAGTGTAGCCAAATGTAGAGTGTGCCCATTGATTGCTTAAGGGTCTCAAATTCACAATTCATATGCGATGCGATCATCTCTTTTATACTCCACTCGCATTTCTATTTAATTTCGCACTCTTTTGATGACGAGCTACGAATACAAATTACGATGTAACTATCGTGCGTAAAACTACGCGTAAAACACGTTGCGATGCGATTAGGAAGAAAAGCCACGAAAAAAATATAGAGGAAGCTACACTACAGTTTAAAAAAAAAATACAGTAGCCTCGTATTAGATAGTTAAAAAAAACGCTCCAGTCGCGTATCGGACGTTCCAGATATCGGTGGAAAGATGTCGCAAAAAAGATGGATTTAGGCTACATCATCGAGAGACCGGAAAATTCTCAACAAAACTGTCATA
Source organism: Epinotia brunnichana (assembly GCA_963854355.1). Classification (NCBI taxonomy): domain Eukaryota; kingdom Metazoa; phylum Arthropoda; class Insecta; order Lepidoptera; family Tortricidae; genus Epinotia; species Epinotia brunnichana. Next base: position 18,479,516 of record OY977954.1, read on the forward strand.
CTTGAGTGATTTTGCCGATTTTGTCTCTTACCATAATTGGACCTTACGTTACGATATTTGTACTGTGTCCCGGGCTACTATGGGGAAAGAAAATTGTCCGAGGGTTGCTAAGTACAATTCCGTTCTGCCACTTTTGGGGTTGAAGTTGTGATATGATTTAATGCAGATTAAGGGATCTGTCTCACCACGGGTTATTCTTACCGTGATTCAATAGAGGGTTGTTATTAGATTAACTTGTTTGTCAGTGTAGGTATGTGTTAGTCTGTCTTAGTTGTTTAATAATTAATTTTTCAGTTATTTACTAGTTACTTTAGTTACTACTAATAATATACCTATAATTCAAAATGACCGCCATAAAAAAAAGATGGCTGACGGAGGAGTTGGTTCCTATCAAAAACTTAAAGCTATGTACCTAATTATAGTACCTACCTGTACAAAATTTAGTGTTTTTGTCCGGTGTGTCCACATTTACGACAATTGTTCCAGCAATCTGCCCCACTGTATCTATTTTAATTTAAAGCATAACATGTCTAGAGTTTCCTTCGATATGCCCTAAATATATAACAACGGACAAGCCAACCTAGCTATCTACGGCATCATGGTCATGTCAGAAAGAGGCGAGTTAAAGGCGGCAATACACGTCCGATTTTAGTTCCGGTTGTCGGATCCGACTAAGTATGTACCTATCGTATTCACTCAATGTGTCCAATTCTTGCATTCTATCTCTGTCATTTGCGCTCGTATGTATTGACAAAGAGGAAAGTCAAAATCGGACCTGTTTTTTGCCTCTCAGCAAAATAATGTAGAGTGCGCTTTTAAACAATCGGATTGGTAAAAAAAATAGTTACCTACACATGCGAAGCGATTTCTTATCGGACTGGTATCCTGTATTGTCTCTCTGTTGATATATTTATACAAATACTAGTATATATTTAGCGCTGACACCTTCCAATAGTCTGACCAGACTATCGGATTCGACTATCACGTCTGATTCTTGCATCAGTCGGAAGGAAAAATCGGACGTGTATAGCTGCTCTAAAGTGACGTCATAGCTCTGCAGACGCGCGGGTAAATCGCTCGGAAAATGGCCGAGGGACGGAGGTGTAATAGCACCCCTAAACGCTCTGCGGCTGTGTGCGTCCGTTGAGGTTACAATATTGAGAGCAGCATTCACAATCTATTTTATACTACCCTCTAGCTTGGATACGATACCCACTTTAGGGAAGCTCAGAGGTAGAGGAAGACACAATGAGACTTTTAATGCTTATTCGGTTCTCCCTTGTTAGACCTAACAACTTTAGCCCTAATATTTCATTAGACCTAATGTTTCACTAGACCTAAACATACAAATAGATATAACAAACGACCACTAACTATAATAATTTATAATCCTTGGCACGTGTTTCGCCTCTATGAGGATCATCAGAATATGATGGCAGTAGATGTTGCTTGCGGTAACGTCCACTGATCAATAACTTACGCAAATCAACGCCTGATTCCATCAACTACGTAGTGTACCTACAATTTACGCAAAAATACGCAGTCTGAAAAATAAAAGTCGCCTTTCCTGTGGTCAATACTTAAGATCTTACTGCATAATTAATATGTTTTTACGGCATAGAATTATAGAAGAGGACACACTGTTTATTAAGAGTCCAACCAAAAATTAGGCTTAATAACTAGGTATATATATAAAGTCCGGTTTACACTAAGCGAACGAACAAGCATTCTAAGCATTCTGTCTACCTTTTCTTAGTAGAAAATCAACTCTAAGCGCAAGAATGTTCGTTCGTTCTTTCGGTGCAAACCCACCCATAACTTGCTACTGGCTATATAGGGGAGAGTAGTGTAATGGCGAACGCGGGGTAATGCCGACCGAGGCCGTCTCGGTGTGACAGAGACAGGTAGCCCAACAAATTTTTTGCATAAACGAATTTTCGCGTAGTTACTACGATTTGTGTCGTGTAATTTACTTATTTTTTCATTGCAAGGCTTTTTATAATAGAAGATCCGTGCACGCATAACCTACTTTTGACAACGATAAAATAACCTTGAAAAATAATTTTCGTTTTTGTATTTCGGTTTACGGGGCAATATTCGCAATTACCCCACGTCTTGTTCGGAATTACCCCAAGCCTATCGGGTAAATTCGAACACTAAGGTTTTTGTTTTTGTTATAGAAAATGAATGAGAGCTTGTGGCTGATTAGATACACTAAACAATAAGCAATAAAGAAGATTTCATTCGTTTATAGCTTCGTTTTTATTCGTATTTCCGCTTAAGTGTTCGTAGATACCCCACTCTCCCCTAACATTTGCACTTTCCACAGGAGAGACGCGAACCCAAATCTCTGTAGGTATGGTTGATATTTATTTATTATTTATTTATTTTACAAATACTTTAAAGACTAACATACATATCAATATAAACTTATAAATAACAACAAAAACACACTGCGATGTGTTGCGCAATTTCGTGGTGTCAGGTATGACCGACCGCGAAAACGCCGGAACTTGACTCCCTTCGGCCAAAACTTTTCCTTAGGAAAGGAAATTTAGTTATATATGAAGGTCGAGGTCTTAATAAGGCAGTGGCTAGTTGGCTACTACCTACTGTATAAAGTTCCTATCTAAATTAGCAATCAAGAAAATTGAGATTCCAAATTAAAGTGTCGTGTCGAATCGATTCAAAACAGACTCATAAAGATAACTAACCAAGTAAGTTCAGAATCTGACTTGTTTCAATTTTGTATTGTAAAAGAGTTATTATCCGGAGAAACTGAAACAAAACAGAAGTAGTAAAAACAACACAGTTCCACAGTTATTCGGTAAACAGCCGGTTCCGGAAATCTGTGCGGCTAGCATGACCGCTAAATAAGTTAAGAGGATCGTGAAGTGCCGATATACTGATGACATATGGCACTGGAACGTGGTCACTCACTATGAACCTCATTAGGAGGCTCAAAGTCACCTTAAAGGAGAGGGCTATTGGGAGTTTCTCTGCATCCGTGATCGCATCAGAAATGAGGTAACCCGCAGCAGAAGTAAGGTAACAGTATAGCCTTCCGAATCGCTAAACTTAAGTGGCAGCGGGCGGGGCACATTGCACGTAGAACCAATGGCCGATGGAAAGGTTCTCGAGTAGCGACCACGTAGGGCAGGCGCAGTGTGGGTAGACCACTCACAAAGTGGACGGATGACCTGGTAAAGGTCGCGGGAATCCGATGGATGCAGGTGGCGCAGGACCGATCATTGTGCCACTCTTTGAGGGAGGCCTATGTCCAGTAGTGGACGTTTTTCGGCTGATACGATGATGATTATGAACGTTTTTCAGTTCTTTAGAAACGGTGTTTTGTATGGGAACAAGTTTTAATTCCAAGCATTGTATTTTGTAAAGGTTGGAATGAGGTTTTCCCGGGGGGCAACAGTATGGGGTTCTTCAAAAAAGGAGTGTATAAATTATTTAAGTGTCGGCATCGCGTATGTAACACGCCTGGAGTTGCACGCGTCCATAGGCTACGGTAATCACTTACCATCAGGTAGGCCGTAAGCTTGTTTGCCACCGACGTGGTATAAAAAAAAGGTAGATAATCCAATGAATTAAACGCCCTAACAAACTTACCTGTAAAAATCGTGTGAACACTCTCATGCTAGCCTGTTGATGGGAGGTGGGAGGTAGGGGGAGATAAGCTGTGAACTGGAGGTGAGGCGAGATAACAATCCCTTCCTCCTGCAGTTAAAGTTAGAGGATTAGTCATTGGCGGATAAGGACTTCGAGAGGTTAGTGTTTGCTGAAGAACTTCTTTTCAAAATGGCAAACTATTACTGGAAGGTGGTTTTAGTCTTAAAGAAATAGTACCTACTTAAAAGAAAGAATAGCGGCATTTAACGTGAGTGGTAAGTGTGTAGTTTGCACAATGCATGTTCTATCTATCTATACTGCTATTTTAAAACGAATTATGCTTAATTTAATACGGTATTTGACTACAGTCAAATCAGCTTCTTTTTATGAAACGTCAAATACGCTCCGTTATTATGGAAAGGTAGTATGGAATTTGTAGGGACTACTTGCTTGTGACGTCACAATCAAACAACGTCCTTATTGTTCGTTTTTATGAATTTTAAAATAGAAAATATTAATGAAAGATTGACACTTTCCGAGTAGTTTCGTAATGTTTCATCATCATCATATCAGCCGAAAGACGTCCACTGCTGGACATAGGCCTCCCCCAAAGAGTGCCACAATGGCCGGTCCTGCGCCACCCGCATCCAGCGGACTCCCGCGACCTTTACCAGGTCATCAGTCCACCTTGTGGGAGGCCTACCCACGCCGCGCCTTCCGGTACATGGTCGCCACTCGAGAACCTTTCCGCCCCAACGGCCATCGGTTCTACGTGCAATGTGCCCCGCCCACGGCCACTTAAGTTTAGCGATTCAGAGGGCTTCGTAATGCTTGTACGTTACTAATGAAAAACCAATTTATTTTCACTGTTGTCAAATAGGTACGTGTCAGAACGCGCGCGTTTAACAAGTTTCGTACTATCATGTGAATTCATAACTGTGAGACAAATATACCTCTTGATTAACTTTCACACGACTTAGTTCGGCTGTGTTGCTGTGTAAATAGTTTGGCTGTAGAATTATGTATACCAATAGGTACATATTCCGTACATTCATATTGTAAGTAAAGTAGTAGGTATACCTGACCAAACGAAGTAGACACCTAGCTCGGAGGAAAATCTGTACAGGTAACAAACTTAATTAAAACCAAGGAAAAGGAAAGTGAAATTCCGCTATGGGAAGCGAAAAGCGGAAGGTATTTCCGAGAGCGCGCTCTGAAGGGACGCTTCGGGCCTTCGGCCCTACGCGGACCTCGGCTTTCGGCCTTCGCGTACCACGAAGCTCACCTTCGGGCCTTCGGCCCTCAGGTTCGCTTTTAAGACACTCGGGGGTAGTGAGTGTCCGCGTAATAGGCTCGTATTAAAGCCCCTTGCATGTAGTTGTAGACTGTTCAAATAGGTAGTCATTTAATATATTTGTGTTACTAATTCTAAATAAGTATGATATGTCTGTCTATTCGAGCAGGTCACAAGTTCACAACTACATACAAAAAAAAACAGCTCTCACCCTAAACGCATATACCTTCTCCGTTCCCTCGTGGGTAAAAAGGGGCTTTACTTAAGTTTTTTATACCAATACATAATTTCGTTCGCCTTGTTGGTTTAATCGGTTTTAGTACAGTCAGCATCAGATAGTTAGTATTAGCCCAGGTACCTAGCCAAATATATCGCAACACGTCTTTATTACTATAGGAGTAAGGTTGTGTTACGATATATTTGGCTACTTTGGCTGCTACTAACTATATAACGCTGACTAAACCTACCTGTAAACCTACCTATACTTGTAGTTTGAAACTGACGAAAGTTGACAGTTATGGCGGATCGTGCGCGCCAAGATGGAGCGATGACCACGATCCTATTAATTTATTTATTGAACCATAAAATGTGCAACATGACAGTATTAACCAAAACGTTACAGCTATTCAACTTAACCTAAATTACTAAACTAAATCAAGTACCTTTTAACTAAAAACCATCCATACGTCTCTCTAACACCCTCTTACATTCAGTCACGACGGTCATGCCTATGAAAGAAGAGTCATTACGCCGGTTAGCGACCACCTAATTTAATGTGCCGGTTTGCGACCACTTCGGTAAATAAATTAGTACATTTCGATGCTAGTGCGGAAAGCATGTCATTACTTCACGAGTGCCGAGATATCTTGCCACGAGCCGTAGGCGAGTGGTAAGACTCGGGACGAGTGAAGAATGACATTTCGGCACGTGTATCGAACGACGTTTTTTTAATACAGTTGCGAAAAAATAAGAAAAACAACAAGTAAGAACAGTATTAAAAAAAATTTTTTTTGAACAACTTCATTATTTTTCAACTGTATTACAATGATGTTACAGAATAATTAATATAAAAGTTTCAAATTCCTTACTTGTTGTTTTTCTTATTTTTTCGCAACTCTATTAAAAAACGTCTTTCGATACACGTGGAAAAGTAAAAACCACTAGTGCGCAAAATACAACTTTGCGCACGATTTGCAGCTACAAAAAGTACCACTTTTTGAGCAACTGTATTAAAAAATATATTCTCGATTTTTAGCAGATTCCTACAACTACTAAAAAATGCACATGGCTGACTATTTCTTTCTTTATTTGTTTCGGACTAGGTAATGTCCATAAGTTGTTAGTATACAATCACGAATTATGACTAAGGTTAGTATTACAAATTAATTTAATCCTATAATCCTAATGGAGTTAGATGCTCCATCCCCTAGCATAGGGTCCTGCACAATGTAGGGTGTTCCAGTGCCTAGGTAATGGAGAATCCAGCCTCGCAGCCAGCGTCCTCAGGATACTGTTCCGCCGCATTAGTGATGCCGTCCTGCTGCGTATTATTGCGTAAAAGTCATATGTACGTTCTGATTACAGATAAATATTATCTTCAATCGAAGAAATCTCTCCTTACAGGTGGTCGGTAATTAAACATGCACAATGACCCTACCTATAAGTACATAAGTTCTACATGCAACATATTAACAGTCAAATATTCCATTGCATAAATTAATTACATAAAGGTGCTTAGGTCCATGTGAGCTTCATCTAAGTCATCGTTATCTTATCACATTAAGTACCTATATTAGTTATTATAGTTTTCATGACGCTTTGGATTTTCTGTAATGCCATGTGAAATATTTTTAATAAATAGTTAAGTAAATTACTTATGTACGGACAATACGGACATCCACTTCAAAAAATTGGAATCGGAGCAGCCTTTATTCCTTTAGGTTTAGTTGGTAGGTTAATTACACCTATGTAACTCCCTAATAAGAGTAATAAGACACTGATTCATGAAACATGTTGTCGTTTAGATGTTCCGTCAAGATTCGATATAAAATGTCTTCCAGAAAACTTTAATTAATTAGCAAAGCATCAACACACGTCGTCAGCATCAATCGTTGGTCGTCCGGCCACATTCACAACGCTTACTCAATTCGACTCAGCCGAGTCAGTATTTATACGCCAAATTTCGAGTCACCCGTAGTTACTAGTTATCTTAAGGTCATGTTTTACTGGACGTGTGGTGAGGTGTGTCGAGATAAGTTTTGAATCGCGTAGCTGAGCATATTGGAACGAGCCCTTTTGAAAAAAGAAACTTGGAACGTTGGCGCCGACGCGCTCGCTATGTTCTTTATTTGAATGTTGTCTGCCAGTTTTTTTTAATGTTGCCGCATTGTTGAATCAAATATATTTTTTTTATTGTTTCCAGCCAGCTTTTATTCTATGGTCTATTTTACTGATGAAGTTAAGGTGCATCGCGAGATACCTAATATTTGATTTGGTAAGGAATTGATAAATACACCTTTAGTGTAGCCTATGTTCGACGCAGCTAAGTGTGGAACGTGAACATGATATTGATAGCATTATTAGGTAGATATGTAGAACTAGAGGTGCCTGTGACTCCGTCTGCGTGAGATTTGGTCAGCATCAATTCCCTTTCCCCCCACGCGCACCCGGAATTTTGAAAAATAAAGTAGCATAATGTTCATCTCTAATTTTCGTTCAGCACAAAACGGCAATCGGAATTAAAAACATTCGGAACTCTTCGGATTTTGTGTGTTCCTCAATTGGTTGGCCAACTAGTTGGTTTTCTATTCAGTCTGTGATACGGACAGGTCGGGGCACGTCATAGAATTTCGATGACAGCGATGGCGGTTATGATGAAATATTTTATGTGGCACTCGCCGCGGGGCGCCCGGACCACCCGCCCTCGACTACGAGTACATTGTTTACATAACTCCATGTCTGTCATCTTCCCTATTAAGTGTATTATTTTGATCAGCTTGGGTGCAACAAAGGTGCAAAGATGCCTCCTATTCTACCAACGCGACAATCTGGCACTGACAGTTAATTCTAGTAAGATAAGATGCTGGTAGGTAGGTACAACGTTCGGTGAGTAAAGGTGGTTGTTCAACATTATTAGGTACGTAGGTATCCACCCTGCAATTTATGACGAAATGTTAGTGTCTGATGATAATTGTAAAGTTCGCGAAATAGGGGCCTGTTACAATATGGAACACTACTGCAATATTCTGCCGCCAGAGGCAGCACTACCACTAATAGTAAAACAGTATAGGAATATAGGGATTTACACACACATGCACAATTGATAGTCAAATGAGTGACAAGGATGCTTGCATAGACAATAGGTATTAGGTACCGCAAGTGGGAACGAGATACAATGTCAACGCTGCTAGTGTCGCCACCACAGATGTATGAATATAAGGAGATCGGACATGGCGGCCGATTTGTATAGAGTGAGCCTGTCGCAAGTACATTAACCCACACAACGCCCAAGTAATTGACAAGACAAAGCACGCACACATCTAAAACACACACACTTGTATACCTACACGCTTATTTGACAATAAACGCGCATCATATCAGGCATTTTGGGAAAAAACGTAATATTCTCTGCGATCAGCACGCGTGCACAGTATGGCAGTGTATGCTCATTGAGCATACACCTGCGACACGGCCGCCGGCGGCTTGTCCTCTCTCTAGTATTCTATGCTCTGAGGTCGCCACCTACGAAGAGTTTTGCGTAATGTTCCCTATTGATGACCTTGACAAGTACCATCGAAATGTCACAAAATTTGCACACGGGCACGGCCGCCATATCGTTTCCCCCTCCCTGTTATATTTTTAGTATCAATCACACTAAATCGTTTTTTTTATTTTTATTATAACTAATTTGTAAATTGGCTTTTTAAAAAACTCTACAACATACTTATTATTATTATTTATTTATTTATTATTATCATAAAAGGGGTATAATTTTACAAATAAGGTGTATCCCACAAAACGGTTTACACAGTTTGACTGTGGGATCTGAGTCTCTTCACTAACTAAATTATGACAATTACTATACTTATATGCTATCTACTAATATGCTATCTAAGAAATAATTAAATAATTTTCTTTTAAATGTGGCTCTATTGGCCTCCAGTCTAATATCTGCATAAATGCTCCGTGAGATGAACATTTAAACAGGATTACGAATCGAATAGTTTAAAAAAACCTTTTGAAATCTCTTTAACTGCCACTTGTGAGCACAATTACAGATTATGTTTGCACGACAAAACGTAACTCAGAATTCGCTAAGTTGGATGTTTCAATTCCCAGGTAGGTAGCTACTTACACTGGGCCTCTATTTTGTGACAAAAATTAGATAACGTACGTTTATATTTTAATGTATTCATAGGAATACAATAAAATAGAATAAGTAATAATTAATTCTCATCATCATCATTATTTAAGAGCTAGGCTCTTATCGGTGGAGTAACCGCGACTAATTTTAGTCCTTTAGCGTTAAAACACACACGTTTTCATGCTTAAACTAATAAAGATTCAGTGTCTTCATAAGTAAGTGTGATCAGCCATTCCGTTATTTTTTCTTTACAGTTTCGTAATTGCATCGGGTAAATATTGATAGTTTTATTTAATTTATTGTATAAATGTGACGATATTGTATTGTATTGCCTCTTGGCAAACGCTGATTTTGCAGCACAAATAGGAGCAACTTTATGATTTATATGTTTTGGTGTCTTGTGTACTCTTAATATAGTTAATAAAATGTATAATTTTCGCATACTAAGAATGTTATTTTCTCTATAAAGCTCATATGTTGAGTGTCTTAAGGGTAGCTTATACATTACTTTAAGAAGGCATCTTTGCCCTCTTTCTACCTGAAGAAATGTTGTCTTGGTAGCACCACCCCAGACTACAATACAGTAACTGGTTACTGATTGTGCTAGTGATTTGTAAAGTTGGTTGAGTAATGTTTTATCTGCAATGTGTCTAAGAATTTTGAAGATCCAGATTAATTTTCTAACTCGATTGTTAACGTAATCTATGTGCGAGTGCCATGATAGCCGCTGGTCCAGAATGACTCCAAGGTACTTAATGGTGGATACTTTTTTAAGCTGTGTGCAATTACAGCGTCTGAAATCACTCAGATCACAGCAATGCATTTTTAATTGTAACATAGACTCCGGTTGGGTGTTATTGTATTTGGTAAAGCACATATAATTTGTTTTGTCAAGATTTAAGGTGAGGAGATTTGACTTAAGCCAGGATGATATCAATATTAAACCTCTTTCAGCGCAGCTATAGACATCCTGCCATGTTTTATCCTGCAATATGTAACTCTAAAGTGTTGCAATATATATTGTATCTCCCACACATTGCGTTCGTTTTAAAATTGGATTTACCTACTCTAAGATGGGTGATTGAATCAAGCGGCCAGGCGGCAAGTCGACGCAACTGTAGTAAAGGCTCTCGTAGGATTAGATTGGTATAATCCTCGCAAAAACACAATGGCGACATACGGCCGGGTGCAATTTGTGCTAAACGTCGCTGAACTTTTTGTTTGTTCATGTGTAAGGAAGGTTTGTTACGGTGAGATACCTACGTAGGTAGTTGACATTGTTGACAACCGTAAAAATAAATTATTATAACATTACCAATAAGCAAAACTCACGAAACTCGGATAACATCACGCTTCTACGTTTTTTTTTATACAACGACGGTGGCAAACAAGCTTACGGCCTGCCTGATGTTAAGCTGGTACCGTCGCCTATGGACACTGGTGACTCCAGAATAATCACAAGCGCGTTGCCGTCCTTTTATTCACTTGAGGATTCGCTTGTGCTTGACTTATTTTTGCTTTTTAGGGTTCCGTACTCAAAGAGTAAAACGAGACCCTATTATACTAAGACACCGCTGTCAGTCTGTCTGTCTGTCCGTCTGTCACCAGGCTGTATTTCATAAACCGTGATAGTTAGACAGTTGAAATTTTCACAGATGATGTATTTCTGTTGCCGCTATAACAACAAATACGAAAACCCGGAATAAAATAAACATTTAAGGGGGCTCCTATACAACAAACGTTTTTTTGCTCGTTTTTGCTCGATTTTGATAACGACTACAGGTAGACGCTTGATATAGTCACAAACTATTTAGTTATATAGGTACTCACTTTAAAAATAAATAGTTCACAGAGCATAGAATACTAGAGAGAGGACAAGCCGCCGGCGGCCGCGTCGCAGTTGTTAGCTCAATGGGCATACACTGCCATAACAGTATGGCACGCGTGCTGATCGCAGATAATATTACGTTTCTTCCCAAAATGCCTGATATGATGCGCGTGTATTGTCAAATAAGAGCGTAGGTATACAAGTGTATGTGTTTTAGATGTGTGCGTGCTTTGTCTTGTCAATTACTTTGGCTTTGTGTGGGTTAATGTACTTGCGACAGGCGTACTCAATACAAATCAGCCGGCATGCCCGATCTCCTTATATTCATACATCTGTGAAATAGTTAAATTAAAATAAAACAAATATTTAAGGAGGGCAACAAACGTGATTTTTTGCCGTTTTTATATAGATAATGGTACGGAACCCTTCGTGCGCGAGTCCGACTCGCACTTGGCCGGTTTTTTAAAGGTGCGTTGTCTGATAGACTCGAACATTGCATTCACTTGTACAGCATTCTAGTGAATGTTATTTTACAGTTGTTTACAAAATAAACATGAGCGTTTTGCGAGCATTCTTGCCAGCATATTAGCGAAACGATAGTAAATTTGCTTCGAGCTTTTTGCCGAGCCGAGCAATTTGGTTATTGTTCCGCCACTGTCTCTTCGCCCATATGCCACTCCACGCCGGACACCTCCGCACCGCATTTACTAAAATGATCGTTTAAATGTTCCTAACAATAGAGTAGACTCAAAATTTAATATTACTTCAAAAGAAAGAAGCCAAAAAAATATGCCTGATGACGAAAATCTCATTCGAATATCTCAAAAAATTACGAAGCTGCAACCGTTTCAATATTGCCTGTTAGAGACAGTAAGACTAAGGACACATAGAAGCCAACTGCGCAAGATAGTGGGTATAATAACAGGACACAACACCTTGAACAGACACCTCTATAACTTAAGTATCACAGACAGCCCCACATGTGGAGAGCGTGCATGGAGGCAGAAGAAACAACTAAACATATACTACTGGACTGCAAGGAGGTAGAAGTATACAGAATGAAGCACCTAGGTTTTCCAAACACACTACGGGACGCAGTCAGTAACACCAAGGCACTCACCAACTTTTTAGACGAGCTGGGGTGGTTGGAGTAGCGCCACACCGTCACGCAAAATAGGCACAATGGATGTCGACTTGCGGAAAACGCCCAGTATAACTAACTAACTAACTAGAGAGAGAAAACGCTCTGGGATCGTGACGTCACGATAGTCTAGCGTCATAGTCGTAGTGGACGACCGCTTAAGCCTAGTTGGTAGTGACCCTGCCTACGAAGCAAGAGGTCCTGGGTTCAAATCCCGGTAAGGGCATTTATTTGTGTGATGAGCACGAATATTTGTTCCTGAGTCATGGAGGTTTCTATGTATTTAAGTATTTATTTATCTATATAAGTATGTTTATCTTCGTCTAGTACCTACCCATAGTACAAGCTTTGCTTAGTTTGGGACTAGGTCGTTTTGTGTAAGATTGTCCGGAAATATTAATTTTTTATAGTAAATGACAATCGTTTCATATCGTTTTGCGGAAGAACATACCCCTTCTTAAAACTTTGGACGCTTATAACTTTGTGATTATTTAACCACGTGCGTTGCTTTTTTCTCTATTTGACTACATTTTTAATCCTTTTTCGAGAAAATGCCACATTATTGATTATTTTATTAAGTGTCTACGCCCCTAGTTTTAGCTCTATGCTTGCCTGTGTTCGTTCTTCAGTTGAACATATTTAAAAATGTTCATCTCTTTATATTCTACCGTAACGCCACAATTAGCTTTTCACTTGTTACCCATAATTGCTCAAGAGGAGCAAACAGAGCTTTTGACCACCGAAAGAGAAGCGCAATCGCATCCAAAAAGGCACCGACTCAACGAGGGATTGGATTAGTATAATCCCAGCAAAACACAATGGTCGGCGACATTTGGACGGGTGCAATTGGTGCTTAATGTGGCTTTACCAATTGCTTGCTCGACTGTAAGAACTCTTGGAGTAAAAGGTACACCTTTTCCAACCGTAATGTGAACTGATGCACTTCTATTCTAATAGTAAGTATTCGTACCTAACTGTGGCTCTAGTATAAGTTTTATCGATACAATACGTTCTCGAACGCGTTTGCGTTTAGTTTCAATTTGTATGGCAACGCGAACAGCGCCTCTGGTGGCAACTATTAGGAACTACGCGTTGCCATACAAATTGAAACAAAACGCAAACGCGTTCGTAAACGTATATGTATCGATAAAACTTATACTAGAGCTACTGTTGTTTAGTGATATAGTAGTGTAGATGATGTTGTAGAAGATACGGCAACAGAGAGAGCTCTCAGGGACTGAAGTCCAATGAGAGTTGTTAGGATGTTATATTTATGCAACTGATTTAAGAAACTTCAATAGTGCGATGCAGAACTCGTCAGATTTGACAGGAGTGACGCCACAATGTTATAGTGTTGCATATTAAACCTGTAGAGTGCTGACTATAGGAGCATAATGCCTATGTTAAATGGAACTGTCTGTGTCGCTAATGGGTCGCATCAGGGAAAGTCAGAATGGCATTCTAAAAGTGATTGCTGGAAGACTTAACTGTCCGATTATGTGGCACTGGGTTCAGTTAGTCACGACTAAGTACTTTGACGTACGTCAGGTAATCTTGACAGTCAGTGGACACCAATTTTGTCATTACTAACATAGCTTGTACCTAAGTTCGTTTTAATTTAATTAATAATATATGAACCCTGGTGTGGAATAAATCATTTGAATTTGAAAGGCATCCCGCGCCGTCTCAGTTGCTCCCTTAGCATGTGACTTGATTGTATTAAATGAGCAATATTTGTATATTAAATATATATTTGCAATCGCGGCCTTGGAAACGGCTCTAACGATTTCAATGAAATTTGGAATACAGCGGTTTACGGGGCCGAAAAATTGATCTAGATAGGTCTCATGTCCGGAAACATTCGTTTTCTCTGTATTTTCTCCATTTTCACCCGAGCAGAGCTCGGTCGCCCAGGGACTAACTCAAAAAATCAAATTAATTTATTAATTCAGATAACTAGATCCATTATTTGCTAGTAATACCTATCCTTAGAAAAACTATCACCACCTACTAAAAACTAAAATAAAAACCTTCATGTATACTATGTAAGTTATTTTGTTGATATACGTAAGTGGTCGCAATCCGGTTTAACTACTATATATATACCTAAATTACGTGGGCGCTATCCAGCGCAATGACTAATTACTATTTGAACCAATTTTGTAGCCCAACAAACTAATGTTCTCATGGCTCACCGCAAAAACCGGCCGATTTTTTTCTCTCCCAATTTGTTTCACGAAACTAGTTTCCAAATGACAAATTAATCTGTTGAAAGTTGTGGGCGGTGTTTTTTGGGATGTTTTCTGAGGCAACGAGCCGAGGCGGATCGGGGACGTTTTTGGGGGCTTAGGCCGCGTCCACTGTGACGGAATGCTACGTACTCGTAGAAATGTGTATGCAGTGGGGTCACGTTTCTCTGCGGCTGACTGTACATTGAGCGGAAAATGTTGTACTTGAAGAAGTTGCTGGTTGGCTGTGTTAAAGAAGAAAGACATGGCGACACAGTCTCAACTCACCTCACAGCTCAAATTTTGACCCCCAGACTCGTAACAACAATAAATAATAACATGATAGGGGTCATGTAGGTACAGCCCAGTTCATAAATATGTATGTCGGAGAGGAGAAAACTGTGTTGAGCGCCCTCTATTACACTCATCGGGAGTTCGGTCGTATCTTGCTTTACTATCAGTCCCTGGGCGACCGAATGGAGAAAATACGGAGAAAACGAATTTTCCTGGACATGAGACCTATCTAGATCGATTTCTCGCCCACGTAACCACCTACATTCCAAATCTCATCGAAATCATTAGAGCCGTTTCCGAGAACGTGATTGCAAATATATAAATAAATAAATAAAAAAAGATTTATCGTCGCAAAAAAAACACAAAATCACAAAATCGAACACTGATGTAGATACTCGTACTTATATAAAACAACACAATGCAGAAAATAAATGATGCGACAATAGGCTCGGGGCTCAGCGTTTGCTGCTAGCCTGTCGGCTATATACCTATACATACTTACATACATATATATATATATATATATATATATATATATATATATATATATATATATATATATATATATATATGTACAAATATTGCTCGTTTAATAGTATAGGATTCTACAAATGTCATCATCGAAATATCAGCGAACGCAGACATTTGTCTGGGTAAAGTCGGTAGCTCATTAGTTCCGCCGTATGCCAACAGAGGACTATAACGGGTATTATTTGAATTTGAGACAGAACAATAGACGGTTGAGTTGTATGTCAAAGAAGAGAAAAGTGGAGGAGAAGGTGGAAGCTCTCCTGGATGGAGAAATAAACGTGAACATGGTGTGGGGTGACGGAACCTGAGAACCGAAATTGCCAGTTCCCTGTATTTCAGATGACTATCGTAACAATGCTATAATGAAGTCCGAAGTAAAGCTTCTAAACTTAATATCGTTGTCTTATTGTCGCAAAAAAAACACAAAATCACAAAATCGAACACTGATGTAGATACTCGTACTTATATAAAACAACACAATGCAGAAAATAAACGATGCGACAATAGGCTCGGGGCATCGTTGATGTTTGAATCAATGCCCGAGATCCCAGGATACGCCCACACTCCGACAAATATATGTGCGTTCCCAAAGGTTCAAAAATATCTACGCGACCCCTTAATTAACAATAAAGTCGTTTTGTCTTAGTAACAATAAACTTGTCTGTAGGTAGCAGTGGCGGAGCGCCCATAGAAGCCGATTCCCATCGCCTTTCTAAAAATTTGTGCTATATTCGTTACCAAACTCGTAAATCATCAAAAACCCACCCTTTGTTTTGCTCCGGGTTGTCCAGTGAAAATTCTCACGCGCCGCCACTGTGCACTGGTAGGTACAAGCACATAAATTATAGATACCTACTTCAAAGGCCGAATTAAATGCATAAAACGTTTTATCTATTTTATTGAAACCTGATTTAAACAAACGTCATTCAGAGAATGTATTTGCTCAAACAATCTTCTCTAAGTAGGATATACTTACAATACAATACAATTCTTTATTGATAACACCATAGTTACAAGTCAAATTTGAAAATAATAAGTAATTAAGTATGTCATTTGTTATGTACACGGTAGTTTAAGAAACTCCTCGACACTGTACAGAGTTAAATCTAGTAGCCACTTGCGTAGCCTTTTCTTAAATGCGACGGTAGGAGTTGCATTTCTGACCGTTACGGGCAGTCTATTATAGATGGATGGACCCATTATGTAGGCAGATTTTGCAGACTTTGCCAATTTGTGCTTAGGAGTGATAAGTCGGTAGTCATGATTATTACTACGAAGGGCATAGGTTTTATTTATACCCTGTCGTTGGAAGATATGCATATTCGTGTGAGTGAATACGGCCACTTGATAAACGAGCTCGCTCGGGAGTGTCAAGATTCCAAAGTCTTTGAATAAACTCCTGCATGAAGTGTCACTGGGTGCACCCACCATTGCGCGTAGTGCTCGCTTCTGCATTACGAATGCGCGCTGAGAGTCGGCCGCGCGCATACGTTACCTGATAGAACAATACTCCATGTAGCCACGTACACTTTTTTCACAGCACATTTACTTCAACTACTCCACCGTGCATCCGGCTTTACAATAAGTATAAAATTCGAGCAATTATATTCAATTTGTACCGAATTGCGTTCGGGAAGTGTCCTCTCGTAAAGTTACCGGGGCTCGACGCGGGACGCTGTACCGAAATGTCTGAAAACTTTCAAATAAGTCACGTTGAAAATACAATTTGAGAGGACTATTAAAAATAAAAACCGGCCAAGTGCGAGTTGGACTCGCGCACGAAGGGTTTCGTACCATTATCCATAAAAAAACTATTTTATTCTTTGTTTTTAGTATTTGGCGTTATAGCGGCAACAGAAATACATCATCTGTGAAAATTTCAGCTGAAACTATCACGGTATCAGTGAGATACAGCCTGGTGACAGACAGACGGACGGACGGACGGACGGACAGCGGAGTCTTATTAGTAATAGGGTTCCGTTTTAGTCTTTGAGTACGGAACCCTAAAAAAGGTTCTACCTTGTCAGACCTACTACTCTTTAGCCTTAAATGCTTAATTTGACCTACTGCACTTTTTTTTAATTAGGAAACTTTATAGGATGATGGTAACCTAACTTAACAGATTCACGGCCGGGCTAATCTCGTAGCGCTACGCCGTAGTCCGTAGCAGGTTAAACCTCGTATGTAGAGGAAAGCGCTCGTAGCGCTCTGACGCATATGTGTCGTCACTGGCCATGAATGGGTTAATGACTTCTATTTGATGATTTTCAAAGAAAACCCGAAAAGTGTATACTCTGTTTCAAAGTAAAATGCATTATGTTGGTCTGATGGAACTAAGGCAAAAGTTAGTAGGTCAAGTGAAAGGACCAAAAAATTTTTTTTTTTTTTCAATTAGGATGTTTTACCCGGCTGCGCGGCAGCAAAGCCCTGGTAATCTAGACGCGTAGGTAAGTATCGACTCTTATCTATGTGTTATGCACATAGGTACTTTATTCCCTCGAATCTTCATATAACTATGATTGAGATAATGATTTGAATGATGATTTTAATGATTGAGATATATCTATAATTTCAGAACCTGTAAATGGTACAAAAACCAAGTCGGGTTTCTATATCTAGGTACAGTCGCCATCACATACATAGGTACACTTTAGGTGTTCAAAAATATCGGCACATGCACCCTAATGCCTTGAAAATAGAGGCGTGTTCCGATGTTTGTGACGTGCTGGCGACTGTACCATTAAATAATTAAATATATCTTATAACGAAAAGCATTTCCTCCAGGATTCTGGTGACATCTCCCCTTTTACACAAGTGGCCATGCGGTTGCTATGTCACTAATAGTCGATTATATATAATCTACTTATGAGCCTTATATTCCACGTATTCGCATTAAACATTTATCACAGTGATGTACCATGAGTGTGTTTATTTGCCTGTAGCTTTTGTATGGACTTTTAAATCCAATGATGTAAGATAAAATATACGTAGATATGTTATAAGTGGTCCAAAAGTGGCACACTAAATTTTAGTCAAGTCACACAGCTTGTCATAGTTTTGCGTCGTCAATGGAAACGAATGCTGTCAGAATTTGGTGGCGATTTTTAAACACGGAATTTCGTATTGACAACATAACCTATTTTTAATATTACATCATTGGTTAAATCAATGTGTAATCGGGCCCCGAGATCCAAATGTTTGACCGAGCTTATGAGCCCAAATATGTTTACGCCTCAAACTGCAATTGTGCGTGAAGCCTTTCGCGCAGTTCTAAGATTTGGAACCAAGCGCCTCACAAATTGCGTGAGACGAAGCGACGGTCCCTGAAATCGGTTCCTTGTAGCAGCTCGGTAGGAAATCATTAGTTCGCTAAATAAGTGAGCACAATTTTGTCACGACAAAATTTAAATTCTTTAAGAATAATTGACGATATCCTGGGCTATTGCGGCCACTGTGACTGTCTTTTAGATAAATAAACAATAAAATAAATATTTTCAATCTTACACAAATCGACCTAGTACCAAACTAAGCAAAGCTTGTACTATGGATACTAGACGAAGATAAACATACTTATATAGATAAATACATACTTAAATACATAGAAAACATCCATGACTCAGGAACAAATATTCATGCTCATCACACAAATAAATGCCATTACCGGGATTCGAATCCAGGACCTCTTGCTTCGTAGGCAGGGTCACTACCAACTAGGCTAAAGCAGTCGTCAGATAGGTGTCAATAAAATGAAAATGATATCCTTTATTCAAGACAAACCCAATATTAAACAAAAAAAAACAATAACGATTACCATCAGTATGCCTGTTACAGGATAATTTAGGTAAGATGAACACATGGGGCTTTTGAACATAGGTAATTTTCTAACTTTACATACTTGTCAGAACGTTGTTTCACATACCAATGCCATCCTTACTAGTAAAATCGTGGGTTGGCTACGCACTAACGCACAAGAGAGCGTATATCCTAAAACAATTTACACAATGACAAAATGTTGCAAATATTTTCTCTTCTCGGACACAATATCATCATCCTCCTAGCGTTATTCCCGGTTGCGCCCCTAAAGGAGCCCGGGGTCCGCTTTGACATCTAATCCCAAGATAGGCACTAGTTTTACGAAAGCGACTGCCATCTGACCTTCCAACCCAGAGGGAAAACTAGACCTTATTGGGATTAGACCGGTTTCCTCACGATGTTTTCCTTCACCGAAAAGCTAACGGTATATATTCCGTAAGTACATACGTTCTGAAAAACTCATTGGTACGAGCCGGGATTCGAACCCACGACCGCCGCTTGACAGCCGCATGCCTAAACCACTAGGCTACCGTAGCTCTCTCGGACACAATATGTTTATGGGTAAAATACAAGGTTGTACCTAAATGTTGTAATTGCCAAATTCAATTTCAATTTTAGGAGTGAAAATTTCGCCACTCGTAGTAGTAGTAAGTATCGCAAAACATTCCTGTACTGTAGCACCCTGCAGGTTTTCAGTAGGTAATAAGGAACTAGCAGTTAAACTGACACGACATATCGCATACCAAATATAATGTCAATATATCGCGCGCTCGCTTTAACACGTCAGTTCGTCGGGCGTGAAGCGAGCACACGCAATTCTGTGATATAATATGGCTGGTTGTAGAGGCGAATGGAATTTGTTAAGTATAATCGACCTCTTATAAAGAAACCTTATGGTTCAGCGAGGTCGCATCCACGATCAGCGTCACTTTAAATCCAGCCTATTACAATCGCAATAGGTTTTGTTGAGTCAAATCAACGTCCTATAAATACGCCGAATGGTGGAGAACGTTGTCAACAATCATCGTGACACTAAAACCAGTCTGCTATTAGGCGATTTGTTGAGTCAAATCGATCTCATATTAAGAAGCCCAATGTTTCACCGACGCGGCGCGGCGTCAATGATCAACCGGACGCTAAAACCAGCCTATTGGTACGCGATTTGTCGTGTAAAATCGATCTCTTATAAAGCAACCCTATGGTTCACCGAGGCGGCGCGGCGTCAACGACCAACCTGACACTTAAACCAGCCAACGCGATTTGTCGAGTCAAATCGACTTCCTATAAAGAAGCCGAATGGTTCACCGATGCGGCGCCAGCGCACGTGGTGGCGGTTCTTTTGTCGGCACATCAAAGCTTCATGCGACAGCGATACATAGACCATCACCGGGAGATTTTTAATGAGATTAACAGCCAGATTAATTCATATTTGAGGTTATGGACTGGATTTCCGGTTGGATTAAAATATGAGAATGAATAGGTTTTGAAGTCTAGGTACCTATAGGTATATTTAATGAAGAAGGACCTGTTTTTAACTAACAGGCCCCTGTAGCCGAGCGGGTTCGAATCCCGGCTCGAACTAATGGGTTTTTTCAAAAAAGCTTTTTACGAAATATCATTTAATAATTTAACAGGGCGACTACAAAGTGCGACTACAAGGTGGACTGATGAGCTGGGTCGCAGGAGTCCGCTAGATGCGGGTGGCGCGGGACCGGTCATAGTGGCACTCTTTGGGAGAAGCCTATGTGCAGCGGTGGATGTCTTTCGGCTGATATGATGACGTATGAGACTACATATAAGTAAGTTGGATATGATGAGAGATAAGATGTTAAATATTGATGACGTCATCGCGCCATGGGAATAAGGAACTTCCTAAATATGGGTAAAGTGTAGCGCTGCGAACTAATCAACGCAGGTATTACTAGTTTTTGAGGCCTTTGTCGGTGCGAACATAATGCGCGACACGTATGAAGGATCGTAAAAAAGGAATTAACTTTTAATTAATACAATTAATTATTGATGATTCTGATTACTTTGTAATGGGTGAATCAACTTTTTATCGCTGGTTACCATGGTTAAGTACATCTCTTGGGTCACATTTTTAAACTGCGTTGTCATGTGTTTAAAACCAAATGAAGAGCTTTGTTGACATTTTAACCTTTTTTTATGGGTCATCTTCTAAGCTTGTTAAAAGTCCATGTAGTAACATTTTTTCTAAGAAGAAGAAAAGAAGAGATGTAATGCTAGCTAGCTGTCTCTTGGCTAACGGGGCAGAATAACAAAAATAGTTGTAGGTAGGTTGTGTATCAACAGTTTGTTTAATACTAACGTGATTTTCAATGATTAATATTGATCAAATATATCGCCAGTAGGTATAGGTACCTAGGTATGTTATGGGAACATCGCCACTTTCATTGGTTTAATAGTATTTGAACAGAAACGTATCTAACCAGATTCGCATTTGGTCAGTAGGTATCGCGATTAGATAACTCTCATGTCAATAAATGCATTTCACCCGTAACACACACATCTGGACACAAACGCAATTATCGCATTTTTTATTTAGCCATAACAGCGATTGGTTCACACTCATATCGGCAGAAACGCACTTCACCCGAAACTAACCTGTACCTACAGAATACCTGATATGTAACCTGTAATTATTCAAATTCACATTTAGCCATAATAGCGATTATCCACACTCATAAGTAGCGATTAACGAAAGACTTTTAATTGACCGTAGTCGCATTAGTCGCTGTATTGTTCAAAAGCAGAATGCTAGCAGACACTTAAGTCCTCAGTATGGACGCCAGCGGGCATCAGCGGGGCGACGAGCGATCATAGATGGAATGGAACTCAACCAAAAGTATGAATGAACTGCCGCTGGCGTCCAGGGGCCCTTTTCACGAAGTTTCAAGTCTAAACTGGCAACAATGCGATCATTTGACTAATGTTGCCGGTTTAGGGTTGGTTGCACCAAATCATCTAACCGCATAAAGCCAAATATGTAATCAAGAAAGCCATACTGAGTGTAAAAAATAATAATAATTCTTAACTTAACTAACAATAACTAACAAAAATTAAAATGTCAATGCTATCATATATAATTAACTAAACTTAGCTAATAATCTTTAAAATTTAACCTGAGGAATTTTTTGTGTTCCATTGAAATAAACAGTTAATTTTTTTTTTCTGTAGGTAATCGTAAGTGGTTTTTGTTAAAATCTGATTGTATGGGAAGTTTGACAATTGTCTATAAAATGACCGATGAGCACCGGCGCAATATTTAACGTTGATCGGTCTGTAATCGTTAGTTAGTAACCCACCCTTAATCAGACGCGGTCTGCACTTAGCGGGTGGACGCCTATTGAAAAATAGTATGAGCAGCGCTAACTAACCCGCGACGGGTGCATGGAGCGGTTACCCGCAGGCGTGCGCCCGCTCCGGGCACTCGCGTCAGCTATCTTAGGCCCAAGCATTTGTAAAAATGTATCTTCTTGGAAACTGCTTTGAACGGCCCACAGATCGCGGCCCGAGCGCCGCGCGCGCAGCGGTCAATTAAACTCGCCCGCGCATGCGTATCGCGACGCCATCGCAATGGCGTCGCACGTTCCCAGGCTCGATATGCCGCGCATAAGTAAGTGTAAGTAATTTTACGGATATGGATTATTGCTCAAACGCGATAAGTTTGGAATGCAGGTGACAGTTTCGCCATATACCTAATTACGTCAAGTCAAGTAATATGAATTGACAGCAACTAGACGACCGCTTAGCCTACCTCATTCCATATAAGTAGATAACATTAGGTAGACTTTTAACGGACCAATTCGTCTACGTAACTTTTTTTTTTAATATAAATACACTTTATTAACAAAAATACGTTACTAGGTACTTCGTTTATCCAGTACTTATATACCACAAAAAATATTTTTGCGTTGCAAATTGATTTCCCTAAAATCGCATGATGACTAACGCACGATTTTTATAATCTTATCTGGAATAAGTAGAGTATATGTAGTTGGTAGTGACCCTGTATACGAAACTGGAAGTCCTGGGTTCAAATCCCGGTAAGGGAAATTATTCGTAGCACGAATATGTTTTCCTGGTTCATGGATGTTTTCTATGACGTTATACAAGTATTTATTTATCTATATAATAAGTATTTATATCGTCACCTTAGTACTAGAAATTTGGGACTAGAAGATTGTATGTATGTATGTATTTATTATTTATTTAACGCTATCCCAATCCCTAAGGCGCCGACAAATAATACCTCATCATCATCATCATCATATCAGCCGAAAGACGTCCACTGCTGGACATAGGCCTCCCCCAAAGAGTTCCAAAGTGACCGGTTCTGCACCACCCGCAATACTTGCCTACACCAACCTACACTGAATATGGGAGTGATTCAGTAGGTAAAACAACTCGCAACACAAAACATTATTTACTTATTAGGTACCCTGACAACTATTTACTAGAGTTTCGTGAGTCGGTGCGCTGAAATGGTAATAAGTGATGTGTGCTTTGTTGTGTGGCGTCAAACGCATCGTATCTATTCGTAGAAAAATCGCAGCTAAAACGTCCTACTTTTCTCATAAAACCTGAAGTATAATGAGCTCAATTGTCATCCTATAGGCAAGCCAGCCAATAATATGGACAAAGTAGCACTCGCGATGCGCCTCCACTTGCTACGGTCTTCAGGGTCACGGGAACATTAAAGACTAATGGTGGTTGGTGTCGCATCTTTCATCAAATCATCACGGTTATCACAAGACGGCGCGAGAGCTGTGTCGCGGCGAGATGCACTTTCCACCTCTTTCTAATTAGAACACTTAGAAAAAGACGGATAGTCTATCTCGTCTCGCCGCGCGACACAGCTCGCGCGCCGTCTTGTCATACCTAATCGTGCTGGCGTAGGAGAACGACCGCGTGACCCCTAGCTTTCCCTGTATTACCACAGTATTACCCGTCCTTGGACAATGAGTCGTTCAATGGAGTTTTGGTTTCGAGTAATGTACCCGAAGTAAATTAATTTTGTATTAAGCCGTATTGCTGCTAACAGTGCTAACGAAATTTATAAATTTCAAATTAAAGGAAACGTTGAAAAATGTAGGCATAGAGCCGGATTCGAACCGGCGACCACAGGTATCTTTTGAATACATCATAATAGTTTTAACGGAGAGGGCTATGTTGGGAGTTTCTCTGCGTGATCGCATCAGAAATAAGGCTATCCGCAGCAGAACCAAGGTAACCAATATAGCCCTCCGAATCGCTAAACTTAAGTGGCAGTGGGCGGGGCACATTGCACGTAGAACCGGTGGCCGTTGGGGCGGAAAGGTTCTCGAGTGGCGACCACGTACCGGAAGGCGAGGCTTGGGTAGGCCCCCCACAAGGTGGACTGATGACCTGGTAAAGGTCGCGGGAGTCCGCTGGATGCGGGTGGCGCGGGACCGGTCATTTTGGCACTCTTTGGGGGAGGCCTATGTCCAGCAGTGGACATCTTTCAGCTGATATGATGAGTTTTAACGGTGCTGGATTTGCCTCCAAAGTTAAAACGGCCGTTTTTTCCTTTGAGTTCACAGATCGACCAATCCAGCAACATTAAAACTAGTTTGAAGTATTCACAAGGTACTTAAATACAAAATACTTACAGTGTGTAGTGGTCAAAAAAATATCTATCGTTAAATATTTAGGTACTAGTACCTACCAGTGGCGCTAGTGAGCACGTTAATGGGCTCTTAATTGGTGTTTAAGTTAATACACCTAAAGCTTTAAAGTGTATTCTTTCACCCTCAAAAATCATAAACGTTAACCTCCCGTACAAAAATGCGTGTAAGTGATGTTTGGCGGTATAGAGATGAATAAATACATAAATAAGGGCAGACAAGATATAAATAAATACAAATGAAGGCTACTGGCGCCACGGCCGCCGCCGCGCGCGCTCTTCTTATTGCCCAACCGGGACAGAGGTGGTGTGGAGCAGCTTTAAAATACTTTAAATAGGTTGTAGCTTGGTCAATGTATTGTATGATGACTTTGATGTCACTTCAACTGACATCCGAAATGTTAATTTTTTACCTTTTTTTATCTGATACATTACTGATACTTACTCCAGGCAAAATACGGTTTCGAAATAAAATATATACCTAATAGCGTTTTTTTGTTTAAATTTCATTTGAAAACGTTATTCTAAGATGCTTTATTCAAGAATCCAACCAACATTCCATCCGGAAGTTATTATATAGATTTTAATGAAGCATGAGTTGTCTTTTTTGTATTATTTATCTTGAATATTATAGAGCAAATGTAAATGAACCGAAATATAGATAAAACCATTTATTCATATCTTTATGACTTTTCAGAAGATTATTATAATTTTTTTGATGTCTGAAATTTTGTTGGATTTTGTCGCTAGGTAACTATTTAATTGATAATATTCCTATCCATTACCTACATAGAAAAAAATCAACTATTATAAATTATCTCCAAATTTGAATTTTTTTCCATACAAGTCAGTTCATTGCCTGGACTATGACTTGAATTATTATTAAGCAAATAGAAAAATATAAAAAAACCTGCGAACATGTCTTCATGCCTTGTGTTTTGTGTTGAAGATTCATCACCCTTATATAAATAACTCGTGGATAACGTTGTTGACTGTACCTACATAAAACAATACTTATATATGTAACACTAATTGTAACATGTTTTGTATAGTTGTTTGTTATCCTTCAAATAAATAAATTAACTGTCACACTGTCACTAGTCGATGTAATGGTGATCCCATGATGACGTGAATCTCACGAAGTATCTGAAGCCGAACCCCTTAAAAAATGACCGAGGGCACCAACCATTAACTACAGCAACTTGTCCATTCGTACTTGGCGACCCTCAAAAGTATGGTGAATTGTCATTTACAGATGACAATTGCCAACATAGTGAAATAGAATTGCAGTCAAGTAAAACTGTTTTGCATCAATCTAATCTAAATCTTTATATAACTGTTTTTATAAGAAATCCTTAAACCGCACTTGCCAGCATGAAAAAGCGTACGCCCGCGCAATGTAGTTTCAGCGCTAAGGCAATGTCTAATTAAAAATAACGAAGGTTTTATTAGGCAGGCGTCCGATGTTTCATCCAATAGCCCTACTCATTACTCCATCATCTTCAACCAATAACCCGGTTCACTTAGATTCCATCAACCAGCAATTGGCCCTAGCCTTGGATGCATATCCTAGCGCTGTCTCTGTGTGCGTTCTATAATACTCATAAAGTTATAAAGACTGCCCATATGAACAGTTTAGCTTAGATGACGTTTTATGAGCGAACTCTCAATTGAATATAAAATATTGTGGAGCTGCGCCTTCACTTATACTTACAGATTATTTTATGAAAAATATGGTCATTCTGTATAATTTACAAGTTGTTGCATTGAACGTTGTTTTGTTAAGTTTTCATTAGTTTTTAAACGTTTTGTACAATTTTGTTGAAACGGTCTGCGAGGCCGCAGTCAGTTTCTGGATAGATTACTGGTTTTAGTGGTTAGGTACCAATTGAGCGTTTCGGCAACAATCGGTATTTAGAAAAAATTACCTAGGTACCTACTTATCAAATAGTCATCATTCTCCTAGCGTTTTTTCCGCTTGTAGTCGCCGCTTTATCACCTAATCCCAAGATATTCTTGCAAATAATGTTCTCACTAAATTAGCCCTCTCCACCCCACGCGCTGTCACGTACAAGCTTATCGGATTTATAAACGAAATATTGTATTCGTATAAAAACAATAGCCTTATTATAGGTGGTTCTGGCGTCCGATCGTTTTGCTCTGCTTTCGAGGCAGAATCTCCAAAAAGTTGTCTACATACATTCTTTATTGCTAAATAGTTTTATGCCGGGCTGCGGCACGGCTGTTTAGGCAAATTAAGTTTTGTAAGGCACGTCAAGTTATTCTTTGACTGCTTACGACTTCGTTAATTTTGTGACATGGACGTGATATTATGAAATATAAATAAATAAATATTTGGGGATAACCTTACTCAAATCCTCGCTGTAAGCTCTATAAGGCAATATATAGTTATGGGTACTATTTAATAGACTTCCTTCTACCAAATACCGCGAGTGAAATTACGGCTCTGACCCCGGTGTCACGTAACTTTTCAAACGCACGTTATTTGATATTTTTTCTAGCTTGATTAGAATGACAGATGCCAAACTCAACGTAAGTATATTACGTATGTTTTCACGGTAGCTATACCTGAAACTGGAATTCAAGACCAAAAAAACTACGACAGATACGTCACTGTCAAATCTGTCAAAGTCACTTATGTCATTGTCAAATAAAGTTTTCAGGTTTCGCCAACCTTTTTGTTATATGCTTCTTTGTTTTGGCTGGCACAATTAATTCATTAGGATTTTCTCAAAAAAAAGGAACTTAATTACAAAATTTATTTTCAACTCTACTAACATTGACAAAATTTTATTGTAAAGAACTTAAACAAGTTGAATTATTATTGAACACACACGACAGTGTGCCATATTATTAAGACAGTATGGAAAAGTTAAATAAAACCATTTTTTAATTAATTGTTTTTATTTGTCTTCATCTTCAACATCACTAATGTCAGAATCACTAACTTCGGAATCGGAGTCGGTCACTTGTATAATAAAGTTTTCCACCACTCCAGTAATTAATCCGTCCAGTTTGCACATCTCGTCCTCTACTTTCATGACACACATGACTGCCACTTCTGCGGTGTCACCTCCCGGAGGCCTTCATGAAATAGATCTTTGACCTCTGCCATTTTAAATGATTTATTATTCCTGGCTACATGCCCTTTTACCTGAGCCCATACCAACTCAATTGGGTTCAATTCGCAGTGGTTAGGGGGCAACCTTAATATTTTGACATTATGTGCCGCTGCTACCTCATCCACTGCATATTTATTGTGAGCAGGCTTCTCCTTTGCGACAATTGTCATCAATTTCTCTTTGGTCAAGTTTTCAGGAAATGTGACATTCTTTTCCCAATCAATCATCAAATCTATGGTGTCATAGCGGCCATAACAACCATAAAACACGCTACACAATATTATTCTGCAATCAGCTAAATGTATGCAAAAATAGGTTATTAATAACTTACATGTAGTTAAAATGTTGTACCAAATGTTATTAACACCTGAAGTGATACAAGCGCAATACCAGCTTTGCAACCAAAAATTACGGATGATTAAGTTTTTATTAAAGCGTCTTATATTTATGTAAAAATAAGTAAATAAAATTACTTCTTTAAATTATAGAAAAAAAAATACCAATAAATAAATTATGTCAGCGTGTGTTTTTAGAAAAAAGGGATATACTATTGTACGATCATTTTATTGCAGTGGCAACATTGTCCTAGTTTTTTTGGTCTTGAATTCCAGTTTCGGGTATAGACCTTTAATTAAATGATTTGAGATCAAGTCTATATTACAAAATCCGTATATTGGAAGTGATTTAATTTTTACAAGCAATATTTGTCCCTTGGAAAAAAGATGAATTTCGCTTGAACCTATTGGTAAGCGAAATTCATCTTTTTTGTATTCAAAGTGACAATTATGAAGTGACATCTATCATTCTAATCTTCCTAGAAAAAATATGGTATAGGACAACTCAGCTGTGATTTTCCCATACAAAAAGTGACATGTAGATCTACCTGGCGCGCGTTCAATGCTTCACGTGTTCGACCTGCTGGACTCGCGGCCCTGATCGTGTGTGGATATGTCACCAGCTGACTTTTTAACATAACATTTCATGCCTGTATTACCAAAAAGGGTAGGCAAAAGTCAGTTCTAGGTGTTTCTTGACATAATCCTTCAGATTGAAAGGCGCTTA
Source organism: Epinotia brunnichana (assembly GCA_963854355.1). Classification (NCBI taxonomy): domain Eukaryota; kingdom Metazoa; phylum Arthropoda; class Insecta; order Lepidoptera; family Tortricidae; genus Epinotia; species Epinotia brunnichana. The sequence continues at coordinate 18,508,502 of OY977954.1, forward strand.
GTAGGTAGATGCCACTCGGCTATAAATTGATTTACGTTTACGTTTCAAGCCATTCGAATTTGGAATTCTCTGCCCGTGGACTTAAGGCGTGCTAAATCTGTCGCTACTTTCAAAGCACACTTAAAGGAACACTCTCTGTCTCTGCCATGATTCTTCATAGTTTCCATTTTTCTTTATTCTTTATTTATTTATTTTCCGCCTCTATGGTTAACACTATATAATCTTCTTATAAGAAGTATTTATGTAGGAATGTATGTATGTTTATTATTGATGTAATTGTGTATGTTGCAATTTAGTTTACTTCTGATTTTGCCACCTACCTATTTATAGGTAATTATTTGTTGAAATTTCTCCGCTACCGAAAGCTTGTCTAGAAGAGATCGCTCTTTAGCGATAAGACCGCCTGTTGTTAACCTCTATTTTCTTGTTTTTATGTGCTGTTTCGATTCATGTTTTGAGGTGTGCAATAAAGAGTATTTGTATTGTATTGTAGTATATCATGGCATCCGGCTCTATCTACCGCATTAGCTGCACGTGCGTGGGTTAGGTAGGATCGTCACGTTTACATGGTCGTGGTCGTTGCAGTACTACGCCGGCCGTGCGCCCTGGAGACAACGGCAAGTGATAATTTAGTGAACCCTAAGTTATCGCTTGCTGGTGTTACCAATAACCCGACACGGGGGGTCGGGGGGTTCCGCCCAGGGAATCGCAAGATTCCCCAGGTGCGGCTTGAGGGAGAGGCCATTGCCGTTTGCCTCTATAATAAATAACGGACCCGGAACCCTGACAAATCCTCTGCTATCAGAGGATTCATGTTAGGCGCGGGGGCTGCGACCGTCAGGCTGGGGCCGAGTTGTGGCTGCGAGGGAGAAAACCTCTATAAAAAGTTACAAGGGGACCTGAGAGGGTGAATCCGAGGTCTATCACCCTCTCCCGCCGTAGAGGTCTTTTGGTTAAGTCGGGAAGCGTGTGGTGTCGCACGCTTACGACGGGAGGGAGAGCTTTTGCCTCAGCAGTGAGGGCAGCTGTGGCTGTTGCCGAGGGGCGTCGTGGTGAAATGTTCGCGATCCCATGACGCCCCTACTACACGGTAGAGAGCTTGGTGGTTTTAGACGGTAGTCCGGGGGGTTCCCGGGAGCCCATCATACCCATCCTAGTTCCTCAGCTAGGTGGGATGCGTAAAGGCATTTACCCAAGTAAAAAAAAAAAAAAAAAAAAACCGACCCGAATGCCGACTTAAGCCAAAGCGGCACGAACGAAACGGTACGGTTTGAGAGGAATTTCCTCCCTTCAACGCTGTGGTTGTAGAATGTACATGTGACGCCCTTGGAATAACCAGCGTCCATAGGCTATGGTAACCGCTTGCCATCAGGCAGGCCGTAAGCTTGTTAAGCTTAAAAAACCGGCCAAGTGCGAGACGGACTCGCGCACGAAGGGTTCCGTACCATTATCTATAAAAAACTATTGTATTCTGCGTTTTTAGTATTTTGTTATAGCGGCAACAGAAATACATCATCTGTGAAAATTTCAGCTGGAACTATCACGGTATCAGTGAGATACAGCCTGGTGACAGAAAGACGGACGGACGGACGGACGGACAGCGGAGTCTTAGTAATAGGGTCCCGTTTTACTCTTTGAGTACTTCCGTACTCAAAGAGTAAAAACAGGTTTAAGACAAATTAAAACACGAAGTGTGCTAAACGGGTGGCTCATGATTCGGAAATCGCCATTCACGCTTTTGTAAAATTCTCGTGAGCCTGTGCGTGCCGAACAAATAACTTACATTTTACACATACATACAAACATTACGTATCATCCCCGCGCCACCCAAGGCTCGTTCTGAGGAGTTATCGTACTGTTTCGCTTTTATTATTTCAATAAATATAAATCGAACAACACCCGTCGCGCCGCGGACCGGGGCTCAGAAGGTGTAGAAATGACCAGGCTGGAATTCGGCCATGCTTGATACTGAGTCTGTGGTGGTCTTGGATATGATACAATAGATTGAAAGAGACGAGGTAGGCCAATGTTTATGGTTATGGACACCTTCTTCCGCATTTAGGGCGAGTTGCACCAACTTATGATTACAGACCGATCTACTTTAAAAAGCTGTCCTCCCATAGGAACTTGACAAACTTTCCATACATTCATATTTTAACGAACGTCGCTTACGATTACAGACGCCGTAAAAGTCGGATCATTGTGCGCGATGCACCTTCAAGCTGGCTAGAGATCGAGCCAGCCTACATAGTTCCGACCAAAAGCACAAGATCCTTCTGGTGTCACCACAGGCTTCACGGAGTGATCATGTTGCCTTGAGGATTTCAGTCACATTCCAGGATGACGTGGGGAGCTATTTGATCGGCTGACAGGCATTCTCTATGTAGGGGGCTGTCGGTTACACCTAGATCATATATTAGATGTTTGTTGGGTGGGCTATATCCAGTGATAATGACGATAACCTACACGTAGTGTTGCTCTGTTACGAGAAAGCAGACGCCTAGTAAATCGTGCGGCGTACGGCGTTGTTTCCCAGGATTCCATCTGTCCGTACTGGTATTATTCATCGATCAGCATGTTGTTCTAATGTTCTATGGAGTTACATGGTAGCTGGGACATTTTCACACCATCAAAAAAAAAGACCGTCTCCTGGCCAGCTTACGTCAGCTACGTCGTTATTTAGAGAGTCACTGTGTCTTTGTCTTCGCTGCAGGATGATTAGGTTTTCATGATTATGTTATTGCTTTCTAGGGAACGTAGTACTGCAGAACGGCCAAGGATGACAGATGATATGAATAAGAAGGAAGCGAGTGGCAGGTTTGTCATGCCAATCCCCTCCAATGCCACGTGGCACTCTAGCATGAGCCCAGACTGAATGAGATGGCTGTCTAGCAGTGGCGGAGCGCACATACAAGCCGATTCCCACCGGTTTGCCTAAAATGTGTTACTCTTTAATAACTTTATTTGTTCCGGGTTGCCCATCAAAAATTTTCACGCACCGCCACACCTGTCTAGGCCTCGTTTAACAGGCAGGCCAAAGATGACAGATGATATGAATAAGAAGGAAATAAGTGACAAGATGACATGACGACATGCATAGATGTACCGAAGAAAAAGATTTGCTGCGCAAGCGTGGGCATGCCTCATGCATGAGCATAAGCAAACATAAATGAGAGTGTAATATATTTAAAAACGGCTAGCAAATGATGTTTGATTCGAAAGCCTAAGAACCACTTAATATAAAGCAAGATACCAGCATCTCGGTTTTAAAAAACTTTCCTAGAAATGTAAGATTTAAATGTTACAGGTCTAAACAATGACTACGTCTGCGCATGCGCGCACGCCATTAGGAATCCGTTTGTGGTGCCGACGCGCAGCCGATTGGCCGACGTCCGATGCCAACGAGTCATTTAACAAATTAACGATGAATGTTCAAAATATCGTGTTCTTACATAGCTCGGATTACTTCGCCATTGATAACGGATAGTTTGGTTTTGTAATGTTTAATAAACTAACCGCCGATTTTACTATGTGCAACTTAATGACTGTTGAGAACGGCGTGCATGTTTTAGGGGACAATCCTCCCAGTCACAATATCTTTCTCCCAGTAGGTACGTCTAGCATAGTTTGATGATAAAATCGCGTCACGTGCGACTCAGCGAGAGGTACGACGTCACGCGAGGTGCACAGATATTGTGAGCGGTTAGTAACCACCGGTTTTCCGGCATGCCTGACTGTTGGAACCGGGCATTTTCGGGGGATAATCCAATATTGTCGACGCGTAAGGCAAAGAACGCAGGCAAACTGACGACCGCTTTAGCCTAGTTGGTAGCGACCCTGCCTACGAAGCAAGAGGTCCTGGGTTCGAATCCCGGTAAGGGAATTTATTTGTGTGATGAGCACGAATATTTGTTCCTGAGTCATGGATGTTTTCTATGTATTTAAGTATTTATTTCTCTATATAAGTATGTATATCGTCGTCTAGTACCCATAGTACAACCTTTGCTTAGTTTGGGACCAGGTCGATATGTGTAAGATTGTCCGAAAAATATTTAATATTTAATATTTAAACCCGCGGGATAAAATAAAACCTATCATCAGCACCATTGGCCACAGCATCCTTGTCGGGTGATTTTTGCAACGCCTGTGATCATGGTGGATTATAGTGTCTGATGCAGCAACCCAGAAAGTCCATTTTACACGCAGGTGAAAAATGTTTGAAATCGGATGATCAGTTCCTGAGATTACACATTACATACAAACTTACAAAACTATCACAGACTTTGCCTCTTTATAATATGATTATAGATACCTCAAGAAAGCCCAGCTAGCCGAACCGATAACAAGATAAGTAACACAACAAGTAGAGCAGTGCAGTGAAGAGATCCGACCCCAAAATATGGGAACAGGAGAGGAAAAATAATCCTATGATACAGTCTGGTAGATGGTGTTTAAGACATTTTATTTTTTCCTAATGTAACTGTTTCTTGCTACCTATTTATTAATTTCATTAGAGACTGGCTTCGTCCGCGTGAAACTCGTTTATATCGTAGCTCCATACTACACCCCCATTATACTCCAGGCAAAATACGGTTTTGAAAAACATTAATTTATAATAGCGATTTTTTTCTTTATTTCATTTTAAAACATTATTCTAAGATGCTTTATTTAAGAATCCAACAAACTTTCCATCGAGAAGTATGTATATAGATTTAAATAAAGCATGAATTGTTTTTTTATTATTATTTATCTTGAATATTATCATCATCATCGGCCTTATACATCTATAAAAAGATGATTTAAATAGCGTCCATATTAGAGTTGCGGCACTTACGTACGTGGCTCGTAAGGCCGATACGGGAGCGACAGCCACGAGACCACATAATTGGCAAGTAAATGTCCTGCCCGGAGATGAAAGAGGAAGAGCAGCGCGTTGGTGTCTTAATTCGCGTCTATAGGATAAGAGATCGAACCAAGCTTTATCGTGTTTCACCACTCCATTACCTAGGGTCTCCCTCCAATGGTCTCGATCTTGGGAATGTTCTTCCCAAGTTGAGGGGTCGATCTTAAGGACACCATGTCCCGTTTAGCACTGTCCTTAAAACGCAACATAGGTCGCCCGACCGATCGTTTAGCGTGTGCTATTTCACTCAGGAGAGTTTTTCGTGGCAAACGAGAAGGCTCCATCCTTTGCACGTGTCCTAGCCAACGTAAGCGTATATTATAGAGCAAATGTAAATGAACCAAAATAAAGATAAAAACATTTATTAATATTTTTCCTGACTTTTTAAAAGCTAGTTAAGTTAACAATTTTTTGATGTCTGAAATTTTGTTGGATTTTTCACTAGGTTACTATTTAATTGATAATATATCCATTACATAGAAAAAATCTGCTAATATAAATTATTTCCAAATTTTTCATTTTTTCCATACAAGTTGTCAGTTCATTGCCTGGACTATTAACACATTCAGTGCCGAGAACCCAATATCGTGTCAGTACGCCGTAGTCGATTTCAGCTACATACGACAAAAACCACGGGATCGACTACGAGCGTAGCGCGTAGCGATTCGCGGCGCTGAATGTGTTACCGGGATAAAAACTACCTTATATCCTTCTCCGGGATTCAAAACTATCTCCATACCAAATTTCATCGCAATCGGTTCAGCGGTTGGATGCGTGAAAAGGTAACAGAGAGACAGTTACTTTCGCATTTATAATACTACCTACTAGTATAAATATTTGACGATAATATTCAACTGCATTCCAACCGGAGTTAACAATTGTAGTCACTGAAGCTACTTATAAAAGAAACGAAAATAATATGTAATCATGAAAGCTTATACTTAGGCAGAAGCTAGCGAACTATAATTATTCAACTCAGAACAATGCCAAGCCATAATTCAAGGCTCGCTTGTACACTTGTACCTACTGAACACAAAAAAGCCACGAAATCGATTATTAGAAACGTAAATCACATGGAGGTGCGTGCGGTTCGACACTGTCCTCTAACTTCTCGTGACATCGCCAATCTGGAGATAATGGCGTGATATAACGAAATTCACTGTTTGGTCTACTGGAGTTTTTTTATATGGCAAACTGGAATGGCACCATTTCTATAACTCTATAATTTTGTGATATTAAGGACGCAATTTTTCTATATTTGCCGTAAATAAACCCACTTCAACTTTTATGTACAAATGCCTTTCGAATTGCAAAATTTTAAACATCGCCTTTGGCCCTATGATTTTTATTTTTTTATTAAAGTCTGTTGAGTGATTGACCCTAGTCTTACCAGACGACGAGAGAGCCTAAGAAGACGGTTGAGAAGTTATATTTTATTGCTGGGAAAGGATCAGGTAGCATCCGAGACGTGAAACAAAAAAAAATGGACATCACAGTCACTCTCAAGGCATATATATATACTAACTTTACGAAAGAAGGCAAATGAGAGCGGATGACAGAGTGTTAGAGTCTAGCAAAGGAAAGTAGAACACCCTCTAGATTCAATTATCTTCACTCTTGGTCGAAATGTAGGTATGCGTATGACTTTTAATCATGCCCTGTATTGAATAGTGGGCTCAATTTGCATTTGCCTGTCTCCAAACATGCCAACATATCGGTAATTTAGAAAAAGATCTCATCATGATCATCATCATAACAGCCGAAAGACGTCCACTGCTGGACATAGGCCTCCCCCAAGGAGTGCCAAAGTGACCGGTCCTGAGCCACCCGCATCCAGCGGACACAAGGTGGACTGATGACCTGCTAAAGGTCGCGGGAGTCCGCTGGAAAAAGATCTAAATAGAGCGTAAAATAAATATACCTAAACAGGAACATTAACACGCATTTAGGTTCGAAAAACAGTACTTATTTGACAGCTCGTTGATGATAACGTCACTTCAAATACGGGACACAATCCAAGTCACAAGGTATCAGTACCACAACTCGAATCGTGCCTCGTGCCTCTTCTGTGTCACTTTAGACCGCACGTAGTAATTTGACAACCCCTGTCTTGTTCATACTTAATGTATTCTATGCTTCCTTTAGTATCGACTAAATCACTAGGCACGATTTTGTCCGGCCATTTTTACATCAATAATTTACCACCCTCGTACTTAAAAATACGACGCTTAACCCTACCACAACTCCTTCATCTATTATTTTATAATCCCTGCGGGTGCTAATGTCACACCTCCGCTACCTTTTCAGAACAACAATCGAATAATAATCACTCAAAACTCAACTGTAACTGCATGTGTTTAAGACTAATATTAGAGATGCATCGTAAGAGTAGTAAAGGGGTTATACTCGTATTGCACACGCTTCTAAAGAATAAGTCTTCAGGTGGAACGGCAAAGTTATCTTTGCACTAATAGGCATCCTTCTTACATAGTGTTAAGACGCAATTCTGTTTGGTTTGTGGATAAGTGGTAAAATAGTGCAAGCTTAGGTGACAATCGTGACGCCATGTTGGTTTAGTTTAGGGGGGGGAGGGGGTGGGGTGACTAATGCCAGGTTTATACCACTATAATTGGCTTGGGACGACGAAAATTTAATACGTATCAAGGAAATCGATAGGCATGTTTTATTAAGAAGCCGGTGGAAGTTTGTTACAAAGTCCGGAGTTTTACGAAATGTCTCTAATTACCGGGGGAATTAAGGATTAATGATTAAGGAAAATTAAGGTTTGAGTGTGACAGACCGACATTTACTTTGACATAAAGATCAAAGTAGGAATTTTTAATGGCGAAAAGCAGCTTTTACGTTTTGTTTTGAGTTAGCGGAAACCACGGTTACTTATTATGCTTAGGTAAGTATTATGTTTGCAAGACTATTTTAAGAGTCATTAGATAGTATTAGTGCGATAAGTAGTAAAGTTTGCATTGGATTAGTAGAATTAGCTATAACACGTGAACTACCTATGTCCATGTGTACGACACTGCCCCACTAATTGGCAGCTTCAACCTTAAATCATATTTATGAAAGTACTTATTAACCTTTCGAATGCTTTGACAAATTCACACTGACGGTGCTTTTAATTTGTTTCGTTTCTATCACAGAGTAAATTTTCGACACCACTGATCAGTGCTAAATGCTAAATCATACGAAGGGTTAAGCAGGGTGTCGTTACGGTGTCAAACATTATGACAAACGCCTTACAAATTGTACAACAAAGAATAAAACAATATATATATTTAATACCCAAGTAAGCTAATACCCATTTAAGTACCTACCAATTATTACCAAAATTGTATTGAAAAGCAAAAAAGTAGGTACGTTACGTTTGCCATCTGAAACTTCAAAATTCGAATCCGATATAAATCCAACTTACGCAACTCAGTAGAAAAAGTTCAAATATATTTTTTAAGATCGTTCTCAGAAGTTTTTCGAGTAGCAACACAAAGACGCGAAGCATTTCATATTGACACTGGCCGGAGTATTTTCGAGGGCTAATTTTGAGCACTCGAGGTAGGTTGGCTCTCGAGGGCAATCGGCCGGCCCCTTGGAGTGAAGTGTTGCCATACTAGCTCAGGGTGGGTGACTTTACTCGTTGGAACTGTTGGAAGGTTCGTTTTTCCTTCGCCTTGTTTAAAACTATACCAGCTTAAACGAGCTTTCATTTTATGTGAATTAAATTGGTAAATTAAATTAAATCATTCGGAAATAGTTTTAAGGTAAACGTCCTAGTGCTGACACTTTCGATCTCAATTCATATATAAATAGAGGTCAACTATTAGGTATTAAGATGCCAAACATTGGGATTTGGGACGTAGCTACCAGTGCTTCAGATGAAAATCAGCATTAACATTATAATGTTAAGGTAGGTACAGTCGCCATCACATACTTCAGAGCAAACAAGCACGTCACAAACATCGGAACACACCTCTATTTTCAAGGCATTAGGGTGCATGTGCCGATATTTTTTAACACCTAAAGTGTACCTATGTATGTGATGGCGACTGTACCTAGATATAGTCCAGAAATAGTTACCTGTAGGTATAACGTCCAATCTAAACGAGTTAAGACTGATGTGTCTAACATGATGGCCTCCGTAGCCCAGTGGGTAGTGACTCTGCCTACGAAGCTGGAGGTCCCGGGTTCGAATCCCGGTCAGGGCATTTATTTGTGTATAAATCACGAATATTTGTTCCTGAGTTATGGATGTTATGTATATAAGTATCTATATGTATGTATCTATTATATATATCATCGCCTAGTACCCACAACACAAGCCTTACTGAGCTTACCGTGGGCCTAGGTTGATTTGTGTAAGATTGTCCCGTAATATTTATTTATTTATTTATTTATGACATGTAAGTATTTGGTTAATATTAGAGTTCTAATTTAGCTGACTTTATGTATCCTAAAATTCTGATATAGCCTGAAGTTCCAAACAGAAATCGATTCGAATAAGGCTATCTTGAATATGTACGGACAGACGGAGCCACAATAGACGCGCTAGCTCTCGCCCGAGTGAGCCGTCTCCATGACACTTTTGGGTGTCCGGCGACGGGGCTACGCTGAAATCTCGCTCAGCGAAGGGTTGAGTGAGAATCTAGTGAGTTGAGGGATACCAGCAGTTACTTATATCATCATTGGCACTCTTCTTTATGAGGCTAAACGTATTGGATAGACTGAAATAACTTACATTTTTACGGACGGAAGGAGCCACAATAGACGTGCTAGCTCTCGCCTGAGTGAGCCGTCTCCATGCATGACACTTTTGGGTTTCCGGCGATGGGGCTACACGAAATCCTCGCTCAGCGAAGAGTTGAGTGAGAATCTAGTGAGTCGAAGGATTCCAGCAGTTACTTATATCATCATTGGCACTCTTCTTTATGAGGCTAAGCTTATTAGATATACTGAAATAACTTACATTTGTACGGACGGACGGAGCCAGAACACAATAGACGTGCTAGCTCTCGCCCGAGTGAGCCGTCTCCATGAAAGTTTTGGGTGTCCGGCGACGGGGTAGCTACACGAAATCCTCGCTCAGCGAAGGGTTGAATGAGAATGTAAGGAGTTGAGGAATATCAGTATTTCATTACATCATCATTGGCACTAGTCTTTAGACTAAGTTATTGAATAGGCTGAAAGTTCTTAAATACGTACGAACAGAGAAAGCTACAATAGACGCACTAGTTGTCGCCCGAGTGAGCCGTCTCCAAGATGACACCTTTGGGTGTCCGGCGACGGGGCTACACGAAATCCTCGCTCAGCGAAGGGTTGAGTGAGAATCTAGTGAGTTGATGGATATCAGCGAGCTTAGGAAAAAGCGGTATCTTTCTACGTACGTTCAACATCAAATATCTATTTCGAACATAATGACAATACAAGAAACCACAACTTTGTTGCAGCCAGATTAGTTTAGGTTTTAATAGAAGGAACGAATTTTTCTCACTTCTTAATATGTCTTAAATTGGTACACGAATAATTGTTTCCAATAAGATGGTTATATGTCCTGGAAAATTCTCTCGTTCAAGTAAGTTACTTCCATAGCACCTTGGCATGTCTAATAAAAAAGTACAGGCTACAAATCTCGCTCAACTGATGTTGGTAAGGTAAAGGGACACCAGAGTGAGTGAAGGTCGTTGTTGTTCTACGTCAGTGGGAATAACCCTAGAAGCCCTACACATGACCTCCGGGTGGTGCTAAAAGAACAACAAACTCGGCAGCTGCACTGTTCCTTCTAAATCTCGCAGCGCACACTGGAACTCATTATCAGCGACATCGATACGAATACATACAGGGTGGAAAGTTAAAACGGGGCAGTAACTACTAGCAGCTACTAGATCCCTTGCCGCCACGCAAAAATGGCATTAGGATTTCATTCCTAACTTTTTAAGGGATAAATAAATAAATAAATAAATATTACGGGACAATCTTACACAAATCAACCTAGGCCCACGGTAAGCTCAATAAGGCTTGTGTTGTGGGTACTAGGCGACGATATATATAATAGATAAATACATATAGATACTTATATACATATATAACATCCATAACTCAGGAACAAATATACATTCACAGATTTTTGAAAAAAAGTACAGTCAGCGAGAAAATCATCACTTTTGACGAAATTTCTTTTTAATGCTATTCGATCCCATTCCTATTAAGGATCAACATACTCTTCGGGACCGACTACTAGAACGCCCAGAAATCAAAGAAAACTTTTTCCATACAGTCAGTATGGGAATCCCGAAGTGCAATTTTTTTTAATGCCATTCGATCCCATTCCTATTAAGGATCAAAATACTAAATGGGACCGACTAAGGTTTGACTACTAGAACGCCCAGAAATCAAAGAAAACTTTTTCCATACAGTCAGTATGGGAATCCCAAAGTGCAAGTAGCGTTAGTAGTAGTGATCGTCTAGATTGTATGGAGACGGAGATTATACAATTTGATGATCGTCTAACTAAAGTACTACTTGCACTTTGGGATTCCCATACTGACTGTATGGAAAAAGTTTTCTTTGATTTCTGGGCGTTCTAGTAGTCAAACCAAAATAAATAAATACAGACGATAAATAAATAAACCAGTGTGAGTTAATGGAAATGCACTAAATGCAGTTACTTTACAGCTCCGCTATTCTGTAAATTGTTTAACCTCACCACACCGTTCACCCAAAAATATTATTTTCGTAGTAACTAAGCGTAATCAGAGGTCTAATAGTTTCATGAGGCGTAGCAAAATAAGCAAGGCCAAGGTGCTTGATTAAACTACCAAGTAGAATTTTATTAGACACCTCTATTAAAGTGATACAATTCCAAACAGGCAGATTTGAACTACTAGCGAGCACCCATAGTAACGCAGCAAGGGTCAAGCCAAGTGGGGGTAAGAAAGGGGGCATAGAAAGGCGGGTGGGAGCACTTGAGGGGTCACCCCGGCATTGGCTTTTGACAGTCCAAATAGCGGACTCCTTGGTATGCGGCATTACTGGGATTGGTCCGTGCAACAGAATTTCGTTAATTGTTTCGGCTAAGGTGAATGCGCATGATGTAGTTGATGCCATTGATGAATGGGGTGATATTCTAGGTCCATCCAAAGTCAATGATACCACACTTATAGTATAACGAGCGGTTGTTTCACCAGCAAATGTTTCATCGAATGATTTCGCAGGTTTATTATTTTTCAGAAACAGTTAACGTTTGAGGATTGTTTTAAAACATCGACACTCGTTTCTTTGAATGTATTGTTTTGCAGAATTTTCATATTACCTATTGCATTTTTTCTTTCAGAAACCGTTTACTTTTTTTCGTACCTAGGTATTGCTAGGTCGTTGTATAGGACCTTAGGTTAGGTAAGGTTTGTTTTAAAACAATACTCAAACGTTAACGTCGATGAAAGCAGGGGACACCATAACGAGATTATTTATGCATAGTTTTCGTAAAAACATTTATTTGTATTATTATAGGTACTTAGCCTAAGGTATAGGTAAGTTAAGCATTTATTTAATTTAATTGGATCATAAACCAGTAGGTATTTCCTTTTAGGTGTTTTTATTATTAAAAATAGGAGAGCTTCATGGGCTTCATGTCATGGCCTGCAGGGTCAAGTGAACCTCAGGTTTAAAAACACGGATCTAGCTTAAAGAGCGCGTCTTCGTTGATAGAACAATCTTTATCGTGAATTATCGTGAACCTAATGAGAACTACACTCAAAATACAAGTTTTTCGTCAACTCGTGATTTCAGAAGTTGATAAATATTTCCGTGAAATTGAGAGTATAGGTATTGTTAATTTATTTATGCAAAAAGTAGGCTCCATAAAAATCGGTTGACTATTATAATGTTTTTATTTCTTTTAATTTTTTTTTATTTGTTTGACGTTGAATTGAAACTTGGCTTTGAGTCGATTTTTTTACCCAAGAGTGTAGATACGCTAAGTTTTAAAGATCGCTGTTCGGCGAAATGAAATTGTTACTTAGTTGCAAAACTTGCAAAATGGTCCAGTATGATTCTGGGTGGTCCTTCTAAGTAGGAAGCGATGCGGTCAACTGGCAGTTGACTGCAATCAACGGGTCATAGGATAGACGAACGGATTAATGCCTTGATGACTTGGAATTGGCGATGAGTTGACGATTAAAGGCTATAGCGGCGGCGTGTGAAACAATTTTGTTTGACAATAGTATAATTGACAAAACTCGAACATTGACGGACTATAGTACTTAAACTAAAAGTTCAAATTGAATGTTATTGACAATTTATGTAAGCCATATTATGCCCTACATGTTACTGAAAATTCAGGGTTCTACCTTTAGCCGGCACAAAATTACAGGATGTTGCAGATGACCTGAATGGCTTAGAGAAAAGGATGGTACGGCCGTGTCTATTTGTGTTGCTTGACTTGGCGGGGGCACTCCCGTGCCCCCGTGCTTAATATAACCTACATTATTGATTTTACGAAATGTTTGTACTTACAGTATTTACGATGAGTCATTCGCTACACATTTTTTTGATTCAGATATGATACAGAAATAAATATTACACTGAAAAAAATGGTTTGTTGGATTTACCAAATTAGCTAAGGTTGGCTGAATTACATGGAAACTAAGATAAATATAACAAAACCTCGCTATTGGACTTACAAAACTAAAAAGGTTAACCCTCGAAATATAGTTCCTACCAGAGTTCATGCTGTTAATTAACAAAGAATATTGTACATTTTACAAAACAAATCTCAACAATTTGGTTTGGTTGATTATATCATAAAAATATAATAAATATAACAAGGCCTCGCGGTTGAACTTACAAAACTAAAAAGGTTGACGTCAAAATATAGTCCTTACCAGAGTTCATGGTGTATATTAACAAAGAATATTGTACATTTTACCAAACAAATCGCTACAAATCGGTTTGGTAGATTTTATAAATCAAATATGATAAATATAACAAGACGTCGCGGTTGAACTTACAAAACTAAAAAAGGTTGAGGTCAAAATATAGTCACTACCAGAGTTCATTGTGTTAATTAACAAAGAATATTGTACATTTTACTAAACAAATCCCTACAAATCGGTTTGGTAGATTTTATAAATAAAAATATGATAAATGTAACAAGACATCGCGGTTGAACCTACAAAACTAAAAAAGGTAGAGGCCAAGATATAGTCCGTACCAGAGTTCATGGTGTATATTAATAAAGAATATTGTAAGTATTACCAAACAAATCTCTACAAGTCGGTTTGGTAGATTTTATAAATAAAATATAATAAATATAACAAGACATCGCGGTTGAACTTACAAAACTAAAAAAGGTTGAGGCCAAAATATAGTCCCTACCAGAGTTCATGGAGTATATTAATAAAGAATATTGTAAGTTTTACCAAACAAATCTCTACAATTTGGTTTGGTTGATTTTATCATAAAAGTATGTTAACTATAACAAGACCTCGCGGTTAAACTTACAAAACTAAAAAGGTTGACCTCAAAATATAGTCCCTACCAGAGTTCAAGCTGTTAATTAACAAGAATATTGTACATTTTACCAAACAAACCTCTACAATTCGGTTTGGTTAATTTTATATTGTAAATATGATAAATATAACAAGATTTCGCAGTTGAACTTACAAAACTAAAATTAAACTTACAAAACTAAAAAGGTCAACCCTCGAAATATAGTTCCTACCAGAGTTCATGCTGTTAATTAACAAAGAATATTGTACATTTTACCAAACAAATCTCTACAATTTGATTTGGTTTATTTTATAATTAAAATATGATAACTATAACAAGACCTCGCGGTTGAAATTACAAAACTAAAATGGTTAAGGTCAAAATATAGTCCCTACCAGAGTTCATGGTGTAAATTAACAAAGGATATTGTACATTTTTACCAAACAAATGTCAAGAATTTGGTTCGGTTGATTTTATGATAAACATATGATTAATATAACATGGCCCTGTGGTTGAACTTACAAAACTGAAAAGGTTGAGGTCAAAATATAGTCCCTACCCAGAGTTCCTGGTGTAAATTAACGAAAAAAAATTAACATTTTACCAAACACGTCTCTACAATTTGGTTAGGTTCTATTAAAAAACTGGCCAAGTGCAAGTCGGACTCGCGCACGAAGGGTTCCGTACCATTATCTGTAAACATATTTATTTTATTCTGTTTTTAGTATTTGTTGTTATAGCGAAAACAATTATTAGTAATAATATTAATATTAAAGACAGACAGACAGCGGAGTCTTAGTAATAGGGCCCCGTTTTACTCTTTGAGTACGGAACCCTAAAAACGAGTCATTTAGGGATTACGCGGTATTTTCGATTTTTGGTAAAGTGACGTTCGACGCTCGAGATCACAAACTTGTATTATTCATTGCGCCAACTTCATAAACAAGTCTGCAAAAATCAGAACTACCAACCCCGCCAACTACCCCGTACTTTCAGGCGACATAGTTACTTATTAAGAAAAGTCGTATCATTTTTAATTACCGCGATGAGTACGAAGAAGGCAAAGCCCATGGTTGTAGGTATATGTTTCAGTTTAAGTTCTAGTGACATTGTTACAAGGTTTATTATTCCAGTTTAACAAGGTTTTACAAAATAAATATCACGGAACAATATACTTAACACAAATATAATGCGGATTTCAGTAGCGTTGATATCTTTAGATATTCAAAGGCATCTTTTAAAATGCAAGTAATTAATAGTGTTAAGAATAAGCAGCATAAATAGTATTAGAAATAGGTAACTCACCTCTTATCATGTTTAAAAATGTTGTAGTATTATACTTAAGTTACTAAATCTATTTGATTCACTCTAAATATGGGATTTATACAATAGTATTGTCATTAGGATAAACTATAGCAATATATTCTCATTTGCGGTAACCTATATAGATTGACATGCTTGGTTATGCTTTCATCTTCAAAACAAAAAAAACAATTACTCAAACTTAATTTTAAAAAAATCATCTCTCTTTCACAAATGTTGTGATAGTCCGTTCAATTGTTTTCATATCAAGTTATCTAGGTAAACCTGTAATTGGCCATACTACTGTGTATTATAGTATAAGTTACGTACTTTGTATCGCTGTTGGTTTTCTGAATAAATAATAATAATAACTAATGCACTTGCTAGTTAGAGCAACAAAGAGAGAGATAAACGAACTTAGTTTGTTTTGGTTTCGCGGTAGCTCCTCAGACTACACTACGCTAAATGAGATTAGTAGGTACCTATTAGGTATATTGTGTAAATACGTAAATACATATAATAGTTAATGTAGTTAGCACAATTATTAGAATTACGTACGACTTAGTTTTGCTTCAATCATTATTAAAACGACATTACTTAAGTATCATAACCCATAAGGCATAGGTAACTGTATGCAATTGTATGTAACATGTATTTAACCTAAACCTGTACTTATTATGATGTTTATAATCACACAGACAAACTATTCCGACTGTTTTGCGAGACCATGTTAGTTATTATGTTTATATACTCTGTGTATTAAATAAAATTAAATAATAATCTAGGCCGCTTTTCACGTTGTATGTAGGTACCTACCTAGCTAGACTTTACCCAAATTAATAATTTGCAGAGCCATACCACAGATTGCCATACTTATTCCCAGACAAAAAAAGTAAAGTTGCGTAGGTACTTACTTAATGATTATCTATGTAGTAATTAGGCTTTAACGACGTTTAAGTTTTCGTGGCTTTTCCTTAATACGAGTAAGTAATATCCTTCCTTATCGTGTAAATGTGAAAGTGTGTTAATTGGTTGGTCCTTCCTTGGTGTTTGTTTGGACGTCTTCATAAATAAGCAAAATACTTACGTTTGTCACGCGGGCCAAGCCGCTGACAAAACTAGTAAGTAGATACTACATGGTGTACCCATGTAGGTACAGTCAGCAGCAGAAGTAGCAACACAAAATAACACGCTCGAAATTATCTAGAAAGTCCGTATCCTCTTGACATTAGAGCCATGTGTAGGTCATTTTGAGCACTTTGACCCGCGTAGCTACTTTTGCTGCTGGATGTACCTTTAACTTTATCATTGATTAATTGACGTCTTAAAATATACAATTGGTAAATTACCTAAATACCTAATCATTACATAGTTTTATGTATACATGTATACATATTTATATGTATAATTCATGCATGTATTATACGTATAAATCCGTGCGAAGCCGGGGCGGGTCGCTAGTTATAAGTATATAATCAAGTAATAAATCGTTTTGTCTTTACTTGTTGGTCGTAGGAATGAGATTCTATTGCTTTGTTATTTTGCAACCTTTCACGCCACACAAAATAGTATTAAGTACTTACCTAGTCTATTTTTTCCAACAACATTAACACGAAACATTTGGCGTTTAGTAGGTACATAGGTAACTATCTACTCGTACCTTTTGAGAAAGCGCTGCAGTCACTACCAGACCTATACCTTGTTAAAATTACCAAAGAGTTTGGTAATTTTAACTAGGTAAAAGTCTGGTACATTTTACAAAACAATACCGCTGCATGCATAGTTCCATCCTACTCAATTTATAAACATAAGAGTGAGATGTGACTATTCCCCTCCCCGACTGCCCTGCGGAGGTGCGCCCCTTCCCCCGGATACAGCATCTTGCGATGCGCGCGCGGCGCGGCAGGCTTCATTGCGTTGAGGTAGTTCATTGTATATAGTCACTTTGTTTTGTTTGCGTTTTAATGAAATTTTCTTGGTGCGCCATTTCATTTCAGCTGGTGCGTAGTGGATTTAGTTTGCAAAGTGTAACCAACTATGGGTAGTGATCTCGACGATGACTTAAGTGTGGGGGTGACTGAATATTTGAAGGAATGGGGATTATCTCAATCTACCATAACAAGTTTTGAAGGTAAGCATTAGAACGATATTACACTAAAAGTGCTAAATTGGCAACACTGATACCTTACCAATTAATTGTGAATAAGAATGATATTGTATGTGAATAACTTACTTATTCCATTGTTAGTTCTTTTTTGTCTGAAACACAGGGTAACCTATAGTTGACACCGTATATGGATTCTCCACCCATACCTCCTTATTATTAATGATTAAATATAATAATTTTGTGATTATAGTTTAATATGAATAGGAAGCTTAACTCAGGCTTAGATATTGACCTAGAAATATTGGTTACGTATTACCTACCTAATTACTTTGATTAATTTACAAAACGAATTTCAGTAAAATTTACCAAATCGGTTTGGTTGGCCATCGTTGCGTTTGTATTTTGTCTGTATGTAACTAACTGAACATTAAATAATGAGTTTAAAGACTGATGAATGACATATATGTCTTATTTTTTAGAAAATCAGACTTCGTTAAATTTGCTCGACTCCATTCAAGAAATGAACTGAAGGAGCTGATTCCCAGTTTAAAGGAAATACTATTATTCAAGCGGGGGTTGAACAAACTCCGAAACATTATTCATGTAAGTATTCCTGTCTGTTTTACATTTATTATCCATACTACATTTAAATGCGAAAGTGTGTCAGTCTGTTTGTTGCCTCTTAGCGCTTAAACCGCTGAACCGATTTAGATGAAATTTGGTATCAAGATAGTTTGAGTCCCGGGGAAGGACATCGAATAGTTTAAGTCGGTGAAGTAGGTGGTAAAAAATTGTATGGAGCTATCAGTTCTATCGGAAGCATTATGCTGAGATAGAACCGTTTCGTGACAAACGCTGTGTGTTGTTTGTCTCGAATAAATGTTTCTTTCTTTTTTTCTATCTCCTTCCTTGGGACTCCAATTATCTCGATACCTACTAAATTTCATTTCCTTCAGCTCAGCGGGTTAAGCGTGAAGAGGTCACAGACATACAGATATACAGACAGACACACTTTCGCATTTTTTATACTAAAAGGTACGAAATTTGAAATAAATGATAGCCTGTCATATTCTGATATATACTCGTAAGGTACTTAAAAATTCGTCCAGTAGTTTTTGAGATTAATTGAAACGTACATTCATCCATATATCCAAACTTTCGCATTTATAATATTAGTAGGATTAGTATGGATACGGTTAAAAGTAAACAATATATTTTAATTTCCAGAACGAAAGCGAAGTCCTCACCCAGCTGGACTATTGGATAAAAGCCCAAATCGCTAAGCGACTGCGGTGCCAACCCATCATCATTGCTGTCGGACCGACCATCGATGCCCTAAAGGACTTTTATGTTGCTTATGACGACATCCTTTATAATATCGACTCATTCCTGAAAGCGCTGGACGTATGCTTCAAAACTTTTCACTGCCTTGATGCAGAATATGGTTGGCAACATCTCGCTGCCTCAATATTATAAACTTCAAATTTCAAGTTGATAAAATTGCAACATGGAACCTTATAATATTGGAGCAGCGAATTCTGTTGATTCTGGAATCTACACAAAGACGTCAGAATACGGTGCGCTATTTTTGCAAACGATACTCCACTGAGAGCCCAGTCTATAAGACTACTTAGCAAATTTTATCATGACTTGTAACTCAGCCTATAAGATTCACACTTACTACGTATACCGTGAACAGGGTATCTATCTCGTAAACTTAAAATTAAGATATGTACAGCCAAGGAATTTGATTCACGTACGGTCAGCCACAGAGAAAGAATGTGGGCCGCAACCTGGCAGCCTTTTGACTTTTATTATAAGAAAGGTTTTGTACCCTACTGAGTCACTGACATAATTTTAAAATAAGTGATCTACAGTTTATTGTATCGATTCGCAAAATAAATTTTATTACATGTACCAAAATTCGGACTATTTTTCTTTAAACCACCGTATTTATATAGCCCTTATAATATTAAATAAGGTTACTGGTAAATCGACGTTATTCCTTTTAACAGTGATATCTATTTAAAAAAGGCAATTTGTAAATGTTCACTCTCTAGGAACTGCTGATTTTCGGATAGCCTTCATGGCCTTTTTAATTGCAAATGAGCTTTACTATATCTCCCTAAAAAGAAATACGTTGGTTACCAATAAGCCTGCATATTTTTGAAGT
Source organism: Epinotia brunnichana (assembly GCA_963854355.1). NCBI lineage: Eukaryota > Metazoa > Arthropoda > Insecta > Lepidoptera > Tortricidae > Epinotia > Epinotia brunnichana. The sequence continues at coordinate 18,528,482 of OY977954.1, forward strand.
GTTTGTCTTTAGCTTTTTTCATCTACAATATTTTTAGGGTGGGGCTACGAATAATCTTCAATCTACATAGAAAACTACGTAGTTTGAAAATCTAAACTGCTATAATTTTACTCTCATACCATGTCAGCAATATTGCAAGTTTCTAATTTTCAATGATACCACACCCTATTTATACTCTGGAAATCAAAAATGTGTTTGGTGATATCTACCTAAAAAGATGTGTACATTTTACTAATGTTAGTTTGATAAATTAACCAAACTAACACCATTAAACTGTACACTACTTATTTGGTACGTTTTACTAAACTAAGACCGGTACAATTAGCAGAACAAGCACTGATAAAATCTTGGTAGATATTACTAGTAAACATTTGGTAAAAACCACAGTACAAATCTGTTAGATATTACCAAACCAATTTAAGGAAAAAATACGAAACACATGATCGATAATACTTAATTATATTTGATAAAATCTGCGATCCACTTATAGTAGATAATACAATATTATCTTTGATATAAAGCACGATCCAATCTGATAGATGATACTAGACTAACTTTGATGAAAACTGCGTTACATATCTGGTAGATATATCAAACACCTTTAGTAGTAACTAAAATATAAATCTGGTAAATATTACCAAACTAAAGCTGACAAAATACACCGAACGTGATTAGTAAATACTACTTAACTTTGTTTGTTAGAGTTCACCAAATAAATTACATTATACTTACAAGTTAAGTTCAGCTCTTTCAATCAAAATGATTTTATACATTGTACCAATAGAAAGTGCTATTTCTACCAAATTGTGTTGTAGATTTTACCAAATTACTTTTGCATTTTCTACTGACTAACTTCGGTAATTTGTACCAAAAAATAGTAACAGTAGAACATGCCAAAGGTATTTGGTAAAAAACGACGAGTATGTTTGGTAAAATGAAAAATATCCGTTTGGTAGATTACACCAAACTACATTGAAAAAAATTATACTTAACTACTTTGATAAAAAGGTTACTAAAGTACTTTGTTTAAAAATGTACTAAAGTTCTTTGGTGAGAAACGTTACTAAAGTACTTTGGTAAAAAATATACTAAAGTACTTTGATGAGAAATGTTACTAAAGTACTTTGGTAAACAATTTTACTATTTACTACAAAATATAGGTGTAATCTACCAAATAAATTTGGTACAACACCAACTTATTTAGTTTGATAAAATCAACCAAAATTCGTGATAGGACCGAAATCAACCGCTAACTTTGGTAACATTTACACGGAATCTGGTAAATCCAACCTAACATTTTTTTCAGTGTAGAGGACAATCTTACACAAATTGAACTACTAAGCCCCGTAGCAAGCTCAAAAAAGCTTGCTTGTGGTACGACGATTTATCATTTTTATACTTATTAAGTAAGTATATAGAAACCATCCTAGACTCCAAAATAGCTCATCACACAAATATTTGCCTGTACCAGGATTCGAACCCGGGATCGTCCGCTTCGTAGGCAAGGTCCCTACCCACTAGGCTAATCCTGTCGTGATTCAAATTGTTACCCGATATCATAGCTAATGGGATCAACTCGCTACGCATCCCAATTTGATTAAAATAGTGAGTTGCGAGATTTGCGTGCTCGTTCGGACACAGTTGCTCAGTGCGAAGCAGAAAACATTAAAACAAATTAGTATGTGTATTGTGTAATACGTACTTATGTCTTACCCCTATTAGAATAGTAATTTTTGCAATTGCATGTTTCAGAACTGTATAATGGTAAAAATCCATGTTTCTTCTGTCTGTCTACCTACACACACACTGTGTACGTATGTGTGTATCCAACTAATCCAATTAATATTATGAATGCGAAAATTTGGATGTTTGGATTTGTTACTCAATCACGCTTAAACTGCTCAGCCGATTTGGATGAAATTTTGCACGAATATAGTTGCCTGCCTGGCTTTAAGCCTGGATTAAAATATAGGATAGATTTAATTATAGTTACTTTTATAGTTACTAATATTAAGCTAAGTATTATTTTATTACTCACAATAATGATCCATGTTGGTCCCTGAATAAATGAATTGATTGATTGATTCCAGGTCCACGCAGATCGGACGTAGTCGCGGGTGGACGCTAGTACTTTTATAAGTACATAGCTACATACCTGTATTTAAAAAAAGTATATCACTACGAATAAGCATACACTTATAGTTCGTCTTTACCTTCCTAATTTGAAACTAACACTCTTTTTTTCTTGCACATGACATAAAAACCTTCAGGCCAAGACAATATAGAAAACGTCAGTCAACTACAATATCCAATTTAGAAGCTATCTATTCTTAATCTGAAGACAAACCCCCGGGCTGTATCGATTACAACATCACAACGAATATGAAGCCAAAGCGTAACATGTCATGATACCTTTATGAAAAAAGAACATGTTTTTTCTAAACTTAAATTTTTGAAAATAGAATTAAATCTAATGTTATGTTTTGTTTTTATGTTGTCGTTTCTATCAGCGGCAGAAATGGGATCGTGTCATGATATGTTTATAAAAAATCTTTGTTATCTCAAAACAACATGATTTTGAGACGGATTGAATTTAATCTAAACGGATTGTGCAGCTTTTTTTCTATTCAGTATGAGATCTTGTTTTGATAGTGCTAGAAAAAATGTGTAATATCTTTCCAGTTTTTAGTTAAATTCTAGTATAATAAACGGATACGTAAGTGATTTTTTGCACTAATTTTTAGGGTTCCGTACTCAAAGAGTAAAACGGGACCCTATTAGGTACTGAGACTTCGCTGTCCGTCCGTCCGTCTGTCTGTCACCAGGCTGTATCTCAAGAACCGTGATAGCTAGAGAGTTGAAATTTTTACAGATTAAGTATGTATTTCTAATGCCGCTATAACAACACATACTAAAACCAAAATAAAATATTTTTTTAAGGGGGGCTCTCATACAACAAACGTGATTTTTTGACCTTTTTATAGATAATGGTACCGAACCCTTCGTGCGCGAGTCCAACTCGCACTTGGCCAGTTTGAATTTTTTAAAGATTTTTACACCCTTTGAGAATCCTGGCGTATGAAGGTGGTTTATTAAGGATTAGACTGTCTATAAAAGTCGATACTGCGCCATTCATGTGATTATTAACATAAATTTATATATAGGAATTGCATCACTCTCACTTTCTCTAACATAGGTATATCAAACCACAATATTAATACTAGTAGAGTGGAATCGCGTCTTGGAATAGACTCACCGGCCGAAAAGTTATTGAAACTCAATCACATTTTGGATTAAAAAAAAAACAAAATTCGAATGAAAGTATGTCAAGGTCATTTCCCCAATCTCCAACAAAGTTGAGATCGATTAACTTTGCCACAGATTCCTGTGACAAATTTGTAGTCGTCTAATGAATTTGTTCGGCGTTTGGTAGTTTAGTCCAAATTCTTGTCGGTCGAGAGTTTTGTTTTTATCAACTGCCATTTCGACTCGAATCGATGTCGCTATCTCGGAATCTGTTTCAGTCGCCGTTTTTGGTCATGTTTTGTTTTGGGGTTCTCAAAGGTTATAAAGTATTTAGCCAAGATATATAATTTTTAGAGCGCGGCTGGTAGTCGTAGGTTACGCCGTGTGGAGTAGGAAGCTTGGCGCTCCTTATGATCTGTTAATTATCTTTTTAACGTTGAAAGCTATATGAGCTAGGGAGTCTTGGCAGTCACTTTACATGTAATGTTTTTGGTGGGATCTCATTCCTTTATGTAAGGTAAAACCCATACAAACTTCCAACCCTTAATTTAAAGGGTGGGGGGGTGATTTTCTAAAAATCCTGAAATATGTATTTTATTATTTATAAGAAGGAATCCTTATTTAAATTTTCAGACCTCTAGCATCAAAGTTTTTGGAAGTCTCATACAAAATTGCATCCCCTAGTTTAAGGGGCTGGGGGGTAAAAGTTCAATATTTTTGAATTCTTTTGTTGATTGTGTACTAATACGCTAGATTTCAGCTTTCTAGGACTTCAGGAAATACCCTAGATGTTTTGATGATCAACGTGAGTGAGTGACGAAATCGGCGTTTTTTAGATGTCAATAAATTCTAAAGTATAAGAGCTATGCAATTCAAACTGTATAGGTATGTTTAATAAGTTTACTATTGACATCATATCCCGAGAATTTTGTTAATCTGGTATAATCCAAATACAAGTTATGAGGGTGCAAAAAAAACGACGAAGGGCTTTGAGAAAAGGTAGGTAGTGCCTGCCCTTGCGCTTTGCTTGGCTCGTCTTGGCGGGGGCACTACCGTGCCCCCAGATATATTTAAGAGGAAATCTCTGTGAGATTGTAGCTTTGTAAGTTTGTTTATATGTAGGGGTACTCCGGAACCACTTATCCGATTTTCAAAATCTTTCTCCTGTTTAAAGAATGAAACCATGTTTAAGGATGGACGCAGGCTATGCACATGCACATGTCTGTAATAGAACTAATAGACGAGTGTGTGATACACGAGTGGAGCCGCGCGGGCAGCTAGTACCTACCTATTACAACAAAACTTTGAGAACCCCAGCCACACACTACCTGCGCCAACGCGGGCGCCCGCGCCCGCGCCGTTTATAAATCACCGCCATCTTGAACCGCCGCTCCGAACTGAAACAACCTAGATGCCACCACCACACGAATACAATACGACGTTCCGTACCGCGCGGTTTAGATCGCCCGATTAACCAGTCAACTGTTAACGAACATAGATCCTTCGTGTTCCCGGGCTACTATTACAGACGGTGACAGTTAGAAAAACAAAACACTGTCGGATCTTGAACAGATTCGATTTTTAAATGGAACCCCCCAGGGTAATTTGTGTAAGTTTTGCGGACAGCGCTCTTATAAGAAATTTTACATTAGAGTACGTTTGCCATTAGCTTATTGCAGTTGTGTAAGTTTTGCAGACACCGATCTTACTTATACGAAATTTGTCGTTAGAGTAAGTTTGCCATGGTTTTTCATAGGCTCAAAGCACACGTCACTTACCCGATCAGGGTATCAGCGCACAGTTTGGGGGCTCAGAGCGCTCGTAGCATTTATTTAGAGGATTTGACAATAGGCGCACATATGCGTTCGCGTCATAATCCTAATACCGTGTCATAGAACCTGATCAGGGAATCTGTCGTGTGCTGTGGGCCTTGACAATCATCATAAATTTAAGAGTCGAGCTTTTGTCGGTGGAGTGATTGCCATTCCATTATTTTCTCTGCCTTGAGTTTGTTATTTGATATTTAAGAACAAGCAAAAGACGTATCGATTTGAAACTTTGCAAGTATGTTATAGACGACAATACTACAATTTTGTACCATGAAGTTGTCCTGATGATGATGCTAGAAGGTGGAATTCTTCAATGGCTAATTAAGGCATGTACCTACAGAATAATTATTTTTTACATAAAACTTATTGCATCCTGAATCTTATAGGAATATCACGGTTTAAATCGCGTGCAAGAAATAGGTATATAAAAATCCGATTTCAATCCAATACAATAGTATTTTAAATCAAGTTGGACCTTATGGCCCAAAATGTGTGGTAGGGTGACGTAATCAAAGTTAAAGTGTAGCCACTCTTTTAATTACCTCGGCTCAGCCCCTAATAAATTACTAAAGTCGTAAAATAAATATTTACTAAAATTCACTCAAGATTACTTGCGTCTTCCCGCGACTCCATTCGCGTGGAACTCGTTTATATCGTAGCTCCATACAAACTTTCAACCCCCATATCACTTCCTTAGGGGGGATTTCCGGGATAAAAACTATCCCTAGTCCCCGGGACTCAAAATATCTTTATCCCAAATTTCATCTAAATTGATTCAGCGGTTTAAGCGTGAAGAGGTAACAGACAGACAGACAGATTGACAGACAGACAGACACACTTTCGTATTTATAATATTACTAGCTTTTGCCCGCGACTTCGTCCGCGCGGAACTCGTTTATATAGTAACTTTCTCCCCCCTTTTCACCCCCTTAGGTGATGAATTTCCAGATAAAAACTATCTTTAGTAAGGACTCTTCCGGAAGGCCCCGGAATTCAAAGTATCTCTATACCAAATTTCATCTCAATCGGTTCAGCGGTTTAAGCATAAAAAGATAACAGACAGACAGAGTTACTTTCGCATTTGTAATATTAGTATGGATTGTATGAAGGAAATGGTCATTATGGCTGAGTTGCATGATTTTATAGATTACCTTACTCCGAACGCCTTTTTTTACAAAATAGACTCCGCCGCAAACTTGGTTTCTATGACCCGCCTCACCAATAGATGCATGTAGGCTTTTTTCAGTATTATTTTGCATATTTTCATATCACACGTCCGTAAGGACCTTTTCTACTAAGCCGTAGGACTAAATTAACTGACTTGTAATTTAAATATTTTATATTAAAAATGGACATGTCTGCCGAATGCATGCAGAACGATGGGCCAAATTAGCCACCGAATGGACCCCACAAGATGGCTTTCGAAGTAGAGGCAGACCGAAAAGGCGATGGCGGGACGACCTTGACACATTTTGTACAGATTGGCGAACACTAGCACTGGACCGAGACAAGTGGCGGAAAAAAGGGGAGGCCTTTGCCCAGCAGTGGGACACAAATTAGGCTACAAAAAAAAAAAAAAAAAAAAAAATATTAAAAATAAAGATACGTCAACAAAATGTTACATCGAATAGTTTTCAAAATAGCCATAATAAAACGTCTTTTTTACCCCGTTTTAGAAAACATCTTCGAAACTACCGCCATAAGGTACCTTTACCCTTGAAATGTCACATACATATATTTACCTATGTAATGTTCCTATTCACCAGGACTCCCAACTACCGCTATACTGTAAATAGGTTGCATCCAATATTTCACCCCCTATTTCACCTCTTTAGAGGATGATTTTTGGGATAAAAACTATCCGTTGTCATTCTCCAGGACTCAAACTATCTCTATACAAAATTTCATCTAAATGGGCTACATCCAAATTTTCACCCCCATTTCACCCCCTTAGGGGATCATTTCCGGAATAGAAACTATCATTTGTCCTTTTCCAGGACTCAAACTATCTTTCAACCAAATTTTATAAAAATGTGTCACAAACAAATTTCCACCCCCAATTACAACCCCTTAGGGTATGATTTTCGGGATAATACTATCCTTTGTCCTTCCTTTACTATCGCTATACCGTAAATGGGTTCAATCCAAATTTTTATCCACCATTTCTCACCCCCTTAGGGGATGATTTCCTCCTTTCATGTATTCCAGAATAAAAAAATATTCTATGTTCTTTCCTTGGACTGAGACCTCTCTCTATACCAAATTTCATCTGAATGGGTTCTATCGTAATCTTCAAGCCTCAATTCACCACCTCAGGAAATGATTTTTCGGGATAAAAACTATGCATTGTCCTTCCCTGGGACTCCTTCTATCTCTTTACCAAATTTCATCTAAATGGGTTTATCCAAATTTTCACCCCCTATTTCATCCCTGAGGGGATGATTTTCGGGATTAAAACTATCCGTTGTCATACTCCGGGACTCAAACTATCGTTAAACCAAATTTTATCAAAATGGGTCACAAACAAATTTTCACCCCCAAATACACCCCCTTAGTGGGATGATTTTCGGGAGTAAACTATCCTATGTCCTTCTTCAAGACTCCAACTCGCTTTACCCGTAAATGGGTTCCATCTAAATTTTCATACCCCATTTCATCCCATTAGGAGATGATTTCTGGACTAAAAAATATTTTAAGTCCTTCCCCAGGACTCTTAACTATCTCCATACCAAATTTCTTCTAAATCGGTTCTATCCAAATTTTCACCCCTCATTTCACCCCCTCAGGAGATGATTTTTCAGGATAAAAACTATGCATTGTCCTTCCCTGGGACTTTTTCTATCTCTATACCAAATTTTAACTAAATGGGATTTATCCACATTTTCATCCCTATTTCATCCCCTTGGGGGATGATTTTCGGGATTCAAACTATCCATTGTCATTCTCCGGGACTCAAACTATATCTATACCTACCAAATTTGGTCTAAACAGAGTCCATCCAAAATTTCACCCCCCATTTCACCCCCTTAGGGGATGATTTCCAGAATAAAAACTATCCAATGTCATTCCCCAGAACTTAAACTACCTCTTAACCAAATTTTATCAAAATGGGTTATCCAAATTTTCACCCCTCCATTTTACCCCCTACAGGGAAAATGTTCGGGATAAAACCTATCCTTTGACCTTCCCCGGGACTAAAACTAATTAAATACCAAATTTTATCCAAATCGGTGCAGCGGTTTAAGTAGCTCCATACAAATTTCCACCCCCCACTTCATCCCTTTAGGGGTTGATTTTTAGGATAAAAACTACCCTAAGTCCTTCCCCAGGACTCAAACTATCTGTATACCAAATTTCATCTTAATCGGTTCAGCCGTTTTCATGTGATGCGCGGTCACATAAACAGACAAACAGATAAACAGATAAACAGACAAACAGACAAACAGACAAAAATTCTAAAAACTGTTGGAACGTGTTCTGTTATCGATTTTAAGTATCCCTAGCCAATTTTTTTTCGAATATCTTTCATGTACAGACTTTCGACCCTCTTCAGCTTTATTATATGTATAGATAGATGTATAGATTAGTATGGAGGCACAATAAAATTAGTGGAGGGTTACAATGGGGAATGGATGAAAATTTTAGAAGTGGCTAATTATTTTTTTGGTGGTAGGAATAACCTTCCTTAGCTCCAGAAAAAAGTTGCAGACTTTTCATCTGCGTCAATTATTTTTGAAAAATATAAACAGTTTCCTCACTTACTTTTTGGGATTAGGACGGCGAATGAGAAACTTTCCTTGATCCGTCTCATATTACAAAAATATTTTAAATATCTGACCCTGGAAATGACAAATATAGCTGCTGCAGCTGTCAATTTCATCGCCAGTGTCAGTTTATCACGGATTTTTAAGATATTTTTTTTGTAATATGAGACGGATCAAGCAAATTGTCTCATTCGCCGTCCTAAACCCAAAACGTAAGTGAGGAAACTGTTTATATTTTTCAAAAATAATTGACGCTGATGAAAAGTCTGCAACTTTTTTCTGGAGCTAAGGAAGGTTATTCCTACCACCAAAAAAATAATCAGGCAATTCTAAAATTTTCATCCATTCCCAATTGTCCGAAAACAAAAATAAATATACATAACCACTTTTCTACGAAGTACCCAATGATGTATAAAAAAGAGGTAGATAATGTTGTCTATACGAAATTCCCTGTTTAAAAATGGCCAGACGCGAAACTGAACGCTGAACTGTTGGTGCAATTGACTCAATTTTAGTGTGCCATTTGTGGAGCGCTTATAACTTATCTAACTCTTTTTTATATTACATAATAGGAAGTACCTCTTAAATAAAAGTGGTTTAAATGAGCAAATAAATGGAAGAATGACATAAAATAAACTAAGACTTGTATTCCCAAAAGAGGTCACACTCATTGACTTGACAAATTCGAATGTAGTTATCTAAGACGGAAAAAAAAATCCCCGACACAACAAACATATCTAAGAACCATCTCTACAGACAAGACTTTAAAACCGCACTCAAATCGGTTTATCCGTTTGGAAGATACACAGATAAATAAAAGTATATTTACTGACAAAAATGTAAAGTTAGATACAATATAAATTAAAAAATATGTACACTAAAACTAAACTTTACTTTTAGTGTAGGTACATATTTTTTAATTTATATTGTATATAACTTAACATTTTTGTCACTAAATATACTTTCATAAATGTCAAATAAATAAATATTAAATGAAAATCTTACCCAAATCGAACTAGCCCCATAATAAGACGATACGACTACGATACCTAATTACCTATACATTTTAATAGATATAAATATTTAAATAAATAGAAAACATCCAAGACTAGAAACGGTTAGGTACCTATCTGAATCACTAAACTTCACTTCCCAAATGTATCGTTTGTCCATATTTTCACTTTTTTCTTTCTTTATTTTTTTTCTTTGGGATATGCCCCTCGTTTTTTTTTAATTTTTTTTTCAAAATGGTCCTAGAGCTTTGAAATTTGGCTAGCGGAATCCTATATGGCTCTAGATTCTGAAAATCAAAAATTTTTTTTTCTGTCTTTAAAAAAAATTTTGTATGGGGAATTTTTTAGATTTTTTTTCCGGCCAAACCGCTCGACTTTTGAATAGGGGTCTCGACCAAATGTCATAAAGGTTCCCAAGAGGAGTACAACCGTATTTTTTTTTGGCCGAAAAAATAAACTTTTTTTTTTTTGAAATTTCAAATTGGTCACAGCGCGCCGAGATTTGGCATGCGGGGACTTGAGGGGCTGGGAAATGGGAAAAACTACCTAATAGGTTCTACGCGATAAGTATAGTTATTAAAAAAAACGAAAAGCTTTTGGGTTTTCGATTGGCTTTTTGCCGAAATGAAAATTCGGCAAACGATACAGTTGGGAAATGAAATTTAGTGATTGCGATAGGTTACCCTCGGAAACAAATATTCATGCTCATCACAGAAATATTGGCGTTTACCGGGATTCGAACCCGGGACCTTCAGCTTCGTAGGCAGCGTCACTACCTACCCAAGTACCCACTAGGCTAACCGGTCGTCAAACGCCAAAACACATCACAAACACAAAACACAAATACACATCATTAAATTACTTTTTTATTTATTATAATAAAAGAGGGGTACAAATTTTATAATGAATGTATGCCCCACAAAACGGTTTTACAGTTTGACTGTGGGATCTGAGAGACTAACTAAATTCACATAATATGACTATTATTACTATACTTATATGCTATCTACTACTGTCAGTGAGATACAGCCTGGTGACAGACAGACGAAAGGACGGACGGACGGACAGCGGAGTCTTAGTAATAGGGTCCCGTTTTACTCTTTGAATACGGAACCCCAAACAACACGAAGCGATAACACATGCGAGTATAGTGCAGCCAAGATACACAGTGATGGTTGAATCCATTGACCCACGACATACCGGTGACGAAATCCTTAAAGAGATCAAAGACAAAGTTGATGTTGTTGAAATGGGAATAGCCGTAAACAATGTTCAAACAACCAAAAACCAAAAGGTAGCCTTTATTTGTAACTCAGAACAGGATCGAGCTAAGTTCGCTGAAGCCATGAAAAAGAATGTGCAGAAACTCACAGTTTCAACTCCACAACTGCGCAAACCTCTAGTCCGTTTGATTGGAGTTACACCAGATTTTACAAATGAAAAGGTGGCAGAGGCTGTGATCAAACAGAACGAGAATGTAATGTTACATATTCCACAGACAGATCGGTATGTCAGGGTCGTGCGTCGAACAAGAGGTAGAACGAGTGCAACGAACAATATAGTCCTAGAAGTGAGCCCGCCCATGTGGTCAGCACTGAAAGATAATAAGATCAGAGCTGGATATCAAGTCATACCAGTGTATGACCAATCGCCGATTATACAATGCTTTAGATGCCAAGCATTCGGCCACAGGGCAACCAACTGCCAAGGAAGGAATGTATGCGGCCACTGCACAGACGAACACGACACGCGCAGCTGCCCATACAGAGCAATTGCCGCACCCTGCTGTGTCAATTGCAGGAAGCAAGGACTCCTCGAAACTCATCCGGCGTATAGCACGGACTGCCCCGAATGGCAAAAATGGGATCGGATAGCCCGCTTATCCGTTCAGTACTGCTAAGGGCAGCCAAATGCAACTTAACAGCTATGACAATACACAGAGAAATATTGGACTGTCCACACCTTATCAACCTGGGCAGCTCAAGATGATTCAGTGCAACTTAGGTAGAGGATACGCAGCCAAGTGCGATTTAGCTAAATACATAATTGATCATCAATATGATGTGGTGTTCATTACAGAGCCTTATGTCGGCAACCGGTGCTCTACAGGCGCTATTAACGGCTATAATATCTACCAATACACCAACAGAAACACCAATAATCTTAAGGGTAATAGAGTGAAAGCATGCATCGCCATAAAAAATAATCTTGGGACATACCTTGGCATCACCCAACAGTCCACTTCAAATATCTGCACCGTTGACCTAATCCTACAAAATAACATAACTAGACTTATCTGTATATATGTTGAACCGGAAGTTGACGAAGACCACACACTGAATGCTCTGGAAATGCACCTGCAAACACGGGTCACTAATAGGAAACATATAATATGTGGAGACTTCAATGGATGGCATACGGCATGGGGGTCAGCAAATAATAACCAAAGAGGCAGAGAAATGATGGGTCTTATTATGGCAAATGACCTAGAGATCTGCAACGTAGGGAATCGACCCACCTTCGAAACTAATGCGCATGGACAGACACGGACTTCTATTGTTGATCTTACCCTTGTTACAGAAAACGCAGCCATGCATATCTTAAACTGGAGAGTAAACAATGAAGCGTGTCCGACCACCACGCGATCGATTTCACCTATAACCTAAATAAGGATACACTAAAAAAGAAGAAACCTACTACTACCTTCAGGTACAATACAGGAAGAACGAACTGGGATGCGGTCACAGATGAAATGAAACGATGTATGGAATACAATAATTTGGCCCATATTGACTTAGACCAACTAAATGCACCACAAATAGATGAATATGTGAAGAAAATTACTATAACCATTATTACAGCATGCGACCGTACAATATCTAGAAAAACTCCCTATAATAGACCCCCATGGTGGACAGAAGAGCGTTACTAAAGAAAAAAGCTATTCATATACACCATAGAATACAAGACCTGAAACGAAACAATAAAAGTATCGAAAATGCCCTTAAAGAACAAGTAGAGATCCGCACTGAATATTCTAAAGCTATTCAGAAGACATCCAGTGAGCACTTCAGGGACTTCTGTACCCAGCAAGGCAAAGAAAGTGTTTGGTCACTCACAAACCGACTTTTAAAAGACACTACTCAAACTGGACCACCGGAAATTCTAAAAATTGCCCCCAACCAGTATACCCAAACAAGCGACGAAACTGCACAAGCCTTAACCCAACACTTCTTCCCTGACGACACCGATGACGATGACCTACACAGAGCTATTAGAGATAGAATTCAAAACACACCAAATAACGAAGATGATCCAGACTTTTTAATACATGAAGTTTTAGACTGCATAAAGAGCATGCATCCAAAGAAGGCTCCAGGACCCGACCATCTAACATCAGACATCTGCCAAAAGTTCATCGAAACATACCCAGCATTGACCACAAAATTATTAAACCGTTGCCTACATATATCCCATTTTCCAACACCCTGGAAAAAAGCGTTTATTAAAATCATCCCTAAACCAACAAAATCCGATCACACGGAAATCACAGCTTACAGGCCTATAGGATTAATTAACGTCTTCGGAAAGTTACTAGAAAAATTAATTGCAACACGTCTCACCTATTACTTCCAAGTAACTAAATCCGAAAGCCCAAGACAATATGGATTTAAAGCTCAGTCGAACACAACTAACGCTCTGAACGAGGCCATCAGCAGGATGAAGGAATCCAAAAACAACAAAAAACTCGTAACAGCTGTCTCCCTGGATATCAAGGGAGCGTTTGATAATGCCTGGTGGCCTGCTCTTCTGAATAGATTGCTACAAATTAGATGTCCCAAAAACATATTCTCTATAATTAAAGATTACATCAAAGACCGAACCATAGAATTTAATTATTGTGATGTAAGGGTCATTCTCAAAAAAGTGGCACCGATGAATTAATTTCGATTTTTTTGGAAAATTTGTAATTTCTTAAACTTTTTTTTATGGACTCGCTAGAAATAGAATTAAGTAAACAATATATAGTGGAGGGAAGTAGTTATTTTAACTAGTTTAGAAGATACAGGCCTTCAAAATTTTGCCGTACACAGGTGAACGACATCGATGTCAGGTGAACGACTATGTGGTAGACAGGTGAAAGACATTGATGTTGGGTGAACGACAATTCATAGTCAAGTTATCGACAGTTGTCGCAGGTTGGCGACAAACATACTCAAATTGAATTGAAATTGATAACAGGTGAACGATTATAGGTGCAGGTGACTAAAAAGCAAATAAAAACTAATATCCTTCATTTTCTGTTGGACTTTTACGCCTTTCAGTGGCTTTTGTCTTTTCCTCAAAATATTTTTAAGGTTCGATTTCAGTTTCCCTTTGGATTTTGATATTGTATCTGTCACACATGTATTCAAACTTTTAGCAAATAATGATTTGTCTTTGTTCGACTTTAGATTCTTGTAAGATTCAACTATTCCAGATGCAACCTCTAAATCTGATTACTCCTAGATCCTCGTTTGATTTTCTTTCAGAACAGTATTCTTCTTGTAGTATTTCCGAAGCTATATTATTTTGTTGGGGTGGCTCGGGTATCGGTTGGTTAATTGTTGGTTGGTCTGATGGAGTACTTGTTTGAAATTGTCTTAACTGTCGTTTTTTATACGCCTCATTTAATTTTTTGACAGCTTCTAATTGCATTCTAAGTGACAATATTTCTCTGTCTTTTTTATACCTCAGTTTCCGAATTATACGTTGAGCTTTGGGGGAAACGGTTCCTGATGAACATGCAGATGAAATACGTGATGACGAAGGACTTAGCGTCAGAGGTTGAGATCTCAGAGACCTTGGGCTACCAGGTTGGACATTTTGAATATCTACTTCAGCGTTTCCTTCTGGGGCATTCAATAATTGAGCTACTTCTGCATCGCTTTCTGGAGGGCTATTTTCAGCTATGAATTGTTTCTCCTTGGCTTTTTTATCTTTCATTCTTTGATACCTTCTATTTCTTTCTTCTCTCCACTTTTTCCTTTGCATCCGTTGCTGGCGAGAGGTCATTTCATTTATCAGGACAATCTTTTTCTGTTCTTTTCTTTTTTCATACTTTAATTTATTTTTTCTTTGGTATTCTGCATATAGCTCCGGGTTATTCTTAATTTTTTGATATCTTTGTTTCTCCCTTTCTCTCTTTTTCGCTGCAATATCTTCTTTATTCTTTGATTTAGGTTTCGCCATAATGAACTAAAACAAATAATAACCCCCATAATTTAATAATTTAAAAACCTCAAATTGGGTAGGGTAATCTACAAAGAAAATGTTTTTTTTTTCATTCTTATTATAAACGATTCATGTACTTGAAACACCGGCTTATTAGTATTGTAAATATTAAATATAATATCGCTCTTACATACAAGTTACGTATAAGTTTGTTAGTAATTGTCGTTCACCTGACATGTGTGTCGTTCACCTGTTTATTGCAAAACAGGTGAACGACATACAGGGAATGGACAAAATGATAGTTATAACATTTATTTAAGCTTACCGTTTGGTTAATGAATTTCATACTAATACACACGAGAATAAACCTTCTTTTGTATGCTATAGGCGAATATCAATGGAATAGCACACACAAAAACCAAAATACGATAGACAGAATAAAGACTACTTACTCATTACAAACTCCCGTTCGCGTACGTTGCTTGTTCGTAATTTTTGTCACGGGCACACCGACGACGTGGTACTCCTAGCAGTGTTAGCAGGCAACTGAGGCTCTCGTTTGGTGCGGGGTGAGGCGGGAAAGACGTAATAGTATTCACGCAGTAGTAGTGTTCGTCTCATGACAAGTGGGCGACAGAAACTGTCGTGGACAAACTTTAATTGCAGATAAGTAAGTGATATACGTATAATATTATTATTCAATGCCATACTATTAAATCTTGATCATATACGAAACTTAAATATAGGACTCGAAAGAAAGTACGTTGGATATAAATATGTGTTTATAGGCTCTAAACATGAGTACCTCGTGTTGGGACATGGCAAGTGAACGACAAACTTAGTGTTATATTATTTTTAAAATTTTGATTTAACCTTAGTTTTACTTTAAAACATTCGGCCTTTGTTTAAAAAGTGTCTTTTAATGTATACATAAATTTTAATTATAAGAAAAATGCTTAGCAAAAAAAAAGTTCTAAGACTAACCTCCAGACAGGTTCCGGTGCCACTTTTTTGAGAATGACCCGTAACTAGCACCAAAACCCTTACGCGAGGATGTGTTCAGGGTTCTGTACTGGGGCCGCTTATTTGGAATATCATAATGGACGATCTACTATTCACGACACTACCTGATGGTTGTCATTTGCAGGCGTACGCAGACGACGTTCTATTAATCGTCACCGGCAGCACAGCAATAGAGTTAGAAAATAGAGTTAAAAATAATTGCACAGTGGGGAAATAATAATAAGCTTAAATTTGGACCCGAAAAGACGCAAATGCTAACCAACACCCCAAGGGCCGAGAGCGCCAACATTAAAATGAACGAACTACGACTTAACTACAGTGATTCTATAAAATTACTAGGTCTGCACATCGACAAACGGTTTCGATTTATCCACCATGCTAAAGAAACAGTAAGAAAAGCATTAAACATTTATAAAAAGCTGTGTAAAATCGTAAGGCCTACTTGGGGCATACACTCTACCAATGTGGAGATAATATATAAACATGTCATAGAGCCTCTAATTACATACGCCGCAGAAATATGGGGTGAAGCGGCCATAAAATATAAAACTGTGCAGAGAACACTAAGATCCATGCAGAGGGGCTTCGCCATCAAAGCGGTTAGAGGGTTCCGCACAATATCCACTACAGCTGCAATTGCGTTGGCAGATTTCACCCCTCTGGACCTGAAGGTTGTGGAAGTTATGGAGATTGAGAGGACCAAATCCAGGGGCACATCATCATACGACCTCCATCTGACGACCGCTTTAGCCTAGTTGGTAGTGACCCTGCCTACGAAGCAAGAGGTCCTGGGTTCGAATCCCGGTAAGGGCATTTATTTGTGTGATGAGCACGAATATTTGTTCCTGAGTCATGGATGTTTTCTATGTATTTAAGTATTTATTTCTCTATATAAGTATCTATATCGTCGTCTAGTACCCATAGTACAAGCTTTGCTTAGTTTGGGACTAGGTTGATTTGTGTAAGATTGTCCGCAAATATTTATATTTATATTTATACCTACCGGGTGACCTCAGGCTTGAGCAGAAGGTCACGACTAAGAAAATGATCCACCCAGCAGAACGTCCAGTAATCGAATTCTCGAAAATCGAGGACAGTAGGGATATGGAACCGCATTGTAATGCCGATACCGTCCAGGTGTACACTGATGGGAGCAAACTCGGCGGGAAGGGCGGCGCTGCATACGTCATGCTGTACCCGGATGGCAGCCAATTTACAAAACGGCTCAAACTACATGACAGTTGCACCGTCTACCAAGCTGAATGCCTTGCTATTGAAATGGCCTGCCAGAAAATCGTACAGGAACGCTTACAAGACGTCGCTGTCTTTTCAGACTCCATGTCTGCCCTACAGGAATTAACTAATCGTAATAGCACCCAACACACTATACACAACATCCACAGGCTTACTATTCAAATAAGATGCACAGGAACAATAGTATTTTGCTGGGTAAAAGCTCACAATCAAATTCTGGGAAACGAAATGGCGGATATGGAGGCGAAGAGAGCAGCAAATCTGCACAAAGCACCAGATTATGCATATTTCCCAATCTCATACGAAAAACTGCATAGAAGAAAGGACACTGATTTAGCTCACGAACGGAATTATATATATTCGGAAACTGGAGCACACCTTAAACAGCATTTGCCTAAAATTAGCGACATAAGAAACATAAGAGGCGCTATTCCAATCAGCTTCCAATTAACACAGGTGCTCACCGGACATGGGTACCACAAAGCATACCTGCACAAGTTCAAAATCACTGCGGATGATCTGTGCCCGTGTGACACCACTACTTCACAAACAATTGACCATCTTCTTAGACAATGCCCTAAATTTAACCTGAGTAGAATAGACCACGAAATCGTGTGTAACAATATAAATATAGACCCATACGACATCAAAAGTATAATTAAAAAAGAATCTTCAATTCAATCATTCACCAAATTCATCAACAAAATAGCGTTCATAGCCCGGCGGCGCCTGCGTATCGGAAACGATAACGCAGGTCAAGCAAAGACGGCAGGGGTCAGTCTTTGGATGGGTGACCGCCTGTTTGAGTGGTTACTATAAATGAGCGCTTCCGTGCTTTGGAAGGCACGCTAAGCAGTTGATCCCGGTTGCTGTCTATGACAGGAGTCGTTAAGCCGAGTTAGAGGCCTTCGGGCTGTCACAGTCGTGTAACAGTCGAGTTGCCCACTCACTTGACAAAGGGGGGACAACTGTCACTCGCGTCCGCAGGAGCTATACCTACCATAACCCTGCACGTGTCCCCTGGGTGGTACTAAAGAGTGACAAACTCAAAAAGGCCAAAAAATAATATATGCCATACGATTAAATAAATCAACAAAATCATAGACAGCCTTAAAAAATTCAATAACACGTAAACTATATTTCATAGTACCAATATATTTTAAAGTTACATATATAATACGAGTCTCATATGTCATAATAGTGAAAAGAACCAAAGTTCGCCCGTATTCCTCGCGGGGTCTTTGGATCATAAAACCGTAGTTTATTAAAAAAAAAAAAACTCCCAAACAACAGAACAAATAAATCTTTTTTTATATATTTTTTTTCTTGTACAATCTTACACAAATCGGCTTAGTCCCAAACTAAGCAAAGCTTGTACTATGGGTACTAGACGACGATAAACATACTTATATAGATAAATAAATGATTAAATACATAGAAAACATTCATGACTCAGGAACAAATATTTGTGCTCATCACACAAATAAATGCCCTTACCAGGATTCGAACCCGGGACATCCGGCTTCTTAGGCAGGGTCACTACCAACTAGGCTACAGGAGGCTCCCATACAACATATTTTGCCGTTTTTATAGATAATGGTACGGAACCCTTCGTGTGCGAGTCCGACTCGCACTTGGCCGGTTTTTTTAGTTAGTTAGCCCTAGTCTGTTTTTTTTTTACTTTTTATATCAATGGAATTTTTATTTTATCAGCAATCTTTTCAGTAAGTTATGATGAGGTCTACTCGTAGGTCTATTTGGGAAAGGACATTATATACGATTACGATGAGTGGAGGGAATGATTCCCTTTCACTTGTGTGTTGACTAACAACCAACACGGGTCTTATAACCTGAGGGGTGATTACGTAACTTTTTAAAAGAGCGTTAGGAAACTCAACTGTCACCTTCCCATGATAAAAATGACCTTTAGAACACCTGACGAACGTACAAAGTGTTACGCAATCGACTAGCCTAAGGGTACTGACGTAATTTTCCTAACGAGCGTTAGGACAACTCAAGTGTCACTTTCCCATGCTACTAATGACATTTAGATCTACCTGACGAAAGTACAAAGCGTTACGTAATCGACTAGCCTTGGGGTATTTACGTAACTTTTCTAACGAACGTTAGGACAAATCCACTGTCATTGTCCGTTCCAACAAAATTACATTTAGATCTACCAAACGAACATACAAAGCGTTACGCTATCGACTAGCCTAGGGGTATTTACGTAACTTTTCTAACGAACGTTAGGACAAATCCACTGTCATTCTCCCTTCCAACAAAATGACATTTAGATCTACCTAATATACGTAATACGAAGCGTTACGCAGTCGACTACTATTTCGCCTACTTGAAAATTGTCACTTGACAATGACAATCCGACATAGGTACATTGCTGGGTCGATAAGTAACGCGGACGAAATCGCGGGCAAAAGATAGTCTTTAAATTAATACAATATTCTTCCATTTCGTATTTTTAACCGACTTCAAAAAAAAAGGAGGAGGTTCTCAATTCGGATGTTTTCTTTTTATCGTAGTTTGGTTCCGTGCGGTTTCAGGCCAATAGCACCACTCCTTTCTTCGCGTAGTTTTCGTAAGAATCGAATCGTGTTATGTGTGATATGTTAGCAAGCTATCGTTGCCATCACAGATGTATGAATATAAGGAGATCGGACGTGCCGGCCGATTTGTATTGAGTACGCCTGTCGCAAGTACATTAACCCACACAAAGCCCAAGTAATTGACAAGTCAAAGCACGCACACATCTAAAACACACACACACTTGTATACCTACGCTCTTATTGGACAATACACGCGCATCATATCAGGTATTTTGGGATGAAACGTAATATTCTCTGCGATCAGCACGCGTGCACAGATGGCAGAGTATGCCCATTGAGCTAACAATATCAATCAATCAATCGGTCAATCATGTTAGTAAATGCTTACAATTAATGTTAGTAGGTACATCATCATGTCATAAATAAATAGTAGGTACACAATTCTATACTATAAAAAATAAAAATAAAAATGTCAAAATGTCAGCATTCAATGTCACTAATAAATCTAACAGTTAGGACGTATGTGCAGAAGGCAGCAATTAGTAATATAATGGCAATCAAGTCGGCTAGTGATCATGTTCAGGACGGTGTTGGCGCCGGCGAAGGCACGGCGAGCCAGGGAGTATTGGAGCAAAAAAAGTCACAAGCCATCAAATAGGTACTAATAAGTCATGTAAGGCAAACGTCCGAGTACTCGACGCTGTAGGTACTAGTATATGGCATGGGCAGTATATGTTAAAGCGATATGGGTTAGATTCGAACTAAGAGGATTTATCTTCATTCGAATTTCGACTTTAATACACTTTGACATAGAGTGCCCATGCCATATACCTACTAGTACCGCGTCGAGCACTCGGACGTTTACCCTAATATAGTCAAGGATTTCAAGTAAGGCTACATGTTTCGATTTCCTTCGCCGTACGTAGCATTACTTTTTCTTGTAAGTATAATATGAAGAAGCGGATATCCTGATCATGTAATTTCAAATACAAACAAAAGTCATCCATAATTGATGAAAAAACTGCCATGGGTAGTATTTTACCATATTTTAGCGATTAAAGATGGCTAATTTAATTCAAAACTCGGACAAAACTAAATTACAGTTTCCTCGGTGCTACCGAGTAAAAAGCCTTTAGCCCGAAGAAATTACCCTTAAGGGAACGTAGGTTCGTGATCTTCTCTCCCTCTCACTGAGCATAAGCGTGTGAGCGAGATGGAATTGCGTGTTTGGAAGCGCGTATATCATGTTTCTTAATTTTAATTTTTTGTGCGTTTTAATAAATAAAAACCGGCCAAGTGCGAGTTGGACTCGCGCACGTAGGGTTCCGTACCATTATCTATAAAAACGGCAAAAAAATCACGTGTTGTATGGGAGCCCATCATCATCATCATCATCATCATCATGTTCTTGAGCCTGGTGACAGACAGACGGACGGACGGACGGACGGACGGACGGACGGACGGACAGCGAAGTCTTAGTAATAGGGTCCCGTTTTACTCTTTGAGTACGGAACCCTAAAAAAGTAATAGCTGATTTCCCTCAAACATGACATTGCCGATTTTTAGAACCAATTTTAATATGTTTAACTGTTGTGCATAATTTGTTACGATTTTTTTAAGTGTATATTATACCTATGTTCGTGATTTTTTTCTATCAAGTGAAAGTCAAAAACTCAGGATTGAAATAGCTGATTTCCCTCGAGAAAGGCCTCAAGATTGCTAATTAAATTTAGGGCAGTCGTATTGTAATCCTAACAAGAGCTACGATTTATTAAAAATCAGTTTTTGGAGCTCACGTCCCCTTAATTACAGGAAATCTCCAATATAGCAACACTAACAATATATAATAAAGGGGTCTACAATCGTCTTGTTAATGTGATGTTGCATAAAGCTTTTTTATTCTATTCTATTCTAGGTCAATAAATTGTTTATGGTCCTTGAAGGATCATCGTCACGTTAGTAGTGTCGGACGCTTCAGAATGAATGAATAAAATCATAGACGATTCGTACATATCATTTATTTCATAGAGAATACTGCAATGTCCCTCTTTTCATAGTTGTAGTCCATGTTACTGTCGAAACAATCGAAATAACTGTTTCGGTACGCTCCAGACAACCGAAAAAAAATTGAAAATAGAACTAAAAAAAATTCAACCAATCACGTGGCTGCTTTACCGAACTGTAATGAATTGGACCAATAGAATCGCTTTGATTATTGAGTTTACTCGTTGATGTCGTACGCTCGTTGATGTCTTTTAAGATATCAACGAGCGCACGAGCGATAGGCTGCACTTCGTTTCAACAGTATCGAGTTTGTTTAATTAGTTCAGTTGACTCGTAGAAAATTAATTTTAATGAACTCGTACAAAAAGTATTGTTCACAATGGTGTTATAATCAAGCTTTTTAATCTCGTACCTTACTTAGGCCACGAAGCTCGCTGAGTAAACACGGTACTCGACTAAAAAGCTCTCTATTATAACACGATTGTGAAAAATACTAATTACCAAAGGCCCGTCTCCGAAATAAGCGTATAGGCATCAGAGTTAAGTTCACACACACAACACATGTCATGTAATGACAGCGGGATTTTGAAATTAAGAAGTGTTATTTTTTCGTATACCTACCGATAGCAAGTTCAATCAGCAAACAGCAAGATTAACAAAGGAATTTCGTTTTTATAATTTTTTAGAAAAAAAACTGGTTATAATGTAATGTTATTTTATTAGGTATAAATATCATTGAAGATTCATGATTAGTCCAACAACCATAACTTTGTTATAAATGTAAATGAATCAGATTAAAATCAAGATTAAGATATATCGAGTGACTAGCTTATTATTTATATTATTTCAAGGATATTATTATTAATTGTTTGTTTTACCTAAGTTTTGGAAATTTAATGCAATCGTGCACTAAAATTCATTCAATCATTCACCTCAACTCTCCTGCCGATACCTATACCTGCTGACGGTGATCCAGCACGTACCATAAACTTGGTATGCAGGATCATCGGAGACGTGCGTAGACCCCTTAAATCGCATGAGCAGTCAATTCGTACTTTCCGTTTATTAGACCCCCACCGACTTCTCAGAAAAACCAATCGAAATTGGCTAACTGATTGCGTTTTTAAAGTAACATCTGTCAATATATCTAGCGACCACCTCGAGGTCGCTGCCTCCATACTAAGCGGACTATCATAGCAGGAGCCACTTTCCTCACCCACCTTAACAAGGCAGAAACGAGACAGAAAATACGAGAATAAACAAACGCGAACGAGACGGCACGAATTTACTTCGCTCAAGCGAAAGTAGAAAAAGATGGTCTTATGTCTAAAGTGGTGTATAAGAATGAAAGGTATGACGGTATGGGTGGCCACCCCCCACGGTTGGCCGATGACCATAAAAATGAGTATAAAATTGAAACATCAATATAATAAGCAATCAAGGAGAGTCAGGCTCGGTTCTAATTATACGGGCGAGCATCGATATAAATTACTTCATGCCCAGATACAGTTGGCTCCGAAACTCTTGGAGCTTACGAATGATTGTAAAACGTAATTTTAACTGTACGAGATTACGTGATGTATTGGTTCTGACAAATTACAGTGTTTGCGAAGCTGTAGACATAAATGTTTCGAAACTGACCTGATTTGTTTCGTAGGTAAGAATTTATACAATAATAATACAATAATTCGATTTTTTCATGAGCTGGAAATAGAAACTTTTTTGCAGTATGAGACGGGTCTAGGAAAGTGTCTCATTTGCCGCCCTAAACCCAAAACGTAAGTGAGGAAACTGTTTATATTTTTCAAAAATAATTGACGCAGCTGAAAAGTCTGCAACTTTTTTCTGGTGCTAAGGAAGGTTATTCCTATCACCAAAATAAAACCAAGCACTTCTGAAATTTTCATCCATTCCCAATTGCAACTTTGTAGTTATGTTACCACTTACTTATCTGATTTCAAAAAATCTTAAGCTATATTTTATCCCGCGGGTTTGCCTGTGTTTTGAGTTCGCGGGCGAAGCTGCGCGAACACAATATCGGATAAAAAGGTTCGTGTTTATGTTTTCCGTACCGCACATGTAAACGAAGTATGTTTGAAACAGTGACTGAAAGTTTTTACTTTATAATACGAGAATTCATATTTTATGAACCATATTTTAGTAGGAACGAGTTAGTTGTCACGTGCCGGAAGGCGCGGCGTGGGTAGGCCCCTACAAGGTGGACTGATGACCTGGTAAAGGTCGCGGGAGTCCGCTGGATGCGGGTGGCGCAGGTCCGGCCATTGTGGCACTCTGTGGGGGAGGCCTATGTCCAGCTGTGGACGTCTTTCGGCTGATATGATGATGATGAGTTTGTTATAGAATTGTCCATTTATTTTCTTATCAGAATATTTCGCATGGTCGTGCTTTAATAATTATTTTTATTGCAAACAAAAGAATTAAACCTAAGATAGGTTTAATTCTTTTGTTTACATAACCAAAACAAATGTGATTAAGCTTATAATTTATTTGTACTTATTTATAAGTACTTAAATGCGTCCCAGTTCCGTTAGCAAACAAACACGTTTCCGCTCAACAAAATAAAGGAAAACACAATTAATATCAGGTATGAGAACACAGTATAACCACCAATAACCTCGTGTCATAACTGGGTAATGCTTATGTTTAAATTTCCCTCCTCCAAAGTCAATTCATCGAAGGTAATATTTAAATTTGGAAGACATACGTCATTTGTTTCTTAAGATGTTGGAAGGCTCGAGGCGGAGGTGCCGTAATGCCCGTTTGTTGGTTTTTCAACCTTTGTTTTTTATATGGAGCCAATTTTCGAGTTAAATGAGGTTGTATTAGTATGGATGGTCTTCAGCCTCTCCAAATTCTGAGGTATCTTTATATATTAGGAGTAATTTTCTGGGTTATATAGTGCTCTTCAAGTTGGAGTTGGTTGGTTGGTTGGAGTTGGTTGGTTGGGGTTGGGTGTTCTTGGGATTAGGTGTGAAAGCGGACCCCGGGCTCCTCTAGGGCACAACCGAGAGTAACGCTAGGAGGATGATGATAGTGTTCTTCAAGTTAAGCTGAAAAAGTTTGAGTCCGTTCAATTACTAAATTCTTTAAAGGTAAGCGTGTAGGGTATGGTGACCGCTTAACATCAGGCGGGCAGAGGGCTTATTTTAAAATTTCAGGTTATCCCCACGCCGAATCGAAAACCCTATTAATCCTAATTCGTCTGTAATTTTTTTTAACCGACTTCAAATCAGTAGCCAAATTGCTTCAAGTTTGCGTATAAAATTTGAAGAGTTCCCTCGATTTCTCCAGGATCCCATTATCAGAACTGGATTTTGATGACAACGGGACCAATCTGGAAGTAGGTATATGCTTTCAAACAAAGAAAAAAAATCAAATCGGTACATAAATTACCGAGATATCGCGTAACATACGCGCAAAATAGATTTTACGATTCTGCGATAGTTCAAACTAATATTAAAAAATTCCGAAAGAAAGTCAGTGTGCACTTTTCATGAAATTGGTATTTTAAAACAAAGTAACACTAAAAGGAATCGTATCCACACAAATTCCCGAGTTATCATTTAAGGCCCACAAATTTGGCAGTCAGCACGCCGGGGCTCCCATAATTTACGTGTGCTGGTGATAATCACGTGCTTAGACCTCCGCCTCGGCTGCTCTAGCTGATGTGGGTGGCGACACAGAACAGTGTTATCTCTACAGATGTTTCAACGCCGCGCCGCGACAAGATGGGAGACGAGAGAATGAGGTTAGATTTGCGAGAGAGCGTGGCGGGTGATGTGTACTCTAAAGAAGATCTTCTATTTCTTATTTACTTAAAAACTGAAGACGCTTAGTCGCGCATAACACCAAGGTGTCTACTCCTGCTTTTGTCTCAGATTCGGACTCTGGTCTTAGACAATTTTCGCGTTTGGCAAGGCGGAGTCTATGCAATATCAGACAGAAAGATACATTTACTTATTCACAAACACACAGGACACAACACGTAAACAATGAAATAAGCGTCGTCAAGTCAGTATAGATCTGCACCTACTTTTAAATAAGTCGCTCGTTAAGAGGGCGCTCGTTTTTTGGTCAGGAATAAGCGAGAATGACGGATTTTTGACGTTGTAATTCTAAGAAACGGAGAGCTTTTTCTAGATCCTGATTACTTATTTGCATAGGTAAACTCCTCATATTGGTCCTAGCCGCCTCCAATTTACAAAGAACTGAATACTTTAACCGAAAATACCCGATTACCGACAGTAGTTTTCTGAAGAGAGCGCAGAGTCATAAGTTTGAGCCCCTAATACTCCATGATGTTATATGAGAACCTACTTGTTTTTTTCTATTTTCACTAGCGTTATATGTTGCCATTGGGCCTAGCCGCCTCGAATTTTCCTTATTCTGCACGTATATATATGTAAACTGTTCTCAATTACACCATATTTGTCAACAAAATCGTACTGAAAACTCAAGGATTTTCTCATTATTGTTGAATAATTTTTGTATTGAATCTTACACAACATTAAAGTTCATGCTTGTACCAACAAGATCCAGTCCAAAAAATATAACTTTTGTCAAAATTTATATTTATAAATAATTATTCAAAACTAGTATAAATTTACCGTCGCGCGGGAATTTATCTCAGTACCGGCCACAAAGTACTTTGTTATATACTGAAATAGAGAACAATCTCTGGGCCTAAAAACGGTAACCCTGTAATTCATGCGCCATCTAGAATCGTTAGTTGAAATACTCCACTTCAATGTTAAAACATACAAAAAGTGCGTCGGTCGCAGGGTTTGAACCCCGGCTGATCGACTCCAAATACCTCCGTCTGTACCCCTAGGCTACTGATGTCTTATGACAACACGGCGAATTTTGAAATACCTTGACAGCCTCTAGTTGACTTATTATGCTGTCATTACCGCGCAACTAGTACTAAGATTGGCCGCCCTGGTACCGGCTAAATAGCCCTCCGAGACAGACGTGTAGTGTGTTTATTTGTGGCTATTCACGAAGCTAATCGGCCACTCTTCAGATAAAATAATATTATTTTGATCTCCGACTAGGCATAGTTGTTACCAACCTCGGGGTCTAACTATACTGGGGATACATTCGTGAGGCTAATCGAGACAAGTTATGAATTGCATAGCTGCCATATATGACGTAGTGTAGCGAAAAGGCTCAAACCCACCGGATACGTAACATTTAAAATTGAACCTTCTACCTAGAACAAAAGTCATACATTTCAATGGTGATGTCTTGTGTGTTGGATCCTTTTGTCTAAACTACGCGTTCTATAGTCAATTATTATTGTACGAGTGATCGTGATACTTGATAGATTTAATTTATTTATTTGTTACTATCAGTCCACCTTGTTAGTATGTATGTATGTGTGGGAGTTTGGGTGAAATCTTCAAATTAGGTACAATTGCGTATCTTCGGTGACATAATATCATAGAGCTGGTCTTATGATGGAGTCGGAAGGTGGACATAGCAACTCCTAAACTCAACAAGATAAAGCCATCGAATTTGGGCTCATTTATTTGGTCATGGCACGGCAAGACTTTGGTGCTGGATGATTTCCAGAGTCTGATGATGGAGCTATAAGGTGGTCATGGAACTTCTAAACTAAACTAGATAAACCCATCTAGTTTGGGCTCATCTGTTTTGTCTTGGTAAACACTTTGGTGATGGATGATTTCCAGGATCTGATGATGGAAGGTGGTCATGGGAACTCCTAAACTAAAATAGATAGACCTATCTTGTTTGGGTTTGTGTGATTTGTCTGTACAAGTACCCACGAACCAGCGACATAATATGCAGGGTTATTGAAAATAACAAGATGAATAAAAAACTTTTTAAAAAACAAGCTTATATGGCGTTTGTTAAGTACAGCACGATCCTACCTTGCATTTAGTTATTATTTTCGTTTATATATAATAATAACACACACCGGGGGTTTACACTGGAAAGGGAGATTTTTACGTGGTTTTATTACATTTCCGAGTCATCATCATCATCATCATCATATCAGCCGAAAGACGTCCACTGCTGGACATAGGCCTCCCCCAAAGAGTGCCACAATGGCCGTTCCTGCGCCACCCGCATCCAGCGGACTCCCGCGACCTTTACCAGGTCATCAGTCCACCTTGCGGGGGGCCTACCCACGCTGCGCCTTCCGGTACGTGGTTGCCACTCCAGAACCTTTCCGCCCCAACGGCCATCGGTTCTACGTGCAATGTGCCCGCCCACTGCCACTTAAGTTTAGCAATTCGGAGGGATATATCGATTACCTTGGTTCTGCTGCGGTTAGCCTCATTTGTGATGCGATCGCGCAGAGAAACTCCCAGCATAGCCCTCTCCATTGCCCTTTGAGTGACTTTGAGCCTTCTTATGAGGCCTATAGTAAGCGACCACGTTTCCGTGCCATATGTCATCACTGGCAACACACACTGGTCAAAGACTCTCGTCTTGAGACACTGCGGAATATTGGACGAAAAGATTGCCGTAGCTTCCCGAATGCTGCCCAGCCGAGTCGGATTCGACGATTGACCTTCCCTTCGACATTTCCGAGTATCACTCTTTATTTCGAAATAAATGTTAAAAAAACGGCCAAGTGCGAGTAGGACTCGCGCACGAAGGGTTCCGTACCATTATCTATATCTAAAAACGGCAAAATATATATATCTAAAATCACGTTTGTTGTATAGGAGCCCCCTGTAGCCTAGTTAGTAACTTGGTAGTGACTCTGCCTACGAAGCTGGAGGTCCCGGGTTCGAATCCCGGTAAGGGCATTTATTTGTGTGATGGATGACCACAAATATTTGTTCCTGAGTCATGGATGTTTTCTATGTATTTAAGTATTTATTTATCTATATAAGTAAGTTTATCGTCGTCTAGTACCCATAGTACAAGCTTTGCTTAGTTTGGGGCAAGGTCGATTTGTGTAAGATTGTAAAAGAAAAAGAAACAAATAAAAACTAAAATAAAAATAAAAAGATGTATTCTGTTTTTTAGTATTTTTTGTTATAAATAGCGACAACAGAAATACATCATCTGTGAAAATCTCTATCTATCACGGTTCATGAGATACAGCCTGGTGACAGAAGGACAGACAGGCATTCAGACAGACAGACGGACAGCGGAGTCTTAGTAATAGGGTCCCGTTTTACTCTTTGAGTACGGAATCCTAATAAGTGACATAGGTTTTAGGCTCAGAACATAAAAAAAGGGAGAAGTGCCGTACTGCTTAATTTCAACCAAAACCGATGTCCCCAGTTTTCTCCCACCGCAGCGCCCACAGGCACACACATTGAACCGTGTAAAAACAAAGACTCGGGCGTTGCCAGTGAGTCTACGGCAACATGCAAACAAGGGCTGTGATTGGCTTAAACGCACTACACTAGGGGGGCGACAAACGTTAAAATTATGTTTTATCGACATTGATATTAAAATTAATATTTTGTTATGATATTGATGGGTAACAACTTCCACAACATGGTAAGTTTATGTGGTGGTATTTAAACTTTTAGCTACAAGTTTAAATAACACGGGTTGTTAACTTACCATAAATCGCAAAAGTAAAAAATATTGACGAATACCTACAGAGTAACATAAACGGCTTTTTATAAGTTCGTGTTCACATACATTTAAAACTCTGGTCACATCGATATTTTTGACCTGTAGGTACCAGGCCGATCCGACTCGCATTTTGGCGCGAAATAATATGTCCATTACTCATATTACGAGATTTAAGGCTAAGGGCGAGTATCCACCAAAGATGTGCGAAGATGTGTTACCATACATTTTACACCAAGGTTTCAAGCAAGCGAGGTGTCAAATATTCGAAAAGTGTACGGCTCTTATTAAGTGGTTGGAAACATTTTTCTTGAAAATGTTACGAACACATTAACTCTTCTCTGTACAGGAAACCAGTTAGGACCTCTGCCAGTAGCATCTATACATTTGTTTTGTACCTACTCGAATTCTTTGGAAAACTGTAATAAGAAACCGAGATTTCTTCTTCAATTATCACATTTCAAATGAAAGTAAAAAATACTCATTTAAAATAGATTATTGGTAATAATATCACATTTTAAGTTGTTCCGAAGCCATTTGCAACTAAATTATATACTTGTATATACAATTTTAATATAAATAATAAATAAATATTACGGGACAATCTTACACAAATCAACCTAGGCCCACGGTAAGCTCAGTTAGGCTTGTGTTGTGGGTACTAGGCGATGATATATATAATAGATACATACATATAGATACTTATATACATACATAACATCCATAACTCAGGAACAAATATTCGTGATAAATACACAAATAAATGCCCTGACCGGGATTCGAACCCGGGACCTCCAGCTTCGTTGGCAGAGTCACTACCCACTGGGCTACGGAGGCCGTAATATGTCTATTTACCGTTCATACTGCAACTTAGTGAAAATCTTATTAGTAGGTACCGTAAACATTTTGTGCCTTTTAATCTTATTAGTATGTTATTAGTTACCTTTAAGATAGGCACCCAACCAATACAAGTAATTAAATAAAATAAGACAGCGAAAGTAGTCGAAATAAAATAACTAGTATGATATTGTCCTTCTATTTTACCGATTACGCGTAAATTGTAACTGCACTTTGGCACCGCTCTAGTTTGCGACGCCAAGCAGCGGCCGTACCACTAAAAAATTCAAGCATCGTCCATATCCATAGTGGTTTAATACATTGCACCGTGGTTTACTGTATTGAACGTTCAATGTACAACGCATAGATCAAAAATATGCTTTTTCGTTCGATATGTTAGTTCGATCCCGAGAAATGATGCGGCGTTGCGTTTATTTATTAAAATATTAGTTTTTACTGACTTAAGTGAAAATACTAATACTCACATGTGGTGCGTGACTCCACCATTCATGTAGGTTTTAGTTTCATTCCTATTTTTGCATGTAACCACGCTACAATTCGGCATTTTGAGTAAACGTAGAAAAACATTTCAGATTCACCAGATTCAGAAACATGCGGTGGGCAGTGACATGCCCATTTGGCCATGTCGCACCGACACGCGCCAAGCCCCCGTTTCATATCTATTCCTTTTTATCATCTGAGGTTTTAGGCTTTTGAATAAAATCACGCATTAATTAATTGTATTCTAGATAAAAAGCTGTGTTTGTATAATTTATAATTTTCAGTTCCTTTGGTAAGAAACGGACATAGCAAATTTTACATAACAAAAAAAAAATTCTTCAAGAAATGAATACGTAAGTACCCAGTAATTTCCTAGTAGTGGGTCTACTGGTATAATTTCATTACATTACTATATATAAATAAGACTCAGATAATATGCAAACTATTAATATCCGTAAAACAAATTATTATTCTTATTACTGACAACTTTAAAACTCGTTAGTTTATTTTATACTAAAAAACGAAACTAAATATACTTTGTCATATCATAGTATTTTAATACAAATAGAAAACTTGTGCTCAAAAATCAAATACTTACTTTATTCAAGTTATCTAACTTCGCTAACATGATGTTCTAGAACATCATGTTAGCGAAGTAATACTTACCACTTTTTAGTGCAAGTATCAATATCGGTCACGGAGTGAATTCCAACGGTGCGCTATACAGCTATTTGCATCGGCATGCTCCGCGGTTAGTTCTATCCCGATCGCACTTACATATAGCTAGAAAGGGACGGCACCCGCGGCTGGTGCGATCTCGCTGTGCATGTGGGGGTTAGGTACGTTTGTGTGGGTGGTAGTAGTATTAACACACACAAACGCACTACGCGTGTCAAAATACCGAATTCTGAGCGAGCGCTTTTTTGAAGAGCACTCTTAAAATAGTTTACCCATTACCCCTCTGCTCATACGATCGATTACGTAGCGTACGAGTAAGTTAGGTAAATCTAAACGTCACTTTCGTACCTATCGGAAAATTACAGTAAAGTTGTCGAAGCGGAAGCAAAGTTGTAGTTGAAGCAATCAGTTTCCCTCCTAACCTAATCTACAGTTGAGTTCTCCAATATTTATCTGTTCTACCTCTCTCTTTCAAGAATACAGTTTTTATTGTTGCTTTAAAGATGCATTTGTGGATATTTTCGAAAGGTTGTCCTTGTCCGTATAGATTTTGGATAACTCGCCTGTACATCTGTGGAAACTTAGTCCCGTATAGCGTGATCGCCGTCGATCGGATATTGATTGCCGTCCAATCGTCCGCTCGTGACCGCTCCAGCCATAATGTCTCTCTTCAAACCAAGCTTTCCGAACTGAGGCACAATTACCTCAACAAACTCATGATTAGTCATTGCGATTACGCGATAACCTATGACATTTTCGGACTTTCGTTTTGATGACTCTGGAGTCATTAGAAACTCGGGCAATGGGTTGAAAATATGCTAGTTGATAACTAATTGGCTTAATTTGGTCGAGATTCCATCTCATCTTTTATTGCCGTTGCATTACAACATCAAGCAAGGTAAGATGGCGAAAAATCCAAAGCATATGTAACAATGTATTTGTGTGTTTCTTGCCCGCTAATCAAGTTAAGTAGGAACGAAAAAATAAGAATGATAAAAATTTTGCTCAATTGCTCATTGCGTTATCTTTTCTTATTGTAGCGAAAATCAACTGCTGTTGAGTATGTATATATTCAATTCATTTATTTATTTGAAACCAAGTACACAAACACATGCAACTTAATGCTAAGTACCTACAGTACGAGGACCCGGATAGGGCGCGGCAAAAGAGGAATTTTACTTCCGTTTTGTTAGGCAGAGGACCACAGGTTCTGTATGTCCTAATGTTTTTTGGAGCTTTTTTCAAAGGAAGCTTAAAAAAACTATTTAAAACATAAACTGTTCAAACGGCATTTATATTATACCTAAATTAATGTCAGTTGTTAGTATTTTTGAACCCACGAGCTCTGACCACCCATGCTGACACTGAGTTTAATACTCTCTAAACAGGCCTGGTGTAGGTATGCAACTATATTCATCGGAGATTTAGCTCCTAGTCGTTAATTATCACGGCACTTCGGATATTTATGTCTAAACGGTGCTACATTCTCACGAATACCTCTTAAAACGATCGTTTCCTGAACAAGATTTATATTCCGCATAAAAAGTCACCTATTAGATTCCTAATTATGTCGAGGAAACCTCCATCCTGTTTTATAACCGTGGGTGTCGCAGCGGCCGGCAATTTGACGTATAAATCATTTGATGGCCGTAACATATATTTATAGAGCATGAATGTATACCTAGTTATGTTTGAATTTGGTCAGGTATTCGTAGGGTTAAAGGTGGGTTAATGCAATATGTCAGACACAATAGATGAAGCTCTTACAGAATATTTCTTGAAACTACAAAAGTGTGATGTAAATATGCACCTGTGTACAGTCGATGTCAAAGACATTTAAAATTTTTGCACATTATTCGTTTGTAAAAAGGCAAAATATGTATACAAAACATATTTGACACGACTTTAGCGCATAGCATGCGTTCTATTGTCTAGTTGGGCGTTTTCAAGAAAAGTTGTTCAATTTCGTATGATTTCATATCTGGAGAAAAATAATTTTATTCTACTCGCAATTTGTAGCCCTTTCGATTTTAGTAGCAGAAAAAAGTGTCCTAAGTTTTTTCGTTCCGTTACGTCACCGTCTTCATAGAAGTGTGTAGATCGGTAGCGTAATGGAAACAAATAATTATATGAAAAACGCGGGACACATTTTTTTTCACTTATTAAAATCGAAAGGGCTGCAAATTCTGAGTAGAATAAAACGATTTTTATCCAGATATAAAATCATACGAAATTGAACAACTTTTCTTGAAAAAGCCCAGTTAGGGCCGTCCGTCGTCACGTTGTGTGTCATATATCACTGCTATCCACTTTCGAGTGCAATATCACCTCGGAGATGCGCGAGAGCCGAGATTAGCCGAAGCACTTAGGTACGTAGTACTTACGTAGGAAGTACCTACAGAGGGTCCTCTGCTAGGAAAACCGATATTTTACACCTAAAAAAATGCCGCACTTCGGGATCCCCTTTGTAGGCATATTTTTTTAGACTGTTATAGTTTCGCATAATTGATTTGGCATAATTTACATACATACATATAATCACGCCTCTTTCCCAGAGGGGTAGGCAGAGATCACGGATATCCATTTGCTACGATCCTGACAAACCACGTTCGCTTCACTCACTTTCATAACATTTCATTTCATTTTCATTTATCTTTATTCACATAAGACAGAGTACAATTGGATGTTCTTAGTTATAATATATGTATAGAACTATCTATCTCGTCACGCGGTGACATGCAAATTTTTGTGTAAGTACTTATATCTAAGTTTGAACATGAGTAATCATAATAAAGAAAAAATAAAACAACCCTGCCCGAACACAGAGAGATAAGAAAACATGTCAAGCAATTAAGTATATAGCAAAATAATCATTAATATAGCCTTATCATTAACATTAGTCGCAACAAAAAATTAAATATCTAAAAATAAATTAAATAAATAAACACTGAGTAGCAACTTAACCTATGGTCTGGTATGGATAATATATCGTTACTTGGCGACATTCGCACATTTGTGTTCAAAAAATTCTTGGACTGAATAAAAACATTCTTTTGTTAACCACTTGCTCAGTTCCTTAATAAAAACAACAGTTGGCAACTTCTCAATTGATTTAGGAATGTGGTTATAGATTTTGCTAAGGGCATAAAACGCATTTTTCTCAAAAATTGCCAGTTTAGTTACTGGTAAACATAAAGGTTTATGAGTTATCGTACGCTTGTTGTGATTATCTTTTACTATAAAGAGTTCCATGTTATTTTTCACAAATTTGCATGCTTCTAGTATGTATATACATGGAAACGTTAAGATTTTATTTAATTTAAATACAGGCTTGCATGAATCCCTCGATCGAAGGCCCCATATAGCTCGTATACATTTTTTTTGCACTATGAAAGCTTTATGGGCGTCGGTGGAGTTACCCCATAGTATTATTCCATATCGTAAGGCAGAACCGACGTAACTATGGTAAACCATCCTGGAAGATTTTTGCGAAGAAATATGCTTTATTCTCCTAAGAGCATAGACAAATCTATTGATTTTGCCACAAACTGTCTCAACGTGTTTTTTCCAGTCACAGTGTTCATCAATTACAAATCCTAAGAAAGTTGTGTTGCTTACTTGTTTTATGTGCTTAGCATTATACATAACATCTAGCTTTGCACCTCTGCTTTGCTTGGTACGGAACTGAATAAAATTTGTTTTGTCGGCATTAATTTTCAAGTTATTGTTACTAAGCCACTTTCCTACATCTTCTAAAGCCAAATTTAATTTGTTTTCATAGGTTTGCGATTCCATAAATATATCACTTTCGACCAATATTATTATTTATTTATTTATTAATCACACACAAGTTTACAGTTTATAACCAAAACACTTATGAGGTAGGTACACATTCATATAGTTATGTCGTCAGCAAAAAGTATTGCTGGATGATGTATTATACGTGGTAAATCATTTATGTATAGTAGGAAAAGCAACGGTCCCAGAATGCTTCCTTGTGGTACTCCCGACTTGTTTTGCCTAACTGAAGACGTAAAGTCCTCTAGTGATCTATTATTTTTATTAATTTTTGTAATTCTGGTGACTTGAAGACGTTCAGAAAGATAGCTAAGGAGCCAGTCTAAGGGTGGTCCGCGTACTCCATATTTGTGCAGTTTTTTCAACAGTATTTTATGATTAACACAATCAAAAGCCTTACTCATGTCGAGAAACAGGGCAGCTATTTGCTTTTTATTATTTATGCTAAGTAAAACGCTTTTGATTAGGTTGAAGGCAGCTAGGGACGTAGATTTGTTTTTTCTAAACCCATTTTGCTCAACAGCCAGAATATCATGTTTATTTAAAAACTTAAGAAGTCTAGAGTAAAATATCCTTTCGAAAACTTTGGATAGTACAGGAATTAATGTCACTGGTCTGTAGTTATTAATGTTAGTCTTGTCGCCTTTTTTATATAATGGCTTAACAACAGAGAACTTCATTTCTTTAGGAAATATACCTTGTTCAAATGACAAATTAATTATATGTGCCAAAGGATTTGCGATATGACTTGCAATAGCTTTTAGAACCTCAGTATTTATCTTGTCATATCCTGCTGATTTTGTATTTTTCAGCGACATAATCTGTTTAAAAACCTCTTGTGGACTGGTAGGATCTAGAAGAAGACTGTTATACATGCTCGTCATATTTCTCATACATGCTCGTCGGTTTAGGGTACTTTTGACCTGGCCTTTCTGTAATATTTCCCCAATTTGATCGGAGAAAGTTCGCCTAGGTCTTCCCCTTCCAACTTGCCCTTCCACTTTTTTATATACACTCTCTTCGTTAATCTTCTTTCATCCATCCTCTCTACATGCCCAAACCACCTTAACATACCCTTCTCAATGTTCGTGACTATATATATCTATCTATGGAGTCTTTTGTATTCCAAAATAAAGATTTTATTATTATGTATCTCCGATTTAAATTCACGGGGCGAACCCCGGTCATTTGGAAGGCGTGCGTGGGGATATAGATCCAACACGTAGAGGCCCTTTGGAGACGAAATTTAATGTCATGTAGTACACCTGCTAGAACCCATTCACGGGTACATCGGTAGATACCCGTGAACTGGTCCCAGCAGGCGTTGGAGCTATTGTAGGAAAATGGAAAAGAGAATTGGGTCTATGGTGATGACATTTGGGTGGACAATAAAATTGGGTTATTACAAAGTGGTCCGGACACCTGCCATAACAATGTTATCCACAAGGTTATCGAGGCAGGCGGTGACTAGCCGCTCATTAGATGGGCGCCTAAAAATGCCGTCGTAAAGACGGCCAGGGGCAACACCGGGTGAGCGGCTCAGGGGTGTCGAGAGGTGGTGCTGCGCTTTCTCCGAAGTTACTCGCGGCGTTATGCCCTTTAACACTTCCACCCCTGGAGCATATAGCTCTGACGACTCCTCTCTGGACGGCCAATGAAGGCAAGCCAGAGCTGAGAGTCCTGCGGGCCCCCTTGGGGTTCCACTCCGACCGACGAAGACACGCCGGAGACGGAGGCCCTGACCGACTCTCGGGAGCACTCGGGTCCGTGGGGTCGTTACTCCCCAACAGCTCGCCACAAGCTGCCCTGCGGGCTTATTATTATTATTATTATTATATCTCCATCCATTCCACACTTATCTCTTATCACACTGTTTCTGACTCTATCACTCAATTTCACTCCACACATACTTCTCAACGCTCTCATTTCTACTGCATTCACTCGACTTTGATGTCTTTTTTGCCACACCCAACTTTCGCTACCATACATAGTAAACTGTTCGCAGCGGTCGCTCAGCTCTCTGCGGGTCCAGTACAACAACGCCTTCAGGGCGCTGTTGGGTTTGCCACGGTTCTGCAGCGCATCCACCATGTTCGCTGAAGCGCGAGTGGACAGCTTTGGGGCTGTGTTGCGGAAAAAGATGGCATCACTTTTAGCCAGAATACGTGGCAGCTCAAACAGCCTCCTAAAAACTGTAGCCATTAGGAGTGAGTGCTCAATAATGCAACATTTAATTAAAAACACCATATCTTTGGCTACATATTTATATTTACTAACATAGGATATCATAGGATTAAGAAAATTTACTAACAAACTGTGGATCTTGTTGTCTGAATAAAGAAATTAAATAATAATAATAATAATACTTTAGCCTACTACTTGGTTTGGCATATTACGTTTTTAGAATAATTTTAGTAGGACTAATTTGTATTCGACTAACACACATTATGCATATTATTATATAGGCTAACGTCAAAGCATTCCCCAAAAGTTAAAAAAAAGACCAAGTTAGTATGATATCCAGGCGCGAAGCGCCTAAACAACGCAGAATAGGGAGTCCGCGAAGCGGACCTCCGTCGACCTCGCCTTTGTTCCTTGTATTGTTCCAAGTATAGTCCTAAAAAAAAGTCATTTGTACACGACAATTTTTTAGGACATTACTTTTATGCCTGTTGTAATTGTGCCAAGTAATTATTATGAATTTTTGTATTTATGCTATCTGATGGTAGTATTTGTGATGATTATGCTTTATATGTTTATGCTTTTTAATTTTATGCCTAAAATTTTATTCCATAAGATGATTAGTCTTCATGCTAATATGGCTAAAAAAATTATGCATAACACTATTATTACAAATGATTTTATGCGACCCAACAGAGAACCGCTCACTTCACGTTCGTTCGTTTCGTGATCAGACGCATCGACACCTCGAAGCTGTGCTAGAGCTAGAAGCGGCAAGAGAACACGCCAGAACAGGCCAGGCCGAAGTAGCAAGTGACACACGCCTGCCCTAAGTGCTAAAGTGTCCGCCTGATAAGAGTTACCTCGACTGACAACGTAGCTAATATTACCCAGAAGGGTTGAAACGTGTCGTGCGTCGTTTGCGAGGCAGCCAGCGCCCGCCGCGGTAGATCGATCACCGTATTATCACCTGCGAGATACAGACACCCACAACTGTGGAGTCGCTAATAGATTTTTTAAATTATAGTTTCAAAGTTTTTTCAACCTTTTATGCAGCAGTTACGTATTTGTTGCGTAATATTTAGACAAAGTTTGTAGTATATATTTATTTACATAAATTACCCTAAAACTAAAACTTTATACCTGCTGAAAATTATAAATGAATGGCAATATAAATAAAACTATATTAAAATAATGTAGATATATCAAACTAATATAATTGTATTGAGAAGCAATAAGTCTACCAACAATACTTCATCGTCATCATGGCGACGAAAATTATAAATATTAAATTAAAAGGAATAATTGCAACATGTTTTGCTCTGAGCCGGATTGGAACCAGCGATATTCCTTCTGGCATATGTAGCCAAGAGCTACTAGTATAACCAACTGAGCTATCGGAACCGTCCAACTAGTAATATTAGCAGAAGGCCGAAAAAGTGGATTCCGAACGGGTTTCTGTCCAGATTACAGAGGGCAGACTCCTGCCTTCTGAACTGCGATGCGGAAAACAAGTGAGGATACTACCGCTCTTAAATATTCTCCAACGTAATGGATATGAACAGAGATGAGTGGCGATCACTCTACCGAAAAGAGCCTAAATCTTAAATAAATAATGATCATGTCGTACATAAGACTTTAGGGTAAGAACAGAATATTTGAAACCACGCCATCTGATTTAAAGCCGAATTCAGACGGTTGCAGTCCTACAAATTATATGAAAGAGCGAGAAACGCTTCATCTTGCTCTATCTTACAGTTTGCATCACACGGTGCAATACATGCGCACCTGCAGTACGGAGTCGAGCTGTGGCTGGAGCCGCTGATTG
This sequence comes from Epinotia brunnichana, assembly GCA_963854355.1. Classification (NCBI taxonomy): domain Eukaryota; kingdom Metazoa; phylum Arthropoda; class Insecta; order Lepidoptera; family Tortricidae; genus Epinotia; species Epinotia brunnichana. Next base: position 18,567,803 of record OY977954.1, read on the forward strand.
GGAGAGAGCGTTTCGCCTCCAGAAGCGTGCAGTACGTGCAATAGCGCGCGTCTCACAGAGTAACTCGGCAAAACCAATTTTTAAAATGCTAGGTATCTTGACACTACCTTCACTTTTAATATTGAGAATGGCGGTAACTGCTCGAGATGAAGTGGACACATCTGGTACAAAGGATATCCCGCGCACGTACGCGACCCGCAGCATGCGCGCAGGAAAGCTGCCCCTCGTATCGCACAGACTCGCGAAGTCTAAAAAGCTCGCTCACATTATGGGTCGCAAGGTGTACAACCACCTCCCAGGCGATATTATCGCTGCTCAGAGTGCATCCGCATTTAAGGCAACACTTAAAAAATGGCTAATCGAGCAGGCATTAGCGTAGGCTAAGCGACCATAGTTTATAAAACTCAACGAATGTGAATGGCCATGGTCATAACACATTTTATCTTATCTGAAAAGTGTTACGGGTGTGAACGATTCACTGGTTCAAGAATGATCCCCCACTTTATTGTTAATGTGAAGAGACTGTATGTCACTCTTCCATTATCTACAGACAGGTTGCTATAGCCACCATATGTTTTTTTTATATTTTCACATGTCACTCAAGTCATTACCGTGACCTACATACGATTGTTGTCGTGATTATTTACTAAACAATAATATAACTTTAACTTGCATACTTCTTTATTTAACTTCATCACAAAAACTTAAAAGTTAACGTAATAAATATTAAGAAACTACTTAATATAAACCAATTATGGTGTCAAGGCTGCCAATATATGCTCGTGTACAATCATTACATGGAAGATCATTAACAATCAGTATAAACCAAGTTAGATCATATCATCATAATAATTTAAATTGAATAGGTTAATTTAAGGCTACGTGAAGTATATTCAATTTTATAGCCAATGTTCCTATATCTTCAAACAAATCACAACTTTTTTCATACTCGGTGGTTTCCTCTATGTCGAAATCGTATTGTGCATCTAAAACACAGTCCACCGTGGAACCCTCATTTGCTACACTTGTATTCGCACTTGACGCACTAGGTTCACTTTCGACTACAGATGAACTTTTCCCGTTAAATTGGGCTTCACTTAGTCTGTATTGCATTTTCTCATTTTTCTTCTATAACTACCGCTCCTTTTAAATCGTTTCCATTCGCTTAAATCCATAAACGACTTTTCCAACACGAGTTCGAACAACTGATTCAGCAACAAATACCAAACGTTTACTAGTAAAGTGTTTGGTCTAATAACTTATATGATTATTTAATCTAATAAGGCTCTTAACCAAGTACAATTTCAGTTATAACAGCATTAGACAAAACTAATAGCGATGTAGACTTGTAATAATCTCAGCATAGTATATTGTAATATCTTGTTCTCTTACAAAATGCTACTATAAGATCAAACATTATTCAGGACTATTTGATCTTTCTGCAAACTGTTATAGGAGACTTAAACCTATAACTGTCTCATAAGACGATTTTGTAGCTAACTAGAAGTCTGTGAAATAAGTACAATTTCAGTTATAAGAGCATTAGACAAGACTAATAGCGATGTAGACTTGTAATAATCTCATCTTAGTATATTATAATATCTTATAGTCTTACAAAATGCTACTATAAGATCAAACATTATTCAGGACTATTTGATCTTTCTGCAAACTGTTATAGGAGACTTAAACCTATAACTCTCTTATAAGACGATTTTGTAGCTAACTAGAAGTCTGTAAAATAAAACCAAATGATCTTAAGATTATCTACGCTTGTGAAATGTTACTATAGGTAAAAGTATCCTGTAACTGTTCTGTGCTACAATCTTATAGCAAACTATAAGGCTGAAATATAAACATTAATGCTCTTGAGTATGTTACCGCTTATCGTATGCTATTATAAGTAAATTGCTCTACGTCAATGTCTCTATAGGAACGTTATTAGTAAATATGTACTTAAAGTCTTTAATTATATGAATACTTTGCTTGTTGGGCAGCCTCTCCATGCCTCTGTTCCTAAACGCCGTCACGTTCTAGCCCATCTCATTATCGAGTTGTAGCTTTAAGATATAAATAATGCCCTGGACGCGGCGAATTGACGTGTAATCATGGGTATACTGATTATCTCAGTATGCTGATTAGCGGTAAATATAGATATTACCAGCGCGCCTTGGGTGGCGCTGACACACGGTTCAACTCGAATATTATGAGATTTTGATGCGTGTGATAGGGTTCTATGAAGAGATTAGGCGTAGTTTGGTTTAGATTACGTTAATGAGAACGGTGTCGTGGGGAGATTGGGCGTGGAAACGTACCTTTAATTGAGTCAAGGAATTTCTTCTTCTTCTTTATAGTTTTCAGTCTTGACAGAGCAGAGACGGAAACTCCGGAGTGGTTTTAATGGGTAGACTCCCTCCCCTTCTCTTTAAATAGAGATGGCTGGAGGGTGTGAGTCCCACATACCCCCCATTATAGCTTCCTGGCTGGGGGGGATGCGTAAGTGCATTTCCACTCCGTCAAAAAAAAAGGTGTTGTTAGCGACCTTCATAACACGCCTCCATTCCTCATCGCCGTCAAGGAATTTAAGGTGTTTTATATGATATGGCGGTCGCAAACAACCATATGTCTGCCTGAAGGTAAGCACCATAGCCTATGGGCGCTTACGACTCTAGAAGAATCACGAGTGCGTGGCCGACCTTTAATTGTCTTGAGGATTCATTGTGTTATTGTGTAGAAACATTTTGGTGTTAAGTTATTTAATACTCTGGGTAAACCAAGTTTATTAATAAAAATGCGAAACCTTTGGAACGTTTTAAATGTTATATAATACCATCCACTTTAATTGAAATTTCAATAGGTAACCATTTATTTTAAAAATAATGTTACAGCTCTTGCTAACCCTACGCTAGTAACGTCACTTACCTGATTTAATCATGGGATTGTGGCTATAAGTAGTTTGGGAATTACGCTGGAACATAAGGCCATTTCCTAATGCTGCAGTTCCAATTCGGTGCGGTATTAATAGACTATTAAGATCCCGTAGCACGAAACCCTACCTCACAAGGTGGCAGATCAGAAATGTAATATAGTGATAGATACTACTTAGGAACACTGGATTTTAGTGGGTTGCCATAGCACATTAAATTTTTTTTCGGGGTCAATATACATGGTTGCCTGCCTTCAGTTTGGCAGTTTTTTTGGTCAGCCACCTCGAACAATGTAGGTAGGTCAATAACATTTTGAAAATGAAAATGATTTATTTTATAGCTTGCTAGTTACAATGAAAATAAGGTTGGGGTCTTCCTAGTACACGACGTCAAAAACATGTTTAAACTTTTGCACCTTATTCCATTGTAATAAGGCAAAAACTGTAAACATATTTTTGGCGTCGACTGTACCTAGGTAAAAAATACCTGTGTCAGGAAGACCCGCTCCTCCATAAAATAGCAGTTGGTGTTTATTTCTTATATGTAGGTAGTACTTATTTATAGCTTAAAATAAAAACAATGACGAATTAGGTATCACAGGCATAGTGTCGTGAACCTTGAGTGTGTGTGAGTGGGTGTATGCATGGGTGTGTGAGTGAGTGAGGGTGTGTGTGTGTGTGTGTGTGTGTGTGTTAGTGTGTGCGTGCGTGTGTTGTTTGATAAAGTAGGTATATATTATAACATTTCCCATATTGTTATATTTTACTTACTAGGTATATATAATTAAATTTAGATTAATACAAGATTAATTAACATTTCAGTATCTTCATAACTAAGCATCTTTAACCATTCCGTTAGAGACCTCTTACAATTATATTTCTTTTGTTTGTAGACATTAATTTTAACTTTTATTTTATTGTATAACTATATTTCCTGAAACTTCGAATTTCCATGATCACACAAATGGCCGTTGGTTTGGTGGACACTATACTCGTACATAGTATACATGAGCTCGGCAGTCTACGCGTTGCACAATACGAGCACGTCAGACCCCTGGTGGTATGGTTCAGTCCCACCCTACCCCCAGGGGTATGGCTAGGGGTATGGTGGGTCTGACATGAATACGAGGGATACTCGTATTTACTCGCTATGATTTAGTAAATATCCACGGCATGCTCCCTGCGTTAGTAAAGACATCAATGTCCTCATGTGAACGGACAAGGCAGCAAGATCGGTCTCTGTAAAATTAATAGACGTTTCTTTTATGGCGGAGGGTGGCGCATTGTTTGCCGACCACGCACCGTGACCGGGTCATTACATCTAGGACGGATAGCAGAATATACACTTATCCATGGTGTAAAAGGGATTGGCAAGGTTTAAACTTGACATTTTTTTATTTTTATGGATTATATTTAATGGTTAATTATAATTTTTGTATATTGATACGTATGTTAGTCTGTAAGGTATTTGTAAATATGGGCCTTGTTGCCTGAGACAAATAAATTAATAATTAATTAATTTTTATTTACATTTTAATAATTCATCATTTATCTTTATTTACATAAGACAGAGTACAATAACAAACTTAAACGTCGTACTAAGTAACCTAAACCTATTCCTAATCCTAAAACTAAACATCAAACAACCCTCCCCGAGCCACTCCAGGTGCAAAGGTTCCCATCACACTGGCCGCATTGCCGCGCTGAACAGCTATGGCTAACCTTTGCACCAGAAATGACCCAGAGCGGGGATCAAGTCCTCTTTTATGTAAGCGACGCCCTACTTCCCTAAAAAAGATTTTGGCCTCAGCGCACCAACACCCAGTCGTCTCCACCGCAAGCGGAACAAATAAATAATTGGAAAGACACGCGTACTTGTCCCTCTTCCGCACTGCCGCCAGCTCAGCAGCGGCTCCAGGCGCCCGCATGGTGCGACTTATGTGCGAAGCAGCAAAAGTACTAACACATGTGGCGTCCCAGAGCAGACACTTGCCTTTTTGCCAGGGCACCAAAATCAAACCGTCCGGCCTTTTACCATCAGATCGGTTAAGACCTGGAGGCTCCAGCACACACGGCACATTCGCCGACACAAGGGCTCTCCGAACAATGTCATTTAGGGCATGGTGACGTGGGAACCTTCCTGCGCACCGACAACAACTCAGTGCATGATGACCGCTACTCTCCACCATAGCGCCGCAGATGCATACATGTGGTTCACAAACATCACAGCCCAGGCGAAGAGCCACGGCCACCCGCAACGAGTCATCATCCAGAAGGGTACCCAAATGTGGAGAAGGGAGAGCGTGTAGCCACGCCCCAGACTCTGGCCTTGATACCGCCATGAGTCTTGCCTTATCCACACCCACAGCGCCCTCCACCAGACTGTCTAGCGTCCGCTTTCCCCCCACGTCATCCCACAACCGTTGGCGGTCCTGTTCCTCAGGCACAGGCGCACCGAGTTGAGAGTCGTCCAGGCCATTAAAGCATCGGCCAAATAACTAATTAATTAAACATAATATAAAAACAAATTAATTAATTAATATATGGTATTGGTCATGGATTCTTTATTGTCTGACGCCAAGTTCTAACTTTGGGTTGTTGCGTAACCGCAGGTAAGTAGTAAGTAAGGGGACTACCTACCATACACCCCCCTAGTAAGTTAAGGAACAACCATATACACCATCTAAGTAAGACGAATAAAGCCTGCGTTTTGGATAAATACTTAAATAGATAGAAATCATCTAACACTGTGAAACAATTATTCATGCTTATCACACAAATATTTGCCCTTGCCGGGATTTGAACCCCGATACCCTCGTAATCAGGGTCAGTGGGTCAGTATCATTATCATATCAGCCGAAAGACGTCCACTGCTGGACATAGGCCTCCCCCAAAGAGTGCCACAATGGCGGACCACGTACCGGAAGGAACGGCGTGGGTAGGCCCCCCACAAGGTGGACTGATGACCTGGTAAAGGTCACGGGAGTCCGCTGGATGCGGGTCGCGGGTAAGTATACTCCAGGCAAAATACGGTTTCAAAAAACATAAATTTATAATAGCGTTTTTTTTTGTTTTTTTTAATTTGAAAACGTTATTCTAAGATGCTTTATTCAAGATTCCCACAAACTATCCACCCGCAAGTACTCGTAATTATATAGATTTAACGAAGCATTCATTGTCTTTTTTTGTATGAATTATCTTGAATATTAGAAATAAGTAGAGCAAATGTAAATGAACCAAAATATAGGTTAAAACATTTATTAATATTTATTCCAACTTTTCAGGAGCTTATTAAGTTATGTTTTTTAAGTCTGATTTTTTGTTGGATTTTGCCTCTAGGTAACTATTTAATTGATAAGACTCGTATATCCGTTACATTAAAAAAGTTCTAAGTACCTATTATAAATTATTTCCAAATTTGTCATTTTTCCATGCAAGTTGTCAGTTCATTGCCTGGACTAGTATATATCCACTAAGCTAGGCCGACCACAAGCCGGCCGTCCCAGTAAGTTAGGTTAAATTAAAGCAAGCTTTGCTTTAATTTAAACTTCCAAATTAAGTTTCGAAGTTTAGTACTGATTTAATTAGAGAGTAATTGAAAAGTAGGCCTAGAATGAGTTCTTTAAAGTAAAAATACATTATGAGATTTTTGTTTGTATCACTTAGGCAATAGGATCTTATTGTCCCTCAAAGTATAGTAAATAGGTAGGTAAGCAAAGTTCACAAATAAGTACCTATTTATACGGGTCGACACATTACTAAATTATTATTCTTATGCGACTTTATTACCCATTCAAGGCCAATCACTCACTAAGTCATGCCTCTACGTGCGATTTTCGCTACAGAGCGGAAAAATGCTGCTACGCAAGTACGCTCTACAGCGTATAGCACACTCAGCGTAGCTGAGCCTCGACAGCGTCAAACTGATACCAAATATGTAGACCAACACATTTATCCACACTACCCAGTCTCGACATGGAAATTCCCGTCGTAGCATTGTTCAAACTAACCCAAATACGAGTACTATTAGGTACGTGTGTAATGCTCCAAAACACTAAACCATTTCAGTGTCCGGGTAAGTGGCGGCATTTTACCCAACATCATTGCTGCTGTCCGTCCCATGCAGCGTTTATTTTCACTCACCTACATTAGTTTAGTGAAGGATAGTATCAATGAAATATGTGTGGGTTCGCGTGATGCCCTCCCTCAGAAGAAGGGACCACCCTCTACTTAGGTGATTGGATTTTTATAAAGATGCTAGCTGCACGCCTGCGCTTTGATGTTAAATAAATAATGTTGGTGTGTTTAAAATGTCTCGAGTGCAAATAAGGGGATTCTGCAAAGTTTAGCTTTATAATCAGTGCTGCTTTAAGTTTTAATACTGGTTTTTGTGAGAAGGAACTGGTTGAGGGGAGAAAGTGCTCTATTTTATGCGATCCTAAGATCGCTAAACTTAAGCGGCAGTGGGCGGATCCACATTGCACGATTTGCACGTAGTACCAATGGCCGTTGAGACGGAAAGGTTCTCAAGTGGTGACCACGTACCGTGGTCATTATAAGTGGCGAACAGATGTCACTCGCCTCACAATTTCTTGCCATTTCGATCTATTCTCGGCCTCGATTCGGTTCTACGTGCAATGTGCCCCGCCCACTGCCATAAATAGGTACAATACAGACATAGTACAAGTATTGGTATTTCCTTTCCGCATAGAGGTTAAAAAACGTGTTTCATTTGACAAAGGGATTTGAAATGAAAACACCAGGAAATATTATAAGTACTTATATTTTTTCCCCGATCATCAGATCAGCCAAAATACTTCTACTGATGCCTCCTTAATGCCTATCCCTCCCCACATTATACGTATTGGCCTCAGAGCATAGAATACTAGAGAGAGGACAAGCCGCCGGCGGCCGTGTCGCAGATGTATGCTCAATGGGCATACACTGCCATACTGTGCACGCGTGCTGATCGCAGAGAATATTACGTTTTTTCCCAAAATGCCTGATATGATGCGCGTTTATTGTCAAATAAGCGTGTAGGTATACAAGTGTGTGTTTTAGATGTGTGCGTGCTTTGTCTTGTCAATTACTTGGGCGTTGTGTGGGTTAATGTACTTGCAACAGGCTCACTCTATACAAATCGGCCGCCATGTCCGATCTCCTTATATTCATACATCTGTGGTATTGGCTCAATAACAGCACGCTGGTCGATCTCATTCGACGCACGTAGGGATACAGTAATTCTTAAATGATTTGCCTGTAAGATAGCCACAGGGCGAAAAAATCATAACCAGACTATTTCGTTTTAACAATTAACTTTTGAAGCTGGCGTCTGTTCCGTTTAGGGTTATGTTTGATTCATAGTACATCAAACGGCAGTCACTATCAAAAACAGTTCATGTGTAAAGTCCGTTCTAGTGCTCAACACTGGTCCAATGCTTGGCTTTGGCCCCTACAATCTTTATTATTAGCAATATAAGTGGACAACAGGATGACAAATAGCATTCCCAACGTTACCTTAAGTCCTAGTGAGTTTATAATATACGCGTATTTTATTCTAGATTCCTAAGATTTTTTTACCAGAACCAGTTTTTGGAGAATAACAAATATTAGTATAGGAGCAACTACAATTAAATAACATCATCATATCAGCCGAAAGACGTCCACTGCTGGACATAGGCCACCCCCAAAGAGTGCCACAATGACCGTTTCTGCGCCACCCGCATCCAGCGGACATAAATACCCAAATGTTACTAATTGCCATAGAAGTATGACGTCACAGTTTTCTATTAGAATTAATCGACTTAATCGTTGTAAGCAAATTGCAGTTGTGGTCTTGAAATACTGCGTAGTTAGGTGCATAGCTGTCATACAATTTTATTTTTATTGAAGCGTATTACGAATCCTATTGGTAGCTTTAAAACGCTCGAATTTTTATATTTTATTGCAATAATTTGAAGGCCCATATAGCAACATTACTTTATCAATTTTAGCATGAGGAAACTATCCAATTTCTTATTATTTAAGTTACTTCGAAATATTCGTTTTAAAATTAGTGCATTTTGTGCAAGTTTTAAAATAAAAACCCCAAAATACTCAGTTCGAAAACTGCAGTAAAATTGAAGCCACACAAATCAGATTGGATTTAGGGAAGTTGTTCTAAATCGTCCAAATATTTATTGTGTTTGGTGGTACCTATGCTTCTGAAAGGGTGGTTGGTCACGTGGCGTTCATGCGAGGGGAACAATCGCCCACTGTATTCAGACCTCCCAGTCTCTTTTCCATTTGTATTATATTCAAACTTGTTATAGTTATCTGCGGTTCAAGTAACACTAGTGGCAGGAACAGTAATGGAAGATTTTTATTTAATACGTTTAAAATTTATTGCACTCTCGTTGCTTGTTTGTTGGTCAAATTTGATTTGGGTTATTATGAAGTAGTATTTTATTGCTGGGATCGTCAATAAAGTTTATGATATCGTTAGAGGTCGTAAATTTAGAATTATCTTCGGGTGTTGATGGGTTTAATATTAGGTTGTTTGTATTCGAGTACGATTTGATTTAGGTGGAGAGTCAATTAGAAATCAATGATTTTCATATCTACTGTATAAATATGTTGTGCAGTAGTAAACATTTTTTATCCTGATTTTTAGTATCACGATAAAAATGCTATGGTATTAAAAAATATACTGTATCATTTTTAAGTGATTTGCTTACGACCATTGAAAGTTATTGTAACTTAATAAAAAAAAATTGATGGTCGGGATGGTTCAACATTACATCACATCATGTCGGAAACATGTATGTTTAGTATATATCTAGAGTTTAATCTTTCGATTAAGTACATATGTAGGTTGGAAACTTACGTAACACAAATCTTTAGATAATTTGTTAATATTACAGGCCTGTAATATAAAATATTGCTTAAATTTCAATTTTCCTAATGATTTTCGTAGTTTAGTATTAAATTTATTTTAAATTTAGTAGTAACTTTAGTTTACGATCTACTTATACATGTGCTATAATTTTTCAAGTGGTAGGTACTCTAATAATTCAATTATCATCCTTCTAGCGTATTTTCCCGGTAGTGCTCAAACGAGCCCGGGTTCCGCTTTGGCACCAAATCCCAAAATTTGGTGTAGGCACTAGTTTTACGAAAGCGACTGCCATCTGACCTTCCAACCCAGAGGGAAAACTAGACCTTACTGGGATGAGACCGGTATCCTCCTATTTATTTTTTCTATTTATCGTAGGTAAGTACACCAATTAAATACACAATTTTTATCATATAAATTTCAGGCAGGTACCTACTGTTTGCCATATTTCCCTCTAATAGTAATTCAATATTCTGATATTATACAAAGTTTGTTTAAACCATAAAAATGCAAAGGCAAACTATTAACCATCCCCCTAGGGGTGATTCCATAAAATCATCTCACGACCATTACCCGCCGCCACCGACGCGTGACCTAAAATTATTAGTAGAATCTCTTTTTTGCACGTCCGACTAGTCTATTGTGGGTCTCAGCGCGTACCGGAAGTTGTAAAGTAGTGATTTGTAACGCACGCGCCGCGGCGCCTGACTCGACTTCCGTTTGGCGGCCATAATGACGCGCGCCAAAATGTCTTGTCTATGGTCCCCTCGGTGAGAGATGTGCAGGAGAGGAGACTATTGATTTTGGGCAATGGATGAACTGTTTGCCGGGTTTTGAGTGGATGCTGTGCTCTCTGGTGGGTCTGGTGTACCTAGTTATAGTACCGGTAAAATCATTTAGAATGTAGTATAAAAGCAAAACTATTTGAAATGAAGAAGATTTAATCGAGTATACAGCAAGATAGATAACTAATATATTCACAGTTCACCCACAAGTAAAAACAATGATTTCGGAGAAAAGCCTATTTGATCAAAGTCGCCCCGCGAATCAAAGTAACCCCAGTTGACGGTACCAGTTACGGAGGTGTAATAGTTACGCCAGATGATCTTAATGAAAAGTTCACACTTGGAACTTCGAGCTGTAACTACTCCGCTACTACTCACTTTTTTCGTTTTGGATATTTGGATAAAGGGCATGAAAAGGCATCCTAACTTCATCAAAAATTTTCTTCTAAGCCTTATATTTTCCAAGTAATTAATAATGTTAAAATCTAAGTATGTTTTTTTGGGCCCTAATTCTACGCTGAAAACAAGTATCTTGACGATTCTACGCTAAAAACTCAAGATGAGATACTTGGAAATTTGGAAAGATGTCAATTGTCCAGTCTGAATAATGCTAAAATTTAATTACGTCCTAAAAATAAAATTTACATAGTTGATATATGATGTAAGAAATACATCCATATGGAATTAAATAGCGTACACCCTAGAAATATAGCCTTGTACTCACTCCGTACATAACCAGCCCTTGTAAATTTCGCGATCCCATGACGCCCCTACTACACGGCAGAGAGGGCATACCTTGGTGGTTTTAGACGGTAGTCCGGGGGGCTCCCGGGAGCCCATCATACCCATCCTAGTTCCTTGGCTAGGTGGGATGCGTAAAGGCATTTCCCCAAGTAAAAAAAAAAAAAGTAGTTTAAGTTCGTTAGGTAGCTTCAGAATCGCCCAGAAATAAGAACCCCGCTGTGCGGGGCTCCGTCGAATCTATCCAACTACGAACAAAATGGCGAAAGAGGTATGCCGGTAATGTAACTTAGTTATGTACTATTAACAAGGGAATATATTACCAATCGGAAATACCTTCACAATTTATAAAAAACATATGTTAATTTTTAATGGTAATACTTTTGGTCCAATGGGGAATGGGTGAAAATTTTAGAAATGCCTGATTATTTTTTTGGTGATAGGAATAACCTTCCTTAGCACCAGAAAAAAGTTGCAGACTTGTCAGCTGCGTCAATTATTTTTGAAAAATATAAACAGTTTCCTCACTTACGTTTTGTAGTTAGGACGGCGAATGAGACACTTTCCTTGATCCGTCTCATATTACAAAAAATATTTTAAATATCTGACCCTGGCAATGACCAATATAGCTGCTGCAGCTGTTAATATCATTGCCAGTGTCAGTTTACCTCGGATTTTTATGTAATATTTGACGGATCAAGGAACAATCGCCGTCCTAACCACAAAACGTAAGTGAGGAAACTGTTTATATTTTTCAAAAATAATTGACGCATCTGAAAAGTCTGCAACTTTTTTCTGGTGCTAAGGAAGGGTATTGCTATCAACAAAAAAAAATCAGGCGTTTCTAAAATTTTCATTCATTCCCCATTTCAAAATGGTAATTTCGTGCTTACGGTTTTCCATTTGTGCCGAATGACAGTACTTAAATCTTCTTGTGCTCTGGCCTTGTGGCACGCAGTGGGGGCCACAACTGACACGGCGACGCGACATCCTCCTCCCCTTCTTTTTAACCCCCGACGCAAAAAGAGGGGTGTTGTTTGACATGTCTGTGTGGCTGTCTGTGGCATCGTAGCTCCTAAATTAATGGACCGTTTTAAATGCGGTTTTCTTTATCTGAAAGCTGACGACGTGATCGAGATGGTTCTTAGCTACGGTTCAACAAAATCGACTTAGGCGTTTTTGAGATATCGAACTTTGAAAAAAAAGTCGGGGTTTTTTCAACTTTTCTATTAATTATTGACGACCGCTTTAGCCTAGTTGGTAGTGAACCTGCCTACGAAGCAAGAGGTCCTGGGTTAGAATCCCGGGAAGGGCATTTATTTGTGTGATGAGCACGCATATTTGTTGCTGAGTCATGGATGTTTTCTATGTATTTAAGAATTTATTTCTCTATATAAGTATCTATATCGTCGTCTAGTACCCATAGTACAAGCTTTGCTTAGTTTGGGACTAGGTTGATTTGTGTAAGATTGTCCGCAAAATATTATTCTACCTAATTCGCGCAGTGTGGGTCGTGCGTTGCAGACACGGTTGAAATGAAGATTACAAAATTTCATATATTTCCTATACCAATAAAATGGTTACAATTACAAGTGGATAAATACTACTTACTGTACTAAAATTAATTTATTTTTATTAGATAATATTTTATTTGAAAGAAAGAAAGAAAGAAAGAAAACATTTATTCGTGGACAAAACAATGGGTGTAAAAAACAAAACACAGAACGTTAAAAATACATGGTCCACGAAAAGGCCCCGACTCAGCATGGTGCTAACCTAGAAGGCCAGCGCTGGTCTTCCGTCGGAGCCTTTACCTGAGTTACCTCCTGGAAGGCAACACAAAACAAATACCTACGCTAAACACAATATATCTTAAAACTATTACAAATCCGACTCCAGAGTGGCACGGCAAATTGCATCGTGTGAACGCGTCGGCAAACTGTGTGTCAGTGTCACTGTCAACTTGACAGACCGAACGCAACTTTTATTTCAGATAGTGAATATATGGTACATTAGTGATACAGGAAGAAAACTAAGAACGAATACAGTTTGGTGCAAAAATTAAATATTGAACGTCACAAGCTTAACTGTACATACATAAAACGACTGCCAAGAATTCACACAATCTAAACATGATAGATAACACAATTATTATGCGAACCAGATGTTGTGCGGATTTATTTATATGCAGATGGGACATATCCCGACAGTAAGTATCTGACCGCAATCCTAAATCATAATCTTAATCTTAATTTAAAATTAAATTAAATTAGGCATGGCAAAGCGGTAAACTAAGTTACAAAAAAGGCAGCTAATAAACTGGAATGACTATAATTCCACGTTGTCAGCATAGAGGTTGCTACGGGTATCACAGAACGCAGATAATGTTCATGCGTTGACACTATGTTGTCTTTATGAAAAAATGTTCCGTCAGGTGAATGTCACTGTGTCCACGGATATCGATTTATTAATATTTTATGTATCTTGGAAGTTTGCAGCAATTTGATTCCAAGAAAACTTATTACTTTTCTTTAACCGTTGAGTGCAAGTGTTATCGAGACACGGGGTAAGTGATTTCTTTACATTTCTAACGGCTTAACATTTGACTTGTGCTCAAGATGAATTTTCGTGGGTTCACGTCCTGTGTTACGTTGTTCACAGCCTTTGAGACACGCCCTTTTGGATAGGGATTCAACATCCCACACTCAAGCGATTTCCGAAATCTTATTTGGCGCATTGCGCTGGAACGGACAGCTGTTTTCACATCGTCCCTCATCGTCTGCGTGGTCTAGCGGCCGCATAGTGCCACTAGTTTTACTGAGCTGCTACGTACGCCAGTTCGAGCCTCAACGAGGATAAATATTTTTGTATTTTTATTTCTTTGGTTTTTGTTTTATTTAAGGTTGTTCCTATTTCGCCCTTTGTTTGGTTTTTTTCATTTTGTTTAATTTAATTTCACAACTTGTTCTTTTCCGTATTTTATAAATATAATTGTCACAAAGTGGTTGCTCAATTATTTATTCACCTTCGCAGCATAAGAACCAGAATCATTTCATTGGCGCCCACAGGGTTGATGAAGGTTGAGCACGCACTATTTAAATGTTTTTGTACGTAGGTAGTAGCTTTTTATAGCGCGCTAAGATTTTAATTTAAGTTTTTTTTCTCTTATTTGTGTAAAGCTTTTGTTTGTTGGTCTTTAAACATGGACGTGAATTTTCTTTTGAAGGACGAGCTCATGTTTGAACTCGCTTGCAGGGGCGTGTATGATGTGGAAACAGTAGCTCCGATGCGTAGAATTCTTAGAGAAATTATTAAGAAGGAATCGAGTGGTGTTTGTTCTATTGAGTTTAAGGTACCAAAGAGCTGCATTGAGAACCCCCTGTCAGAGATAATCACTTGCGAGTCTAAATTTAAATCACTGTCTGCTGCACTCGGTGAGATTACGGACGGGACCGATCGTTCCAACTTTAGTAGGATTTGTACTCGCCTCGCTCATTTGTTAGGTCGCATTAAATTGGTTATTCCGACAGAACAAGGCCTCATAGAAAAACACTTGTCTATATTGAATAAAATCCAGGAGGCTACTGCTAGAATGCAAACATTGGAAAATGTGGATGAAGAGGATGATGAGTGTATTTCAGAGCGCGACAAAGAAATTTTGCATAAATCGCTGGGTGAGGAAGCCTCGAGTATAATAGACAATCTGGAGCAGGAAAAGATGTCCGATGTTAAGTCTTCATATAAACCAATTGTAGGGTTAGGTACGGCCCCACTAGTGGGGTCTGAGCTAGGCAATAGGTGCGGCCAGTCAGAGACTTTACAGCCTCCGTTATTCAAGGACAGTGATTTGAGACGTTCACAACATCAGCGTACTTCCACCCCTGATGTGGATGTCAACAAAAGGAAATTGGTCCCAATTAAGGACTGGGGCATAAAATTTAATGGTAAGCGGACTTTGAGCATCAATGCGTTCCTAGAACGGGTCGTGGAGTTAAAAGATGCTCGCAACGCCACTGAAACCGACTTATTTCGTTACGCTATTGACCTATTTGAGGATGACGCTCTGATTTGGTTCCGTGCTAATCGTGACAGAGCCTCTTGCTGGGATGAGCTAGTACGGCTCCTGATTAGTTCATTTCAAAGTCCATTTTATGAGGAAGAATTATTGGATGAGATAAAGAGGCGCACTCAGAGTAAACATGAAAACGTACAGATTTACATGTCTGTGATGCAGAACATGTTCAATCGCTTACCCACCAGGTTATCAGCTCAACAGAAGCTGGCCATTCTGTTGAGAAACATCCAACCAGATCTTCAAAGAGCGGTGTGTAGAGACCATTTTAACACAATATCAGAATTGGTTGAAGTCTTAAGGGTTATTGAAAGAACGAACGTCAATTGCGAGAACTTTCAAGAGCCCTGCCAGGGTCGGTGTGTTGTCGAGCCCGATCTAGCATTCCGTGGCAAGGAGATTAATGCTTTGAATCGGAACCCCAATATGCAGGGTATAAGGATGACAGCCACGATGAGATGCTGGAATTGCCGAAACACTGGGCACGTTTTCAGAGAATGTCCAGCTGAAAAGCAAAGGGTATTCTGTTACAAATGCGGGAAATTTGGATCTACGGTTAAGAAATGCCCTTGCAGCAATTCGGGAAACGCCAATTCGGAAGGCAAACCTGCCGAACTCCTTCCGAAATAAATTATATTGATAATGATTGGCAGGCCTGGCTGACGGTAATTCACTCCTTCTTTGAGTCAGGGGAGATTAACAGAATTGAAACTAAGCCTCAGGATAAACGCTATTATGTTTCCTTCAAGATTTTAGGGAAAACATTTTCAGGGCTTTTGGACTCGGGCGCAACTATTTCGGTGATTTCAGAGGGTTTTCACACGCGGTTGATGTCTTTTGGTATGCAGGCGGAGAACATACCTCAGCAGTGTCTGTCTACCGCCGATGGCACACGTCATACCGTTGACTCTGTTGTTTATCTGCCCATAGAATCCTTTGGAAAATACAAAGTTATTAAATGTCATGTTATGAAACAACTAAACCACGAGGTTATCCTAGGCATGAACTTCTTCGAGCAGTTTGGGTTAGAAATCAACTGCGGCTGTGATCATACAGACATATTGAGCAGCGAAGATATTGCGGAGTTCAGCTCGCCTAATCCAGTTATTTCTAGAGATGAGTTAACGCCGGGGCAAAAAACGTCCTTAGACTTGATTATCAAGGAAATGCGTGAGCAAATAGGCACGGGTATTGGTAGAACACACTTGATTGAGCACCATATTGAAACGGAAAATCATTTACCTGTGTGCCAGAGGCAATATCCGTTCGCTCCCCCCATAATGAAAGAATTAGAAGCTGAGATAGAAGAAATGTTAGCTAACGACATCATTGAACCATCTCACAGTTCTTGGCGCTCTCCGGTCCTCCTGGTTAAAAAAGCATCGGGTAAAAACAGACTGTGCCTAGACAGTAGGCAACTAAACAAAGTTACCAAGAAGGATTCATATCCTCTACCCAGAATATCTGTGATACTAGACAGTCTAAGGAATGCTCGTTACCTGTCCACCATAGATCTGCGTTCAGCATTCTGGCAAATACCGTTAGAGGAATCTAGCAAAGAAAAAACGGCTTTCGGTATAAGTGGAAAAGGGCTTTTCCAATTTAAGGTTATGCCGTTTGGGTTGTGTAATGCTTCCCAAACTCAACAACGTTTCATGGATAGGTTATTTCCACCGGAATACGAAGGAAAGATATTCACTTACCTGGATGACATAGTAATTTGCAATAGTAGTTTTGAAGAGCATCTTTCCTCGTTAAAATGGGTCATAGACCAATTGAAGATGGCTGGTTTGACAGTTAATACGGAAAAATGTGAGTTTGCACGGTCTTCACTCAGATATCTGGGTTATCTGGTAGATAAAGAGGGTTTAAGGACAGATCCAGATAAAGTGAGTGCGATACTTAACTATCCACGGCCAGAAACATTTACGGAATTAAAGCGGTTTATTGGTATGGCTAGTTGGTATAGGCGGTTTGTTGAGAATTTTGCCATGGTGGCCGCGCCTTTACATGAACTTACGAAAGGTGGGAAAAAGGGCAAGCGTATAGTTTGGAACATTGAGGCGGAGAATGCGTTCACGAATTTAAAAACAGCCTTGACCTCAACCCCGGTTTTGAGTGTTCCGGATTTCAGCCAGGAATTTTCTGTGCAGTGCGATGCGTCGAACAGAGGAACAGGTGCGGTTTTGTTTCAGAAGAGTGAGGGAGTTGAAAGGCCGATCGCCTATACCAGTTCTAAACTTACGGATAGGGAGAGAAATTATTCAGCGTCTGAGAGGGAGTTATTAAGCGTCCTTCACGCAGTAGAAAAATTCAGGCCATATGTTGAGGGAAGTCACTTCAAAGTAATTTCTGATCATAGTGCTTTGCAGTGGCTTCACAAAAACAAAGATCCACACGGCCGACTAGCTAGATGGGCCATGCGTCTGCAACAGTTTGACTATGAAATAGTTTTTCGCAAAGGCAAGCAGAATGTTGTTCCAGACGCGTTGTCAAGAGCTTTGAACGCAGAAGACGTAAATGTGTTGGAAATCAGGGCAGAAAATAAAGATGACTGGTATAAGGCACAGGAAGAGAAGGTACTAAGCGGATCGCATTCGGAAGATTGGCAGCTTAGTCAGGACCGACTTTGGAAATACTTGAAGCTGAAGCAATTTCCAGAGGAAAAATATAACTGGAAATTGGTAGTTCCAGAATCGCTTAGAAGCCAGGTTTTGAATGAATGTCATGATGATCCGACCGCGGGTCACTTTGGTGTCAAGAAAACAGTAAATAAAGTTAGGCAACACTACTTTTGGCCCTCCCTCATTAGCGACGTTAAACTTTATGTCAGAAAATGTGAGGTCTGCGCCAGCCATAAACCATCACAGTTACCTCCAAGTGGCATGATGGGGCGACAAAGAGAAGTGTCGGGGCCATTTCAGGTTGTATCAGTAGACCTAATGGGTCCATTCCCACGTTCTAAGCAGGGTAATACTATGTTATTAGTGCTTTCATGCTGGTTCAGCAAGTTTTCTCTGCTATTCCCTTTACGCACAGGTAAAGCATCTAACATTGTTAAAATTTTAGAAGAACAAGTTATATTAGTTTATGGCTCCCCGGATGTAATTATTTGTGACAATGGAAAACAATTTGTAGCCAACCAGTTTAAGGAGATGGCAGAGAACTATGGCGTAGACTTGTGGTATACACCTTATTATCATCCTCAGGCGAACCCGACAGAGAGAGTGAATAAGGTCATCGGAACAGCCATAGCCTGTTATGTGAGGGATAATCATAGGGATTGGGATAAGTACATCCATCACATTGCACATGCCATAAGAACTTCGGTTCATGAGGTAACGGGAAAGACGCCATCTTATCTGTTCTTTGGGCGAGAGACCTCTGTTCTAGGTAACAAATGCGGGCATTTTCAGGAGGAGGTTCCGCTGAAATGCAATAGAGAGGGTTTTGAGTCTTATTTAAAGTCAAGAAATGAAATCTACGCTGACATTAAAGAGAGGTTGAGAAGAGCACATGAGGAAAATTCCAAGCAATATAACAAACGACGGCGTATTTGTGAGTATCGGGAAGGAGATATGGTTTGGAAACGCACCAAATTCCTATCAAATGCTGCGAAAGGATTCATGTCAAAATTGTCACCGAAGTTCGAGAAAGCCATCGTTGCTAAGAAGTTATCGACAGACGTCTATAAATTAGTTAGTGTCAGAGGCAAAGACTTGGGCAAATGGCACTCATCGGACCTAAAGCGCATGTTATGAATCCGGGGCGGATTCTTCTGAGGAGAGGGGATATTGGAATGACTATAATTCCACGTTGTCAGCATAGAGGTTGCTACGGGTATCACAGAACGCAGATAATGTTCATGCGTTGACACTATGTTGTCTTTATGAAAAAATGTTCCGTCAGGTGAATGTCACTGTGTCCACGGATATCGATTTATTAATATTTTATGTATCTTGGAAGTTTGCAGCAATTTGATTCCAAGAAAACTTATTACTTTTCTTTAACCGTTGAGTGCAAGTGTTATCGAGACACGGGGTAAGTGATTTCTTTACATTTCTAACGGCTTAACATTTGACTTGTGCTCAAGATGAATTTTCGTGGGTTCACGTCCTGTGTTACGTTGTTCACAGCCTTTGAGACACGCCCTTTTGGATAGGGATTCAACATCCCACACTCAAGCGATTTCCGAAATCTTATTTGGCGCATTGCGCTGGAACGGACAGCTGTTTTCACATCGTCCCTCATCGTCTGCGTGGTCTAGCGGCCGCATAGTGCCACTAGTTTTACTGAGCTGCTACGTACGCCAGTTCGAGCCTCAACGAGGATAAATATTTTTGTATTTTTATTTCTTTGGTTTTTGTTTTATTTAAGGTTGTTCCTATTTCGCCCTTTGTTTGGTTTTTTTCATTTTGTTTAATTTAATTTCACAACTTGTTCTTTTCCGTATTTTATAAATATAATTGTCACAAAGTGGTTGCTCAATTATTTATTCACCTTCGCAGCATAAGAACCAGAATCATTTCAAAACACACAAAGATATGAGGAATAAAGATACAAAGACAAAGACAGGGCACTTAAAGGCAGCTAGTTTCAAGACATAAGGTTTCCTGACTAAATTGATGCTCTAGCAAATACTTTTTCAGCTTGATTCTAAAACTATATATGCTTCCCAGGTCCCTGGCTAAAGGCGGTGGAAGACAGTTCCAGCATCTAGTAGCTGCAAAGCGGAAACTCCCCCGGAATGAGGCTGAGGCATGTTGAGGAGTAATAAGAGGCGTTTTACACTGACGGTTTCCCCGTGACCTATTGATGATGAGCTTCTCGAAAAGATATACTGGAGCTTGGTGCTTTAAAACCCCGAATAAGAGACAAGCAAGATGCAGTTATTGTCGGTGTTGCATTTTTAAAATATTATGTTTGTTGAGGAACGGAGTAACATGGGCCCTCGATGGTATGTTGAAAATGAAACGCGCACAGGCATTCTGTACACGCTGTATGAGCTTATTGGTTTTTGCGTAGAGACATGGACCAGTCACAACATCCATGTAATTAAGTTTAGACAGGACAAGTGATTCAACTAGACGGATGCGTAACTGCTCACATAAGTATGGCCTAATTTTATAAAGCAATTTAAGTTTGTAAAAGCAACTACTGACCACATTAGAGATGTGCTTTTCATACCTAAGTCCACAGTCCATATGTAGGCCTAGGTTCCGAGCTTCATACACACGCTCTATAGGAGTACCGAGCATCATAACATCAACTGACGGGTGAAAGGCAGTGAGTCGCCGCCTGGTACCAAAGACAAGGTACTTGGTTTTACTAGGGTTAAGTAACAAGCTATTGTCAGCGGCCCAAGCGGCAATACTTGCAAGGTCTAGGTTTAGCTTGCTTATAGCACTATCAACTTCAGAAGGTTTACTTACACGATACATAGACCTGAATATCGTCAGCATAGATGTGATACTTACAGTGTGTGATGTGTGACGATATATCTGCCGAGTATAATATGAATAGGATTGGACCAATAACTGATCCTTGAGGCACTCCTCTTATGACACTAGTTTCTCCTGAAGTTGACGTGGTGCCATCACTGAGTGTGATTTTCACAAATTGACTTCGGTAGTTAAGGTAGCTGTCAAACCACCTTAGTGTATCATTATCAAATCCATAATAGCTAAGTTTAGATAATAAGAGATTAATATTTATGGAGTCAAAAGCTCTAGAAAAGTCTAACAGAACAAGCAGTGTGCACATTCCACTATCCTGGGAGTGCAAGATGTTGTCGGTGACATCAAGTAGGGCAGTCGCTGTGCTCCGACCCTTCCGGAAACCTGACTGATTGTCTGGTAACATATTGTTACACTCAAGATATCTCGTAAGTTGAGAACACACTGCTTTTTCCATGATTTTAGATATACAAGGAAGTATGCTAATAGGTCTGAGGTCTTTAAGTTCTAATGAGTTAGTGTGTTTAGGCAAAGGATGCACTATATTTGAAAATATCCACAAAGGAGTTAACCTTATGTCTTTCAGAGTTTGTTGTATTCTTTCTGATATTAAACTCGTAATAGTTAATATATAAAAACGGTTATAAAACTACTCCTTTTTACGATGATTTACTTAGGACACGCCTTAATAAATCATACAATGATTCATGTTTCCTTTGACCGAATCAATACTACTTATGCCCATACTCTGATTCCAACTTTCCTAGTCACAGTTCCGACTGGTGCCATCAAAATCCAGTGGCTGCAGCATTCAAAGGGTTAATAAAACTCCCAAGTCGTACGTAAGTTTTATCTCATAGACATCACACGTAAGCCGCCTCGCAAACCGACGATATATCCGCACAATCAATAGGACTAAATTTACTTGTCACTCGGCCGTATTTACGAGTGGCTGCTGCGGTCGGCGCCGGCGCACATGGCTACGGAGACATACGTTTTGCATTCTAATCTCGACTCAATCGAAATGTAAGGAGTCTATTTTAAAATGAACCTATTAAAATGGATTTTATTGCGTATTTTGTGTTCATTATTGTTGTGTCCCGACTTATTGAGCTCTTTCCAGTGTAGGTACGTAGTAAAACGGGTAGACAGAAAATAAGCACCCATAAATTTCATCATCATCAGCCAAAACTCGTCCACTACTGGCCATAGGTCTCCCCCAAAGAGTGCCACAATGACCAGTCCTGCGCCACCCGCATCCAGCGGATAAGTTTCCCAACGACTGTTTCCAATCCCGGTCCGTACCCACTGGGTTTTTGGGTGCACTTGGGTGTCCTTAGAGGCTAATACTAATACACCTATAGGAGTAGGTAATAGGTTAAGATATACTAACAATTTATGGATGTAAAAACAAAATAATGTGCGAAATAAAGCTACCTTCTTCTCTTCTTCTTTCCCTTGTCCTGTTCCCATTATTTGGGGTCAGCTCTCCTAGTTATGTTTCGCCAGGATTTTCGGTCCTGGGTCGTCTCTGATTGGATTTGGGCTTCTTGCATATCCCTCCTTACAGTAGCCATCCATGTCAGTCGGGGTCTTCCTCGTCTCTTAGGCGGAGGGACAATATCTAGCACCTTTCGAGTCATGTGTTCAGGTTCTCGGCGCATAACATGCCCGTACCATCTCAGTCGTCCCTCAGTTATCTTTTCGGGAATAGGTCTTACTTTAAAACTACCACGGATATAGATGTTACGGACACGGTCCAGCAGGGTGACACCACCGGCCCAGCGCAGCATCCTCATTTCAGCAGCATGTAATTTGTCTTCTTGTTGTTTCTTAAGAGGCCAGCACTCGGCGCCATACACCATGGCTGGACGGACAGCTGATTTATAGACCATTCCTTTGACGGGTACCGGCATTCTTTGATCGCATAAAACCCCAGTTAGCTCTTTCCACTTCATCCAACCCGTGTTTATTCTGTGGATGACATCAGCATCAATAGTCCCGTCATTGGAAATTACTGAGCCGAGGTATTTGAAGCTGCTAATTTGGTTTAATGGTGTTCCTTGGAGAGAGATGGTATGTAAATCTCGGCTACCGCTAAAGTTACAATGCAGGTATTCGGTCTTCTGGCGGCTTATCCGTAGGCCTACGTCCTCCAAGGCAACTCTCCATTCCTCCAACTTTTGCTGTGGGTCGTGCGCTTCCTCGCTGATGAGGACTATATCGTCCGCATAGAGCAGATTCCACGGCGGCGGTTGTTGCAATCTGGCAGTTACGTGATTCATTACTAAATTAAAAAGAAGGGGGCTCAGAGCTGACCCCTGGTGGACACCGACCTTCACTTCGAACTCATCACTCACTCCGGCTGGGCAGTGTACTCTGGTTGTGACATCGTCGTACATATCGTTAATAATATTGACGTAGTTCTCTGGTACGTTTTGTGCTTGTAGTGCCTGCCAGATTAGGTTCCTTGGGACCCTGTCGAAGGCTTTTTCTAGGTCTATGAACACCATGTGTAGATCAGCTCTGTTATCCCTGAACTTTTCCATTAGGATCCTGATGGTATGTATTGCGTCAGTGGTCGATCTTCCAGCGACGAAGCCACACTGGTTCTCTGTGACCTCAGTGAGCTGGAGTAGTCTTCTGCTGATAATACGCTCCCATATCTTGAACGTATGAGATAAAAGTTTTATGGCTCTATAATTTCCGCAGAGTCTAATATAACCCTTATTCTTGTAGAATGGGATCAGGTGACTTTTTCTCCATTCACTTGGTATACCTTCAATCAGGATCTTATTGAAGAGATTGGTCAGAAATACCACTCCTTTCGTGCCTAGCTTTTTCCATAGTTCAGCAGCGTGTAGTGCGAAATAAAGCTACCTATTCTATTTTATTTTCAAAAACAACTCATGCAGGAAATATGATTTGATATTTAACAGTATATTTTCAGTGAAGGAAAACACCGTGAGAGATCGGTCTAATCCCAACACGGTCTAGTTTTCCCTCTGGCTTGGAACGTCAGATGACAGTCGCTTTCGTAAAACTAGTGCCTAAGCCAAATTTCCTTTAGCACATTCACTGCCAAGAATTGCTACGCGCTACGCTCGTAGCCAATGCCTTGGTTTTCTGCTAAGTAGTGGAAAGTGTTAGGGTAGGTACAATACGATTAAAATCAGTTAACGATTCTGATGTTAGCTACTAGTAGCGCCGCAAAGGTGTCAGAGGGGTCGGGCGGGTATGCGGGAGGCGAGTCGAGGCTAACTTCATAATCGTTAACTGATTTTAATCGTATTGTACACCCGGGAAAGCGTTAAGAGGTTAAATAGGGGTGTAGGTAGACTCAAAAATTACTATTACTCCAAAAGAAAAAAGGCAAAAAAATATGCCTAGTGACAAAAATCCCATTCGAATATCTCAAAAAATTACGGAGCTACAATCTTTTTAATAGGTATCGTATGTTAGAGAGAGAAAACACTCGTGGATCGTGACGTCACGATCCACGAGCGTCAAAGTAAGTGACTATCGTTTCATTTGAAGGTGCGTTTTGCAGAAAAAAATCAGCATATGGGGTATATTAAATCTCAAAACTTTGGACACTTATAACTTTGTGATTATTTAATCCCCTGCCTTACTTTTTTCTCGATTTGACACAATTTTATATCCTTTCTCGAGAAAATTCATTATAACTGCTTATTTTATTTAGTGTCGTCACCCCTATTGATGAACAGCACATCACTATTTGTAGGTAGTCACACACTGGCGAGTAGATGTCCATCTCATTTAAACTTTAAGCAAAATCTGTTGATTCTGCTTCGAGCTGGACTGATTACTTGTTAGTTAAAGTTTTAACTAATCAGACCAACTTCTAGGGTAACAAACAGTCCGATAACATGCTACCCTGACGCATTACTACCACAGCACGGTAAGGGTATAGCCAGAATATCAACTTCATCCCGTGGGTATGTATCGTAAGAGTCGACTTTGCGAATAAGGTTCGTGTGTTGTAAATTATTTATATAACCTACAATCGCAAAGGCACAAAAAATAATTCATGTGCTCTACCACTTTTAGGGAATACTGGTTTTGAGTAAATTTGTGTGAGTAATGTATGTGTTAACCTTTTTTAGGGTTCCGTAGCCAAATGGCAAAAAACGGAACCCTTATAGATTCGTCATGTCTGTCCGTCTGTATGTCACAGCCACTTTTTTCCGAAACTATAAGAGCTATACTGTTGAAACTTGGTAAGTGTATTTTGTGAACCGCATTAAGATTTTCACACTAAAATAGAAAAAAAAACAATAAATTTTGGGGTTCCCCATGCTAAGAGCTGAAACTCAAATATTTTTTTTTTCATCAAACCCATACGTGTGGGGTATCTATGGATAGGTCTTCAAAAATGATATTGAGGTTTTTAACATCATTTTTTTCTAAACTGAAGAGTTTGCGTGAGAGACACTTCCAAAGTGGTAAAATGTGTGTGTCCCCCCCCCTGCAACTTCTAAAATAAGAGAATGATAAAACTAAAAAATATATATAATGTACATTACCATGCAATTCCAACGAAAATTGGTTTGAACGAGATCTAGTAAGTAGTTTTTTTTTAATACGTCATAAATCGTAGAAAGCAATTTATTTAACGGAACCCTTCATGTGCGAGTCCCACTCGCACTTGGCCTCTTTTTTTTACTTCATACAAGTGTCAACCAATATATAGTTTGCTAAGCCAGTGATCGCATTTTTAAACTAAGCTTGATAATTTAAAATATGATAATTGGTATTACGCTTATTGCTTCAAAAAGTTACGTAAGTGGGTCATACAGATTGAGTAAAATAAAAGTTATTATTCCTGTGGCCAATAGTTAAGGGCTTCCGTGCATTAAAATAAATGTTTGATTGCATGAAATCATATATGAAGAGACGCCGTTTATGCGAATCTTAATTCCAACCGAAAATATTATTTTACAGGGTATTTTGACCTTTTATTGTATTTTGGCGTTTAGTGTAGGTAGGTACAATTTAATCATATACAATGTGTTACGGAAGTAACATGATTGAATCAATTTTGAAGTGTTTAAATTAATTAAATGCACAGAAACGTTCCAATTACAAACATTACGATTTATGTAAAAATTGTCTCATAATATTAATTTATATTTATGTATTTTATTTATTTAATCAAGTCAATATACTGTGAAATACGTATACTGTGTCTGTTTGCGTTGTTAGCGGTCAGGCAAACAGCAAAAATGGCCGGTAACGAACCAGTAATCCGATTCCGAGCGGTCAGTTCCGAAGACCCGATCGGCAATCAACTATGCCAACAGATCTCTTTCGTGGGCAAACAGACGCACATGCCAACCATACACAGGATGCTCTATTCTGATAATATATGAAAAAACACATAAGTATTTAATGTTGAACTAATCCAATGTCAGCCAAAATAAATCCATCGACATCTTCCACGGCCGTCTATCTAAGTTTAAATCGACATTATTGCCAAAAATTTTATAATTAATATGTCGCCGTTATTAGTTCTATAGATAATTACATATACCTATAAATTATGTTAATATTAGTTTAGTAGTATATCTCATATTTTCTATTGTATAAGTTACTAGCGCCCCGGCTTCACACGGTTTTGTATCTACCTATAATGCATGCATGTATTATACACATAAACCTCCCTCTTGAATCAATCTATCTATTAAAAAAAAAGCGGCCAAGTGCAAATTATCATATTTTAAATTATCAAGCTTAGTTTAAAAATGCGATCACTGGCTTAGCAAACTATATATTGGTTGACACTTGTATGAAGTAAAAAAAAGAGGCCAAGTGCGAGTGGGACTCGTACATGAAGGGTTCCGTTAAATAAATTGCTTTCTACGATTTATGACGTATTAAAAAAAAACTACTTACTAGATCTCGTTCAAACCAATTTTCGTTGGAATTGCATGGTAATGTACATCATATATTTTTTTTAGATTTATTGTTCTCTTATTTTACAAGTTACAGGGGGGGGGGGGGGGGGGCACAGTTTACCGCTTTGGAAGTGTCTCTCGCGCAAACTATTCAGTTTAGAAAAAAAATATGTTAGAAACCTCAATATCATTTTTGAAGACCTATCCATAGATACCCCACACGAATGGGTTTGATGAAAAAAAAAAATTGAGTTTCAGTTCTTAGTATGGGGAACCCCAAAATTTATTGTTTTTTTTTATTTTTGTGTGAAAATCTTAATGCGGTTTACAGAATACATCTACTTACTAAGTTTCAACAGTATAGGTCTTATAGTTTCGGAAAAAAGTGGCTGTGACATACGGACAGACAGACAGACAGACAGACATGACGAATCTATAAGGGTTCCGTTTTTTGCCATTTGGCTACGGAACCCTAAAAACTGCATCAAAATCCGTTGCGTAGATTTAGAGATCTAAGCATACATAGGGACAGACAAACAGCGGGAAGCGACTTTGGTTTATACTATACGCCCATACAAGCCGATTCCCATCGGCTTGCCTAAAATTTCTTGATATATATTAACAAACTCGTAAACCATCAAAAAACAGCCCTTTTCTATGCTCCGGGTTGTCCAGTGACAATTATCACGCGCCGCCACTGATACCTACTGATTTATAACTGTTATTATTGATCTCACTGCAACATCCAATAGTGCACCACATAGACTCACGATCCCCAGAAAATTTTGAAACACACAGAACATTTAATGTTTTTGTTCTTCGGTTTATTGGCACAAGAAGAAGTTTATGGTTTTTTTAGGGTTCCGTACCTCGAAAGGAAAAAACGGAACCCTTATAGGATCACTTTGTTGTCCGTCCGTCCGTCCGTCTGTCAAGACCGTTTTTCTCAGGAACGCGTAAAGGTATCAAGCTGAAATTTATATCAAATACTCAAGTCTACTGTTCCTTGGGGCTGTAAAAAAATTAAACTTCTAAGGCAACGCAATCAAAAGATACAGCCGTTTATGCCGCAAATTTTCGAAACTCGCAAGGGAATCAAAACCTACAGGGTACTTCCCGTGAACTCAGAACCTTGAAATTTGGTACGAATAAGCAACGTCTTATAATTAAAGCACAGATAAAGGAAAAATTGCGAAAACCGTAAATTTTTAGTTACATCACTGAAAAATTATGTCCAGTATAAACTGACACGCACTAAGTATGTGAGTTTCAGTTTATAGTGGACTTGTTTTTATTGTACGGGGTGGTCCGGAACCCTCAGTGTGCGAGTCTGACTCGCACTTGACCGGTTTTATTAATACCACGACGGTGGTAAACGAGTATACAGCCTGCCTGATGGCAAGCAGACACCGTAATCTATATATAGACGCTTGCGGCTCTGTCAAATAAACTATTGACCGCCGTGTAGTGGCGGACGCACAAGCTCGGGACGCTAGTGGGACGCTCACGCGGCGTCCTTGTCCTACGTGCGCGCGAATCACCCCGCCGCGCCACGTCGCAGGACTACCACCGTCACCGCCGCGTCTCATTCGCGTGAAAATATCAAACCAACTGATCGCGTCCGCTTCGCGCCGCGCCTCGCCGCTCGCACGCCGCGCCTGTATACTTCAATAGAGCGTCAACTGTTTGTTTCTTTCGCGCCGCTTGGCTTCGCGTTCGCGAGGATTTCGCCCACGTACGAGTAGGACACCGCGTAAGTCCTGCGGCACGGCGGGGCGATTCGCGCGCACGTAGGACAAGGCCGCCGCGTCGCATCGCATTCGCGTGTCGTCGCATCGGATTGCGTCGCAATTCTGTTCGCTTTATGATTCGCCTACGTAGGACACAGCCTCAGTCACAAGACCGATATTCATTAGAGGTTGTATTGTGTCGACAGCTAAAAACCAATGCAGGTCCGATACTCTCTGAGCTCTCGGAGCTCTTGCGACTAAACCATAGTATAAAGAGGGCAAAGTATGTTATCTTCCTACAAACGCACTGTGCGCGGCTTGTATGTGTGCACGATACTATTTATACGTCGACGCACGCACACTCAAACAAAATCTCGACCCGTTTTGCACTGCGAAAACAAAAGTTTAACACCTCATTATGAATACATGACACAACAATTAATAAATGAATATGAATATGAATAAGTTAGGCAGCTATACTATCCATTGAATGGAGGTGGATTGATGACCTGAGGTCGCGGGGGTCCGCTGGATGTGGGTGGCGAAGGACCGATCATTGTGGCACTCTTTGGGGGAGGCCTATGTCCAGCAGTGGTCTTTCGGCTGATATGATGATGATGACGACTAACCATTGTAGCCAGTAATATTAATTATCTCACAATAGATAGGTAATCACTCTAAAATGTACCTACAGTGACTTTCTCTGTACATTTAACTCAACTTTTTAATATCACCAAATCCTTACTTCTGTAACTATAACATACTGTATCTAATACGGTAAGAACTATCGCAACAGTTGAAAATTCGATGCTCTATGTGACAACTTAGGTTTTAATTTCGAGCAACCCAATGAATCGACATACGATATTTCATAAGTTACATTTGGTGCGTGTAGCGCATTGATTGTCATTTGTTTTGGGGGTGATGTTATTGTGATCGTAGGTTTGCTTCAGATATTTGTCATTTGATTAAGGACCTTATGAATTAAGTAGAAAGTCTTTTCTTGTGTGGCGTGGTGATTCAATGAGTGATTTCTGTACGGATGCTGTATCACTAAACTTTGCGTGGTGTATGTGTGTTTTTGTGTAAAGTCACGGAATACGTAATGGCAAAACTTTTTAAAAATCACCACAATGCAGCCGTTGCCTCATTATTACCACTTTATTCAAGTGATGAAGCCAGGTATTCAAAACCCCATAGATTGTTTAAAATAGGTATGAAATGTTAACAAACGATCAGTACGACTAAAAAAGAAACATAGGGTCAAGACTCAGTCGCGCTGTGTATAGCAAAAATTATCGAAATTAAAATTAACGGCATAAAAGGTAATCAAAAATGTGTGCACTGGCAGTTACGCTGCCAACTAAAGGGCTAAAGTACCGCGTTCCAAAACACCGCCATCGCCACAATAAAGTTATTGTGGCTGCGTTTTTTGAACAAGTTAGAAATTGCCTTGATGTTAATTACCCTGATCCTAATCAGCAAGGCTTTAAAAATTACCACTAATCAGCCGTTAATCAGCCTAATTAATTATGTTCAAGTGACAAGTAGGTATTAGCGCTAGGTAGTTATTTGTATAAACTCTAAGGAAATTTGATTTGCTTAGGTAATTTCTAACTTGTCCAACACCCCGCCACAAAACTTCATCAGCAAGGCTTTAAAAGCACCACTATGCAGCCTCATTAGTACTCTTCGATTAAGTTATGTCAACACATATCCTTTATTAATTTATTTTCTAATATAATACCAGCAAAAATCTTTCTACAGACTCATGCTACTTAGGGAAATTTAATAACTTGCCAAGGCGATATAACGCGCTAAAGTAATTTCTAACTTGTCCAAACCCCCGGCACAATAACTTCATCAGCAAGCCCTTAAAAATCACCATTATGCAGCCGTTAATCACCCTCATTACCACTCTTCGATTCAGAGATTCCGATGCGGTTCGAAGGACCATCAATCTGGGCGCCAATTACGGCGGAGACCGCATGCCACCAATTATGCATTCCGCCACTATTTTATTTGCTTACCTTTAGTTAAGTGTGCTGCACACTGTCGGTAATCTTGGTTTGTTTTATAATTACTGATTGAAAGCCGTCAAACGATCGTATCTCATAGAACAATGCCGTACAACGTTCACGCGTTGCATACCAGGGCGCTTAAGGGGTTAAAAGAAACAAGTGAGACTCTATTGTTGCACAATGGGGAATGGATGCAAAATTTTAGAAATGCCTGATTATTTTTTTGGTGATAGAAATATCCTTCCTTAGCACCAGAAAAAAAGTTGCAGACTTGTCAGCTGCGTCAATTATTTTTGAAAAATATAAACAGTTTCCTCACTTACGTTTCGTGGTTAGGACGGCGAATGAGACACTTTCCTTGATCCGTCTCATATTACAAAAAATATTTTAAATATCTGACCCTAGCAATGACAAATATAGCTGCTGCAGCTGTCAATATCATTGCCAGTTTCAGTTTACCACGGATTTTTATGATATTTTTATGTAATATGAGACGGATCAAGGAAATTGTCTCATTCACCGTCCTAACCACAAAACGTAAGTGAGGAAACTGTTTATATTTTTCAAAAACAATTGACGCATCTGAAAAGTCTGCTACTTTTTCTGGTGCTAAGGAAGGTTATTCCAATCACCAAAAAAAAAATCAGGCATTTCTAAAATTTTCATCTATTCCCCATTGTTGAAACACTAGTTAGTTAGTAGGCCGCGTTTAATTTTATTTTAAAACTTTGTTTTTATTATTTAGTCCCCAGGAAGCTACACACAAGTCGGTTCCCCATACAAACGTAGTTTGGCTCTCATTTTAAAACGGCGTGCTGAAATAACATGAAACTTTGGATACTCATTAGGATCCGCCATATCAAGGTCGGAAACTACTTTAAATAAAATAAAAATAAAATAAAATGCATTTATTTCGGACAACTTAAAAAGGATCCATAGGTTGTTAGTATGTACTAGAAGACTTATATAACTATGTTAGGCCTTAAACTTAAATGTAGGGAGGACCAGTGCCTCAGTAGGCTACCGTCCCATCTGTCGGCCACCACGTTCAGGAGACTGTGGCGGCTGGCGCGCACCCTGCGGAGCGTCGCGGCGCTGCGCTTGCGCAGTGTCGCGTGGAAACCGTCCACTTGAGCGTCCGCGAACATACCGGACGCACTACAGTGTCGCGGCAGCCGCAACAGTACCCTGAACGCATCATTGTATTGCACACGCATTGCATTGAGCGATCGCTGCGTGTATTTGCACCATAGGCTACAGGTGTACAGCGATGTGCAGTACGCCTTAAACAATGTTAACTTAACCCGCACTGCACACCGGCTAAACCTGCGCGCTATCATATTAGTCCTAATCGCCAATGCTCTGCGTTCTCGCTCGATGTCCACATCGTCTCGTTGGTCGTCAGTCAGCAAGTGTCCAAGATACTTAAAGGTATGCACCCTCTTCACCTGCTGTCCGTTTAAAAGTATGGGTGGGACATATGATGGACACTTGCCGCCCGCCCTAAACACCATGTACTCGCTTTTAAGTACATTATATTTAAGGTCGTGCTCCTTAGCGTACCTCTCACAGACATCAAGGAGCACTCTCAAACCACCGACCGAAGGGCTCAGCAGAACCATGTCATCTGCATAGCTTATGTTATTGAAACAAACTCTGTCCACATGGCAACCGACATGCGTTCTGCTGAGCTCACCGATCAGTGCATCTACATACAAGTTAAACAACTTTGGAGAGGTAAGTCCCCCCTGTCGCACACCACATTCCAGAGAATACTCGTCGGACAAAACGTTACCCCAGCGAACACTATTTCTCTGGCTCGAGTACCAACACCTAAACATACGAGTCAACTCTCTAGGGAACTTGACCTCGTCAAGCTTTTTCCACAGTAGGTCATAGTTAACGAGGTCAAAAGCCTTAGAGAGATCCAAGAAACACGCATATATAGGTGTTTTTCTGCGCGTGTAATACTCGACAGCTTGCTTTAGACAGATGATTGCACTCTCGGTCGACAGGCCGGCTCGAAAGCCGAACTGTGCGTCGTGTAATCGCAAGCAACTGTCCAATTGCACGTTAAGTATGCTGTCAAGTACTCTTGCCACAATCGTTGCCAGAGAGATAGGTCTATAATTTGTCTGGTCTGATATATCACCAGTTTTATTTTTGACGATGGGGACCACTACAGTTTTTGTCATATTCGTAGGTACATAAGAATGCGCGATGCACAGGTTAAATAACATGGTCAACAGTCGAGGTAGATGAGGACCAGCAAACTGCAGATGCTCGATGCTTAAGTGGTCGTGACCAGGAGATTTTCCCCTTTTCATCATTTTTAATGTTTTGATGACGTCATTTGGGCCAAAACGAACCTGAAGGTCACTTTCCCACTCATCATCGAGAATCCCCTTCTTGCAACTGGATGACGACTTTATGGTGCTCGAAATTATAAAAGAAAGAAAATAGAGAGAGCCGAAAATAGTGTGAACTTGAAATGTATAGTAACAGCGTTTGTATGTGTAACATAGCAGTATTTCGGTCGACACTCCTTTCTTATAATTAGCGTTAAAATCATTTACTCAAATGATTCCTTGCTGGATATATTTTCTAAGTACAACATTAATTCATAATGCTGGCAATTATTAAGTAATTGTCACATATAATTAAAAAGAAACAGTAGCCAATAGGATTCATTGTTTAGGGGTCAGAGTTGCCAGCAAGATGAGAGATGTTCGGATTTCAAGTTAATAAAGTAGGGGTTTTAAGGAATAACAATTATTGAAACAATCAATTTAAATTATTAATTATATAAAAAGAAGTAAAATAAATTAAATTAAAAATAATGACATTATGTCCGTACGTAAAATCTAATGTTATTCCTTAATAAATACAAAAAGTGGTTAGTTGATTGCTTCTGCGCTGGTAACCCAAGATCGAGTCTAGGAGACCATGTGACAATAAAATATAAAATAAAAAAAATATAAAAATGTGGTGTATCGAAACTGGCTTATCTGCAGTCAGGGGCTAATGAAAATGGGATATTAAATAAAAAATGTTAAATCTTATGATTTGTTTTATTTCTACACACTGAACAATTCTTTCCCCTTTTGAAATATTAAATCACTAGGTTTCAGGTTTTCCTTAATACACCTTAAGTTATGTTTTGCTACAATCGGTAGAGCTTCCGTGTAATATGTTCGAGAGTGATTTACAATTCCAAGAGGCCTACGAAATTAGGTGTTAGTCCCTACGTGTTTATGCAATCATTAAGTAACTTTTTGAAATCCTAATTCCCTACTATATATAATATGCTTGACACCGACCTTCACACTGGAGTCATACTTTCTTAGCTCCGCAGATGTTGGTGTGTCAGCCGCTGAGCATATCTTCTCTCCCCGGTGTTTAAATCAGGAGAGGCATGAACCCGTTGTCGAGATGAAGAAAATAAACTTCCATCGCAGCATCAAAATGGAATTTGCGAAGCTATTGAAGTTTGAAGAACCAGACCAAGACTGAGTAGATCAGTCCAAATTTAACTTCCTTCTAAAATTCTAGAGGAATATAAAGTTTTCCCTTATCGACTGAAAAGAAACAATTATTTTCATTAGCATGGATCTATGTGGAAATCTAACCTACACTGGATATGATGTTGAGAAATTCTATCTTACCAGTTAACACTCCAGAATGGATTATAGTTCAGCTGTCGAACCCTCCCTTCCACGTGTATATGAGGCTGCATTTGCTGGAAAGAGTACCACATTGTCAGAACTAAGGATAACAGAATGAACCTGGTGCTTGTGTAAATTTTGAAGAAAACTACTTACATTTGGGCCGATGTAGAAAATACAATCTAATGCACCATCTCTACTTGCACTGCCATCCGAAAAGGCTCAAAAAATCTTGTTTAGTCGGTGATGAGACCGGATTTAAAATGCTCAATTCTTCTAAGCCTCCATGTCAGCTTTCCTCCAGCAATCTCCTCTTCCTCTCTCTGGCTCCCAGACTCGATCTTGGGTTACCAGCGCAGAAGCAATCAACTAACCACTTTTTGTATTTATTAAGGAATAACATTAGATTTTACGTACGGACATAATGTCATTATTTTTAATTTAATTTATTTTACTTCTTTTTATATAATTAATAATTTAAATTGATTGTTTCAATAATTGTTATTCCTTAAAACCCCTACTTTATTAACTTGAAATCCGAACATCTCTCATCTTGCTGGCAACTCTGACCCCTAAACAATGAATCCTATTGGCTACTGTTTCTTTTTAATTATATGTGACAATTACTTAATAATTGCCAGCATTATGAATTAATGTTGTACTTAGAAAATATATCCAGCAAGGAATCATTTGAGTAAATGATTTTAACGCTAATTATAAGAAAGGAGTGTCGACCGAAATACTGCTATGTTACATATGGATCAATACTTACGCCTGTACTAAATCTAAAAGCTAATATAATGCTATTAGACTTCTCACAGGCGGCATCAATTACCGCACTCCCATATAAACTCCCATTCCCCTTTTACACACTTTAAAGGATGATTTCCGGGATAAAACTACCCTATTTTCTTCCCAGGCCAGGGTCTCAAGCTATCTGGTGTCCCCTTATTTCACCGACAAACGTTTCAACGAATGCATGTTTCGCCGAATTTTCATTTCATTGAATTTTTGGTACTCAAAAACCGTTAACTTTCTAGGTACAGCTAAAATATCATTCTGTAGAACCCATTAGGTTAGGTTTGTTTT
Organism: Epinotia brunnichana; assembly: GCA_963854355.1. Taxonomy (NCBI): domain Eukaryota; kingdom Metazoa; phylum Arthropoda; class Insecta; order Lepidoptera; family Tortricidae; genus Epinotia; species Epinotia brunnichana. The sequence goes on from OY977954.1 coordinate 18,603,077, forward strand.
ATAACAATCCTGAAAATTTTACTGACTCTGAAAAAAATCGTTTTTGATGAACTGAAAATTCTTCGAAACGAAACATACATTCAATGGAACATTTGTCGGTAAAACAAGGTAGGTACAACCCAAACTATCTCGATACTAAATTTCATCTAAATCGGTTCAGCGGTTCAAGCGTGAAGTAACAGCCGAATAGGCAGACAGACAGGCTGAGCTACTTTCGTATTTATAATATTAGTATATATATGGACAGTATATATGGTTTTATAAACTATGCCAGGATAACCTCGTCGAAGAGAATGGGATCTCGATCCGATTCATTTCATTCAATTTCGAATTTATTTCTGTACATGTTGTAAAAATGTGGGGGCCTTTAAAAATGCACCAGTACAAGATAATTCCAGCGAGGTGACACGAATAAGGGACTAAGAAAAGTCTGGTTGATGGAACTGGTAAGTGGTGACCGAAGAGCTAGCGGCTTTCTCACGCAAGCACGCAACGCATCAGCATTTCAATTAAGCGAGGATTTTTTTTATTTTATTTATATTAACAATACGTCTATCATTATTCATTACAGTCTCCCAATGCGATAGCGTAGCAAATTATTAACATAACATATATAGGGTATTACATAATTCTAAGTTTTACAATTAATTCATCGTATGGCATACATTATTTGGCCTTTGAGTTTGTCACTTTTTAGTACCACCCAGGGGACACGTGCAGGTTTGTGGTAGCTAGCTCCTGCGGACGCAAGTGACAGTTGTCCCCCCTTTGTCAAGTGAGTGGGCAACTCGACTGTTAGAGGTTCTTAAACCGCCCGAAGGCCTCTAACTCGGCTTAACGACTACTGTCATAGACAGCATCCGGGATCAACTGCTTAGCGTGCCTTCCAAAGCATGGAAGCGCTCATTTATAGTAACCACTCAAACAGGCGGTCACCCATCCAATGACTGACCGCTGCCATCTTTGCACTGAAAAAAATGGTTTGTTGGATTTACCAAATTAGCTAAGGTTGGCTGAATTACATGGAAACTAAGATAAATATAACAAAACCTCGCTATTGGACTTACAAAACTAAAAAGGTTAACCCTCGAAATATAGTTCCTACCAGAGTTCATGCTGTTAATTAACAAAGAATATTGTACATTTTACAAAACAAATCTCAACAATTTGGTTTGGTTGATTATATCATAAAAATATAATAAATATAACAAGGCCTCGCGGTTGAACTTACAAAACTAAAAAGGTTGACGTCAAAATATAGTCCTTACCAGAGTTCATGGTGTATATTAACAAAGAATATTGTACATTTTACCAAACAAATCGCTACAAATCGGTTTGGTAGATTTTATAAATCAAATATGATAAATATAACAAGACGTCGCGGTTGAACTTACAAAACTAAAAAAGGTTGAGGTCAAAATATAGTCACTACCAGAGTTCATTGTGTTAATTAACAAAGAATATTGTACATTTTACTAAACAAATCCCTACAAATCGGTTTGGTAGATTTTATAAATAAAAATATGATAAATGTAACAAGACATCGCGGTTGAACCTACAAAACTAAAAAAGGTAGAGGCCAAGATATAGTCCGTACCAGAGTTCATGGTGTATATTAATAAAGAATATTGTAAGTATTACCAAACAAATCTCTACAAGTCGGTTTGGTAGATTTTATAAATAAAATATAATAAATATAACAAGACATCGCGGTTGAACTTACAAAACTAAAAAAGGTTGAGGCCAAAATATAGTCCCTACCAGAGTTCATGGAGTATATTAATAAAGAATATTGTAAGTTTTACCAAACAAATCTCTACAATTTGGTTTGGTTGATTTTATCATAAAAGTATGTTAACTATAACAAGACCTCGCGGTTAAACTTACAAAACTAAAAAGGTTGACCTCAAAATATAGTCCCTACCAGAGTTCAAGCTGTTAATTAACAAGAATATTGTACATTTTACCAAACAAACCTCTACAATTCGGTTTGGTTAATTTTATATTGTAAATATGATAAATATAACAAGATTTCGCAGTTGAACTTACAAAACTAAAATTAAACTTACAAAACTAAAAAGGTCAACCCTCGAAATATAGTTCCTACCAGAGTTCATGCTGTTAATTAACAAAGAATATTGTACATTTTACCAAACAAATCTCTACAATTTGATTTGGTTTATTTTATAATTAAAATATGATAACTATAACAAGACCTCGCGGTTGAAATTACAAAACTAAAATGGTTAAGGTCAAAATATAGTCCCTACCAGAGTTCATGGTGTAAATTAACAAAGGATATTGTACATTTTTACCAAACAAATGTCAAGAATTTGGTTCGGTTGATTTTATGATAAACATATGATTAATATAACATGGCCCTGTGGTTGAACTTACAAAACTGAAAAGGTTGAGGTCAAAATATAGTCCCTACCCAGAGTTCCTGGTGTAAATTAACGAAAAAAAATTAACATTTTACCAAACACGTCTCTACAATTTGGTTAGGTTCTATTAAAAAACTGGCCAAGTGCAAGTCGGACTCGCGCACGAAGGGTTCCGTACCATTATCTGTAAACATATTTATTTTATTCTGTTTTTAGTATTTGTTGTTATAGCGAAAACAATTATTAGTAATAATATTAATATTAAAGACAGACAGACAGCGGAGTCTTAGTAATAGGGCCCCGTTTTACTCTTTGAGTACGGAACCCTAAAAACGAGTCATTTAGGGATTACGCGGTATTTTCGATTTTTGGTAAAGTGACGTTCGACGCTCGAGATCACAAACTTGTATTATTCATTGCGCCAACTTCATAAACAAGTCTGCAAAAATCAGAACTACCAACCCCGCCAACTACCCCGTACTTTCAGGCGACATAGTTACTTATTAAGAAAAGTCGTATCATTTTTAATTACCGCGATGAGTACGAAGAAGGCAAAGCCCATGGTTGTAGGTATATGTTTCAGTTTAAGTTCTAGTGACATTGTTACAAGGTTTATTATTCCAGTTTAACAAGGTTTTACAAAATAAATATCACGGAACAATATACTTAACACAAATATAATGCGGATTTCAGTAGCGTTGATATCTTTAGATATTCAAAGGCATCTTTTAAAATGCAAGTAATTAATAGTGTTAAGAATAAGCAGCATAAATAGTATTAGAAATAGGTAACTCACCTCTTATCATGTTTAAAAATGTTGTAGTATTATACTTAAGTTACTAAATCTATTTGATTCACTCTAAATATGGGATTTATACAATAGTATTGTCATTAGGATAAACTATAGCAATATATTCTCATTTGCGGTAACCTATATAGATTGACATGCTTGGTTATGCTTTCATCTTCAAAACAAAAAAAACAATTACTCAAACTTAATTTTAAAAAAATCATCTCTCTTTCACAAATGTTGTGATAGTCCGTTCAATTGTTTTCATATCAAGTTATCTAGGTAAACCTGTAATTGGCCATACTACTGTGTATTATAGTATAAGTTACGTACTTTGTATCGCTGTTGGTTTTCTGAATAAATAATAATAATAACTAATGCACTTGCTAGTTAGAGCAACAAAGAGAGAGATAAACGAACTTAGTTTGTTTTGGTTTCGCGGTAGCTCCTCAGACTACACTACGCTAAATGAGATTAGTAGGTACCTATTAGGTATATTGTGTAAATACGTAAATACATATAATAGTTAATGTAGTTAGCACAATTATTAGAATTACGTACGACTTAGTTTTGCTTCAATCATTATTAAAACGACATTACTTAAGTATCATAACCCATAAGGCATAGGTAACTGTATGCAATTGTATGTAACATGTATTTAACCTAAACCTGTACTTATTATGATGTTTATAATCACACAGACAAACTATTCCGACTGTTTTGCGAGACCATGTTAGTTATTATGTTTATATACTCTGTGTATTAAATAAAATTAAATAATAATCTAGGCCGCTTTTCACGTTGTATGTAGGTACCTACCTAGCTAGACTTTACCCAAATTAATAATTTGCAGAGCCATACCACAGATTGCCATACTTATTCCCAGACAAAAAAAGTAAAGTTGCGTAGGTACTTACTTAATGATTATCTATGTAGTAATTAGGCTTTAACGACGTTTAAGTTTTCGTGGCTTTTCCTTAATACGAGTAAGTAATATCCTTCCTTATCGTGTAAATGTGAAAGTGTGTTAATTGGTTGGTCCTTCCTTGGTGTTTGTTTGGACGTCTTCATAAATAAGCAAAATACTTACGTTTGTCACGCGGGCCAAGCCGCTGACAAAACTAGTAAGTAGATACTACATGGTGTACCCATGTAGGTACAGTCAGCAGCAGAAGTAGCAACACAAAATAACACGCTCGAAATTATCTAGAAAGTCCGTATCCTCTTGACATTAGAGCCATGTGTAGGTCATTTTGAGCACTTTGACCCGCGTAGCTACTTTTGCTGCTGGATGTACCTTTAACTTTATCATTGATTAATTGACGTCTTAAAATATACAATTGGTAAATTACCTAAATACCTAATCATTACATAGTTTTATGTATACATGTATACATATTTATATGTATAATTCATGCATGTATTATACGTATAAATCCGTGCGAAGCCGGGGCGGGTCGCTAGTTATAAGTATATAATCAAGTAATAAATCGTTTTGTCTTTACTTGTTGGTCGTAGGAATGAGATTCTATTGCTTTGTTATTTTGCAACCTTTCACGCCACACAAAATAGTATTAAGTACTTACCTAGTCTATTTTTTCCAACAACATTAACACGAAACATTTGGCGTTTAGTAGGTACATAGGTAACTATCTACTCGTACCTTTTGAGAAAGCGCTGCAGTCACTACCAGACCTATACCTTGTTAAAATTACCAAAGAGTTTGGTAATTTTAACTAGGTAAAAGTCTGGTACATTTTACAAAACAATACCGCTGCATGCATAGTTCCATCCTACTCAATTTATAAACATAAGAGTGAGATGTGACTATTCCCCTCCCCGACTGCCCTGCGGAGGTGCGCCCCTTCCCCCGGATACAGCATCTTGCGATGCGCGCGCGGCGCGGCAGGCTTCATTGCGTTGAGGTAGTTCATTGTATATAGTCACTTTGTTTTGTTTGCGTTTTAATGAAATTTTCTTGGTGCGCCATTTCATTTCAGCTGGTGCGTAGTGGATTTAGTTTGCAAAGTGTAACCAACTATGGGTAGTGATCTCGACGATGACTTAAGTGTGGGGGTGACTGAATATTTGAAGGAATGGGGATTATCTCAATCTACCATAACAAGTTTTGAAGGTAAGCATTAGAACGATATTACACTAAAAGTGCTAAATTGGCAACACTGATACCTTACCAATTAATTGTGAATAAGAATGATATTGTATGTGAATAACTTACTTATTCCATTGTTAGTTCTTTTTTGTCTGAAACACAGGGTAACCTATAGTTGACACCGTATATGGATTCTCCACCCATACCTCCTTATTATTAATGATTAAATATAATAATTTTGTGATTATAGTTTAATATGAATAGGAAGCTTAACTCAGGCTTAGATATTGACCTAGAAATATTGGTTACGTATTACCTACCTAATTACTTTGATTAATTTACAAAACGAATTTCAGTAAAATTTACCAAATCGGTTTGGTTGGCCATCGTTGCGTTTGTATTTTGTCTGTATGTAACTAACTGAACATTAAATAATGAGTTTAAAGACTGATGAATGACATATATGTCTTATTTTTTAGAAAATCAGACTTCGTTAAATTTGCTCGACTCCATTCAAGAAATGAACTGAAGGAGCTGATTCCCAGTTTAAAGGAAATACTATTATTCAAGCGGGGGTTGAACAAACTCCGAAACATTATTCATGTAAGTATTCCTGTCTGTTTTACATTTATTATCCATACTACATTTAAATGCGAAAGTGTGTCAGTCTGTTTGTTGCCTCTTAGCGCTTAAACCGCTGAACCGATTTAGATGAAATTTGGTATCAAGATAGTTTGAGTCCCGGGGAAGGACATCGAATAGTTTAAGTCGGTGAAGTAGGTGGTAAAAAATTGTATGGAGCTATCAGTTCTATCGGAAGCATTATGCTGAGATAGAACCGTTTCGTGACAAACGCTGTGTGTTGTTTGTCTCGAATAAATGTTTCTTTCTTTTTTTCTATCTCCTTCCTTGGGACTCCAATTATCTCGATACCTACTAAATTTCATTTCCTTCAGCTCAGCGGGTTAAGCGTGAAGAGGTCACAGACATACAGATATACAGACAGACACACTTTCGCATTTTTTATACTAAAAGGTACGAAATTTGAAATAAATGATAGCCTGTCATATTCTGATATATACTCGTAAGGTACTTAAAAATTCGTCCAGTAGTTTTTGAGATTAATTGAAACGTACATTCATCCATATATCCAAACTTTCGCATTTATAATATTAGTAGGATTAGTATGGATACGGTTAAAAGTAAACAATATATTTTAATTTCCAGAACGAAAGCGAAGTCCTCACCCAGCTGGACTATTGGATAAAAGCCCAAATCGCTAAGCGACTGCGGTGCCAACCCATCATCATTGCTGTCGGACCGACCATCGATGCCCTAAAGGACTTTTATGTTGCTTATGACGACATCCTTTATAATATCGACTCATTCCTGAAAGCGCTGGACGTATGCTTCAAAACTTTTCACTGCCTTGATGCAGAATATGGTTGGCAACATCTCGCTGCCTCAATATTATAAACTTCAAATTTCAAGTTGATAAAATTGCAACATGGAACCTTATAATATTGGAGCAGCGAATTCTGTTGATTCTGGAATCTACACAAAGACGTCAGAATACGGTGCGCTATTTTTGCAAACGATACTCCACTGAGAGCCCAGTCTATAAGACTACTTAGCAAATTTTATCATGACTTGTAACTCAGCCTATAAGATTCACACTTACTACGTATACCGTGAACAGGGTATCTATCTCGTAAACTTAAAATTAAGATATGTACAGCCAAGGAATTTGATTCACGTACGGTCAGCCACAGAGAAAGAATGTGGGCCGCAACCTGGCAGCCTTTTGACTTTTATTATAAGAAAGGTTTTGTACCCTACTGAGTCACTGACATAATTTTAAAATAAGTGATCTACAGTTTATTGTATCGATTCGCAAAATAAATTTTATTACATGTACCAAAATTCGGACTATTTTTCTTTAAACCACCGTATTTATATAGCCCTTATAATATTAAATAAGGTTACTGGTAAATCGACGTTATTCCTTTTAACAGTGATATCTATTTAAAAAAGGCAATTTGTAAATGTTCACTCTCTAGGAACTGCTGATTTTCGGATAGCCTTCATGGCCTTTTTAATTGCAAATGAGCTTTACTATATCTCCCTAAAAAGAAATACGTTGGTTACCAATAAGCCTGCATATTTTTGAAGTGTTTGTCTTTAGCTTTTTTCATCTACAATATTTTTAGGGTGGGGCTACGAATAATCTTCAATCTACATAGAAAACTACGTAGTTTGAAAATCTAAACTGCTATAATTTTACTCTCATACCATGTCAGCAATATTGCAAGTTTCTAATTTTCAATGATACCACACCCTATTTATACTCTGGAAATCAAAAATGTGTTTGGTGATATCTACCTAAAAAGATGTGTACATTTTACTAATGTTAGTTTGATAAATTAACCAAACTAACACCATTAAACTGTACACTACTTATTTGGTACGTTTTACTAAACTAAGACCGGTACAATTAGCAGAACAAGCACTGATAAAATCTTGGTAGATATTACTAGTAAACATTTGGTAAAAACCACAGTACAAATCTGTTAGATATTACCAAACCAATTTAAGGAAAAAATACGAAACACATGATCGATAATACTTAATTATATTTGATAAAATCTGCGATCCACTTATAGTAGATAATACAATATTATCTTTGATATAAAGCACGATCCAATCTGATAGATGATACTAGACTAACTTTGATGAAAACTGCGTTACATATCTGGTAGATATATCAAACACCTTTAGTAGTAACTAAAATATAAATCTGGTAAATATTACCAAACTAAAGCTGACAAAATACACCGAACGTGATTAGTAAATACTACTTAACTTTGTTTGTTAGAGTTCACCAAATAAATTACATTATACTTACAAGTTAAGTTCAGCTCTTTCAATCAAAATGATTTTATACATTGTACCAATAGAAAGTGCTATTTCTACCAAATTGTGTTGTAGATTTTACCAAATTACTTTTGCATTTTCTACTGACTAACTTCGGTAATTTGTACCAAAAAATAGTAACAGTAGAACATGCCAAAGGTATTTGGTAAAAAACGACGAGTATGTTTGGTAAAATGAAAAATATCCGTTTGGTAGATTACACCAAACTACATTGAAAAAAATTATACTTAACTACTTTGATAAAAAGGTTACTAAAGTACTTTGTTTAAAAATGTACTAAAGTTCTTTGGTGAGAAACGTTACTAAAGTACTTTGGTAAAAAATATACTAAAGTACTTTGATGAGAAATGTTACTAAAGTACTTTGGTAAACAATTTTACTATTTACTACAAAATATAGGTGTAATCTACCAAATAAATTTGGTACAACACCAACTTATTTAGTTTGATAAAATCAACCAAAATTCGTGATAGGACCGAAATCAACCGCTAACTTTGGTAACATTTACACGGAATCTGGTAAATCCAACCTAACATTTTTTTCAGTGTGCTTTACCTGCGTTATCGTTACCGATTCGCAGGCGCCGCAGGGCTATGAACGCTTCAATACATACATTATAGTTAATACATAGTTTTACAATAACATAACACATACAAAGTAACTTTAGTGAATTCATTCAAAGAGCAGTGGAATACATCAGCCCGAGTAGCCCAGAAATGCCGCCAGCATCCTCGGTACAATGCCTCGAGGGCCTTTTTTAGGTTTAATTAATTTTAATTTAATTTAGTTAATGTAAATTGTATTATAATTATAGAAAACAAAAGATCCAAATACCTAAAATCAGAAAAAAAGTAACCGTGATTATTGTGGGAAACTTTTGGGCTGTTCATAATACTCCGTTTGGAAATTACGCAAATTGAAACCAATAAATTACCTAGTAGATTCAATAGCAAGGCAACACAGTTCATAATGTATGCGAATGACGTTAAGTGTTGCCGCGTAACTGAATCCATTGGGTTCAACTTGCGTTTACACCAGACCAGTTTGTACCAGACTATTAGGTAATTCATTCGCATTTTTTTCGGTGGGGTTTGCACTCCATAGTAAAGTTAGAGGGTTCAACGGTACCCAATCCCAGTGTGTACCACACTTAACGCAGACTGACACTTGATGAGCCAGAGTTACCACATTGAATTTAATTCGGATAGTTGCATCGATTCAATTGTGAACCGGCTCAAATAAATGATAGCTATAATTACTTCGGATATGGCGCCGCTCGGACCCTGAGGGAGTTTGCAAGGACATATCTAAACCAATTACGTATTCCATTGAGCCGTTATGAGAGCGTATTCAATTAAGCGGGCACTCTTTCGCCTATTTAGGATGTTTTCATGAAAAAAATAGGTAATGTGACGTCACGGTCCAATATATTTTTAATAACTTAAGAGAATATGCTATATTCATAATTGAAAGTAAGTAACCTAAAGCTAACTTAAACAAGGTATAAGTAAATATAAAACTATAAATTTAAATTAGTTAATTTAGAAGATTCATTTACTTACGATTTAAATGCGAAAACTCTTTTACAATCTAAGACAGATTATTTAAGCGTCGGAGAGTATGGTGACGTACAAATTTTGCACATATGCATAATACCGGCTCGCCAATAAAACGATCCTTCCAATCAAGAACAATCGTCTCGAATACATAATGAGACTCAAGAAATTAAGCAAAAGGACTCTATTGGCGTATCCTTATCAACAGCAGACAGCAACATCCTGCATCTAAAAACTGACGCGAACATCCGATTACGAACCACCGAAAACAGAAAAACGACCAAACATATTACTATTCATTGCGGCGGCACACTAAAAGGTAAAGAGATTGATATATCCTGCTAATTTGCCTATAGAGCATAAAATATGTCATATCATATGGCCTTTTTTCGTTGCAATCGAGAACAAAAACGAACGAGGTATATCCTGCTGAATTCATTGCGGACAAAAAGGAAATTTGAGTTTGAGATCGTCAATTATAGTGAGAGAAAGGCTTAAGTGATGGGGGCCTCGAGTACCGGTAAATCAGTTTAGTGGTATTTAATTATGGTAATCAGGACGTCCTTTCTGTTTTATTAGTTCTTTTGTAGTCTAATTCATGATATGAATTGGGCTGAAGATGCTGCGGTTGGCCATTTTTATGTCGTTTTCGTCTTTGGGTCTGTTTTGGTAGTTAATTGCTTGCTTTTTAGGGGCTTGTTATTGAATGAGATTAAGTAAAGGGTTTTATTAATTAAAGTTTTATGAGCTTTGTTAATGCATTTTTTTTATAAATACATTTTTAAACATATCTATAGTTGGTCACAACTTGTGACTCACAAGTGTAGGTATGTAAATATTAGACTTTTTTTGTACTAAGGATTGTGTAATGTTTTTACAGGGTTTTTTAAATACCTACCACTTCAATGGTGAACATGATGGTCAAGCGGCCGTAGCCTATGGACGGCTGTAACTTCGGGGATGTCCGTGCGTAGCTACAACCCTAAAAAACATAAAGTTTAACTTAAACCATAATAATCCGTAAGCCCATCCCCAGTATGCCACTCCCAATACGCCTACGTCTCATAACAAAACGATAAAATTCATGGCAGCAGGTCGAGAAAATTGTGCTGAGCAAGACTCAGATGAGTATCGCACCTAAAATAGGCCGAAAGTTTGAAAAACCCTTCACTTCTGGTCAACATTTTAAGGGTAGGTATATTTACGTCACGTGACAACAGTACATGTGGCAGACGGTGCCAAAGTTGGCCACCTTTGACACCGTCTGCCAAGTACTTCCGGCCATTTCAGGACTGACAGACTTAGGTTTAATGATGCCACATGTCTTGTACCTACTGTTGCCACATGACGTAATTACAATTTTGACCGGTAGTGAAGGATTTTTCAAATATTCGGCCAATTTTAGGTGCGACAATCTTCTGATTCTTGCTCAGCACAATTTTCTCGACCTGCTGCCATGCTTTTTATCGTGTTGTCATGAGACGTAGGCGTATTGGGAGTGGGCTTACGGACTATAAGCTCACTAAAATTCTATCATTTCCGTACTTTGTGTAACCATAATAAAGATCTTGATCACTTTGTATCAATACATTATAGACAAATGGACACACATCAAAGCCAACATTTTGTAAGACTAAATTATAAGAAAGAAGGTGTAAAAGAAGGTAGAAGTATTTATTCAATATTCGCTTTCATTCGAAATACGGACCGTAATGGTTTAAAATAAGGTACATTTTTGATTTTTGTATTTCAGAGATGCGAGCTTATCTAAAGTACCCTTGCAAATGTTGTTATAATGGATATAATTAACGTATGTTTTGTAGGAAATGCTCTATTTTATGCGCGTTTACTGACTCATAACTAATACGATTATAAGTACCTAAGCAGTAATTTTGTCCCAGCAAATTATCGATTTATTAATATAATTACAGTACCAAATGAGTTTTTTATATATTTGTTGGGTCCGTCAATAAATGTTTATTTATTATAGAGCACCATTGAAAAACTTAGATCTATCAAATTATATTCCTTTCATAAGCTCAGAAAAACTTATTGTTACGAGCTAAGATCATTCAAACCCGCGACTTCAAGATTGAGATTCGCACGCTAGAACCACTCATATACACCACCGCCGGCGGTTACCTGGTAGCGATTTTTAACTAAAAATGTTTTTTTTGGTTCTATCTAGTATTATTCCCAGCTAAGGATTTTATTAGGGCCTGTAAAAACACATAAATAAAGCCTTAGTTTAGAATAATAAAAGTAAAATGCTCATAAATTAATCGATACTTTCCCCTTTTCACACACTCGACACAATGACACCATTAAGCCGAAATCTCAAAACGCCAATATTTTGACGCGGCAACCCTAAGTTTCTAAATTTCAAAATCGGAACGCTTGCGAGTCGGAAGTGACGTGCGCGTGCGTCACTTCCGGCCGCGTGCGAACCAAAATGGCGGCGGCCGCTTCCGGTTGCCGTCGGATGCTGCGCTAGGGGTGCCCTAGACGGATAAATTATAGGGATGCCGCTCATTGTCTGTGAGGAGGATTTTGCGCGCCGAGTTAGTGGTTTGCGTGCCGACGGCAGATCACTAATTCATCTGCGACCACAGCCAAACCCGCGTCGAAACGCCAGATTATGAGGTAAATAAATGTCACGATAGATCCGTGTAAAATAAACTTTAAATAAGATCACTGATGGGGAATGGATAAAAATTTTAGAAATGCCTGATTTTTTTTTTGGTGATAGGAGTAACCTTCCTTAGCACCAGAAAAAAGTTGCAGACTTTTCAGGTGCGTCAATTATTTTTGAAAAATATATACAGTTTCCTCACTTACGTTTTGGGTTTAGGACGGTGAATGAGACATTTTACTTGAATCGTCTCATATTACAAAAAATATCTTAAAAATCCGTAGTAAACTGACACTGGCAATGATATTGACAGTTGCAGCAGCTATATTTGCCATTGTCAGGGTCAGATATTCAATTTTTTTTTTGTAATATGAGACGAATCTAGGAAAGTTTCTCATTCGCCGTCCTAAACCCAAAACGTAAGTGAGAAAACTGTTTATATTTTTCAAAAATAATTGACGCACCTGAAAAATCTGCAATTTTTTTTCTGGTTTTAAAAAATCAGGCACTTCTAAAATTTTCATCAATTCCCCATTGCTAGTCGATGTTGGCGTAAAGAGATGTTGACGTACACTCCGCGGTCTCTGTTCTTCAGTCTTCGGGTTCGGGTGAAACCACAGAGCATAAGAATACTAGAGAGAGGACAAGCCGCCGGCTGCCGTGTCGCAGTTGTTAGCTCAATGGGCATACTCTGCCAAACTTTGTGCACGCGTGCTGATCGCAGAGAATATTACGTTTCTTCCCAAAATACCTGATATGATGCGCTTGTATTGTCCAATAAGAGCGTGTATACAAGTGTGTGTGTTTTAGATGGGTGCGTGCTTTTCTTGTCAATTATACTTGGACTTTGTGTGGGTTAATGTACTTGCGACAGACCTACTCAATACAAATCGGCCGGCATCTCCGATCTCCTTATATAACCGTTGCTATTGTCATAAGAACGTGTAGAACAAGCGAGAAGACACATAACAGACCAGTGGCTATCACAAGACGGCCGCGACATACTCTCGAGCTCTCTCGCATTATGCGTCTCTCTCTTATTAGACCACTTAGAAAGAGACGGATAGTGCGAGAGAGCTCGAGAGTATGTCGCGGCCGTCTTGTGATAGCCGTGCAGAGGAGCAATTGCGTAACTTTTTCACAAAATTTCATTTTAGTATATAAACTCCATTGATTTCCAAGGCCTTTTAACACTTTCACTGCTAGGGACCCACCCAGCGGGCGCCTACGCCGTAGTCGCTTTTCGCTACATACGAGGCAAACCACGGGATCGCCTACGAGCGTAGCGATTCCTGGCAGTGCATAATGTTAAAATAGAGGTTAATATCAGAACCAAGGTAACCGATATAGCCCTCCGCTAAACTTAAGTGGCGGTGGGCGGGGCACATTGCACGTAGAACCGATGGCCGTTGGGGCGGAAAAGTTCTCGAGTGGCGACTACGTACCGGAAGGCGCGGCGTGGGTAGGCGGGGGGCCTACCCACACCGCGGTGGTGGTGACCAGGTGGACTGATGACCTGGTAAAGGTCGCGGGAGTCCGATGGTCATTTTGGCACTCTTTGGGGGAGGCTTATATCCAGCAGTGGACGTTTTTCGGCTGATATGCGAAAAAATCGCAAAAAAAATTTTTTCAATGACACAGATTTTCCATTTTCAATTTGGTAATTGTGAGTATATTCCCTCACGTAATTTTTTTATGGCCGCACTACCCGGATTAAAGTTATACGCGTCACAGGGGGCCAATCGGATGCCATATTTGTAAGTGATGTAGCACATAAATCATGCCACGAGTCAATTCACGATGGTGCGACTAATGGTCTACATCTAATAGTTTGCCACTAAGTTTATTATGGTTATGAAGAAAAAATACATGGTGCACTCTCGTCTCGACACGTACATCCTAATCCATAGTAATACATATAGGCCAGTCCGTAGAATAATTCTTTGTAAGTTTTTCTTTTATATTGTTTACATCGATACAACCGAGCAAATATCAAAAATGGATACACGAATTGTCTTGGGACAACTTTTTTTTTGGAATATTTTCACTCGTAGCTTCTATACGGTGCATCCTAGCGAAAAGTTACTCATTAGGAAATTAAAGAACATGAAATTATGCATCTAATGAGTACCAATACAAAACAATTCGGTTCAGCGACATAGTAGACAACCATGGTCGAAAACGAGGCTACCTATGTGAACTGTACAAAATCTCGTTTAAAAAAAAAACAATAAAAACCCTATGAGTACCTATAGCTGAATTGACATAGTAAAAAAAAACCGGCCAAGTGCGAGTCGGACTCGCGCACGAAGGGTTCCGTACCATTATCTATAAAAACGGCAAAAAAATCACGTTTGTTGTATGGGAGTCCCCTTAAATATTTATTTTATTCTGTTTTTTTAGTATTTGTTGCGACAACAGAAATACGCGTCATCTGTGAAAATTTCAACTGTCTAACTATCACGGTTCATGAGTTACAGCCTGATGAGAGACGGACAGACAGACACACGGTCGGACAGCGGACTCTCAGTAATAGGGTCCCGTTTTACCGTTTGGGTACGGAACCCTAAAAAATATATCGAACCTGCTCACAAAAGAATCTATTGAGAAATGCGACCTGTGGAGGAGAACAGACTAGACATACGAAAGAAATACGCAAGTAACTTTGCCTGGCTGTCTGAAAAGGTTTTCACGCAAAAACCGATTTAGATGAAGGTTGGTATGGATATAATGTGAGATGTGAGCCCCTGAAAGGATAAAATATAGTTTTTATCGAGTATCCTTTAACCCATTCAAGGCCAATGGCTCACATATGAGTCATGCCTCTACGAGCGATTTCTGCTACAAAGCGGGAAAATGCTGCTTAGGCGCTACGGCGTAGGTTGGTATGGGTTAAAGGGGTGAAAAGGAGAGTGGAAGTTTCTATGGGAGTGTGAAGAAAATAGTAGGTAGGTACTAATTATTATTATATCGAGCCCGCTATGTCCCACTGCTGAGCAAAGGCCTCCCTCCTCCCCTTTCATTCATCGCGGTCTTGAGCAACAACTGGCCAGTCTTTTAAAAAGGAGTCCAAGTTATCCCGCCATCGCCGACGAGGTCTACCGCGTCTCCATTTTGAGTGTTGGGGCTTCCACTCCGTGGTCCCTTTGGCCCACAGCTCATTCGGCATGCGGTAGACGTTACCAGCCCAGTCCCACTTTAACTTGGCTGCCTTCCGAGCTACATCTTTTATTTGGGTCTTGGAGCGCAGCGTGGTGTTCCGGACGTGGTCCATTAGCTTTACACCTAATATGCTGGTGAACCCCGAGTCTTTGACGGCAGCACAGGTACTAATAAAAAAATAAAAAATGGAGAATATGAAAAACTTCTTTTGTCCCTATTTTTTATGTTTGGTAGCACGTGGCATTATAAAATAAACAATTAATTAAAAGAAAAAGATTACTCATTATTAGTTTCCAATATATTAGCACACTTGATGTTTAGTATTAGGAATGATTAGGAGGTATGAAATTAGGACCAGCAATAGTAGATTGTACAACAAGCGCATAAAACGAGCCATATAACCTGAGACGTTTATATCCACCCGAGCCACATACATGTGGACGTGGATCTATGGATAGATCTTCAAAAATGATAGTGAGGTTTCTAAATCATTTTTTTCTAAACTGAATAGTTTGCGCGAGAGACATTTCCAAGGTGGTAAGTGTGTCCCCCCCTGTAACTTCTAAAATAAGAGAATGATAAAACTAAAAAAAATATATGATTTACATTACCATGCAAACTTCCACCGAAAATTGGTTTGAACGAGATCTAGTAAGTAGTTTTTTTTCAATACGTCATATATCGTAAACCGCAATTTATTTTACGGAAAACTTCCTGGGCGAGTCCGACTTGGCCACTTTTTTTTTAATAGAAGAAGAAGAAACGCGACGACGATTTACTAGACGGAAGAGCACGAGCTGTGCGAGAGATATTGACATGATTTGAGTTTTCTAGTTGTCAAACTTAGGTTTTGTTAGATATATACGATGTACATTACCAAGCAAACTTCCACCGAAAATTGGTTTGAACGAGATCTAGTAAGTAGTTTTTTTTAATACGTCATATATCGTAAAACGCAATTTATTTTACGGAATTTTCCTGAGCGATTCCGACTTGGCCACTTTTTTTTTAATAGAAGAAGAAGAAACGCGACGACGATTTACTAGACAGAAGAGCACGAGCTGTGCGAGAGATATTGACATGATGTGAGTTTTCTAATAGTTGTCAAACTTAGGTTTTGTTAGATATATACGATGTACATTACCAGCAAACTTCCACCGAAAACTGGTTTGAACGAGATCTAGTAAGTAGTTTTTTTTATACGTCATATATCGTATACCGCAATTTATTTTACGGAAAACTTCCTGAGCGATTCCGTGTTGGCCACTTTTTTTTAATAGAAGAAGAAGAAACGCGACGACAATTTACTAGACGGAAAAGCACGAGCTGAGCGAGAGATATGACATGATTTGAGTTTTCTAGTTGTCAAACTTAGGTTTTGTTAGATAGAGGATCTTCGGTACGTAACAAATAGGTACTATTATCAAACGAGCGAGCGAAGCGAACAAAGTTCTATGCTTCAGCTTGGACCAAAAAAAAAGTAGGTGAACGTTGAATTAAAAAAATTAACGTTCACCTACTTTACAGCTCGCATGAAATTATTTCGAACATCAATAACATCGAATCTATGCCAATAATTTAGATAAAGGCAATAGCCATAGCACAATCTCCATTTCCTTACATTATACCTAAACAGAATATTCATAATATATTCCTCTTTCATAGTATAATCCGCTAATCTAACGAACCATTGATGCGGAACCGTGCGGTCATTATGAAGATTGACGGAATGAAAGACTCATCAATCTGGGCCCATGTATGCTGGTGTGTCGAGTTACAAGACAAATTGAGTTTCATTCCTAATCACGTTACTGAAACTTATAAATAATAATTCAGATAAACATAGTTACTTTTTTCTAAGGAAGATGCCCGGTAAACAAGTTGTCCCAGAACAGTTTAGCGTTATGCTGTGTTACCAACGCGCACTGAGGCTATAGTATAAGTTTAATCGATAGAATACGTTTTCGAACGCGTTCGCGTTTTGTTTCAATTTGTATGGCAACGCGAACAGCGCCTCTGGTGGTAACTATTAGGAACTACGCGTTGTCATCATCAAAACTTAAATATACTTGACCTACTGAACCGGTATCTCAAGCATATAAAACTTCAACGTGAAAGTAATACTTAACTCTGTCTGTCAGTTACCTTTGCACGATTAAACCGGTGAACGGATTAAGATAAAATATGGTATGGAGCTAGTTTGAGACCCTGGTAAGGACATAGTTATTATTATCCCAAAAATCATCCCTTGAAAGGGTGGTAGTGAAAGTTGTAATACAATATAATATGTAAAATTGAAATTTTAAAGGTATTAATAATAGCTTCCTCTTAAATAAATCCTTACGCTTAAATAAAATCAAAATTATATGAATACTATGCACCTAAACGCACGACCAAAACAGAAATTTACTTGATTTATCATACAACGATTAATACAAATAGAAAACTGTGACGTCATTATGGCAATTAGTATGAACCGTTTCGGCAGCCGCCAGCGAGATCCGTCTTTGACTCAAATTGTTGGGTGCTTTAATTGTAGTTGCTCCCATACAAACATTTGTTCCTCTCCAAAAACTGGTTTCAATTGCATCGTTAAAAAAACGTAGAAATCTAGCCATGATTAGTGCGCACTGCGCCTGTGGGAGGTTTAATAGCATATTTAGTTATTTACTACTAGACTTTGTACAGGCGTAGGTACTATACTATTTACTCGTAATACTACTAATAGCCTTAAGAGTCCCCAGGTCGCTCGACACAAGTCGGCTCCCCATACAAACGTAGCTTAGCTCTCATTTTATAACGGCATGCGTGAATAACATGAAACTTAATATCTCCACTTATAATAAATCTCTAAATTAAAAAAAGAATCAGCCAGTTTGAAACTAAGCTTTGCGCGGTTCGAATGTTCTCAGCATCCCATGAACGGAAAAATATGAAACATTTTATATAGGTACATTATTATTCTAGCTGCAACTTAGGATAGTTTTTATCCGACTGCGACAGTTAATTAATTTTCCGAAATATACGACTTCATTTAATTTTTCATTTATTTTTATTGAAATCAAACGCTGCTCCAACTGTCAGCTATAAGAACCGTCAAATTTTCGTCAAAATGGCGGAATTGCTTTGCCTTTCACTTATTAATAATTTAAATCCCGTCTACGATAGACCTTTACGAGACAAATGCTAAAATATAAACCATAAAAAAATATTCGATTCTGATATGAGAACTTATATGCGCAAATGTCGTTTTATGTCGTAATTTCAATAAATGAAATCAACAAATTTGAACAATATAATTAACACGAATTTGTTTTTTTTGAATGACAATGGCACACGCTCGGGTCATTCAGCCAAAGTACCTGCGGCGCTACCACGAAAACCGATACTTAATGTTCATATATTTGCATCCCTGTCACTCGAGTGTGGTTAGTGCGATAGAGATAGAGATTCCGAAGTTCGTGGTTATAGCTCAGGAATCGAAAATATGGTAAATAATCATAATGTATTTTCTCGAAAAAGAATTTAAAATAAATATAGTCAAATGGAGAAAAAAACAAAGCAAGAGGTTATATAGGTAATGATTAAGTTATAAGAGTCCAAAGTTTTAAGAGGGGGTATGTTCTGTCCCTTTTCCGCAAAACGCACCTTCATATGAAACGATTGTTTTTTACTATGACGCTCGAGTATATTGACGTCACAGTCCCTCATCGTTTTCTCACTCTAACAAGCGACATTAAAACGGATGTAGCTTCATAATTTTTTGAGATATTTGAATGGGAGTTTCATTATCTTCTATCTATTTATACATAATAAATGCCTATGTCCTGACTGACTTATTCACTCACTCACTCACTCATCAACGCACAGCCGAAACTACTAATCTTAGAGAGTTGATTTTTGCACAGTATGTTGCTTTTATAACGTGGGCTAGGGATAAAAAGGGATTTTTGAAAATTCTACCCCTAAGGGGGTAAAATGGGGGTGCAAAGTTTGTATGGGAGAACCTTTTTTTTTTGAGCTATAGACTTAAACTTTGTAGAAAAATTAGTTATTAGAATACAAATGAAACACTTTCAGCGTTTTGGAAAATTCCACCCCTACGGGGGTAAAATAGGAGTGCAAGGTTTGTATGGGGAAACATTTTTTTTTTAAATAGAGACTTAAAACTTTGTAGAAAGATCAGTCATTAGAATACAAATAAAGAACTTTCAGGGTTTTAGAAAATTCTACCCCTAAAGGGGTAAAATAGAGTGCAAAGTTTGTATGGGAAAAACTACTTTTTTTTAATAGAGACTTAAAACTTTGTAGAGAAATTATTCATTAGAATACAAATAAAGTACCTAGATTCAGTGTTTTAAAAAAATCTACCCCTAAGGGGGTGAAATAGGGGTGCAAATTTTGTATGGGGGAAACAATATTTTTTTTAAATAGAGACTTAAAACTTTGTAGAAAGATTAATCATCAGAATACAAATTAAGTACTTTCAGCGTTTTAGAAAATTCTACCCCTAAAAATAGGGGGCTAAAATAGGGGTGCAAAGTTTGTATGTGGGAAACAATTTTTTTTAGCTAGAGTCCTAAAACTTTGTAGAAAGATTATTTAAATACAAAGAAAGTACTTTCAGCGTTTTGGAAAATTTCACCCCTAAGGAGGTAAAATAGGGTGCAAAGTTTGTATGGAAAAAACATATTTTTTTTTAATAGAGACTTAAAATTTTGACGAAAAATTACTTATTAGAACATGAAAAATACTACATTCGGCGTTTTACAAAAATCATTCCCTAAGGGGGTTAAAAAAGGGTGCAAGGTTTGTATGGGGAACACTTTTTCTGAGCTAGACACTTAAAACTTTGTAGAAAGATTACTTATAAAAATACAAAAAAAAAGACTTTCAGCTTTTTGAAAAAATCTATCCCTAAGGGGGATAAAAAGGGGTGCAAAGTTTTTATCAGGGAAAGTTTATGTTTTTGAGTTAGAGACTTGAAACTTTGTAGAAAGATTACTTATTAAAATACAAAAAAAGAACACTAATCGTTTTAGAAAATTCCACCCCTAATAGGGTTAAAAAGGAGAGCAAGCTTTGCATGGGCAACACTTTTTTTTGAGTTAGACTTAAAACTTTGCAAAAAGATTACTTATTAGAATACTAAAAAAGAACTTTCAGCGTTTTAGAAAACTCCATCCCTAAGGGGATCCTTAAGATCCTTAAGAAGGGTAGCCAGTGTTGTGTGGGAAAAACTTTTTTTTTTACTAGACTTAAAACTATTCAAAATGTTACTTATTAAAATTAATAATAAAGTACTTTCAGAGTTTTAGAAAATTCCACCCCTAAGGGGGTTAAGAAAGCTTTGTATGGGCAACACTTTTTTTGAGCTAGAGACTTAAAAGTTTACGAAAAAAGTTCTTTCAGCGATTAGAAAAATTCAACCTCTAAGGGGGTTTAAAAGGGGGTTCAAATTTTAAATGGCGAGCAATAAAATTTTAAAGTGTGAGTAAGAGATTTTTAACTTCGGTCTTATTCTGTACGTTAAAAGACTACAAAACTGATTTCAGAGTTTTTCCAAATTCATCCCCTAAGAGTGTTAAAATTGGATCAAAGTTTGAGTATTTCAAGGCATTTTTAAAGTATGAGGTTTTAGACTGTTTGTTCACAAACTAGAAAATGAACATCAACTTTTTTTTTAATTATCCCCTAAAAGAGGGTTCAAATTTTGTATTGAGAGAAATCATTTTCTAAGACGATAAAAAGTTCTACGCGGACGAAGTCGCGGGCAACAGCTAGTAAACAATAAGACCCCCATATCTAGGTCGGAAACTACTTTAAAAAAATCAAAATCAAAAATATTTATTTGGTATCAAAAATTTGGTTTTTACAATTGTACGTGGCTGGCCCCTCCAGGCCCCGTAGCATGGATGGCCTTATCACGTGATAAGTGATAGGATAGAGCTGCCGTCCCTGGCTGACACCGTTCGATAGAATGAAACGACGCGCTTATCCTATCACTTATCGCGTGATAACGCCATCCATGCTACGGGGCCAGGTAAGTATGACAATACTTGTGTTAGGAGAAGCCGCCCCTCCCATCCGGAGTTATGCATAATTTGAATACACAAATCTTACATTAATTTTACATTTCTAGTTATACTGATAACATAGTTGTTATCAGAATTAAATTTAGTTTAAGAATTTAATTACCTACACTTTCAGTTACTAGAAACTATAATTGAAAAAAAATTTGCGAAAAGAAGTTTATCATACACCGCTAATAAAATAAAAGCACGTGAGTCATCTTCTTAACTTAAACTAAAATTTAAAATCGTATTTAATCGAAGAAACGAGAGAAGTCCTTCCTCACGTCACATAACTAAAACATTGCTCATTTGGACAAAAACCGAACCACACTGTTTATCACGTATCTACGATCCACAAATTGCGGTACCAACCCCGGCTCCGATATAAATCTTCCATTGAAAGAGTCCCCATTCAGAGTCCTTTCAGCAGGACAAACAGCGACGGCAAACACTCCTGCAGAACCGAGATCAAAGTACGATAAAACACACGCAGTTTAATTTGGCGCCAAGCAGCGCCATTTTGTAAGATTGGCGTTTTTCTTCGCGATGCTTGGCGCGGAATGGGAATGTTTTGAACAGTTTGATAGTGGTGCCTGCGGGCTGTGGCTGTCGTGTTTTAGGAAAAAGTGAGAATAAACAACGATTTCCAAGAAAAAAGACTTAGATAGTTAGACTTCCTCCGTTCGTTGGTAAACACAGGATGTTTAAAACCCGTACTAATCGTACCCCAGTCGGTTTTAATTCAGAAATTTGAATTTGGAGAGCAGTAAACACGAAATAACAAAGAAAAAGTCAATTTCCTTTGCCCTGGGGTCAGAAGTAGAGTGTTTATGAGTTTTGATTATTCATCCGCTAGGGGTCACGTCTGCAAATACAGTGATGGCTGACAATTCGGCTCACAAGAAGAGGGTCTTTTATACATGGATTTTGAACAAACTTATGACATTTTAGAAATATAGTGTTGTATATTTATTCTACTTTTCACACGACAAGATGGGTCACGTGTTTAGTGGTATTCTTCAGAAATGAGACAGGAGAGTGATGCGACCTCGCCAACTTGAATTGCATCTTTATGAGGATGTTTTTTTTTATAGTGCCTCACTAATAGGGAACTTGCATCTTTTTATTTTATTACGAAAATCAAAAGTATAAGCCAGCATTAAAACAACTGTAGCACTAAAACTTTCTTATGATTTATTTTTCTGATGTTATATGCATTTGCAATCTGCACGCGCCGGCACCCCCCGAAAACGCTCTATATTAAACTGGCCTATGCTATGACGTCACAACATATATTCTCGGCGCGTTTACTATGGTAAGTCATTCATTTGCAATTACCTCCACAACATTTGCGTTTAAGTTTATACTTGTTATACAAAATATCATTTCTAATTCAATATTCTGTGTAACTGTTAGGTATGTTATTTTATCGAAAAAGTAATATCTTTTCTTTCGTCATTTTAACGTGAGATAAAACTAATACAATCGTTTTCAGGGTTCCGTACTCAAAGAGTAAAACGGGACCCTATTACTAAGACTCCGCTGTCCGTCCGTCCGTCTGTCTGTCACCAGGCTGTATCTCACTGATACCGTGATAGTTCCAGCTGAAATTTTCACAGATGATGTATTTCTGTTGCCGCTATAACAACAAATACTAAAAACACAGAATAAAATAGTTTTTTTATAGATAATGGTACGGAACCCTTCGTGCGCGAGTCCGACTCGCACTTGGCCGGGTTTTTTTTCTTTTTTTTTCTTTTATCCGCATCAATTGAGTGCAATTTATTCGAAATTGAAGTTCCATGCAAGTTCCCCATTCTACAGCTCACAGAGTTACTAGTAATACGTCAACGAGGTGTGTTAGAATTTATACATATAGTAGGTACCCATCTATGTAGTAGAATCTAGGTAGGTACCTATAACCTTTCGGAATAAAAGTCACGAGAACTCTTGAGATTACAAAAAATCGTACCATCCTTTCAGACACACTACACTGTCATATTGAAGATTAGTTAGATACATAGGTTTTGTGGTAAACAGAGACAGACACCCCATCTCTTCACCCCAAGTGTCGCGGCTGCTGAATAATGCAAACCACCTCCTGTCTAGGTGTGTCCTGTTTTTATAATACTCTGTAGCCAATCCGATATTCAAATTTGAAACGTTTTTGCGATTGCAAATGTACTGTCCGACTAAATTAAGCAGACAATAGACATGGATTTCCTATATAATTACGGTATTTGACTCTTAAATCAGTATTTTTTTCGATCCAAATTGATATATCAGGGCTCGAGAGGTCTTTAATATAAATCCTTGGAAAAGAAAAAATGCCGCCATTTTGAAGTTCTTTAAATACGGTCCCATTTTGTTCAAAATCGATATCTGAGGAATGCTCGGTTAGTAGGAAATTTGGTGGGAAATACAGAATGCTTAGATATATACCTAATAGTAAAGTCACGATTGTCTATGTTCAAATAGAACTTTTAAATATCATAAATGATTTGTAACTTGATGTTCGGCACTTCAGTAGTCATTCCATATTTAATTCACGAACAATACAAAATTCCTTCACAAAATGCGGCGAAAAACCAAACTTTAGAACGGCCAAAAGACGTAGGTACCTAAAGGTACATAAAAATACTTTAAAATAACTCTAAGAAACACTTGGATGACTGCACTGCAATGTGAATGTAAACGATGTTGTACGTAAGCAATGGCGTGACAAAGAACTCACAGACATGCAGGTTTCCTCAAGAACCTATGTGAACGTTAACATACCAGTCATAGCATTCTGAATCTTGATTTGAAGGTTTAAGAACGTTAATCGAATATCTAATCTTCAGTATAAACACAACCAAAGGTAATTTTTAATTGTCCTTAATCGCTGTTAAACAGAAATGGTAATTGTGCGAAGTAAAAAGACCAAACTCAGAGCAATGCAGTGAATTACCTAATAATTGATAGGATTTGCGGCGGCGCTATTTACGGCACATATTTGACCCACCTCGAAGAAAATTCTACCACATAAAGGTTGGTTTAGAATGTAGATTGATCGAATATTCCCAGTAGAATTGAGACAGATAATAACTTAGGTCTCCTAAGTCCTCCTGATACCCATAGTGCTTACTCTTATATCTTATTGAATTAGAATCTTTTTGGAACTCATAAAATTTCATTTTGGAGTTTGCATTTAATGTTCTACTTTATCTACGATACAATATAGGACTCTGCTTATCCATCGCTAAAAAATACTAAATTGAAACGGCATAGGTAAAATTGGCGTTTAAACCATTTATGTAAAATTAAATCCCATTAAAAACATTCCATGTAAAAAATAGGCCAAGTCTCGAAATTCTTTCACAGTAAAAAGTGGTGAGATATTTCGTAGAGCCAAGTCAGGCATTCTTATTAATCTTTATTTGCTTGTTATATAAAGTTCTGCAACTTGGGAATCACACAACTTTACTGCATTTACTATTTTTTGCATAGGTAGGTACCTAAAACTATGTTAGTGTGATTGCCAAGTCACAAAATGTTATTTAGCAAGCAAATAAAGATTAATAAGAATGCCTTACTTGGCTCTACGAAATATCTCACCACTTTTTACTGTGAAAGAGTTTCGAGACTTGGCCTATTTTTACATGGAATGTTTTTTTATGGCACCTCATTTCTTTTTGTAGACTTTGTATGGGAAAGTTATTTTACCAACCGCGAATAACGTTTGTATAGTTTTGTAGGAAGGAACTGCAAAAGTAACTTTGTAATCGCCTGTATTTGTATAGGATTACATACTTACTTATGCAATTTGTATATCTCTGAAACATGACTGAAATTGCAATACTTTTAGGATTTTTATGAATTATTAGGCTAAAAACTAATTACATTTGAAATCTGGAGCTTATGGGTCTGCTAGAAGTACCTTAGAATTAGCGTGATCATTATCAGTATATAAGTGAGTATGTCAGTGACAAAACTAACGAACCCTGACGGATAGTTCTTAAACTAAAAGTTCTAATTGAATGTTATTGATATTATATGTTAGCCATATTATGCCCTACATGTTCCTGAAAATTCAGGGTTCTAGCCAGCACAAGATTACAGGATGTTGAAAATGGCCTGAATGGCTTCGAGAAAAGGATGGTACGGCTGTGCCTCATTGTTTTGCTCGACTTGGTGGGGGCACTACCGTGCCCCCAGATTCGCCGCTCCGAATGATAACGTTGCGATGTTCTGGGGGCACGTCAGTGCCCCCGCCAAGTCGAGCAAAACAAAGAGGCGCGGCCGTACCATCCTTTTCTCGAAGCCATTCAGGCCATTTTCAACATCCTGTAATTTTGTGTTGGCTAAAGCTAGAACCCTGAATTTTAGTATAACATGTACTTAGGGCATATTATGACTAAGATATTATCCTCAATAACATTAACTTTAAACTATTAGTTTAAGAACTATTGTCCGTCAAAGTTCCTCAGTTTTGTCACTGACATGACATACTCAGTCACTCATAATAAATAAATAAATAAATATTTGCGGACAATCTTACACAAATCGACCTAGTCCCAAACTAAGCAAAGCTTGTACTATGGGTACTAGAGGAAGATAAACATACTTATATAGATAAATAAATACTTAAATACATAGAAAACATCCATGACTCAGGAACAAATATTCGTTATTAATGATCAACATATGTAATTCTAAGGTACAGTCGCCATCACATACCTACATCGGTACACTATAGAATTGTTCAAAAATATCGGCGCATGCACCCTGATGCCTTGAAAATAGAGGTGTGTTCCGATGATTGTGATGTGCTTTGTTTGCTCCGATGTATATGATGGCGACTGTACTTCTAGCTGACCCACAATCTCCAAATATGAAACATAATTCGTTTTAGCCTATCCATTCTTAAAAAACCTAAAAATATTGCAATTTCCGTCACGATTCAGAGATATACAAACTACATCAACTTTTGCCGCTCCTTCCTTCCACACTTACATAGTTTTAGGAACCTATGCAAAAATCAGTAAATGCAGTGAAGATGTGTGATTCCTAAGTTGCAGAATTTTATTTAGCAAGCAAATAAAGATAAATAAGAATGCCTGACTTGGCTCTATACGAAATATCTCACCACTTTTTACTGTGAAAGAGTTTCGAGACTTGGCCTATTTTTTATGGGATATATACATATACCCACCAAGCTGAAGATGGAGCCAGCTCAATCGAAATCAATAATATTGCGTATCTCATTATTAAAATGGTCAAATATCCTCCTATCGTTTTCCTCGTTATGCCCTAAAAGAGCCCGGGATCCGCTTTGGCACCTAATCCCGAAATCGGTCTAGGCACTAGTTTTACTAATGCGACTGCCAATTGACCTTCCAACTACTAGACCTTCATGGGAATAAACCCAAAATAATAGTACATTACTGCAGACGCCGGGAAAGACGGGTCGGCCATCTATACCTACTTACTCACAAGGCAAGCCCTTTTCACGACCAGGCATGTATAGTGCTTTTCTCAAACATGAAATGAAATAAATAAATAAACTCCCAGAAATCAAACTAATCTTCATGGCTGAACGCCGTGACGCTGTGCCACAATTTGTAGAATGAAAATTAAAAAAAAAATTACCTCCCAGCCTAGGCCTTCAATTTCGTGTGAAATTTCTTTACAGTTCTCTCGAGTTGTACCGCCCGAAACGTGATACTTTGAAGACTGTATAAGTGTTAAATATAACAAACGCAATGACAACATTTCATTGCATGTTTGAGAAAAATAATAAAATAGTCCAATTAGGTATTAAGTAAATTCTTAGATTGATTTCCATAAAGTTAGGAGTCATAGTCACCATGAACTAACAGTATGTTTATGTACCGATCGTTCAAGCTCCTGTAATTTTATGATTTTGATAGTTCATCATACCTACCAAAGCCTTAACTGCATCACTGCGAGCATTTACGAAGCTGTGTCTAGACCCGCGGTTTACACGAATACCAGCGCGCTCGGAGCTGCCATTATCGTTCCCATACGGCATCCAACCACATACCCCATAAGCCTTGAGCCGTATATAAGGCGAAAACAACTATGATTAATTACCCTAACGTTTCGACCACGTCTTCGAGCGACAGCGGCAGCGGGAGCGGTGCACCTCGATGATGAAGTTTAGGGTCGCCGAAACAGGCGGGCGGTCGATCGTTTGTCGCGTTCATTCAGCCCCTATCCCTGAAGATAGAGCTTGAGATTACTGTCCCGGCGGCATCCCCACATCAGTTTCTTCCATTCTTCATGAATTCCTGCACAACAGAGAGGCGCGCGGTGACATATGTGGGAGCGAAAGACCAAGCTCAGATCTCTCGCTACGGAGGCCGTCGGCAACATAAAGGGTCTGCTAGGCTTCCTGGTGGCACTGAGTTTGCACGAATAAGAGTAGTGCCAAAACCCATACGCAAAATAGGCGCATTACGACGTCGAGTTGCGGAAACCCAGCCCGCGTACAACCTATAACCTCTCGCTCCTACGTTTGGCGCACAGCTGCTGTTGCCGCCACCGCTGGATTGTTTATGGATAAGCGGCGGCAGGGCGTTAAGCGGCGCGAGACGCGGGTTGTCGGTGGACTATAGTTCTATACGTAAACGCACACGCCGCGCCTACTAAACCCTCCTTGGCAACGTCATGCGTTTACAATTGCGCGTGTTCCATTCCATTCCGACGCTTGCACCGCGCATCTAATAGCCCCACTAGTTCATAAACATGGCCTAGAGACTGTGTGTGTGTACATGTCTAGAGGTAATTTCCAGCAAAAGCTGCTGTTTTTGGTTATAACTAGTGGCTTTAAATTAAAATGGCCAATGAGTGAATGAATCCGCAAGGTGATTTATTGGTGCAATAAATATTAATGATACGTTAATCAGGCGCAATAAATTACTGTTTATCGCCAGCGTATTGGTAGAGTACCTATGGCATGTAATATTTTGCTTATTTACGATTGGTTGATCTGGTATCGCTCATGTCTTGTGCATGATCCGTCAAGTTTTTTGGCGAATATATCAGTCCTAACTGCAAAAAGTTGTTCGTTCGTTTAATCTAACTAACGACAATAAAATACTCATCAAAGGGAAACTTCCCATCGCTTGACATTTTAATCCATGCAATTTAAAATGCAATTTGGTTAACTGCGATACAGGCAAAGCCTAGTGTAGAAACCGGTACTTATTCTATGTGTAAACGATTTGCATAATAAAATTCTTATCTCTTATGTCTTAATTCCAATAAATGACACCCTGTTCTTCAATTATAATTTTTGCTATGAATTAAGATAAAAATATATGAATTAAGGGCCGGGAGTCCGCTGGATGCGGGTGGCGCAGGACCGGTCATTTTGGCACTCTTTGGGGGAGGCCTATGTCCAGCAGTGGACGTCTTTGGGCTGATATGATGATGATGAAGATGAAGTAAGGGGCGAAGTAATGGGCCAGTGTCGAGCACATATCATAAGTATTTAAGGACAGAAATCTTGGGACCAAATATTCGTGCGACTTATAGGTACATATACCTACCCATTCGGGATGAACCCAAAAGCGCTAGAGTCTGACAAACGAAAGTTGAACGCTAACTTCAATTACGCAGCAAAACTGTGAGCCATAATGTACCTATTCATTAATTAAATCTAGTGGGTTCAATTTGCGTTCACCACTTTTTAGCTTCGCAGTCACTATTTACAAACTAAACTAAAGGTGTTGATAGACCTTTTATGAGCATTCTAGCGAATTACAGGTAAAAGCTCAATAAAAAGGGCGTTTTAGCGAGCATTTTAGCGAACGGTCTAGCGAGCATTCTAGCAAAACGGCAGTAAAGTTTGGAGCTTTTTGCTTGGAGCTTGTTGTTCTGCTGCCGTCACTCTCCGCCCAAACCTCCCCACGCCGTTTACTAGAGCGTCGGCTAGAATGATCATGAAAATTTTCGTAGCGATTGGATTTGGTTCACTTCGACTTTAAAAACAGCAAATACTCGATGTTCTGTTACATGTTAATGCACATGTCAAACAGCACCTTAACATGTCGTCTACATACGACTAACTAACAAATACTCGTACGAGTTGCTGAATAAACATTTCCTCCTATTTCCCACGGTGTCGCTGCCTGCATAATAAATCATCTGTATTCACGTGTAACCTAATTAACAGCTAACATAAAAGGCATGTTTTTAACATATTTTCCGTGTTATCTTGATCACGCACCCGCGACACACCTCCTACTTTGGTACCCGCTAGTTCTTTCGTCATCCTTGCGTTCACTTACACACATTACACACATATATATCAACAAACAGCACCTATGTAACACCTAACCGTGTAACACCAATGCAGCAACTGCATTTACGCTTCGTAAGTCTATGGGAATAGTGGTGTTATTGCCGTAGCAAGAGCACATTCAATGGTTTTTTACTGATATGTTCCTGTTAAGGCCCGCCCACTTCGAAGCACAAGTTCTTGGAACAAGTAAATTACTTTTTGCAGTGTTCCGCTTACGTGACAGGGTCCGACGTGTTGGCTTTTTGCCTAAGATATAAGGACTATTATTGATAAGATTTCTTCGGGGCTGGAAATGCAGTCTTAGAAATGATAAACACGTTATAAGTGTGTAAAAAGTTATTGTACAATTGCATAGCGGAGAAATAGAAAAAGCAATTGCAGTGAAACAATAGTTACCTATATAGGACGGGAAAAAACAGGAATTCTCATTTGTACGAGTAACTATATAACTGAGAGCGTTTATCTAATCACTAATGTGTTGTCATGTCTCAATGTCTATTTCCTCAGTTTTATTGAGTGTTGACATCCAAGTCATGTTAAAAGCTAGTAATAAAGCCGTTAATACTGGGTATAGTGAAGTGATTCTATAAATGTCTTTGTTAAAGTCTGTGCGGAAAGAGAAGCGTCGCTCTAGTATTTGAGGGCGTACTATTATAGCCAATTTACGAGTTTTGTTATATTAAACTACATACAAAACTGCAACAACGAATTTATCAATCATAATTTTGTCAAACGTTATTTTTTAAATGATCATTTTGTCAAACGTTTTTAGTTATGATACCCAGTAGAGAAACGTTATCTCTACGTCCCTTCCCGAAACAGTCGTGATTACCTGTATGTAGGATACATTTTCAATTTGCTTTGCTATTAAAACGCGGAACGGTATTATTTCTCGTCCGTTTAAAATCGACGTGTACGTATTTATTAGGGAGTAATAGCTGACGGGTGGCGTTTATAAGTTTCCTACGTCGCTCGTAAACTTTCCAGTTATGAAGTTTATGATATCCTCCGGCCGAGTTGCGACTAGCATGGCGACGCTTTCGCTTAGGGATTTTTTACTAACTGAGCTAGAGAGATGTGGCGCATACTCCACCAACAAGAGCCAAGCTCTTCAATGTTGATGATGATGATGATGATGATGATGATGAGCTAATAGGACGACCTAGAATAGACTACATGGAGCAACACCCCATGGAGTTGCAAGCGTCCATAGGCTACGGTAATCATATACCATCAGGTGGGCCGTAAGCTTGTTTGCCGTATTGAGGTGTCAAAGAGATTGCGTGGGATCGGAGTAGATGCAATGGAGGTAGTGTTGTGGACAACGCTCATTTCGAGGCTTATAGACTCGAGCCTTAAATACTCCCGAGGCTTAAAGACTCGATGCTGTTTAAGAACCGTGTTGGTTTATTTTACGCATATGAATACAAAATATTGACTTTTCGTCACTTGAGACTTTAAGCCTCGGGAGACTTTAGGGTTCGAGTCTTTAAGCCTCAAAATGAGCGTTATCCACAACACTAAATGGAGGGCCTACATTGAGCTACATCGACAAGAGCCTAGCTCTTAAGTAAGAGAAGAAGAGAACTAATAGGCAGTTTTTAACCCCCGACGCAAAAAGAGGGGTGTTATAAGTTTGACGTCTGTATATCTGTGTGTAACTGTCTGTGGCATCGTAGCTCCTAAACGATGTTTTTTTTTTATCCGAAAAGCAGCCATGATCAAGATGGTTCTTAGCTACGTTTTAACAAACCGGTTCTACCGGTTTAGTTTATTTTGAATAAAATTATCTTGAAATAAAAATGTCGGGGGGTTTTCAACATTTCTATGTTGGTTAGTTATTTAATACTACGACGGCTTGCCTGATGGTATGGAGGCGCCGCCTATATGAAAGTTTGTGACACCGACCCTTTATTGGTTTAATGATTCCTAGTGTTGACAGCTAGGGGCATTAATTAACAACTTAGCAAAGTTGATAACCCCTGATATTTTCATTCCAAAGTTCAATGTCTCAAAAACGGCTGAACCGATTTTGTTGAAACATAGCTATAGCTAGGGACCATGTCGATCACGACAGCTTTCGATAAAAAAACCGCATTCAAATTCAAATACGATGCCACACAGACAGACACGTCAAACTTATAACACCCCTCTTTTTACGTCCGCGGGTTAAAAACAGATCCCACACTCTCAATATAGCGCAGCCTCGGGAGCTCTAATCTGGCGACCTTATTACTCACCAACAGGAACACAACACCAATTAACCGCAAAGTAAGTGCGGTGTTATTACGGCTGCGGTCGTCCCTAAGGTGTGTGAGCGAGATTAACATTCCGCTGCACCGCCTGCACCCTACCTCTCCTAAAATTGTATTTCAATAAAATTTCTGTCTGTCTGTCTGTCACCAGGCTGTATCTCACTGATACCGTGATAGTTCCAGTTGAAATTTTCACAGATGATGTATTTCTGTTGCCGCTATAATAACAAATAGGTACT
Organism: Epinotia brunnichana; assembly: GCA_963854355.1. Classification (NCBI taxonomy): domain Eukaryota; kingdom Metazoa; phylum Arthropoda; class Insecta; order Lepidoptera; family Tortricidae; genus Epinotia; species Epinotia brunnichana. Next base: position 18,635,524 of record OY977954.1, read on the forward strand.
AAAAACAGTATAAAATAAATATTTTTATGGACAATGGTACGGAACCCTTCGCGCGCGAGTCCAAGTCGCACTTGGCTGGTTTTTTTTTATACTGACTTTAAATACAAATTTTGAGTGTAAAAGATAGTCTGAAAGTAAATACCGCCTTTGAAAGATGTTGTAGGTACTTAGTACTTCACTAGGAGCACCGAGAGGTTGACTTGACACCGTTTTGGGGGGCTTTAGCCCGCTGGGGGTAGACTTTAGTAAGGACTCAGATGCTTTTACTGGATCCGCTGGTGTTTGACGACCTCTGTAGCCTAGTTGGTAGTGACCCTGCCTACGAAGCCGGAGGTCCCGGGTTCGAAACCCGGTAAGGGCATTTATTTAATCGTATGGCATATATTATTTTTTGGCCGTTTGAGTTTGTCGCTCTTTAGTACCACCCGGGGGACACGTGCAGGGTTGTGGTAGGTAGCTCCTGCGGACGCGAGTGACAGTTGTCCCCCCTTTGTCAAGTGAGTGGGCAACTCGACTGTTAGAGGTTCTTAAGCCGCCCGAAGGCCTCTAACTCGGCTTAACGACTACTGTCATAGACAGCAACCGGGATTAACTGCTTAGCGTGCCTTCCAAAGCACGGAAGCGCTCATTTATATAGTATCCACTCAAACAGGCGGTCACCCATCCAAAGACTGACCCTTGCCGTCTTTGCTTGACCTGCGTTATCGTTTCCGATACGCAGGCGCCGCCGGGCTATGAACGCTTCAATTATTTGTGTGATCTGGCCCCGTAGCATGGATGGCGTTATCACGCGATAAGTGATAGGATAAGCGCGTCGTCTCGTTCTATCGAACGGTGTCAGCCAGGGACGGATGCTCTATCCTGTCACTTGTCGCGTGATAGGCTATCCATGCTACGGGGCCAGCACGAATATTTGTTCCTGAGTCATGGATGTTTTCTATGTATTTAATTTAAGTATTTATTTATAAGTATGTATATCATCATTCATCGTCTAACTAGTACCCATAGTAGGTACAAGCTTTGCTTAGTTTGGGACTCGCTTAGTGTCGACTTTTGTAAGATTGTCCCCTAATATTTTTATTTTCTTTAACTTCTGTACGTATGTGTAAGGTGCGATGTATTTTTTGATTAGCAGGCTTTTATTTTAGTAAGTGGTTCATCCTAGTATACATAATCCTCTGATCATTGTCATGCCTGCCGCATGCCGAGTGAACTGTGGGCCAAGATCGCCTCTGAATGGCGAGACAAGCTAGATTCCTTTCTAAAAGAATGACCAGAGACTGATCAAGATCGGGAGCATTAAAAAAAGTAGGGGAGGCCTTCGGCCCAGCAGTTGGACACTGCAATAATAAAATAATAATCCTTGTGCGTCGTGCTAGGGCACCGTCGCACTACAAGTATATGATTTAGTCCAACAGTGGCCCGAGTCATTTACAACGCTCGTTGCCAACAAGCGTCATGCTATAGTACCTACGTCGCCCTATTTACTGAATATTGTGCTACTGTATATAAAGCATAGTGAGGGACTCAATGCCGGAATGTTGTGGACGAATTATGGCGGTTTTATATTTACCGAGGGAACACACAAGCATTCTGTCATAGTCGTATCAGGATTCTTGGAAATTGAAAATCAATTGACTGAGCATGAACGTTCGTTCCTTCGTTTGCTCTAAGCCAGTGTATTTCAGCCTGTGGGTCGTGAACTCGTGACCCCCTGGGAGGTTGCGAAGCCTCATAAAGGGGTCACTGCTATAATCTTGAAGTAAAATTGGCGTAAAGGATCAATATTTGTAAAATTCATAATATAGATAAGTTAGTAACAGCGGATGCTGGGGGGCGCAATTTTTTTGCCATAATAGGAGGTTGCGCCATGAAAAAGGTAAAAACGATGCTCTACATAAGTTAAAGACTTAACTAACTTTCATAAAACTTAACTAACTTCAGTTAAATAAAAAGTTATAGACGAAAATTGTTCAGTAAGGTGCAAAATCTATAAATCTATCCTCGTGCCTGTATAAACTATTTAAACCCCTATCAAAGTCAGGATCAGGGTCGGTAATGCGCATGTGACACCCTTGTTGCAATTGCAAGCAAGTGAGCAGGCTTATTTGCCATCGACTTGTTATAAAAAATATGACCGAGGCTCGCTGTATTACCTATATACAATTTACTTTAAAAACTAAGTTTTAATCAACTTCAATTCGATAATCCGCTTCAAGTGTGCCCATAACATTTAGAGATTTCCCTCGATTTCTCCAGGATCCCATCATCATCAGATCCTGACCCGATGAACATGGGCCCACCTCAAACAAAAAAAGAATTTTCCAAATCGGTCTTCGAGTATTTGGGGAACATACATAAAAAATTAAATATTCCGACGACTTGTTAGAGTCGGTTAACAATAAAGCGCCAACGCTTAAATGCAACCTATCTGTTTAATCGCGAATAACTTCGCGTGACCAGCACAAGCACTGCGCTACAAGTTCTCGCGTAACCACTGGATTCCCGTCACGCGCCGTATCTAATCCGGTGCTGATTGTAATCAGCCCTTATTGGGTTTGGCTGTTTGGACCGAATGTTTGCGAATTATCGGCGGCCGTGGATGTAGCGGTGCTGGATGGGGCAGGACAAGCGGGCCCACGACACGGGGAAAAACAATTTGGGTCCCTACAAACTTCATAATAACATAGTTGTGAATACCAGAAAAGTAAATAACGGGAGGAAATAAATAATTACAATACACTCAACCAATTTGATTCCTAGGCCATCATAGAACCTTACCGTTCTAAATGCTATGTCAATACGGGTTACTCTTTACACTTTCCAGTTCTACGGTGGCCTAGGAATCAAATTGGTTGTACGGTCAACCAATTTGATTCCTAGGCCACCGTAGAACCCTGTTATTTTAACTACTACATAGCCACGCAATAATCCTAGTAACTCGTACCCGTATAGCATTTACAACGGCTAGGTTCTATGATGGCCTAGGAATCAAATTGGTTGACTGTACCTATGTATCTTGGTATGGCAGGTGTAAGTTTAAAACTATTTGCGTAATACGTTGGCGGCGGCGCTCTCTAGATGGTAACTAAAGACCTTCTTGTCTGTTTTGTCGCAGATAAGTTCGTTTAAATGATAGAAACTAAGAATGCCGAAGGTAGACGGTACCCACTGACTCTACCTAAGTAATTGGGTTTTTTAGAAATTTTAGCACAGACGCGCGGGAGCGTCACTTCAGACGTTCAGTGGCTGAATGTAATTGATGATTAAGGATATCCAATTCAATTCAATTCAAAAAAAATGGTCAAACACAGGTATACAAGGTATGGTAGGGTATCAAAATAACATGTCTCACTGTGTTTATATGGAAATGAACTTAAGAGTGTATTAGGGTTGGTACTTAATGTTGCAAGATTGCAATTATATAATTGGGTCATTCTACTCAAGAATGCATATTTTGTACGCCACAAGATAAATATGTTTCCTTGTTCGCGAAATGTAAAGTTAAAATTATAAATTATTTCATGTCTTCTTATTGGTCTATTTTTCCGTGGCACTATCTGTAATATTCCGTTTTTCATTATATTTTATACTTTGCTGAATTTTGTATTCAAATCGTAACTAAATCGTAATTATTATGTGTCCCTTGGTTACAAAAGTTACCAAGAATAATATATATTTAAAATACAATTTAAAATTAACCTACTCATTATAAATATAGAATGTTACCTATCACTTTCACCCCAAATCGCAGGGCCATTATCAGGATTTATTTTTATTGATCATATTCACGATAGGTCTCTGTTTCTCTTACCATACAAGACCACTATGTAAACATAAAAAAAAAGTAAACATAAAAAAAAAAATACTAGGTATTAATGAAACAATATTTGTAATATTATTCAAAGTAAAATGGTAAAATTATGCTTTTTTTTTAAACATGAAGTTTTAACGTGGACAATATTTATGCATTTTTAAGTATTATGACTCAATCTTAATATTTACTTAAAAATGATCTTCCTAAACACAGAGTTTTTGATAAAGCATGTCAAATATTGTATGTATCATCCATACAACGATTGCTAAGTCAAGACCAAAAAATGTATTTAGGTATGTTCAATTCATAGTTAAGTATAGGTTAGTGTGCGAATTTCACGCTAGATGTCGCTGTTACGTGCGAAAACTAGGTAACGACATGTTGTCGTAGAATTGCTTAGTAATTTTAATTTGTTTTTGTTTGTTGAGAGATTTGCTTGGAGATTTAAGACCATTATAGCGGTTACAAAGTATTACCGACTTTAATTCCTGGAACCTACGGTACACCCTTGTACAGGTAGGTGCCATTAAAATATATGTTTTTATGTACACTTTGAATCAAGTGCCTGAATTTACCTAGTAAATACAATAAAATTTCGTTAATGTTGACCTCAGACCAAAAAAAAAATCAAGTAGATGGAGCATGACGAACGAACTAATAAAACAAATTAAATTTCACAAAACTCGAAATAGGTGATTTTGACAGCATTGCGACACCTGCTGAAGAGTTTTGTGCAATTTTGTTTGTAGATATTATGTGTGTGTGAGCGTGTGGTAAACTTATCTGGCTTGGTTGAAAACCGGGTTCACTAAGGTTGTTCGTAATACTCTGTCTATCTTTTTTCTTAATTTTTTTTCTCTTTGTGTCTTGTTTTTTGGTCATAGATCAGTGACAGTGCTGTCACCCTCACTGCCCTATGCCCTCTATGCCCTGTCTAGGTACAGTCGCCATCACATACATCGGAGCAAACAAACACGTCACAAACATCGGAACACACCTCTATTTTCAAGGCATGCATGTGCCGATATTTTTGAACACCTAAAGTGTACCTAATATGTATGTGACGGCGACTGTACGTAGATTTTAGCCTGGAATTAACAGTCGGAGTGTAGTTGACAAGAAGGGTGTGAATGAATGAAATTAAGGTGGTTCCAACAACAAGCACTTATTGGCATACAAAATACAAATGTTTTTCGGACTAGATTACTTACCCACCCTAAAAAGTTCCTGTTTCCTACGGTTGCCTGGCAGAGAATTCCTTGTGGCATTAAGTCCGTCCTTTGTACTTATTTTATTTGTGCAATTTATTTATTTATCGTATGGCGGTTACACACTGGTACATATATGTATTCGTATCGATGTCGCTGATAGAGTTTCAGTGTGCGCTGCGAGGTTCAGAAGGAACAGTGCAGCTGCCGAGTTTGTTGTTCTTTTAGAACCACCCGGAGGTCACGTGTAGGGTTTCTAGGGTTATTCCTACGGACGTAGAACAACAACGACCTCCAAGAACAACAACGACCTCAAGAACAACAACGACCTCCCATTTGTGCAATAAAGTTTAAATTAAATTACAAATCATTTCTGTGTTATTATTTTTATATTTAGTCAGTCACATCATCCCGCAATAATAATACAATTCATAAAATATGCACGGTAATATTTGCAAATTGTACGAGAATTTTAAAATAAGTAGCTACAAATAAAGCATTATCTATGAATTAAATACTTTTTTATGAGTTTTGTTAATGTCGCGGGAATAAACAAAAATAACATTAAACTGTTTTGTAATTCAGTAATGTAGTCCGAAAAACGTTTGTAAGGAAAGTTCACGGTGTCGTCCCACTTAAGGTGTCAAACATATGGACGTTTCCCTTAACAAAAATGAATCGAATCCCACCACTATATTAGATTCAAATATAATGCCACATTTAGTTAATAAGATACGCGGTTACGGAGTCCAATTGTCTTTATCTTGCGATTTATCAACTTTTATATGAGATTCGCTTTGCTATGATATCCAAAGGATACAAGGGAAGTGGAGTTCTTCGATTAAATACGTCCTATTATAATAAGGTTGGCGGTGTTGTTTACTTGACAATTTGTATGATTTGCTGTTGATGTTCACTCTCTGTGGAGTTTCCGTGTTATGCTGACGTTATCTGAATTATTTTTATTATTGTGTTTGGAACATACATCAGAAGTCCTGATAAAATAATGTAATGCTACTTTGATACCTAATATAATATTAATTTAGTTAAAATATAACTGCACCCCTGGAAAATAATTATAATTAGTTAAAGAGTGAATCCCAGAGTGAATGAATGAGTGACCCATGATAAGCATTGTACAACAACTAAAAGCCAAAAGCAAATGTCTTGTCTTACCTACCGGGACCTAAAGAAATTAGCCGAGGACCGAGAGAACTGGCGCCTACCTCGCCGACAAGAGCCAAGCTCTTAAATGTTGATGATGATCTTTACGGCTTTGTCCGCTGTACAAATGTTTATTTTTGTATAGTTTATTTGTTTTGTACAGGATTGCTCCTAGTGAGTCCATGTTATTCCTAGTGAGTATAGGTTCCAATTACATTAGTTCCAAAACAGAATATTCAGTCGGAATACGAATGGAAGCGACGGTTTTGGCATACCTATAGGTACACCATAGCGTACGTACATCGAAATTTTAACAACTACCCCATATCCAAAATTATATTGGTCGAATAATATCAGTGCCTACCTAATAGTGCTATTTTTTATAATGTTTATATGTAAGTATGTGATCCATATGCAGCATCGTCAAGTATTTATATCGCTACTATTTATAGTGGCACGCTTGGCACTTCTGACTTATATTTTAATTTAGTCCTAGGTACTGGATAAAAGACTAAAAGTGGCTTAAATACAATACAAATATTCTTTATTGCTCACCAGAAATAGTACATAATAAGACAAAAACAGAGGTAAATTAAACATAAACAATGGTAGACAACAGGCGGTCTTATCGCTAAAGAGCAATCTCTTTCACACAACCTTAGGGTGGTGGAGACGATGCAAAATAATCATATGATTTGAGCCCTTCCTTATAAATAAGCGTATTTTATAAAAATGTAGGCAACTCCGCAACCATTAAATATTGGGTGTAAAACGTTTGCTAAAAGACTAAATATAACCCAAACAAACTTTTTTGCCGCTTTCAGCTTTTAAATAAAGAACACCGAATCAATATTATACGCTCCAGTTAACGTATTTTTTGAATCCCACTGCGTTTGGAGCAATCGAATAATCCCGTAACGAGCGTATCGGTTGCCGAATGTAATTCTGCTCCTACAAATCAGCGCGTATTTAATAAGCCGCACAATATTCCATATCAACGCTACAAGCCAATCTCAACTTTATTTTCACTGGAATAAGACATTTTGAGCCGCATTTGCAACGCGGTCCGGACGTATTCGATTTTCGAAATTCGGCTGTCATTGAGCCCTCTCGTCATTTATTTCGCCTTCATTAGTTGTAAAAACCTGATTTGCGATGTCAATATTCATTACAAATTTTTGGTGGAATTTAACGGAATGAGTTCTTTTTGTTTTTCGCCGTTTTGTGTTGATTTATTGAAGACAATATTTATGAAACGCAAAGTGGATATTACACGATAGTTTTAAGCCAAGATAGACTTTGATTTGAAGTTTTTGAGCTGGATATTATTACGAGGCAGGTAATCCCTAGTTCCGGCCGAGGTATGTATAGTGCTTATCTCAAACATGCAATGATATATAAAAAAAAACTTAAGATTTTTTTATGGCTGAACGCCATACTGAAGATGAAACAAAAGAAGATCACCTCCAATTTTATATGAAGTCTCCTCTCGCTTCATCTGAAACATGATACTTCGCAGCCTATTTATAAGTCGATATTTCATTGCATGTTTGATAAAAATATCTTTATTTTGCAAGGCATCATGTGCTTAAATGTGGATCTTCTCTGCAAGTCATCGCGTGCAAATCGCTGCACGGTATGGTATTATGTAAAATAAGGCAAATTAGTACAAATAAGGTAAGTTTGCGGTTTCGGGTGACAACACAATGACCAGAAATTACCACCGATTCCTCTTACATTGTTATAATGAGATGAGACCCCTGTGTCATATACTGTGTACTGTACTAGATAATATGTCCATTTTGTGCGTGTTTATTTTATAGTGCTATGAAACCCACATTCATCATCCATACTAATATAATAAATAGCTGAACCGATTTAGATGAAATTTGGTATGGACATAGTTTGAGACCTATTTTATCACGGAAAACTACCCTTAAAGGAGTAAGAAAAGGGTGGTAGTTTCTATGAGAGTGCTATAATTAAAGCTAAATAAACCGATGAAGACAGTAGTTTACAAAAACCTGGCCCCGTAGCATGGATGGCCTATCACGCGATAAGTGACAAGATATATAGAGCATCTATCCCTGGCAAACACCGTTCGACAGAACGAGACGACGCTCTTATCTTGTCACTTATCGCATGATAAGGCCATCCATGCTACGGGGCCTGAGTTGTCGAGAGAATTAACTATTTTAATTTAATTTCGGCCACTTTGCCATTTACGAGTAAATGGCAATTTTGAAACCTCTGTCAGTATAAAAATACACTATGCTCTGTCATCGTACGAAATTTTTAAAGAAAAACCACATTTAAACCTTTTGATGATTCATAAGTTTATAACCGCATTTTACTCAGCCCACTTTATATTTACTTTTAAAACGTGCCAATATCAACCTTACAGCTTAGTAACAGTGTCTTTCAATATGTATTTATATAATTGTAAAGATGTAAGAAATCAATCTGTGGCAGCTCCCGTTTGCAATATGTCGGTACATTGTTTGTATTAACAATATGTACAGTCAGGTTGTTATTTATGCATGTAATTAGAAATATAATATTTAATTTTCTAAAGTATATACAAGATGATAATTTACATTACCTAACTAAATTAAATTTAAATTAAGTTAAATCTTAAAAAAGCCCTCGAAGCTGTACCGAGGGTGCTGATGCATTGCGCGAGAAAGCCGCCAGCTTCAGTCATCACATCACTTACATCAACCAGACGTTTCGCGATTTCCGCAAATAATTTGAAACGATATTTTGGAACAAAAACCGGCCAAGTGCGAGTCGGGACTTGCGCACGAAGGGTTCCGTACCATTTATCAATAAAAAAAATTATTTTATTCTGTTTTTAGTATTTGTTGTTATAGCGGCAACAGAAATACATCATCTGTGAAAATTTCAGCTGGAACTATCACGGTATCAGTGAGATACAACCTGGTGACAGACAGACGGACGGACGGACAGCGGAGTCTTAGTAATAGGGTCCCGTTTTACTCTTTGAGGACGGAACCCTAAAAACTTTTAGCAGGTTATTTATTTATTAGGCGCGCGGGCAGAGTTTTTTTTTTATATAATTGAACTATTAGTAGTTTTTTTTTTTTTTTTTTCAGTTCAGAATCATGAGCACTCATTGATCCTGATAAAGAAAAAAAATATCCCCTTCTGGCCCCGTAGCATGGATGTTATCACGCGATAAGTGACAGGATAGAGCATCCGTCCCTGGCTGACACCGTTCGATAGAATGAGATGACGCGCTTATCCTATCACTTATCGCGTGATAACGCCGTCCATGCTACGGGGTCTGAACAGTAAAAACTAAAAACATCTAAATTCTGAGAAAATAAGTAAAAGTCGCACATTTGAGTGAAAACGCCCTAAATCTAAAAAAGGCCCTCGTAGCATTGTACCGAGGACGCTGGTGGCATTCCCTCGCTGAATTGCAATGCCGATAATTGAATATAACTGTACCTATCGCCATGGCAATCCTCACTTCCACCTTATGTCATCACTCAAGTCATTATCTTCCTTTATTGTCAACATGTCAACTTAAGTCGATACATTTGTCGGTGCTTTTGAACTGATTTTAGTGAACGTCAACTATAGGTGCTGTCACAAACTCGTCACCGTCAGTACAAAGTGATAATGACTTAAGTATAATGATGAATTGTATGCTGAAATCATATATCCTGTTAACCTATATTAACTTCTTCACCGCATAAAAACGAAATGCTGATGTATAATCTATACTTAGGTAGAGGAGTGGGTTGCCTACAAGTAACTTTAATAACTTTTTCTACTCCTGAACCGTTATCTGTCATTTATATAGGCTGTAGCTCAAATACAATGACACCACTAATAAGTCGTCGAAAAACTCTATGCTCTATGCGCCCAAAAACGCACTGTTTAGCGTACTTTTTTGGTTCATACATTTTTCATAAAAGCACTGTATAACTTTTTTTTAAATCGGCCGCTATATTGCAGTGGTGCCAACTTCATAAACAAATATTTCGAAATAAAAGTATTTATTTACCTACGATTAAACATTTGTATATTATAAATTATTTACTACAATAATAATAAATCATCATCTATTGTGTGTTAAATTACATGTTTTATAAATTCTTGGTATTATTTATGAAAATAAACAGTTCGAATTCGGTCCGGGTCCGGATTCTGTTTGGTTCGGATGGCAAGTGCAAACAAATTAAAAACAAAACAAACCATAATGTCACATTTCCAATTTCTTACCAAAATACAGTTCAAAATGAAAGGACGAAAGATGATAAACTATTAAGATTTTATTTGATCCTGACTTGATGACAATGGGACACCTTACAAGTAATAAAAGCCCAAAAAAACACGAATGCTTCTACAATAGCCATAAAATGATGTCCCAGATAATTTCTACAAATTATAAAAACCTTCCCAACTGTCTCGACAGTTGCAAATAATTATCAATGTCATTTGTGTATTGTTTTCTTGTTACTGCCCTAATTCTGTTATAAGAATTAATAGGTCAGACAAATGTCGCGATCTTTTACGCCTTAACACCGAAAGGTCGCATGTCCCGGTAATAATGGGGTAACATAAGACATATTGTTGAGATGGTTTATTGAACAGCAATTGTTTAACGTTTTGTGTTGAGTGAAAGACGACGTGACAAAATGCAGTCGTCAATTGTTTCTTTCAACCATATGTTGATGGTTTTTTTCGCGGTCGGTAACTTTTTTATAGAATTGTTGCGGATAAAATTATTTTAAAATATGCTTTCTTGGGGTGAGATTTCAAGATATAACGTATTATTGTGATATACTGTACAAAAACTAAACAAACTATACCAGCTGATGAAAAGGCGCAGTTAAAGGGTTATGATTAATATGTACTGTATCTGTACTACAGTTCCATAAGTCACGTCAAATAGGTATTGAAGTAGAACTGTCACTTTGTAATATTAAAAAAAAAAAAACTTAGTGAAGTTATTTTCAAAATTGCTTTTTTGGGGTTAGAAATGAGGATATCACGTATTATTTGTGGTATACTTATTGTATTTAAAAAAAATCCTCAGGAGCCCAAACTTGGTATGATTCAAAAATTGATTTTGTGGTAATGTGGTATATTTTTAGAATCGCCTCAAAATTCCCATTCATTAGACACACGATAGGTTTCTGAAAATATTTTTTTTCCATACAAAAAATAAAATATCTTGGCACTTCCCTCCTAAGGGAATTTTTTTAGGAACTGCGGGTCATAAAAATAGTTTTTATGCATGTGCCAAATGGCTAAACTGTAGATCGATTTGCGGTTTTTTTAATCGTACTGCTTACACTATTACCGCCGCAGTAGGTACGTGTTAAAAGGTTGGGAATTCTCACACTGCCGGCAATAGTAATTTATGCAGGTACTTAGCTCTTTACGTCAGAGACAATTTAACTACCTATAAAACGAATGCGATGGTTCTACCTATTTGTGCTTTGACTTTAATTATTCAAAATCTGCCTGTATTTTTTTGGTTTTTGTATATCCAAGGAAAAGGAAAGTGAAATTCCGCTATGGGAAGGGAAAAGCGGTGGGTATTTTTGTAAGTAGGAATTTGCACTCAAGTCTTGCTTGTGACGGGAAGGTGCGGGGGAGGGGGGTGTGTGTCCGCGTGGGCTCGCACTTCGGGCCTTCGGCCCTCGGGCTCGCGTAGAGAGCGAGCTCTGAAGGGACGCTTCGGGCCTTCGGCCCTACGCGGAGCTCGGCCTTCGGCCTTCGCCTACCACGAAGCTCACCTTCGGGCCTTCGGCCCTCAGGTTCGCTTTTAAGACACTCGGGGGGTAGTGAGTAGTAGCACAACCTTAAACTCCCGCAGCTCGGCCTACGGCATCGCAGGACGCTTCGGGCCTTCGGCCCTACGCGAAGCTCGGCCTTCGGCCTTCGCCTACGACGAAAGACACTCGAGGGCATAGTCGCACAGTCCTATACTCCCGCAGCTCGGCCTACGGCCTCGCTGGACGATTCGGGCCTTCGGCCCTACGCGGAGCTCGGCCTTCGGCCTTCGCGTGCCTTAAAACTCACCTTCGGGCCTTCGGCCCTCAGGTTCGCTTGTAAGACACTCGGGGCAAGGAATAGTAGCAAAACCTTGGGCACCCGCAGCTCGGCCTACGGCCTCGCAAATTTGTTTTGCCCATACCGTCCGCCATTTTGGATTTTTTCCAAATTTTTTTTCTTTTTACAACTCTTGGGCCCCTCAAGTCCCCGCATGCCAAATCTCGGCGCGCTGTGACCAATTTGAAATTTCAAAAAAAAAAGTTCTTTTTTTCGGCCAAAAAAAAATGCGATTGTACTCCCCTTGGGAATTTTAATGACATTTGGTCGGGACCCCTATTCAAAAGTCGAGCGGTTTGGCCGGAAGAAATAATCGAAAAAATTCCCCATACAAAATTTTTTTTAAAGCTAGAAACTTTTTTTATGTTTTCAGAATCTAGAGCCATATAGGATCCCGCTAGCAAACTTTCAGCGCTCTAGGACCATTTTGAAAAAAAAATAATATTTTATTTTTTTTCCGCCGTCAAAAACTGCACGCAGTTTTTTATGACATTTGGTCTAGCACCCCTAACCTAGCTGTTACCGTTTAGCCGGGCAGTAGAGCAATTTTTTACCCAGAGCCAAATCTCAAGAAGTCAGATTTTTCTGGTGGTAACCTCGCCGGCCTCTATACACCCATATCAAAACCTCACCTCCACCATGACTCCTTCCCGGAGATCAATTGTGTCACCGGAAATCAGTGGTAATGCAGCTTCATATAATAAGTAGTAGGAAGCTGTCTAGGTCAACCAAACCAACGCATGTGATACAAACTCACATAACGCAAGCGCAGAGTCAACTCAGCTTTAAGTGTCACTCAAAACGTTGGCTTGTTGAGCACCCGTTCTATACGAAGAATTTATGGCAAATACTTTGTACTCGTAAATATAATGTGTGTATTAATTTAAATTCGACTAATTAATTGGCTGTGATATTTTTTTTTGTAATTAATTGTAGTAATGTACCTACTTTTGAACCTAAAACGCTGGCTTGTTGAGCACCCGTTCTAATACATACTTACCAAGAATGTATGGCAAATACTTTGTACTCGTAAATATAGTGTGTGAATTAATTTAAATTCGACTTATTAATTGACTATGACATTTAATTTTTTTATAATTAATTGCAGTAATGTACTTTTGATAATGTATTTTTAATAATGTAATTTTTTTAATAATGTATTCGTAATAATGTATTTTTAATAATGTATGTTAACAAAGCAACTCCTAGAATAATTAATTCCTCTTGATATGTAAATTGGCTTTACTAATAAATGAGTATGAGTATATTCGCCTGCGCAAAATGGGATCACTTGTGCACCAAGTCTAGGTATCTCCATTCCAAATATAGGTAAAATATATTTGGCATCCGCAGGGTAATTTCGAAGTTCGAAGCCTCTTAAACCAAAAAATAATTTTGCCACATTGTAAAACTTATTTTTTACCTGTAAGTACGTTACTCACCGGCTAGGGTCAATCGGAGGCATAAACTATTTAAAAACAGCCGAAAGACGTCCACTGCTGGACATAGGCCTCCCCCAAAGAGTTCCAAAGTGACCGGTCCTGCGCCACCCGCATCCAGCGGACTCCCGCGACATTTACCAGGTCATCAGTCTACCTTGGGCCTACCAACGCCGCGCCTTCCGGTACGTGGTCGCCACTCGAGAACCTTTCCGCCCCAACGGTCATCAGTTCTACGTGCAATGTGCCCCGCTCACTGCCACTTAAGTTTAGCGATTCGGAAGGCTATATCGGTTACCTTGGTTCTACTGCGGATAGCCTCATTTCTGATGCGATCACGCAGAGAAATTCCCAACATAGCCCTCTCCATTGCCCTGTGGGTGACTTTGAGCCTTCTTATGAGGCCCATTGTAAGCGACCACGTTTCCGTGCCATATGTCATCACTGGCAACACACACTGGTCAAAGACTCTCGTCTTGAGACACTGCGGAATATTGGACGAAAAGGTGTGCCTTAGCTTCCCGAACGCTGCCCAGCCGAGTCGGATTCGACGCTTGATCTCTTTCTCGAAGTTGGACCTACCTAACTGGACAGTCTGTCCTAGGTTTACATAATCGTCTACAACTTCGAGCGTAAAGTGTCCGATTGTAATGGGAGTTGGTACTATACATAGACATTTGACATGATCTTCGTCTTATTCATGTTCATTCTTAGACCAAGCTCTCTCGCTCGCTCGGAAGCTTTACTGAGGTCATCAAGCATCGTACTTAAGTCCTCCTAGTTAGTACATAGGTACTAGCAAACCTTATCTCTCTAATACGAGCATATTATGGTATCAGGTTGAGCCAAGAGGTCACCGCTTGAAATTAACATAGTTCCTAACAGGGTCTATTTGTACATCCGGCACCTAATTTGATTACTAATTCACAATAATCATTCGCGGTAACACCGTAAAAAACGCCCTACGGTCGGAAGACTACAAAAAATCCAGACACGCGATCTCAATATTACAAAGAATACAAAAATACGGGAACTGTGGGGTTCCGTGGCGATCCACATCACCTTTGCACGCCTCCTCTTGAAACATATTCGAGCGTTTATTTTGTAAATAAATTTTTTCAGAATTCGTTTTTTTTTTGTTTTTCTTACTCAGAATCTTTAATACTATAGATCCTCATACAATAATCAAAATGTCCTAAATATTCCATTCCAGATCGTCACCTTTTTGTATGCAGTCTTTTTTTATTTAGGTATATGGTCGTGACGCACTGGAAAAAATACTTACAAAGTATAGGTAAAATCTGGGACACATTAATGCTGTATGAGAATCGACAGTATCAACGATTCTGAGTAAGAAAAACCAAATAAAAGTTTTGTACACTTTTTGAAAAACGGCCATTCTCGAATTATTATTTCCACGAGGTCACCCGCACAACACAATGTTATTGTCCTCGCGCGTTTTCTCACGTGGTTATCGATTTCATCTTTCGAAGCATGCGATTCAAGTTCATTTTTGAATGGAACGGAGCGCCTGGTAAAATAATACTACTAACTAATCGAGAATGAAGGAAATGTAGGGTGCGTAGTAAAGGCGTTACATTGAAGGTTCTATGCTCTATGAGTCTATGACTTAACCCTTTCCAGACCAATGACTCACATACGAGCGATTCCCGCTTCGATGAGAAAAAATGCTGCTACGAGCTACGGCGTAGCACACGTAGCGTTAGCCTCGAATGGCTGCCTTTCGATTTCGCGTGGGCACATCATGACATCAAGACGGGGCACATTAACCGATAACCGTTGGGGTGGAAAGGTTCTCGAGTGGCGACCTAGCTGCACGCGCAACATGGGTCCCCACAAGGTGGACTGATGACCTGGGTCGCGGGAGTCCGCTGGATGGGGGTGACGCTGACCGGTCATTGTGGCACTCTTTGGGGGAGGCCAATATCTAGCAGTGGACATCTTTCGGCTGATATGATGATGTCATCATGACATCAACAGTAGAAATTACACGGTTCTCGTATCTCCCGCAGTACCCTAAACATAACAAGAAACTTTTTACAACAATGCGAGGTAATTAGTAATTGGCACGATGCGACCGCGCATGCGTCCAAATTGCGGTTTTCGACCATTATATATGCCATATGGCGTCTAACGGTTCGCTTCCTCCGCCTGCGGTTGTGCCATGCATCTTGAAAGGATGAGGTGTATCGATTGCTTTTACATCTTTTTATCAACCCTTTCAACGCTGAGGGCGCTTACGCAAGTTGTCGTTTCCGCAGCGTGAAGAACAACTGTAGTTGTCATGTTATTGCACTTTAGAATAAGATCGGTTTGGGAAAGTGGGTGACGCTGCCTACGAAGCTGGTAGTAAGGGCAAGTATTTGAATGGTGAGTATGAATATGTATTAGTTACTGAGTCTTGGATGGTTTGCATGAATATATATTTTTTTTATTTTTTTTTCTCGTTTCTTACCCATAACACAAGCCTGTACTATGGTTCTAGTTCAATTTGTGTAATATTTATTTATTTTAGATCGATTAGAGATTTATATAGGAGGTCCTGGGCCGTGGTATTTGACATTAAGAGAATTTCCCGCTTTCAAAATCAGACACCAAACTAACGACATGTCCCCCCCCCCCCCCCCCCCGTCAAATATGGCTTCAATTACAGATAGAGACGATCCTTGAATATCACTATTCATTCATGAGTCCAAACTACGATTCCATCTTATTTAACTAGCAGACGTCCCTGGGATATCGCTATTGTTTCATATCACTGTCATGCATGTCATTTGAAAGACAGAATCATGTAAGTGGAGATATCCCTATGAAATGTCGGAGACGTTACATTTTGAATCTCGAATCGGGATTCTTCATATTAAGAGGTTGCTAAAAGTCTTGTATTATTTCTGGACGTAGCGTCCGTGCAGAATTTGTGTAGAGTTAAAACTACAAATAAACTGTTAGACCATCAAAAAATATTAGGAGACGATCTTAACAAACAGCGAAACTTGCCCTATAGTACCTAAGCTAAAGAGTCCGTAGGTCACTCGACTCTGTGGCTGACAATTTGAAAGTTGTGTAATGTAACATTATAGGTACATAGTCTTAGTATTTTATTCTTGAACAATACAGGATTGCGTTAAACATTTTAAATTTAAGATAGGTAAAAAAAGAAAAACTAGCAGTCACATCGTATAAAGAGGTCAAGGAGGCGGCCCTAGATAGGTAGAGTCAGATGGAGGGAGCTACACCGAAAAGAGTCTAACTCTTTGTGATGAATAAAAACCCAAGTTTTAAACATAAAAAAACAGAAATTGGTAAATTAAAAAATAATTGGCGAGTAACTCGACATTCCAGTAAGTAGGTATTTGCAGTAGGACGTAGGTACTGCACACAGTAGATCAGTAGATTAGATACCAATTCAATCTGTGAAATTTTGTTTAAATCAAGCATTTAACCTAACAATTTGGAATTCTCTTCCGGCGTCTGTCTTTCCGGAATCCAACAAACTTGATGTCTTCAAGGCAAGAGTGAACAGGCATTTTCTGTGTGAGCGTGGATCATCTTAGATAAAATATTTTTAGATAAATCATCAATATTCGTATGTCTTTACCTGTCACTTTGAAGTTAAAGTGTGTAAGTTAAAACACATTTTAACTAGCAGAGGCACTAAGTTTTATGATAACAGAGTTAATGTTTAACTAGTTAATCACTTTAACCAAACATACATAAACAAAACAATCACCATCCCACATTACCGACTCAATTTTAACCCTTTTAGCTATACCTACTTATAGCATGTAAATATTGGCTTCGGAAGTAGGCACAAAGGAGGCCGCTCTTTGATCTCACCGCCACCTGTGGGCTGCAGAGGAAATGAATGGCCGCCCTCAAGCATTGTCAGACAGGCGGTGACAAAAACAGCTGAAATCGATAGCTTGATGAGGATGTAATGTATTGTATTTGGTTCACCTAATTTACGAGGTACTTGCTCTCGAATCTTATTCATAAATTAAAGTTAACAAGCCTCTATCTTAGTTAAAAGGTGTATCTCTTTTTAACCTTTTTACAATTTTCATCACTTAAGGCCTTTCACAGACTGGCGCGGCCTGGCCGCGGCGGACAATAGAAAACTTGTCATTAGCTGTCAAATTTACTATGGTCCGCCACCGCAGGCCGCGCCAGTGTGATGCAGGCTTAAGTCTCTCAGAGACTGGCGCGGCCTGCGGTGGCGGCCAGTTGTTTAAACTATGACAATCCTATCAATGATTAAAACACACGCAGCCTTGATTATCATAGTACGCTACTGGCCGACATAAATCGTGCAAACTATAAAATTAAACATACTCACCTAACGCGTTTGCAATAGATTTCCTCTCGTCCTCGGTACTTCCATTAACGACACAGATATTAAGCTGTACCATTATTCAATTGAAAATTTTGGGGTCCGAACCACTTAGATGAATTTGTTTGGTCCGGCCGAGTCAAATATTACCAAAACAGGGGCAGGCAATTGTCAAATTGACCGAATGATTGTGGGGGAACGAGTGAATGAATGGGGA
This sequence comes from Epinotia brunnichana, assembly GCA_963854355.1. Classification (NCBI taxonomy): domain Eukaryota; kingdom Metazoa; phylum Arthropoda; class Insecta; order Lepidoptera; family Tortricidae; genus Epinotia; species Epinotia brunnichana. The sequence continues at coordinate 18,653,813 of OY977954.1, forward strand.
CCGTCTTTGCTGTTGGATTTGGAGTTTTCATTCCCATTATGGAATTTATGGATAACAGGAATGAGTGCGAATCATAGAGAAAGAATATGTATAAGTAGATGGACTCGCACACAAATGCACACATGAGTGACAAAGATGTAAGCTAAGACAATAACACAAGTGGAAATGAGATACAATGTCGTCAACAAAATATCAAAAAACCGGCCAAGTACGAGTCGGACTCGCGCACGAAGGGTTCCGTACCATTATCTATAAATATTTATTTAATTCTGTTTTTTAGTATTTGTTGTTATAGCGGCAACAGAAATACATCATCTGTGAAAATTTCAACTGTCTAACTATCTCGGTTATTGAGATACAGCCTGGTGAAAGACGGACAGCGGAGTCTTTAGGTACTCTTTGAGGACGGAACGGTATATAACATGACGAATATATAAAAAAAAATATATAAATACTAATACCTACCTACTATAAATATTATAACTTCTCAATTTAATTAGGTTAATTTACCTCCATCCCTTTCGGGAATTCGCTAGGACTCCACGTAAAATTTTGGAATCCTCTATCTATAGTGCAAAAAAGTGATTACCTGACCTAACTATTAGATAATAGAATCAATGATGTACCTATTAGTCTTAGCCCCCCCCCCCCCCCACACACTACCGGCGTCGTGTGAGCGTTATATATAAAATTGTATGAGAACGCTCACACGACGCCGGTAGTGTGGGGGGGGGCCTTATAGAGGAATAATCCCACAAATCTATATCTAGAAAGCTAGTGGTCCAGGGTTTGAAGCCCTTTTTGTTATGAGCTTTAATATTTGTTCCTGAGTGTTGAAGTTTGGTTAGATCCAGTTAAATGTCGAATTCGACTGTGTAGAGTCTGTAGGTAAACAGTGGTAGAATAGTATCCGTCGACCTCGACAGTCGACGTAAACAAGCCATTACAAGGATCATCATATCAGCCGAAAGACGTCCGCTACTGGACATATGCCGCTCCCAAAGAGTGCCACAATGACCGGTCCTGCGCCACCCGCATCCAGAGCGGACTCCCGCGACATTTACCAACGCGGGGGTCCACGCTGCGCCTTACAAGGATATTGGACGAAAATTATATTGGATAGTTATAGTTACCCAAAAATTATGTAAGTAAGTACATTTCCTTTTTCTTCATCTTTCTCGACTTGAAAACTTAATTTGAATACATTTTAGTTTTGCTACTCGACACACGATGGCAGCACTATCCTATGCGAGTATACATTTGCAACGCCTAGCGACATCTGTTGTCTGGTAGTATTTTCAAACATTTATGCGTAGTTTCGTTGTTCATATAAAATCAGTAGGTAACGAAATAATCAGGTTACTGGCTACGGTCGCCAGTGATTTTTTGTGGCGGGGGCCACAGCACTCGGCCACCCCAGAGAAGGCGGCGAAGATGCCCAGAACGAGCCAGCAGGGGCAAAGCGCGAGGAGGGCTCTAGTGCGTTCAACCTGAGATCCTAGAGTCCTCCGAATTACTTAGCGCAGATGGCGGTTGACGTGGAGTTTTTAGTGGGTAGAAATACCACATAACCCAGACCTCCCCCGAGAGCTGGGTAACTGGTTCGCAGGTTTTCTCCACGAAAAAAAAAAAAAAAAAAAAAGGTTACTGGTTAATACAATGATATATGACTTAAATTCAACTAAAATACAATTTTTATTGAATTCCCTGTGGTGTGGTGTAGGTAGGCCGAGTAAGTCAAGGAAGTGGGATACCAATTGTCGACGCTATTAATTATCTGTACCGGTATCCCATTGGATCGCATAATGGTTTTTAGACTAATGCAGTTTCGCATAATTGGTTTGGCATAATTATTTGTGGCATAATAGTACTTTCGCCTTAGTAATTATGCGAAATGTGACTTATGCATATCTTATTTTCGGCGTAAAGTAATTATGCGTAACCATATTAGTATTACTGAATAATGAGTTTATGCCTCTCAATAGTAAACCATCTGGAGATACCTAAATTAAGGTTGACTGTATAAACAACAAGCATTAAAAGTTCAACTGTATGCCGACTACGGAAACTTAACTTAAACAGCGGCCTTCTTTTTTAAATATCTGTCGTTAAATTTAAATCATCACAATTATTTACCAGTGGCGCTAGTGTGCACATGACACTAGCGCCACTGGTAAATAATTGTGATGATTTAAATTTAACGACAGATATTTAAAAAAGAAGGCCGCTGTTTTGTATTTAAGAGGATTGTGAACCTGTACATTTTCATACAAAAAGCGATAACGTTTTTCACCCCGTAAACATAGTTCGATTTTTATAATTCTTGGATATGTTGTAGATACAATGATTTTTAAGAAATATATTGCTTACGTTAAAAGTTAATAGCATCTAAAAATCTGTATTTTTGACTTAAAAAAATTGTCTACCGTTTTATTTTTTTTACATTAAACTCAAAGGATTTAAAAAAAAAGAAAAACGTACAGACTTAGATTAAAGTATACTTAATCCAATAATACCAACATTGTTTCATTTCATAAAGGTTTAGGGGGGTAAAAACGTTATCACCCGAAACAATATTTCAACAAGAAATTGTAGGCAATTACCTGCAGGACTGGCAACTCTCACTATCGCACGATACGGGTGAGGCACAGAGCGGTGTGAAACAGATAGCATTTTTTTAAATACCTACTCACGCCGCGTATGGACACTTCACAATCCTCTTAAGTACAAAATGTTTAAGTCGATTTATTAACTAAATCTCAAATAAGTACCTACATACAATACATACGTCCCTGCATGTCAGATGATGAGTATTACATCAGGAAAAATACGGTTTTGAAAAACATTAATTTATAATCGCGTTTTTTTGTTTATTTCATTTTAAAACGTTAATCTAAGAGGTTTTATTCACGATTTAATGAAGCATTCATTGTCTTTTTTTGTAAGATTTATTATAAGTACCTAGAGCAAATGTAAAATGACTGGACTATCTAAGAAAAGTGACATCAAGCATCTTGGGAGGCACTGGACACAGTTTATCCGTACTGAAGATATATAATTGTTTATACGCTATTTTCAACATCAGTAAAGTCTTGTAAGAACGCGATCCATTTTTTCTGAAAGACCCTAAACAACTTCGTCTTCCTCTTGTCATCTAACGTACTGTATCTTATGGAATTGATCGCTAATTGTTTCAGCATTCTCAAGTCAGCGTACTTGCTAGCGATGGCCACGAAAGCCACGTACAAATCGTCAGAGAGGGGCTTCGCCCCCCACAAACTCGGGTTGCTACTCGACAGTACTACGGGCAGACCCAGCGCCAAGTATGTCGCCAGAGGATGGCTCCGCAAGTCCTGGAATAATGACAGTACCGAGCTAGATATCACATTACATTCTATAGCTATGTCGTTTTGTACAACAGCTTTCACAAGTACCGGGTGCTTGATCAGTGAATTTCCGTGCCCTATTCTTTTTGCTCCCAGCAAAATGGCATCAAAAAGATTATCTTCCAACAGAGTCCCGTATTGATTAGCTTCACCGGGGTTGAAAAAGTAATCAATTTCGTCTTTCGCTTCTAAAAGAGCGGGCAGAAATTCAGTTAATGGTTTCCCTTGACCAACAAGATCGAAGCCAGCGATCAACGTAGGTAGACTCTGTTTCACTTTACGAGCTAGGATCAGTTCATTCCGTAGTTCTTCTATATTCCCACTTCTCTGTCCAGTTATGATTAACTTTATACCAACGAAATCCGGATAAGCCTTTTTAAATTTCCTTGCTACCTCCTTATAAATGTCTGCCGTGTATATTTTGCTATGTACAGTACCATTTAGCTCGTATAACTTATGCAACCCGGTCCTAATCTCCACATACATGATGTTGTCGCTATGAAAGTTTTGTAACGACGTGTAAATCATTTTCTCATGTACGGGTCTGTATGATATCAAAGAAGAAATAGTCGATATAGTTTGCACAAGTTTTCTAGAGATCTGGTTTTTGTAAGCATTCAGTTCGCCATTCAAATCCTTCAGACCAACAGAAAGGCGTTCCATCAACATTTCGTCGAATGGATCAATATTGTAATAATGGTCACTCCTAGCATCTCTAACTAGAGCCCACGGAACTGAGCAATGTTTATTTGGGCTGCTATCAGAGAAGTGAAATTTTAAATCGTCCAATGAAATACAGGCGTACAAGTGATCTTCATAAGTAAATTTCAACAAATCATCCGGCTCCAACATAAACGCGCTGTGGACGTGCAGCGCCGCTCCTTTCGGCATCCGGCGAATCATCTGGTACCCTTTAGATTGCCTCATAGCATCCTTGTATACGAAAAACGGTTTATTGACATCTAAGTAGTGCGAGTTGTTCAAGGAACCAACAGTGTCCAACTTTTTGAAGCGCATCAGCGTGTCATTGGCGAGTCGCTCTCTGGGTGAGAGGAGTATTTTACTTCCAAGTAAATGCTGCAATTCTGTATCAATCAAGCTATTTTTCTTTTGCACATACTCACGGAGCGATTCGGTACAAATTTGCTCAAACAATATTAAACACAAAACGGTGATCGCGATACAACTCATGGTTTATCTTTCATCGGCGTCAGAATTAAGAGTGCTCTTCAAAAAAGCGCTCGCTCAGAATTCGGTATTTTGACACGCGTAGTGCGTTTGTGTGTGTAAATACTACTACCACCCACACAAACGTACCTAACCCCCACATGCACAGCGTGATCGCACCAGCCGCGGGTGCCGTCCCTTTCTAGCTATATGTAAGTGCGATCGGGATAGAACTAACCGCGGAGCTTGCCGATGCAAATATCTGTATAGCGCACCGTTGGAATTCACTCCGTGACCGATATTGATACTTGCACTAAAAAGTGGTAAGTATTACTTCGCTAACATGATGTTCTAGAACATCATGTTAGCGAAGTTAGATAACTTGAATAAAGTAAGTATTTGATTTTTGAGCACAAGTTTTCTATTTGTATTAAAATACTATGATATGACAAAGTATATTTAGTTTCGTTTATTTAGTATAAAATAAACTAACGAGTTTTAAAGTTGTCAGTAATAAGAATAATAATTTGTTTTACGGATATTAATAGTTTGCATGTTATCTGAGTCTTATTTATATGTATATAGTAATGTAGTGAAATTATACCAGTAGACCCTCTACCAGGAAATTACTGGGTACTTACGTATTCATTTCTTGACGAAAATTTTTTTTGTTATGGACAGTAAAAAAAAACTGCCCTTCATAGAAATTGCTATGTCCGTTTCTTACCAAAGGAACTGAAAATTATAAATTATACAAACACAGCTTTTTATCTAGAATACAATTAATTAATGCGTGATTTTATTCAAAAGCCTAAAACCTCAGATGATAAAAAGGAATAGATATGAAACGGGGGCTTGGCGCGTGTCGGTGCGACATGGCCAAATGGGCATGTCACTGCCCACCGCATGTTAGTCGCAATTTGCCGTGAATCTGAAATGTTTTTCCACGTTTACTCAAAATGCCGAATTGTAGCGTGGTTACATGCAAAAATAGGAATGAAACTAAAACCTACATGAATGGTGGAGTCACGCACCACATGTGAGTATTAGTATTTTCACTTAAGTCAGTAAAAACTAATATTTTAATAAATAAACGCAACGCCGCATCATTTCTCGGGATTGAACTAACATATCGAACGAAAAAGCATATTTTTGTTCTATGCGTTGTACATTGAACGTTCAATACAGTAAACCACGGCGCAATGTATTAAACCACTATGGATATGGACGATGCTTGATTTTTTTAGTGGTACGGCCGCTGCTTGGCGTCGCAAACTAGAGCGGTGCCAAAGTGCAGTTACAATTTACGCGTAATCGATAAAATAGAAGTACGATATCATACTAGTTATTTTATTTCGACTACTTTCGCTGTTTTATTTTATTTAATTACTTGTTTTGGTTGGGTGCCTATCTTAAAGGTAACTAATAACATACTAATAAGATTAAAAGGCACAAAATGTTTACGGTACCTACTAATAAGATTTTCACTAAGTTGCAGTATGAACGGTAAATAGACATATTAAAATTGTATGTACAAGTATATAATTTAGTTGCAAATGGCTTCAGAACAACTTTAAATGTGATATTATTACCAATAATTTATTTTAAATGAGTATTTTTTACTTTCATTTGAAATGTGATAAATGAAGAAGAAATCTCGGTTTCTTATTACAGTTTTCCAAAGAATCCGAGTAGGTACTAAAAAAATGGATAGATGCTACTGGCAGAGGTCCTAACTGATTTCCTGTACAGAGAAGAGTTAATGTGTTCGTAACATTTTCAAGAAATATGTTTCCAACCACTTAATAAGAGCCGTACACTTTTCGAATATTTGACACCTCGCTTGCTTGAAACCTAGGTGTAAAATGTATGGTAACACATCTTTGCACATCTTTGGTGGATACTCGCCCTTAGCCTTAAATCTCGTAATATGAGTAATGGACATATTATTTCGCGCCAAAATGCGAGTCGGATCGGCCTGGTACCTACAGGTAAAAATATCGATGTGACCAGAGTTTTAAATGTATGTGAACACGAACTTATAAAAAGCCGTTTATGTTACTCTGTAGGTATTCGTCAATATTTTTTACTTTTGCGATTTATGGTAAGTTAACAACCCGTGTTATTTAAACTTGTAGCTAGAAGTTTAAATACCACCACATAAACTTACCATGTCGTTGAAGTTGTTACCCATCAATATCTTAACATACTATTAATTTTAATATCAATGTCGATAAAACATAATTTTAACGTTTGTCGCCCCCCTAGTGTAGTGCGTTTAAGCCAATCACAGCCCTTGTTTGCATGTTGCCGTAGACTCACTGGCAACGCCCGAATCTTTGTTTTTACACGGTTCAATGTGTGTGCCTGTGGGCGCTGCGGTGGGAGAAAACTGGGGACATCGGTTTTGGTTGAAATTAAGCAGTACGGCACTTCTCCCTTTTTTTATGTTCTGAGCATAAAACCTATGTCACTTTTTAGGATTCCGTACTCAAAGAGTAAAACGGGACCCTATTACTAAGACTCCGCTGTCCGTCTGTCTGTCCGTCTGTCACCAGGCTGTATCTCATGAACCGTGATAGATAGAGATTTGAAATGTGATGTATTTCTGCTGTCGCTATTTATAACAAAAAATACTAAAAAACAGAATACATAATTTTATTTTTATTTTAGTTTTTATCTGTTTCTTTTTCTTTTACAATCTTACACAAATCGACCTTGCCCCAAACTAAGCAAAGCTTGTACTATGGGTACTAGACAACGATAAACATACTTACATAGATAAATAAATACTTAAATACATAGAAAACATCCATGACTCAGGAACAAATATTTGTGCTCATCACACAAATAAATGCCCTTACCGGGATTCAAACCCGGGACCTCCAGCTTCGTAGGCAGAGTCACTACCAAGTTACTAACTAGGCTACAGGGGGTTCCTATACAGCAATTTTTTTGCCGTTTAAAGATATAGATAATGGTACGGTACCCTTCGTGCGCGAGTCCGACTCGCACTTGGCCGGTTTTTTAAACATTTATTTCGAAATAAAGAGTGATACTCGGAAATGTCGAAGGGAAGGTCAATCGTCGAATCCGACTCGGCTGGGCAGCATTCGGGAAGCTACGGCACATCATCTTTTCGTCCAATATTCCGCAGTGTCTCAAGACGAGTCTTTGACCAGTGTGTGTTGCCAGTGATGACATATGGCACGGAAACGTGGTCGCTTACTAAAGGCCTCATAAGAAGGCTCAAAGTCACTCAAAGGGCAATGGCTCTCCATTGCCCTTTGAGTGACTTTGAGCCTATGCTATGCTATGCTGGGAGTTTCTCTGCGCGATCGCATCAGAAATGAGGCTATCCGCAGCAGAACCAAGGTAACTGATAAAGCCCTCCGAATTGCTTAAATTAAGTGGCAGTGGGCGGGGCACATTGCACGTAGAACCGATGGCCGTTGGGGCGGAAAGGTTCTCGAGTGGCAACCACGTACCGGAAGGCACAGCGTGGGTAGGCCCCCCGCAAGGTGGACTGATGACCTGGTAAAGGTCGCGGGAGTCCGCTGGATGAGGGTGGCGCAGGACCGGCCATTGTGGCACTCTTTGGGGGAGGCGTATGTCCAGCAGTGAACGTCTTTCGGCTGATATGATGATGATGATGATGATGACTCGGAAATGTAATAAAACCACGTAAAAATCTTCCTTTCCAGTGTAAACCCCCGGTGTGTGTTATTATTATATATAAACGAAAATAATTACTAAATGCAAGGTAGGATCGTGCTGTACTTAACAAACGCCATATAAGCTTGTTTTTTAAAAAGTTTTTTATTCATCTTGTTATTTTCAATAACCCTGCATACCTATTATGTCGCTGGTTCGTGGGTACTTGTACAGACAAATCACACAAACCCAAACAAGATAGGTCTATCTATTTTAGTTAAGGAGTTCCCATGACCACCTTCCATCATCAGATCCTGGAAATCATCCATCACCAAAGTGTTTACCAAGACAAAACAGATGAGCTCAAACTAGATGGGTTTATCTAGTTTAGTTTAGGAGTTCCATGACCACCTTATAGCTCCATCATCAGACTCTGGAAATTATCCAGCACCAAAGTCTTGCCGTGCCATGACCAAATAAATGAGCCCAAATTCGATGGCTTTATCTTGTTGAGTTTAGGAGTTGCTATGGCCACCTTCCGACTCCATCATCAGACCAGCTCTATGATATTATGTCACCGAAGATACGCAATTGTACCTAATTTGAAGATTTCACCCAAACTCCCATACATACATACATACTAACAAGGTGGACTGATAGTAACAAGTAAATAAATTAAATCTATCAAGTATCACGATCACTCGTACAATAATAATTGACTATAGAACGCGTAGTTTAGACAAAAGGATCCAACCCACAAGACATCACCATTGAAATGTATGACTTTTGTTTTAGGTAGAAGGTTCAATTTTAAATGTTACGTATCCGGTGGGTTTGAACCTTTTCGCTACACTACGTCATATATGGCAGCTATGCAATTCATAACTTGTCTCGATTAGCCTCACGAATGTATCCCCAGTATAGTTTGACCCCGAGGTTGGTAACAACTATGCCTAGTCGGAGATCAAAATAAGATTATTTTATCTGAAGAGTGGTCGGTTAGCTTCGTGAATAGCCACAAATAAACACACTACACATCTGTCTCGGAGGGCTATTCAGCCGGTACTGAGATAAATTCTTTTTTTTTTTTTTTTTTTTTTTTTTTTTTTTTTTTTTTTTTTTTTTTTTTTTTTTTTTTTTTGAACCTGACTGTTGCTATGATAGGACGAACCCAATATAGCAGTCGAACTGCGTGGTTGGAGGGTAGCTTGGGGAAAATCCAAGGGGAACCTCCGGCACGACCACGCGGGAAGGGGTAAACACTGGAATACTCTAAAAGTTTGCGCTCCAGTGAGATTGGTTGAACGGTTTCAACCGAATCTGAGGTGTGGGAGATAAATTCCCGCGCGACGGTAAATTTATACTAGTTTTGAATCATTATTTATAAATATAAATTTTGACAAAAGTTATATTTTTTGGACTGGATCTTGTTGGTACAAGCATGAACTTTAATGTTGTGTAAGATTCAATACAAAAATTATTCAACAATAATGAGAAAATCCTTGAGTTTTCAGTACGATTTTGTTGACAAATATGGTGTAATTGAGAACAGTTTACATATATATACGTGCAGAATAAGGAAAATTCGAGGCGGCTAGGAGCAATGGCAACATATTACGCTAGTGAAAATAGAAAAAAACAAGTAGGTTCTCATATAGCATCATGGAGTATTAGGGGCTCAAACTTATGACTCTGCGCTCTCTTCAGAAAACTACTGTCAGTAATCGGGTATTTTCGGTTAAAGTATTCAGTTCTTCGTAAATTGGAGGCGGCTAGGACCAATATGAGGAGTTTACCTATGCAAATAAGTAATCAGGATCTAGAAAAAGCTCTCCGTTTCTTAGAATTACAACGTCAAAAATCCGTCATTCTCGCTTATTCCTGACCAAAAAACGAGCGCCCTCTTAGTACTGGCCAGTGACTCGCTTCGCGAAGCACTGATTTCATAAAAGTGCACGTATTTGTATTACTTGTGTCATGTGTTTGTTTTTAGTTTCGCTATTGAATTCGAGGAATGATTAGGTAACCAACTGAATAATCTCCAAAAGTAAGCGATGATGACTGATGAGCTAATCCGTCGAACTGTCTGGCATTTTCATATAAATATTATTTTACATTATTGCCAATTGGTGTGTTGTGCTTGATTTTACGATTACACTTTATGTACGATAAATGCCAGTTTAAGGTTGAATATCTACCAGAGATGTTTCCATTGATATATAATTATATTTCCACCTACACCTAGCTGAATGAAGCGAAAGCCCTCGCTACGCTCAGGATTCTATGGGAATAATTTTGCTATGAGGAAAACTAAAATCCCTCCTTTGAGACAAACAATTACTCTTTTCTGAGTAGCAAAAACAAGGAAGAAAACTAAAACTTTGATCCCTTATTTCAGAGCAACAATTAATTGCTTTGTTTCTGAATAGCAGGTGTGACAAAAACATTCCTCCCGCCTGTGGGTGTAATATGTATAAGAACTTGTGGCTCAGTAGGTATTAGCTCCTAGTGAGTATAATATTCTTTGGTAGGTATGCCTACGTATTGTGTCAACATTTATGGACAAGTGCGGTGAAAAGATTTAAATGTATACCTACTTATTATCTAAATCGTTTATTTAGCTAAATAATGGGGCTTTTTAACGGGCCATATTTTCACTGCAATGTGTGGCCGGCAACTATTGATGTCCCTCTCTTACTCACATGTTAGAAAAAGACACCAAGAATTTGTTAATATACCTATTCCTGAATTATTTTGACATTTCACATTAGGTACTTTTCTCATTGACAATGTTTTTTTTAGCGCATGATTTACCGAATATTTTTGTGTTTTTATGTCTTTCCCGCTCACGGGACAATGAACCTTTGCGACGCGTGCGTGAGTAGGTATGTAATACTATACAGGGTGGAAGTCGACGAGGGCCTTTTGTGGAAATGGGAGGAAGTTTAGCCTTAGCACTATATTTCCTCCATACAAACTATGTAAATATGTGTAGCCGTTTTCAACTTATAGCCTTTTAAACATTTACTCAAAAAACTACTCGTGCCAACCCTAACCAGGTGACTAGGTCAATGAACTTACACGTAAACAATCTTACACGAAAGGATGTTATGTTAATTTGTTGCCGTTTATCTATTCTTAGTTCTTGCAACGCGGTAAGAAATATTGCAGAATTTGCGGAGGCGACTCTCATTGTGGCTCCACTTGTTTGATTGTTGGATAAGGTAAATAAATTTAATTCCTTGAATGAATAAAACTAACCAAAACAAATAGTTCAAATGCTGACATTGACAACCACTCAAAAGTACTCACTCAAAGAAAGATCATAGATCATAACGTAACCTCTTTCCTTTCCTCGTACTAATAAAACAAAGGACAGGGACTAATAAAAAGGTTTTAGCTCGTTTCACAAAACCATACTCGAGTAAATTTAAACTGTGACCTGGTTGAGCAGGCATATTTTTCATGGTTGTCTTTGTTTTTTGTTTGATTAAAAACGTACATGCGAAACATTACCTAAATATTTAGAATCAAAACATTGTTGATAACTAACGAACCTCTTTGCGTGGTTAGAAACCAAGAAGATGAGTCATTGTTAAGAAGAAGTCAAAATAGGTATTTGATAGACAGTGTCATAAAAATAAAAATGCCTTTGTTAGATGCTCGTGGTTATTTAAATTTGCTATTATTATACGCGACATGTAACTTTAATGTGGCTGAAACTTTAAGACGATATCGAGAAACATATCCACCACCATCCAACTGGACGAAGGGCGATTTTACGTGCTTATGATCGTGTCGCCAATAATCAGCCCATTGTACCACGAACAGCTCAGAATGACCAACGTGGAGGACCTGTTGTTCAAATTGGGGCTAGACTTGAAGAAAGAGTGCTGCGGTATATTGAACGTAGTCCAAGAGCTAGTTCGAGACGAGCGGGTCGACATTTTGGAATAAGTCATACCACAGTACTAAAAGTTCTAAAACGTGCTGGCCTTCACCCTTACAAAATACAGAGGGTTCAAGCATTACTGCCTAGAGGCTGCCCTATTCGCGAAAATCCTTTCGCTTACCGATTTACAGCTCACCAGTATCGTTGGTCTGTTAACGTCTGGGCGGCAATTCATGGAGAAACTATTATAGGACCTGTGTTTCTGCCTGCAACTCTAAACTAAACAGACAAGGATACATGGATCTTTTAAACAATGAGCTTGTCACTTATCTCGACGAGCTACCACTGGCTGAAAGACGACTCACTTGGTTTCAACAAGATGGTGCGCCAGCTCATTCTGTTCATGAAGTACGAATGAAATTGAACAATGAGTTTGGAGACCAATGGATCGGCCGGTTTGGGCCGCACCGCTGGCCACCCAGGTCTCCGGATCTAACTTGTTTAGATTTCTTCCTGTGGGGCTGTGTTAAAGACATAGTGTACAAAACTGAATGCGACACTGCGGACGAAATGAGACAAAGGTTGATTGCTGCCTTCGTCAGTCTGCGTAGGAAGAATGTTGAAGAGCAGACACTACCACATGTGCACCGACATACTCGGGCACGGGCCGCAGCGTGCATTATAAGGCGTGGAGGGACATTTGAACACCGTATGTGAAGATAGTGTTAGATATGGCCATAAGTAATAAAGTCATATTAATATTTTGGCATTTAATTTATTTGACATTTATGCGTCATTCAAACAACAGTGCGATTACGTCAACGCTCGGTAATTAGCTTAGCTTTATCACCGCCACTAGGGTCATCACCACAGTGAAAAAGTAGTAAATTTGGTTTAATAATTTTTTACTTAATTCATGATTCTAACCATTACAAATCTACTGTATATCACTTAAACGATTCAATATTTCCGGGAAGGTCTTACGTCAACTTCCACCCTGTATACTCAAAAGAAAATAAGGGCCACTTACATATTTTTGTTTTTGAGTAAATTTTTAGATGTAAACTAATTAATAAGTGACTAATTAATGATGTCCGGCCTCCTTCAGTATCCAACCTCTTTAATGCTGGTGTTTAAGTCTTACAGCTGGCCAGAAATTGAAGCAAATAAAAAAAACGAGTTTCAGGTCAAATTCCTTTCAGATGGAATCACAATTTTATTCTGTTAAAAAACAATTTATGTCCATCTTTTGCTTCTTTTAACATCTTTTGTTAATAATGCCACGTCAACGAAGGCATATGGATACCATTACTGCCACCAGAGCCGTTACATTGATTGCTGAAGGTCATTCACAGCGGTCTGTAGCTTTTTCGTTGGGTTTCTCTCGCCGAGCCATCCAAAATGTGTGGGATCGGTTCCAAGAGACTGGGCAGTGTTGCAAGAAGGCCTGGATCGGGCAGGGTGCGAGCGACTACGGCACAAGAGGATCGCTACATCCGATTGAGTGCCCGTCGAGAGCGCTCTGTGACGGCACGTAAGTTACAAATTCGCCTACGGTTGACAACGGGGACTCGTGTTAGTGACCAAACGATACGTAATCGGCTGCATGAAGACCAGCAAAGGTCCAGACGCCGAGTAGTACGAATTCCTTTATCTAGGGTTCAACGTGGAAATCGTTTAAGTTTTTGCCGCGAACATTCAGATTGGAGCATGAATCAATGGGGTATGGTGCTCTTCACAGATGAGTGTAAAGTGAAGCTTTGTAGTGATGATCGGCGGATTAGAGTATGGAGACGACAGGGTGAGAGATTTTCCGATGTTTGCATCAAGGAAATTGACCGCTTTGGAGGTCCTAGTGTGATGGTTTGGGCTGGGATTAGCTTACAAGGCAAAACTGAGCTGGTTTTCTTAAATCAATGCACAGTAACTGCACAACGGTACATCGATGAAGTCATCAGGCCTCATGTGATTCCATTCTCACAGAGAGTGGGGCCAGGGTTCTGGTTAATGCATGACAATGCCCGCCCACACACAGCTCGGGCCACTCAGACTGTACTGGATGACTCCCATATTCGTGTCCTACCATGGCCAGCGTATAGTCCGGATTTAAATCCAATAGAGCATATGTGGGACCAATTAAAACGAAGGGTTAGGGAGCATGAGCAAGAGGTTCACAACCAGCAACAGCTTATGGATGCTCTGAAACGTGCGTGGGAAGAGATACCTGATGAAAACATCAGAAACTTAATCGAGAGTATATGCATTCAAGGCTCCAGGAGTGTGAAAACAGGAGAGGAGGACACACCCGTTACTAAACCATTAAAAAAAACAGCTTGTGTCAGTTTTTGTTTTGTTTTTCAAAGAGTTTCTGTTTAGTTTTTGCTGTTGACAATGGACTAATTTCATGTTAATTGAAATAAGTGAAACAATTGACTACTCAATTAAATGGTTATTAGCATAAGTTAAAACAAAAGCCTTGTTATATGTTATTTTAATAAATATAGGTACATTACTGTTTACTATATTTTTCACGTAGCAATCAAAATACTTAGTGGCCCCTATTTTCTTTTGAGTAGTATATTATACTATTCTGTGGCGTGGGTACAAAATACCAGCTGAGCCAACACGTAGAGGCCCTTTTGACAAGAGTACACCGAGCGGATGCTGTCAATGTATGTAAGTAGGTACGTAGATAATTCAATTACATTTAACTTGCTAACTTTTCATTATTGTTCTCCTATTTTATAAGTGCATGATTAAATTAAGAGATAAGTATTATGTGGAATCTGGGGACCGAAACCACTGGAGGAAGACCCTGGGCGAAGGTATGGTTGCGCATGATGCAGCTTGGTTCGATCTTCTGTCGTTCCGACGAGAACAGAGACACCAGCTTGCTGCTGTCCTCCCTATATCATCGTGCACAACTTTTACTTGTCAATTATGCGGTCGGGCCTGTCGCTCCCGTATCGGCCTTACGAGTCATGTGCGTAAATGCCGCACCACCTTGACATAGACGCTGTTTAAATCATCTTATCATAGATGTACAAGGCCAATGATGAAGTATTATGTAATTTATGTATCATGCATGACTTGCTAGATGTACCTAACGTTTTTTTATTACTTGGCCAAATAAAGAAACTTGAACTTGAAACTATAAATTGGAAATTAATTAAATTAGAAAATTAAAAAAACAAGTCTAGGTACAGATCGCACATAGCTAAGAACCTTCTCGACAGACAAGACTTTCGATTCGTTCGGGGGCTACGGTGCCACAGACTGACACACATGTTAACTTATGCGTTGTGGGGGATAAATGTGTCAATCAACTATTTCTTGGTGTTATTCTAACCCGTTAGCCAGGAGACAACATTACAGAGTTTCTTAGAAAAATTGTTACAATATAGACTTTTAACATGTCTAGATGATACAAAAAACCACGCATTTGGTGAAAAAAAAAACCCATAAAATCGCATTTTTAATAAGTTACCCAGGAAACATAACCACGGCAACTAGTGACAGAAAAAAGTTGATTCACCAAAACTAACAAATTTAAAAAAAAGTTACGTATTTTTCATTGTAAGTAGGTACTTTATATGCTTATGTATTAAAAAATATCGTGGTAACTTAAGTCGAATCAAGAATATTTTTGAACTAGCGAGCGAAGCGAACGAAGTTGTCCGTTTCAGCTTGGGCCAGAATTATTTCGCATGTCCGGATGGATGTCCAGCTGTCCGGCTTTTCTCCTCCACAGGCAGGGATTGTAACCGGTTTTTTGCAAAAACCTCGAAATAACCACATATCTCAAACTATTTTAAATTCTTTTATTCTAAATAAAAGCTTGTAAATAATTTTACAAGCTTTTATTTAGCTCACCCCTTTTGTTTTATTCTTTCTTGGGTCAAATTTAGTAATTGAAATTTCACCCTCTTTCTGTCAACCGATTGATCTGAAATTTTGCATGCATATGTATATCGCATGAGAATGCAATATTATGATGACATGGAGCTGATCTGATGCTGGAGCTGGGAGGTGGCCATAGGAACTCCGCAATAAAATGACACAACCCCATCGAGTTTGGGCTCGTTAGAATCGTCTCAACGAGTAGTTGATGATGGTATGCAGAAAAGTACAGTCGGCAATAAATGCTTGTACCAAAAATGATTTTTTTGACAGAAACTTATTTCTATTCTCATACATTGCATATTTTAAACTTCAATAACGTTGTGTCGAATTTGAAATAACTAACTTGAACTTACGAGAATTAAAAAAACTGCTGAGATTTACAATTAATTTCATCAGAATGGACCTCAAAGTAAGTAAAAAATAAAACTTCTTTTTGATTATTTAATTAATGTACAGTACCTACTTACCTATATGTATAACATAAGGGAAACATCTTTGTCTTCGACGTTGCACTAGTATATGGCATGGGCACTTTACGTCAAAATATTGCTTCAAGTAATATGGGTTAAATTCGAACTAGGTAACTAAGAGGATTTCGCGGTATCCTTTAAGATCACTTGACCCGATCACCCAGCTGATCGTATTGGACGAATATGTCTATGAGATCACCCAGGTGTTCCTATTGTACGCCATATCCAGCACGATCCCCTGGGTGATTTTAATGGACAAAATTATATCCAGTTGGATACCCCAGAAAGCAATATTAGTTTGCAGTTATCTAGTGGACTAACTTATCCAGTAAGATCACCCAAGTGATTCTATCATACGCCATATCCAGCATAAAAACCAATTTTCTTTCAAACCAATTTACTAAGTTTGAACTAAAATCACCCAGATGATTGTGCTGGATATGGCGTACCTACCATAGGATCACCTGGGTGATCTCATAAGACATATTCGTCCAATACGATCACCTGGGTGATCGGGTCAGGTGATCTTAAAGGATACCGCGGAGGATTTTTCTTCATTCGAATTTAAGCCATGTCACTTTGACCTGATGATTTGATGTTATACATTATTTATTTATTTATGCAATAAAGTAAATATATAAAAAAAACCGGAAGAAACTTTCGTTTTTAGTAAACTCGGGCTACATTGACCCAGGGTTACTTTGGCCCGCATGAAACCATCCCATAGCAAAAAAAATAACAACGTGAGTAGTTAGCTGAAACTAAAAATAAATTGATTTGACCCCGTTCAAATTCACAAATAAATCCGTTTAAAAAACTGCGGACAGAGTAATTCGTGAAAGCCAAAGTTACCCTCCAGAGCCAAAGTAACCCGGATTTACAGTATTTAAGCCACTGATCATCAGCAGTATATACTACAGAAACATATATTGTAATTTTATTGTACGCTATTTTAAATGTCAGTAAACTCTTGTAAGAACTCAGTCCATTTTTTCTGAAAGACGCTAAACAACTTCGTCTTCCCCTTGTCATCTAACGCACTGTACCTTATGGAATTGATCGCTAATTGCTTCAACATTCTCAGGTCCGCGTGTTTGCTAGCGATGGCTACGAATGCCACGTAGAAGTCGTCGGACAGGGGCTTCGCCCCCCACACGCCAGGGTCGTCGCTCGACAGCACGACGGGCAGGCCCAGCGCCAAATACGTCGCTAGAGGATGGTTCCGCATGTCGTGCACTAGAGATAACACCGAGTTCGATATCACATTCACTTCCACAGCTATGTCATCATCTCGGACTGCTTTAATAAGCGCTGGGTGCTTAATCAATGCGTTCCCATGGCCTATTCTTTTCGTTCCCAGCAAAATAGCATCGAATAGGTTTTCATCCACCGTCGTGCCATACTGGTTGGTTTCACCGGCGTGGAAATAGTAATCTATTTCGTTTTTCGCCTCTAACAGAAGTGGCAAGAAATCCGTAAGTGGTTTTCCTAGGTCTTCGTGGCCAACGAGGTCGAAACCAGCAAACATCTCAGGCATGATTTTCTTCACTTTACGAGCCAGTGTTAGTGCGTCTCGCATTATTTCTAAACTACTTTTTCGACTCGAGACCAGAATTAGCTTGATGCCAACAAAGTCAGGATTAGCGTTCATGAATTTTCTGGCTACTTGATTAAAGAGCGACACCATATAAAATCGGTCATGCACTGTGCCATTTAGCTCGTACAGGGGGAATAACCCAATCCTGAACTCGGCATACATAACATTGTCATTGTATAAGTTCTGTAACGATTGATAAAGCAGTGTTTCGCGTGCAGGTCGGTATTCTTCTAAAGAAAGAATTGTACGCATGGTCTGTGTAAATTCATTCCAAGCTTTAGTTTCGCTAGTAAGCACACGGTCTTCGGAGCCTAAAGTTAAACGCTCCTTAAGCACTGCGTCAAATTGAGTAACGTTTGATTGGTTTTTTCTGAGTTCTTTCATAAGGGCCCACTGACCTGGACAGCGCTGCAGCGGAACGGCATTCGAGTAGTGAAATAGTAAATAACTTTCAGTAAGACAAGCGTACAAGTGTTCGTCGTAAGTGATCTTCAACAAATCATCCGGGTCTAGCATCAGACTACTATGAACATGCAGTGCCGCCCCCTTCGGCATACGCTGGATCTTCTGGTACACTTTAGAGCGCCTCATGGCCTCTCTGTACGTGAAATAGGATCCAGAAAAATTTACGTAATGTGGATTGTTGGATGACTTATCTATATTTTTCCATTGCATCAGTTTTTCGTTGATGTGGAGTTCTTTTTCCGTGAGGATGAGTTTGCTTCCGAGTGAGTATTGCAAGTCTGTTTCCAACAACCTTGCTCTTTTTAGCTTGTACTCGGCGACGTCGTCCGCATTCAGCTGATTTAAAAAGAGCAAGCACAAAACACTGGATATCGCGACGCCCTCCATTGTGATTCTTCTTAGGATGCCTTGGATACTGGGATATTGTTTTAACCTCTTGCTTTGTCCACACAGATGCGAACGTCTACACTCCGTTGATTTCAGAATACTTCCAAGGTACCTTTATTTTATTTGATTAAACTATTTCAATAAATACGTCCTGATCTATGCTGTTAGCTAGACGTTATGCGATAGTGAGCAGGGTCGGCCCATTATCATTATCACAAACTTATGTTCTAGTGTTACAATGATAAAGGGTAATTTGAAACTTAATTAAGGTAAGTGTACCATATTCCGTGAGTGAACATAATCCCGTGAATTCGTTTTTAAAACCATATAATAAAATAGTTATAAATGATTTTAAGCAATTTTACCCACATGTGTAAACTATATTATTTGAAGATTTGAATAAATAGATTGATAAAATATTTATTTTGTTTTTTACGGTTTTACACGCAATTTTAACGGAATTATGTTCACTTACGGAATTTGGTACACTTACCTTAGTGCGCATCATATGAGGAATGTTTGCTAGGAGTTTTTTAGGGTTCCGTAGCCAAATGGCAAAAAACGGAACCCTTATAGATACGTCATGTCTGTCTGTCTGTCTGTCTGTCTGTCCGTCCGTATGTCACAACCACTTTTTTCCGAAACTATATACTATTGAAACTTGGTAAGTAGATGTATTCTGTGAACCGCATTAAGATTTTCACACAAAAATCGAAAAAAAAAACATTTAGTTTTGAGGGATAGGTACTCAGAACTGAAACTCAAAAAAAAACATCAAACCCGTACGTTGGGGGTATATGGATAGGTCTTCAAAAATGATATTGAGGTTTCTAATATAATTTTTTTCTAAACTGAATAGTTGCGCGAGAGACACTTCCAAAGTGGTAAAATGTGTGTAACTCTGTAACTTCTAAAATAAGAGAATGATAGAACTAAAAAAAATATATGATGTACATTACCTTACCATGCAAACCTCCACCGAAAATTGGTTTGAACGAGATCTAGTAAGTAGCTTTTTTTAATACGTCATAAATCGTAAACCGCAATTTATTTTACGGAACCCTTCATCTGCGAGTCCGACTCTCACTTGGCCGCTTTTTTTCTTAATACTACGACGCGCGACGGTGGCAAACATACGGCTGCCCACGGCATACAGCTTGCCTAAGGACGGCCGGATGGTGGACGCTTGCTACTCCAAAAGAATCACAAGCGCGCTGCCGACCTTTTCTTGATTTGAGGATTCGTTATGTTGACCCCTAGA
Source organism: Epinotia brunnichana (assembly GCA_963854355.1). Taxonomy (NCBI): domain Eukaryota; kingdom Metazoa; phylum Arthropoda; class Insecta; order Lepidoptera; family Tortricidae; genus Epinotia; species Epinotia brunnichana. The sequence goes on from OY977954.1 coordinate 18,673,995, forward strand.
AGGGTTTTTGTAAATAAAGTGTCTAGGGTTAAGGTAAAATTAAACGTTAACTTTGTCAGGGTGAGTCACGAAAATTAGCTATTAGGTACATTTATGCGGCAATTTTTTGTGACTCACCCTGACATAATTAACGTTTCTTATATTACCTTAATCAGGGTACCTACACTTGATTTGAAAACCACCTAAACAAATGCTTCATCTTAACACAGCCCAGCCTAGGGAGCTCTGACGACCTTACTCATCAGGAACACAACACCACATACATTTTGAAGAACAACTTACATATAAATTGGGCCAATAAATTTTTGGACCCACAGTATTTTGTCCGGTAACGCAAGATACAGAACTGTCATGTTTGTTAGAGAAACTGATATAAACCAGGTACCCAATTGTGTATAACGATGGTTTACACCAGCAGTTACGATATGCCACAGATTTTAATTGGATTGATAGACACGGGTTTGAAATAGATTGATTTGAAAGTTTGTAAAAAGTAACACAGGAGACAGAAAAAGTGTGGGTGAAAAAGTTGATTGACCCGTTTACTTTCATACAAACAGTGCAAGTTAAAAAAAAATTCGCTGCACGTGGGACGAGGACAGCATCTGTTACGCTCTTTTTCGCTCCTATTATGGCAGGTGAGCATAACCAAAGACGCAGCGGCGCTACCACGAACTTCGAATCTCGCACTTCGTATATCTCCGTCTCTATCGCACTTATGGTTTATTGTACTCGAGCGACAGAGACGGAGATATACCAAGTTCGAGATTCGAAGTTCGTGTTCGAAACGAGTGGGCAAAAGATCGTACAATTTTCTTTGCAGTACAATACGCAGTAGGCGTCGAGAAAGCATGTTGCAATGTTTGTTCGAAACTCGCATAGGTATATATCGCGCGGCGTCCATGGGACTCGATTTCCACCAGCATACATAGTTAAGCCATTCGCCGCCACTAAGTTGAACTTCAGTTCGTGACTGTTGCCACCCCACCTGCCACCAAATTCATATGAAGTTCAAAAACAATATTAAGCTCGATTCTCCATACAAACGTAGTTACACTCTCATTTTAAAATAACTAGCTAGTTTGCTCTGGAACTTTTTACTTAGAATAAGTTAAGTACCATCCAGGTCTGTAATTAGTTTATGTAGCTGAGCGTTTTTCAAAAAAAGTGTACAAAACAACTTTTTTTTCAAAATTCATTTTTTTTTGTTTTTCTTACTCAGAATCTTTGATACTATCGATCCTCATACAAGAAAAAAAGTGTCCTAAATATTCCATTCCAGATCGTCACATTTTTGTATGTAGTCTTTTTTTATTTATATGGTCGTGACGCACTGGAAGAAAAAATTTACATAGTGAAATCTGGGACACTTTTTTTCTTGTATGAGGATCGACAGTATCAACGATTCTGAGTAAGAAAAACCAAAAAATTTCAAATTCTGAAAAAAAAAGTTTTGTACACTTTTTTTTGAAAAACGCCCAGCTTCAGATACCATAGTAAAAAAATACAGCAAATTTATATTTTTCATACATAGCTTGTTTTTGCTGTATTTCGTTTGTTTTATAAACTGGAGCCATATAAACTAATTACAGACCTAGATATACCTAATGTCAATGTATATGCAAAGTTTCGTTACAATCCAACACGTAAATAGTTTTAAAATGAGAACGAAACTCCGTTTGTATGGGAAGGTGAAATTCGGCCAAGCTTACTGCGGACTCTTAAGGCTTGCGTAACGTCGGCCTCGATTTTTTTTTCTGTGGTGGCGTAGTTATTACGAGGTCCTACAGTTAAGTCTCTGCTAGACGGTCGCCAACACGCCACTCCGATCAGCAGTTGTTTGGAGCAGAATTTCATACTACAGCGGTCGGTGCCGACAGCAACCTTGGTCGGCACCGACCGCTGTAGTATGAAATTTTGCTCCAAACAACTATCTACACGGTCTGTGCGGATACGGACGAAGGTCGCTCGGTCGGAGGGGCGTGTTGGGGACCGTCTAACAGAGGCTTTATTGAGGAACTAGCTGTTGCCCGCGACTTCGTCCGCGTAGAACTTTTTATCGTCTTAGAAAATGATTTTTCTCAATACAAAATTAGAACCCTCTTTTAGGGGATAATTAAAAAAAAACGTTGATGTTCATTTTCTAGTTTGTGAACAAACAGTCTAAAACCAAAGTTAAAAATCTCATACTTTAAAAATGCCTTAAAATACTCAAACTTTGAACCAATTTTAACACTCTTAGGGGATGAATTTGGAAAAACTCTGGAATCAGTTTTGTAGTCTTTTAACGTACAGAATAAGACCGAAGTTAAAAATCTCTTACTCACACTTAAACATTTTATTGCCCGCCATTTAAAATTTGAACCCCCTTTTAAACCCCCTTAGAGGTTGAATTTTTCTAATCGCTGAAAGAACTTTTTTCGTAAACGTTTAAGTCTCTAGCTCAAAAAAAGTGTTGCCCATACAAAGCTTTCTTAACCCCCTTAGGGGTGGAATTTTCTAAAACTCTGAAAGTACTTTATTATTAATTTTAATAAGTAACATTTCGAATAGTTTTAAGTCTAGTAAAAAAAAAAGTTTTTCCCACACAATACTGGCTACCCTTCTTAAGGATCTGAAGGATCCCCTTAGGGATGAAGTTTTCTAAAACGATGAAAGTTCTTTTTTAGTATTCTAATAAGTAATCTTTTTGCAAAGTTTTAAGTCTAACTCAAAAAAAGTGTTGCCCATGCAAAGCTTGCTCTCCTTTTTAACCCTATTAGGGGTGGAATTTTCCAAAACGATTTGTGTTCTTTTTTTGTATTTGAATAAGTAATCTTTCTACAAAGTTTCAAGTCTCTAACTCAAAAACATAAACTTTCCCTGATAAAAACTTTGCACCCCTTTTTATCCCCCTTAGGGATAGATTTTTTCAAAACGCTGAAAGTCTTTTTTTTGTATTTTTATAAGTAATCTTTCTACAAAGTTTTAAGTATCTAGCTCAGAAAAAGTGTTCCCCATACAAACCTTGCACCCTTTTTTAACCCCCTTAGGGAATGATTTTTGTAAAACGCCGAATGTAGTATTTTTTATGTTCTAATAAGTAATTTTTCGACAGAATTTTAAGTCTCTATTAAAAAAAAATGTTTTTCCCATACAAACTTTGCACCCTATTTTACCCCCTTAGGGGTGAAATTTTCCAAAACGCTGAAAGTACTTTCTTTGTATTTAAATAATCTTTCTACAAAGTTTTAGGACTCTAGCTAAAAAAAATAGTTTCCCACATACAAACTTTGCACCCCTATTTTAGCCCCCTATTTTTACGGGTAGAATTTTCTAAAACGCTGAAAGTACTTAATTTGTATTCTGATGACTAATCTTTCTACAAAGTTTTAAGTCTCTATTTAAAAAAAATATTGTTTCCCCCATACAAACCTTGCACCCCTATTTTACCCCCGTAGGGGTGGAATTTTCCAAAACGCTGAAAGTGTTTCATTTGTATTCTAATAACTAATTTTTCTACAAAGTTTAAGTCTATAGCTCAAAAAAAAAAGGTTCTCCCATACAAACTTTGCTCCCCTATTTTACCCCCTTAGGGGTAGAATTTTCAAAAATCCCTTTTTATCCCTAGCCCACGTTATAAAAGCAACATACTGTGCAAAAATCAACTCTCTAAGATTATTAGTTTCGGCTGTGCGTTGATGAGTGAGTGAGTGAGTGAGTGAGTGAATAAGTCAGTCAGGACATAGGCATTTATTATATATAAATAGATAGAAGATAATGAAACTCCCATTCAAATATCTCAAAAAATTATGAAGCTACATCCGTTTTAATGTCGCTTGTTAGAGTGAGAAAACGATGAGGGACTGTGACGTCAATATACTCGAGCGTCATAGTAAAAAACAATCGTTTCATATGAAGGTGCGTTTTGCGGAAAAGGGACAGAACATACCCCCTCTTAAAACTTTGGACTCTTATAACTTAATCATTACCTATATAACCTCTTGCTTTGTTTTTTTCTCCATTTGACTATATTTATTTAAAATTCTTTTTCGAGAAAATACATTATGATTATTTACCATATTTTCGATTCCTGAGCTATAACCACGAACTTCGGAATTCGAAAATATTCGGGTATCTCTATCTCTATCGCACTAACCATACTCGAGTGACAGGGATGCAAATATATGAACATTGAGTATCGGTTTTCGTAGTAGCGCCGCAGGTACTTTGGCTGAATGCGCCGAGCGCGTGCCATTGTCATTCAAAAAAAACAAATTCGTGTTAATTATATTGTTCAAATTTGTTGATTTAATTTATTGAAATTACGACATAAAACGACATTTGCGCATATAAGTTTTCATATCAGAATCGAATATTTTTTTATGGTTTATATTTTAGCATTTGTCTCGTAAAGGTCTATCGTAGACGGGATTTAAATTATTAATAAGTGAAAGGCAAAGCAATTCCGCCATTTTGACGAAAATTTGACGGTTCTTATAGCTGACAGTTGGAGCAGCGTTTGATTTCAATAAAAATAAATGAAAAATTAAATGAAGTCGTATATTTCGAAAAATTAATTAACTGTCGCAGTCGGATAAAAACTATCCTAAGTTGCAGCTAGAATAATAATGTACCTATATAAAATGTTTCATATTTTTCCGTTCATGGGATGCTGAGAACATTCGAACCGCGCAAAGCTTAGTTTCAAACTGGCTGATTCTTTTTTTAATTTAGAGATTTATTATAAGTGGAGACAAGTAGGTAAGCCATTAATGGCTATAGTCTGATGGGGTATATACATGTAATGATTTGTCAGCCCCAATTTATCAGAATCTGACTAATTGCTATCGTCTGGAGGCATGTTGCGCTGCTGATGCAACCGTCAAAAGTGTCAAACGAGTTGTACTGACAAATTGTATGCATGTGGACAACCAACACAATTTGACCATGGAAAGAATTTATGATCAGCCAAGTTTTCAGGCAGATAATTTTGAAGTAAACTATTTAAAATATTATTGAATTTATTGTGATTAGTCTTTCTACAAATTTTACACGCATTTATTATAAGGTTCGTATTTTATAGGTGTTATAGTGCTATAAAAACACATTTTACAGTCGATTTGAGCCACGCTTTGATGGCTTTATATTTTTTTTATCATCACGTTAGCATCTTACTGTCGGGGGCGAAGGGAACACACTGCGGACCAGAGCCGTTCTGTGGTATCCCTAAAAGTCTAACCAAGCTCACTCTAAAAGCCTATTGTTTCTACAAGAACATTCAAGCCTGGAGAGCTAACCCAGGACTGAAACATTCCAAGGCACTTATTAGAGCCTTTAGCAAAAAGGCGTCTTCTGACGCCTTGGCGCTAAGTAGGAACCGTCTACGCATGCTGGTCAGGGTGCTTACTGGGCACTGCCGCCTAAATAAGCACATGCAAACGATAGGACTATGTGACACAAGGCAGTGCAGATTCTGCTTTGAAGCAGAGGAGACGCCTACACACATCCTAACCGATTGCCCTTGCCTCATGCACAGTCGTAACTCCTTCCTGGGCAAACACATCATGTGCCCGGAGGAGATCAAATTTCTTGAGTTCAACAAAATCCTGCAATTCTTCGAGTTTGCAGGACTTGACCAAGAATTGTAGTAAGTGGCGATCACAATAGATCAGCGATGGTCGCAGTGATATAAGGGCTTTGACAGCCCGAAAGCCACTACCAGAAATAATAATAATAATAGCATCTTACTGCGAATAGCGATACCTTAGGAAAAATAAGTAATAACACAATCATAAAACAATGCTTTGTTATGGCAATATATTTTTTACGAAATGGTATCCCTAAATTGCCACAATTTGTCAGAAATTGGATACGACAAATCAGAAGTGATAATTGTAAGGTTTGTAGAGCCCATGACGATAAACCCAACGCCACCGATAGCCATTTTCATACCATGACGGTGGAAAACAAGCTAATGGCCGGCCTGATGGTTATGTTTGAAATTATTTAATGTGGCCGACTAAAACAGAAACAAAACACTACAACACTAAAACAGAGATAAAACAGTAATTGTAATTTAAATCTTCTACCTTGGACGGTAAAGTTGCTTCATGAATGGAAAACTACTTTGATGCAAGTCGGCCAACTCAAATAATCTCAAGTAAAAGAAGATAGCATAGTCAATAAACGCAACACTATAACGCTACTGCAATCGGATAAAGCTAAAATGAAGAAGGAGAATAGTGTAGCGCGTTTTGTTTCAACGAGCAAAACCACGGTGTGTCACAGAATAAGTAATAGTACTACGTACAGAAGGTTCTCTGTTAACAAATTACCTTTTCCTAAATGTGGCCATCCCTTTCTATCGCATGCAACGCGATGCGACCCGTGCGAGCGTCTCGTACCTACCAACGCGCGGCAACTACTAATGGGCCGCCAATTTGGCGGCCGCCGGCATGTACCTACTTGTAGCGGCGCGACGGAATCACATCACAGAGTGAACCGCCCGGCTGTGTTGAAATTGCGTGCAATAAATTAGGTAAATGTATAAGAGACATGTATCGTTTTGTATCAGTGTTAGGGAATGCAATTACCGGACAAATTTCACTACCGGTAAATTACCGACTTGAGTGAGGCAAAACCGGTTAACCGGTAAATTACCGGTAAATTCAATTTGGCTAATAAGTAGCGTTATTTGACATTTATTTATCGTAAAAATAAGCTATGATATAGTATAAAGGTTTATCATGTGCCGTAAATGCCGTTATAAACAGATTCTTTAATATTTAAAACTTGCTCAGTGGTAGGAGGGCAAAAAGCAACTGAAAACGTTCCTTGGGGATTAGCAGGTGGGTAGGAATTGTCCCCAGTTCTACAGAAACTAAACTAAAAGCCTACTTAGTAGTCTTAAATAATATTTCACTAAATAGACGTTTCTACGGGCTTCAAGAGACGTATATATTCCATATATATCCATACTTAGATCGAAAAGAGTTGGGTAGAGAAAAGGGTAGTAATAGTAACAATGAGCGACTTCATTTCACTGGCAACACACACTGGTCAAACCGAGCCGACAGGAAAAATCCAAACAGATCCAAATCAGGATTGAAAATATCCTCCAGTGCAGCGGTGAACAGTATTTTGGGGAAATTACATCTCCTTGACTGACTCCCCGTTGCAGCAGAATAGGTTTCGCATTCAAACCTGGAGTCGGACTGATACAGTGGCGTTTTCGTACAAACACTTCAATACTTCGATATAGCGGTAGTCAACTTGGCACTGCCTGGAGAGACAAGTACAGCCCAGGTTTCGATCAAATCGAAGGCTTTCTCGTGGTTCGCGAACGCTAAGCAGAGGGGCAGGTTATACTCCACAGTCTTCTGTATAACCCGACGGAGCGTTTCGATGTGGTCTACGGTGCTAAAGCCTCTCCGGGAACCGGCTTGTCCGGGAGGCTTGAAGTCATCTAGCCTGCGTACGAGACGATGTGTAATGACTCTCGAAAACAGTTTATAGACATGGCTCAGAAGTCAGATGGGTTGGTAGTTCTTCAGCAGGGTGTTGTCACCCTTTTTGAAGAAAAGCACTACCTCACCTCTGTTCCTTTTCTTTAGCTTTCTCCCTCACAGTAGGACGAAGAGAGGTATTTCTTTGGATTGTAATGGTAAGTATATAGGTATACTCATCATAGCGAATAGAGACGCCTTATTTAATATACTTTAGAGGTATAAAGTATGATAAATAAGGCGTCTCTATTGTACTTATTCAAACTGATCATTACTCATATTTTATAGAACGGAACCGGGAACGTGTTGATATTTTAAGAAGCTTCTACAAACGATTGCTTTAATTTGATCCTACATGAGGTAAGATAACGCAAACAAGTTTATTCAACTGACATTTTTACATGATAAAAGGAGGGTTATTGAGGTATAATCATGACGATGAAGCATAAACAATCGATAAAATGTAGTATTTTACTATTAATTTGTGCTCCGGTAAATTACCGGTTTTGACTTTAATTTACCGGTAATTTACCGGCCTTATATTTAGTCAATTTACCGGTTAACCGGTTAACCGGTTTGCATTCCCTAATCAGTGTATACCCATATACTTAGATCTGGGTGTTTCAAACAGTCAGTAGTCAGTACCTAATCGTAAACTTGCGTTAAAATATGTTCGTACCTATGGGTTGGGTTGGGTGTAAGTTTTCCTCAAATAGAATGTATCTAGGTATAACTACTTATTCGTTTATTTTAATGTACTATAGGTTGGGTACTTAATAAGTAGTATCAAAGTTATAAATGGAATGGAGTACAGAGTACCTACAAACAGAGAGGTAGGTAGGTATATTATATGGGTGGAAAAAAACACGATGCACTGTCCCAAACAAATACCTACTTAAGTACTTAGAATATGAGGGCAAAGGGCAGATTAATGATGATGGTTGATAACATATTGATTACTTTGTTATTGTTTATTGCTTGATTTACACCATTAATATTCAATTTACTACATAGGTACCTATTTCTCATCGGTGTATCGGAATACTTAGTGTAAGGCCTGAGTGGACGCTCGAGTCGGGCGTGCGGCGTGCATGTTAAACAAATGAGGCTCATACTGCGTGTCCTGAGTAGACGCTGCACAAATTGAATGCACGCTTTCCCGCCCCGCTGCACGCCCCGCCGAACGCTCCGCTCCGAGCGTCCACTCAGGCCTTAGACTAACGCCTTGGCCACGACTTAGGTCTTAAGCGACCTGCGACCAGCGTTTTATCTGTTCATTGCGCGTGATCCCAACTAACCACAGTGCGTTGTGCGTTCGACCGCACAATGAACAGATAAAACGCTGGTCGCAGTTCGCTGAAGACCAAAGTCGTGTCCGAGCGGTTAGTAGGTGTCTTGTTTATTTGGAATAGTTTAACAATGGAGTACCCGTGTAGGTACATCCCAGAACTTATCTTTGTCAGTTGGTACAGTACCGTTGATCGCGTTATTTAGTTTTTTTTATTTGTTAATTGAAAAGTACAGTAAAACCGATTATTATATTTTATTCATATTCTTACTTTCGTTTAGTATCGTCAAAGAATTGTGCCAAACTTTAATATTGATCAAAGCATTTACAGCCATACGATTCGACTTAAAATGTTCCTCAGTGATGAGTAAGATCGATCGCGAAAAACACCTTTAGTGTGAGTTACAATAGAAAAGCCACATTCGATTACTATTTTCGGGATCGAATAAACGCGCTTTGAATAGATTTCGATCTCGCTATGGTATTCTTCGATTCGACCTGTCTGTAACTCATACTGCCGTTGTATATTGACGACCGCTTTAGCCTAGTTGGTAGTGACCCTGCCTACGAAGCAAGAGGTCCTGGGTTCGAATCCCGCTAAGGGCATTTATTTGTGTGATGAGCACGAATATTTGATCCTGAGTCATGGATGTTTTCTATGTATTTAAGTATTTATTTTTCTATCATCATTTTCTTGCCCTTATCCCATTTATTTGGGGTCGGCGTAGCATGTCCTTTTCTTCCATACCTCCCTGTCACTCGTCATCTCGTCACTTACTTCCTTCCTCTTCATATCCTCTCTCACACTGTCCATCCACCTTTTCCTTGGAAACGAGGTACGTTTCTTCCATCCCTCCACGTTCATACCTAACACTCTTTTGGTCACATGACTGTCATCTCTCCGCATAATATGCCCATACATACTACGCAAGGCGATGGGATCTCAATCAAAGTATTTATTTCTCTATAATATAATTTCTCTATAAGTATCTATATCGTCGTCTATAGTACCCATAGTACAAGCTTTGCTTAGTTTGGGACTAGGTTGATTTGTGAAAGATTGTCCGCAAATATTTATATATTTTATTTATTTATATACTCCGAAACCAACTGCAAAACGTTAGACGCTAGCGTTTAGTTTTCGATGCGTAATTTAACGTTCGATTCGTGCTACCAATTGGTACCATGTGACATTTCGAATCGAAGAATACCGTAGTGAGTGTAGTTTACTATTTCCCTTGCAAAATGGCGCGTGATATCGTATTATTCCTTCAAGAGTTACCGTAGATCCGATCGACATTTATCTCAAATTAAAGAACGTATAAAAATAAGGGTTTTGAATAGGGCACATTACGCAAAACTCTTCGTAGGTGGCGACACTAGCAGCGTTGACATTGTATCTCGTTCCCACTTGCGGTATTGTCTATGCAAGCATCCTTGTCACTCATTTGACGATCAATTGTGCATGTGTGTGTGAATCCCTATATTCCTATACTGTTTTACTATTAGTGGTAGTGCTGCCTCTGGCGGCAGAACATGGCAGTAATGTTCCCTATTCTCAACATATAATCGCAAAATTCGGATTGTCGCGTATTTTGGATTTAAAAATGCAAATAAATGGCACACGCGCCGCCATATTGTTTCGACACTGTCGAAGTCGCGATGTGCATATTCTGTAATGTCATAACCGACAAACGTTAGCATTTAAATTAAAACGATAAATGCTTGTGATATAAGGTTGAATATAGGAAAATCGATTAAACTATACGAACGATCGTGAACTCGATCGCGAGTAAAGTAATGTATAAGTGACTCATGCTACGGATTCGATTTTTAGTTCTATGAGTGACCGCCAGGGGCGGTGTATAGATCTTTCATACTAAATCTTTTACGTAGTTGCTAGCGTCTGCGTAAACGTAACTCAGGTCAAACCCATGCTAAGGGTACAGTACCCTTATTGTGAGATACAATCGTAACCTAACGTTACGTAACTAATACGAGATCGAATAAACGCGCTTCGAATAGATTTCGATCTCGCTACGGTATTCTTCGATTCGACCCGTCAAACTTGTAACTCACACTGCCGTTGGACTACGAAACCAACTGCAAAACGTTAGGCACTTTGCGTTTAGTTTTCGATGCGTAATTTAACGTTCGATTCGTACTACCAATCGGTAGTGTGAGACATTTCGAATCGAAGAATACCGTCGCGACTGTAGTTTACTATTTCACTTGCAAAATGGCCCGTGATATCGTATTATTCCGTCAAGAGTTACCGTAGATCCGATCGAAATTTATCTCAAATTAAAGAACTTATAAAAATAAGGGTTTTGAATTGACAACATATATCCGCAAAATTCGGATTGTCGCGTATTTTGTATTTAAAATTGCAAATAAATGGCCCCCGCGCCGCCATATTGTATCCACAGTCGACACTGTCGACGTCGCGATGCGCGTATTCTGTAATGTCATAACCGACAAACATTTAAATTAAAACGATAAATGCTAGTGATATATGGTTGAATATTGGAAAATCGTGAACGAACGTGAAGTCGATCGCGAATTAAGTAATGTATAAGTGCCTCACGTTACAGTTTGGATTTTTAGTTCTATGAGTGACCACCAGGGGCGGTGTATAGACTTTTCATACTAAATCTTGACGATAGGCGGTAGCGTCGATAGTAGACGCGACTCACTTCAATCCCACGCTAAGGGTGCACAGCACCCTAGGAAAATACGATGCAACGCGGCGCCGTAAACCTGCGGCGCGACGCCGCAAATCTGAATTGCATCGTGACTTTCTGCGTTGCGGCGACGCACCGTGGATTTCTGCGCCAACCAACGCAAAGTATTGCGGCGCCGCACCGCACCGATTTGCGGCGCCGCGCTGCAAAATTTTGCGTTGCGTCGCCGCACCGCAGACATGTGGCCGGCCGGGCCCTACACTTCTTGCAATATTTTGAAGTGATAACGTCTTATAAATCGATGAACACCGGCAGCACTCGCCTTGAGCTGTGCGTTCGGCTTTATGACGTTATCACGTAAAATTATCGTCCGTAAACCGACTTTATTAGAAAACCTTAAACTTAGATCTTTCATTAACTTTTGGCCCACACCTTCAAAAGCTAAGTAAGAAACTCGGAACAACATTCTCCATAAATTAACTGGCACAACTTGGGGAGCTAATGCTGATGTCCTTCGCACCACAGGGCTGAGCCTAGTCTACTCAGCAGGTGAATATTGTTCTCCAGCCTGGCTAAATAGCTCTCACACGGACAAAATCGATGTACAACTACGAACTACTATGCGTTGCATATCGGGTACCATCAAATCCACTCCTGTACAATGGCTCCCAGCTCTAAGCCATATCCCACCGCCGCACCTCAGGCGGCAGCAAGCGCTATTGAAGGAGGCCAATAAAATATACAACAACCCAAAGATGCCCGCCTACCAGGAATTTCAACATCCACCACAGCATCGATTGAGGTCCCGGCATCCTCCTTACCAGACCGCCCATAACCTGAAACATCATGGCTTCGGTATGAAGGAAGCTTGGAAAGCAGAGTGGCGGTCCAACGCTCCAGCCAGCAGTCCGAACATATACGACCCCACATGCAAACCTTGGGGCTTCTCAGCACCCAGAAGGCTATGGTGCCAGTTCAACAGATTGCGCACCGAACACGGACGCTGTGCGGAGTACCTGCATAGATGTGGTTGGCGCGCATCACCAGCGTGCGACTGCGGAGCGCCTGTGCAGTCGATTCACCATATAATCAACGACTGTCCGAACCGGAAATTCTCTGGGAATATCTTAGACCTGCACTCACCTGACGAAAACGCTACCCAATGGGTGAAGAATTTAGACATTACAATTAAGTAAAGCGACTCTGTAATTTAGTAATGCCATACGAATAAATAAATTAGAAAACCATGAGTCACGACTCATGATAATTTGGGATCATTTGAACAGTAGGTAGGTAATATATAACACAGCTATCATATCGGCATACCTATAGTTATAATTAGTCAAGCCTCTCACAGACTGACTGGCGCGGCCTGCGGTGGCGATCAATAGTAAATTTGATAACTACTGTCAAATTTACTAATGACCGCCACCGCAGGTTGCGCCTGTGGGATTCAGGCTTTAACCAATTTATGTGTCATGCATGACACGGTCATATCACTTTAAATTGTGCCAGTTATATATATACCTAACGTACAGAACTAAATTTTATTACTCGTATAATGAGAGCCATATTAAAACCATCCAATTCAGAGAAATGTAAGCGATAAGATATCAAACGAGAATAAAAGGTCAACGCATGTTGACGCACGGTCAGATATAGATATGTGTCGTTTTCATGGAAGCATTAGTGCGGTCAACTCTTGCGTCACGAAGTGTCGCATTTGTTTTCGAGCATCTATGTTAATACGACATTAATGTGTTCAAGCGTAAATTAAAGGCTCTTCTTGTAAGCAAATGTTATTATTCAATCGATGATTTTGTAAACGACATGTAAAGTTATTATGATTCTAGAATTAATATAGCATGACATATTTATGGATTAATAATTGTGAATTACCTATTATAAATTATATTTTAGATTTAAGTTATGCATGACATGTTAATCAAATTTGACAAAAGTTTGTATTGTAAGTTCGTTTAATGTTTCTTATCTTATTTTTTGTAATTAATTGTATTGTACCCTATTCGACACAATGTATATTGTTAAGAATTAAATTAAATAAAAAAAAATAAAAAAAATACTATAACTTGTACGGTCAACCTCACATGTAAGTAGATATATTGACTGGACTTTAGGGCCCTGTTTTATAAAGATTACAATCCGACGATTTTGTAAAAATACGACATAGGTAATTGTAGAATTGTCAATGTTTAATAAAGCTACAAAATTGTAATTGTATTACAGTGACATATTTGTAAATTGTAACGATGGCAAACCCTGTTCAATATAACTTACAATACTGTTTACAAAAACAACATAAGATATCAGACGGTTCACTCGAATGAACGTTCACTCGAGTGAACGCTTAATTTTTCTTTCATTCCATGATCACACGGCTTAGCTGGAATGACGTAGAAATGAACATCCATATCCGTAGTCTATTTCAATATGGCGTCGAATGAAGTCAGGTGCGTCTTGGAATAATACTCCAGGCAAAATACGGTTTTGAAAAACATTAATTTATAATAGTGTTTTTTTTCTTTATTTAATTTTAAAACATTATCATAAGATCCAACAAACTTTCCATCCGAAAGTATTTATATAAGTAGATTTTAATAAAGCATGAATTCTTTTTAAATTATTTATCGTGAATATTATAGAGCAAATGTAAATGAACCAAAATAAAGATAAAACCATTTATTCATATTTTTCTGACTTTTCGTTATATATTTTGTGATGTCTGATATTTTGATGGATTTTGTCGCTAGATAACTATTTCATATTTAATTGATAATGATAATATATCTATTATATATGATATGCTATCATAAATTATTTCCAAATTTGTCATTTTTTTCATACAAGTTGTCAGTTTATTGCCTGGACTATAAGTTGGCCTTGGCCGAATCCGAATGAATGTTCTCTCTGTATTCAGAATGTTAATTTCTCATTCATTCCGAGTGGGAATGAATGATGCCGAATGAAAATATCCAACACTGTTGGATCGGTTCACTAATGAATTCATTCGGCATTTTTGTTTCACTCTTCGTTCAGACGTTTCACTTTGAGTGAAAGATGCAAAATGAAACAAGAAAATGAACGAAAAATGAACCGTCTGATATCACCTTGTTTTACGAAATCGAGTTATTGCTATGATTATGACCGTCTGTGAAGACTACAATTGTGCAATATACATTGTTTAATTAGGAACCCTTTTGCCCAAAATTACCCGTCTATCTTTAAAATGGAATTACTCAGCTGTACGGAACTTATAGTACAATAATAATTACATTCTCTTATACATTTATGTATTTAGTTTAAATGCAATACATTTGGTAATAAAACAGTTTTCGTAAATTCAATAATTATTTTTACTATAGGAATTTTTGCACAAAAATAACACAACTGCCAATAATTTTACAAAAACAGCATATAAGCACGAAGTTATTTTACATATTTTTGAAGAGATAACCGATTATTAATGTGATCCAAGATGCAAGTGTAACTCTATGGCCATACGCCTGCATAGTAAATGGAAGGTATTGTTTAAAGAAATAATATTTTAGGAGAAATTACGTTTTTTTCGCTTCCTGTAAAATCAACACCAATATAATTATGATGTTTTTGTAAACATCCCCTCAATTGTAAAAAAGTACCTACCTGTGGCTTTTACCGACATTTGTCAGTTACAAATTTGTCCTGAGATAATTTATTAACGATAATCATATTATACAAACTAAACTACTTATGAAAAACACATAACTTGAATATAAAACTAAAACTAACTAAAATTAAAATAACTAAAGCAAAAATTAAAAATAACTATCAAAATTTGGTGCACTTGGTAGGGTGCCCATTACGCAAGCAGCGTTCCCGCGCTGGATTGCGATTGCAATTATCTGCGCGAGAAAGCTGCCCGCGCGAGGGTCGCCCGTTGCCTCCCTCAGCCGTTTGCCAAGCGCCCTGTTGAGCATCTGTGCGCCCATGCCCCACGAACCAAGTGTCTCGACGCCAAATGCGAGGAATTCGTATTGGGTGCCGAGACAGCTGTATTTGGCAACCTTTAGACGCTCCCGAGCGTCCGCCGCCGCGCCAGCACGCCTGCTGGTCGATGGGAGGTAGGACGCCGCTAGTGTGTCGGCGCAAGTGGCGTCCCACACCAACGCACGGCCCATCTTCCAGGGAATTAACGGCATCCCGTCGGGGCGCTTGCCATCGTTCCGCACTATTTGGGGCTCCAGAGCGGCGGGAACGCCGGCACTGACGAGCGCCCTTCTCAGGATGTCGGGTGGCATGACGAGACAGGCAGCCGGCACCCGAAGAGCAGGCGAGCCCGTGGTGGCCAAGGCTATCTACAGACGCTCCACAAGAAGCACAGCTGTGGTCGGCACAGAGAGCAACTCCGAGCCGGAGACCGGCGGCTATACGAAGCGTCTCTGGGTCGATAAATGTGTCGGTGTTGGGCGAAGGATAGGCGTGGAGCCAGTGACCTGACTCTGGTCTCGATGATGCCAGAAGCCTCGCTCGGTCCCTGCCTGTTGCGGTGTCGAGGAGTGAGTTTAGGGTTCAAACTGATGCTATGGTATCCCAGGCCCTTTGTATCTTAGGTCGGGATGGAAAAATTTGATTCGGTCCAGCTAGCCAGGCATTTGAGGGCTCAACCAGGCACGCAATCTCGCAGTTTGTAGCCGGAGAGGCTTGAAGAATTTTACCTGCGAGATCGGAGGTGCTATGAATTGAGGCCAAGAATGCCAGCAGAGCAACACTTGAAATTTTACGGGTACCCAAGCCACCATACCTTATCGGTAAGGTGGCTTGGGTCCATGCCTGCCTGCTCAGTTGGATATTCAAAATGGATTCAATTTGGGATTTTAAAAGTAGGTCGATAGGTCGGAGTAGCTGGGGGTAGGTATTTCCAAATAGGACAACAGCGGAGCAGGTAAGTGAATTTTGGAACGAGAACGAGGAACATTTTTAAACAAATTCGTCTTGGTTAATTACAATGTAAACTTTCGCCTGTCAAGTGTATTTTTTTATTGAACAGAAATATGTTAAATTGTCGCTGCAATCCGACAATGTTGTAACTTTCTGAAATTTTTCACATAGGACCCCGCAGCAAACATAGGGAAACAGTGGTTTCAGTCAAATCTCAAGAAATTTTAGTATGGTGTAGATTCAATCCTGTTTAATTTATTTCAAATTAAAAAAAAACACTTTTTCCCCATATTTGCTTCAGGGTCCTTTGTCGTTGGTAATATTACAATTTATTACCATTTGTAACGTTTGTTGAACAGGGCCCATAGGCTACTCGGTTCTCCGTAATATGGGCATTTCTATTACACATATGCGAATTACAACAAAGCGGGTCATCGGGTGTGAGGCATTCCGGATGCATATACCTAGTCCGAGTCTAAAGCACACTAAATAGGTACTATAATATGTTGACACCAATACACACAACACTACAATTAGAATGAAATATATTTCTGCGTCATCCCAACTACAGACACTACAGTAAGTTGTTGTGACAAAGCACAGTGTTTCGTCTAGAACAAGCTAGGTGGACAAACCTATTTTTCTTTGGTTTTGGGTTGTATTAAGCCTATTATTTTTGATAATTTCAAAAATGGGCGGCTAATTTAGTAAAAAAAAACTTTCATCACATAAAAATAAAAATGTTATATAAAAATAAAAATAATACCAGCATAATACATGGAGGAAAAAAATAAGTTAATCACAAATGTTGTTTACCACATACAATAAAAATACACATTTATTTTACATAGGTAGACGTATTAAATTAATCCTAGCATTTATTTAAAATAATTTACAAAAAATAAGAAATAAACAATGCAAAACATTAAAACAACAACATCAAAATGTCAATTACCGAAAGAAAAATACCGATTCAAAAATAGTACCTAGGTACTCATTTTTTAATCGTCATCAGCAGAGGTCGGCGGGGCCCGGGGGTGAGCTATTTTTTTACGTCATTAATGTCATTTAGTTGTATCTTGTAGATATTAATATGGATAAGGTGTCATAACGAAATATTAAAAGAAGACAAAATTTAAATGATTAAACATAAAATGAAAATGCATTACAAAACGAGTATTAACTTTTTTTTTATTATTGTACAAAATGGTACTTTTGTATTAAACATTGACCGTTTGTGTAATTTAAACCAAGTACCTAAGTAAAGTATTCTAATAAAATTCATTGTTTTGATGGCGACATAAAGCTCGTAGCAGAAAGGCAGCCTAAATAAAATCATTACATTAAGTAGTTAATAATTACACATGGGGCATTTACCATTGATTGACAAGGTACGTCCATGTTATGCAAAAACAGAAAACAGCTCACCCCCACCGACCTCTGGTCATCAGACCTCATCCGTAGAATCAGAAAAATGATGAGTCTTCTTCACTCAGGGAAAGTACCCTAGGTACAGTATGAATATAGTATAGTACGAGTATAGTAGGAGCTACTAATATAATATAAAAGCTAAAAATTTTAACACCTCTGACGGTAATTAATTTACTTTTTTTGGGAACCTCCCGAAGGCTATATTGATCAAAGGATCAGATGTGACAAGCAACATGGATAGTTAGTCTCTATTTGTGGCAATACGCAAGCATTTTCTGGTATCGATAGAACCACAGGATATATTTGATTTTTGTGGACTTTAACTAATGTCTCTAATACATTTTGCCGTATTTCTATGTCCAGCCAAACGCGAAGCGACTTCGGCAGCAGTTAAAAGTTCACAAACACTACGCGATTGAACCAGGTCTTCAACTCGACGTTTCTTCGTTTTGAGAGAGGAATCCTCGAAGTCTTTTCTTGGTCTTCCAACAGGATTCATTATTTTCAGAAGACTTTTCAATGTCGCCTTCCCGCTGCGGTTGGATTAAGCACACACTTGAAATATTAAATCTTCGCGATCCAGCCAGCTTCTATTTCTTGTTAAAAAACATTCCTACGACTTTCCCGCAGCATTCGACTTAGTAGCAACTTTTGTGGAAAAAGAGGCCAATTGATTTTTAATTCTCGTCTCAGTGTCCTTCGTAATATCACGTAATAAAAATTTGGTTCACACCTTTTTGGTAAGTAAAAAGCAGGCTTTCTGAAAAATTAAATAAAAAAATGTTCTACTGTTTTCTGCTAAATAAAAGGCAAAGATACGTCAATTAGACAAATGGAACCAGCTAATATACAATATTCAGGGAAGTGTATAGTTTTTTTTTTTTTTATTCTGATAATCTGCGATCAGTCACAACAACTATGAGCAGATGAGTTGAGAGAGGTTGGCGATTGGCAAGGTAGGGCCATTGCCCCAGCTTCCCCTAGTCAGGCAGCACATTGGCTCTATTGAGTCTCTTCATTGGGTTTGGCGTTAGAAGCAACTGTGATAGAGGGTTTGGATGAGTTGCTAGTCGGTAGTAGGTAGTGTAAAGTGGTGTAAGGTATTTCCCACTCTATCAAAGTTAAAAAAAAGTAATATAAATTGTACGTATTTCGACTTTAGCACCCTATAACTAATGACATTAGAAAGTAAGACAAACAATTAGTCGATAAGGAGGTTTAAGCATGTTGCTTATCATAGCTGATTACTCATTAGTAGTGATCAGCTAATGACTTTTGTCCACCTAAGTAGCTTGTTCTAGACTGAACACTGCAAAGGTGTGTGATGGCCTTTTCAAACTACATGCTCGACAATGCCGAATTATAGGTCATGTAAACCCTACCGAAAGCAAGACATTAAATCCCTTGGTATTAGCCGGGTTATAATGTTGTACTGAATTTCATTGAAACCCGCTGGTTAATAATATGATTTCACTTTTCATAATTCTTATTACTATATGCATAAAGTTTAATTTTGCTAAACACAATTTGTCCTAGGCCATGGCCTACTTGATTTGACAAAATAAATGAAGTTTGCCTCCGTGTGAACCCCGGTCCGGAGGAGCGCGGTGCTCGAAATTCGAATTTCGAATCTAGGACCACGGCTTGTGCTTTCGAATTTGGAACGCCGCGCGCCTTCATTTGTTCACGCGTGACGAACAAATCGAGTTCTTGTAGGTGCCTATAGAAGATTTAATTTCAAAAATAATATTGAAAATGTCGAGTGATGAAAGTGTTTTGACTCCTGAGTTTATCAAATTAGATGCCATAGGCATAATAAACTCCAACTCAACCTCAATAAACGTACCAAATAAAACATTACCTTATCTTTCCATAATTGGACTAACGTGTCTAATGTTACTATGTACTTTTAATTTGCTAAATAAACATTATTTATCTACTGAGCCTGTTTTTTTGTCTCGCATAAGGTGTGAAAAGTAGAGTATACACCTCGGGGATAAGACTGTTTTAGTCTTGGGCGGTTGAACCCCTCACTGCACTCAGGACTCAGTCTTAATTCCCTCGCTTCGCTCAGGAATTAACTTATAACTCCCTCGCTACACTCAGGAGTTAAATTATGAGTCCTTCGTTACGTTCGGGATTCAATTCGCTCCCGTGACATAAAACAGTGCTTTATCCCCTTGGTGTATAATCTACTATTACTTATCCGCCCGCGAGGTTGAAATAATCGTAACACTTTTGTCTTTGCTGTCAGATTAAGTGTCAATTCAACCAATAAATAATAGAATATTTTCAGATTAATTCATACAGTTTTGCCGTTTAACCTTTGAGTACGTCCTTATTACTGTTTGGTCGAATCCGGCTTACAGGACGAATCCGGTTTACGAGTAGGTATCTAGATTTTGATAATATTACGTAATACGATTTTATTAGACACAGGCTCACAAACTCGCAAAGTTACAAACAACCTCGCATAATATTAGATAGATAAAATCTGCTTAGTGAAAAGAGGCGACAGGCGACATAGGATTCATTAGTCCATCATCTTAAAACCAATCGTTTTAAATTTTACAGTTAATTGTTATTAGTATTTTTTTTCATTTCAGATCTTCTGCATTGAGAATTTTTATCGTATTATGTTTCGTGATAGAAAGAGAGATAACATAACTTTTAATCGTAGGTATTTCCTTAGCAAACTTGGATCAGGTGCGGTTGGTAATTATTAAGCGCTATAACTGTTATATTTAAGTCAATGACCCACAAACATATCGGCGCTCAACCGAAAGTGCCAATTAAAACTTCTTTATAAGTACTTATACATCGTTCAATAACCGGATGACCCAAGAATTTAGCGTAATGTTGATAAACGCACCACAATAATAAAGATCTCGCGTAAATTTGCGTAACTTGGCCATTACCTTGATTTTTTTATCCGTTTTGTTTAAAAACTGTTCACAGAAAAAAAAACTTTACTATATAAATGGACGGGCGTCAACACTCTGGCCACAGTAATCGTTCTCGAGGCGGCGAGTCCAGATCGAGTTCCCAGTGTCTCAGTCAATCGTGAGCGAAGAAATCAACGTCATGCCACTCATGCCGCTTATTGTGATCGCCAATGTTTTGTGTTTACTCTCCGCAACACCGACCCGCGCGAGAGCCATTGACGATTACAAACAACCAGCTATAAACGGATACAAACACAACAGGATAGAGCTAATGGAAATGGAGCTGCACGAATCTCTCGGAGGGAAACTGCATCTCACAGATAAAGAGCAAGGGGTCAATGACATACTCATGCGCTTGAAAGAAAAAGAGCTGGACAATTCCTTTGACAACCCGCAGTTTTTCAACTTCTCGAGACCGTATTTCACGTACAAGGATGATATGAAGAGTTCTAAAGTGTATCAATTGATGCGGCGGATGCCAAAGGGGGCGGCGTTGCACGTTCACAGTTCCTTGATGCTGGACGCCAATTACTTGGTGCAGCTGACGTATGAGGACCACTTATACGCTTGTCTCACCGACGGTGATTTAAAATTACACTTCTCCGACACCGAACCCCAGCGACCTTGTCCTGTTAAGTGGACACTCCTGAGCGCACTCAGACACGCTTCCGATGACGTTGCCCTATTTGACGGAAAATTAAAAGAACACTTCACTCTTGGGCCCGAAGACCAAATGGGATTTTATACAGACATAAATCAAGCGTGGAAAAACTTTAACAAAGTTATCCACACGATTAAATCTTTGATAAACTATAGACCTGTTCGGGAGAAAATGTTTTACCAAGCCTTGCAGGATTTTTACGACGATAACGTTATGTATATTGAAATTCGAAGCGGTTTGTCAAGCCTGTACGAGCTAAATGGCACTAAGCATGACAAAATTTATTTGGCAACTATATATAATCAAGTGACAAATAAATTTAAGAATAATAATCCTGACTTTGTTGGCATAAAGATAATCGTTACCAGAGCCCGTTCATCAACAATGGAAGAAGTGCGGGATGCTTTAGACTTAGCACGTGAAGTGAAGAAAACCATGCCAGACATTTTCGCTGGCTTTGATCTCGTCGGACAAGAAGACTTAGGAAAACCGTTAACAGAATTCTTACCAGTTCTATTAGAAGCAAAGGATGAAATCAATTACTACTTCCACGGCGGCGAAACCAACTGGTACGGGACACCCACCGACGAGAATCTGTTTGATGCGGTATTGTTGGGATCTAAAAGGATAGGTCACGGATACGCGCTGATGAAACACCCTGCGCTTATCAAAGCGGTTCATAGTAATGACATAGCTATAGAAGTGAATGTGATATCGAACTCGGTGTTATCTCTAGTGCAGGACCTGCGGAACCATCCTTTAGCGACGTATTTGGCGATGGGCCTGCCCGTCGTGTTGTCGAGCGACGACCCTGGCGTGTGGGGGGCGAAGCCCCTGTCCGACGACTTCTACGTGGCCTTCGCGGCCATCGCCAGTAAACACGCGGACCTGAGATTACTGAAGCAACTTGCGATCAATTCTATAAGGTACAGTGCGTTAGATGACAAGGGGAAGACGGAGTTATTTAAATCATTCGAGAGAAGATGGAACGAATTTATAGATGGCGCCTTGAGCGATAGTTTGTGAATTCTTAGCTAGGTTCTCATTTTAGGAAACATAGAAAGTGTATTGGCCAGTCTAATTTTTCTGTGAAATCCGTGGTAGGAAAGTGTGCACAAAAATGAGAATAGTCCTGAAATATAATAGATTTAATGAGTGACTTTATTCGCGATATTTGCGACTTTGATGAAATAACCAGTACAATTTGAGCGTATAACTATGTAATAATTCTAAATATAGAGGCCTCGGCAGAGAGTAGAACTTTGTACCATTTGACGTCGAGATCCTCGATCCATGGGTTCCAAGTGCGCATAAGTTATTTGCGAAAATCGTAAAACGTCTCGTTGATGTAACTGGTGACCGAAGAGCTAGCGGCTTTCTCGCGCAGCACATCAGAATTGCAATTCAGCGAGGAAATGCCGCCAGCTTCCTCGGTTCAATACCTCGAGGGCCATTTTTAGATTTAACTTAGTTTTAATTTAATTTCGTTAATGTTAATTGTCATCTTGTTTTTAATACCTACTTTAGAAAATAAATTACTAATCAATAATCACTATTACATATATACTGTATTTACACTAATGTGGACCTTAAGATCTGTTCAAATTGTAATGAACGAGAGTATTCGCAAGTTTCGTTTTCGTTATGACGTGAGACGTGTTCTTGAATTACAAATCATTCTAGTGTGCAGTCTAGTTAGGTACTAAATAAGGAACATTTCCGTCTATTTGTATCAGAATTATTTAACTTAAGAATAATTAAAGCATAAGAAATATATACGTCGTTTTTTTATTTGGCCATAATGATCACCGAGTAGAGACCACAGAACACTTAATACTAATAGAATGGCCATGTGGGCGTGGCACGCGCACCACTAGAGTTTGAGCATGCTTTCGTACCAACGTCACCCGATCGGGATAGGATCATGGGGTCTAATTAGCAACTCGTCTATGGGGCAACTCGTCTATGTCGCTTTTGGTCTAATATCTGCAGGTCTAATAAAAAAAAGCAACTGGTCTACAATTTTTTTGGAGTAGCAACTCGCCTATGTTGCGTCTGGTCTAAGTAGCAACTGGACTAATTAGCACCTGGACTAAGTAGCAGCTGGACTAATTAGCAATTTTGTTCGTATAAAGTCGGTTCTGGCGCTTCGCCGGCCGCTACCGCGGCACGCTCGCTTCGCTCGCTCGGCTCGCGCGCTGTAGGGTCGCAGTTCTTCCTAACACTCCTCCTCGCTTCGCTCGTCCTCGTACCTACAGTACCTACACCGACCTGCCTTAGAGTAAAATAGGTAGGATAGACGACTGGCTACTTAGACCAGTTGCTACTTAGGCGATATTAGGCGCGTTGCTACTTAGACCAGACCCTACTTAGGCCAATTGCTACTCTAAATAAGTTGTAGACCAGTTGCTTTTTAGACCAGCACGGCTAGCACAAGACGGCCGCGACATACTCTCGAGCTCTGTCGCACTATCCGTCTCTTTCTAAGTGGTCTAATAAGAGAGATACGGATAGTGCGAGAGAGCTCGAGAGTATGTCGCGACCGTCTTGTGATAGCCGTGTGCAGCAGATATTTAGACCAAATGCGACATATGTAGACGAGTTGCCCTATAGACGAGTTGCTAAATAGACCCCATGATCCTATCCCACCCGATCGCCGTGTTGTTGTAGGTGACGTGGAGGAGATGGGGTGGTGAACCCGGTCCCGATGGAAATCGCGCTTGATACCCCTTCTATAGTATTTAAGTAGTGTTCTATGGTAGAGACCGCAAGTCGTTTTACATCAAAAATGTGACAACTTTGAGAAATCACATGCAATATGTTGCTGTGATGGGACAGAGGACAAGGGTAAGAGGGGAGACATTTCATAGCCCAAAGTAAAAAAAAATACTAACAAAATAAATAATAATATACCCTAAACTCCGAAATAAACATTATTATTATTTTGGGAACACAGAATGATTAGCGTTACGAGTCATTTTTTAAAGATATTTCTTAAAATAATACACAATAGGATTTATAGCAAAATAGAAGACAATAATAAGCGAGACAATTGTGTCTCGCCAACCTATTGGGCCTATTGAGGCAAGATGCATTATTTTCATTTTTGCTTTCATTTGAAAGCATTGCATGTAGATAGAACACGAGTCTATTAAAAATGAAAAGACTATAATTTAAAGTTAAAAATTTCTGTAACATACTGACAATTTAAACTTTTGCGCCTAAACGGATTTACAGTTCCTGTGACGTCACTCGTGTTTGTCACTCGCCATAATTTACGACCATGTCGGTCGACACTAACTTTAAGACGGTTTCTAGAGTCTGATAAAGGCTAGTTACTTCCATTTTTATTCAAAATTCTTCAATTTTTTCTAATGAAACAATCAATTATAACCTTTTATTCGTTGTCATAACAGGAGTGACGTCACCAGCCGCTGATCGGATGGATAAAAAACACGTTCCGTTTCACATTACTTCAAATCGCGTTTATTCTTTGAAATTAGTATAAACTAAAGTAAAAACGTTTCAGAACCAATTATTTTATGTTTATTCAACATTTTGATCACAAAATAAAGGTAAATATTAAAGCTGCATCTTCCCTATTGGGGTTTATAGCTGGATTAGGTACTAGAGATGCTCTAGTCGCAATTTCAGTCCTAGTTCAAAGGTGCCTGGATGTACAAATGAATCTGCACATGTGAGAGTTTGAAGAAGCCTTTGATAATGTAAAACACGACAAATTAATAATAGTAGTTTATGTGACTGTACATAATGAAGGGTATTAAACGCTAGTGTGGGTATATAACACGACGACCTTCGGCTCGTTTCATAATAACATCACACGAGTGTTTTAATGCCTAATTATATACAGTTACATACACTAATTTATCTATCCACATATCATAAGCCTCCATGATGCATTCAGGAGCCGCATATTATGACCGGCATCGCGGTGTTGTTTTCTTGCAGCTGTCATAGTTTTTTTTTAATCCAGAGACAAACTAGAGTCGGATCCAACTATCATGGCGTTCGATATCTTACTTACGTGCGACATTTGTCGAATTTTTATGCACATTGACAATTAATTTCGAACTAAACGTCATCTCGACTGATATTAGAATAGGGAACATTACTGCAATGTTCTGCCGCCAGAGTGCAGCACTATCACAATTAGTAAACAGTTTTTTTGACAACTTTGAGAAGTCCTTCAAAGCTCTGGATCAAATAGGGAAGAGAATATTTCAATAAATAAAATGCATCAGTGCTGCGTAATTGGATGCAAGAATGAAGGGCATCATTCATTTCCGAAGGAAACGATGATACGAAAACTATGGAAAGCGGCAATACGTCGTAAAGCAAAAAAAAGCCCTCATCCACCTTTAAATGGCTATAGGATGCCGTTTTAATATCACAGTACAGGTGTTTTACACATGAATGATAATAAAACTATTGTAGTTTAACGCGTTTTCATCAATATTGTTTGTTAGGTTAATAAATATGACATTGTACGTCATGGCGGTTTGTTTACGGGTTGTGTTAGTGTCGCCCCCTACTTTGCGTAATGTTCCCTATAGAGGTCAAATCAAATTTCTTTGTTTTTCAGCGATGTTCGAAATTTGAATTAAATAATATTATCGAAATCGATGTTATTATTTAGCAATAATAACATTTTCACAGATAAGAAATTTGTTCTAACAAAACAGTCTATTTTTATGGTGGTCATAATGTGCGGTTCTTGAACGCATCATGGAGGGTTTATGATATTTGGATAGATAAACATTCTAAAATCTATTAATCTGGACGGTAAAGACATCAGATTTATTGAAAATTTATACTGGAATCAAAAAGCAAGGGTTAATTATGTGATGACTAAGGTATAAAAAGTAATTTCATTATTTATCTTGAATATTATAGAGCAAATGTAAATGAACCAAAATAAAGATAAAACTTTTAATTATAATAAAAAGTAAACATTGAGAAAGGCGTCAGGCAGGGGTGTATTCTGTCACCTTGTCTATTTAATCTCTTTTCAGAAACCATCTTTAAAAAGGCGTTTGAAAATCTTGACCTGGGCATTCGAGTGAATGGTAAGCTGATACAAAACATACACTATGCCGATGATACCGGACTGATGGCTAAAAACCTTGACGACCTACAGATTATGCTCGATAGATCAAATGATGCACTTTTGGTATATGGACTTGACATCAACTCAAAAAAGACAAAATTTATGATAGTCAGTAAAGTTCCCATAACAAGCACCACTCTACAACTGGGACCGAATATATTGGAAAGGGTGAGGAAATATATCTTGGTTGTTGGTTAAATGAAACTTGGGAACCGGACCAAGAGATTAGAACTAGAATCAAAATAGCCAGAAGCACCTTTCAGAATATGAAGAAACTGTTACCCAATAGGAGAATCAACCTAAGTCTGAGGTGGCAAATGGTCAAATGGTATATTCTGCCGATTCTCATGTACGGTTCCAAAAGCTGGACTATAAAAAAAAAGTAATATATAAATCAAGAGCCTTTGAAATGTGGATTTATCGTAGAATGCGCAAAATTAAGTGGACGGACAGAATATCGAATGCAAAAGTACTGCTGATGATGAAGAAGGAAATGGAAATATTTAATACCATCAAAAAAAGGAAAGCTTCATATTTTGGACATAGGTATATATCGGAATAAAAAATACGAGTTGATACGATTAATCATTGAAGGGAAAATAGAAGGAAGAAGAGGTCGTTGAAGAAGAAGAATATCTTGGACGAAGAATGTAAGAGACTGGTTGGAGGCTGAAAGCACGGAAAAACTAATTCGCATGACTACACATAGCATAGGTCTAAATATGGGCAAATGGTCCGAGATGGAGATGGCACATGAAGAACAAGAAGAAATATTTTGGGGGCTACAGTAGGTAGTGGCAAAATTGTTGTCATATAGGTAAGCTTAATGTGTGGTGTGGTGTGGTGTCGCTGGTCTGACTCTAATAGTCTCTATAAACACATACTCATATTAAGTATATCTCTATTTATGAACACAAAAACATAGTGGTACCTGCATAATTTTAAGTTTTTTTGACTATCCATATACTTAGGTTTACAAATAAATGATTTTGTATTTGAATTTTGAATTTGTACCTAGTTACCTACCTACTTTTTCATAATCATAAGTAGAATCAAATATAGTTACAGTCAGCTTCGTAGAAACAGAAACTTAATCTCTAACCTCATGGCTTAGGTACGTTTTTCTGCAGCTGTTTGTACAGTCAGCACTAGTCAGCAGCATTAATGTCTTGCCAAAACAAAGCAGGCCAAAATATCAGGCGCTGGCAATTAATTCATGTGAGATATTGAGGTTTATTATCGGCGCTTTCATGTGGCACATTTTAGTGGTGGTGACCAGTGGCGGCGCGTGAGAAATTTCACTGGACAATCCGGAGCAAAAAAGGGCTGTTTTTTTAAGATTTACGAGTTTGGTAATATACCTATAGCAAGAAATTTTAGGCAAGCCGTTGGGAATCGGCGCTTTGTATCCTGGGCGCTTCGCCACTGGTGGTGACTGTACCTAGGTAAACAGATTTGTGTATTAAGTCGATATTTGCATAATCCAATAATTGAAGAGGAGTCTCGCTAGCTGGATTTATCGGCAGAGGTCAGATACGGAAACCACGACGAGCATCGAGTCGGAGTTCATAAATGTATCTACGTTCCTAAAGATTCAAAAATATCTAAGCTACCTTGAGTGCAATTCTCTAAAACGAGACTATTTTTTCCGCTAAAAATGTAATGTTATACAAATATTTTCGGACAATCTTACACAAATCAACCTAGTCCCAAACGAAAAAACTTAAACGAATTTTTCCGCTAAAATTGTAATGCTATACAAATATAAGTAAATAAATATTTTCGGACAATCTTACACTTAAATCAACCTAGACCCAAACTAAGCAAAGCTTGTTCTATGGGTACTGGACGACGATATCCATAAATATATAGATAAATACTTAAATACATAGAAAAGATCCATGACTCCGGAACAAACGTTCGTGCTTATCACACATATAACCGCCCTTACCGGGATTCGAACCCGGGACCTCTAGCTTCGTATGCAGGGCCACTGCCAACGCCAAAAGTGTCAACTAGGCTAAAGAGATCGTCAATAGATTGGATAAATTGGAAAGGAAATGTGGAAATTTTGTAGCTATGTGGCTTGGCAAAGTACTGAATTGAAGTCGGATTAAACTTTTTGGAGTAAATTATTTTTTATTTCTTTTTATATTGTATTGCTGTTTATTATCATTACTAACATAGTCTTTTAAGGAAAATAATAACAAAATAATGAATCTTGTTATTCGATTAAATAATTGTATTGAATTGAATTAAAGGTTATGAATAGGTATGGAATGCGGCGAACAAGCGTAATATTGGCCAATTGGTATTGATAAGCAGTCACCCATAGCATAGTGTATGGTCACTTGCAAATCATATTATTATCACATGGCACGGAGGCACGTGACTACAGTCCTACCGTCTGCAACCGTCGCCTACTGACATACTGTAGTGCCTCGCGAAAACATTGAACCAACTTCCATACTAATATTTATGAATACGAAAGCAACTCTTGTCACATCTCTTGTCATGTCTGTATATCTATTTGTAACCTTTTCACGGTCAAACTACTGAACCGATTGAGTTTTAATTTGGTATGGGGATTGTTTGAATCTCGTAGGAGGACATAGGATAGATTTTATCCCGGAAATCAACCTCTATGGGGTTGAAATGGGGACGGAAGTTTGTAAGAAGGTACGATAGAAACACAGATGTATGAATATAAGGAGATCGGACATGGCGGCCGATTTGTATAGAGTGAGCCTGTCGCAAGTACATTAACCCACTCAACGCCCAAGTAATTGACAAGTCAAAGCACGCACACATCTAAAACACACACACTTGTATACCTACACGCTTATTTGACAATAAACGCGCATCATATCAGGCATTTTGGGAAAAAACGTAATATTCTCTGCGATCAGCACGCGTGCACAGTATGGCAGTGTATGCCCATTGAGCATACAGCTGCGACACGGCCGCCGGCGGCTTGTCCTCTCTCTAGTATTCTATGCTCTGAGGATAGAAACGAGTTCTACGCGCATCAACGCCACGTGAAAGTTTGGATGTTTGGATGTCTGGATGTTTGTTACTCAATCACGCTTGAACGGCTGAACCGATTTGCATGAAATTTTGCACGAAGTTTTGCCTGGATTAAAATATAGGATAGTTTTTATCCCGGGTTTACGCAAATGAAGTCGCGGGTGGAAACTAGTACAGAATAAATATTTTAGTTATAGGTATTATAGAACATAAAAATCCTGTAAATTTGTTATACAACACTTTTATCTTGGCACATTAGTAACACCAATTAACAGCTCGGTCTGGTAGAAATGAGGAATAACCTTTCAAAACGACTTTATTACTCCCGTCTGAAGATTCAATAAAGAACCTTATTAAACAAAACTTAAAGTTTAATTTAGCCGTGGATTAAAAGATAGATTTTGATGAGAAACTGCGCAAATGACGCGTGACTGTGAACATTCACGCTGTGTCTGTCACGGATTAAAAAAAACACTGAAGTGCCGCCTAAAGCTATTCTATAAGCAAATAGATACGAGTATCAAAGAGTAGTAAATTATAATGAATGATTGTATCAAAGAATATTGGTTAGCAAGCAGTGTGGATTCCCTCTTGCTTTCCACACTGCAACTTAGGTACCGAGGGGTTCGCACCTCCTAATATCTGGTCGAGGGCCCTAATAGATAACCCATCCTCGGCTCCCATCTGTTTCCAGGGAAATTTCAAAGAAATGTCCTCAGAAATTGTAGATTTTAGGCGAAAAGATTGTTCCAGCGACCTTCCTTTCTTCCGGCTTATTCTGTAGATTCGCAGCTAACCATCATATCCACTATCCACCTGTGGACCCCAGTAGTAGCGTAAAACTGAGCCATGAACCCTTTTGTTTTGCTGCAATCCACACAGCAATATTTAAGTTTTTTGTCCTACATGTTCGTTTCACATCGTGTACCGAATATAAGTTCTGATTTAGTATTTAATACGATTTTGTTTCTGTGTCTTTGTAGCAAACAAATAAATGCTTAACAGCTCAAGAAAACTCCACCAAGCTGTAAGCAAGCAAGCACTTTCAAATATTTCGAATAGTAACCTCTCCCTTTTCTGGAAGTCGGTAGAAAATGGCGCCCGATCCAACTGAAAGCATCTCTTCTACTTCACGACGACAGCTGTAAAACAAACTACACAATCCCTAATGAACTAATTAGTGTGGTGCGGCCATTATGTCGACACGGTGCACAATAAATAACTTCATCGTCTTGCTGACAAAGAGAGATACTGGTAGCATAAGACGTAACATGAACTTGTGTCGTTTTAGCGTCACAACAGACGTCACGGCTCATGGGAAAGCGTCACGCGTCACGATGCGTCGCGAAGCGGCGCCTGCATTAAGGGTGTACTATTAGTTGATTCGTTTCGCTTCTACGGTATTCACAGCAGCTAATCTACTCGACGAAGACGAACCAGTGGCCCGTTCCACGAAACTAGTGTTAAAATTGTACAATTGGAAACTGGCAACAGTGGTCAAATGGTCAGTCGTCATGGGTGAAGCGCGTCAGTTAGTCAATTGTATTTGGTAGAGGCCTAGACCAAGTTACAATTGACAATCGTCAACGCCAGTAGAAAAGTAAAAAGTTTCTGTCAATAATAGAAGTGGAACGGTGTTTGGACACCATTTACGACACAAATAATACATGCACCATACATGTGGAACGGAAAGTAGAAGAGGCGGAAGGCGGAAGAGAGGGGGTCGTTGAGAACATGGACCAAATCAAGGAAAAAGTATACTTCGTGTCTTATCTAGGACTTAAAGGCTCTTCTTCTACCTTAGAGTTATCTCGGCCTTTGCCAGGGTCCGCTTTCCTATTCGGTTTTCTCCACTTTGCACGATCCTGGGCGTCTTCTATTGTGATTGAAACTAAGAGATAAAAGATTAATAGACACTCCACTAACAAGACCCTAGTTCTTAAATGTATGATGATGAACCCTGTTTTATGATAAATAAAATCACAATTTAATTAATTAGAGAGCCGTGTAGGACACTTGACATGCGCCATGACATCCCTGTCTGGTGTTGCCTACAAGAAACTCTTATCTTTATTTATTCAACTCCGGACAGATCATACAGCCACAACACGTTCTCTTTTTCTTTTAGAAAGATAATTCATAATGAATTACTAGTGGAATAGAACATTAAAATGACAATGATGGTAACTTAATCTTAAAGATCAGTAGCGTATAAAGATATTATCCAAATCAAAGTATTTTAAAAAACACAATTACTTTTCACAAATATAATCACTTAAATAACTAGGAATCTTTATTTTTCTCTTAGTTCTCAACATAGGGCTATTAATCGACTTTTCAGAATTGTTTGATACTGAAGGACTGGTTGGTATAATATTTTCATCTACACAATTTTCATTTTCCTGGTTACCGGGAATGTCTGAAGTATAATATTGTTGTTCAGATACATTTGGTTTTTCATGGTATTCTATGTGATTTTGATGTGTACTATGACTATTATGAGATGAGGAAGACAGAGATGCATTGTGGTTTTCTTGTACGTTCTGTGAAGAGGAGGGGCGAATATGAGACAAATTTCTACGATATTGAGTATTGTCGACATTAACTATATATGACCTGTCTGATAAAACATCTGCTACTATGCCCGGCGTCCAATGTTTGTTTGTAGATGGTTGTAGCTGCACCGAGACTGGCTGACCAATTTCAAGTGTAACAGGGTTTCTTGTAGATTTATCATAAGATTGTTTTATTTTCTCTTTGTTTCTTTTTATTGTTTCAGAAACATTGTCAATTATCGTTGGTTTCAATAGTGTTGAAATCATAGGTAGGCAACATCTTGTTCTTCTTGAGAATAGTCTCTGGACTGGACTGCTATTTACTTTGTTAGGAGTGTTTCTTAAACATAGCAAACTATACCAAAAGTCTTCTTTCCCCTCGGTACATTTAAGGAGTAATTTTTTTGCTATTTTCACTGTCGATTCAGCTTTTCCATTTCCTTGAGCATAGTGTGGTGAGGATGTTACATGTGTGAATATCCATTCTTTAGAAAAGTTTTTGAAGTCTTGATTAACAAAGTTGGTACCACCATCCGTCACCACCACATCTGGTATACCATGCCGGGAAAAGTTTTTTTTACATTTATCAATAACAGACTTTGCTGACAAATCCTTGATTTCATCAATTTCGAAGAAGTCAGAGTAATGATCTACTGTTATTAAATATTTGTGTTGTTTACCTTTGTCAGTGACAAAAAACACATCCATTGATACTATTTCAAATGGCTTCTCTGGAATTTGATGACTTTGCATTGGTAACTTTTGTTGGCAGGAAGCATATTTGGTGCATATTGAACAACTTTTAATCATTTCTTTGATATCCATTGACATTGTTGGCCAAAATACTGCCTCTCTGGCTAGTTTCAGAGTATTTTCTATGCCTGAGTGAGCTTTATGTAGTTTGTAGAGAATTTGTCTTCTGTAATTTTCAGGGATCAATATAGCATTATTTTTCAGTATTAAGTCATGGTAGACTGTTAGCTCATTTTTGAAACTATAAAACTGTTTTAACGCGTCAGGAACATCTCTGATGAATGTGGGCCATCCTTGCTGAATATATTGAATCATTTTTACATAATATGGATCAGCCCTGGCTATACTTGATATATCTTTTAAGCATCCTTCTGAGATAGGCAAGTCCTCTATTGGATTCATTTCAGCTAAAACTTTGAATATTTTGTACTCACTGTCTTTGTTTTCAGACTCACAGTTGATGAAAAACCTTGATAGGCCATCAGCAACAATATTATCTTTACCAGAAACAAATTCTACCTCTAAGCTGTAACGTTGCAACATTAGTAACATTGACTGTAATCTCTTTGGTGCGCCTAATAGAGGCTTCTTGAAAATATTAAGAAGAGGTTTATGATCGGTTTTGATGACGGTTTTCTTATTACCAATGATAAGCTGGTCGAAGCGTTTGCAAGCAAAGAGGATTGATAACAGCTCCTTCTCAATTTGGGCATATTTTCTTTCTGTCCTGGTTAAAGTCCTCGAAGCATAGGCCACAGGCTGGTTGTCTTGAAAAACAGCTACACCCAATGCCGCCTCACTAGAATCACATTCAAGTACCAACGGTTTATTTTTGTCAAAATATTTCAGAGTTTTTTGGTCACTTATTATAGATTTTAGTTTGTTGAATTCTTTTTCTGCTTTTTTACTCCATTTCCATTCTGTATTCTCTAAAGTCAAGTATCTGAGGTGAGAAGATTCATAGCTAAGGTTTGGTATATAACGGCTTAGATATGTCACAACACCTAAGAATCTTTGGAGTTCCTTTTTATTTGTTGGAGATGGTATATTTGAAATTACTTCCACCTTGGTTGGATCCGGCTGGAGACCTTTGTCCGTAAATACATGACCATAATATTTTACAGAACTTTGTAATAATTTCATCTTATTTATATTTAATTTACAATTATGTTGCAATAGCCTATTCAATAATCTTTCAAGGTTCACATTATGATCTTTTGTAGCCTCCTCGATAGACTCACCAACGCCATATACTAGTATGTCATCAACTAGCACTTCTACACCAGTCAGACCTTGGACTACTTCATACATCTTCATCTGAAAGTAATCTGGCGATGAGGAAATGCCAAAAGGGAGGACTTTCCAGCGGTATTTACCAAATGGGGTCCAGAATGTTGTGAGTTTACTGCTAGCTTCAGACAACTTTAGATGCCAAAACCCCTTTTTTACATCCAATGTGGTAAATACCTTGGCTTTACCTAGTTCAGGGAGAATTTCATCTATTGTTGTGAACTGGTAATTGGGCCTTTTTATTGCTTTGTTAAGCGGTATTGGATCAAGGCAGATTCTAAAATTGTCTTTTTTTTTAACAATGAGTAGATTACTTACCCAATCTGTGTAGTTTTCTTCCTTGATAATAATGCCGTGTTGTTCCATCCTTTGTAGTTCCTCTTTAAGTGGTTTCCGAAGTGCCACTGGAATTCGACGAGCTTTTTGTAGGACTGGAGGGACTGAATCATCTAACTCAAGATTGATTTCACCTGAAAAGCTACCCTGACCATGAAATACAGAGTCATACTTTTTAATAATGTTTAGTGTCTCATTATTCCCACAGACTACCTCTTTACAGAACCGTACCAGACCCATGTTTGTACAAGTTTTACATGACAATAAAGGAATGTGTGGTGTATGTACCACTTGAAATGTGTTTTTGTATGTTTTTTGTTTGCCTGCAACCTTTACTTTCATAATGATGTCAATTTCACCATGAATCATTATGTTGTTTCCTCCAAAACCAAATAAGCATTTATTTGATGGACGCATTTTTCTTTGTATGTGGTCTTCCCCTAACATTTCTGTGATATTCTTGAGGCCCACCAAATTGTCATCTGCGGCAGTGTCTAGAAGGCATTTTGATTCTCTCCATTGTTTTCCAGACTTGAATTGTAGAAGACATTCCGCCAAATTCTTATTGCCATTCTCTATTTTCTTGATGATGAAGTTCCTGTCAGAGTCATCAGAGTCTAATTCAGAAGATTCCTCCTGTTGTTTGTCTGGCGTCTTGATAATTTGCTTTATTTTAGGTTTCTTCTTGCAGACTTTGTCGGAATGATTTTTGCCATTGCATATTTTGCAAGTTTTGCCCCATGCAGGGCATAAACTTTTTTTGAACTCATGTTTATTGCCACAGAACTTGCATACCTTCATTGGAGTATCTTCTTTAATCTTCTTGATAGTTTCTGGCTGTGCTAGAGTCTTTACTTGGCGTTCAGTTATTTCAGATGCTCGACATAGATTTACTGCATCATTTAACGTTAAGTTTTCACGTTTTAACAGATCTTTTTTGAGACTGATGTCTTTGATTCCGAACACTATTTTATCACGTAACAATTCGTCTCGTAGATCCTTGAAACTGCAGTCATCGACCAGTTTTATTAGCTCGCTGTAGTACAGATCGAAGTTTTCTTCTCCTTGGTTACGTGAATTAAAGATGTATCTATTATAGATAACGTTCTTTTTGGGTACCATCTTCAAACTAATTACATTAAGAATAATTTCGCATGTATTGTCTGACTCTTGGATACCGAAATTGTTGTATTTTTTAATGGCTTCTTCGCCAATGGCGCTCATCAAAACGCTTATTTTCCTGGCTTCTTGATTTGCAGACCATTTCTCCATTTCAGTGGCACGGCAATAATTTTTCCACGATTCTTTAAATATGTTGAATGCTTCCTCAGGGTCGGAGTTGACATTCAGTGGAGCCGGCCATGGAACGTTAATGGCGTGGTTTGCTTGGTGTGTGCCTGTTGTTGTACGCGTACTTAGTATTGATAACTGCTCTTGCATATTTTGCAGCATCATCGCCTGTTGGCGCACTAACTCTTCTAGGCTACCCATTTTTAGGTTTGCGCTGCCACCATGTTTTATGATAAATAAAATCACAATTTAATTAATTAGAGAGCCGTGTAGGACACTTGACATGCGCCATGACATCCCTGTCTGGTGTTGCCTACAAGAAACTCTTATCTTTATTTATTCAACTCCGGACAGATCATACAGCCACAACAAACCCCTAGGGCCTAGTATATAGTGTTAGACTTACATCTTAGCATGGTTATATTCCAGCGAATTATCGGTAAGAGTTGTGAATATTACCCCAGGAATATATTTAAGGTGTCCCTAGCGTTGCAAACGATTTATATGTGACGAAGTGGAGAAATTGAAACACTGAGTTAGAGACACCGAGTCTAAGGCTGGGCTCACACAGTCTGAATTCATGCACTGAATCACTCACGACAGTCACGACCAAATAAAACCGTGCATTTTGTGCAGAATTGCTACCAGAGAGTGTACCTTATTTTTGCTCTTGAGTAATTCTGATTATGATTCCAGTCTTAGACTGGCTAGACACGACGACTTTTTACAAACGCGCGAATGTATCGCGATACTCAATCATCAGATCATCACCTTGCACATAACCTGCCGTAATCACTTTTGATACCTACTGTATCGCGTTCGTATCACAGCAAAAATCAGCCGTATTTAACTGAGCTAAGGTCGATAATTTTTCTAGAAAAAAAAATGCTGTTATATAAATTTTGTATCCGACAACTTGAAAAGCCTTTCCTACTTAAAGCGAAACGCCACTTAAGATTCTGAATTTGATATTTGGATATGGTTTGATACCCAAAGGATATAGATAGGGTGTCATGTTGTATTATAGACTGTAAGATAATTAAGACCGGCCCCGTAGCATGGATGGCGTTATCACGCGATAAGTGATAGGATAAGCGCGTCGTCTCATTCTATCGAACGGTGTCAGCCAGGGACGGCAGCTCTATCCTATCACTTATCACGTGATAAGGCCATCCATGCTACGGGGCCTGATGTATATGTATGAGAGCAATAAACTATTCAATGCGAAAATATGACAACGCAAAGAAATTTGTATTACATGGACTAGATGAATATCACGGAGAATCTGAAATGGATTTATTCCATCGCATCGATAATATGTTTGGCGCCTTACTAAACTTAAATATCAATGGATTTATTGAGTCCTCAAGACGGATTGGCAGAAAAGGTAATCGACGACCGGTAGAGGTTGACTTATCAGCAAACGTATGACAAACTATGTTCTACAAAATAAGCATTGTTTTCAAAACGCTGGATATGCTGTCGCAGAAATGTTAGATAGTGAAGCCCTGAATAAAAGGAAACAACTGAGAGAACATCTCATAAACGCGCGTCGTAAAGGAACATTTGCTATTATAAAAAATAACAAATTGTGTATATTGAACGAATTTGAAAGATTGCACCCCGTCGCGCGTCGGCGTCATCGTCACCAACAGAAATATGTCCATCGGAATCAATGCAACATCACTCCTTGGAGAGCTCACAAACAACAGTCATCCCTGAAGTCAACATAATACGAAGAAAAAAATAATGTGCCTAACAAGCTTTTTCGTGTGTATAATTTTTTTATATCACACCAACACATAAATGCACACTTAGTGCACAAAGCTGACATTATTAATGTTCATCTAGATGTCCTAGAGGAATTAAAAGACTCCGATCGGCCTATTGATATAATCTGCATAATGGAACACAACATGAAACCCGGCGACGAAGAACAACTATATCTTTCTAATTATAATCTAGCTACGTGTTATTCAAGGGAGAACAGACACGGCGGGTCCTGTATCCTAATAAAAAAAAACACCCATAAATATAACATCCTACAAGATGTTCTATCCGCCTCCCTTGCTAATGTTTTCGAATGTTCGGCAATTGAACTTATTGAACATAACATTATTGTAGTTTGTTTATATATAGTACCAAAATATGATGAATAGATTGTGATATGGGTGGATCATCAGAGCTATAACCACGAACTTCGAATCTCGAACTTCGTATATCTCCGTCTCTATCGCACTTATGGTTTATGGTACTCGAGCGACAGAGACGGAGATATACGAAGTTCGAGATTCGAAATTCGTGGTAGCGCCGCTGAGAGGTAGGGCACAGCGGAATGGCATCTCGCTCGTATGTGGAGCAGCCCAACTGGGGAAGTACCTCCACCTTACAGAAGACCGCAGCCATAATACCACCACTGCTTTGTAGTGTTGCTATATTATTGCATGCTATGGAGCATGTGGTGTTGTGTTCCTGGTGGTGAGTAAGGTCGCCAGAGCTCCCTATAGGATGCGCTGTGTTGGGAGTGAGGGACCTGCATGTCTCTATCTGCCAACACAGCGAATCCTCAAGTGAATAAAGGGTCGGCAACGCGCTTGTGATTCTTCTGGAGTCACAAGTGTCCATAGGCGACGGTACCAGCTTAACATCAGGCAGGCCGTAAGCTTGTTTGCCACCGTCGTTGTAAAAAAAAAGAAAAAAACATCAGTATTTAATCACCATGTATTGGCTGTGTCATAGGAACGTTACCAGTGGCGGATCCTGGATTTTAGTTTGGAGGAGCTTGCACCGTTTGGGGGAGGGGAGGGGAGAGGCTTGACACGCTGAGATTAAATTTAACAAAAAAAAAATTGCGGACAAACTTACACAAATCAACCTAGTCCCAAACTAAGCAAAGCTTGTACTATGGGTACTAGACGACGATATATATATATTTTTTTTTTTTATTTTTTTTTTATTTATTGGTATTGAGGATAACAACAGCCGTAGATATAACTAATACTTGGTAATTACATAATACAAGGCCAATAACAGTCATCCATTAATTACTTAAGAAACTATTAACAAGGTAAGTCAAACATAGTGAAAATGTTCAATCAGGTTTTAAACTAAAACTAAAAAATTAACAAGACGCTAAAAAAAAAAAAAAACAACTGTTAGTTAGACTTCAATAACAGCTTAAATTAACATAACTTAAAAAATAAAGTCAAAAAATAAAGTCAGACGAAGTTAAATTAACATAACTTAAAAAATAAAGTCAGACGAAGTTAAACCTGGACTAAAAGGATTAACAATAATATAAAAAAAAAAAAAAAAACTACTAACAGTAACAGAAACACCACCGATGGTATAATATATTAATTCAACACTCTCATTAAAAGTAAAAAATCGATCGGTAAAGTACACATGTGATTACACCCAGTACCCAAGAACACATCAAGAAGTAAATTGATTAACGGCCCGCACATGTCCACGCCAGGATGATCCTATTGCATATGTATTTTTTTTTTGTTGAATTGGCAAATTATTTTTTGTTTAGTATATATACATATATATTCATATATTATGTATTATCATTATGTTTGTTCAAAATCGAATAAATATCACTTTTAAATTTATTTTTTGAACCTACAAATGGATCAGCAATGTAAAATTCGGTGTTATACAAGCGAGGGATCCGTGCCAACACAGCGTTAGCTCCATAGTTAGTGGAGTGAAAGGGAACGTGAAATAGGGTCTTGTGTCGAGTACGCCTTGGAACTCGAAACGATAGGCCGGATAGTAATTCAGGACAATCCAAACGATTACTAATTATGTCGAAAAGTAGACTCATGTCAGCTATTTTTCGTCTATCTTCAAGTGTTAGGATATTATATTTTCGACAGTTATCAACGTATCCAAGGGATGATTTGTCAAATTTGTAATTTAAATGATTCACAAACTTCTTCTGAATTCTTTCAATTCGATTTTTATGAATAGCGTAACAGACTGACCATATAGGAGATGCATATTCGAGAATACATCTCACATATGCGTAATATACAATTTTTAGACTATATACTTATATAGATAAATAAATACTTAAATACATAGAAAACATACATGACTCAGGAACAAATATTCGTGCGCATATCACACAAATAAATCTTACCGGGATTCGAACCCAGGACCTCTTGCTTCGTAGGCAGGGTCACTACCAACTAGGCTAAAGCGGTCGTCAAAAAATCAAAATCAAAAAGTAAAATTTTGGCTAGGACTGATTTGGCGCTGCTGGATCCATTAAGGCCCGCCAGTCCACATATAGGCAGAAGGCCGAACCTACACACTACCTACACCATAAAATGGACCTTCCACATACAGGCATTTCACGCGTTTTGGGCCTTATCACACTGCGATTTTCGAGCGACGCGATTGCTCAACGATCTTGCCGGGTCTGCGCGGCGCGGCGTCGTCGTCGCGACCTCGCTGCGATAAACGCTGACTGATCGATTGGCTTGTAAACTGCTCGCAAATACCAAGTGTGATAGCGCCCTTTCCCGCGAGGAACAAAAACGTGTGTACCGTACCAATGATAAGTTTATGCGTGGAATTCCGTGACCAAATTCGTACACCGAATACCCCCGAATATGTAGTGGTCCTTACTAGGACAAAGATCGCTGTAGGCAAAATGCTGCAAAATAGCATCACATGTGTTTTGTTTCCTATGGCATTAAACCCAAACACAACACTAGAGTGCAACCTCAACCACACTTGTAACCGATACATGCCCGATTGCCAATTACCGATAGAAACAATAGACAACACGTAAAAGAGTAAACCTCTACGAGTTTACAACACAAGCACGGTGCCAAACTCAGCTTTCTTCCAACCCAATACAGTCCATATTTCAAGTAACAGTAGAAGCTCGATAAGAGTTTTTTAAGGAAAATATTCGTGAACAACAAACGGCAAAAAGTAGTCTTCAAACATGACTTTTGTTATTGGGTTTTGTTTTCGACTTC
The DNA here is from genome assembly GCA_963854355.1 of Epinotia brunnichana. Taxonomy (NCBI): domain Eukaryota; kingdom Metazoa; phylum Arthropoda; class Insecta; order Lepidoptera; family Tortricidae; genus Epinotia; species Epinotia brunnichana. The sequence continues at coordinate 18,714,808 of OY977954.1, forward strand.
GGCTACAAACAGTCATTATTTGCTCCTGTTTTTTTTTGAGCAGGTATTTAATCGACTGTGATTTTTATGTTAAGTATATTTATTTTATGGTATCCAATCATTTCATAAAAAAACGTTTCAAAAATATTCATTTTAAAAACAACCTTTGGCAAACTAACAATTAACAAATTAGTTGTTTCATAAAATATTGTTTTACAAATAATTCATTAGACAAATGATTTACTTGAAAAAACATTAGACAAATTACTCATTTATTATTCGTGACAATTGGCAAAGTAACGAATGGTAAAATAGCGTTTCATAAAATGCATTGTTTGGTACCTTATTTAATAAATCCGTCGTGTTGATAAAGTTTTACACTACAATATAATTATATAATTCTGAATGAGCACTCGGATAAGTCTACAAGTGTTTAGCAAGTAAGTAGGAAGCCAACCATGACATCTGTTACATTATTATTATTCCTAGCCTAAAAATCAACTTTTAGGTCTTAGAATGCACTGATATACATACATAGGTAACAGGCGGACTACCTACCTATTCTCCTCTAAGGCAGATCGGTGTAGTTGCGACGTGAGGAGTGTTAGGAAGAACTGCGACACTACATCGCGAAACCGAGCGAGCGATGCGAGCGTGCCGCGGTAGCGGCCGGCGAAGCGCCAGAATCGATGTTTTTTATAATAAGTAATGATAATGATATTTTTTTTAAATGACAATTTCACATTCAATAATTGTTTAAAGTGTCATTTTTGCTAAATTAATATTTGTCAAATAATTATTTATAGTATGAGCATTTTGAGCAATGATTTCTAGGTTTGTGAATGGTTGTTTATAAAATAATCATTTATGAAATGTTGTTTATGAAATGATGATAAACCTATATGTATACCCACATATATCTAATTAAACATGATAATCACGAAATGTTGTACTGGTACCTACACCTACACTCATTCTTGGAAAAGCTTGTATTATCTGTACCTATACTTATACGTAGGTCGAGGAGTCCTGACCCGGGGACTTTTGGGAGACGAAAACAGAGCCTCCAACGAACATTCGTACCAAATACTATCAATAAAGATTTGTTGTACATTGTACACATATCTAGTGCAAAACTTAAATTTACACTCATTAGGTTATCATTTATCTTTGTCGATAATTGAGACCATGGCCTATTTTACAAGCTTTTATTTAACTTTCAACGTTAGTTATATGTAACAATCTAATAATGTTTGTTCGGGTGCAATCTTGCGACTCAATGTTGAAGCAGATATCTTCAACCGATTGAGCTGAAATTTTGTACCATCGAGCTGATCTGATCATGGAGACAGAAGGTGGTCATGCGAATTCAGGACTTAACAGACGTAACCCCTTTAAGTTTGGGCTCGTTAAAGTAGTTGAAGACCGTATACAGAAAAGTACACTAGGCATTAAAAGCTTGTACCAAAAATGATTTTTTGACAGAAACTTATTTAACATGGCACACGGCAGCAATAAAAAGCATTCGATCAGAATCAAAATAGATTTAATAAGATAACTAACGCATTATTTAGCCTTTAGACGGACACAGTTTCTAAATAAACACATATCTTTATATTAAGGGACACAACAGCGTTCACTTTCCATACAAACGTTTAATCAAGAGCAATGAAGGTATATCTCTCTGGATATTCGATATATGTAGGTATTGTCTACCAGTTTTCTTTAATATTGACTATTGAGTACCGGAGAGTGGGGGTTCAGTGGAGCACTTTTTTGTGACTGATGTAGCGGCCCCCCTTTCACTTAAGGCTACGTAGGTTCACGGTCTTCTCTCCCTCTCACTGAGCATAAGCGTGAGCGAGATGGATGTGCGTGATCGGAAGCGCGGATATATCATGTTTTTTAATTTTATTTTTTTGTGCGTTTAATAAATAAAAAAGTAATAGCTAAGTTCCATCAAACATAATATTGCCGGTTTTTAGAACCAAATTTAATAAGTTTAGCTTATGTGCATAATTTGTTACGAATTTTTTAAGTGTATTTTAGACCTATGTTCGTGATTTTTTTTCTATCGAGCAAAAATATTAATCATGTTTCGAACCACTGATCTCCCTGCAGAAAAGCCTCAAGATTACGACTTTTTAAAAATCCGTTTTCTGAGCCTACGTCGCCTTAAAAAGGGCTAAGTAGCTTCTTAATTAAACCCTAGAACACTATAGTTATATAAATAAATGACAAAAACCCCTGTTCTGCGTTAAAAAAACAAATAAAATTGCCTTTAAAAAAATGGGATGTTGATCCACTGTGACCTACTAATGGGTTACACTGGATCGAGGTACTGGGGTACTGTGGATCGTATGGGGTTCACTGAATCATGAGAGTGGGGTTCAGTGGAGCCCTTTTTTTGTTACTGATGTAGCGACCCCATTTTCACCTAAAAAGGGCTAGTTTCTGAATTCAACCCTAGAATACTTATCTAGTTGTATAAACGACATAAATGACTGTTTTAAGGAAAAAAAAACAAAAAAAACTCCCTTTAAAAAAAGGTATGCTGATCCACTAATGGGTTACACTGGATTGAGAGGTATTTGGGGTACTGTGGATTATTTTTACTGTCATTTATTATTTTTCATATATTAGAGAACATCTCATTTCACAAAAAAAACATTCATTAAACATCAATCAATTTCATTTCATTAAACTATTGCGGAATCAATCCAATAAGACGTTAAACGTTTTTGAAAAACACGAAAATAAATACTTACGCACTTATTTTGTGACGGGGCCTCTGCGTCGCGACTTCCCAAACACTGCGCGGGTCACTGGTTCGGTCAATGTGGGCATGCCAGAGGGCCTACCGCGAACGGCATTCGAAGTTTTCCTTCACTGTCGCACTTAGGTACGAACTCGTAAGTGTGAAAGAGAGGGGAAACTTTGAATGCCTTTCGCGGTAGGCCCTCAGAGCGGCAATGTCGTGAGCGCTTATAATATGTATATGCAAAGCTATAGCAAACGATCCACTGAGACCCATCGAACCACTGAACCCCACTCTCCCCTAGACTTTGATCAAATAGTTCATTACAGAAAACATTTGAAAACGTACAATAGGGGTGTAGACATCAAATAAAATAACCAATTATGATGAATTTTCTCGAAAAAGGATTAAAAATATTGTCGAATGGAGAAGAAAATAAAGCAGAGGATTAAATAATCTCAAAGTTATAACTGTTCAACGTTTTAATAGTGGGTATATTCTGTCCCTTTTCCGCAAATCGAACCTTCTTATGAAACGATTGTCATTTACTATGACGCTCGTGGATCGTGATGTCACGATCCCCTAGCGTTTTCTCTCTCTAACAAGCAATATTAAAACGGTTGTAGCTTCATAATTTTTTGAGATATCTGGATGGGATTTTCGTCACTAGGCATATTTTTTTGCCTTTTTAGGGTTCCGTAGCCAAATGGCAAAAATTCTCATTCAATTTTCCGTGGACCCTCATATTATTTTTTATTCGTCAATAAATATTTATAGTGGTGTCTTTTTATAGTTATTATTTATTTAATGAATTAAATTAATGAGGATGAGTATGAGTTATCACAAACTTAAGAGTTAGACTCTTGTCGGTGTACTTAGCTCCCTCCATCTGACTCTATCTAGGGCCGCCTCCTTGACCTCTTTATACGTATAGGTACATTTAATTTTAATGCTTACAACGACTCCATAGCATACTTTAGTCTTACCGTGCTACAAATACTCCGATACCTGCTTATAAGTGTGTGTTAACTATATATAATATAATTCAAAATTTATCATAAATGTATGTATGATGGGTTGTGGGTTTGGGAAACCTTACACAATTTAACTACCTATGATAGAACCCTGTCACAATGTGTGACAGCCACTTTACGACACGTTTACAACGCTGGATCGCCCAAACTGGACCAAACGCACTCACACATTATATACATTTTATATCATAGACCAGCGGTCGGCAACAGGCGGGCCGCGAGACCCTTGCTTGCGGCCCGCGACTGGCTGGTTGTTTTGTATGTAAAGGTCGTTGAATTCATAATTTTGGAATTGCCTGATAAAGTCACAAATAATTAAGAAGTGCGGCCCGCGTAATTTAAGTTAGCGCCTATGCTGCCCTTGGTTGCTAAAAGGTTGCCGACCCCTGTCATAGACTGATAGAAAGTTAGGAACGGATTACTTCATTAAATTCACCGTTGCCAATAAACTTCGCCCATCGCTTTTCAAACTCGAATACAATTTTCTCCTTGTCAGGGTAAGTGCTATAGTATAAAGAGTTTAAGGCAAGCTTCTTCAGAAGTCTTAAATCAGCACGACGACTGGCAACTCCGAGGAACGTCACGTAGAAGTCGTGAGAAATGGGATCCGCCTCCCACACGCCTGGATCGTCGCTGGACAGCACCACAGGCATGTCCTCAGCCAGGAACGTGGCTAGAGGATGGTTCCGCACATCCTCAACTAACTTTAAAACTTCGTTAGACACAACGTTGACTTCCAACGCTATGCCTCTCTTCTTAACCTCCTCTTTAAGAAGAGGATGCTTCGCAATAGCAAAACCGTGTCCTATACGTTTTGCATTCAAGACTATAGCGTCAAAAATGTTCTCATCACTTAACCCTTGCCAATTAGTCTCACCAGCGTGCAGGAAGTAATCCAAATCGTCGGCAGCATTAACCAGTTCTGGTAAATATTGTATAAGAGGCGGGGCTGTATCTTCTTGACCGACCAAGTCAAAACCAGCGAAAAAAGTAGGCAATTTCTTCTTTATGGCCTTCGCTGTTCGGATGTATTCTTTGACCGTTTCAGCATCGCCCATTTTTGATGGCGCATAAATCAATTTAGCTCCGTAAAAATCTGGATACTCGCTCACAAAGTCATCGAGCACGCTTTTGTATGCTTCGGCGGTTGCCACGGCGTCATAATTATTACCTTCCAGATCGTACATATTTGGTAAAACACTTCGTATTTCAATATACATGATATTGTCATCTCTGAAAGCGCTCAAAGTATCGTAAAAGTATCGCTCCCAGAGCGGCTTATACGACAACAATCCAGAGGTACTGATAAAGTAATTTTGGAATTTAGTCCAAACTTTATTAATGTCTGTATAAACATCTTGATGATTGGCGATAACAATCGTGAAGTGTTTCCTCAATTCAGTGTCAAACTTTTCAACATTACCGGACGAATATCTGAGGTTCTGTAACAAATGCCATTGTTTTGAGCACGGTAGGGTTGGTGTGTCACGCGAGAACTGAAATTTCAACATATCTTCGTAACAGATGTACAAGTCGTCCCAATAGGTATAATTCAGTACTTGGTCGGGGCTCAGTAGTCCAGTGTCATGAACATGAAGTACTGCTCCTTTCGGCATCTTCTGTATAATTTTGTACAAAGCAGTTTCTTTGACAGCATCCTTGTAATCAAAGAAGTGTTTAGAATAGTGAAACAGCTCAGGACTTTTAAACCCATTGTCCAATTCACTTAGTTTGAGATCCATAATAGTTTCATTTGCAATTTGTTCGTTATCGCTCAGTTCGATATCGCTACCAAGCATCATGTCAAGTTCTCTCGCTAAAAGATAACCCCTTTCATCTTGCACTGTTTGAACTTTATTCGAATACACTGATATCACGGACAACAAGAAACAACCGAACACCCACATGGTTGGTAAATGAAGTCAACAAGCGGGCACTCAACTTTATAAGAAACGAGATCAAGGCTGATTTCTCATAGTTCGAGAAAAATACTTTGAAGGTAGCTCTTGTGCCGTGGTCGGCGCCGCTGCTACTGTTATCGAAGCGTTGATTCCGATCAACACCGATAACTTATTACTATGCCACCTTAAAATACATAGTAAGATAGCAGCCGATATGCCTCTGCCTTAGCGTAATTATATCTGTTTATAATGAACGGCTAATTCTGTTAGTACCTACCTTTGTAAAGTAATAAAATATAGGTAAAATAGCCGATATGAACAAGGATCTTTTCGTTTTGATAAGGCATCATTTATCTGATTAACATGCCGGCAATGCTTGTATAATTATATAGCCCAATCGATAACTTTAGAACTCGAATAGGGAACTTGCATCTTTTTATTTTATTACGAAACTCAAAAGTATACTTAATCCAGCATTAAAACAACTGTAGCACTAAAACGTTCTTATGATTAATTTTTCTTGAAATCTGCACGCGCCGACACCCCCCGAAAACGCTCTATATTAAACTGGCTTATGCTATGACGTCACAACATATATTCTCGGCTTTACTATGGAGTAAGTCATTCATTTGCAATATATCCACAAAATTTGCGTTTAAGTCTATACTTGTAATACAAAATATCATTTCTAATTAAATATTCTGTGTAATTGTTATGTTATTTATCCGAAAAAAAATTTTTTTTTGTAATTTTAACATGAGATAAAATTAATACAATCGTATTTGTTTTCTTCTGTATGATATTTCTACGTATATCCGCATCAATTCAGTGCAGTTTATTCGAAATTGAAGTCCCATGCAAGTTCCCCATTGATCCAAAAAACAGCGGGTAGAAGTAGGTAATTGATTAGCGTTATCATAAAACGAAATGATATGAAGATTATACATGTCAACTGCCATTTACTAGTATTATTGTGACCTTTGTGATACAACGCGTAACAGTAACTTATTTGAAGCAGATATCGATATTATCTATTTCTATAGTTAAATATATCGCTGTACCCATAACACTGTTTTATAGAGTTTACCATGGGACTAATACAACCTATCTGTTTATTTGTCTTTTATCATATAAGTACCTTCAGTGGCCAGTTTTACGAAGCTACAGGTTACAATGTTACAAGTCTAAACTGACAACACCTGCCAGTGTCAAATGGCCAGTAGTTATTGGTCAAAAGCCTTAGTATTGCCAGTTTAGTGTGTTTAGACAATATTTTGATATTTCATTTAAAAAAAAACTAAGACGTACCTTGAACAAAATTATTTGTTACGATCAAAAAAAAAGCGCAGTTTAATAATAATAACAATTTCTAAATGTTGAACTCATTTTTGTATAGGTACCCTTAAACCTTACTAAGTTTTTTGTAAATCGCCGAGCTGAAAATTATCGGATATCTTCCTTTAAATTCTCAGTAAGTATTCTCATCAAATTTTATGAGATGTAGGTACCTACCAACTAATTTTTGAAAATGAAAGTTTTTGTCAAAATTTTCATTATTGGTAAGTACAAGCTTTTATTGCCGACTGTACTTTTCTGTATACCGTCATCAACTACTAATTGAGACGATTCTAACGAGCCCAAACTCAACGGGGTTACGTCGGTTAAGTACTGAATCCCCATGCCATGGCCACCTTGTCTCCATCATCAGATCAGCTCGGCGGCACCATAACATTGAATTATCATCCAAACTATACCTTTACCCAAAATTACAGCTCAATCGGTTGAAGATATATCTCTTCAAAATTGAGTTGCAAGATTCCACTCGAACAAACATAGTTAGGTACATTATATACAGCTTAGGTAACGGATATATAGCCCTCCGAATGGGGGAAGAGGGGAAGTTTCATACATTTTCATTTTCTATAAATAAAACTGTCGCTTTAGAGCTAAATCGTTCTTTCAAATATAAAAAGCTGTACGACTAAAGAACTCACGAAAAATAAACTAAATACCTACGAGCCTTTGTGTTATAAATACATAACCGTTTATAAACTATAAGGCACCAAAACACTTAGTACTGGTGTAAATTACAGACCGCGGCGTGGCTCAAAAGGGTTCAATTTCAAAGCATTCTGAAGAAACTTAAAAAAAAAAGAAATGCAAAGAACCCGCTCGTCCGCCATGCTGATTTTATGCGAAAGGGTTGGGGTTCAACACAAGTGGCACTTCACCGAGCCGCCCCGCGCTACGCATTCGTTAAAAAAAAGAAATATGGCTGCACAGGGCGTCACGTATGAATTTCAAGATGAGTATTGCAGCCTCAGTGTCACCTACCCTTTAATCTTCTGATTACTCCCTCCTGCATCGTGTAATAATGTCAAGTGCTTGCCAACGTACCTGTACTGTATCGTGGAGAACCTAGATGGATTAGTGCTATTCATAAGATGTTTTACAAGTTTTGGAGTGTGTACCTAGTGAGTTTTTTTTTCTATCTTATTACTTTTTTTTTTCTTTTTTTTTTTAGGAACATTTAATCACTTAAGATTACGTCAGTTCCATTGTACCTTAACCTAAATTACTAAAGCTATGTATATCTACCTACGTATTGGTATTATATTGCATAAGGTATTCTGATATGCCATCTTGACAGGACAGTGGAGAGAGGTAGTTAGGTAGATTAAAGCTTGAACACAGTAAAACATGGGCACATAAAGTAACAAAAATAAAAATGTTATGGAACATATTTCAAGGATTTTTTTATTGCATTTATTTACTAGACTAATAACCATTTTTACAAATATATACAATTATTTAATTTGCTTTCTATATGCCATACTGCGTGCTTTGCGTCGAATCCGGCTCATTAAGTCTTGCACAGCACTGTCAGGATATCTTTTGCAAGCCCATTCCCATTTGTTTTGCAATTAAGCTGCCGATTTAACTTCTCCGCCTCCTTTATTTAGAATCCCTTTCATAATTGCCCAATATTCTTCAATCGGCCTCAGTTCAGGACAATTTGGAGGATTGCACTCGTTAGGTACCACTGCGACATCGTTATGTTTATACCACTCAACTACTGCTTTAGAGTAGTGACAGCTCGCAAGGTCTGGCCAAAATAATGGCTGTGAGCTATGACTGCGTAAAAAGGGCAGTAGACGCTTTTGCAAACATTCTTTTTTGTAGATTTCACCGTTTGCTGTGCCTGTTGTTACGAATGAACGACTTCTTTTACCACAACTACAAATAGCTTGCCATAAAAGGATATTTTTTGGAAACTTCGATCTCTTTTTTATCTTGCAATCTTCTGGGGCGTCCTTACAATTCTTAGAAGTATAAAATTCTTGCCCCGGTATCTGCTTGAAGTCTGCTTTGATGTATGTTTCATCATCCAATACAACGCATCCAATTTTTGTCAAGTCATTGTCGTACAACTTTCGTGATCTCTGTTTTGCAGACAGATTTTGCTTAGCGTCGCGATTGGGTGCAGCTTGTGCTTTGAACGACTTTAATCCAGCTCTAGACTTAGTTTTCTGTACATATGACTGCGACATTTTGACCTTTTTTGCGACATCACGGGACGATAACTTCGGATTCGCTGTAAAAAGCCGCAAGACATGGGCTTCTTTTTTTTTATTATTTGCGCCTTGCTTACACGTAGATTCGTAAACGATTGAATTATTGTATAAATAATCACACGCCCGATGTGATTATTAACCTTCCTTACAATTTATACAAACCTCTGAAACAATTCGAGTTTCTGCAGCTTTCTCTATAGACCGAACACTATTACACAACTATTTTGTAAAACTATAGTACTTAGACTATAAGCAGTGAATTCTGCAAACGTAAAGAATAGAAAAAAGTTTATATTTTTTATTGAAACTTGCCTTTTAGCTTTCGTGGGTCATGTTAAAATCATATTATTAATAACGGCTAAACAACGAACTTGTCACTTTTTCGAATTTGCCACTACGAAAACTCATCCTGAAGAAGCAACTCCCAAAGGGTTTGAAACTTGCCGCCCGTAGTGTCAATGAATACGTAAGGTAAACGTCCAAGTGGCTCGACGCGTCACTAGTATATGGCGTGGGCACTCTATGTCAAAGCAATATAGGTTAAATTCGAACTAAGAGAATTTTTCTTCATTCGAATTTAAGCCATGTCACTTTGACATAGAGTGCCCATGCCATATACTAGTACCGCGTCGAGCACTCGGACGTTAACCTTACATGAGTTATACCGTTGGCATTAGTATAATATTTTAATACCTAATAGTTAGCACACTGAAAGTTATTTACAAAATCATTCCATTTAACATTGAACTTATCTAATGCTTTCTTTTTGGCATCTCCTTCAAGCGCACTATACTTCAAAGAGTTCATCGCCAGCTGTTTCAACAGTCTCAAGTCAGCTTGCTTGCTGGCTACTCCCACGAAGGCTACATAAAAGTCGTCAGACAGCGGGTCCGCTTCCCAAGCTCCCGGGTCGTCACTCGATATAACCACCGGCAGACCCTGAGCCAAGAAAGTGGCCAAAGGATGGATTCGAACATCTTGCACCAAGGACATCACAGCGTTTGATATCACATTCACTTCTAATGCAATATCACGTTGTATTACTTCTTTCACCAGAAGCGGGTGTTTTGGCAAAGCGTAAGCATGTCCTAAACGCTTCGCTCCCAACAGAATAGCGTCCACTAGGTTCTCATCTGTTGCAGTGCCGTACCAATCCGTTTCACCAACGTGAAAGAAGTAATTTAAATCTCCCGCTGCCGCCGTCAATTGCGGGACAAAATCTAGCAACGGCGTACCCAAGTCTTCTTGCCCGACTAAGTCAAAACCAGCGAAGAAGTCCATCACCTCGACATTAACTCTTTTCGCTATTTGCAAGTATAGGGTCATGGTATCCGTATCAACTTTCCTGATCGGGGAGTATATTACTTTCGCTCCGATAAAATCCGGGTGATCTTTCACAAATTTGGTGGCGATTTTCTTGTAGGCCTTAGCAGTGACTAAGGCGTCGTGTGTAGTTCCATCTAGTTCGTAAAGAGGCGGCAATGAAGTCCTTACTTCCACGTACATAATGTTTTCTTCTTTGAACGTTTTTAGTACGTCATAAAAGTACTGCTCCCAGACCGGTCGATAGGTTACCAGTTGGAGTACAGTATTATAGTATTCCACAAATACGCTCCACGTATCCTTGATGCTCGGATAAGCGTCAGCTGGGTCGTTGACTACCATAGTAAAATGTTTTCTCAGCTCAAGAGTCAAATTTCCTGACATTACTTGACATTCTTCTGGCGTCGCACAGTAGTTGCCAACTACATGTGACATTCGGTACTTTGTTAGCAAACTTAAACAACACCTTGGTTCTGTTAAAACAAACGTAAAGCCCGTCCATGTATGTTATGTTCAACAAATAATCAGGTAACAATATGGATACATCGTGCAAATGCAACGCCGCACCTTTAGGCAAGTCCTTGATGATTTTATACACTTTTGATTTGCTGATTCCGTCTTTATATTTGAAGAAATGATGAGAGAAATTGAAGTATTCAGGGTATTCGAAAGCGTAGTTGATCTCATCGAGTTTATGTTTCATCAGGCAGTTGTTTACTTTGATTTCTTGTTCTGTGAGTGTGATGTTGCCGCCGACGGTGAGTTTTTCTTCATCTTGGAGTATCTGGGCTCGCTTGCTCGAGTGGTCGCAAAGGGAGCGACTGTAGATTACCAGCAATATTATTACGACGGGGGTCTGCATGCTGTATGCTGCACAAGTAACGGACGCAAAGCCAGCAATGAGTACGAAACAATACTGAGTTACGTTAACGCCAATGTGTTCACGTAACTCGAGCGACAATGAACGTAGCCCGATTCATTGTCGTATCAACATTTGGTTTTTCCATTTAGAGTGCTTATCCATTGCAGGTGTTCCAAACATTATTTCCGGTTAGTTCGGTGTATAAAAGATAAAACACACTAGGTACAAACTAGATAAACCTATTTATTACTTTCTTAACAACTCTTCTACACTACAAGCTACGACGACTCAACTCATCTTGTATACCTATACCTTATCCAAAGACTCAAACTTTTACATGAATAACATATCTGTTATATTGTTAAATTGCATATCACAGACTATGGAGAATGCAATTAGTAGATAGCAATATTCATTAACAGCTACGTAAAGTAGCACTTTTTGAGCAACTGTATTAAAAAAAGTTTTTTTCTTATTCTTGATGGTTTTAATAGTAGTTTATGTGACTGTACATAATGAAGGGCATTAAACACGAGTGTGTTAATGCCTAATTATGTACAGTTACATACACTACTTTATCTATCCACATATCATAAGCCTCCACGATGCATTCAGGAGCCGCATATTATGACCGGCATCGCGGCGTTGTTTTCTGGCAGCTGTCATAGTTTTTTCTTAATTCAGAGACAAACTAGAGTTGGATCCAACTGTCATATCGTTCGATATCTTACTTACGTGCGACATTTGTCAAATTTGTATGCAAATTGACAATTCATTTCGAACTAAACGTCATCTCGACTGATATTAGAATAGAGGTTAATCAAATTTCTTTGTTTTTCAGAGACGTTCGAAATTTGAATGAAATAATATTATCGAAATCGATGTTATAGATGTTATTATTTAGCAATTAGGGGAATTTCAAAAAAAATGGCCGATTAAGGTTAACTAAAGTGATGTTTAAGTCACGTCTAACCTGTCGGTTTTGTTACTAAACGTAGGCGATTGACATTGACTGTCGGTTTTGTTACTATCCTTAACTGTCCGTTTAAGGGTGCAAAAATAATGAATATCCCCAAAATACATTTTCACAGATAAGAAATTTGTTCTGACAAAACAGTCTATTTTTATGGTGGTCATAATGTGCGGTTCTTGAACGCATCATGGAAGATTTATGATATTTGGATATATAAAATGTTTTTTGTGCGCTGGGGGTTGACACACCACCACGTTGCACCACGTCCGTAGGAATTACCCATCGCTACCCTACACGTGACCCCTGGGCGGTGCTAAAAGTGCAACAACCTGGCAACCGTACCGTCTTTTCTAAGATTTCACGGTTCTAATACAATGATTGGCCATACTATAAATAAATGTTTTTTGTTGTTTAATGTTTTTGTTATTTTTTGTTTTTTATTATTGTTTATTTTTTAATGTTACTTTCCAATGTTTTCTTTTTTCTCTTTTTAAATGTGTTTTTCTTTTTTTAATGGTATTTTTTTTAATGTCATCATCATCATCCTCCTAGCGTTATTATTCCCGGTTGTGCCCCTAAAGGAGCTCAGGGTACGCTTTGACACCTAATCCCAAGATTTGGCATAGGCACTATAGTTTTTACGAAAGCGACTTCCATCTGTCCTTCCAACCCAGAGGGAAAACTAGACCTTATTGGGATTAGACCGGTTCCCTCACGATGTTTTCCTTCACCGAAAAGCTAACGGTAAATATTCCGTACATAAGTTCCGAAAAACTCATTGGTACGAGCCGGGATTCGAACCCACGACCGCCGCTTGACAGCCGTATGCCTGAACCACTAGGCTACCGTGTGCTACAATCAGACACGTAGTTTTAAAATGTTTTTTTTAATGTATTTTCTCTTTTTAATATTTTTTTTACTGCTTTTTATGTATTTTTTTCTTATGTAGTATATTCCTTGCCTTAGTGAGGTAAACAGATTTGTGTTACACACGGGTGCATGTTATTTTGACGTCTCGTGTGTTGCGACACTCGCTACGCTCAGGATTCTATTTTTGAACCACTCACTACGCTCAGGATTCTATTTTCGAACCACTCGCTCCACTCGTGGTTCAACCCTAGAATCCATTCGCTAGCTCGTGTTTCAATTCCACACTCGCGGTTCTAGACACGCGGCAGCGTGTCAAGCCAAGTTCAAGCAAAAGAACTGGCTAGCCAGCGCCAAGTGTAATATTACACGAATCACTTGGTACCACTTTTGACCCTTCTATAACTCAAAAGCTCTTTAACGTAAACACATAAAACTACGTGTGTTTAATAATATCCATAAGGACATCTAGAAGCCCAAATTTCATGAAGCTAGTTCAAACGGTTATAAAGATATGAAGGTCTTTTGACTTCTGATAAAAACTGGCCAAGTCAAATCGAACCTACTTTAAGATCTCACATTTTTAAATAACAGCAATTGTTATAGGTATCCAATAAACCAAAGAGTTTAATACTTGTTCATAATGTTATTTTGTTCCTATAAATACATATTTGGATTTTGCATAGAACTTGGCACTCATTTAGATCTCCATTCTTTTTAGGGTGAAGCTCACAGCCAAACATAATTTTTGTATTGAACTTGGCTCTCCTTTTTTACATTTATGTTTTTGGTGTGTAAAACTAAAATATAACTTTGCACCCTTGTATAACAAATAACTACTCGTATTATTGCCACAATCTAAACATATGAACAACTGAACAGCAAGTATTACTATACTAACCTAACTATTGCCTATAGGTACTAGTACTAAAACTAAACTAACTAGTCTAAGTACTTTGATGTGAGATATTATTGAAATATATCTAGTTATGTAATAAGTGGACTGATGACCTGGTAAAGGTCGCGGGAGTCCGCTGGATGCGGGTGGCGCAGGACCGGTCACTTTGGCACTCTTTGGGGGAGGCCTAGACTTTGCTTAACCACCATCCGGTGTTATCCCCTCTTCCCTTACTAAGGGTGGTGATTAACTTAGGTATCTATCTACTTAGGCATACACTTCTTTGCCAATGTGGGTAGCAGATACTAGAATTCCTCTTAACTGTCTGCTGAATATTCTACTGGCTTCACTTTCCTTGAACATGTTTGTTTTTAGAACCTTCATGTTATTTCGTTGTTTTTCTTGGATATAAAGCGGAAAACAAATTGAGGTGTACAAAATAATCTGTGAATTTCGAGATTTCATTTATTTTCTGTAGGGAGTGGACAGCACCTCTAGTTGCTTCTTATTACTTTTTTTTTTATATTCTTGTTGGTAGTGGCTAAACAACCTTATGATTAGCCATCAATAGAAGAATGAACAATAATATAAGTTGGTAAGCTTAATTTTAACGATTTACGAGTAGCTCCATGAACGTTAGTGAGTGTCATATAATGCAATGAATACATGGATTGAATTGAATTGAGCATTTTCTCTCACGTTGTTCATCAAAAAAGATGTTGAATTTTTAGAGCGTGGCTGCTGGTAGTGGTAGGTAGGAGTAGGAAGCTTGGCGCTCCTTATGATCTGATATATTTTTAACTCTGAAATGGTAATATGAGCTAGGGAGTCCTGGCAGTCACTTTACATGCAATGTTTTTGGTGGGATTAATATGTACCAGCAGAGACAGATCAGATGTCCATTAAATATTTTGAAATAGGTACAGTCAGCCAAGACAGTGGTCTACCACTTTTCGACTTTATTGCATACAAAATAAGGTCCAAAAGTGGTAGACCACTTTCTTGGCTGATGGTACTTCATTGATTTGAGAGATTCGTCATCTATTTTAATATCTTTTATTAAACCTGAAGGTAGGTAGAACATGAAAAAGATGAAGGAGAATGAAGAAAAATTAAGACCCGGTTCTAGTTAGATTGTGGTACCTATTAGTGACATTTTAATATTTATTATTATTGAGACACCGTTCGGTATGGTTGAGATTATTTAAATTGGTAGATTTTTTTATAAAACTGCCATTGTAATTGGAGTCTTCTATCATGGACGGAAGAGTTGCTTTTTAATTGTTCTACTTTGATGCAATTCGGCCATCTCAAATAATCTCAAGCTAACCAAGCGTTGTGACTACATATTCTACAATTTAACCTGACTAACCTGCCGACTAAATAATGATAATGACTAAGCAAGCCACAGAAACTAACTACTCAAATTAAAGATTATATTAAGAAATGAGAAACGAGTCAATTGCCTATGTAACTAACTCAGTGTCGATCCACACGCGCTGCTGGCTCCGCGTCTGTGACCCGTAGTGTAAAGCATGCGGCCCCCCGTTTTGATAACATTGCTAGTAATCTACAGTGATAGCTCCCTTTGCGACCACGCGAGCAAGCGAGCCCAGATACTCCAAGATGAAGAAAAACTCACCGTCGGCGGCAACATCACACTCACAGAACAAGAAATCAAAGTAAACAACTGCCTGATGAAACACAAAGTCGATGAGGTCAACTACGCATTCAAATACCCCGAATACTTCAATTTTTCACATCATCTCTTCAAATATAAAGACGGAATCAGCAAATCGAAAGTGTATCAAATCATCAAGGACTTGCCTAAAGGCGCGGCGTTGCATTTGCACGATGTTGCATTGTTGTCACCCGATTATTTATTGAACATAACATACAGGGACGGGCTTTATGTTTGTTTTGAGAAAAACAAGGTGATATTGAAGTTTGCAAACAAAGTACCGAATGCCACCTGTGATTGGAAACTAATGCGCGACGCCAGAAGAATGTCAAATAATATCAGGAAATTTGACTCGGACCTAAGAAAACATTTCACTATAATAGTTCACGATCCAGCTAACGTTTACCCGAGCATCAAGGAAACATGGAGTGCATTCATGGATTACTTTAGTACTGTGTTCCCAATGGTAACCTATCGACCCGTCTGGGAGCAATACATTTATGACGTACTAAAAGCATTTAGAGAAGACAACATTATGTACGTGGAAGTAAGGACTTCATTGCCGCCTTTTTACGAGCTAGATGGAACTACATACGACCCCGTAGTCAGAGCTAAAGCCTACAAGAAAATCGTCGACAAATTTGTGAAAGATCACCCGGATTTTATCGGGGCGAAGGTCATATATGCGCCGAACAGGCAAGTCGATACGGACGCCTTGACGCTTCACTTGCAAATAGCGAGACGGGTTAAAGCCGCAGTGCCGGATATCTTCGCTGGTTTCGACTTAATCGGGCAAGAGGATTTGGGTAAGCCGTTGCTACATTTCGTGCCACAGTTGATGGCGGCAGGGGGAGATTTGGAATACTTCTTTCACGCTGGTGAAACAGATTGGTACGGCACCGCAACAGATGAGAACCTAGTGGATGCTATTCTGTTGGGAGCGAAGCGTTTAGGTCATGCATACGCTTTGCCAAAACATCCGCTTCTAGTGAAGGAGGTGATAAACCGTGATATCGGGTTAGAAGTGAATGTGATATCAAACGCTGTGTTGTCCTTGGTGCAGGATGTTCGGAACCATCCTTTGGCCACTTTCTTGGCTCAGGGTCTGCCGGTGGTTATATCGAGTGACGACCCGGGAGCTTGGGAAGCGGACCCGCTGTCTGACGACTTTTATGTAGCCTTCGTGGGAGTAGCCAGCAAGCAAGCTGACTTGAGACTGTTGAAACAGCTGGCGTTGAACTCTTTGAAATACAGTGCGCTTGATGGAGATGCCAAAACGAAGGCATTAGACAAGTTTAATGTTAAATGGAATGATTTTGTTAATAACTTTCAGTGTGCTTCCTATTAAGTATAATTAAAGATATTAGTTACCAGTATTTGAACCAGTTACTTTATTTATTTATTCGTATGGCATATATACATATACAGAGTCGCTTTAAGATCAAAAATTACTTAAATTATAATGTAACTACAAACAAATATCCAAATTCTTCACCCATTGGGCTGCGTTGACATCAGAGATCATCAAATTCAGAAGAGTCCCCACCCCCGTGAATTTTCGGTTTGGGCAGTCAGTTATTACCTATATTATGATGGATGGTCTGCACGGGCGACCCACACTCGCACGCTGGTGAGTCGCGCCACCCACACTTGTACATTTAATCCCCGAATAGTCCATGCTAAGTGCGAAGACTATTTAATTGGCACCATTCCCTTCTGGGGGCCGAACAGCCTTATTGCTTCCGGGTTAGGTTGTAAATATAGTTCAGTGCTGCAGAGTTAGGTGGGTTTGACCGTCATTCGTTTTTCCATTTCTCTTTCAGACTGAATAGTTTCACTATCAGGCTGTGCGCTGTTTGGTAGGGACGGCGCGTGGTTTACGATTTATGATGTATTAAAAAAAACTACTTAAGTCAAACCAATCTCGTTCAAACTAATTTTAGTGGAAGTTTGCATGGTAATTAATGTACAGCATATATTTTTTTTTGTTATATCAATTATCATTCCCTTATTTTAGCAGTTACAGGGGGGGAGACACATTTTTAAGTGTCTCTCGCGCAAAATATTCAGTTTAGAAACAAAAGATCGGTCAAGTGCGAGTCTGTCTCGCGCAGCGACGGTTCCGTACAAACTTTCACCACGCTTTATTAAGAAAAAATCTATGTTGGTTTTTCAGAGATTATTATTTTTCAAGTGAACCAATTTCGTTTTTTTTTTGCTAGAAGGTACTTTCAGAATACTTCCATACAAATTAGAGGAAAAAAATTCGACACAAAAGTATTCAATTACAAACTTAAACATTACATGATTTTTGAAAAATAAAAAAAAAATCGCTAGAGGTCTCGTTATACTTTTGCGGTAATATTTAATTTAATATCAATAATATATAATAAATAAAATAAAATAAAAAAGCCTTTTATTTCATGCCATTAATAGTTATTTATTACAATACAATTTTTACAATACAATGTCATCATTTATATTAATATTATTTGCAAATAAACAGTTTCTAGTAAACACTAACCTAACCTAACCAGTTTGTTCAAGCTATTTTTTTATATATAATTTTAAAAAATTTCGCTTGGTAAACTTCGTAGATAAAGAGGGGGAGAGTGGTATTTTTTTCTACATTTTCCTTTGTAAATCAATTCAATTCAATTCAATCGTTTATTGCGTTTCATGTTAGTATAATAAGATCTTAAAGTTAGGTACAGTTTTAACATGAGCTCCGGTTGAGCATAGCAATTTCTCAATCAAAATTTTACCACTATAGAAAAAAAATGAAAATCTGTTTTAGAATGTGCAATTCAAGCCCTTTCATATGCTACCCCACTTGGCCTACTATTTATAACTATACTTTATTGTTGCCCCCCCCCCCCCCCCCCTCTTATCAGTCCTTTTTTATAGAAATTGAAAATATATCTTAAAATTTTTAATTTTTCATATACGTGGATTAGCTTTGTTTACAACTATTCCAAATCTCAAATTGATAGCATTAGTAGTTCCTGAGATATTTAACTTTGCGACAGACAGGTAGACGGACGGAGTCGCACCATAAGGGTTCCGTATTTACCTTATTGGTCCGGAACCCTAAGGCGTGAACCACACAGAGACGGCGTGGCAAGGACGCGGCGCGGGCGCGATGCCGCTTGGACGCCGCTTGGATGCCGCTTCAAAACATTTGTATACAAAATGTACTAAGGAGACGTATTTTAAATTTCACAGAAGCGGCGCGGCGCAGGCCCCGCGTACAATTCACCAATGGACCTTATTTCACTATAATAAAGGTCTACAATAGGTTGAAGCGCGCTGCGCCTTATGCCTGCCTGCGCCTCGCCCTCGCCGTATGCCGTCTCAGGTGCGCTACCACGAACTTCGAATCTCGAACTTCGTATATCTCCGTCTCTATCGCACATATGGTTTATGGCACTCATGCGACAGAGACGGAGATATACGAAGTTCGAGATTCGAAGTTCGTGGTAGCGTTGCTGTTTGGTTTACGCCTAAGGCAGGCATAAGGCGCAGCGCGCTTCAACCTATTGTAGACCTTTAATACAATGAAATAAGGTCCATTGGTGAATTAAACCGCGGTGCCTGCGCCGCGCCGCTTCTGTGTAATTTAAAATACGTCTTTTTAGTACATTTTGTATACAAATGTTTTGAAGCGGCATCCAAGCGGCATCGCGCCCGCGCCGCGTCCTCGCCACGCCGTCTCTGTGTGGTTCACGCCTAATGCTATTAGAAACGTCAATATCATTTTTGAAGATCTATCTATAGATCTGAACGGGTTTGATGAAAAAAAAAACATTTTGAGTTTCAGTTCTAAGTATGTTGGTATGGGGAACCCCCAAAATTTATTGTTTTTAGGGTTCCGTACGCAAAGATCCCGCCTATTACTAAGACTCTGTCTGTCTGTCTGTCTGTCCGTCTGTCACCAGGCTGTATCTCAACAACCGTGATGATAGTTTGACAGTAGAAATTTTCACAGATGATGTACCTATTTCTGTTGCCGCTATAACAACAAATACTAAAAATCAGTTTTTTTTTGTTTTTTTTTACAATCTTACACAAATCGGCTTAGTTCCAAACTAAGCAAAGCTTGTACTATGGGTCCAAGACGACGATAAACATACTTATATAGATAAGTAAATACTTAAATACATAGAAAACATCCATGACTCAGGAATAAAATATTTGTGCTCATCACACAAATAAATGCCCTTACCAGGATTCGAACCCGGGACCTCCGGCTTCGAAGGCATGGTCACTACCAACTAGGCTACAGCAGGCTCCCATACAACAAACGTGATTTTTTTGCCGTTTTTATAGATAATGATACGGAAACCTTCGTGCGCGAGTCCGACTCGTCGGTTTTTTTTTAATATTTTTGTGTGAAAAATCTTAATGCGGTTCACAGAATACATCTACTTACCAAGTTTCAACAGTATTGTTCTTATAGTTTCGGAAAAAAATGGCTGTGACATACGTACGGACAGACAGACATGACGAATCCATAAGGGATCCATTTTTTGCCATTTGGCTACGGAACCCTAAAAACGGAGGAGAGACATTGCTATCAAGGCGGCCAATCTTAGTACTAGGTGGACAGTAATGACAGCATAATAAGTTTACTAAATAAAAAATGGCCAAGTGCGTGTTGGACCACGCACAACGAAGGGTTCCGTGCCTAACTATGTACACTACAACCTGTATTAAGTAAGACTAGTGGTTCTCTCCAAACTGTGAAGCTGTGAACGTCTTGACTAATAAAATATTGTTGTCTTATTCATTTGCTTACACCCGAATATCATCGAACAAACATGTACCTATACGTACATACAAATAATGTACGATTGTATATAAATAAAATAAATAATAAGGAATTTGCTAGCGTCGTCATGTAATCAATAAGGGCGGGTTGCACCCCCTTACAATAACAGAGCGATCAACGTTAAATATGGCGAATTTTCCATACATTCTGATTTTAACGAACGCCGTTTTTGATGCAATTCACCCTAATTCCGCTGCATCCTACCTATAGCTCCAGACTCTGGCTACATGAAAATCTCACGTCTACAGTTTAATAAGTAGGTATATTATAGTCCAGCTTCACTGGTGTAATTACCAAACACAGTGTATTCCTCCTCGCGTGGTTACAGAGTTGCCGCAAAGAGGAGTATAAGTGAAGCATTTCGCATAAATGTATCTAAAAGACTTTCAAAAAGAAAATCTTTTTTAAAATATTCAAAAAATAGCGTGAGCAGAATGACCTCGCCGGCGCGGAGCGTCAGCTCTGCGACTAACGTGTCATGGAGAAGCAGAAGACGCGCACAGGAAACTGCAGTCGCTTAAAATTGCTTGACATCAGCGGAATTCGCGTATAAATACAGCTTCGTTGGTACGAGTACCTACCTGCAGGCCGTAAGGACCTGTGCTTCGAAAATAATCCGCTGCAGTCTTACTACTTTTAAGCGGGCTCCATTAAGAGCCCGTTCACGTGCTCACTAGCACCACTGGTAAATGATGAGATTATTAAAATTTAACGATAGATACACACTGTATTTTGAATTTAAGTACCTTGTGAACGGGCTCTTACCAGCTTCATTATTTAATGTTACGGACGGTGTAGCCTATGTATCATCATCATTTTCTTGCCCTTGTCCCATTTACTTGGGGTCGGCGCAGCATGTCCTTTTCTTCCATACCTCCCTGTCACTCGTCATCTCGGAACTTACTTCCTTCCTCTTCATATCCTCTCTCATACAGTCCATCCACCTTTTCCTTGGCCTACCTCGTTTCTTCCATCCACGTTCAACCCTAACACTCTTTTGGTCACATGACTGTCATTTGGTCACATTTTGGAGTCGATGAGCCCCGGTTCAAACCCTGCGACCGACGCACTTTTTGTATGTTTTAACATTTAAGTGGAGTCTTCAAATAAAAATATCAGATGGCGCATCAAATGTCATCAATTACAGGGTTACCGTTTTTAGGCCCAGAGATTGTTCTCTATTTCAGTGTATAACAAAGTACTTTGTGATTGCTATGCTATGCATTTACCAAAAGCCAACACCACTTAGCAGTTTTTTTGGTTACTTAACCACACCACAACTTACTCCAATGCTTTCCTACCTAAGTATACATATAGTACATGCACTTAAAATAAAAATATTATTTGAGTTTTTATTTTAAACATTATTTTAAGGTACCTAAGCTTAACGATAAATACAATACTTGAATTATTATAAATATTGCATGTATTAAATTAAATATTTCAATCCTTATCTCAGCCGCCCACCACACAAGAATAAAAATAAACAACCGAATTGAGGACTTCCTCTTTTTTTTGAAGTCGGTTAAAAATGGCGATTAAATTAGAATGATATTAATGAGATCAATGGTTGCGTAACGGGCGCAACTACCCTATATGACACCTAATACATATTTTTGTAAAATATAACTTCTCAATCATCATTGAGAAGTTATAGTTATATAAATACTTCAAACTATAAAAGTACGTCACAGATTCTGACACCTATCATTCCGTTGAAATAGCAAACAATGGAGTGCCAAAGGTAATTCTGATGGGATCCTTGAGGAATCGACGGAAGCCCTCGAATATTATCGGCCCACCTATAGCGATTTGTTTTTTTTATCTAATTAACGCATCTGCTCTCGGAAATCAGTTCATGAGGTAAATTGGAAAATAAATGTGGAAATGTCCATGTGGCTTGGCGGAGTAGGTACCGTCATACATGCCTACTTTGCCACCAGGGGAAACTTTGCCCAAGAAGCAAATTTTAAAATTTTCCTCTTGGGCAAAGTTCCCCCTGGTGGCAAAGTAGGCATGTATGACTGTACTGCATTGAAGTCGGTTAAAACTTTGTTTTGAAAGTAGGTAAATTATTCTTGTTATCTTATCACGTGTCAGGCAGCTTTTGCGTCTGTTTTGTGTTCGAAGATATGATGAATGTGCTGTATACACATCACATATATGCATGTGTGTGTAGGTATGTTATTGTGTCATAACATAAGTCATAAGCATGATGTATGATTCATAACAAGAATACGAATTACGTATCTAAGTATCTATACTTACTTTCATAATATAACAATACCTATATGTTACCCAGATCTAACGTAAATTATTTAGGAGGATAGGTTGCATAGGGTATATAGTTTTAAGACCATGTCACTAACGAATTATGAAAATACTTCCGAATTAAATGATACATAATTTATTCAGATGATAAATATATTGCAGCTTATAAATAGATAGCAGATGATAAATATATCGGAAGTTAATAGAAAGCTTGTAAAATAGGTTTTACCACTTTTCTAGTTAACGTAGGTACCTTATACCACAGAACAGTATCTATATACTTGTAGGTACATAATCATTCAAAAGATTCCAATATTTATATTAGCTCTACAAATACCGGAAATATTCTACATTTTAACATGTCGACTTAGCAATGACTAAGCACGCCACAGTAACCATGCACGTACTTAATAACAAACTAAATGCAAACAATTGATACGGCATCGGCAGCGAAACGGGTCAACGCGCCAATGTAACTCAGTGTCGATCCACACGCGCTACTGGCTCCGCGTCCGTGACCTGTAGTGCACCATGCGGCCCCCCGTCCTGATAACATTACTGGTAATCTACAGTCACACCTCCCTTTGCGACCACACGAGCAAGCGAGCCCAGATACTCCAAGATGAAGAAAAACTCACCGTCGGCGGCAACATCACACTCACAGAACAAGAAATCAAAGTAAACAACTGCCTGATGAAACTCAAACTCGATGAGACCAACTACGCCTTCCAAAACCCCGAATACTTCAATTTCTCTCATCATTTCTTCAAATATAAAGACGGAATCAGCAAATCGAAAGTGTATAAAATCATCAAGGACTTGCCTAAAGGCGCGGCGTTGCATTTGCACGATGTAGGTTTGCTGTCACCCGATTATTTATTGAACATAACATACAGGGACGGGCTTTATGTTTGCTTCGGCAAAGACAAAGTGATATTGAAGTTTGCAAACAAAATACCGAATGTCACCTGTGATTGGAAACTAATGCGCGACGCCAGAAGAATTTCCAATAATGTCAGGAAATTTGACTCTGACCTGAGAAAACATTTTACTATCGTGGTCAACGATCCAGCTCGCGTTTACCCGAGCATCAAGGATACGTGGAGTGCATTCATGGATTACTTTGATACTGTGTTCCCAATGGTAACCCATCGACCCGTCTGGGAACAATACTTTTATGACGTACTGAACGCGTTTAGAGAAGACAACATTATGTACGTGGAAGTAAGGACTATATTGCCGCCTCTTTACGAGCTAGATGGAACTACATACGACCCCGTAGTCACTGCTAAGGCCTACAAGAAAATCGCCAGCAGATTTGTTAAAGATCACCCGGATTTTATCGGTGCGAAGGTCATATACGCTCCGGGCAGGCAAGTAGATACGGATGCCTTGACCCTATACTTGCAAATAGCGAAACGGGTTAAAGCTGAAGTGACGGATTTCTTCGCTGGTTTCGACTTAGTGGGGCAAGAGGACTTGGGTACACCGTTACTAGATTTTGTCCCGCAATTGACGGCGGCAGCGGGAGATTTGGAATACTTCTTTCACGCCGGCGAAACAGATTGGTACGGCACTTCAACAGATGAGAACCTAGTGGACGCTATTCTGTTGGGAGCGAAGCGTTTAGGTCATGCATACGCTTTGCCAAAACATCCGCTTCTAGTGAAGGAGGTGATAAAACGTGATATCGGGTTAGAAGTGAATGTGATATCAAACGCTGTGTTGTCCTTGGTGCAGGATGTTCGGAACCATCCTTTGGCCACTTTCTTGGCTCAGGGTCTGCCGGTGGTTATATCGAGTGACGACCCGGGAGCTTGGGAAGCGGACCCGCTGTCTGACGACTTTTATGTAGCCTTCGTGGGAGTAGCCAGCAAGCAAGCTGACTTGAGACTGTTGAAACAGCTGGCGTTGAACTCTTTGAAATACAGTGCGCTTGATGGAGATGCCAAAACCAAGGCATTAGACAAGTTTCATGTTAAATGGAATGATTTTATAAATAATTTTCAGTGCACTTCCTATAATTAAAGATATTAAGTACCAGTAGTTTAACCAATCTGTGTTTCATTTCCTTATACACAAGAATAGGCAGACAGAGCCTTTATTAAAGTCATAGTTACTCGATCTTCAATAATGATATAAGGCTTTAGAAGAGGCACAAACGACGATTGTCAATAGATTCATAACAATAAATATAAACTGTAGATGATAATTTTCCATGACAATAGTCCCACTGTAGTTAGTCGAGTAAGTATCATTCGTTTTTTAAACCAATGAGGATAAATTACCTAACAATGGTTTTCCTGTTTACGGTTGCGGGTTCTTATGCCTAACTTGATAACGTTTAATAACAGAAGAAAAAACACACACACAAAATAAACTGCTTACCCGTGTAAGTAGGTAGGTATGGTAAAATATACCAGAGCGTTTTTGAAGATAATAAGAATAATAATTTATTACTTACAGTACAATTATCCTTAATCTATGTAGGAATTATTACCTACATTAGAATTGGTAAATACAATAAATTAGATTAAAATAACATAAACGATTATCTAAGACGCGATAATAAATTAAGGGAAAATTGAAATCGTTAACCAAAAAAATACTTACTACGTACCTAGGTATTTTTTTGGTTAATTTATTTAAAAATTTTACAGTGTGTTTATGTGTGGCCCATTTGAACTTATACTAATCCTTTACTAACAGGCTATGGATTTACGTCCGAAATATATGTAATATATGTTTTTTTACATTGTGACGATTTTGTTGTGAAATTATTATTAATTATTTTGGCACCTACACTGTGCATATCAATTCAAAATATTTGACGCATAACAATTAATAGCTCTAAAAAGTTATGTTTCAAAAAATTGACGATTCGAAATTGCTTGTATAGGCCTACCTGAATAAAGAATATTTTGAGTTTGAGTTTGAGAAATAAAGAAATGTATTATCTCTTTATTCATATTTCGTCTTAGGCTAGGTGTGTACATTAATTATATAAAAAGTGAAATATAAAACTTATTATTATTATTGCACATCAAAACCGATTTTTGATTAACGATTAGATAGTATTTTTTTTAGCCACAGATGTATGATTCTATGCTCTGAGATTTTAGCTGTGCAAATCAGTAGGTACCTATTTTTCATGTGGTCAGGTTTTTTTGATGTGCCTTTAATTACTATCCATAAATTAATTAATTTCGTTTCGCAATTCGGCTAGTTCAGGCAGTAGGTAGGTAAATTATGTTGAGTCCCTCTTATAATAATAATAATTATTATCATTTATTTCGGAAGTAAGTATTTCCACAATTCGTTAGTAACAAAGGTGTTAAAACTATTTTAGTAGGTATTATATTACAATAAGATTATGAAGTCGTCAGTTAATTGGATTGGATTGAATGCGACATCGTGTTTTCAACGTCGTTTTGAATATTATTTTGTTTCCCTAAGTCCTGGTCTGCTGTCTGGTTTCGACGTGGTTGGCCAACCAAAATACGCACTCTGAAGAAATGTTCTTATAGGTATATAGCACAAATCACAACAGTTTTTGTATATATTCACTTTGGGAGGCTATGAGCGAACCTCATCCAATATGGCGGTAAATTAGTCGAAAATGAGCGAGCGACCGTCCGATATGCTAAGGTTGAATGCTATGAAATTGAATATGAAATTAAAATTCAATTATTTGTCTGGAAGAGATCGCTTTTTAGCGATAAGACCGCATGCTGTCTACCATTGTTTATGTTTAATTTTAGACGACCGCTTTAACCTATAGTTGGTAGTGACCCTGCCTACGAAGCAAGAGGTCCTGGGTTCGAATCCCGGTAAGGGCATTTATTTGTGTGATGAGCACGGATATTTGTTCCTGAGTCATGGATGTTTTCTATGTATTTAAGTATTTATTTCTCTATCATCATTTTCTTGCCCTTATCCCATTTATTTGGGGTCGACGCATCAGCATGTCCTTTTCTTCCATACCTCCCTGTCACTCGTCATCTCGTCACTTTATTCCTTCCTCTTCATATCCTCTCTCACACAGTCCATCCACCTTTTCCTTAGCCTACCTCGTTTCTTCCATCCCTCCGCGTTCATACCTAACACTCTTTTGGTCACATGACTGTCATCCCTCATTGGATGGATGGGATCTCAATCAAAGTATTTATTTATCTATATAAGTATCTATATCGTCGTCTAGTACCCATAGTAAAAGCTTTGCTTAGTTTGGGACTAGGTTGATTTGTGTAAGATTGTCCGCAAATATTAATAAAAAAAAAAAAAAAATTTACCTCTGCGTTTCTATCATGTACTATTTCTGGTGAGCAATAAATAATATTTGTATTGTATTGTATTGTTTAATTCGTAAGGTGTCGACGTTCATATCTAAATGTACTTTCTTTCTTTCAAGTGTCTTTTAAAAAGAATTTTCCAATTCATGCCCTCAACAGTAGGTAGTTGAAGATCTGGATAGTCGCGGGACTTGTAGGCTTGCAGTGCTCTTGACACGAGTGCCCTCGGTGCTAACGAACTCATTGTCTGTCTGTCCTGTTTTATGTGCTGTGTGTCGTACAGTCAGCAGCAGAGATAAATAATTTACTTTCCAAAACAAAGTTTTAACCGACTTCAAATCAGTAGCCAAATTGGTTCAAATGTGCCTATAAAATTTGAAGAGTTCCCTCGAATTCTCCAGGATCCCATCATCAGAACTGGATTTTGGTGACAACGGGACCAATCTGGAAGCATATGCTACCAAACAAAGAAAAAAAATTTGACTCGGTTCATAAATTAATTACCGAGTCATCGCGTAACAAACACACAAAAAAGTAAAAAAAAAATAATGAAATAAATACAAATTGAGAACCTCCTCCTTTTCTAAAGTCGGTTAATAAGCGGAAAATATCAAAATGATCGGCAGTCTGTACATTTTACCAATCGCTATAGAAATTACCATAACTAATCTTAAAATTTTCACTGATTTGAATTTTAAATTAATTGATCTGTGACCCCTTTCACGAAGCTATATTTAAATCCAGTCCCTGGGTGACCGAGCTCCGCTCAGATGAAAATGAAGAAAATACGGAGGAAACGAATTTTCCCGGACATGAGACCTATCTAGATCGATTTCTTACCCCCGTAACCACCTATATTCCAAATTTCATCGAAATCGTTAGAGCCGTTTCCGAGAACGTGATTTTAGGACTGTAATGTCGTGTTAACATGTTTTTAATAATAATAAATAAATATATATATATATATATACAAATATTGCTCGTTTAATAGTATAGGATATCCATACTAATACCGTAAAATGCTGCAACTTTGTCATTTAAGCTCAATTTCGTTTCAATTACGACTTCTTAAATTTGCTTGGTTTATTCTTGTTTTTTACGATTTGGTAGTACCTAATTTTCATTATTATGGCAACACATTTTTCATTTTTTTACAATAATAACTCCATTGCTCCGCCGGTTACGCATCATAATAGACGGAGAGCTGAGGGACCAAAACTGCAACAGTTTTTTAAAGGCTGATATTTTAATATAAGGTCATAAATTGCTTGAATATCAGCCTGCCGTCAGTCAGCCAGTTTTTGGGACAACAGGCGTGGGGTTGGTTCCTAACTTGTTAAGAACACACCTACGTCGCAACTGTTTTATAAAATCTGAAAAGTCTGTGGATAGTAAGACAACTAACAAACTATGCGGACATAGTCAGTCTGCAGAATATTGGAACAGTACGCATCAGCAGCCCGCTAAACCCATCAAAAAAGTTGGTTGGTGAAAGTGTTTTATAAAATCTAAAAAAAATCGTGCAAGTAGTTCATAGTACCTAAAACCAGACTAACATAGTCAGCCCAAAGTTGTATGGAACATACACCGTCAGCAGTCAATAGAACGGCGGTGCGGCGCGCCGTTCTGCTGACGATAGGTTTTATAAAACACTTCTTTTGCAACCAAATTTTTTGACGGGTTTAGCGGGCTGCTGACGCGTACTGTTCCAATATTCTGCAGACTGACTATGTCCGCATAGTTTGTTAGTTGTCTTACTATCCACACACAAATTTTCAGATTTTTATACGCCAGATATTAACCAGTCTTTAACTTTACGCCAGAAAAAGAACCAATATCTATAATTATTTGGCATTTTATAGTTACTTAAAGTGGGTTGAAAATAAGGCGTGTTAAATAAACTCAAATATGTTTATTTCTTTAGAAAATATCACAAATACTTAATTAATCTTTTACCCACACTTTGACACTATGGCACAGATTTTTGATTTTAACAGTAAGTCTATTGTTTAATTTATTGTTTATCTTTATAATATTTACCGCTTGTTTAAAATTATGCGTTGTGTATTTTGCGTGGGTATATTTTACCAGTCCATTTTAGTTACATTTGTGCATTGTCTATGTATTATTCGTAGAACCGATGGCCTTTGGGGCGGAAAGGTTCTCGAGTGGCGACAACGTACCGGCAGGCGTAGCGTGGGTAGACCCCCACAAGGTGGACTGATGACCTGGTAAAGGTGGCGCAGGACCGCGGTCATTGTGGCACTCTTTGGGGGAGGCCTATGTCCAGCAGTGGACATCTTTCGGCTGATATGATGATGATTATATGTATGTATGCCCCGGAGGAAACAAATGGGTGTTGTTTGACTAAGAAAATCATGAGGTAACCTATTTGGAGCGTTTTTTAAAGTTTCATAGAAAGTTGCTAGTTTGACTACCAGTAAATATCTGTTAGGTCTTGTCAAGTAAGTGGGCAACATGACCTATCTGAAGTTCTCAGTGTGCATAAAAAATGTAATAATCACTACTACAAACTATTTCCTAATTTCAGTTTTTTTATTCACACGTGGCACAGTAGAGTTCTCCAATATATATACAGACACACTGGGGGACAACTGTCACTTGCGTCCGCAGGAGCTACCTACCACAACCCTGCACGTGTTCCCTGGGTGGTACTAAAAAGTGACAAACTCAAAGGCAAAAATAATGTATGCCATACGATTAAATAAATATACAGACAACCGTTCAAAAAAAAATATACAGTCTTTATTGTTACTGACATAAGACTCGTGTGTAGATATTTTTGAAAGGCTGTCTGTATAGATATTGGAGAACTCGACTGTACTAAATAGACGGTGCTGATAGACTTGAGCATTCACTTTTAATGAGCATTCTAGCGCATGTTAGGTACCTACATTACAGGTAAAAGCTAACAAAATAAACAGGAGCGTTTTGGCGAACATTCTAGCGAAACGTGCTTCAGTAAATGTGCTTCGAGCTTTTGGCTGAACTGAGCTATTTTGTAAATTCTGTTACGCGACCGTCAAGTCTAACATCTTCGTTAAGACTACATCTTTGGCGAGTAAATTTTTTTTTTACTGGAGCGTTCGCTAGAATGATCGTGAAAATGCTCGTAGCGATGTGTGACTCTATGCTTTGATCTGTTCGTTGTTCAGTAGCACTAGTATGAGTTATATCGGTTCATTTACGTTTTCGAAGGCGTTTGCGTTTAGTTTCAATTTATATGGCAATGCGTAGTTCCTAATAGTTACCACCAGAGGCGCTGTTTGTGTTGCCATACAAATTGAAACTGAATGCAAACGCGTTAGAAAACGTATTGTAGGTATCTATAAAACTTATATAGGTCGATTCACGAAAGCTGGCATGAATGTATTGAACTAAAGTAAGTAATGTCACTTGTCACTGTGAGTGGCAGTGTGAGTGCCGTTCTTATACATGGGCCTCCTAATATTTTGTAAACAAGTACGTTTACGTTATTCAAGAAAAAAATAATGATATTATTATAATCTGCACCAAGTATCATGTTAATCCTTTTAGTAATTATTATTAGTCCCTTGTAAATAAGTAAAACGTATATTTATTTTTCTGACTTATTTTTAATGAATTGTAAAAAATCTAAAAAAATAGCAGACCAAGGAGTCCGTCGTCAGCAGAGTTTTTAATTTATTTATATCCTGTTTTCACAATGATGCCGCAATGTAAAAAATGACGGCGAAAAGATTCGAAATTCTTACGAAATTTAACTGTTATTTTCGCGTTTCACGGCATCGTTTCTGTGCATGAAACATGGTTATAATTACATATTTATAAAATGCAAAATCTCTGAAACACAATTATCATATTCACTTTTTGCATCAACCTGTATCTAATAATTATGTGATGCACACATAGACATTATCAATATTATCATTCACTCGTTCAATTCATTCGTGCCAGCTTTCGTGAATCAACCTGTGAGAGCCTCAGTTACACAAATTTTAAAACGGCTAATGTTCGATGTTCTGTTATATGTGAATGTTTATGTCTATCGCTGACTCGTTGCGTTTCAAATATTTATTTTACTATTTAGTCAGTAGGTTTTAAGGTAAACTTAATGAAGAGGACTCATCCATTAATTACGTCACAAAAATTTCATGACTTTTTGACCCCCCCCCCCCTCCTTGTCACACGTGGTCACATTTACCCCCCTCCCTTCGTGTGTGACGCCACATATTTAGCAATTTTCATGCCTTTTCCTAAAAAAAATTTTTTATTGTAGGTATCTTATAGTTTTAAATAATAAATTCGCTATTTGAGAAGATTGATTGACGACCGCTTTAGCCTAGTTGGTAGCGACCCTGCCTACGAAGCAAGAGGTACTGGGTTCGAATCTCGGTAAGGGCATTTATTTGTGTGATGAGCACGAATATTTGTTCCTGAGTCATGGATGTTTTCTATGTATTTAAGTATTTATTTCTCTATATAAGTATGTATATCGTCGTCTAGTACCCATAGTACAAGCTTTGCTTAGTTTGGGACCAGGTCGATATGTGTAAGATTGTCCGAAAAATATTTATTTATTTATTGATTGGTTAGAAATGGTATCAAATTTACAGCGAACGAAAGTAGCCGAACAAATACGAGTAGGTAGGTATGTAGAAAATACACACAACTTTTGGATACAATTGAAGTAAAAAACATACCTAAGTACTGTAGATTTTATAAATATTTTGTATGTGACGTCACGAAATGTAGGTGTCCTCCCTCCCCCTTGTCACAACATGTCACACTTTGTAGACCCCCTCCCTCCTCCTATACGTGTGACGTAATTAATGGATGAGCCCTAAATAATAAAATTCCTTTACAAATATTGCATATATTTCATCTTTAAATCTAACATTTAAACTTATATACAGGACACATTCTGAAGACACCTACTGTGATGACAGTGATGACACAGTATTTTCATATTTTAAATTATATAATAACAAGCTGTCCGCGCGGCTTCGCTCGCGTATAACAAAGAACGCAGGCAAACCCGCAGGACAAAATATAGCCTAATAACCGTCCAGATGCTCTAGTATAAGTTTTATCAATACAATGCGTTTTCGAACGCGTTTGCGTTAAGTTTCAATTTGTACGGCAACGCGAACAGCGCCTCTGGTGGTAACTATTAGGAACTACGCATTGCCATACAAATTGAAACTAAACGCAAACGCGTTCGAAAACGTATTGTATCGATAAAACTTATACTAGAGCTACAGAAAGTCCAGTCCACACGCAGGTGAAAGAATTTTTGAAATCGGATTAGTTGTTCCGGAGATTACCTATTATTACAAACAAACTTACAATCTCACAGACTTTTCCTCTTTATAGTATTAGTATGGAAGTATAGATATGTAGCCAAACACCTTGGGTAAAGCTACCATCAGTGGTACTATACTATAATATATATACACCGTGGCCGTGAATAACCCGAAAGATTTAAGCTAACGATACTAGAGCCTAATTAGAGTATATAAAGTTATGTAACATATAGTCCAAAAACTCATAATTAAGGAGATATTAATTATTTGAAACAAATCAAAAGTTAAAAAATCTCCAGTCTAACACACCCTAAAGGCTTGAGCATAACTTGACACTTCTTGTCATGGAACACAAGTCACGGCATTCGCCGTTCGTCGTATGATTTCGGAGCGATTCGTGAAGTGTTATGCTCGCTCTCTGTTCTTCAACTTGAGTTTCTCAACTAAAGAGTTGTTCACAAAGAAGCGGGCAATTAATAATATTTAATTTGTACTGAAATAGTAATTTAATTAAGACACATAATTAGACCCATGTTGATACAACATTATTTACTCGTACTTCAAAAATACGTGGTTTAAATCTTTCGGGTTATTCACGGCCACGGTGTACATATACATATTTTTTTAAGATGGATGGATGGATTTGCCAATATCAGTTTAGCGGTGTTGACTGTTGTTGACATATTTACACACAAGGAGAATGTTGAAAATTATTATTATTTAAATCGAAGTTCGTGTATCTGTCACAGTTAGATTGTGAACACCGTCAGTTTATAATCTTACTCGCGATATTATGAACTGTCGAAAAATTGTTAACTGTCAAAACCGTTTACAATTTAACGCAATATTTTTTCGTTAGTTTATAAACTAGCAATGTCGAATTGTCAAATTGTGAACTGAGATCAAATCGGCTTGCTACGGAACGTACACAAAGACTAGATATATGTAAGGTTAGTTAGGTATCTTCAGTTGCCCGAAGGGCAAACCGCCCAGAAGTAGGAGCACCGCGCAGCGGGGCTCCGTCGATACTGCCGGATGACGAAATGAATGGAATGAAATGGCTGGTTAAAAAAAAACTATCATGTTCTGACATAGGTAAGTGGAATATTTCGTTTAACCAATCAGCGCACAGGGTGCGTTCCGCGTCGTGCCACTTTGATTCAGTTCACAATTTGACGATTTCACATTGAATATTATAATATAATTTAACGAACAATTATGCGTTAAATTGTGAACAGTTTTGACAGTTCACAATTTTTCGTCAGTTCAGAAAAGATTATAAACTGATAGTGCTCATAGCACAGCACTTCAAAATAGCGAGTCTTTTTTACTAAGATAGAAAAATAAACAAGATTTACTATGTAAAATGCTATTTATCTTACAATTAGGTCGAATGAAAAAAATATACGTGAGGTTATGGGGGGGGGGGGGGGGGGGGGGGTAGCCAAGAACCTCACCAAATATCACCAAAGGGGGGGGTCAAAAAGTAGCCGAAAAAACCTCGCGTGATTTGTGCACAAGCCCACAATACTCCAATTAGCAATAATGAGGGTTCATTGACAAAAATATGGATATTGCGAACTTCCCGCATGCGACCAGTGAAAATGCGCCCTTGCGATATACTTGTGATTATTTGATTTGGCCCAATTGCATCAAAGTAGTCCTTTTAAAAGCAACTCTACCGTCCAAGGTAGAATATTCCAATCCCCCCCCTTAATTATAATTGTAATCGCAGGCAATAAATTGTATTTACCTTCCATTAGGTACAAATAATTAAGGAATCATTCATCATCTTCCTAACGTTTTTTACGGTTGCTAAAGGAGCCCGGGGTCCGCTTGGGCACCCGGAAATGTGAAGAAACACTGACTCGTAAAAAAATGTTAAGATTTTATTACGTGGATATCGATATTACGAAGCGAAGTATAAGGGTTGTGAGGAACAGAACGGAACCCTAAATAAACTGCAGCATTAAATAATATAAATAATAAGTATAACTAACAGTCCAAGTTTAGTCCTCGCCAGCGGGCACAGCGTCTTCCAGCCTCTTGATGTATTTAACACGCAGCTCGGTCACCGGGTCACCCTTCAATTGGTCCTGAAAATGCAATATTGCCAATATTACATCATGAAAATGACTCCAGTCACTGTATTCCGGCGGCAGCTGCTCCATACAAAATCAATGGGTAGACGGATTCTGCTGCGGAATTAATAACTTTCGTGGATTTGTCAATATCAGTGTGTTGTGTTCGTAAAGTAATTGACATTAAATTGTTTTTGACAGAATAATAGTAGGTACCTAAATTATAAATGGTATAACAAAGAATGTCTCAGATCGCAGTTATTTGACGCCCGACCCGAAGGCAAGGGCGATAAATATGCGATTTCGGGCTTTCTTTATTACCGCCCGAGTTGAGTACAAAGTTTGACGTCCCTCCCTGGCCAGGAAGTGGAATTTTCCGTACGCGTAGTGTGCGGTAATTGCTACTTTATGGCCAGGTATGACGGAAAAAATAAAGGCCTTCATAAGCTCGCGCCACGCCTTCCTGCCCTGAGCAAGGTCCCTGGCCTCGCTCCAGCTCTGTCCAACTGCTCTCACAGGACATCCACGAATTCGCCTTCCTTCCGGTGGCTTCCACTCAAAAGCGATGTTTGCATTGTTAAGTTCCCCTCTTCGAATCATATGGCTTATCCATCTACATTTGCGCATCGAAATCTCTATACAGCGGTCCAACAAACATCGACGTCCAAAAATTATTTTTATATTCCTCACGTCGGGAAATTCCGGGGTGAAGCAATGAATTTATTTAAAAATAAACGATTTGGACCATCTGTATATAATTATAGTTGACGGAATATTTTTATCACTGAGTTTTAGAACAACTTGAATGGCGAATTGGTGCAAAAAATATTTCGTCAACTATACTTGACCACTTTTGTGATGTTGCCAAAGCTCCCTAAGACACACTGAGTTGAAAGCATCAACATTTGTCTATGCTATTCACACAATGAATCCTCAAATCATTAAAGGGTTGGCAACGCGCTTGTGATTCTCTTGGAGTCGCAAGCATCCACAAGCTATGGTGTCTCCGCTGTCTCCTTACCTATGCATGTATGCCACCGTTGTAGTATTAAAAAAATCTAAATGTTTAGAGCAAATTACCTGCACAAACCAACATTGCACCTCCAACTGCACCATCTGCAGCGCACCCCTGATGGCGCCCGGGATCAGCATGCAGTACTTCAGCCCGTTGTTGGGCATCTCCACCCACTCGCTCAGCGGACACTGCTCCCAGACCAAAGAGAACTCATCACCGGAACTACTCCAGCTGGTGACGGTTGGTTGCATGTTGAGGTACAGCCTGGAATATTTGAAAATTGATTGAAGAACGAGAAAATTGCTGGGTTTTATAACACTTAATTGACTCCTCAAATATAATCAGCAGCCATTGTACATTTGGAAGCATTTTTGTTAGAGTGTAGCGCTATTAATAATGTTAAAATAGAAAATATCAATTGGAATGGTTAATTAACCTAAATATGAATATTATTTTGATGGTAAGTCTGCTCTAAAGACTCAAGCCATCAAGGCTAACACAAGTCTTCTCAGTACTTCTTCATCTTCTTGGTTGTATCCTTATGTCTGAGGGACGTGACGTCTATGGGCGACTCTTTGCACCTCTGCTCTATCTAGAGCCTTTTGTATGGTTGCCTGTAGTACCCAGTAACTTCTTGGACTACATCTGTCCACCTGCCTACATCTGGGCGCACAACCTCTGCTCCTCCTTCCTTCAACACAACCAATAATTATACGCCTCTCTAGTGTATCCACACCGCGTCTGATAGTGTGTCTGAAGAAAATGAGCACTCTTTGGATACAAATGGTGGACAGCCTCGTCGTGATATTAAGCTCCTTTAGGATAGACTCGTTAGTGCGACATTTAAGAATAAGAATAAGAATAATTTCAGTCCAAGATAACCGGCCATTCTGCACCAGCACTGCAGTACTGCATAATGCTAATTTATGTGTCTTCGCTTTAACACCTTGAATCTTCAAGATGTGGCGGAGCACTAAATCACAACACTATTAGTACAGTCAGCATCAAAAGTAACTATGCAATTGAAGACGTCAAAAGCTCTTATTCCCTTTTAATAAAGACTTTTGACATCTTCGTTTGCGTAGCTACTTCTGATGCTGACTGTACAACAATTACCTGTCACTTAGTATGGACTGTTCGACTCTCATTTTGGTCAAATTGTAAGCAGCTACGTCTAATATAAACATTTGATCCTCTAAAACTGGTTTGAATGCCATCATAGAAAAAGTTAGGAAACTAGCTCAATACCTAAATGCCTGCTGAATTTTATCAGCAGTTTCCCTCATCTCCAAACAGCGGGTGGACGTCGTGCGAGCTAGGAAGTCTTCAATAAGGCGCACACCCATGTTATATCCGATTCTCTCAAGCTGCTTATTTACATCATCTGTGTTGTCGATCTCCTTCAACATTTGCGATACCAACGCACCGTAAGTGAGTGTCAACAGCTCAGAGTTCTGTAAATTAAAACAAAAGAACAATAAATACACTGATATTTCGCAAGCCACGACTTACGGTACGGTATCGGTACAGTGAGCAGCGAATCATACTTACAACTTTTTTAGCGTCCAGCCTTGAAGTTTGACGAGACATTTTTGCGGCTGCTTTATGTGATTTGTTTACAAAATATTCTGTATTGTATTTAGATTATTTGGTGATATATCTGTTTTATTTTAGTAATAGTCAGATGTAAAACCTAAAACCACCCACAAATGTCAAAACAATTGTGAATTTTCTTTTTTTTAATTGATTCTGTCAATTTACAGTATTTCTAGTGATGCCAGGGTCAAAAAATAAACGGCGTCTTTAAGTATGACTCGAACAAATTTTACTTCATGTGGCAACACCAGAGTTCAGTAATGTTGCCAATGCATACATTTTGCAGCTTTTTCTGGGTTTGTTAGGCATCAATACCAAAATAAAAATCACATTTTACCAAGATAAAAAGAGAAAAATAAAAGCTTTTCCTTGATTCCTTCTCTCGGCTCAGGCACTTAGGCACTAATTGCATTGCTATCGCATGTCTTAAGGTACGCAAGATAACATTAGAACTTGAGAAGTAATTAATCGAAGGAAATATTAAACGATTAGGACGGCTGGATATAAGTGGATTATAATCTGGCAACATTAATTGAAGGCTTGCATTGTTTTGTTTATCGAAGATGTCAAGTTTTTGAAAAACCGTTTACTTTACGACTTCATGAGTAA
The DNA here is from genome assembly GCA_963854355.1 of Epinotia brunnichana. Lineage (NCBI taxonomy): Eukaryota > Metazoa > Arthropoda > Insecta > Lepidoptera > Tortricidae > Epinotia > Epinotia brunnichana. Next base: position 18,752,660 of record OY977954.1, read on the forward strand.
ATTGCGATGGTTCCGTTGTTTGATAAATTCTGTTCGAAAATACGTTTCCGAAGGTATTTATCGGAATAATGGAACAAGATGCTGCTAGTGGAAATAACGCAAGTTTACTAAAATCATTAGACGATTCGGACGAAAGACCACGGTCTGCTGTGAACTCGGTGATTCTTGATTACTATAAAAAGTTCGGACGAAAAAGAGATTTGGAACAATATTTTTCTCTTTCAACGGCGCAGAGTGATATAAGGGACCCGAGAAGCTTGTTCTGGCGAAGAATGAAAGAACAAAGTGATACGTCGGACTCGGGTGAAAAGAAGAGTGAATCTTCGAACGAGATTTGTAGAATTTCTATTAGGTGTTCTATTCCGGAGACATCTGAAACAGAGGTAAAGTTACACTCTACTAGGCCCTGTATCCTTTAAATAATTTACAAGATTCAAATAAATAGATCACTATTAACCGTGTGGTGTGTAAACATAAACAGTTCATACAACAAAATCTATAAGTCTACGTTCAGGGTCCTGAGCCACAGCCGCCACAGGTGTTTATAACTTAAATATACTCACTGTAAACTGAAGACCCTCGTGATGCCTCTCGGTTCTAAAAAAAGTTCTAAAACTATATTTTAAATCTAAGATTTTTACCTGGCACATACATACCTAATTGGTTATATATTTCATGTAATAATGTACCTACCTATTCCTTTAAAGTTTATACCTATAAAGAAATCTATACTTACGCATTAATAGTGAACGCGAGGGACACCTGTAATATCTACCTATACAAACATATTTTACGCATGTAGTAAGCACCTTTGTCAAACCCCAACAACGCCAGTTGTTAAATTACCACTGTCATGGGTAGTCAATATCTTTCGCAGTTGCTATACTTTATTTACTTATACTTACTACGCAAAATAGGCGCATTTATGACGTCGAGTTGCGGAAACCCAGCCCGCGTACAACCTATTCCTTATACTTACCTGCTGTGTTTTCTCTTACACTACTTCCTTGGAGCCAGTCACCGTCTACCGTTTACACTCACCAACTGGTGAATCACTACAACAAGCATGACATGATCACTTGATTATTCAAGTTATAGTTGCTTTTCCTACACTAACAATCACTTTACCAACTTACCTTCTAAATTGTGTTGCATAGAAATATGTTTATCTGAAGATTTTCATCAAAGTTATTGATCTTTCACAAGAAAGAATAACATAGTCATTGAATGAGGGATGGAGTAGTACAGTCGACTACAAAGAGATGTATCCATACATACACACACATACACTTATACATAGACTTTACTACCATAGTAATAAGGTATACATACATAATTTTATAACATTAAAAAACATACTTATCTTTGTAGTCGACTGTACAAGAATCAGAGGAGAGTTGAGCATCTTGCTCTAGTGTGTTGCTGCATTTCTTTCATTGGTGTCTAAACTAAGTACCACGTTCTTGTTCACATGCCTTCTGTTCATATTATTGACCAAATGTACTTAACAGAATATGACTGAATGCTAAAACACCCATACTCAATCATTTATTGCATTCCACAATGTTTGATTACAGGGTTTGTAAACATGTTAAAAAGGTGTAAAGATAGGTCTGATATTCTTTTTATGTTTACATACGATCGGTGAGGTTTTGTGGTGGGCCTTGAAAGAGCAAAGTGTGCCTGGGAAGTATGTGGAACTAATTCGGTCTATGTATGACAGATGTTGTACACGCGTCCGGTCAGCGGCTGGCACCACAGACAGGTTCAGTGTAACGGTAGGCTTGCACCAGGGATCAGCTTTAAGTCCATACCTCTTTGTACTGATTATGGACGCTCTGTCGTCGGACATACAGGAAGAAGCACCCTGGTGTATGCTCTTCGCGGATGATATTGTTCTTGTCGGTGAAGACGCATCCGAGGTACAGAGCAGATTGGAGAAGTGGCGACAAAAACTGGAGAATGTTGGCCTGAGGATCAGTAGGTCCAAAACAGAGCATATGTTTTGTGACTTCGGCGGTCTCTCCAGTTTTACAGGCATAAAGCTAGACGGCGTTATGCTCCCAGTCTGCTCCGATTTTAAGTACCTCGGTTCGCTTGTACAGTGTGATGGTGATATCGACCGTGATGTCAAAAACCGAATTAGCGCTGGGTGGATGAAATAGCGACAGGTCTCTGGAACAATATGCGATGGCAGAATGCCTCCTAGGTTAAAGGGCAAAATCTATAAGACCATTGTGAGACCTGTCGTCATGTATGGATCGGAATGTTGGGCCTTAAAGGTGACGGATGAAAAGAGATTGCATGTAACGGAGATGAGGATGTTAAGATGGATGTGTGGTGTGACGAAGATGGACCGAATAAGAAATGTGTATGTAAGGGGAAGCCTAAAAGTAGCACCTATCGCGGATAAATTGAGGGCCAATCGCCTTGCGTGGTATGGGCACGTAATGCGGAGGGATGAAAGTCATGTGACCAAAAGAGTATTAGGTATGAATGTGGATGGATGTAAAAGACGAGGTAGGCCAAGAAAAAGGTGGATGGACTGTGTGAGAGACGATATGAAGAGAAAAGAAGTGAATGATGATATGACGGCTGACAGAGAAGTATGGAAGAAAAAGACATGCTGCGCCGACCCCAAGTAAATGGGATAAGGGCAAGGAAATGATGATGATGATTCTTTTTATGCTTACTTTTATAGAACTTATTGCATTTCAGAAAAGAGATACACCATCGAATGACTCGGAATCTCCTCCCATCGTCACAGATATAGTACCAGCACAATCACCATCTGGTGATGAATCAATTGATGATAATCATTCCCAAAAGTGTAAGTAGTACCTAATGAAGTCTCCAAAAAAATAACATTACTTTAGTACAACAATGGCATAAGTATTGGTTTTCAAACTTTCCATGCTGGCTGAATGTTTTTAAATTTTTCAAATGGTCGCACTAAACTTGGCCGTGTTTGCCCAAATATTTGTGTTGCATCTTTTTCCTTCCTACGGCAAATGAAAGAGAGGCAATGACGCAACGCGAACACGAACCCCCAAGTGTGGTGCCACCATAACATCAGATTGACTCTTAGTTTGCAAGCATCATGTAGATCTGATGACAATGTGATAATATATCTTTGGTAATTGTACAGTCAGCATCAGATAGTTATTAGCAGCCAAGGTAGCCAAATATATCGCAACACATCCTTACTCCTATAGTAATAAAGTCGTGTTGCGATATATTTGGCTACCGTGGCTGCTACTAACTATCTGATGCTGATTGTACACTTAAGGGTCGATTTAGACAGAAATGGCAGCGGCCGGCAGCACCCGGTCGCCACCCTTTATCTACATACTTAAAGACCAGTATCGCTTGAAAAGCTGCCCGCGGTGCCGCGATTCAAGATTTTTGAACCATATATTATTGTTCTTTTTAGTTAACCTATTGGGGTTTCCTTTTGGCCAAAAGCCTTTCCCTGGACTGGTATTTTAAAGAATTATTCCCCTCTTTTTCTCACCATAATATACTACCTACTATGTTCAAACTTATACTATGAATTCCAGCTGCGGATGCAACATTAGACACATCCATAAATAAGCCATTATCACCAACAAGTAGTGTAACGTCCCAACGGAAACTGGAGTGGGATTCATTGGCAGATGTTGGCTATGGCAATGAAAGCGACCGGAAAACTTCAGCGTCTAGCCTGAGTACATTGGAGAGAGAAGTTCTAGCTCAAAAACAGCAATACACCATTGATTATAAACTAAATAGTGACTTGGGAGTACCTACTGCTCATTCCACCCCAGTAGACCCAAATGACAGCAAATCTAAAAGCAAAAAAGGACAAGGTAAAAAAACAATATCAATTTCAAGGAAAGATGTTGATTTCGTTGAAGTGAATGTACCTCATAATATAGAAAATGTTCAGCCAATCAATGTGAACCTGACCAAACAATTTTCTGTAAACTTACAAAAAGATGGTGGCATGACTATTGACAATTTCAAGAAGGATATTACTGTTTCACCAGAAAAAAAAGTTGCTGAAGTTGAGTTACTTAGTACAGGAGTAAAATTTGATAAGGAAATACAAACGTCATTATCGAGATCAAAAGGAAAAGATCAAACTCCTGTGGATAATTTAGAAAAAGCATCAACATCTGCACAGAAAACCCCAATTTTGATAGGTTTAAATACACTGAAGCTGAAGCAAAGGCAAAAGAAAATTAGAAAATCAAAAATAAAACTGAAGAGTAAAAGAAAACATATAAGTAGGAAAGCAATCATAGCTGATAAAGATAAAAGTGCTGAGCAAGTATCAGAAGCCGAAAGTTTTGAATACATGCCAGGACATATGTATAATCAGAATAAATTAAAAACACTAGATCAGAATAGATCTAACAACAACAATAATACTGTGGGCAATAAATCAAGCCTTGAATCAAGTGCAGTTCATACTACAGAGTCCAGTAAAGAATCAAAATACTCTTTCAATAAAGACCTTGATAAGTCATTAAATGTTCTCAAATCCACATTAAAAGAAAAATATGATTCCAACTTGAAAAAAAAACTTATTAAAGAAATAATTCAGAGACTTCTAAAATCCAACTATGGTGAGGGTGAAACTACTCCTGATTTTCTATCTGTTTTGAGTTTGACTAGTAAGAAAACTCCTACAACTAGTACATCAGAAGCAGATACTACTCAAGAAAAAGTAGTACATTCTAAACCCAAAAAATCAATACTTAGGGTTAATAAATTTGACCCTATGAATGTTGCTTCAACTTCTCAAAGTGCACCTAATTTACCATCAACAGTAAATAGTGACAAACCTGTAATGTCCTATTTATCCAAAATCACATCCTCGTCTACTACAGAAACGGATATGTCTAACAATTCGGCGAAAGATGCAACATCTTCTGACACCTTCACTAAAACATCATCAGAAGAGCTCTATAAGAAATACATCGATGCTCTTAAAAAAGAACAAGCATACAAACAGCATTTGAAAGACAAAGAATTGTTTTTAAAACAGAAACTTGTTAGATCAGAACATGTAAAGAAAGTGCCTTTGCAGCTTGATCAAAGTAGGAATACCAAATTAAAAGAGTTAATGAAAGACCTGACTCGAAACAACTACGACGATGGTTCAGGAGATGCAAGTAAATTAGAAGGAGGATCCAGTTCCAATTTCGAAATCATAAGACAAAGCGTCCCGAGGAAACACAGAAGTCATTCCGTATTTACTTTGTCCTCTGGAAATTCTGAAATACCAAATCAAAGGAGTAATGCGAAAAATAGATTACAGAAGAAATATCCGAATTCACCAAGAGCTGGACCTAGTAACTTTGATAGAAATTTGGCTGGTTCTTGTAACAAACCTACTGTAACAGACAGTTCCGTGCAAGTTAATATGAATACTGAAGATAAACCTAATCTACCTGAAGAGGCAAAGTATGTTTGCTTATGCTCTGAAAAAACAAAACGCTGCCCTCTTAGCCTTGATGAAATGAAGGCATATAAATGCTCTAACCAAAAGCCAATAAGTGTATCTAAAACCTATTCTATTGTTAACCAACCTGCGTGTGGCATGCATCCGGCTGGTTCACAGCCTAGAAATGATAAACCCATAATTGAATGTACAAGATGTCTACAAACTAAAATTAGTATTCATCCCAAAATTTCCGACCCTTCGGTATCAGATGTAAACATAATACACAGTGCAGAATGCGTAAAACTTATAGAAGAGTTATATAATAAAGTTTCCCGAACTAGTTCGGAATGTCAATGTTCAAACGAGAGAGATAAATGCAATTCATACACCTGCGAATCGTCGAAAGACAATATGCGACGCAACGAAGCTAGAGAACGCGATAATCTTATTGAGGATGAGAATGACATGGCGCCATTGATAGATCAACCACCAATAGAACAAAATGTCATTCAAAGTTGCGTTGGTTGCCACAAAACATTTACAAATCAGCCAGAAAGTATTTCAGATAACATAGTAATTCCTATACATGGAACTAATATGATGCTTAAGTTGAGTATTGGTGGAAAGACAATGAAAGTCCATGACAAACAAATACCAAACGAAATGACGGGTAATATAAATACTTTGGATAGAGAAACTGAAACAGATAAAATAAAAACCATTCTAAAAGGTACTCCTAATTTAGATCACTTCTCTAAATATGTGCAGGCCAGAAGTTCATACAGTAATGTAAACATGCCTGCCTTAGGCTCTTGCAGTCGTGAAACAAACCAAGAAAAGGATTTCTCGCCACGAAAACCTGTTTGTTGCGGCCATAATAATGAAAAAGTAGAAGAAACAAATGCCAGAAGAAATAATTATGGCTCTGTACCTGATACAATGCACTCGGTAGGTCGTAATACATACCCGAAAAAAGTACAAATCAGTGAGAAAAAACCTCTTTTTCGCTCTAACACTGACACGGGAAATCTTGGAGCAAGTATTCAAACAGATACCATTTATACCAAAGATAAAGAAACTTTACCTTGTTTCCGTGCAGAAATTGACAAAGCTTTGGTGCCTAAGAACCAACCAAAATCTAAGGGTGCCTATGGACCACACTCACAATCGAATAAGGAAACCCCGAGTGAACATAGCATTTCCGGAAGCTCAAAATCCAGCACTGATGACAAATTCCAAAGCTTTCATAGTTTTAAAAATAAAAATTCAGCTGAGTGGCAAAAATCAAAGGAGAAAAAGGTATATGAAGATATTACAGACGAAGGAAAACCTAACGATCTTATTTTAGATGTAATAAAGGATATAACTAGACGATATTCCAAACAGGATACAGATAAACGTAGTAAAAAGAAATGTTTCAAAGAAATTATGACCGCTCTAAGTGATCTTTTGGATACAGATGACAGTGGAGATGGAGACCAAGAGTTTTCAAAAAAATCACAAAACCTTAAGAAAGTTCAGAATACAAGAGAACAACGTTCTGAGCCTGAACTCATTTCTGATCATCTAAATGAAACAGAGAGAAACAAGGCTGCTTCAAGTCGTAGAAATAGTAATATCCAAACTACAGCTGCAAATATACCAAATGAAAACATCAGAGAAACTCCTGAGAAAAATACGAAAATGGAATCTTCTAAGAAAGTAGAGACGAGAGGTCGCGAAACTGTAAAATCTAATATGAGAAGTGGCAGCAGTAGTATTAAGTCTCCGAGGTCAGAAAACCATGACACAAGGTCAGCCTTAACAAATGAAAAGACTTGTGTATGTGGCTGTGGTTTACCTGATTGCAAAGAATGCATGACATCCCTTTCTACAGAGGCCGGCAGAACTGACAAAAAATCATGCGGAATAGAAAACCACGAAACAAGGTCAGCCTTAAAAAACGAAGAGATTTGTGTATGTGGCTGTGGTTTACCTGATTGCAAAGAATGCATGACATCCCTTTCTACAGAGGCCAGTAGAGCTGACAAAAAATCATGCGGGATAGAAGAACCATCTAAACAAAAATCTGTGAACAATAAAAAGCATGACAAAGAATCTTTAAAACCTGGCACTAGTTACAATCCACCAAATAAAATTGAAACTTGTGATATGGGCTGTGGATGCGACGGTTCTTCAGAATGCAAGGATTGTGTGGAACAAAATTATGCTGAATGTGGAACTGGTACAAGTGGCAACGAATCTGCCAGATCTAATAAACAAGAATCTAGATGCAAATCGCCCAAGGTAACAAAACCTACTTGCGATACAGGCTGTGGTTGTGATGGGTCTTCAGAATGTAGAGAATGTGGAGATCCCTCTTCTCCAAAATATAGAACTGGTACCTGTAACAAAGAATCTGCAAGATCTGAAAAACAAGGAACTAAGTGCAATACACCCAATGAAACAAAAACTACCTGCGAGAAAGGCTGTGGTTGCGATGGCTCCTCAGAATGCAAGGATTGTACCGAGCCCATTTCTCCACGATACAAAATCGACAAATGTGGTAAAGAAACTTCCAAATCTATGCAAAAATTAGGCTGTAATTCACCCAGAACAACAACCAGCAACTCATCTAATAAAAAAGATACATGCGACAAAGGTTGTGGATGTGATGGTTCGTCAGAGTGCAGTGAATGTGTTGAAGTCCATTCTCCAAAATCTGGAACAGGAAAATGTGGGAAAGATTCCGTAAGGTCTAAAAAACAAGAGAGATGCACTTCACCTAAAAAACCCAAAACATGTGACAAAGCTTGTGGATGTGATGGTTCTTCAGAGTGCACTGAATGTGTTGAACTCCATTCTTCAAAATCCGGAACAGTAAAATGTGGCAAAGATTCCACAAGGCCTAAAAAACAAGAGAGATGCCATTCACCGAATAAACCAAAAACATGTGACAAAAGTTGTGAATGTGATGGTTCATCAGAGTGCAATGAATGTGGTGAACCTCATTCTCCAAGAACTGGAACAGGACAATGTGGCAAAGATTCTATGAACTCTAAAAAACAAAACAGATGCAGTTCACCTAAGAAAACAAAAAGCACTTGCGATAAAGGCTGTGGATGTGATGGTTCATCAGAGTGCAATGAATGCAGTGAGCCCCATTCTTCAAAATATGGATCAGGAAAATGCGGCAAGGATTTTATAAGGTCTAAAAAACAACACAGGAGCAATTCACCTAAGATACCTAAAACCTGTGACAGGGGTTGTGGATGCGATGGTTCATCAGAGTGTAGCGAATGTGTTGATCCACACTCTCCAAAATATCTAACTGGTAAATGCGGCAAAGAATCTATGAGACCCAAAAATCAAGAAAGGTGCAATTCACCTAAAATATTAAAAACAACCTGCGATAAATCTTGTGGTTGCTATGGTGTTGCAGAGTGCAGAGATTGCAATCATAAAACTGGTACATGTAGCAAAGAAATGCGATACAAAAGACAAGATGCTAAGAAATTTGTCAATAAGTGTGTTCAGTCTACTGTAAAACGAGTTAAATCTTTGTACTCTCACTGCGACGAATCTTCAGACATGCCCGTTTCTACCGATCCACCTCGTTGTTCTACTGACTCTCCTACGTCTAAACTTGTACATAAGATAAAGAAGGAATGCGAGAAATATCAAAAGCGCAAATTTTGCAAAAAGTGTGAAGCATCCAGCAGTACAACGGTAAGTTGCGATCATTGTAGACGCACAGATAAATACCATTGTAGACATAAATGCAGATGTCATAGGAGTAGATCCACGGAAAAAATTAAAAAGAAATGTGTCGCATACAATTTGATTGTTCAAACTTCCGATAGTTTGATAAGTGAGGAAGCAGTTTTTGATCAATGTCGGAAATTACAGAATGTTATTATAAGAGTTCCCAAATGCAGACAAGCGAGCATACCTTTTCAAGAAGCATGTGCCAAAATAGAACAGAAGCTGCCTTACTGCGATACGCGCTTTGAGCCTAAAGGTCGGTCTCAAAGTTGGCCCAATGAGTGTGCAGCCTCTAGTACAGATGACGTTAAAATAGCAAATGCGTGTACAGTCAGGGAGTACTTGGAAAGAAATCGGCCTGACTTCGTCGACAGATGCGCTTTTCGCCAAAATTGCATCAGGATGATAAGCGAGTCCAGGTATGTTAATGAGTATTGTATATTCAAATTCAAAATAATTTAAGAACTTACCAATATTTCTTACTCCAGAAATGAAGCCCCCCCGCCTGTCCCCAAACGTACGAATATGGTTATAGTTCACACCCCAAATTGCACGGGTTGTACAGGACAAACGGACATGTATTGTGAAGGTATTTGAGTCGTTAAAATTTATCCGCTAGTTTTAAAAATAACGTATCATTGATTTAATCATTTTAGTTTGAGTAGAAAGCAACTATTTCATCTGGTAACAAATTAAATAGACTTTACTGCTGACGGAGTGGGAACAAACCTTGTATATTATGGCGTATTTGCATTAAGTCATCACTGTCATCAGGCTGCGTATGTTCGCGTGGATTTATGCGATATATGTTTCATCATCATCATCACTATCATCAGTCATGTCCTATTTTTGTTGACCAGACTTCTCCAAAGGCTTCTGTCACCCAATATATGTTTATGTAACCTAATATTTGACATACATGATGCAACTTATATCCTATACTATTAAACGAGCAATATTTGTATATATATACATATATATATATATATATATATATATACATATATTTGCAATCACGTTCTCGGAAACGGCTCTAACGATTCAAATGAAATTTGGAATATAAGTGGTTACGGGGGCGAGAAATCGATCTAGATAGGTCTCATGTCCGGGAAATTTCGTTTTCTCCGTATTTTCTCCATTTTCATCCGAGTGGAGCTCGGTCGCCCAGGGACTAAAATTATTGTTCCAATTAGTTTATTAACTTTAAAAAAGTAAGGTGTTATTTCGAGCCTTATAAATCGAGTAGCAAATATTGGTAAGTTCTCGCCTTTCCTTTTTAATATTTCCTAACTTTCCTATAGGTACATAAGAACGAGCCCGTTCGCTTATCGAGAAAATTGAAAAGAATTTATTAAAAAAACAGTAGATTTCAACTATTTAATTACACGTTAGGTACACTACGATATTATTCCTAAGTTGTTCTCTGGTGTTATAATGATCTTCATCTGCATTTTCAGAGCAAAGGAACGCTCAGAACTGCGAGAACAATTGGTGGGACTGGGGTCCTTGCCATCATTGAGTAATGAAGAATTAGAATATCTAGCAAACCAACTTGGTTATGGCTATAGACAGAATCGACGTAAGTTGATATTATAGCAATCAAATCTTGCGAGCCGGTTTAGATATTTTCCAGTGGACGGATTAACTTGAATTGTTGTATATATGTAGGTGTTTCTATGGATCTGATGATGTTGTGAAAAGTACTAAGCAAAAAGCTTACATTAAAGGTCACATCATCAGATGGCTCATTACAGCCACCCGGCACCCGACCCGCACCGCTTCGCCTCGAGCGGTTAGTATTCTTCATATGGATGGATTTGTATGGGGATGCCCTCACTACATCAACTTTGTAGCATCACCAGATCGCCTCGCTCGCGAGGCGTCCACGCGCGGACTGGCATGCTCGCGTGAACCGCGAGCTGGCAACGCAAGGTTTGGGGGGGGGGGAGGGGGGGGGGGGGTCTCGTTGACGACGGTCGTGTCCACTCGATGAGCATGCTTGTGTTGACTGCTGACAACGCGGCGAGCACCCGCGGACCAGCTGTCGACAACGAGTGGACGCCGAACGACGAGGCGGTGCGGCAAGGGTGCCGGGTGGCTGTAATGAGCTGTGACCTAATGAGCTAATCAACTATTTATTGGTGTTGCAGTCCCGTAAAATAGGAGACGATACGACAGAGTTTCTTAGAAAAAAATGTTACAACATAGACTTAAAATGCGAACGAAACGATCCATTCGGAGGATTTAAACCCAGTAAAATTTTAAAAAGTGTCGCATCAAACGTATCTATGCCAACTAGCGACAGAAAAAAGTTGATTCACCCGAATATTGCAACACCATTAATTAAATGTCATATTTATATTGAAATTTAGTGACTAAAGACCTCTCTCTACGCATCGAACGCGGGGCGTTCGTAGCGCGGGGCGGTAGCAGCGCGGTTGACGCGGTTATATTCACACCGCAAGCGGGCGGCGCGTCGCGCGCGTGCGTAACGCGGGCCCGCCGCGGTAGCAACGCGTGTCCAGCGCGTAGCCCGCGTTCGGACCGCGTTCGACGTGTGTTTGAAGTGTAGTTTCAATGCTTTACAACCGCGACCAGTGTGTACCGTTGACGTACTCCAGTTTTGCTGGCTTCCTTCCCTAATGACATAAATTATTTTATTCAGCACTGCAACAGACAATTATGAGTGAACGGGAAATGAAGAAACATTCTGAGAAGATATACAAATCACTACCCGAGGTAATACAAAAGAAAGATAATGCGAAGAAGGAGAGTATTAAGAAGACCAATCTGCTGATGGCTAACATTTTTAAGAAGGTAAATATTAGTGTAGACATTCTAACATCTTCATTTAAGCATAATTAAACGGTTAAACTCACGCATTAAATGTATTAAGAAGACCAATCTGCTGATGGCTAACATTTTTAAGAAGGTAAATACTAGTGTAGACATTCTAACATCTTCATTTAAGCATAATTAAACGGTTAAACTCACGCATTAAATGCATAACATTTAATGACATGATGGGCGACATGTTTCGAACTTTTCGGGAGTTCTTCAGGATGAGTGTTTGCGCACCCCCGAAGAGTTCGAAACATGTCGCCCATAGTGACATTTAATGCGTGAGTTCAACCGTTTAAATATTAGTACCTACCTATTATTTCAACATGTCTCACGAAAGTTTATATTATCGCTCGACATGCTTAGCGCGCCGGCGTCGCGATTGCTCACGAATAAGGACCACATATTGGTTTGAAATCGAGATTCGAAACATGTCGAACGATATTCGCTCTCAAAGACGTGAATGATCCGTTTCATTATAATTTTAATAAGCAATATAATTTGCCATCTTTAATTACGTCACTTTATTTCAGAATTTACAAAAGAAAGTATTGAGCGGTGGCGTAAACATATCGAACTACAGCCAAGTCGTAAAGATTTGACACATAAAAAGCAAGATTTTAATATTTCCATTATTCCACAAACAGGGTGAAATGTGGTCAGTGAAATGTATTTGACGTTTTTATAGTGTGTATTTTATACTGTGCGTTGACTTAATTATATTTCTGAAGTTTGAAAATAAACTTATTTAACTATAATAATTGTTTGAATCATGATGGCTCGTATTGTTTAGGTTCAAATCTAACGATTCAGGTTAACATTATAAATTATAATCGATCGAACAATAACGTGGCGTTTTTGTTGACTTGAATATCCCGCGCATTTTATGCACTTTATAATTTAATAATTCTGACACCCTAAATATTGTATGAAATATTGAAATCACGTGCACGCTCTCCATTCCCCATACCCAACTCTTCCCCATTCCTAACTCATCCCAATCCCAACTTGCCACCAATCCCAAGTAAACCCATACCAAACTCGATACCATTGCCAACTCGTCCACATTTATAGTTGTTGCGTTTCACGAAGGCGAGTGAGCGCGTTCCTATTATAAGACGTTAAAGTCTAATTTCGTCAAATCCACTTGCTTTCGTGAGATGCAAGAAGCATAGGCTACCTAAGTTCGTCAAATCCACTCGCTTTCGTGAAATGCAAGAAGCATACCTACTTCTCTACAACAATCCCCTCATCCCAATTCCATGCTTATGTCATTTCCAACCCGTTTCCAATTCTCAGGTCTTCACCGTTCACTGACTTTTCCGTTAATCCCCAATACCGCTTTCAAAAATTACGTTTGTTTCTTTCAACGAATTAATCCAACGAATGATTTGTATAGGTACGTTTTTCATTTAAAACTGCATATTGATGCCCGATTTTCCGATGACCCTTCGCGTGCGAAACGGGTCGAGATTTTGTTTGAGTGTGAGAGATACTGTGGCGCGCACATACAAGCCGCGCGCGGTGCGTTTGTATGAAGATAACATACTTTGCCCTCTTTATACTATGCTAAAGTGTTCATCCCTACGCGTTCCTCGATTAAGGGGCTCACAGCTCCCAATGACCTACGATCTGTTACCGTCCGTTTTTTCGTGTTTTTTGTGGCTTACCGTATTAACAACAACGAGGTTAACCGAAATAGTAGGGTCATTTCGCCGGTTACGCGACCACCTTCGGTTAGCGACCACTTGAAGAACATGGTTTTTCAATTGAAGATAACATCAATTCTACAGAGCCTATTGAAACAGTCAGCCGTATGCCTTATTGTTTGTAGTTATGGAATAGGAATTTACAAAAAAAACGAGAAAATATGCTTTTAGTTCACCAAGTCAGCTAAGTGGTCGCTAACCGGCACATGAAATTAGGTGGTCGCCAACCGGCGAAATGACCCTATCCCATATTTACTTCAAAACTCATAGTTTTTGAGATATATGGCACTAAACTTTAGCAGTTTTAGGCAAAAAACCAGTTTTTTGGACGTAACTTTTGTAAAAATGAGTTAAAAATAAAAAACTCTCTTGGGTTGTTAGAAACGTCAAAAAGAAACAGCGGGGCAAGCACAACTGACACAACAAGCGCGACCCGCCTCTTTCTAATTTGCACAATACGAGTGAGACAGGAGTCGCGGAGTCTCGCGCGACACGACTTAATTTCATATATAAAAGTCCATAAACAACATACTAATATCGAAAACAGAGCTTTTTTGGACCATGTTTGAAAAAATCATAGAAAAATAAATATACTTTTTTTTCCAAAAAACTCTCTTGCAAAAGTAGGATAAAGTATTGAAGAACCGATTGACGTTTGTGGCATAAATATATCTATTGTAATGACGGAGGAATATCAACTCAAAACTCATCAAAACTAGTCAAAAAGCGCGTGGACGTGTTTTTTTAAAGTGTTAAAAGTGTACGCCAAATTGGGTAAGTGGTTATATTTTGTTCGCAAGTAGTTTACAGCCTTAAGTGCTGATTAATTGCTTAATTAGTTTAACTTGCTACTAGTTCACTATTATTTTAACTGCAGATCACTTATATCGTATCTATAGGTCACGGCACATAAGTCTAGCGCTGACCATTATGCTCTTTCTCTGTCCCGCGCACTTGATATTGGTGCCCGGGACAAAGTGATGGCATAACGGTCACCGCTAGACTTATTTGCCGCGATCTATACACACCAGCTTGCTCATAATTAGCCCTTATTAAAAATTGTTATTCATCGTGTCATTTTAATATAGAATCATTTAATCTAACTGTTTATCAAATTAACTTCATTTAAATGTAATCTCCGCATCTGAATTGTGAACATCCACGGCATCACAACTAGGTAGTTGCTTACTTAGGTACGTGTTTTCCCACATGCCGTTGGTGCTCACAGGAATAAATGGACCGTTCCTAATGCCTTTTTTTGATGGCACGTTCCAGGGTCCAAAGTCCAGAGTGACACTTTATCGACTGAATGTTGCCGCCTGCCTGCTCTTGCTTCTGGCCATTTGAGCAAGACCGTGGAGCAGTTTTCTGGGCGGCGCTGAAAGTTCCACCGCCATCCTACCCAACGCACTCAGGGGAGTACTTCGGCTGCAGGGAAACAGCGGAATCCGATTTTAAGTGTATTAGCCCGAACCGTACGTATTTTACTACACTTGTCGCTTTTCTGAGCTAGCTAGCAGAAATTTTAGCAGTATATTTTTTTTACTGACCGTTTTTCTGACTTCATTTTAAACCTTTACATTCAATAAAAACTTAAAGGAACAGAACTCTCAAGACGGGACAAGTGACGTCGAGGACCTCGCACGCGTGCTTAAAAAAAATCTTGATTGTGTCGGTGGAAAATCAGTGTACCTAATTAAACACCATCCTACTACTTTTCAAATATTGGCTGGCTGTGGGGTAAGATTTTTTTTTAGTATACATATCTAAAAGTAAATATTCTCGGGAGTTTCTTAAGCTATATCACATAATTTTTGCCGTTTATTTTGAATTAGATTTGAATGAGGCTATTTGAGACGGCTTCTGGGGTTATTTGGTTATTAGTACCAAATATCCCCCTTGCTGTAAAGGTAGGTTGACCATCTTTTTTTTTTCAACGGCAATGGTGCGAGAGTACTACCGAACGTACCGTAATTGTCGGAAGGGAATAAAAATCAACCCTACACGTCATACCTATACCCAAGTAGCATTGGCTAATGCTATGGCCGACGTGGCAGCTCCGTCTTTGGTAGACGCTGGCGAGAAACATTATTTAAATTACAACTGTATTTGATAGGGTAATTCCGGGGTAGTTGGCCATAGTTTTTCTTAAATGCTGTTAAAAAAAATCTCGAATAATCACGATTGGCCATCTCTCCCGAGGTGCCCGGGTGTGATGACCATGGCCATACGAGGTAAGATGGCCATATCCTTAATTCTAATTATCGTATAACTTTTGGTCTTATTTCTTATTTTTAATAGCCTTTTTTTCTCTGCACCACATTTAGAGCACATGTCTTCCAATTCAGTGCAATTCTCGTGTACCCAAAACTGGCACACCGTGCATTAAAGCCAGTCCTCGAAAAAAAGTTTCATACTAATTTACTCCACGCCCGCGACAATTATCTCTTTCATTTAACTTCTTTTTCTTATTCTGATTTGCTATCATTTTAAATGGGTTGTCGTCATTGCTATCAGATAGACTTCGGATAGCTAGCGGATTGATATGGCCATCATAAACCGACTGACACTGACCATCTCTCCTTTTCCTCCGGGAGAGATGACCACACCTAAAAAAAAATAAGTCACAACATGATGTGAGCAATTTTGAGGTTAGGCCAAACTGTTACTTGTATACGTTGCAACCAAACCAAAAATAACTATTATTTTACGAAACTACAAGAACCTTCTGAAAAATATTTCCACCACACGAAACAAATAACATGGATTATACTTACTTTTTGATTTTATTTCGCCAAAAAGTTGCTCGCACCTTGCTGCCATGCGCGTCGCGAAGCGAACTAAACTATTGCTAAAGACTGTATCGTTTGTTATAAATACAAGTTAGCTCTGGCAGGAATAAGTTGTTGTAAGTTAAAAATATTCTGATACAAGGCAATAGATTGACATTTGTCATAGAACTGATTTCTTTATTCTTTTTTTGCTCAACTTGTTCTAATAAAAAAATGAGGGGTCTTATACATCGCAAAAGCGGAAATCTATTGTGGACAAATGGTGTTCGGTTTCGGTTAAAGGTATTACGTACCGAAAACTCGCACAAATGGAAGATGTTAGTGTTGGAGCCGTCCAAACTGCTATCCGTAAGTACGGGGAGGATTATACCTTCGAGGAGGCCAAAAACCAGGTCCGTCCAATCCAAAACTGGACCAGAAGATTCTGTCCGAGATGTCGCGAAAAAAGTTGGTACGAGTATCGGGATGGTACAACGTGCAAAGAAAAGGAATAATTTAAAGACATAAAAAAAACAGAAACAGCCGAAAAGAAGTCCAAAACAAAAAGCATCTGTTAAGACACGAGTCCGAAAATTATATGACTCGATTTTATCGAAAAAACACAGCTGTGTAATATTGAACGACGAAACGTATGTAAAACTGGACTACAAGTCTTTGCCAGGCCCCCAGTATTACACTATTCGTGAGGGAACAGAAATCACAGCGGCTGAAAAATCCATTTGTGTTGAGAAGTTCGGCAAGAAAGTCATGGTGTGGCAGGCCATTTGTGAATGCGGAATGAAGTCAACTACTTTTTTCACTACCTCGTCGATGAATGCCGATATTTATATGAAAGAGTGCCTTCAGAAACGAGTATTGCTGATGATCAAAAAGCACAACTCCGAAACTGTATTTTGGCCTGACTTAGCGTCTTGCCATTACGCGGCTAAGGTAGTAAAATGGTATAAAGACAATAATGTAAATTCTGTGGCCAAAGAGTTAAATCCACCGAAATGTCCAGAGCTTCGCCAGATTGAACACTACTGGGCTATAATGAAAACTAAACTACGTAAAACAGCCCGTAGTGCCGATACAGAGCAACAGTTTCGGTCAGATTGGAATAAGGTGGCTCGAACTTTTGACAAAGTCGCTGTCCGGTCATTAATGGGCACCATGAGGCAAAAAATTAGAAAACTGGCCAGAAATGAATAATTTGGGCTTTTTATGGTACTATTCGAGTTGTCCATATTATTTTGTACATAGTTGATTGATTTTAGTATGTCAAAATATAATTTAAAAAAAAGTTGTCGCATTTTTTTCTTGTATTTACAACTAACGATACAGTCTTTAGTGCCATCTAGCCAACCGGTCGGGAATTATTTCGACGGGCGATCTCTCCCTTATGGCCATCTACCGCGGAATTACCCTACTGCTAATTATGCCTGTTGTTATTTAAGTAATATGTAGATTTACCAAATACAGTTTAGTAATTTTTCTATATACATTTTATAGGTAAGGAAATAAAAAAGAATTATATATTCTATCTAAAGTTGACTTAGAAGTTATATATTTTTTTACATATAAGGAGTGGTTCAGTAAAAAAGGACAGGGGATTATCTGGTATATTTTATTATCTTTTG
This sequence comes from Epinotia brunnichana, assembly GCA_963854355.1. Lineage (NCBI taxonomy): Eukaryota > Metazoa > Arthropoda > Insecta > Lepidoptera > Tortricidae > Epinotia > Epinotia brunnichana. Next base: position 18,770,796 of record OY977954.1, read on the forward strand.
CTAAGTATAAAGCAGTAAATTTTTTTTAGTAATCTGTATATAATATTCAATAAAATAATATTGAAAAATATGAAATTGTTTGTGTTTTCTCATTTTTATTGAAACATACTTTGAAAGCTACATACTTTGAAAGCTTTTGAACAACGCAATTTGACAATTTTCACTTGCCGCTTCCGACGATGCCACAATTAAATTTCCATTTTCAACCGACGAAAAAAACGGAGGAGGTTCTCAATTCGACGCGTATATATATTTTTTTAATGTATGACCACGCATAACTTTTTACAGAGTAGTTCGATTTTGATAATTCTTTTTTTATCGGAAAGGGTATAACCCGAAGTTGTTCCCATATAAATTTGGAAAAAAAAAACCAACCCTAAGGGTACGAAAATAGGGGATGATTGATTTTTCGTCGGTTAAAACTTTGTTTTCAAAGTAAATTATCACAACATGTTTTATGCTTTTAGGAATATCATCTTACGAATAAGTTATACCAATTAACTGGATTTTATCTTGGGTAGTCAGGAAGTCTCTCCAATCTAACCTCCGACAGAGGTTTTTCTATGAAAGGCAAATTTCTGTAAAAATGGCAAATATACAAAAGTGGAAATTCCATGTAAGTAACTACCTCAAACCGAAGTCAAATCAAAAAAGTTAAATATTGAACAAAAGACAGATAAGGTATCAATAAAGTCGCTCATCAAACTTAAAGAAAAAAATATGTTTATGAGAAACACCTCACAAATTCTCACAGAAGACGCTGTTCAAGAAGTATTAGGAGAGATGGGGAGAGGTGGAGATGGAGAAAGGAGAAAACTTGAATTCGTCCGTTTATTTTAAATACGATTGCTTGCCTAAAATTTCTTGCTATATATTAACAAACTCGTAAATCATCAAAAAACACCCCTTTTTTATGCTCCGGGTTGTCCAGTGACAATTCTCACGCGCCGCCACTGGTACTTGGTCACCCTAATTAGAACGAGATGCAATCCTCTAGTATGACTTCTCTGTCGGTCACACTTTTTTATCGCAGTACTCAGTCCAGTTTTAGTTATTACCTACGTCCATGAAAAGAGCACATTTTGGGTTAATATGAATGTAACTACGGTTCCATAAAAGTTTTCTACGGGTAAAAAAATTGTACATTACTTACCTAGGGCGGTTAAACAAAGAATGTCTCAGATCGCAGGTATTTGCGATAAATATGCGCTCTGATGCTTTCTTTATTACCGCCCGTGCTGAGTACACAATTTTACGACTCTATCTGGCTAGGAAGTGGGGTTTTCCGCACGCATAGCGTGCGGTTATTCCTACTTTATGGCCAGGTATGACGTAAAGATTTTAATAAAACTTGACTTTGTTGGTACAACTTTGTGATTTTTTTTCTCCCGTTTTTTCTGAAAATATGGTTACTCTGCTTTTAATACCTTCGGCGGTCGTTCCTTAAGCGTCCTAAATATGACTTGGTATGTTTTAAATAACACAAGCCTCAAAATTCAGCCAAAACCAGTTCGAAGCCCGTCGATTTCCATAAAGCCACAAATACGAGGTTTTTTGGAACACCTCTTTAAAAAAAATACTCAGCCTGTATTAACAATTAAGACACGTGCAGTACATAGAATTATGGAGCATTATGCGTTTTATCTATTAAAAATATTACATGTTTGATAAATACATAAAATACGGATTTACTGATGTTTAGTCAAAAAAATTTGCCAAATAGCCACATTTTACGTTAGCAATCTCCTTCAGTTTTCTTCGGTCGATCTTTGTCGTTGCTGTCTGGGGAATTGCGTCCAAGAATATTACGTCTACCAAATTATCTGTAAACAACAAAAAATAGAGAGAAGTTACAATCAACAGCAGTGAGGCAAGGGGATATAGAAAAAATGCGGCGGTGGGTATTTGCAATGGTGACCTATAACATTCACTAAATTTACTTAATTTACCAACTGTTCGTTTATTAATATTCAGCTCGGCAAAAAGCCGTTTCTTTCGGAAGCCATGAAATTTTCAGGATTTAGCTATGATTTAATAAATCAATAAGTTCTATCCCAAAAATCCCAATCGGTTCACCCTATTGTTATTTTTATCTTGAAAGAAATAAATCGAAATCTACGTAATCTAACGTAATCGGTTTTACGCGATAAGTAAGTATTTGAAAAATCTAAAACTTTAGGTTCTTCGAGAAGACTGGCTTTTTGCCGAAATGAAAATTCCGACTAAAGATAGATACCATTTGTAATCGTGTCTTTATTCGACTGGGTCGCCCAACGTGGAGTTTTTAGTGGGTAGTCGCAGGTTTTGCTCCCCGGGGAAAATGGGTCTAAGTATACGCTGATGGTTCGGTTAGCGCAACAACTCTGATTCATCTTCCCGGTATTAAAAGCGCTCGCACATTACAGCCACTGGTGGCCGAGCCACTAAACGCGACCTCTCTGTCCCAGATTAAGACACTAGTGACCGCCACTGCATAGTATTGAGCACGGGCTGCTCCCGCAGCTTGTGGCTCGCACGCGGACAATAAACGCCCGGTGTGCGCCGATGCTATACAAAATGTGTGAAAAATCTCGACCGCAGCTTGTAGTGACTAGCCGCCACTAGTGACTAAAAATGTGCGGCCTTTAATCAAGTACGTACCTTTCACGAGGTCCTTGATTTCTGCAGCACCAACATCATGGCCCGGACGCCTCACGACGCAAGCGATCGGTAGATCCCCTCTCTTAGGGTCCGGTATACCGGTCACAGCCACGTTTAGCACACCCGGGTGCTGCCCGATTGTGGCCTCTAGCTCTACCGGGGAGATCTGTTGATCAACAATAGTGCTTACCTATTATGTATGTGCGGAAAAACCTTCAGGACTTCAAACTCAACAGTGATATCCACAACTAAAACACCAGAAGTAAACACAAGATCGCAGTGCAGTACAGTCGTCTTTGCAGGGTTAGCACGTCGTTCGTGGGGAACTGTATACGCTTTTACAATAAAATACCTACCGAAATTGTTAATTTGCCTTTCAGTAAATTTAAGTCTCATATTAAAAATTATTTGCTAAGCAAGGCGTATTATAATGTCAACGATTTCATAAACGACAAAAATGCCTTTAAGCCAGAAGTAGTCAAATTCTATTAGAATTAATATACCTTCGAGTATGATTGTCTTGGCGTATTACCTTTGTAATTATTATAAGTACCGGAAATAGCTGTTCCGTTTTATGTAACATGAGAGCACGTAATGCTTTTTCTCGCTGAACAAGTCGCTTTAACCTTTGCTATTATCAATGTCCAGTGGCTTGAATATGTCATGCTCGCTTAAAGGGCTTTGCTTACGGTGGCGTCGTTGATCGGGTCGCCACCTTCCCTAACATATGGTTGAGGGAGGCGATGGCTGAGATATGCGTCATACGCGTGATCGGGTGCTGTTTGTGGAGTCCGGTCTGTTCATGCTTGCAAGGGCATAGTAACTACCTAAATACTTGTGTTATTTATTATCATTATTTTGACGAGAGACATCTAAATACTTGTGTTATTTATTATCATTATTTTGACGAGAGACATTTGGACGCTCAGAGACCTTATACATCTCTGGGATACTAAATGAATAACATTAACTTTTTGTTAATTCTGATACAGACCTTATATCGAATGTAATTGATAATATTTTACAATTTTGGTTTTTTTGTTTTCATTTAGTTACCTAGTGACATTTAGTTTGTTAACCGTTTAGGTACTAATTGGTTAAAATCTGCAATTTTTAAATGATTATTGTGTAAGATTATTAATATTATATTGTAGAATACCATTTGATATGTAAAAGTGCCCTTGTGGCCTATTTGCAGAATAAATAATTGATTTTGAATTGATTTTGCTTAGAAAATATAAATAATAATGTGTTGCTAATATTTTTCATCAGACTTGCCAGGGAGCATGACATAAATAAATTTCGGTAAAAATTTTCATTTCTGGTACAAGCTTTTATTTCCAACTGTACTTTTCTGTATACCGTCATCAACTACTCGTTAAGACGATTCTAAGTACCTACTGAATTCCCATAGCCACCTTCTGTCTCCATCATGAGATCAGCTCGACGGTACAATACTATTGAATTGTCATCCAAACTATGCTTTTAAACCCAAAATTTCAGCTCAATCGGTTGAAGATATCTGCTTCAAAATTGAGTTGCAGGATTCCACCCAAACAAACATAACTAAGTTTCTATCAAAGAGGAAAATTTAAAAATTATTCGCCACGGGCGGGATTTGAACCCACGACCTCTGGAATCCGTCCATTGCTCTTATCCAACTGAGCTACCGTGGGTCCCGCCAGTGGCAACGAATCTTTCACTCCCTTCACTCTTCTAATTAACCTTAAGGAGGCTCGTAGCGACATCTACCGTGAAGTTGTTAAAAACGTCTGATACGGCACCAACGTCCCAAGATACATTGAGAATCGTTAGTAACAATGCGCTACTCCATTTTAACAGTAAATTTATACTAAGCAGAAACGTCCGCTAACGAAATTCTAAGTTTCTATCAAAGAGGAAAATTGAAAAATTATTCGCCACGGGCGGGATTAGAATTTCGTTAGCGGACGTTTCTGCTAAGTATAAATTTACTGTCAAACATAACTACTTACCCTAGTTACGTACATTGCAAGTTAAATAAAAGCTTGTAAAATATATTTTTTTATGGTAGAAGATAAATTTTGTTTATTTTGGGATGCATAAAAGCAACTTGCTTTGTAAAACAGCTTCAATATTGTTCAAGTTAATATCGTCCTTACTTGATGGTGCATATACTTAAGCAGCAGTTTAATTCGGTCCACGAAAAAGAAGTTGTAGTGGTCATCCCTGTAGAACAAGTCGCCGGTTTTGAACCAACGGTCTTCAGTAAACGCCTCTGCGGTCGCTTCAGGGTTTCTATAGTAGCCCTTAACTATTCCAGGCCCTTTGATCCATAATTCTCCATTCTTGTTCGGTTCGCGGATGTCCTCTTGGGTCTGTACATCTATTAACTGCAATCGGAACGCGGAATCAACATGTTTGTTTCTTTAAAAGAAGAGCGTTTGTTCACTGACGCCGATCAGACAAATAAAAATGATTTGAATGTGCACTAAATAAACATTACCCCATTCCATATTATATTAGAAAAATCGTGCGTTAATCGTCATGCGATTTCAAGGAAAACCATTTATAAACGCAAATCAGTAAGTAGCATTGTTATGTTCTAGATACTTCTAGAACACATAGTACTCATCACTTCATTGAGTATTCTTAATGATCGAAATAAGTACCTAAAAGTAGTTCAATATCGTGGTGGACTTACTCTGTATTGTAACCACCCCATTGGTTTTCCAACGGACGCGGAGCCGGGGTTCGTTCCCTCATCAACGAACATCATACCGGGTGCTTCGGTCATCCCAAATGCGTTCAATACCTCTGCGTTGGGCACCACTTTCTAAAACATACCATGAACCGCAAGTGTGGTGTTCAACAATAAGTGCGGTGGTTTTTTTTTACATTACGACGGGTAAACTTTCTTTTTCTTAAAAAATAAGATGTTCTTTTGCAAAAATTGCGGACCGCGTTCTGACTTCTAGCTGATATATATTGTATAGATCCCAGAAATCGAATCAACATATGGTGTGCCAACCAGTTTTGTGGTTAATCTCCCACCCCTCCCAAATATTTAGTAAATTATAAAAGGTTTTTGGTTTTAATCATTTAATTTAATTAGAAAACTAGTACTTATGGGTGTCTATATCCATACTTAATATTATCAATGCGAAAGTGTGTCCGTTTGTTACCACTTCACGCATAAACCGCTGAACCGGTTTGAAAGAAAGAAAAAGAAAGAAAGAAAGAAACATTTATTCGAGACAAACAACACACAGCGTTTGTCACGAAACGGTTCTAATTTACGGTTTTATTTGAATAAAAATACTTAAGTTGTTCATTATATTCCACTAGCTTCTGCCCGTGACGTTTATATTGTAGCTCCATACAATTTTTCACCCCCATTTCACCCCTTTAAGGGATGATTTCCGGGATAAAAACTATCCTGTGTCCTTCCCCGGGTTCTAATTACCTTTATACCTACCAAATTTCATCTAAAGTTGGCAACGTCTTTTGATTGGATGTCTGGGATATATACAATAAAATATATATAATATCAGCAGTCAGGATGCGGTGCGCAATTTTTACAAACGAAAGTCCACTGAGAGCCCTGTCTAGCAGGCCCGTGTGCTCAAAAAGGACGTTTCTTACATCCAAAATTCGGTTTTAATTGGTAATAAACAAGGTAAACCCCGAAGATATGTCGAGAATAGGTTGTTGATGTTTGATGATCGCGAGGCATGCAACGTTCTTGGTGATCATAGGCCTTTAGTTAGTGGAGATTCGCCTTAGATCTTAAATGCGAACTTACATGGTACAGTTGGTACGGTATTTACTATTTACCTTGACCTGGTATAACAATTCAGCAGTAACAGCGCTGCCTCCCACAAAAAACGTCTCAAAGCAAGTGAAATCGCACTGCTCGCGCCCCTCTGGTGTTATTAGCATAGTCAAAAACATAGGACTAACTATAACTTGGGTTGGCTGAAACAAAATATTCAGGTACTCATGTGTATATTTCGATAGGTATGAAATTTTCGTTCGTTTTGGTCTAAACCCACTAAGTTTTACCCATTAAGTGCCTACTTTGTAGGTGTTGATGAGCTCATACGAGTGCTGCAGAGTTAGAGGCTGCGATGTCTGCAGCCTGGTATATCGAGTTATTGGAGTCATCAGAAAGTTCATGAGAGCAGTCACCCACTTCAGCGGCGATACAATCAATGTCATCTTGGTTGGATTTGGGAACCGAGTATGCCGTATCCTGGAAAAATATAAAATTAATTGAGAGGGGCAAAGCAGAATGTGATTTGGAGCAGCCCAACTGGGATAGTACCTCGACCTTACAGAAACCCGCAGCAATAATAACACCACTACTTCCTCTGTTTAAGTGTTCCTGGTTACAAGTAAGGTCGCCAAGAGCTCCTTTGAAAGCCTACAGGCATTCTGGCAATTACGGGGTCATGGAGCTGGCGCTAATGACTGTTTCCGAGATGAGGTTAGAAATCTGCATTCTAGGTTAAGAAGATATCCAGAATCAAAGCTCGATGTAGAGAGGCAGTAGCAAGCGCAAGGGGCCGAGATAGTTGTTTACTAAGTAGTTACCATGAATATGGCCCGGTGATCGCCAAATTCTTATGTGTAGCAGCAGCGCTTTTGGGTAACCCGGTAGTTCCGCTCGTGGCGATCAGTAGAACGATGGTTTCTTCGGGATCAAAATCTGTTGGCCTGGAATATTTACATGAGTTAGGTAAGCTTTTCATGTCATCGTTTTTGTAGTGTCTTTAACTTTAACTATTACTTATTCTGTGGTAGCAGCCTACTTTTTAACCGACTTCAAAAAAAGGAGGAGGTTCTTAATTCGGATGTATTTTTTTTTTTTTTTTTAATGTTTGTTTCCTCAGAACTCCGTCATTTATGAACCGATTCGTACAATTCTTTTTTTAACTGAAAGTATATGCTTCCAGATTGGTCCCATTGTTTCCAAAACCCCAGTTGGATGATGGGAACCATGAGGAATTGAGGGAACTCCTCAAATATATTAGGCACGCGTGTAGTAATTTCGCTATTTTCTATTATAACTCGTGTATTTACACCTGGAAATCATAAATTTGGTGAAGTGGAAGTGATGATGAAGACCACAGATGGCTTGTGGCTTGTGTGATGTCTCAATGATGTACTTCAAACTATATAAGTACCTACGTCACAGATTCTGATATTATTCCGTTGAAATAGCAAACAATGAAGTGCCAAAGGCTATTCTGAGATCCTTGAGGAATCGACAGAAGTCCTCAAATATTATCGGCCCACATACAGCGATTTGGTTTATTGGTCTAAAAATCAACGCTTTTGTTCTCGGAAATCAGTTCATGTGGTAAATTGGAAAAAAAATGTGGAAATGTTAATGTGGCTTGGCGGAGTACTGAATTGAAGTCGGTTAAAACTTTGTTTTGAAAGTAAATTATTAAAATATATATCGTTAAATTCAAATAATCTCAATTAGTGGCGCTAGTGACAACGTGAACGGGCTCTTAAAACATGCAATAAGGTATACCTAGTCATACTTATTATTAGGTACTTTACAAATTCTTTTTTACTTTTTAGGTACTTATTGATATAACATTTGCATAGTTGATGCATAGAGATATATAGGATGGGCCATAATTTTTTGCAAATGGCAACACTGAATCTTGTATAATAATAAATTATATAGTTTTTGAGTGGAGGGAAATTTTACATTACTTTATGCAGTTTTATTTGCAATAAAGCGTTTTACTGATCAACGACGAGCTTTTTGTGTAAAACAGTTTTATAAAAACAACAATTTGTATGTAACCGTTCGCCGCCTATTTAGGAGGAAGCCCGGATCTCACTCCCGCCGATTTTTTCGTGCGGGGATATTTACAAAGTCGAGTTCTAAGTTAAAAAACCGAAGACAATATCCAAAACATCCACGATGAGATAGTCGAGATCCCTCGCAGCATGTGTCAGCGAGTTTCCCAAAATCTGCGTTGTCGTTTGCAGGAGTGCCAGCGACGAGATAGGGGTCATCTCAAAGATATAATTTTCAAAAAATAAATTGCATTAGATTTTAGTCACAAAAATGGTTTTATTTTCATCAAAGTTTCAAAAGTGCAAGAATTGTTGGCCCACCCTGTATTATAAATAATAATATCTCTGATATAACTAGATAACTCACTTGAACTCTTCGATAGGACTTTTATCCCCATGCTTTTCTAATAAATCTGAGAAGCTACAGAAATCGCCTTTATCGAAGGTGACTATAAAGGCATCCGATTTCAGTCCCTTCAAAGCTAGTCGCACGTCCTGGGCGCATTCGCTCTGACAGAAGACTACCTTGGGCATGGACACTTCAAAGGCGGCTTGAAGTTCATCTACAAAAACAGAAACGCTGACAACACCTTAATCGGCTTTACTTGAACAGTATTTTAATCTTCATTATTTTAAAAAACACGACTGATATCTACTTATATAAGTAGATATCAGTCGTGTTTTTTAAAATAATATATTATGTATGTTCCGACGAGGAACAGATGTAGGATTTAATTTTACTTATTTTATTTTTCTTGATAAAGTAATAGGTATTTTTTCATGCATACAAGACAACACAATTAGTAAAGAATTATTTTCCTTGTATTTTGGGGCTAGTTTTTCGGAACTGGCAACTTTCTGGTGAATTCCAAAGCCTTTTCCGGCGCTTGCAGCGCCACCTGGAGATTAGAAAAAAACTCTTGCTACCGTTGCGACAAGAAACGCACGCTCCGCGCCGATCGCGAATTAAAATTACTTTTTACCAACATAGACTGTTGCATCTTGCTCGACAATCAACCTGGACATCCATAAAACCAGTGCCTATGAGTGAAGTGTGTGGGTCCCAGCTGGGGTGGCTATAATCCCGAAATCCAGACCAGAAACGACGAGGAGAAAGCGCAGCTGGATTCACGTGAGTAGCTACTCTGATAAACTGCCCCTACATAATTTTTTGATCCGTTCGATCCGGATATTTCTTTATCAGGTTGTGTTGTCTTGTTTTCTTAGTTTTTTGCGGTATTACGTACCCATTTCTAACACGTTCGTAATTCAATTTCACGTTGTCATTGCCGCCATCTTTGTATTCGCAAAATGGTACCTAATCCTAACGAAGATAATGTCGAACCCGATGATACGTCGTGTATAATTACGCAAGACATATTTGAACGTGATTTAATTCTCGACGGATTAAAGAGAACGTTACAATTCGCAGCGACAAACATCGACCAATTTCGGTCTAGAACAATAGACTTAAATGCACAACAGCGAAAGTTTAACAAAATTCAAACCAAAATCGAAAAGGAATTAATTAAACTGCAAAAGTTCAATAAAGAAGCAAATATTAAGATTCGTAACGATTTCGATGAGTTGTACTACGCGATAGTTACTCATTTAAATAACATGAAGGAGGTAGAAACAGAAAAGCGTCGCGCGAGCCGCGTTCCTGCCCCGTACGACACGTTTATAAATGATCGTCGTACTCTGCCGAAATTATCGTTACCCGAATATAACGGCGACCCGACGGGTTGGCCTGCCTTTTTCGATTTATTTCAATCGCTGGTACACAACAACAATGCCTACACGGGCGCGGAGAAGTTTAGGTACCTACTTCTATCACTTAAAAACGAGCCACACAATTTAATCAAATCCATTCCCATAACGGAAGATAATTATTCAGTTGCGCTAGATATTCTAAAATCCCGATATGACAATAAACGCATAATTGCATCGCAACATCTTGATCGACTGTTTGACATTGAAACCTGCACCGGCCGATCAGCTGTTGCCATCCGGAATCTATTAAATGTTTATCACGAAAATACCAAAGCGCTCGAAGTTATGGATTTTCCGGTTAGGCAATGGGACTTCGTACTCTTAAATTTATTACTACGTAAGATTCCCGTAAACACGAGAAAAGATTACGAACGATCTTTGACTAACCCGAGAGAAATACCTAATGTAAATTCACTGATTAAGTTCTTAGAACGCGAACTTTCGGCTGATCTGATGATTAACGTTTCAAATACACAGTCCACAAAATATCAATCCTTAAGTAATCATTGTAATAAAAGTAACGTAAATATAGGCCAAGGTCAAACAAATACGAAACGCATTTTTGCAGCGAGTGTGGCTCCAGACCAAAATCGACCTTATGACTACACAGATAAGGTTCGATCTTGCTTGAAATGCCAAGGTGGGCATCATTTAACGAGGTGCTTAGAATTTCTAGATCTATCGGTACATGATAGACATTCATTCGTAAAAACTAAAAACGTGTGTTACAACTGCCTTTGTCCCGGACACGACGTAAGGAGTTGTAAATCGAATTTTTCGTGTAGAAAATGCAATAAAAAGCACCATACATTAATCCACTTAACAACCGCGAGTGCCTTACCGGTTATAAGTGACACTGCGAAACCTGATGCTGTCTCGCTCGCTCCTACGGAGCAGCCTGGGACTTGCGCGGTGATTCAAAATTCTTATGCAGCAGCTAGTCAGCGAAATGCAGATAAACAGGATAGCATGGTGTTATTGTCAACTGTTTTAGTTGACATACGTTTAGAGGGCAATAAAATTGCTACAATTAGATGTCTAGCGGATAGCGGTTCTCAAGCGTCAATAATATCGGAATCGTGTGCGCAACGTCTTAATTTGCCGCGACGACAGAGTAGCATTCCGATATTAGGTATTGGCGATGAGAAACCAGTAATACCTAAAGGTACAGTTTCGTGTTTAATTACGCCGAACGGCAAACAACAGCCGATTATTCCTGTAGAAGCATTGATTTTGCCTAAATTAATGCCAAAAATGCCTAGGGTACCACTAGCACCGGCCGAATGGCCTCATTTACAGGGACTTGCGTTGGCGGACCCTGAATTTCATACACCTCAACCTGTTGAAATGTTATTAGGTGCGGATATTCTATCCCAAATTTTACGTGATGGCGTTATCACGGGTAAACCTGGAACGCCCATCGCAATGAACAGCGTGTTTGGTTATTTACTATTAGGTAAATTGTCATTGAATGCTAGTGTTTCGGCTCCACTCCATTCATGTTTTAGCTCGTTTGACAACGACAATCTTCAAAGATTTTGGGAGCTGGAGTCAGTTCCAGATATGCGAGGTTACACCTCCGATGAAAAACTATGCGAATCCTTTTTTCAAAAGACGCATACGCGTGATGACACAGGGCGATACGTGGTCGCTCTGCCGTTCAAGCCCGACGCACCGCCCCTCGGCGAGTCGCGGCAAATTGCCCTAGCACGATTCCATAAGATGGAATATCGTCTAGAACGTAACCCCCAGTTGAAACAGGATTACCACGCGTGCCTCCAGGAGTACGTGGATCTCAACCACATGGAGCTCGCGTGCGATAACCCTCCCACTGGCGCGAGTTACTATATTCCGCACCACTCCGTGGTCAAAAATTCGAGTGAGACAACCAAGACCAGAATTGTATATGATGCTGGTTGCCGGACAACCAGTGGTTACGCGTTGAATGATACCTTATTGACGGGTCCTAAGTTACACTTAGACATCGTTGATGTTCTTCTGAAATTCAGAATACACAATATTGCATTCTGTTCCGACATCAAACAAATGTATCGCAACATTCTGGTTCGTGAAGAAGATAGGGATTTTCAGCGTATCCTTTGGCGTCAATCGCCCGAAGAACCTATACGCGACTATACACTTCGAACTGTCACATTCGGCGTTTCCTGTTCCCCTTACTTGGCGTTAAGGACTATTAAACAGCTCGCTCATGACGAAGCTGAGCATTTCCCGCTCGCAGCACCCGTGCTGCTAAATGACGTCTTTGTCGACGACATTGTCACCGGTGCAGATACCGTATATGGAGCCCTCGCTCTGCAGCAGGAGTTGGTAGGTATATGCGCCACTGCCGGGTTTGAGTTACGCAAATGGCACAGCAATTCGCAAGCGATCCTCGCTGCTGCGCGACCGCCGGACTTTCATGGTGAGCGGCGCGAAAGTGTCCACTTTGCTGACATGGAGAGTGATAAAGGGGTCAAGGTCCTTGGACTTCAATGGAATTCAGGGTCTGACTCATTGAGTTTCCAAGTATAACGTACTTCTACGGTTTGTACGAAGCGGGCTATCCTGTCGGAAATCGCCAAAATTTACGACCCGCTCGGGTTATTATCTCCGGTAACATTGTTTGCCAAACATTTGATTCAACTGCTGTGGTTGGCTAAGGTTGCGTGGGATGCAGAACCACCGATCGATATAGTTAATTCATGGACAAGTTTCGTTAACGAGCTGCCGCTCTTATCACAAGTGTCGTTTCCGCGTCACATTTTGAACACCAATGACTTCGATTCAATCGAAATTCACGGATTTGCAGACGCAAGCCAGATTGCGTATGCGGGATGTGTTTACATACGTCTTACAGACAAAAACGGTAAGGTTCAAACCTATTTGGTTATGGCAAAAACGCGCGTCGCGCCCTTACGTGTGTGTCTTACCATCCCGAAATTAGAACTTATGGCATGTGTGACACTTTCAAAATTGATCGAAAAGGTGATGCAAATTTACAATGATCGTATTCGCTCCGACCAAGTTTACGCATGGTCCGATAGCTCCGTCGCGCTGGCATGGCTCCGATCATCCCCGCACGAATGGAAGACTTTCGTCTCTAACCGCGTCAGTGATATTTTGTCCCGCGTTCCGGCGAGCTGCTGGCGTCACGTCCCATCGGCCGATAACAGTGCCGACCCCGCATCACGTGGCCTTCTGCCCGCCGCGCTGGTACGAAACGACTTGTGGTACCATGGTCCCGCATGGCTCCAACACAGTCAAGAATCCTGGCCTTTGCAAAAACCGGTCTTAAATACAGTCGAAGAGAAACGTAATAAAAGCGAATCGGTAAATAATAATTGCGCATGTGTGTCCACATCGCCTCCTTCCCCGGACGATACCCTAATTACGCGATTTTCGTCGCTAGGTAAATTAGTTCGCGTCACCGCGCTCATATTTCGTTTCTATAACAAGTGTAGAAAACATAAACAATCGTTCCCTGAGTACATCACCGTACCAGAGTATAACTTTGCATTGAATCGACTGATATTGATGACGCAACAAATAGTTTTTAATGATGACATTAAAAATATTTCAGCAAACAAATCACCTTCCTTAGGTTTACGGCGTCTCTCGCCCATTTTAGATAGTGGCGGATTATTACGCGTCGGCGGACGCATTCATAAATCTTTTTTACAGTATGAAGCCAAACATCAATTGATTTTACCTAAACGACATCCGTTAACAAATCTCATTATTGACGATACTCATATCACTGAGCTTCATGCCGGTCCGCAGTGCGTGCAAAACTCGCTCTTACAGCGATATTGGATTATATCAGGTCGTGATATTGTGCGTCTGCGAGTCCATCGCTGCATCCCATGTTTCCGCACACGCCCGACGCGCGTGCAACCGAGGATGGGAGCACTTCCCGCAGTTCGTTTGCGACCCGCTCGAATATTTCTAAAAACTTCATGCGATTTCTGTGGGCCATTCTACGTTCGCGCAAATAAGGTGCGCAACGCAAAAATCGTAAAATGTTACGTTGCAGTTTTCGTATGTATGTCTGTCAAAGCCGTACATCTCGAACTCGTGTCTGAACTGTCGACAGAAGGTTTTTTAGCGGCATTACGACGTTTCACGTCCCGACGAGGATATTGTACGGATATATATACAGATTGTGGACGGAATTTTCTGGGCTGTAATAATTATCTTAAAGACTTATACGCGTTTCTGCGCAGCGATTCTGTAATGAGCGCGCTCAATCAACAGACTTTAAGACAAGGATTAACTTGGCATTTTCAGCCACCTTATGCGAGTCATTTCGGTGGACTCTTTGAGGCAGCCGTTAAAAGTTTCAAAACACATTTGCACCGCGTAATAGGTACTCGGACTCAAACATACGACGAAATGCACACTCTAACTTGTCAAATAGAGGCCGTGTTAAACTCGCGCCCCCTTTGCGTGTTAAGTTCGGACTCGTCAGATCCGCTTCCTCTGACACCGTCTCATTTTCTTATTGGCGAACCCTTAACGGCTTTGCCTGATGTTTCATTAACGGACGAGAACCCTAATCGTCTGACTCGTTGGCGCTGGATACAGCAAGCTGTCCAGCATTTCTGGTCTAGATGGAGTAGAGAGTATCTCCACCATATACAACAAAGTACAAAGTGGCTTCAAGATCGCGGTCCCGCCCTCCGTGAAGGCACTGTTGTTGTGGTATGCGATGACCATTTGCCACCGTTGCAATGGAAACTCGCGCGCATTCACGCGCTTCATTCGGGGTCTGACCAAGTCACTCGCGTAGTGACATTGAAAAGTGGGAATACATTATATAAACGACCGGTGGTCAAAGTATGTCCCTTACCGCTAGAATAACTGTATGAAATCGTTACGACCCCTAATATATATTAGTAATTAAGTTTAGGTATAGTTCTAGTTAACTTTGTTAAACATTCGTGTTTCTTTAAAAGACACTACGTGCTTTTAAGGTGAGCGGCATGTTCCGACGAGGAACAGATGTAGGATTTAATTTTACTTATTTTATTTTTCTTGATAAAGTAATAGGTATTTTTTCATGCATACAAGACAACACAATTAGTAAAGAATTATTTTCCTTGTATTTTGGGGCTAGTTTTTCGGAACTGGCAACTTTCTGGTGAATTCCAAAGCCTTTTCCGGCGCTTGCAGCGCCACCTGGAGATTAGAAAAAAACTCTTGCTACCGTTGCGACAAGAAACGCACGCTCCGCGCCGATCGCGAATTAAAATTACTTTTTACCAACATAGACTGTTGCATCTTGCTCGACAATCAACCTGGACATCCATAAAACCAGTGCCTATGAGTGAAGTGTGTGGGTCCCAGCTGGGGTGGCTATAATCCCGAAATCCAGACCAGAAACGACGAGGAGAAAGCGCAGCTGGATTCACGTGAGTAGCTACTCTGATAAACTGCCCCTACAATGTATATACATAATATACACTCGGCGTCAAAAAAATCGCACATCTTCAAGTCTTTCCTTCGAGCGATGATCAACCGTATATTATGTGTGTCAAGGTATGACTATGGGGTCTCATTTGAAAGGTAGGTAATGAAACTCTCTAGCAGAAAATGACAACAAAGTTGACAATCAAGCCCGGAGGGAAAAAAAATATTCGTTAGGAAAAAGAAAAAAACCGTTCATTTACACAAAAATTACAGAAATGAAAAACATAAAAATAACAAAAAATAAAGCCTAAAGCTAAACTTAAAACCTAGTGTTGCCTCCTCTGGCCCTCCGGAGGTCTTCCATGCGGTCAGTCATGGACCTGAAGAGCGTCGCTTGAGGGATGTTGTTCCACTCCTCGATGACGACATCATATTCATCATGGAGCTCATCAAGAGTGGCAGGAGCAGGATCACGTGACCGCACTCGCCTTTTCAGCTTATCCTAAAAGTGTTCGATGGGATTCAAGTCCAGACTCCTTGCTGGCCACTCCATACTTAACGGTGATACCAGCAGCATGCAGGTAGTCCCGAACAATCAACGCTGTATGGCTGCGATCGTTGTCGTGCGTAAATTGGAAGCCAGGTCCAATAACATCAGCATAGGGGACCACATGTGGATCCAGGATCTCCGCCGCCTCCAGTCCGGGAAACGCACACAAGTTCGGTTTTCCCGCCGACGGAAATGCCGCCTTAGAACATGCAGGATCCACCCCCATAGCCGACTAGTTCTACGGTGCAGGCTTCTGTGTACCGCTCCCCCTGTCTCCTGTAGTACAGGAGCTAAAAGACCGAACTACACTCGAGAGCAAATAAACGGAATCACTTCGCATTTTTCAGTTTTTCCGTCGTATCTTGAAATTTAAGTTTTTTCTCAGAATTCTAATGATGGAAATATATTTCCTGAGCTTTAAAATAAATTAATAATGATGAAAATCGGTTCAGGATTTTTCAGTTTACAAACTTTTCCCGATTGGTCGAAACCGAGGGGTTTTTCTTGCTGTAGCTCTTGAGGTGTGTCCTTTGTGACGTCTGGATAGCGAATGACTCTTAATGAGAAGATGTGACGTTCTCACAAACCCTGTAGGGGGTTCGGTAAAAGCCTTTCGCGGCGTGAGCCGCATATGGCAGGATCGGGCGCCGTCCGCGACTACGGACGGGTGGCTGGGGTGGGCGAAACGCCCGGCTGGTCCGGTGGGATCATCTACTTCGTCCGTCGGTGCGGTCAAGCCCTGCCGGGTGGGACTCCCGAGGGAGAGGCCCAGCGAGCGACCTGCGGACCGACGGCACTGCAGGAACTTCCATGTGTCGGGTTAGGTGACCGCGGGCGGATCAGGTCCCGCGGCAGAGCCCTCTTGTCGGGCGGTCGGGAGTGGTAGGCGTGAGCCGTCAGCCCGCTCGAACATAGCTCTGGTCAATCTGGTGATGAAGTCGTCCAGGTGTTCGATCTTCAGGTCACGGTGCAGTACCAGGTTGCTCACGTAGTAATGTGTTCCGGTGGCGGCGCGGAGCGACAGCGACTGTTGTGCGCGGAGTCGCCGTCGTTTGCACTCTCCCACCAGCGCATACCACGCGGGGGCTGCAGGTACTGTGCTACTGTGCTGTGGTGTGCTGTAGGTGAGCCGTGACCTGATGTAGCCCTTATATATGCCAATCTTGGCGGATAGGGGCAGTGGCGACTTCATCAGCGGAGTGAGGAGTACGCGGGCCGTTCTTGTGTGCTCGATGGTGCGTTTGACGTGTGCGGACATGGTCAGTTGCCGGTCGATAGTAACGCCCAGGTACTTGACCGTCCGCAGCCACGGCAGCGGTTGTCCCAGTAGATGGAGCTCTGGCGGCTGGTTGATCTTCGGGTTGAGGGTGATGGCCTGGGTCTTCGCCACGTTCACCCTCAAGCGCCAACGGTCAAGCCAGCTCGGCAGCACGTTGAGCGTGCGCTGGATTTTGGTGGCTGCGTGGGGCAGCTTTATGGAAGTCGCGATGTACGCCGCGTCGTCGGCGTATAGGGCGAGTGTTGCACCCTCTTCGGCTGGGATGTCGTCAGTGTATCGCGCGTACAGTGCTGGCGACAAACAGCTTCCCTGGGGGACTCCGGCTGCGATGGGTTTCCTCTCCGATAGCTTGCCTTCCACCGCGACTTGGAAGCTACGGTCAGAGAGGAAGCTGGCCAGGGTGTGCACGAGCCTTCTTGGCGCCGTGGTGGTCTTCAACTTGTAGACCAGGCCTGAGTGCCAGACCCGGTCAAAGGCCTTTTCCATATCGAGGAGCACCGCCACCGCGTGCTCCTTTTTGTTTCGCGCTGCTGCAGCGATGTGCAGAATCCGGGCGATCTGCAGGGTCGTGGAGTGCTCCGCCCTGAACCCGTACTGCTCCGGGCGAGGCTCTATGTGCGGTGTCAAATGGTGGAGAAGGAGTCGCTCAAACACCTTTGACACCGTGGACAGCAGGGTGATGGGCCGGTAGCTCTCGGGGCGGAGTATGTTCTTCCCCGGCTTGGGCAGCATGATGATTTTCCCCAGCTTCCAGCAACTGGGGAAATGACATGTTCTCACGATCCCGTTGAACAGCAACGTCAGCGTCGCGATGGCTCGCGGAGGTAGGTGACGTAGCGCTTCATTTGGGTCCTCCGCACTGCTCGCTGGATATGGCCGGGGGAGAAGATGATGACATCCTCATCCGGTGGTGGTGGAGCCTCGAGATACCCCTCAACCTCGCGTTCCAACTGCGCGGTGTGCTCGGCGTCAGTGGATGCGTTTGGCTGGAACTGGTTCTCGAGGTGTTCGGCGAGAATGAGCGCCCTGTCCTCGGCATGGTACCGGGTGGTACCACCCAGGGCGAGGAGTGGCCGACTGGTAGTGGCTTGTTGGAGAAGCGGCGGCATAGGCGGTGTATGCTCGTCCAGCCTTCTTCTGCTGCAGAGCTCACGCCCTCGAGCCAGGAGTAGCGGGAGTTCGCCGCGAGGCTATTCCCGATCTTCTTGGCGAGGGCGTTGAGTCGAGCCTTCAGAGTGGGGCAGCGGGTGTCGTTGTAGAGCCGCCGCAGTTTCCGCTTCTCATCCAGCATCCTCTGGATGCGCGGTGATGGCCTGGGGCGGTGTCTGACGGCGGTACTCGTGGTGGTGGCGGCAGCGAGAGCCGACTGGACGTTGTGGCCAAACAGCTCGGCGAGGTGGTCGACTTCCTTGGCTGAGGTTGCCGGGAAGGACTCCGAGTGTTCGGCCACGTGTGCGGCGAACAGCTCCCAGTCTGTCCTTCTCCTCGCTGGTGGGGCTTGTGTGGGTTGTGGTGGCGGCAGTCTTCACTCTGACCACAACTGGCTGGTGGTCCGAGAGCATGTGGTCATCGAGGACTTCCAGCTCCGGCCAGTGTGTCAGGTTTTGCACTGCTGCCAGGTCGATCACGTCTGGCTGGTGCGCTGTGTTGTACGGGTAGTGCGTAGGGGCCTCCGGGCCCAACACTGTGTAGTTGTGGCCCTCGGCGTGGTGCAGCAGGCGGCGGCCCGTGGTGCAGATCTTGGACGAGTTCCATGCCGTGTGCTTGGCGTTGAAGTCGCCAGCGACTATGGTGGGTACGTTCGAGCCCAAGATCTGCTCCAGGTCTGGCTCGGCGAGGTTGGTCTGTGGTGGCCGGTATAAGGCGTAGATCTTGAGGTGTTGTCCGCCCGCATGCAGCTCCACACCGAGAGCTTGGCACGTGGCGAGCTGGGGGATCGGGACCGGCTGGTGCACCACCCGACGTGCAACGAGCACCACCAAGCCTCTGTATGCCGGGCCGTGTGGTCTCAAAATTACTCAAAATTAATTATTACTTCAAAAGAAAGAAGGCAAGAAAATATGCCTAATGACGAAAATCCCATTCAAATATCTCAAAAAAATATGAAGCTGCAACCGTTTTAATGTCGCTTGTTAGAGTGAGAAAACGATCGGGGACCGTTACTTCAAGATCCTCGAGCGTCATAGTAAAAAAACAATTCATATGAAGATGCGTTTTACGGAAAAGGGACAGAATATACCCCCTCTTAAAACTTTGGATACTTATAACTTAGTGATACCTATACTTATAACCTGTTGCGTTGTTTTTTTTCCATTTGACTACATTTTAAATCCTTTTTCAAGAAAATAGAACATTATGGTTATTTTATTTAGTGTCTACACCCCATTTTCGATTCCTGAGCCGACCATTAACTTCGGAATTCGAAAATATTCGGGTATCTCTATCGCATTGCACTAACTATACTCGAGTGACAGGGATGCAGATATAAGAACTTCGAGTTTCGGTCTTCGTGGTAGCGCCGCAGGTACTTTGGCAGAATGCGCAAAGAGCGCGTGCCATTGCCATTCAAAAAAAACCAAGTCGTGTTATTTATATTGTTCAAATTTAATGAATGACACATTTATTGAAATTACGCCTTAACACGACATTTGCGCATTTATTTAAGTTCTCATATGAATCGAATATTTTTTTATACTTTATTTTTTGGCATGTGTCTCTTAAAGGTCTATCGTAGACGGGAATTAAATTATTAATAAGACGTGAAAGGCAAGACAATTCCGCCATTTTGACGTTTCTTACAGCTGACAGATGTAGCAGCGTTTGATTTCAATGAAAATAAATGAAAAATTGAATGAAGTCGTATATTTCGGAAAATCAATTAAGTGTCTCAGTCGGATAAAAACTATCCTATGTTACAGCTAGAATAATAATGTACCAATAAAAAATGTTTCATATTTTTCCGTTCATGGGATGCTGAGAACATTCGTGACAGCACAAAGCTTAGTTTCAAACTGGCTGATTCTTTTTTTAATTTAGACATTTATTATAAGTGGAGATTATAAGTGGAGATGATAAACGCAGCCGCGGCTGTCATGTCACCGTGTTTGTCGCCATTTTGAATGACGCACAATGTCGGCTCACCGCGAGCACGCTGTCTCACCCGCGCATACTTACCTATGTGCAAGAAATTTCTCGCGAGCAGCTCGCCGCGCGGAACTGAGCCACTCAAATTCGTACCCACCTTTAGAAAATTACAACCGGTGCCGCCTGCGCACCGCGCCGCGCCGCTCCGCCACCGCTGTCAGTGCGTTTCGGCATTAAAGGATGATCTGTTGTATGTAGCAATAATTTAGATACTCACTAACACCCAATGTCCTATCAATAGCGGACACCATGACTCCCAGGTAGAGTGCTGCGTAGAACGGGATGGCCAGGTCGATATGGTTCGGAGCCATGAGTATCATGACGTCACCACGCTTCAGACCCAGCTTCTTGAGAGCAATAGCGCAGCGTACCGTCCTCTCGAGGACTGAACCGTTGGTTTCAGATTGGCCGGTCGCTCCATCTATCTAAAAATAACATGAAGTTGGGTTGTTTGACCCTGTGACTCATTTCTCTAAGTTACAAGGTTCGTCCACGTACTGCAAGGAACGCAGGCAAACCCGTGAAAAAAATATATATCTATATTTGAAGATCCAACAGCTAAAGAAATATTTGTTTATTGATTTTATAAACAAGATACAAAAAAGGCAATTTAGTAATGGCTCATGTGCATCCAGAAAGTCGATCAAGAAGTGAAACAGCCCAAAGGGTGTTGTAAACGCGGTCTTACAAATTTCGACTTTTGGACCGACTGGTATTAATTATATGTTTGTTAAGCTTTAACTAGGTCCATTCCACACAGGGGAATAAATTATTGAAATCGGTTAAGTCGTTCCGGGTCTTCAAACCACATACAAACCATACAAATATCTCCGACTTTTCCTCCCTAAAACATTTCATATTAGTATACTTATCGGTATAGTTATATTTATCTATAAAGTAGATTTAGATTCACTGATATGTTTATATTGTTTTATCACAGTCCCTAATCCGCGCAGCGTTATCTAAGACAACCCAAAATACTATGCTATAGTAATAGTACCCATACCTTCGAAACTGTGAGTAAACCCTGATAAAAATGCGCAAGCAGAAAGTTACCTCATAGAGTACAGTCGCCATCAGATATATATGAGCGGCCAGTGCTCACTGTATCTGAACACGTCTCTAATGCCTAGACAATAGATACTTGTTCAGATATTTTGTGAGCACTTTGGCCGCTCCTATATATCTGATGGCGACTGTACTAAGTCTTTTTAGGGTTCCGTACCCAAAGGGTAAAACGGGACCCTATATAATAATATAATGTAATATAATATAATATAATAGTATAATGACATATGGAATTTTACTGTGGGGAAAGGCAGCAGATATACATTCAATATTTGTCTTACAGAAAAGGGCTATTCGTTCAATTTATAAGATGGGGTCGCGAGAGTCACTAAGAGACCTGTTTAAAGAGGCAAATATACTGACAGTAGCCTCCCAGTATATTTACGAATGTATTATTTATGCGCTTAAAAATATAGGATCGTTTAAAAAAATGAACAGTAGCAGATATAAACATAAAATTTCAATTACTAAGTTCCGTGTTCGTAAAGTATATAAATCATTTATGGGTCAATGTCAACTATTTTACAATAAATTACCTATTGAAGCACTTGAATTGCCATTACCTGCTTTGAAGAAATATCTAAAATCATCCTTGCTAAAAAAGGGATACTATACTGTCGAGGACTACTTAATAGATAAAAATGCTTGGCCCAACTTAGTAAAAAAATAAAAAAATAATGAAATGTTGCTAATTAAGTATTTATAACTGATTACCTTGACATTACTTATAATATATAAACTATGCTTATTTACTTAACGTATTAATTGTTAGTTTAACTATAGACGATGCACATACACGAAGCTGAATTTAACTTCTCCATTTTATTATCTAAGGTATTTTAAAAAACAAATTTTATGTAAAAATCCCTTGACATGTTGTAATAATTTTAAGTCTTAAGTATATTTAATAGAACCTGAGTGTTTCTAGTGTTGTAGCTGATGACTGACGATGCAAAAGTGGTTCGATGAATCCTATTTGAATAAATAAATTCTTTCTTTCTTTCTTTCTTTCTTTCTTTCTTTCTATTACTAAGACTCCGCTGTCCGTCGGTCTGTCTGTCCGTTTGTCACCAGGCTGTATCTCATAAACCGTGATAGTTAGACAGTTGAAATTTTCACAGATGATGTACCTATTTCTGCTGCCGCTATAACAACAAATACTAAAAAACAGAATGAAATAAATATTTAAGGGGGCTCCTATACAACAAACGTAATTTTATTGCTCGTTTTTATATTAGACTAGCTTTAGCCCGCGACTTCGTCCGCGTGGATCTCGTTAATCGCCTTAGAGGATAATTGCTATTAAAGTATTTCAGGCGTATGCTTAAACATCGCTCTCCCGTACAAAGTTTTTTTTCCCCTTTTGACCTTTTGACCCCTTTAAGCGATTATTTCCGGGATAATAGCTATCCTTTGTCCTTCCTAGCGTTTTAAAATATATCCATACCAATTATTTTCAAAACCGGATCAGTGGTTTAAATGCATGCACATGGAAACATTATAACTTTCAGGATTTATTTTTTTATCAAAATCCGTTGAGTAGTTCTACACACGTTAGTATGGGCGACCCGTAATCTTATACCAAAAGACGCAAAACTTTCCATTCCATCCCAATTTGTCGTTATGAGATAAAACATTATATTGACTGATTTATGAACTGATAAGCAACTTCAGCTAGTCGATCACGTAACGCATTGTACGCACGTTAGGTAAATCTAAATGTTCTTTCTTTCTTTAAATTTTATATGGAAAAATGACTGTTGGATTGTCCTAACGCGCGTTCGGAACGTTACGTGATTACCCCTCTGATCAAAAAACTTTTCAATAATGGTCAGCAGTTCTAATAACCTAGCCTGCTTTTCTGTAGCAGTTCCGTTCAGTGAGGATTGCAGTACTAACCTACATTATTTCTAGCAGTTGGATTCTGTATACATACCTACTGACTAATTAATGGCTTATTTTTAGTCGGAATCTATTTTACTAACAACTAATCAAATTGTAAAATAAATATTGCTGTTTTATCAATTATTTAGCTGGTCTAAAATTTAAAAGGCGGACTAATATTGGTTGGTTTCATGGTTGATCGTTTGGAACATTCTTTGCAAATCAAGCCTGATTTCATCTATGGGTACTAATATTATAAACAGGAAAAGTCTGTGATATTTGTAAGTTTGTGTATAATTGGTAATCTCCGGAACCGTTGGACCGATTTCAAAAATAATTTCACATGCGTATAGAATGAACTTTCTTCAACAACATAGGCTATGTTTTATCCCGCGGGTTTGCCCGCGTTCGTTGCAATACGTGGGTGAAACCGTGCGGGCAGCTAGTGTATAATAAATTCAATCTTGTATGCTGATTTTCTGATCAAATAATTTGACGAAAAGCTTATTTTTGTTGCGAACCAATTATAATGAAAAAAATAAAATAAAATGAAAAATGATTTATTGGTAATCAAAATGGTTGACAAAAGCAAGGTTGGAGTCTCCTTTTAAGTAATAAAGATACTTGTGTCAGGAGACACCGCTCTTCCATAAACCGCGTAAGGGTACAACCAATAATTAATTAATGCGGGATTAATTACTTAAGCGTGTACATTATAATAACAGCAAAGTTTCAACAGAGTTAAAATTTTCTCACTAAGGCAAGTTTTCTTATAAAGTTTAAAATGTTTTAAGCTCTTTAGACTTCAGTTTGTAATTCGCCAGGCCACATAGATGACGTCCACGTCACCACATGAACTACGGTCCGCACTTGATTTATTTTCCATACAAACATTTATCCCTTTTTTAAACCCACTTAAAGGATGAATTTTGTAAAACCCTAACTAATTGCTTGCCTACCTTGAATAAGTAACCTACCTTACACATTTCAAGACTTTTGGTTCAGTGGTTTCAGCTTAGTGTTGATGAGCAAACTCGAAATGATTTCGTGGTATTAATGGTATTATATAACTTTGTAATCAAAATCGTGGACAGCTTCCAAGTCCAAAAATAACTAAACTTTCATATAAACTTTCACCCCCTATTTCACCCCTTTAAATAACGAATTTCTAAAAATGCTTCAAGTTAACCTTTTTTTATTTGTGACCATAAAGCCAAATCTCAAATTGCATAGAACTGCCTTCAAAAATAACGAAACTTTCATACAAACTCTCACCCTCCATTTCACCCCTTTAAAGCACGAATACCTGATAATGCTCGAAGGAAACCTACTTTAATTTCTGATCGAAAAGCCAAATCTCAAATTTCATAGATCTACCTTCAAAAATAACGGATTTGCATACAACGGTTTAACCCCAATTTCACCCACTTAGGGTTTGAATTTCAAAAAATCCTTCCTTAGTGCGCCTCTACGTCACTTGAACAATATGTGTTCCAAATTTCATGCTTGTATCTTCAGCGGTTTAGGCTGTGCGTTGTCTGTCACTCTATAAGTAACGGTCCAATTTTATATATGTAATAGATAACAATAGCGACCCGCCCCGGCATCGCACGGGTTTACTCGTATGTGTATAATACATATAAACCGTCCTCTTGAATCACTCTATCTACTAAAAGAAACGGCATCAAAATCCGTTGCGTAGCATAGAATACTAGAGAGAGGACAAGCCGCCGGCGGCCGTGTCGCAGCTGTTAGCTCAATGGGCATACTCTGCCATACTGTGCACGCGTGCTGATCGCAGAGAATATTACGTTTTTTTTTCAAAATGCCTGATATGATGCGCGTGTATTGTCCAATAAGCGCGTAGGTATACAAGTGTGTGAGTTTTAGATGTGTGCGTGCTTTGTCTTGTCAATTACTTGGGTGTTGTGTGGGTTAATGAACTTGCGACAGGCGTACTCAATACAAATCGGCTGGCATGTCCGATCTCCTAATATTCATACATCTGTGCGACAGACAGACAGCGGGAAGCGACTTTGTTTTATACTATGTAGTGATGGTACGGAACCCTTCGGAGTCCGACTCGCACTTGGCCAGTTTTTTTTCCTTGCTTTCGTTTGACATAATTTACTCTTACAGCTTCAAAGTTCGAATAGAGTAGGTATACAAAAACAATAAAGAACAATGCCTGCAAAACGAAATCTGGATCATCTTTGAAGCTCCGCAGCAAGATTTTCCCAAGATGGTAGCGGTCGGTGGGTATCCCGGACTCAGCCACGACACGTGAAGTGAGTTCGCTCATGAACCAGTGCACGGCGTCGTTTACTCTCCTGGATGGATACATTCTACGGAACATGCATAAAAAGTTCAAAAAACTGTATTCCACTACGGAAAAGTCATCCTCCTAGCGTTATTCCCGGTTGCGCCCCGGGGGGGTCCGGGGTCCGCTTTGACATCTAATCCCAAGATTTGGCATAGGCTCTAGTTTGACGAAAGCGACACCCATCTGACCTTCCAGCCCAGAGGGAAAACTAGACCTTATTGGGATTAGACCGGTTTCCTCACGATGTTTTCCTTCACCGAAAAGCTAACGGTATATAAATATTCCGTAGGTAAGTTCCGAAAAACTCATTGGTACGAGCCGGGATTCGAACCATAGTATAAAGAGGGCAAAGTATGTTATCTTCATACAAACGCACCGCCCGCGGCTTGTATGTGTGCGCTATAGTATCTATATGTCGCCGCTACCTAGTGAACTCAATCTAGTGAAGTCAAACTAGTGCCTATGCCAAATCTTGGGATTAGATGTCAAAGCGGACCCCGGGCCCCTTCGGGGCGCAACCGGGATTAACGCTAGGAGGATGAAATTATAAATGACATTAGACGTCAAGAATGTATTAGCTTCATCTGATACTTCTTAATTTAGTATGGTTAATTTACCATCGTCCTTTTTAGGTATACGCTAGGACGTCATCTATATATCCTCTATCTACGGCGTTGCCTGTTTAAGATTTGTAATAACTGTAGGTAGGTACTAGAGGAAAAGATGAAAAATGACGTACCTTTTATAACTATTAATACGCGCTTTAAATAAAATAAAACACGGACGCTATATCTACGTGCGAAACGCGGCTTACTAGCCGAGCTAGCAACTCGATTTCGTTGTAGGTACCTATTCTAGCATTTGGAAGCCATATTATACATTTTGTCATGTAGGTATACAGGATGTTCCACGGCTATGCGACATGATGGGGCAGCTATAATTAGTTAGTTAGTTAGTAGTATTATAGTTAGTTGGGGCCCTGTACATTTTCGACCTTATCAAAATCAACTAGGTATTTGTTCCGCAAATAGGCCAGAGGAGCACTTTTAAATGTCAAACGGTAATATATAACAATAATCTTACACAATACGTAATCATTTAAAACTTGCGGATTAACGACCGATAACGGTTAACAAACTAAATTTCACTAAATGTAAACAAAACAAAATATTAATCATTACATTTGATATAAGGTCTGTTCTGTACACTATCAGAATTAAAGAAACATTAGGGCAAAAGTTAGTAGGTCAAAAGACGGGAACCCCTAATTTAAAGAACCGTACAATTTTACGGTGTTTTAATATGCAACTCATAAAATACAGAACAGAATGGGTCAACCTGTATGGTAAGTTACTAAATATTATCTTATCAACTATCAACTGGGTGATAAAGTAGTAAAAATTGCTTAACAACATTATATATCGATACCCTAGTTCACATTCGTACCTACTAATTTTATTTGTCACTGAAAATGTAACTTTATGATTTGTGCACTATCATCCTAATTACACCACTTTTTTCCCCGTAATTAGTACGATTGTGAACTAGGGTATCGATATTATATATTAGACGCATGTTTAGAACTATAGGTACAAGACATGATAAGAAGACTAGGTATTTTAATTAAATTTAAAATTACCTATCTTATCCGCCTATTGAATCCTATATCCCTATACTATTAAACGAGCAATATTTGTATATATACAGGGTGGAAAGATAAGTCGGGCCCTGGAGGGAAACTACCTTATATCCTTAAGCTGGCTCATTTTACTTAAAGGTGACATTCCTTTATTTTTAAAAAGAAACAAAACTGCATTCAAAGATTTTCAAAAAAGCCTCACGCACGGCCGGGAATCGAACCCGGTCGAATCTGTCTAAAAATCTGAGTTCGTTTTTTTGCGTAAATAAATAGTTCTGGATGTATGGAACACTTGTTGCTAAAGAACCCTGTATCTACAATCACAGGAAAATGCTGAATTTCACAGTTTAAATACGGAAATGGATCTCCTCGTACAAACAGTAGGTAGGTACCTAAGTATGGGAATGATATTTTATTACAGTTTTGAAAAGTTTGGTGTAAATAATGAAAATAAATAAATAAAACTACGAATTTACCAATTTCGTCTAGTTTCAGATGTCACATCTCCCCATACTTACATACATACATACTAAACGGGTTAGTATGGGGAGGTCCATTTCCGTACATTAAACTATGAAATTCAACATTTTCCTGTGATTGCAGATACAGAGTTCCTTAGCAACAATATTTCCGTACAACTAGAACTATTAATTTACGCAAAAAAACGAACTCAGATTTTTAGACAGATTCGACCGGGTTCGAAATATTTGAATGCAGTTTTGTTTCTTTTTAAACATAAAGGAATGTCTCCTTTAAGTTAAATGAGCCAGCTTAAGGATTTAAGGTAGTTTCCCTCCAGGGCCCGACGTATCTTTCCACCCTGTATATATATGTGTATATATATGTGTATATATATGTATGTATGTATGTATGTATATATATATATATATATATATATGCAATCACGTTCTCGGAAACGGCTCTAACGATTTCGATGAAATTTGGAATATAGGTGGTTACGGGGGCTGGGGCGAGAAATCGATCTAGATAGGTCTCATGTCCGGGAAAATTCGTTTTCTCCGTATTTACTCCATTTTCATCCGAGCTCCGAGCTCGGTCGCCCAGGGACTGTAACATTATCTACGTAGTTTGTATGTAATGGGCAATATCAGGAACCGCTTGGTATAGAATGGGCTTTCTCAATAGTTCTAGGATATACGGCGTGGGCCCTGTAACAGGAGCAAATATTCAAAAGGACGCTTCCTCAGACCATCTGAAGTAGGTAACCCCATGCTTTCTCAATAGTTCTAGGATATAGGGCGTGGGCCCTGTATCAGGAGCAAATATTCAAAAGGACGCTTCCTCAGACCATCTGAAGTAGGTAACCCCATGCTTTCTCAATAGTTCTAGGATATAGGGCGTGGGCCCTGTATCAGGAGCAAATATTCAAAAGGACGCTTCCTCAGACCATCTGAAGTAGGTAACCCCATGCTTTCTCAATAGTTCTAGGATATAGGGCGTGGGCCCTGTAACAGGAGCAAATATTCAAAAGGACGCTTCCTCAGACCATCTGAAGTAGGTAACCCCATGCTTTCTCAATAGTTCTAGGATATAGGGCGTGGGCCCTGTATCAGGAGCAAATATTCAAAAGGACGCTTCCTCAGACCATCTGAAGTAGGTAACCCCATGCTTTCTCAATAGTTCTAGGATATAGGGCGTGGGCCCTGTATCAGGAGCAAATATTCAAAAGGACGCTTCCTCAGACCATCTGAAGTAGGTAACCCCATGCTTTCTCAATAGTTCTAGGATATAGGGCGTGGGCCCTGTATCAGGAGCAAATATTCAAAAGAACGCTTCCTCAGACCATCTGAAGTAGGTAACCCCATGCTTTCTCAATAGTTCTAGGATATACGGCGTGGGCCCTGTAACAGGAGCAAATATTCAAAATGACGCTTCCTTAGACCATCTGAAGTAGGTAACGCCATGCTTTCTCAATAGTTCTAGGATATACGGCGTGGGCCCTTTAACAGGAGCAAATATTCAAAAGGACGCTTACCCAGACCATCTGAAGTAGGTAACCCCATGCTTTCTCAATAGTTCTAGGATATACGGCGTGGGCCCTGTAACAGGAGCAAATATTCAAAATGACGCTTCCTTAGACCATCTGAAGTAGGTAACCCCATGCTTTCTCAATAGTTCTAGGATATACGGCGTGGGCCCTTTAACAGGAGCAAATATTCAAAAGGACGCTTCCCCAGACCATCTGAAGTAGGTAACCCCATGCTTTCTCAATAGTTCTAGGATATACGGCGTGGGCCCTGTAACAGGAGCAAATATTCAAAAGGACGCTTCCCCAGACCATCTGAAGTAGGTAACCCCGTGCTTTCTCAATAGTTCTAGGATATACGGCGTGGGCAACAGGAGCAAATATTCAAAAGGACGCTTCCTTAGACCATCTGAAGTAGGTATTAACCCCATGCTTTTATTTTTTTTTATTCGGTGAAATTTTGATCTAAAGTTATGACCTCCAAGTAATGTATCTTGGTAGGTACCACGAGATCATAGCACATCAGTCAATGCAGATTTTGAGGTACAGTAAACGGCAAACTTCGTGCGCAAATGACCTTGCCTGCGCAAAGGCGAATTGTACGTGCAAGCTGCCCCCCCACTTCCCCTCATTTGCGCACGAAGTTTGCCGTCTACTGTAACATGATGTAATGAGTCATAAATAGTTTTTGCAATTTTGTTTTTAAAGGATGCTTTTGTGATTTTCTTGTTTATTTAAAAAAAATAGTGTTTTAAAAAAATGTTACTTAAAGCATTTCAGAAGAATAAAAAAAATACACGTATTTTGAAGAAAAAATTAAAATATTATCCGTTAAAGTTAAAACCACTCGGAAATAATTGTTCACAAGCTTAATGCTCCTTCAGCTCCAACTTGTCGCCTAGATCTTACAATAGCCTCAAACGCAGCATTAAGTAATTCAAGGACTGATGATTTCATAACTAACTGTCGCTCGAACCTAGGAATTGTACTTGATGAAAAATTGAATTTCAAGTCTGAACCGCTGATAACAAAAGTTGTATCTCAGTCATAAACGTGGTACTAATTTTACTGTTAGAAAGCAAATACGGTGTAGAATAACAAGAAACAATGAAAAAGTTAGGTAAGTGGGGCATTTTATTGAGTTGGTATATTACATTTTTGAAAAAAAAGTAGGAAAAATAAACACAATTTTATGAACAACCTCTCGTAATAATAAATTAGGGCGTGATTTTTTTTCGATAATTATAATTTTAGTGCTTAGTTTTTTATTAATGATCATTTTTAGAGTTCCGGACCAATAAGGTAAAAACGGAACCCTTATGGGTGCGACTCCGTCCGTCTACGTCTGTCTGTCTCTGTCACAAAGTTAATTATCTCAGGAACTACTCATGCTATGAATTTGAAATTTGGAATAGTTGTAAACGAAGCTAATCCACGTCTATGGAAAATGAAAAATTTAAAGATATATTTTTAATTTCTTTAAAAAAGGACGGATAAGAGGCGGGCAAAAATTTAGTCTAGTTAAAAGGCCAAGTGGGGTATCATATGAAAGGACTTGAATGGGGAATGGATGAAAATTTTAGAAACGCCTGATTATTTTTTGGTGATAGGAATAACCTTAGCACCAGAAAAAAATTGCAGACTTGTCAGCTGCGTCAATAATTTTTGAAAAATATAAACAGTTTCCTCACTTACGTTTTGTGGTTAGGACGGCGAATGAGACAATTTCCTTGATCCGTCTCATATTACATAAAAATATCATAAAAATCCGTGGTAAACTGACACTGGCAATGATATTGACAGCTGCAGCAGCTATATTGGTCATTGCCAGGGTCAGATATTTAAAATATTTTTTGTAATATGAGACGGATCAAGGAAAGTGTCTCATTCGCCGTCCTAACCACAAAACGTAAGTGAGGAAACTGTTTATATTTTTCAAAAATTATTGACGCAGCTGCACAAGTCTGCAATTTTTTTCTGATGCTAAGGAAGGTTATTCCTATCACCAAAAAAATAATCAGACATTTCTAAAATTTTCATCCATTCCCCATTGCACATTTTAAAACATTTTTTTATTTTTTTTCTTTAGTGGTAAAATTTTCATTTACAAAGGAAAATTTAGAAAAAATCCCCCCCCTTATCTCCGAAGTTTATTAACCGAGCGAAAAAATTAAAAAAAATATATAAATATTAACGTAAATATTACTAACTCGGGGCACTTTTTAGGGATTTGATATCGATAAAAAAGATGGCGATATATATTAACACATGTGCTTATTGAAATTTCTCGATTACTATAAAAAGCTTCGATATCATATCTGAACACATATCATATCTGTTTTATTTTGACTCAAAAGTCAATAGACATATTTAAAGCTATGATAAAATGCCCCGTTGACCACTGTGGACGTTAAGAGAACGTATATTATTTAAAGTGGATATTTTCATCTAGACGGCAATCTTTACTACCAACGAATAGGGAAAAAATATAAATTGTATACTATGAAAATTATTTTAAAATAAACAGATAAATGCACGTTTAAATTTGTTTATTGATTTTATTTTAAAATGAAGACAAAATAAATAATATGTATTTATGTTGAATACATTAAGATGTTGACAGTAACAACATCGATATATTTTTTGTCGATAAAATATTTTGCTACATCACTTTAGTATAGGTGCCCCGAGTTAGCACAGGTATGGTTATAAGCACAGGTTTTGTCAAGTCCAATGAGTCTTCGTAAATGTTATTGTAGGAGTAAGAGGCTTATAATAGTATTATAAAATGCTCTTATATACATATATACGACTTGCCTAAGACTGAGCGTTCTTGGGTCCATATTATAGTCTTAGACTAATATAAGAGCGTTGACATCTTCCAAAACAATTGTAAGAGCGCTATAAGTCTACCACTCTTATAAAGTGCGTATTCTGAGACTGTTATAAACACAGGTTTTGTCAAGTCCAATGAGTCTTTGTAAATGTTATTGTAGGAGTAAGAGGCTTATAATAGTTTAATAAAATGCTCTTATATACATTTGTAAGACTACGTAATAAGACTGAGCATTCTTAAGTTCGTGTTCGTACTAGCTTATCTAAGACTAATATGAGGGCGATGAGATGTTCCAAAACAATTATAAGGGCGCTATAAGCCTACCACTCTCATAAAGTGCGCATTCTGAGACTCTTTTGCTGGTTGGGCTGCAAGTTAATAGAAATCTTTTAAAAAAAACCTGTAGAATCGTGGGCGGATAAATAAGGCTCAGAAATAATAATAATAAAAAAAATATTGTGAATATTCCACACCATATAATGTAACAAATTAAATTACAAAGCAATATTCAATCAGTTACAAAGTATACAATGTGAGGTAAATCCAATGTACTACTTAAGGTAAAACACCCAATGTCCGACACAGCACCATTGATCGACATTAATAAAATTAACAAAAAAAATTAAGAGTAGCTTCTCTTTTATGAGCGCATATGAAGCATAAACAATAGACGACGGTTATCTAGCTGTCATTGAGGATGACGTTTCATACGAGTACATTCGTCCATTTTGAATAAAATGGTGGAGTGATATGTTTCGACCACGAGAGTTCTCCAACGAAAATCCAGTTTTGTTAGTGAAATCACTAAGGAGGTGAGTCAGATTTATTGCCCATATCTTTTAATTGCTTTGCTTTATCGAAAATGTTAGTTATTTATAAAATTAAGATATAAATTCACTACTTCTTAATCATTGCATTACAAGGGTAAGGTTATATTAAGATGTCAAAACACGCCTGTCGGTAATTGGAGTTTTATTTCTTCGCTTGTCCCAATCGTCGACAAATGTCGAAACGTTTTTTTTATTATTTTGTGCACCTTATTCTATTATTTAGCTAAGTTTGTCCTAATGAATTTGTTTTGACTTACCAAACGCAGTGGAATCGGAAGTACGAAAGTTCGAATATATTTCACAATAGATTTTAGAAAAGATTTTACACTTGTATTATAAGAAAGAGGTCTTTTTGTTATTTGTGTGCACACACTAATGTTTATCACTTTATTTATTGTTTAAATACAATTTTATTAGGATTATGACACAATTCTCTTGACACGACAGTTTTTTCCCAACAACGTATCCTAGCAACTGTTTCTTCTTGTTCTTGAATGATTTTGACAACATAGGCATGTTTTATAAAGTCTGTGTACCTATGCAGATTTAACACTTTCCCTCGTTCAAGAACTACGGGCAAGCCCCAGCTTGGCACATATTTCCGTAAGCCTAGGTTTTGGGACTGGCTTGGTCATTATATCTGCAAGCTGCGTAGCCGAGCTTGTTTTCATAACATTGAGGCTTCCATCTTGCACCATCTCCCGAACAAAAAAGTGCCATACACGTATGTGTTTCGTTCGCTTATGAAACACGGGATTGTGTGCCAATCTAATAGCAGCTTCATTATCTACTTTCAATGAAGGAGCTCTCTTTTGGTGGGATAGAAAGCAAATTATCCTCTGAAGCCAAATCAGTTCTTTGGCTGCCTCACTCGCTGCGACAATTTCCGCCTCCGTCGTTGAAATCGCTACGGAAGTTTGTCTTTGGCTTAACCAGGATACAATTCCGCCAGCAAATAGGCATGCAACGCCTGATGTTGATCTTCCGGTTGAAGAATCTCCAGCATGGTCCGCATCACTGTATCCTTCTACAGCGCTGTCGTATCCGACTTGATATTTGATCCCAAGATTCATTGTGCCTTTGAGATATCTAAATATTCTTTTGACTTGAGTCCAATCTGCTTTTGACGGGTTTTCCAAATTTCTCGACACTACACCCACTGCGTATGCAATATCAGGTCGTGTTCCTGTCATCAGGTACATCAGGGCACCTACAGCCTCTCTGTAGGGAACCTTGCCAGCTTTCCCTGATTCAAAACCTTCTTCTGCAGATTTAGATGTTTCAATTGGTGTTGAAACCGGATTGCTGTCAGCCATGTTAAATCTCTCAAGGATCTTCCTAGTGTAAGATTGCTGACTTATGGCTATCGATTTTTCATCTTGCCTTATCTCTAGGCCAAGGTAATATGAATCAGGCTTTGTGGTTATCATCAGCTTTGACCTAAATTCATTTAAGAAACTATTGGCTAGCTGCTCGCTGGAAGCTGCAACCAATCCGTCATCGACGTATAAGGCAACCAGAATTTTGTCTTCACCGACGTGCTTAGCATAAAGACAACAGTCAGCCTCACATTGGTCAAATCCAAGACCTATTAGTACTTGTTCGAAGTACGAATTCCAGCATCGAGGTGCTTGTTTTAAGCCGTAAAGGCTTCGATTTAGCTTCCACACTTTCGTAGTTCCGTCATGAAGCCCTTCTGGCTGTTTCATGTAAATATCCTCTTTCAGTTCTCCATTTAGGAAGGCCGTAGTGACATCGAATTGAGCCAGGTGCATATTTTCTTTTGCACATACGCTAAGCAGTGCCCTCACGGTAGCTAATCTGGCAACCGGGCTATAGGTCTCTTCGTAGTCTACTCCCTTTTTCTGCCTAAACCCTTTCACCACAAGACGAGCTTTATATTTGTCTACGGATCCGTCCGGATTTGTTTTTATTCTAAATATCCATTTATATGGAAGTGCTTTGCGGTTGGGTGGCAGGTCACACAATGTCCAGACTTTGTTTTCCTCGAGAGACCTCATCTCATTTGTCATGGCCTTCTGCCACTCAGCTCTATCCTCTCTTGAAAGAGCTTCTTTGTATGTTTCAGGAAACTTTTCTGTTCCTACGTAACACACATAATCCTCGAACTTTTTAGGACGTGTAAGCGTCGATCTATCTCTTAGCTTATAGGAAGACTCTGCTTCGACTATGGGTTCACCTAGAGCCACAGGTTCTAACACTTCTAACAGGGACTCCTCTATATCCAATTGTCCCTGATCAGCATTGACAAAATTATCATCACCATCGTTCGTATTTGAGCTTTCCCTCGATTCATAGCTCTCGCGTTGGTGAGTTTCGCCTTCTTGATCTTGGTCTTCTCTGACCACTTCATCTCCCTCTAAGACAAGATCTTCATTAGTAGGTTCTTGCTCGAAATTATGTTCACTATCTTGGTTATCTGGTACTCCCTCTGAAGCATTAGGTATGTTTATAGTAGTTTTGAATTCTACATCCGATTCAAACGTTATGTCTCTCGACTTTAACACCTTGTATCCATCCCAGATCCTATAGCCGTCATCATTTTCGTAGCCAATTAGTATGCCTTTTATAGCCTTTTTGCTCATCTTTTTGCAATGTTGTTTTGGAACATGCGCATAACACGTACTTCCAATAATCTTAAGATGCGAAATCTTAGGCTTTCTTCCATGCCACAGTTCATATGGTACTTTGGTGTCCACTTTGGTGGGACCTGTTCTGTTTAACACATATGCAACCCTATTAATTAATTCAGCCCATAATGTTTGTGGCATCTCCCCTCTGGCATGCATAATCGATCTTGCAGCTTCCACTAAGGTTCGGTTTTCTCGCTCGCTACAGCCGTTTTGCTCGGGCGTGTAAGGCATAGTTAGCCGATGCTGAATACCGTAACTTTGTAATATTCTGCGAACTGCTTCATTTACGAATTCGCCGCCGTTATCACTAAGTATAGTTTTGACAGTATGTCCGGCGTTCGTTACTTCTTGAAGCATTTGGAGAAGTTTATCTTTTACTTCTGATTTTTGTCTCATGAAGTACACCATGCGATAACTCGAATAATCGTCCTTGAACAGTACGTAGTATTGGTACTTCGAAATACTTGTTGCAAAGGGGCCACAAACGTCTGTATGGATTAGTTCTCCAACTGCCTTAGCTCTTTCTCTGGTCCCGAACGGCTTTCGGTGTGACTTTCCGTAAATACAGCCTTCACATGTCACTTTGTCTTGACTGAGCTGAATGCCTAACGCGCGCTTTACTACGCGAATGACGTGTCGTTTGTCCTGGTGTACCAGCCGTTCATGGTATAGCTGTAGCATGTTTGAGCCAGTTATAGCATTGATCTCAATAGTCGAATGCTGCGTTGGAAAGACTGTCTTCAAATCCAACTTATATAGTCCGCCATTACGGACCCTACTTCCAACAACTCTGGTTGTGCCTTCAATATCTAACTTGCACTCTTTAGTTGTAGAAGTGAAGAGGCTGTTCTGCATCCTATCTTGCGCCGCAAGCATCGAAAATAGGTTTTTCGTTAAGGATGGTACTAGCCACACATCATTAAGGGTTATCTTCTCCTTGTGCCCATTGACATTTGATTCCACCTCTACAGAACCCATTCCAGTAGCAGATATGGAAGTTCCGTCTGCAGTCGTCACAGTGTGATCTGAATCAAATTCATGAAAATCGGTGAAGAAATTCCTCCTTACTGCAATATGAACTGTTGCGCCATTATCAACATACCAGTTCTCACGATCCTGTACTTGATTGGTTGAGCACGCATTAACCATTAGAGAAATCTATTGCACTTGCTTGGACTTTGAGCTAGACGCTGATGATGTGCCCGAAGTTGGCTTAGGTGGCCTGCCATCCTTAATCCACTTCTTACACTTCCGAACTCTGTGTCCTTTTCTAGAACAGTAGTTACAGATCAGCTGCTCGTCCGGATTCTTCTTATTTTGACGTTCAGTAGGTGTTGTCACTAGTGCCTCCTGCCGTGAGTTCTCTTGACTACCTAACTCTCTTTCGAACGTGCAAAGGTGCGTCGTTAAACTGTCGATAGTCCTTTCTGACTATTTGAGCATTAACCAACTTGACTTAAAGTTGAAATACCGGTCGTCAAGTGTATCCAAGACC
Source organism: Epinotia brunnichana (assembly GCA_963854355.1). NCBI lineage: Eukaryota > Metazoa > Arthropoda > Insecta > Lepidoptera > Tortricidae > Epinotia > Epinotia brunnichana. The sequence continues at coordinate 18,808,109 of OY977954.1, forward strand.
TTACATATCAGGAACAATTCAGGTAGCTTAGCGGTAGCGTCGATTTTGTTAATCTCCGCCTTCAATTCATTCCAGAGATTCTTAAGGTGCGACATATGAGTAGGAACATCATCTTCCTTCCTATTTATTTATCGTATGGCAAATCATTGTATTAGAACCGTGAGATCTTCGAAAAGACGGTACGGTTGCCAGGTTGTTGCACTTTTAGCACCGCCCAGGGGTCACGTGTAGGGTAGCGATGGGTAATTCCTACGGACGTGGTGCAACTTCAACCCCGAAGAATTCCAAGCATAAATTATACGCTCTGTCATCCGTTTGTCCATCAAATAGCCTGTGCAGCTCTTGCCAAACCTCGTGTGCCGTTCTATACCTCATAACCTTCTTAAGTGTATCCTCGGTCATGTTAGTTGTTAGCATGAGTAGAGCGCCAGTCTCAGTCCGCCTGTACTTTGCCATCGCAGTACTATAGGCGCTGGTCGCGGCGTCACCTGCTCCTTCAGCAAGGACCGGCTTATTGAGCATTCCCTCAACTGCCTCCATGGCACCCTCCGTGCCTTCCAGCATTATAGAGATTTTGTATTTCCAGGTAGCCCAGTTTTCCTTTCCTGCTAATTTGCCGAGTTCAATTTTCGTGGAAAAATCCATTGCGATCGCTTTTCTTTCCTTCCGGTGGGGCGCAGAACCTAATGAATTTGTTTTGACTTACCAAACGCAGTGGAATCGGAAGTACGAAAGTTCGAATATATTTCACAATAGATTTTAGAAAAGATTTTACACTTGTATTATAAGAAAGAGGTATTTTTGTTATTTGTGTGCACACACTAATGTTTATCACTTTATTTATTGTTTAAATACAATTTTATTAGGATTATGACACCATTCTCTTGACACGACAGTTTTTTTCGCAACAACGTATCCTAGCAACTGTTTCTTCTTGTTCTTGAATGATTTTGACAACATAGGCATGTTTTATAAAGTCTGTGTACCTATGCAGATTTATCATGTCAAGCACTATAAAATATAGTTATTTCATTTAAATTGTCATACTGCTTCCAATGATCGGCAGCCGTGTCGATGATTGGATTTTCCATACGTTCCAATGATCGACAGCCGATGTGTCGATGATTGGATATTCTATATCAGTGTTTTTCAACCTGTGGGTCGTGACCCCCAGGGGGGTCGAGAAGCTTCTTCAAGGGGGTCCCGGCTACTTGAATTTTGTAAGGTCGAACTTAAAATAGAGATCTCACGTTTGTAAAATAGAAAATATAATCTAAGAACAGCGCAGAGTGGGGGGTCGCGAAATATTTTCTTACTGTAAGGGGGTCGCGCCATAAAAAAGGTTGAAAACCACTGTTCTATATGTTAGTGTATATGTTCCAGTAACCAACATTGTTTTGCAGGAATGGACCAAAAAAATTACACGCCTTTTCAAAATGCACAAGCGATAGAAGAAGTCAGAAAAGGTGCAAAAACTGCAACTGCTGCAAATAAATTGGTGTACCCAGAATTACATTAAATTAATTATAAGTTAATGAAAACGATTACAAGTCTGAACTTTTTGTTTCGTTTTCGATTGGCTAGGTGGCAATGTGGACGAATTCAATGACGGGTTTGTGGAAGCTATCCGTACCACTTGGTCTAAGTTCTTCAAGTCCCAGCGGGCCAATAGAACTAAAAAGTAATTTAGCTCCACTCAGAAGCTCATGAAGGAAAGGAGTGAAATGACTCTGCAGTCTTCAGCCGATGCGATTTTATACAGGGAACTCAATAAACGGATCTCCAACTCCCTTACCCGCGATCTGCGCCAATTCAATACGAACCGTATTGAAGAGGCCATCGAGCGAAATAAGGGCTCTAAAGTGTTCTCACGAGATCTGTCTATTGGGCAGAGCCAGCTAGCAAAGTTGAAAACTGAAGACGTGAGAGTCGTTTCTTCCAAACCTGAGCTTTTGAGTGAAATAGAGCGTTTTTAAGGACAGCTATACACGCCAACTCGCATAACCGAAGTTGGTCTGGCGGGAGACCCTAGAGCTAGACGAACCCTACACTATACCGACGACATCCCGGAGATCAGCCTGTACGAGATTAGAATGGCTCTGAAACAGGTTAAGAACAGCAAGGCACCCGGTGAAGACGGAATTACAGCCGAACTCCTGAAGGCGGGTGGAAAACCGATCCTTACGGCCCTTCAGAAGTTGTTCGACACCGTCTTAATGGAAGGGAGAACGCCAAAGGCTTGGAACAGAGGTGAGGTGGTGCTGTTCTTCAAAAAGGGTGACAACACCCTGCTGCAGAACTACCGATCCATCTCACTTCTGAGCCATGTCTATAAGCGGTTTTCAAGAGTCATTACGAATCGTCTCGCACGCAGACTTGATGACTTCCAGCCTCCGAACAAGCCGGTTTCCGAAGAGGCTTTAGTACCGTAGACCACATATATATGCTCCGTCAGGCCGTTAAATTCACCTGAGTATACCTATGTATGCCTGCAGTGGCTGCAGGTAAGTGGAAGGTAATTTTTTTGTAATACGATAACGACCTTTTCTTTAAGAATCGCGTGCCTGAAAGACACTACGCTACCTTACGTTGGGCGCCACTGTAACAGTCCGACTAGGTCGGTGAGCATTAAAGCGGGTCGTGGATTGTGAATACTAGGCCCGAGCCGTGAGAAACGTCACTTCGTCCTTATATTTTATAAGTGGGCGCCTTAGGACGAATTAGTTTACTAACGGAGACACTCAATGGTAGTAATTAAACAAGGTTGGTCCTTTAATACATTTTATAAGAAATAAGAAATATTTATTCGACAAAAACATGATACACTAGGATACAAAGTCATTGGGTCCCGAGCTAGGATTCCCTGTGTTACGGGACCCAGTAGAACAGCAAGCATACGATATTAAATAACAGACAAGTATAGAATAGATGTTTTACAAATTACAAAGCTACAATAATTTTAGTTCTGTCAGTGTAATGTGTGAGCGTGAGTGTGTGTGAGAGTCTGAGAGTGCGTGTGTGATCATGAGTATTTTGTAGTGAAGGTATAAGTAAGTAAATAAATAAATAAACAATTGATTACTCGTGAGATTAAAAATATAATATAGCTTTAAATTAACAGAGAACAGTTAAGAGCAGTTCAGTCTCACTGTAGTCGTGTTGCAGCAGCCATTTGGTTAGAGTGCTTCTACTAGGGGGGCGACGGGCTGTATAAAATTTGCAGAAGGTCTTTAGGACAAGAGGGGAGATAAATTGGCTGAAACGCTGGGCAAATCTGGATGTATACTTGGGCGTTTTCCAGCGTTGACGTCGTCTTGTGTCTGCGTCAAAGTTTTTGTCGTGTCTTTTGCCGTATGCAAGCATGACCTTTCTAAGGAACAGCTGTCGGACCGTCAGGACATTCGCTTCCATGTAGAGGTCTGAGGATTTACTTAACGCTCATGTATCACTACACCAATATATTAGAAAATAACCCAGGCGTCCCTGGCAACCTTAAAGTTATCTCTTAAATTGAATAACAATGAAATTTACCTAGGTATGAACTTTGGACCTTGATAATTAAATTGATAGGAATTTTAGAGTAGAGGATAAGTGTGTGTGTGCACGTAAAAGAAAAGGTAAGTACGGTACCTTCACATGGCCTACAGAACCATGCTCTAAATTAACCGCCAGACGGAATTCAGCACCGCTACCAGCATCTCACGCCACTGCCCGCCGTCCAGGAATGCGTGACGTCACCCTCCGAAACCGGCGACTCCTTTACACGCTGAACACATACTCCATATACCCGTTCCGGAAGACACGGAGTTTCACGCCCGTCCCCGAGGGCCCTGGAATTCGAAATACACAGGTTCACATACCATTCACAAACAAAACGGGTTCACGCCCCCTTTTCCGCTTACAAGATTGGAAAAACATGACACTCACCGTTTAGGGCTTTAAGTAAGCGCCTATTTCTAGTTCGCCAGCCTTTGCTGCTTGAATGAACACATCTCTGCAACAAGAAAAATGGAAGGTTTAGTTTTAAGCCCTTGACATGACCTCTGAGGCCAGCACTTTGGAGGTTAACAAAAGGAATCTGGTGACTTACCTGATGGGTGGTGATAAAACGCTAGGGTGCTTTCACGTCAGGCATGCCCAGCGGACGGATTCAGAAGATTAGCAGCCACCTCCTTCGATATCCAAAATGATCGCGTCTACATGTGCCGGAACTGATCTCCGGGAATCCAAAACTTTTCTTTTCTTCTAGGCACCTCACATTCCGGTAATCGTCTGCAAACGTTTTCTCAAAGAAAGATGGCCAATATCTGGATGTTTGCCGATTACATATTTTCTTTTCGCAGAGCGAATCTCTCCCCGGGCCGCCTCTCAGCTGAATGTCTTTGTCATCTTTTTTTTTTAACCGCGGTTACTCAACGACCCGGAATCTAGGAAATTTGCCTATTGTACGGTGTAAAAGGGTGTACAGACCATCCTCCATACGTCCGAGAATAAAAAAAAAACGATACACCTTTACTTTAATAAATACAGCACGGCTATCACAAGACGCCCGCGACATACTCTCGAGCTCTCTCGCATTATGCGTCTTTCTCTTATTGTACCACTTAGAAAGAGACGGATGGTGCGAGAGAGCTCGAGAGTATGTCGCGGCCGTCTTGTGGTAGCCGTGCTGATATGTCTAGGTTATTTTATGCTACATATTTGTTACTGTTTATTGTTTTGGTTCAATATCGGAAATATTCGAAATTATTCGAAATATTCGAATATTCGAATAATGGAAAATTTACTATTCATAATATTCGAATACTAAAAATGGACGAATATTGCAAACCCTACTCACGAATAAGGACCACGTATTGGTTCGAAATCGAAACAAGGGACCGATTTTTGACTTTCGAGTGCTCGACTCTTTCACTCGAAAACAGTCAAAAACGATGAAATGCTATTTTTGAATTACGAGCGATAGAAAATTCAAAAACGAGTGGACCACTCGTATTCAATTCTATCGGTAGAAAGTAAGTGCCAACAATTTGGACACTTCACTTGTATTTCATTTTGGACTGACAATGAACTTAGAAAGAGATAAATAAAGATACCTTCTGATTCAATTGATTGGTTAGCTGGTGTACGATTACTATATTTTTCTGTTGTATTTTGTGGCTGAAAACAAAGAACGTAGTTGTGGACGACGCGTGGCGCCGACGGGGTCGATATGCGACAGGCCTGGGTTTGACCTTCGCGACCTCACAGTCACCTAACAAGGGGCGTTTAAAAACCGCGGCGAGCGAACCGCGCGTTTCTACCGCGGCGGGTGAACCGCTCAGCGTGATTTTAAACGACCGTAACGCGCTTTGATAGCGCAGGTGCTCTAGGGGAGCACTAATCCCGCAGACTGAGCTGCACTGTTGAAGGACGGGGTGGGGGGTGACGATAAAATAATACTTGGCGAAAATAAATGAAACGGTATAATAATAAAAGAATGAGACACACTGACTGGTTAAACTTTCCCTATCACAATTTCCTACTTCCTATCACAATTTCCCTACTTCTTCCTTTCCTCTGCTTCCTAGGAGCTCCCACTGGTGGGGCTGAGCGAACACAAAAATATTTTTTTTTTTTTTTTTTTTTTTCCTCCTATTTTCTTAAGTTGGGCTCCGAAGGGGCCCTTAACTAATTGCCTAACAAAAATAATTGGCGATAATAGCCTCTTTTATACCCCTAAGACATCAAAAGTGGTGGGGATACAATTTTAAGGACCTCGCCCACTTTCACTATAGAAAAGCTAGTTTTTACGTTTTCCTGATTTTCAGGGAAACCTTAAGGGTTTTTACATATTTTCCTTTAAAAAAACTATTTGTGGGCTATACATTACAATGTCTATTAGTTTTCCTGCTTTTCTCGTTTAAATTGGGGAAATCGATATTTACGTAAAATTATTAAGTTTGGTAACATGAAATGGCTTTGCCAGGCCCTAGTGGCTTTAATTAACATTGATTATCAAAAGTGATTATACATACGTAAGGGCATTTATCTTACCTTTCTAATGATACCTTAATTGCTTTCGTACCTCATCTGGTTACGAAGATATGGCCGGGTGAGACCGTCAATTTTCACATTTACATTAACGTGGTAGCATAAGTTTGACTTTTGCTCCCATCTTTTTAGCCAATCAGAGAAATCAACCTGAACCTTGACCATTATTGCACCATAATATGCAATAATCTCTATGCATACATAGTGTACATTTTTATTTGATGAATGTGAATTGGCTACTGTGTCCGTGTTTACTTCTGCTCCGTAGTATTTCTCAATTTAAAAATACAAAAAGTGATTAGTTCGTTAATTTAGGTGATTAACTCAGTGCAATAACGTTAAAACCATGTGAAACTTATATAATATATAGGAACTGTGCAAGAAATAAACAAAATACCGGCATACGAAAAATCAAAACAATAACTGTGTGTGATGAATCAGTAAAAGTAGGATTACAGTGGAAACCAACGTATCGCCATCTCACGAAGCCAAACTGTGAAATATTTGTGCAAAGATTGGTAAAAACTAGTATTAAGTGCACAAAGTTATTATTATAACCTCCAAATAAAATTGCAAGTAATACACAACTATATTGACATTTATGCCATCTAGTGGCTGGCGGCCAAACTACATATGCACTAAGCTGCGTTCACGCATCAACTTAACAACGCCGGCGCCCCGATAACTAGACTACTAAGATATTATTACAGTTATACGCCGCTAGAGGGCACCACAAGTACCTAAACAATAAATATGGATGATGTTATGAAAATTCTAAAACAAATTCAAGACGATCTAACTAATCAAAAACAGGAAATAAAAAGTATGGAAGAAAATATTACCAAAGCTATCAATGATAATATAAACGAAAAATTTTCATATATAGAAAACAGAACGAATAATTTAGAAATAAAAATAAATGAACAACAAAGGAAGATTGATTATCTAGAACGGCAGTCTAAGAAGAAAAATCTAATATTCTATGGAGTAGAGGAATCTGAACACGGTTATGAACAATTACAAGACTTACTACTAAGCTGCATAAAAAATAAAATGAATATATCTATTGAAAAATCCGAAATAGAAAATGTGAGAAGACTTGGTCAAAAAGGGAACATGACAAGACCTTTATTAGTAACATTAACAACTATGGGACGAAAATTCGAACTTTTAAAGAAAAAAGAAACATTGAAAGGTTCGATCATTAACATTAAAGAAGACTTTCCCAAAGAAATCTTACTGAAACGTAAGGAACTACAAGAAGAAGTGGAAAAACAACGTAAGCTTGGAAAAAATGCTGTATTGCGCTACGATAAAATATTAATACTACCAGGTAACACTAAAAATAGTAACTCCGTAGCAGACACACGGAACAAGAAACGGAATCTGTCGGAATCCCCTGACCATCAAAGCACAGCAATCAACGAAACGAGTGCTAAACAGGTACCTAAGAAAAATAAAACAAACAGCATTACCTCCTACTTGAACAACACACCACAGAAAAAAGGGTCCGAGTCGAGCTCGACTGAGATACACTCGCCGTCAAAAAACGAGTAACGGAACCCCCTCTACATCTCCCAATACGGCTTGTCACCGCGGGGGATAAGGACTGTAACCCTCCATCTCCACTACAAAATCTATACATCTGCACCTACAATGCAAGATCTTTATTATCTGATGAAAGATTACTAGATTTTGAGAGAGCGATCTCAAAAATAAAATACGACATTATCGGCCTTGCCGAAATAAGACGAACAGGATATAATATTATAGAAGAAGACAAACATATATTCTGCTACCTCGGGGAAACGAAAGGACAATATGGAGTAGGATTCCTTATAAAGAAAGAATATAAGCTAAATGTTGAAAGCTTCATTGGAGTGTCTGAACGCATTTGCATTCTAAATCTCAAATTTAATTCCTCTAAACTTACAATTGTCCAAATACATGCACCAACAGCTGACGCGAGCAACCAAGACATCGATAACTTCTACAAACAACTACAGAATGCACACTGTCAATATAACCACCAAAAAATCATATTAGGAGATTTTAATGCCCGAGTTGGAGAGCAAATACCAGGTGAAGAACGAATATTAGGCAAATACTGCTATGGAAAAAGGGACAAAAGAGGTGAAAGACTGCTCCAGTTTTGTTGGGAAAACAAACTATACATTACAAATAGTTTATTCAAAAAGAACAACAAAACCATGTGGACATGGCTATCGCCAAAGAAAAATAAAAGTCAAATCGATTATATATTAACCAATAGAAAAGACAAATTTACGAATGTAGAAATCATATCAAATCTAACGTTTCCTAGTGACCATCGACTCTTAAGGGGTACGCTGCAGATAACACCAGAAAAAAAAAGTAGAGCAAATTACAAGAACCATAAGACTAAACTCAGTACGACCGAAGAAAAAGAACAATTCATAAAAAACTTGAATATAAACATTAGCAAAATGGAACTAGAAGAAAATGAAAATGTAGAGTCCATATATAACAAGATTAAGAAAACGATTATCGCCAGTTTAAATGCAATTCCACAAACATTGACAGCAAAACAGGAAGCCATCCCTGCGCACATAAAAGAACTTATCACAAGAAGAAACGACTTGATTCAGAAGAAATCTCTTACAAAAGAAGAAAAAAGGGAACGTACCTATCTTTACAAGAACATCTACAAATTAATGAAACGAGAACGCATAGAACGCAGAATAACAGTAATTGAAACACACTTGAAATCTACAGGCAGCCTTAAAAAAGGTCTAAAAGTTCTTAATACCACTAAACAATGGATACCCTACATAAAAGATAATACAAACGACAAAAAAATATTGTCAAGATCTAAAATAATAGAAAAGGCAACAACATTTTTTAACGACCTATACTCGGCAATAGAAACGACTCCAGAAATTGAAACGACCAACCCGAACTCTACTACCTTAACTAGATTCTCTACACTTGAAATAATAAAGAAAATCGAATCTCTCAAACCCGGCAAAAGTAACGGACCAGACGGAATACCGAACGAAACAATAAAATTGGGCAAACACATACTAGCACCCTACTTAACAACCTTATTTAACAAAATTCTAGACGACAGAGCAATACCAAATGAATGGGCAAAATCTGACATAATATTACTTTACAAGAAAGGAGATCCGGCGGATATTGGAAATTACCGACCAATAAGCTTACAACCTAATATATATAAACTATTCGCTTCATGTCTTGAAGATCGCTTAGCAGTTTTTACAGAGAGATTTCAGCCTCCGGAACAAGCTGGTTTCAGAAAAAACTTTTCCACAACAGATCACATCCACACCCTAAATTTGATTATGGAGAAATATATAGAGCACAACAAGCCACTCTACCTTGGATTTATTGACTATGCGAAGGCCTTTGACTCGATATCCCACAATAGCATTTGGAAAGCTCTACACGAATGTGAAGTCCCAGTGGAGACCATCGATCTTATAAAAGACATCTATTACAAGAGTAAAAGTCGTGTAAAGTTAGAGAGACAAGGCTCTGAAATAAACATTTGTAGAGGTGTCAGGCAGGGCGACCCCCTCTCACCAAGAATCTTCATAGCTGTACTCCAAAGTATAATGAAAAATCTGAACTGGGAAAGAGAAGGAATTTATATAAATGGTAAACTCCTCACTAATCTCAGATTTGCGGATGACATCATCATCTTTTCTGAAACAGCATCTCAACTACAAAAAATGATCAATGAGCTAAACGAAGTAAGCAGTAACATCGGCCTAGAATTGAATACTACCAAGACTAAAGTCATGACGAACCACCATAGTATACCCATAAAAGCCAACAACAATACATTGGAATACGTTCAAAGCTATGTCTACTTAGGACAACAGGTATCTTTCGCTACGACGAGACTCGAGGACGAAGTCAAAAGAAGAGTTAATATGACTTGGAATAAATTCTGGAGTAATAAAGAAACCCTCAAATCAAAACTCCCCGTAAAGCTCAAGAAAAAAGTTATGGATTCATGTTTACTACCTTGTCTTACATACGGCTCCCAAACATGGATATATAATAATAAAATTAAAAATAGAATACAAGTATGTCAGAGAGCGATGGAAAGGAGTATACTAAACATAAACATAACACACAGAAAAAGAAACACAGAAATAAGAAACACAACAAAAATAATAGATGCTTTGGAACACTCTCAAAAACAAAAATGGAAATGGGCAGGGCATATCGCACGCATGGATAAAGAAAGATGGACACAGAGAGTAACTACGTGGCGAGGACCAATAAACAAAAGGAAAAGAGGAAGACCGAAAGAAAGATGGGTTGATGAAATAATCAGAAAAGCTGGTGAAAACTGGATCAAAAAAGCGAAGGAAAGACAAACGTGGAGCAAAATGGAGGAGGCCTTAACCCGTTGAGGGGTCCATATCGATTACCAATTGATTATGCATGTATTTTTTTTTACAAAAATAGCTATTACTTATTTAAATTTACTTGTATAAAAAAATACATACATATATATATATATATTTCTCTAAAATAAATAAAATAAAATATATAAAAAAAACTATAGAAAAGAGAACAACTGAAAAATGTCGTGAAATTAATATTTTTATTATGTACAGCTAGTTGCAAATCAGAATTTTTTAATGTAATATTCCTAATAATTAAGTTGTGCATGCTAAAAGAAAAAAATATATAATAATATATATATAATTTGATATGTTTTATACGCCATTCGTTATGGAAATAAAGAGGCTATAATAATAATAATAATTGGTTCGAAATCGAAACAAGGGACCGATTTTTGACTTTCGAGTGCTCGACTCTTTCACTCGAAAACAGTCAAAAACGATGAAATACTATTTTTGAATTACGAGCGATAGAAAATTCAAAAACGAGTGGACCACTCGTATTCAATTCTATCGGTAGAAAGTAAGTGCCAACAATTTGGACACTTCACTTGTATTTAATTTTGGACTGACAATGAACTTAGAAAGAGATAAATAAAGATACCTTCTGATTCAATTGATTGGTTAGCTGGTGTACGATTACTATATTTTTCTGTTGTATTTTGTGGCTGAAAACAAAGAACGTAGTTGTGGACGACGCGTGGCGCCGACGGGGTCGATATGCGACAGGCCTGGGTTTGACCTTCGCGACCTCACAGTCACCTAACAAGGGGCGTTTAAAAACCGCGGCGAGCGAACCGCGCGTTTCTACCGCGGCGGGTGAACCGCTCAGCGTGATTTTAAACGGTCGTAACGCGCTTTGATAGCGCAGGTGCTCTAGGGGAGCACTAATCCCGCAGACTGAGCTGCACTGTTGAAGGACGGGGTGGGGGGTGACAATAAAATAATACTTGGCGAAAATAAATGAAACGGTATAATAATAAAAGAATGAGACACACTGACTGGTTAAACTTTCCCTATCACAATTTCCTACTTCCTATCACAATTTCCCTACTTCTTCCTTTCCTCTGCTTCCTAGGAGCTCCCACTGGTGGGGCTGAGCGAACACAAAAATATTTTTTTTTTTTTTTTTTTTTTTTTTTCCTCCTATTTTCTTAAGTTGGGCCCCGAAGGGGCCCTTAACTAATTGCCTAACAAAAATAATTGGCGATAATAGCCTCTTTTATACCCCTAAGACATCAAAAGTGGTGGGGATACAATTTTAAGGACCTCGCCCACTTTCACTATAGAAAAGCTAGTTTTTACGTTTTCCTGATTTTCAGGGAAACCTTAAGGGTTTTTACATATTTTCCTTTAAAAAAACTATTTGTGGGCTATACATTACAATGTCTATTAGTTTTCCTGCTTTTCTCGTTTAAATTGGGGAAATCGATATTTACGTAAAATTATTAAGTTTGGTAACATGAAATGGCTTTGCCAGGCCCTAGTGGCTTTAATTAACATTGATTATCAAAAGTGATTATACATACGTAAGGGCATTTATCTTACCTTTCTAATGATACCTTAATTGCTTTCGTACCTCATCTGGTTACGAAGATATGGCCGGGTGAGACCGTCAATTTTCACATTTACATTAACGTGGTAGCATAAGTTTGACTTTTGCTCCCATCTTTTTAGCCAATCAGAGAAATCAACCTGAACCTTGACCATTATTGCACCATAATATGCAATAATCTCTATGCATACATAGTGTACATTTTTATTTCACATTTTACGTAACTCTAGTTACCGACGTCCCTTGTTGACGGACTAGATCGGGATATAGTCTCAAGTTGGTTTCTTTACAAATAATTGGATTCGCCACGGAGCTAGTGACAACACACAACTCGGACGCATACCTACTCGTGAAATTCAGCACCTTTTTCGGAAGTGTCGCGAAGAGTAACGGCCCGGCTTAAGCCGGAGAACTGTCAAGAAAACATCAAGCCCTACTGCCGACAACTGTAGCCACGTTCCCGGGTGTACCCGAATGGGGGGAGGGCTCGTGGTTGCAGAACTGGAGGCAGAAGTCAGCGTCGTTGGAGCTCCGCACACCGGATAATTAGCCGCCTACGTGATTAGTCCCCCGCCTTTGTTAAACAAGGGTGGAGGTAGAACTAAAAATTGAGTGGGAATTCTACCCACTCGAAAAATAAAAAAAAAGCCAAGATGGCACCGCCGCCCCCGCACCCTTCGGGAGTGCCGCAGGAGCGTGCAAACCGCCCCCGGACATTCCGCCGCACCTGCGGCATCGGAGATACGGCCAGAGCCGCCCGCGACCCGCGGATACAGCAGGCTTTTAAAAACGTGCTGCGCGCGTCCGTTGCGGCCTACGCGGCCGCGGCGTCGACACGCAGCACCCTGGGGTCACCAACCAGCGAGGGGGCCGCCCCCCCCCCCCCCCCCCCCCAGACCGATCGACGTGATTCAAGAAATCCTCGGAAGACTTGCAACGTCGAACCAGCACGGAGCAGGAGCCGCCGCCCCCGCCCCACCCGGACCGCCCGCCACCCGCCCGCCCACCGCGGCTGCCGGGGCGAGAATCTTCAAACCGGACCGCGCCACTTTGGCCGCCCAAAAGCAGGCCCCCGCGCCCCTGCCCCAGCGCGCGCCCGCAGCGCCGCGCCAGGCACACGTGCCGAAACCCGCGCCGCGACCGCCGCCCGCCCTCGGAGCGGGACAGGCGAATTCGGTGCCCAGCGCGGCAACCGTGACGCGACCGCAGCCCGCCCTCGGAGCGGGCCAGGCGAGCCGAGCCACGCCCGCGCCGCGACCGCTGCCCGCCCTCGGAGCGGGACAGGTGAAGCCAGCGCCCCGCGCCACAAGGCGCCGCGCCACACGGTGCCGCGCCCCGCGAGGCGCGGCAAACGCTGGCTCACACATCAAGCCAAGCCTCAACCTCGACCAAAGTGCAGCAGCCATACCCGCTGCGCACCAGGGTGACCCCTCCACCATTCGGAGGTCTCCAACAGCCCACAACGCCGCAGGGGGGCAAGCGTAAACCGAGGTCCCCGCCAGGGAAGCCCCAGAAACTGAACAGCCCCCGACTGGACCTGTCCTCCAGGTACCAGGACCAGGAACAAACGGACCACGACCAGCAACCCGAGACCTCATCCGACGACGAGAGCGCCGGGGAGGCGGCAGAGGTAAAGGACAGCGATGACGAGCACCAAGAACCGGACGCCGTCGCACTGGCCAGCCCATCAGCACCAACACCAACACCAGCCGCGGCCCAACCACCCGAAAAGAAGCCGCGCCCAATCACGGTCCACAACCTCCCGGATTGGAGCGCGCACTTCCAACGGATCCGCGAACTACTGGGCCGCTACCCAAAGTCTCGCCCCTACGGAAATGGTATCCGATTTCTACCGGAGGACCACGAGGAGTACAGAGTGCTACAAGCCTACCTTACTACCCTCGGCGACACCATCTCGTGGTCGGCGCTCCAGCCGAAGGAGGAGATTCCCCTGAAAGTGTGCATCAGGGGGCTCCCCGCGAACACAGTGCCAGAGCACATTTCAGAGGACCTGGAGGCGAAAGGCTTCGCCCCCATCTACACGCGCCATGTGGACGCGCGTGAAGGACGGCCCGGCTGTGTCTTCTACGCACAGCTGACGAAGACCGACGGCCTCATCCCGGCAATATATGGCGTCCGGGAGATACTTGGGATGTCCGGAGTGGTGGTGGAGGCATGGCACGGTAAGAAAGGGCCGTCGCAGTGCCACCGCTGCCAGGGCTTCGGCCACTCCTCACACGGCTGTCGCCGCCCGATCAGGTGCGTCCGCTGCGCAGGACCACACTTCGCGGGGGAGTGTGAACGGCCACGCGACCAAGAGGGGACCTGCGCTAACTGCGACGGCCCCCACACCGCAAATAACCCGAACTGCCCGGTATACCAGCGCGATGCGCGCGCAAGGAGACCAGGCACAGCCCCCCGCAATAACCGCCGTGGGCAAAGCGTGCCCCAGCCGCGCACAATAGAAAATGCCGAGAACGCTCCCAACTCCCTTATGGCAAGAGCGAACGAGGCGGCCCCCAGCCGTCGCCGCCACCGTCGAGGGAGAGGCAGACGGGGCAGGGGACAGACCGCTGCCACCACTGCTACCGACGCCAACACCCAGATTGCCGCCGCCGCCGCCCAAATCGCTACGGCTGCCGCCCAGGCCACTGCAGGCCAGGCCCACACACAGACCACCGACCAGAACAGGCCGCAACAGCGCACACATGCTGCTCCTGCGCCCACCACTGCAGCGCCGACCAGGCCGCCGCACCAAACTGCCCCCCAATCCCTACCAATAAGCCAAGATGGCGGTAGGGAACGGGCGATTGCGCAGTGCATAGTCATCCTGCAGAACGTGCTCGGCGCTCTGCAGACAGGAGCCAACCCTGTCCCCATCATCCTCAGGGGACTGGCCGACCTATACGAGAGCTAGTGGCCGGCCCCCTCAGGATCCTTTTCTGGAATGCCGCGAGCCTCACCAGCCGGCCGAAGAAGGAGCTGCTGGCGTCCGTCCTCAAGAGGGAGCGGATCGACGTAGCACTTATATCAGAAACCCATCTTAAGGCGGAAGATCGCTTGAAGATATCGGGCTACGTCTGTTATCGCAAGGACGAGACGTCCCCACACGGCTCGGCATACAGGGGCCTGGCAGTGCTCGTCGCACGACGAGTAGTGCACCAGCCGCTCCCGCCCCCCCTAGCTACATGCTACGCTCTTGGAGTAGAGCTGTACGCAGGCGGCCAGCATTTGAAGACCTACGCCTTTTACCGGCCCCCACAGACGAACCTCGCTGAGCCCGACCTGGAGCAGATCCTGGACTCGAGCGCACCCACCATTGTTGCCGGCGACTTCAATGCCAAACATCCGGCATGGAACTCGACCAAGATCTGCCCCACGGGCCGCCGCATGCTGAGGCATGCCGAGAGGCATAACTACACCGTGCTGGGCCCAGAGGTGCCCACACATTACCCGTACACCGCAGCACACCAACCGGACATCATCGACCTGGCAGCAGTCAAAAACCTGGCACAATGGCCGGAGTTGGAAGTCCTCGATGACCATATGCTCTCGGACCACCAGCCAAATGTGCTCAGATTGAAGACCGCCCCCACTACCACGCAAGCACCACCACCGAGGAAAAGGACCGATTGGGAGAGGTTCGCCGCACACATGGCTAAACACTCGGAGTCCTTCCCGTCAACCTCTGCCGAGGAAGTAGACCGCCTTGCCGAGCTGTTCAGCCAAGATGTTCAGACAGCCCTCACTGCTGCCACCACCACGAGCCCTGCTACCAAACACCGCCCCGCACCAACGCCGCGCATCCAGAGGATGCTGGAAGAGAAGCGGAGGCTGCGGCGGCTCTTCAACGTCACCCGCTGCCCCACACTAAAGGCACGTCTTAACGCCCTCGCCGAGAAAATCGGGAATAGCCTCGCGGCGAACTCCCGCCACTCTTGGCTCGAGGGCGTTAACTCTGCAGCCGAAGAAGGCTGGACCAGCATTCACCGCCTTTGCCGCCGCTTCTCAAACAAGCCGCTGCCAGTAAGGCCACTTATCGCCCCGGACGGCACCACTCGTTACCGTGCCGAGGACAGGGCGCACATCTTCGCCGAACACCTCGAGACCCAATTCCAACCAAACGCGTCCACTGATGTTGAGCACACCGCACAGCTGGAACGCGAGGTTGAGGAATATCTCGAGGCGCCACCATCACCGGAAGAGGACACCATCATCTTCACCCCCGGCCAAATCCAACGGGCAGTACGGAGAACCCAGCTCTGAAAGGCCCCAGGACCAGACACGATCCCGAATGAGGCGCTGCGTCGCCTCCCCCCGCGAGCCATCGCGACGCTGACGCGGCTCTTCAACGGGATCGTGAGGACGTGTCACTTTCCCACCTGCTGGAAGCTGGGGAAGATCATAATGCTGCCCAGCCGGGGAAGAATATTCTCCGCCCTGAGAGCTACCGCCCTATCACCCTGCTGTCCACGGTGTCAAAGGTGTTTGAGCGACTCCTTCTCCACCATTTGACACCGCACATGGAGCCTCGCCCGGAACAGTATGGGTTCAGGGCAGAACACTCGACGACCCTACAGATCGCCCGGATCCTCCACATCGCGGCAGCGGCGCGGAATAAAAAGGAGCACGCGGTGGCGGTGCTCCTGGACATGGAGAAAGCTTTTGACGGGGTCTGGCACTCAGGCCTGGTCTACAAAGTCATGACTACAACGGCGCCAAGACGGCTCGTACACACCCTGGCCAGCTTCCTCTCCGACCGTAGCTTCCAGGTCACGGTGGAAGGCACGCTCTCGGAGAGGAAACCCATATTAGCCGGATTCCCCCAGGGAAGCTGCCTGTCGCCCGCGCTCTACGCGCGGTATACAGACGACATACCAGCTGAAGAGGGGGCCACACTCGCCCTTTATGCTGACGATGCGGCATACATTTCCACATCCATCAAGCTGCCACATGCAGCGGTCAAAATCCAGCGCACCCTTGACGTGCTTCCGAGTTGGCTCGACCGATGGCGCTTGAGGGTGAACGTGGCGAAGACCCAGGCCATCACTCTCAGCCCGAAGATAAACCAGCCGCCGGAGCTCCACCTCCTGGGACAACCGTTGCCGTGGTTGCGGACAGTCAAGTACCTGAGCGTCACTATCGACAGGCAACTCACTATGTCCGCCCACGTCAAACGAACCATTGACCATATAGGAGGTGCCTACCGGGCGTTTCAATAACAAGTCCGTTATAGACACACTAATATATAATCAAAGTTCCACAATAGATGTAAGCGTATAGAAGCACAAGCACAATAAGATAGGAAGCACAGTTTATAGTTCAGAAGAAAGGAACACAAAAGAAAGCGAAGTTAATAAGAAATTGGCAAATTCACTGTACTCGCGTAAGCTCGGCGCGGATAGGCTGCGGGACATGCATTCGCCGTCGTAGACATGGAAGCACTGCCGGGCGGCGCGCGCGCTGGGGCTCTCGCTCGCTCGACCGGTTTCGAGGAGTATGTCACATGCAGCAGCTATCCGCCGCGCGCGGCTATTTTGTGAATATTAACCGACTGCGTCTGAAGCGCGCGGGTTATTGGTTTTGTTCGGCTGGCCGCCTCACACTCCCCCACCGAGACCGTTGCTTGCTACGGTCGATAGTAGTCTGGAAATCGCACTGATCGACCGCTGCGCGTCTTTCTGGTGGTAGCAGGTTCAGTAGATGGCGGCATTGTATTGCCCGAGTTCTCGATGGGTCTGGAACTACTGGAGTCGTCATCTCTGGCCATATGTGCTGGTTTCAACCTGTCAATCGTAACGGTATTCTCCTTACCTTTTATATTGATTTTAAAGGTCCTCGCTGTAGCACTCTATATGGGCCTGTGTATGGGGAAACTAAAGATCTTTTAGCAGGTCCCTGGCGCAGAAACACGTAGTCTGCGCTGTTAAGGTATCTTGGGATGTAGAAAGGTTTGTGAGAGTGTCGGGTGCCTGGTGTCGGATGCAGCTTCGAAATATGGTCTCGAAGCCTGGCTGTGAAGTCAGCGTAGTCCACTGTGGTCCATCGTAGGCGAAAAGAACTCACCGGGTAGGCGCAGGGGTTCCCCATACACGAGTTCTGCTGCCGAAGACTGCACGTCGTCCTTCCAGGCGCTGCGGATGCCCAGCAGCACCAAGGGTAAGACCTCAGGTCCAGTGAGTGTTGGTGTGGCACATTATGGCTGCCTTCAATTGCCGATGGACCCGCTTGACCATCCCATTAGAGGCTGGATGGTAAGAAGTGGTGGGGTGGTGCTCGGCACCCAGGATAGCTGACAAGGCGCGGAACAGTTCAGACTGGAACTGTGCGCCCCTGTCGGTGGTGAGTGAGGGCAGCCAAAACGAGCTACCCAGCCCGCGATAAAGGCTCGTGCGCAGGTCTCCGCCGTGATGTCAGGCAAAGGGTATGCCTCAGGCCAACGTGTAAAGCGATCGATGACCGTGAGGCAGTATCTGTAACCAGAAGAGTATGGTAATGGCCCTACGATGTCCATATGGACATGGGAAAATCTTTGAGATGGCGTAGGAAAGGGAGATATGGGAGAGGTTGTATGGCGCGAGATTTTATTTCTCTGACAATCTGCGCATTCTCTCGCCCACTGGCGGCAATCTCTATTTATTCCTGGCCAAACGAAGCTTTGTGTCACCATTCTGACAGTGGCTTTGACACCTGGATGGCTCAGTCTGTGCATAGCATTGAACACTGGTCGTCGAAAAGCATCAGTGATGTATGGCCTTGCGTTATCTGTCGAGACGTCATAGTACAATTGTGCTTGCGTATCTGGCAATTGGATCTTCTTTAAATTGAGTCCTGACCCACGCTGTTGCAGGTCCTTCAATTCAAGGTCATCGTTTTGCGATCGTGACAAGGCTTCGTAGTCAATAGGTCCACTTATCTCCTCCACTCTGAATAATGCGTCCGCTACAACATTGTCTTTCCCCCTTACAAATCGTATGGTCGGTACTGAATTGGGAGATGAAATTTAGGTAACGGAACTGTCTTGGGGAACATTTTTCTCTCGCCGAAGTGAACGCAAACGTCAGAGGCTTATGGTCCGTATAGATAATAAATGGTCTGGCTTCGACCATGTGACGAAAATGTCGTATAGCGTCGTATATAGCCAGCAGCTCCCTGTCATACGGACTGTACTTTTTCTGCGCTGGTTTGAGGCGTCGAGAGAAAAATGCGAGCGGTTCCCACGATCCTTGTGATGATGCACGCTGTTGCAGCACCGCTCCGATTGAGACATCTGAAGCATCAGTGTGGATGGCCAGCTCGACATCGGTCTGTGGATGAGCTAGAATGGCGGCTTTGGAAAGCCCTTCTTTGCATGCTGTGAATGCTTCCAACATCTCCAGCGTCATCTCAATCTCTTGCGTTGCCTTCTTCTTCGGTCCACTCAAAACGGTGTTCAGCTGTGATTGCATAGCTGACGCCCCTGGAACGAACCTTCGGTAGAAGTTGAACATCCTTAGAAATCTACGGAGTTCTCTGACATTCTTGGGAACAGGGTAGTCCAGAATCGCCTGCACCTTGGACTGGAGTGGTCGGATACCGTCTGCTGACACTTCATGGCCGAGAAAGGTGATTGATGGTACACCGAACTCACATTTTGCAGTGTTGATGACGATCCCATAGTCTGCCAGTCGCTGGAATAACTCACGCAGGTGCTCTTGATGTTCCTCTTCATTTGCGGAAAAGATCAAGATATCGTCCAAGTATCCGTAGCAGTAATCCAGGCCTCTCAGTGCTTCATCTATAAAACGTTGAAAGGTCTGCGCCGCATTGCGGAGACCGAACGTCATATAAGGAAACTGAAATAGGCCGAACGGCGTGACTATGGCGTTTTTAGGGATATCAGCTGGATATACCGGAATCTGGTTATAGGCTTTCACCAGGTCGACCTTGGAGAAAACCTTGCTCCCCAACAGCTGCTGCGTGAAATCCTGTATGTGCCTTATTGGGTACTTATCTGGGATAGTGCGCGCATTCAGGGCGCGGTAATCACCGCATGGTCGCCAGCCGTCATCCTTCTTAGGTGCAAGATGAAGCGGAGACGACCATGGACTCTCAGATCTAACTGCTGTACCATTTTGAAGCATAGCCTCGAACTCTTTCTGAGCGATCTTGAGACGATCCGGTGGAAGTCGTCGAGGTCTGCCTGACACGGGCGGTCCAGGCGTGGTGCGTATATGGTGCATTGTATTATGCTTGGGCACTGCAGTGGTACCTGCTGGGTGGGTGATGGCCGGGTACTGGCGTAATATTTCAAGGTACCTGGAGTCTCCTGTCATCACCTTCACTGAAGATATGGCCTCAACAACTGGCTGCGCTGGTGCGTTAACGGTGAGCGTGGTATTGCTGTCGATCAGGCGCTGGTTTCTGCAATCAACCAATATATTATAATGGGACAGAAAGTCAACCCCTTTGATCGGTTTTGACACGTCGGCAACCACGAAGTTCCAGTCGAACGCTCGGCGCAGTCCTAGATTGAGTTTTAGGTGAACCGAGCCATACGTAGGTATAATTGTGCAGTTTGCTGCAAACAATTCATAATTTGTCTTTTTACGTGTCCCTCTAAGTGCTGTGCGCGGGTACACGCACAAGTCCGATCCTGTGTCAACTAGGAAAAGTATCTTAGAGGTATTGTCCACTACAAATAGGCGGCCCGGTTTAGAATGGCAGTCGTTGGCCGCTACTTCCGGCTGCCGTCGAAGTTTTCCGCTGCCGGATGAGTGCAGGGTCTGGTACAGCGTGTCGATCGGTCACCGAACCTGTTGTGGTACCAGCAAATTGATGGATCCCAGCGCCTGGAGGGTGAACGATTCCGTTGCCGACTAGCAGATGGAGTCCTATTCCTACTACGGCGGCTGTATTGAGTGCTGCACCTTGAACAGTGTGCTTGGCTATCAAATGAAGCCTTTAATGAAGCTATTTCCTTCGTCAGGTGCGCCATTTGCTTCGCCATTTCCATGACGTAATTGTCTCCGCCTAACGCACAAACTTGGGGCGCCTGGGGTACAATGTCATGTACCTTATCCGCTAAATCAGCTAATTCGTCTAATGTAGCACTTACTTGAGATGCAATCACTGTTTGCAGGCTGCTAGGTAATCGACTGGACCACACAGTTTTCAAAAAGTCTTCCGTTACAGATTTGCCGGCTAACGTACGAAGATGTCTTAAAAACTGCGACGGTTTTCTTTCCCCCAGTTCTTCGTGCTTCATTAATTGCAACACTATTTTTTCTTGCTACGCCGATAGCCGCGATATAAGCACATTTTTTAACCTCGCGTATTTGTTTTCAGCTGGAGGGTCCGTAATTATATCTTTTACTTCCACAGCGTATTGGTGTTCTAACTGCGAGATGACGTCTAGTTGAATTTTGTCAGATCACTCGTAATGCCGGAGAAAAAGAATTGAGATTCCATTTGCGTTAACCACAAAGCTGGTTCCTCTGGCCAAAATGGCGGTGCGCGCACGGAAACTTTAAATACGGAGCCGTTACCCTCCGCACCGTTAACTTGCAAACCACCGGTCCCGTCATTGCTCTCAGGTGCATCACTTCCACCAATTCCACCTGTTGCCATGTTATTTGCCACTTAAAAAAACAAAATGTTCACTTGCGTTATAGTTCAAAGTCTAGGGTCACCAGTATAGGAGGTGCCTACCGGGCGTGTCAATAACAAGTCCGTTATAGACACACTAATATATAATCAAAGTTCCACAATAGATGTAAGCGTATAGAAGCACAAGCACAATAAGATAGGAAGCACAGTTTATAGTTCAGAAGAAAGGAACACAAAAGAAAGCGAATTTAATAAGAAATTGGCAAATTCACTGTACTCGCGTAAGCTCGGCGCGGATAGGCTGCGGGACATGCATTCGCCGTCGTAGACATGGAAGCACTGCCGGGCGGCGCGCGCGCTGGGGCTCTCGCTCGCTCGACCGGTTTCGAGGAGTATGTCACATGCAGCAGCTATCCGCCGCGCGCGGCTATTTCGTGAATATTAACCGACTGCGTCTGAAGCGCGCGGGTTATTGGTTTTGTTCGGCTGGCCGCCTCAACCACACCAGAACAGCCCGCGTACTCCTCACTCCATTGATGAAGTCGCCACTGCCCCTATCCGCCAAGATTGGCATATATAAGGGCTACATCAGGTCACGGCTCACCTATGCAGCCCCCGCGTGGTACGCGCTGGTGGGAGAGTGCAAACGACGGCGACTCCGTGCACAACAGTCGCTCTCGTTTCGCGCCGCCGCCGGCGTTCATTACTACGTGAGCAACCTGGTGCTGCACCGTGACCTGAAAGTCGAACAGCTGGACGACTTCATCACCAGACTGACCAGAGCTATGTTCGAGCGGGCAGACGGCTCACGCCTGACGCACCTGCAGAACATAGCTCCATACCATTCCCGACCGCCCGACAAAAGGGCATTACCGCGGGACCTGATCCGTCCGGATCTGCCCGCGGACACCTGACCTGACAACATGGATGTTCCTGCAGTGCCGTCGGTCCACAGGTCGCTCGCTGGGCCTCTCCCTCGGGAGTCCCACCCGGCAGGGCTTGACCGCACCGACGGACGAAGTAGATGACCCCACCGGACCAGCCGGGCGTTACGCCCACCCCAGCCACCCGTCCGTAGTTGCGGACGGCGCCCGATCCCGCCACATGCGGCTCACGCCGCGCAAGGCTTAACCGAGCCCACTACAGGGCTTGAGAGAAAACCATGGCTACAAATAATTTGGCTGTCTCTCCCTCAATTATCAGGGGTTCTCCCTCTATCGATCTTTATGAAATAATTACTGGAGGTACCTGGTACCTTTATCTTTACTTTAAGCTATTTTCTTCGTCTGTACTTATGGTACTTAGGTCCTAAATAAATTACGCGCTTCCTATATGAGCCGTTTGCTTTAGGAGCTTAATCTGGGCACAATTGCCGTCCTTATGTGAAGGAATTTTAATTACACATCCCTTTCTCTTCGTGACCCGTAGGCCCTATCGTTCACATACTACATTCTGTCGTTCACAACATCCTTTCTCTTTGTGACCCGTAGGCCCTATCTTTCACATACTACATTCTGTCGCCCACAGTAGTCTTTTGGCGGTTTGTTTTTTAAGTTAAATAATTTAACTTGTCTGTCTCTCTCTCTCTTTGCACAGGTTAAAAAGAGACAGAGATAATTATAGTGATATGATTCACAACAACTTGCTATAGGTACTTAGAATGAAATGTATGAACTGCTGTCTCATTCTAACTAAAGAAAGTTGATGTGACAATTTGTATCATTTGTAATTTGTATTGTTTTTATAACAGGCGGGAAACTAAACGTTTCGTTTACTAGTTATTATTTACTACGCTCTTAGTTTTTTCTGTTATGTAACGCATAAAACACAAAAAAACACTTAAATATTAATATAATTAGCTATTAGAAATACACCTTCTAATGATGTTTTATTTTTATACCATGTGTAGAATACAATTTTAAATAACCAGTACTTATCGAATTTCTGCGTACAACGAAGCGCAAAAGTATAAATAGCCAAACCACTAGCTTTCGAGTGATGAATTTCAAAAAAACCTATTATTGGGTTCATGCGAAAATAATCGTGACAAATTTTCGTGTGCGATTATTTTCTACCGCTCGCTTTTGATTTCGAGCGCTCGAAAGTTAAAAATCGGTCCCCAAGTCGAGCGATATTCGACGGATCGACCTCAAACACGTGAATGATCCGTTGCATTATAATTTGCCATCTTTAATTTACGTCACTTTATTTCAGAATTTACAAAAGAAAGTATTGAGCGGTGACGTAAACATATCGAACTACAGCCAAGTCGTAAAGATTTCACACATAAAAAGCAAGATTTTAATATTTCCATTATTCCCCAAAGAGGGTGAAATGTGGTCAGTGAAATGTATTTGACGTTTTTATAGTGTGTATTTTATACCGTGCGTTGACTTAATTCTATTTCTGAAGTTTAAAAATAAACTTATTTAACTATAATAAATGTTTGAATGAATGGCTCGTATTGTTTAGGTTCAAATCTAACGATTCAGGTTAACATTATAATCGATCGAACAATAACGTGGCGTTTGTTGACTTGAATATCCTGCGTATTTTATGCACTTTATAATTTAATAAAAAAATCGAGAATTTATAAAATGCCAATAATATATTTGTAAGTCTGATTCTGACACCCTAAATATTGTATGAAATATTGAAATCACTTGCACGTTCCCCATTCCACATGCCTAGGGTTACCAGATACACATTTCAAAAGTCCTGACAAAATTCCTGATTTTCGGCCAAAATTCCTGACACGAGCTTGACGCGCTCACGCTCGCGGCGTATTGTTATACGTCGTGGGCCTTTTTTGTTATTATGATTCAAAATAGAAGTTTACAGTGTATTAAATTTTACTGCTTCATTTATTTGCCGAAAATTCCTGACATTTCCATTTTCCGCCCGCATTCCTGACATATGTCTAAAATTCCTGACATATTCCTGACATCTGGTTACTCTACCCATACCCAACTTTTCCCCATTCCTAACTCATCCCAATCCCAACTTGCCACCAATCCCAAGTAGAATCCATACCAAACTCGATCCCATTGCCAACTCGTCCACATTTATAGTTGTTGCGTCTCACGAAGGCGAGTGAGCGCGTACGTAATATCAGACGTTAAAATCTAATTTCGTTAAATCCACTCGCTTTCGTGAAATGCAAGAAGCATACCTACTTCTCTACACCAAGACCCTCATCCCCATTCCAGGCTTATGTCATTAGCAACCCGTTTCCAATTCTCAAGTCGTCACTGTTTACTGCCTTTGCCGTTAATCGCTATACCGCTTTCAAAAATTACGTTTGTTTACTTACAACGAATTAATCCAACGTATGATTTGTTATGCTTTTTGTAAACATCATTTAAAACTCTTCATATTATATATTGATTAAATTTAAGAAATTAGACTTATTACTATATTGATTAAATTTAAGAAAAAAACTGTTATGCAGATTCTGATCTGATCTAACTATTTATTATTCTTTAATGTTTGGTTTGTTTTTGAATAGCAATCTCCTTAAGTTTTCTTCGGTCGATCTTTGTCGTTGCTGTCTGAGGAATTGCGTCCAAGAATATTACGCCTCCTCGTAGCTGTTTAATGTCTGCCAAATTATCTGTGAACAACAAAAAATAGAGAGAAGTTACAATCAACAGCAGTGAGGCAACAAATAGAAAAAATGCGGTGGGTATTTGCAATGGTGACCTATCACATTCACTAAATTTACATAATTTACCAACTGTATCGTTTATCCGAATATTCAGCTCGGCAAAAAGCCGGTTTTTTCGGAAGCCATGAAGTTTTCAGGATTTAACTATGATTTCATAAATGAATGAATGAATGAATGAATGAATGATATTTATTCAGGTAACACAACATAAGTAACACAAGACAAAATACATTAACATATACATCGAAGACGTAGATCGGGATGTGAACCTGAAATGGCCTCCACTCAGCAATGCAGTTGGCACGGCTAGCGTGATCAACGGCGCTGGTTTTCTGTGGAGCCAGCGGGGTGTGCGGGACAGCGTGCTGTGCGACTTGTGTCGGATGATACAATAATGTTATTAATATTAAATATAATTATAAATATATATACATGTTACAGCGATAACTATATTATACATATAATTTTATTATTTAGCGGTTAACTAAATTGGGGCTAATAATTTTAGGAATTGGTACTAATAATGGTGTTATGGATATCCTACCCTCAGGCAACAATACCTTGTTGAGCCATTAAGTGTCTTTTCAGTTTGGATTTGAACACTCTAACAGTAATGCTCTCCTTGATTGGTGGTGGAATGTTATTCCAGCATTTCGTAGCAGCATAACGAAATCTGCCACGAAATGCAGCGGTTTTGTGCCATGGGCAATCCAGACGTGGGATACGCCTGGCTCGCCACGGGTAGAATATCAACTTACTATGCAAATACGCGGGTTTCTTAGTGTGGAAGATACCAAATAATAACGTGGCTAAGTGAAGTTTACGTCGAGCTCTCATATTTAAAAGTTTGTTAGTATTGAGATACGGGGTAATATGGGATCGTGGCGGGATTGGGAAGCAAAAGCGTGTGCATGCATTTTGTAGCCGTTGTATAACTTTCTTAGTTCGCGAGAGTATGCAATTGGTATATACCGTATCCGCATAATTAAGTTTAGACAGGATGAGCATATCGCACAATTTTACTCGCATATCTACACTGAGATAATTACGCACTCTGTAAAGAACAGATAGTCTATAGAAGCAGTTTCCGACAGTTTCTAACATATGCTTTTCAAAATGCAGGGAGCTATCCATAAGAAGGCCCAGGTTGCGGGCTTCTGAGACCATCTTCACACATTTACCTGATATATTTACATGGGGATTTGCAGCCGTAATGCGGCTGACTTGTTTTTTTGAGCCCAAGACGAGAAACTTAGATTTCGAGGGATTGAGTACTAGACTGTTTTTTTCAGACCAGCTGTCAATACAGTGCAGGTCTTCATTCAGCTTATCGACAGCCTGCTGTGTGTCATCGGGGTTGAATGATATGAAGAGCTGTATGTCATCGGCATAAATATGAAATTTGCAATTCTTAATATTATGTACAATATCTGCACTGTAGAGACTGTACAATACGGGGCCCAAAATAGAGCCTTGTGGCACGCCTCTCGATAATGGGAGTAATCCCGATGCTGTGGATAAACCGTCTGCGCCTTGCACTTGGACAAATTGTGATCGGCTAGTCATATAGCTTGCGAACCAGTTTATAGAGCTGTCGCTGAAACCAAAATATGCTAATTTAGATAATAGAGTAGATGTATTAATGCAGTCAAACGCACGGGAAAAATCCAGAAGGGCTAATATTGTTCCCTTGCCTACATC
The DNA here is from genome assembly GCA_963854355.1 of Epinotia brunnichana. NCBI lineage: Eukaryota > Metazoa > Arthropoda > Insecta > Lepidoptera > Tortricidae > Epinotia > Epinotia brunnichana. The sequence goes on from OY977954.1 coordinate 18,835,074, forward strand.
TTGTGAGGACAAAATTTCATCTACCACATCCAGAAGGGCTGTGGAGGTACTGTGCCCTTTTCTAAAGCCAGATTGTCTTAAGGGTAATATATTGTTACTTTCAAGAAAATCGGTTAATTGCATGTATACAACCTTCTCAAGTATTTTCGACAGAAGAGGTAGTATGCTTATTGACCTCAGATCTTTGTACTCAGCTGGATGGGGTGTTTTAGGGATGGGTTTAACTGTTGCTATTTTCCACAGTTCGGGAAAAACATTTGTTTCGATTGATTTGTTAACTATGTTTGTGATAACGGTTAATGTTTTTGGGAGTGTCAATATCAACATGTCCAAGGATACACCATCGACCCCAGCAGCATTAGTTGATATTGATTTAATAATCTTGGCAACGACGGTTTCATTTACAGATTTTAGGATAAATACCGCGGGGCCATATCGGTTAGATTCGAGAAACGGTATATATGATGAATCAACTATGTTGGTGCCAGGTAAATTAAGAAAGTGAGTATTAATAGAGTTAGGGTCAGAGAGTTGTGATGGCAGTTCCAAGTCATTTGTTTTAAAATTTACTAGGTTGTTTTTAATGTTTTTCCAGAGTTTGCTGGGATCATGGATATTTCTATTTATATGATATTGGAAGTATGCAGACTGTTCGTAATAAAGTGACACTTTAACTAAGTTCTTTAGATCTTTATAATACTTTTTGTGACTATCCAGCCTAGTGCGGCGATATTTGGCATGAGCTAGGTCTCTTAATCGCATCATTTCTCTAATATTAGAAGTAATCCACGGATAGGTGCTATTTTGTATGAGGACTTTTTTTGAGGGTGCAAACAAGTCAAAAATATTTATTAAGCAGTGGTTGAACTGCACCACCATATCGTCAACGTTGCCTTTGAACAGTGATTCCCAATCAATACTATTAACGGCGGTGTTGAAATCGTTTATATCAATATTTTTAATAGGCCTGTATACAAGTGATTTGGGAGGAGGTTTTACTTTTCTGATATTTAATTGGCAGGTGATAAATGCATGACTGCTAAGGTCAGGAATATGGTTAACGGACACACCCGAGATGGCCCTGTTACAACATATGACATCTATAAGAGTTTCACTATGTTCTGTGAAATACGTTGGTTCAGTTACGCACTGTGACAAGTGCATGTAATTTAGAAAGTTTATAAGCTTCTTTGAGTTTGATTCCTGGTTGTTTAAAATATTAATATTAAAATCGCCTAATAGAATAATATAGTCGTACATCGCAAAAGAGGTTAAAGAGTCACTAAGACCATCATAAATACATCCACATCAAACCAGGGAGGCCGATACGCAGTTCCCACAGCTAGTTTAAGACCATTCATACTGAGACTGAGCCACATCTGTTCAACCAATGGTGCAACGGGGTGCTGGAGCCGTGGCGCGGAGATGCCGCGCCGGAGGGTAAGTACATTACATACCTACGCCGCCACCCCGCGCGCGCCCGCTCGCAGCGTCGCGCGGCACGTGCCGCAACCGGTAGCCCGGCGGCGCCGGGGCGCGTGATTCCTGACCTTCCTTCAGCCATGTCTCACATATGGCCATAATATTCACCTCATAGCGTTCTATGGCCACAAGGAACTCATTGTGACGCGTACCAAGAGAACCAGGGTTTAAGAGCCCAAGGGTTAATTTTTTATCTTTAATAAACTGCACAACAAAAGAAAATAAGATTTCACAGTATTTGCAGTGAAGCTGGTATAGTCGTAGGTATGAGGCATGCCTCCAGTCGAAGATGGTATGAATATGGTAGATCAAAGCATTTTATATACGTATATGTGTACATTCCTCTTACCACTTATGGGTATATATACCTACGTCGTATACGACTATAAAGTAAAATTGGGGTTGGCACGTTTAAGTAGTAGCACATCACATATAATACAGTAACACAGACTGCCAGGTCCGCAATACATTTTATATAGGTTATAAGTGAATAAATAAAACAGGGATGTAAATACCATAGATGAATTATTGTTAAATAAATATACGCTTCAATAAGCATGCTATTGTAATATGAGTAATAAATAAAGTTATATAAATAGCAGGTCGCACAGCACACTGTCCACAGAGGTCCACAACAACATTAAGTACATGTGCTACCTCAGTCACAAACTTAGGCTTACAAAGTAGATGCGAGCATTTTTTACCACTTAATCTATAACAATACGAATTTACAATTATGGTGTGTTTAAAAATATAAATGTATAGTGTCTTTGTATGTAAAATTAAACAGCAAATAAACAATGAGCAAGCATAATTAGCACAGCAAGCTTTATGTAGTATTATTGTTCATTAGTTTCATTTAGCTATGTAGTATTAAATCAATAAGTTATATCCCAATCGGTTCTCCCTATTGTAATTTTTATCGTGAAATAAATAAATCAAAATCTCCGTAATCTAACGTAATCGGTTCTACGCGATAAGTACCTATTTGAAAATTCTAAATCTTTAGGGTCTTCGATAAGACTGGCTTTTTGCCGAAATGAAAATTCCGACAAAAGATTGACACCATTTGTAATCGTGTCCAAAGACTACAATATACATACTGAGATAGACAGGCAACTCGACCAAATTGAGAAGGCATTTAATGCTTGCGTACAGCAGGCGCCATCTCTTCTGGGATATTAAAACTTTTCTGTTAAAACATACAAAAAGTGCGTCGGTCGCAGGGTTTGAACCCCGGCTCATCGACTCCAAATACCGTCGTCTTTACCCCTAGGCTATAGATGTATAACGTCAACACGGCGAATTTCGAAATACCTTGACAGCCTAAGCTTAGCAATCGCTACAGCTTCAAAGAGTTCGCAACCTATCAAGAAGGTGGCACTGTTTTCAATAAGAAACTGGATTTGCATTAAGTTCTAAGTTCGCATAGCATGATCGTGTCTTAATTTGACTGAGTGACCCAACGTGGAGTTTTTAGTGGGTAGTAGGTAATACTACGTCTACAAAATTACAAAACCCAGACTTCCCCGAAAGCAGGGTACCTGGTACCTGGCTCGCAGGTTTTGCTCCCCGTGGAAAAAGGGTCTAAGTACGCTGATGATTCGGTTAGCTCAACAACTCTGATTCATCTTCCCGCTATTAAAATTGCACATTACAGCCACTGGTGGCCGTCAGCCACTAAACGCGACCACTCTGCCGCATATTAAAGGCCTCCACACACCGGTCGCGTGCACGCCACGGGCCCGCGCACGCGACCGGTGTGTGGAGGCCTTTAAGTGTAAGTCTAAGGCCTGAGTGGACGCTCGGAGCGGCACGTTCGGCGGGGCGTGCAGCGGGGCGGGCGAGCGTGCATTCAATTTGTGCAGCGTCTACTCAGGACACCAGTATGAGCCTCATTTGTTGAACATGCACGCCGCACGCCCCGCTCCGCCGCACGCCCGGCTCGAGCGTCCACTCAGGCCTTACACTTAGGCCTAACTGGACGCTCGAGTCGGGCGTGCGAGGGAGCGGGGCGTGTGGCGTGCATGTTAAACAAATGAAACTCGTACTGGTGTCCTGAGTAGACGCTGCACAAAGCGAATGCACGCTCGCCCGCCCCGCTGAACGCTCCGCTCCGAGCGTCCACTCAGGCCTTACACTAAGACACTAGTGACCGCCACTACATAGTAGCGAGCACGGGCTGCTCCCGCAGCTTGTGGCTCGGACGCAGCCAATAAACGCCCGGTGTGCGCCGATGCTACGAAAGATAACGTATGAAATAACTCGTCCGCAGCCTGTGGCTCGGACGCAGCCAATAAACGCCCGGTGTGCGCCGATGCTATGAAAGAAAACGTATGAAATAACTCGTCCGCAGCTTGTGGCTCGGACGCAGCCAATAAACGCCCGGTGTGCGCCGATGCTATGAAAGAAAACGTATGAAATAACTCGTCCGCAGCTTGTGGCTCGGACGCAGCCAATAAACGCCCGGTGTGCGCCGATGCTATGAAAGATAACGTATGAAATAACTCGTCCGCAGCTTGTGGCTCGGACGCAGCCAATAAACGCCCGGTGTGCGCCGATGCTATGAAAGATAACGTATGAAATAACTCGTCCGCAGCTTGTGGCTCGGACGCAGCCAATAAACGCCCGGTGTGCGCCGATGCTATGAAAGATAACGTATGAAATAACTCGTCCGCAGCTTGTGGCTCGGACGCAGCCAATAAACGCCCGGTGTGCGCCGATGCTATGAAAGATAACGTATGAAATAACTCGTCCGCAGCTTGTGGCTCGGACGCAGCCAATAAACGCCCGGTGTGCGCCGAATGCTATGAAAGAAAACGTATGAAATAACTCGTCCGCAGCTTGTGGCTCGGACGCAGCCAATAAACGCCCGGTGTGCGCCGATGCTATGAAAGATAACGTATGAAATAACTCGTCCGCAGCTTGTGGCTCGGACGCAGCCAATAAACGCCCGGTGTGCGCCGATGCTATGAAAGATAACGTATGAAATAACTCGTCCGCAGCTTGTGGCTCGGACGCAGCCAATAAACGCCCGGTGTGCGCCGAATGCTATGAAAGAAAACGTATGAAATAACTCGTCCGCAGCTTGTGGCTCGGACGCAGCCAATAAACGCCCGGTGTGCGCCGATGCTATGAAAGAAAACGTATGAAATAACTCGTCCGCAGCTTGTGGCTCGGACGCAGCCAATAAACGCCCGGTGTGCGCCCATGCTATGAAAGAAAACGTACGAAATAACTCGTCCGCAGCTTGTGGCTCGGACGCAGCCAATAAACGCCCGGTGTGCGCCGAATGCTATGAAAGAAAACGTATGAAATAACTCGTCCGCAGCTTGTGGCTCGGACGCAGCCAATAAACGCCTGATGTGCGCCGAATGCTATGAAAGAAAACGTATGAAATAACTCGTCCGCAGCTTGTGGTAGCCGCCACTAGTGACTCGAATATGCGGCGGCTCTTAATCAAGTGCGTACCTTTCACGAGGGCCTCGATTTCTGCAGCACCAACATCATGGCCCGGACGCCTCACGACGCAAGCGGCCGGTAGATCCCCTCTCTTAGGGTCCGGTATACCGGTCACAGCCACGTCTAGCACACCTGGGTGCTGCCCGATTGTGGCCTCTAGCTCTACCGGGGAGATCTGTTGATGAACAATAATAAATAAAATAAAAAGCCCATTTATTCCTTAACCAAAGTAAGAACAGTGGAATATTAAAAAAGAAAATGTAGTTAAGCAGAATTAAAAAATAAATAATCTTGTGGTTTTTCTTTTTTCTTAATTATATAATATAATTTGGGTAGGACCCCTCTCGGGTAAAGGCCTCCTCCAGCTCTTGCCATCTTGCTCTGTTTTGTGCTGTATTTGGCCAATCGGTTGCTACTTTATGGAGATCGTCGGACCACCTTGCATGGGGTCTACCCAATCTTCTTTTTCCTCCTGGCCCCGCCCACAGAGTAGCTATCTTCGTCCATCTTTCTTCATGCATTCGGGCTACATGACCGGCCCATTTCCATTTAGATTTTAGGCTATACTCGTATTCCAGCGCATCTATTATTTTTGTTTTTTCTCTGATATCACTGTGTCTTATCTTATCTTTTAGTTTTATTTTCATAATATTACGTTCTATCGCTCTTTGGCATGTTTTAATTTTATTTTTGGTTGTATTGGTGTATTTCCTTGTTTGGCTGCCGTACGTCATGGCTGGGAGTAGACACGAGTCTATGACTTTCTTTTTTAATTTCAGTGGAAGGCGACTTTTTACGACCTCTTTCAGACTCGAAAACGTGTTCCAAGCTTTCTTTATTCGTCGGTCAATCTCTTCTACGGTGTTTGAAGGGTTAAATGATAGTTGTGTGCCTAAATAAACGAAGTCTTTTACGTTTTCCACTTCCGTGTTTTCTAATACAATCGGAGTTTCGTTGTAGTTTGACATCAGCTTAGTTTTTTGTAAGCTTATTTCTAGACCTATTTCATTACTGGCTTTACTTAGAGATGTCATCATATACTGCAGATTATTTGCCGTGGCCGAAACCAAAGACTACAATATACATACTGAGATAGACAGGCAACTCGACCGAATTGAGAAGGCATTTAATGCTTGCGTATGCAGGCGCCACCTCTTCTGCGATACTTAAAACTTTTCTTTGAATGTACAAAACATACAAAAAGTGCTCCGGTCACAGGGTTTAAACCCCGGCTCATCGACTCCAAATACCGCCGTCTGTACCCCTAGGCTACTGATGTCTTATGACAATACGGCGAATTTTGAAATACCTTGACAGCCTAGCCTAGCAATCGCTAGAGCTTCAGAGAGTTCGCCACCTATCAAGTAGGTGACACTATTTTCAATAAGAAACTGGATTTGCATTAAGTTCTAAGTTCGCATAGCATGGCCGAAACAAGCACAATGTCATCTGCGAAACAGAGATGTGTCAGTTCTGTAGATGAAAGTTTTAAGCCTCTATTTTTCCATTGTAGAGCCTTCATCATTTGTTGAAGAACGGCTATAAATAGGGTCGGAGATATTGGGTCGCCCTGCCTTACACCTCTCTCTATTTTTATTTCAGGTCCGATGTTTTCCAGTTTGACTCTACTTATGCAGTTTTCATATATATTTTGAATTATGGCTATGTATGTAGGGTGAACCTTTGCCGCCGTCAGAGATTTCCAAATTGCTTCGTGTTCGATAAAGTCAAATGCTTTGTGATAGTCGATAAAAGCAAGGTAAAGAGGTCTTCTAAATTCAGTATATTTTTCTATCAGTTGCTTTATAACTTGCAGGTGGTCGATAGTACTGAAACCTTTTCTAAAGCCCGCTTGTTCTATTCCAAGAAAAGTCTCCACTTGTGGTGTTATTCTTGACTGCAGACCTGCTGAAAAAAGCTTATACAGGCTGGACATTAAACTTATTGGGCGGTAATTAGAAATGTCAGTAGGGTCTCCTTTTTTATAAATTATTGTTATATCAGATTCAGTCCAATCACGTGGTATTCTTTTTTCATATATTATTTTGTTAAATAATGTCGTTAGGGACGTAATTATATATGGGCAGCTAGTTTTCAGCAGGTCGTCTGTTACCCCATCCGGTCCAGGGCTTTTTCTTGGTTTTAGTTTCTTTATAAGCTGTAGAATTTCTATTTCATTAAAGTTTTCAATTTGTCCATATTGTTCTGTGTCTTCTGGTATCTTCTCGCTTTCAAACATAGTAGGTGGTCTCTTTTTTTTTTCCTGAATATCTTGTCTATTTTCTTTAAATGTGGAGTTTGATTTTAATTTTGATATCCATTGTTTTCCTTTGTTTAGCTCTTTATATGCCCTTTTTGTGCTTCCTGAGGTAGACAGATGTTTTTCCAATGTTGTCATTCTATGTTGAAAATATTCATGCTTAATTTTCGGTTTTTTCGTCTCTTGTATGGCGCTTTTTGTTCTGTAAATCATGTCGAAATTTTATTAGGTTATTTGTTTCGTCCGATATTATGGATGGTTTTTCTTTTTTTGTACTCTTTGTACAGTGAGTTGATGAACAATAGTGCTTAGAAAATACAGATAAGTTTCTGTCCAAAATTTCTTCTGGTACACGCTTTTATTGCCAATTATTTCTGTATACCGTCATCAACTACTCGTTAAGACGATTCTATAACGAGCCCAAAGTCAACGGGGTTACGTCGGTTAAGTACTGAATTCCCATGGCCACCAGTGGCGGAGCGCCTATACAAGCCGATTCCCACCGGCTTGCCGAAAATTTCTTGCTTTATATTACCACACTCGTAAATCATCAAAACAGCCCTTTTTTTGTGCTCCGGGTTGTCCACTGAAAATTTTAACGCGCCGCCACTGATGGCCACCTTCTGTCTCCATCATCAGATCAGCTCGACGGTACCATAATATTGAATTGTCATCCAAACTATGCTTAAATCCAAAATTTCAGCTCAATTGGTTGAAGATATCTGCTTTAAAATTGAGTTGCAGGATTCCACCCGAACAAACATACCTACTTACTCTATAGTTACATACATTGCAAGTTAAATAAAAGCTTGTAAAATAGTATTTTTTTATGGTAGAAGATACATTTTGTTCCTTTTAGGATGCATAAAAGCAGCTTGCTTTGTAAAACAGCATCCTAAAACAGCATCCTTACTTGATGGTTCATATACTTAAGCAGCAGTTTAATTCGGTCCACAAAAAAGAAGTTGTAGTGGTCATCCCTGTAGAACATGTCGCCAGTTTTGAACCAACGGTCTTCAGTAAACGCCTCTGCGGTCGCTTCAGGGTTTCTATAGTAGCCCTTAATTATTCCAGGCCCTTTGATCCATAATTCTCCATTCTTGTTTGGTTCACGGATGTCCTCTTGGGTCTTTACATCTATTAACTGCAATCGGAAAGCGAAATGAACATGTATGTTTCTGACGCCGATCAGACAAATAAAAATTCGTTGGATATGCACTAAATAAACTATACCCCGTTCTATACAGGGTGGCCTGTAATAGGAGCAAAAAATTAAACCGCAGATAATTAAGCTTGTGAAAAATTATTTCCACGTTGTTTTATTTGAAAAAAATTTTTTGTTTTTTTTTTTTTCAAAATATGATACTTGTATTGTTTTACTCTTCTGGAGTGCTCAGTCAGTAACTTTTTATTTTAAAAAAGTAAAAAAAAAAAAATTAAAAAATCACAAAAATATCTTTTGAAAACAAAAATGCAAAAACTATTCTGACTCATTACATGATGTTACCTCTAAATCTGCAGTGACTGCTGTGCTATTATGTCATGGTGCCAATATACATTACTTGGAGGTCATAACTTTAGATCAAAATTTCTCCGAATCAAAAAAATAATAAAATGACTGGGACACAAGGAGTTACTGCAAATGCTCTAAGGAAGCATTCTTTTGAGTATTTGCTTTTATTACAGGCCATACCCTGTATACTTAATATTAGAAAAATCGTGCGTTAATCGTCATGCGATTTCAAGGAAAACCATTTATAAACGCAAATCAGTAGCATTGTTATGTTTTAGAAGTACTTAATGATCGAAATAAGTACCTAAAAGAATTTCAATATTGTGGTGGACTTACTCTGTATTGTAACCACCCCATAAGTTTTCCAACGGATGCGGAGCCGGGATTGGTTCCCTCATCCACGAACATCAGACCGGGTGCTTCGCTCATCCCAAATGCGTTCAGTACCTCTGCGTTGGGCGCCACTTTCTAAAACATACAATGGTTCAGTGTGGTGTTCAACAAAAAGTGTGGTGGTTTTTTAGGCTATTACTGAGACTTCGCTGTCCGTCCGTCCGTCTGTCTGTCACCAGGCTGTATCTCAAGAACCGTGATAGCTAGAGAGTTGAAATTTTCACAGATTATGTATTTCTGTTGCCGCTATAACAACAAATACTAAAAAACAAAATATTTTTTTTTTTTAAGGGGGGCTCCCATACAACAAACGTGATTTTTTTGCCGTTTTTATAATGGTACGGAACCCTTCGTGCGCGAGTCCAACTCGCACTTGGCCGGTTTTTTTTTATATTTATAGTTAAATCTCTTAATATCATAAATGCGAAAGTGTGTCCGTCTGTTACCTCTTCCTCACCCCCCAACTAGCACACAAGCGCTATAAGAAGCTGCACAGTAGCTGTATAAGGGAGTTTCATAACGGCCTCGGCTCCATCAGTAGTCGCATAGTAGTGCTATAAGAGGATATAGAGCTCTTATAGCGCTAAAAGGGCCCGTTATGCAGCCTATACTCATACTCGTTTTCATTTAATAGCGCTACAATTGGTCTACAGTGGTCGTACAGGTGTTCTTAGGCTCTACAGAGATGGTACAAAAGCGATGGTTAGCGCCATTAGATCTATAAGAAGCTATATATACCAGGAGAACGGTATACGCAATGCTGCTTCAGGGAGACCGTCGCCTATGGCGGAGGTTCTGTCATGTTCTGGGCGGGCATTTCCTACGGCGGACGGACTCGGAGCTCGTTTTCGCGCCTGGTGGGGGCCGGAGCAGCGGTTTGACTGCTTTGAGGTACATCACCGAAGTCCTGGAATTGCATGTGGTCCCGTACGCTAGGAATTTTGGCGAGGGGTTCCTCCTGATGCAAGACAATGCCCCTTGTCATAACGCTCGGGTCACCAAAAATTTCTTGAACGGGGCCAACATCCCCGTCATGGACTGGCCAGCTCTTAGCCCGGGCCTCAACCCAATCGAACACATGTGGGACTACCTGAAGAGGAATGTTCGGAAGCGAGATCCTGCACCATCCGACATTGAGGAGCTGAAAACGGCGTTACAGGAGGAGTGGGTGGCGATTCCGCAATGTTACGTGCAGAAATTGATTAGGTCGATGAAAAATCGTTTAACATGTGTAGAAAGGGCTGGAACACAAAGTATTGAATTTGTTAAACATTTTTTTTTATTAAGAAAAATGTCTGTCTTTAATTTTTTGTATTACGATTATTCCAGGCGTTTTTGCCCAATCTTAGGAAATAAGGGTTTTCCTCGGGCATTGACCCCGATATCAAGGAAAATTTATGCATTTTCATGTAGGCTACACTCAGCTATCATTTGGTACCAATTTGTTCAGGATTGCATGAAAATTGAAAAAGTTATTAGGCGGAAAAGCCAAACATGCAGAGTGATTCCGTTTATTTGCTCTCGAGTGTAGACCTAAATGCGAACTTACAGGATACAGTTGGTACGGTATTTACCTTGATCTGGTGTAACAATTCAGCAGTAACAGCACTGCCTCCCACAAAAAACGTCTCAAAGCAAGTGAAGTCGCACAGCTCGCGCCCGTCTGGTGTTATTAGCATAGTCAAAAACGTAGGACTAACTATCAGTTGGGTTGGCTGAAACAAAATATTCAGGTGCTCATGTGAATATTTCGGTACAACTATGAAATTTTAGTTTGTTTTGGTCTAAACCCACTATTAAGTGCCTACTTTGTAGGTGTTGATGAGCTCATACGAGTGCTGCAGAGTTAGAGGCTGCGATGTCTGCAGCCTGGTATATCGAGTTATTGGAGACATCAGAAAGTTCATGAGAGCAGTCACCCACTGCAGCGGCGATACAATCAATGTCATCTTGCTTGGATTTGGGAACTGAGTATGCCGTATCCTGAAAAAATGACAAATTAATTAAGAGGGGCAAAGCAGAATGTGATTTGGAGCAGCCCAACTGGGATAGAACCTTACGGAAGCCACTACTTGCTCTGTTCAAGTGGTGTTGTGTTCCTGGTAGTATTAAGTAAGGTCGCCAGAGCTCCTAAGAAAGACAATCACAAGACAGACAGTCAGACAATTATGGGGTCAGGGAGCTGGCGACAATGACTGTTTCTAAGTGCAGATAAGGTTAGAAATATGGATTCTGGGGTCAAGAAAATCTTCTTTTCCTTGTCCTGTTCCCGTTATTTGGGGTCGGCTCTCCTAGTTACTTTGCACCAGGATTGTACGAGTATATCCCTCCTTACAGTAGCCATGCATCCATGTCAGTCGGGGTCTTCTTCGTCTCTTAGGCGAGGGCCGGGGAAAAAAAAATCTAGCACCTTTCGAGTCATGTGTTCAGGTTTTTGGCGCATAACTTATTGCCTGTACCATCTTAGTCGTCCCTCTGTTATCTTTTCGGGAATAAGTAGATCACTTTAAATCTACCACGGAGAAAATATCCAGGAAAAAGCGAGCGCGCTAATCCGAGAGAGTTACAGTTAACATAACTTAACATAACTTACCATAAATATGGTCCGGTGATCGCAATATTCTTATGTGTAGCAGCAGCGCTTTTGGGTAACCCGGTAGTTCCGCTCGTGGCGATCAGTAGAATTATGGTGTCTTCGGGATCAAAATCAGTTGGCCTGGAAAATTTACATGAGTTAGGTAAGCTTTTGATGTCCTCATTAATGTAGTGGCTATAACTAGACAATGTTATTATCTAGCCGCCCAAAGGTATATTAAAAGGCATCTTCCTCTTCAATGGAATTTAGAGTCTGGCCAGGGAAAGATGAGCCTAGAAAAGAGTGGCAAATTACAAAAAACAGCTTGTTGCAACACTGTGTAAGTAGGTATAACGCGATAAAATAATTATACCTACTTGAACAATTTTTATTTTTCTTCAATTCACACAGTACTAGTTTACAACTGATCGTGATCAATCAGAAGGAAATAAAGAAATATGAAATAAACTCTGTCATTTCATTCTACTTTATATTTCAGAAGAATAATCAAAACCACTTTTCAAAATATCAATTTTGACGAGACATAATAATTGAACTTTTAAAAACAGTCAAATTTATTATGCTACGTTACTTTCTTAGTTACCATATCAAGTATCAAGATAAGGACATCATACTAACTTAAGACGTTTGACACATTTGACAATGACATTACTGTTGCCATTTAAAAAGTAGCCATTAAAAAAAGGCTCATCTTTCCCTGCATGGCCAGACTCTATATCATTCTAAAATGGAACAGAGTTACATTTGTTTTGTATCGTTCGAATTTAAAACAAAACACACATGTGTATACAGAATCGGTCTAACAAGCCAAATGGGGCAGCGCCGCACTGAAAACGTTCCATGAATGCAAGATGAATGTCAAAACTGTAGCACATTACTTTAAAAACAAAGTTTTAACCGACTTCAATTCAGTACTCCGCCAAGCCACATGACCATTGCCACATTTCTTTTGCAATTTACCATATGAACTGATTTCCGAGAGCAAATGCGTTGATTATTAGAGAAAAGAACTAAATCAGTGTATGTGAGCCACTTTCATTTGAGGACTTCCGTCGATTCCTCAAGGATCTCAGAATTACCCTTGGCACTTCATTGTTTGATATTTCAACGCAATCATATCAGAATCTGTGATGTACTTTTATAGTTTGAAGTAGGTACATCCATTGAGTAGTTCCACAAGCCATCTGTGGTCTTCATCATCACTTCCACCATCACCAAATTTAAAATTTCCGGGTGTAAATACACGAGTTATAATAGTAAATACCGAAATTACTACACGCGTGCCTAATATATTTGAGGAGTTCCCTCAATTCCTCATGGTTCCCATCATCCAACTGGGGTTTTGAAAACAATGGGACCAATCTGGAAGCATATACTTTCAATTAGAAAAAGAATTGTACGAATCGGTTCATAAATGACGAAGTTCTGAGGTAACAAACACTAAAAAAAAAAAAAAACATCCGAATTGAGAACCTACTTTTTTTGAAGTCGGTTAAAAATATAGATGACGCGCCGCGGCCCGTTGGATATTAGCCATCCATCCGAATGGAATATACGTGAATATCATAACTACAACACAACTTATAAAAGTTGAAAAAGTCCCGACATTTTGAGTTCAAAGTTCAATATCTCAAAAACGGCTGAACCGATTTTGTTGAAACGTAGCTTAGAACCATCTCGATCACGTCAGCTTTAGGATGAAAAAAAAGCGGGTTGTGTCGGAGATACAACCGTTAATTAAGTTTAAGTGGATACTTCTTTGTTGGCTATGGAACCCTAATTATATCTGAATTAATTCACTAAAATCTGTATAAGTACAGATAAATCGGTATATACTCGTATGGCAACATTGGCTGACGTAGCTCATTTGACTCGCGATACATTGAAAATGGCGGTCATTTCAGCATTATTTTCATGTCCGCCACGTAAACTAAATAACATTTTGTGATTGACTAATGGCAAATAAAGAAGGATTAAAACATGTAACAATCAATTATTTCAAATCAGATTAGGCTTCTCTACAAAAAGTTATTCCGGAAGTCACGTGATACATTTTGAACTGTACCCCTTACACAAGAACGCGAGCAAAGAAGTAGGTATCTTACTTCAAAAACCGCATTCAAATCGGTCCATTTGTTTGGAGCTACGATGCCACTGACAGACACACGCACAGACAGACACGTCAAACACGACAATGCAATATTATGATGACATGGAGCTGATCTGATGCTGGAGCTGGATGGTGGCCATAGGAACTCCGCAATAAAACGACACAACCCCCTCGAGTTTGGGCTCGTTAGAATCGCCTCAATGAGTAGTTGATGATGGTATGCAGAAAAGTACAGTCGGAAATAAAGGCTTGTACCAAAAATGTCATTTTTGACAGAAACTTTTATTAACTTATTAGGTACTTTTTAGGTAGTTGATGGTGATAACTCACTTGAACTCATCGAGAGGACTTTTATCTCCATACTTCTCTATGAAATCTGAGAAGCTACAGAAATCGCCTTTATCGAAGGTGACTATAAAGGCATCCGATTTGATTCCCTTCAAAGCCAGTCGCACGTCCTGGGCGCGTTCGCTCTGACAGAAGACTACTTTGGGCCTGGACACATCAAAGGTGGCTCGAAGTTCATCTACAAAAACAGAATTTTAGATATGAAGAGCCCATTAACGTGCTCACTAGCGCCACTGGTAAATAATTGGGATTATTTAAATGTAACGATACACACTGTATTTTGTATTTAATTATCTTTGAATAGATCATAATAGTTTAAAAAAAAAAGTGAAGTGACGTTTATAATTAATAAAATATAGGTACTATTACATCACGGTCATACTAAAAGGTTTGCCGATTTATAATAAGTACCTGATACGTGTATTCCTCGGGCCAGGCAATGTTTTTGTCAGTCTTTTATTCTCAGGCGATAACGAAAGTATCAGAAAGTTGTAAATATCATCGTGGGAGGGTTCACAAGGGTGTAGAGGTACCTCCCAACACGTAGTTTTTTTGTCATTTCCTTCCAATTGATTATATTATCCTATATCTACTAAGCTACTAAGCTAATAATTATCATATAAGGCACTTGTTAGGGTACAGGTACCCTAAGTTCCCGGTTGTAGGTCTACAACCGGGAATACTAAAGGCCGACACGCACTGACAGCGGCGGCGGAGCGGCGCGGCGCGGTGCGGAGGTGGTACCGGTTGTAATGTTCGAGCTAATATGAAAGGATCCGCACAAAGCGGCGCGGTGCGATATTTTGTGCGGACCCTTTCGTATTAGTTCGAACATTACAACCGGTACCGCCTCCGCTACCGCGCCGCGCTGTTCCGCCCCCGCTGTCAGTGGGTTTCGGCCTTAGGATGATTAAGTTGTTGTAGCAATAATTTAAATACTCACTAACACCCAATGTCCTATCAATAGCGGACACCATGACTCCCAGGTAGAGTGCTGCGTAGAACGGGATGGCCAGGTCGATATGGTTTGGAGCCATGAGTATCATGACGTCACCACGCTTCAGACCCAGCTTCTTGAGAGCAATAGCGCAGCGTACCGTCCTCTCGAGGACTGAACCGTTGGTTTCAAATTGGCCGGTCGCTCCATCTATCTAAAAATAACATGAAGTTGGGTTGTTTGACCCTGTGACTCATTTCTCTAAGTTACAAGGCTCGTCCACGTACTGCAAGGAACGCAGGCAAACCCGTGAAAAAAATATATATCTATATTTGAAGATCCAACAGCTACAGAAATAGGTACATTGATTTTATAAACAAGATACAAAAAAGGCAATTTAGTAATGGCTCATGTGCATCCAGAAAGTCGATCAAGAAGTGAAACAGTCCAATACATATAATAAAGCTGAAGAGGGTCGAAAGTCTGTACATGGAATGGATTCGAAAAGAAAATGGCTAGGGATACTTAGAATCGACAACAAAACACATTCTAACAGTTTTTAGAATTTTTGTCTGTTTATCTGTTTGTCTGTTTATGTGACCGCGCATCACGTGAAAACGGCTAAACCCATTTAAATGGAATTTGATATAGAGATAGTTTGAGTCCTAGGAAAGGTCATAGGATAGTTTGTATCCCAGAAATCATTCTCTAAGGGGATGAAATTGGGGATGGAAATTTGTATGGATCTACTTAAACCGCTGCACCGATTTGAATGAAATTTGGTATAGGTATAAATAGTTTGAGTCCCGAGGAAGGACATACGATAAGTTTGATCCCGGAAATCATCCCCTAAGGGGGTGATATGGGAGGGGGGGGTGAAAATTTGGATGTAACCCATTTTGATAAAATTTGGTTAAGAGATAGTTTAAAACCTAGGAAAGGACATAGGATAGTTTGTATCCTGTTATTCACCCCCTAAGGGGGTGAAATTAGGGGTGAAAATTTGGATGGAACCGATTTGAATACAATTTGGTATATAGATAGTTTGAGTCCTGGAAAAGGACATAGGATAGTTTGAATTCTGGAAATTACCCCCTAAGGGGGCAAAATGGGGGGTGAACATTTGGATGGGACCCGTTCAGATGAAATTTGGTATAGAGATAGTTTGAGCCCTGGGAAAGGACATAGGATAGTTTTTATTCCGGTAATCATACCCAAAGGGGTGAAATGGCGGTGACAATTTGGATGGAACCCATTTAGATGAAAATTAGTACAGAGATAGTTTCAGCCGTGAGGAAAAACAGCGGATGGCTTTTATCCCTTAAATAATCCCATAAAGGGATGAAATTGGGGGTGAAAATTGGAATAAAACCCATTTAGATGAAATTTGGTATAGAGATAGTTTAAGCTGTGGAGAAGGACAACGGATAGCTTTTATCCCGAAAATAATCCCCCATTTCATCGGGGGTGAAAATTCGATGGTCCCTATTGAGTTGAAATTTGGTATAGAGATGGTTGTTGCCTCGGGGAAGGACAATGCATAGTTTTTATCCCGAAATCATTTCTTGGGAGGGTGAAATGAGGGGTAAAGATTTGAATGGATCCGATTTAAATTGAAATCTGGTACAGAGATAGTTTTAATCCCAGGAATCAGCCTTTAAGGGGGGAAAATTGGGGGTGAACATTTGTATGGAGCTACTAGAACGGCTTTACCGAGTTAGATGAAATTTGGTATAGAGACAATTTGATTCCCGGGGATAGGTCCCGGGAAAGGACATTATATAGATTTTATCCCCGGAAATCATCCCCTAGGGGTGAAACAGGGTATAGAGATGGATTTTGTCCCGCAAATCATCCCGTGAGGGGTTGAAATGAGGGATGAATATTTGGATGAAACCCATTTAGATGAAATTTGGTTTAGAGATAGTTTGAGTTCCAGGAAAGGACATGGGATAGTTTTTATCCCGGAAATTATCTCTCAAAGGAGGAGAAATGGGAGGTAAACATTAGTATGGAGCTACTATACAACCGATGCACCCGTTTAGATAAAATTGTCTCGGGGAAGCACATAGCATAGTTTTTATCCCGGAAATCAATTCCTATAGGGGAAATGG
Source organism: Epinotia brunnichana (assembly GCA_963854355.1). Taxonomy (NCBI): domain Eukaryota; kingdom Metazoa; phylum Arthropoda; class Insecta; order Lepidoptera; family Tortricidae; genus Epinotia; species Epinotia brunnichana. The sequence continues at coordinate 18,852,289 of OY977954.1, forward strand.
AGGGTGAAAGTTTGTATCGAGCTACGATATAAACGTGTTCTACGCGGACGAAGTCGCGGGCAGAAGCTAGTTAATTATATGTTTGTTAGCTTTAACTAGGTCCATTCCACACAGGGGAAAAAATTATTGAAATCGGATAAGTCGTTCCGGGTCTGCAAACCACATACAAACTATACAAATATCTCCGACTTTTCCTCCCTAAAACATTTCATATTAGTATACTTATTTGATAGATATTTCTAATTTTTCATATTGACTTCGTAGAGAATTAAACAAAAATAAGGAATAGACTGTCCGTTTATCTTTTGAATTGACTGAAAATGATTTTCCTAGGTTACAATTAAACACAAAACAAATTTTGAATAAAAGAGTTGAAAAAAAAGTGCACCTAGGGGAGAAATTCCAATAATGACAAAAAATCATAAATAATTGTTACTATACGCATATGCAAGGATATTTGTGTTTAACATGCACTTTCAGAGCTACACCTGTTTTACCATTATTCTCCATACATATTTTTATTAAGATGTCTATAAAAAAATAACAACAAGTCCAAATTTCCTCAGGCTCATTTTTTAGTATGATCATGACTACCTAATGCGATTTCAATAAAAAAAAGGATATTTTCGACTTCGGTTTCTATTTCTATGAAAGCCGAATTTCAGCCCACAGTGCGCTACTCTAACCACCCCAGCTCGTCTAAAATGTTGGTGAGTGCCTTGGTGTTGCTGACTGCGTCCCGTAGTGTGTTTGGAGAACCTAGGTGCTTCATTTTGTATACTTCTACCTGCTTGCAGTCCAGTAGTATATGTTTAGTCGTTTCTTCTGCCTCCATGCACGCTCTGCACATGGGGCTGTCTGTGATACCTAAGTTATAGAGGTGTCTGTTCAAGGTGTTGTGTCCTGTTATTATAGGTACCCACTATCTTGCGCAGTTGATTTCTATGTGTCCTTAGTAGTGTGGTTGTGAGTTTGTAGTCGCGTTTCGACAGAATCTCTTTAGTCTGTCTGTATGTGTCTATCTCCTCCCAGTATCTTTGGTGTAGGTCTTTAGTGTGTTGGTCCAGTTGATTGTATATGTAAATAGCTTTGTGGCAGGGGAAAGATTGGCTCCGGTCCGTATGCCGTTGTTTCTGAGCCTTTCCTGGCCAGTTCATCCGCTGCATCGTTTCTTCTTGAGCCACTGTGCCCCTTGATCCATTGTATAGTAACTTGGTTTTTATCTGCGCACACCTCTGTGAGGTTTAAGTGGCCTCCGTAGCCCAGTGGGTAGTAACTCTGCCTACGAAGCTGGAGGTCCCGGGTTCGAATCCCGGTCAGGGCATTTATTTGTGTATTTATCACGAATATTTGTTCCTGAGTTATGGATGTATATGTATATAAGTATCTATATGTATGTATCTATTATATATATCATCGCCTAGTACCCACATCACAAGCCTTACTGAGCTTACCGTGGGCCTAGGTTGATTTGTGTAAGATTGTCCCGTAATATTTATATTTATATTTATTTTTATATATTTAAGGGGGCTCCCATACAACAAAAGTAATTTTTTTGCTCGTTTTTAGGGTTCCGTACTCAAAGAGTAAAACGGGACCCTGTTACTGTCTTCGCTGTCCGTCCGTCCGTCCGTCCGTCTGTCTGTCACCAGGCTGTATCTCAAGAACCGTGATAGCTAGAGAGTTGAAATTTTGACAGATTGCGTATTTCTGTTGCCGCTATAACAACAAATGCTAAAAACAAAATAAATATTTTTATTGATAATGGTACGGAACCCTTCGTGCGCGAGTCCGACTCGCACTTGGCCGGTTTTTATATTAGATAATTAGCGACCCGCCCCGGCTTCGCACGGGTTTACTCGTATGTGTATAATAAGTAGTACATGCATGTATTATACATATAAACTTTCCGCTTGAATCACTCTATCTACTAAAAGAAACGGCATCAAAATCCGTTGCGTAGTTTTTAAGATCTAAGCATACATAGGGGACAGACCTCAGAGCATAGAATACTAGAGAGAGGACAAGCCGCCGGCGGCCGTGTCGCAGCAGTTAGCTCAATGGGCATACTCTGCCATACTGTGCACGCGTGCTGATCGCAGAGAATATTACGTTTTTTTTTCAAAATGCCTGATATGATGCGCGTGTATTGTCCAATAAGCGCGTAGGTATACAAGTGTGTGAGTTTTAGATGTGTGCGTGCTTTGTCTTGTCAATTACTTGGGTGTTGTGTGGGTTAATGAACTTGCGACAGGCGTACTCAATACAAATCGGCTGGCATGTCCGATCTCCTAATATTCATACATATGTGCGACAGACAGACAGCGTGAAGCGACTTTGTTTTATACTATGTAGTGATGGTACGGAACCCTTCGGAGTCCGACTCGCACTTGGCCAGTTTTTTTTCCTTGTTTTCGTTTGACATAATTTACTCTTACAGCTTCAAAGTTCGAATAGAGTAGGTATACAAAAATCAATAAAGAACAATGCCTGCAAAACGAAATCTGGATCATCTTTGAAGCTCCGCAGCAAGATTTTCCCAAGATGGTAGCGGTCGGTGGGTATCCCGGACTCAGCCACGACACGTGAAGTGAGTTCGCTCATGAACCAGTGCACGGCGTCGTTTACTCTCCTGGATGGATACATTCTACGGAACATGCATAAAAAGTTCAAAAAACTGTATTCCACTACGGAAAAGTCATCCTCCTAGCGTTATTCCCGGTTGCGCCCCGAAAGGGTCGGGTCCGCTTTGACATCTAATCCCAAGATTTGGCATTAGACCGGTTTCCTCACGATGTTTTCCTTCACCGAAAAGTTAACGGTATATAAATATTCCGTAAGTTCCGAAAAACTCATTGGTACGAGCCGGGATTTGAACCATAGTATAAAGAGGGCAAAGTATGTTATCTTCATACAAACGCACCGCCCGCGGCTTGTATGTGTGCGCTATACTATCGCCGCAACCTAGTGAACTCAACCTAGTGAACTCAACCTAGTGAAGTCAAACTAGTGCCTATGCCAAATCTTGGGATTAGATGTCAAAGCGGACCCCGGGCCCCTTCGGGGCGCAACCGGGATTAACGCTAGGAGGATGAAATTATAAATGACATTAGACGTCAAGAATGTATTAGCTTCATCTGATACTTCTTAATTTAGTATGGTTAATTTACCATCGTCCTTTTTAGGTATACGCTAGGACGTCATCTATATATCCTCTATCTACGGCGTTGCCTGTTTAAGATTTGTAATAACTGTAGGTAGGTACTACAGGAAAAAATTAAATTGACGTACCTTTTATAACTATTAATACGCGCGGTAAATAAAAAAAAACACGGACGCTATATCTACGTGCGAAACGCGGCTTACTAGCCGAGCTAGCAACTCGATTTCGTTGTAGGTATTCTAGCATTTTGAAGCCATATACATTTTGTCATGTGTACGAGTATACAGGGTGTTCCACGGCTATGCGACATGATGGGGCAGCTATTATAGTTAGTTGGGGCCCTGTACATTTTCGACCTTATCAAAATCAACTATTTGTTCCGCAAATAGGCCAGAGGAGCACTTTTACATGTCAAATCTTACACAATACATAATCATTTAAAACTTGCGGATTAACGACCGATAACGGTAATTAAACTAAATTTCACAACCTCAACATGTATGCAAAACAAAATTGCAAAACATTAATCATTACATTCGATATAAGGTCTGTAGGTACCTACTCCACTCGGATAGCCAGGCGGCTCTCTTGGCTCTAACCTCTAACGTCATAACGTCGAGGCTGGTCGAGAACTGCCGGGAGTTATTGAATGACCTGGGCGCTAAAAACAAGGTAATTTTACGTTGGGTCCCAGGGCATGCAGGTACCGAGGGAAACGAAAAGGCTGATGAGCTTGCACGAGCGGGGGCGAAGGGGACACACTGCGGACCAGAGCCGTTCTGTGGTATCCCCAAAAGTCTAACCAAGCTCACTCTAAAAACCTATTGTTTCTACAAGACCATTCAGGCCTGGAGAGCTATCCCTATCCCAGGACTGAAACATTCCAAGGCGCTTATCAGAGCCTTTAGCCAAAAGGCGTCTTCTGATGCCTTGACGCTAAGTAGGAACCACCTACGTATGCTGGTCAGGGTGCTTACAGGGCACTGACTGCTGCCTAAATAAGCACATGATGCAAACGATACTCATGCGCACAAGTAACTCATAGTCATTTATTCATTTAACAATATCTATTGTGTTTGAATTCATTAAAAATAACAATAATCTTGGTTTGAATTCATTAAAAATAACTCCTTCTTGGGCAAACACATCATGTGCCCGGAGGAGATCAAATTTCTTGAGGTCAACAAAATCCTGCAATTCTTTGAGTTTGCAGGACTTGACCAAGAATTGTAGTAAGTGGCGATCACAATAGATCAGCGATGGTCGCAGTGATATAAGGGCTTTGATAGCCCGGAAGCCACTACCAGAATAATAATAATAAGGCCGTACCTATCAGAATTAAAGAAACAATAGGGCAAAAGTTAAGTAGGTCAAGTGACAGGAACCCCTAATTTAAAGTTCCGTACAATTTTACGGTGTTCAATATGCAACTCATAAAATACAGAACAGAATGGGTCAACCTGTATGGTAAGTTACTAAATAGTATCTTATCAACTATCAACTGGGTGATAAAGTTGTAAAAAATTGCTAAAAACAACATCATATTATATAGACGCATGATTAGATACTAGACATGATAAGAAGACTAGGTATTTTAATTAAATTTAAAATTACCTATCTGATCCGCCTAATGAATGTATGTTTTAACGGCCTCCGTAGCCCAGTGGGTAGTGACTCTGTCTACGAAGCTGGAGGTCCGGGGTTCGAACCCCGGTTAGGGCATTTATTTGTGTGTTTATCACGAATATTTGTTCCTGAGTTATGGATGTTATATATGTACCTATATAAGTATCTATATGTATTTATCTATTATATATATATCGTCGCCTAGTACCCACAACACAAGCCTTATTGAGCTTACCGTGGGCCTAGGTTGATTTGTGTAAGATTGTCCCGTAATATTTAAAAAAAAAAAAATGTAAAATTATCTACGTACCTATTATAAAGAGGAAATGTCTTTGTGATTGTAGTTTTGTAAGTTAGTATGTAATGGGCTAATGGGTAATATCAGGAACCGCTTATCCGATTTAAAAAAATCTTTCATTTGCGTGTAGAATGGGCTTTCTCAATGGTTCTAGGATATACGGCGTGGGCCCTGTAACATGAGCAAATATTCAAAAGGACGCTTCCTTAGACCATCTGCAGTAAGTAACCCCTTGTGTGTCATGCTTTCATTTTTTTTTATTCGGAGAAATTTTGATTTAAAGTTATGACCTCCAAGTAGTGTATCTTGGTACCGGAGATCATAGCACAGCAGTCAATGCGGATTTTGAGGTAACATGATGTAATGAGTAATAAATAGTTTTTGCAGTTTTGTTTTTAAATTATGTTTTTGTGATTTTCTAATTTTTATTGATTTTTTTTAGTTTAAAAAAAATTAAACTAAATAAATAATAATAATAAATAAATATTACGGCTTTCGAAGTAGAGGCAGACCGAAAAGGCGATGGCGGGGCGACCTTGACACATTTTGTACAGATTGGCGAACACTAGCACTGGACCGAGACAAGTGGCGGAAAAAAGGGGAGGCCTTTGCCCAGGAGTGGGACACAATATATGCTACAAAAAAAAATATATATTACGGGACAATCTTACACAAATCAACCTAGGCCCACGGTAAGCTCAATAAGGCTTGTGTTGTGGGTACTACCGACGATATATACTCGTATAATAGATAAATACATATTATATAGTATGACTTGTGTTTTAAAAAAAATTATCCTAAGTTATCTGCTTTGTGTAAATAATACATATAGATACTTATATACCTACATATATAAAGACATTCATAACTCTGGAACAAATATATATTCGTGATAAACACACAAATAAATGCCCTGATTGGGATTCGAACCCGGGACCTCCAGCTTCGTTGGCAGAGTCACTACCAACTGGGCTACGGAGGCCGTTAAATATATTTATTTATCAAAAAATACAATTAGACACATACATAAATTACAGTGGTACCCACACTAGGCAACGCCTGTATCGTGGGTTTCAAGAACAATAAGAATTACCAGAGTGAAGGATGACTCACGCTAGAACGGACCGTGCCCGGCCCGGATCGTTTTCTAAGAAAAACGACGGCGTTTTTACGCGGCCTATAATAGTTTAAGTTAAGCAATCAAAAACAGTTGATTCAATACATAGTTAGTACACGAGTATTATTATATTACATTGCAAAAGCCGGCTCCATGGACTCTGCTGTACGCTGATGATGTAATCCTAATTGAAGAAACACCCGGATCTACAGAAAAACCTAAACGAATGGCAAAAAGCCTTAGAAAGCAAGGGACTACGTGTGAGCAGTCAGATATACAATTTTGGAGTTTACTTGAAGCTCCCTTATGTCAGCTTAGACTTAAAATGGTGGCCCGTGAGGGGATTTTTATGTCTAAGCGGACATAAGGGAGCTTCAAGTAAACTCCAAAATTGTATTTGACAATTTAATGAAAATAAAACATGCTTGTTGCTACAACATCGGATTGCAAGTGAACGTAGTGTATTTTGACAGCCGTAGATTATTTTAGCGCCTGACGATATGTGTAGGCAACGTTGTGAAGGCGCGCAGCTTTGCTCGGCCGTAACACTAGTCTATTTGTAAGAAATAATATCGCAGCGCCTGAATTCAATATCTTGGCAAATTTTATTGCTTTAATTCAGGCGCTGCGATGTTATATCTTACAAATAGTTTACTCGTAAGTACATAAAGTATTTTTGTTTTAAATTAGCCTACAATTTCGTACATTTCTCGTACATTTTTTTGATGTGAGTTTGTATTCCTTACGATACCATGTTACCGCTATAATAGATAGCGCCCGCCAGGAAGTATGCTTCCTAGCGGTGACAGATTGATCATTGTTTTCTCGTAAGTACCTACGTGTAGTACATTTTTTTTAATTAGCGTACAATTTCGTACATTTCTCGTTCATTTTTCATACCATGTCACCGCTATAAAGTATGACACGATTTTGTATGTGTCAAAGCAGTTTATTAAAAAACAGGCCAAGTGCGAGTCGGACTCACGCAAAAAGGGTTCCCCGTACCATTATAAATAAAAATATTTATTTTATTTTGTTTTTAGTATTTGTTCTTATAGCGGCAACAGAAATACATCATCTGTGAAAATTTCAACTCGAACTATCACGGTATCAGTGAGATACAGCCTGGTGACAGACAGACGGACGGACAGCGGAGTCTTAGTAATAGGGTCCCGTTTTATACTCTTTGAGTACGGAACCCTAAAAAATCATGCTGCCAAATTGGACAATCTTTTCGCCGTGGAATTTATTATCGATTGTGGATGAATAATATTTGTATTCTCAATTTTCTCGCAGTCGAAGTGAAAAGTAGAGTGTATAACTCTGGTCTAAAAACCATTTTACCACTCGAATAAAATGTCCCCCTCACTTCGTTCGGGGAAACAACCATCTCACGGTGATATGGCTTATCATAAAATCTACTATTTTTCATTATCAACAGATAAATATTACAAAAATACTCGGAAAGTATCAAGCTTTAATTTTTGGTATTTTAAGATTTTTTAATTCATAAAAGCTAACAATAAGGACGTTGTTTTGTGACGTCACAATATAGTAATCCCTACAAAATCCATACTAACGGAGCGTTTTTGACTTTTCATAAAAATAAACTGATTTGACTTTTGTGAGAAGTACGAAGAAGACTCGAATTGATGAGGGTTTGCGGGAACAATTCTATGAAATACCTTATCTAATACCCCTGGTTGCCGGCTCCCTGGTTTTAGCATGTATCACGTAAATGTATAACTAATTATATGAAGTGGCCGTCTCGGGATTCTCCGTGGAAAATAAATAAAACAGGAAATGCCCAAACACGTGAATATAATGTTTATTACATTTTTAGTAAAAGTATTGTTACAACTAAACATAATATGTATCTGAAGCATCAGATTACAATAAGGGTTCAGTATATATTGCCCATTTTAATTGACAGTAATATGTTGTGGGTGAAGTCAAGATAAGATGTATAATATTGAAGCGATCACATATAATTGAGTCAATATTATTTTGATAATACTAGGGCATATCTATGGCAAGTTTTCTAATGTAATAAGCTTTAGAAACGTCACAACATTTTACAAGATCAGAAGAGTTTATTTTCAAAAAGGTTTATTTTTATATGTTGTTAGAAATTGGGCCTTATTCATGAATAAGTACGTAAGAATTATATTCGAAGCAAATAAGCCTTTTTTTAAAGTCACTCTTCGTTCATTAAAGATGGCGCCAGCACCAATACAAGAGGCGCCATTTCAATATGACCCATTCACCGCCAATTTTTTTTGTACAACGACGGTGGTAAACAAGCTTACGGCCTGCCTGATGTTAAGCTGGTACCGTAGCCTATGGACACTTGTGACTCCAGAAGAATCACACGCGCGTTACCGACCCTTTATTCACTTGAGGATTCGCTGGATTTGGACTAATTTAAGACGTCTGCGATCCCTTTCGTACCGGAGAAAAAACCCTACTAACCCACATTGAACATATTGACATATGTTTTTGATTTGACAATTTTAATTGTAATCATTAATCAACCAGCACATTTGTATTGGCCGGGTCCGAAAGTGTTAGTTTACATTGTAAGTCGTTATGAAGGTGAAATAGGCGGTGAATGATTCATAAAGTTGACTATTGTATAAATAATATAGAAGCCCAGATAAGCAAAACAGTCAATTATATAAAAAAAATACGAAAATCTCATCGCATCTTACACAAAACGAAATAAAGGCGTTTTATAGGTAGACATTTACTTTGTCTGTTGAAAGTAACCTGGGGCCTATTGCATAACAACTTGTAACTTATATTACAAGCGGAAACCTCTTTTCAACTCCTCGCATTAGAAAGAGACTTCCGCTTATATTATAAGTTGTAAATTGTTATGCAATGGGCCCCTGGTTGAACGATTGTACTATACTATAACAAAGTAATTCAATATGCAACCTAAAGCCTTACTTATAGCAGTTGATTTTGTTTTGTTTCATAAACCGCCTGTATTTCATTTAATCTTCAACCTTACAACTGCACATAGCATGTTAATTCAACGAACTGGAGTGTCGAGTGGGCGAGTAATATTGAACCTAATACCGTAGAGAGGAGGGTTGTGTTTGCGATGGCCTGGTGGTGAGTACTGAACCCTCGCCGAGCGCCGAGCGCCTAGCGGCGGGTGACGGGCTGCCAGTCGTCGCCGTCGGGGTCGCGCGCTGGAACAAGGTTTCATTCTTTAATAAAATAACTTTATGTCAAATATTTCATTTTTGTACTCGACGATTAAAATATGTGTATTAAGATTTCATAGAGGATACTGCAACGTCACTCTTTTCATCGTTGAATAGTCTGTTACTTCCGAAACAATCGAAATAACCGTTTCGATACGCTCTAGACAACCGAAAAAAATTTGTAAATAGAACTAAAATAAATTCGACCAATCACGTGGCTGCTTTACCGAACTGTAATGAATTGGACCAATAGAATCGCTTTGATTATTGAGTTTACTCGTTGATGTCGTACGCTCGTTCATGTCTTTTAAGATATCAACGAGCGTACGAGCGATAGGCTGCACTTCGTTTCAACAGTATCGAGTTTGTTTAATTAGTTCAGTTGACTCGTAGAAAATTAATTTTAATGAACTCGTACAAAAAGTATTGTTCACAATAGTGTTATAATCAAGCTTTTTAAACGGTACTCGACTAAAAAGCTCTCTATTATAACATGATTGTGAAAAATACTATTTTGGTACAAGCTTTTCTTGCCGACTGTGTTTCTGCATACCATCATCATCATCAACTACTCATTGAGACGATTCTAACGAGCCCAAACTCGAGAGGGTTGTGTCGTTTTATTGCGGAGTTCCTATGGCCACCTTCCAGCTCCAGCATCAGATCAGATCCATGTCATCATAATATTGCATTGTCATGCGATATACATATGCATGCAAAATCTCAGCTCAATCGGAAACTGGGAAGTGGGTCAAATTCAACTTGCAAGATTTGAGTACAGACAGACAGACAACGGGACAGATGAAAGTAAATAAAAGTTTGTAATAATTGTAATAACGACAAGGAGCAGGCTGAATATCAGCGCCACAGCCACCATGCTAGAACGCTACATATTCTTTGCTCGCACATTACAATTTTTTCCCGACTACGGCATACCCGAAAGGAAGGGAGACTATGTTTGTATTTACGTGTGTTCCACCGTAGCGTTTAAGATACTGAACCGATATTGATAAATGAGGAGTCAACCGATCATGGTCCTGCCCAGCTAACACGATAGCTTTATCTTCACGTTTTCCGGCGACAATGTGGTACGGTGTAATTTCAGACTCACAGCGCCATCTATTTCAGAACAGCGCAAAGTACCGCGCTAGGGCGTATATCATCTCGTTCAAGGCAACGATATAAGTTTTTTGTGTTTTGTCAAATCGCTGGGAATAATCCTTAACTTTTAACGAACTATTAGAAAATATGATGGTATTTGATCTTTAATAAATTATTTGTCTTCATGCATCCAAGGCATAACTACAAGTCTATATCTCTGTGGTATTTGAACAGAATACGGGGATCGTCTGTGGTGGTTCTTTTTTTTCTTCAGCTGTCAAAAGCAATGAGATATTACTTTTGCAAAGATGCGCTGAGGAAGCAGACGTAATCTTTGGGGAGTGCTCGCTCTGGCCAGATGCCATTTTGTTAACTTACATACATGTAACATGTTTTGAAGTACATCAAAACACATCTCGAGGCACAGAGATGCCTTGACACATTGGACATGTCGGTGAGTAAAATGAAATTGTCGCCGATAAGAAATATTTATCGTATTCAAGCGGCGGTTTTAGAGCAGAAACATTGCTTTGTTACAGATATATCACACTACTTCTTAAGAAGATATCTGGGCGGCGGAAAGTCACCAACGCTTAGCTTTGAACTCTTGCCAGGTAAAACTAGTTCTAGTGATTTCTGTCGAAATGTGGTCGGAAAGTGAGTGAAGAGAAAGTGATAGTTATTTGTTCGTTCAAGTCTTAAATATTAATGTGGTTTACAGCGACTACGTGCTGGCGCCTTGATGGGGGCCCAGTCACGTACAGGCAATCGAGCGGGCGCAGGGAGTCGTACGCGTCGACACGCCCCTTTCTGGTCTTCACATGCGGAAGCCATCACGAGCAGCCTCTATCTGGGAGTCTGGGTGTACGCAGTGGACTGCAGCGGGACGTGACGCGCGTGTAGCGTGTTCCTAGAGGTGACCTCCTTCCATTTTTTTGGTGTCATTCATGGAATCTGCCATGAGATATTAATAGTGTAATTTACCAACGCAAATGAGCCTCACACAGACCTAAGCATAATAATAAAGCCTACTCCTATAGACATTTAACTTTAGAATCAAATTTCGTCCTCGGTCAGGAACCTATATTTTTTTAATCTCATCTGAGAGAGCCACACCGCTATCCTTATAGTAGAGTTAAGGTTTAGTCAATAGTGAAACGATTGTGAGAACTGTAATAAATTTACTTTTGTAATTGAATCTTTGTTCATATTTCTATGTGGCTAGCTACTAAATAGGTCTCCTGCATATAACTCTTTTGCATTTAAGAGTATAATTCTAAATGCATGGCGCCCTCTTTAGAAACACCATGCTCCTATGACCGTGAACCCAAAGCACACCCACCTCTGTGAGAAATCTATCTGACTGACTAGCGCGGTGCACAAGATCAAGTGTGGACGACTCTTCGAGTTCGTCAGGTTACTGTTACACACATAGGTAAGTGATAGCCGTCTACGCATACCATCAAACACGGTTTATCTCGTTACAAATGTACTGAAACGTGACGATAAAACCTATCGTGCTAGGGCCTCAGATGACATAGGACACCATTTGTTAAAAAAAAATATTTCTTTTCTGTAGACGGGTTACAGTTTTTTTAAACTTTTTGATGAGATAATCTTATTTTATATAAAATGTGAACTCAATAGGGAACATTACGCAAAACTCTTCGTAGGTGGCGACACTAGCAGCGTTGACATTGTATCTCGTTCCCACTTGCGGTATTGTCTATGCAAGCATCCTTGTCACTCATTTGACAGTCAATTGTGCATGTGTGTGTAAATCCCTATATTTCTATACTGGTTTATTATTAGTGGTAGTGCTGCCTCTGGCGGCAGAACATTGCAGTAATGTTCCCTATTGTCACACACAAAGATGTGTGTGTAGGATCGTAGAAGAATAAATATCTTACGCTTGGTATACAGAAGCATGATATGGATTGTAAATTCTGGATTTCCTTAGCGTCATTCATAGGCAAACGTTAAGCGTGGTCGGTTGTCAATAAGAACGTTTTTTATATGTAATAGCTATGTCATTAGCGTCTTTTTGACTACCTACAAGGCTACTTTTTGAATGAAAATTGAATACATAATTAAATAGTGTGTAGTATAGTGTAATTGTGTGTGTGTGTGTTGTAGACTTACGTTTCTCCTCGCGACGCGGCGGCGGGCGTCTGTCGTCGCGGCGCGGCGCGTCCTTATCGTCCCGTCTCGGGGCTTCACCGTCCCGGCGCGGCCCGTCGCGGTCATCGCGTCTCGGACCGTCGCGGTCGTCCCGACGCGGGCCGTCGCGGTCGTCACGTCTCGGGCCGTCGCGGTCGTCCCGACGCGGGCCGTCGCGGTCGTCGCGGCGGGGCGGGAAGCGGTCGCCGCCGCGGTCGCGGAAGCCGTCGCGGTCGCCACGCGGTCCGTCGCGGTCGCTGCGCGGTCCGTCGCGGTCTCCGCGCGGTCCGTCGCGGTCTCCCCGCGGTCCGTCACGATCGCCACGCGGTCCGTCGCGGAAGCGGTCTTCGCGCGGCGGCGCATCCTTGGTACGCCATGCAGATGAACGCTCCTGTCACAAAAGAACAGCATATTATTGCTAAAATACATAGACGATACCGGAAAATGTTAAGGATTTAAAAAAAAATCTATCTAGCGTAGAAAGTTCTGGAACGTCATATTTTACGTAATTTAACACGCGTTCTCTGGGTTCCTTCTCAGAACCTCCTATTCGCACGGCACTTATAGACCGCGAAATATTGGGTAATAATTTACATCGAAATATCAGACAACACTAATTACAGCGGCACGTTACAGCCATTAAAATCGATCACTAGTAATCCAGTCAAGCCACTCCACGCCGCCACCCACCGCGGTAACAGGTGGCCGGATGCGGCCACTAGTGGCTAGAATAGTTACGTTAGAAGCCGGCGTCTGTGCGAGTCGACCGACAAAACGCGGCCACTAGTAGCGAGGGCGGGCCACTTCCACAGTTTGTGTGCGGCCCGGCCCCTCCTCAGACACACTATGGTCCTCGCGCTGCCGCGACGTTACCTTCTCTGGCCACACCCTGCTCTACTCACGCACAACCGCGACGCCCCGCACTAGGTTACTTGCCTGTATTGCCGCTCCTCTGACTCGCGCCCAACTACCGACGGCACAGGGAGCGGCGGGCATGACGAGTAACGTTGCCACACCATGTCCCTGCCTCCGTTCCTCGCTATTTCCCACGTCACTCGACAAGTGTGTGTGTGTGTGGCAGGGGTATTAGGGTGTGTCTAGTGAGGAGTAGTACTTACAGCAGGCGCGGGCAGAGGGTCCGCGGGCCCGCGGCGCCAGCTGCCGCCGCCGCCGTCCGGCCCGCTCGAGCGCCCGCCGTATCGCGGCCTGTGGACACACATTTACTCATTACATTTTAAAATTACAGAAGTGCATCTTAGGCCATTCATATTTGACCAGAAAAATCGCTAAAAACGCAAGCTAACGGCTAGTTCTGCTTTTTGAATATATTGTTAGGACCACTACCAGTACCATATATCCATATATACATAAGTTTGCAGCTTCGAAAGACATGTGCTAACTTTACAGCACTCGAAAAACCACTAAAATTTCGCACTTTTTTTTGTATTGTAAATATAAGTTCTAAAGTATGCGGTTTTTTTTTTTATAAAAGTCTACACGGTTTTTAGAGAATTCTAAAATGGCTACATTTTGTGACCAGAACCAGCTCTGTAAGTCAAATACTTACCGAGATACAGCTCTCTAAAATGTGTTGTTAAGCCAACTTTAAATCGTTATAAATCCTAAACAGTTGTTTTAACTAAAAAAATATTGAAGAAACCTAATAATTATTTTAAAATACGTATTCAAAAATACATAACATAGTATGTCAACTTATTTTTTTTTCTTTTTTACAATATGGCGTCTGGTGGCCGCCATTTTGAATTTAGATAACGGTTATGTCTTCAGTGACACTCGCAAGATTAAAACGAATCGATTGATGTATAATTCATTACAATGGCCCAAGCGTTTGATCTTTAGAGTGCGACAAAGGAACAAACAAACTTACATAAATACATACATAACTACACACACTGATACTTCTAAAAAATCTCTAAGTTTGAAACTTAGAGATTGTTTTTATTAGAATAGAATAGAGAAAAATATTGTATAAAACCGTGTTTTTTTTTTAATCTCTTTGTTGTGGTGAAAATGATTTCTAATGGAACTAGTGATTCTGTGTATGAATAGGTGCGTCCACACCAAACGCACGTCCACACAAAACGATAAATAAATAGTTTTTGCCGGGTCCCGCGAATGCACATGCTTGTGGCTCGGATTATTGATATTATACTTTGTGACCTTAACCAGCCCATTATTATAGATAGGGGTCGGTTCCAGCGTTCGGCAATAGCTTCACCAAGATGTTTAATAAAGGTGGACATTTGTGGGGCGAATACTGCGTCAACTGATGTGAAGTGCTTCCATCGCAAGGGCAAAGGTTATCGGTGGTTATCTTGAAGCGGTATTGGTAGGATTTGTGGTAGCCGTGTCCGGTGAGAATTTGGGTGAGATGGAATGAGATAATGGTAAAACCGTTTAGGTACAAAGGTATAATAAAGCATGATATTGGTTCCAACAGTTTTACCCTTTGCAGGCATACAATTTTATAAAACATAACCTAGGTACAATTTATTAAAAGGAAGTTAAAAACATCAGTGAAAGAACATATATGTGAGAAAATTCAAAGGTATGTAGAAATTCTACTACGAGTTAATTTAACCCATAAATGAAATGAAATATTTATTATTAACATATACAGACAGACATTCACAAACATAACTGTGGTCCCACACTAGGCTAGGCCTGTCCCGTGGAGACCAAGACAAATACTGATTAACTGTCCATGCGACTTAGCATGAAAACAAGACAAAGTAAAAAGAGAAAAGATAAAAAAAAATACAATTAGAAACTAACAATTAATTAATTATATTAGGGTGCTTGTCTGCGTTGATGTATGTGTATGTGTAGTGTGTAGTGTATGTATGTAATGTATGTGAGTGTATGTTATGATATTACATTAATGATTGTTTCCGATTGCTCGTAGTTCCAAGGTAACAATAGAGATTGGATTTTAATTTTTGCCTCTAGGACACTGCTTCTTCTTAGGTCAATACGTTTAGCAAATGTGTTATAGATGTGCGGAAGTAGAAATGTATGAAAACGCAAAGCAAATTTAGTTTTAAGTAAAGGAGTAGGCACTTTGAAGATTCTTTTCTTTATTTATTTATTTATTTATCGTATGGCATTTTGGTCACTGGATTACATATAAAAGCTTTTCTTTATCATATCATTATATGACGGTAAATTTAAGGTAGACTTATGCACGTTTATGGAAGCCCGTAGCAGGAACAACTTTCGTACACTGAGGACCTGTGCCTCTCTGTACAAGTCCACCGTGGGGTTACGGCGAGGTTTACCCAAAGAAACTTTTAAAACTGCTCTTTGAGCTCTTTCCAGAATTAAAAGAGTGGTCTTTGCAATTCCTCCCCAGGCTAGAATGCAATAATTTAGTATTGACTGGCATAGTGCGAAATAAACAGTCTTTAGAAGTTGTCAGTTAGTAGCTTCTCTCAGTAGCTTCATAGTATAAATTAGCTTACGAACCCTAGCTGCAGAAAGACAAATGTGCTTTTTGAAATTTAAATTCTGGTCTAACACCACACCCAAATACTTGAGGGAGTCTGATTTTTGGATGCTTTTACATTTGCAGTTCTGGTCAATTGAAACACAGCTCTCAGTGTGAATTTTGAAGCTAGCAATAGAGGATGGGGGACTAGATAATGCGGTTTTATGGAAGCATAGAAATTGTGTTTTTTCTGCATTTAATGTGAGAAGATTTTGGTTTAACCAGGCTGATATATGTCTAAGTCCTGATATTGCTGTATCTTGGACATTTTGCCATGAATGACCGCTGAAAACAATAGCAGTGTCGTCCGCATAGGAATTTTCAGGGACATTATGTCATTTAAATATGCCAGAAAAAGAGAAGGGCCCAAAATGCTTCCCTGTGGGACCCCAAATGAGATATTTTTTTCACTACTAAGCAAGCCTCCAACTCTAACGCATTGGCATCTGTTGGTCAAATAGCTACTAAACCAATTTAAAGCAGTACCCCGTATGCAAAATCCTTCTAACTTACGAAGTAATATGGGAATCGAAACCGTATCAAAGGCCTTGGCGAGGTCTAAAAATATGCCAATAAAGTTTCGACCTTCAAATGTGTCCTAATGTTAGGGCATTAGGGCACCAGCAGCAGTGAGAAATCTTTGGCTAGGAAGATTTCATTAGATGAAACGCTATCTTTTCATTAGGTTAGGGAGGTAAAAGGTACGGTCGAGAAAATTGAATGTTTATCACTTTTGGACTCTATGTAATGGCATTAAGGTCCAAAAGTGCTAAACATTAAATTTCCTCGATTGTACATTAGGAAGAGTTCGTAATTCAATTAACGCGGTGTCGCGAATTAATGTAGCGGTAACCATTTTTATCCAAAATTTAAAGGTGTAAACTCAAAATAATAATTATAAAAACACGACTCCATACCTTTTGTGTGAATGTGAAATTTGCCACCGGTACTCCGCCCTCTACTTATAACTTTGTGATTATCAGTAATCAGTATCTTTATTGCTTTCATAGGTAATTATTTAACTTCTTGCGTTGTTTTTTCTCCATTTGACTACATAACATACCTGTCTCTATCTGGTTCGCGGGTGTCACGAGTGTCGCGTGTATCGCGCGCTTCACGCGCGTCGCGTGGCTCACGTGTGTCGCGCGTGTCGCGTGTGTCGCGCGTGTCGCGTGTGTCGCGCGTGTCGCGTGCGTCACGAGTGTCACGAGCGTCACGCGGGGCGCGCCACGCCCCTTCGTCGCGCGGCGGCCCACGCTCGTCGCGTCTGTGAAGAAAGTTATGATAAATAATAATAATAAAAAAAATGCGAAAGGGTGCCACATTTACCGTTGATCGGTCTCTCTGTAACCGTAAGTTTTGGACGTGTATATTATGCAATAAATCCCAACATTTCAGCAGAAAATAATGGGTTTTGGTCCCGCCCCTATAACCCTCATTATACTCTCAGGCTGGGAAAAGATTCAACTTTTTTTAAATTTGGGCCGTAGAAAATAAGGTACAGTCGCACGTCGCACAGCCCTGTCATATTTAAGTGGCCTTTAAACGTGGCTAAATGCAGTGCACTAACTGGGGGAAAGGAAATAAACCATCTCGCTCTAATCAATGAGTGTGAGTGCAGTTAGTGCACTAATAGAATATTCGGCATCGTTAAAATATTTTTTGTGAAATTGATCATAAATTGGCTACTTTTCAAAAAATATATATTTAGTCACTTAGATTATCAAAAAATATTGGACACGTATTTATTAATATGTCAATGAATCAAAAAATGATGAAGATGTAGCCCGTTAAAGTTACACACAAGTATATTATGGTAAACTTCTTAGCACTGTGACGTCACGCGGAACTTTAACGGGCTATATCTTCATATTTTTTTGATTCATTGACATATTAAAAAATACGTGTCCAATATTTTTTGATAACCTAACCACTCACATGTCCAGCTCCAAAACCAATATCCGGTCTTACGCCCATGGCTACTTTAGTTGCCAAAAAATAAATAGCGTCTTACGTCCATGGATGCTTTAGTTTCCAATAGTGCGACGATGGAACTGTTTGAAATAAATGCCATCTAGCGGAATTACTCGACTTTATTTTGATAAAGTGTTAACACAGAGTCGTAGCTAGGGAAATATTTCACCTAAAAACGTCGAGATGGCGGTTAATGGCAAAGTCATACTAGTAGAAAAAAAATAGTTTTATCTGTGCTCGGGCATTCTCGTCTTCTAGCGAATGTTTTTCATCGGCTTCTCAGTTATGTCGTAATTATTTTGATTATAATTACATAAATCGTAGATTGTTATATATCAAAATAATGTTTAAGATTGCCGCTGTTTGACTGTGTGTATATTTTATAGTGATGATACAGTGTGAGGTTCACCTAGTTTGCGCAGAGGCTAGGTTATGTTTATTGTGATTTTAAAAATAATCAACATTTCCTTCAAGAAATATACGTTCACTGTTGATGAATAATCTATAATTAACATATTTATTCAATGTTTTAATAGAAATATCACCAATCGAGTGTGTATTTCAATAATATTCAGCGTGTTCCTTGTGTATTTTGCAGTGGACAGATTACTAGCCAACGGACGTTTTCAAAAACATCTAAAATAAGGGTCTGTACAAACGATATAAGTATTGCGTGCATATAATTATGATGTTTTGATTGTAATTCATATCAACAGCACATTTTAAACCTATCGTTTTGTTATGATTTATTATACTCCCATATTAACAGCACCAAATTTCATCTAAATGGGTTACATCCAAATTTTCACCCCCGAATTTCAACCCCTTTAGGGATGATTTCCGGGATAAAAACTACCCAATGTCCTACCCCGAGACTCAAACTATCTTTATACCAAATTTCATCCCAATCGGTGCAGCGATTTAAATAGCTCCATACAAATTTTCATCCCCATTTCACCCCCTTAGGGGATGATTTCCGGGATTAAAACTACCCTTTGTCCTTTCCCGGGACTTAAACTATCGCTATACCAAATTTAGGCGGGAAGATCTAACAGACAGAAAGACAGACACGATTTGGGCGAGGCCGGTTGGTTTCTAATTTTGTTGGATTCGTAGTAGGCCAGTTTCTGATTTTATCATATTCTTAGGAGGTCAGTTTCTTTTTTGGTGGTTTCGTAGTATGTCATTTCCTTATTTTGTTAGCTTCGAAGTAAGACAGTTTCTTATCTCGTAAAATTCTAAGAAGGGTATTGTCTTGTATTAGTCTTTTTCTGAGTTGGTCAGATTCTTATTTTGTTGGATTCGTAGTAAGTGTATCATTACTGTTTGTAGTTATATATATGTAGATTGTAGGTATATTCTCTTCTATATATTGTATTTGTATTTCTACATTCTGATACGTAAAATGCACGAATGAACGTAACATTTAATAACACAGAGGTTAAATGATGATGATCCATCTACTACGAATCTGACAAAATATAAATCTGACCTATTCAGAAAAAAACTAATATAAGAAAATACCCTTCTTAGAATTTAACGAAATAAGAAACTGTCCTACTTCGAAGCTAATAAAATAAGATAATGACATATGACGAAACCGCCAAAAAAGAAACTGACCTCCTAAGAATATGATAAGATCAGAAACTGGCCTACTAAGAATCCAACAAAATTAGAAACCAACCGGCCTCGCCCAAATCACAGACACACTTTCGCATTTATAATATTAGTATATGGATGGATAAGTTGCATACATTAATTATTTTTATGTACATCAAATATTGAAATAAAACAAAGACTCTGATTTAAGATTCTATATCAAAAGTATATTTTAAAAGTAAACCACGAAAACCGTAACAATATGTTTTAGGCAATTATAAAAATTGTTAGTAGAAGCCCTTGGGGCCATCTTGCTTGAAATTTAGCTCCAGCAGCTAGTTCGGACTTGCGGTATTTTGTGTCAGAAGTGCGTGTTTTCTTTGGAATTATTTAATTACTAAACATTTGTTATAGAGTGAGTTAAAGGTAACAATAAAAAGCGGATATAGTGATTTTTTTTGTGAAAAATAGAAAAATAAGCATCATGTTCAAAAATAGGTGTTAAAATCATAACAAAAAATATTTCATGGACATTACTTTGTTATTTCAAGTTTGAGCTTAATTTTCGGGGTCCTAAACTGAACATTTTAGATTTAACAAAATACTATTGTAATCTGTATACTTTCGTCTACTCGGAAGTATTTTTATCTTAGCTGCAGTGCATTAGGTTGATCAGCAATCAACATATTTATCAAGAAAACGGCGCACGAGCGCTGCGCGGCGCACTGCTGGTCTGGGCTGGACGTGTAAGGGTATATTGGGTCTACGTGCCGGACGTGTGAGCGTTTTTTTTTTGAATACTATAGTTGCCATGGACGTCTGAGTGGCTAACTGACAGACGGGGCGGGCTTAGGAAATTGTTTATGTAGAATTGTATATTGACTGACAGACTAAATAAAATTGCATATTTTTTACCTAGCAAAGTAGATACCCAATTGAAGAACGCGACCGGCCCTGTTCGTTTTTCAATCAAAATGCAACGCTTTCCGATAATGTTTGAGAGAAGTAACATACCTCTCGTCCCTTGCGGGTGGCGGGCGCTCCTCGCGGCGGCGCTCCGGCGAGCGCGGGCGCTCCTCGCGCGCTGCGGGCGCCGTCGCCGCCGGGGCCGCGCCGGCCTCGCGCGCGCGTGCTGAAACAACACATCACTCATCATCATCATCATATCCTGCCGAAACACTTTCACTGCTAAAGTGTGCCCACCCGCACCCAGCGCACTCCCGCGACCTTTACCTCAGGCACAGCATCGGTGAAACGCCCAGTCTCTAGGACGCAGGTCGCCTCCCCAGCAGAAGCCTTGCGCAGTTACTCGTTTCCTAAAACTCACTAAGCGCTATCGGCTACATTGATGATATATAAATAAAGCATTTGTCTAAAGTTCACTAACCTGGTCGCCACGGCTCCGCCTTCTTGTCCTCCTTATCCTTGCTTCTCCAGGCGCTCTCCTCCCGCTCTGGCTTGGTCTCTCTATCTCTGGTGTCCCTGGTGTCCCTCGTGTCCCTAGCGTCCCTGTCCCCGGGACGCGGATCCCCTCGCCGCCAGGAGCTGGAGACGGCCGTTTTCTGTTCCTCCAGTCGACGTTGGACTTCGGCCTCCTTGGCGCGCGCCTTGGCTTCCACACGGGCTAGGTATTCTTGATGTTCCCTGGGAAAAAAATAATAAAATTAATCAACGAATAAACCTCGCTCGTATAAATTAAATTAAGTATTGCATGCCTGAAACAGGTAACTGTTGGAACTATTTTGGCATTACTACCTACCTATGTACCTATGTAACACAGTTTGCAATAAATCTTTCTTTCTTTCTTTCTTTCAATGTTCTATCCCTGGAGCGCTACAAAGATTCCAGGATCTGGACTGATACAGGCTCGCTCTTGTAATATGAGACGGATCAAGGAAAGTCCTAAACCCAAAACGTAAGTGAGGAAACTGTTTATGTTTATCAAAAATTATTGACGCAGCTGAATAGTCTGCACCTTTTTTCTGGTTATTCCTATCACCAGAAAAATAATCAGGCACTTCTGATATTTTCTTCCGTTCCCATTTGCACGAGGCCAAGATCTTCAGTCATGAGGGATCGACAAAGAAGATCCCTGGAAAGGGCATTATTTTACCTGTCTTGCTTCTCCTTCTGTTCCCTGGCGGCGGCCTGCTCCTCCTGCAGCTTCCGCTCCCTCTCCTCCCGCTCCTTGCGCTCCTGCTCCTCCTGGACGCGGCGCACCTCCTCCGCCGCGCGCTCCTCCGCGAGACGCTTCTCCTCCAACCACTAAACATACAAATACAATAATTTGAGTAAATTGATTTATAAGTGTGTGACGTACACGGTCTTTCCCATATTCATGTATGCGGTAGAAACGTACTAGCCAGAGAAAAATAATAGACTAATTTGAAATGTGGTGCTGGCGAATGCTCAGGATACCCTGGACAACCAAACGCACAAATGCTACGCTCGCCAACTAGATGATCAGACCAGATCAAGGAAGCCACATCCTCAAGCAAATTCCAGCAAAGCAGTGAGGGCAACCACGGATCGAGACCAATTATCAGGGCTGCCATATCCAGTAGTGATCACGATCCTCAGGAATTAGGGAACGATTGAAGAAAGAGTGACGCCACAACGCCAGCGACGGGCGGCGCCGACGCGGGGGTCAGACGAGCGGGCAGAGCGGCGCAGCGCACCTCGTCTCACCACACCCCGCCGGACGGAAGCGCCGCGCGACCACCAGAACAGTTTGGCTAGCGGCTTGCCGTGGGTCCAACTGTCTTCCCTCGCCCTCATCTCCTCCCCGCCACTGGCCGCTCGGATCCCGAGTGCACTGCCGTGGTATCCGGAACCATCTGGCCGCTCGGATCCCGAGTGCACTGCCGCGGTATCCGGAACCATTTGGCCGCTCGGATCTCGAGTGCACTGCTGAGAAATACCGTTGCCCTCGCCCCTTTCAGGCCGCTCGGATCTCGAGTGGCACTGCCTGAGGGGTGAGTTCGTAGGGCATCCCAGTGGCTTCCTGGCCGCTCGGCTTCCGAGTGCACTGCTGGAAGTAATACAATCCCGCCATTCCCGCATAACACCAACCCGTAGGATAATCGACAGGCAACCGTGCCTCCGTGCCGCGATTTACTAAGAATCCTAGCTTAGGTGTTTCTATTTAAATGAAAGGGCGATAAGAGGCATTTTAAGATGTATTGCGACTGACCTCCTGCCGGCGGTCCTCTGCCCGCTGCTGCGCGCGCTCCTGGCGCCTGCGCGCGCGCTCGGCGGCGAGCTTGTCCGCGAACGCCTTGAGGCGCTGCTGGTGCGCCGCGCCGCGCTCGGCGCTGAGCCGCGAGACGAACTCGTCGCGGATGCGCGCCTCTGTCAACATGTACTGCGACTGACCTCCTGCCGGCGGTCCTCTGCCCGCTGCTGCGCGCGCTCCTGGCGCCTGCGCGCGCGCTCGGCGGCGAGCTTGTCCGCGAACGCCTTGAGGCGCTGCTGGTGCGCCGCGCCGCGCTCGGCGCTGAGCCGCGAGACGAACTCGTCGCGGATGCGCGCCTCTGTCAACATGTACTGCGACTGACCTCCTGCCGGCGGTCCTCTGCCCGCTGCTGCGCGCGCTCCTGGCGCCTGCGCGCGCGCTCGGCGGCGAGCTTGTCCGCGAACGCCTTGAGGCGCTGCTGGTGCGCCGCGCCGCGCTCGGCGCTGAGCCGCGAGACGAACTCGTCGCGGATGCGCGCCTCTGTCAACATGTACTGCGACTGACCTCCTGCCGGCGGTCCTCTGCCCGCTGCTGCGCGCGCTCCTGGCGCCTGCGCGCGCGCTCGGCGGCGAGC
Source organism: Epinotia brunnichana (assembly GCA_963854355.1). Taxonomy (NCBI): domain Eukaryota; kingdom Metazoa; phylum Arthropoda; class Insecta; order Lepidoptera; family Tortricidae; genus Epinotia; species Epinotia brunnichana. Next base: position 18,875,859 of record OY977954.1, read on the forward strand.
TTGTCCGCGAACGCCTTGAGGCGCTGCTGGTGCGCCGCGCCGCGCTCGGCGCTGAGCCGCGAGACGAACTCGTCGCGGTCCGCGTGCATGCGCACGAGCCGCTCGGCGGTGGCTACGTCGCGGGTGCGCGCCTCTGTCAACATGTATTGCGACTGACCTCCTGCCGGCGGTCCTCTGCCCGCTGCTGCGCGCGCTCCTGGCGCCTGCGCGCGCGCTCGGCGGCGAGCTTGTCCGCGAACGCCTTGAGGCGCTGCTGGTGCGCCGCGCCGCGCTCGGCGCTGAGCCGCGAGACGAACTCGTCGCGGTCCGCGTGCATGCGCACGAGCCGCTCGGCGGTGGCTACGTCGCGGGTGCGCGCCTCTGTCAACATGTACTGCGACTGACCTCCTGCCGGCGGTCCTCTGCCCGCTGCTGCGCGCGCTCCTGGCGCCTGCGCGCGCGCTCGGCGGCGAGCTTGTCCGCGAACGCCTTGAGGCGCTGCTGGTGCGCCGCGCCGCGCTCGGCGCTGAGCCGCGAGACGAACTCGTCGCGGTCCGCGTGCATGCGCACGAGCCGCTCGGCGGTGGCTACGTCGCGGGTGCGCGCCTCTGTCAACATGTACTGCGACTGACCTCCTGCCGGCGGTCCTCTGCCCGCTGCTGCGCGCGCTCCTGGCGCCTGCGCGCGCGCTCGGCGGCGAGCTTGTCCGCGAACGCCTTGAGGCGCTGCTGGTGCGCCGCGCCGCGCTCGGCGCTGAGCCGCGAGACGAACTCGTCGCGGTCCGCGTGCATGCGCACGAGCCGCTCGGCGGTGGCTACGTCGCGGGTGCGCGCCTCTGTCAACATGTACTGCGACTGACCTCCTGCCGGCGGTCCTCTGCCCGCTGCTGCGCGCGCTCCTGGCGCCTGCGCGCGCGCTCGGCGGCGAGCTTGTCCGCGAACGCCTTGAGGCGCTGCTGGTGCGCCGCGCCGCGCTCGGCGCTGAGCCGCGAGACGAACTCGTCGCGGTCCGCGTGCATGCGCACGAGCCGCTCGGCGGTGGCTACGTCGCGGGTGCGCGCCTCTGTCAACATGTACTGCGACTGACCTCCTGCCGGCGGTCCTCTGCCCGCTGCTGCGCGCGCTCCTGGCGCCTGCGCGCGCGCTCGGCGGCGAGCTTGTCCGCGAACGCCTTGAGGCGCTGCTGGTGCGCCGCGCCGCGCTCGGCGCTGAGCCGCGAGACGAACTCGTCGCGGTCCGCGTGCATGCGCACGAGCCGCTCGGCGGTGGCTACGTCGCGGGTGCGCGCCTCTGTCAACATGTATTGCGACTGACCTCCTGCCGGCGGTCCTCTGCCCGCTGCTGCGCGCGCTCCTGGCGCCTGCGCGCGCGCTCGGCGGCGAGCTTGTCCGCGAACGCCTTGAGGCGCTGCTGGTGCGCCGCGCCGCGCTCGGCGCTGAGCCGCGAGACGAACTCGTCGCGGTCCGCGTGCATGCGCACGAGCCGCTCGGCGGTGGCTACGTCGCGGGTGCGCGCCTCTGTCAACATGTACTGCGACTGACCTCCTGCCGGCGGTCCTCTGCCCGCTGCTGCGCGCGCTCCTGGCGCCTGCGCGCGCGCTCGGCGGCGAGCTTGTCCGCGAACGCCTTGAGGCGCTGCTGGTGCGCCGCGCCGCGCTCGGCGCTGAGCCGCGAGACGAACTCGTCGCGGTCCGCGTGCATGCGCACGAGCCGCTCGGCGGTGGCTACGTCGCGGGTGCGCGCCTCTGTCAACATGTACTGCGACTGACCTCCTGCCGGCGGTCCTCTGCCCGCTGCTGCGCGCGCTCCTGGCGCCTGCGCGCGCGCTCGGCGGCGAGCTTGTCCGCGAACGCCTTGAGGCGCTGCTGGTGCGCCGCGCCGCGCTCGGCGCTGAGCCGCGAGACGAACTCGTCGCGGTCCGCGTGCATGCGCACGAGCCGCTCGGCGGTGGCTACGTCGCGGGTGCGCGCCTCTGTCAACAACAATACGAGCTCAGGAAGGCCAAGGTATATTATGGTACATTTACATACTTCTCGTAGCTTGGCAAGCGCCCACAAGCACCAAGCCTTTACAAATGCTTGGATGCTTGGATTACACGCTTGCGAGTGCGTTTGTGGTGTTCCGGGCAGGCAAACAAGGCAAACGTCGGCTATTGCGTTTGGCTTAACTTTAGCGCCAATACTCAATCGCAATACTCTTGAAAGCTCACGCAAGCCACGCCAAACACTCCCGTTTATACGCTTGTGCTTGTGGACGCTTGCGAAACTTCGGTTATTTCCTTACGATGTACGACTCGTATCGAAATTTTGCCTTATATCCCGTACATAACCTGCCCTCGCCAATTCGCGAAACACTAGGTAGGTTAGATTCGTTAGGTAGCTTCAGATGCCCGAAGGATTCGCCCAGAAATTTTTTTCGAACTACGAACAAAATGGCGAAAGGGGCATGCCGGTAATGTAACTTAGTTATGTGTGGGAGAACAAGGGAAAATTTCATTAGGTGCGTCCACACCAAACGCACGCTCACCCGAGCGGCTCGCCCGAGCCCTCCGCACGCTCACCCGAGCCGCTCAGGCGAGCGTGCGGAGGGCTCGGGCGAGCCGCTCGGGTGAGCGTGCGTTCAGACGCACACCGCGAAAATAAATTTCACGTTATTCATTTGAAAACGATAAATAAATAAATAAGTACATTGCCAGTAGCATGGCGCCGCGTCCCCTTTGATTTCGCCCAAAAAGCCGACAACGCTCGGGTGAGCGTGCGGCCACACAAAACAACCGTCCACACCGGCTCGGCTCGGGTGAGCCACTCGCCCGAGCGTGCGGACGCTCGGGCGAGTGGCTCAGGCGCGCCGATCGCCGTCCACACTTAGCGCGCACGCTAGGGCGAGCCGCGCTCGGGTGAGCGTGCGTTTGGTGTGGACGCACCTATTAAATAAATGCCGAAAACGCATTATTGTGTTGTGCTTCACATTATAGTTTCACCAGATGGTTCTCCAGTGTTCAAGACGATTAAGCTTTTGTGGACCGCTAGATGGCGCTGTCACTAGTATAATACGGTTGTTCGATTCAAATACCTTAGGACAGAGCCGTCTCGTCGTCTTAATAGCTTGGTAACTAAGTGAGTGCATAGTAACGGTGTAAACATCCAGGAATAACCTAATTATATTTGTGCAGGCGTAAATTAACACAGAACGCTAAAAAGCTCACTGTCGCGTCTAGCCAACAAAATGCTGTACCTCCGAGGCCTACCATTGTGTAACAACAGTGACATTACCAATGGGATTTATTTCGGAGGCAATAACAATAAAATACCCAGTGTTGTGTCGGGTTATAGTAGTACCATCCCATTTCTTCCGTGAGGGTCGGAATAGTTGACTATGGGAAGCACCCTATCACTAATAGTACATTACTGCAAACGCCAGGAAAGAAGGGCTTGCCGGGTGAGTAGGTACAGACGGATAGTGATACGAAGCCAGCAAGCCCTTTTCACGGCCAGGCATGTATAATGCTTTTCTCAAACATGCAATGAAATAAATAAATAAAAACTCCTCAAAACATAATTAAATTCATGGCCGAATGCCGTGATGCTGTGCCACCAATTATGGAATGAAAATTAAAAAAATATTACATCCCAACCTAGGCCTTCAATTTTGTATGAAATTCCTTTACAACGTGATACTTTGAAGCCTGTTACAACGCACGTAATGACGGCATTTGATTGCATGTTTGAGAAAAAAATATAATTTTCTCCTACTTGAAACCTGAAATTCTAGAAGTTACACTGAAAACTCTGAAAAATTATTTTATGTATGAGTGTTACTTAACAATTTATTGCAGTTATTCCGTCCCGTTAATCAAGCGACAGTATGATAGTTTCTAAGAAAAAATGTTAGAACATTGAATTATATTATCTACTTGGAAGGTGACCCATATAAATAGGGGTTTGATGACCCATACAATCAGTTTTAAAAAAATACCCAGGAGACGTAAACATGGCAACTGAATGACAGAAAACAGTCACTCCGCCAGTGGAAAGAGGAGTTGGGGTCTGCGGATTACGGCTTAGTAACAGTAGAGGCAGTACTGCCTCACTTAGAACGCTGGGTTGAGAGGCAGCATGGAACCCTGACGTTCCATATGGTGCAGCTGCTTACTAACCATGGCTGCTTTGGTAAGTATCTGCATCGCATAGGGAGGGAATCCTCCCCTTGCTGCCATGAGTGTGGCGCGCCTGTGGACACGGCGCGTCACACTTTAGAAGAATGCATTGCGTGGAGGCCCCAACGGGCTGCTTTAGAAGCAGTGACGCGGTCGGACCTCTCATTGTCAGGTGTTATTAGGGCCATGCTTGACAATAAGGAAGCATGGAAGGCGATGGCCTCCTTCAGTGACCAGGTTATGTCACAGAAGGAGGCCGGCACGCGAGAATGATCCCCTCGCGGATCCGCTCCGCCGGCGACGGGCGGGAGGCAGAGCCAGGCGCGCAGCGCATTTACTGCCTCCTCCGTAGTGGGATGGTGCGGGGTTCGGGGGATACCCTGCAAAAATGAATCCCACTGGACTGAATGCGCTGACCTGGCGCGCAATGTCTGCGGCCCGCTACCCTGTAGGTCGCCCGTCGGGACGTACGCGGTCGAATGCGGAAAGCGATCCCGCGGCGCCCCTTTCTTAAGGCGGAGCTGGCAATCGTTGGGGTTTTAGACGGTAGTCCAAGGCTATTGCCGCGGTTAGTCCGTCATACCCGCCCTGTCCCTTCCCCGTGGCGGGCGGGATGCGTAAAAGCATAGGTTTCCGTACTCAAAGAGTACAACGGGACCCTATTACTAAGACTCCGCTGTCCGTCCGTTCGTCTGTCTGTCACCAGGCTGTATCTCACTGATACCGTGATAGTTCCAGCTGAAATTTTCACAGATGATGTATTTCTGTTGCCGCTATAAAAACAAATACTAAAAACACAGAATAAAATAGTTTTTTTTAATAGATAATGGTACGGAACCCTTCGTGCGCGAGTCCGACTCGCACTTGGCCGGTTTTTACTTACCGATGAGCTGCTGTATGCGTTCCTTCTCCTGCGTCTCCCAGAATGCCTTGTCCTGCACTTGTTTTTCTTCTAGACTCTTCTGGAGGAGAGGGATTTCCTCCAGGCGCTTGGCGCGCTCGAAATAGTCCACCTGTGATACGGGAATTAGATAATTTAGGGACAATCTTACACTTATCGACCTACCCCTAAACTGGGCAAAGCTTTATGGGTACTTACTTGCACATCAAATAAATAAGTGCCCTTATCAGGATTCGTACCCGGGACCGCTGGTTTAGCATTACCAACTATTACGCTAAAGTGGTAGGCCAGATGAAAATGATTTACTTTTGTCATTCGGCACAAATTGAAAATCGTCAACACGAAATGACCATTTTGAAATTGGACCAACAGTAATACCACCAAAAGTGAATTTGGTTAAAATTTAATTCTGTCTATAATTTTTTATGACCAATTTTTTTCTCGTCAGAAATTATTCTAGCCCAAATTGAATTTTGTCCAGTATGAAATAGGTTCATATTCAAATACGTACAAAGTGAATGTTCATGTCTAAATTAAATTATATCATAATTTAAAATGAATATCGTCAATTAAATTGTATCATAATTTAAAATGAAAAACAAATAAAAATTAATGTGCAGGCATGAACTCACACAGAACGCTAAAAGGCGCCCTGTCGTATCTAGCCTACATAATGCTATGCCTCCGAGGCCTACCAGCTCGCAACAACTGTCACATTGCGAGTGGGATTTATTTCGGAGGCTATATGACTTACAGAGAATTGAGCATTCTATCAGGCAAAAATTTTTACTTATCAATCTATACCGAAAGGCATACTATTAGTAGATTGTACAACAAGTGCATACAATGAGCCATTTTACTTGAGACGTTTATATTTACCCGAGCCACGGTCGGCGGGAATCCAGGTATCCTTCTTATTCAATTCAATTCAATAGTTTTATTTCAGACCATGTGATCCATATACTGTTAGTAACAAAATAAACTTAAAACTATGTTAGCAATTATTATAATACATTAAAAAAAAAAGAACTGCAGTACTACTTGACATAAGTCAAAGTAGTTCTGACCCGCTCGATCCAGTGCCACATTATGTTGCAATTAAATCTACCAGCCAATACCTTCAGAATGCCGTTTTGACTTTCCCTGACGCGACCCATCAGCGACGTGGTTTTCTTTCGCATTATGGCGTGAAAATCGTCCGTGCGCGTCTCAGCAAACATTTCCGACGCACTGCACCACTTTGGGAGTCTCAACAGCATTCTGAAGGCATTGTTGTATTGTATGCGTAGGGCGTTGTAGGCTCGTTTGGTATACCGAACCCACAGACCGCTTGAGTAAAAAGATTGGCTACACGCTTTGAATAGCGTTATTTTAACATTAACTGAGCATCTGGCGAATCTGCGAGCCAGCATATTACTCCTCACCGACAACGCCCTACGCTCTCTCTCGATATCACTATCATCACACAGGTCCTCCGTTATGATGTGGCCTACGTACTTAAAGCGGTCCACTACCTTGAGTACAGCCCCACCAAGAACCACTGGAGGTATAAAATACGGCCCAATTTTACCCGCTTTAAACACCATTATTTCGCTCTTGGTGGCGTTGTACACGAGCCCGTGTGCAGCCGCATACTCCTCACACTTGGCCACTAGCTGTCTAAGGGCCCCTATGTCAGACGGACTCAGCAGCACCATATACAACAGTTGCATAAAATACTATAATACGTTCAGGTAACATAATTACGGAAATGGTTTTCGAATTAGGCATCATTACATAGTTTGACAGTGGCAGTGAGTTTGGCAGTGGGCGGCTTGCACGTAGAACCGATGGCCGTTGGGGCGGAAAGGTTCTCGAGTGGCGACCACGTACCGGAAGGCGCGGCGTGGGTAGGCCCCCCACAATGACCTGGTAAAGGTCGCGGGAGTCCGCTGGATGCGGGTGGCGCAGGACCGGTAATTTTGGCACTATTTGGGTGAGGCCTATGTCCAGCAGTGGACGTCGTTCGGCTGATATGATGATGATGATGATGACATGGTTTGAAATGTTGTCAATTGTAGTTACCTTTTTCTCCTGCGATTTGAGCCTAGCCTGCAGTTCACGGCGCTCTTTCATCAATTCTTCAGCCTCGCGCTGGGCGATGGCTTCGGCGTCCATTTTCTTCAGCCCCTGAAATAAAAATAAAAATTATAACTGCCAATGGTAGCCTAATGTCATTTATGGGTGCATGTAGCAAATTAGTAGTATATTACTTACATAGGACGGTAAAACAAAGTCTCAGAACCGAAGGCAACGGCGATATATATGCAATCGGAGGCTTTCTTTATTACCGCCCGTGGTGAGTAAAACATTTTACGTCTCTCCCTGGCCAGGAAGTGGGGTTTTTAGCGTGCGGTAATTCCTACTTTATGGCCAGGTATGACATGACGTAAAACCCTAAATTAGAGAATAATAGTAGTTTATGCTACTGATACATAATGAATGAGACGCGGCGTCAACGCAACGCACAATTTTGTATGAGAACGCTCACACGACGCCGGTGGGAGATGTGGGGGGGCCTAAGATGGGTTCAGAAGCTCTATGATTTAAAAAAAAAAAACATTCGGCTTGACGGAGGGTCGAATTGCCGCCATTACTGTTGTCATTTGTTTGTACGTTTTTTGCTGTTACAAAAGTAGAATTGTGAAAAGTTGTTTGTAATTTACATTTTAGTTGAAAATATGAGTAGTAGTGACTCCGAGAACGATATGAACACTCCGCCGGATATCGTAAATAAATAAATTAATATTTATTTATTCAGATAACTGATGATCCATTGGTTAGTAATTACAATCTTACGACACTATTGTTAGAATATAATTATTAACTAAACTAAACACTAAAACTACTAATTAAACTTAACTTATACTATATATGCAGCATTTATTTATATAAATGGAGCCAAGATTGCAACAAATATATTTTACAGGTAGCACTAGTAGCAATGCAGGTCATTTCCCTACGGCTTCTGAAACCATCTTAGAGTACATATGATATGTGTTTAGATAATGTAGTGTTTGCAACTGTACATAATTAGGTCTTAAAACACTCGTGTGATCCTATTATGAAACTCTCTCACGCTCGTTTAATAAAACGACACTAGTGTTTTAATGCCTCTCATTATGTATCAGTTGCATAAACTACTATTGAGTCCAGGAGTCCTCCGCATCGAAGCCCAGACCGTCACCGTGGAGTTGGTAACATAACATACCTCCTCGTCTAGTTTGGAGAGCACGCGCTTGCCTACGTCGCTCTGCGCGATGTGCGCGATCCTCTCGCGGAGATGCCTCTCGCGGACGGCGGCCTGCTCGGACGCCAGGCGTCGTTTCTCGCGCTCGGCCTCCTGTCGGCGCGCTTCGGCTGCCGTCATGTGGTAACATAACATACCTCCTCGTCTAGTTTGGAGAGCACGCGCTTGCCGACGTCGCTCTGCGCGATGTGCGCGATCCTCTCGCGGAGATGCCTCTCGCGGACGGCGGCCTGCTCGGACGCCAGGCGTCGTTTCTCGCGCTCGGCCTCCTGTCGGCGCGCTTCGGCTGCCGTCATGTGGTAACATAACATACCTCCTCGTCTAGTTTGGAGAGCACGCGCTTGCCGACGTCGCTCTGCGCGATGTGCGCGATCCTCTCGCGGAGATGCCTCTCGCGGACGGCGGCCTGCTCGGACGCCAGGCGTCGTTTCTCGCGCTCGGCCTCCTGTCGGCGCGCTTCGGCTGCCGTCATGTGGTAACATAACATACCTCCTCGTCTAGTTTGGAGAGCACGCGCTTGCCGACGTCGCTCTGCGCGATGTGCGCGATCCTCTCGCGGAGATGCCTCTCGCGGACGGCGGCCTGCTCGGACGCCAGGCGTCGTTTCTCGCGCTCGGCCTCCTGTCGGCGCGCTTCGGCTGCCGTCATGTGGTAACATAACATACCTCCTCGTCTAGTTTGGAGAGCACGCGCTTGCCGACGTCGCTCTGCGCGATGTGCGCGATCCTCTCGCGGAGATGCCTCTCGCGGACGGCGGCCTGCTCGGACGCCAGGCGTCGTTTCTCGCGCTCGGCCTCCTGTCGGCGCGCTTCGGCTGCCGTCATGTGGTAACATAACATACCTCCTCGTCTAGTTTGGAGAGCACGCGCTTGCCGACGTCGCTCTGCGCGATGTGCGCGATCCTCTCGCGGAGATGCCTCTCGCGGACGGCGGCCTGCTCGGACGCCAGGCGTCGTTTCTCGCGCTCGGCCTCCTGTCGGCGCGCTTCGGCTGCCGTCATGTGGTAACATAACATACCTCCTCGTCTAGTTTGGAGAGCACGCGCTTGCCGACGTCGCTCTGCGCGATGTGCGCGATCCTCTCGCGGAGATGCCTCTCGCGGACGGCGGCCTGCTCGGACGCCAGGCGTCGTTTCTCGCGCTCGGCCTCCTGTCGGCGCGCTTCGGCTGCCGTCATGTGGTAACATAACATACCTCCTCGTCTAGTTTGGAGAGCACGCGCTTGCCGACGTCGCTCTGCGCGATGTGCGCGATCCTCTCGCGGAGATGCCTCTCGCGGACGGCGGCCTGCTCGGACGCCAGGCGTCGTTTCTCGCGCTCGGCCTCCTGTCGGCGCGCTTCGGCTGCCGTCATGTGGTAACATAACATACCTCCTCGTCTAGTTTGGAGAGCACGCGCTTGCCGACGTCGCTCTGCGCGATGTGCGCGATCCTCTCGCGGAGATGCCTCTCGCGGACGGCGGCCTGCTCGGACGCCGGGCGTCGTTTCTCGCGCTCGGCCTCCTGTCGGCGCGCTTCGGCTGCCGTCATGTGGTAACATAACATACCTCCTCGTCTAGTTTGGAGAGCACGCGCTTGCCGACGTCGCTCTGCGCGATGTGCGCGATCCTCTCGCGGAGATGCCTCTCGCGGACGGCGGCCTGCTCGGACGCCGGGCGTCGTTTCTCGCGCTCGGCCTCCTGTCGGCGCGCTTCGGCTGCCGTCATGTGGTAACATAACATACCTCCTCGTCTAGTTTGGAGAGCACGCGCTTGCCGACGTCGCTCTGCGCGATGTGCGCGATCCTCTCGCGGAGATGCCTCTCGCGGACGGCGGCCTGCTCGGACGCCAGGCGTCGTTTCTCGCGCTCGGCCTCCTGTCGGCGCGCTTCGGCTGCCGTCATGTGGTAACATAACATACCTCCTCGTCTAGTTTGGAGAGCACGCGCTTGCCGACGTCGCTCTGCGCGATGTGCGCGATCCTCTCGCGGAGATGCCTCTCGCGGACGGCGGCCTGCTCGGACGCCAGGCGTCGTTTCTCGCGCTCGGCCTCCTGTCGGCGCGCTTCGGCTGCCGTCATGTGGTAACATAACATACCTCCTCGTCTAGTTTGGAGAGCACGCGCTTGCCGACGTCGCTCTGCGCGATGTGCGCGATCCTCTCGCGGAGATGCCTCTCGCGGACGGCGGCCTGCTCGGACGCCAGGCGTCGTTTCTCGCGCTCGGCCTCCTGTCGGCGCGCTTCGGCTGCCGTCATGTGGTAACATAACATACCTCCTCGTCTAGTTTGGAGAGCACGCGCTTGCCGACGTGGCTCTGCGCGATGTGCGCGATCCTCTCGCGGAGATGCCTCTCGCGGACGGCGGCCTGCTCGGACGCCAGGCGTCGTTTCTCGCGCTCGGCCTCCTGTCGGCGCGCTTCGGCTGCCGTCATGTGGTAACATAACATACCTCCTCGTCTAGTTTGGAGAGCACGCGCTTGCCGACGTCGCTCTGCGCGATGTGCGCGATCCTCTCGCGGAGATGCCTCTCGCGGACGGCGGCCTGCTCGGACGCCAGGCGTCGTTTCTCGCGCTCGGCCTCCTGTCGGCGCGCTTCGGCTGCCGTCATGTGGTAACATAACATACCTCCTCGTCTAGTTTGGAGAGCACGCGCTTGCCGACGTCGCTCTGCGCGATGTGCGCGATCCTCTCGCGGAGATGCCTCTCGCGGACGGCGGCCTGCTCGGACGCCGGGCGTCGTTTCTCGCGCTCGGCCTCCTGTCGGCGCGCTTCGGCTGCCGTCATGTGGTAACATAACATACCTCCTCGTCTAGTTTGGAGAGCACGCGCTTGCCGACGTCGCTCTGCGCGATGTGCGCGATCCTCTCGCGGAGATGCCTCTCGCGGACGGCGGCCTGCTCGGACGCCGGGCGTCGTTTCTCGCGCTCGGCCTCCTGTCGGCGCGCTTCGGCTGCCGTCATGTGGTAACATAACATACCTCCTCGTCTAGTTTGGAGAGCACGCGCTTGCCGACGTCGCTCTGCGCGATGTGCGCGATCCTCTCGCGGAGATGCCTCTCGCGGACGGCGGCCTGCTCGGACGCCAGGCGTCGTTTCTCGCGCTCGGCCTCCTGTCGGCGCGCTTCGGCTGCCGTCATGTGGTAACATAACATACCTCCTCGTCTAGTTTGGAGAGCACGCGCTTGCCGACGTCGCTCTGCGCGATGTGCGCGATCCTCTCGCGGAGATGCCTCTCGCGGACGGCGGCCTGCTCGGACGCCAGGCGTCGTTTCTCGCGCTCGGCCTCCTGTCGGCGCGCTTCGGCTGCCGTCATGTGGTAACATAACATACCTCCTCGTCTAGTTTGGAGAGCACGCGCTTGCCGACGTCGCTCTGCGCGATGTGCGCGATCCTCTCGCGGAGATGCCTCTCGCGGACGGCGGCCTGCTCGGACGCCAGGCGTCGTTTCTCGCGCTCGGCCTCCTGTCGGCGCGCTTCGGCTGCCGTCATGTGGTAACATAACATACCTCCTCGTCTAGTTTGGAGAGCACGCGCTTGCCGACGTCGCTCTGCGCGATGTGCGCGATCCTCTCGCGGAGATGCCTCTCGCGGACGGCGGCCTGCTCGGACGCCAGGCGTCGTTTCTCGCGCTCGGCCTCCTGTCGGCGCGCTTCGGCTGCCGTCATGTGGTAACATAACATACCTCCTCGTCTAGTTTGGAGAGCACGCGCTTGCCGACGTCGCTCTGCGCGATGTGCGCGATCCTCTCGCGGAGATGCCTCTCGCGGACGGCGGCCTGCTCGGACGCCAGGCGTCGTTTCTCGCGCTCGGCCTCCTGTCGGCGCGCTTCGGCTGCCGTCATGTGGTAACATAACATACCTCCTCGTCTAGTTTGGAGAGCACGCGCTTGCCGACGTCGCTCTGCGCGATGTGCGCGATCCTCTCGCGGAGATGCCTCTCGCGGACGGCGGCCTGCTCGGACGCCAGGCGTCGTTTCTCGCGCTCGGCCTCCTGTCGGCGCGCTTCGGCTGCCGTCATGTGGTAACATAACATACCTCCTCGTCTAGTTTGGAGAGCACGCGCTTGCCGACGTCGCTCTGCGCGATGTGCGCGATCCTCTCGCGGAGATGCCTCTCGCGGACGGCGGCCTGCTCGGACGCCAGGCGTCGTTTCTCGCGCTCGGCCTCCTGTCGGCGCGCTTCGGCTGCCGTCATGTGGTAACATAACATACCTCCTCGTCTAGTTTGGAGAGCACGCGCTTGCCGACGTCGCTCTGCGCGATGTGCGCGATCCTCTCGCGGAGATGCCTCTCGCGGACGGCGGCCTGCTCGGACGCCAGGCGTCGTTTCTCGCGCTCGGCCTCCTGTCGGCGCGCTTCGGCTGCCGTCATGTGGTAACATAACATACCTCCTCGTCTAGTTTGGAGAGCACGCGCTTGCCGACGTCGCTCTGCGCGATGTGCGCGATCCTCTCGCGGAGATGCCTCTCGCGGACGGCGGCCTGCTCGGACGCCAGGCGTCGTTTCTCGCGCTCGGCCTCCTGTCGGCGCGCTTCGGCTGCCGTCATGTGGTAACATAACATACCTCCTCGTCTAGTTTGGAGAGCACGCGCTTGCCGACGTCGCTCTGCGCGATGTGCGCGATCCTCTCGCGGAGATGCCTCTCGCGGACGGCGGCCTGCTCGGACGCCAGGCGTCGTTTCTCGCGCTCGGCCTCCTGTCGGCGCGCTTCGGCTGCCGTCATGTGGTAACATAACATACCTCCTCGTCTAGTTTGGAGAGCACGCGCTTGCCGACGTCGCTCTGCGCGATGTGCGCGATCCTCTCGCGGAGATGCCTCTCGCGGACGGCGGCCTGCTCGGACGCCAGGCGTCGTTTCTCGCGCTCGGCCTCCTGTCGGCGCGCTTCGGCTGCCGTCATGTGGTAACATAACATACCTCCTCGTCTAGTTTGGAGAGCACGCGCTTGCCGACGTCGCTCTGCGCGATGTGCGCGATCCTCTCGCGGAGATGCCTCTCGCGGACGGCGGCCTGCTCGGACGCCAGGCGTCGTTTCTCGCGCTCGGCCTCCTGTCGGCGCGCTTCGGCTGCCGTCATGTGGTAACATAACATACCTCCTCGTCTAGTTTGGAGAGCACGCGCTTGCCGACGTCGCTCTGCGCGATGTGCGCGATCCTCTCGCGGAGATGCCTCTCGCGGACGGCGGCCTGCTCGGACGCCAGGCGTCGTTTCTCGCGCTCGGCCTCCTGTCGGCGCGCTTCGGCTGCCGTCATGTGGTAACATAACATACCTCCTCGTCTAGTTTGGAGAGCACGCGCTTGCCGACGTCGCTCTGCGCGATGTGCGCGATCCTCTCGCGGAGATGCCTCTCGCGGACGGCGGCCTGCTCGGACGCCAGGCGTCGTTTCTCGCGCTCGGCCTCCTGTCGGCGCGCTTCGGCTGCCGTCATGTGGTAACATAACATACCTCCTCGTCTAGTTTGGAGAGCACGCGCTTGCCGACGTCGCTCTGCGCGATGTGCGCGATCCTCTCGCGGAGATGCCTCTCGCGGACGGCGGCCTGCTCGGACGCCAGGCGTCGTTTCTCGCGCTCGGCCTCCTGTCGGCGCGCTTCGGCTGCCGTCATGTGGTAACATAACATACCTCCTCGTCTAGTTTGGAGAGCACGCGCTTGCCGACGTCGTTCTGCGCGATGTGCGCGATCCTCTCGCGGAGATGCCTCTCGCGGACGGCGGCCTGCTCGGACGCCAGGCGTCGTTTCTCGCGCTCGGCCTCCTGTCGGCGCGCTTCGGCTGCCGTCATGTGGTAACATAACATACCTCCTCGTCTAGTTTGGAGAGCACGCGCTTGCCGACGTCGCTCTGCGCGATGTGCGCGATCCTCTCGCGGAGATGCCTCTCGCGGACGGCGGCCTGCTCGGACGCCAGGCGTCGTTTCTCGCGCTCGGCCTCCTGTCGGCGCGCTTCGGCTGCCGTCATGTGGTAACATAACATACCTCCTCGTCTAGTTTGGAGAGCACGCGCTTGCCGACGTCGCTCTGCGCGATGTGCGCGATCCTCTCGCGGAGATGCCTCTCGCGGACGGCGGCCTGCTCGGACGCCAGGCGTCGTTTCTCGCGCTCGGCCTCCTGTCGGCGCGCTTCGGCTGCCGTCATGTGGTAACATAACATACCTCCTCGTCTAGTTTGGAGAGCACGCGCTTGCCGACGTCGCTCTGCGCGATGTGCGCGATCCTCTCGCGGAGATGCCTCTCGCGGACGGCGGCCTGCTCGGACGCCAGGCGTCGTTTCTCGCGCTCGGCCTCCTGTCGGCGCGCTTCGGCTGCCGTCATGTGGTAACATAACATACCTCCTCGTCTAGTTTGGAGAGCACGCGCTTGCCGACGTCGCTCTGCGCGATGTGCGCGATCCTCTCGCGGAGATGCCTCTCGCGGACGGCGGCCTGCTCGGACGCCAGGCGTCGTTTCTCGCGCTCGGCCTCCTGTCGGCGCGCTTCGGCTGCCGTCATGTGGTAACATAACATACCTCCTCGTCTAGTTTGGAGAGCACGCGCTTGCCGACGTCGCTCTGCGCGATGTGCGCGATCCTCTCGCGGAGATGCCTCTCGCGGACGGCGGCCTGCTCGGACGCCAGGCGTCGTTTCTCGCGCTCGGCCTCCTGTCGGCGCGCTTCGGCTGCCGTCATGTGGTAACATAACATACCTCCTCGTCTAGTTAGGAGAGCACGCGCTTGCCGACGTCGCTCTGCGCGATGTGCGCGATCCTCTCGCGGAGATGCCTCTCGCGGACGGCGGCCTGCTCGGACGCCAGGCGTCGTTTCTCGCGCTCGGCCTCCTGTCGGCGCGCTTCGGCTGCCGTCATGTGGTAACATAACATACCTCCTCGTCTAGTTTGGAGAGCACGCGCTTGCCGACGTCGCTCTGCGCGATGTGCGCGATCCTCTCGCGGAGATGCCTCTCGCGGACGGCGGCCTGCTCGGACGCCAGGCGTCGTTTCTCGCGCTCGGCCTCCTGTCGGCGCGCTTCGGCTGCCGTCATGTGGTAACATAACATACCTCCTCGTCTAGTTTGGAGAGCACGCGCTTGCCGACGTCGCTCTGCGCGATGTGCGCGATCCTCTCGCGGAGATGCCTCTCGCGGACGGCGGCCTGCTCGGACGCCAGGCGTCGTTTCTCGCGCTCGGCCTCCTGTCGGCGCGCTTCGGCTGCCGTCATGTGGTAACATAACATACCTCCTCGTCTAGTTTGGAGAGCACGCGCTTGCCGACGTCGCTCTGCGCGATGTGCGCGATCCTCTCGCGGAGATGCCTCTCGCGGACGGCGGCCTGCTCGGACGCCAGGCGTCGTTTCTCGCGCTCCTCGCGCTCGGCCTCCTGTCGGCGCGCTTCGGCCGCCGCTGCGATGCGGAGCTGCTCTTCTTGACGCCTGAATAAATGATATATCATTATATTCATTATTATTCACTAGCTTCTGCCCGCGACGTCCGCGTGGAACTCGTTTAGATATATCGTAGCTCCATACAAACTTTCACCCCCTTAGAGGATGATTTCCGGGATAAAAAACTATCCTATGTATGTTTACCCTCGGGACTATCTCTAAGGTCAGGTGGGGTAAGGGGAACATACTTAATGTTGATTGATATTTACCTGAGCTCCTCCTCCTCTCGTACGGTGTTGAGCCGCTCGATGTACTCCTTGCGCTCCTCGATGATCTTGTGCCGCTGCAGCACGCGCTGGTGCTCGGCGTGCTTGTGCTCGTGGTAGTGCGCGACCATGTGCGCGCGCGCGCGCTCGCGCTCGGCGCGCCGGCGGGCCGGGAACAGAGTCTGTACGGCGCGGGACAGCACTTCTGCAGCGCGGACCAGTTGCGAGCGGACCTAAACACGAAAATATTATAATATTAGGGGACAATCTTACACAAATATAGTGATTTTGAACAAAATCTGACCATAAATGAAAAAGTTCAAATGGCGGCCACTTTTTTCATATCCAAACTCGGATCTGATGATGAATGATGCTTGCCTACAAGTTGTGACGATGATTGTGCTCAGTTCTTTATACTGGTAGTATTATTAATTCAGTGACGTCATGTACTTACCTCTTCCGCGGGCGTGGCCTGCAGGATGGCGCCGCCGCACGCCTCGTCGGCAGTCGAGCACCATTCGCCGCCGCCAGCCTCCACGCCAAAGTGCACGCATCTAAAAACGTTACATTATAATCAACTGACCATTTCCAATATTATAAAAAAATAGGGGTAGTGACTGAAAAATCTGCCACTTCTTATGAAACGTTAATAAAGTCCTGTTGGCATAAGTAGTTTTATTTAAGTTGACGAAATTGCATCAAAAAAAGTCCATTCAAACAGCAACTCTACCGCCCAAGGTAAAATAATCAAATAGCAATATTCAAATTCAATCAGTTTTACAAAAAAGTCGGTCAATCTCAAATCTTAACTATTATATGAAATTTGTAGGGAAACAGGAACACGTGACGTCATCATTTTGTACGGTCAAACAGCTTCTAAACTTTGGTCTTTATGTAGGTATTCTACGTTACGCATTCAATCAGCGTCCATATTTTAGACCTAATGAGACGTCGCGTCGCGCCCTCGTTTCTCGCTCTCGCTTATGCATAAGTGAGGCTTTATCATCATCATATCAGCCGAAAAACGTCCACTGCTGGACATAGTCCTCCCTCAAAGACTTTCTTTCTCAGGCTAACCAAATAAAATATTTTTAAATCTTCACCCATTTTCGAAACAAATAGGTAGGTAACAATTTGTAATATTTTTGTGCAGACATAAATTAACGCAGAATACAAACTGGTAATGAATCCTGTCGCGTCATGTCCACATAATGCTGTGCCTCTGAGGCCTACCATTTCATAACAATGTGGGTATTAGAAATGGGATTTATTTCAGAGGCATACCAGTAACAAGAGTCATCTTTATTTAGTCTAAGCACAAAACATACCATGATTGAGCC
The DNA here is from genome assembly GCA_963854355.1 of Epinotia brunnichana. Classification (NCBI taxonomy): domain Eukaryota; kingdom Metazoa; phylum Arthropoda; class Insecta; order Lepidoptera; family Tortricidae; genus Epinotia; species Epinotia brunnichana. The sequence continues at coordinate 18,893,110 of OY977954.1, forward strand.
TCCAATTACTACCAATTTCAATTTTTGATATTTATGCATTCTAAACTAAATACAAACTTTACGCCCATTTCCCGGAGGGGTACGTAGTGATCGCAGATTTTCATGACATTCTTCGTACAGTCGCCATCACATACATAGGTGTACACTATAGGTGTTCAAAAATATCGGCACATGCACCCTAATGCCTTGAAAATAGAGGTGTGTTCCGATGTTTGTGACGTGCTTGTTTGCTCTGATGTATGTGATGGCGACTGTACAAAGTCGTCTGCGCAGTATTGACTATGCGAGGCCAAAGCCCGAGCTCCGCGCAAGGCCGAAGCGTCTCTTCAGAGTTCGCTCTCTACGCAAGCCCGAGGGCCGAAGACCCGAAGCGTCCCTACAGAGCTCGCTCTCTAAGCGAACCTGAATACCGCAGAGGGCGAGCCCACGCGAACACACCCCACTCACTCTTTCTCAAGGACTGAGTACAACGCCTGAGATACAAATAGTCTAATCTCTCCCGCGTTTCGCTTCCCATAGCAGATTTTCACAACACCTCAGATTCGGTTGATACCGTTCAACTATTCACACTAGAGCGCAAACTCTTAGAGTATTGCAGTGTTTACCCCTTCCCGCGTGGTCATGGTGGAGGTTGTCCTTGGATTTTCCCCAAGCTACCCTCCAACCACGCAATTCGACCGCTATATTGGGCTCGTCCTATCATAGCCACTAGGCGCTCCAGGTGGAACAGGTCGTCGGTGGCGGCCAGCTCCAGCAGCCGCGGGAACTGGACGCACGCGTAGCACTGCGCCACTTGCCGCACGAGCCGCACTAGGGCCACGTCGTTGAGTGCGGCGCAGTATTGCACCAGTGTTGTCTAGTTACTGACTTGTTGGCGTGGTCGACGCGTATCTGCATGTCGTTGTGCCGCACGCAGTCGACGAGCAGGCGCTCCAGGTGGAACAGGTCGTCGGTGGCGGCCAGCTCCAGCAGCCGCGGGAACTGGACGCACGCGTAGCACTGCGCCACTTGCCGCACGAGCCGCACTACGGCCACGTCGTTGAGTGCGGCGCAGTATTGCACCAGTGTTGTCTAGTTACTGACTTGTTGGCGTGGTCGACGCGTATCTGCATGTCGTTGTGCCGCACGCAGTCGACGAGCAGGCGCTCCAGGTGGAACAGGTCGTCGGTGGCGGCCAGCTCCAGCAGCCGCGGGAACTGGACGCACGCGTAGCACTGCGCCACTTGCCGCACGAGCCGCACTAGGGCCACGTCGTTGAGTGCGGCGCAGTATTGCACCAGTGTTGTCTAGTTACTGACTTGTTGGCGTGGTCGACGCGTATCTGCATGTCGTTGTGCCGCACGCAGTCGACGAGCAGGCGCTCCAGGTGGAACAGGTCGTCGGTGGCGGCCAGCTCCAGCAGCCGCGGGAACTGGACGCACGCGTAGCACTGCGCCACTTGCCGCACGAGCCGCACTAGGGCCACGTCGTTGAGTGCGGCGCAGTATTGCACCAGTGTTGTCTAGTTACTGACTTGTTGGCGTGGTCGACGCGTATCTGCATGTCGTTGTGCCGCACGCAGTCGACGAGCAGGCGCTCCAGGTGGAACAGGTCGTCGGTGGCGGCCAGCTCCAGCAGCCGCGGGAACTGGACGCACGCGTAGCACTGCGCCACTTGCCGCACGAGCCGCACTAGGGCCACGTCGTTGAGTGCGGCGCAGTATTGCACCAGTGTTGTCTAGTTACTGACTTGTTGGCGTGGTCGACGCGTATCTGCATGTCGTTGTGCCGCACGCAGTCGACGAGCAGGCGCTCCAGGTGGAACAGGTCGTCGGTGGCGGCCAGCTCCAGCAGCCGCGGGAACTGGACGCACGCGTAGCACTGCGCCACTTGCCGCACGAGCCGCACTAGGGCCACGTCGTTGAGTGCGGCGCAGTATTGCACCAGTGTTGTCTAGTTACTGACTTGTTGGCGTGGTCGACGCGTATCTGCATGTCGTTGTGCCGCACGCAGTCGACGAGCAGGCGCTCCAGGTGGAACAGGTCGTCGGTGGCGGCCAGCTCCAGCAGCCGCGGGAACTGGACGCACGCGTAGCACTGCGCCACTTGCCGCACGAGCCGCACTAGGGCCACGTCGTTGAGTGCGGCGCAGTATTGCACCAGTGCTGTCTAGTTACTGACTTGTTGGCGTGGTCGACGCGTATCTGCATGTCGTTGTGCCGCACGCAGTCGACGAGCAGGCGCTCCAGGTGGAACAGGTCGTCGGTGGCGGCCAGCTCCAGCAGCCGCGGGAACTGGACGCACGCGTAGCACTGCGCCACTTGCCGCACGAGCCGCACTAGGGCCACGTCGTTGAGTGCGGCGCAGTATTGCACCAGTGTTGTCTAGTTACTGACTTGTTGGCGTGGTCGACGCGTATCTGCATGTCGTTGTGCCGCACGCAGTCGACGAGCAGGCGCTCCAGGTGGAACAGGTCGTCGGTGGCGGCCAGCTCCAGCAGCCGCGGGAACTGGACGCACGCGTAGCACTGCGCCACTTGCCGCACGAGCCGCACTAGGGCCACGTCGTTGAGTGCGGCGCAGTATTGCACCAGTGTTGTCTAGTTACTGACTTGTTGGCGTGGTCGACGCGTATCTGCATGTCGTTGTGCCGCACGCAGTCGACGAGCAGGCGCTCCAGGTGGAACAGGTCGTCGGTGGCGGCCAGCTCCAGCAGCCGCGGGAACTGGACGCACGCGTAGCACTGCGCCACTTGCCGCACGAGCCGCACTAGGGCCACGTCGTTGAGTGCGGCGCAGTATTGCACCAGTGTTGTCTAGTTACTGACTTGTTGGCGTGGTCGACGCGTATCTGCATGTCGTTGTGCCGCACGCAGTCGACGAGCAGGCGCTCCAGGTGGAACAGGTCGTCGGTGGCGGCCAGCTCCAGCAGCCGCGGGAACTGGACGCACGCGTAGCACTGCGCCACTTGCCGCACGAGCCGCACTAGGGCCACGTCGTTGAGTGCGGCGCAGTATTGCACCAGTGTTGTCTAGTTACTGACTTGTTGGCGTGGTCGACGCGTATCTGCATGTCGTTGTGCCGCACGCAGTCGACGAGCAGGCGCTCCAGGTGGAACAGGTCGTCGGTGGCGGCCAGCTCCAGCAGCCGCGGGAACTGGACGCACGCGTAGCACTGCGCCACTTGCCGCACGAGCCGCACTAGGGCCACGTCGTTGAGTGCGGCGCAGTATTGCACCAGTGTTGTCTAGTTACTGACTTGTTGGCGTGGTCGACGCGTATCTGCATGTCGTTGTGCCGCACGCAGTCGACGAGCAGGCGCTCCAGGTGGAACAGGTCGTCGGTGGCGGCCAGCTCCAGCAGCCGCGGGAACTGGACGCACGCGTAGCACTGCGCCACTTGCCGCACGAGCCGCACTAGGGCCACGTCGTTGAGTGCGGCGCAGTATTGCACCAGTGTTGTCTAGTTACTGACTTGTTGGCGTGGTCGACGCGTATCTGCATGTCGTTGTGCCGCACGCAGTCGACGAGCAGGCGCTCCAGGTGGAACAGGTCGTCGGTGGCGGCCAGCTCCAGCAGCCGCGGGAACTGGACGCACGCGTAGCACTGCGCCACTTGCCGCACGAGCCGCACTAGGGCCACGTCGTTGAGTGCGACGCAGTATTGCACTAGCGGGGAGTCTGTGGCAGAACAAGCACGTTTAATACTTTTTCATAAAATCAGATTTGGATAAAAGTGAGGTTGGAATAACATGGTGTAATAATAGATAGTTAACTTACTGGACTCCTCCTGCAAAGCCTTGATGACCCCCTTGACGTTGTGGCAGATGCTGAGCGGGTCGAATTCGACCTCCAGCCACGCGTACAACTGCTGCAGCTGCGGAGACGCCAGCCCGACGACGTTGAGACGAACGACGTCTGTACACATTTAAATATGAACATATTTAAACATAAACCTCAAGCCAGTATTCCCGAAAGGAGTAGGCAGAGCAACTCCATTTTCGAGAATATAAGAGCAGATCGACGTCTATTAATCTAAATATACATATTCTGCTATTGTTACCACTTTTTTGGTAATTTCTAATACAATGTTTTGAGACAAAAGAACCTTAATTACCAAAAATAGTAATAAAGTTTTCAAAAATTGGTAGCAACAAAGCTTTAATTGGTATAGACTTTTTTATAAATGCACATAATAGTTCGGGATTTCTTTAGCCAAAAGTGGCTGGAGTATGGGAGGGTGCAATAGTGAGTAAAAATATGATTTATTCTGTGGGAAGCCCCACTACACTTATCGATACCATAGATCTGTGTTCCCAGAAAACAATGTGTACCTTTAAGCAGGCTGGTTCGTGTCGGAGGCTGCGCGAGCCCGAGCAGCACGGCGAGCCGCTGCGCCTTCTCCACGGGACTCTTGTCCGTCTCCACGAAGCGGTCGAACTCCGGGTGGAGAGATGGCAGCGGAACGGAGAGCACGGCTACTAGCACGCGGCACGCCATTCTGTGGAGAGGGGTATGTTAGTGAGGGATGTGATGGATGGAAAGGACGGTAAAGTAGTCCCGCCAGCCAATCATCTCAATGGAAGACAACCACAGTTTTGATGTTATTACTCTTTCTTAGGATAGTTAGGATGGTATAGGTAGACCGCTTACCCCCCTCAGTTAATTAAAACGGCAATGTACCCTTTGTAATCGTGCGTGGCCAGTTTCTGCTACCAACTGGGCTAATCAGTTCTATCTTTCAACGTCTTAGAGAGCGCGTAGCGCTGTAGCGACATCTGCCTACTGTTACTAATGTGCAACATGTAACGTGTGTAATGTACTACTTACTGTTATTTACGAAATACAGTGTTTTCTATTCTATTCTATTCTACCTCAAAAGACACAGGCTTTTTTTACTTTGAATATTTAGCTGAATGGTACATGGTACTTACTTCTGCAGCTCCTCCTGTGTGATATTCTTCTTCATCTCTCGGGACAGCTGGAATAGCTTGAGCAGTGCTGCGGCGTGGAACAGGCAGTGACCTGCCTTCCAGAAGACGAGGGCCAGCTTCCCATAGTAGTTGGCCATGGTCTTGGCCACAGGGGTCTTCTTGGACATGTTCATGAGGCTGTGGATGTCCTCGATGGCTTTATAAGCTTCCTGTTAAAGTAATGAATAAAACGATTATTCACTCCACCATAACCATTGTGCTGCCTCTATCGCTCGCTAATATCTATCTCTTTGAGTATATGAACAATGACAGAAAAAGCTGATGGCATAGAATAGCTTACCTGCCAAAGTTCCATCTGTATAGCACTGTCTAGCTGGAACAATCTGGTCTCCAAGTTGAGCTGCTGCGTCTCCGGTCTGGAGATGCTCACATTGCCAGTTTGCACCTGAAATAATCACAATGATTTTAAAAATATTTTATTCTAGTTTTATATTTACATCCAACTTCAACTTCAGGATTTGAATAAAGTTGTGCAGGCATAATTTAAGACAGAACGCTACAAGACGCTCTGTCGTATCTAGCCGACATAGTGCTGTGCCTCCGAGGCCTACCATCTCGCAACAACGGTCACATTGCAAATGGGATTTAATTCGGAGGCAATAGTGATTAACTAAATGATACATTTAATTTGACAGTAGCATAAAAAATAATCTCCAGTTTTGTAGATTTTTTTTTACTTTTTCTATAGGCCATCTTTCAAGCACTTTACAAAAATTTACAGAATAACAACAAGAATAACTGGCCAATGGGACAGAATATAACAAATGAATCAGTCAAAGTATGCCAGACCCCTCAAAAAGTGATCAAGATAAAATCTTGTCTTCCACCTTCAAACAAGGTACCAAGATACTCACTGTAGGCTTGCAGATGTCCTCCAAATGCTTCCTCAACTTATCACACAGCTTCCTGAACTCCGTCTTGCGGGAGTACTTGAGGCAGAACTGGAAGGCCATGCGGGCAATGTCGTGGTACAGGGTCTCCACGTGGGCGTTGGTCCGGAGCAGCTCCAGGCATTGGCAATAGGATTCCCAGAGGAATTTCACCTGGGGAACGAGATGTAGTCAGATGGAGTGAACATTTTCGCTAGACTCCTGCCGATTTAGTTGTTCTTTGAAAGATGTTGGAAAAAAATACAATTTCTTTTTCCCAGGCCTGATGCACTATGACTTTATGTTTACCTACCAAACTCTTGCATTGTTTGGTCTGTTAATCGCAGCTCGCGAGCTTTGATTTGATTACATTTGTCTCTGTTGCAGGCGCACAGTAATAAAACCATCACGCTTTATAGTTTTAATTTTACGCTTTTTAATTTTCAAGCAAATAACAATTTGTAACTTATTTGTGCAGATATAAATTAACACAGAATTCAAACTGGTAATGAATCCTGTCGCGTCTAGTCTGCATAATGCTGTGCCTCTGAGGCCTACCATTTCATAACAATGTGGGTATTAGAAATGGGATTTATTTCAGAGGCATACCAATAACAAGAGAGAGTGATATATATTTAGTCTAAGCACACCACACCATCATTGACCCTTGAAATACTATCATTAGTGTCCAATACTCAGTATAGGTAGACCGCTTAACCCCTTGTATGCTTAGGTAAGGATCTGTGCCAAATATTGGACCCTATTGTTTTACATCTCGAAGTCCTCATTTGATTGGACAATTTTGACATCCGCACACAAGGGCTTAAGGTAACTGCAGCCCCCAGAATGTTGTCTTGCTTGTTTGCTTAATATACTGTGTACCCTACGGCCGCAAATGGATCATCTTGCAAAATTTTGATTCAAGTTTATATACCTAGTCAATCGAAAGTATTGTTTCGGAATATCAACAATCCTTATTTCTAAAGAACTTTAAAAATACCACTTGCAGTTTAGAAGCAGTAGCAAATTTTAAATCGAATAGCTTCATTTCAAGATTTTCGAGTAGGTATTTAATCAGTTGGATAAGAGCAATGGACGGATTCCAGAGGTCGCGGGTTCAAATCCCGCTCGTGGCGAATAATTTTTCAATTTTCCTCTTTGATCGAAACTTAGAATTTCGTTAGCGGACGTTTCTGCTTAGTATAAATTTACTAGGTATTTCATGTTTTACAAGATAATGTTAATTCAAGATTGTTAATGAAAATATCAAAATAACATTTTTTTCAGATTTATAGACCAGTGTATCTTACTTCACCGTGATACAGTTTTTAACTAGTACGGGAAGTAAAGGACTTCATTCTGCACCAATAATTTAAATTACAAAAGATAACTATGTGACTAGTTTCAACCACACTTAAGTATTTGTACCTATAACTTCTGTTGTAATGAAATAAAGTACTCGAGTTCAGCAGTATAAACTTACCCATGGGGTCAGTATAGTCCTGTCGGATCGATCCTGTGCATCCTCCCCAGAGACAGCGCTCAGCAGTATGCTCTCAGGTGTGGCCAGGTTGTCCAGATCATCTGTGTCTATGACAGCTTGTGTAGATTGCGCCCGGGCGGCCTCTGTTCTCTCTTCCGCCATTCGTAAATAACCCCTGTTGATAGTCATTTTTTTTTTGTAAAATGTGTGTGTGTGTGTGTTAGCTATATTGTGGGTGCCACATAACGGGCGATACAGGTTCTGGTGGTACAACCTAGATGCATTCATCAGCAATTCGGCAGAAGAAGCACCTAGTAGGGACACATGGAGACCTTTAGTACATTAAGTAATATATGTTAAAATGATCTGCCCCATAAATAGAAATGGAGTTGTTTATTTGAATAAACTGGTGATTAGAGATCAATAATATTTTGTTTCTCTATTTTTTAATAAACATCATATTAAATATTTTTTAAGTATTTTTAAAATCCTAGTCATAGGGAGATAAAAAAAACAATATAGTAAAAGCAAAGTAATCAATGTAATATGCTTCCCAAAGGTTGTCTGCTAGAGTTCACCCTTTACTGATAAGACCACCAGTTGTTTACCTCTACTTTTAAGTGTTTGTTCTGTATATTTCATATATGAGGTGTGCAATTAAAAGTAAATTGTCATCTCACCATCATCATCATTAGCCTATATACGTCCCACTGCTGGCACAGGCCTCCACTTATGTGTGAGACAAAACAGGCAGTAGTTCCCACACATAAATTACGACCGCTTTAGCCTAGTTGGTAGTGAACCTGCTTACGAAGCAAGAGGTCCTGGGTTCGAATCCCGGTAAGGGCATTTATTTGTGTGATGAGCACGAATATTTGTTCCTGAGTCATGGATGTTTTCTATGTATTTAAGTATTTATTTCTCTATATTAGTATCTATATTGTTGCCTAGTACCCATAGTACAAGCTTTGCTTAGTTTGGGACTAGGTTGATTTGTGTAAGATTGTCCGCAAATATTTATATTTATTATTTATTTTATAAATAAAGATAGAACACAACAATAACACATATTGTATTGTACTGTAATTACCTAATGACCAGCTCCAATGAACCAACATTCACCGACTGGAACATGTTCCGGTACTGGAACAGCCCTTCCTTGGCGATGTGGGACTTGCGAAGGTCCACGCACAACTCCAGGTACTTGAACATGATGGGCTCCAGCACCGACTCCGACCAGTTGTACGCCCATTTCTTGTTGCGGAACACCTCTTGCAAGGTGTCCAGCGCCCGGGCGGGCTTGCTCAGGTCCATAAACTCTGTTAGATAAGACGCCGACGAAAGACATTTTTTAGTTTGGTTATGTTAAAAAATACTCAAAAACAAACTCGCAGATGATCAAGATTGGTATCCGAAATCGGTAATAAAAAGCGCATGGGGAATGATATGGGGGCCTGTTACGAAATTAAAGGTCAGAGATGTAACGTGCAACGTGGTATGTTAGCATGAATTATTAACTCACCATTGGCCCGTTTGAGGGCATTTTCCGGTCTTTGACCGTATCGCGCCATCATTTAAACGGCACTTTTCACTTCATTAACACAAATTTGAGACGTTTCGTTTAGTTGAAAAGGAATAATTTGTAAATTATTCCTTTCCTAGTCACCAGCCTGACAGGCTACAGGACAAAATGGCTGAATGCTCAATGCTTATGTCAGTTCCTCCGTTTTCACTTGAAGATTAGAACGTTTTTTCAACCAATCGTAAACAACGCTTATCATCAACTACACTTTATTTTGACCAATGGCATCGCAGGAAAAGCGAAAAAGCGCACCAGCGCCGCGCGTCATTTGATGGAGTATATACATGTAATGATTTGTCAGCCCCAATTTATCAGAATTTGACTAATTGCTATCATGAACCTAGGATACTATCCTAGGTTCATGAATTGCTATCGTCTGAGGGTCTACCGCGAACGGCTTTCGGAGTTTTCTCTCTCTGTCGCACTTAAGTACAAACTTGCAAGTATGACAGAGAGAGAAAACTTCGAATGCCTTTCGCGGTAATCCCTCTGGAGGCATCTGGAATTATGTTGCGCTGCTGAATGATGATGCAACCGTCAAAAGTTTCAAACGAGTTGTACTGAAAAATTGTATGCATGTGGACAACCAAGCCCCTAAGGTTAAAATAGGTAGCAGATACGTATACCTTTCCCCTACTTTCGTACGACGTACTAACGCGTTAGAAAGAGATGTATATGCATTTGTTATTCCTTAATTTGGAAGGTTGTCACAAGTTTGTTCCTGCGCTGGGGATGTACAGTGTCGACTGTTTATATCGATAAATTAGTCAACCAAATTATAAATTAAGATTTTAATAATTCACATTCACTGTGTGAAAAAAATATGTTTATGGAGAAGGCAAAAAGAAAAGTAGAGTCTAACTAACCCGGCATTATTAAAAACTAGAAAATCCCGGAATTTTGGAATGTTTGGATTAGTGGATTGAATAGAAATGTCATAACTAATAAAAAGAGAGCAAGCGTCTAGGTAGAGAAAGAGAAGTAAAGGCCGGTGAAGGAGGTGCGGGTGGAGTGTGCCGGATTAATCGACATAGCCGGCTATTGGAGTGACGGACTGATGAGACTCTACTGTAGTAGCAAAAACCAAAGTAGCTTTTATCAACCTGGATGCGTGGCGTCCTGCAAAACCAAGGTCATTCATATCCCTGTCACAATCTATCTTATAATATCGCACTCATTTGCAGTACGTCATGCAGGACTGCCTGGACGCTACTACTTATGGGAAATGAAAGAATAATTTTATATTAAGACCATTTTTTATTTAGTCAAACTAAATCCGCCTTCAATAAAATAGTTATGGCTAAAACTTCTTATTTTTCTTAAGGCACACGTTTCTATTCAAAGATCTGTCTGCTTCCAGTCGCTTCCATTTAAATTTACATTTGGTACAAATAATCTGGTGACGTGTTTGAAATAAAAATGACTGCTTTTCCATGTCAGATTCTCCTTCTTACACGTGTGGTATCCATTCCTTTTAACATATTCGTCCTTTGGAAATCTAAAATCAAAAAGTTGAGTTATTATTATTATGTCGATAAGTTATTGTGCCGAGGTCGATAAAAAAAACTACATCACTATGGGAAAAACATAACCTCTTCTACTTATCCGAAAAAGTCTTATTTTCATGCACAATCTGGTTTTAATTGAACAGATAATGATATTAACATAAATTACCAATTACTATTATTAATTTTAGGTGAGCTCCTTCCATGAATAAAATCAAAATCTATAGAAACTTACCAATACAAGCAAACTGCTCCATGGTTTATTTATGTCCCTCTTGTATGGGATTTACAGCCTTCAATGGCACAATACATTTTATCACAGGAAACAATCAAGTCTCGCAAACATGAACAATACATTTTTTCAAACATTCTCGGTGGAATAACACCAAAATAAATTATATTCACACACAGGAGCCGCGATGTTTTGGAAGTAATATGATACGACCAAGTCAAGTTGTAAGGTAATGACACATTCTACCAAACAATGATGACATATTGCATTTTGCTGGATTAAATTACATCCAATTTCATCCATTTGACATTTGCCCGAGTTGATTTTAGTGACAACCTACGAAAATGTGAAACTGAATAGGGATTGTAGTCTCATTCCCTCTTAGGCCAACTATAGATTTACGCAAGTGAATAAGATAGCTGTTACCAAGCTCTTATTTTAACGTGGTTTCTATGCTTTAGTACAAATTCTTTGTGGACAACCAACACAATTTGACCATGGAAAGAATTTATGATCAGCCAAGTTTTCTGGCAGATAATTTTGAACTATTTAAAATATTATTGAATTTATGGTAATTAGTCTTTCTACAAATTTGACACGCATTTATTATAAAGTTCGTATTTTATAGGTGTTATAGTGCTATAAAAACACATTTTACAGTCGAATTGAGCTACGCTTTGATAGCTTTATATTTTTTTATCATCACGTTAGCATCTTACTGCGAATAGCGATACCTTAGGAAAAATAAGTAATAACAAAACCATGAAACAGTGCTTTGTTATGGCAATATTATTTTTACGAAATGGTATCCCTAAATTGCCACGATTTGTCAGAAACTCAGACTAATTAATCTACTCAAAGGTCAGAAATTGGATACGACAAATCAGAAGTGATAATTGTAAGGTTTGTAGAGCCCATGACACATGAACGACACCAACACCAACATTAAATGTCGTAAATGGAAACAGAGTGACTTTAAGTAAAGAGCCCATTCGCGAAATCATCCATGGTCTAAGAGTATAATATTGCGTAGTGCTGTTTTGAAATGTATTATTTATTTTGTAGTATGTTCGTTGGTGTTGATAGGTTTTATAAATTGTGTTGACTATAAATATATTCAAACAAAATACTCTAAAAATTAAAGAAAGCTTGGTACCTTTGCGCGTGTATCCAATCTCAAATTTATTATATTCTGTCAGTGTCATGTCAGTGTCAATGTCATTAGTTTTTGACAGTCACGCGCGGAACTTCATTTTGCCTTCTTTACCTTTAGTTTCACGTTTTCAATTCAAATCAAAGTGGTTTGGCTTATTGTTACTTTGCACATATATCGATGATTGTGTAAATAAAATCTCGTTTAGCCCGGGTGCCTAGCCTGGCATTCAATATACCCTTATCAAACAAAATATATAACCTTCTCAAAATGCCATTAGTGGCCAAAATTCGCCTGTTTCGTACTAATTATACAATTTGTTACATGTCTGAGGACTTATTCGTATTGCCAGATAAAAAGTATTATGATTCTCTTGGTTTAAAGCCCGGAGACTCGCGGGAAATCGACACAGAGAGATGCGATGGAGACCGCAATACCAGGTCCCTGAAACTGGTTGTAAATGCTCTATTTTTACAACCGTTTATGAGAGAATGTCTGAATTCTGCAATATATAGGACTAATGTGGTGAAACATTTGAATGAGAGTTCTGGTAATCCAAAAAATGGAACAGCATTTTTGAAATTGGTTCTGGAACCCCCTGATCAGGAAATAGTGGATTATGCTTGGTAAGAACACAGTTTTTCGTTTTCTTTTGTGTTAAGTTGTTTCAAGGGCTTCTATGCATATGTTTTACGATGGGACTCTTTACAATGGGACTAAAATAAAGTTGAAAATTTGCGAACCGTTTAATTCCTAAACTTTAATGAAATACCTAGCCACCAGTGGCGTAACTATAGGGTGGCAGAGGGGGAAAGATGCCACGGGCTCCCGGGCCGTGCCTCTGTGATCTGATCATATGAGGGACCTACTTAAACATTGAAGAAGGGGCCATCCGATGATTTCAGTACAGTGACAGTAGTAAAATGAGTTCCTGTGGCTTGATTTGTTTTTAAATCTTTATTGCACAATATCAAGAACTACAAATGGCAGACTGACCGCATTGCAATGGTTTTGTTCTTATTATTTTTTTCAAACTCAATATTTTTATTGCACACATCATATTACAAGTAATAAAATGGACCCCATAAGGGCACAGCAAAGAAGCTTAAATCTAGGTTACATTTAGGTTAAATCTAGGTTGCAGGTACTGGATATTATTAGTACCACCTTGAACTAGGTTTCTTATTAGGTAGGTTTTTAACCCCTGATGCCTGAAGAGGGGTGTTATAATTTTGATGTGTCTCTGTATCTCTGTGGCATCATAGCTCCTAAACGAATGGATCGATTTTAATGCGTTTTTCTTGTCTGAAAGCTGATTGATCGAGATGGTTCTTCTAGTTACGTTTCAACAAAATTGGTTCAGCCGTTTTTGAAATATTGAACTTTGAAATATCGGGGGTTTTTCAACTTTTCTAAGTTGTTAATTTAATCCGTTAATTTTTTGTTTTCAGGAATTACAGAATGCTCAAGCTAGTATGGAGTAAAGTGGAGATAGAGAATGCATTTTCTTGGCTGTCCACACTGGGAGGTGCCTACTCAGCTCTTGGAGACTATTTTGAGGACTGCGTAAGTTGTCATTGATAGTCTATACTAGGCTCAATTAACTTTTTCTTGTCCCTTATCATTATAAATGACCACATGTGTATTTGATAAAATATATAAGTTTTTGTAGCCAGATAAACAGTATATTTGAACATATAACGTTGCTTCTCGCAAAAAAACTGTAGCTAGGACAAAACAGGGTTGTCCAGGGCACAAATCACTATTTTCATACAAATTGGGGGACATTTTGTGTCTTAATAAAGTTGTCATGTAGTTTCACACTATAATTAATTGAGTAGACATCATATTTTCTTGTAATCTCCTTTTGTACAGCTAATAGTAGAAACGCGGAGGACACTAAAAAGATGATTCACCCACTAATATTATAAAGAGGAAAAGACTAAGTTTGTATGTTTTGGTAAATCTCCATAACCGCTTAAATAATAATAATAATAAGCCCTTTTTTTTGTCTTTTTTTTTTCTTTTGATTTTGTGTAGTTATATAATGTCCCGTAGTTCAGTGTGCCTCTTGGCATAGGCTTCCTCCAACATCTTCCATTGAGTTCTGTCTTGTGCTACTCTTCTCCAGAGGTTACCAGCTGTCCGGAACGGCTTATCCTATTTCAAATTCAAATTCAAATAAATTTATTGCCAAAAAGAACACAAAATACAAAGTTTAACATAAGTATATGCTAGGGGATGGAGCATCTAACTCCATTAGGATTATAGGATTAAATTAATTTGTAATACTAACCTTAGTCATAATTCGTGATTGTATACTAACAACTTATGGACATTACCTAGTCTGAAACAAATAAAGAATTGATTAAGTACATTTAAAAAACTTAAACAATATCTTAGAATTAAAACTTAAAGTACTAAATTGCGTTGGATTGGGCAATGGGTGCTCGTCTCAGCATGTGCAAGGCTTGGAGCCTTGCGCTGGTTTTCAGGCGAGTCCCTTCGACAGGGTTGGTCGTAACACTTTTCAAAAATTCTTTCATCTGCTTATTGATTAGACTTTCTGAATGGTTATAGGCTATATTTTATCCCGCGGGTACGCCTGCATTCTTCGCAATGCGCGGACAAAGCCGCGCGTTACTCACGCGCATATTGTAACTTACAGAATGTCTGTTGTAGGATGATGTTGAATAAATTGAAATTGAAATGTAGGGGTAGCCTCCGGAACCACAAATCTAATTTCAAAAAAGCGGCCAAGTGCGAGTCGGACTCGCACATGAAGGGTTCCGTGAAATAAATTGCGGTTTACGATTTATGACGTATTAAAAAAAAACTACTTACTAGATCTCGTTCAAACCAATTTTCGTTGAAAGTTTGCATGGTCATGTACATCATATATTTTTTTTAGATTTATCATTCTCTTATTTTAGAAGTTACAGGGGGGGGACACACATTTTACCACTTTGGAAGTGTCTCTCGCGCAAACTCTTCAGTTTAGAAAAAAATGATATTAGAAACCTCAATATCATTTTTGAAGACCTATCCATAGATACCCCACACGTATGGGTTTGATGAAAAAAATTTTTTGAGTTTCAGTTCTGAGTATGGGGACCCCTAAAACTTAATGTTTTTTTTTCGATTTTTGTGTAGAAATCTTAATGCGGTTCACAGAATACATCTACTTACCAAATTTCAACAGTATAGCACTTATAGTTTCGGAAAAAAGTGGCTGTGACATACGGACGGACAGACAGACGGACGGAAATGACGAATCTATAAGGGTTCCGTTTTTTGCCATTTGGCTACGGAACCCTAAAAATGCTTTTACTAGTATATTTATATAGAATAGGCCTTCAGGATGGACATAGGTGGGTTATTCCCACCTGTTACCACCAATTTGTTACCAGTAGTAACAGCTGGGGGTTTTTTTCCCCATCTTTTACCAGTATAATGACTATACTCCAGGCAAAATACGGTTTTGAAAAACATTAATTTATAATAGCGTTTTTTTCTTTACATCATTTTAAAACATTATTCTAAGATGCTTTAAAACTTTCCATCCGGAAGTATTTATATAGATTTAAATAATAAAATAATTGTTTTTTTTTTATTATTTATCTTGAATATTATAAAGCCAATGTAAATGAACCAAAGTAAAGATAAAACAATTTATTCATATTTTTTCTGACTTTCCAGAAGCTAGTTAAGTTATAATTTTTTTGATGTCTGAAATTTTGTTGGATTTTGTCGCTAGGTAACTAGGTATTTAATAGGTAATGTATCCATTACAAAGAAAAAATCAGCTATTATAAATTATTTCCAAATTTGACATTTTTTCCATACAAGTTGTCAGTTCATTGCCTGGACTACTAACTAACTAATGGGAATAGTTATTGATCGTAACTACTGATTTTTCTACGGATTTTTTTCCCAGTAGTTACCACCAAATACTTTAGTGGTAAAAGATGGGAAAAAAACCCCAGCTGTTACCACTGGTAATAAATAGGTGGGAATAACCGTGGCCGTTGGGACGGAAAGGTTCTCGAGTGGCGACCACGTACCGGAAGGTGCGGCGTGGGTACCCCCCACAAGGTGGACTGATGACCTGGTAAAGGTCGCGGGAGTCCGCTGGATGCGGGTGGCGCAGTACCGGTCACTTTGGCACTCTTTGGGGGAGGCCTATGTCCAGCAGTGGACGTCTTTCGGCTGATATGATGATGATGATGATGACATGGTTTGAAATGTTGTCAATTGTATTACCTTATTCTCCTGCGATTTGAGCCTGGCCTGCAGTTCACGACGCTCTTTCATCAATCCTTACAGCCTATGTCCAGCAGTGGACGTCTTTCGGCTGATATGATGATGATGATGAACCCACATAGGCTATATTTTATTCCTCGACTCTCCCTGGGTTCTCCAATGCGCCGGCGGACCCGCGCAACTATTAAATAATCCAAGCAATCTTAACATCTTTACAGGCTGAAGAAGCAGGCAGGATATCACTACGCCAATACAAGCTCTCGCAAATGCTGGGAGACGATGCTCTAGCAGCTCGAAGCAGACTGTATTCAGCACTGTCATATGCGCAGAAAGGCAAACTGAAACTGTCCAGGCATATCGTGAGGAGTGTTCACTCATTTGGTCGACTAACGCATGATAAAAGATTGGTACGAATGTGCCAAGGCGTTTGGGCGAAGCTTAAGTATCTGAGGGCACTTAAAAATAGTGGTAAAGATGGTTGTAATTGTAATCGTATAATTGTGTAACATTGGAGTGATATTATAAAACAGTGTCGATTCAGAGTTATGTGAGATGCTAGCCTTGAATTACCCTGATAGGGCTATAATTATGTGTAAATAAAAAAGCTACTTTTGTATAAACTATGTATGTAAGGTGTATCTATGTATGGTACTGTATGTGTGTATGTAAAGTGGACTGATGACCTGGTAAAGGTCGCGGGAGTCCGCTGGATGCGGGTGGCGCAGGACCGGTCATTTTGGCACTCTTTGGGGGAGGCCTATGTCCAGCAGTGGACGTCTTTCGGCTAATATGATGATGTATGTACGGTCAGCCTCACAAGGGGCTCAAAACCTTTGTACCGTGTCGCATTAAACGTCATGTTAAACTGCCATATGAAGTTGTCAAACGAGTGAAAACGACAAGGTACTTAGGTGTACAACCTAAAAGGAAATTTACATGTTTTCCATAAAAACGTTAGTAAAGGGGTCAAATGTGGAGACAACTCAATTAGGTCACAAATGATAGTCAACTGAGTATCTTGCAGTGGCGGAGCGCCCATACAAGCCGATTCCCACCGACTTGCCTAAAATGTCTTGCTATATATTACCAAACTCGTAAATCATCAAAAAACAGCCCTTCTTGTTGCTCCGGTTTGTCCAATGAAAATTCTCACGCGCCTGGTATCTTGTAAAGTTTTGTGGGATAGGGCGCGCACACACTGATTGATTTTAAATACTACTAGTAGTTTGTGAATAATTGAACAAGAGAGGCTGGAAGTCAGATAGCAACATGTCAAGGCGCTTTCAATAAAATGTTCGACTGTTACTTTTTTTCTCAGAATTTAGTGTTTTTTGGTTTTTCCGATTCAGAATCATGAGCACTCTTAATCCCGATAAAGAAAAAGAGTGTCCTAAATTTTTCATACATTTTTTAGGATTCCACTATGTATGTAAAAAACGTCACATAGTGGAATAAAAAACTGGGGTCACTTTTTTTATTTATCGGGATTAGGAGTGCCCATGATTCTGAACAAGAATAACCAAAAAAAAATCAATCCTGAGAAAAAAAGGGAAAGTCGCACATTTTAGTGAAAACGCCCACAAACAAAAAATAATGTACCTACTTTATGTGGACCTAGTGTTGTGGATAACGCTCATTTCGAGGCTTATAGACTCGAGCCTTAAAGTGTTGGTTTATTTTACGTATATGAATGCAGAATATTGACTTTTCGGCACTTGAGTCTTTAAGCCTCAAAATGAGCGTTATCCACAAAACTATGTGGACCCCTTCCATAAAATATCCAGGAATTGGACCTCTGGAGCAGACACCAATAACTCAATGTAATGTCTATAAAAACTATATTGTGATCAATATTTGTTTGAAATAATTAAACGAGCGAGCGAAGCGAACGAAGTTCTCCGTTTCAGCTTGGGCAGAAAATTCTCCTCTACAGGTCGCATTTCTCAACCGATTCTCGAGAAATTTTGTGAGCATTTTATTCTAAATATTATTTATTATTATAAAAGGACAGAGGGTCGCTAGTTCTACAGCTAACAGAACGACTGGTATGTTAACAGAAATGAAATATGATGCAATATGTAAAACAGCTCTAAATGGTTCGTAGTTACAACGGAGTTTGTGGGTTTTATTGGCTGTGTGTAGTGTATTCAGGGACCGGAACCGGTTACCCTTATTGGAGTTTTCCATAGGGTACCTAAATTTAGAAGTTGTTTTTAAAACCCTATCCATAATGGTAACCTTATGATAAGGTATCCTTACTGATAGGGTAACCCTATTGTTATGGTAAGCATATCGGATGTGGTAACCATAAGGTAACCTTAATAAAACCCCAACAAAACCTTATGTCGATAGGGTTTTATTACGGTTACCTTATGGTTGCCACAACCGATATGCTTACCATAACAATAGGTTATCAAATTGATATGATTAAGCCTGAAAAGGGGTTTTCCGGTCCTTGAGTGTATAGTTCACACGGACACATCCGATTCTTTGCTGGAACAATTTTTTGTAGGATACAATTTAGTGGCAACAGTATTTTAACATTGCACGTAGAACCTATGGCCGTTGGGGTGGAAAGGTTCTCAAGTGGCGACCACGTACCGGAAGGCGCGGCGTGGGTAGGCCCCCCACAAGGTCGCGGGAGTCCGCTGGATGCGGGTGGCGCAGGACCGGCCATTGTGGCACTCTTTGGGGGAGGCCTATGTCCAGCAGTGGACGTCTTTCGGCTGATATGATGATGATGATGAGTATTTTAATGCACGCATCGCGTTGCAGGATCCGTTAATGTGCAATGCGGGCTCTAATGGTCTTTATTGTAACGCGTGAAGGTGTACTTTAGTTTAAACTTATGGGTTATCATATCACATAAACTAGTCATGTCGATAGTAAATTACTCATAATTTTGTTCAGTTGCCATCAGATAAATATCTGAGCGGACACGGTCCTCATAAATATCTGAACACGACTCTATTGTCAAGGCGTTAGAGTGCATTTTAAAATATATTTGGGCACCCCAGAAATATACTTAAGTTTACAGATATATTTTATGGCGACTGTTCAATAAGGATAAAGATAATGACTGGAATTATCTCCTATTTGTTTGTTCAACCGTTGTATATTGGTGCTGTAAATAAAAGTTATTATTGAATGTTGTTTATTATTCCTTTAAAAGTAAGCGGCCTCCCCGTGGCTATAGGGAAGAGTGCAAGACCAAAAAGCGGCCAAGTGCGAGTCGGACTCGCACATGAAGGGTTCCGTTAAATAAATTGCTTCTTACGATTTATGACGTATTAAAAAAAACTACTCACTAGATCTCGTTCAAACCAATTTTCGTTGAAAGTTTGCATGGTCATGTACATCATATATTTTTTTTTAGATTTATCATTCTCTTATTTTAGAAGTTACAGGGGGGGGACACACATTTTACCACTTTTGAAGTGTCTCTCGCGCAAACTATTCAGTTTAGAAAAAAATGATGTTAGAAACCTCAATATCATTTTTGAAGACCTATCCATAGATACCCCACACGTATGGGATTGATGAAAAAATTTTTTTTGAGTTTCAGGTCTTAGTATGGGGAACCCCAAAATTTATTGTTTTTTTATATTTTTGTGTGAAAATCTTAATGCGGTCTACAGAATACATCTACTTACCAAGTTTCAACAGTATAGCTCTTATAGTTTCGGTAAAAAGTGGCTGTGACATACGGACGGACAGACAGACAGACATGACGAATCTATAAGGGTTCCGTTTTTTGCCATTTGGCCACGGAACCCTAAAAACCACACCTACACTACATGTTAAGTGTTACATTTACAATAAAAATGTACAGAAATATATACAAATCAACTACTAATAAGATTCTGTCAAAATTACAATTTTTGGTACAAGCTTTTATTGCCAACTGTACTTTTCTGTATAACCGTCTACTCATTTTTACAAGCTTTTTACTTACTTGCAATGTATGTAAGTATGTATGTAATTTGTTCGGGTGGAATCTTGCAACTCAATTTTGTAGCAGATATCTTCACCGATTGAGCTGTAATTTTGGGTAAAGGTATAGTTTGGGTGACAATTCAATATTATGGTACCATCGAGCTGATCTGATGATGGAGACAGAAGGTGGCCATGGGAATTCAGTACTTAACCGACGTAGCCCCGCCCGATTAGTTTTGGCTCGTTAGAATCTTCTCAATTAGTTGATGACGGTATACAGAAAAGTACATTCGGCAATAAAAGCTTGTACCAAAAATGAAATTTTTGACAGAAATTTTGACATTTATCTCGAAGGCGACTCAAGGGGGTCAACGGGGTCGCAAGTGGTCTTTGTGGCTGGGATCACAGCACTTCGCCGTGTGCCCCAGAGAAGGCGACGAAGATGCCCAGAACGAGCCCGCAGGGGCAAAGCGCGAGGAGGGCTCTAGTGCGTTCAACCTGAGATTCTAGAGTCCTCCGAACTTAGTGCAGATGGCGGCTGACGTGGAGTTTTAGTGGGTAGAAATACCATATAACCCAGAGTTCCCGCGAGAGCTGGGTACCTACCTGGTTCGCAGGCTCCACGAAAAAAAAGTACATTTATCTCACCAAGACCATACAAATGGCTCCATAAACGAATTCATTTATCCATGGACCAACTTGGATCATTCTTGTTAGTAAGTACTTAAGCTAATATTAGTTACGTGACACAGTAACGGAAAGTGACCACTACTAACGCCATCCAGGAGCGAGTAGAGTAAATAAACCACAACAGACTGTGACCACTACTAACGCCATCCAGGAGCGAGTAGAGTAAATAAACCACAACAGACCGTGACCACTACTAGCGCCATCCAGGAGCGAGTACAGTTAATAAACCACAACAGACCGTGACCACTACTAGCGCCACCCAGGAGCGAGTAGAGTAAATAAACCACAACAGACTGTGACCACTACTAGCGCCATCCAGGAGCGAGTAGAGTTAATAAACCACATCAGACCGTGACCACTACTAGCGCCATCCAGGAGCGAGTAGAGTTAATAAACCACATCAGACCCTGTCCACTACTAGCGCCACCCAGGAGCGAGTAGAGTAAATAAACCATTAGTACCCAACTTTCCGCTGGCTGGCTGGCGTCAAATTAGAATTCTCTAACGGTAGTTCAACGTAGAATACCTAACAAGGATTACGGATTTTCATTATACTGTGTCTTTCTTCGATCTTTCTTCCTTGGATTAATCCAGTGCTGACGAACTCCCGGCTCACTTGTTGGACTCCTGCCTGTTATTGGGTGATGCTGACTGTACCCGGACCATCACACCAGTAAATAGAACTTACCAAGTGTACTTACATTCTTATTGTTACACCTTTAAATATAAGGTATCCAGCTTATATTGCGGTTTTATTTACGCCTCCCCCGCTCCTGCGGCTGTTATAGTAATGATTATAAAAATTCGGCTTTGGCACTCTTTGGGGGAGGCCTATATTCTGCAGTGGACGTCTTTCGGCTGATATGATGATGATGAAAATTGAATCGAAACCAATTCACAGCAAAAACATCAACGTGTCACACGTTTTTTATAGTAGGTAAGTATCAGTAGCGCCATCTATTGTAGAGTAGTGGATTATCTCCTTAGAAACATTCAACACCTTTACTTCTACTCCCCTAGACCAATTTTTTCAGTCAGGACCTCTTTTTTTAATGTTTGTTACCTCAGAACTCCGTCATTTTCTTTAGAGTTCACCGTTAAGGCCCGTTGCCTCCAGGAAGTTCCAGATTCTTTGGGTGGTGATATGTTGTAATGTAACTCTTCTGGTTCCGCCCTAGTTAGGTACTTCTTGGAGTACGTACTTCTACTTGGTAGTAAGTACCTACTTCTTGTATGCATGAGTGGTCCGCAAGAGCAGAGAATGTGCATTGCTCAAATATATTAGGCACGCGTGTAGTAATTTCGGTATTTTTTATTATAAGTCGTGTATTTTCACCCGGAAATCATAAATTAGGTGAAGTGGAAGTGATGATGAAGACCAAACTACAAAAGTACGTCACGATATGATTCCGTTGAAATAGCAAATAATAAAGTGCCAAAGATCATTCAGAGATCCTTGAGGAATCGACGGAAGTCCTCAAATATTATCGGCCCACATACGGCGATTTGGGTTTTCTCTAATAATTTGCTCTCTGAAATCAGTTCATGTGGAAATTGGAAAAGAAATGTGGAAATGTTCATGTGGCTTGGCGGAGTACTGAATTGAAGACGTTTATAGTTATAAACGTCTTCTTGTTTTTAAAGTAAGTTATTATCATCATTTCATCGGAAAGACGTCCACTGCTGGACATAGGCCTCCCCCAAAGAGTCCCGCAGTGACCGGTAATGCGCCACCCGCATCCAGCGTATCAATATCATTATCAATTATTTATTCTGCAAATAGGCCACAAGTGCACTTTTACATATCAATAAATGGTATTCTACAATATAATATTAATAATCTTACACAATAATCATTTTAAAATTGCAGATTTTAACCAATTAATACCTAAACGGTTAACAAACTAAATGTCACTAAATGAAAACTAAAAAAATCCAAAATTGTAAAATATTATCAATTACATTCGATATAAGGTCTGTATCAGAATTAACAATAAGTTTATGATATTAATTTAGTACCCCCGAGATGTATAACAAGCAAATAAAGATGAAAAAGAATGCCTGACTTGGCTCTACGAAATATCTCACAAATTTTATTATGGAAGAGTTTTGAGACTTGTCCTATTTTTTACATAGAATGTTTTTTATGGGATAAATTTTACAAGTAATAAGTTTGTATTGAATCAGTTTATACATTTATAAGTCGTGAAATTAGTAACAAGATTTGCCGCTAGATGTCACTGTTCCGAGGCCTGACTCACGCTATCGTTGTGTTACCCTAGAATCTATATAATATAAAGTTTGCGGTTGAACGTGGCCATAGAATAAATATATGAATTTTTGATACGCGTCTTCGCAAATACCAGCGAAGATGCGTCAAACAAATGGTATCAATAAAATAAATAGTGTAATAAAATAACTGTACTGTATACATAGATTTGAATGAAGGGATGTGAAATACGTCCGTGCTCGGCGTGCTCTACGCTTGGGTCATTATGAAACGACCAGGTACGCACTCGGATTATTACAATATACATTATAAAATGCTATTATTAACCGACTTCAAATTAAAAAAAAATACATCCGAATTGAGAACCTCCTCCTTTTTTTTAAAGTCGGGCAAAAAGGAGGAGGTTCTCAATTAGGATGTTTTTTTTTTATGTTTGTTACCTCAGAACTCCGTAATTTATGAACCGATTTGTACAATTTTTTTTTTTATTGAAAGTATATGCTTCCAGATTGGTCCCATTGTTTTCAAAACCCCAGTTGGATGATGGGAACCATGAGGAATTGAGGGAACGCCTCAAATATATAAGGCATGCGTGTAGTAATTTCGGTATTTTCTATTATAACTCTCGTGTATTTACACCCGGAAATCATAAATTTGGTGATGGTGGAAGTGATGATGAAGACCACAGATGGCTAGTGGAACTTCTCAATGATGTACCTATTTCAAACTGTACGTCACAGATTCTGATATGATTGCGTTGAAATAGCAAACAATGAAGTGCCAAGGGTAATTCTGAGATCCTTGAGGAATCGACGGAAGTCCTCAAATATTATCGGCTCACATACAGTGGTTTGGTCTTTTTCTCTAATATTCAACGCATTTGCTCTCAGAAATCAGTTCATGAGGTAAATGCAAAAAAAATGTGGTAATGTTCATGTGGCTTGGCTTGGGAGTACCGAATTGAAGTCGGTTAAAACTTTGTTTTTAAAGTAAATTATATATCTAACTAAAATATGAATTGATAAATCAGAACTGTCTTCATAATCGAATGCAGTAGGAATAATTATAGTGATTTGATCGAGCACATCACTACATAATATAAAACAAAGTCGCTTCCCGCTCTCTGTCTGTCTGTCCCTATGTATGCTTAGATCTATAAACTACGCAACGGATTTTAATGCGGTTTTTTTTAAATATATAGTGATTCAGGAGGAAGGTTTATATGTATAATCATCACATCAGCCGAAAGACGTCCACTGATGGACATAGGCCTCCCCCAAAGAGTGCCAAAATGACCGGTCCGGAATGTATAATACATGCATGTATTATACATATAAACCCGTGCGAAGCCGGGGAGGGTCGCTAGTAAAGTATTAGCAAATATAATCCTCTATCTACAGGCGAGCACCTTAGTGTAAGGCCTGAGTGGACGCTCGAGTCGGGCGTGCGGCGTTCATGGTAAACAATTGAAACTCATACTGGTGTCCTGAGTAGACGCTGCACAACTCATACTGGTGTCCTGAGTAGACGCTGCACAACTCATACTGGTGTCCTGAGTAGACGCTGCACAACTCATACTGGTGTCCTGAGTAGACGCTGCACAACTCATACTGGTGTCCTGAGTAGACGCTGCACAACTCATACTGGTGTCCTGAGTAGACGCTGCACAACTCATACTGGTGTCCTGAGTAGACGTTGCACAACTCATACTGAGTAGACGCTGCACAACTCATACTGGTGTCCTGAGTAGACGCTGCACAACTCATACTGGTGTCCTGAGTAGACGCTGCACAACTCATACTGGTGTCCTGAGTAGACGCTGCACAACTCATACTGGTGTCCTGAGTAGACGCTGCACAACTCATACTGGTGTCCTGAGTAGACGCTGCACAACTCATACTGGTGTCCTGAGTAGACGCTGCACAACTCATACTGGTGTCCTGAGTAGACGCTGCACAACTCATACTGGTGTCCTGAGTAGACGCTGCACAAAGCGAATGCACGCTCGCCCGCCCCGCTGCACGCCCCGCCGAACGCTCCGCTCCGAGCGTCCACTGAGGCCTTACACTTAAGTGTTGCAAGTCTACACTCGAGAGCAAGAGAGAGAGAAGTATACCCGTCACGGACTGTGGGTAAAACTGTTTTGGGTAGTCTAAAGATAACAATCAGACAGATTACAAATAAAACAAACGGGAGTGTTAAGAGTAAATGCTTTATTTTATTATGGTAACATATCGTTTCAAACATTTTATAAAAGTACAAATTCTGGCGTTAGGCCTCCCATAGACGATCACATATATTGCGAAATTTAAGCTCAATCAAGCCTCTATTTCACCTTTTTAAATGAGACAATTGGTGAAATAGGGCGGATCTCCGAGCGTTTCAAATGCTCGGTTATAAAGTAATTTTCAACTCTAAATTGAAAATGATTGAATTTATTTTAAGCCTATTCCTATGAATAAGCCCATCATGACTTCACTCATCATGTAATAATTATAGCCGGATGGAATTGTACGGATTCCTGTAATGTACGGACGAATAATCGGCGTCCACTATATGTCTTTTTAACCTCCGACGCTAAGATATTATAAGTTTGACGTGTCTGTGTGTCGGTCTGTGGCATTGTAACTCATAAACGAATGGACCGATTTTAATGCGGTTTTTTTACGTTTACGTTTCAACAAAATCGACTCAGCCGGTTTTGAGATATTGAACTTTGAAATGAAAATGTCGGCGGGGGTTTTCAACTTTTTTAAGTCAATCCATGCATAAAGAGGGAAAAAAATACGTGGGTGCGGATAATTGGACCGGGAATTGTGTAAACCCCTGCTAAGTAGACGGTCGCCAACACGCCCCTCCGACAGGGCGGCCTTGGTTGGCACCGACCGTGTAGACCTCAGACCATAGAATACTAGAGAGAGGACAAGCCGCCGGCGGCGGCGTGGCAGCTGTTAGCTCAATGGGCATACACTGCCATACTGTGCACGCGTGCTGCGAGCAGATAATATTACGTTTTTTCCCAAAATGCCTGATATGATGCGCGTGTATTGTCCAATAAGAGCGTAGGTATACAAGTGTGTGTTTTAGATGTGTGCGTGCTTTGTCTTGTCAATTACTTGGGAGTTGTGTGGGTTAATGAACTTGCGACAGGCGTACTCAATACAAATCGGCCGCCATGTCCGATCTCCTTGTCTTACATCTGTGGTGTAGACAGTTGTTTGGAGCTAAATTTCATACTACAGCGGTCGGTGCCGACCAAGGTCGCTCGGTCGGAGTGGCGTGTTGGCGACCGCCTAGCAGGGGCTTAAGTATAGTTTGAATTTTCTTCCAACTATAAGTAGGAGTGGGGGCGGTTCTGGATTAGACAACTTATAAACAGTCTATCTTCACTGATCACGTAAGAGTTATAGGTGTATGACATTATACACTATGGACATATCATAATATAAACACCTGGCGTAACACTGTACGAAACTAATCCTTTATTTCGCTAAAAATAGCAATAGTCTCGGTGATGCTGAATAGTCCAAACTCAGGAAAAAATAAAAACGGTCAACTAGTAAAAACATCCCAGTGCCCGACACTGGCCTAATACATGACACTTTCTATCTTATGTCAGAACAATAGGTGTCAACAGGCATTAAGGTGTCGAGCATTGGAATGTTTACCCGATGTCCAGCCGTCTGGACGTTGCGTTAAAGGGTTAATTAGGTTACTTGACGTTTAGCTCCCGAGTCTTAACCTAGCGCCTAGCGACCCTTTAACGTTTACTCTATGTCCAGCCGACTGGACGTTGCGAATTAAAGGGTTAATTAGGTTACTTGACGTCTAGCTCCCGAGTTTTAACCTAGCGCCTAGCGACCCTTCGTTTACCCTATGTCCAGCCTACTGGACGTTGCGAATTAACGGGTTGATTAGGTTACTTGACGTCTAGCTCCCGAGTCTTAACCTAGCGCCTAGCGACCCTTCGTTTACCCTATGTCCAGCCGACTGGACGTTGCGAATTAAAGGGTTAATTAGGTTACTTGACGTCTAGCTCCCGTGTCTTAACCTAGCGCCTAGCGACCCTTCGTTTACCCTATGTCCAGCCGACTGGACGTTGCGAATTAAAGGGTTAATTAGGTTACTTGACATCTAGCTCCCGAGTCTTAACCTAGCGCCTAGCGACCCTTCGTTTACCCTATGTCCAGCCGACAGGACGTTGCGAATTAAAGGGTTAATTAGGTTACTTGACGTCTAGCTCCCGAGTCCCTAGCGCCTAGCGACCCTTTAACGTATTACTCCTTAGAGCACAAGGGACACGCCAGGGTGCCCATGGGGTCCCACGCGGGCAGGACTTGCGGCTCCTGCTTGAACACCTCCAGCACTTCCGAGGGTACGTACTTCCTGTCCACCACCACCTGTTGACGAAAAATAATAATTAATGAATTTAATGCTACCGTATATATAAAAAAAAACCATTGTCACATTCATGATGATAATTCGTCGGGTGACAAGTCACCACCAAAACTGTCACTGCTCTTCAAAACCTCGTATCTCGGTACGTAGTCGATATCGAGATACGACCTTTGATTTAAGTAGGTATTTGTTACTTAGTGAGTTTTGCTTGTCACCCGACGATATGTCGAATTTGTATTTAGATATTAGATGAGTAGGTAAGAATACAAAAATACGAAATAATAAGCAAGATATCGAAATTGAATACAGGTAGTTTTGTATGAAATAGTGCTTTCATGTCACACATGTACTTTCTAAAATAGACAGTCGGCGGCATAAGTTGCTGAACACCTAAGTACCTTGTCGTTTTCACTTGTTTGACAACTTCATATGGCAGTTTCCAAATTCCCCCTTTCCTATAATAAACTTGTATAAAAAAGATTAATTTGAGAAAAATAGTTTTCCCAAAATATCACGTCCCAAACCAATTTCTCAAATTAATCTAGTTTATACAAGTTTATTCTAGGAAAGGGGGAATTTGGCGCAAATGGGAAGCCAATTTATGAACGTTTGTTACATAAGTTTCTTAAAATATTACGCCGTTAGCCTGCGAATGTCAAATAACGTTTTGTATGGCAATCGAACCACCTTAACATGACGTTTAATGCGACACGGTACAGTCGAGTTCACAAACATCTTTACAAGCCAACCTCCCGAAAATATGTGGTTTAGTGGCGTGTAAACATATTTTTGGGAGGTTGGCTTGTAAAGATGTTTGTGAACTCGACTGTACCTTTGTACACCTTTGTGTTAAAGGTCGATTTAGACGTAGATAATTTACAGCCGCCTAAATTACGGCGCCGTATAAACACTTTCGGCGCCATTTTTTCGCGGCATGCCAGCGCTGGCACGGAATAGAACACGAGTCTATTTTTCGGCGCCAGTGACCTCCGCCCGCGTCTCTCGCTGCCTTTTACCGAAAAGGCAGCGTGTAAACGTGTATTCTTATTAAATAAACTTATTCTCTCTTTCTTATAAACGACTAAAGCGTCGGTTTGCTGGTCACTGGCGGCGAGATTTAGGCGGCCGAAAATGGTCATATGCCTAAACGGTCTGAAGATATGCTGTACGGTAGATACTGGCTCCGTAATTTAGGCGGCTGTAAATAGTCTTCGTCTAAATCGACTTTAACCCTTTTCCAGGCAGAGGCGTTATAACGACCACATACTGCTTGTCAAACATATGTCTTAATGTCAATGAATAAGATTGACACTATGTGATCTGTCGAAGGCGTTCGACTTGGTAGACCACAGACTTATTCTTGAGAAGCTGCACCACTATGGCATTAGAGGGAGTTTCCTAGGAGTATTTAAATAATTTTTAGAAAACAGAGTACAATTGTGTCAAATAGACATTAATGGCAATAAAGGAAAATCAAACTACCTATCTCTTGATTCCACTTCTGTTCCTCAAGGATCAGTAATCGGTAATTATTTATTTATTACACTTGTAAATGACTTATCCACCTGCACTTCGCATGGTAAACTAGTTGCCTATGCAGATGATAGTGCGTTTGTTGTCTCGGGTGCTGATTTCACGGAACTGCAGTGCAAAGTGAATTATCTTCTCTTGGATGTCAAGAATTGGTTTACTGCTAATGGTATGCAACTAAACCTAGAAAAAACGAATGTGATCCAAGTCAGTCTTAGGGGCTTGCCACCACAGGCACTTAGGATTGAGTTGGATAACATTAATGTTCCTTTAGTTGATAAGGCAAAATATTTGGGCTTCACTGTAGACTCTGGATTAAAGTGGTGTTCGCAAATTGAAGATCTCAGTAAGAGGTTGGGAAAAGCATGTTTTGCGATTTCGCGCTTGGCCAAAATGCTGGATGGTGAGTGTGTAAGAAATGCGTACTTTGGTTATTTTCAATCAATCATCACCTATGGAATTGATATGTGGGGACTAGCAGCAGATAGACATAGAATATTCATATTCCAAAAACGGGTGATCAGAATAATGGCTGGGGTACCAAGGAATACGCCTGCTCGCAGCTTATTTCAAAAATTAAAAATTATGACGGTTCCGGGTCTATACATATTAGAGGTGGCAAAAGTAGTTCGTAGGAATCTTGACAAATTTATAAAGTATAATCCTAATAGTCGAAACAGAAATAATCTCCTTTCGAATAGGCACAGGTTAAAGAAATCTGAGCAGTGTATATGGTACATTGGTCCTAAAATCTACAATAGGTTGCCAAAAGACTTAAAAGAATTGGAACTATCAGAAAACATATTTATAAGTAAACTTAAGGAATACTTGACAGATAAAGCTTTTTACTCTTTAGAAGAATTCTTAAATAAATAAAATTTATGGACTGTATGTACTTAATGACATTATTGTATTAATAACTTAATGAATGAATGTATCTTAATCTGATTTGTAATTTTGAACTGCCAAATGACGTGTAACCTATGTTATCAATAAATAATTGAATTGAATTGACACCCGATTGACATTTTTCAACTGCCGGCCTGGAAAAGGGTTAAAGGTGTTGGACCCTTGTGAGGCTGGCCGTACAAGAATCAAAAGGATAAATTCGACAGCACGTTTGGCGTAGCGGTGGCGGAACGCTTGACGCAAAATACGGGTGATAAAAATATGCTGGGTTTGATGCAGGGACTGCATAACCGAAAAATACCGGTATTCTATTTAAACGGCATGACGTCATATCGGTTGTCAAATAGCGGTTTCGGTAGCGGAACCTTTATATTTCGCTTTATTTTTTCCGGTACCGTAACCGCTATTTAAAGGTACCGATATATCGACTTTGGCCTGGAGTTGTTGCCAAACCCCCGGCAAAGGCTCTGCTGCTTTGTCTTTTAGTCTTTAAATGTTTAGTAGCCAATGCTTCCTCTGTAGAGTGCCAGCTCGCTTACTTTTCTCGATAACCTTTATAATACCGGTATTATAAAGGTTACGGTATCGTTTTAAACTGGTACCGCTAACCGTTATTTCAAAACGGTTACGGTAACGTTATGTTCGCGAGGCGCGCATAACCTTTACGACATAACGGTACCGTAATGGAATACCGGTTTCATACAAGTATAACCGTAACCGAAATCAGTCCCTGGTTTGATGACATAAGTCATACAAACCGGGGTCTGCTCTGCTTTTGTGTGCGATAATATTGTACAGTCGGCGTCAAAAATATGTTTGAACTTTTGCACCTTTTTCCATTTTAATAAGGCGAAAAATGTATACATACAGTCATGGCCAGATAATTAAGAACATGTTTTTTTTTCCATACAGTTGCATACAAATATGACTTTTCAAATTTGATGATTAAAATTATTATGTACATTGATCTCGCTGATGGGGGTGGCATAGTCACTGCGTGACAAAACCCCTTTACTAAATAAATAAAAAAAAAAAAAAAAATATTTTGATGATAATTTATAATGTGTTAGGCCAATAGTATATGGAGGTATAACACTTTAAACTCTCGCGCTTTGTACACATATTTAAATACTGTTTAATCCGGGTGTTCGCGCATCCCACGACATCTACCGGACACCTATCGAAGAGGAGGAGCTTCCAGCTTCCGCCGCGCGGGGGCGCGGCGATGACTCGTTCACTTTACCATCCACGGGCGCAACGGCACGCACGCTACATACGCGATTTGCCTACATTTTTATATAAAGCCGCTACAAATCAGATTATGTTATTTTCATACATTTTCTTGGGTTAAATAAACCAAATTGTAAAATCAAAAAAGAAGAAGTAAATCATTGAAGAGACCCGTCTGCTGCTCCTGAATTATAATCACGCCAACCCTCAAACATTGGACCTTCGCACCGGAAGCAATCAACCAGCGCCAGGATCAGCACTCAACGGTCAGGCCACCCATCCTTCATCTTCTTCCCGCAAATCGCATTGTGCTAATACCGTGTCCATATAACCTTTCAGTGTCGTGCACGTGTCGCGCGGTGCAATTCGGCCGCCATTACGTGCCAACAACGAGTTTCGGGATAAAACTGTAAGTGCTCTACACTCTCACACACACTATGGTTACTCCAAAACCACAATTGTCCCCAAATGTGGCTACTCAAAAACCACAATTGTCCCAAACCATTGACTTTAATGACTTACGCAACTTGACCAAAAGACGAGGCACACTCAAGAGTAAACTCACGTTGTTCGCTAAATATGTCGATACGCTTCATGATAAATTAACGAATATCCAGAAGGTTGAGTTACAGTTACGTATAGAAAATGTCACGTGTCTTTACAAAGACTTCGATGGGGTTCAGACTTGGATCGAAGAATTAGTCGAGGAAAGTGAGCTTCTAAAGCATGTCGAGTACCGCGACGAGTTCGAAACGCAATACTATCAAACTGTGGCGTTGGCTTCTGGGTTCGCTGATGATAGCAGCAGTACCCCTGCCACTGCCAGCAGCGATCCTGTGAGTTCGTGTCCGGTAAAGTTGCCTACAATATCACTTCCAACCTTCGACGGCTCTTACGAGCAATGGTTAGGGTTCAGGGACACGTATACATCTCTCATACATAACTCTAAGGACATTGGTGCCATCCAGAAGTTTCATTACCTACGCGCAGCCTTAACGGGTAATGCATTGCAGGTTATCAAGTCCTTGGAGTTCTCCGCAGAGAACTATACAACGGCATGGGAGCTTCTCGAAAACCGTTATAACAATAATAGGTTACTCACACATAACTACGTAAAGTCGCTTTTTAACACGCAATCAATTAATAAAGAATCGTCAACACAAATCAGAAAGCTGATTGACACTGTACTACGTTCCCTTCGTGCCCTGAAGACGCTAGGAGAACCAACGGATTCTTGGGATACCTTGGTAATTTATTTAATTGTCACAAAACTAGACGCGTCCACAGAACGGGAATGGGAGCAGTACAAGGGTTCAATCAACTTAAATCAGCATGATTCGTCAGTTAAAATAAAGTTAAATGATTTAATAACTTTTTTACAAAATCGAGCAGACATGTTAGAATCTATCGCAGCTAATCATTCGAAAACTATGCACTCACATTCTCACGAATCGAAAAAGTTATCAAATCAATCACAATCACACGCAACTCAAAGCTACGTTTCTAGCTCCACTGTTCCACACACAAACAAATCCAGCTTCAAACGTGCTTCTCCCCGCATTTGTCAAATGTGCAGCGCTAATCATCCGCTTTATTCATGCAATAGCTTTCTTAATTTAACTGTCAAAGACAGAGTAAAGTTGCTCGACGATAAGAAACTATGCCATAACTGCTTGCGCTCCGGTCACACAGTTGACAATTGCTTTTATGGTCCGTGCAGGATCTGCCAGAAAAAACATAATAGTTTAATTCACAATCTGAGCAGTGACGGCGACGGCGCATCGACTTCGGCTGTTTACGAAAACAATAAGCCACCGGCGAACGCCGTCCCCGCCACCTCGACTAACTATCACACACTTACGAGTTTTAATTCGCACACAAGCTCATCTTCACTGCAACCGGTCTTGTTATCTACAGCGCTAGTAGACGTTTCCGATAGCAACAACACATTCCAAAGGGCTAGGCTGATTCTCGACACTGGTAGTCAGCATAGTTACGTCACACAATCATTCGCAAACAAATTAAACGCACCTATGATACAGTCCACATACAAAATCACAGGCGTAGGTCAATCAATCACGCAAAGCACACATTCGTGTAATCTTAACCTACAGTCTATCACAAGTGACTACCACACACGCATCAATTGTATGGTACTTCCTTGCATAACGGATCAACTGCCGTCAGCGGCAATAAACACGCATTCCATTAACATTCCAGACGGTATTCAACTCGCAGACCCTAATTACTTTAAACCGTCACAAATCGATTTATTGTTAGGTGCGGATATTTTCTGGGATTTGTTAAATGAAGGTCGCATTCGTCTCGCAGAAGGGCCTTATTTACAAAACACAAAGCTTGGATGGGTTATTTCAGGCCCTATCCATGGTAAGTACATGGCATTAAATAAAACAACTTGTCATTTCACGCAGACATTAGACACGCAACTTAAACGTTTTTGGGAGCTCGAGGAGGTTCCTAAGATAGGAGACGGACTGACTGACGAAGAACGCGCCTGTGAACAGCTGTTCACGGCGACTACCACACGCAGTGACGACGGCCGTTTTTCCGTGCGCCTACCTTTGAAGGAATCAGCTGATTCGCTCGGTGATACATTTGATTTAGCTAAAAGTAGGTTCTTATCACTAGAACGTAAACTCGAGCGGCTCCCGGAATATAAACAGATGTACTGCGAGTTCATGCGCGAGTACATCGAATTAGGACATATGTCACTAACACACACATACACAAAGCCTTATTGCTTTTTGGCGCATTTCGGCGTATATCGAGAACACAGCCTTACAACACGTCTCAGAGTTGTTTTTGACTGTAGCATGCGCACAAGTACAGGCAAATCACTTAATTGTTTGCAATCACTCGGACCGACATTACAGAACGAGGTGTTTTCGATATTATTACGTTTTCGCGAAAACAAATATGTCGCATGCGCCGATGTAGAAAAAATGTATAGGCAAGTTCTTATACAGCCAGATCAGCGGAACCTTCAACTTATCTTGTGGCGAGAGAACCCTTCCGATCCACTAAATGTATACACGCTTAACACAATTACATTTGGCACCTCTTCCGGACCTTATCTGGCCATTCGTTGCCTAAATCAGCTGGCCAGAGAATGTCCAGACAAAGAGGTCTCTCGCACAATATTAGAAGACTGTTACGTGGATGACCTAATTACAGGAAATAACGATAAACACGCTTTAATAGACATCTGTGAAAAGGTCACCGACGTACTTCAGACAGGCTGTTTTCCACTCCGAAAATGGGTGTTTAACTTTGACGTGTCAGATTTCTCATCATCCAAAATAACGTCACGCGAATTGTGTTTGGGTGATAACTGTCAAAGTAAAACACTCGGTTTAGGATGGACAAATAACACAGACGAGTTTCATTACACCGCTAATATAGAACATGACATGACCCACATTACGAAACGAAAAATATTGTCTGTCATTTCACAAATGTATGATCCACTCGGGTTACTTCAGCCAGCCATAATTATTGTCAAGATCTTACTTCAAAAACTATGGCTGTGCCGATTAGACTGGGACTCAGAGGTACCTGATGACGTCGCATCAGCCTGGCGTCGATACATACACACGCATATACAACACATACATAGTCTTCGCATTCCTCGCTACGTAATGTGTGCGCATGCGCAGTGCACACAGTTGCATATTTTTTGCGATGCCAGCCAGGCTGCTTATGGGGCCTGCGCATACGTACGCACACATTCAGGTGATAACCAATCAATTACAGTTCGGTTGTTGTGCGCAAAGAGTAAGGTCGCGCCGCTTAAATCGGTTACTATTGCGAAACTTGAGTTATTAGGATCTTGGTTAGCTGCTAGGTTGTACTCAAAAGTAATTCAATCGCTTATGGTGAAGTTTGATACTGTGACATTCTGGACGGACTCCACTATTGTTTTGGGCTGGTTACGAATGGCACCTCACACACTTAAAACATTCGTCCAAAACAGAGTGGCGGAGATAAATGAATTGACCGGGAGCGCGCAGTGGCTACATGTAAGTAGTAAACAAAACCCTGCCGATCTGGTCAGTCGCGGCCTTGAACTTGACGCGCTTATCAACAGCAGACTATGGTTTAATGGACCGTCATTTTTACATGAACCAGAGTCGAACTGGTTGCCTAGTACTACATCACGCACTTCTAAAATGACACCTACTGATTTACCTGAAATGAAAACACACACAATTAGCATGACATGTCAAGTGGACACCGACTTATTCAAATTAGACAGGTTTTCATCTTTTAACCGCTTACGGCGCGCGGGTGCTTATGTTTTACGATTTATAAATAACACACGCATTAAAAATAAACTGAATCGTAAAATAGGCCCGCTGACTGTTGACGAATTGGAGGCTTCGGTGCTGCACTTGGCACGTCTGTCGCAAATTAAATCATTTCCTAATGAATATGATAACTTATCTAAAAACTTACCAAATAAATACACACGTGGGATAGCTAAACTTAACATATTTATAGACACACATAAATTAATAAGGGTTGGAGGTCGTATTAGCAACTCACCTGGTTTCTCATACGACAAAAAACATCCGATCTTGCTTTGTTCGAAACACCGTTTCACACACCTTTTGTTTCAGAGTGAGCATAGACGGTTACTGCATGCTCCGCCCCAGCTTCTGCTTTCTTCCATCAAAGATTGCTGGTGGCCTCTCGGTGGTAGGAACTTAGCGAAACGGGTGTTTCGCATCTGTGTAACCTGCATTCGCATGAAGGGGAAAACGTTCACGCCTATAATGGGTAACTTACCTGCCCAGCGTCTGGAACCGGGGGTTGTTTATGGTCGCTGCAGCGTCGACTACGCCGGCCCGGTCTACGTACTTAACCGTAGGGGTAGGGGTGCTAAACTCGAAAAAGCCTACATATGTTTGATAGTTTGCTTAACGACGCGCGCGGTTTATCTCGATCTTGTCACGAGTCTTAGTACCGAAGGATACATGCTCGCGTTAAAGCGCTTTATTTCTCGGCGTGGTAAACCAGACGCAATTTTTTCGGACAACGGACGAAACTTTGTCGGTTCTATGAAAGAACTTTCATCGTTCCTACAAAGTCACTCAGACGATATTGTTGATTGTGCCTCTAACGATGGTATAAATTTACATTTTAACCCGCCTTATGCTCCACATATGTCAGGATTGTGTGAAAGAGCTGTACAGTCATGCAAATATCACTTGAAGCGCGTTGTTGGTAACGCGCATTTAACTTTCGAGGAGTTCAGCACGGTATTAGCACAAGTCGAAGCCGTCCTGAACTCCCGACCCATGCATCCTATGTCCACAGATCCAAACGACCTCGTTGCCCTTAGTCCAGCTTATTTCCTTATTGGCCGACCGCTGACAGCGCCGCCCTGCAAGGACCTCACAGCGGCGACAGGCCGCCTCCCCCGCTACGAGATGCTGGAGCAAATGAGGCAGCATTTTTGGCAACGATGGTCGAAGGAGTATATCTCTGAGCTGCAGACCAGAACGAAGTGGCAGACACACGGCCAGGATATCGTTCTTGACTCCTTGGTTCTGGTCAAGGAAGATAATCTACCACCCCTCAAATGGCGTTTGGGTCGGGTGGTAGCTGTGTTCACAGGAAAGGACGGAGTGTCTCGGGTGGCTGACGTCAAAACAGCGGGCGGCCTTATACGCAGGGCGTTCTCCAAGCTCTGCCCACTACTGCCGCAGCCTGAGAGTGACGCGGCACCAGCCACTCCCACGTCATCACAACCACATTGAAAGCGGGTGCTTTCAAGGCCGGGGGCATGTTCGCGCATCCCACGACATCTACCGGACACCTATCGAAGAGGAGGAGCTTCCAGCTTCCGCCGCGCGGGGGCGCGGCGATGACTCGTTCACTTTACCATCCACGGGCGCAACGGCACGCACGCTACATACGCGATTTGCCTACATTTTTATATAAAGCCGCTACAAATCAGATTATGTTATTTTCATACATTTTCTTGGGTTAAATAAACCAAATTGTAAAATCAAAAAAGAAGAAGTAAATCATTGAAGAGACCCGTCTGCTGCTCCTGAATTATAATCACGCCAACCCTCAAACACCGGGTCTAACCATGACCGGTGCAACCCGTGTCGAAACGTGAGAAATAAAGGTAAATAAATATCGCGTTAGACCCGGATTAAACAGTATTTAAATATATGGAGGTATCTGTGTATAAATAAGATTTAATTAAGTTTATATAAAAGTTCTGTAAAAGTTGTGCTTAAAAAAATACGGATGGTCAAATGGCCAGTTTTTACAAGTTCATACTGTTATTAGGAACAATGTATGAATGTAATTAGGAACATTACTGCAATGTTCTGCCGCCAGAGTGCAGCACTAACACAATTAGTAAACAGTTTTTTTTGACAACTTTGACAAGTCCTTCAAAGCTCTGGATCAAATAGTGAAGAAAATATTTCAATAAATAAAATGCATCAGTGCTGCGTAATTGGATGCAAGAATGAAGGGCATCATTCATTTCCTAAGGAAACGATGATACGAAAACTATGGGAAGCGGCAATACGTCGTAAAGCAAAAAAAAGCCCTCATCCACCTTTAAATATGCCATTTTAATATCACAGTACAGGTATTTAACCTACGAATGATAATAAAACGATTGTAGTTTAACGCGTGTTCATCAATTATTCGTTATTGTTTGTTAGGTAAATAAATATGACATTGTACGTCATGGCGGTTTGTTTACGGGTTGTGTTAGTGTCGCCCCCTACGCAGAGCTTTGCGTAATGTTCCCTATTAGGAACAATATTTGATCGTCTGTATTTTTTAAATTCTAAATTTTACAGAAGCTGTATGTGCACTATATTAAATACTATTTAAACACGGTTACATCGTATACTAATCAGAAACAAATTTAATCAAACATTTTAAATTATCACCAAATTAAAAAAATCATATTTGTATCAACTGTATGGGAAAAAAATCGTGTTCTTAATTATCTGGCCATGACTGTACCTTTGAAGTTGACTGTACCATTGATACAAAGATGAAATCACAGCATATCAAAGAACATCGGACAACACTAAATCCTAAGACCATGTATGACTGTATTCTTACAAGTATTTTTAGGGTCCCGTACTCAAAGGGTAAAACGGGAGTCTCCGCTGTCCGTCCGTCTGTCCGTTTGTCACCAGACTGTATCTCATGAACCGTGATAGTTACAGTTGAAATTTTCACAGATGCATTTCTGTTGCCGCTATAACAACGAATACTAAAAAACAGAATAAAATAAATATAGGGGGCTCCCATACAAAAAACGTGATTTTTTTGCCGTTTTTATAGATAATGATACGGAACCCTTCGTGCGCGAGTCAGACTCGCACTTGACCGGTTTTTTAACCCTCGACGGAAAAAGAAGGGTGTTATAAGTTTAACGTGTCTGTGTGTGTGTGTGTCTGCCTGTGGTGTCGTAGCTCCTAAACGAATGGACCGATTTGAATGCGGTTTTCTTATCCGAAAGCTGACGTGATCGAGATGGTTCCTAACTAAAACTAAATCGGTTCAGCCTTTTTTGAGATATTGAACTTTGAAATGAAAATCTCGCGGTTTTTCAACTTTTCTAAGTTGATAATTATGATGTGACATGCAATCTGCAATAAAAATTAAATAAATAAATAAACTTATTTACGCAGTCTAGTTTTGCACTAGTACAAAGTAAGACTGAGTAAATAGAATGTCGGGGGGTCTTTCTACTTTTCTAAGTTGTAGTTTTTTTTTTTATTTGGATTGAATTTGAATGCTAGTCGACAGACATTGTAATGAAACAAGTATACCTCGAAGACGAACTCTCTGAACCACGGCTCGGTGAGCAGCAGGTATCCCTTGTCGTATTCCTTGTCGCTGTACGAGTTCTCCACACGGAACTTGGTCGGGTTGCCTTTCTCCTGCAAACAGAATTACGTGTTGTAAACTGGGACAGTGTTCCAAAGCGTAACGGAAATGTGGTTGTACAACAGAATAATTAATAGTACCTAAAGGTACAGAAGGTCCACTGCCTAAGTGATGACGTTAGCTGTATTTTTTTGGCAATATACAATCATAGAGTAGCCTAAAGCATAGAGTAGTAGGATAGGGTTGCCGACGGAATACATAACTGAACATCCTAAATTATAATAGGCATCATGCCTCATGTTAAAATTGATAATGTAGTGTTGCTAAATAGATAGCAAACCATCAAATTATTGTAATAAAGTATAAATTATAATTAAAATCATAAAAAGATATGGACCTTTAAAGTTTAGAAAAAATATGCATTTTTTTACTGTCCAAGAGTACATTTACCAATAGAATCCTTATAGACTGAGAGCTGAGGGACCAAAACTGCAACAGTTTTATAAAGGCTGGTATTTTATTCAAGCGGATGAGCGCGCTATATAAATTAAGCGTTCGGCGCGCTGTTGTATTGACTGCTGACGGCGTATGTTCCATAAAACTTTGGGCTGACTATGTTAGTCTTGTTTAGGGTACTATGAACTACTTGCACGATTTTTTAAAATTTTATAATACACTCACCAACCCATTTTTTAACGGGTTTAGCGGGCTGCTGACGCGTGTTGTCCCAATATTCTGTAGACTGACTATGTCCGCATAGTTTGTTAGTTGTCTTACTATCCACAGACAAATATTCAGATTTTATAAAACAGTTGTGACGTAGGTGTTTTCTTAACAAGTTCGGAACCACCCCCACGCCAGTTGTCCCAAAAACTGGCTGACTGACGGCAGGCTATTGATATTCAAGCTATTTATGACCTGTTCTGTTCTGTTCTGTTCTGGTGACTCATCCAGCCAGCAGTTCTGCTGCAAGGACTCAGAAGTGCTGACTACAGGAGGGAGGAGGTGTTAGAGCAAAATAACGAAGAAGGCTCGCTTACCCCATCTAGTGTAGCATATGCGGCAGAAAGTTAGTGGGGTATGAGAACCTTAACCGAGCACCGACTTAACCGCAAATACTATAATGATGAGGGTAAGCGGGCTTGCATGTCCATTTTGAACCAACTTCTGCCGCCCGGCCGCAGGCAACAGCTTCCTGCCCGAGAAACCGGAGAGCCAAGTAGATAGGACGGGAGTGTAAGTGTGCAGTCAGGATGGTTGGAGAGACGGGAGTTGGAGCCGACCCGAATACAGGCATCGTTAAGCCAGCGTGGGGTAGATAGATACTATACTTGGTGTGTAATATAGATAATTAGTTTTTGACTGCTTGGTCCCTCCCCTTTTTTATATTTAACCCCCAGGTTCTGACATTGAACCTCTTCGCGCTTATCGCAATTGTTAATCAAGACACGATGATTCTGTGTCCTCTTTTTCTTCGTTCTCATCTTCTTTCTTGTCTCAGAAGTCAACCAATGATGAATGTCCACCTCTTGATTCGCTGAGTTGGTGTATCATGTACATCGGTCGAGTCGAGTATCAAGTTTATGTAACTGTGGCTGTAGACTTTTCCTTTCCTCAGTAGTTGGGGCTCGGCTGTGTGCGTGTCTTTGTGAAGTGCTTTCGTGAAGGTGCTTTCTAAGACTTGTTTTATTTAGACATATAGTTAGGTACCTTACTTCTTACTTCACTAGGCAAGGTAATCAAATTTGGTTATTTTTAACCTTTATCACTGCTGCTAGCGCGGTTGTCATATGTAGATGTGGAGTGAACGTTGACGATGTAACACCGAGACATTAATCTCACACTCATTACCAACTAGTTTTCAACACTAACTTCTCCGTTAAAATTTCCCACTCAAATCACTTCACTGTTTATTTAGTATCTGTACATGTAACCATCTTAATGCACTCTTAACTTCTGCACCCATAGTAAAATACACTGTTATTATCGTAGTTCATTAATCAATAGCAAGATAGCAACACTCACTTCTGTATTAAAAACACGTTGACAATGCAATGTAACCCCGAGCGAGACACCAAAACTTAACAATATTTAGACACACGTATCAACTGCACAATAGTCAAAATACATTCCCTACTCGTTACCAAAACCGACTTTCTCCGCTAAAACCTTCGTCTCAAAACCCTTCACCGGTTCATTCAGCTTCAGCACATCTGCACATGCTGCCATCTTCTCACACCTAACAATTGCACTCATTATAAAATACACTTTTACTATAGTCGTTCATCAGTGAATAGGTAGCAACACTCATTTCTGCACCAAAATCAGATTACAGGTAGTAAGTAGGTGTACACGGCAATTACTTAGTCGGTTATACTTAGGCAGGGCATCCACAACACCGCCTCATACGGCTTTCCCAGAGCATTTAGGTACTCTAGCCATTTATCATCCAACAACCATGTGACCATACGCCCAGGGCGGGGTATCATATTAAATTTATGATCCATCTGCGAATGGCATTTAGTTCGTAAGGTAATATCGGACGGTTCACTTTCCTTTCATTTTCTTGTTTCATTTTTTGTTTCAATTTCAGTCTTTTGGAATCTGCACAATTCATTCATTTTCAAGCTTGTCGGTCGTCGGCCATTAAGATCTTGTTTTATTGTGGGGTCCTTCGTGTACCGTGACTGCACGTGTGTTTTCTCCAAGTTTCTTGGTAGGCGCAAAGCAAAAAGTGACTAATTGTTTACTTTTTTCTTTTTGTTTTTGCGCTTCTTATCTCGGGTTCGTGGCGGGCGACAGTGCTACGGCCGTTCTCTATTCTATCCATTGTCCATAACTCAGTGGTTCAAAAGAGCATTTTATAATGGGAAGCTTGCGCTATGAGCTCTAAGGAAAAAACAATGATTGTATATTACCCGTTAGGTGAAAGCAATCACCCAAAATGGCTACGGTGTGACCACATGTGAGAAGTGCAATATAATGCGCCAAATGGTAGGCACTTTATGCCTGCGAAGTTGTATCTATTAAATTTCATAATGGTGGCAATAGGCAGGGCGAGTAAATGCATCTCAATTATGGATACCTATCGTCAAGGTTGCGTGGGGCGCGCGTGTGCGCTCGCTCTTGCCAGTCAGCACCCAAGGGACCATATCGTGTATCAATAAGTACACGTTTAAATTACATATGTAATTTAAGCAGCTTTAGTCAGTAGCTGGACTCTAAATAAAATAAAGGGGCCATTCGCGACACGCCGCCCACGCCCATAGTCCATAATCCTTAATTCCACAACAATAAATACTATAAATGCGAAAGTGCGTCTGTCCGTCCGTCTGTCCGTCCCACGCGGACGGAGTCGCGGGCAGAAGCTAGTAAGTAATAATCTAGAGGACCTAAACTAATCCAATGGATAATATACAATTCTAAACATAATAAATAAAATAATACATTTTCCACGTAATACAGCCACAGACAATCGATGGCCATTATAAAACTTATGATCTAAGGTTTTATGCCTTTTGCACCGAAAGTCTTTGAATGGCACAGAACAGCATGCAACCCTTGTTGAGTATATGTCTACTGTTAAATGGGGACGATTAAAAGGAAGTAAATGATTATGTAAATAATATTGTATACCACATATAGATAATTAACTAGTGGGGGTTTATAGACCGATATTTGTTAGTAACTGGAGAAATATCAACCAGGTGGATGAGCAGTGCGTCGACATATCATAAACAAGAGGAGTTCTGTATTTTTACGTGCTGTGTAGACAAGAATACATTCCTGCCTTCTTGGGACGAATCAGGCATGGTTGGTTTGCTACATCAGGGCCCGCCATTTAACATTTAAGCGTAAATACAATACAATGGACAGATCTCACCGAGTTTATAGCTTCAACTTGGACAAGCGTCGTCGTAGCTGGCGAAGACGATAGAAGGTCGGCACACGAATCAGTTGCACTCACTGTTATATAATATATAGACGCACTGCACAATTTTTGTAGACCCAGTATCGCGAAATGAGTCTACGAGTATCGAAGCAAGATATCGGAACGGACAGCATGGATAGGCGATAGAGACCGCGGTGGGCGCTTAGGTAGTTACATCTGGCGATGCGCGCCTTTTGTCTCATGTCGCTTTTTATGCAATATAGGGATACAATGACAGCGGACGGTAAGGGCTCGTAAAGGGCGTCCGTCCGGGATGGCGGCTCAAACGAGACTCCATTCAAGCTATTTATGACCTAATATTAAAATATCAGCCTTTATAAAACTGTTGCAGTTTTGGTCCCTCAGCTCTCCGTCTATTACGCTTTTATAGAAACAAAATTGTAAAACAACTATGTACATAAACGCAGTATTTCGCGAGCGAAACAGCAATTTACTTGATTTTCCATACAACGATTAGTACAAATAACAGGTGTGACGTCATACCTGTGTGTCAATTAGTATGAAGCGTTATGGCCGCCGCCAGCGAGGTCAATCTTTGTCTCTAATTTTTGGGTATTTATGTTCCTTAATTGTAGTTGCTCCCATACAAACATTTGTTCCTATCCAAAAACTGGTACGAATGGCATAATAAAAAAATCTTAGTCATCATCCCTATTACATACAATAGACTCTGTGAACTATGTTCCAAACAGGAACCGGAACCGGTTGCAATTAAAGGGGTAATGGATTGAGTATCTGACAGAATTGTTTTCACAGACCCTATATACTCGTATTAGTATAGATGAGGCAGAAGTGAAGTTTAAGCATGTAAAATTTTAACCCTTAATTCGCCCGGCTGGACAGGCTCTTTCGACGTTATTTTTGTATTTCTTGGCCAGAATCGTTGGGATTATTCATCGC
Source organism: Epinotia brunnichana (assembly GCA_963854355.1). Taxonomy (NCBI): domain Eukaryota; kingdom Metazoa; phylum Arthropoda; class Insecta; order Lepidoptera; family Tortricidae; genus Epinotia; species Epinotia brunnichana. The sequence continues at coordinate 18,936,837 of OY977954.1, forward strand.
CAGCATGTAATCGAGGTGTGTGGTGGAGCTATTTCCCGACTTGGGCTACTCGAAACATGAGCGCTATCATATCCCCACCTTTACGACTTTAAACCGTTTCCAGCAAATCCTAAGTATAATTTTATTATAGTTCCTCTTGAGTCTCAGAACTATAGAAATAACAGAATGGTTGAATGGAATGGAAATCAAATTTGAATGGAAGAGACTTGAATGGAATGGAAGTCAAATTTGAATGGAAGATACTTCAAAGGAATGGAAGTCAAAATCGAATGTAAGAGACTTCAATAGAATGGAAGTCAAATTTGAACGTAAGAGACTTCAATGGAATGGAAGTTAAATTTAAATGGAAGAGACTTCAATGGAATGGAAATCAAATTTGAATGGAAGAGAATTCAATTCATTTATTTGTTTGTAAAAACCTATGGTGCCCAAACATGGTCACTCACTGAGAGCCAGAAGTCCAAATTGAAGGTTTGCCAACGCGCTATGGAGCGCAGTGGAGTATTCTAGGTGTCAAAAGGACGGATCGGGTCCGAAACACTACACTGCGCTCCAAAACACGCATAGCTGATGTGGGTGTAAAAACTGCCAGGCTCAAGTGAGACTGGGCCGGCCACGTCTGTCGCATGCATCCAGATAGGTGGGCTAGCATAGCTGACAAGTGGGTGCCACATGACGGGCGACGCAGACGGCGCCGACCTAGACGGAGATGGCGGGACGACCTGGATGTATTCCTCAGCAATTGGGCGGAAGAGGCATCTAGTAGGGACGCATGGAGATCACGGGGAGAGGCCTTTGCCCAGCAGTGGGATACACAATAGGCTCATAAAAAAAAAAAACATATATACGAGTTGCATTTGTTTTGTTTCGTTAGATCCGAAGCGTTTAATTCAAATACCATCATTTTTAGGGTAAACGGGACCCTATTACTAAGACCCCGCTGCCCGTCTGTCACCAGACTGTATCTCACAAACCGTGATAGTTAGACAGTTGAAATTTTCACAAATGATGTATTTCGGTTGCCGCTATAACAACAAATACTAAAAGACAGATCATGCTCCTAGCGTTATTCCCGGTTGTGCCTTAAAGGAGCCGGGGGTCCGCTTTGACACCTAATCCCAAAAAATTAGCATAGGCACTAGTTTTAACGAAAGAGACTGCCATCTTACCTTCCAACCCAGAGGGAAAATTAGACCTTATTGGGATTAGACCGGTTTCCTCACGATGTTTTCCTTCACCGAAAAGCTAACGGTAAATATTCCGTACATAAGTTCCAAAAAACTAATTGGTACGAGCCGGGATTCGAACCCACGACCGCCGCTTGACAGCCGCATGCCTGAACCGCCTGAACCACTAGGCTACCGTAGCTTAGCTAAATACTAAAAAAACAGAATCAAATAAATATAAGGGGGCTCCCATATAGGGCTGCCATCTCGAAATTCGCCAAACCCGGACCAAAATTCAAAAAAACCCGGACATTTGGCGTAAATCGAATTTTTTTCCCCGGACGAGTCCGAAAATAATATAATAGCAAGACAAGGGCGGTCAACCGTTGTTATTTTACCGTGTTACACTGAATGAAGCTAGTGCCTTGATTGCGTTTTGTATTATTTATACGGTTTTTACCTACTTCTACACAATAATGCCGGTAAATACTTAAATTCAATGAGGTGTTTCCTCACATGAAAAGTGTCCGGGTTTTCCCCGGACGCTTTTTGAAAACCCCCCCGGACGGCCCCCGGACGGCCTCCAAACTAGGACAAATCCGGGGAAACCCGGACGGATGGCAGCCCTACTCCCATACAACGTAATTTTTTTGCCGTTTTTATAGATAGTACGGAGCCCTTCGTGCGCGAGTCTGACTCGCACTTGGCCGGTTTTATTTGGTTCGCGGTCTCAGGAGGCTAAGTGTAAGGCCTGAGTGGACGCTCGGAGCGGAGCGTTCGGCGGGGCGTGCAGCGGGGCGGGCGAGCGTGCATTCGCTTTCTGCAGCGTCTACTCAAGACACCAGTATGAGTTTCATTTGTTTAACATGCACACTCAGGCCTTACACTAACGGTAGTATGAAAGAAAGTAGTAGTTAGTACAACTAACGTCAGTGGCGACCGCGGTGAACACCATGGCGTGCGTCATGCACGAGTCCCCGTAGTGCAGCCGGTCCGCCTTCTGCAGCCCCACCTGCACCTCCGTGTTGAACACCAGCTTATAGTAGTAGTTAGTACAACTCACGTCAGTGGCGACCGCGGTGAACACCATGGCGTGCGTCATGCACGAGTCCCCGTAGTGCAGCCGGTCCGCCTTCTGCAGCCCCACCTGCACCTCCGTGTTGAACACCAGCTTATAGTAGTAGTTAGTACAACTCACGTCAGTGGCGACCGCGGTGAACACCATGGCGTGCGTCATGCACGAGTCCCCGTAGTGCAGCCGGTCCGCCTTCTGCAGCCCCACCTGCACCTCCGTGTTGAACACCAGCTTATAGTAGTAGTTAGTACAACTCACGTCAGTGGCGACCGCGGTGAACACCATGGCGTGCGTCATGCACGAGTCCCCGTAGTGCAGCCGGTCCGCCTTCTGCAGCCCCACCTGCACCTCCGTGTTGAACACCAGCTTATAGTAGTAGTTAGTACAACTAACGTCAGTGGCGACCGCGGTGAACACCATGGCGTGCGTCATGCACGAGTCGCCGTAGTGCAGCCGGTCCGCCTTCTGCAGCCCCACCTGCACCTCCGTGTTGAACACCAGCTTATAGTAGTAGTTAGTACAACTAACGTCAGTGGCGACCGCGGTGAACACCATGGCGTGCGTCATGCACGAGTCCCCGTAGTGCAGCCGGTCCGCCTTCTGCAGCCCCACCTGCACCTCCGTGTTGAACACCAGCTTATAGTAGTAGTTAGTACAACTCACGTCAGTGGCGACCGCGGTGAACACCATGGCGTGCGTCATGCACGAGTCCCCGTAGTGCAGCCGGTCCGCCTTCTGCAGCCCCACCTGCACCTCCGTGTTGAACACCAGCTTATAGTAGTAGTTAGTACAACTCACGTCAGTGGCGACCGCGGTGAACACCATGGCGTGCGTCATGCACGAGTCCCCGTAGTGCAGCCGGTCCGCCTTCTGCAGCCCCACCTGCACCTCCGTGTTGAACACCAGCTTATAGTAGTAGTTAGTACAACTCACGTCAGTGGCGACCGCGGTGAACACCATGGCGTGCGTCATGCACGAGTCCCCGTAGTGCAGCCGGTCCGCCTTCTGCAGCCCCACCTGCACCTCCGTGTTGAACACCAGCTTATAGTAGTAGTTAGTACAACTAACGTCAGTGGCGACCGCGGTGAACACCATGGCGTGCGTCATGCACGAGTCCCCGTAGTGCAGCCGGTCCGCCTTCTGCAGCCCCACCTGCACCTCCGTGTTGAACACCAGCTTATAGTAGTAGTTAGTACAACTAACGTCAGTGGCGACCGCGGTGAACACCATGGCGTGCGTCATGCACGAGTCCCCGTAGTGCAGCCGGTCCGCCTTCTGCAGCCCCACCTGCACCTCCGTGTTGAACACCAGCTTATAGTAGTAGTTAGTACAACTCACGTCAGTGGCGACCGCGGTGAACACCATGGCGTGCGTCATGCACGAGTCCCCGTAGTGCAGCCGGTCCGCCTTCTGCAGCCCCACCTGCACCTCCGTGTTGAACACCAGCTTATAGTAGTAGTTAGTACAACTAACGTCAGTGGCGACCGCGGTGAACACCATGGCGTGCGTCATGCACGAGTCCCCGTAGTGCAGCCGGTCCGCCTTCTGCAGCCCCACCTGCACCTCCGTGTTGAACACCAGCTTATAGTAGTAGTTAGTACAACTCACGTCAGTGGCGACCGCGGTGAACACCATGGCGTGCGTCATGCACGAGTCCCCGTAGTGCAGCCGGTCCGCCTTCTGCAGCCCCACCTGCACCTCCGTGTTGAACACCAGCTTATAGTAGTAGTTAGTACAACTCACGTCAGTGGCGACCGCGGTGAACACCATGGCGTGCGTCATGCACGAGTCCCCGTAGTGCAGCCGGTCCGCCTTCTGCAGCCCCACCTGCACCTCCGTGTTGAACACCAGCTTATAGTAGTAGTTAGTACAACTCACGTCAGTGGCGACCGCGGTGAACACCATGGCGTGCGTCATGCACGAGTCCCCGTAGTGCAGCCGGTCCGCCTTCTGCAGCCCCACCTGCACCTCCGTGTTGAACACCAGCTTATAGTAGTAGTTAGTACAACTCACGTCAGTGGCGACCGCGGTGAACACCATGGCGTGCGTCATGCACGAGTCCCCGTAGTGCAGCCGGTCCGCCTTCTGCAGCCCCACCTGCACCTCCGTGTTGAACACCAGCTTATAGTAGTAGTTAGTACAACTCACGTCAGTGGCGACCGCGGTGAACACCATGGCGTGCGTCATGCACGAGTCCCCGTAGTGCAGCCGGTCCGCCTTCTGCAGCCCCACCTGCACCTCCGTGTTGAACACCAGCTTATAGTAGTAGTTAGTACAACTCACGTCAGTGGCGACCGCGGTGAACACCATGGCGTGCGTCATGCACGAGTCCCCGTAGTGCAGCCGGTCCGCCTTCTGCAGCCCCACCTGCACCTCCGTGTTGAACACCAGCTTATAGTAGTAGTTAGTACAACTAACGTCAGTGGCGACCGCGGTGAACACCATGGCGTGCGTCATGCACGAGTCCCCGTAGTGCAGCCGGTCCGCCTTCTGCAGCCCCACCTGCACCTCCGTGTTGAACACCAGCTTATAGTAGTAGTTAGTACAACTCACGTCAGTGGCGACCGCGGTGAACACCATGGCGTGCGTCATGCACGAGTCCCCGTAGTGCAGCCGGTCCGCCTTCTGCAGCCCCACCTGCACCTCCGTGTTGAACACCAGCTTATAGTAGTAGTTAGTACAACTAACGTCAGTGGCGACCGCGGTGAACACCATGGCGTGCGTCATGCACGAGTCCCCGTAGTGCAGCCGGTCCGCCTTCTGCAGCCCCACCTGCACCTCCGTGTTGAACACCAGCTTATAGTAGTAGTTAGTACAACTAACGTCAGTGGCGACCGCGGTGAACACCATGGCGTGCGTCATGCACGAGTCCCCGTAGTGCAGCCGGTCCGCCTTCTGCAGCCCCACCTGCACCTCCGTGTTGAACACCAGCTTATAGTCGTGCCTGGAACAACAATAACACACTAAATATACTAGCTATAACTTACTTTTTTCAAAACAAAGTTATAACCGACTTCAAATCAGTAGCCAAATTGCTTCACGTTTGCCTATAAAATTTGAAGAGTTCCCTCGATTTCTCCACAATCCCATCATCAGAACTGGATTTTGGTGACAACGGTACCAATCTGGAAGTATATGCTTCTAAACAAATATATTTTTTTTAAATCGGTTCATAAATTACCGATTTATCGCGTAACAAACACATAAAAAATACAGAGAATTGACAACCTCCTCCTTTTTTTTAAGCCGCTTAAAAACATGATTCGTAATTACTTTTACTATGGGGACGACATTGCTCGCGCGAAAAAAACAATTTAGTTAAAACAATGACGTAGTTGCAGTGTCCAAAAAGCAACCGGATGACTTACGGTACTTGCTGAGCTCCCGAAGTGTTGTGGAACCGCCCTGTGCAATCCTAACCAGGGACTGATTTCGGTTACGGTTATACCGGTATGAAACCGGTATTCCAATACGGTACCGTTATGTCGTAAAGGTTATGCGCGCCACGCGAACATAACGGTACCGTAACCGTTTTGAAATAACGGTTAGCGGTATCAGTTTTAAATGATACCGAAACCTTTATAATACCGCGAGAAAAGTAAGCGAGCTGGCACTCTACAAAGGAAGCATTGGCTACTAAACATTTAAAGACAAAACGGCAGTGCCTTTGCCGGCGGTTTGGCAACTACGCCAGGTCAAAGTTAATAAATCGGTACCTTTAAAAAGCGGATATGGGACCGGAAAAAATAAAGGCTACCTTTATATTTTGCTGTCGAAATATAAAGGTACCTTTATTTTACCGCAACGAAACCGCTATTTGACAACCGATATGACGTCATACCGTTAAAATAGAATACCGGTGTTTTTCGGTGATGCAGTCCCTGATCCGAACTGAGCCTACTTGGACTGGGACGGAAATAGGTGGTGGAAATTGTCGATAGAAACAGCATTTCATTATATAAACGGCGTACACACTTTCTAGCAACGGCTGTTTCAATCGACTGCCTCGCGAAAAATATTTTTTTTCATATATTTTTTCTATTTTCGTGGTCCAAATACCGCCAGCCACCCGGTTGCCTCTTGGATACTGCAACTACGCGTCATTACTCTGAATAATTGCTGTTTTATAGAAAAGATCTCTAATGGATTAATCAACCTGTATGAAATAGTTCTTTTTTCGGCACAGACAATGTTGGCCAATAGTAAAAATTGTTAAAATCGTAGATAGATTCACTTTTTATTTTGTATCACGACTTATTTACTCAAGTACATCTCTCGACATATTTTGTTCCCATCAAGGACTGGTAACCCTATCAATTTGGTAACCTTATGATAGGGTAACCCTATTGTTATGGTAAACATATCGGATGTGGTAACCATAAGTTAACCCTATCAATATAGGGTTTTGTTTAGGGTTAACTTAAGGTTACCACATCCGATATCCGTACCATAACAATAGGGTTACATTATCATAGGGTTACCATTATGGATAGGGTTTTAAAAACAACTTCTAAAATAAGCCTATGGAAACCCCTGATTAGGGTAACCGGTTCCGGTCCCTGGTTCCCAGGTATATGACTGTACAGAATACATACGCGTCTAGATCCTCGAGTCCGTTTTTCCGCTCGAACCTTTTGCTGACCTCGCAGCCGAACCACACCGCCTCACCGCCCGCTATGCTCTCCTTCACCACTCTGCAATACCACACCAATCATTCATTAGACGAAAAAAATACTTCCAAAGGTTTTTAGTATAACTTAAAACATTATTAGTAAAATTTTAAACATGCGCCCGTGGTGCGAAGGCGTTGAAAGAGTGTGGCATCACTAAAGGAAAAGTTGTGGCTCTCCATTGACTATATTGTATATTGGTAGATATGTATATTTATTTATTATACAACGTGTTTTTGACCATTTCCGTTAATTGCAAGGGGGCATAGTTTAGATCAAATAAAGTTCATTTCTCCAAAACAGTAGTATCTTAACTCTTACTGTTATCAAGATATTCAATGTTTAATTTAATCAGTTTTGCAGATTTAACCAGTGTAAATGGCTGTTAACTGTGCCATCAAAACAGCTTTTTAAAATTTGTAAGGTTTTTTATGCACTACATAGTGAGTTCGTTGGATATTACATATTTTTACTAGTGTCCGACCGAAGATTCGGTATCGGTTTCGGCCAAAAAATCATGTTTCGGCCGTAGTTTCGCATTCGGCCATAAAACAGATGACCCATTCGGCCGGGCCGAAACATACGAAACGGTACTTCGGGTCGCGTTCGCCTAACTTCGGGTGCGCTCGTGCCAACCGGCAATATGCCACCTTTTGTCGCATATGGTCCCGTTCGCAATTCGTCCCGTTCGACAATTCGTCCCGATCCCAATTCGTCCCGTTCGTAATGTAGGTAATAGCGCGAACAGACGCCCGAACTACTGGACAGGCTCTAAGAGCACCTTTACTCACGTCATGAGCGCCTCGACGGGCTGGTTGTTGTACGCGGTCTGCCGGCCGCCGACCACGTTCCCGAGGCACTGCAGCGTGAACAGATGCCCGAAAGGGTTGGACGCGCGCGGGTCACTCACCAGGCATACCTACATCAAATAAAATGTTGATAAGTTTATGTATTGAGGAACTGACTAATATACGACTCCAACCGAGCAGGCCAGGCCGGATCGCCTGACGCCGCATCGCAGGACGAGCACCCGAATAGCCGACTGCGTCAAAAGAGTGCAGAGGGGTTATTTCCACCTGTTATAACCAATTTTTACCAGTGGTAACGGCTGGTTTTATTTCCATCTTTTACTATTAAAGTACTCGGTAGTAACTACTTGCAATATTTTTCCCATCTTTTACCACTAAAGTACTTCGTGCCGAGTACGTTAGTGGAAAAGATGGGAAAAATATTCCCAGTAATTCCCACTGGTAAAAGATAGGAAAAATCCATTCAAATATGAAATGTAACGTCTGTAATGAAGCTTTATATTCCTTTGGCATCCTGTAAAACGCGCTCAGGCACGCCCCGGCCCGGTAGGTAGATGAGAATCGTACATAATGGGATTATATAGAAGATTTCTTGATAAATGTTATACCCCAGCCACACGCTCGTCGAGTGACGTGAGAAATAGCGAGGAACGGAGGCAGGGACATGGTGTGCCGTCGGTTGTTGGGCGCGAGTCAGAGGAGCGGCAATACAGGCAAGTAACCTAGTGCGGGGCGTCGCTATTGCGCGTGAGTAGAGCAGGGGGTGGCCAGAGAAGGGAACGTCGTGGTATATAGCATAGTCATCATCATATCAGCCGAAAGACGTCCACTGCTGGACATAGGCCTCCCCCAAAGAGTGCTACAATGAGCGGTCCTGCGCCACCCGCATCCAGCGAACTCCCGCGACCTTTACCAGGTCATCAGTCCACCATGTGCGGGGCCTACCAACGCTGCACCTTCCGGTACATGGTCACCACTCGAGAACCTTTCCGCCCCAACGGCCATCGGTTCTATCGGTTACTTTGGTTCTGCTGCGGATATCCTCATTTCTGATGCGATCACGCAGAGAAACTCCCAACATAGCCCTCTCCATTGCCCTTTGGGTGACTTTGAGCCTTCTTATGAGGCACATAGTAAGCGACCACGTCTCCGTGCCATATTTCATCACTGGCAACAAACACTGGTCAAAGACTCTTAGTGCCGTAGCTTCCCGAACGCTGCCCAGCCGAGTCAGATTCGACGATGGGGAACTTGCATAGGACTTCGATTTCGAATAAATTGCACTCCATCGATGCGGATATACGTGGAAATATAATACGAAAGAAAAAAAAAACACTATTTTATTCGTTTTATGTCACGTTACAATTACGAAATAAAAAATATAATTTTTTCGATAAAACAAAAACAATTAAACAGAATATTTAATTAGAAATTATATTTTGTAAGACAAGTATAGACTTAAACGCAATTTTTGGGAGATAATTGCAACTTAATGACTTACTCCATAGTAAACGCGCCGAGAATATGAGTAGTGACGTCATAGCATAAGCCCGTTTCATATAGAGCGTTTCCGATGAGTGCCGAGGCGTGCAGATTTCAAATGCATAAAACATCAGAAAAATAAATCATAAGAAAGTTTTAATGCTACAGTTGATATTCCTCTGGATTATACTTTTGATTTTCGCAATAAAATAATAAGTTTCTGTCAAAGAAATCATTTTTGGTACAAGCTTTTACTGCCGACTGTACTTTTCTGCATACCATCATCAAGTACTCATTGAGACGATTCTAACGTGCCCAAACTCGATGAGGTTGTGTCGTTTTATTGCGGAGTTCCTATGGCCACCTTCCAGCTCCAGCATCAATCAGCTCTATGTCATCATAATATTGCATTGTCATGCGATATACATATGCTTGCAAAATTTCAGCTCAATTGGATAACGTGAAGTGACTGAAAAATGGATTGCAAATTTTGACGGACAACTTACACACTTACATATTTACATACATACGAACAGTGCAAGTTAATATAAAGCTTGTAAAAAGATGCAAGTTTCCTATTGACCTCTTTCTCGAAGTTGGACCTACCTAGCTGGACAGTCAGCCCTAGGCAGGGACTGCATAACCGAAAAATACCGGTATTCTATTTTAACGGTATGACGTCATATCGGTTGTCAAATAGCGGTTTCGGTAGCGGAACCTTTATATTTCGCTACCGAAATATAACTGTACCTTTATTTTTTCCGGTACCGTAACCGCTATTTAAAGGTACCGATATATCGACTTAGGCCTGGTGTTATTTGCCAAACCGCCGCAAAGGCTCTGCAGCTTTGTCTTTTTGTCTTTAAATGTTTAGTAGCCAATGCTTCCTCTGTAGAGTGCCAGCTTGCTTACTTTTCTCGATAACCTTTATAATACCGGTATTATAAGGGTTACGGTATCGTTTAAAACTGACACCGCTAACCGTTATTTCAAAACGGTTTCGGTACCGTTATGTTCGCGCGGCGCGCATAACCTTTATGACATAACGGTACCGTAATGGAATACCGGTTTCATACCGGTATAACCGTAAACGAAATCAGTCCCTGGTCCTAGGTCTGTCGTAGCATAGTGTGATTCAGATTCAGATTCAGAAATTTATTGATAAAATGTCATATTTTACAGGTCAATATCATGCATGTCAAATACATTTTAAAATTTCTTATTGTCTTAGATGTTATATACCTATCGTTATTGAATAATTTTGAAAGTGTTGTTGATTTATGAGTGGGTCAATGATATATTGGTCATAAAGTCGTCTATGCTGTAGCAAGCCATTTTTATGAGGAGCTGTTTGAGCTTGTTTTTGAATGTTGCATCAGTTACGGCGTTTATAACGTCAGGCGGTAGGACGTTATAGATTTTAGGGCCTAGCACGCTGAGTGATTTCCGAGTCTTGGCTAGCCTTTGGTGCGGCACGAGCAGCAGGTGCTGGGCGCGCGTGGACATCATGCCGGGCGCGTGGCCTTGCGCGCGCGTCATGAACGAGCCTATATTACGTCTCACAAATGTGCAAGCCTCTAGAACGTACACACTTGGTAAGGTTAGTATTTTAAGTTCCCTAAAAAGATTCTGCGCAGGGTGATCGTAGGGCTTGTTTGCAATAATACGAACTGCCCGCTTTTGGATTTTTAAGATTTTGTCTCGATCTGCAGCGGTTGCCCACAGGTCAACACCGTAAATTAAGATGGAATGGAAGTATCCGTAGTAAGCCTTTTTTATGTTTTCTATCGATAGTGTAGGAGCTAGCCTTGATAGTGCATAACAAGCCGAGCTTAGCTTGTTACAGGCTGCCTCTATGTGATATGACCATGTGAGACCCGCATCAATCTTGAATCCTAGATAGGTGGCTGAAGTATTAGAGTTATTTTACCTTGTAACACTTTAAACTCTCGCGCTTTGTACAGTCAGCGTCAAATACTCTGTAGCAGTCAAAGTGGCCAAATAGTTCGGTACACCATACTAAATATATGGTGTACCGAACAATTTGACTACTTTGGTTGCTACAAAGTATTTGACGCTGAGTGTACACATATTTAAATACTGTTTAATCCGGGTCTAACGCGATATTTATTTACCTTTATTTCTGACGTTTCGACACGGGTTGCACCGGTCATGGTCGCAGATAACTGTCGTCCCAGCAAGTTGTCAACAGATATATGGGTTTACAATATTTCACTACCCTCCAAAAGTCGATAAAAACATGGAGGGTACACCCGAAATAATAATATTTATTTTACCTTGTCGTCAACATTGAACACGGGCCGCACATGTTTGTCGTAGAACTCTTTAGGCGTGAGGCTTCCAAACGTGTTGTACGCTTTCTCCTTGTTGTAGTAATCGAAGGTGAACTTTTCCGGAGGAGTGCCTGTGAGACAATAACTACAAGTTAGAAAAGTTGAAAAACCCCCGACATTTTCATTTCAAAGGTCAATATCTCAAAAACGGCTGAACCGATTTTGTTGGAACTTACATAGCTAAGAACCATCTCGATCACGTCAGCTTCCGAACAAAAAAAACCGCATTCAAATAGGTCCGTTAGTTTAGGAGCTACGATGCCACAAACAGACACTCACACATAGACACGTCAAACTTATAACACCCCTCTTTTTTCGTCGGGGGTTAAAAATATAACCATAAATTTGGCGACCGCTTTAGCCTAGTTGGTCGTGACCCGGCCTACGAAGCAATAGGTCTTGTGTTCGAATCCCGGTAAGGGCAATTATTTGTGTAGTGAGCACACAAAAAAAATGTTCCTGTGTCATGGATGTTTCCTATGTAATAAGTATTTATTTATCTATATAAAGGGTGCAACAAAAATGGGGTGTGAACCGATCAAGGACTTGTTCGGCATTGTCATGCGATTCCAAAAATGCATTTGCTTATTTTTTAGGGTTCCGTACTCAAAGAGTAAAACGGGACCCTATTACTAAGACTCCGCTGTCCGTCCGTCCGTCCGTCCGTCTGTCTAACACCAGGCTGTATCTAACTGATACCGTTATAGTTCCGGCTGAAATTTTCACAGATGATGTATTTATGTTGCCGCTATAACAACAAATACTAAAAACACAGAATAAAATAGTTATTTTATAGATAAAAAAAAAAAAAAAAAAAAAAAAAAACAGTTTATTAGAGCACTTGAATTCCGAGTAGGCGGAAATTACGTTGATTATGCTTCCTCAGCTAAAAGATACAATTTTCAAGGGCTTTCAATCAGACGCTCGTGTGCTGATTTGACTGACTTTTCCTGTATAAAATAATCAACAACTTTATAGATGCCCCTGAATTGTTATACAAATTAGACTTTCGTGTGCCTCGTAGAACAGAACGTAGTTGCCGCAGTAAAGCATTGTTCAGCATTGCATATAGCAGAACGAATCACGCACAAAATTCATATACTCGTATTAAACGCGCATGCCAGCTTTACAATAAAAAGTGTATGAATGCAGATTTATTTGGCAGTTCGCTAGTAACATTTAAAAAACAAATTTATTCTTTGTTAAAATAATGTTAATATAGTGTGTAATATAAAACATTAGATAATGGTAAAAGTTAAAATACAATATATATATATATATGTATTTTCTTTACATATTTATTTTACGTTGTTGTACGAGTAATACTGTATGTAATGATATCGGTTATACCTAGTGATTTAAATAGTTATGTTAATTTTAATAATAATAAGGAAACTATAGGTATATTAATATTGTTAATGAATAGCTTCCAGCTAATTAATTTGTATATTTTAAGACCGTTTGATTCTAAATAAAAAAAAAAAAAAAATTGTACGGAACCCTTCGTGCGCAAGTCCGACTCGCACTTCGCCGATTTTTTTTTCATTTGTTTTATGTTTGGGTTTTGGGGGTTAGGCATCAATCATGCATCATGGTTCATGTTCATAAATTAGAGTCCGTGACATCCAAAATGCTCTACCAGGTCTATATCTCTGTCTCGATTGCTCTTTTTATGCCAAAATTAATGGGAAATGGCTGACGTCTCGGTGTCACTTGTACATAAAAAATGGGTTACAAAAGGTTTGTGTTATTTTATATTAGCCTATATTGTGTCCCACTGCTGGGCAAAGGCCTCCCCTTTTTTCCGCCACTCGTGTCGGTAAAAAAGGTTCATCATCATCATCATATCAGCCGAAAGACGTTCACTGCTGGACATAGACCTTCCCCAAAGAGTGCCAAAATGACCGGTCCTGCGCCACCCGCATCCAGCGGACACCCGCGACCTTTACCAGGTCATCTCTCCACCTTGTGAGGGCCTACCCACGCCAAGCCTTCCGGCTTAAGTGGCAGTGGGCGGGGCACATTGCATGTAGAACCGATGGCCGTTGGGGCGGAAAGGTTCTCGAGTGGCGACCACGTACCGGAAAAAAGGTTTGTTATTAAAAAATGAAGCACATACCTAGGCAAGTGGCGACGATGTGGTAGATGACTCCGACCTGCCTGTCGATGGCCAATTGTATGTTCTCGTCGGAGGCCTTCTTGGCAACTAAGTCGCGCAGCTCCTTGGCAAATTCGCGAAGCTGAAAATGACATTTACATAACAAGTTTCTGTCAAAAAATTCATTTTCAAGCTTTTATTGCCGACTGTACTTTTCTGCATACCATCATCAACTACTCATTGAGACGATTCTAACGAGCCCAAACTCGATGGGGTTGTGTTGTTTTATTGCGGAGTTCCTATGGCCACCTTCCAGCTCCAACATCAGGTCAGCTCCATGTCATCATAATATTGCATTATCGGAAACCGGGAAGTGGGTCAAATTTAACTTGCAAGATTTGATTACAGACAGACAGACAACGGGACAGGTGAAACTAAATAAAAGCTTGTAATAAATAAGGAGTTTCTAGGCGCAAAGGTTATAATATTATTATAGTAAAGATTATAAAGAGAAATAGTCTGTGAAATTGCAGAATCGTAAGTTTGTATGTAGGCATCGCCAGAATCACATATGCGATTGAAAAAAAAACATCTTTGTATAGAATTCCTTCTCGATGGACCTCGGCGTTATCTTATCCCGCGGGTTTGCCTGCATTATTTGCAATGCGAAGCGGGTAGTGTTACATATAAAATTTCCAAAAGTGGCACCGAAAATTTTATGTGATGTGATGTGCTCTACTTACCTACGCAAATAAAACCAAAATAATGACAAACAGCAAACAGATACAAATAAATATCAACGGCACCAACATAGACTACGTAGACCAATATATATATCTGGGAAAGCAACTGTCCTTCATAAAAACAAACAACGAAGAAGAGGTAGAAAGGAGAGCCAACATAACCTGGAGGAAATTCTGGTCACTACAAGAAATCATGAAAGGCAAATACAGCTTAAACCTAAAAAAGATAGTGGCAGATACATGCCTTCTACCGAGCCTGCTATATGGATGTCAAACATGGACCTTTACAGACAAAATAAAGAGAAAGATAAGAACCACCCAAAGAGCCATGGAACGGAGCATGCTCAACATAAAAAAGATTCAAAAAATAAAGAGTATGTCTATAAGAGAAAAAACAAAGTTACAAGACGCACTAACTCAAGCCCTCAAATTGAAATGGCGATGGGCAGGACATATCGCACGGTACAAAGACAATAGATGGACAATATTGGCAACGAAATGGAGAGGCCCTATTGGCAAAAGGAAGGTGGGAAAGCCATATAAACGATGGCTAGACGATATCAAAGAAATCACAGGGAAAGACTGGCTAAACAAAGCGGAAGACCGGCAAAAATGGAGTGAGTTGGAGGAGGCCTACACCCAAAGAGGGGTCCAAATTAAATAAAATAAAGATTAGTAAGCAATATAACACTAACACAACATAGCTATAAGAAACTTACTAACAAACACAGAAGATAACTTATGTAAAAAATAGTTAATTTGGAAATAAAGGCTTTTTTATTTTTTTATTTATTTTATTTATTTACCTACGCAGCTTAGTTATTAGCTCACTAATGTAAATCATCATCATATCAGCCAAAAGACGTCCACTAGGCCTCCCCCAAAGAGTGCCCGCACCACCCGCATCCAGCGGACTCCCGCGACCTTTACCAGGTCAGTCCACTTTGTGGGGGATCTGCCCACGTTGCGCCTTCCGGTACGGTCCGGTTAATGTAAATATGTATGTATTTTTGAACAAGCGAGCGAATTAAACGAAGTTCTCAGTTTCTTTCCGGTGCATTCGACACTAAACTGATAGACGTCATAGACGCAAGCGCAACGGCTGCGTTCAGTGAAAAATGTAAATTTTAAGGCCGTGTCGGACAGCAGGCAACGTGGGGCCTACAAATGGTTTCGCCGGAAGACCAGCGCTGGCTCATGAGCCAGCATTATGCTGAGGCGAGACCATTTCGTGACAAACTGCTTAGTATATTATAGTTGATAAGTACAGTATTTTAAGTTTCTTGTCAGGTTGTCACGAATAAATTATTTCATTTCATTTCATAAACTCAAAATACACCAATACTCAATACGTTCCAATATCTAAAAAAAACTATTCTTATAACAAATGAAACCCAAATTAAGTTATTGCCAAAATGAACCGTTTTCGATTTGCACTTTTCTCAATATGTGGCAATTTCAAACGGATTGAAGCTCATAAAAACTGTACACTGGTACAGCGTGTTTTCATTCATATGGAACCTTATTGGATGGTTTTACTTTTCTATTTTTAATTTGGTTTGGAAACGTCAAATAGAATGGTGAAAAATGTGTCACATACGATGTCAGAAAAATAAACTATAAGCTTTACAACAAACGGGATTTTATTAATATAATAACAAGGGAAACTTCAAGCAATGGCTATGGAAACTTCAAACACACAGAATGCTCCATTCCCAGAATACCCTACAGACAGATTTTGGGAGTCTGCAGTCTTAGTCGCATGTCCTCACAATCACAATGATTACCTTGGTCTTGATGAGCGCGTTCATGTGCAAACTCCTCCTGGAGCTGAACGACTCCGGGAAGCACTTCTTGGGCATCACGCCGTACTTGTTCACCAGGTTCACGATCATGTCCCACTGCCCGCCGTCGTTTATGGGGTCCTGGTACAAAATAGTAGTTTATGCAATCATTATATAATGTATGCTTTTTAAGTCGAGTACCATGTTTGGGCCACGAAGCTTGCTGAGTAGCCTAATTAAGGTACGAGACTTAAAAAACGAATTTTATAACTATTGTAAACAATACTTTTTCTACGAGTCAACGGAAACAATCATTTATTCAACAAACTTGGTATCTATTGAAAATAGCCCTGCTGAAATGAAGCGCAGCAGCTTAGTATCTTTGCGAGTTGATGTCTTCACAGTTATCTTATACAGCTCCTGGATTCATAAGATGACTGCTGGCGGTTATCTTATGAAACCACGAGCTCCGTGACGAGCTCGTGGAGCTCCAGGATCAAAAAGTATGTGATCTTAGTTTCGTGTACGAAATCTTAATTCAAAGATTAAAGTCGACGAGTAGAAAAACAACATTAGGGGACAATCTAGAGGATAAAACAGATAAAATATCTGGAAAAATGCCGAGAATATGTGTGTTTCGGACCTAGGTTCCTTCTAGGTAATTCGGGATGGCCTAGGTGTATCTTCAATGAAGTATATTGTTTTTAAATTATAAAAACGGATGTATTCCGGACAAATTATATAAATGTTTACAAAAATGAGTTGCGGTTCGTTCCGCTGTCCGTTGATACTGATGGCGACCGTTATTCCCCCGCTCGTTGCCGATCTTCAAACTTCGGGTGCAAACGGCCGTCGATGACGTCAGTTTGGATGCGTTCTGAACATGCTCCCCGCGTTGAAGTACTTCAAGGAACCTATAATTCAGAACGTGATGTGAGCATTTATGCATGTTTTTTACATAGAAGTAGGGAGGGGGCATATATTATTGAATGCCCTCTTGATGATTCCCTTTTTTGTTTTGATGTCCGCTACTCGGGCTATTCCATCTCTGCCCGTATAAAGTTTTACAATGCGACCGAGTAGCCACATTAAGGGGGGTGTCCCTTTCTCTTTCACAATGACCAGAGCTCCTTCCACAAGCTTGTCATGTGATGAAAACCATTTGGTTTTTTGTTGTAGTTGGGACACATATTCTAACTTAAATCTGTTCCAAAAGTGAAGTCTGAGTTGCTCGACCCGTTGAAACCGCTGCAGTGTGTTGATTTTCTCCTCAGGTACAGAATTCTGCGAATTGGGAACAAATATAAGTGATCGTCCAATAAGGAAATGGGCAGGGCTGAGGGCAGTCAAATCGGAATGGTCGCTTGACAATGGAGTTAGAGGACGGGAATTGAGTACAGCTTCAATTTCCGACAAACATGTGCTCATTTCTTCAAAAGTTAAATGCGTTAGATTTAGTACGCGCCGTAGGTGGTGCTTTACCGATCGCACGCTTCTTTCCCACAGCGCACCGAAATGTGGTGAATATGGAGGAGAAAAGACGAAATTTATTTCCGACTGAGCAAGATCTGATGCAATGCTTGATTTTTGCAGCACTCTGTGTAGTTCATTACTGGTACCCGTATAGTACGTAGCATTGTCGCAGTAGATATTCTTTGGCTTACCCCTACGAGCAATAAAACGGTTTAAACTAGCCATAAATGCATCTTTGGTGAGGTCTGAGACTAGTTCTAAGTGTACAGCTTTTACTGCAAAGCATACAAAAATACAAATCCAGGCTTTGATCAATTTGCAGCCCCTACCTTTGCGGTCAGCTATCAATATTGGGCCGGCATAGTCCGTGCCGGTGTTAATAAACGTGTGGTCTAATTGAGCACGTGCAGCAGGCAAATTGCCCATAATGGGTTGGACAGTTTGACCCTTGAACCTGCAGCACGTGACGCAACTTTCCACCGTTTTCCGCGCCAAGTTCCTGCCTCCCAGAGGCCAATAAAGCTGCTTGGCGCTATTGAGCAATAATTGGGGACCTGCATGTAAGAATTGCAAATGAAAATATTCAAATATTAGTTTGGTGAGACGATGTTTGGCACATAATATGACTGGATGCTTGACGTCATCACTGTAGTAAGTGTTGTCAAGTCTCCCGCCTACTCTCAACAAATCATCCGCGTCAATGTACGGGGTGAGAGGAAGAAGTCTGTTTTTTGAAGGGAGTGATTTGCCAGACTTTAGTATGGCGTATTCTTCTGTGAACATTTCTATTTGACACGAAGATAAAATTATTTTTCGAGCTTTACTTATTTCTGAACTTTGTAGAAACCCAGCTACTTTGGTTTTATTTTTTGAGCAATTGTTGACGAACCTCTTAAGATAAGCTACGACTCGAATTAATTTTGAATATTTCGATACTCGATCGATGAGAAGAGAGAGTGGAGATTCGTAGGCGTCCGTTGCCAGACATGGTACCATTTCAGGCAAATCCGTGGGCAACGAAGGCTGTGGCTTGAGCCAGGATACTGAATCCTGTTTGAGAAAATCTGGGCCTGACCACCAAAGGTCAGAGGTGGCTAAAAGCTTGGCATTCATGCCACGAGATGCTAAATCAGCAGGATTTTCCTTTGAGGACACGTAGTGCCACATGTGACCAGCAGTAACATCCTGTACTTCGCTCACTCGATTGCGTACAAAAGGTTTAAGATTAGCGGGTGACGACGCTAGCCACCCTAATACAATCATTGAATCGCACCAAAATGTGCACTTACTAAATTTGATCGTGAGTGAGCTAAGTATCTTGGTAAACAATCTTGCACCCTGCAAAGCACCAGAAAGTTCCAGACGAGGAACCGTGGTTGCTTTGATCGGTGCTACCTTATTTTTTGAAGCTAAAAGACGGACCGTAGGTGCCCCTGTGCTATCCCTTGATCGAATATAAGCGCAAGTTCCATAGGCGGCTTCCGACGCGTCTGTAAATATATGTAATTCGGCCTCTTGACTAATATCACCTATAGCCCAGCGCGGTATACTGATTTTGTTAAGAAATGGCAATGTGGTTTCGAATTTGTCCCATTGAGCTTTAAGGGTGGGAGGTATTACCTCATCCCAAGAGCATTTGGCTTGCCATAATTGTTGAAGCAAAATTTTTGCTTCTAGAATACAAGGTCCGACTAAACCTATCGGGTCAAATACTTGCGCGATTGACGAAAGTACGTGACGTTTCGTAACGTTATTACTACTTTTCAAATTAATATTGAAGAAGAGTGTATCCGTGTCACACTGCCAATTCAGTCCTAACGTCTTGGCTGAAGCGGAGGTGCTTAAATTCTGTATGTTTAAATTTTTTAAATCATCAGCTATGTTGTTTTGTGAACCGCTTGAATTTGAGTGAACCTGCAAACTGTATAAAATTTCGGCGTTATTTGAGCGCAATTTTCTTAAGTTTAGCTGAGCAGATTTTAGCGTGTCTATTACTCCCTTTCCTAACTGTATGGCATCTTGAATGCTAGTGCTGCCGCTTAAATAATCATCCACATAGAAATCGTGTACAATAGTTCGCTGTAGCGCGGGATCCGATGACTCTAAACCTAGCTGCTTTAGACATCGCGTGGCAAGATAAGCCCCGCTGGCAGTGCCATACGTTATTGTGTTGAGGACGTAGCTCTCGAGGCGGTCGGTTGGATTGAACCGCCACAAAATTTGTTGAAGGCATCTTTGCTCAGGTGCAATTAGCATCTGGCGGTACATTTTTTCGATGTCACCTGAAATAACGTACTTATGTTGTCTAAGCCTTAATAAAATCGAAATTAGGTCATCCTGCACAGTAGGACCGATTCTCTGAATTCCATTTAACGATACGCCTGATTTTGTAGGTGCTGATGCATCAAAAACGACTCTTAAACGGGTAGTTAAACTTGAATCTCGCACTACTCCGTGGTGCGGAAGCCAACATTCTTTATCATCATCGCTTAGCTTACGCTGAGATAGAGACATGTGACCTAACTCTAAGTATTCAGTCATAAACGCGTTGTAACTTTGCCTAAAACCAGGATCGTGCTTTAACCTTTTCTCTAACGATAAAAAACGACACTTAGCCATATCATAGGAGTCGCCTAGAACCTTTGGTGATTCTTTAAGTGGCATGGTAACGACAAACCGACCATCATCAGTACGCGTTGTGGTTTTTAAAAAATGCTCTTCACATTTCCGTTCCTCGGGGGTGAAGTTATGTATCGGTAAGACACTATCTAGCTCCCAGAAGCGGGTAAGCTGCTTATCGAGGTCTGTGTCAAGTAATTCTGAAGCATGACAGATCGTGTGATGTTTTTGATTGCTAAGAATAGACCCGGAAATTATCCAGCCAAACTTTGAGTCATACAGGATAGGTTGGCGTTTCCCTAAATTGATCCGATTGGAACCTATGACGTCCCAAAACGTTTCCGCGCCGACCAAAATATCTACGACTGACGGAATGTTAAAAGTAGGATCACCTAACTGTATGTGCGATGGTATATGCAAGCTCTTAATATTCACGTATGAAGAGGGCAACATTTTTGTGATCTCAGGAAGCACAAGACACCTAAGTTCCGTCCTGTAGTCTCCAGCCATCGAATGAATGGTTAGGTTGCAAGACTGTGTACTCTTAGAAAAGGAACTGTTAATACCTGTCACAGTGGAGCTTGTGGAAGAAAGTGGAAGTTGCAGCTTGCTGCGCAGCTTCTCAGAAACGAAGTTGGTCGTGCTGCCATTGTCCAACAGGATCCTGGCAACGTGCTGAACACCCTTGGCATCGCTGACTCTCACCATGGCTGTGGAAAGCAACACAGAAGATTGTTGAGTTGGAGCCCCTTTATCAGATGATACAGCAGCGACCTCTACCGTATCCTTATTTATTTCTGCATGAAGCAGTGTATTATGACGTTCACTGCAATATTTGCAAGTGGTTAATCGACATTTGGACAATTGATGACCTGGCCTAAGACACAGCTGGCATACGTCCAATTCATTGACTTTCTTTTGACGAAGGTCAACTGATAATTTTCGAAATGAATCGCATGAGAATAGAAAATGATTTTGTTTACACATAGGACAGCTGTATTTGGCCTTGTTTGATTTTATAGTCTCATTTGCGACAAGAAAATTTTGTTGCTTATTGGGTTGATAAGTACTTTTATGTTGAACCGATTTTGACTCCTCCAGAGTCTCCAACAAATCAGCCCTGTTGGAAATGAAAGTGGTAAATTGATCCAATGTCGGGGGGTTATCCAATGTATTTCTGTATTCCTCCCACTCGCGACTAGTAACTGAATCCAATTTTGACGACATCATAAATATTATAAGTGTATCCCACTGAGAAGTCGGCTGCCCTAAGGTCGTAAGTGCCCTAAGGTTCTTATTTGTAATATCCAACAAATGACGTAACGCTCTGTGAGATTCTTTATGAATTTGCTCGACACTAAACAATGCTTTCACATGATTATTAACCAAAAGTCTTTTATTATCATACCTAGCCAACAATAGCTCCCAAGCAGTTTTATAGTTCTCTGCCCTGAAGTCCAAACTTTTAATGACTAATGCGGCACTTCCTTGTAAGGAAGAACGCAAATAATGGAACTTGTTTATATCGTCTATCGAATCATTATCGTGGATTAGCGATAAAAATGTATCCCTAAACTCCAGAAAATACTGATAGTGACCACTAAAGTGAGGTAAATCAATCTTAGGTAGCCTTACCAGGTTGTTTTTGTGTTGACAAGAACTGGAACCAGCCTCAGACATAACCTTAATATCCGCGTTGCCTCGTTTGCGTAGCAACTCCCGCGCGCCAGCCACAATGGCGAAGTATTCATTTTCGAACTCCGTTCGCTCGGCATAACGCACGGTAGGAGTCGCCGAAGCTATCTCGATCTGCTCCTGTAATTCATCAAACGTCGTATACATTTCCTCGATCTTGCTAAGACGGCTCCCGACTTCACTAGCCTGCAAGTCGTTTATGCTCGGAATGGATAGATATGGCGTAAGGAACGTGTTAAAGTTAGTTAATTTACATTTTAAAGTTCCCCGTTGCTTAACTAATTGCGCCTCCGTCATAATTAGCACTTAATTGACAAGAGAGAGGTATTACACACGAGAAATAAATCACACTTAAAGATTATTACCGTAAACACTGAGAAATAAGGTGCAAATAGTTAACGATCGATATTCACTGCACAACAAGTAAGTAGGTACTAATTAGCTCATGCGCTGCGCTCGGCGACTCGGGAGTGACTAGATTTCCGGTTATCTTGACCTCTAAAAGTGAAATCAATCAGCTGTTTTGCGAGCCGCGTTAATAACACGGTAACTAAACTATTTTATTTAACTGATTATGAATTTAAGGAGTTTCGATGTTGCGCATAAAATGAACTTTGAACCCTTTGTGTTAAATTGCTAAAATTTGAATTTCTTTTGAATAATTGAGCAATATCAGTTCGATATATTGAAGCTGTGTGGTAATTAACCACGGGAAAGGATGAAGAATTACTTCTATTGAGTGTAAATGGGATATTGGAACGAACTCACTTTTGTTGCACCCAACTCGACCTGTGTACTTTCGATTTTAGGCTGTAATTCTTGCAGGATTATGAAGTAGCAGGACGACGTTGAACACGGTGATATTGCCGACGGACGGATTTCGTGGTGTTCTTCAGATCAGCTGCTTCCTCTTCGACGAATGAAGGCTTCAGAAGATGTCCTTGACGAAACCGTTGACGGTGTAACGTTGCTGCAGCTTGTCTGCCTGATGAAGTCGGCCCAGTCCTTTTCGTGGGATGCTGGGGGCGGCTCGCGGAGATTTCCTCCTCGGGAACAGGACAAAACTGCGTTGCGGACGCGTTTTCTGTAGGCGCTGGTGTAGAAGTTGAACTCGACGCTCTTCTTCGACGGGTGAAGGACCAATGTTTCGGACCTAGGTTCCTTCTAGGTAATTCGGGATGGCCTAGGTGTATCTTCAATGAAGTATATTGTTTTTAAATTATAAAAACGGATGTATTCCGGACAAATTATATAAATGTTTACAAAAATGAGTTGCGGTTCGTTCCGCTGTCCGTTGATACTGATGGCGACCGTTATTCCCCCGCTCGTTGCCGATCTTCAAACTTCGGGTGCAAACGGCCGTCGATGACGTCAGTTTGGATGCGTTCTGAACATGTGATGGCCGACCCAAAAATCATTGGCGAAAACCCCATAGACTTCGCTGGTTCGGTCATCTAATACGTCAGTACGGCAGTCTAGTAGGTCATTTAACGGCCTCCGTAGCCCAGTGGGTCACTGAGACGAGCAGAGTCACTGCCTACGAAGCTGGAGGTCCCGGGTTCGAATCCCGGTCAGGGCATTTATTTGTGTATTTATCACGAATATTTGTTCCTGAGTTATGGATGTTATATATCTATATAAGTATCTATATGTATGTATCTATTATATATATCATCGCCTAGTACCCACAACACAAGCCTTAATGAGCTTACCGTGGGCCTAGGTTAAATATCTCAAAAAATTTAAGAAAATTGTAAAAGACCGCTTAGTATGTAAGGCCTATTATAGTGTTAAGGAATTTGTAGAAGACAATAACTTCTTTTAAGCCAATAAGTCATTGCTCAGTGAAATTCAATTTTATTCTAGTTTTTAATTTTTATAATTTTTAAGTGACATTTTATTTATTTGACCTTGTTATTTTTGATGTGAACTGTTTTTGGTTTTAATTTTGTGTGGACTGTCAGCCGTTAAATTTTATAATGATTTTTTTTTTGATGCTTATGATTGACCTTTTTTGTATCTTATCGTAATCTTTTCCGTGTCTTGTCAACTTTAACTTTTTTTTGTGACGTTTCTTAAGCACTCTTTGAGTCTATTTGAAATAAAATTATTTTGATTGATTGATTGGTTGATTTGTGTAAGATTGTCCCGTAATATTTATTTATTTATTATTATTTATTTATTTATTAATACGAATGGGAGAAGATCGGGTAGTCAAGAGTGTACGGTCGGCCAAGAAAGTGGTCTACCAGTTTTGACAAAAGTTTTTGTGAGAACACATTATTGTCGCTAAGGTTCCTGTCATAATATAATTGCAAGTGGAACTCGACCTTGTTGTTTCATGACGTTCAAATGAACCTCGACCGTAGGGTAGTAGACCATATTTTTGGCCGACTGTACTTTGGGTGCGGGGCGCCACCCAGTCGAGCCAGATAGTTGGGCTATCGCTGGAGAGACAGTCAGCTTTAAGCCAAAAATATGGATTGGGATAAATAGTAGGTACTAGATTTGTGCCGAACGAGCCTAAACGTGGCCATCTCTTTCTATGTATATACGTTAGTACAATATTGCGAATAGTCTTTTTAAGGTTCCGCACCTCGAAAGGAAAAAGCGGAACCCTTATTTATAGGATCACTTTGTTGTCCGTCCGTCCGTCTGTCAAGACCCTTTTTCTCAGGAACGCGTGGAGGTATCAAGCTGAAATTTATATCAAATACTCAGGCCTACTGTCCCTTGGAGCTGTGAAAAAATCAAACTTCTAAGCCAACGCAATCAAAAGATACAGCCGTTTATGCCGCAAAATTTCGAAACTCGCAAGGGAATCAAAACCTACAGGGTACTTCCCGTGAACTCAGAATCTTGAAATTTGGTACGAAGCAACTTCTTATAACACAGATAAAGGGAAAATTGCGAAAACTGTACATTTTTGGTTACATCATATAATAAAAATATTTTTAATAATTTTAAAGTTACTACCTACAGGTTTGTGCGGAACCCTCGATGCGCGAGTCCGACTCGCACTTGGCCGGTTTACTACACGAAACGAACGGATGTAATTTAACTTATAGGTCAACGGGAAGTACCCTATAAATTTTGATTCCCTTGAGTGTCGAAATATACCTTTTTTGTGGCATAAACTGCCGTATCTTTTTATTACGTTTAAGTACTTTGAAGTTCGATTTTTTTTACAGCTTCAAGGGACTGTTAGACCTGAGTATTTGGTTTTAATTTCAACTCAATAGCTCCACGCGTTCCCGAGATAAAAGGGTCTTGACGGACAAACAGACGGACAATAAAGTGATCCTTTAATGGTACCATTTTTTTCGTTTTAAGGTACGGAACCCTAAAAATTAAGTATATATAATATTATGTAGGTACCACGTCAGAGAGTTCCTTATTCCTAGAGCCGTAAGAGCGTGTCAGATATTTTTACGGCCTTTGATTCATCATATATATATCGTCGGGTGACAAGCAAAAGTCACTACCAAAACTGTCACTGCTCTTCAAAACCTCGTATCTCGGTACGTAGTCGGTATCGAGATACGACCTTTGATTTAAGTACGTATTTGTTACTTAGTGAGTTTTGCTTGTCACCCGACGATATATACTATTGATGCCGGTGACTGTATGTACAAGCCGGGATCCCCAACCCACGACCTCCACATGGAAACTGGCATGCCTTATTACCGCTTGCTACAGCGGCATTCTAATTCTAATTCTTGAAGAGTAGGTATACCTATTTGAATCTCTTGATGCCTGTAAAAACAAGGAGGTTTGGATTTTGAGCCCTATTTCTCAGGCATTAAGGCCCAAAGTGTATGCTCGTACATGGATTTAAACCTGTATGCGCCCGGTTAGGTCATGTTACTTAATTAGTAACGTTTGGTTTCAGGAAAAAAACATGTATAAGGTAATGAGGTAATTTTTTTCCTCATTATGTAGAAAACCCAATTGAATTTATCCATACTAATATTATAAATGTGTTTGCGACGGACATCTTTCACGGCAAAACGGAGAGACGAATTGACGTGATTTTTCAAGTGGAGATAGTTGAAGGGATGGAGAGTGACATAGGGCTACTTTTTGTCTCTTTCTAACCCCCACTTCCCTAAAATGGGGAGTGGAAGTTTGTATGGAGCATTCCGCAATTTTCAAGGTAGAAAGCTAAAAATTGGTATACGGACTATTTATGACTAACAAAAAAATCGTCAATAATTTTTTTTTGGAAATCTGCCCCTAACCCCTTAAAAGAGGGGGTGAAATTTTACATGGGACTTTTCGCAGTTTTCAAGGTAGGAAGCTAAAAATTGGTACACTGACTTCTTTGTTACCAACGAAAAATATCAGCCTTATTTTTTATTTTGGAAATCTTCCCCCAGCCCCTAAAATAGGGGGTGGAAATTTGTGTGAGTCTTTTCGCAAAATTAGTACAGGTTCAATGACACAAACGAATAATAAAATAATTTAATAAAACAATATATCTAACCAATACATCAATCAGCTTTTGAGAATAAAAAACAACATTCGAAAGATAAATAAGTGTTACTCATGGATTGAGATAGATGGCGCTGATATGAATTCCACCCCTGAGAGGGTTAAAAAGGGGGCAAGCTTTGTATGGACAACACTTTTTTTGAGCTAGATACTTAAAAGTTAGTAGTAAGATTACTTACTACAATACGAAAAAAGTTCTTTCAGCGATTAGAAAAATTCAACCCCTAAGGGGGTTTAAAAAGGGGTTCAAATTTTCAATAGAGAGCAAGAAAATTTTAAAGTGTGAGTAAGATATTTGTAACTTCGGTCTTATTCTGTACGTTAAAAGACTACAAAACCAATTTCAGAGTTTTTTCCAAATTCATCCCCTAAGAGTGTTAAAAGGGGGTTCAAAGTTTGTGTATTTCAAGACATTTTTAAAGTATGAGATTTTTAACTTTGGTTTTAGACTGTTTGTTCACAAACTAGAAAATTAACATCAACGTTTTTTTTAATTTATCCCCTAAAAGAGGGTTCAAAGTTTGTATTGAGAGAAATCATTTTCTAAGATGATAAAAAGTTCTACGCGGACGAAGTCGCGGGCAACAGCTGGTCAAATTAATATCGATATCGATGTTTTTATGATTTTTCATACATTATAATAACACTGGCACGTTACGTTACTGGTTGCAATAATGGTGGTCATTATATATGGTTTCCGAACACATTATAGAGGATTTATGATATGGGTGTAGACAAAATACAACAAAGTACCACCAATAATGAAAAATCCTCTACACGTGTTTTATATTTGCAAAGATAGAAGGAGCGCTTCTTTGAACAATTTATATCAGATTTCCTGACACCACATACGTTTCACAAGTACCCAAACAAGGACAGAATGCAGTTACAACAATTTACTACGTGGAGAGTGTTTGAACAAGATATGGTAGCATAGCAGATAAATGCATCATTATCTAGAAATTCTAGAATATAAGTATTATGTATCATGTAGCATGTGCAAACGATCATAACTGATAAGAACATTACTAGTAACATTATATACCAGCAATATTAATCATAATAGTATGCTTTTTATGAGCCTACCGGGCATGCACGGGGAAGGAATCTGAAACAGGTAGCATTTTAACTCTTACTGTCATTGAGACAAGAGCGACAATGGTACGTATTTCTATTTACTCAGTCTTACTTTGTACCAGTGCAAAACAAGACTGCGTAAATAAGTTTATTTATTTATTTAATCTTTATTGCAGATTGCATGTCACATCATAATTATCAACTTAATAAAGTTGAAAAACCCCGACATTTTCATTTCAAAGTTAAATATCTCAAAAACGGCTGAACCGATTTTGTTGAAACGTAGCTAAAAACCATCTCGATCACGTCAGCTTTCGGATATAAAACGCATTCAAATCGGTCCATTCGTTTAGGAGCTATGATGCCACAGACAGGTCAAACTTATAACACTGCTCTTTTTGCATTACGTATTGTAAATAAAATAGAAATGAAAAAAAAATAACAATTCATGTACTTTCAAAATTATTAACAATAATAGGCTTGTTGCGTGGTGTTAAAATTGATAACGTCGTGTTGCTAAATGGATAGTAAACCATCAAATGATTGTAATAAAGTATAAATTACAAAATATAATATAAATCATAAAATGATATGAACCTTGAAAGTTCAGAAATAAAAAGTTTTTTATTTATTCTCCAAGAGTAAATTTAAAGGTACCAATAGAATCCTTACGCTTTTATAGAAACAAATTTGTACGACAACTATGGACCTAAACGCAGTATTTCGCGACCGAAACAGCAATTTACTTAATTTTCCATGCAACGGTTAGTACAAATTGCACGGAGTGACGTCATACTTTAAAGCTAATCAGTATGAAGCGTTTCGGCTGCTGTCAGCGAGGTCCGTCTTTAACTCGATTTTTTGGGTATTAATGTCCTTTAAATGTAGTTGCTTCCTTACAAACATTTGTTCATCAACAAAAACTGGTTCGAATGGCATCGTAAACAAATTTAAGGTCACAAGCCCATTACCCCGATAAAATAACAAACGAATCTTTATACTTACAACCGCGAGCCCTACCATTATTCAAATTGGTAGGAATTGAGGATTGGTACGGATCTAGGGATTGGTAGTTGCATAATTTTTTCAAGTAGTATTGGGGTTTTACTTATGCTCGTTTGTTTCAAACTGTCGCCAATCGTAATTTACGTCCTATTAATGATTGTATAAAAAGTTAGACAGTTCTTTATGACATGCATGACAGATGCCGTATTTAACACGCCTACAGATGTGCAAATTGCGGAAAGTTAAGAAAGATTCCGTTTTAGGATTTTTTTTCGAGAAGTAACCAAGACATTGGCAATTTTGGTAGCTTTCCGTCGGCATGTCAGTACCATACCAGCAATATATCAGCTACAAACAAATCACGCATAAATATCTGACTCAACTCTATTTCTAGTACCTGACGTGAAGTAAGTTAATGGTGTCTCAGATAATATACAGGGAAGGTAATAGGTACTGTAATAGGAGCAAAAAATTAAACGGTAGATTATTAAGCTTCTGAACAATTATTTCCACATGGTTAAACTTCAAAAAAAAATTTTTTTGTCTTTTTTCTTCTTCAAAATAAGTTTAGTTGTATTTTTTTACTCTTCTGGAGTGCTATCAGTAACTTTTTATTTTAAAGACAC
Organism: Epinotia brunnichana; assembly: GCA_963854355.1. Taxonomy (NCBI): domain Eukaryota; kingdom Metazoa; phylum Arthropoda; class Insecta; order Lepidoptera; family Tortricidae; genus Epinotia; species Epinotia brunnichana. The sequence goes on from OY977954.1 coordinate 18,966,007, forward strand.
TAAAATAAATGAAAAAAAAAATCAAAAAATCACATAAATATCTTTTGAAAACAAAAATGCAAAAACTATTATGACATAATTTTAAGTTTTTTGACCATCCATATACATATGTTTACAAATAAATGATTTTGAATTTTGACTCGTTACATGATGTTGCCTCAAAATCCGCATTGACTGCTGTGCTATGATGTTGTGGTGCCAAGATACATTACTTGGAGGTCATAACTTTAGATCAAAATATCTCCGAATCCAAAAAAAAATAAAATGAGTGGGACACAAGAGGTTACTACAAATGCTCTAAGGAAGCGTCCCTTTGAATATTTGCTCCTATTACAGGCCTATACCATATACCAGCTCCTATACCAGCTTTTTTATGGCAGATATTAAGAGTCCACAGTAAGCTCGGCCGAATTTCACCTTCCCATACAAACGGAGTTTCGTTCTCATTTTACTATGTGTTGGATTGTAACGAAACTTTCCATATACAATGACATGAGGTATATCTAGGTCTGTAATTATTTCATATGGCTCCAGTTTATAAAACAAACGAAATACAGCAAAAACAAGTTTTGTATGAAAAACTTAAATTTTCTGTATATTTTTTACTATGGCATCTGAAGCTACATAAACTAATTACAGACCTGGATGGTACTTAACTTATTCTAAGTACAAAGTTTCAGAGCAAACTAGCTAGTCGTTTTAAAATGAGCGCGTAACTACGTTTGTATGGAGCACCGAGCTTGCCGGGGACTGTCGAGCTTGTCGAAACGCACAGACAGCGGTGGCGGCGCGGCGCGGTGCGGTGTGGAGGCGGTACCGGTTGTAATGTTCGAGCTAATATGAAAGGGTCCGCACAGAATACCGTGCCGCACCGCGTCCCGCCGCGGTATTCTGTGCGGACTCTTTCATATTAGCTCGAACATTACAACCGGTACCGCCTCTGCACCGCACCGCGCCGCACCGCCACCGTTGCGTTTCGGCCTTTAATGCTGGTGACTGGCAGGCCCTTAGTGTGTATAATTATTTACCCTCAAGAGGAAGTTGACGAGCCGGCCGTCCAGGGCTTCTCCTTGCTTGGCGGTGGCCACGATATTGTTCAGCCAGTAATGGGACCGCTCAATTTTATCCCAGAAGAACAGGTAACTGGAACAAATACAATGGATATTTATTTACTCATTTGAAAAGGTTCGCCAACAGCTGTTACATAGTATCATTAAAGTTGGAGATTAAATAGCCTCCTAAGGCCCACCATACGACAGAAACTGACATTGAAATATGAATCAACTAATTTAAGAAGTAGATTCCTTTTCATCACACTTGCTCATAAATGGTGTTATTCCTTGCCTGTATACAGAAGGACAATGGCCTAAATTGTTCCCGCGGGAAATAATGGTCCCAAGGGAGTAATGAGCTTGTGTGTGATCTGATTGGTTAAGCAAATCTGGACGGCCGCGTACGACAAGAATTCTGCTCTGTGATTGGTTGAAATATTGAAGCTACGCCCTCCACTCGCACAGAGGTTCTAGTATAAGTTTTATCCACACAATACGTTTTCGAACGCGTTTGCGTTTAGTCTCAATTTGTATGGCAACGCGTAGTTTCTAATAGTTACCACCGGAGGCGCTGTTCCCGTTGCCATACAAATTGAAACTAAACGCAAACGCGTTCAAGAACGTATTGTATGGATAAAACTTATACTAGAGCCTCTGATCTAGAAGTGAAGTTGTCAGTTTCGTCAATATTTGATTGATGCGCTTGTATAAAACATAGGTTTTTCTGTCTTTTGTGGTTATTTATTTCCTCGCAAATGTGATGAAAAACATTGTGTATAACACGGGCGTAAGAATATTGCAAACTCGAGTCATCATAAGCCCTCCGCCTTACGGCGTCGGGCTTCTGATAGACTCTCGTTTTCAATATTCCTCATACGCCCCATGTTAAACAATATACTCTCGTCTGTGTGTCTTAATACAGGTATTATAAATACTTACAAAGAGGCACCAGCCTATATTGTTAAATAGTATAAGTTACTGAATAAATCATTTTCATTTTTTCATACTATTATCTATCCAAATATCATAAACCCTCCGTGATGCGTTCAAGAACCGCACATTATGGCCACCATAAAAATAGACTGTTTTGTTAGAACAAATTTCTTATCTGTGAAAATGTTATTATTGCTAAATAATAACATCGATTTCGATAATATTATTTCATTCAAATTTCGAACATCTCTGAAAACCAAAGAAACTTGATTTGACATATATTCTAAATATCAGTCGAGATGACGTTTAGTTCGAAATGATCTGTCAATTTGCATAAAAATGTCGCACGTAAGTAAGACATCGAACGATATGATAGTTGGATCCGACTCTAGTTTGTCTCTGAATAAAAAAAAACTATGACAGCTGCAAGAAAACAACGACGCGATGCCGGTCATAATATGCGGCTCCTGAATGCATCACGGAGGCTCATGATATGTGGATAGATAAAGTAGTGTATGTAACTGTACATAATTTTAGGCATTAAAACACTCGTGTGATGTTATTATATTATGAAACTCGCCTTCGGCTCGTTTCATAAACCCACACTCAGGTTTAATACATAGTACAAGCTTTGCTTAGTTTGGGACTAGGTAGATTTGTGTAAGATTGTCCGCAAATATTTATTTATTTATTTAATGCCCTTCATTATGTACAGTCACATAAACTACTATTAAGAGAATATGGCACTGAGACGTGGTCGCTTACAATGGGCCTCATAAGAAGGCTCAAAGTCACCCAAAGGGCAATGGAGAGGGCTATGTTGGGAGTTTCTCTGCGTGATCGCATCAGAAATGAGGCTATCCGCAGCAGAACCAAGGTAACCGATATAGCCCTCCGAATCGCTAAACTTAAGTGGCAGTGGGCGGGGCACATTGCACGTAAAACTGATGGCCGTTGGGGCGGAAAGGTTCTCGAGTGGCGACCACGTACCGGAAGGCGCGGCGTGGGTAGACCCCCCCCACAAGGTGGACTGATGACCTGGTAAAGGTCGCGGGAGTCCTCTGGATGCGGGTGGCGCAGGACCGGTCACTTTGGAACTCTTTGGGGGAGGCCTATGTCCAGCAGTGGACGTCTTTCGGCTGATATGATGATGATGATGATGATGAGAATAAGTCATTCCAGTCGATATTGTTCAACCTCGAAATTTCGGGGAGTTTGATGAAATTTGGTACGAATGTTCGTTGGAGCCCTGTTTTCGTCTCCCAAAAGTCCCCGGGTCAGGACCTTGTAGAACGGCCGCTATCTTGGGAAATGTACTACATTCGTAAGAAATTCAGGTTTTGTTCGAAAACTACGTACTCTATGATATCTACAGCAACATTAAAGCTGAATACGTTCTGCACAAGCCTGTAGCACACAACCTTGACAAGAAAACGTGTCTTCGTGGAGAAAAATGCATCCACATGTGAGATTTTCCCTCCATGTCCTTCCAGGGAAGATTCTCCGAATTTGGAGCTGGGGAGAATTTCAAATCCACTTTGATTTACACAATAGGATTTGAACTACATTAATAATAAAATTTTACCCGACTACGGCTAAAACCAAAAGAATGGTAATGGATTAAATTTCTCGTTAAGGTGGTTCGATTGCTATACAAAGCGTTATTTGACATTCGCAGGCTAACGGTGTGATATTTTAAGAAACTTATGTAACAAACTTTCATCAATTGGCTTCCCATTTGCGCCAAATTCCCCCTATCCTAGAATAAACTTGTATAAACTAGATTAATTTGAGAAAAATAGTTTTCCCAAAATATCACGTCCCAAACCAATTTCTCAAATTAATCTAGTTTATACAAGTTTATTCTAGGAAAGGGGGAATTTGGCGCAAATGGGAAGCCAATATATGAAAGTGTGTTACATAAGTTTCTTAAAATATCACGCCTTTAGCCTGCGAATGTCAAGTAACGTTTTGTATGGCAATCGAACCACCCTAAGTAGTGATAGTTTGCTACCACTTCCAGATCAAGATGCTTGATGAATTCCAAAAAATGAGGTGGTGTTAGATTTTTCTTAATGCCGAAAACGTGTTGGCGCACATCGAGTTTTAAAAAAACAATATGGCGGGCGTGAGAGGAAACCAATTCTGAAATCACAACTTTGCTTCTAGCACTTAATTTATCTTAATAAAACAGTTGCGACGTAGGTGTTTTTTTAACAAGTTCGGAACCACCCCCGCGCCATTTGTCCCAAAAACTGGCTGACTCACGGCAGGCTATTGATATTCGAGCTATTTATGACCTAATATTAAAATATCAGCCTTTATAAAACTGTTGCAGTTTTGGTTCCTCAGCTTTCCGTCTATAAGTTAAAAAACCGAAGACAATATCCAAACTCAAGCAAAACATCCGCGATGAGATCCCTCGCAGCATGTGTCAGCGAGTTTCTCAAAATCTGCGTAGTCGTTTGCAGAAGTGCCAGCGACGAGATGGGAATTATCTCAAAGATGTTATTTTCAAAAAATAAATTGCATTAGGTAGTCATAAAAATTCAATGATCAGAAAATTTATTTTCATGGTTTTATTTTTATCCAAGTTTCAAATGTACAAAAATGTTTGACCCACTGTATATTCGTCTGTCACACTTATTGAGATTAGTATACGACTATCTCGCTTAGTGGTCTGTTCAGTCCGAATTCGTCACACATTCACCACATAACGTTGCCCTGTTTATCGGTGGTAAATGTGATGATGTATAATACTTCTACGAAATGAACAGTGCCTTGAAAACCTATTATTTACCTTCTTCATAGATAACGATGTGTAATTGTTTATTAGTTCGCAACCACATTGCTTTCATGATAACTTTTAATCAGGGCAACTGATACTGCAACCACAAGTAGGATAGGGTGATATTTTATGTACACCACAAAACATTTCTTTATAATAATCACAAATTATATCTTTCAAAAATATGATAATCATTCGAGAAAAAGAGAGCTTATTTTTGCCTAAATGGATAAATATCATACATAACGCAAAAATATTAATAAACATTCCAGATAAGTTTACGAATGGGAGTGCGTAGTTATAATCGGGAAAATATGGCCGCCATTTGGGATTTTTTAGTCAATGATTTGATTGCGTTCAAAATTACAATCTTTCGCTAAAACTCCCCGACTAACATAGGATTGAACTATTTAAAGATGCTAGACGCCCATATATATATATATATATATATATATATTCAAAATCAAATATACATTCAAATACATAGAAAATATCCAAGACTAAATAAATAATATTGTCTTTGAAAGATGAATCAAAAGAGAATCAAAAGTGTGGAATGAAGTAATCATTAGTAAAAGGATCTTGAAATGTTGAATGTTGGCATTCGGTGTTCTACACTCTAGTGAACATTCATTCGAGTGAATCGTCTGATATCACATTTTTACTTGTTTAAAGCGAAAAAAAGCCATTTACCTCTGCGAGAACTAGAACTCGTCAATGGCGTACTTCTTGCAGAACGGCAGCCACATGACGTTCAGATTGGCGAAGAGCCAGCAGCGCCCCAAGTTCTCCTGGTTGGTCACCGGCTTGCCTTCCGCTTCCACCTTTTATTGGGATGTCAAACATTAACTAAGTAAAAGTCTATTTACCTCTGCGAGAACTCGAACTCGTCAATGGCGTACTTCTTGCAGAACGGCAGCCGCATGACGTTCAGATCGGCGAAGAGCCAGCAGCGCCCCGAGTTCTCCTGGTTGGTCACTGGCTTGCTTCCGCTTCTACCTTTTATTGGGATGTCAAACATTAACTAAGTAAAAGTCTATTTACCTCTGCGAGAACTCGAACTCGTCAATGGCGTACTTCTTGCAGAATGGCAGCCGCATGACATTCAGGGCGGCGAAGAGCCAGCAGCGCCCCGAGTTCTCCTGGTTGGTCACCGGCTTGCCTTCCGCTTCTACCTTTATTGGAATGACGAACATATTTAGAAAGAAAGAAAGAAAATGTTTATTGTCACACCAACAGATACAACAAAAAATACAAATAGATATTAAAAAAGTATTATTTCTGTGACAAAAGGAATGTACTCGAATATGTGCTGAGACAGGCATTGCGTCTGCACAGCGCTGGTTTTCAGCTCTTCTCCTTTTCGCAAATACCACATTGACATGAAATCTTTCCACATGACATGGAATCTTGCACTTTAGAGTTGCTTTTTGAATGGACTACTTTGATGCAATTCCGCCAACTCAAATAATCTCCAGTATACTCATCATCATCATCGTTATATCAGCCGAAAGACTGCTGGACATAGGCCTCCCCCAAACAGTGCCAAAGTCGGTCCTGCGCCACCCGCATCCAGCGGACTCCCGCAACCTTTACCAGGTCATCAGTCCAGCTTGTGGGTGTCTACCCACACCGCGCTTTCCGGTACGGGTACCTTTCCACCCCAACGGCCATCGGTTCTACGTGCCACGCCCACTGCCACTTAAGTTTAGCGATTCAGAGGGCTATATCGGTTACCTTGGTTCTGCTGCAGATAGCCGCATTTCTGATGCGATCACGCAGAGAAACTCCCAACATAGCCCTCTCCATTGCCCTTTGTATGACTTTCAGCCTTCTTATGAGCCGAGTACACTCACCTTGATGTTATAGACATGTAGCTGGGTGTCCTGTCTCCTCTTGCTGATGGCGACCTCAAACGGGTCGAACCGCACACACACATTCTGTGCCAACTCATTCTTCGGGTCCGCATAGAATTTGTTCCGCAGTTGATTCAATGTTTCCACACTGAGGGGTTCTGACAATACAAAATTACACAATTTTAATTGTGTGAGATATTGTGGAGACCTAGCCTATTCTCCCTTGTACATCGGTTTTCCCAAGGGACAGTATGCGGTTCTTTAAGAAGTGTATACCTTTTTAGCCAGCAGTGCAAGCATTCATAGGTTACGGTGATTGCTTACCGTCAGGCAGGTATGCTTGTTTGTCACTTTGGAATAAAAATAAACAGAGATGGTGATAGAGAGAAAAAATAATTGACTTATTAATGCTAAGCTATTATTATTCTGGTAGTGGCTTCTGGGCTGTGAGAGCCCTTATATCACTGTGACCATCGCTGATCTATTGATTGCCACTTACTACAGATAAACAGAGATGGTGATAGAGAGAAAAAATAATTGACTTATTAATGCTAAGCTATTATTATTCTGGTAGTGGCTTCCGGGCTGTGAGAGCCCTTATATCACTGTGACCATCGCTGATCTATTGATTGCCACTTACTACAGTTCTTGGCCAAGTCCTGCAAACTTTTAATGCTAAGTTACACACTTCTCAACAATTATGTATAATAATTTATGAATATAAGTGGTTTTGTCACTTGGTTATGTATGATGAAAGACAGGGATTCACTAGGGGAGATACTACATGCCTCTTTCCAGGAGGGGTAGGTAGAAAGCAGAAATCACAGATTTCCACTTGCTAACAATCTAACACACATCTCACATTTTTGACTGTTGTAACAATTTATATACATATATGTTTTTCAGACAGACTTGACCACTTTTCTAATTTTTTCAAGTATACAAACCCAATAAAAGCTGCATTGTGTAATCGCCTTCACAAGTCCGTTCCATGCTTATTTAGTAGTATACTTTAATATTGTCAAAGAAAAGTAAACTCACTTGACAGAGATTTTATATTTGCACATTTACCATAGCAGACAAATTTCTTAAAAACTTTTCTTTGTATTAAAATCAATCTGTACATCTCATAATGAGATTTTCAGAATATTAAAAACTCTAGATAAAATAGCCAAACACTGGATACATTTATTTCCCTTTGACAATTCAAGTTTTTTTTCTGCAGTAATTTATTATATTTCAAGACCAGTATTATTTGCAATGCAAAGAAGGTTCAACACTTGTCTATACTCCATATAAAAAATTACAGAAGAATAAAATAGTTTATTGACATTTTAAGTCAATAAATTTACAAGTAATAGAAACAGCTGATTACTGATTAGCCATAAGTCAAAACAAAACAACAAGTGTAAGTAAATTGTATAAGACATAAATTTAACTGTAACACAACAGGTTATTCATGAATATATAATATATGTTATGATGAAGGATGTACACTACTGTACCTCATCTCATCAGGTACATAATTTATATAAACATAATATTGCTAGATAAAATAAATGGACAATCATATTTCGCTTTTAGTAATAGGTTATGAAATGCAAGACCTAAATGTTTGGACTTACTTGACGACATTGTAGAATTTCTTCTTATTAAATATGAACCAAAAGAACGTCCAGCAACTGCAAACACTGTAATAATTATAAATATTTTCAATAGAACCGGTGATGTAGCAGAAATTTTGTTTTATGAAGGAACAGCAGCTTAGCAAGTTAGCAGCTTACTCTTTTTCTCGCGTGAGACGCGTGATCACCCAGTCGTCTGTCCTTTTCTTTGACAACTGAGCTGTCATTGGATAAATGTTGTTTACGTTTATATGGATGCGTTCTAAAATATATGATGTTACTGTTACACAGTGGTAACATATTTATGATTTTCGATTAAAATACCAACTATTATATTACAGATTTATAAAAGGGTTGTTTTAAAATAAAGTGTACCTTATAAAAGGGTTGTTTTAAAATTAAGAAACGTTAACTTTGTCAGGTGAGTCCCGAACATTTGCCATACGGCAAATTTTCGTCACTCACCAAATTACTTAACGTTTCTTAAATTTACCTTAACTAGGGTACGGTTTGTTTGAAAACAACCCAAAAATATTCCTATGGCACCAAGTGGTTCGTGTAAACTTGGCTTGACACGCTGCCGCGTGTCTAGATTGTATTCTTGCTAATACGATCTTCAAAGAATGACAACATTACATATTCCTATTCCAGCGGCAAATTTGAACTTCAGTCCTTTCCCATTTTTAACCAAATGCGATAAAAAATACCTGTTGCAGTTAAATTTATTGAAATGCCTAAACGAAAAGAAAGAAAATATGTCTTACGACAATCTGCACTACTTTTCAGTTAGAAATCATTGCTTTAGCTAATGCAATGTAACTAAACTAGTGTAACCGAGGAAATCAATAACTTAGACATGTTACCCGCCTATTTTAAGGCGTCAGGCAACATCCCGATGGATAATATCCCAGTCTGCGTCTTTTCCGCATACGCAACAGACAGTGAATTAGGTCAAGGACTGGGAAAGTCGTCGCAACCCAAATAAAAGATTAGTTTTCACAATAAGCTAAGAATATGTCGATAAAGGCGTATGAAGATGCGTGTATCCGAGCCGAGTTATTCGGGCAGCCCAAGCCAGACAAAGATGAATTTTTAGAAAAAAATAAACATTTGGATATTGTCGAGTTTGAAGAGGTAGACATCAAGACTACTGTGAGTGAGGTAAGTTTTAATTTTACCAACCCCAAAAAAGGGGTTTCTCCAATTGGTTGTGTATTTCCTTATTATTTTTAAAGTTTGTTATCTACTTACCTCTGAACTCCGTCATTTACGAGACTTGTTTGTAATTTTTTTTAAAGTAGGTGTTTTTGATTTTCCCAATTTTATCAAAATCTAGTTCTGATTATGAATCGAGGGAACTGCTCAAATATCTACGATGCGCTCTGGCATTAGCCCCAACAGAAGCCGTGACGTCACGTCAGAATTACCGTAATAAATATATGTAACCATTGTAACCGAATCTTTCTATAGCGTCACAACTGTCACAACACGTCACGTCAGACAAATATGAAATCAGTTTGAAAAGTCAACATTTATTTTCTAAAGTATATTACAAGATCATAGTTAATTACCATTAACTAAAATAAATGAATACTAAGTTAAATCTAAAAAAGGTCATCGAGGCATTGTACCGAGGATGCTGGCGGCATTTCCTCGCTGAATTGCAATGCGAGAAAACCGGCAGCTCTTCGATCACAGTTACCTACATACATCAACCAAACGTTTCGAGATTTCCGCAAATAACTTATGCGCACTGGGACCCCACGGACCAAGGGTCTCGACGCCGAAGGGTACAATGTTGTACGTACTCTCTACCGAGGCCTCTATATTTACCTACTACGTTTCAGATTTTAGAATCATGTATTTTATTTCTAGAATACGGCCATGCTGGACGAAAATATTCAGCAAACGGGTGGTGGTCTCAATGAGTTGAATTCAATTTTAAATTCAACGCAAACGAAAATTAATCGATTGAAGGTAAGTCTTGTATTCAATATATTTAATTAAGTACTAGGTACTAGAATACTTAATTAAGAACGCCAGTCTTAAAAAAAAACATTGTGCGACAAAAATGGGTAAGGACCAAATTATTGGCCATCCCATCCCAACTCAGTAATTGAATTTTCTATGAATGTTTTCCGTTGTGACACGAAAATTTGTAACCTATTATCACTTCTTCAGTTTGTATGGCTAATAACCGACTAAGGATGGCCAAGAATTTGGTCTTCACCCAAATTTAATCATCAAATTGTATGGTTATTTGTTTGTCGCATAACGGAACTAAATCTTATAAAATTGATTTGCTCGATGTAAAATATTATCTTTTTTTATCCCCATGGGTTGATAGTTATATTTATATAGGTACGGGTATACACAAGTAATAATAAATTTACCCATATTATACCTATTATTAATTATTTAATTTCATTAATTTCTAGGGCGTCTGCGGCAGTTTAACCAACTTTTTCCGCGTAAAGCTAGCAGCGAAAGACAATTTATCATATTCCAGTGAACAGAGTTACGTAGGCCAAACAAATTACGACAAAGACTCTGTGCCAGTGAAGACCGAGATCGGCTCCATAAACCAGGACCTTGGTCCCAGCGACAACGAAATGACCCCGCGCGCGGGAAAATCAAATCAAGATGGCGACTTAGGCACCGCTTTAGACGATTTGAAAACGATGCAGAGAAATGACTCGACGGTTGCAGCATTTAAGGAGGCGGGTGAGAAAATGACATCACAAACTAGCAAACTTGAAAATTTAATTTCTAAAGCTGATAGGGCACAGAGCTCTATGAATCACCAGAATAAACAGATGAGGTCGTTTTTGCGATAAGCAGTCTAGAAAAATGTTTTTTTTTTTTTAAATGTTTTAGTTATTCATGCACAATAAATAATAAATATTTGGCTGTAGGTAGTTAAAATATTCTTACTCTTGTGCATTGTGTGCTTTTGGCAATAAAAAAATGTAGGTAAATATACCGAGCTATGTTCTGCAGTGGGCTGGTACAGTCGCCGTCACATACATATAGGCACACTATACGAGGGGCGGCTGATAAGTTAAATGCCTAAGGCATAAAATGAAAGAAACGTTGAAGTTCAAAGTATAGTACACATTCAGGTACATTCTGGGGAATTTAACGGTTATCACCACATTAATATAATACCATTATATTATTATAAACAGGCAAGAAAAGGTCACCATGTCTGCCAAATTCGGGTATTTCGGCATTTTTCAATTCCGCTCATAAAGGTAACCTCTTGTTAGAAAGAGAATATCCCCTACAGTAAAATTTGAAGAGTTGATTCATATTCTGCAGTCTACCATCTTTTTGCAAGCTATTTTAAAAGTATAAGTCCGCTTTATTTAAAAAAAGGACATTAGCGCCATAATGTCAATCCCGGCTCAGGGCGATCTCTGGTGGTAGTGTCTAGGAAAATGTAAAAAAAATAAAAATATATGTTAAGTCTTATAAAAATCTAAGAATGTAGCAGGTGGGTCATTGTCAGATGTAGGTTCGCGTCTCTTCGGTGGACATTGTCAAAGTTAAGGGCTATAAAGCCTTATTTTTGGTTGATCTCTGAATCCGCATAAACGGCGTTGCCCCTTCTATAATCCTATGTGATAAAAACATATTATATGTGAGCGTAAGCCCTTAACTATTGACCACCGGAAAGATGATTTTTGTTTTTGTGACTGACAATGACCCAGGTAGCAAAAATGCTAAAAAATCGTAAGAAATGGACACAATAAACTTTACACGGATATAGAACGTAATAAACATCCTTGAACTGTGTGCTACACAAATGGCCCGGGCGCTCAATAAAGAATCGTGACTATAAAGTTGGGACATTAATTAGAATTAGGCAATATCAATTCTAATGAAGTTTTCTATTATATCGTCTCCGTAGATTTATTTTTAGGCATGCCAGTATGACCCGATTACAAGAAAATTCTACAAGCTGCGATTTAAAAAATTTAAATGTCTACCGAAGAATTCCAATAATAAAAGTCGTCTTAAAGAGTTCTATAATCGTGTTTGGGTCATTGTCAGATTTAGGTTCGCGTCTCTTCGGTGGACATTGCCAAAGTTAAGGGCTACGAAGCTTAATTTTTGTTTGAAATCTGAATCCGCATAAACGGCGTTGCCCCTTCAATAATTATATGTGATAAAAACATATTATATGTAAACGTAAGCCCTTAACTATTGACCACCGGAAAGATGTTTTTTGTTTTTGTGACTGACAATGACCCGTTTTCGTTCGATGAAGGTATTTTAGTAAATATATACTTGTCAATAGGGATGACAGGGACTTGTCATTATTGCAAAGTTGCTGAGGCCAGTACGCAAAGCCAGTTTTCAGGAACGACGTCGTAAACTCGTATCCGAAGTGATATTTTCAAAGGACACCATGTCTGTTCACTTGTCATGAGTTGCCAGGCAGATCATCAAATAGACTCGATGCGCTAATATTAATCGCCTACCCGACCATAGGGACCTGGTTTCGAGTTACAATATTCGGTTAGCTAATTTGAAAAACGAGTTACGCTTCCAAAGATAAGACGAAAAAAAAGCTGACATAGTAGTTTTGTAGGGCTATTTTAAGGGCAAAACTAAAATTTTTTTTTGGGGATTTGAAGTACTATATGCTTGATGTGTTAAGTGTATTTAACTCGAGGATAGATATATATTTCAATCAAAAATTTTGGTTTAGGCCTTTCTTTCAATTTATGTCTTAGGCTTAGAACTTATCAGACGCCCCTCGTAGATGTTCAAAAATATCGGCACAGGCACCCTAATGCCTTGAAAATAGAGGTGTGTTCCGATGTTTGTGAGCTGCTTGTTTGCTCCGATGTATGTGATGGCGACTGTACAGGCTGAAGATATATAATGATGATGATACTTAACTTGTTTATGAGAATAGTTTATCTACTCCCATTTATATAATTTTACTAGTTAGGTAGGTTAGCACCTTCTTAACTAGTAATCAGTCTAGCGATCATGAACTTTAATAGAATCGGTATTGATCAAAATCTTAGAGACGCAGCAATGGGGAATGGATGAAAATTTTAGAAATGCCTGAATTTTTTTTTGGTGATAGGAATAACCTTCGTCAGCACCAGAAAAAAGTTGTAGACTTTTCAGATGCGTCAATTATTTTTGAAAAATATAAACACTTTCCTCACTTACGTTTTGGGCTTAGGACGGCAAATAAGACATTTTGCTTGATCCGTCTCATATTACAAAAAAATATCATAAAAATCCGTGGTAAACTGACACTGGCAATGATATTGACAGCTGCAGCAGCTATATTTGTCATTGCCAGGGTCAGATATTTCAAATATTTTTTGTAATATGAGACGGATCAAGGAAAGTGTCTCATTCGCCGTCCTAACCACAAAATGTGAGTGAGGAAACTGCTTATATTTTTCAAAAATAATTGACGCAGCTGGCAAGTCTGCAACTTTTTTCCGGTGCTAAGGAAGGTTATTCCTATCACCAAAAAAATAATCAGGCACTTCTAAAGTTTTCATCCATTCCCCATTATTGCTTTGGTCTTATTTGAGTAAATATCTATCCCACATGATTATGACTTAAATCATATATTTTGTCAGATATTCCAATATAATCTTTAGGAGCGTTTTTGCACTACCACGGGATATAGTGCACAAACGCCCTGATCATGTCAGACTCTGTTTTACGGCGTTTAGGGGCTATGGCGAAGCGCCTGTTCACTGGGCAGTCTCAACAATGAATGGGCTTGGAGCATCGCATCCAAGAAAATAGTATGGTGAATACTTTCGTACTGCGAACAACTGGGAGATTAATTCTCAGTAGTCCACAGTGCGGACTATGAGGTGTGGATTACTGGGATATGCCCGGTATGTATATTATCTCAATACTATCACGTAAGTGGGCCCCTTTCGGCTGTGTATATAAAGGTGCTTTTTCATCGTCGAGGCCGGCCGGCAGTTGAACAATTTACAATCAAATGTCTATCTAACGTAAACAAAATACATGTTTGGCAGTATATGTGGTTGATGATCTCTGCTTGAACGGGATAACTTAAGTTCAAACAAATGACTTCCGATTTCCGATCATATGATTTTTTCGCTCCTCCTTCTTCGCAGGCGGAATTAGTAATCCTGGGCGGCTGGCTTGATACGTTTTATGGTCATGTTTTGCGTGGCGTTTTAGTACATTTGGGCCGTAAAACTTGACCATAAAACATCGTGCTAGTTGGGCAGTGGGCCAGATTTGTGTATAGGTAAAAGGTTACCTTGTACGGTCAGCCTCACAAGGGGCTTAATACCTTTGTACCGTGTCGCATTAAACGTCATGTTAAACTGCCATATGAAGTTGTCAAACGAGTGAAAACGACAAGGTACTTAGGTGTTCAGTAACTTATGGCGCCGACTGTACCTACGACTACGACTGATGATCTGAGGGCCTACCGCGAAAGGCATTCGAAGTTTTCCCTCTCTGTCGCACATACTTAAGTACGAACTCGCAAGTCTGACAGAGAGAGAAAACTTCGAATGCCTTTCGCGGTAGGCCCTCTGGTAAAGGTTGCGGGAGTCCGTTAGATGCGGGTGGCGCAGGACCGGTCACCGTGGCACTCTTTGGCGGAGGACAATGTCTTTCGGCTGATATGATATGTAATTGTAAGGACATTGAGAGGGCTAGTTCCACTAAATACCTTGGTGTCATCTTAGACCAGCGCCTATCTTGGCATCAGCATATTGAATTTGTAAATGGTAGAATTCGAAAATTGGTATGGATCTTTAGAATTCTTCGACATATTGCAAACAAGACACTACTTAACCAACTATATGTATCGTTAGCGGAATCCATCATGACCTACTGTATCACCGTCTGGGGTGGAGCAACTAAATCCAAATTCTTGGAGGTTGAAAGAGGGCAACGGTGTCTGTTAAAGGTAATGTACTTGAGGCCATACAGATTTCCCACAAATGAACTGTATAAAATTAGTGACCAATTATCAATGCGAAAACTGTATATCCTCCATACAACATTAAAGTTACATAAAACACTAAAATTTAATCCAACGCTTCTAACTAGAAGACGTAAAAACACCGTTGCCCCACTTACAACATATAGATCTTTGTTTGCTAAAAGGCAGTATAAGACACGTGCAGCATACCTTTATAATAAAATAAATGTTAAAATTAATATCTATCAACAAAAGAAATATAATTGTAAGAGGTCTCTAACGGAATGGTTAAAGATGCTAAGTTATGAAGATACTGAACTGTTACTTAATCTTGTATTAATCTAAATTTAATTCTATAGTTAGTAAAACATAACAAAATGGAAAATGTTATATATAATATATACCTACTTTATCAAACAACACACACGCACGCACACACTAACACACACGCACGCACACACTAACACACACACTCACAAGCGCACACACAGGCGCGCACACACACACACACACACACACACGCACACACACACACACACTCAACTTTAGGGTCACGACACTATGCCTGTGATACCTAATTCGTCTTTGTTTTTATTTTATGTTATAAATATTTACCTACATATAAGAAATTAACATTAACTGCTGTTTTATGGAGGAGCGGGTCTTCCTGACACAGGTATTTTTTACCTACTAGGAAGACCCAACCTTATTTTCAATGTAACCTAGCAATCTATGAAATAAAACATTTTCATTTTTCATTTTTTTTTTTTTTTCATATGATGAAATAATTGCCACTGTTAAGGCGCCCCAGACGGTCCTTCGAGTGGCCTGCAGTTGCCTTAAATAGGCGAATGTTAAGAAAATGTAAATGAACTTCCCATGACAATATTATAATTATAATTATATAATACTTATAAATCGAAACTTTGAATTCTTAACTGTTGTAGAAATTTCTTGTTAATCTTGTACTCGCTTATATTCCATGTTATTGTGGTTGAATCCTTTATTTAACGAGTAAATTACACTCTACTGTATTAAGTAAGCAATCTCGATCTACTTATCTCACTTCTTGCATGCCGCATAGGTAGGTTACAAGTAAACGTTTAAATGTTAGGAAAAATGCCATAGGTATAGATAAATTAACGAGAGCATGGAATTGCATATGTAGTAGTAGGTATTGTATGTTTACAGGCATTCTATATTTGAATTTTCTATTTTCTCGTATAAAAAGCGCCGGCCGCTTATACCGCCACGGCACTAATAAACTATAAACGATTTAGTCCGTCGTTCGCTTGCCACCGTGTCTGTGCCTGCTATTCTCGAACCCACAGGTTTGGCAAGAGACGATGGCAAGCGACCTGATGGTGCCACATTGGTGCCGTGGAGGTTGGGCAGAGCCTTGGTGTGGGACGCAACGTGCGTGGATACGTTTGCTCAGTCCCACATCCAGGGGACTCGCTCTCAACCCGGCGCTGCAGCTGACCAGGCCCAGGTGTTGAAGCGCCGCAAATACTCGTCTTTAATTAAAAACTACGAGTTTACGGCGCTTGCGGTAGAAACATTGGGTCCCTGGTCAGCTGACATGAAATCATTTATGAGGGCAATGACTAAACGACTCGTCGACGCTTCAGGGGACCATAGCGCTTACATCTCGCAACGTATTTCATTAGCAATACAGAGAGGTAACGCCGCCAGCGTTATGGGCTCCATGCCGCAGACGGAACTGCTGGACAGAGTTTTCTTCCTATGACTGGGCAAGTTAAGTTAGTTTTTAATTATTTGCTTGTTAGTTTATTTTTATTTATGATGTTGTTTTCTTGTTTTTATATTTATTGGTGTCATTATTATTAGGTACCTATGTTTTAAATACTTACAATTAGTTTATTTTTCTCGTACTATCAGCATAAAAAGAGGTTTCTTGTATATTGAAGAAGTAAATACCAAAATAATGTCAGGGTCAAATTGTGAATATTATTTACGTTGTGCATAAATTTTTCGTCTGATTTTATTGTATTCTCACAATTATCAGAATAATTTTGTGTCAGCCCGTACGACAAGTTCCATAATGTAATTTTATAAATTAAGAGAAAATTATTCTCCTTTTGTTGCAAACGGTACAATCACTACAAATGCAATTCCATGTTCTCGATAATTCATCTTACTAGACCCGATGCATAAGTTTTCTTCTAGTCAGAGCATTGTTTTAGATTCTCCCATTAAAAGGAAATAATGTTACGGCTACGCTACGCTATGGCATGGCCCGGATGGCCCTAGGGTAAATGCGCCCCTGATTATTGTTCCTATTACTTAGTCGTTTGATCTAAGCATGTAATAAAACTAATAAATATCAAAATAAATGTGATAGAGTCTGACCAGCGAGTCGTGACAGTGAAAAATGGCGGCAAATTAAAAAAAAAACGCATGCTGGTAACACGAAATGTATGGAGCCGTCATAAGTACTTATAACTGACAGTTTATTTCATGGGTAAAATTGTTGCCATATAAATAATTTGATAAAAATGGTACTGTCACGACTCGCTGGTCAGACTCTAGTTGTTAAGTACTGCACAAACTCTTCTGCATCGGGGCTAATAGATACTTATTTATTATATAGGCAAAGTATGACAAGTTTTTTGTCAAAGGGGTTTAATTTTCTTGAAATACTACCCAGTTAGAGTTTACTCTCGACAGCGCTGTAGATCTGAATATTCTGAATACATGCATAAATCAGAAGACTATTTATAATTACTTGATAAAGGATTCAAAAACGAAAACAATGTTTATTGTTAAGCATTGTGAATTGTGATACACGGACATTTGGTGTCAAACACGAATGGAATTATATTTTACGAGTTGTAGCATTATTCATTGCAATAAAGCTGTGATTTACTTAAATGTTCAGTTTTTTATTTATTTAACCTTTAGACCACGGAAGTATATATATCTAATTGGGTCACTAATGTTTTCCAACCTAACGTTTGGCAACCTGATTCATTTCGCATTTTTTTTAATTTCTTAACCTCTTAATATTTCTGAAACTGTTAAATATTTCAGGATTTTTATAAACTAACCTAAACTATAGGATTCTACACGATGGCACTGAAATAAATCCTGAAATATTTACAGTTTCAGAGTTTGGGAAATGAAAAGTTGCGAAATGAATCAGTTTGCCAAACGTTCGTTGCGAAAAGAAGGCGGCCCATCTAATTATCTATGTTACCTACATCATTATCTACTCAGTACGTTGGTATAGTCCATTTCAAATACGAAGGCCCTATGCACTTGAAACTTAACAATAGGGCTCGTAATGTTTGCCTTTTAGTATCTTTTGTTATCACTAATCCTATTGTTAACGCCCATTGACCGTCTCAAGTGCAATCGGGCCTTGGTATTTGAAACGTAGTATACCCACGGTTGACACGTAAACTTATCTAATATTGTGACTTTTATTGATATAAATACCTATGATAATATGTATGACTGACTGATTTAAAGCTGCATACTTAAATTGTTTATAAAAATCTTATAATATGAGATTAAAACTAGGATAGACAGCAACAAGGAAATTCACTCTTCCTGAATATTCATTATACCTGTGTACAAAGATTTACCTCATGGGCAGTCACGGCCAAACAAAAACAACAACCACCGAGCGTGACATCGATCAATATAAGTACCTAATTACCGTCGGAACCATCATTCTCTCTAAGCAGAGCATCCGCCATGTTTCTCGCACTTCTGTACTCTTTAATTATTCATCAAACAGTGACCTTTGCTAGTCCGTTTCACAAATATCCATACGTGTTTCTACTAGACATCGGCAATGAAGAGCTTCAAACGAAATCGGAACAAATCCGAGTATCTGTACCCGGCGGCTCCTTAGCACTGCGAATCCCAGCGATTGGTGAGGGAGACAACATAGCACACGTTAGAGTGAGTGGAATAGATTTCGATAATGATTTAAAAGCCAATATTGTTGACGGTGGACCTGGATACAAATACGTCGTTATTGTATTTATGGGCAATCCAGGACTGGCGTACGATGCTGTTGTTACCGTCTCTACTTTGGACAATGACGAAGATGTCGACTCTGACACGGATCCAGCAGGCATAGATGAAGTAAAGAGTACTTATAAGGTTGCAGAAGACAGTGAGGAAGAAGCGAATGATAGTGCGGAAACAGAAGAGCATATAAGTGCCGAAAGCGACGAACAACTGACGTCTGCATCAAACTTTTACGATTCGGCGGAAAACGTCGATATTAATGGTAAAGAAGATGAAAACGATGCAGAAGTGAATGTAAGTAGTGATGAAGTTGTGAAAATTGAAAAAGATTCTAGTGACAGTGATAGGGCAGATACACAAGATTATGCCAATTCTGACGATCAAAAGGAAAATAACGATTATGCCGATGCTGACGATCAAAAGGAAAATAACGATTATGCCGATGCTGATGATCAGAAGGAAAATAACGATTATGCCGATGCTGACGATCACAAGGAAAATAACGATTACGTCGATGCTAATGCTCCTAGAGCAGAAAAATATAATGCCAACGAAGAATACGACACTGAAGACAATAATCAAGCGACGAGAGCACTAGACGACAGTAATTTATATGACAAATATAACGCTTTGAGACCCCATTTGTATAATTACGCTGAAGCTCCTCAAAAGGTCAATAGGGTTGAGAACGAGGTAGACTATAACGTGGATGATAATGACGGTATTGTGTATAGTCCTGAGGATCCTGTGGAATTAGACCAAATGTTCAACGACGAAGAAGTTCATAATGACGCTGAGAAATTTAGAGATTCAAATAATAATAATTACGCAGATGCAGAGGAAAACTCTGCTGTAGCCTATTAATAGCAACACATATTTGTTTCGATTTATAATTAAACCAACACTGTAAATAAGTAAAATATAATATCAATGTAAAAAAGTTATAAACTGAATTGCTGTAGGTATTTAGTTGTTTCATTTATTCCAAACAAACGTTAAAGCAAACAAATTCATTTATGCTGATCAAATTGGTAGAGAAAAAAATATAATTTGATGTTTATTATATGTCCGTTAGCTTTTCAATGGGCTACCGGTAGTTACCTACCTGTACGATCGTACTGATTGGGTGCGTGAAGCAACATTGGTCGCTTTAAAGTTACTAACTGAGCCATCTTCATGCTGTAGAGTAGATGGCAGGTTGAGGCGTAGATCCGTTGTATGCATCAGCAGTCGTTAAGGTCGTTTCCCCTCTGGGCTGGAAGGTCAAGATTGCAGACGGACCCGGAGCCCTCTAGGGAGCAACCGGGAGAACGCTAAGGGCTCGTTAACGCACAGACGTACTTTTGTATGCATGTCAAACGCTAAGAATAAATTTAGACAGCGCGGCGCAAAATTTACGCAGGAGCGTAAACGTAAAACGCTAACATAAGGAGAACATTGGTGGAGATATAAACCTGAGGGCCTACCGTGAACGGCATTCGACGTTTTCCCTCTCTGTTGCACTTACGTACGAACTCGTAAGTATGACAGGGAAGTATGAGAGGGACAACTTCGAATGCCTTTCGCGGTAGGCCCTCTGGATATTACAACTGACGTAAAATTGCATTTTCTGGAAGTCTTTTCCGTTGTGCGACAGTAATTCTCCATATAAATATGGTTAATTTGGTAGTAGAGCGGAACTTTTACGATTTTGTTTGGTTCCGTATTTTTTTGTATGTAGATAGAGTATTATGTCCAGTCAACCGTATTATTTACCTACTTTTTGCTCTGTTCCAACGGCTGACTTTATTGTGATCTTCAACTTTTTCGTGCCTTTTTTATGAAGTTTCTTTATCAAGGGCGACGATCACGAGTGCTTCGCTAGTTCATTGTTACACTTACATATCTAATTATCACTATTATCAGTGTCGTATTGTCAAACATAAAGTCGCCGTCAATAGACTTTGCTAACTATGTAAACAAATAATGTATTGGAATAGAGAACATTACGCAAAACTCTTCGTAGGTGGCGACACTAGCAGCGTTGACATTGTATCTCGTTCCCACTTGCGGTATTGTCTATGCAAGCATCTGTAGAAGATACGACAATAGAGAGATCTTTCAGGGACCGAAGTCCAATGAGAGTTGTTTAGATGTTATATTTATGCAACTGATTTAAGAAACTTCGATAGTGCGATGCAGAACTCGTCAGATTTGACAGGAGTGACGCCACATCAGCCCCCCTTTGAGACGGAGGGGTCAGTGATGTATGAAGAGAGAGTGCAGCTTGCCAGTGCTCAGAGCCAGCGTGGCGAGCGAGCGCTCAGAGCCAGGGTGGCGAGCGGAGACAGAGAGAGAGTCTGGCTTGCTGAGAAGAGTCGGGCGTCAGTCAGGATATTCAGAGTTGCGTTTATGTCCATTGTCGGGGGTCACCAATGTAGAAAATACGACAATAGAGAGATCACTCAGGGACCGAAGTCCAATGAGAGTTGTTTAGATGTTATATTTATGCAACTGATTTAAGAAACTTCGATAGTGCGATGCAGAACTCGTCAGATTTGACAGGAGTGACGCCACACATCCTTGCCACTCATTTGACAATCAATTGTGCATGTGTGTGTGAATGCCTATATTCCTATACTGGTTTACTATTAGTGGTAGTGCTGCCTCTGGCGGCAGAACATTGCAGTAATGTTCCCTATTGCCATTTAAAATGTCAATTCCAATACATTGTTTGTTTAGTGTGTACAATTGTACATAGTTAGTTAGCAAAGTCCATTGACGGCGACTTTAGGTTCGAAGGTGAGCTGGAGAAATTTTTACATGCGGTTTCATTGTGTTGGGTGAGATGGCAGATAATTTGATATATTTGCGAACATTTAGCATGGATTCATAAATAATACTTAATTCCAATATTACGTTTATTTAAAATCTTGCGCTTAATAAAGAAAATATGTGTAACTACAAGAAAAAAGTGCTTGATAAATTGTGCTTTAAAAGTTCAGCTTTCCTTTTCATCCTGTAAAGAAAGAAATGGAGAAATATTAGTCCATATTTTAATAAGTAAGTATTATGATATCAATTATTACACAGGGAAATATATCACATTTCGTAGATTTCTGAGAAATTCGAACCGCATTTTTAGGGTTCCGTAGCCAAATGGCAAAAAAACGGAACCCTTATAGATTCTTCATGTCCGTCCGTCTGTCTGCCTGTCTGTCTGTCTGTCCGTCCGTATGTCACAGCCACTTTTTTCCGTAACTATAAGAGCTATACTGTTGAAACTTGGTAAGTAGATGTATTCTGTGAACCGCATTAAGATTTTCACACAAAAATCGAAAAAAAACTTTAAGTATTAGGGGTCCCCATACTCAGAACTGAAACTCAAAAAATTTTTTTTCATCAAACCCATACGTGTGGGGTATCTATGGATAGGTCTTCAAAAATGATATGGAGGTTTCTAACATCATTTTTTTCTAAACTGAATAGTTTGCGCGAGAGACACTTCCAAAGTGGTAAAATGTGTGCCCCCCCCCCCCCCCCACCCCTGTAACTTCTAAATTAAGAGAATGATAAAACTAAAAAAATATATGATGTACATTACCATGTCAACTTCCACCGAAAATTGGTTTGAACGAGATCTAATAAGTAGTTTGTTTTTAATACGTCATAAATCGTAAACCGCAATTTATTTCACGGAACCCTTCATGTGCGAGTCCGACTCGCACTTGGCCGTTTTTTATTTCTAGATATATTCTTTACCTCACTAGGTCTGACCTTACCTTGGCCACTGCCCTGTGATCCACCGCCACCGCTCATGCCGCCGCCGAAACTACCGCCGAATCCACCGCCCACGCTCCCACTAGTATCTGTACCGGTAGCACAATCGTTTTAAGCACTACCTATAAACCAAGCAATTAGTCATAACAACTGCTTTAGTTGGAATGGCAGACCAGTACATACCTTTCATTCTTACTATATCAAGTTGTTGTGGCAAATTGCTAGGTGTTTATAGGCATCTAGCAAAGGGCATTTGTTGACATTGTATTCATTTTATATTATATCTTTACTTTTTCTTTGTTTTTGACGGTCGTGATAAATATTCTTATATTTATGACATGTAGGTAAGCAAATTTGCAATGTAATTTTTTATCATGAAATAAATAATCTAATCTAATCTAATCATGTTTCTATCCCACGCCATCCCGCCGTTTCCGGTCCGGAGTAGAGTTTCAAAAAGTTCATAGCTTCACACAAAGGTTCACAAAAAGGACAAAGTCACTAAGTTGTGCGACAAAAAGCAGTTAAGCCGGATTCCGTTCCAAAAATTGCCACAAGGGGGTTTGCAGGTCTTTTTTTTTTTTTTTTTTTTTTTTTTTTTTTTTTTTTTTTTTTTTTTTTAAGTTGGGGAAATGCTTTTACGCATCCCGCCTGCCACGGGGAAGGGACAGGGCGGGTATGACGGACTAACCGCGGCAATAGCCTTGGACTACCGTCTAAAACCCCAACGATTGCCAGCTCCGCCTTAAGAAAGGGGCGCCGCGGGATCGCTTTCCGCATTCGACCGCGTACGTCCCGACGGGCGACCTACAGGGTAGCGGGCCGCAGACATTGCGCGCCAGGTCAGCGCATTCAGTCCAGTGGGATTCATTTTTGCAGGGTATCCCCCGAACCCCGCACCATCCCACTACGGAGGAGGCAGTAAATGCGCGTAGAGCCTGGCTCTGCCTCCCGCCCGTCGCCGGCGGAGCGGATCCGCGAGGGGATCATTCTCGCGTGCCCGCTCCGCGGCCTCCTTCTGTGACATAACCTGGTCACTGAAGGAGGCCATCGCCTTCCATGCTTCCTTATTGTCAAGCATGGCCCTAATAACACCTGACAATGTGCAGGTCTACGGTACCTACAAGATATTTATTCATAAAAGTCAATGTTTTACAAGTCAGGTCTATGAGGCTTGGAATTTGCTACTTTGTTACACGAAAACAATATAAAATGAGACCCTTTTTGTATTTTATATTCAGATATTTGCTACAAATTGCAAAGTTAGCTCTGAGTTGCGAAGGTATTTTGGTGGGTCGATTTGATTAAAAACCTGTACCATCTTGTTGTTATTATTTTTGAATGTGATATGTATGTGATAAAAAAAGTGGGGAAATTTTGTATACAAATTCACACGCGTACGCGCATCAGTGACTCCCCAATCCCCATCCCCCGCCCATCCCCGCTAGATCCGATGCTGAATGTCGAGCGTATTTCGCCATAAGGATCAAAATACATTTTGGGTAAGTACATTTTCATCTAGTGGCAAGAAAAACTTAAACGATTTTTTATATCATGTAATGTGTCTTCTTACTTTTGTAAATAATGCAAGTAATTAAAAAAAAAAATGTGTATACTCACCAGCACCACTCGAACCGCCGCCACCTGAACCACCGCCTGCAATTTTAAGCAATTTTAAATGTAAATAACGTTTTTATGAAAAGACAAACTTAACGAATATATAGTTAAACTTTAAATTCAAGCTTTTATTGAAAACCGTACTTTTTTGTTGCTCAGGCATCAACTACTTGTTTTAGAGTGTTTCAAGGAGCCCAAATACGATGGATTTTATCTTGTAGCCTAGGCGTTTGCTGGGCTACCTTCTGTCTCCATCGCCAGCCCAGCTTGATGGTACTATAGTATTGCATCGTCAGTATTGGCGCCGAACATTATATAAGTAGGTATATATGCCAAATTTCGGCTCACTTGGATTCCGACAAGTGCAAATTTTGAAGGACAACTTGCATAC
Source organism: Epinotia brunnichana (assembly GCA_963854355.1). Taxonomy (NCBI): domain Eukaryota; kingdom Metazoa; phylum Arthropoda; class Insecta; order Lepidoptera; family Tortricidae; genus Epinotia; species Epinotia brunnichana. Next base: position 18,990,991 of record OY977954.1, read on the forward strand.
TTATTTACTTACATATGAATAGTGTAGGTTAAAATAAAAACTTATTAAAAATAATCGACTAAAGAAAAAAATAATAGTTCCGAGTACGATTTTTTAAGCTTATAAATTATACTCACCCTGTCGTTCCTCTGCATGGCCCTGAAAGAAAAAAAATCATTAATTTGGTTACAGTATGTTAACAATAAATAGAGTATTTTACATAACCAGACACCAATGTTTTAAGATCAATGAAGGGTCGGCAACGCGGTTGTGATTCTTCTCGAATCACCAGCGTCCACAGGCTACGGTATCTGGTTACCACCTCGTGTAGTAGTAGGTATAAAAAAAAGTACATAACAAAATGTAAATTTTGTAGGACCTGAGGTAGGTACCTATGTCCTTCCCTACCCGAATAAATACTGCGACGATTTTAAGTCACGCATGCTGATTTGCGTTACAATGCGTGTGTCACAGTGGTCACAACACTCACAACCGGATTATTTCCATTGTGCGACAACCGAAAACTTGGTCCACTTATTTTTTTCGTGTAAACTCGTTTAATTTGTAAAGTTCCTGATAAAAAATAAAAGGCATAAGTACATAGGTACTTTAACAATAATAATAATTAATAGATAAAAAATGAGACAGTTTATTAGGCAGGCGCCCGATGTTTCACCCAATGGCCCAGCCACTAGTCCATCATTTTCACCCAATAACCCGTTTTCTTTAGATTCCATCAACCAGCAATAGTCCCTATACACCCCAGCGGGTGCTATCTCTGTGTGCGTCCCATGACACGGGCAGGGACAGCATCCGCTCGGTGTACTCCTTGCATTTCATTAAATTGTCAAAAGGGCCTCTACTTGTTGGCTCAGTTGGTACTTTGTAGGTACCTAGTCCCACGCACGCCTCCCAAAGGTCCGGGACATCATTGTCCCGTGAGCGGGAAAGACATAACAATTGTAACAAAATACTTACACTGGCAATGAGAAGCACAGCGACGAACAAAACGAAGAAACTCTTGAACATCTTGCTTGTTTTCAGGAAAGACGGTGAGAATGCACCAGACACTGCCTTTTATACAACACTGGATCACATCAACATAATTATGATCACAAAATAATCACCTGAAATGACACTGGCTGATTGAAAATCATGCATTTATCTTTATTGTTACGCAGTAATCATCATCACGTTGTTGGGATAAATGGTGTCACAATTTAAATTATCTTTGTATCTAACAGTTTACAGGTATATTAAGTATACGATGAGGTTTAATCTATTCACACGTACTTACAGTTTATTCAATGCACGATGGCGTGGGTAGGTAAGTACTAAGTACATGATAACAATACCTACCAGTGACGGAGCGGCCATACAAGCCGATTCCCACATGCTTGCCTAAAAATTTTTTTCAGGCAAGCCTTTATATATACTCTAAACAGTAGTAACTCTCTTTGTATGTACAGTCAACCAATTTGATTCCTAGGCCGTTGTTGGAGGTCGTTGTTGTTCTACGTCCGTAGGAATAACCCTAGAAACCCTACACGTGACCTCCGGGTGGTGCTAAAAGAACAACAAACTCGGCAGCTGCACTGTTCCTTCTGAACCTCGCAGCGCACACTGGAACTCATCAGCGACATCAATACGAATACATGTATGTACCAGTGTGTAACCGCCATACGATAAATAAAATAAAAATATAAATAAAAATTCCTAGGCCACCGTAGAACCCTGTCATTTTAACTGCTACATAGCGACGCAATAATCCTAGTAACCCGTATTGACATAGCATTTACAACGGCATCGTTCTATGATGGCCTAGGAATCAAATTGGTTGACTGTACTCTAAACACTTTCATAACTTGTTTTGTTCTGGGTTGCCCATCAAACATTTTTGATCTGTCCTCGTTTATATTGCACCTCCATACAAACTTTCGCCCCCTTATTTCTCTTAATGGATATCTCTGAATTTGAATTATCTTAGGGGATAATTCAAATTCAAAACATTTATTTCGGGCGTAAAATCCTACCGGTATAAAAGTTATAATATATCCTTCCCAGGGTCTCAAACTAATAGGTATCTCCATGCCAAGTTTCATCTAAATCGGTTCAGCGGTTTAAGCGTGAAGCGTTATTTTACGGGTTGCCCGTATTTCAGGCACGAATTTTTCATCGTAATTTGGCGAAACTGGCGAAACTAATACGAGACAGTACATGTGCCTTGTAAAAATAAAAAATATTGTTGATTTTTAATAAAAAAAAACAGCCTATTCCGTATTTTAACCTCGAATTCCGTATTTTCAATGCATACATACATACATACATACAATCACGCCTTTATCCCTAAAAGGGGTAAGCAGAGCACATGAAACTTGTGTTCCAGTGCCACTTTTAGCATGAATGTGGGTATAAAAGATCGACAAAATGCAGTTGTCCCGAAAAACCGGAAATCAGATCTGGTCAGCCTAGGTAACAGACAGACACACTTTCGCATTTATAATATTACTAGCTGTTGCCCGCGACTTCGTCCGCGTAGAACTTATACTTAGAAAATATAATGCAAACAAACTTCTACTTACCATCTTAAGGGATGATTTCCGAGGAAAAAACTATTCTATATCCTTCGAAGGGTCTCAAATTATCTCTATACCAAATTTCATCTAGGTACATGGATTTTATCCAAACTTTCACCCCCTATTTCATATCCTTAGGGAATGATTTTCGGGATAAAAACTATCTAATGTCATTATTCGGGACTCAAACGACCTTTATACCAAATTTCATCTAAACGGGATTCATCCAAATTTTCACCCCCCATTTCACCCCCTTAGGGAGTGATTTCCGGAATTAAAACTATCCTATGTCCTTTCCCAGGACTCAAGCTATCTCTATACCAAATTGTATTAAAATGGGTTCCATCCGAATTTTTACCCCTAATTTCACCCCCTTAGGGGATGATTTCTGGGGTAAAAACTATCCCATGTCCTTTCCCAGGACTTAACCTATATCTACACCAAATTTCATCAAAATAGATTACATCCAAATTCCCCCCCCCCCTTTTTCACCCCCTTAGGGGATGATTTCCGGGATAAAACCTATTATATGTCCTTCCCCGGGACTCAAACTATTTATATACCAAATTTCATCTAAATCGGTGCAGCGGTTTAAGTAGCTCCATACAAATTTCCACCCCCAATTTCAACCCCTCAGATATAAAAACTACTCTTTGTCCTTCCCCGGGGCTCAAACTATCTGTATACCAAATTTCATCTAAATCGGTTCAGCGGTTTAGGCGTGAAGAGGTAACAGACAGACACACTTTCGCATTTATAATATTAATATGGAAGTATGGATTATAGGATAGTATGGGTTCTTTCCGCTTGTCTTCCAAATAGAGGTGTAGCTGCAGGAGACTCACTTCAAAAGAAAGAAGAAACGAAAAACTCATTCAAATATCTCAAAAAATTACGAAGCTACAACCGTTTTAATGTCGCTTGTTAGAGTGAGAGAACGATCAGGGACCGTGACGTCACGATCCTCGAGCGACATAGTAAAAAACAATCGTTTCATTATAAAGGTGCGTTTTGCGGAAAAGAGACGCAACAAACCCCCTCTTCAAACTTTATACACTTATAACTTAGTGATTACCTATACGAGTATAGCCTCTTGCGTTGTTTTTTTTCGAGATAATACAACATTATGATTATTTTGTTTAGTGTCTACATCCCTATTTTCGATAAGATAAGATAAAATAAGATTTCTTTATTGTCAGAACTGTGTACATTTAGTTGTTTTGGGTAAAATAAAGTCCAACAGCTTGCCCATTTCGGACGTACAATATTAAACTTAAAGCTAGTCAAATATATACTAAAACAATAACAACAATTGTATTTCCAAATAATTTTAACCATATTTCACACATAAAATATTAATTTAGATCTATCCGACATCCGTATTTTCTTTTAAACCACGAACTTCGGAATTCGAAAATATTCGGGTATCTCTATCTCTATCGCACTAACAAATGACAGGAATGCAGATATACGAACTTCGAGTTTCGGTTTTCGTGGTTTGATGGCTGAATACGCAAAGAGCGCGCGCGCGTGCCATTCAAAAAAACCAAGTTTAGGTATATTGTTCGAATTTGTTGTTACATTTGTAGAAATTACGCCTTAATTCGACATTTGCGCATATAAGTTCGCATATCAAAATCGATTAATTTTATATTTGCTTTTGGTACCTATGTGTCTCGTCAATGTACTCGTATATCGTAGACGGGATTACAATTATTAATAGGCGAAAGAAAGGCAAAGAAATTCCGCCATTTTGTCCGTAGTATTTCTTATTAATCTGTGATTTTGACGTTTCTTTTAGCTGACAGATGTGGCGGCGATATACTTTAAGAATAATAAATGAAAATTAAATGAAGTCGTATATTATGGAAAATAAATTAATTGTCGCAGTCGGATAAAAACTATCCTAAGTTGCAGCTGGAATAATAATGTACCTATATAAAATGTTTCACATTTTTCCGTCCATGGGATGCTGAGAACATTCGTACCACAGAAAGCTTAGTTTCAAACTGGCTGATTATGGATGGCATGGATAGTAGTATAGAGTCATCCCATTATACAAAATTAGAACATTCAGTGTTGATATATTTTCCTAAATCGGTCTAGTATATAGGTAATTGACGAAAGTAACAACATAACATTAAAAATACTATGAAATAGTGGACAGACTTTTAGAAGTTATGTAAACTTTATGATAAATGCATTAAGGATGACTCACGCTAGAACGGGCCGTGTCCGGCCCGGGCCGTTTTCTAAGAAAAACGACGGCGTTTTTGCGCGGCCGAGCCACGGCCGAGGCTCGGAAGCGGCTCGGTGTCGGCAAGGCCCGGCAGTGGCTCGGCCGCGCAAAAACGACGGCGTTTTTGCGCGGCCGAGCCACGGTCGAGGCTCGGAAGCGGCTCGGTGTCGGCGAGGCCCGGCAGTGGCTCGGCCGCGCAAAAACGACGTCGTTTTTCTTAGAAAACGTCTAGCGTGAGTCATCCTTTATACACTGTACGCGTTGTCATAGTCACGTATTTAGGAAGGCAGAGATCAGTGACATAATGGATAGAGGTCTAAGGATTTTTTGCGTAAAACAAAATGTGTTCATACAATTTTTACACACTGAAATCGTCAATTCCGTTTCGTCACGGCAGTTTTTTTTCTGACGTTCATTTTTAGAAGTAAGGTTTTGTCGAAGTGTATGCGAAATGGCCTTCATCTAGATAGATAAGATAAGATAAGATGCACCCTGGATACAACGGCAAGTGATAATTTAAAGAACCCTAAGTTATTGCTTGCTGGTGTTACCAATAACCCGACACGGGAGGGGGGGGGGGGGGGGGGGGTCGGGGGGTTCTGCCCAGGGAATCGCAAGATTCCCCAGGTGCGGCTTGAGGGAGAGGCCATTGCCGTTTGCCTCTATAATAAATAACGGACCCGGAACCCTGACAAATCCTCTGCTATCAGAGGATTCATGTTAGGTGCGGGGGCTGCGACTGTTAGGCCGGGGCCGAGTTGTGGCTGCGAGGGAGAAAACCTCTATAAAAAGTTACAAGGGGACCTGAGAGGGTGAATCCGAGGTCTATCACCCTCTCCCGGCGTAGAGGTCCTTTGGTCGGTGTGGTGTCGCCCTGCACGCTTACGACGGGAGGGGAGGGGCTTTTGCCTCAGTAGTGAGGGCAGCTGCGGCTGTTGCCGGGGGGCGTCGTGGTGAAATGTTCGCGATCCCATGACGCCCCTACTACACGGCAGAGAGGGCATACCTTGGTGGTTTTAGACGGTAGTCCGGGGGGTTCCAGGGAGCCCGTCATACCCATCCTAGTTCATCGGCTAGGTGGGATGCGTAAAGGCATTTCCCCAAGTAAAAAAAGGGGTTTCTTAAAGTGTGGCCCATGGACCCCTAAGGAGTCCGTGACATGATTGCTAGGGGTCCACGGCCACTTCGTTCACTCCTAACGTAGGTAGACACATAAGTTTTTTTTTCAACATTTTCTTCAACAGGGGTCCGCGGTATTTTTGAAATTCTGAAAGTGGTCCATGCCTAACAAAAGTTTAAGAACCACTGCCATAGACGGAGAAAGACATACTTCCATCGCATTCCAATGAATAACTGCGTCCCTGTCCCGCGCCATGATGGTCCATTGTACGGAGAAGCCTACGCACAATTTCTTTTAGATAGGTACCATATATTTGCATATTTTAAATCTATCGTGGTGATGTGGACACAAATGAAACACATGTCTTAATTAGATATTATTTTTAGTTTTTACGTTGTAACTGTACCTTAAACGAATAAAATAAAAAAATAAACGGCGCAAACCCACTTAAACCAATTAATTTCTTTCAAAAGGGTAGTTAGGGTAATCCTTCCAACCGACGGGGTCAATGACCCTCACGTTCTTGTTGAAGTTGCCGATGGTGGCGATCTCTTCCTCCGTTAGCTTGAAGTCGAACAGGTCCAAGTTTTGGGCTAGTCGCTGTTTGTTGGTAGACTTGGGAATGATGATTAGGCCTCTATCCAGCTGCGAAAGAGAAATAAGTTTTATAATTTTAAAATGCTACTAGCGGGGCCATTGCTTGCGATCACGATCCTTTGTCATGAAGGATCGACTAATAAAGACAACTTACCAAGCGCGACTTGACCAGGTAGCATTTCCATATTCTTATGCTATCCTAACAAAGTGTGGGTACTATACAAATACAAAATTCTTTATTTTCTTTAATTACAGACTAAATTTATGATAGGGATGGAGCCGCCCGGTAAGCAAACAGTGCCTGTATTGGGAAGCTCCGCTCTTCCATAGATTATAATAGGTACGAGTATTATGCTAACACAAAAGGTTTTAACAGGTTTTTTTTTATTTTATTTTATACTAGACTAGAAACTAGTATGTGTGAGGGAGTGTGTGTCTGTGTGTGTGTTTGTGTGTGAGTGTGTAAGTGTGTGTGTATGCGTGGGTGTGCAATACATTTTATACGGGACGGGACTTAAGAGTAACGTTGTAATAAACCTTCCGCTTCATCGTAGGTTTTTGTTTTAAGCCATTTTATAAGCAGCTTCTTGCAATCGTGATATAGTTTTGGATAAATTTCTAATACTTTGTTAATTTTATTATAAATATGTACAGAATTACTGATAAACTGTGATCTGGCAAATTGCGTTCTAGTTTTTAAAGAATTAGCCACGTTACCTATTTTTCTTTTTATAGTTGGGGTTATAAGGTAAGGTCTTGTGTGTTTTTAAGGTACTTTGTAAAATATATAATTTTCTAACCGAGAGGACGTCACTGATTTGGTACAGTCGTCGGGTCGGACTAAGAAGACAACTTACCAAGCGCGACTTGCCCAGGTAGCCTTTCTATATTCTTATGCTACCCTAACAAAGTGTGGGTACCTCCTATACAACTTGGTTCCAGCTTCGCCGCTCTTCTCAGCATAGCCCAGCGTCAGCCATGATGATCGCAAGTATGTTGGTGTGACAACTTACCAAGTACCGCAGCATGACTTGTCCAGTAGTCTTCCCGTACTTGTCCGCGATGGGCACGAGCGCGGGGTCGTCGGCGCACGCATATGGTCACAATCCTCAGCCATGACGGATCGACTAAGAAGATAACTTACCAAGTACCACAGCACCACCTGTCCAGTAGTTTTCCCGTACTTGTCCGCGATGGTCACGAGCGCGTGGTCGTCGGCGCACGCATATGGTCACAATCCTCAGTCATGACGGATCGACTAAGAAGATAACTTACCAAGTACCGCAGCACCACCTGTCCAGTAGTCTTCCCGTACTTGTCCGCGATGGGCACGAGCGCGGGGTCGTCGGCGCACGCATATGGTCACAATCCTCAGCCATGACGGATCGACTAAGAAGATAACTTACCAAGTACCGCAGCACCACCTGTCCAGTAGTCTTCCCGTACTTGTCCGCGATGGGCACGAGCGCGGGGTCGTCGGCGCACGCATATGGTCACAATCCTCAGCCATGACGGATCGACTAAGAAGATAACTTACCAAGTACCGCAGCACCACCTGTCCAGTAGTCTTCCCGTACTTGTCCGCGATGGGCACGAGCGCGGGGTCGTCGGCGCACGCATATGGTCACAATCCTCAGCCATGACGGATCGACTAAGAAGATAACTTACCAAGTACCGCAGCACCACCTGTCCAGTAGTCTTCCCGTACTTGTCCGCGATGGGCACGAGCGCGGGGTCGTCGGCGCACGCATATGGTCACAATCCTCAGTCATGGCGGATCGACTAAGAAGATAACTTACCAAGTACCGCAGCACCACCTGTCCAGTTGTCTTCCCGTACTTGTCCGCGATGGGCAAGAGCGCAGGGTCATCGGCGCGCGGGGGCGGCGCGTCGGCGTGCTTGCGCGACACGAGGAAGCCGAACGGACTGTACGCCATCACGGCCACGCCGAGCTGGTGGCAGTGGGACACTAGCGGGACTTGCGTCATGGTTGGGTTCACCTGGGGAGGTATATGGTATAGGTTAGCTTTGGCGACTGCATCGTTGTGCTGCAGTGACCAGCCTAGCTAGCACGGTCGCTTTTATGTTGGACATAAGGCATTTGTCCCTTACTAGCAAGAGAATTCGCGAGGCACTACTAGCTAGGCACTACTAGATCGATCAGCGGTTTTTGTACCTACCTACATGATGTTCGCAATTCACAGTCCACTTTAGCAGTCCGTTTGTCAGTAGTCGCGATCAAAAATGCCGTCTTAAAACCTCCCTTATTTAATCTCTGGGGACGCATCAGTCTCGTAACCACTGTAGCCGAGCTGGTCACGCGGGTTCGAACCGTGGCTCAACGTAACTAAAGAAATTCAGATTTGATCTGTAGGTCGATCACGTAACGCATTGTACGCGCGTCAGGTAGGTCTAAGTGTCACTTTTTATATGGAAAATTGACAGTTAAATTGTACCGACGCGCGTTTGGAACGTTACGTGATTAAGTACCCCTCTGGGGACCGATTTTTGACTTTCGAGCGCTCGAAAATAAAATAAAATAAATACGATTTTAGTGTCAAAATTGCAGGCACTAACTTTCTACCGATAGAATTGAATACTTTTCAATTTTCTGTCGCTATTTCAAAAGAGCATTTCGTATGTTTTGCCGAGTTTCGAGTGAAAAATTCGAGCGCTCGAATGTCAAAAATCGGTCCCCTGGCACCGCTGCCTTCTGACACAGCCTGTATTTCATTTATTTTTCCTCAATATTTATTTTTCCACCTCTAACTCGCTGGGATCCGTGTCCCGTGTCGAATGTCTGTATCCATGGTGCGTTTCTAGACTCTACGACGAGGTGACCTCGTCTCGCCGGACCTCGTCGGATTCACGAATGACGGTCAATAAGAGGCCTATAAGTGAGTTGAAATATTTTCTACCGAACATAAATTCGTTCTTACCTCAATCTGATTAACAGCGGGCTTGTCCTGACTGTTAGCGAACAGTCTATCCAACTGGGTGATGTTAAAGTTGGACACTCCGATGGACCGGGCTAGACCAAGCTTCTTTGCATCTTCCATGCCTCTCCATGTTTCCACGTAGTCGATGTCCGATGGTGACCGGTCCGCCTGGTGGTTAAAATTACTGTATTTAAAACTTCAAAGAAGCTGCGCTTAGGTAGACATTCACTTGTTCGTATTATCAATTGTTCAATGAAATAAAAAGTGCTATTGTAAAGTAAGTTTTTTTGATTTTAGGCTCTTAATAATAGGTAGCTCGTGTCATGGGCCACCTGTGAGACATACTTTTCTATAAGATTTAGTCATTATCACCATTGCAGCATTATCATATACACACAACTGAACACATGTTTCATTTTATTTTTGTGTGAGAGGGAATGGCCACTAGTCCCTACGCTGGTCCAGTCCAGGGTTGGGACTTCACACCCACCTTTGAATTTCTTCGCAGGTTTCCTCAGGATGTTTTCCTTTACAGTAACAAATTCCAAGTGTTTTTTTGTGTACACCATTTAAAAGCTAGGCGACTTACGTTCAACGCTATTGGGAAGTGGATCAAGTACAGGTCGACATAGTCCAGGCCGAGTCTTTTCAGCGACTCCCGGAGCTCAGGCACCACTTGGTCTTGGGCGTGCTTGTCGTTCCATAGCTGCAACACGAGCACAAGTGATGTTTAAATCTGGGGGCACGGCAGTGCCCCCGCCAAGTCGAGCAAAACAAAGAAGCACGGCCGTACCATCCTTTTCTCGATATTATTTACATGTTACGTCTTACTTGCCTGTAGGGACTCTAGGGATACATAGATAAAAACGTTCATAAAAGTCACAAAAATTGGACTATAAGGAAGCATGCTATTGAAGACTAAAGTTCTATTTATAGGTATAATTATTGCACTAAATGAACATAACCAAGCCCATTGAAACACGTCATGATTGAAACAAGGAAAATTTCTCGAAAACTATAATACCTACGCGACTGACGCAACACTCGGAACACGCGGTTTTGGCCATGTATGAATTCTTGGCCAGTAGCGCTCGAGTGATGGTGCGATACCGGAGTGTACACGAGCCAAACCAGTTTTTCACGGTAAAAAGTTTGTTTACTCTTGTATTTTGACTGATCAAATTATTTTGGTGCTATAGCTGGGAATAAACGAATGTTTATAATGGCCGTTGATCAGCGTTCGAGTCTATTTTTATATGTAAAATTTGACCTTGAAGTTAAAAACGTGGTGTGGGGACGATTGAAACGTTTCAATCGTCCTCGCGTTTTAATCGTTCCCAAAAGTAACCGACTTCAAAATAGAAGGAGGTTCTGCATTCGATGCACATGTTTGTTCTATTAATGTTCACTATTGTTTGTGTAGTTTTTGACCTAGTTTATAAATTATGGAAATATGAAGGTTTTTTTGAAATCTACACGCTGCGTGTCATTGTAAAAAAAAGAGGTTCTCAGTTTGACCCGTATGTATGTATGTACGTTGTCCGAGATTATCTCGCGTTAGGTTGAACCAATTTTGATGCGGTTTTCAGAAAAGTATTTAATACATTCTGGAGAAGGTTCTTGTATACAATAAAACAAATGGTTAGTCCCGACGTTTACAACACTTTTGTCACGGGATAGGTACACGGAATGGTTATGATTGAAACATTGTTATAGTTGAAACAAGCATTTTTTATGAAACATGATTATGCTTGTTTTGTGCAAATCTATATCGTTATTATGTTATAATTGCATTAAAACTACTTTGGTTAAACTAAATGTATAAGGTAGCAGCAACAAAGGAAACTAAAGTCGTAGGTATACTTTTTTTACACCCGTGTTTTTATCGAGATGTTCAGATGCTCATAAATTGAGAAATGTTTATGATATGCCTGCGAATGTTTGATGAGCTCATTGTATGCCATGGTAGTCATTAAACAAATTAAAAACCGGCCAAGTGCGAGTTGGACTCGCGCACCGAGGGTTCCGTAGAAATCTTTTTTTTTCTTTGCCTGTTTGGGTGTTCCACTGCTGGGCAAAGGCATCCCGCATTTTTCTCCACTCGGCCCTATTGCATGGCATGGCATGTAACTAAAAATCAGGGGGCACGGCAGTTCCCCCGCCAAGTCGAGCAAAACAAAGAGGCACGGCCGTACCATCCTTTTGTCGAAGCCATTCAGGCCATTTTTTCAACATCCTGTAATTTTGTGCTGGCTAAAGCTAGAACCCTGAATTTTCAGGAACATGTAGGGCATAATATGGCTAACATATAATATCAATAACATTCAATTTGAACTTTTAGTTTAAGAACTATTGTCCGTCAAAGTTCGTTAGTTTTGTCACTGACATACTCAATTACTCACTGATAATAATCACGCTAATTCTAAGGTACTTCTAGCAGACCCACAAGCTCCAAATTTCAAAGTAATTAGTTTTTAGCCTCACTCGACTCATACAAAACCTAAAAATATTTGAAATTTCAGTTACGTTTCAGAGATATACAAGCTGCATAAGTAAGATTGTAATCCTATACAAATACATAGTTACAAATACAATTACATTACTTTTGCAGTTTCTTCCTGCAAAACTGTACAAACGTTATTTGCGGTTGGTAAAATAACATTCCCATACAAAGTCTACAAAAAGAAATGAGATCCCATAAAAAACATTCCATGTAAAAAATAGGCCAAGTCTCGAAACTCTTTCACATTAAAAAGTGGTGAGATATTTCGTAGAGCCAAGTCAGGCATTCTTATTAATTTTTATTTACTTGTTTAATAAAATTTTAATATATTAAGCGCGCATGTAAACTGTATAATGAAAAATGTATGGACGCAGATTTGTTTGGCAACTCATATAGTATATTTAAAAGATTAGTTTTTTCTTTAATCTAAGAATGTTAAAACGCAGTTACCTTAACCTTTTCATTAACTTTTTCTTTCTTTTTTTTTGCATTGTATAATGGTGTACCTAAGTTGTAAATGTACTTAACTGTCATAAGTGTATTTACAACACATATATGTATATATATATATATATATATATTTATGACATTTGGTCTTATATTAAACATATTTTCCAATTTTTAATATAACTTGTAACTTTGTAAACATTTATGGACTGTTTGTTTCTCAATAAAACAAAAAAAAAAAAAAAAAAAATTGTGACTTGGAATCACACTTACATACGTTTTAGGTTCCTATGCATAAATTAGTAAATGCAGTAAAGTTGTGTGATTCCCAAGTAAATCCGGGCTTTAAATAGGCGGCGAACAGTTACATATAATTTGTTGTTTTTATAAAACTGTTTAACACAAAAATCTCGTTGTTGATCAGTAAAACGCTTTACTGCAAATAACACTGCATAAAGTAATGTAAAATTTCCCTCTACTCAAAAAATTATAGAAGATATTCAGTGTTGCAATTTGCAAAAATGTATGGCCCACCCTGTATAGAAGAGAACACCCTGAAAATAATATGTAAATAAACTAAAAGAAAACTGACTTTGACTTTCATTAGTCAATGTCAAAAATACAAGAAAATCACTCTGTTTCAACCGTCCCCACCTCCTACTTTCGGAAAAAGCCGTTGTAGTAATAATAAGAATAATGATACAGTAAAACTAGATACGCTGAGATGATCCACAAGCTTCACTTCAAACATAAACACACACTCAATACTCTCACTTAAATAGAAACCAGAATAATTGAAAAACTCTACGAGTGAAAACACTTACTTTTGGGGATCAAAACACAATAGGGTTTTCTACAAACAAATTAAGCGCGCGGGTAGCAACGTCACGATGTTTTTCGTGTACAAACCGATTGTCCACTTCTTTCCCACCTTGGACCCCTCGCCGTCCCACCAACGGTTTGCGAGATATTTGCGTTGTTGCAACCGTACCCAGTTTACCCTACTTTCATTGTGCCGAAGATATTAGAGTGTTTCAATTGACCTCACATAGTGTTTCAATTGACAGTATTCACAGTATGTATGTATGTATGTAAATACTGTACTTTAATATTTTACACAAGACAATGGTAAAAACAAACACACAGACACAGTCATTTGTCAGTCAGTTCGACAGTCATGTGAGGTCAATTAAACCATACCGCCCCATACTTGTATTATACTCGTATTATTGACAAAAAACTATGGATTATAGACTAACAAAATACATTTTATTTAGGAACCAGATAACTAACCTTGAAAAATTTTGGGCGTTCATCTTTCTACTCATAAAAATATAACTTTTATATGCTGTAAAGGCAAATGGTTTCAATTGCCCCTGGTCTACCCTTCGTTATGTAAACTTTTTTTAGTTAACTAAAAAGGAACAAATTTACTTGGAGTGATTATTAGGAAAAAAAACAATTCAATTACAAATTAGCATTCTTAAGGAAGTAATTATTTTTGCTTTTTTAAATATTGAATTTATTTTCTTACTAATACGACTAAAGTGAAAGTTTGGAAGCCTGGGAAAATTTATGGGCAAAAATTTCACGAGAATCGGTTGAGAGATACGACCTATAGAGGGAACAGCTGAACAGCCGGACATACGAAAGCATATTTGCCCAAAAAGGAGATCGCAAACCGGCACACTAAACTAGCTGGTCAATAACCGGCGCTACGACACTATTTCATTGATAAAACTACAATGAAACAACAAGATTCATCTTTAACCTCAGATGATCTCAGATCTTCTTTCTATGATCTGAGGCTATAACTAAGTAGGTACATATTTTGTTAAGTGAACCCTAAAAAAATCTGTCTCAGAACCTACCTAAGTACCTACTTTTGTACGGTCTACGGTAGGTATTTTAAAAACATAGAATTATAATTTCAATACATGACTGTTTTTTTAATCAACTTAATTGAATTTTAACTATTTTAAACAACTGATAATTGATCGTACGCGTTAGATCGTGTCGCAAAACACTGAAATCGCGGCGCGCCGGTTCGTGCAGTGCCTACTTAGACATATTTATACTTATAAGTACCTACGCGGCGAGCGGGCGGACGGCGCGGTGCCCCGCTGCATGCAACCGGCCAATCACGTTTGCTCTGCGGCTCGCGCGCGGCACTTTTAAACCTACTTTAACAGGTGTTTGTAAAAACATTAGTTGCAAAGTATTTTATCAGGCGATTCGTACATCATTCAACGAAAGAGTGCCGATGATGAAAATCCCAAATTTTACTGATCAATTTGCATTTTTTGAAATTGTTAAATAATATTAACCCCCTAAAATCCACCTTCCGTTGTTGTTTAGTGTGTGATTGGTTTGTGATACATAAGACACGACAAAACCTTAGGAAAACCAGGCTTTAATCAGCATAAAACATTGCATAGGGAATACAGGATAATAATTGACAAGACAGCTATGACAATACATGTCATTCACCCCCCCTTCTAGAGACTACAGCTCGTAGTCCTGCAGGTGGTGTGGCAGATGCCGACTCCGCCCGGATCTGCGCGGCGCTTCGGCGGCGGGCTCGGCCTCGGACTCCTGTGAGTCAACGGATGGTGTTGATTCGGCATCGAGCATCTCCAGCTCATCCTCATCAGATATCGATCCGGGTTCAAGTGCTGGGAGAGGCGCTAGTTGTCTATTTGAGATAGTGGTTTCTCGTCCCTCTGGTGTTCTTACAAAAGAGTAGTTAGGATTACTTTGTAAAAGTTCCACTTCTTCGACATAGGGATCAGTTTTGTTACGTACATTTCTCTTCATTAGAACTGGACCTGGCACTAGCCACGATGGTAAAGATTCTCCGTTTGAAGATCGACGCGGGTGTAAGAATAATCTCTCATGTGGCGTAGCATTAGTTGATGTACAGAGAAGCGATCGTATAGCGTGTAACGACACTGTCAGCACTTGCTCCCAATTTTCAGTAGGTAACTGTTTAGAACGCAAGCATAATTGGATTGTCTTCCATAAGGTGCCATTCAGACGCTCTACTTGCCCGTTACCTTCCGGGTTATAGGGCGTAGTGCGACTACAGGCTACGCCTAGAGACGATAAAAACTGTCGCAATTCTTCAGACATAAATGAGGTACCTCTATCGCTGTGTATATAGAGTGGCGTGCCAAAAATATAAAATAAGTCTTTGAGACAATTGATTACGGTAGCGGAAGTCATGTCCTTACAGGCAAAAGCGAAAGGAAATCGACTATATTCATCGATTATTGTTAAGATATATTTTCTGCCTGTATTACTTGGTAAAGGTCCTTTAAAATCGATATTCAACCTCTCCAATGGTGAAGTTGCTTTTATTAATTGTCCTCTAGACTTCATGTAGCGCGGTTTTATTTCCGCACAAACCGGACATGACGCAGTCATTGCTTTTATGTCATTTATCGAATAAGGTAAGTTCTTCATTCTGATCCAATGCGCCATTCTAACGATACCAGGGTGGCAGAGAGATTCGTGTAGTTCCTTAAGTTTATTGTGATTAAGGTATGAGCATACTCTCGAAAGAGCGTCGGCGACAATGTTTTCTCTCCCTGGTCGGTAAACTATATCATATTTATAGCAGGACATTTCGAGGCGCCAGCGTTCTATTTTTTCATTTTTTATTTTGTTATTATGTTTCTGATTGAACATAAATACGACCGATTGCTGGTCTGTAACAAGCAAAAAATGTTTACCGATAAGATAATGCCTCCATTTTCGTAAACATTCCACGATGGCGGTGGCTTCTTTTTCAACCGATGACTGTTTACGCTCAGATTCTGATAGAGTGCGTGAGAAAAAGGCGACAGGACGCCCCTTCTGAGAAAGCGTAGCGGCTATTGCGAAGTCCGAAGCATCTGTCTCGACTATAAAGGTCTCGTTGGGGTCAATAGCTACAAGACACGCTTTAGCAATATCTGACTTCAGTATCTCGAACGATGTTTTAGCACAGTCATTCAAGGGAAAAGTTGAAATGGCAATTAATGGTTGTAATTTCTCCGAAAATTTGGTAATCCATTTAGCATAATGGGCGAATAAACCCAAAGTTCGCTTAAGCTCACTTGCGTTAGTGGGGACAGGCAGCTCTAATAGTGGTTTTAGTCTCTCTTGATCCGGTACGATAGAGTTGTTATTTATTGTGTATCCCAAAAGATTAATACGATCCACACCAAAGGTACATTTCTTTTCGTTTAAGGTCAGTTTGTATTTGTTTACGGCGGCCATAAATTTATGGAGATTCTTATCATGGTCTTCTTTGTTTTGGCCACATACAGTAACATCATCCAAATACGCGTATGTACCCTCTAGTTTTTCTGTTTTGATAATAAAGTCGAGAGTCCTTTGAAAAGCTGCTACCCCGTTGGTCACCCCAAAGGGGATTCTAGTAAACTGGTACAAATTGCCGCCAGCTTCAAATGATGTGAAAAGTTTTTCTCTCTCTACGATTGGAACTTGGTGATATGCGCTTTTGAGATCAATCTGGCTGAAGTAGTTGAATTTTGCAACTTTGGATACGATAGTTTCTATATTGGGTAATGGATAGGCATCTAGCATTGTATACCTGTTAATGGTTTGTGAATAGTCTACGACGAGACGTTTACGATGTGCACCACCACCTGCAACCAGCACTTGCGCACGCCAAGGGGATACGGTAGGTTCTACTATTCCGTCCTCCAAAAGCTTTGTAATTTCTTGTTCAATAAAATCTTTATCTGCCTCAGAATAATGCCGTGACTTGACAGCTATCGGCTTAATGTCAGGCGACAAGTTTGTAAAAACTGATGCCGGTGGAACAGAGGCTTCCATAACGTTGCAGATCTGTAAGGGATCTTTATCTCCTCCGAAACGAAGCTCTAGGCTTGAGTGGTCCTTGAGAATGTCATGGCCGACAATGATGTCTGCACACAGATTATTTACAATTAAAAGAGGTCTGTGTTTATAAGTATGCTCTTTCAGTTTAATGGTTGCGAAGCACATACCTTCTACAAAAGACACGTAGTTGAGGGAGGCCAGCGTAATTGTTTGTTTGCAAGGTTTTTGCTTCAAGTTCATAATATGAACTAAATCTTTATTGATGAAGCTAATTGAGCTACCTGTGTCTATCAGGGCGTCTGCGCGTACTTCGTTTATAGTCACAGGCACAGTTGCTTTGACCAGACTCGATGGCGAAGCAGCAGAAATCGCAGTCAAACTCGCTATGGTGTCGGGTACTTGAGTCGGTCTTGAAACTTCAGTTGTGATGGAATTGACCGGTAATTGCTTACCGCTCCTGCAAACGTTTGCGAAATGCCCTTTTCTAGAGCACAATTGGCAAGTTGCGTGAAATGCTGGGCATTTTATTCTTTGATGTACAATACCTCCACAGAAGAAACATTTTCTGCGCTGCTGCGGGGTAGAAGCGGCTACATTTGGCTGAGTTGGCGCGTTGAAACTTGGATTTCCAATTTCAGGAAGTGCGTTAAGTAGCGAGCCTGTATTGCTTGCTATAATTTTAGAGTTGTGTTCGGCTGCTTCAAGTGAAATAGCTTGATTTAGAGTTTGTTCTAAAGTGAGTGACAAATTTTCTAAAAGACGTTCTCTTATTTTCTGTGAACTTATCCCCGCTATGAACGCACCTCTTATACTTTGATCCTCATGTTCTTGAGCGGAAACCGGCTCGAATTTGCATTCATGAGCGAGAAGCTTCAGGGCACGGGAATAATCAGAGATAGATTCGTCTGATCGTTGCTTACGAGTCGTAAGCAAATGGCGAGATAGGATCACATTCGTAGGCTTTATATACACTTTTTCAAGCTTTGACATTGCTTGACGGTATGTAGAACAGTCGCGAACAAACGAGTAGACTGTTGGCGAGAGATGGTTGATTAGAATCTTCAGCCGCGCCGATTCCGTTATTGTTTGATCTTCTTCTAGAAAATTTTCGAACGTAGCGCACCAGTGCAACCATTTTACATCAGCGGCTGTTGTATTTGGTTCAATATCGAAACGGTCGGGCCGCAGATAGCGCGTCATGGAAATGTTGTGAGTTGGCAGGACATCGGAATTGCTGGCTTTAGATTTTTCTTCATTAGCCATTTTTAAATATGCTGATTAAATTGATACATAAGACACGACAAAACCTTAGGAAAACCAGGCTTTAATCAGCATAAAACATTGCATAGGGAATACAGGATAATAATTGACAAGACAGCTATGACAATACATGTCAGTTTGTAATGTTTCGGTCCACTACATTCAACAAGGAATGAAGAAACCTACAGTCTATTATTATTTTTTGACACGAAAATATGGTAATAGAAAAAAAATTGGTGTCTAACTGAATATAAAGGTAATAATCGGGAACATTTTTTGCGCGATTTATCATCAATATTACGCCGCAAATATTAATTTATCATAATAAAGAAAAAAAAGGTTATTAACATTTTTTACCAATTTTTCAGGAATTTATTAATTTTTAAATAATTATTAAAATATCTAAATCACTAATTTTTTGTTGGATTTAGTCTCGAAGTTATTACTATAATTATGATTTATCTGTTACGCTAAAAAAAACTGCTATTATAAATTATTTCCATTTCGCCATACAACCGGACCGTAAAATGCTTAGACTAACAATGATGTAGAAAGCGACATTGCCTTCATCGCCGTATAACAAAGGAGTTGCGCGAGAGCAGAGTTTAGCCGAAGTGGGAAGTGGAAGAGGCCTGGTTAGCTCTGATTTGAGTACCACATAATAAATCCGCTCTACCGCATCGTAGAGTAAATCGCCAGTAACTGGCCACCGTTCAATAACTGGCCACGTTATACTAAATTGAATTCTATTAAATAGCTAATAGGTGAGCAGAGTTTGTTTTTAGTACGAGGGGAAGGGTGGCCAATAATTAATACCTTATACTAAAATTAATTTTATTGTAGGCGAATAGAGTTCATTTTTAGTATGAGGTGTCCAGTTACTGGCGGCTTACCCTACGTGCTGTTTCGTAGAGGGAAGAGCAACCTTAACTAGTGTTAATGATGTCGCGTTTTGTGTGACACTGACAGTGAGTGCCAGCAGCGCGACTGTGTGCGAACGATAGTGTCGATAGCACTCTGCAGCCGTGGCAGCCGCGTTCAGGTGAATTTGCACATGGGCGGTGCGTCAGGTGCGTGAGACCCTAGTTTAGACGAAGTCACAAGGGCGACAGGCCTGATAATACCTTGGTGGTGACAAACAAGTCCTCCCTCTTGACCAAGCCCTTGGCTATGGCGTCGGCGATGCCCTGCCCAACTTGCGGCTCGTCCTGGTAGATGGCAGCAGTGTCGATGTGGCGGTACCCCGCCTCGATGGCCCAGTACACGGCTTGTCGGACTTCGTCAATGGGTGTCTGCAGAAATGTAGAGAATATGATAATGAATTATGAGCGCGTCTGATTCGGGTTATATTATTTAGGTATTACCGCTACGCTATTAGCTTTTCGGGTTCATTAGAATACAATAACCGGGTTGAGATGTAGCAAAAGGGTAACTAACCAGGAAACGATGGTGGTAAGTCATGATACGCATATTTTTTATGATTTGATCCTACAGAATATGCTAAAATAAACGTGTTTTATTTGCAAAACATTTCTCTAAAATCAAAATGACCAAGATATTGGACCTCAAATTAGTAAGTGTCTAATACTGAATCATCATAATACCCGTAAGTATGGGAGGAGGATGAGCTTGATGATCAGTAATCAGTATGTATTATTGTTAATGAATAAATAAGTTAAATTAAATGAGTATATATAGTGTGTTTTAAAAGACTTGAGACTTACGTCAGCCGCGGTTCCTCTGCCAGTACCCAGGGCCACAACTGGTATCTTATGGCCGTCGTTCAGCTCGATCACAGGCGCTTTCCCCGCCATTATCGTCTGGAACAATCGGTTTGATTGGACTAATAAGTTTGTATATTATCGTCTGGAACAATCGGTTTGATTGAACTAATAAGTTTGTATATTATCGTCTGGAACAATCGGTTTGATTGAACTAATAAGTTTGTATATTATCGTCTGGAACAATCGATTTGATTGAACTAATAAGTTTGTATATTATCGTCTGGAACAATCGGTTTGATTGAACTAATAAGTTTGTATATTATCGTCTGGAACAATCGGTTTGATTGAACTAATAATTAAGTTTGTATATTATAGTCTGGAACAATCGGTTTGATTGAACTAATAAGTTGGTATATTATCGTCTGGAACAATCGGTTTGAACTAATAATTTTGTATATTATCATCTGGAACAATCGGTTTGAACTAATAAGTTTGTATTACAAGAAAAAACAGTATTTAAATGTACGGAGTAGGTATTCAATGATTTGTTACATTGGTGCCCCAATCACATTGTTCAGCGATTGGTAATATTTATACCTATTCGCATTTTGGCCAAAGTATATACCTAATACAGATTTTGGCTCGATGGAGCTTTGACACACGAAGGTACATACTTTTTTAATGAATTCAGGGGACCGTTTTTTGACTTTCGAGCGGTAGACTCTTTCACTCGCAAACTGTCAAAAATTATGAAATGCTATTTTGAAATAGCGATAGAAAATTTAAAAACGTATGGTCTCGACCACTCGTATTCAAATCTATGTTCACTTTTATTTAATTTTCGAGCGCTCGAAAGTCAAAAATCGGTCCCCTGAGCGAGAAAGATCAATAGAACCCCGAGCTCCAACTCCAATGTGCTCACCCGATATAAAAAAAAGGTTTGTTACGAAGTTGAATTTTAAACCACTGTAAGTATAAGTTAGGTGCACCAAGGATGGCCCGGTTCCTAAGAAGGCCCACCCTTAAAAACTCGCAGTTATCGTTTTCCAAACTACTTCAAATTTCGTAAGCACATGCGTTTATGATCACAAACAAACGAGCATTTAAGTTTTTCCTCAAGCGTGCTGCCATTTTGTAAAAAAAATTACAGTTTGCTGTGTCGTGTTAAAATATTGCACGTTTTAGGTATTATTTTTCAACCTTTTCATATCATCCAAAATTTTAATAATAACTTAAATTTAGTCAGCATTTTTAGTGAAATTAGGTGTTTAATCTGTTTAACATCCAATTATAGGTAAATACTGTTATTTTAAATTTATTTACGTATTTTTACGACACTCAATTGAGCTGAAGTAAGAGTCCCCTAATAAGGCCCACTGTATATGTATCCCTAACTCAAATTAAGTATATCAAAAAAATAATGTTAGAATAAAGAACCGATTTATAAATATCATGATACAGACTGATAAAAACAATCTCACACATGAGTTTTTTTTCTAATTTAAAAAGTTGTTGTCGTATTATAGCAATTTTTCATTTTCATACTCCTAAGATGGCCCACAGATATAATTTTGGGATAGATTCAATATTTTATTATATCAATTTAATAAAAAAAAATATTTTACGACTAGTTCTAGACGATAGTAATGTTTAAAAATTAATTAAACGATTGTTTTATATAATTTATAACGGGCCTTATTAGGCGACCGGGTGCCTAAGTAAGATGGCCCACTAGCAATTTTTTTTGAAATAGGTTTTTTTATGTTCTAACGCAAATAACTTTAAAGTTTTTTTATATATTTCGTTTGTTAAATAAATCATTAGCAGTCCTATGAATGGCTTTTCTTTATGAATTATACTGTAATTATTTTACATGGCTTTGAAAATAAGGTGGACCTTATTCCTAATTCTCTGAAATGCTACTTATAAGTGAGTTAAAATTAAAACTACTTACGTATAATTAATTAGTGTTGTGATTTTAGTAGATATTTGTATTGTATAATTCAGTGTTTTTCTACCTATTTCGTGGCGCGGGGGGTCTACAATAAGAAAATATTTCGCGTCCACACTGCGCTGTTTGTACGAGTAGGTACATTATATTTTCTATTTTACAAATGTGAAATCCCTACTTGTTTTCAATTTCAAAATCGCGACCCACTTCAAGCAGCTTTGCGAGCCCCCTGGGGATCGCGACCCATAGGTTGAAAAACACTGGTATACCTACTTTATATCCAAGTAAAAATAGGTAGGTATATAAACTTTAGGTAGCCTACCTAAGAAGAGAACCCGTAGAATAGGTATTGTGAAAACGGAATTTCGGCGAATGCTGGCTAAGCACGTCAGTTTGTCACGACCCGGGCTCTAAACTAACTACCTACTTTCACAACAACTGTTTCCAGTTGTCAAATTGTGCAATAAGTATTATCTTGAGCTACGTAAGAAGATTGATACCTACTTGAATCACCACAAGCGTATTGAGTTTTTAAACTCACAAATTATGTAACAAAGGTACAAGGTAGGTAGGTACAGTTGCCATCACATACATAGGTACACTTTAGGTGTTAAAAAATATCGGCACATGCACCCTAATGCCTTGAAAATAGAGGTGTGTTCCGATGTTTGTGACGTGCTTGTTTGCTCCGATGTATGTGAAGGCGACTGTACCTACACTACCTACATACATATAATACAATCACGATATCTACTGACTGAAGATAAGTAATAAAATGAAACCTAATAATACCTACTCAGGATACGGAATATTGACATTAGTACCTTTACAAGTAACACTTGTAGATATAAAGTAAGTAGGTAGTTATATTTAGTAACGGTCATTCAATTACAAATATTTGAATACAGGTACAGTCAACCAATTTGATTCCTAGGCATTGACATAACATAAAGTAAATAGACTCACAATGCCGAACAAAAATGTCAAGAAATGTGCCCCAACCCCAAAATGACAACTCTAGTTATACTGCAGTAGTTGCTAATAGCGTTAACTTATAATCTGCATCAAGAGATATGTTTCATAAAAAAGAGAACTCAGTTTGTTTGAATTTAAGCACCATATTAGCAAATCAACATCAACAGATAAAATACTTTTTAGTTTATTGAGATTCTATCATAATGTGACTTAACTGCTCACGTACTCACGTCAAAACTAAATAGCGAATGAATGGAGTCCGCGTTATAAAATTATTTTAACAGTATTTTATGTAGGTATTTAAACAGAAAGACCAATAACACAAATAAATTCGGTTTCTTTATTTTACAAGTGGGGAATAAACATTTTAAAATTTATTTAAAAATACTATTACAAAACAATTGTTGGGTGAGATTTACGTAAGTACACACTACACAGTGCAGCTGACCGAGTTCTTAGTCATTTTAGTTTCCTTGAAAAAGATTCAGTTTATTAAATAATTGCCTTTACTTTTGATACTTTCTTTTTTTGCGATGTAATGTAAGCGTACAGTCAAATGCCTGACAAATTATTGGAAAGAATTGAAATTAAAATATGTAATGGAAATAAATGGACTAACGTTCATGACAGGTGTGGCAGTTTTAGTAACTCTGTTCAATCCTTTTTTTGTCGTATATGTTATGTATCCGATGCTGCGCTGGGCCGGTGGTGTCACCCTGCTGGACCGTGTCCGTAACATCTATATCCGTGGTAGTTTTAAAGTAAGACCTATTCCCGAAAAGATAACTGAGGGACGACTGAGATGGTACGGGCATGTTATGCGCCGAGACCCTGAACACATGACTCGAAAGGTGCTAGATATTGTCCCCCCGCCTAAGAGACGAGGAAGACCCCGACTGACATGGATGGCTACTGTAAGGAGGGATATGCAAGAAGCCCAAATCCAATCAGAGACGACCCAGGACCGAAAATCCTGGCGAAACATAACTAGGAGAGCCGACCCCAAATAATGGGAACAGGACAAGGGAAAGAAGAAGATATTTTATGTATCCGAAGGAGGAAAATGAGCGAATAAACGACGTGCGAGTCGTTTGCTGGTTTAATTAAAATCGTGTCGACCGTCGCGTGCTTGACTGCAGCCCATTTTGCAGGTCACTGAGAATTTCTTGGAAATCTTAAAATGAAAACCATAATTACGTAGGTAACGACGTCATAAAAAAAGTATCCGATACCGACTCCTTAGATTTATGTTCCGCGACGTATGTCATTTGAACTAACAAAATTAATAGGGAACATTACGCAAAACTCTTCGTAGGTGGCGACACTAGCAGCGTTGACATTGTATCTCGTTCGCACTTGCGGTATTGTCTATGCAAGCATCCTTGTCACTCATTTGACAATCAATTTTGCATGCGTGTGTGAATCCCTATATTTCTATACTGGTTTACTATTAGTGTTAGTGCTGCCTCTGGCGGCAGAACATTGCAGTAATGTTCCCTATTATTTAAAACCTTAGAATAATAACGCATAGAAGGATAGTTTCATACGGCCGACGCGCCAAGCGTGAGACATAAAATTGATTCATGTAGTTGTGATCAACTCGTATTCACACGCGCCAATACGCACACAAACGCACCAATTTTGTTCCACCGATCGGCGTACTGGGCCATTTATGGCCGAGTTTTAGTGGCCTCACCGTTGCGCGTGAACTGCGTTTCTAGGCGTTATTATTCTAAGTTTAAAACATGTTTAAAACTATTCAATTACAACGAATTTACACAAATTCGTTACGTTATCAAGAGAACTTACTTAAATATATAAATCCCATCTTTCTTTCTTGTTTTTTTGTTGGTATTTACGCAGTTTTTGACTGAACATTTAGGCATATCTGACAACCAACAAGTCTCACGGTCGAAACCAGACTAAACGCGAAAGAGCCGGCCGATTCCATCAGCCGGTTCTTTTGGATGGCCATTTTTTTCAGCTGATTGTGTATCTAGTTACATATACTAAATCAATGTTCGTAGGCCACCGTAGAACCCTGTCATTTAACTGCTGCATAGCGACGCAATAATCCTAGTAACCCGTATTGACATAGCATTTACAACGGCAAGGTTCTATGATGTCCTAGGACTAGGAATCAAATTGGTTGACCGTACCTATGGAATACATGTCATTAATAATAAAAATAAACTGGGCGGGTAGGTTTAAAGTTTTTAAATAAAATAAAATAAATAAAGTTTCATTTTCAGGCATTGACCACCCATATCAAAAACACATTCACATATTATACATTGAAAACAATAATTGTAAAAATAAAAGTAAAAAAAAAAAAAAAAAAATTGGTACTTAATTAAAA
This sequence comes from Epinotia brunnichana, assembly GCA_963854355.1. Taxonomy (NCBI): domain Eukaryota; kingdom Metazoa; phylum Arthropoda; class Insecta; order Lepidoptera; family Tortricidae; genus Epinotia; species Epinotia brunnichana. The sequence goes on from OY977954.1 coordinate 19,016,511, forward strand.
TTGTAAAACTATACCTACTATAACTTTCTGTTGTCTTGTGTCAGTCAGTAGAGAGAGATTAGATTATACGTTTGATTTTCGTAATAAAATAAAAAGACGCAAGTTCCCTATTGATCATTCAGTTTATTTATTTATGGGAAAACCAACAGCTCACAAAACAGGTTAACAACAGATATAGAAACACAATAACAGCAGCAACACAAAAGTTTACTGCAACATAAACGCATATAGCATATGTGTTAGTTGTATTATTGCTTGTATCAGCGATAAAATAGGTGGTTTCACGAATAAAAACGATTCTGATCTTACTACACAAGACTTCTCACTCTGCCTATCCACAACCACAAGATGCTTATATTATTGCACTGGTCTCCATTTCTCAACAAACATGAGTATTTTTGATTATTTTCCTCATACCCCGTAGATGCAAACGAGTTACGAAGTTTATGGGCCAAAAGCTTACCTGAATGCCGAGACACAGCAAGATTGCGCACCGCATCTTGAGAACACCACGCTTATACTGACACCTCCCTCTATTCTGTAATTGCTTTAAGCTCACCTCAACGCTCACCCACAAATATATCTTGACGCGATTAGTAGTAGCAAGTAGTAGCTAAGCGTAGGTAGAGGTCTAGTTTCGTCAGACGTGAAGGGTGAGGTGAGACACATGAGCGCGTAAATAATAACAGCCCAATGACCCCACACGTCAATCGAGAAACCGGTCGCGATGCACGATGTATAGTCGTATACTAGTTCTGAGGAAGTAGTTTCATTTGATTAATTTAATGAGTTCAAGACAGTCGATAACGTCGTGCTTTTGTTTTGCACCGGCTTTTTAACCGACTTCAAAAAAAAGGAGGTTCTCAATTCGGTTTTTTTTTTTTATGTGTGTTACCTCAGAACTCCGTCATTTATGAACCGATTCGTACTATTCTTTTTTTAATTGAAAGTATACAAACAAACAGCAAACAGACTGCTTTTTTGCCATCATAAGGAAGCGATGCGCGTCACTCCTCACCCGCAGCCGTGGCAGCACCAACAGTATCCTAAGTACGTTGGCTCAGCGGTGGGACTCGCCTCTGGTAGACAGGTACCTACGTGCAACTACACGCACCTGTGGCCGTACAGCCGCGAAAGTTTTAATGTAAATGTTGTGTAATGTTTTGTTGTGTCTCATTAATTGTAGTACTAACAATAGATATATAAGTTATTGTATTACCTAACCCTATGGACTAATAGTCTAAAATAAATAAATATAATAATAATAATAATAAAAAAAAAAAATGACCGCTGTCACGTCAGTCGTGCTTTTTGATATTTTATTTTACAAATTCATATTTTTATGTTTATCCGTACGAAAATGGCTCAATTTTACACCGCCGAAGCATTAAAACGAAGGGCTAATTGGAAAATCATGTTTTAGCCCAATTTTGGATACAATTGTAGACGATTTTGATTTCACCACGGATTTGACATAAATGACAAGCACCTATGATTACAAGATCAAGAGCACGAACAACACAAGAAGCGGAAACACAAGCACACCCTTCATCATCGCCCACCTCGCCGCCGTCCCCGTCATCCAGCACACCATCGTCGGGCGACGAGTTTGAAACCGCAGCCGACACCAGCAGCAGTTCAAGCGACGAGTGTGGGCCGCCGCCGCCGCCGCCACGTCCACCTGCTCGGCGCGGCCGGCCACCGCTGCCGGCACGCTTGGGGCCTGCGGGGCATCCTGCTCCGCCTACGGCTCCCGCTACCGGTGGTATAGTGCGCCGTATGCAGTGGACGCAATCCATTAACGAAAACTGCATGCGCGCCTACTATGGGGCGACAGAGGGAGGAACTAATCTGTCCGCGTACCGTGTCCGGATGCTGCCTCTGTTCCAGGTGCTTGAACCATCCATCATCGTATCTGCACAGCGTCTATCGGATCAAGTGCGCGTCATCCAGCAACTCTCTGCTCGTGCGGCCTCTACCTCGGCGCGGGATCCGCCCGCCTTGTTGCCGGCTCCAGTGCCTGTACCCGACCTGGCACCGGGGGCACCGTGGGTTGATCCCAGTGCTGACGAGGAGGACTGTGCGAATCAGAATGTAAGCAGTCAGGCCCATGAGCAACTGAGGAGGGCTCTGGAAGAAGCGATTACGCAGTATCGCTCCACAAACAACTCTAGGCCACGATTACCACGCTTGCCTGTGAATAGACGCAATCTAGCGCTAATGGGAGCCCTGAACGGTCTGCTAGACCCGTATATACGGGCTAGTGAAGACTTAGTGGATACACACTCAATCATGTACTGCGGGGCCGTTGCGGCGTGCCGTGTTGCTCGCGTCAAGTTTCCGGACGCTGACCGTGCACCTAGGACCGCCGGGGATGTCCCTGCCTGGCAAGTACGGATTGAGCGGCGTATCAATACGTTTAGGACTCTCATTGCAAAACTGATCTGCTTCAGGGGGGGCAACAACCGCCCCCGAGTCATGCGCTTTGTGAACCAGGCCTTCGCGGGGACTGGTATCAGGTCCTGCGAATACATGGCCTGTGTCACGGAGCGCATTGACTTTCTGAAGCAGAAAGTCTATGCATGGGCAAGCCGTATTCGCCGCTACAGAGAGCGTGTGGATCGATACCAGCAGAATCGCCTTTTCCAGAGCGACCAAAGGAAGGTATACCGGAAGTGGGAGGGAACCGATCTTCGTGTGTCTGACGGGCAGCGACCGGACGCTGCTGCCATGGTTGACTTCTGGCGTAGTATCTGGTCGGTGCCAGTTGAACACACCGAAGGCGAGTGGATAAGTGTTGTCGAACGTGAGTGTGAGTTCATCGAACCCATGGGGACTGTTACCATCAGCCTCGAAGACGTTAGTTGTGCCATCCGTTTGACCCCGAACTGGAAAAGTCCTGGGCCGGATGGATTGCACAATTTCTGGGTGAAATGGTTTCGATGCTCACACTTGCGTTTAGCAACGCAGTTCCAACAAGCCCTTGAGCTCGGTTCCCTGCCATCTTTCTTTACAACTGGTATCACCTCCCTGCTCTATAAGTCCGGTAGTACCACGGAAGCGAAAAACTATAGACCCATCACGTGCTTGCCTACGCTGTACAAGCTCCTTACATCCATTTTGAGAGCAAAAATTAACGCACACATCGTTGCGAACAACGTTTTGGCCTCTGCTCAAAATGGATGTAGGGTTGGGTCTCGTGGTACTAAAGAGCTCCTCCTCATAGACATGACCATTTGCCAACGAGTCCGGCGGAACAGAGGGGCCCTCTCGGCCGCTTGGATTGACTACAAGAAGGCCTATGATTCGGTGCCTCATTCATGGCTGAGGAGGATCTTAGAGCTGTATAAAGTTGATGCAGTTCTGAGATCCTTCTTAGGCGCTTGCATGGGGCAGTGGACCACAGTTTTTCGTCAACCGGGGGGAGGAGATGGCCCCTCTGGCCCGCAGGACTCTATAAGGATTAAACGTGGGATCTTCCAGGGCGACAGTCTGAGTCCTCTGTGGTTCTGCCTAGCGCTGAATCCACTCAGCACCCTGCTGAAGGATTCGGGGCTAGGTTGCCGGCTTCGGAGAGAGGGTGAGGTCATTTCTCATCTTCTCTATATGGATGACCTCAAGCTGTTTGCACCGAATAGACATGACCTGTTGGAACTACTGAAAACAACAGAAGTCTTCAGTAGCGCCATCAAAATGGAATTTGGTGTCGATAAGTGTGCTGTTATGCATGTACAGCGGGGTAGAGTTGTAAATTCAACAAATTTACAACTTTCTGAGACAATGTCCCTCAAGTCTATCTCCGAAACAGAAACCTATAAGTATCTTGGTATGTCACAGTCATTGGGTATTGAGGGTGAGGCCGTAAAGCGGGCGGTGAAGGAGCGCTTCTTTTGTCGCCTGACAAAAGTACTTAATAGTCTTTTGTCGGGCGGCAACAAGGTGCGCGCCTTCAACGCCTGGGTGATGCCCTTGCTCACTTACTCCTTTGGCGTACTAAGATGGACTCAGACTGAGCTGGATGCCCTGGACCGAAGAGTTCGTGTACTGCTTACTGCGCATCGCATGCTACACCCACGCTCGTCTGTTATGAGACTGTACATCTCGCGGAAGTGTGGAGGTCGCGGCTTTTTAAATGCCAAAGACCTCCGCAACCGCGAGGTGTGCAGTCTCAGGGATTATTTCCTAAGCAACGAGTGGGGAATGCATCGCGACGTAGTAGCAGTAGACGGAAACTTCACCCCGCTCTCCTTGGCAAACGAGAACTGGCGCAGACTTAAAGTAATGAGCGCCGATGACCGCAGGGCGGTGTGGAGGAGCAAGGAGCTTCACGGGCGGTTCTACAAGGCCCTTACAGGGCCCGATGTAGATCTGCTCGCGTCGGTGAACTGGCTACGTTTCGGGGATCTCTTCGGGGAAACCGAAGGTTTTGTCTGTGCAATTGCGGACGAAGTTATCATGACGAACAATTACCGGAGGTATATCCTGAAGGACGGTACGGTCGACATTTGTCGGGCATGCCACCGTCCCGGGGAGTCACTCAGGCATATTATCTCCGGTTGTGGTCATCTTGCTAACGGCGAGTATTTGCACAGACATAACCTTGTAGCCAGAATTATTCACCAGCAACTTGCTCTGCTATACGGTCTTGTGGTCTCTGAGGTGCCTTACTATTGTTGGAGGTCACATGTGGTTCGAGTGGCTGAAGAACTGGAGCCTTTGGCTTGATGATCTGAAGTTCGGGAACAGTGGGAATATCGGTGTTTGCAATTATACTTCAATCATGAGCAAACATTACTTTTATTTAAATATACGTGCAAACAGTACATGTAGTAATTTAGGTTAAGTTGAATCGCTGTAACGCTTTGGTTAATACTGTCATGTTGCACATTTTTATGGTTCAATAAATAAATAAATAAATGTTGACAGCACGAAGGACAAGTTAAGAGAAGGACGTCCATCATGAAAATTAGTGAGGGGCAAAACCTTTAGTGTTGCGCCGTAAAGCATAGTTTTACGGTATTATGATGCATACATACAATATGCAAATAGCAATCTTAACAACTATAAGTACACACCTGCGCCAGTTCTCGAAAATGATCGTGCCACGCTCTATTGGGATCGATCTGTCATCACGGACAGGACTATTCTTGCCAATAGGCCTGATATCGTGCTGACAGATCGATCGAAACGCCAGGCAGTGCTCGTCGACATCACCATCCCCCATGACGGGAACCTCGTGAAAGCCGAGAAGGACAAAGCCAGCAAGTACCTAGACCTGGCACACGAGGTAACTGCTATGTGGGATGTTGATTCGACGATCATCGTCCCGATAGTCGTTTCGGCGAACGGTTTAATAGCGAAGAGTCTCGACCATCACCTCAAGAGACTCTCGCTAGATGGCTGGATCAAGGGCCAGATACAGAAGGCGGTACTCCTGGATACTGCGAGGATAGTCAGGAGGTTCCTGTCTCTGTCGCCCTGACCACCGGTAGCTTAGGCCCCGCCTCGCTGCCGGCGGCACCCTAGGTTAGGTTTTTTTTTTTTTTTTTTTTATTTTACTTAATAATTTACATCAGAAATATTATTTCCATAATTTGTTAGTAACAGTGATCTTAAAACTATGTTAGTAGGTATTTTTTTCACACTTATAATTAGCAGTTGGATGGCCTATGCAACCTATCCCAATGGAACAGGAAGGGACCATCCAAGCGCGCCGCCACCGTCTGCAGGAGGCTGTTCGGGCTGCCGCGCAGGCGCCTCATCAGGGACGCGACCCGCTTACGCATTATGGCGTGAAACCCATCCGTGTGCGCTTCGCAAAACATCCCTGATGCACTGCAATGGCGCGGCAGCCCCAATAACATCCTAAACCCATTATTATAGTGGACGCGTAGGGCACTGTAAGCCTTTTGCGTATAGTTGATCCATAGGCTGCAGGTGTAAAATGATTGGCAGAACGCCTTAAAAAGGGTAATCTTTACGTCGGCGGTACACCTTGCAAACCTACGAATCAACATGTTGCTCCTGACTGACAGTGCCCTACGCTCCCTCTCCACGTCCTTGTTGTCACTCTGGGTCTCCGTGACCCAGTGACCCAGGTACTTGAACTCCTTTACCATTTGCAGAGGTGTGCCGTATAGATAAGCCGGTGGAACGCGTGGATAGCATTTGCACCCCGCCTTAAATACCAGCAACACACTTTTTATAATGATTTTATGTTTTGTATGTATAGTTTTATATTTTACTTTTTATATAGTTATTGTAAAAACCTAATCTAAGAAAGAAATTAAATAAAGAAAATAATAATAATATGCTTCCACTTTCCAGGTTGGTCCCATTGTTTTCAAAACTCCAGTTGGATGATGAATGGAGGAATTGAGGGAACTCCTCAAATATATAAGGCACGCGTGTAGTAATTTCTCTCTATTAGAACTCGTGTATTTACAATTTTACATCCGGATATCATAAATTTGGTGAAGTGGAAGTGATGATGAAGACCACAGATGGCTCGTCAAACTATAAAAGTACGTCACCGATTCTGATATCATTCCGTTGAAATAGCAAACAAAGAAGTGCCAAAGGTGATTCTGAGATCCTTGAGGAATTGACGGAAGTCCTCAAATATTATCGGCCCACAATACAGCGATTTGGTTATTTTCTCTAATAATCAACCTAGCTATTTGCTCTCGGAAATCAATTCATGGGGTAAATTGGAAAATAAATGTGGAAATGTTCATGTGGCTTGGCGGAGTACTGAATTGAAGTCGGTTACAACTTTGTTTTTAAAGTAAATTATTTACCACGACGTTAGCAAATAAGCATATGGCCGGCCATTGTAAGCAGACACCCGTAGCCTATGAACGCTTTGTCACTTCCCAGCGCATTGCCAACCCGCTTTATTGATTTGAGGATTTGCTTTATTGACACGGGTCTACGCGCATATTTATTAACCCCCGACGCAAAAAGAGGGGTGTTATAAGTTTGACGTGTCTGTGTGTGTTTGTCTGTGGCATCGTAGCTCCTAAACGAATAGACCGATTTGAATATGGTTTTTTTATTCGAAAGCTGATGTGATCGATCCACGCATACATACACGCACACACACACACTTACACACTCACACACACACACACAGACACACACTCCCTCACACATACTATTTTCTAGTCTAGTATAAAATTAAATAAAAAAACCTGTTAAAACCTTTTGTGTTAGCATAATACCTATTAATTATAACATAATATAATCTATGGAAGAGCGGAGCTACCCAATACAGGCATTGTTTGCTTACCGGGCGGCTCCATCCTTATCATAAATTTAGTCTTTAATTTAAGAAAATAAAGAATTTTGTATTTGTATCGAGAGATGGTTCTTAGCTACGTTTCAACAAAATCGGATCAGCCGTATTTGAGATATTTAACTTTGAAATGAAAATGTCGGGGGGTTTTCAACTTTTCTAAGTTGTATTAGTTGTTGTTTTGTTGTACCTTTATTTCTGATCTGTGCGCGGACACTACTGTGATTATGCCTTAGACAAATTGTAAAATAATGGACGGGTAGTGGATTTTTTTCGGGTAAACCCTCCACAATTTTACTCGATTGCGCAACGCAAAAGAGGGTTATGTTACCAGTCTATGTATGTACCTATGTATGTATGTTTGTTCAGTTGTATCACTCTCTAGAGATCAAACGCGTGGGTCGATTTTAATGAATCATAGCTATGTCAATCAATATGATTTAATCTTGCGAGTGTCACTGAAGACAAGACAGTAATGATCATGCTCCTAGCGTTATTGCCTGTTGTGCCCTAGAGGAACCCGGGGTCCGCTTTGACACCTAATCCCAAGATTTGGCATAGGTATTAGGCAATAGTTTTACTAAAGCGACTGTCATCTGACCTTCCAATTAACCCTGAGGGAAAACTAGACCTTATTGGGATTAGACATTAGACCTTATTGGGATTAGACAAGACAGTAATCAAAATTTTAAATGGCGGCCAGCCACGTATAATTGTAAAACCAAATTTTAGATACCTACCAAATAAATCAATACCTAGTATAAAACAAAGTCGCTTCCCGCTGTCTGTCTGTCCCTATGTATGCGTAGATCTTTAAAACTACGCAACGGATTTTGATGCGGTTTTTTTAATAGATAGAGTGATTCAAGAGGAAGGTTTATGTGTATAATACAAACCATACATGCATGTATTATGCACATAAACCCGTGCGAAGCAGGGGCGGGTCGCTAGTATATTATATATATGTATACCTATATTTTTTGATATCCGCGTGGCAGTCTCAATAAGGCATTTTTAGGTTTCCGTAGCCAGAATTGCAAAAACGGAACCATTATAGTCACACAGGCATTTCATTCGAAAACTATAAGGTATTTGAATAACATTTGGAGGATAGGTGTAGGTATTTTGTTCGCCGCTACTTAGTTCTGTAATGAAATGACTAAATAAATATTTTTAGGGGTGTACTCCATACATGTAACTGCAAGGCAAAAAACATATTGTAAGTCCACGTGTAATAGGGAACATTACTGCAATGTTCTGCCGCCAGAGGCAGCACTAACACTAATAGTAAACCAGTATAGAAATATAGGGATTCACACACACATGCAAAATTGATTGTCAAATGAGTGACAAGGATGCTTGCATTGACAATACCGCAAGTGCGAACGAGATACAATGTCAACGCTGCTAGTGTCGCCACCTACGAAGAGTTTTGCGTAATGTTCCCTATTCAATCGATAGGCCTTTCACAATAAACATAAAGGTTTCTCGGCAATTTTTTTGATTAACCCCTCGTATGCGGATGTCAAAATTGTTCAATCAAATTATTATGACTTTAAAATGTAAAACAAGGATTCGTGTACATGGATGGAGCAGATCTGCTACTAAGCATACAAAAGGTTAAGAGGCTGACAAGACCAAATTTGTTGAAATTTATATAATTAAAGCAGTTGTTTAAGAAAAACTGTTTGTTCTAGGACATCAAAAAAAATATATGTTAATATTCATCATATTTCCAAGACCGTAGACGGACTCGAAACATAATTGGATGAAATCGGCTCGATAGAAAATAATTGCAAAGATTGGTCTTAAAATCATCTTAAACGGTTCTATGTCCTTATTTTTTTGATGTATGGGTCTGCAATTAAAAACATGAAGTCCACATATTCATACCTAAACCGTAGACGAGCCATATTTCGCAAAAAATCTACACTTTTTTTATTTTAATTTTTATTCATTATTTTCGTCTAAAACCTGGCCGCTCAAGTAACACTCGCTCTCGTTTACTCCGATACAAATAGACAGTGTGCGCGTTTTTGGTGTTGACAGCGCCTTAAGTGAATATAGTCGGAGATAATCGCCTCGAAAGTCACAAAAATAGTGTCGTCGTCCCCATAAAATTTTCGGACGGTGTAATTAAAATAATCATTGACTTAATGCTAATTAAATTCTTTCTCCGATAGAAAACTGCCTTCCCTATAGAAAAGGACGCAAGTACCCTAAGATGTGACGATACGACGTTTAATAGGCACGGGACCCTTCGTTGTACGTGGTCCGATACGCACTTGACCGGTTTTTGCATCTAATTGACGACCGCTTTAGCCTAGTTGGTACCCTGCCTACGAAGCAAGAGGTCTTAGGTTCGAATCCCGGTAAGGCCATTTATTTGTGTGATGAGCACGACCAGTTCCTGAGTCATGGCTCATGGATGTTTCCTAGGTATTTAAGTATTTATTCATCTATATTTCGTATCGTCTTCTAGTACCCATAGTACAAGCTTTGCTTAGTTTGGGACTAGGTCGATTTGTGTATGATTCGCAAATATTTATCATATTTATTAATTTTAATTGAATCAAGAAAATAATACATACAGATATAAAAAATAAGTTTATTAAAAGGAAGACAGCATATTTATATAATACAACTTACTGCATTAAAAACCATTAGAGATTTCATCTTTCAAATCAGACTTTAGTTGAAATCATTTAATAACATTTGTAACAAAATAATTCGTTCAAGTAGTAGTATGTTGTAAGCAAAATGGTTCGAATTGTATTGACATTGTAATATTATAGCTTTTACTTTCATTCGAAACATTTCCAACTATTTGCTCATGGTACAGTCACTTGTATCGACCTACAGGAAACAGAAAAATACTAACTCGCTCTACTGGATAATATGCATGTGGTCCGGATTGTGATATGGGTGGATCGTTTACACGTGTCTAGGGGCAACCGGGCGCAACGAGTCAAAACGATCGTTTCCGATTTTTTCTCACTCGTCTTTTTGGCCCTGTCCTCTCCGGCCATATTTGTTATTTGCAAATATATTCCGTCAAAATGTCAGTTTTCTCAACTTTTTTGTCTGACACTGACGCATGTTCTTAATTAAAAAACCGTAATGATATAGGTAAGCTTTTTGCAAAGAGGTTATCAATTCAAGGACCCATTCGATAAGACATTTAATTGTCTTATCTTGACACTTCACCGCTATTATTGAACTGAAATTTTCGACCCTATTGCATTGTGAATCTTCTAACAACATTTGAAGGAAATGGGTCCTAAATTAAAGCTCGTGACTGTACATTATATTGCACATTGGGTGAAACGAGGATAGTCGCAAGTCAGGAACACGTTTATACTCTTGCACCTTATTGTAATGTAATATGGCGAGAAATATACAATCACCGGTCATGAGTCATTAGGTCTGTCCACACTAGACGCATGCTGAGCCGAGCGCGGCTCGCCCTAGCGTGCGCGCTCAGTGCGGACGTCGCTCGGCGAGCAAACTCGACCGAGCGCATGCGGCCGAGCATGCGAGCGAGACGCTCGGCCGAGCGTATGCACGGCTCGGGGAGCCGCACGGCTGAGCATGCGTCCAGTGTGGAGACACCTATTGTAAACATTGAGAGTCATGTCATGACTCATGACTCTCAATGTATTTCATCTAAAATAAGTCTGACCAGGCAGTCATGTCACAAATAAAACACAGGAAATTTGAAAAAATAACACATGCTGGTAACAAAGAATGCATATGGGCGTACTAGGTACTTGTAACTGAAAGCTTATTTCATGGGTAATATAGTTGCCATATAAATAATTAGAAAAAAATGCTTGTGACACGCCTCTCTTGCTATACTTCTGTATATACATTAATTTATTGAATAGGTTACTCTAACAAGTGTAGAAGTCGACCAAATTGTTCAATTTTAGGGAAAATATTGTATCACATAGTGTACATTCCATAGTAAAATTTACAAACTTGGTATATGTCATTTGTAAATTGTAAGTTTTGTGATATAGGGCTCTTTATACGAGCTTCAAGTTCAAGCTTTGAAAGCGACGCGCGGTCTCGAACGAGTGGAGATAGCCTGTTACAATAAGTTAGCGTCTTGTGGAACAATCAGGACCTCCTTCTTGAAATCGCCGGAACCAATCCTGCAGTTCGGCATTATTTGAAGTTCTTTTATACTGGAAAAGAAATCATATCTTTAGTGAGTCAGTAGTAGGAGCCTCGTCGGTCGCAACATATAGAATTGAGATGTAGAGTCTGGTTCGTGAAAGATAAGCCTAAGATTTATTTAAAACTTTTTCTAGACAACAGTAATATCATTGTCAAATGTAACAATCGTTTATATGATGTCTTAATCTTGATACTTGATATGCTAACAAAGTTTACTGTTTCATAAATTGGACGGATTTTGCTTTTTAAGACAATTAAAGAGTGGCTCACACAGAGAATACTAGAGAGAGGCCAAGCCGCCGGCGGCCGCGTGGCAGTTGTTAGCTCAATGGGCATACTCTGCCATACTGTGCACGCGTGCTGATCGCAGAGAATATTACGTTTTTTCCCAAAATGCCTGATGCGTGCTGTGTGAATGCGCGTGTATTGTCCAATAAGCGCGTAGATATACAAGTGTATGTGTTTTAGATGTGTGCGTGCTTTGTCTTGTCAATTACTTGGGTGTTGTGTTGGTTAATGAACTTACGACAGACGTACTCTATACAAATCGGCCGGCATGTCCGATCTCCTTATATTGATACATCTGTGGGCTCACAGCTAATATTATTCACATTGAAGAATATCATAATAAAGGGTTCAATTATTATGACTCGTCCAAATTGAAATTTTGGAGTGTTTTTGATTATTATTCTTAAATGTTAAGTAGAGTGAAGTAAGAGTTTTATTTCATATAACTTTACTTCATTCTGCTTGATCGCATTGAGTGAATTGAAGATAAATTACGATTGTTCACTCTGCTTGGAGCAGCCAGTGACACAGGTGTTGTTGAGAGCCACTTCAGACCCGGAGTACATCTGGACAACTGTAAGGTTTGACTGCTGGCCTAGTATAGAGTGTAACCTGCTAGGGTCGGTGCTGGCTGTCCTGGCCAGCTCGCAGCGAACACTCTGCTCGGAGCAGTTGGTGACACTGGTGTCATTGAGAATCACTTCAGACCCGGAATATATCTGGATGCCGACACCACAGTTTCTGATGCTGCAGCCTCGTAGCTCCACCTGAAACGTGGCATTTATAAATAAAGTGGTATCTTATAACGGTACTGGGTTCGAATCCCGGTGAGGGCAAACAATTGTGTGATGACCATGAATACTTGTTTTTGAGCCCTGAGGTTTTTTCTATGTATTTAGGTCGTTTTATAAATTAAATATACTCCTTAGAGTATCCATAACACATGTGATAGGCAAACACGCCCATCTACACGTATTTGTAGATCAAACGATTAGGTTATTAAAAAGTGATGTGTCTATCCAACGGATAAGGGATTTCCTCTCAGAGCACGTACTTTAATATATATATAGAGAGAAATGCAATGTAACGAGGAGATTGAGTTGTGAACGCATATACTATGTTCAACCACTGCTGAGTGTTTTCCTGAAGAACCCCTCATCATCGCAACCCCAGGCTAAGCATATTACACACAAGCATTACGGAGCTTACAATGGGGCTTCATCAAACCATCGCGCGCGCGGCATAAAATGTGGGAACGAGTCATATCTGTTGGGCTCTCTGTTGCACTCATGATTAGTGCGATAGAGAGAGAGCATTTCAGGGCCCCGCGCGCCGCGAGCGTTAATAATAGTATAGTTCGATTTGTGTATGATTGTCTCCTCATATTCTATTATTTATTACCTGGGCGCCTTTGTGCACAACTATTCCCGAGTAGAAGTTGTCAAACGTGCAATTCTCGACCAGTATCTTCGATCCAGACATGGCTACGATTCCTTGTGCGAAGTCACTCTGAAATTATCAATCAAATCCCATGTTATTAGAGAAATATGGTGGATACCTGCAAAGTTTCATGTTATTATATTACGCCATTTTAAAAAGAAAATCATACTACATGGAGGCGTGCCTTAAAGACTAAGTAGTTGTAGGGAAAAACAGAATAGTGACGTCGCAACATCCTATAGTCAAAAGGAAGTCAATAATGTCACTTTTGTACATTATTGAAAGTGACACACACCTGACAGCCGGAGTCAGTGAGCGCGCAGGTGGCGAGGTGCAGTGCGCCCGCGCGCATTATTACGACAGTGTTGACGTGTCCACTTTTGTACATTATTGAAAGTGACACACATCTGACAGCCGGAGTCAGTGAGCGCGCAGTTGGCGAGGTACAGTGCGCCCGCGCGCATTATTACGACAGTGTTGACGTGTCCACTTTTGTACATTATTGAAAGTGACACACATCTGACAGCCGGAGTCAGTGAGCGCGCAGTTGGCGAGGTACAGTGCGCCCGCGCGCATTATTACGACAGTGTTGACGAGTCCACTTTTGTACATTATTGAAAGTGACACACACCTGACAGCCGGAGTCAGTGAGCGCGCAGTTGGCGAGGTGCAGTGCGCCCGCGCGCATTATTACGACAGTGTTGACGAGTCCACTTTTGTACATTATTGAAAGTGACACACACCTGACAGCCGGAGTCAGTGAGCGCGCAGTTGGCGAGGTGCAGTGCGCCCGCGCGCATTATTACGACAGTGTTGACGAGTCCACTTTTGTACATTATTGAAAGTGACACACACCTGACAGCCGGAGTCAGTGAGCGCGCAGTTGGCGAGGTGCAGTGCGCCCGCGCGCATTATTACGACAGTGTTGACGAGTCCACTTTTGTACATTATTGAAAGTGACACACACCTGACAGCCGGAGTCAGTGAGCGCGCAGTTGGCGAGGTACAGTGCGCCCGCGCGCATTATTACGACAGTGTTGACGAGTCCACTTTTGTACATTATTGAAAGTGACACACACCTGACAGCCGGAGTCAGTGAGCGCGCAGTTGGCGAGGCGAGGTGCAGTGCGCCCGCGCGCATTATTACGACAGTGTTGACGAGTCCACTTTTGTACATTATTGAAAGTGACACACACCTGACAGCCGGAGTCAGTGAGCGCGCAGTTGGCGAGGTACAGTGCGCCCGCGCGCATTATTACGACAGTGTTGACGAGTCCACTTTTGTACATTATTGAAAGTGACACACACCTGACAGCCGGAGTCAGTGAGCGCGCAGTTGGCGAGGCGAGGTGCAGTGCGCCCGCGCGCATTATTACGACAGTGTTGACGAGTCCACTTTTGTACATTATTGAAAGTGACACACACCTGACAGCCGGAGTCAGTGAGCGCGCAGGTGGCGAGGTGCAGTGCGCCCGCGCGCATTATTACGACAGTGTTGACGAGTCCACTTTTGTACATTATTGAAAGTGACACACACCTGACAGCCGGAGTCAGTGAGCGCGCAATTGGCGAGGTACAGTGCGCCCGCGCGCATTATTACGACAGTGTTGACGAGTCCACTTTTGTACATTATTGAAAGTGACACACACCTGACAGCCGGAGTCAGTGAGCGCGCAGTTGGCGAGGTGCAGTGCGCCCGCGCGCATTATTACGACAGTGTTGACGAGTCCACTTTTGTACATTATTGAAAGTGACACACACCTGACAGCCGGAGTCAGTGAGCGCGCAGGTGGCGAGGTGCAGTGCGCCCGCGCGCATTATTACGACAGTGTTGACGAGTCCACTTTTGTACATTATTGAAAGTGACACACACCTGACAGCCGGAGTCCGTGAGCGCGCAGTTGGCGAGGTACAGTGCGCCCGCGCGCATTATTACAACAGTGTTGACGAGTGCACTATTGTACATTATTGAAAGTGACACACACCTGACAGCCGGAGTCAGTGAGCGCGCAGTTGGCGAGGTGCAGTGCGCCCGCGCGCATTATTACGACAGTGTTGACGAGTCCACTTTTGTACATTATTGAAAGTGACACACACCTGACAGCCGGAGTCAGTGAGCGCGCAGGTGGCGAGGTGCAGTGCGCCCGCGCGCATTATTACGACAGTGTTGACGAGTCCACTTTTGTACATTATTGAAAGTGACACACACCTGACAGCCGGAGTCAGTGAGCGCGCAGTTGGCGAGGTACAGTGCGCCCGCGCGCATTATTACAACAGTGTTGACGAGTCCACTATTGTACATTATTGAAAGTGACACACACCTGACAGCCGGAGTCAGTGAGCGCGCAGGTGGCGAGGTGCAGTGCGCCCGCGCGCATTATTACGACAGTGTTGACGAGTCCACTTTTGTACATTATTGAAAGTGACACACACCTGACAGCCGGAGTCAGTGAGCGCGCAGTTGGCGAGGTACAGTGCGCCCGCGCGCATTATTACAACAGTGTTGACGAGTCCACTATTGTACATTATTGAAAGTGACACACACCTGACAGCCGGAGTCAGTGAGCGCGCAGGTGGCGAGGTGCAGTGCGCCCGCGCGCATTATTACGACAGTGTTGACGAGTCCACTTTTGTACATTATTGAAAGTGACACACACCTGACAGCCGGAGTCGGTGAGCGCGCAGTTGGCGAGGTACAGTGCGCCCGCGCGCATTATTACAACAGTGTTGACGAGTCCACTATTGTACATTATTGAAAGTGACACACACCTGACAGCCGGAGTCAGTGAGCGCGCAGGTGGCGAGGTGCAGTGCGCCCGCGCGCATTATTACGACAGTGTTGACGAGTCCACTTTTGTACATTATTGAAAGTGACACACACCTGACAGCCGGAGTCAGTGAGCGCGCAGTTGGCGAGGTGCAGTGCGCCCGCGCGCATTATTACGACACTGTTGACGAGTCCACTTTTGTACATTATTGAAAGTGACACACACCTGACAGCCGGAGTCAGTGAGCGCGCAGTTGGCGAGGTGCAGTGCGCCCGCGCGCATTATTACGACAGTGTTGACGAGTCCACTTTTGTACATTATTGAAAGTGACACACACCTGACAGCCGGAGTCAGTGAGCGCGCAGTTGGCGAGGTACAGTGCGCCCGCGCGCATTATTACGACAGTGTTGACGAGTCCATTTTTGTACATTATTGAAAGTGACACACACCTGACAGCCGGAGTCAGTGAGCGCGCAGTTGGCGAGGTGCAGTGCGCCCGCGCGCATTATTACGACAGTGTTGACGAGTCCACTTTTGTACATTATTGAAAGTGACACACACCTGACAGCCGGAGTCAGTGAGCGCGCAGTTGGCGAGGCGAGGTGCAGTGCGCCCGCGCGCATTATTACGACAGTGTTGACGAGTCCACTTTTGTACATTATTGAAAGTGACACACACCTGACAGCCGGAGTCAGTGAGCGCGCAGTTGGCGATGTGCAGTGCGCCCGCGCGCATTATTACGACAGTGTTGACGAGTCCACTTTTGTACATTATTGAAAGTGACACACACCTGACAGCCGGAGTCAGTGAGCGCGCAGTTGGCGAGGTGCAGTGCGCCCGCGCGCATTATTACGACAGTGTTGACGAGTCCACTTTTGTACATTATTGAAAGTGACACACACCTGACAGCCAGAGTCAGTGAGCGCGCAGTTGGCGAGGTACAGTGCGCCCGCGCGCATTATAACGACAGTGTTGACGAGCGCGCAGTTGAGGGTCAGGTCGCGGAGACGGCAGTCTGCGCTTAGCATGAGGAGGCATGTCCGCATGTCTGAAGCTTTTAATGTGGCGCCTAAAAAAGAAATAAACATTAGTACTCCCACAGTATTGTGAACTTAAGGTTCACCACATACAGGCCGTGCGCTAATTGCCGCAACTGCTCCATATTACAACAATTACGGTACTAACACAGACAGGCTGAGAAATTCCACCGAGGAATACGTTTGCCTGTCTGTTATATTATAACGCCGGTAATTATAGCGAAAGATAAATTGTGGGAAATAAAATTATGTATTTCATTAGTCATTTCTAAATTATAAATTATTAATTTGTTAATTTATATGTTAAAATATGGGTCTTTGCCTGAAATAAATCAATTTTATTTATTTTATTTTTATTAATAACCCAATATCTATCTGTTACTCTCATTATCATCATCATCATATCAGCCGAAAGACGTTCACTGCTGGACATAGGCCTCCCCCAGAGAGTGCCAAAATGACCGGTCCTGCGCCACCCGCATCCAGCGGACTCCCGCGACCTTTACCAGGTCATCAGTCCACTTTGTGGGGGGCCTACCCACGCCTCGCCTTCTGTTACTCTAATAACCTTGAAAACTGCACAGTGATATCTGCGACAGCGGCATCTCTGGCAGCTCATACTCGGCGCTGCAGACGACCATTTCCTCAGGCTCTAGAGCCAAGCCCTCCTCCGCCGATACCAGCACGCTGAGGGTCTGCTCTTTGGAGACCCGGGACCTGAGGAACTTAGATATCTCCTCGAATTCGGATATCAAGCCGCCTTGCCAAAGCGCTACCACCTGGAACAGATAATAATAATGACAAAACTATTGTATTTATTTAACTTTATTGATAAAAACGGGTCTGTCGCCAGACGAACATAGAGCCTCGTAAGGGCAACAAAATGTCTAAAAGAAAAACTTATAGTCTAGATTTTAAAGCTACTTCCGTTAACTATGGTATTCAACAACCTCCCCTCGACACTTCAAACATAGTTAAGAACCTTTTCGACCGACAAGACTAAAATAAAAAATAAATATTACTGGCCAATCTTACACAAATTGACCAAGGACTTGACCAAGAATTGTAGTAAGTGGCGATCACAATACATCAGCGATGGTCGCAGTGATATAAGGGCTTTGACAGCCCGAAAGCCACTACCAGAATAATAATAATAATAATACACAAATTGAACTAGCCCCAAGTTTGATTAGAGATAACTTCGACGCAAGACTATGGCGTGTGATGATTGCTAGGCTTAACAATAGGCTTGTTGCGTGGTGTTAAAATTGATAACATAGTGTTGCTAAATGGACAGTAAACCATCAAATTATTGTAATAAATTAAATTACAATATATAATTAAAATCATAAAAAGATATGGACCTTGAAAGTTTAGAATAATATGGTTTTTTTTTATTGTCCATGCTCCAAGAGTACATTTCAAGCTACCAATAGAATCCTTACGCTTTTATAGAAACAAAATTTTATGACAACAATGGACCCTAAAACCTTTATAATGGAGCATAGCGTGATATGGGTGTGCAGCGTGGACCATGAATCATCAAAGAGATAAAGAATATTTAGAATCATTGGAAATGTGGTGTTGGCATAGAATGGAGAAAATTAGCTGGACAGAAAAAATCACAAATGAAGAAGTGCTGAGAAGAGTGGGAGAGGAAAGGAAACTGATAAAAACGATAGAGAACAGGAGAGGGATTGGTCACCTTATACGACATGACGCTTTTAGTAATAACGTCATGGAAGGAAAGGTAGAAGGCAAGCGAAGAAGGGCAAGACCAAGGATGTTACATGAAACAAATAAACGAAAAAGTAGCAGTCACGTCGTACAAAAAGGTCAAGGAGGCGGCCCTAGATAGAGTGGAACTACACCGACAAGGGTCTAACTCTTAAATTAATGATGATGATGGACCTAAACGCAGTATTTCGCGACCGAAACAGCAATTAACTTGATTTTCCATACAACAATTAGTACTAATTGCAACGTGTGACATCATACTTTAACGTCAATCAGTATGAAGCGTTTCGGCAGCCGCCAGAGAGGTCCGTCTTTAACTCAATTCTTTGGGTCTTTATGTTCTTTAATTGTAGTTGCTCCCATACAGACATTTGTTCCTCTCTAAAAGCTGGTTCGAATGGCATCGTAAAAAAATCTAAGGTCACAAGTATATTTAGAACTTGACTCACATTCTTTTGTGCCTTGTGCCTCTGCCACTTGGCCCTCGTTTTGGCGAGGTACTGCTCCCGGATGAGCGGGTCCTCGTACAGCGTCCACTCCGACATGAGCCCGTCCACTCGCGCGCTCAGCTCCGCGCACAAAGAGATGTACGACGGCGGGAGGAGGGAGTCTGCAAGCAGTCACAAGTTATCATCATCATCATATCAGCCGAAAGACGTCCACTGCTGGACATAGGCCTCCCCCAAAGAGTGCCACAATAGCCGGTCCTGCGCCACCCGCATCCAGCGGACTCCTGCGACCTTTACCGGGTCATCAGTCCACCTTGCGGGGGGCCTACCCATGCCACGCCTTCCACACAAACAGGGAATGCATAACCGAAAAATACCGGTATTCTATTTTAACGGTATGACGTCATATCGGTTGTCAAATAGCGGTTTCGGTAGCGGAACCTTTAATCTAAATAAGGGCGTAAGGGCAGGGTGCTCTTCGCGTTGACCTTACCTTTCTGCTGAATGTCATGAATTTTGCAAACTCTTTCCCTTGCAGTGCTCTCGAAATAACGTTATATGCATTGTCAATTTCTTTTGTTATCAATTAATTTGTGGCCATTGGGCTTGTATCGCACAATGCCTAAAGTGTCAAGTTGGTGTCTAGCCGTCTGCGCATACGTCGCACTACGGTGGCGCAGGTTTGTTATGAAACGTGGTGGAAACGTGTTACATAACATGTGACTAACTAACTAACTCGCATAGTACGGCGAGTTAGTTAGTTAGTTATACTGGGCGTTTTCCGCAAGTCGACATCCATTTTGCCTATTTTGGGTGTACTATGCGAGACAATGAGCTGTATTTTTGCAGCAAATCTTCTATGACCGGTGATGTGATGAGAACTGCAATTCTTTGGATCTGGCTTCAGTTTTATCTCACATTTGGGTAGCTTGAACTTGTCAACGTTTTCAGGAATGTCATGTTTTATAAAGCTAGGACCATCATAGGAGCTCAACAATAGGGGTGTAGACACTAAATAAAATAATCAATAATGTTGCATTTTCTCATTGTTTCTACAAGACCATTCAAGCCTGGAGAGCTAACCCAGGACTGAAACATTCCAAGGCACTTATTAGAGCCTTTAGCAAAAAGGCGTCTTCTGACGCCTTGGCGCTAAGTAGGAACCGTCTACGCATGCTGGTCAGGGTGCTTACTGGGCACTGCCGCCTAAATAAGCACATGCAAACGATAGGACTGTGTGACACAAGGCAGTGCAGATTCTGCTTTGAAGCAGAGGAGACGCCTACACAGATCCTAACCGATTGCCCTTGCCTCATGCGCAGTCGTAACTCCCTCCTGGGCAAACACATCATGTGCCCGGAGGAGATCAAATTTCTTGAGTTCAACAAAATCCTGCAATTCTTCGAGTTTGCAGGACTTGACCAAGAATTGTAGTAAGTGGCGATCACAATAGATCAGCGATGGTCGCAGTGATATAAGGGCTTTGACAGCCCGAAAGCCACTACCAGAAATAATAAATAGTTAGTTAGTTATACTGGGCGTTTTCCGCAAGTCGACATCCATTTTGCCTATTTTGCGTGTACTATGCGAGATAATGAGCTGTATTTTTGCAGCAAATCTTCTATGACCGATGATGTGATGAGAACTGCAATTCTTTGGATCTGGCTTCAGTTTTATCTCACATTTGGGTAGCTTGAACTTATTAACGTTGTCAGGAATGTCATGTTTAATAAAGCTAGGACCATCATAGGAGCTCAACAATAGGGGTGTAGACACTAAATAAAATAATCAATAATGTTGCATTTTCTCGAAAAAGGATTAAAATGTAGTCAAATGGAGAAAAAAGCAACGCAAGAGGTTAAATAATCACATAGTTATAAGTGTCCAAAGTTTTAAGAGGGGGTATGTCCCTTTTCCACAAAACACACCTTCATATAAATAAATAAATATTTGCGGACAATCTTACACAAATCAACCTAGTCCCAAACTAAGCAAAGCTTGTACTATGGGTACTAGACGACGATATAGATACTTATATAGAGAAATAAATACTTAAATACATAGAAAACATCCATGACTCAGGAACAAATTTCGTGCTCAACACACAAATAAATGCCCTTACCGGGATTCGAACCCAGGACCTCTTGCTTTGTAGGCAGGGTCACTACCAACTAGGCTAAAGCGGTCGTCACTTACTATTACGCTAGAGGATCGTGATGTCACGATCCCCTAGTGTTTTCTCTCTCTAGCAAGCAATATTAAAATGGTTGTAGCTTCGTAATTTTTTGAGATATTTGAATGGGATTTTCGTCATCAGGCATATTTTTTTGCCTTCTTTCTTTTGAACAACACCCCTATTATATACTTAAAGTTAATTGGATAGAGGCATCATCTGCAATTGTTTCAACTGCCTGCCTGATAAATACATAAATAAAATCTTGAAACGAAACATATTTGCAATAGCCTTAGTAAAGATCTCACCATCTTCATCAGTCAATCCCCCATCACACAACGAAGAGTCCAGCTCTTTCAGTTTCTCATACGCATTCACCGCACTGCTCCTCAGCAGTGTAATTGAGCGGGCCACACAGTTTGGTATGGTGCCATTGTGCAGATCAATCCAAAGCTGCATACGGTATTCAATAGTGTTGGGGAGCACCACTTTATCGTCCTGGTCGTCCCACGGCATCCAGATATTAGTGTAGTAAAATCTGTGGACATAATTAATGATAAAAAAAGTCTTTTATTTCTGGTTTGACATGATAATAGGATATTGAAAAAAAATTACAATATGAATAAAGTATAGAATATATACAGGACTGAAATTAATCTGGCTAGGTAATGGTAAAAAGCTAAAGACAAAAAAAAATACCCAACTGGAGGAGGCCTGTACCCAAATAGGGGTTCCTATCGAAGAAAATTAATATATAAAATACACATGTAACACTAAATGATGGGAAATAAAAGGCTAATTTATTATTTTACTAGCTGACCCCGCAAACTTCGTTCCGCCATACAAAATTCATGAAAAAAAGCTTAATTTTTTCCATTTTTTTATAGTTATTCTGCTATTCGGGGCGAAGACAAATCCAACAAATCAACAATCATCAAAATCGTTCCAGCTGTTCTCGAGTTATAAGCAAAGGAACTAACACAACTTTCTTTTATTAATATAGATTATTATTAGGTAACATTACTATGTAATGTCATTGAACGAAACGATGGGAGATAGTGAGCATACACGTTCTGAGACATCCCAGTGAGAAAGTCGTACGACATAACAATGATCGCAGGGCTGGTTTAGGAGCAAGCTACAGCAAATCAGGCTGCA
Source organism: Epinotia brunnichana (assembly GCA_963854355.1). Taxonomy (NCBI): domain Eukaryota; kingdom Metazoa; phylum Arthropoda; class Insecta; order Lepidoptera; family Tortricidae; genus Epinotia; species Epinotia brunnichana. Next base: position 19,039,040 of record OY977954.1, read on the forward strand.
TGGAAGAGGATTGGAGAGGCGCCCGCAGGGGCAGAGCGTAAAAAAATCGATGGGCAAACTGGAGCAAAGCTATTGTGAAAAAGTTTAGAGTATATAACTATAGCCTTCCATAAAAGAAAATTTAGGCAAGCTAAAAGGAATCAGCTTGTGCGGGCGCTCCGCCGCTGATACACAGCCCTCACTGGAGGACACATTCCACATACTGATGCTTTCAACCCGTGAACAGTCAGCATTACATTGACTTTGCCTTATTACAGTGAGGTGCAAAAGTGTAAACATATCTTTGCTGTCAAAACTCAAACAGGGTAATCATAATTATATACCCCAATGACGTAAGTGACCTGATTTTTTTAAGCTTACCTTAATTTTATAAGCTCACCTCATCAATAAAACTAGATTCAACAGTATTCAAGGCATCACTGTCATCCATGATACCTCAGCCGTCCAACCATCAAAAAGAATGGCACCATGACCAGTCTTGCGCCACCCTCATCCAGCAGACACCTGTGATCTTTACCAATAATACACTGAACTGAACCATATGCTGAGCAATACAATGATACACTGACCTCAACAAATCAATAAACTCCGCCGTAGTAGCATTATTGATGCACTGTTCCCGCTGCTGCATGGTCAGCCAGAGCTCCACCAGTGGTACATCTTCCACTGCCTCCGGCAGCGACACAGACTCATGCTGCACACTGAGAATCTCCACACAAGCTGACAGGGCATCAAAGTCTACTGATGACACTGTTACATAAGCTATGCATGGGAATCTGACCTCTGAAAAAGGGATTTATACGAATATTTAAAAAAAAAAAACAAAAACTTATTATAAAAAAGAATAGTTTGTATGATTGTAGCTTTGAATTTTTGTATGTAATCTCAGGAACCATTTATACAACAGTAAAATGACTTACGAATTTGATTGCATCCAATTATTAAAAAAAATTATAGTTCTGCGGCGCCACCACGAACTTGGAACTTCGTATATATCCGTCTCTGTCGCTCGAGTACCATAAACCATAAGTGCGATAGAGATATACGAAGTTCGAGATTCGAAGTTCGTGGTTATATTATAGCTCTGGGTATTTGTTGTTTCTATAGTCAACATTATAAGTGCTGTGCTGGTTGTGCTATTGAATGGACAAAATCTTGACACCAAGCCGCAACAGCCAAAACTTAACATCTATCACTAACCAAACTTCTTGCAAAACTGTTTCGAGAGTTTCCACAGCGCGTCCCAGCCCACGGGCTCCACAAGGAGCTCGGCCTGCGCGCTCCACTGCTCGCGCGCGGTCCCGCGCCCTGAGCTGAACACATTCACCAACTCCTGGAGAATCTCACTGTCGCTCCGCGAGAAATTGTATACCGACATCATCTGTGTGACAACAAGACCTTTTTATTTTGAAATACGTATTTCGTTTAACAACTTTTGAAAAGCGAGGCACTTACTTTGGAACTAGAATCAGTTTGAGACTTAATTATCATTGCAATTGTAATAACTCTTTAAAAAAGAATTTAATTCATGCCGAAATACGTATTGACCGTTTGTTTTCCGTTCGTTTGAAAAATGTAACTGTCAGTGTCAAGTCACAAGTCTGTCAAGTTGACCCACCCAATTTGAGCGTATATAGAGGATTTCCAAAGATAAATAAATAAATTATCTTTGAGGATTTCTATATCTATGAATTTGAGTATATTATATGTCATCAATGCCGATGTCACGAAGTTTCGTGTAGATGATGGTAGTCAAATAATTATAGTCGACCGTATGCTGATACAGTAAGGTTTATATTCGCTCCAGTATTGTATGGAAATAATAGGAAAATGAACTTGAGTAGGATTTGTTCAGAAATAAGGAATAACATGGAAAAACGTTTGGAAACTATATTAGGCCATTTCACAACTTCGAATTTGTCACGTCGACTTGCTATAGTTGACATGTATATGGGGTCATTTCGCCGGTTAGCGACCACCTAATTTCATGTGCCGGTTAGCGACCACTTCGCTGAGTTGGTGAACTGAAAGCATATTTTCTCGTTTTTTTTGTAAATTCCTATTCTATAACTACAAACAATAATGTATACGGCTAACTGTTTCAATAGGCTCTGTAGCATTGATGTTAACTTCAATTGAAAAAACCATGTTCTAGGTGGTCGCTAACCGAAGGTGATCGCGTAACCGGCGAAATGACCCTGCATTGTAGTCCGTAAGCCCACTCCCAATATAACTACGTCTCATGACAACACGATAAATGCATGGCAGCAGGTCGAAAATCGGAATATTATTAACAGGCAGATTGTTGGCCACCTTTGGCACCGTCTGCCAAGTAGTTCCGGGCATTTCAGGACTGACAGACTTAGGCTTACTCTCTCTACGATTAAAGGGCTAGATGATGCGGACATGTCTCGTATTTATTTATCGTACGGCTAATTATGTTTCTCTACTTTAAAGATTTACAGTTTTCAAGTATGCTACCGCGTCTTCGGTTTAAGTTAAATTGTAAAATCCTCCACTTGCCCGTGGTATTTGGTTAGAGGGCAGTCAAATACCGTGTGGTGTAGCTACAGTCTGCTCGGGAGCTCAGGATTTTTCAAACTTTTGTATTTTCAGAGATGCGACTGCGATTTGAAATACTTGTATTTAAAATAAAAATCCCATAAAAAAATAGTCCATGTAAAAAATAGGCAAAGTCTCGAAACTCTTCCACAGTAAAAAGTGGTGAGATATTTCGTAGAGCCAAGTCAGGCATTCTTATTATAATCTTTATTTGCTAGCTAAATAACATTGTACAACTTGGGAATCACACAACTTTACTGCATTTACAAAATTTTGCTTAAATAAAACTATGTAAGTGCGATTGCCAAGTCACACAGTTTTTAAATACTGTTTTTTTCCGGGTCTAACGCGATATTTATTTACCTTTATTTCTGACGTTTCGACACGGGTTGCACCGGTCATGGTCGCAGATAACTGTCGTCCCAGCAAGTTGTCAACAGATATATGGGTTTATAATATTTCACTACCCTCCAAAAGTCGATAAAAACTTGGAGGGTACACCCGAAATAAGTCCACTACCCGTCCATTTTAATGTTAATTGTCTCGGGCACGGCACACAACACTTACAGTATCCGCGCATAGATCCGAAGATATACGAGATTTCAGTTTCTGAATCACTGGTCACCAGCCCGCCGATAAATTGAAACCTGAAATTGAAAGGGTGAACCCCACTACTACCCGCGGATGGTACGAGAGGCAATTGAAATCAGGAAACACCCGAAGAACTTCAATAGGGATGAAGGTTTCAATTTATCGGCGGGGGTTTAGAGAGGATTTTCACAGTTTTAGTTAGCTTGCAAATAAAGATTTTTTTTTTTTTTTATACATGGAATATTTTTATGGGTTATAATAAGTAGATATCTAATTTCTTTTTGTAGGTTAATGTGTTATCAACATTGTATGGAAATTTTATTTTACCAACAGCAAATAACGTTTGTATAGTTTTTCAGTAAGGAACTGCAAAAGTAACTTTGTAGTCGGATGTATTTGTATAGGATTACTTATGCAGTTTATACTGGATTAGTATACCTATCTGAATCATGACTGAAATTGCAATATTTTTAGGTTTTTTATGAATAAATAGGCTAAAAACTAAGTGTTCAAAATGTTGAGCTTGTGGGTCTGCTAAATATTTATGTTGCATATTTTTCCTTCCTACGGCAAATGAGAGAGGCAACGACGCAACGTGAACACGAACCCCAAGTGTAGTGCCACCATTTCGTCTACAGCAGAGAGAGGCGTTTCACGTCAATTTTTAACCCCCGACGCAAAAAGAGGGGTGTTATAAGTTTGACGTGTCTGTGCATCTGTCTGTGGCATCGTAGCTCCTGAACGAATGGACCGATTTGAATGCGGTTTTTTTAATCGAAAGCTGATGTGATGGGGTCTATACATGTAATGATTTGTCAGCCCCAATTTATCAGAATCTGACGAATTGCTATCGTCTGGAGGCATACGGGAGGCATGTTGCGCTGCTGATGCAACTGTCAAACGAGTTGTACTGACAAATTGTATGCATGTGGACAACCAACACAATTTGACCATGGAAAGAATTTATACTAAACTATTTAAAATAAACTTTAAATATATTGTAATTAGTCTTTCCACCAATTTTACACGCATTTATTTTGTAATTTTGTTTTAGTTTGTAATTTAAAGGTGTTATAGTGCTATAAAAACACATTTTACAGTCGATTTGAGCCACGCTTTGATGGCTTTATATTTTTTTTTATCATCACGTTAGCATCTTACTGCGAATAGCGATACCTTGGGAAAAATAAGCAATAACACAATCATGACACAGTGCTTTGTTATGGCAATATTATTTTTACGAAATGGTATCCCTAAATTGTCAGAAATTGGATGCGACAAATCAGAAGTGATAATTGTATGGTTTGTAGAGCCCATGATCGGGTGGTTCGTAGCTACATTTCAACAAAATCGGTTCAGCCGTTTTTGAGATATTGAACTTTTAAATGAAAATGTCGGGGATTTTCAACTTTTCCAAGTTGTAGTTATTACGTATTATTTTTCTTTCTTCATTTTAATGCAATCTAAATACAGAAATGACATATTGGTTACATACATTTATTATTCGTCATAACTCATCACAATCTTGTAACCATACCGAATTATTATCAACAAAAGCTTTGTCTTGTGACAACACTTCATCATCATCATTGCAATCATCATCCTGACTTAGTATTTCACCCTGAGCACATCCTCTCATCTTCCTTATCAAGTCACCCCATTTTAAAATTGTCCCACAGAAAGGACATTGGCCTTGTACAGGGACAAATTCACTTGGCTCTAAGAATAACTGGGCTAGGCATGTTATGTGGGAAACGAGGTCGCAGTGAGGGTTTAAGCAAGTCAGTTTAGAGTGTGGCTCGGTGATGTAGTCGGAGCAGATTAGACATTCTGTGTGGGTTGGATGGGAGGTCTCCTTGGATTTCTTCAGGTTCTTGCTCTTCACTGGTCCGTGGCATATTTTCATGTGATCTGGGGGTGCTCGGTCTGGCTAAAATGAAGGAAGATAAAGATATTTTAGTAGTATGATAAATCAATTTGTAACAAATAAATCTAGGAATTCCCCTTCATGATATGCTGTTTTCCTGAAGTTCTGGGTTTTATTATTATTCTGGTAGTGGCTTTCGGGCTGTCAAAGCCATATCACTGCGACCACCGCTGATCTATTGTGATCGCCACTTACTACAATTCTTGGTCAAGTCCTGCAAACTCGAAGAATTGCAGGATTTTGTTGAACTCAAGAAATTTGATCTCCTCCGGGCACATGATGTGTTTGCCCAGGAAGGAGTTACGACTGCGCATGAGGCAAGGGCAATCGGTTAGGATGTGTGTAGGCATCTCCTCTGCTTCAAAGCAGAATCTGCACTGCGTTGTGTCACACAGTCCTATCGTTTGCATGTGCTTATTTAGGCGGCAGTGCCCAGTAAGCACCCTGACCAGCATGCGTAGGCGGTTCCTACTTAGCGCCAAGGCGTCAGAAGACGCCTTTTGGCTAAAGGCTCTAATAAGTGCCTTGGAATGTTTCAGTCCTGGGTTAGCTTTCCAGGTTTGAATGGTCCTGTAGAAACAATAGGCTTTTAGAGTGAGCTTGGTTAGACTTTTAGGGATACCACAGAACGGCTCTGGTCCGCAGTGTGTTTCCTTCGCCCCCGCTCGTGCAAGCTCATCAGCCTTATCATTTCCCTCAATACCTGCATGCCCTGGGACCCAACGTCGAAACTGGGACACAACGACCAAAAGTTCTGGGTTAGTGAAGACAATACATCTGATGGGACTACAAAATTTGTGGACTCATAATGAGATATTGATCAAGTTTATGTGGTACTCTTTATAACACAGCATAAAACAGATAAAAAAGTCTGTCTACAACTACCCCTATAAATAAAACTCACTGGAAATTCTTCAAAGAAGTCTTTCTCCAACCACCTGATCAGGAGTGGCAGCCGACACCACGGCCCAACCCTGAGCATTTCACTCACAACTCGGAGCTGGAACCGAAACTCTGTCTCCTTCCTCGGCACTCGCTTTAAGCACAGGTGCTGCAGTCTTGTTGTCTTTGTCGGGTTTTGCCAGGCCCACTCAAACTGTGGAGAAAGGATATCATAATCTGGCCAACAAATATGAAGCATAGTTGTGAATTGTGAAAGTAAAAGCCAACATATCCCTTTTGTTAGGGGTAGCACTAGCAAAGAAAGAACTTGAGTATTGCGGCTAATTTTCATTTAGATATAATAAAGTAATTTCTGTATTTGTACCAGCCATAGTTGCACTAGCTATATAGAAAGAGTATAATTTATATTTAATATTGACAAACTTCTGATGCAACTTCAGTAATATCATGGAAAAATTAGTTTTAACATTAAAATTAACTCACCCTCAAAGCAGATATGTTGTTAGGGAAACCGTGCACTATCATAACCATTTTCCTGAAACATAGACAATAATAAATTGAAAATTATGGAATGTTACAGGTAGTTCTGCAGAGGGAACTGAGGCCCTAGCACTATAGCTTCTATCATTATGTTTCATGTGATGTTTCAGTACATTTTCGCAGTAAAAGATGATGATAAAACCTATCATGCTAGGTAGGATTGCTATCCGTCTGGGTCTCCCCGGATTTGTCCTAGTTTATGGGGCGTCCATGCCGGGGTTTCATACGTATCCGGGTTTAAAATTTTCAAGTCATGTGGTTTTTTTTCTGAGTAAGTTTTAAAATATCTGTTGACATGTCCGGGTTCTGAGCTCCAAAATCCGGGGTTTTTACGCTTCTTGTCCTGGTAGCCAGGTTTTTAAGATGGCAACCCTAGTGGTAGGGCCTCTGGTTTGTGTGTGACCTATTGAAACATAAAGGTTAACAATATACACACCAAGGGCCTCTGTTGCTGGTCCTATGAGCACCGCCGGCCCAGGTCCCCCTGTTGTGCTGCATTATCCTTCTATTCGGGTCTCTCGTATAGCCAATGTACGTACGGCCTTTGTATTTGGGATTGATGTTGTACAATAGATAAACACCAAAGAAATCTTCTACGATTTCTGGCTCTGTCATTTTTCAGTCGTCACCTTCTCCCTTTCTGTCGCTTGAATATGCAAGTGCGACCGAGAGGGAGATAAACATACGAACTTTGTTTTCGTTTCGCAGTAGGGCTTCTGTTATTCGTTTCGAATTCAACGTTTTAATAAGTTTTGCCAATCGCTCGGTTCTCTTTACCGCCTTAAATTATGATGATTTCACCGAGTTTGCTTTTAAGGTGCAGTTGTTCGGTGGTAAGTCCAAGTCATCAATAAATCAGTTAATACTTGAGGCCTTTGTTGCATTTTGTTTCGCGATAACTATAAATTTTTACGAAGAGGCTTCGACATCGACGAGTAAAAACCGCTCAATTGTGTTTGTTTTGATTACTGACAGATGACAGATGACACTACTGTCGTTTTCCTGTTTGAGCTAGCATTAATGACGGTGTAGTAAGTAAATATTACAATGGTTAAATTTGATTTAAAATGTTGATGAACGTTGGGCCTCTTGGACTATATTCTCTTTGGGACTAACATCCGTTTTTCCTACCTAATCTAATGGTCGAACCACACTTGGGGGTTCGTGTTCGCATTGCGTCGTTGCTTCTCTTTCATTTGCCATAGGAACGAAAAAGATGCAACACAAATATTTAGGCAAACACCCTTTTTGAGTTATAGTTTAATTAGTCTGAGGTTTCTGACAAATTGTGGCTGACAGATCATGACATGTATAGACCCCATTACTTTAAATAGGGATACTTATGTCGTTTTAAACAGCAACCTGAATGAAATGCCTAGATACGACAGCTGATTTTGACATTTCTCTTTCTATCGCACATCCAAAGAGAATATAACCACTACGTCTATCTATCGATTTGAGGATTTTTCATTTCAGCGTGCGTGGTGTATTGTTTACCGGTTTATTTAACTATTGTCATGTTAGTTAACTAACTTAACTCAATTGTGTTTGAAGAATTAAAGGAGCGTCCGAGATGTCTGACGATTCGCCCGATAGCAGTGGCGCTAAGATCTGCGGCCTGTAAGTATTGTTGAAATACGATTTCGATGTCGATTGTTTCTAACTATCCTTAATAACACATTCACTACCAAGAAACGCTTAGCTCGTAGCGGATAAAATGTTAAAATTCATCAGTGTGCGTTCCGTAGTAGTGCGTAGATAAAATAGAATATTGTGGTGAAAACAGTTTATTTGAAGGATAATTATTATCAACATATCAATAACATTTGGTATAATCCGAACGAAAGATATAATGTAACGTTAGATATAATGCAATTTATTCAAGTAACTGTAGAAGATATTTTGTGTCTGTATTTTTTCTGATGCCTACTATAAGGTTAGGTTTGTTTTATAATAATCATAAAAATTTACTTTCTTAATATATTTTTTTCAATTATTTAAAATTTCTTTCACAATACAAATTTACTATAAACTAAATAGGTCAGTAGTTTCCGCAAAAAAGCGCGTTATATTAAACATTCATTTATATCAAATGTTACGTTATATCAAAAGTTGTTATGTACCAATCATTACTTACCCACATTTCAATATTCACATGTATATGTGTGGCTCTTATAATATATATATTTTTCAGGTGTAACAATGATACTAGCAAATACTGTTGCCCCCGCTGCGAAGTATTGTACTGCTCCTTAGATTGCTACAAGTCAGAAAAACACCAAGAATGTTCCGAAAAATTCTACCGCGAATGTGTTACTGAAGAGCTCGCTTCAAATCACGTTGATGATGAATCTAAGCTCAAAATGATTGATATATTGAAGCGGATGCACGAGCAAGACATAGAGACGGAGGATATAGAGGAGTTGCTTGAAACCATAGACTCTGATGACGAAGATGGTGCAGATCTCCATGAAAGGATTAAAGGACTGAATTTGAATGATCCTGATGCCTTATGGGGAGCGCTAAATGAGGATGAGAGGAATGAATTTGAAGCTCTACTGAACCACGGTGACGTTGGGGCTATTATGCCGCAGTGGGAGCCATGGTGGATGTTTAGGAAGAAAGAGAAGATGGTAGAAGAAGTAACTAAAGAAGAAAGTGATGTATTAAATAAGTGCCCAGCATTGAAGCAAGTTCCAGTTTTGGATTCATTAACTGTAAGTTATTGCATAGTTGCAATAGGTCCTTTCAAAGTTAAAATATTTGGTAACTTTTGTAAGATGCAGTAGGTACTTGTTGGTCATGGGTTCATTAAGAGTAATGTGTCCTTTGACTTATTGGAATGGAAGGAAAATACATAGTTAATAAAGTGAGCAATTCTAGGTCCTTGTGAAATTGAGATAAGATTGAATTTCACTTGGTGTGTCAAAGGTTTTTCTAATACACCTTTATTGTTACAGACTGTCCAACCTTCCCCTGCAATAAAACATAATATAACCAATGTTATAGCATCCTACGTATTTGTGATGAGATACTTCAATGGAGATATAGAGCCGCTGGAATGGGTGCCGCATTTCCTCAATATTTGTGCCAATTTGGACATGAATGCCAATTTCGAAGACCCTGCCTTAGCTGTGGAGTCAGTAGTGCAGAAATGTTTACAGGTACTATACTTCTTTAGTGACAAACGAGCCACCCCAGTCTAATACTAAATGCACAATATTACATTGGGACATCCATAGGGACGCTTGCACAGGACATGTCGCGCGTTGCCGCTCCTTTGAAGGTGTATGAGGATTTGCTGTTTTGATAATTTACTTTGCTCCAAGATAAACTATAAGTGCATGATTCAAATTATGATGTATGAAATAAATTAAAATGAATAATTAAGTAGCATTAAGTTTGTAAATTAAATATAATGACATTGTACGCGAAGTCCCTATATGTGGGTTGATAATATTTGAGGAGTTCCGTCGATTCCTCAAGGGTCTCAGAATTAACACTTCATTAGTTGCTACTTCAACGGAATCATCTCAGAATCTTTGACGTATTTTACATCTTTAAGGAGTTCCGTAAGTCATCTGTGGTCTTCATCATCAGTTCGACTTCACCAAAATTACGATTTCCGAGTAAAATACACGAGTTATAATAGAAAATACCGAAATCACTACACTCATGCCTATAAAATTTGAGGGTTGCCCTCAATTTCCCTGGGATCCCATCATCAGATCCTAAATTGGTGACAATGGGACCACCTCGGGAGTATGCTCTATCGAATAAAAAAAAAATTTGGAAATCGGTCCACAATTTACGGAGAAATCGGCGAACACACATTAAAAAAAAAATATATATATATACAGTGTATAAATATACATATAACCTCCTCCTTTCTTGAAGTCGGTTAAAAATGGACTAAATAAATAAATGATGTTAAAGCTAATGATGTTGGCATATGATAGCACATGCAAACGATAGGACTGTGTGACACAAGGCAGTGCAGATTCTGCTTTAAAGCAGAGGAGACGCCTACACACATCCTAACGATTGCCCTTGCCTCATGCGCAGTCGTAACTCCTTCTTGGGCAAACACATCATGTGCCCGGAGGAGATCAAATTTCTTGAGTTCAACAAAGTCCTGCAATTCTTTGAGTTTGCAGGACTTGACCGAGAATTGTAGTACGTGGCGATCACAAGAGATCAGCGATGGTCGCAGTGATAGGGCTTTGACAGCCCGAAAGCCACTACCAGAATAATAATAATATGATGATGAATGCAGACCGGGGCCGGTAGGTACAGTCACCGGCAACAATATATGATGAATCAAAATCCGCAAAAATATCTGACACGCTTTAACGGCTCTAGGAATATAGTTGTCATCAGATATTTTTCCGGCCTTTGTTCCATCATAAATTGATGCCGGTGACTGTACTTGTAGCGGCGCGACGAAATCACGGAGTGTGTCGCCCCTGGCTATACCTAGAACCCTGTGCTAGAACCTCAATGGTCGCGTACGATACGGTATCTGAGGAATTTCCTTCCTCGAACGTTCCGGTTGTGGACTGAGCGTCCTGTTTCCCGAGGGCTTTTCCAAAAAGGAGTGTATACATTTTAAAGGCTCGGAAACGCGCATGTAACACCTGGCGTTGCAAGCGTCCATAGGCTGTGGTGATTGCTTGCCATTAGGGCCATACACTTGTTTGCCACCAGCGTGGTATTAAAAAACATAGTTTCATCATCATCATATCAGCCGAAAGACGTCCACTGCTGGACATAGAGCTCCCCCAAAGAGTGCCACAATGGCCGGTCCTGCGCCACCCGCATGCAGCAGACTTCCGCGACCTTTACCAGGTCATCAGTCCACCTTGTGGGGGGCCTACTCACGCCGCGCCTTCCGGTACGTGGTCGCCACTCGAGAACCTTTCCGCCCCAACGGCATCGGTTCTACGTGTAATGTATATAGTTTTACCACAAAACATTTTCTTTTTGTTGCAGAGTGAATTCATTGAGACTGACCGCCCGAGTCTGGATGTCATGAAACATGACACCTATTTAGTTCTTCAGGGACCCAGCAAAGATGAAAAACTCTACTACTGTAAATCAGCTCTTTCAGAACTCTACAGAGTATTACTCAAAGCCAAAACAGTGTCAAAAGTGAAGCCAAGTAATGAAAAAAAAAGTAGTAAGGATAAAGGTTTTTCTAAAAAATACCCTGAACATGGGACAGAACACTTACCTCCCTTGGATGGTAATAAATTGAAGAAATGTATGAAGAAAGTTGAATATTATTTGTCCCTTCTTGAAAGTCATAATGTGGACTTTGAGTAGCATCAAAATATATTTATGAACTAAAGTATATATCTATTATAATTAACGAAGGCCCTCGATGAATTGTACCGAGGATGCTGGCGGCATTTCCTCGCTGAATTGCAATGCTGATGCGTTTAGTGAGAAGGCCAGGTCTTCGGTGACCAGTTACATGATGTTACATCACCCAGACTTTGAGTAACTATTTTATGATATAGATTGTACATAATGTTATTTCATATTAAAAAGTTTTTTTGCTAATTTTGCGTTTAATAAAAAACCATTTTTCACCATTTACCACACTTTATTCCAACGAGATAATTGTGATTACAGGAATGTCCACAAACTATTACTATAATAACAATGATGTAATATAAAAATAGGTAACTAGATATGTTGTCTATACGAAATTCCGTGTTTAAAAATGGCCACCAAATTCTGACAGCATTCGTTTCCATTGACGACGCAAAACTATGGCAAGCTGTGTGACTTGACCAAAATTTAGTGTGCCACTTTTGGACCGCTTATAACATATCTACGTGTATTTTATTTTACATCATTGTATAATAACATGTTATTAATAGATTAATTAACCACATAAAATTATATTTCATTTGAAAACAATAGCACAGCCACAGGCCCTATACATTAGGGCCTATAAAGACTGCGTTTTTAAACGCGCCGCCGACGCGCGTTTCGTCATATCACGTGTAAATCGAAACAAATGTGCGTCGACGGCGCGCTTAAAAAACGTAGTCTGCAGGTCCTAAGAATGGATACGGGATTACATTTCCAGAGATAAGAAAATAGGATAATTATGTAGGACTTGTCAACAATCAAAATCAAAACAACATTTTTTTTAAACTTTGTTGTAACACAGTAATAGAACATTTCACCTAGTGATTCCTCTATACAAATCTTGATAAATTATTTCCGATAAGTAAGATTTATTAGAATCGGAGCTTCAAATTGAATTAGGGGACATTCGTACATAAAGCGAACTAGCGCTCGCTATAATAAACTCAGTAAGGCTCCTGTTACGATATATTTAATAAATTATAATTACTTGAATATATAGAATACAAATATTCATGATCATCAGCATCACACAAATATTTGCCCATACCTAGGTTTGAACTCATAGCTTAAGAGTAGTGTTGTGGATGACGCTCATTTTGAGGCTTAAAGACTGAAGTGACGAAAAGTCAATAGTTTGCATTCATATGCGTAAAATAACCCAACACGGTTCGTAAACAGCATCGAGTCTTTAAGGCTCGAGTTTATATGCCTCGAAATGAGCGTTATCCACAACACTAATTATAAATAATAATAATATAAATAAATATTACGGGACAATCTTACACAAATCAACCTAGGCCCACGGTAAGCTCAATAAGGCTTGTGTTGTGGGTACTAGGCGATGATATATATAATAGATACATACATATAGATACTTATATACATATATGACATCCATAACTCAGGAACAAATATTCGTGATAAACACACAAATAAATGCCCTGACCGGGATTCGAACCCGGGACCTCCAGCTTCGTAGGCAGAGTCACTACCCACTGGGCTACGGAGGCCGTTACTAATTAAGAGTATAGAAATGGAGCTATAAATAAATAAATATTAGAATCTTACACAAATCGAACTAGCCCCACAGTAAGCTCTATAAGGCTTGTGTTATGGGTACTAGACGACGATTTTTTTTATGGATATAAATACTTAAATACATAGAAAACGTCCTATGGTACTAATAATACCGTTCCACTGAGTATGAGGTTGCGGCAAATAAACCATTGCCTGCCCAATTAAGTAGGTTGTCTAGTTTATGGTTAGCTGTCAGCCATTTTAAGAACAGTTCTTAATTTAGCTGCATAGGAGCCTTTCCTTCCTTTATGGTGGCAACCGTACCGTATAGCTCCTAGAAATCTAAGTTTAAACCCAATACCCAATAGGAGATATAATTTGTTTGAGAATCGTACGAAGCAAAACTTTCCATTTCCATACTGTTCCGATTTGAATGGAATTAATTCCACTGAAGCCTTTTAAAAGGCCTTTGGGCGGTGAGAGGTAACTCTGGTGGAAATGCAGTCTAAAATTACAAATAATATTACATTCCAGTAATAGATCTGCATAATTCTGTTTGTACACTTAGTAATGTTTATTTAACACTGATCACCACACAATATAACATCAAATAAGAATTTTATTCTTAAGTACAAATAACCGATAGCCCGCCGTCACATCGATCCAGAAAATATGCAGCTCATAGCTCTGAAATTATTGTTATTAGGAAGTCCCTGAATGTCAACTAAATTGAACCCTATGTAAGAATCTCCAAGGTCTAATTTTCGTGTGAAACCCTAGAACTTAATCGTCACCATGACATACCTACAAGAGTTGATTGACCCATTTAGAAACTTGTATGATCCCACGCACCAAAGTAGAACTAAAATGGCGCTCAGATAGCATGCGCGGAGCATCACGCTACCCCGTTGCTATAAATAAATATTATAAATATTAAGGGACAATCTTACACAAATCAAACTAGCGCCATAGTAAGCGCAATAAGGCTTAATTAAGACGATATATTTCATCATCATCATCATCATATCAGCCGAAAGACATCCACTGCTGGATATAGGCCTCCCCCAAAGAGTGCCACAATGGCCGGTCCTGCGCCACCCGCATCCAGCGGACTCCCGCGACCTTCACCATGTCATCATTACCGCCAGTGGTGAATACAAAGCTTTACGTTTCCCGCTGGCCAGTAAGTGAGATTTCCAATTTACAGACAGAGCAGTTATTTCCAATTTACAGACAGGTCAAAATTATAGTACATTACTTACCTAGGGCGGTAAAACAAACAACGTCTCAGATCGCAGGTATTTGACGCCCGAGCCGAAGGCAAGGGCGATAAATATGCGATCTGAGGCTTTCTTTATTACCGTCTGTGGTGAGTTCAAAATTATACGTTTCTCCCTGGCCAGGAAGTGGGCTTTTTCGCACAAAAGTACCACATAAAACAAAACGTAACACAAAAGCAGACTTTGGTTCAAAAAGAAAACCATAATTTTCACGGCCTAATCTAATTTCAAGTTTAGCGCGCCCAGAGGCTCTAGTATAAGTTTTATCGATACAATACGTTTTCGAACGCGTTCGCGTTTAGTTTCAATTTGTACGGCAACGTGTAGTTCCTAATAGTTACCACCAGAGGCGCTGTTCGCGTTGCCATACAAATTGAAACTAAACGCGAACGCGTTCGAAAACGTATTGTATCTATAAAACTTATACTAGAGCCTCTGGTCATATTTCCTCTACATTACACATTTACACAATTTTAATACGGTATCTGGTTCTGATAATACTGGATCATGTCATACGTCCTAGTCCTGAAGTTGAGGAACGAGTTCCTGATGACGGAGAGCATGAAGGCCGCTGCCTCCTTCTCTGTCGAGTTGGGCGCGAAGCGGGAGCGAAGGAGACGGATGGTCTGTCCGCGGAAACACGGTAGGCCCGTGTCGAGCATGAGGGACACCATGGATATTATGGCGTCTTGGTATGGCCTGGAAGGGGAAAGTATTTTTGTTAAAATCTTTCGATAATATATAATAAATTATCGAGTAAATAAGTTTATGTCAATAATTTATTTTTCTCAAAAATGGCCCGCAAAGTGAACATAACTCGCTACATATTGGAAAGTAAAGTGTATAGTTGAAGGCCAGATCAAAATAAAAAAATAAAAAACATTGCAGGCCGCCTGGAATGTTACATATGAATTCCTTTATTTGTCGAATACCAAACTTTTTAAAAAGTAGAAACTGGCATATAAAAGACGGCACAGGTCGTATTCAGCCAAATCAAGTCGTATTTTTCTGTTGCAAACGCGACATGTGTCATAGAAAGATTGCGTTTTTCGGTGGAAAAATACACTTGCGATTCTGTTTAAAAAAAAATATGACGTTTAATTTTATGTAATTTGCAGTATCCTCAATTTGTATTTAATAATAAAGCTTGATTTTTTTTTTTTGATTGAAAGCTTGATTTAAATTTAGTATTTTTTATTCCCCCATTTTTGAGAAAAGCACTATATTAGCCTCAGCCGGAATGGCAATTGCAGGCTTCGTATTATAATTAAACGGACTCGCAAGCTCGTCCGTTTAAACAAAATACTCAGCCTGCAATTGCCTCCTTCCCGGCCACGGCAATAATGTACTATTTTTGTACATGATTTTATTGCCAACTATACTTTTCTTAGTTATGACTTCGCCGACGTCGCACTAAAGTGCGTGACGTCGGCGAAGTCATAACCAAACTCAAATGGAGTTGGGCAGGACATATTGCCAGGCAGCGTGACGGTAGGTGGACCAAAACGTTAACGGATTGGTGGCCAATTGCAGGAAAAAGAAGCGTTGGTCGTCCACCAGCTCGATGGGTTGATGACATAAAAAAGACCGCGGGTCATTTCTGGATGAGACTAGCACGGGACCGGGATAAGTGGCGTACGCGAAGAGAGGCTTATGCTCAGCAGTGGGCGATTACAGGCTGAAAATGATGATGATGACGATATACTTTTCTGTATACCGTCATCAACTACTCATTGAGACGATTCTAAAGAGCCCAAACTCAACGGGGTTACGTCGGTTAAATATAGAATTCCCATGGTCACCTTCTGTCTCCATCATCAGATCAGCTCGATGGTAAGATGTATTGAAAAGAGTTGAAAGAGGCGTCCGCTTGTATTACTACAAGTTACAGGCTTTTGAGAAATAGGCCCAGGACGGATAGCATGGATGGCCTTATCACGCGATAAGTGATAGGATAGAGCTGCCGTCAGTGGCTGACACCGTTCGATAGAATGAGACGACGCGCTTATCCTATTACTTATCGCGTGATACGGGCATGCTACGGGGCCTGGTCAAGTTAAATAAAAACTTGTAAAAATAGATGAGACTGCCCACAGTTTTGATCGAGTTAGCAACCAGAGTACGATGTCCCATGTCCCAAAGTTGTAGCGCAGGCCTCTCATGGGCTTTCTTGATCACATCTCATGCCCTGTTGTTGTCAGGTGAGACCATGTGCTAGTTGCGGAATGTTTCCAAAACTTCTCGGATATTTCAGGAAGGTTTCGCAAGGATTAAGCATTTTGTACGCCATTCTTGACGCGCGAAATTGACACGGACAACGCCAACTTTGTGAATATAAAACTTGGTGGAAAGCATGGAGGTGACTGTCAGCGTATGCCATACACCTATATTCGTTCTTGGCGCTGCGGGCACGACAACACGCAGCACCTTTAGGTGTTCTTGACGTCCGAAGGGTTAAGAGAAAGTTTCCATTTTCGGAAATTCCCTGGCAATTTTGAGATTTTTGTCCGGCTCGACGCCGAGGTTGCCGTCCGGCGACGATTTGAACATGAACACGAAATATCGTCTATTGCCGATAAAATTAAAACACATTTGAGATGCATCCGTATTGCACTGCAATAGAGCCACATCTCAAATGTGTTTTAATTTTGAGTTGTGGCCGTATAGCAGGCAATAGGCGATATAAGTAATGTAAGTATGTATATTACCTGACGGCGAGGAAGGCCTGCACGCACAGCTCGCAGAACCACCGGAAGGGCGGCGCCTCCATCTTGCCGCCCATCACCATCACCATCTCGTCCGTGAGCTTGATGTCCGGCTCGAAGCCGAGGTTGTAATGTAAGTATGTATATTACCTGACGGCGAGGAAGGCCTGCACGCACAGCTCGCAGAACCACCGGAAGGGCGGCGCCTCCATCTTGCCGCCCATCACCATCACCATCTCGTCCGTGAGCTTGATGTCCGGCTCGAAGCCGAGGTTGTAATGTAAGTATGTATATTACCTGACGGCGAGGAAGGCCTGCACGCACAGCTCGCAGAACCACCGGAAGGGCGGCGCCTCCATCTTGCCGCCCATCACCATCACCATCTCGTCCGTGAGCTTGATGTCCGGCTCGAAGCCGAGGTTGCCGCCCGGCGACGATTCGAACATGAACCCGAAATCTGACAACAAAACGAGTCGTCAACACATGTCAGATGCCTGGTAAATGTCGCGGGAGTGCACTAGATGCGGGTGGCGCAGGACTAGGGAATGCAAACCGGTAAACCGGTTAACCGGTTAACCGGTAAATTGACTAAATATGAGGCCGGTAAATTACCAGTAAATTAAAATGAAAACCGGTAATTTACCGAACCCAAATTATTAGTAAAATACTACATTTTAAAGATTGTTAATAATGCTTCCTGGTCATGATTATACCTCAATAACCCTCCTTTTATCATGTAAAAATGTCAATTGAATAAACTTGTTAACCTTTTCAACGCTATGATTCACGTACTAAAGTGGCACTGACACGCCAACCTTCTTTCCATAACAGAGTGATTATGAAGCTTATATGAAAGACTGAAGGTTGGTTTGACAGCCGACGTCATAACCGCTATATGGGTTCTTGGCGTGGTGGGCACGACGACACACGACCACTTTATAGGTTCTTGGCGTTCAAAAGGTTAAAGTTATCTTACCTCATGTAGGATCAAATTAATGCAATCGTTTGTAAAAGCTTCTTAAAATAGAAACACGTTCCCGGTTCCGTTCTGTAAAATATAGATGACTTCAAGCCTCCCGGAAAGGCTTTAGCACCGTAGACCACATCCACGCTCCATCAGGTTATACAAAAGACTGAGGAGTATAACCTACCCCTCTGCTTAGTGTTCGCGATACACGAGAAAGCCTACGATTTGATCGAAACCTGGGCTATACTAGTCTCACCAGCGGTGCCAAGTTGTCGACTGCTAATATCGAAGTATACAAAATACAAATACAAAATATGCACTGGAGGTTTTTTCAAGACTCTGGACTGGAGAAGGCAGACATCAACGACGAGTACATCACTCACCTTCGGATTTCTGAAGATTTAGTAGTCTTGTCCATGGAGGACTTTAGTACAATGCTCGATGACCTCAGTAAAGCCTCCGAGCGAGTCGGTCTAAAGATGAACATGGATAAGACGAAGATCATGTCATATGCCCATGTATATGACGCGTTACGCTCAGAGTTGTAGACGATTATAAATATATACCTATGACAGGCTGTTCAGTTCCACTCCTGTCGGCTCGGTTTGCCCAGTGTGTGGTGCCAGTGATGACATAATATATGGCACCTGAAATATAGTCGCTCACTATGGGCCTCAATAGAAGACTAGAAGTCACCCAAAGGGCAATGAAGATGGCTATGCTGGGAGTTTATTTGCGTGATCGCATTAGAAATGAGGCTATCCGCAGTAGAACTAAGGTAACAGATATAGCCCTCCGAATCGCTACACCAATGCCGCAATTTGGAACCCCCATGAGCTCCCCACTCCTAGAAGAAGTTATAAAACCGTTTGTACAAACACTCTTTTCTCTATCCAACTCATTTCAATCTAGGTATGGTTGGTTATATATACGTCTCTTGAAGCCCGTAGAAACATGTATTTAGTTAAATATTATTTTAGACTACTAAGTGGGCTTGTAGTTAGTTTCTGTAGAACTAGGAAAATTTCCTACCTACCTGCTAATCCCCAAGGAACGTTTTCATTTGCGTTTTTTGCCCTCCTACCACTGAGCAAGTTTCAAATATTAAAGATCTGATTATTACGGCATTTACGGCACATGATAACGCTTTATACTATATCATAGCTTATTTTTACGATAAATAAACGTCAAAAAACGCTACTTATTAGCCAAATTGAATTTACCGGTAATTTACCGGTTAACCGGTTTTGGCTCCCTGAAGTCGGTAATTTACCGGTAATGAGATTCGCCCGGTAATTGCATTCCCTACGCAGGACCGGTGTCTCTTTGGGGAGGCCTATGTCAGTGGACGTCTTTCGACTGATGTGATGAGGAGAATAAGTTTTTCACTTGAAATATCACTTATTTAAATGATTACTCGATGAATAGGCCAAGCAAATTAGATAAAAAAATAACGTTTTTGAGGAATTAATTCCCATAAAGCTGGAAATCGTTTTAATAGCTTCATTTGGTCCTAAATGCATGTAATCCGAGTTTGCACCACCCCAGGAGGTGTGCATAACTTTTGGGAGCCCAATAACCACGATTTTTTTTTTCAATTTTTTCAGTTTTTTGCATGTGCACTAAAACATTACGATGAACGGAAAATGTATTCTAATCAATATTAAAGAATTTCAATGTATATAATGTGAAATTTTGTTTTCTACATTTTTTATTCTATGGGTTTGTCAGCAGGTATATTTTTTTCAAAGATATGTCGGTCTTGAAAAGTCACAAAATGGAAGTTTGCACCTAAACGACAAAATTTTCCCAGTTTCTAACCTTTGATTTCGACTATACCACTGAACTGAATTTGAAGTTTAGATATTCATTCGACGCAGAATTTGACCCTCTTTAATATTGAATAGAATACGTTTTCTGTCCGAGGTACCGTTTTTGTGCTACATGAAAAAAGAGCAAAAATTTATGCACACCTCCTGGGATTGGGCAAACTCAGATTCGTATTTAGGACCAAATGAAGGTATTAAAACGATTTCCAGATTTATGGGAATTAATTCATCGAAAAATTCTAATTTGATTGGCCTAGAAAACGGGTCTAACGTGATATTTATTAACCTTTATTTCTGACGTTTCGAGACGGTTTCACTCGCTGTGGTTAAATGAGAAGTTATCATTTAAATGTGTACCTACAAAGCGACAGTTTAAAGAGTTCAATACTACTTTTCGACCCGTGACTATGGATGTTCCGATACATCCGAAACGTCTGAAAACTTCAGTAACTTAAATTAATAAGTGATGAAGTCCCGGTGAGTAACAATAATCTGTGAGAATAGTGAAAGTTTAAATCAATATATATCTCTTTTAGAATCTTTATATTTTTTTTGTACTCGACGATTAAAATATGTGTATTAAGATTTCATAGAGAATACTGCAACGTCACTCTTTTCATAGTTGTAGTCCATGTTACTGTCGAAACAATCGAAATAACTACTTTTCGATACGCTCCAGACAACTAAAATAAATTCGACCAATCACGTGGCTGCTTTACTGAACTGTAATGAATTGGACCAATAGAATCGCTTTGATGTCGTACGCTCGTTGATGTCTTTTAAGATATCAACAAGCGTACGAGCGATGAGCTGCACTTCGTTTCAACAGTATCGAGTTTGTTTAATTAGTTCAGTTGACTCGTAGAAAATTAATTTTAATGAACTCGTACAAAAAGTATTGTTCACAATAGTGTTATAATCAAGCTTTTTAATCTCGTACCTTACTTAGGCCACTCAGCAAGCTTCGTGGCCTAAACACGGTACTCGACTAAAAAGCTCTCTATTATAACACGATTGTGAAAAATACTATTATATAACGCAAGACAGATAATTATTTCAGTGGATGTTTATCTCATTGGTCGACATGGTAATTTCTAGAGATGCGCCGAATATTCGGTAAATATTCGGTATTTCGGCATATTCGGCATGTTTTTCAATGTTCGTTATTCGGCCGAATTATTCGGTTCAAATGCCGAATATTTACCGAATAATTTTGCAGGTGTTTTGTCTGCAAGTTGTAAGAATGTAAGATAGTCATTGTCCTGTGAAATTATTATTCTAAAACGGATTCTTATTGTTATTTAACTACCTTTAGTATAAATGTTTCACTTAAAAATCAACAAGATTTTTACCACTGAAAAATTAGTCTGTTTTGGAACGGCTGATTAAGGCATAAGGCATTCCTTTGAACCGAATTATTCGGCCGAATATTCGGTTCGGCAAAAGCTGGACCGAAAATTCGGCCGAATATTCGTATTCGGTAAAACCCATATTCGGCGCATCTCTAGTAATTTCAGTCACGTACTCGTATTGTTTGATGTGTAAATTTGATCGCTGGAGTCTGGCTTACCAAATTTTACCCAAAATTTTAGCGGGAAATTCAAAAAGTTTTGGGCTGGTCACACTTTGTGTAGTAGAAATTATACTTTTGATACTAGAAAATATTTTTGATTTTCTGTGCATACGTAAGGTATAGAATAGAAATGTTTATTGCATATCACATTACAGACGTGGATGGTATTAATAAGTAGGTATACATGTGACACCCTGCAAGGGCACAGCAATATCACCTAAAAAAACAAGCTAAATACAGGGTGTCCGGTAATGAATGGTCAACCTTCTAACCACGAATAGGGCACCTAAGACTGGTCCAGAAAATCGACTTTAAGGTTTAGTAAAAGTCCCCTGGTTTTCGAGATATTCGCACTTTTTGATGAGCGAATTGTACCAAAACAAGGTGTTTAAAAGTGAACATTTATAGCAACATCTTTATTTGTAAAGATGTAAATGGCATGTGTTATTCCATTTTAGAATCAGTATTAGATAAACTATTTTTCAGGAAATATTCACTTTTAAACACCTTGTTTTGGTACAATTCGCTCTTCGAAAAGTGCGAATATCTCGAAGACCAGGGGACTTTTACTAAATCTTAAAGTCGATTTTCTGGACCAGTCTAAGGTGCCCTATTCGTGGTTAGAAGGTTGACCATTAATTACCGGACACCCTGTATAGGTATAGAGGTAGAGTAATGCTGCACCTGCATGATGGGCCAAGTGCAGGATTCCATCAACCCGCTCGTCGCCTTTTTCAGCCAAGATATTTTTATACGTTTTATATTTTTATATCAAGTTACTACTGACCACTTCACAGATTTCTTTTCAATACTGGTTTTCTGTAAGTAACTCCTCCTTACATTCCAATGTTTTGATTTTATTTATATTTTCCAGAACTTCTAGTTTATCCGTTTATTTACACATTCCTCCTGTTTATGACATTCGGGTAATAATATATTCACGTACCTAATCAAACTTATAGGCAAATGTTAGAACAAGTAGGCACATAACGTATCAAAATATTTATACAGCTCCAACCTACTAAGTTGTTTACGACTTGTAAACATTGCAGTTTTTCGTTATACAACGCTTTACGTCGGGTTCTCACATTGTCGTAATTATTTACGAGCTTAAACAATAGTTTGCGGACCTCACTATACTTCGATTTTTTTAGCATTAGAAATTCGATAAACAAAGAAGCAGGTGTCGTAAACCTGTTTCTTCAGAAGTTAATAATAAAATATTAAATTATTGTGTATTTTCTTTGTTACATCATAGGTACTTATCAATGATTTCACATTTCCTATCACTTAGGTTTGTAAATATATATTATTATTAACTATTCCTAACCTAACCTAACCTTTCACTACACTGAATTGGGATAGATCCATCGGCTGTGAACGCACTATCAACGAAAGATAATAACAATAACAAATAACTTTAACGGAAAACAATGAAACTTAATAACTCAAAACAACAAGATTCTGGGATAATGACCAAGTATCGCACTTGCATTCGCATGACATACGAGATGAGAGTGACGTGACGTTTAAAAACAAACATGAACAATGTAATGGCGGACATTTTATCCGACCGATTGCAAATGTCAAAACGCTAAACTCTTATTATTGTGGGACACGATCTTTTCAATTTAGTCGCAATTTATACGTTTAAAACGTTCCGTTTGTTTGAAACCTCTGCTTCTCTGGGTTTTTTATCATGCAATTTTTTTGCGATACATTAAAAATAACACAAATAAAATATTAGTGCTGTATTATTAAATAATCCTTTTAAGTAAATGCAAATTACACATTTTGCTATCGTCTAATAATAATGCAAAATGCTTTAATAGTACATTACTTACCTAGGGTGGTTAAACAAAGAATGTCTCAGATCGCAGGTATTTGACGCCCGAGCCGAAGGCAAGGGCGATAAATATGCGGTCTGAGGCTTTCTTTATTACCGCCCCTGGTGAGTACAACATTTTACGTCTCTATCTGGCCAGGAAGTGGGATTTTCCGCACGCATAGCGTGCGGTAATTCCTACTTTATGGCCAGGTATGACGTAAAAAATGTTTTCATAGTTTTCCACTATTCCGCCGCATTTACGGCAGGTATCGTAAAACGTGTTCTATAAAAAACCTTACACTTACTTCTGTAAAGGTCTTTCTAATGCTAAAAAAATCGAAGTATAGGTAGTCATGTACTCGGTCGGTACTCATTGTTAATATTAATTAAAATAATACATAAACCGCAAACCATTTGAATGAATGACATAAATCGATAAATGACTTTTAGCTTTTTTTAAATCATAGACAATTGGTGATACCACAAGGACATATCTGTCAACAAAATTTGGTTAGCCAGACTCTAACACTAAGGGACCTTCATCATAGTAGTGTGCGTACTGCGTAGGAACTACTTGTCGGAGAATCGAAGCCGGTTCCAGACACGCCACCATCTCGCCACCGAACGCATCGTCGTCATGACGTCATCAGTAGTTAAGCTTGGATGCGCCGTCGGAGCGCACATGCATTCTACTGTCAGAGCTCGTGACGAGCGGACGTGTCAGACGTCTGTTCGATCGTACCTTCTAAATTTATTTGTGCCTGCCTTGAATATTGTGGTGATTCATTAAATCGATCTGGCTATTGTGTTGCTGCTTGAGGTTACCCATGATGTCAGAACCTGACGAAAGGGCTCGCTCACTCAGCCCCGTTTTCAACCTTACGCCGTCATACTTATTATGGTAGTATTACTAAATTTAACACTTTTCCAGGCCGGATTGAAAAATGGCAATCGAATTTCAGTCTTATTTATGACATTAAGATTATACATGTTTGACTGCGTGGGGTCGATATAACGCCGCTGCTTGGAAAAGGGTTAAAGATGGATGAATCGGGACTGACCTATATGGATGATATGTCCGTCGGTGTCAAGCATAATGTTGCCATTGTGACGATCCTTGATTTGTAGCAGGAAGCCGATGACACTGTACGCCGCCATTGAAGTCACGAAGCATCGCCTGGCAGCCTAAAATAAATACCTTATATTAATTATTTGACAATACTATTTGACACTTTTTATTTGAAGTTTTCTTGAAGAAATCTCTTTTTCGTGCTGATTTTAGACCAAGCGGACAAACTAATAATATGATCTATCATCCTGTCTAACTGACTTACTATGAATAATTTACTTTAAAAACAAAGTTTTAACCGACTTCAAATCAGTACCTAGCCAAATTGCTTCAAGTTTGCCTATGAAATTTGAAGAATTCCCTCGATTTCTCCCGGATCCCATCATCAGAACTGGATTTTGGTGACAACGGGACCAATCTGGAAGTATATGCTTTCAAACAAAGAAATAATTTTTCAAATCGGTTCATAAATTGGTTGGTGGTCGGTTGATGGTTTAGGGTTCTGTTCGGGCGTAATTCTATGTATTTTAGTCGGAACAGCGAGAAATCAAACTATTCATGTTCAGGTCAGATCAAAGACTCTTTTATTTTTCTCTTCATTATAACCACAGACACTGCTATATATATAACCACATGCCCCTTTTTTGAAGTCGGTTACAAATAAGTGCGCAGAGAATCAAATAACATTTTCATACATACATAGTTCAATCCTATATACTTACGCATATATACACGCACAGTAAGAAAGGGGGCTATTGTAACCCGACACCACCCGGGTAATATGTTCTCATGTGAAATTAATACATAATCCTCGTAGCGTTTTACCAACTGTGTCCTATAGGAACCCGCGGTCCGATTTGCCATCTTATCCCAAGATTTGGCGTAGACACTGAAATTAAAACGATTTAAATAGTATGATATAATTTTGTACCTGAAATTCTCTCGTGTTTTCGTCGCCGTACTTCTTAATGAAATACTCGTACATTCCGATGTCTGTTTGCCTGCCGAGTTGATCTCTCGATTTTGCGTTGGGCACGCACTCAATGACGCCACACTGTAAAAAAAGCTTGACTCTAATTTTTGTCACTAAATAGAACTTCAATAAGGAAAAAAATACCAGTGGCAACAGCTGGGTTTTTTCCTTATCTTTTACCATTGGGAACTAATGGGAATAGTAATTTATGGCAACTTTTGTTTTATTTTTTGCAGTAGTTACCACCGAGTATTCTAGTTGTAAAAGATAGGAACTAATGGGAATAGTCATTTATGTTAACTATTGTTTTTTCCCAGTAATTACCACCGAGTGAGTACTCTAGTGGTAAAATGGGGAAAAAATCCCACCAATGAATACAAATTGGAGGTAACAGGTGGGAATAACCGTAAATTGTTACTCCAAACAAGATTCTAACGGTTCTGTTCTGGCATACGCGGCCAGACTCGCATGTGAATCATGCCTTTAGCCCTTTCAGACCGGAGAAACAAGACCCTGCTAACGTAAAATGAAGTATATTGACATATGTTTTTGATTTGACAATTAAATGTAATCAACCCGCACAATTGTATTGGCCGGGTCTGAAAGGGCTACGACCAATTTCGGTTACAAAGTGGAAAAATGCTGCTACGCGCTTCGGCGTGTCATAAGTAGCGTTCCTTCGCCTTGAATGGGTTAAGATGATGCTAAAAAGGTTACTCAACCCAGCGCGATAGGACGTATAGTCATCTCAGAGGTGTGCGAGAACCGAGTTTAGCCGAAGCGGCAAGAGGAACAGGCCTGGCCATATTCCCTCTTGGGTCGGCCGTTATGGTCATCAGGGAAATTGTTCCACAACATATTAGTTACTTGCCAAACCAGACAAATAAAAAGTACTCGCCCCAGGCGCGGTCGCGACGACCTTGTACGGGAACAGGTACAGGTCCAGCCCGACCTGCTGGAACACGTTCTTGAAGAGGGAGATCACTTGCAGCGCCAGCATGTCCTGGCGCACGTCGTCGCCCACTTTAAAGATGGCCGCCTGCCATGTTTCCGCTACCATGGAGGTGAAGCGGTCTTTGCCTTCCTCCTGAAAAATAAAAAGGCTTAGATTCGAAACGGAACTATAAACGTGAAATTCAAAAATCGGATATTTCCGTCTCTGTCGCACTTATAATACTCGAGGGAGAGGTAGCGACACAGTAATAAGGCCTATGGATTCCACGAGGGATCGAGCTTTCTATGCACGGTATGAGGCCCATTTTATACAGCAACAAGATACGGTTTTAGAGACCTTAACCATGTAGTGTTAGCAACAATGAAGCCTTACAACTATTAGTTGAAATAATTAGATTAACAAGCCAATTCGACCCAGTACTTATTTCGTAAGTGGACGATCGAGTCGCCCTGTCAGTTCTTGGATGAGGA
The DNA here is from genome assembly GCA_963854355.1 of Epinotia brunnichana. Classification (NCBI taxonomy): domain Eukaryota; kingdom Metazoa; phylum Arthropoda; class Insecta; order Lepidoptera; family Tortricidae; genus Epinotia; species Epinotia brunnichana. The sequence goes on from OY977954.1 coordinate 19,066,112, forward strand.
TATTGTTGCTGCCACTCAATCGTCTCCAATAGTTGAAATACTGCGTTAGTTATAATTAGGGCACGGAATTTTGCGTGCGACTACTGACACATGTAAGGGAGGAGCACTGATTTTTATCGATATATCAGTCATTCACTCTATCATTGAGGTTAATCTATCTAAATTAAATAATACTCGCATGCACGTTAAGTAATCTCAGAGTCATGTCATGAGTAATTTGTTCTCATTTTTAGGGTTCCGTACTCAAAGAGTAAAACGGGACCCTATTACTAAGACTCGCTGTCCGTCCGTCCGTCCGTCTGTTTGTCACCAGGCTGTATCTCACTGATACCGTGATAGTTCCAGTTGAAATTTTCACAGATGATGTATTTCTGTTGCCGCTATAACAACAAATACTAAAAACAGAATAAAATAAATATTTTTATTGATAATGGTACGGAACCCTTCGTGCGCGAGTCCGACTCGCACTTGGCCGGTTTTCGTAATTATTCTCATTTTGGTAAAGCAATTGAAACGGATTAAACTTTCCGATATTTTGAACTTTTTTATAATTGACCGTTGAAAAGCCTTTGCTATTATTTTATAAAGACAAATAAAAAAAAAATTTCAAGAGTTTTTTTGAATTAAGCTAAATTCCGGGCCCTGGTTATAAGTTATAATATCTACTCACGCAAAATAGGCACAATGGATGTCGACTTGCGGAAAAGGTACAGTATAACTAACTAAAATAAGTTTCTGTCAAAAATTTCATTTTTGGTACAAGCTTTTATTGCCGACTGTACTTTGCTGCATACCATCATCAACTACTCATTGAGACGATTCTAACGAGCCCAAACTCGATGGGGTTGTGTCGTTTTATTGCGGAGTTCCTATGGCCACCTTCCAGCTCCAGCATCAGATCAGCTCCAAGGCATCATAATATTGCATTGTCATGCGATAAACATATGCTTGCAAAATTTCAACTCAATTGGATAACGGAAGTGACTGAAAAATGAATTGCAAATTTTGACGGACAACTTACATACATACAAACAGTACAAGTTAATATAAAGCTTGTAAAAAAATTGTTGAACTGTAACCTAACTAACTATAATATGTGGTGTAACCTGTGGGTCTCATATTCGCAAAAACAATACAGCGCCATTCGTATACAATACAACAATGCCTTCAGGGCGCTGATGGGTCTTCCACGCTACTGTAGCGCGTCAGGAATGTTTGCTGAAGCCAGGGTACTGTTTCTACACTACCATGCGCAAGCGATGCACATCCCTGACGCGCAGGGTGCGAGCCAGCCCCATCGGCATCCTGAGGGCATTTGCAGCTAGGTTTGACTGTCAGTACTTGAACCATTGCCACATGATTCATCTACTGACAGGCAAACCAATTTACTGTATGTAGTGTAGTGTCTTTGTTTTGTATGTCCCTTTTCAATTCAAAAATTTATTTCGGACATGTACATCCATATTTGTGGTTAGGTAGTAGCAATAAAAACACTTATTATTAAACTAAATGTTAGTGGACACAAATTACAATGATAACTAAAATATTAACTTAGTACTAAAACTTGCGCAGTCTAGATTGCCCGCATCCCATTCACATGCAGTTGCATGTTGTGGTGCTGGAAAGGGGAATCCAGCCTGCCGGCCACAACGCGTAGGAGGCTGTTGGAGCTGGCGCGTACGCGTCGCATCAGGGATGCCGCACGCTTTTTTAGACTTAAGATGATTATTTGTATTTTGTATTTTAAATGAATAATTGTAGCAATTAATTGTATATGGACTTAGTCTGAAATAAACGATTTGAATTGAATGAAAAAATATATATATATACTGTGGCCTGGGTATTGGGTATTGTTGTATACTCACGACGGGCGGGTCCTCGCCAGCCGCGACCGCCATGGCGACGGATTCCATCTCGGCGATCCCGTACTTGCGCACACGGAAGCGCGCGAGGTAAGGCGCCTTCGCCGCGCTCTGCATGGGCGTGCCTGGGAACATTCACGTCATTATCGCTTCAATATAGACACCCACTATTATTTAACTACAAATTTGTATTGTAAGGTTGCAAAGCTGTTATGTTCTGCGAAGCAAAGAAGCCTCTCAGGAGTTGGTGTAGTTTTAATCCTAGTTCAGGCGCATATAGCACATGGTACTGACTGTACACAAAATCGAGCTCATGAATAATAATAAAGTACGTTTCCATAGGCTCAAGTAATCCAAATTAGTTGCTGGTGTTGGCTTCATTATACGGCGATTTGTGATCAAGAGATTTCCTTTTGCAGAGTTGGTCCTTGCGACTCAAAGATGGATTTAAGAAGGGGAGCCATCAAAATTTCAGGTGTAAATTTGGGGGGGGGGGGGGGGGGGGGGTTACCCCGAATTACCTGACGAAATTTATTAAGCTATAAGGGCAAGCTTGGTATCATTTTCGTATAAATCAAGGACGCCGAACTCATTCCTGATATTTAATTTTAACTTTTTTCTACGTCAAAAGGAAAAAAATTAAAGAAATGAAAAAAAAATTTAAGAAAAAAACAAATTACTTTCCACGGAGCCAAAATCACAATAAATGGATTTAGCTATTATTATATCGTATTAAACCAAGGATGCCAAATTTATTTCTGATATTTAATTTGTATTTTTTTTAACTAAAAAAGGTAAAAACTTGTCTAACTAAGTAGTCCGTCAAAATTTGCAATCGATTTTTCAGTCACTTGCCGTTATCCGATTGAGCTGAAATTTTGGGTGTTAGTATAGTCTGGATGACAATTCAATATTGTGGTACCATCGAGCTGATCTGATGATGGAGACAGAAGTTTTTTTTTTAGTTTGGGCTCGTTAGAATCGTCTCAATGAGTGGTTGATGAGTGTCAATAACCACTTGTACCAAAAAAAATTTTTTGACAGAAACTTATTTTCTTTTATCTTTAGTTTTGAATATGATATGGTGTAAATATTATTCCATAAATGAATTTGTCATCTTTCGTTTATTCGAAACACCAAGTTTAATGCAATAGCCTAAACACAAGCTGCTATAAAATTAACACATTATTGATAACAAACCCCCCCCATCTTCCTGCATCAAAAATCAAGATGGCTCCCCTTCTTAAAGGTCTGGGGGTTCAGGGGATTCACTCTGCCAAAGGACACCGCTTAATCATCAAACGCCGTATTATTGTACTTTTATGTCGTGTACAGACGCCACTAAATAGGGTGGTAAACGCAATGGGGAATGGATGAAAATTTTAGAATTGCCTGATTATTTTTTTGGTGATAGAAATATTTTTTTGTAATATGAGACGGATCAAGCAAAATGTCTTATTTGCCGTCCTGAACCCAAAACGTAAGTGAGGAAAGTGTTTATATTTTTCAAAAATAATTGACGCATCTGAAAAGTCTGCAACTTTTTTCTGGTGCTAAGGAAGGTTATTCCTATCACCAAAAAAAAATCAGGCATTTCTAAAAGTTTCATCCATTCCCCATTGTATGCGACAGTTTGCATATGTCAATGCAGATATGACAGATAAGAGATGTGAACTTACCACTCTTATAATCGATGTCCAACACCATTGAGTCCGGATTGGACGGGAGATAACAGCCCGGTTGTACCTATAAAGAACATAAGATTCATACATATTCAAAAAGAAAAGCAAAACCCAACTTTAAAAATACTCCATAAATCTTAATATGCAACAAGTGCGTCTCAAATCCACATAAAAATCAAAGAAAATCATTGTAAAGTTAGCCAAGACGAAGGCTACTTTTCGACTTTATTATTGTTAAGTTAAGGTTCAAAATTGGTAGACATCTTTCTTCGCTTACTGTACACAAACAGAAGAAACGAAATTGCAGATATTTCACATTCGAGATGAAATTTTCTTTTTAACTTTCTATCCTATTCTTAAGAGGATAAGGTTCAGTGTAGAATAGATTACCGTGGGGCTTCCAACCACGTTCACTTCGGGATGATCTTGTTCCCTTTTTATAGTTCCTAGAAAGAATGGACCGGGCTAGTCCACTAAGTTCTCTAACATTAGGTCCTATTCTAAAGAGGTTAAGATTCAATATGAAACGGACAGTACCTTGATATTTTTCAAAGCCCCCAAGCAGGCTCGCTTCCTCTCAGCGCCCTTCGGGTAAGGTCGGATTATTCCGAAGATGTTCGTGATCTGCCCGATCAAGTCAAACTCTCCTAGAAAGCCTTGGCCGGGCTTGAGAGAGTGTTCACTATATTCTCTAACTTTAGATCCTATTCTTAACATAACAGTATAAGGTTGATTATTAAACGGACAGTACCTTGATATTCTTCAAAGCCTCCAAGCATGCCCGCTTCCTCTCAGCGCCCTTCGGGTAAGGTCGGATGATTCCGGAGATGTTCGTGATCTGTCCGAAGAAGTCGAACTCCCGTTCGTAGAAAGCCTTGGCCGGGCCCGAGAGGGTGTCTACTACGTTCTTTGTCAACGCTTCTAGGGTGTCGAAGAGGACCGCTGCAAGGAAAAAAAAGTCTTAGTATTTAAACTATAACTTACTTCGAAAACACAACACAACACAGGACAAAACTTGCAGGTTCTGCCAGGAGACAGAGGAGACTGCAATGCACATTCTCTGCTCCTGCGGACCACTCATGCATAAAAGAAGTACCTACCTAGGGCGGCACATAATGCACCCACAAGAAGTACAACATATCACCGCCCAAAGAATCTGGAATTTCCTGGAGGCAACGGGACTTAACGGTGAACTCTAAAACAAGGGCTGCCACAATAGATCACTTGCTGGTCGAAGCGGCATATTAAGGCCCACAAACAAAATAATAATAAAAAATAATAAATACTTCGAAAAAAAAATTAACTTTGAAAGGCTTTCTCTAGGAAACTATTGGGTCTAAAGAGACAGTTCTTGTCTCATATTGTAGCAAACTTAGTCTGATTTGAACCCTCGGCCGTTGCTGTCCGTGCAATGCTCTAAACCAGCTGAACTATGGTGGGTTGCTCTCGTGGTGACGAACTATTTAATTATACTAACAAAAAGAGACGTGAGTGAAGGTTCAAATCCAGCTTGTACAATGCGTACTAATGAATGCAGTTGTGACCTGTTCGAATAGACGTTACATATTTAAAATTTGTAACAAAAAGGTTAAAATTAATATGAGGTGCTTGCCTAGGGCGCTCTTGACATTTAATCCGCTTCTGAAGAAAACTATACTCACGGTCTTTGTTGTGCATCTCCTCGTCGGTGTACATATTCGTGTGCATGTTCCAGATGAGCTGGTGCGCCACCACCTGCGACTTGCGCGCCAGCGACTTGATCAGCTCCGATACGTAGCCCATCTGAAATAATACATAATTTTTATAAATCTCTTATTTAATATTCTTGTAGTCCGCTCTAGGCACATAAGGCTCTAGGGATAATGATGTCCCGGACCTTTGCAAAGCGTGCGTAGTGCTGGCCGCTTTGGAAACCCGGCTGTAGTAGGAACAGCGGGTGCGGCGGGTACTGCCGGCTGAAGTACTGACCGTGTCGTGGCGGAGCGCCTGCACGAGCTGCGGTATGTAGAGCAGCACGGCGGAGGAGGGGTAGGAGGTGAGCGCGTTGACGGCCGCCTGCGCGGACAGCGGGTGCGGCGGGTACTGCCGGCTGAAGTACTGACCGTGTCGTGGCGGAGCGCCTGCACGAGCTGCGGTATGTAGAGCAGCACGGCGGAGGAGGGGTAGGAGGTGAGCGCGTTGACGGCCGCCTGCGCGGACAGCGGGTGCGGCGGGTACTGCCGGCTGAAGTACTGACCGTGTCGTGGCGGAGCGCCTGCACGAGCTGCGGTATGTAGAGCAGCACGGCGGAGGAGGGGTAGGAGGTGAGCGCGTTGACGGCCGCCTGCGCGGACAGCGGGTGCGGCGGGTACTGCCGGCTGAAGTACTGACCGTGTCGTGGCGGAGCGCCTGCACGAGCTGCGGTATGTAGAGCAGCACGGCGGAGGAGGGGTAGGAGGTGAGCGCGTTGACGGCCGCCTGCGCGGACAGCGGGTGCGGCGGGTACTGCCGGCTGAAGTACGCGAGGGCTTCCACGGGGCTCACGCGGGCCCAGGTCACCATGTGGACCAACTGGAAAAATACATTGATTTTAGGTAAAAATGTCAGGTACCATAAGTTTTTCTAAAAAAAAAATTTTCATCGTATAAACTTTTATTGCTGAGTGTCCTTTTTCTGGAGTCATGAACCTACTCGTTTAGTTAGAACCACCGCACATTGGGCCACAAGTTGCGGTCACTAATTGCCGCGACAAAAGGTGTGCGAGCTCTTTCATACATTTTGAATTGCATGGGCACCGGGCGTTTGATTGGCCGCGACCGAGTCACAAGCTGGGGGACTAGCCTGTGGTCGCTAAGTCGCTACTAAAGTGGCCGCGATTAAGCTGCGTATGAATTTGAGCGGCTCAGTCTGAGGCATGCTCGCCCCGCTGGGCGAGCTGCTCGCGAGCCAAATTGCTGCACATAAACTTGCGCGGGCGAGGCAGCGTGCTCGCGGTGAGCCGACATTGTGCGTCACTCAAAATGGCGTCGGAAACGATGACAGCCGCGGCTGCTTTTATCATAAGTAATTCGTATTAACAAATAGAAGAGAAAAACGCCTCGGTGGTGGACGAAGCAGTTGTACAAAAATCGTAATTCATGTTGTGCACTTTTTCTTTACCAAATTACATTTGAAAATTATGCAATACAACGTTTTATTTAAATAAATTTACGAACAAACTTGATTACACACGCACGGCTCAGACACTTGCTCAAATTCGTACGCGCCTCGCCCACAAACAAGTTAGAACTTGTCGTTCTGCCCCCGGCACGCTCGGATACACGTCCACGTTACGCTCGGCACGCACACCGAGGCGCCTTTGAGCACGGTCAAAAGACCGCCTCTGGGCGGCTCGCCGAGCGCCGCTCGCGCGCTGCTCGCGCACAGCTCGTGAGCGCGTACGAGTTTGAGCAAAATAGGTGAGCCGTGCGTGCCTCAACCCGAGGCTGCTCTAATTCGTACGCAGCTTTAGACACTTGCCTCGCGCGCACACTTAGCCACAGTCACCAACTTCTAAGCGCTATGTCGCGTCTAGTGGCGGCCACTAATCGCTGTAATGTGTGTGAGGCGACTCTAAGAGTTTCCGCTCCAGTGAGATTGTTTGAGGCGGTTTCAACCGAATCTAAGATGATCGCTGACGGGTTTATCTTGTGTAGTTTAAGATTAGTGTGCGAGTCTAGTTACCTCGTGCGCATCGTTAAGTAAAGTCTCTGTAGTGACGAGGTACTTGAGAGCTTGCGGGATATGGCAGACCGCGGTCGGCTGCGCCTGCACTTTACGACGCATCTCCGCGGCTATGCCTTCATTGTTTAACCTGTAATAAACCACCGATGAAAAACATGCTAGAAGAAGATGAGAATAAGATAAAATAAGCTAGTTTGCTACTAATCTAGTTAGTTCTAATTACCTCTCCGGCATGAACACGGCCAACGCCGGGCTGATGTCCCAGGCGAGCTTGGCGTAGTCGCGCCACGTGCGGTCCGTGTTGGGTTTGGAGCGCCAGGTCGCTATGTTGTCCTCGCCAGGGACCACTTGCTCGGGCCGCCCGTGGGGATTGTGCCAGGTCACTAGGAACTCTATTTCCACCGCCTGAGAATACAAGGTTTGGAATAAGAACCAACAATGTACACAACATTTTAAGTACCTATTTTAATTTGAAATTGTGAGATGAAGGTAGTCGGGAGAGTTGTTAACTTTGTTTGACTGGTACGTGTAGTGTAGATCTCCCCAGTTCGTCTGATTACGTCATCAGAAGCGTTGTCAAAAAATCAAGATCAATTATTTATTCTGCAAATAGGCCACAAGGGCACTTTTACATGTCAAATGGTATTCTACAATATAATATTAATAATCTTACACAATAATAATTTTAAAATTGCAGATTTTAACTGGACACTTCATAGCTTAACTATTAAAAAGCGGCCAAGTGCGAGTCGGACTCGCACATGAAGGGTTCCGTTAAATAAATTGCAGTTTACGATTTATGACGAATTAAAAAAAACTACTTACTTACCAGATCTCGTTCAAACCAATTTTCGGTGGAAGTTTTAGCTCTTATGGTTTCGGAAAAAAATGGCTGTGACATACGGACGGACAGACAGACAGACAGACGGACGGACATGACGAATCTATAAGGGTTCCGTTTTTTGCCATTTGGCTACGGAACCCTAAAAAAACAAAATTAGTTGACACCTAAATGGCTCACCAATTAAAGTCCTTGACCGTACAGTCGCCATCACGTCGCATTAGGGTGCATGTGCCGATATTTTTGAGCACCTATAGTGTACCTATGTATGTGATGGCGACTGTACATGTGAAAGTTAGGATGTTTAAGTAGATACCAATACTAGATGAGAAGATTTGTATGAAATGGCATAGATAGAGATCTAGAGATACTTTATAACCTGCATTAAAACATACGATACTTTTAATCACGAAAATCCAAGATAATTTAAATTGATGATGCGAACGAAGACGCGGTCAAATACATATTCCAAAATGACTGTGTAAACATTTATGAAACTATAGGTCTATTATAGATTTACTCACATAGCCATAGCTAAGTTAATTGTGTGTTTTTTTAAGACTGTTTGTTTCTCAATAAAATAAAAATTAGTAACTTAAGTACCATAAGTTCCAAAATGAGGTTCCTCTTTCTAACATAATCCTTGACGAATGTGTCCTGCGACTTCGCCGGCGGTTTCACACTCCGATTAGACCGTTTGCCGGCTATGCTGCCAGCCCCACTGCTCAGCGTCGTCGTTGACATCGGCACCTGGGATAATAGACCTTATTTTATACGGGTTTATGACTATTTTGGAATGAAAAGAGCAATGAGATGCTTTAAGATTTGATTGCTACTCTTACGGAGATGAGGAAAGTCGATATGGGGCGATAAATTTCCTACTATCGGCGAAATAGTATTTTATATAATCGTTACACAATGAGGGATCTTAAAGTCGAGTACCGTGTTTAAGAAGAGAAGAGAATTTAAGTCCTAATTGTGTATAAGATAAGATAAGATAACGCAAAGTAAACTTGTTTGATTATGTGCGAGTCTGCGATCGCACGTATTTTTTCGAAATGTATCGATTGTATACAATACTTTTTCTACGAGTCAACTGAAATAATTAAACAAACTTGGTATCAATTGAAAATCTAAGCCCTGCTGAAACGAAGCGCAGCCCACCGCTCAGCGTTCGTTGATGTCTTTTCTTCTGTAGTCAAGGCGACGTTTTATTGGTCAAATTCATTATAGTTCAGTAAAGGCGCCACGTGATTGGTCAAATTCATTTCAGTTGTCGTTTAGAACAATTAGTTGTAAAATAAATCATTTTAGTTGAGTTGGGAGCGTCATAGATAAAAGTATGTGATTATAGTTTGGTGTACGAAGTCTTAATTCAAACATTAAAGTCGACGGGTATAAAAAATCGTTTTTCGACACCAGAAAAATTATACAACAGTAATATAACCAACCTCACACCATACAAGAAAAATTGGCAATGCAATTTGAATCAAGTATGATAGAAAATAGAGTAGATAGATGGAATTAAAAATTTAAACAAAAATTTACATAAGGAAAGTTGAAAAATTCCCGACATTTTCATTTCAAAGTTCAATATCTCAAAAACGGTTGAACCGATTTCGATTCGATCGATTCGAAAAAAAACCGCATATAAATCGGTCAATTCGTTTAGGAGCTACGATGCCACAGACAGACACACAAACACGTCAAACTTATAACATAACACCCCTCTATTTTCGTCGAGGGTTAAAATCATGCAACTCTGTTCCAATTTAGATTGGAGTCCTTCGAGTGGCTTTTTTAGGGGTTTGGGCGGGATAAAAGCAGAAAACATCCTGTCCAGAAATTGTCTATTTGTTTTTACCCAACTGCCGAAGGAGAAGAGGTTTATGTTTTTCGAGCGTATGTATGTATGTGTGTATGTCTTATTCTTTGACACGCCCTATAGCCGAAACCGTTTGACGGATTTCGACATATGAGGTGTCGTTGGATTCCTCATAATCGAGGGAAGGACATAGGCTAATAATATTTGCAAAAAAGCAGTTGGGTTTTTTGAAAAATCTTTTGATTTCACTTGTTACTACTACGAAATTTCCCGCCGTAAACGCGCAACAACCGTTGGTAACATTTCGCTGCCCCTATTATAGGGTTCTATGTTGCACTTTTATCAACTTGAAATTTGAACTTTGTCATAGTGACACTAGGTATAAATTGAAAATACAAAAAAAAAAATAGTTTTATTTGACTTTTTAACACGGTATAAAAACAAACAAGGTTGGAACCTTCCATTAAGCATGTCGTATGCTTGTATCGGAAGATCCCGCTCTTCCATCACTCGGAGATGGTAACAAAAACCAAATAAATTAAGTTTAAATACTACTAATATAAGCAACTTAATTATATAATGTAGGTATGTGTGCGTGTGCGTGTGTGTGTGTGTGTGTGTGTGTGTGCGCGTGTGTGCGTGTATGTGTGTATGTGTGTGTGTGTGTGTGTGTGTGTGTGTGTGTGTGTGTGTGTGTGTGTGTGTGTGTGTGTGTGTGTGTGTGTGTGTGTGTGTGTGTGTGTGTGTGTGTGTGTATGTGTGTTTGGTTCACAATTACTAACTTAACAATGTTAACTTATTATTTTCTATTTATTAATTTAATTACTTATTTTCTGTTCATATTTGTACATTTTGTTGAACTAAGGTACATAACTTAAAAGTATCTCTGTTTCTTCATAGTTTAAGTTTTTTATCCACGTAGAAATAGCTTTCTTACAGGTATGTAGCAGCATCGGGTAAATATTTAAATGGGCATCGATGCGATTGTATAAAAGGGCGGATTGCGCAGCAAATTGTTTCCTAGCAAAATTAGATTTACAGACTGGCATAGGGGCAACTTTGACTTTCCTCCTCCTCGTTTGAGTTTGTGGTACATAACTTAAGGTATGGTGCAGTTTCGATAGACTAAGTACAATATATAGTTTACGCATGGATAGTAACTCACATTCCTTGTACAGTTCAATAGTAGGGTACCTGAAGGGCTTTTGGAAAATAACTTTAAGTAAACTCCTTTGCGCCCTCTCAACTTCAATAAATCTAGATTTACTAGCACCTCCCCATATTGGTATGCAGTATGACATTATTGATTGAGCTAATGATAAATATAGTTGTTTTAAGAGTACATTGGAAGCGACATGTTTTAAAATCTTAAATATCCACATCAGTTTTCTAATTCGACCGTTTAGTTTAAGTGTTCAATGTGGTTATACCAAGATAACCTTTGGTCCAATATTATCCCAAGGTATTTTGTAGAAGCTACTTTTTCAATTTTTGAGCAGTGACAGTTTCCGGAATTTGTGTTACAGGTATGTATTATTAGTTCTAAGTTGTTTGGTGGCTGCGTGTTTTCATATTTCGAGAAGCACATGTAATTAGTTTTGGAGGTATTTAGTGTAAGTAGGTTCTGTCTAAGCCAAGAGCAGATTATATTCAAGCCTCTTTCTGCTTTTTGATATACTGCTTCCCAGGACCTATCATTAAATATTATTACAGTGTCGTCAGCATATGAAAGCACGCAACCTCCGAGAGTGGATAGGCTGGTAAGGTTGTTAATATATATTAAGAACAAGGTGGGCCCAAGCACGCTACCCTGTGGGACGCCAAAGGAGTGATTGAAGTAACCCGACAATGTAACATAGAACCCTATAATATTGGGGCAGCGATTTACCTATGAAATATGGAGTGGAAGGGGCCGTGTGGTTCAAGGAAGCGAGGAAGACCTAATAATAGATGGCAAGACGAAATAGCCTCAGTCGCAGGAAAAAATTGGTTAAAAACCGCACGAGACAGACCGACTTGGCAAGCCTTGGAGGAGGCTTTTACCCGCGAGGGGTCCATTCAGCAATCTTTTTAATTTATTTGAATGTTTTAATAATTAATGCTGTAATGGAATTTAAATAAAGCTTTTTTATTCTATTTATTTTATTTATTATTTATTTATTTAAACGCGCAACAACCGTTGGTAACATTTCGCTGCCCCTATATTATAAGGTTCTATGTTGCACTTTTATCAACTTGAAATTTGAACTTTGTCATAGTGACACTAGGTATAAATTGAAGTAACCCGACAATGTAACATAGAACCCTATAATATTGGGGCAGCGATTTACCTATGAAATATGGAATTTCGTTACTTAGAATATTCTCAGTTTTACTGCAAGCTGTAAATACGAGGTAAAATTACGATGTCATGTGCAGTGGGGTCCCGGTCGTTCCGTTCAGAGTCATCTTCATCTCTTGAGTGTGATATGGAGTTAAATACTTTTAGTATAATACTTTAGACGCGCCAGTTTTAGGTGCGTTCGTAAACTGTTCGCAATAAAATTCTAGTAAGTAGTACTACAAAACTCGCTGTTCTCAAAAGTAACGAAAATTGCCTTAAATTTAAAAATTACTTACATGTTACGCGAGGGGTTCAAAAGTTACGAAAAATGTAAGAAATGTAACCTTCTGGCAATACTGGTCCCGGTGGTCTAAATGTAAGGATGTAGACTCTGATTGGCAAAGGCGCTGGTTCGAGTCATGTCTTGTGCTACATTCTAAACGAATGGATTATAATTATAACGATCTGACAAGCGTCAAGTGAAGTTAGCTAATTCTTCAATTCGGTTTACCTTTTTCATATTTTAATGTTTCGCGAGCTGGTTGCGATGCGCCAACAGATTGAAACGTAATTGGGGAAGGAAGCGACGGATAAAAATAGACCTATACGAAGCGTGAGTGAACAGGCGTGGTGTTTAAGCATGTTCAACATTGGAATAGACTTCGTAGTGTTTAATAATGGCAATACTGGATTTACAACGGCCATAAGCTGCATCCCCACGCTCCAACTACACAGGCGCTACACGGGAACAAAGTTATGAATTTCTAGGGTGGTTACACACGACGGGTTTTTGCAGTAATACAAAACCCGATACAGTTAATTAAATTTCATTTCCCAACTTATTTATTTATTCGTATGGCATGGGTACAGTTCTTTACAAACTTACAAGTATATTAAGACCATCGTGGGTTAGAACTGTAGGTATGTTGCTGCGAGGCTATTAGAATAAGCAGTACAGCAGACAGAAGTTGATTACTCTTTAGCAACACCCGGGGGACACGTGCAGGGAAACTGAGGATTTCCCAACTGTATTGTTGGTACAAATATTCAGTACGGCAAAAAGCCGTTTTCTCCGAAACCATGACATTTTCAGGATTCTTATAAAACAAACCTAATGGGTTCGCCGAGATAAGTATTTAAAAAAATTGGGGTTTTCGAGGAAACTAGCTTTTTGCCCAAATGAAAATTCGGACAAACGATACTGTTGGGAAATAATGTTTGGTGATTGCGATAGGATAGGATTTTTTTTTTGACTTAACCGCTCTTTATTTATTTATATTATATTGGGGAAATACATTTACGCATCCCACCTAGACGGGGAACTAGGACGGGTATTATTATTATTATTTATTATTACCATTAATATTAGCACTAACAGTTATACCTTACATGCTAATTGGTAAATTAATATTTAAGGATAAGGATTTTGACAGGTGATCGATTTCGATCACCTGTCAAAATCCTGCGTGACGCGCGACAGTATCGCTGCAAAAAATCACCGTGTTTAAAAAATAACGAGATAGAGAACAGAGCTATAGCTTCGTAGTAGAGAACAGAATGAATCTCGCTCTTATAGTTTCGGACGCTGGAGCGTGGGGATGCGGCTATACAGTGACTCATGAGTGTTGCCACATGGTACAAGCATACATTTTTAGCATGTTTAACATTAGAGAGTTGACTTACCTCCAGGTAGTTTGACTAGGGCCAAACGATAGCCAGTATAATTATAAAAAAGAAAACCATTTAGAAATGAAAAGTGCATCTAATAGTTATAAGATATTTGACTGATAAGAATTGCAAACTTATTGAAGTCTTCGTGAATAAAATGATAAGGAGTTTTGAAACAATCAGTACTTTTCAGTCAGAATATGAAGTTGATTTTTTATTTCTTAGTATGTTTAAATGTGAATTAATCCCCGCAAAACTAATTGAATGTTGTAAAATACATATGGTTGATTTTACGAGCGTCCCAATCGCCGTTAGTCCGCTGGTCGAATTATTTGTCAATGTACCGGCAAACATGGCATGTTCAGGTATTTTTAACAAATCCAGGACTACTACAAAATTACTCGGACAGGTAATGCAAATCTGCAAGATCTTTGACAATACGGACCAGCGGACTGACGGCGGTTGGAACGCTCGTAGAATCACCCATCTGTCAAATACCTTTAAAAAGTAAAGTGATTTGAAGTGTTAAGAAATACGTATAATATTGATAGAATTTACGTGCGTATGTAAAGAAGAGTATGAAATAAAAAGAGCACAGTGTCGTAAGTCATAAACATACCTCGAACAAATCGGATGACGTAAAAATGACGTACCTAATTTTGCACACAGGATGATGTCTGTATTGCAACATCCGTATGACATATTGCTCGAAGTAACAGAACCATTTATATGAACATATTTTGTTCTATGTAGTCACCTCGTACACGTGAGTGTCCTGGTTCTTTTATTTTGAAATAACTAACACTAGTAATTAAGTAGGTAAACCTAGATAATAATTTTAACATGTATGGACCCGTGGTTGTCTGAATTAAACGATTTTTTTTTTTTTAATTTTTATTATGTTTTTGATGTGTTTGGTTGTCTCCAAATGCACTTTAATGTTGCTTATTTTCGGTGTATGTTTTGATCACAGCACGAGCAATACACGTTTTTATCACGTATTTCCAAAAACGGAAAATTACAACAATATTCTTGTAAACGCGACATTCTTTTGCGTCTTTTGAAAAAATTGTAAAGAAAAATCTAAATAATTACGAAGTCACTTTATTGTTTAACTGAATGACAATGTCAGTTAAAGATGTTATGTACCTACTCTGCTCATGTCAAGTGGCGATATCGTTTTATTAAAGAGGTTGATAATTGATAAGTAGTAATCGTTTATGAAAATACTTTTCGAAATCATCTTATGAGTGGTTTGACGTCATCCGCATGATTTGTTCGAGGTATGGTCATAAACAATAAATTTACTTCACCGCGCCCCACAAAGAGAAATTAGGCGGTGTTATCGCTAAAAGGCGATGTCTTCCAGACAAACTCAGTGATTATACGTTATGTATCTTGTCACACAGTGCACAGTATGCCTTTTACATGTATGCCTTTGTGATTGTGCCAATAATAAAACCACCACATGCCACTCAAAAACCAACCGTGACACGGCATAGTAAGGACCAAGTTGGCTTACCGTGTTGATCCACCCGGTTGTGGTCTGCCGGTTGCCCATGTCGCTGTTGACGAGTTCGCTGGGTGCGGGTGGCGCAGGACCGGTCACTCTGGCACTCTTTGGGGGAGGCCGATGTCCAGCAGTGGACGTCTTTCGGCTGATATGATGATGATAAAAACCCACGTGCGGATACTAAAAACACCACGTGCCGATACTTAAAACACCACGTGCCACTCAAAAACAAACCGCTGTTGACGAGTTCGCTGGGTGCGGGTGGCGCAGGACCTGACACTTTGGCACTCTTTGAGGGAGGCCTATGTCCACCAGTGGACGTCTTTCGGCTGATATTATGATGATGACAAAAAGAGCACGTGCCGATAGTAAAACCACCACGTGCCACTCAAAAACAAACCATGACACGGCGCAGTAAGATCCAAGTTGGCTTACCGTGTTGATCCACCCGGTGGTGGTCTGCCGGTTGCCCATGTCGCTGTTGACCGAGGACCTCGCGTCCGTAGGCGAGTTGGACATATGTATATATGCTTTGCTGGCTGCTCGGGCCCAGCAGTTTAAAGTCACCAGGTAAAGGTTGCGGGAGCCCGCTGGATGCGGGTGGTACAGGACCGGTCACTTTGGCACTCTTTGGGGGAGGCCTATGTCCAGCAGTGGAAGTCTTTCGGCTAATATGATGATAACAAGACCACGTGCCACTCGAAAACAAACCATGACACGGCGCAGTAAGATCCAAGTTGGCTTACCGTGTTGATCCACCCGGTGGTGGTCTGCCGGTTGCCCATGTCGCTGTTGACCGAGGACCTCGCGTCCGTGGGCGAGTTGGATGTGTAGATGCTCTGCTGGCTGCTCGGGCCCAGCAGTTCGAAGTCACCTGGGAAATAATAATAGTTATAATAAGTTTCTGTCAAACATAAAAAAAAAACAACACATTTATCGACAAACAATAAACAATTTTTTTTGACTATGAATTTATCTTATTTAAAAAAAAAAAACATACGTTTCATTTTTACAAGCTTTTATTGCTGTATTTCTGTATACCGTCGTCAGCTACCCTTTGAGACGATTCTAACGAGCCCAAACTCAACGGAGTTACGTCGGTTAAGTACTGAATTCCTATGGTCACCTTCTGTCTCCATCATCGGATCAGCTTTTGTAGTATTGGGAATGTCACTGGGAATTCAGTACTCAACCGACGTAACCCCGTTGAGTTTGGGCTCGTTAGAATATAGTCTCAATGAGTAGTTTCAGTACCGGAAGGCGCGGCGTGGGTAGGCCGCTGGATGCGAGTGGCGCAGGACCGGTCACTTTGTCACTCTTTGGGGGAGGCCTATGTCCAGCAGTGGACGTCTTTCGGCTGGTATGATGATGATGATGATGAGTAGTTGATGACAGAAAAAAACAGTTGGCAATAAAAACTTGTACCAAAAATTTTGCCAGCAGCCAAAATAACCTCAAAATCACAAAACTCTCACTCACCAATATCACTAGTCTTCAAATATTTCTTGTCCGAATGCATCAGTTGCCAGAACTTGATGAGGGATATTATGTCCTCCCTCAACGCGTTTGAGGTTTTACTGGGACATTGCAGCCCTCGACAGAAGTAGTCCAAGCAGGCGCTGTACACTCTCTCCCTCAATATGTTTCGGGCGAGGGAACGAGGCAGGATGTCGCCTTGAAGGAGGGACAGGCCGCAGGATAATAGTCTGTAATGTGAAGAGGTTAAGGCTCATAATAATTGTGAATGCATGTTGACTTTTATGTAACAGTATCGATGGTTTTTTTTTTTTTAAATGGATGTCTAATCGTATTGAAGGGTCGCCAGGACGCTCGAATCTCCATACAAACGCAGTTTGGTTCTCATTTTAAACCGACATGCTAGAATAGCATGAAAGCTTGTATACACAATGGGATCTGCCATATCTAGGTCGGAAACTGGGCGTTTTTCAAAAAAAGTGTACAAAACTTCTTTTTTTTCAGAATTAGTAATTTTTTGATTTTTCTTACTCAGAATCGTTGATACTATCGATCCTCATACAAGAAAAAAAGTGTCCCAGATTTTACTACGTAAGTTTTTTCTTCCAGTGCGTCACGACCATAATAAATAAAAAAAGCCTGCATACAAAAATGTGACGGAATGGAATATTTAGGACACTTTTTTTCTTGTATGAGGATCGATAGTATCAAAGATTCTGAGTAAAAAAAACAAAAAAAAAAATTAATTCTGAAAAAAAAATTGGTTTGTACACTTTTTTGAAAAACGCTTAACTAGTTTCTGTTTTTGTATGGAGAGTCGACTTGAGTCGACCGCGCTGGGGACTCTTAAAGGTTTACAAAAGTCGAAAAGGGAAGGCAGCAATCTTTGAAAACGCCCCGTACAATATTTTTTGTAAATATTAATATTAGGGGACATTTACACAAATCGAACTAGTCCCATAGTAAGCTCAATAAGGCTTGTGTTAAGAATGACTCACGCTAGAACGGGCCGCGTCCGGCCCGGGCCGTTTACTAAGAAAAACGACGGCGTTTTTGCGCGGCCGGGCCATTCCCAAGCCCGGCTGAGCCATGGCCGGGCCGTGCCGACACCGAGCAGCTTCCGAGCGTCACCCGTGGCTCGGCCGGACTTGGGTATGGCTTGGCCGCGCAAAAACGCCATCGTTTTTCTTAGAAAACGGCCCGGGCCAGACGCCGCCCGTTCTAGCGTGAGACATCCTTTATGCGTACTAGACGAAGATATATTCAATAGATATAAATACTTAAATACACAGTGAAGAGTGAACATCCAAGACTCGGAAACAAATATTCATGCTCATCACACAAATAGCCGGTTTTATATTTTATGACGTTATTACATCCAAATTAAAAATGAAATGTGAATTTAGTTTGTAAGATATTTGCAATGCCCTACCGGGGCATCAGTGCCTCTTACTTTGCAACCAACATCTATGTAAATTAATGTATCTGATTACGCATGGAATAAATGAATATGAATATGAATAAAATATTTGCCCTTACCGGGATTCGAACCCAGGACCTTCAGCTTCGTAGGCAGTTACACTACAGTCCCCCGCGGCTATGAAGTCAATGCTGACACATTGCGCAACTATGAAGTTTCTGAATAATGACAATGTCAACCATAGGAAAAAATTACATATTCAACCCTAGAGGCATGTCTCAGGATTGACTTCGTAGCCGCGGGGGACTATAGTGTCACTACCCACTAGGCTAACCGGCCGTCAAATTGATGTGACGTCACTACATACTTGTTTTTGGTAGTTAAATACTGCGTTTAGGTACTTTAGTTGCCAATAGTTGTAAAAAGAAATGAATAATCAGCCAACTGACACTTATGCAAAGCAAAGGGGCTCATTTGAAATTGAGACTTTATTACCAAGCGAAAAGATTGATAGTGCAACTTACTTGAACCTAACGCCCACTGCTTCGACGTGTCTGTTGATGTGGTCCCGAACATCTCCGACGGCCAATGGTAAAGCCCTGAAACATTTATTCATTTATTTAAAAAAAATAGGTGCCCGCGCTGCTCCGCCTGTGTATAAATAGGATAACATAGAGAGAGATGCAGCCAAAGGATTGAAATTTATAACTTCACAGACTTTTCCTCTTCATGATATTAGTATACATAAATAGATTATTATTATTATTCTGGTAGTGACTTCCGGGCTGCTAAGAGCCCTTGTGTGACTGCGACCATCGCTGATCTATTGTTCTTGGTCAAGTCCTGCAAACTCAAATAATTGCAGGATTTTGTTGACCTCAAATAATTTGATCTCCTCCGGGCACATGATGTGTTTGCCCAGAAAGGAGTTACGACTGCGCATGAGGCAAGGGCAATCATTTCATTTCATTTCATTTCATTTATTCCTTTATAAAACGTAGTTTTACAAGTCAATTTATAGATGTTAAATAACATTATACATAATACTATCACATTAAGGTGAAAAAGTATGTCTTATATTATATTACAGCAGGTTAGGTTATTAATCAGTTAGGATGTGTGTAGGCGTCTCCTCTGCTTCAAAGCAGAATCTGCACTGCCTTGTGTCACACAGTCCTATTGTTTGCATGTGCTTATTTAGGCAGCAGTGCATAAATAGATAACAACGGCGAGTGTACTACGCTCACGGCGCCCTATATATGAGCGCTTAAAGTGCACTCCGTATGTCGGCCTGCGGCGAGCAAATTCATCATCATCATCATCATCAAGCCGAAAGACGTCCACTGCTGGACATAGGCCTCCCCCAAAGAGAGGCAAAGTGACCGGTGCTGCGCCACGCGCATGCAACGGACTCCCGCGACCTTTACCAGGTCATCAGTCCACCTTGTAAGGGGCCTACCCACGCCTCGCCTTCCGGTACGTGGTCGCCACTCGAGAACCTTTCCACCCCAACGGCGAGCAACTTACTTGAACCTAATACCTCAGCCACACTATGATGGTCCTCGCGCTGCCGCGATGTTCCCCTCTCTCTGGCCACGGCCATGGTTCACGCGATTAAGTCGAGGCCGGTTCACGATGTTCTCTCCCTCTCACTGCTCGATCCACTCTCACCTGTGGAGCATGCTCGCGAGCATCTCGACCTTCTCGTGGCTGTTGTACTTGGCGGTCTCGGCCAGCTCGCAGAAGTAGCGCACCCACACGGCGTGCGCGGCCACGGACGGAGGCCGGGGCTCCAGCTTGGCACCTGGAATAGGTATAACATACTTTCAACTCTTCACAAAAACGGGGTAACCATAGCTCATAACATAAGTACCTATATAAATCGTTCAATCTGAGAGAATGCCCTTAATCCTGTTGGAAAACATGCATACACGGCCAGACCGATCGTAGGCGGATACCGTCGTCTACGAAAGCCCTTCATTGATTCGTTGTGTTGACAACTAGAGACAAATTGCAGGTCCCACACACCCCACAACGCCTTCTCGGGAGCTCTGGCGACCTTACTCACCACCAGGAACACAACACACGCACGCATGCACGCACGCACGATACAGTGCACTGCCAGGCGGCGAAGATCTCCTGTAGCAGACGCAGGTCACACGGGCCGGGCGGTTGTTAGCCACCACAGATGTATGAATATAAAGAGATCGGACATGCCGGCCGATTTCTATTGAGTACGCCTGTCGCAAGTACATTAACCCACACAAAGCCCAAGTAATTGACAAGACAAAGCACGCACACATCTAAAACACACACACTTGTATACCTACGCTCTTATTGGACAATACACGCGCATCATATCATGCATTTTGGGAAGAAACGTAATATTCTCTGCGATCAGCACGCGTGCACAGTATGGCAGAGTGTGCCCATTGAGCTAACAACTGCCACGCGGCCGCCGGCGGCTTGTACTCTCTCTAGTATTCTATGCTCTGAGTTAGCCATACATACCAATCATGGCATATAAGGGCAACAGAGGTGTCCCGTTCCGCCATTTACCCTGAGTGCGATGATTCCACTGTGTCCTGTATATCTATCTACATACCCTCGAAAGCTGCGAGCGGGCTGGTCTCCTCTGATTGCGGGGAGAACAGCCCCATGCGGCGGTCCACAGTGCACTGCCAGGCGGCGAAGATCTCCTGTAGGAGACGTAGCTCCAGCTCGGGCCGGGCGGTCGTTAGCCACTGCCAGCACTCCACTGCTGACGTCACGGCGTCTTCGGTGAATATCTCCACTTGGGACCATGCTGAAATATAAACATATGGGATAAAAAGGGTCTATTATTAATTTTTTGTTGTTGTTTTGACATTTAGCCAATATGACAGAATTTCTTAGAAAATTTGTTACAACATAGACTTGGAAAATTACAAGAAAAGCTTTGCTGTATTTAAAACCATAAAAATTGTGCTTTTATAAAGTGACCCAAACGACTTAAATATACCTACTATTGACAGAAGAAAGTTGGTTCACCTAAAAAAAAAAGCAATGACGCGTAGTTGCAGTCTTCCGAAGATAATTTCAAGTTTCCTTTTTTTTGAAATTGAACCTCGGATTCGTATTAAAAAGCCCTTCGGACCCTCAGATATAGATTTTGAACAAAATCGGTCCGTATTTAAAAAAAGTAAGATGGCGGCCACTTTTAATACCAGCTTTGGATTCGTGTTAAGAGGACCCCTCAGATCCTCAGATATCGTTTTTGAACGAAAGCGGAATGAATTTTAAAGTGACGGCCTTTTTATTAGCTACCCTGTAAAGTAGAGACATCTAGTGTCAAACCAGTGAACCAATATTGTATCGCAGTCATGTTGTAATGCACATTAATAAACGCCTACTTATTTCCTAAACTAATGGTTTCCTTATAGAACCCAACGTTCCATGGTGCTACTTTTTTATTTACCAGCCCTCAGATATGATATGATGCTTTGAACACAATTGAAGTGATATTATTTAAAGAAAAACACCCAAACCTAATTTTAACCTTAACTATTTGAAGTTGGTTTTATAAAGTCAAAAACACGCCCCTTACGAATAGTTAGCGCAATCGAGTTTGCGCTAAAGTTCCTCGCCTCCCGCTTCCCCGCGTACCCCCCATCGGTGGCCCGCGGAGCCCCGAGCTTGCAGACTGTATGCAGTTAGACTGTGATGAAGCGTTGCAGTTCAGCCGAAGTGGCAAGAGCAACAGGCTCGCTAACAGTACCGTCCATACACTCACCGACGTCGTGCAGCAGCGCGCGCGGCGTGCTGGCGTCGTGCGCGTTCTGCTTGGCGTGCACGAGCAGCGCCGTGGCACGCCACAGCGCGGCGCGGTGCGCGGGCTCGCTGTCGCCGGCGCTGGCTTCCTTCAGCGCGGCATGCAGGCGCGCGCCAACACGCCATATGGCCGCCTCGCCGCCGCCCTCTGCCGCCACCGCCCCCGTCACCTAAACATTTCTCAGTAATAGATTTTCTCTAGAGGGCAAAATGATAAATTTACGGCGATGGCGGTATATTGAATCCTGATCTGGAAATCAAGTGCCTACGATCAAGACGGAAATAATTTTGCTACCGAGTAGCTGCTTTTCACGCCTTCTATGAGGAAAATTGTAATTCATTGGGGGTTATCAGGGAAGAAAATCCCAACTTTGAGCCCTGATGCCCAATCGAGGGCAACAATGACTATGAATACTTTAGTAAGGAGTTGACTCACTTCACCAGCGTATCGGCTCCGCTGTGACACGACGGCGAGCAGCGCGGCCGAGTCCTGCGTGACACAAGGCGGGCGCTTCTCGAGCGCGGCGCGGGAGAGCGGCGCGGAGGCTCGGTTGAGCCCCGCGGCGCCTAGCAGGGCGCCCGTGGCGAGCGCCAGGCCTACGTGGTGCCAAAGCGTCGAGTTTGGAACCTGAATGAATTTTATTTTAACTATATGGAGACGCCAAACAATACGATATGAGGTTATTTATTTAGCACTTCAAACAACAAATTCATATCATATTTGGTGCCGAAACCAGGAATTTGTTAAACAAAAACATATACATAGGTTTTCATTTTCAACACACAATACGTAGAATAACCACACATTTCATTGTGGTATCGCTAGATCCTGAATTACTACATAAGCTATTACTTTTTTATTGACATATTCGATACTTTGGTATAGAATTTTAATGCAACTTTACAGCTGTTACAGGTAAAACAACTTATGTAGTAGACTTTGTATGTAGTAATGTCACTTTGGAATAAATACTCCGTTTGCAAACTCATTAGGTTAGCATTCATTACGTAGTATAGTAATGTAATATTAGGTACTGTAGTGTAAGATACTGTATGTTGAAATGATAGTTCCCTTGAGCAATACCAAAACAGACATGGATTGATTGACTCGTATTAGATAGATAAGCATAACAACAACTTTCGGTTGTCTATAAAATCGGTTTAAGGACGATAATTTTACGTGTTAACGTCATAAGTAAACGTTGTGCTGCGAGAAATAGATGCGGAACGGGACAATGAGTCATACTTTTTCGTGCGTGCTGCCGGTGTTCATCGATTTATAAAACGTTATCACGTCGAAAACCCCCAAGATTTTCATTTCAAAGTTCAATATCTCAAAAACGGCTGAACCGATTTTGATGAATCGTAGCTAAGAACCATCTCAATCACGTCAGCTTTCAGAAAAAAAAACCATTAAAATCGGTCCATTCGTGTATGAGCTACGATACCACATACAGACACACAGACATACATACATACAGACACCCTCTTTTTGCGTCGGGGGTTAAAAACATGAGTCGCATCACGACACTAGCGCAAGACTTAACTGAGACATGACCATGACCTACTAAAGGCGATTTGCACCAACTTACAATTACAGACGGTTTGGTACACCCACTCTAATGCTAGGGCCACACACGTCGCGATAACGCGAACATTCGCTTTATCGCGATGTGTGTAACCGAATATTCGCGAATACATCGGCACTTCGGGCGAAGCCGCAGACACTTCGCCCCACTGTCGGTAAACTATTGCGACATTTCTTTGCCTGCAATGTGGCCATGCACATTCGCCGTAGGCCGAAGACGAAGTTTTATCGCAATAATTCTATCGCAATGTTTGTGGCCCTAGTATAAGAAGAAGATTGACTCACCTGGTTGAGGTACTCCTGCAAATGCGATCGTGTGGACTGCGGAGCCCATTTCATGGCCTCCTGGACTATGCCGTGACACCGGTCTGCGAAATCTTTCACTATTCCCTGAAAACGAAAATTATTTAAACCTCTCCAGTCCTAGGTTCCTACAAAAAAAACAATATAGCTCCTGTCGGTGTAGCTCAAAGTAGGCCTTGCATCTACTACGATCCCACGCAATCTCTTTGACCTCACGATACGACTCAACATCAACTCTCTTTTTGAGTTGCTCCGTGTAGTCTATTCTAGGTCTTCCTCTTCCTCGTCTCCCCTCTATCTTTCCTTCAATTATGTTAAGTACGAAGTTGTCATGTCGTATGAGGTGCCCTATAATCTTCCCTCTTCTATTTTATAAATTCCTCACTAACTAATATAGTTCAATGGAATGTAATTTTTTTAAAGAATAGATCCTCATTTGTTTTGTTTCATTTTGTTTTAGAACAAGTAAAAATTAAAAACTAGGTATTATCCGGATCACTTGGTTAAAATTCCATTTCCTTTTTTATTTGTATACGGTTTGAGGAGGGAGGGAAATTAAAATACAATTTCAAGCGCTGTCGGCTTTTGGGAATACAGGTTTTTATATACGTATGTGTTAGAACGTACCTCTCTACCCTCCAAGGTGTCTTGCAGCTGCAGCGTAAAGTCGGTGCCGGGTACTTTGAGGAGTGGCGTCTCCTGGTTGGCATCCAGGTCTAGGCTGAAGCTCAGGACTTGCAGGATGTCCAGCATGGACCAGAGGACCTGGGACCAGGGACAGTTGGGCCAAAAGTTGCACAGTATGTTCTACTTTTTAACGAATCAAATCATTTTATTAAATATTCGATTAGTATTTAATTAACATAGAAGTTCATCATCATCATCATATCAGCTGAAAGACGTCCACTGCTGGACATAGGCCTCCCCAAAGAGTGCCAAAATGACCAGTCCTGCGCCACCCGCATCCAGCGGACTTCCGCGACCTTTACCAGGTCATCAGTCCACCTTGTGGAACGTAGAAGTTGCCACAATCAAATATTGATCAGTATCATCAAATACAGAGAGGTCACTAGGGAGTAGTGACAGCAAATTCAAGGCAAAAAGGAGCAGGATTCGAACCTACGTCATTCAAGCATCGGCCTATCGCTCTAGTCAACTGAGCTATCGGATCAATCTTACTCAGTCGACAAATCCTTCAACCGGTTCCCTCTTACGCCTTAGGGAGGCGTGTATCGACGTTTACCTTTTTTTTTATTGATCTTTAGTACATTTTGCTACTTTGCTCTCTCTAGTATTCTATGTTTTGCTACACATTTTTTTCACCAGCGGAAACCTCAGGGGTTTATATGCTGATGAATAGTTCGCTATGGTACATTCATTTACTTGACTAAGTTACCGTTATAAATATACCAATACCACTCGTATTTGGTTCAGACCTTAACTTACCCCCCTACGCACCTAGAAGACTCAGGCAATTTGGAGCAATGTACCCCAAAGTTCCACAGCAGATACGGGAATCTGTCCACCAGCCATCCACTTGTCGCCCACGCAGCGGATCTGTTTGTGTATATGGTTTAAGTTGACCAGTGAGCACTGTAGTGTATTGGCGCCACAAATAAATACTTAAGGGTAGCTTCCGTGGTGAGGCGAACCAAGGCACGGCAGTACTTGCCATCGAGCTACCGGCGAGCGAGGTCACGACTGCGCGTCTGAACTAATAGCCTAATTGGTAGTCTTATTTTATACCCTGAAAGACCCAAACAAGGTAGAACATCAAAACCACAATAACACGTACCCTACAGTTCCACAGCAGATGCGGGAACCGGTCGACCAGCCCAGCCAGCCACTTGTCGGCCACTCGTCGGATCTGCTTGTGTATGTGGTTGAAGTTGACCAGGAGGAACTGCGCGTGACCCTCGAGCTCGCGTTCCCGGGACTCGTCCTTCACCTTTTCAGACATCACGTCTAGGAATTTGAGGAATACTTTGTCGCCGACGCTGAAACAAGTTGAAGGTTAGGAAGGGTCATACCAACGGGGCTAGCATATCTGACGCCACGATGCGAGACGTGAAAATCTACCCTTCTCTTTCTTGTGCATGGTGCAAGTGAGACAGAAGTTGCCGAGTAGCGCGCGACGCGAATTTACAAGTTATGCTAGCCCACCGAGGAGTAAGGAGTTGTAAAAATCGTGCTAGATTGCGTTGGCGTTAACATTATGGCCCTGTGACAATGCGATTGAAATTAAATTTGGTATGGAGATAGTTGGAGCCCCTGGAACAGACATAAGATAGTCTCTATCCCGAAAATCATCCCTTAAAGGAGTGCAAAGGGGAGTGGAAGATTCCATGGGAGCGCAATAACTGATGTTCCGGTTGTGGGAAGTCTAATACGCATATTAATTAAGTAACCAGTATACACGGACGAAGTCGACCTATAAAATGTACGGAGTCCTGTGAAAATGGATATTAGTCAACGTACCTGGCAACGCATTGCCACATCATACTCTTGTCCTTCTGCAGCGCGGTGTCGCTCAGGTACTCGATGATCGGCTGCAGACTGGGCTCCGGGGAGTTGGTCACCCTACACAGGACAAATCAGGGTGACAACCACAGATGTATAAATATAAGGAGATCGGACATGGCGGCCGATTTGTATAGAGTGAGCCTGTCGCAAGTACATTAACCCACACAACGCCCAAGTAATTGACAAGACAAAGCACGCACACATCTAAAACACACACTCTTGTATACCTACACGCTTATTTGACAATAAACGCGCATCATATCAGGCATTTTGGGAAAAAACGTTATATTCTCTGCGATCAGCACGCGTGCACAGTATGGCAGTGTATGCCCATTGAGCATACAGCTGCGACACGGCCGCCGGCGGCTTGTCCTCTCTCTAGTATTCTATGCTCTTAGGTGACAACATTGTTCACATGTGGCCTACAAAGTACAAATCATGGCGACATTGTATTGCTTGACCGCATTAACTTTGAGAATGGAAGTAACCGTTTTGCCATATTACGTCAGTGTGTATGAATTGATCCCCCAAACCTGTGGCGGTCGAATAATAGACATGGAGGTAGGTGGGTCAATCAACCATTGTTTGTCTAGCCCGTTAGCCAGGAAGCAATGTGATAGACTTTCTTAAAACATATGGGTTAAAAATACACAAATACAGGGTTTTGTTGACATTACCGCTGTTTTTCGAGGGCAATATTTTAAGCATATTAGTTGCAACATTTTTTCTCAGACATAAGCTCAGCATATCATGACAAGCGGACAGAATAAGTCTCTGACAAAAAAGCTTTCATTGCCAACTGTACTTTTCTGTATACCATCATTAACTACTCGTTTAGACGATTCTAACGAGCCCAAACTCAACGGGGTTACGTCTGTTAAGTCCTAAATTCCTATGGCCACCTTCTGTCTCCATTATCAGATCAGCTCGATGGTACCATAATATTGAATTGTCATCCAAACTATATTTAAACCCAACATTTCAGTTCAATCAGTTGAAGATATCTGCTTCAAAATAGAGTTGTTAGATTCCACCCGAACAAACATAGTTACATACATTGCAAGTTAAATAAAAGCTTATAATAAGGACAAGTATCCAACAGAGGACAAAATGCACCAATAAGAAGCAATGCGCGAGCGCGCCCAGCAATGCTATTGGTGGAATTTTGATTGAATATTACACACCTAGCAATTTGTCACATAGTATAGTTGAGTAAAAGCATGTAATTGCTGTTTTATTTTACCTATAGCAAGTTGTTGAAATAAATTGCTAGGTGTGTAATAGCCTTAAAGCGTACGCCCTTCACTTACCTCAAAGTCTCCAACCAATAAACGCTCAGCAGATACATGCACGGCGCAAACGTCAGTTTATTCACAATAACCGACACGTCCTGCGGATGGTCCAGCAGATTCAATATCTGCGTCTTCAGTTCCTGCAGCTCAGTCATAGACACAGAGTCGTTCCTCACAGCGGATGTGTACTGAAGTTCGCGCAGATCGGAACGGAGTGAAGTTTGCGAGACTAGATATGGCGACTTTACCGCTATCTCTTTTACGCCCGCGTACCATTCTTGGGGCCATAAGCCTGTGGAGGTGGGTTCGTGTGAGGATTTTGAGGAGGTGATTGTTCAAAAGCTATGTTGGAAATAAGTACATTATTGATTGGTTTTGAATCTTTAGTATAGATCATTCAGTGATCTTGCTTTAATGAATCATAGAGGAGGAAATTATATAAGTATCGTATGTTCATTGCCAACTTTTTTCAAACTTTATAGCTTTTGAATAATCACAATTAAACTCAACACATTCAGGTTTTTATTAAAACAAAGGGAAACCCCAATACTCACTCGAAAAAGCATTCTAAAAGAGACTAGAATATTATAAAAACAACCAATCTTAGGGAACATTGTTCATCCTAAATAATAGTTTTAAAAGATGGCGTCGCATAAGCGATATCACCCCCGTAAAAGTATATATGGTACTGAGACATTAGCACAAGCGAATTAACTCCCTGCCATGATTTTCATGGTTGGCAATATAGGGTTCTTCAAGGGAGTGTACAGATTTTTAAAGGGTCGGCAATTGAGTCCACTCTAGTTGGTTTGGAAAGTCAGTGATCCGTTTCACGAAGCTTCAATTTTACAAGTCTAAACTGGGAACACAAGTCAAATGACCTGTCGTTATTAATCAAGCGCCTCTGCGGTGCCCGTTAAACAGGCCACAGAAAACACACCTGACCTTATTGGTGTCAAGTGAGCAAGCGACAGTCTATGCAGATGCACACACCACACACCTTTCCCAGAACCTATATAGAATTATTTGTTTCTCTAGATAGAGAAACAAATAATTCTATATAGGTTCTGTGGAAGGCAAGTGCGCTAGAGGAAGGATTCCAGTGCGCTGGACTAATGCAACTAAGAAGGCTGCAAAATAATAACGGGTTCAGGATGCTGTTGGGGCTGCCCCGCTTTTGTAGCGCATCAGATATGTTTGTGGAGGCACGTACTGATGGCTTCAGTGCAACAATACGCAAGGGAACCGCATCCCTGATGCGCCGCGCGCGTGACAGCTCCAACAGCCTCGTGCGCCTGGTGCTGGAGTCTCCTGCCTGCGCTGTGTGGAAGCACTGGGACTCAGTGCACATGAGAGGCTCGGTGTATAATATATTGTAATATACCTGTAACGATTTGTGTGGCGTCACACGACAGTCCTCGTTACAGGTACGCGCACACACAGTGGCAGTTACAGACGCCACACATACAACCGCACGCAAAGACTAGTTTATCCATCTATGTCTTTATAATTTACTAATCTCCGATTCTACTAACAATTTCCTACGAAATCAGCGATATAAAACTGAATCTTCGAATTAAATGGTATTTAATAATGGGACATTCACGGAAATAAAACTTAGTTATACCACGATGTCCTGAAGCCGGGATATAACTCAATATTAATACCCGCAAAAAAGGGTACAAGCTAGTTAAGTAAGTCTAACATTGCACTATGGTTGACTTAAGAAGCACACGCCGAAATACACACACTACGAAACGCCGATGTAACTTAACAGTTTCGTTAGTAATAAGTTTTTGTAATATGTGATGCCATAGTTAGGATGTAGTTGTACTGTAAAGCCAGGGATGCATAAGGCACGAATGTGCCGCAACACATGTCGCCAGTGACGCCCAGCTTTAGCGCGACACGTGAAACGATAACCTCTCACGTCTCGCGAATTGTCGAGCCTAATCCTGCAAAGTTGCGCCACTCCGCCCACGTGTGTGGGTCATTGGTCCCTAGTGAACTCATGACTTGAAATACATAGTCTGTTCTAAATAAGGACCGTACCGGAAAGAAAGTAGACAACTTCAAAATGGTATTATTTTTATTCTGTGTGAAAACTGATAATGAAACAAAAAGAAACTGAAAAATAAGGTCTTTATAAAGAACTGTTTTGAATGAATTCGTCGTATTTTATATATTTTGCCTGCAAGCTAACTTTCTATTTGATGTGTCTCATTCAATTCTGGACGATCACTTTTGACACATTTGATGATGCCCTGTTCCACTTTTTTTTAAATTTTTCAACTGAGGCGGCAGCTTTGACGTTTTTTTAGAGGTGTCGTTTCATGATAGACCAATATCGCTCAATTGGGTGAACTTCTGGGCAATTGGGAGGAATCATCTCCTTATCCACTACTTCTACTTTATCGGCTTTATATCATTCCTTCGTTGTTTTAGAGTAATGACAAGAAGCCAAGTATGGCCAAAATAAAGTGCTACTCCTGTGCTTCTTTATTAGTGGTAGTAATCTTTTCTGTAAGCACTCGTCACTACCGTGTATACCGTAGCGTTCAAAGTCCCTGTAGTAAAGAAGTATTGCGATCGCATACCGCATTGAAAAATCGCTTGCCACACTAATACTTTTTTGCCAAATTTCTCGATGTTGATGGCCTTATGTTTTCGAGTAACCTTCTATAAGCCGGCACCGTAATAAATTGAGGTCCTGGTAAGGCTTTAAAGTCCAATTTGGAATAGGTCTCGTCATCCATTATAATGCACTGATTTTTCTTGGTCGGCGATACGGTCGTATAATTTCCTTGCCAGTTTTCTGACAGCTATTGTTTGATTTTCATCTCGTTTTGGTTGTTTTAGTTTTTTATAGGTCTTTAGGTTGCATCTTAGTTTGATTTTTTGTATCATAGCCGAAGAAGTTTTGGCTCTTTTTAAGTCTTTTTGAAAGAAGAAGTTTTGGCTCTCTCGAATTGAAAGGGCGGATTTTATTTAAACATTCTTACGACTTTCTTTTCTCATGCCAAGTCGGTTGTCCCCGGTTTTCTTCCAGATTTAGGCACATCTTGGAGAGTACAGAAGTCACCAAATTTATTTATTATCTTGTGCACGCCCGCGGGACTCAACTCGTACTTTTTAACCAGTTTTCTAATCGTCATACCATTTATTTTGCACCAATCGTCCAAAATATTTTTACGAACGTGTACGCTAATTCGCCCCATGTTGACAGTTTGACAAAAGTAGTAATTGCTTTTTGTTGCAATTAAAAGAAAAGGATATAGTTCGTTATTAAAAAAAAATTATGCCGAATTTATGTACGTACCAGTTTTTAGAGATGCCTAAAGTTGTTTACTTTCTTTCCGGTACGGTCTATATAAACAGCTTGAACAAAACTTTTTTCTCACCGAATGATATAAATTCCATTGCAGGGAAACATGCCATTTAAAAGGCCATGGGCGGCTAGAGGTTATTATTTTTTCTATCTACAGCACCACAATTCCAAAGAATTTACAGCCTAATTCCAAATCCAAACGGACTACCATAGGGACCTTCAATTGTAAATTCAAAACAACTGATCATGTCTTGCTGAATTGTGACATTCACGACAGTTCAATTCGGATTGCGCGTCGCGCACCGTTAGGATAACGAACGTGCCGCGCTAACTTTAAACGCTACAGTTTTAACATTCATGGACCGACTTTGGCGCAGCGCTGCTAAATTCGACGAACGGCCTTGAATGGCCAGCTTAAAGGCAGTCCGTAAGTTTTGCAACTAGCCTGCTGATGTAATACTGATTATGCAAAAAACCAAAGAACACACATCTAACTCTCTAAAAGCGAGTTTACTTACGCTTGCGCATGGCTACAGGCGTCGCCAGAAGAAGAGAACACGTTTAGACACGTCTGTACTTATACTTATACACGTCGTATACAGAGCCATAACCACAAAAAACGAATTTCGAAGATCGGATATCTCCGTGTCTATCGCACTTATGGTTTATGGTACTCGAGCGACAGAAACAGAGATATACGAACTTCGAGATTCGATTTTCGTGGTAGCGCCGCAGGTCGCGATGTGATGTGACATGAAGGGAAAGTACGTAGGTATATTGAAGATACGATGTTTTTCGCTATTTCTAATTATCTTGTTTCTAATAATAAGTCATCACTTATTATTACATAGGATTGTCACATAGTGGAAAGTTCCGACTTGCCGGTATTGAGGGACACAACTTAAGAAACTTTCTAGTAATTACAATACAAGGTAAGTAATAATAATAATAATAATTTATTGATAAAACATAATGTACATCAGTGTTTACTATAGACTAGGATCTTAATATTAGAGGCAAATAACACGTGCCTGAACTAGGATACCCTGTGTTTCAGGCAAAAAAGAACTAAGTACCAAAATGTTGTTTTTTTATGCAAAGACTCGTGAAGTTCATACAATACGCACTGAATCATACATATTCTTGTTCGTATATCGCCAGTTGACGCGGGGATAGGCTAAATACGGGTTCGTTATCATTTGGATATTTACCTAAAAAAATATTATGCATGTTTCACATTACTATGCATTCTAAGAGCGAGTTTCACCAACTTATGAGTACGGACCGACCAACGTTAAATATGGCGGCGGCATCTGTCATTCAATATAAACTTGTCAAACTTTCTGTTCGGGCCGAGCGTCTGCCCGACCCTTAAACGCCTCTCGTGTGTACGCCTTTTTAGTCTTTGGTTTTGAAAGTGACACTTGGAGCTGTCACATTTTGCTTGTCGGAAAAAAAGACACGTCATGTTTTCGGCCGGAAGGAACGCGTGCTTTGTTTTTTGGTAATCCCTTGTTTTGTGGACAAGACTAGAGTCCGAGGTGATTTGTTTTGTGTTAATGGTTGAAAGTACTTGGAGACTCGTGTTGGTGGCCTGAAGGCCCGAGTCGTTTTGGTGGAAAACAGTGTCGAACATTTGGTGATAATAGTGCCGGGAAGATTTGGTGTCTGGGACGGACCCCGCATTGTTGCACAGCCCGGGGAACAACACGGCCCCGGAGACCAGCTTGGGAGACTTGACTTGACTTTGACTGGACCCTTGACGGAAACTAGACAGAATTGACACGATATCGCGTCGATGGGAACCGGTAAGTTAAGCCCCACTTTTGACACTTGATAGCCATTACTGGCATAAATTAGACCCACGAGATCGTGAGGCCGTTTAGTTCCTAGCATTAGGCGAGGACTGAACACTTTCCATACATTCAGATTTTATCGAACACCACTTACGATTACAAACGGTTTGGTGCAAACCACCCTAAAATCATGCTAAGAATACATTTAATTAGTCGAAAAATATTTCGGTAACCATTAGCTTGCATGTGAGAAGATATATCACGTTAAACTCGAGGGACGTGATAAAAACCGATGGTACACTTCAAATTGACAACGCCCAGTAGTAATTGTCTGTAAAAATAAAATTATACCATAGAGCAAAATATCCTATCTTCAACCTGGAAGGTACTTTCTCTTCATGTCGCTTAGCGGTGAAACAACCTTTATAACCCGACCAAGCGAAGTAGACGAAGAAATATTTATTTAGTTTGTCTTTTTGGCTTGTGCGGGTATTGTCAAGTATTTGAATATAGTCATAGATAGAAGAGCTGAATCGACACCAAATCAATTTCTTGCAAGATCGTACCTTTATGTCAAATTCGTTATCAAATTGTCTTCATTCGCAACTGGACACGTTATTTTCTCATTTCCAATTGGCTAGTTACTTTCCTACGTTTTGAATTTTCGAATTAAGGGGAATATTTGTAAAATTCATTACCCCGAGCTGGACTAGAACCAGAGACGTTCTGGCACGCCGGGCCAGCACTCAACCACTGCGCTATTGAAGCCGATACTCGCTGCAATGAATTTTTCATACAGTTCCCCCGATATCTACCTAGACAGACGGTACTGCCTAATAATGAAAAAGTGATCAAAAATATGTGACTCCGAATTTATTGTAAAGGGTATAATGTTGTTCACATATTTTTGAACCTTTGAGAACGTACTTATTTATGAACTTTACTGTTCACAGGACTCTAAGCAAGTAAAATATTCCCAAATTCTGAAGAAAAAGTAAAAGGTACACTTTGGTAAACGCCCATTAGTTTCTTCTTGCAAAAAATGAAATGGTGTCAAATATCTAGTTCAGAATAAGTAGTCAAGAGTTAGCGAATCGTATTAATAATTAACATAATAAGTATAATTACGTGATTCCGCCGCCGTGAACCCCATGACTACGCAGTACAGCCAGTAGTCGCGGAAGAGCTTGTGTAGTCGCGGCTTCGGGTTCTTTATCGGGGGTAGTCTTTTCACTAATACCTGTGAAACGTTCAGTATATATATTTTTTTATACTACGACGGTGGCAAACAAGCTTACGTCCTGCCTGATGTTAAGCTGGTACCGTCGCCTATGGACACTTGTGACTCCAGAAGAATCACAAGCGCGTTGCCGACCCATTATTCACTTTAGGATTCGCTGTGTTGGCAGATAGAGACATGCAGGTCCCTCATTCCCAACACAGCGCACCCTAGGGAGCTCTGGCGACCTTACTCACCACCAGGAACACAACACCACATACTTCATAGCATGCAATAATATAGCAACACTACAAAGCAGTGGTGCTATTATGGCTGCGGTATTGAAGTATTGGAGGTACTTCCCCAGTTGGGCTGCTCCACTTTCCTCGGATATTTGACGACCGCTTTAGCCTAGTTGGTAGTGACCCTGCCTACAAAGCAAGAGGTCCTGGATTCGAATCCCGGTAAGGGCATTTATTTGTGTGATGAGCACGAATATTTGTTCCTGAGTCATGGATGTTTTCTATGTATTTAAGTATTTATTTTTCTATATAAGTATCTATATCGTCGTCTAGTACCCATAGTACAAGCTTTGCTTAGTTTGGGACTAGGTTGATTTGTGTAAGATTGTCCGCAAATATTTATTTATTTATTTTATTAGAATATTTATAGCCTGGGATTATTATGACGGGCAAAGTTGAGGGTCTGGACTCCTGGACCACCCGCTAGATGGAGCACGAATCACAGCACTGCAACCACATCTCCACGAGGCCATGCATAAGGCGACCTATTGTCTATGGAGGAGTCAGGTCAGCGAATAGGACATGTCTGGATCCTCAGCACAGGGGACTTGCATCTTTTTATTTTATTACGAAAATCAAAAGTATGTACCAGAGGAATATCAACGGTAGCATTAAAACTTTCTTATGATTTCTTTTTCTGATGGTATATGCAATTGAAATCTGCACGTGCCGGCAGCCCCCGAAAACCCTCTATATTAAACATGCTTATGCTATGACGTCACAACTTATATTCTCGGCGCGTTTACTATGGAGAAAGTCATTAATTTGCAATTATCTCCACAAAATTTGCGTTTAAGTCTATACTTGTCGTACAAAATATCATTTCTAATTCAATATTCTGTAAAACTGTTATGTTATTTTATCGAAAAACATATATTTCTTTTTCGTCATTTTCACGTGAGATAAAACACATACAATATTTTTTTTTCTTTTGTATGATATCTCTACGCATACCCGCATCGAATGAGTGCAATTTATTCGAAATTGAAGTCCCATGCAAGTTCCCCATTGAAGGAAGGGAGGAATTGTATAGAAAACGCTCGGCAGCGTCAGTATTGGAGCCCTACTGTTATGGCCTCCACACGATAGCAACTTGCATGCCCAAACGCCAAGCAAGCAAGCTTGTGCACGCCATTTGTACGGTATATAGTGACTACTGACCGCTATGACGGGTATGAGCACGCCCAGGTTGCCCGCGCTGCCCGAGCACTTGAGCACGGGCGCGGGCGAGCGGTCGGTGGCGCGCTCGCCGCCCAGCCCCAGCTGCACGAACAGCTCGAGGAGTCGGGTCAGCAGCTCGAGACGCGCGCTCGTGCCGCGAACGTTCGCCGCGATGTTCGCGAGCGCGTTCAGAACGGCGCCTGACACGTGCCTGTGGAGAGAAAGCATCGTCATCAAAATCACACTCAAAAATAGTCAACTCAAAAGTCTATGAGATTGTAGGATAGGTAGCTTTGTAAGTTTGTACGTTATCTCCAGAACTACACATCTGATTTAAAAAAATATTTCACCTGTGTATAGAATGAGCTTTCCGGATGGACATATGCGGTATTTAATCACGCGGATTTGCCTGCGTTCTTACCAATACGCGAGCGAAACCGCGACGGCAGCTTTTATAGGATAAAGCGATTTGTGAATTCATCCGCGTTGAACTATTCAACCCTTTTTTTAGGGTTCCGTACTCAAAGAGTAAAACGGGACCCTATTACTAAGACTCCGCTGTCCGTCCGTCCGTCCGTCCGTCTATCTGTCACCAGGCTGTATCTCACTGATACCGTGATAGTTCCAGCTGAAATTTTCACAGATGATGTATTTCTGTTGCTGCTATAACAACAAATACTAAAAACACAGAATAAAATAGTTTTTTTTTATAGATAATGGTACGGAACCCTTCGTGCGCGAGTCCGACTCGCACTTGGCCGGTTTTAATTTGATATCGTGATGAAAAGTGTAGGTAGAATTAAATTCTAAAAACACTTCAAAGGGACACTAGGTAGTTGTGTAATGTATTTTTCGCGCCACTGTTCGGAAATGTGGCAATAGATGGTCTAAAACCGAGCTGGAAAATAGGCAAAAGCTGTAACACCTGAACCACCGTTATTACAATGTTTCATTGTAGTAGTGGTTGAATAAAAATCGATAAAAGGCCTTTTTTTGGCGCAACTTTATCCTTAAAAAATAATATTAGGTTATTTCTATAGGACCAATTACTTGTTTAAAAAAAAAAGAAACGTCAAAACCATTCATTTTAGGCTTAAGGCGTTTTTTATTTCGTAGCTGATTGTGGTTTTTTTAGGAAAAACGCTTCTAAGTTTAGAGTCGGTTTGAAGCAAACAACAGAAAATCGCCTCTTAAAAGTGATAAAAAAAATTAAAAACGCGGGATCGGAAAATACTTACTGAATTAGGAAACATTACATTACGCAAAGCTCTGCGTAGGGGGCGACACTAACACAACCCGTAAACAAACCGCCATGACGTACAATGTCATATTTATTTACCTAACGAACAATAACAAATAATTGATGAAAACGCGTTAAACTACAATGGTTTTCTTATCATTCGTGTAAAATACCTGTACTGTGATATTAAAATGGCATCTTATAGCTATTTAAAGGTGGATGAGGGCTTTTTTTTGCTTTACGACGTATTGCCGCTTCCCATAGTTTTCGTATCATCGTTTCCTTAGGATTAGGAAATGAATGATGCCCTTCATTCTTGCATCCAATTACGCAGCACTGATGCATTTTATTCATTGAAATATTTTTTTCCCTATTTGATTCAGTATATAACAAAGTACTTTGTGTCCAGAGCTTTGAAGGACTTGTCAAAGTTGTCAAAAAAACTGTTTACTAATTGTGAAAGTGCTGCACTCTGGCAGCAGAACATTGCAGTAATGTTCCCTATTAGATAGTGTAAATTGTGTTTGACTAAAAAATACACGAAACGCATATCTACGCTATAAAAATGAGTTCTTCTAGTGAACAAAATGATATTCATACACTGACGCCTACCGAAATTCAAGAGAGAGCACAGGCAGTAGCTAGTAATTTGCTACCAGAGACATCGCGGGCTAAATATAAGAAGGCCTACGAATAGTTCATACTATGGAAGAGTATCAAAAAGGCACCCACATCCATCAAAATCGTTTGAGAACATACAAACAAATTCTGAAAGGACACAAAATTCAAATATAAATGTTCCTGTCAAAAATACATCGCTTTCTTTTAACAATTGTCCTCACGCCAATTTAAATATTAATTTCTATTAAAGTACTTATAGTTAGTTATGCAAATGTTTTCTTATTTCCTCGCAGTAGTCGTGAAAAGCACTATGTAATGCCTCGGCCGGAAACGCTAAAGATGGACTCGTATTATTTGAGGGCCTCCACTGACGTGTCGGCCCTCAAACTCACTCGTCCATCTATGAGCGGTTTTCCGGCCTCTCCTACAATGTACTATACTAGATAACAATATCTTTAACTCTGAGTATTTAAATCGATACAAATGACGATACAGACATCTAGCGGATTTTCTTTCTAGACATTTTTTATACTGCAAATATTAATTAGCTATGTACAGTGTTAATAACAATAACATACCATCAATTATTTTCAGTACCTATTAATATTAGACTTCATTATTTATTATTTTTTCATGATAACTTTCCAATCTACTACATATATCGTTTAATCATATTGATCTCAAATTAATTAATTAAAATTAATCGTATAAATACGCGACTTACAATTTACAGGCACAATATGGACTCGTGCGCGTATTGGCTTACAATGTATCTGCTACAGGTGGTTTACATTATATCAGTTGCCGTATTACATACGGTTTATAGTTCAGGTAAGTGCAGGATACAACTGTATACATTGATCATCAAAACATTATATATTGGTATACGAGCGGGGATTCGAACCCACGACGGCACTTTGAGAGCCGCATGCTTGAACCACCACCGTATCTTTTCGTTGTCATACACAAGCAATGTAAACAAAAACAAACACTTTATTGTAAACCAGTTCCAGTTATTGTTTTAATTTTCATTGCTTGTATACACCAGACAAAAACAAAAACATTCATGTAAACATGAACTTCAATGTAGACAAAAAAAAGAATATAAAAAACCGGCCAAGTGCGAGTCGGAATCGCGCACGAAGGGTTCCGTACCATTATCAATAAAAATATTTATTTTATTTTGTTTTTAGTATTTGTTGTTAAAGTGGCAACAGAAATACATCATCTGTGAAAATTTCAACTGGAAGTATCACGGTATCAGTGAGATACAGCCTGGTGACAGACAGACACACAGACAGACACACAGACAGACACACAGACGGACAGCGGAGTCTTAGTAATAGGGTCCCGTTTTACTTTTTGAGTACGGAACCCTTAAAAATAATCAAATGCATTTTTGGAATCTCAATGCACTACCGAATATGGCATTGATCGGTTCACACCCCATTTCTGTTACACCCTGTACATGTGTAAATCATCTATTTCTTGTTGTTATTCTGTTCTGTTAGACAGGAGAAAAATATGCCGTTTCTCAGAAAAAAATGTTATAACCCTGGTTAGAAGATGGTACATAAAAAAGCGGTTGAACACAATAAGAAAACTCCACCGTAGTTTTAAATAGTGACCTGGAGAAGTAATCATGGCGATAGTGACAGAAAAAAAAGTTGATTCAGTTGTAAGTTTAAGGGGCAGGGCCCTGCATACTAAATATACCTCTGTTGCCGCCTGTTGTACACATATTTACTTTCAGCTATACAGGGTGGAAAGTTAAAACGGGGCAGTAAGGGCTGCTAATAGATCCCTTGCCGCCACGCAAAAATGGCATTAAGATTTAATTCCTAACTTTTTAAGTGATGACAATCTACATTCACTGATTTTTCAAAAAAAGTACAGTTAGAGAAAATCATCAATTTTGACGAATTTTATTTCTAATGCCATTCGATCCCATTCCTATTAAGGATCAAAATACTCTTTGGGACCGACTAAGGTTTGACTACTAGAACGCACAGAAATCAAAGAAAACTTTTTAAAACGTCAACTCTTGGCTGATGCACCAGAGTGACTTACTAGCGTGGCAGTGGATGTATGAGTGCAGTGAATATCTGAGCTTCTGTGAGGACATGGATCCAAGTAATCATGTAGGTAATTTATTGCATTCATGTTGTTACATAGGTGACAAGAAGTGTTACATTAAGTACCTTAGTCGGTCCCAATGAGTATTTGGATCCTTAATAGGAATGGAATCGAATGGCATTAGAAAAAAATATCGTCAAAATTAATGATTTTCTCGCTGACTGTACTTTTTTTCAAAAATCTGTGAATGTAGATTGTCAACACTTAAAAAGTTGGGAATGAAATCATAAAGCCATTTTTGCGTGGCGGCAAGGGATCTAGTAGCTGCCCTTACTGCCCCGTTTTAACTTTCCACCCTGTATACACAGCGAACAATTGTACCAATAACAACCTGGGCATCACCGGTGGACACAGAGTCACCATAGAGGATATACCATTCA
The DNA here is from genome assembly GCA_963854355.1 of Epinotia brunnichana. NCBI lineage: Eukaryota > Metazoa > Arthropoda > Insecta > Lepidoptera > Tortricidae > Epinotia > Epinotia brunnichana. The sequence goes on from OY977954.1 coordinate 19,106,123, forward strand.
TCGTGGCGTTGTGCCGAACAAAACACGGCAAGTTCGAGGCAGTGTGCGGCGGGTCCATCGTACATGAACGATTTGTTCTGACGGCAGCGCATTGCTTGATGGATGTACCATTTTCGTAAGTTTTATTTCTATACATATTACCGATAGGCCAATCAAATTAGAATTTTTCGAAGAATTAATACCCAGAAAGCTGGAAATCGTTTTAATACCTTCATCTGGCCCTAAATGGGTGTAATCTGAGTTTGCCCAATCCCAGGAGATGTGCATAAATTTTTGCTCTTTTTTCATGTAGCACCGAAACGGTACTTCGGATAGAAAATGTACTCTATTCAATATCAAATTCAAATTTCAAACAGAGGGTCAAATTTTGCGCCGAATGAATATCTAAAACTTCAAATTCGGTTCAGTGGTATAGTCGAAATCAAAGGTCAAAAACTGGGTAAATTTTGTCATTTAGGTGCAAACTTCCATTTTGCGACTTTTCAAAACCACTAGATCTTTGAAATTATAGGTACCTGCTGAAAAACCCATAGAATAAAGAAATAAGAAAATAAAATTTCACATTATGTATATACATTGACCTTCTTTAATATTGAATTGAATACACTTTCCGCCGTCCGTCGTACTGTTTTTGTGCTACATGCAAAAAACTGAAAAAGAGCAAATATTTCGCGATTATTGGGCTCCCAAAAGTTATGCACACCTCCTGGGATTGGGCAAACTCGGATTACACGTATTTAGGACCAAATGAAGGTATTAAAACGATTTCCAGTTTTATGGGAATTACAAAACGTTTTTTTGGATCTAATTTGCTTGGCGTACTATTAGCTTCTGCCAGCGACTCCATCCACGTGGAACTAGTTTAATATATCATACAAACTTTCACCCCTCGTTTCACCCCCTTAGGAGATGATTTCAGGGATAAAAGCTATTCCATGTCCTAAATACAGTGGATAACTCATCTAGTAATCTGTGGACAATTTTCTTGATCTCACACTTATAAATTGTTCCAATTATATTCGAAGGTCATGTGTGTTACTGTTTTTGTCCCGATTAAATTATAAAAAAAAACCAGATAAGTGCGAGTCGGACTCGCGCACGAAGGGTTTTGTACCATTATCTTTAAATAATTATTTAATTCTGTTTTAGTATATGTTGTTTTAGCGGCAACCGAAATACATCATCTGTGAAAATTTCAGTTGTCAAACTATCATTGTTGTTGAGATACACCCTGGTGACAGACGGACAGACAGACGGACAGCGGAGTCTTAGTAATAGGGTCCCGTTTTACTATTTGAGTGCGGAACCCTAAAAAGCCTATCAAGTCGCAGACTCTAATCGGAAATGTTTTATGGTTAGTTTTTTGCATTAAAACATTTTAATCATGAGGTTAAGGCACTGGTCCCACCGCCGGCTACAGACTATAAGCTATCGGCGATTACTCGCCCAAGAAACGAACAAAAGATAATAGCTCAAGTGTAAATAAATTTATAGTTCATCGCCGGCGGTGTGGACAGCCAGCTATAAACTATAAATATATAACTCTTTCTTTTATTTACACGAAAGCGATTATCTTTTGTTCGTTTCTTGAGCTAGAAAATAGCCGATAGCTCATAGCTTACTCGCTCGCGGTGGGACTAGTGCCTAAGCGACAAGGTATAGTTAAGACGATTTGAACTGAGCTCATAAATGGGGTTTTTTTCTGAGCTTATGAATAGACATTTAGACATGGTTTGCGAGTGCGTGCCATGCAATTTTTTTTTATCGCCACGTAAAATGTTCATTGAACAAGACTCTTTTACAATAGATTCCAAATTAACTATGAGATAAAATACCACACACAGCGTGCCAGGTATAAACCAGATAAATTTCATTTCAAAATAATATATATTTTGAATCTTTGACGAGCACTATAAAGTTCATTATTAATTTTTTTTTGCAAAATTTGGCACGCGCTCGCATACAATGTCTATTCATAAGCGCTGAACAAAGGCCATTCATGAGCTCAGTTCAAATCGGCTTAACTATACAAAGGTGTTCAGTCCCTTGTGAGGCCGACCGTACCAATTGACAACATTTCATAACTTTTAGCCCTTAGTTCGATTAGCTCATTGTATTCTACTCGAAAAGAGGAACACGCTGGTAGTTTTATATTTCCAGTATTATTTATCTTGCACGTAGAACTGATGGCCGTTGGGGCGGAAAGGTTCTCGTGTGGCGACCACGTACCGGAAGGCGCGGCGTTGGTAGGCCTCCCACAAGGTGGAATGATGACCTGGTAAAGGTCGGGGGAGTCCGCTGGATGCGGGTGGCGCAGGACCGGTCACTTTGGAACTCTTTGGGGGAGGCCTATGTCCAGCAGTGGACGTCTTTCGGCTGATATGATGATGATGATTATTTATCTTCAATATTTTACGATTTTTTAAAAATGCATTGATAGCTAATCCAATTCTACTGCAGAATAGGCACCTTGCTTTAGTCCCGTTTCGACGAAAACGTTTAATAAGTTTAAATGTCATTTTCGGGTGGTTTACATTGACGCCATCTTGAAAATGTTTGTTTTTAATTTGGTATATGTAAACAAGACTAAAGCAAGGTGCCCATTCTGCAGTAGAATTGGATTTGATATGAGTGCATTTTTAAAAATTCGTAAAAAATTGAACATAAATAATACTGTAAATATAAAACTACCAGCACAGAATAAGTAAAAGTACTACGTACAGAAGGTTCTCTGTTAACAAATTCCCTGTTTAGGTGCGTGCCTAAATGTGGCCATCCCTTTCTATCTCATGCAACGCGCTGCAACCCGTGCGAGCGTCCCGTTCCAACGCGCGGCAGCTACTAATGGGCCGCCAATTTGGCGGCCGCCGGCATGTACTTGTAGCGGCGCGACGGAATCACAGAGTGAACCGCCCCTGCTACCAGCGTGTTCCTCTTTTCGAGTAGAATACAAGGAGCTAGTCAAATCATGGACTTAGAATTATGAAACGTTGTCAATTAAAGTTTTTTGTTTTGTTGCCCGAAAAAAACGGTTATGATTTTAGCAGTATATGTTCGTTGTACTACGTGCGTTTAAGATACTGTTTAAGATTTTGATAAATGAGATGTCAATCGATTCGAAATTATGCTACGGGAAACACCTTTTTGTAGTGGTCACAGTTTTTAAAGTTTATTCTATCTATCTATATAAGCCCTTGATCCTGAACTCCATATTGAATGTATACATAATGTAGGACATGTATCCTTTTTTTTTTTTTTTTTTTGTTATTAATATACAATATATATATATTTTTTTTTTTTGTTATATGTTGTTTTGTATATATATATATGTTTGTTTTTTTTTCATATTATGTCTCTGAGTTCAGTGTGCCTCTTGGCAAAGGCCTCCTCTAACCCCTTCCATTGCTGTCTATCATTTGCGACTCTTCTCCAGTTTGGACCGGCTGTCAGTTTGAGCTCGTCTCCCATCTCTTGTATGGCCTTCCCCTACTCCTCTTACCATCTCTAGGGTACCAGTGTGTTACAATATTGCACCATTTTTCCTGACTGTATCTTAGCATGTGCCATGTCCATCGCCATTTCAGTTGATCTATCTTAGAGAGTACATCTGTTACGCCTGTTTTCGCTCTTATAGCTGTATTCCTGTGTCTGTCATAAAGTTTATTATGCTTGTTTATTTAAAGCGACGGGTCAAAGCGAGTGCTCATCGGCACGGACCGTCTCAACGCCGGGGGAATGATGATCGACGTTGAAGAGGATTTCTGCCACGGCGAATTCAATGCGACAGAATATCTAAGTGACATCTGTCTATTGAAACTGAGCGAACCAGTGCCGTTTGGGTGCAAGGTGGCGAAAGTTACGTTGCCTGATGAAGGTTACGAACTGGAGGAGGGAACTATGGTCAATGTTACAGGGTGGGGCGATATTGGAGTAAGTGTTTTAGCCGTCTTATTGAAGAAAAAATGGGATGCCTTCACCAATTTCCAAGTTTGCTATTAAAGCATCCTATTCCATGTAACATTAGAAAAATTGAGCGATAATCGTCTTGCGAAAACCATTTTAAAACGCAGACCCATTCATATTGTTACGTTGAAAAGTACAATATTTCCCTTTGATATCATAGATACACACAGAACCGTAGTTGAAATTGACCGTCAAAATTCTAATGTATTATGAAATTAGTTGTATACATACATATACCTCATTTCATAATACATTAGAATTTTGACGGATTGATATATTAAGCTTTATTGTACAAAAAGGCCAAGTGCGAGTCGGACTCGCGCACGAAGGGTTCCATACTATTATCTATAAAAACGGCAAAAAAAATCACGTTTGTTGTATGGGAGCCCCCTTAAATATTTATTTTATTCTGTTTTTAGTATTTGTTGTTATAGCTATCACGCTAGTCTAACTATCACGGTTAATAAGATACAGCCTGGTGACAGACGGACAGACAGACAGACGGACGGACAGCGGAGTCTTAGTAATAGGGTCCCGTGTTACCTTTGGGTACAGAACCCTAAAAAGTGGAATAAACTTTGAGGAAATGTCATTTCAATCCTTGTTGTCAAAATAGAGGAAATAATCAATGGCTACACATATTTATTGCGACAAACAAATAAACACTAACTTATCATTCATTACTAATAACTAATTACCAACGTATAATCAATAACATAAGCTAATAAGCTCTTATCAGAAATCAAATTAACTTTCGTTTGGAAAAGTTGTTCAAATGTGATTTACTCAATTTTGAACAGTAGGTCTACAATTGTTATTTGTTATGCATGGCTGCAAAGTTGTTGTTTGGCGCAAGTGCTTGTATTGAAAGCCGAGCTAGTGAAGGATTGTTAGATTGAATCATGAGCGAAGTGAATCTAGCGGATATAATGGACTATTGCACGCAGATTTTGAGCGATAAAGCAAGCCTTTCCGAGCCGGTGAGGTGAAAAATGATGATGTTATTTATGTGATTTTGGTAGGGCTCACGATGCTTCTGGGCGCGGCTTGAACCCCTTAGCCCTGGACCCGCTAGAGTCTTCGCATATTTAAGTGCCTCCCCCCTTCGTTTCCAGACATCCTGATCACGAGCAGCCTTTGGCCAAACTATACTAATATTATAAGAAGCTTGAAGCTTTGTTTCTAAGTTTGTATGTTTTGGGTAATCTCCGGAACCGCTTATCCGACTTCTAAAATTCTTTCACCTGCGTGTAGTATGGACTTTCTGGATGGTTATAGGCTATATTTTATCCCGCGGGTTTGCCTGCGTTCTTTGCAATACACGGGCGAAGCCGCGCGGGCAGCTAGTCCTTTATAAAAGAGTCTAGCTTGTCCCGCCATCGCCGGCGGGGTCTGCCGCGTCTCCGTTTCGAGCTGTCTAGTTGCCATTCAGTGGCGATCTTGGCCCACAGGCCACTCGGCATGCGGCAGGGTTCTCTCTTGTTAGACCTAACAACTACAGCCCTAATGTGTCACTAGACCTAATGTATTTTTCTTAAATAGTAAACTTTATATATGTATATAAGTATCTATATGTATGTATCTATTATGTATATCATCGCCTTAGTACCCACAACACAAGCCTTACTGAGCTTACCGTGGGCCTAGGTTGATTTGTGTAAGATTGTCCCGTAATATTTATTTTATTTATTTATTTATTAAGGGCTAAAGTTGTTAGATCTAACAAGGGAGACCCATGCGGCAGATATACCAGCCTGGACCCACTTTAACTAAGCCGCTTTCCGAGCTACGTCGAATATTTGGGTCTTGGAGCGCAGCGTGTTATATATATATATATATAGATTTTTTTTTTTATTAGCACAAATATACATATCGCTTACAGATTAGTCCAACACGTGATATGTACAACAATAAGAGATTAAGATTAACACAAAACATATACAATATACAAATATTTAAGAAAAACATAATTGTCTGCTTGCGGCTCTTGTAAACTCAGTCAGAGTGCAATTAAATAAGTCTATTTTAGTTGAAAGCTTGTTAAGTATGGTTATGGCCCGGACAATGGGTGCATTAGCGAGCCGGTTGGTGCGCGCTAATATCAAACGAGTTACTTTTTCAAAACAGAATGAACACATGGAGAACCACTTGTACCAAACAGAAACGCCGATCGTGTCTGAGCAATGCTGCCGCGACGTGTATCATACTTTTGATGATGACGAGATCTGCGCCGGCGCTGTAGGACATGACGCATGCCAGGTAATTTGGTAATATAATTTTTGTTTTATTGATCCCTGAATTCCCAGACTGTTGCTTTAATATGAGTTGTAGTCGCCTGGAGAAAATCCAGGGGGAAACCTCCGGTACGTCCACGCGGGGGCAGTTTAAACACTGGACCTACTCCACGAGTTTGCGCTCCAGTGAGATTGGTTGAACGGTTTCAACCGAGTCTGGGGTCTGAGTGGTATCAAACTACTGGAAGTTATATCGCTGGTTGATGATAGGAATAGGAAGACCCTTATATATATTACGACGGGATTGCCTAGCTAGTATTGATCCTGAATAAGATGACTGATGTCCTGGGTTTGGATCCCGGTAAGGGCAAATATTTCTGAGATGAGTAGGAATTAGACCAATCATATTTGACCAGTAAAATCGCTAGCTAGTTCTGCTTTTTTAATATGTTGTTAGGACAGTCGCCATCACATACATCGGACCAAACAAGCACGTCACAAACATCGGAACACACCTCTATTTTCAATGCATTAGGGTGCATGTGCCGATATTTTTGAACACCTATAGTGTACCTATGTATGTGATGGCGACTGGACCACTACCAGTACTGTATATCCAAGTTTGCAGCTTCGAAAGACCTATGCTTTTTTTTATTTTATTTATTGAGTAATACGAAAGAAATACATGCTAATAGTTAAATACCCATCTAGGCAAAACCTTGAGAGGTTTGTGTGCCAATGGGGAGTTCTTATCTAATGATCTAATTTATAGATAGGTACATTAAAATTAAAAGTAAATATTTTAAGTTACCACAACTTAATTTACAGAATATAGGTTAGATTATTACATTTTAAAAAGTGCTTTTTCATGTTTTTTTCTTATTTTACAACCTTTCACATACCGTAACCTCGGGGTACATTAACCCAATGGAGGGTTACTTTGGCCTGCATAAAAACCAATTAGCTGAAACTAAAAATAAGGTGATCAGACCATTCTTAAACTCATAAAAAAGCTGAAGACCAAGTAATTCGCGAAAGCCAAAGTTACCCCCCAGGGCTAAAGTACTTCGAGGTTACGGTATAGGTTTTGTACGTGTTCAGGTAATTGATTTATAATTTTAGGCAGTAAGTGTAAGTGTGTTCGAGAACCATATACCTATGTTATTATTTAGGTAAAAAAATTGGCTTCGGGATGATAACTTTCTTAATCTACTACATCTTTTCTTAACTTTGTGTTTAGTAACATTGTGATATTCTTCAATTAAGACAGCTAGTTTTATCTTTTTTTGTACAGGAAGTAGATAACAGTATATAAATAGTTGTGAATAGTCGGTTACATGCTTCTTTTTAATATGTTTTGGTACAATCGTTTTTAGTATTCTAATTTGTAGGTTGAATATTTTTTCCAAATAGGTCTTAAAGGTTCTACCATATGTACTCAAGGCGTAGCCGATCACAGAGTCAGCGAGGGATAGGTATAGCAGACGTAGGGTTCTGTATGGTATTTTATGCTTTAGAATCGATAATCTACTCAAGATAGCTCTTAGCGTGTCACACACGTAGTTAACATGAGGTCCCCAGTTGAGCCTGCTTACTTTGCAGCACTCGAAAAACCACGAAAATTTCGCACGTTTTTTGGTAATGTCAATATACCTAAGTCCTAAACTATGCGGTTTTTTAACCGACTTCAAAAAAGGAGGAGGTTCTCAATACGTCTGTATGTTTTTTTTATGTGTGTATGTTACGCGATAACTCCGTAATTTATGAACCGATTTGAAAAATTGTTTCTTTGTTTAAAAGCATATACTTCCAGGGGACCGATTTTTGACTTTCGAGCGCTCGACTCTTTCACTCGAAAACGGTCATAAATGATGGAATTCTATTTTAAAATAGAGATAGAAAATTTAAAAACGAGTAGTATCCACCACTCGTATTTAATTCAATCGGTAAAAAGTAAGTGCCAGCAATTTTGACACTAGAATCGTATTTACTTTTATTTAATTTTCGAGCGCTCGAAAGTCAAAAATCGGTCCCCAGATTGGTCCCGTTGTCACCAAACTCCAGTTCTGATGATGGGATCATGGAGCAATCGAGGTAACTCTTAAAGTTTTATAGGCAAACTTGAAGCTATTTGGCTACTGATTTGAAGTCGGTTAAAACTTTGTTTTGAAAGTCAATTATTTTAATAAAAATCTTCACGTTTTTTAGAGTATTCTAAAATCGCTACATTTTGTGACCAGAACCAGCTCTTTAAGTCAAATGTAAGTCTTTACATAAGTAAGTCAAATACGGTAAGTAATACTGGAGATACAGCACGGCTATCACATGACGGCCCGCGAGCTGTATCGCAGCGACATAGACTATCTGTCTCTTTCTAAGCGTTCTAATTAGAAAGAGATGGATAGACTATCTCGCCGCGACACAGCTCGCGGGCCGTCCTGTGATAGCCGTGCTGCTCTCCAAACATTTGTTGTTAAGCCAACTTTAAATCGTTATAAATCCTAAACAGTAATTTTAACTAAAAATGATTGAAGAAACCTAATAATCATTTTAAAATACCTATTCAACAATACCCAACATGAGATAGTTCGTGAACTTTATTTTTTTTCTCTTTAATAATATTGCGTCTGGTGGCCGCCATTTTGAATTATGATCATTGTTATTTCTTCAGTGACACTTGCAAAATTAAAACTAATCGATTGATGTCTGATTTATTAAAATCGACCCACGCGTTTGATCTCTAGAGTGTCAAAAGTACCAGTCTATGTAGTTATGTAAAGCCGATCCATAAAAATAATTTAAAAACTGACCCAAATAATTACCGCCCCATTGCGCTATTACCGACAGCTGCGAAAATATTTGAAAAAGCAATGTGCAATCGAATATATAGTTTCTGCGAAAAATATAAAATATTTGATGAATCACAAAACGGTTTCCGGAAAAAACGATCGACTACCTTAGCAGTTTATAAATACATCCAAGAAACACTCAATATAATAGACTCGAAACAATATGCAATAGGAATATTACTAGACATGACTAAAGCGTATGATAAAGTACAATATCCAATCCTTTTAAATAAACTTTACGGCATCGGAATACGAGGATTAGGACATAAGTGGCTTGCATCATACCTAATGAATAGAACCCAGTATGTAGATATATAAAATTACGACTTTAATATCAATAGAATTAAAAATGTGCAGTCCGACATTACAACCATCACATCATCAATACCACAGGGAAGTGTAATCGGCTGTCTTCTTTTTCTCATTTACATCAATGATCTTCCTAAAATTATACAAGAAACTTCAATCCTTTTCGCTGACGATATCTCTATACTTACATCCTGTCAAAATACATCACACATAAATAATAAAATAAATACCATCTTAGATAAAATCACAGATTGGATGCACGACCACCACCTGGAAATCAACTACCAAAAGACAAAATTAATGACATTTCACCCATATCAGAAAGACCCGGTAACAATTAACTGTAACCACAATTCTATAACATTAGAGGTAGTCAACACATTTACGCTTTTAGGAATCGTTATAGACAAACACCTATCATGGAAACCACACTTAAAAAGTATTAAAACCAAACTTTCCAGATTTGCGTACGCGCTACGGGAAATAAAGAAAACCACCGACTTTGAGGCCGCACTGGCAACATATTACGCGTACAGCTATTCCTGGATCAGCTATGGAATTATCCTCTGGGGAAATAGCACCGATGCTTCCACCATATTCACCCTGCAGAAAAAGCTTATAAGAATACTAGTGAACCTACAACAAATAGACAGTTGTAAGCCGCACTTTATCAAACACAGAATACTCACTCTACCATCCTTATACATCTTAGAAATATGTAAATTTGTCCGCAAATACTCAGAATTCTATACCAAACGAGAAGACACACATGTACCATATGCATTAAGAAATAAAACCAGATTAATAGCACCACCCTCCCGATTAAAACTCCACTCATCCGGCCCTTTAATAATGTCCATAAAATTATATAATAAACTACCAGAAAAAATTAAAAAAGAAAGCAAAGAGAATAAATTTATAAGCCAAGTAAAACAAATTCTTCTAAATAAAGCGTATTATTCTATTAGTGAATACTTAGAAGACAAATTACTTTAACAAAGTTCTTACATCACTACTAGTAACCTAACACAAACAAACATTAACTACAATTGGGCTCAAAGAGATTTGTTATAGCTAATTGTATATTACTTTAAGCTTTGTTAGTTTTTAAGTTAGTATTTAATTTCAATACTATTACTTTTGCGATGCCCTTGCAGGGCTCATGTTTGATACGTCCATATTGTAACACCTACCTACCTACCACCTTTATGTAACAACATGAATGCTAATAAAATTACTTGATTACTTGATTACTATGTATGTATGTAAGTTTGTTTGTTCCTTTGTCGCACTCTAGAGATCAAACACGTGGGTCCATTTTAATAAATTATACATCAATCGATTAATTTTAATCTTGCGAGTGTCACTGAAGACATAACCGTAATCACAATTTAAAATGGCGGCCACCAGACGCCATATTGTAAAAAAAAAAAAAAATAAGTCGACGTACTATTTCATGTTTGGTATCGTTGAATAGGTATTTTAAAATCATTATTAGGTTTCTTCAATATTTTTTTTAGTAAAAACAACTGTTTAGGATTTATAACGATTTAAACTTGGCTTAACAACAAATTTTTAGAGAGCTGTATCTCGGTAAGTATTTGACTTACAGAGCTGGTTCTGGTCACAAAATGTAGCGATTTTAGAATACTCTAAGAAACGTGAAGATTTTTATTAAAAAAAACCGCATAGTTTAGGACTTATATTGACAATACCAAAAAAAGTGCGAAATTTTTGTGGTTTTTCGAGTGCTGCAAAGTTAGCACAGGTCTTTCGAAGCTGCAAACTTGGATATACGGTACTGGTAGTGGTCCTAACAATATATTCAAAAAGCAGATCTAGCCGTTAGCTTGCGATTTTAGCGATTTTTCTGGTGTAACGTTATCGTTACATGTATAAGACTATTGTTCATATTATTAGTAAAAAACAAATATATACAATACTTAAAACTAATGTTATAATCAAATATATACAAATTTACAACCTTAAAAGTATCTATACGTTAAAATGTAACATGAATCCATTGACGTCGTTTTTCCGCTCGCGCTGCGCGTAGTCTTAGCACCCTTGGAAACAAGTTTTTATCCAGTCAAGGAATGCATTATTGCGCATCGTGCATCTCCGCGCCGGCGCGAGAGTCCTGAGCTGCTACCGAGTGGAACGCACGTCACATATATTTATTCGGTCTCTAATACAATTTTTTTATAAAACGTAACCGAAATTAATAGTGATCGTCTCTAAACGTTCCTCGTGTAGTGTAATACTTGTACCTATTAAATAAGTAGGTAAATGTTTGTCACGAGTGTTGTTAAACCCCAATTTGGGTAAGTGGTACATTATAATAACGCTTTGTTGAACTGTAGTAATTAATTATTTTAGACATTAGATTAACTGTGCTTAGTGCTTCTGCTTTCTTTCATTTCACCATTAATTTTGCACCATCCGGCTAGTATAATGCAATCGGTAATTGATATTTAAGTCCACCCTCATTTTGTGATCACGTAATTTCCATAAGCGATTGCATCTTCCTTACAAATTGTAATCTCCGTCTCTGATTGTGAACATCCACTGCATCACTGCTACATTGGCACTTTCTTTTCTTCCGCCGCTTGCTGGGATGCTCACAATCATACCTGGACTCTTTTTTAATACTATTTGGACGGCGCGTTCCAGGGTCCAAAGTTCGGGCTATTGAGTTGGGTGGAGAAACCACCGCAGCCACGGCCTACACCAGCGGTACGTCGCCGCGAGGCTGGGAACGCACCCGTCACCTTGTATGACCTCTGCGGGACGCCTCACGAGAACAGTCGGCCAGAATTGCGAGCGCCCGCGAGCACCAGCTACGTCACGTTTCCCAGGCGAGAGTACCGAATCCGTAGGAAATGAACCGGGACTGTCTGTGTGAATTTAGTTTTTACCTACGACCCTAATTTTTTAAAACAGTCGGATCAAAATTTAGTTTTTTTTTTATTATACATTTTTTATTGCACGAATCTTTGTCTACTTATTTCAAAGCCAAGTCGCTTAGCAAACCCTAATAGGTGCACAAAGACCCTAAAATAACGCGACACTGGTCAAATATGACTCAAACTCAAAAGTGTTTATTTAACTGGCCTAAATAATTGTTTCTGCTTCTTAGATGTTTTGTTTTCTACGTTAATAAGTATTTAGGACCCATAACACAAGTCGCTTATTGCGACCCAGGATTTAGCTTACTATGGGTCTTGTCCGATTTAGTAGTCCGTAAGAGTGTCCCCTGATATTTAAATATGTGTATGTTCCAACGACGACACAGTCAAGCATAAATGTCACGACGCACTTTTCATACAAAAGTATTTTGGACTACATTGCTTATTTATTGGGTGGCGCAGGACCGGTCATATTGGCACTCTTTGGGGGAGGCCTATGTCCAGCAGTGGACGTCTTTCGGCTGATATGATGATGATGCTTATTTATTAAACCATTTCACGTTCTATTTATTCAATCACCACATCAAATTACCACGGAATTGAGACAATTCATGGCCATAAATTTAATTTTTGTTGTGTCGAACAAGAAATTTCACTGTCAATTTTCCTTGTGTAGGTCGGCTAGAGAATTAGACTTCTAACGAAAGTAGTAGTATTTTTTTTTGTAGTTTTAATCAGGACCCCACGGAAATCAGCGTCACGGCTTGTCGTAGCAATGTCTTGCTTTGCTAAGTTTAGATCTGTTTTGTGTAAATAGTGTATTGTGGCATTAATAAATAATTAGCATTACCTTATCGTAGTTGTTTTGTTATAAATATTAAATTTAATGTAATCTAACATTATACATTTAGTGTAAGTTTTGCATGCCATATAGTGGCGGAACATACATACATGTAATGTTATTACCACTGACATGTCAATTGTACGATCTTTGTGTATGTTTTAGCAAAATAAATGATTATGATTATGATTACCTAAAGTATTTTTAACTAGGGTATCTACTCTTTTTACAAGCTTTACATATAATAACTTGACCTGTTCGTATGTAAGTATGTAAATATGTAAGTTGTCCGTCAAAATTTGCAATCCATTTTTCAGTCACTTGCCGTTAACCGATTGAGCTGAAATTTGGGGTATTAGTATAAGTTTGGATGACAATTCAATATTATGGTACCATCGAGCTGATTTGATGATGGAGACAGAAGGTGGTCATGGGAATTCAGTATTTAACCGACGTATCCCCGTTGAGTTTGGGCTCGTTAGAATCGTCTCAATGAGTAGTTGATGATGGTATACAGAAAAGTACAGTCGGCAATAAAAGCTTGTACCAAGAATGAAATTTTTGACAGAAACTTATTTCTAACAGGGAGACAGCGGAGGCCCACTGACCTACAACGGCGTGCTGGTCGGCATAGTGTCCTACGGACTCGGGTGCGGAGTGAACCCCGGAGTATACACCAAGCTCACCAGCTATCTAGACTGGATTGAGCGAACCATCCAGGATAACCTGTAACTCCTAACCTACTTTTGGCACTCTTGAGTAAATCCTGAGTAATTTCATTCAATGTATCCACGTTATAAACCGACTTCAAAAAAGGAGGAGGTTCTCAATACGTCTGTATTTTTTTTTGTGTGTTTGTTACGCGATAACTCGGTAATTTATGAACCAATTAGATTTTTTTTTCTTTGTTTGAGAGCATATACTTCCAGATTGGTCCCGTTGTCACCAAAATTCAGTTCTGATGATAGGATCCTGGAGAAATCGAGGAAACTCTTCAAATTTTATAGGCAAGCTTGAAGCAATTTGGCTACTGATTTGAAGTCGGTTAAAACGTTGTTTTAAAAGTAAATTATTATATTGTAGAAATTGTTATTATTATTACCTGATCATTACCATATAAGCTGTGAATATATTAATAAATTAATATGTATTGGCTTGAATATGCTATGAAGATGGTAAAGACTGGGAGAGGGGGAGGCCTTTATGCCCTTTATTCAACGGTGGAAGACTAATAGGTCAAAAATACGTAAGATTACAACTACATACTTTAGTTAAAACGGAAACTCATCGCGACGCAAGCTATGCCAGTCAGTGTCGTGTGCCACTGTGGAAGTGTCAGTCTCGCATGATCGCGGTGTCGGATCGACTGTGATCACGGTGAACATGCGCATGATCTCATCGTGCGCGGGGCCCGCGGAGCTAGCTAGAGCCAGGGCTAGTATAGCGTGCCTGACGTGTACCTGTACTGTTTCCTGTCGTCCGTGTGGTGGTACGCGACGGAGGCGGCCTCGACTGTGATCACGGTGAACATGCGCATGATCTCATCGTGCGTGGGGCCCGCGGAGCTAGCTTGAGCCAGGCCTAGTCTAGCGTGCCTGACGTGTACCTGTACTGTTTCCTGTCGTCCGTGTGGTGGTACGCGGCGGAGGCAGCCTCGACTGTGATCACGGTGAACATGCGCATGATCTCGTCGTGCGCGGGGCCCGCGGGGCTAGCTAGAGCCAAACCTAGTCTAGCGTGCCTGACGTGTACCCGTATTGTTTCTTGTCGTCCGTGTGATGGTACGCGGCGGAGGCAGCCTCGACTGTGATCACGGTGAACACGCGCATGATCTCGTCGTGCGCGGGGCCCGCGGGGCTAGCTAGAGCCAAACCTAGTCTAGCGTGCCTGACGTGTACCCGTATTGTTTCCTGTCGTCCGTGTGATGGTACGCGGCGGAGGCAGCCTCAACTGTGATCACGGTGTACATGCTCATGATCTCGTCGTGCGCGGGGCCCGCGGGGCTAGCTAGAGCCAGGCCTAGTCTAGCGTGCCTGACGTGTACCTGTACTGTTTCCTGTCGTCCGTGTGATGGTATGCGGCGGAGGCAGCCTCAACTGTGATCACGGTGTACATCCGCATGATCTCGTCGTGCGCGGGGCCCGCGGGGCTAGCTAGAGCCAGGCCTAGTCTAGCGTGCCTGACGTGTACCTGTACTGTTTCCTGTCGTCCGTGTGATGGTACGCGGCGGAGGCGGCGTCGACTGTGATCACGGTGAACATGCGCATGATCTCGTCGTGCGCGGGGCCCGCGGGGCTAGCTAGAGCCAGGCCTAGTCTAGCGTGTCTGACGTGTACCTGTACTGTTTCCTGACGTCCGTGTGGTGGTACGCGGCGGAGGCGGCGTCGACTGTGATCACGGTGAACATGCGCATGATCTCGTCGTGCGCGGGACCCGCGGGGCTAGCTAGAGCCAGGCCTAGTCTAGCGTGCCTGACGTGTACCTGTACTGTTTCCTGTCGTCCGTGTGGTGGTACGCGGCGGAGGCGGCCTCAACTGTGATCACGGTGAACATCCGCATGATCTCGTCGTGCGCGGGGCCCGCGGGGCTAGCTAGAGCCAGGCCTAGTCTAGCGTGTCTGACGTGTACCTGTACTGTTTCCTGTCGTCCGTGTGGTGGTACGCGGCGGAGGCGGCCTCAACTGTGATCACGGTGAACATCCGCATGATCTCGTCGTGCGCGGGGCCCGCGGGGCTAGCTAGAGCCAGGCCTAGTCTAGCGTGTCTGACGTGTACCTGTACTGTTTCCTGTCGTCCGTGTGGTGGTACGCGGCGGAGGCGGCCTCAACTGTGATCACGGTGAACATCCGCATGATCTCGTCGTGCGCGGGGCCCGCGGGGCTAGCTAGAGCCAGGCCTAGTCTAGCGTGTCTGACGTGTACCTGTACTGTTTCCTGTCGTCCGTGTGGTGGTACGCGGCGGAGGCGGCCTCAACTGTGATCACGGTGAACATCCGCATGATCTCGTCGTGCGCGGGGCCCGCGGGGCTAGCTAGAGCCAGGCCTAGTCTAGCGTGTCTGACGTGTACCTGTACTGTTTCCTGTCGTCCGTGTGGTGGTACGCGGCGGAGGCGGCCTCAACTGTGATCACGGTGAACATCCGCATGATCTCGTCGTGCGCGGGGCCCGCGGGGCTAGCTAGAGCCAGGCCTAGTCTAGCGTGTCTGACGTGTACCTGTACTGTTTCCTGTCGTCCGTGTGGTGGTACGCGGCGGAGGCGGCCTCAACTGTGATCACGGTGAACATCCGCATGATCTCGTCGTGCGCGGGGCCCGCGGGGCTAGCTAGAGCCAGGCCTAGTCTAGCGTGTCTGACGTGTACCTGTACTGTTTCCTGTCGTCCGTGTGGTGGTACGCGGCGGAGGCGGCCTCAACTGTGATCACGGTGAACATCCGCATGATCTCGTCGTGCGCGGGGCCCGCGGGGCTAGCTAGAGCCAGGCCTAGTCTAGCGTGTCTGACGTGTACCTGTACTGTTTCCTGTCGTCCGTGTGGTGGTACGCGGCGGAGGCGGCCTCAATTGTGATCACGGTGAACATCCGCATGATCTCGTCGTGCGCGGGGCCCGCGGGGCTAGCTAGAGCCAGGCCTAGTCTAGCGTGTCTGACGTGTACCTGTACTGTTTCCTGTCGTCCGTGTGGTGGTACGCGGCGGAGGCGGCCTCAACTGTGATCACGGTGAACATCCGCATGATCTCGTCGTGCGCGGGGCCCGCGGGGCTAGCTAGCGCCATGCAGCCTAGCTGGTCCACTATCAGGGTGTCCAGAGATGACGGTGCGCGGCATAACCTGACCAGACATCACTTTAGTAGAGGATAACTTAACAGGATGAGATATACGAGATCTACTATAAGATCTGTTACACACGGCAATTTTTTTCAGGGATACAAATGCGATACAGTATCGATGCAGATAAATATTCTATGGCCAGTGTCGCGATTGCATTGCTGCAAAAAGTCGCCATCTACGAGTATAACCGCTCTAAGAGTTAAAAGAGTATTGAAATTTAGCACAAATTAAATCCAGTGCTACCACCATTGGTCGTTATTAAATTGACGATGACAATATCTGTCTACTTCCCTTGGATATCCAAAAAACAACTCTCTGTTCTTTAACACAAGGGTCAAAATCGAATGACCATTAAATAAGCACTATACCTTTGTTGGAAGAACTGTAGAATCGTTTCGGTGGTCTTCGGCGTGTCTTTCAGGGCTACTGCGACGTGGCCCAACATAATCACTATATTGGTGCTTATTAGTGACGATTCGCTGCAAAAATAAGACACATTAACTTGTATTCATTTGTATTTCTTTATGTTAAAGAGGTGGTCACAAAAGATTTATTTTAGGGTTCCGTACTCAAAGAGTAAAATGGGACCCTATTACTAAGACTCCGCTGTCCGTCCGTCCGTCCGTCCGTCCGTCCGTCCGTCTGTCACCAGGCTGTATCTCACTGATACCGTGATAGTTCCAGCTGAATATTTCACAGATGATGTATTTCGGTTGCCGCTATAACAACAAATACCAAAAACAGAATAAAATAGTTTTTTATAGATAATGGTACGGAACCCTTCGTGCGCGAGTCCGACTCGCACATGGCCGGTTTATTATTTTGATTACCAATCGGAATATCCAAATAAATTTTTAGACATCCTTTTATTGTATTTCTCTACTCGTTGAGCAGAATCCAATGAGCCAAAACACGACGTGTTTCACTACATAGTATAAAACAAAGTCGCTTCCCGCTGTCTGTCTGTCCCTATGTATGCTTAGATCTTTAAAATTACGCAACCGATTTTGATGCGGTCAAGAGGAAGGTTTATATGTATAATATATGCATGTATTATACATATAAACCAGTGCGAAGCCGGGGTGGGTCGCTAGTATCTTATATAGTTTAGGAGTTACTATGGCCTTGTACTGCGTCCATCATTAGATCCGCTCGGGGGTGCCCTAATATTGCGTTGTTACCAAACTTACATAATTATGCTACACCGTACTCTCATGAACTACACTTATAATACATTGTACCACGAGGTTGGTAAGCGATATTTTACGAACGAGAATCTATTAGAAGTCCGACGCCGAAGGTGGAGGCCTCGGTGACTCGAGTTTGTACAAAATCTTACCATCCGTGTTGCACACAATGTTTTTCATCACATTTGCAAGAAAAAATTGAAACCAAATTAAATCGCAATAAAAAATACAAAATGTCAATCGTCTATTTTGTTGAATTGCCTTGCGCGCCTTTGCCGTGATTTTTCGACATACAGCCATGATTTAAAATCAATGTTAAAAATATTTTTCACAAAAATGGCTCGCGAAGTGAACATAACTCGCTACATATTGGAAGGTAATAAGGTCAGATCAAAATTAAAAAACATTCCAGGCCGCCTGCAATGTTCCATATAAATTCCTTTATTTATCGAGTACCAAACTTTAAAAAAAGTTGAAATTGGCATATAAAAGACGTATTTTTCTGTTGCAAGCGCGATGTTTTTGTATGTGTCTTGCGATTCTGTTTAAAAAAACGGCGGCAAATCATTAACATTTTCACGTTGCGCAACGATATCTAAAGTTTATTTATTCCCCCATTTTTGAGAAAAACACTATATTAGCCTCAGCCGAAATGGCAGTTGCAGGCTCCGTATTATAATTAAACGGACTCGCAAACTCGTCCGTTTAAACAAATACTCAGCCTGCGATTGCCTCCTTCCCGGCCACGGCAATAATAAACAATTACACAGACACTACATTCATCATCATCATCATCATCATATCAGCCGAAAGACGTCCACTGCTGGACATAGGCCTCCCCCAAAGTGTGCCAAAATGACCGGTCCTGCGCCACCCGCATCCAGCGGACTCCCGCGACCTTTACCAGGTCATCAGTCCACCTTGTGGGGGGCCTATTCATGCCGCGCCTTCCGGTACGTGGTCACTACATTACTACATTTTAATTTTTAAATCTTAAAATAAATTAGGTATAGATAAATTAACGAGAGCATGGAATTGCATATGTAGTAGTATTGTATGTTTACAGGCATTCTATATTTAAAATTTTTATTTTCTCGTACTATCAGCATAAAAAGAGGTTTGTTATATATTGAAGAAGTAAATACCAAAATAATGTCAGGGTCAAATTGTGAATATTATTTACGTTGTGCATATATTTTTACGTCTGATTTTATTGTATTCTGATAGCGACTAAAAACAAAATACAGAGGACTACTACTCATTCCATTTTTTAAGGGTATGTAATTTTATTAAATTAAGAAAAAAATATTCTCCTTTTGTTGCAAACGGTACAACCACTACAAATGCAATTCCGTGTTCTCGATAATTAATCTATAAACATGCTTTATTCGAGTTTTTAAGCTTGGATTTATTTATAAATACGTTTTCAAACATCGTATATGAGTCAAAACTTCCTTGCTTTACAACTGACGCACGAGTGACAGATATAGTTTAAGAAAAAAAAACTATGGGCGTAATGAAGGCTATTGTAGCTCTGTATGCCTGCGCGTTATGAAGCCCTTTACGAGCAAGTGTGATGAAATAGTACATTACTTACCTAGGGCGGTTAAACAAAGAATGTCTCAGATCGCAGGTATTTGACGCCCGAGCCGAAGGCAAGGGCGATAAATATGCGCTCTGAGGCTTTCTTTATTACCGCCCGTGGTGAGTACAACATTTTACGTCTCTATCTGGCCAGGAAGTAATTCCTACTTTATGGCCAGGTATGACGTAAAGTTTATTATAGCGACGCGTGTCTGTGTCGCTTTTAAGTGATATGACGTCCGCAGTCAAAACAACCATCTGTCTTTCATATAAGGTTCATAGTTACTCTCTTATGGATAAAAGGTTGGCGTGTCAATGACACTTTAGTACGTGAAGAATGGCGTTCAAAAGGTTAAGCTATATTCTACAGTACCGCTCGCCTACAGTGGTTCTCACGTAGTCAAAATGCATCATACATTATTTAGCATGGTGTTAGGTGTTGCAAGCGTATAGGTTGGGGTGATCGCTTACCATCAGTAACGTAACGTAATGCGTAACGTTCTATAAAATAAGTTTCTGTCAAAATTTTCATTTTTGGTACAAGCTTTTACTGCCGACTGTACTTTTCTGCATACCATAATTAAGTACTCATTGAGACGATTCTAACGAGCCCAAAATCGATGGGCTTGTGTCGTTTTATTGCGGAGTTCCTATGGCCACCTTCCAGCTCCAGCATCAGCATCCAAGTCATGATAATATTGCATTGTCATGCGATATACATATGCATGCAAAATTTCAGCTCAATTGGATAACGGGAAGTGACTGAAAAATCGATTGCAAATTTTGACGGACAACTTACATACTTACATATGAACAGTGCAAGTTAATATAAAGCTTGTAAAAAACTCCTCACCTGTCACTGGTCTCAGCCGTGAACAGCCGATTGCTCACGGACCCCACAAGGGCCGGTACACAATAGGGGTCCACAGTCAACGCCGCTTCCAACGCCACGCAAAGATTCTCTATAGCTGCGTCTCGAAGCTTCTCGAAGGGCGTGGACTTGACCGGGACCCCGGACTCCGTCATGCCTTGGAGCTCTTTACCTTGTACTGGAAAGTTTGAATTGGGTCAAGGGTCTGGTGAAACTGGGGCGGACTTTTATAGACACACTTTGGCCCAAAACAGACGGTGAAACGCAACTGCAACTTCTAGTTAGTTATGAGTTTCATTTGAGTTTATGACATAGAGGTAGAATAGATAGAGGGAGTCACCCACACATACACACATGAGTGACAAAGATGTATGCATAGGCAATACCGCAAGTGGGAACGAGGTACAGTGTCATATTTTCTGTCCCTCATCGCGTATACGGATTTTTTGTTTGCCACCACACCTGTCAAAATTTGTACTGAAACTGACACCAACATGACAAACTGATACTCAACACCGATATAATACGACTAAATTATAAATGACATTAGACGTCAAGAATGTTTTAGCTTCTGATACTTCTTAATTTAGCATGGTTAATTTACCATCGTCCCTTTTGGGTATACGCTAGGACGTCATCTATAGTATATCCTCTATCTACGCATAGACTCCTTTGAGAGACCCACACATGATGCGCCCGGTTTGAAACGCAGAAAACCGGTTTCAAAATGATTGCCTCAAAGGAGTCTATGGCATAAACTGAAATGAAACTCAAAAGTAACTAGAAGTTGCAGTTTCGTTGCAGTTGCGTTTCACCTACTGTTTTGGGATTATGTACGATTGTCGCCGACCGGACCGGACCGGAGCGCGCCTGAGCGCATTTTACAAGATGCCAAAGTAATTTGAAGCCCCAATCGGGTTGGCAAGTTATAAGTGTCCAAAGTTTTAAGAGGGGGTATATTCTGTCCCTTTTCCGCAAAACGCACCTTCATATGAAACGATTGTTATTTACTATGACGCTTGGGGATCGTGACGTCACGATCCACGAGCGTTGCCTCTCTCTAACAAGCAATATCTAAACGGTTGTGGCTTCGTTATTTTTGAGATATCTGAATGGGATTTTCGTCACTAGGCATGTTTTTTTGCCTTCTTTATTTTGGAGTAATAATACGTTTTAAGTCTACACCCCTATTTATACTAAGCAGAAACGTCCGCTAACGAAATTCTAAGTTTCGATCAAAGAGGAAAATTGAAAAATTATTCGCCACGAGCGGGATTTGAACCCGCGACCTCTGGAATCCGTCCATTGCTCTTATCCAACTGAGCTACCGTGGGTCCCGCCAGTGGCAACGAATCTTTCAATCCCTTCACTCTTCTAATTAACCTTAAGGAGGCTCGTAGCGACATCTACCGTGAAGTTGTTACAAACTTCTGATACGGCACCCACGACCCACGGTACCCACGGTAGCTCAGTTGGATAAGAGCAATGGACGTATTCCAGAGGTCGCGGGTTCAAATCCCGCTCGTGGCAAAATTATTTTTGATTTTCCTCTTTGATCGAAATTTACACCCCTATTGCCTACTGCACTCTAGACGCGGTCGGGTATCGGCGGGTGCTCGTGCAACCGTTCGGTGGGAATCGTACATAACCCTTTCAAAGCCAGGAACCCGGTGGGTGGGCGCTTGGCTCGTTGGCGCTTTTATACAGAGTGCCACATAAAGTCAAAGTGATTTATTCTTCAATTTAGGCATATTACATGCACCTATGAATGTCAAGGCCAGGCGCAGATTTGATTGAAACCGTTTTTGAGACATCTTATACAGACAATCAGACACATTCTTCCTGATGACATTAACAACACCGTGATCAGTGTGATTACTGATTAGTATAAACAAGTTTTTAAACAGCTATTTTATATAGGTAAATACACTTACGCTGGCGCGATTAGAACGAATCGAAAATAATCTATCATTATATGAGCGTCGTCCTCATACATTCGAGCCAGCTTTTGTGAATTTACTTATAGCCTACACGGTATTCAGGGCCCATTCTTAAAATCAGGATGGCGTCTTCAGTGACAACCGGCCAAGTGCGAGTCGGACTTGCGCACGAGGGCTACATACCGTACTCGCAACTTTAGTAGGAAATGAAAAAAATTGGGTATTGTCTATAATACATACAGTCGATATTGTTCAACCTCGAAATTTCGGGGAGTTTGATGAAATTTGGTACGAATGTTCGATGGAAGCCCTGTTTTCGTCTCCCAAAAGTCCCCGGGTCAGGACCTTGTAGAACGGCCGCTATCTTGGGAAATGTACCATTCGTAAGAAATTTAGGTTTTGTTCGAAAACTACGTACTCTATGGAAACATAGTATACAGCAACATTAAAGCTGAATAAATTCTGCACGAGCCTGTAGTACACAACCTTGACGAGAAACCCTGTCTTCGTGGAGAAAAATGCATCCACATTTGAGATTTTCCCTCAACGACCTTCCAGGGAAGATTCTCCGAATTTGGAGTTTGGGAGAATTTCAAATTCACTTTGATTTACACAATAGGATATGAACTACATTAATAATAACATTTTACGGCTAAAACCAAAAGAATGGTAATGGATTAAATTTCTCGTTAAGTAGTGATAGTTTGCTACCACCTCCAGGTCAAGATGCTTGATGAATTCCAAAAAATGTGGTGGTGTTAGATTTCTCTTAATGCTGACAACGTGATGGCGCACATCGAGTTTAAAAAAAAAATATGGCGGGCGTGAGTGGAGACCAAATCTGAAATCAGAACTTTGCTTCTAGCACTTAATTTATCGGGCGGATTTCAATAAACATGACATCAGTAGATGGGTCTGTAACACGCCAGTGCTATACACTATACATTTAACATTATTGATACGGGGCGTATTACTGAAACTTCATAATGTGATGGTCAAAACATATTTTAGGGCAAAAATGGGGCAAAATGCAAGTGACAGTAGTCAAGTTCACTACACACACTCACCGAAACCTCTGTTTACATGTCTTAAAATTTGAACTTTAGGGACCATAGGGATTAACCGCTATCTTGAAAAAAAAAACTTTATTTTATAATTTTGAATTTTCCTTGAAATTTATTGACAATAATGTTATTTTATTTAATTTTACACCAAAAAGTACTACATCACTTTGGTGATAAAGTAAAGACTCACTAAGAAAATTTGGTTCATAACTTGGATGTTAGTGCATAATGGCATACTACTGTAGTTTATATAAACAGGAGTTTTCCTTAAAGTGATGTTGTACTTTTTTGTGTAAAATTAAATAAGGTTTCGTTTTGTCATATATGGCATGCCCATAAAGTCAATAATTTTCGAGGAAAATGCAAAATGAAGTATACATTTCAAGATACCGGTTAACCCATATGGTCCCTAAAGTTGAAATTTTAAGACATGTAAACAGAGGTTTCAGTGAGTGTAGTGAACTTGACTACTGTCACTTGCATTTTGCCCCATTTTTGCCCTAAAATATGTTTTCAATCCCGTATCAATAATGTTAAATGTATAGTGTATAGCACTGGCGTGTTACAGATCCATCTACTGATGTCATGTTTATTGAAATCCGCCCGATAAATTAAGTGCTAGAAGCAAAGTTGTGATTTCAGATATGGTCTCCACTCACGCCCGCCATATTGTTTTTGTTTAAACTCGATGTGCGCCAACACGTTGTCAGCATTAATAGAAATCTAACACCACCTCATTTTTTGGAATTCATCAAGCATCTTGACCTGGAGGTGGTAGCAAACTATCACTACATAACGAGAAATTTAATCCATTACCATTCTTTTGGGTTTAGCCGTAGTCGGGTAAAATGTTATTATTAATGTAGTTCATTTCCAATCGTGTAAATCAAAGTGGATTTGAAATTCTCCCGAGCTCCAAATTCGAAGAATCTTCCCTGGAAGGACATTGAGGGAAAATCTCACATGTGGATGCATTTTTCTCCACGAAGACACGTTTTCACGTCAAGGTTGCGTACTACAGGCTTGTGCAGAATTTCGAACAAAACCTGAATTCGTTACGAATGGAGTACATTTCCCAAGATAGCAAGATATTCCTAAGGTCCTGACCCGGGGACTTTTGGGAGACGAAAACCGGGCTTCCAACGAACATTCGTACCAAATTTCATCAAACTCCCCGAAATTTCGAGGTTGAACAATATCGACTGTATTACTAGTGTAACGCGAGCTCCCATCACGAAGTATTTACGCACTTCTGGGTGTCCCTGAACACTGGTTACATTTTATGAGTATGTTTTATGCGATATAGGTAAAAATTCTGTTTCCAGTATTATTTATTTACATAACAAGTACAGGATGTTGGTATCAAAATATGCGACACACACTTGTTTAACCGACTTTAAAAAACGAGGAGGTTCTCAATTCTTCGGAATCTTTTATTTTTTATGTATGTTCCGATTACTCGAAGACGTCTGGACCGATTTGGAAAATTATTTTTTGTTTGAAAGGGTATCCTTCCCGTGTGGTCTCGATCAGGTCAGGATCTGATGGAGTCCTGGAGAAATCGAGGGATCTCTTCAAGTTTTATAGGCACACTTGAAGCGAATATAGTGACTCGTTGCTTTCGGAAAGCAGTTCATGTCATGTGGTAAAGTGGAAAGCAAATGTGGAAAAGTTCATGAGGCTTGGCGGAGTACTGAAGTCAGTTAAAACTATGTGTTTAAAGTAAATTATTAACGTAAACATGATAAATGGGAATATACTTATTATTGGTTTAACTTGTGTTAGATATCGGGCCCTAAATACCGTGTGTAACAACTGTTTCACTTAAATATAAATAATATAATACTATTAATACCTGCTAGCCTCGATTTTTCTACAGAGCTGGCATTGGCTAAGAAAGAAGAGTTTTATTAAGAAATCAAAATACAAGTATTACTTTTCTCAAATTAAGTTGTGCTGCAATAATTGATGAAATGAGAAGCGTACTGTGCTGTTCACACTACTAAGTCGTAGCCAAGATAAGACTTGAGAGATAAGAAATGAAATAAGTCAATTCCCGCACGGCTAAAACCTCATGGAAATTGAAAATGGTTTGGAATGTAAATATTATGAGTGAGCGGTAGCATCATTGCCAATCCAAAACATTCGATTTTAACCGTGGTAGAATATAACCACCTGATAAATAAATAATCAATAATAAAGTGTTGGAAAACTTACATGTGACTTTTATATGCTCCTTTCCTGATTTTTCTAATTCTAATTTATGTAATTTAAATAATATCGGAGAGGGAGTGACTAGGAAGTCCCTCAAGCAATATATCGAAGTGTTCGCGATCGTAGGGAATTTCGTTGCTAATTTTCCAAGGCCCTGCAAACAAAAGTAAACCTTAAGTATTCACCCATGAGTTCATAATGAAATGTCAATTAAGAAATATACAGGCTCAAAATAGTACATTACATCAAAGGCCGGGAAAACACGCCAAGGCATGTATAGTGCTTTTCTCAAACATGCAATGAAATAAATAAATAAAAATCTTCAAATCAAACTAATTTTCATGGCTGAATGCCGTGATGCTGTGCCACAAATAGTGGAATGAAAATTAAAAAGTTACTTTGCAGGCCTAGGCCTGAAAAGTTGTATGAAATCCCATTTCAGGCCGCCTCGAGATGCTGCGCCCGAAAAAGGATACTTCCGAGTCTATTATAAGGAACATAAAGAGAATATTTCATTGCATGTTTGAGAAAAGGAATTTTTCAATCTTAACAGCATTAAAATAGAGTCAAAATGTTAGTTAAGATGATTGAAAATTGAACTCTGCAAGGTGGACTGAGGACCTGGTAAAGGTCGCGGGAGTCCGCTGGATCCGGGTGGCGCAGGACCGGTCATTGTGGCACTCTTTGGGGGAGGTCTATGTCCAGCAGGTGACGTCTTTCGGCTGATATTAAGATGATTCACCCATGAGTTCAAAATGAAATTTAAATTAAGAAATATACAGGCTCAAAAAGCACAGGAAGTTTTAAGATTATTTAAAATTGAACTCTGCTACGTGGACTGATGACCTGTAGGTCAATCACGTAACGCATTGTACGCGCGTCTGACAGTAAAATCACAATCTAACTGTCATTTTTCCATATAAAATTGACATTTAAACCTTACAGACGCGCGTAAGAAAAGTTACGTGATCGACCCACTGGTAAAGGTCGCGGGAGTCCGCTGGATGCGGGTGGTAGTCATTGTGGCACTCTTTGGGGGGGGGGGGGGGGCTATGTCCAGCAGGAGTCTTTCAGATGATATAATGATGATGAAATCTGCTGCTAAGACACAGAGTTGGATTTTGTACTTACTTCAAGGCAGACCATTAGCAGAGGCATGTGTGCCAATATCAATTTGTGATTATGATTTGAGTTTATTTTCTCAGTCAACCGGCCGCATAAAGAATCGGCACCTAAAATAGAAAATTATGAGCTTTCATTGTTGAACACTTTAATACAAGAACAAGTAAATGGTGGATCAATTTTTTTTGTGTAAATTTTCTGTCTGTATGCCAGGAGACTACTGTGCCAGAGTTTCTTTGAAAAAAATACTATAATATTAACCCTGGCATGAAAATTAATAGGTTATAGGTAAAAAACTTAAGTAAAGCCCCTTTTGTGGTTTGGGCGTATAACGTCCCACTCGCAAAACGTCCCCCCACCAAAATTACGTCCGATTCGCAAAACGTCTTCTCTGCAAATGGTCCCTTTTGTAAAATACCCCATTCGCAAAACGTCCCTTTCTCAAAAGCTCCAACCCCTTTCGCAAAACGTCCCTACTGCATAACGCCCCTTTTGCAAATCGTCCCGTCTGCGAAATGACCCATTCGCAAAATGGTCCGTCTGGAAAAAGCTTGTTTAAGTAGGGACTAGGAGTCTTCTTATGGGATAAGAGATGGCACATTTTACAAAAGGAACATTTTGCGAACGGGTCATTTTGCGAAAGGGACGTTTTGCGAACAGGTCATTATGCGAAAGGGACGTTTTGCGAACGGGACGTTATTTATGTGAAGGGACATTTTGCGAACGGGACTTTTTGCAGAAGGGTCGTTTTGCATAAGGGACATTTAGGAAAGGGACATTTCGCGAAAGGGACAAAGGGACATTCTGCGAGTGGGACGTTATGCGGCCTAACCCCTTTTGTATGTAGTGGTGACGTTTTCTAATAGACATTAAATATTCAAAATTTACAACAAATAAAAACTAATGCCTATCCGTATCGTATTTACTCAAGTTTTTTACCTATACTCGTATAAGTTAACTCGGTGTACCACTGAAACATAAGTAGGTCAAGGTCCTGTTTGGTTCATTGTCAGTCACAAAAACAAAAATCATCTTTCCGGTGGTCAATAGTTAAGGGCTTTATGTTTATATATAATATGTTTTTATCACATATAATTATAGAAGAAGCAACGCCGTTCATGCGGATTCAGAGTTCAACCAAAATCAGGCTTAATAGCCCTTAACTTTGGCAATGTCCACCTAAGAGACGCGAACCTATAATCTGACAATGACCCGTTTAATAAAATGTATACCATTCTAAATTGGAAAAGAGTTGCATTTGTTTTGCATCGTTCGATTTTGAAAACAGAACAATGTCTACTCTAATTCGTATTTGGAGTTGATTCCAATTTTATTGCCAATTTTCCTGGTATGGGGGACACCTCAGGTTAATCAAAATCACGAAGACGTTTATAAGATTAATAGTACCCAAAAAAATCTAATCAGCACAAGAAAACATTGATTCACCCTTATATTAGTCATGAATTTATATCTTAAACTATATAGCGTGTTACATGTTGTAATATAGGAACCATTTATAAATTCCTATGGCACTTTGATATAAGATTATATTACGTTCGTAAACAAAAAGCATTTCGATGTCACGATAGGAGAGTGGGTCAAACTATTAGTAGGTATTGAGTAGAGTACACCAGTAGCCCGTTTAACGTTTAACGAAGCGACCAGTTACAATTTTGCAAGTTTAAACAGGCGATACAAGTCTAATCATTAATAATTTAAGTACTTGGGGCACTGGGTAGTGGAGACGCTATGCGACGATCTCGACATAGAGAGAGAGCGCCGGGCCTTGGCGGTCCGTTGTAATATGCTGGCTCGTTCGCACGGTGTAGTGAGGGTGTCAAAGTTTCTTTATTTAAGGCATTTTGTCAATCCTTCTACTCGTGTGCGCTGTGGGTTGGGTATACGCAGCGGGCCGTCAATGCCATAAGAGTGCAGTACAATAATGGTGTCAGGGTGCTGTTGGGTCTGCCCCGCTATTGCAGTGCGTCCGGCATGTTCGCGGCGGCGGGCGTGCCGGGATTCCGCGCAATAATGCGCAGTAGGGTGGCATCACTCATGCGGAGGGTGCGGGGTAGTACCAACAGCATCCTGCAATTGCTTGTTGAACGGGTGGACTGCCCGATAATGCGGTACTGGGACGAGGTGCATGCTCCGGTGCGTGCCCCCTCACGCCAATATTAGTTTTGCTAAGTTACTTGTTTTGTTACTAACACTAGTTTTTAAGTTAATATATTGTTACTAACAAATTATGGATGAATTAGTCCGAAATAAATGATTTTTAATTTTTTTTTTTTTTTTTTTTTTAATTATCATATCAGCCGAAAGACGTCCACTGCTGGACAAAGGCCTCCCCCAAAGGGTGCCAAAGTGATCGGTCTAGCGCCACCCGCATCCAGCGGACTCACGCGACCTTTACCAGGTCATCAGACCACCTCACACGGTCACATGTCTAATGGCCAAGCGTCTTTGGGTTGCCTGTTTCGACTAAAATTGTAACTGGTCTAAAAGAAAAAAATCTTTGGTTGGTATTCACGTTTCGAAACAAACATCAATCGGTCTTCATGAGACTGTTGTCGATCGAAATTCCACCTTATTGTTAAGTTATTAAGCTTCGTAATCATGCAGGCGTTAGTTTCAATAGGGTAGCGCGGGGTCACTCTCAAACCCACGATATACCTATACCTATTAATATTGTTAGATCGTTTATAAGGGCCGGCACCCCAAACTCCTCTTCCACTGGAAAACCATAATGACATATACATAAATATACAATATAAACAATACTGGTGATTTGAACTACGGATATGACAGAACAGAAAAACATACATAGGAAATACATTATTGTCACATTTAAAGGTACTGATAGACTTGAGCATTGACTTGATTACAGATAAAAACACAGTTACAGATAGGATATAACGTTAATAATTTAAGTGTGTTTTTGTTAAATAATTTTTTTTTTTTTTTAAAAAAGCTCACAAAATAACAACAACTTAGAAAAGTTGAAAAACTCCCGACATTTTCATTTCAAAGTTCAATATCTCAAAAACGGCTGAACATATTTTGATGAAACGTAGCTAAGAACCACCTCGATCACGTCAGCTTTCGGATAAAAAAACCGCATTCAAATCGGTATATTCGTTTAGGAGCTACGATGCCACAGACAGACACACACACAGACACACAGACACGTCAAACTTATAACACCCCTCTTTTTCCGTCGGGGGTTAAAAAATAGGAGCGTTTTAGCGAGTATTCTAGCGAAACGACAGCAAATTTGCTTCGAGCTTTTTGCCGAGCCGAACAATTTGCTTACGCTACCGTCAAGTCTGACATATTGCCGAGATAGCCATGACGTTGACCTTGAACTTGTTCACCGTCGCGTAGTTGGTCTCCCTGTCTTCCTTCTCGGAGGCGCCGTGGTGACGGGTCTGAAGCTCAGTTACAAAATGGTCCAACAGCGGAGTACCTGTTTCGTCGCCAATGGCCCAGACGAGCAAGTCCACACACGCCGAGTTGGCCATGACGTTGACCTTGAACTTGTTCACCGTCGCGTAGTTGGTCTCCCTGTCTTCCTTCTCGGAGGCGCCGTGGTGACGGGTCTGAAGCTCAGTTACAAAATGGTCCAACAGCGGAGTACCTGTTTCGTCGCCAATGGCCCAGACGAGCAAGTCCACACACGCCGAGTTGGCCATGACGTTGACCTTGAACTTGTTCACCGTCGCGTAGTTGGTCTCCCTGTCTTCCTTCTCGGAGGCGCCGTGGTGACGGGTCTGAAGCTCAGTTACAAAATGGTCCAACAGCGGAGTACCTGTTTCGTCGCCAATGGCCCAGACGAGCAAGTCCACACACGCCGAGTTGGCCATGACGTTGACCTTGAACTTGTTCACCGTCGCGTAGTTGGTCTCCCTGTCTTCCTTCTCGGAGGCGCCGTGGTGACGGGTCTGAAGCTCAGTTACAAAATGGTCCAACAGCGGAGTACCTGTTTCGTCGCCAATGGCCCAGACGAGCAAGTCCACACACGCCGAGTTGGCCATGACGTTGACCTTGAACTTGTTCACCGTCGCGTAGTTGGTCTCCCTGTCTTCCTTCTCGGAGGCGCCGTGGTGACGGGTCTGAAGCTCAGTTACAAAATGGTCCAACAGCGGAGTACCTGTTTCGTCGCCAATGGCCCAGACGAGCAAGTCCACACACGCCGAGTTGGCCATGACGTTGACCTTGAACTTGTTCACCGTCGCGTAGTTGGTCTCCCTGTCTTCCTTCTCGGAGGCGCCGTGGTGACGGGTCTGAAGCTCAGTTACAAAATGGTCCAACAGCGGAGTACCTGTTTCGTCGCCAATGGCCCAGACGAGCAAGTCCACACACGCCGAGTTGGCCATGACGTTGACCTTGAACTTGTTCACCGTCGCGTAGTTGGTCTCCCTGTCTTCCTTCTCGGAGGCGCCGTGGTGACGGGTCTGAAGCTCAGTTACAAAATGGTCCAACAGCGGAGTACCTGTTTCGTCGCCAATGGCCCAGACGAGCAAGTCCACACACGCCGAGTTGGCCATGACGTTGACCTTGAACTTGTTCACCGTCGCGTAGTTGGTCTCCCTGTCTTCCTTCTCGGAGGCGCCGTGGTGACGGGTCTGAAGCTCAGTTACAAAATGGTCCAACAGCGGAGTACCTGTTTCGTCGCCAATGGCCCAGACGAGCAAGTCCACACACGCCGAGTTGGCCATGACGTTGACCTTGAACTTGTTCACCGTCGCGTAGTTGGTCTCCCTGTCTCCCTTCTCGGAGGCGCCGTGGTGACGGGTCTGAAGCTCAGTTACAAAATGGTCCAACAGCGGAGTACCTGTTTCGTCGCCAATGGCCCAGACGAGCAAGTCCACACACGCCGAGTTGGCCATGACGTTGACCTTGAACTTGTTCACCGTCGCGTAGTTGGTCTCCCTGTCTTCCTTCTCGGAGGCGCCGTGGTGACGGGTCTGAAGCTCAGTTACAAAATCGTCCAACAGCGGAGTACCTGTTTCGTCGCCAATGGCCCAGACGAGCAAGTCCACACACGCCGAGTTGGCCATGACGTTGACCTTGAACTTGTTCACCGTCGCGTAGTTGGTCTCCCTGTCTTCCTTCTCGGAGGCGCCGTGGTGACGGGTCTGAAGCTCAGTTACAAAATGGTCCAACAGCGGAGTACCTGTTTCGTCGCCAATGGCCCAGACGAGCAAGTCCACACACGCCGAGTTGGCCATGACGTTGACCTTGAACTTGTTCACCGTCGCGTAGTTGGTCTCCCTGTCTTCCTTCTCGGAGGCGCCGTGGTGACGGGTCTGAAGCTCAGTTACAAAATGGTCCAACAGCGGAGTACCTGTTTCGTCGCCAATGGCCCAGACGAGCAAGTCCACACACGCCGAGTTGGCCATGACGTTGACCTTGAACTTGTTCACCGTCGCGTAGTTGGTCTCCCTGTCTTCCTTCTCGGAGGCGCCGTGGTGACGGGTCTGAAGCTCAGTTACAAAATGGTCCAACAGCGGAGTACCTGTTTCGTCGCCAATGGCCCAGACGAGCAAGTCCACACACGCCGAGTTGGCCATGACGTTGACCTTGAACTTGTTCACCGTCGCGTAGTTGGTCTCCCTGTCTTCCTTCTCGGAGGCGCCGTGGTGACGGGTCTGAAGCTCAGTTACAAAATGGTCCAACAGCGGAGTACATGTTTCGTCGCCAATGGCCCAGACGAGCAAGTCCACACACGCCGAGTTGGCCATGACGTTGACCTTGAACTTGTTCACCGTCGCGTAGTTGGTCTCCCTGTCTTCCTTCTCGGAGGCGCCGTGGTGACGGGTCTGAAGCTCAGTTACAAAATGGTCCAACAGCGGAGTACCTGTTTCGTCGCCAATGGCCCAGACGAGCAAGTCCACACACGCCGAGTTGGCCATGACGTTGACCTTGAACTTGTTCACCGTCGCGTAGTTGGTCTCCCTGTCTTCCTTCTCGGAGGCGTCGTGGTGGCGGCTCTGGAGCTCCGTTTGGCCGCTCAGGAACAGACATTTTACGAATTCCTGTACAAAAAGTATTCATAGAGTCGACGACTTTTTAACAAGCCGCCAGTGCCAACTAATAAAGTATAAGGCAGTGGCGCAGCGTCTATACAAGCCGATTGCCACCGGCTTGCCTAAAATTTCTTTGTATATATATTTATTTACTCTTTTTTAACTTTTCTTTTGCTCCGGGTTGCCCATCAAACATTTTCACGCGCCGCCACTGGTATAAGGAAGTATAATTAAGTTACCTGAACGTCTTTGGTGAAAGGCCCAGGTAGATCCTTCTGATGCTGCAGTATCTCTCTCAACAGTGTCACCATCACGAGATTCAGCGTTTCGGAAAACGATTTGTAAGGGAAAACCTGTGGACATAAAATTATAAATAAATATTACTAGCCCCATAGCTCAATAAGACTTGTGTTAGAACTAGACGAAGATATATTTTGTAGATATAAATACTTATATGTATACAACACATCCAAGACACAGAAACAAATATTCATACTCATCACAGAATTATTAGTCCTTACCGGGATTCAAACCCAGGACCTTCGGCTTCGAAGGCAGGGTCATTTCATTACCCACTAGGCTACAACGGTTGTCAAAACACACACATTTGACATTGATCAAAGTATAGGGTCAAAAAAGTTATTCAGAGCAATCCGGTTGCCTCTTGGATACTGCAACTAAGCATCATTGCTTTAACTATGTTTCTATTGTTGTTATTCTGTGTAAAATAATTGTGTGATAATTAAAATTTGAAACGAGCTCCTAATATCTAATAAATGCAGCCTTAAAATAACAGTTGCAGGTGGCTCTTTCAAAAGATTACCATACTCTTAGTGAATTGCAACTTTTCTTAAATGGAGCTCTAGGCGTAGGCATGAATAAATATAACTAAAAAACCTGTATTTGCCCAGCCGCGTATATATCGTCCGCCTCCTCATCCAAAAATGCCAGCAAATCTTTGGTCAGTATCTTCTTCGCGTAAGACAGTATGTTCTGCAGGTATCTAACGTAAAACTGCACGTTGATCCTTCTCTCCGGGGACTCCGAGAACCTCATGTACGGAAACTGGTTGAAGCTTGACCCGAATTTGTGGAAGAAGTAAGTAGTGGGGTCGTAGGGTACGGAGTGGTAACTGTTGAGGGAGCCGCGTTTGAGCGTGCCGTCTATAGTATCGGTACCAGTTTCCATTATATGCTCTACTGGGTTCAGATTCCCTGGAAATGTAAATTGTCAACTACAAGATTATGGTACATTTGCAATGGTGCAGGTGTTACAATTTTTACTAGGCGCCCATAACTTAGGAACAATGAACATGAAATAGTTTGTATAAAATTAAGATTGATTGTTTCAAGTCAGTAGGTAATAGGTAAATGACTAAACTAAACTAATATTTTGATTTCTTATAATTGTAAAGGTAAATAATATATATATATACACCGTGGGCGTTAATAACCCGAAAGATTTTAACCACGCATTCCGGAGGTCATTAGAAGTAAAAAATGTTATAATATGAATCCAATCCAAATTCAGCAAACAAAATTTTTTTTTTCTGTATTTTCTTCGGTTTTTGTAAATAAAATTTGGATAAGTATCGCTTCCTGGATGGAAATCATCCCTTTTAATAAAATGGTAACAATTATTTCTCCAAAAAAGAATGAATTTAGTGAGTGGTAGCTGTCACTTTGATGTATGTCAATAACGACTCGAAACTTGGCAACATCGGTAGCAACGTCTCCATCAAAAGAGCTTAAGGTGGTTCGATTGTCATACAAAGCGTTATTTGACATTCGCAGGCTAACGGCGTGATATTTTAAGAAACTTATGTAACAAACTTTCATCAATTGGCTTCCCATTTGCGCCAAATTCCCCCTTTCCTAGAATAAACTTGTATAAACTAGATTAACTTGAGAAAAATAGTTTTCCCAAAATATCACGTGACAAACCAATTTCTCAAATTAATCTAGTTTATACAAGTTTATTCTAGGAAAGGGGGAATTTGGCGCAAATGGGAAGCCAATTGATGAAAGTTTGTTACATAAGTTTCTTAAAATATCACGCCGTTAGCCTGCGAATGTCAAATAACGCTTTGTATGACAATCGAACCACCTTAATGCACTTTACTAATCACAATAAATAGTTTACATGAAAATGATAATATCTTCAAAACTAAGCAGGATTTGACTGGGGTTCAAATAACATTTTTTGCGCCTAATGACCTAAGGAATGCGTGGTTAAAATATTTCGGGTTATTAACGCCCACGGTGTATGTATATATATTGCAATTTTATGTCGTTTACATTAAATTCATAATATTCTTAGATATCATAAAAACAGTTCTAAGCAAGTAGCTGCCTTAATATTAATTTAATTTAGTTCCTGACATTCTTCTGATATATGATGGCTAGAGGTGATTATAAATCTTAATCCATACTATAAATGCGAAAGTAACCCTGCTTGTCTGTCTGTCTTTTTGGCATATTTAATACCGGGGAACGACATACAAATTATGATTATTTATGATAGTTTATGGGGGCGAAATAATCTGGGCGGTATTTTGTTTGGAAGTACGATATAAAGGAGTTTCACGCGAAATAAGTCGCGGGCAAAAGCTAGTACGATTATGAATAATTCCAAAGCATTTTGTCAATTTACCTGATAAAGACCTTGGTATGATAGGGCGGAACTGGTTGAATCTCCTCTTCTTATCTAACGTCGAGTATTCGAAGTTGGATTCAGGCTCCTTGTTTTTCACAGGGCTCGGTGGTTGGGGGAACAGGCGGCACAGTAGTGGGGGGTCGATTGTGCCGAAGCGGCCCATGGATCGCGCGAGACCTGGAATAATCAGGATACAAACACTTCAACGAACGAAATATTTATTCGTGACAAGTTGAGGAGTTGGTGAGTTGTATGTTAGCATTATTATTATTATTCTGTTAGTAGCTTCCGGACTGTGAGGATCTCCATTGTTAGACCTAACAACTTTAGCCCTAATGTTTTACTAGACCTCATCATCATCCTCCTAGCGTTATTATTCCCGGCTGTGCCCCTAAAGGAGCCCGGGGTCCGCTTTGACACCTAATCCCAAGATTTGGCATAGGCACTAGTTTTACGAAAGCGACTGCCATCTGACCTTCCAACCCAGAGGGAAAACTAGACCTTATTGGAATTAGACCGGTTTCCTCACGATGTTTTCCTTCACCGAAAAGCTAACGGTAATTCCGTACATAAGTTCCGAAAAACTCATTGGTACGAGCCGGGATTCGAACCCACGACCGCCGCTTGACAGCCGCATGCCTGAACCACTAGGCTACCGTAGCTTCTGTGTTTATGAATGTGAATGTTTTACTAGACCTAATGCATGTTTTTTCTTAAATAGTAAACTTTATAGGATTATTGCAAAACAAACCTATTTGACTTATATTTGATGATATTCAAAGAAAACCCGAAAAGTTCACTGTTTCGAAGGAAAATGTCTAGTGAAACATTAGGTCTAATTAAACATTAGGGCTAAAGTTGTTAGGTCTAACAAGGGAGATTCATTCATTCATTTATTTATTCTTAAAGAATACAACGATTGTGTTTGAAATTATCCTCTACTGTATATAGACACTGTTCTAGCAGGCTTTTTAAGCTGTAACAAATATGTTAGTACTTGTTAGCAACTTCAGTTCTGAGGGCAATTTATTATACAGCACAATACCCTGATAGCTCTCAGCGCGTTTCACTACATTGAGCAGAGTAAAAATGTACTGTGGCAGATTTACTACAATTCTTGGTCAATTCCTGCAAACTAGAAGTATTGCAGGATTCCGTTGACCTGAGCACACATGCGGTATTGTCCCCATGCAGAGCCGCTACTTGGACTCTAGGTTGGTATAGTCTCCAATCTGGTGGCCCGGCATGACTCTATTTGGAAGATGACTCCTTCAAATACAAATACCAAAAAAATTGTAGGCTCTCCAAGTCTGGAAAAAGCGAGGATAGAACATAGATGATTTTGTACCACGTAGGTGGCAAAAACGCGTCCGCCTTTGTGTAAGCTGTTACCGTAGCCTATGGACGCTTGCAACTCACGGGTACTCCCATGCACCTTGTACCTAAAAACCTGTACACTCTTCATGAAGATCCCCATACTGTGGTCCCTCGGAAAACCTCGGAGCTCATTCCATAGATTTGTGGGAGAAAATTAATTATCACCAACCTATAAGCACCGGAATGGTGCCCTTGCAGAGTTGCAGCTTGGTAATCGTGTTGCTGTAGTCCTTGGTCTGATGGCAGTCCAGGATGACCTGGGTGAGGCTCGCCATCAGCTCTATTTGGGCGGTAATGATCTCCTCCCGTAGTGATGGCTGCTTGGTGGCCACATCAGAGAGCAGTGTGTTGAGGCAGAAACTGAACTTCTCCGACATGGGTATACCTGTAACAAGCATAAAAAGTTCAAGAAAACTGTATCCTGAATACGGAAAATTAACTGAAAAAAAACTGGTTATTCTTTCATATAAAGGAAGCCTATATGGGCGATTGTGCACTACACTGTCCGGCAGTCCGGTAAGATTTATCGTGCATTTCAAGCTATACTGGGTATGTAAAGTGGATAATGAAATTAAAGATAAAAAATGTAAACAAAGAACTGTCAACGTCGAAGTGACGTCTCAGGGGCAATCAACCAGGTTTTGGTTTTAACTAATAAATATATCGTCACTACTTTTAAAACAATCTTATATTTTACTTTGATCACTTTATTGTCGTAGGTTGGTATGAATAGGTACTTAGTAGGTGACGATAGTCCGGGTACGATATACAGCAAAAGCCTATTGCCTGCAGTCACTAGAACCACACCAAGCAATGGAAGCAAGACGTGCCATTATTATATGTCTTATTAGGACAGGAAAACACAAAGAAAAATAACACTAGATTTTTAAATTTTTATTTATTCACTTCCACTCTCGCTTTCTGAGGAAGACGTCGAATCCTCCTCAGTTACATTTATTATTAATGTATCTGTTACATTGTCTATTAGGTGGTCAAGTTGGCACAAGTTATCCTCTACTTTTATTACATGAGCCACACAATCACTCCATCTTTGAGGCGTCACCAATTTTAAACCTTCTTCGAACATTAAGAATAAGGAATAGGAATATCCAGGTATATTAATTAAATTACGAACCAAAGGTTTACAATTCCTAACCATTGCCAGTGGCGTAAATATAAACTGCACATATTTATGAATATAAAATAATTACGTTTTCATTTGGCTTATTTAAATATTTACGAATATTTCCCATGCATTGTTTGACGTATAAATTAGTCGCATTATTTTTTATCTCGCGTATTTAACGAATTTTTAGTTTCCACTTCTTGGGACTGATTTTATTGCAGTGGCAACACATTTGTTTACATTTTTTATCTTTAATTTCATTATCCACCTTAGATAAAGTTTAAAATTATTTCACATTGAAAGTTTCACAGCTCGCGGGAGTCCGTGTGGAGTAGGAAGCTTGGCGCTCCTTATGATCTGATATCTTTGAAAGTTACGAAGCTACTTCCGTTATAACGTTGGTTGTTGAGAAAAATCGCCGTGACGTCACGGCACTCGAGCGTCATAGTGAATGGCAATTGTTTCATGTGAAGGTGCATTTTGCGGAAAAAATACCCTCTTAAAACTTTGGACACTTATAATTTTGTGATTTTTTAATCTCTTGCGTTAAATTTTTCTCCAGTCTTTTTCGAGAAATTTCAACATAATGGATATTTTATTTGTTTTCAACATCCCTATTGTCCACGCGTTGTGTTGGTCGCGGGAGTCCGCTGGATGTGGGTGGCGCAGGACCGGTCACTTTGGAACTCTTTGGGGGAGGCCTATGTCCAGCAGTGGACGTCTTTCGGCTGATATGATGATGATGATGTAAGTGCTCGCCGCGCCGCTGCCATTCAGGTCTGAATCGGCCCTATGTCACCCGGAGCATAATTTCCAATCGATTAAAGCTCTGCCGTAGTAAAGAAAAGGGGCATTTTTATATGAAATGGCATATGTTGTCTTATTAATTTAAACAATGCAATTTTACTCTATACTTATGTCATAAAGAGGAAGCGTTTGTGAGATTGTAGTCGTCAACACACAACCTGCCTCCATGCTTAATCTATTTGTCCGCTTGCAATAAATTGCATACAAACACATCATTACGTTTGTAGACCTTCAGCTCTGCAAAATTACAAAATCGCATTACAAACGTACCAAACCGGGTGTGATGAACTATAGTTAGAATGAAAGGTACCTACCTACGGTCAACCAATTTGATTCCTAGGCCATCGTAGATAGAACCCTGTCGTTTTAACTGCTACATAGCGACGCAATAATCCTAGTAACCCGTATTGATCGGAGCAAACAAGGTACTCACAAACCTCTGAACACAACTCTATTTTCAAGGCATGTTCAGATATTTTTGAACACCCTGAAGTGTACAGAACTACAGATGTATCTGATGGCGACTGTAATTGCTGCTAGGTTTCATAAATTATCTCAGCATCATCTACTATGAATAGTACTGGTTACATTTGATTTCCGCTACTCTAAGGCACTGGTCCCACCGCCGGCTACAGACTATAAGCTATCGGCGATTACTCGCTCAAGAAACGAACAAAAGATAATAGCTCAAGTGTAAATAAATGTATAGTTCATCGCGTGGTGTGAACAGCCAGCTATAAACTATAAATATATAACTCTCTCTTTTATTTACACGAAAGCGATTATCTTTTGTTCGTTTCTTGAGCTAGAAAATAGCCGATAGCTCATAGCTTACTCGCTCGCGGTGGGACCAGTGCCTTAGGTCGTCTGGAAGAGATCGCTCTCTAGCGATAAGACCGCCTGTTGTTTGCCTCTACTTGTGTTTATTATGTTCTGTACAGTGTTATTTTATTGAGGTGTGCAATAAAGACCATTTGTATTGTATTATAAATTGCTACAATTGTAATAAGCAACAATAGGAATATAAACATACAATACATGTAAGAGTATCTAATAAATAAATTTGTATAGAATAAATTTTCCGCCATAAATCATTAGAATAAAGTGTAAAAGTGCATATGTTTTCAGCTTGACGTCAATTGTACACTTTGAAAGTCATTCCGAACATAATCATACCACCTGTTTAAATTCAGCAGGTATAAAATGTGTTGACATCACCAATTATGCGAGTCAGTCGCCAATAAAATGTTGAACAAATGTATTGCGTTGTTGCTGGTACTTTGTATCATGGTAAGTCTTTTTTTATATAATTACACTAAAAATGATTTTACTTGTAATAACTTATACATAATCACAGCAACTATTCTTATTTCAGAGTACCCAATTCGCCTATCTGAGTAAGTAAAGTGAATTAATTCATCAACCTCCCATTGTTTTTTCCCTAAAAGAGCCCAGGGTCCACTTTGTCACCTAATCCCAAGATTTGTCATAGGCACTAGTTTTACGAAAGCTACTGCCATCTGACCTTCCAACCCAGAGGGAAAACCAGGCCTTACTGGGATTAGACCGGTTTCCTCACGATGTTTTTCCTTCATCGAAAAGCCACTGTTAAATATCAAATGATATTTCGTACAGTCACGAGCTTTAATTTGGGACCCACCTAAGGTGGAATATCGTATAGCAAACTGAAGACGTTTAGAGCTAATGTTTTTATGTAGTGTCATAAAGTTTGCCATTGACAACTTACGTATACACGTGTCTAGGGCCAACCGCTCAGTGACGTCAACCGGGCGCAACGAGTCAAACGATCGTTTCCGATTTTTTCCGACTACTTAATTGTCACTCATCTTTTTGGCCCTGTGTCCTCTGCGGCCATATTTGTTATTTGCAAATTATGTTTCTTGAAAATGTCAGTTTTCTCAATAGGGAACATTACGCAAAGCTCTGAGTAGGGGGCGACACTAACACAACCCGTAAACAAACCGCCATGACGACGCCGCCACGATGACGTACAATGTCATATTTATTTACCTAACAAACAATAACGAATAATTGATGAAAACGCGTTAAACTACAATCGTTTTATTATCATTCGTGTGTAAAATACCTGTACTGTGATATTAAAATGGCGTCCTATAGCTATTTAAAGGTGGATGAGGGCTATTTTTTGCTTTACGACGTATTGCCGCTTCCGATAGTTTTCGTATCATCGTTTCCTTAGGAAATGAATGATGGGCATCATTCATTTCATTCTTGCATCCAATTACGCAGCACTGATGCATTTTATTTATTGAAATATTTTCTTCACTATTTGATTCAGAGCTTTGAAGGACTTGTCAAAGTTGTCATAAAAACTGTTTACTAATTGTGTTAGTGCTGCACTCTGGCGGCAGAACATTGCAGTAATGTTCCCTATTTTCTTGTCTGACACTGACACATGTTCATAATTAGAAAACCGTATAATGATAGCTTTTTGCAAATAGGTTATCAATTCAAGGGCCCATTCGATAAGACAATTTAATTGTCTTATCTTGACACTTCACCGCTGTTATTGAACTGAAATTTTCGACCTTATTGCATTGTGAATGTCCTAACAACATTTGAAGGTAATGAAAGGGATGGCCACGTTTAGGCTCATTCAGCATGCCTAAACAGGGGATTTGTTAACAGAGAACCTTCTGTACGTAGTACTATTATTTATTCTGTGGCAGAAGTCTAATTGCCATATGAAAGTAATGGTGCAGAGACGTCTCTATAGTGAATTTAGCTAACAGCAGGCTCATTTTTTTTAAAGCGATATTGTATAGAAATTGGTAGTATTTAATTTACTAGTTTCTGGTTGGAATCCTATTTGCACTCTTCACTCCTCGCTCCCACAAAATTACCAATAAGTTCCAATCTAATATATATGTCACCGTTAGATTGTGAAAACCGTCAGTTTACAATCTTACCCGTTATATTGTAAACTGACGGAATATTGAGAATTGCCAAAATAATTCATGATTTTACGCATTAATTTTCGTTAGTTTATAAACTAACAATGTCATATCGTCAAATTGTGAACTGAATCAAATTAGCCTGATTCGGAACGCAACCTGTGCGCTGTTTGGTTGAGCGAATTATTTCATTTCCACTTACGTCAGAACATGATTGTTTTTTTTTTGTTATTCAGACATTTTATTCCATTTTTTTCGGCATCCAGTAATGTCGACGGAGCCCCGCTGCGCGGGGCTCATATTTCTGAGCGCTTTGCCCTTCGGGCAACTGAAGATACCTAACTAACCTAACCTACCTAGTCTTTGTGTACGTTCCGTAGCA
Source organism: Epinotia brunnichana (assembly GCA_963854355.1). NCBI lineage: Eukaryota > Metazoa > Arthropoda > Insecta > Lepidoptera > Tortricidae > Epinotia > Epinotia brunnichana. Next base: position 19,148,349 of record OY977954.1, read on the forward strand.
AGCCGATTTGATCTCAGTTCACAATTTGACGATTCGACATTGATAGTTTATAAACTAACGAAAAATTATGCGTTAAATTGTGAACGGTTTTGACAGTTCACAATTTTTCGTCAGTTTATAATATCGCGAGTTAGATTATAAACTGACGGTGTTCACAATCTAACGGTGACATATATACATCATTTGCCTAGTAATAAAAGGTCTGTAACCATGTTATGTTGTTATAAGCTCATCTTATCTTATATTATCTAACTATGTTTCTAGATGCGGCCCCTGCCTCGCGAGAACCGTACTATGCATTCATTTCTGCAGCAAACCTACCTGTTTGTCTGATATAAAAGAAATATGTGAAATTAAATTTTTCAAACCTTAACTTATGTTTTCTTACTCCATGAACATCGCCTGATGTAAATTTTTACTTATTATTTTCAGCAGTGCCATAAAATAATCAACATAAGTTATTATCCGGGGTAATATCCGGAACCCCTTAACTTGTTTTTTTTTTCACCTGTGTAAAGAATGGACTTTCTGGAAGGACGTGGGCTATATTTTATCCCGCAGATTTCTCCACGTCCTTTGCAATACGCGGGAGAAGCCGCGTGGACAGTTAGTATATACATTTGTCAACTTAGGAACATGATTCACGAAATGAAAACACTATAACATAAAATTATTTTCTATACAGGATGGTCCAAACCTCGACGTCCAAATTTTTTTTTTAGATTCCTTACATCACGGTCTATCTATCAGAATATACCCTATGTATGTTAGCCGATTTTTCGTAGTTATCGAGATATAATTTTTTTAACTTTTAACTTTTGTTAAGAAATTCCGGTGTGAAACAATTTATTTATTTTACAATAACTATTGAATTTGTTTGAATGTGTCTTTTTGTTACATAATCCTTTAAAAACGGTGCAGTTGCTAAAAAAACATCATCCTCAGTTGGCTGCGGGTTTGAAAGAAAAAGACAAAAGTTAAGGTTTAAGCATGCCAAGCTTAGATTTTGCTATGACTTTTGATTATTTTAGAAACTGCTAGACCCTAAGTTTTTTGAAGGTCAAAAAAGTGACACTTTTTTAAATAAATTGTTCACCCCGGAACTTCTGAACAAAAGTTAAACATTCAAAAATTCATAACTCGAAAGCTACGAAAAAGCGGTTAAATCGAGGCTAACGTACATGGGGTATAATCTGACAGCCAACGATGCGCGACGTAAGGAACCTAAAAAATATTTTTGGACGTCGAGGTTTGGTCCAACCTGTAGGTATACGAAAAATGCAGCCATTTAAAGTCTGTTATTTTTTTCCCGTAGCAACTATTAGTGTAACAAAATAACTAGCAAGTGCCACCAAGTGCCACTTGGGTATCCTAAAGCTACTCACGGTCGCCACTCTTGATTCGACACACCGACTCTTCGAACTGTGCCGTTGTGAGACACTTCAGCACCTTCAGGAAGTACGGATGCAGCTTATCCTGGTGCTGCATACCACTTTGAAGGTAGTACAGCCCCAGGGCTATGCCGGCCTCCATGCTGCGGGTCGTCACCACCAGCGAGGAGCCAGCTTGCGGGCACAGCATGAATAGAGTGTTTACCTGAAACAGGAACAATAGGGATCATCATCATCATCATATCAGCCGAAAAACGTCCACTGCTGGACATAGGCCTCCCCCAAAGAGTTCCAAAGTGACCGGTCCTGCGCCACCCACATCGAGCGGACTCCCGCGACCAACACAACGCGTGGACAATAGGGATGTTGAAAACAAATAAAATAATCCATTATGTTGAAATTTCTCGAAAAAGGATCAAAAATATAGTCGACTGGAGAAAAAATTAACGCAAGAGATTAAAAAATCACAAAATTATAAGTGTCCAAAGTTTTAAGAGGGTAATTTTTTCCGCAAAATGCACCTTCACATGAAACAATTGCCATTCACTATGACGCTCGAGTGCCGTGACGTCACGGCGATTTTTCTCTCAACAACCAACGTTATAACGGAAGTAGCTTCGTAACTTTCAAAGATATCAGACCATAAGGAGCGCCAAGCTTCCTACTCCACACGGCGTAACCTACCACTACCAGCCACGCTCTAAAAATTCTACATCTTGGCTAAAAATTATAGCTTTGTTGGGGACATCCCGGTCGCCGCATAGACTCTCGTGCTGAATGAATTTATAAGCGACATTAATAAGCGAAGGATCTATACTTTTTAGCCAAGATATAGAATTTTTAAAGCGTGGCTGGTAGTGGTAGGGTAGGTTACGCAGTGTGGAGTAGGAAGCTTGGCGCTCCTTATGATCTGATATCTTTTTAACGGGTGGCCATCTAGTTGCATAACAACTATTGTCATAATATCGATTGTCATAACACTTTACGCATAAAGTTGATGCTCATATATTTTTTTTGGCATAAATTGTTTTATGGCATAATTGTTCCCTCTTCTTCTCTTCTTCCTGCTAGACCTTGTCCCTTTTATTTGGGGTCGGCCTTCCTTGTCCGTAATTTCCATCTACGAGTAGCACGGTCCTGTGCTACGTCTTTAGTTAAATGAGACTCTTTTTGGTCCTTTTCGACCGTCGTCAACCAGGTAGTAGGTGGTCTTCCACGTTTTCGTTTCGTGGTAGGCAAGTCGAGGGCAAGCTTTACCAAGTGGTCATCTGGACGTCTTTGGATGTGGCCATACCACCTTAGGCGTTTCTCTTTGACTTTATCAATTACCGAGGCAACCTTGAAACTTCCTCTTACGTACTCATTTCGAATTTTGTCCAGTAGCGTCACCCCAGCTGACCAGCGTAGCATGCGCATTTCTGTGGTGTGCAGCTTGTTTAGTTGCTGCTTGTTGGTCGCCCATACAGAACGGCCGGTCTAATGGCAGTCTTATATAAGTGTCCTTTGACTTTAAGCGGCATTTTTCTGTCACACATGACGCCTGTTAGTTGCCGCCACTTCATCCATCCAGTTGTTGTTCTGTGAGTAACGTCGTTATCAATATTGCCATCGTTGCTGAGTATTGAGCCTAGGTATTTGAACTGGGTTACCGTAGGTATAACAGTACTTCCTATATATATTTTTATACTCTCCTGCTTAGAGACATCATCGAAAATGCACGACATGTGTTCCATCTTTTTCCTACTTATTTTTGACATTGTTTTGTGAGATGATTCATAATAGTGTTAAAAAGTAGTGGGCTAAGTGTAGAACCTTGATGAACCCCGACGCTAATTTCAAACTTCGCACCTCTACCAGCGGGACTTAAGACTTGGGTAGTAATGTTTTTATACATGTCTTGCATAAGATTGATGTAAGATTCTGGCACTAATTGCTTTCTGAGTGCTTCCCAGATGAGATCACGTGGGACGTGATCGAACGCCTTCTCCAAGTCTATGAAAACCATATGAAGGTTTGTCTTGTTCATTTTGGCTTTTTTCATCATTATCCGCACCGTCTGAATAGCGTCATAGGAACTTTTCTCGGCTACAAACCCGCATTGATTTGGTGTAAGCGAGACATAGTGCTTTAGTCTATTGTTTAAAATGCGTTCCCAAATTTTAAGAGTGTGAGACATTAACTTGATGGCCCTATAATTGCTGCAGTCTCTGACATCTCCTTTTCCTTTGTAGAAAGGTATTAATATACTGTTTCTCCATGAGTCCAGCATTGAGCAACCTTGCAGTAGCTTATTGAAAAGGCTGTACAGCCAAACTACTCCATAGTTTCCGAGGCGCTTCCAGACTTCAGCTGGTATCTCATCCGGGCCCGGTGATTTGTTATTTTTCATTTGGTGTATTGCTGTTTTGATCTCTTCTGGAGTTATGCTCAACAGTGGCCCTTTTACCGGTTCGGGCCTGCAGTAGTTTAGATTTCTTTGGTGGGATACGTTCAGAAGGTGTTGGTAGTATTCTTTCCATCTGTATCTATTTAATGGCTTCATCTTCAGTTAATAATTTGTTATTGCTATTATAGATATACTTTACGCTCGTTATGTCCTTTGCATTATTACTACGAGTCTTTGCTATCCTATGTATATCTACGTCTGACTGGGCTGATTCGAGTTTATTATAAAAATCTGTGTTTGTTTCCGCTATTGAAATTGCAACTTGGCTTTTCGCTTGATTTTTAACACTCTTGTACTGTTCAAAGTCGGCTTCATCTTTGGTTGACTGCCACAGCTTGAACGCATCTTTTTTAGCTATTACTGCTGCCTTAACTTCTGTACTCCACCATTGGGTTTCTTTGTTGGGTCCTTTTTTGCTTCTGGTTCGGCGTAGGTGCTCTTCAGCCTTGTTTATATGGCATAATTGTTCCCTGTCATAATTATATGGAGTCATAATTGTTTTAACCATAATGTAGAATGGCATACATTTATTTAGTCATAATATTGATATTTATAATTATTTTAGTGATAATTGTTAATGTCATGCATTTATCAAGCAATAATATTGTTGATTATAATTTTAATCATAACGATCGTTTTGCATAAATTATAATGACGGACTTAAGATGGTGGGGGTTTTTTTTTAAAGCAACGAAAAATTATATTAAGTAAGTATTTTTAATATATAACAAATAAACTTTTCCTAGAGCTCAACCAATGCCAAGATAGTGGTGTATAAAGTTCAAGTTTTCACGTAGCCAGTAGGGAACAGGGACTTAGCTGCAAAATCGACCCGGATCGCGGATAGGTTAGAAGACGAAAGCGGAGGGGTAATCACGTAACGTTCCGAACGCGCGTCGGTACAATTTAACTGTCAATTTTCCATATAAAAAGTGACATTTAGACCTACCCGACGTTCGTACTCGTACAATGCGTTACGTGATCGACCTGCGGGAGCAAAGCTCCCGCGTTCGTTTTCAAGGTAATTTTTTTTATAAAAGAGCGGAAAAACTTCTGATTAAAACTTGTTTGTAAACTTTTATATTGACTGTCCTTTGCTATACTCTGACCTAGAACTGTGACCCAACATAAAAGAGAACATAGGCTTATGCGTATTGCAGTTTATGCGTTTCTACAGTATGGTTAAATAGTTTTATGAGCAACCAATTTATGTCCATTATAAAGTATGCTTAAATAATTTTATGCACCAAATTTATGCGCAATACACATTATGTTCTTAAACATTATGGTTCAAAACGTTATGCGCATAAATGTATGACTATTTACAAAACTACGTCCAATTATGCGTAATGATGAGTATGACGAATCTACGTATGCCTATCAACAATATGACTTTTAAACTTTATGCAACCCAACCCTTACCCCTTTTTAACGCTGAAAACTAAATGAGCTAGGGAGTCTTGGCAGTCACTTTTCATGTAATGTTTTTGGTGGGATCTCATTCCTTTTTGTAAAGTAATTTCTAAAGAAGTATATAGGAAAACCCATGAATCCCGAGAATTTTGTTTATCTGGTATAATCCAAACACAAGTTATGAGGGTTCAAAAAAATCTTAGCGCTTCGAGAATAGGTAGTTAGTGCCTGCCCTTGCGCTTGGCTCGTCTTGGCGGGGGCACTGTCGTGCCTCCAGATTTTGAGTCCCCAACCTTATTGAAGATATGAAGGGAATGGGATATTGCTCTGACTTGACAGGTCTAGCAACCTGTCACTGCAATATCACAATACAATGAAACCAGTACCATTTTCATGACATAAAATATTACCCTTACTGGGATTCAAACCCAGAACCACCAGACAGGCAGAGGTATTAGCAAGTAGGCTAGTTCAGCTCAGTTTACTTCTGCTATAATATTGTATAATTGTGCGCGTGCCGCGGCCGCTGCAGGAGACCATCGCGTGTGCTGACTTCTGGCCGAAGGGTGTCGTGTTTTGACGGTTCCGGGAAAACCTAAAGAAACCGAATTCTACTCCGCACTTGACGACGCAACGGAGCCAAGCTGTTTTGACGACTAAATCATTAGTTTTTAGGGTTCCGTACTCAAAGAGTAAAACGGGACCCTATTACTAAGACTCCGCTGTTCGTCCGTCCGTCCGTCCGTCCGTCTATCTGTCACCAGGCTGTATCTCACTGATACCGTGATAGTTCCAGCTGAAATTTTCACAAATGATGTATTTATGTTGCCGCTATAACAACAAATACTAAACACACAGAATAAAATAGTTTTTTATAGATAATGGTACAGAACCCTTCGTGCGCGAGTCCGACTCGCACTTGGCCGGTTTTTAAATTTTATGTTAGCCTTTAAAGTATTAAATTTGTTACAATTGGCCTTAGTAGCATGAAATAAATGGTATATTATTATAATTACATTTCATTAACATATTTGATTAATAAATTAATAGATGTATGTAAAAATGATTACCGCAATAATAATTTGTATATTGATATTTACCGACCATTTAAATTTTCGCAGCGCACACTGAAACTCTATCAGTGACATCGATACGAATACATATATGTACCAGTGTGTAAGCATACGATAAATAAATAATTTAAATTTTGTTTGTAGGAAATGTAAAAATAATTCATTTACACTGTTATTAAATACTGTATTGCAATGCATTGTATTTAAATCCCCTAGGCTAAATTACGATTAAATGTGGGCATTTCCATGAGACTTTAATTTATAGATGAGAGAGCCCTGCATCCCAATATTCCCAATTGCCAAGAGTTGCTTCGATTTTATGCAGCGGGATGTGTAAAAATGCCAGCAGGCAACGTGAAATGCAAGCACAAGAAAAAAAAGTTCAAGTCTATTGTACAAGCTTCAGCTGAAATGTTCATTAACAATGAGTTGCACCAACTTACGATTACAGACCGATCAATATTAAATATGGCACCAACAGTGGTCATTCCATACAAACTTGTCAAACTTTCCATACACTCAGATTTTAAGTAAATCCGCTTACATTTACAGATGGTTTGATGCTACCCAGCCTAGTATATATAATATAATAATAATAGCAGGTGTCCAGACGTCTTTTCAATAGCCCAATTTTATTGCCCACCCAAATCTCCTCACCATAAACCCAATTCTCTAATTCATTTCCCCCACAATAGCTCCAATGCAGGGGACATGTGGTATATATTGATGTACGGGGTGAATAGGTTCTAGCAGGTGTACTAAATGACATTAAACTTCATCTCCAAAGGGCCTCTACGTGTTGGATCAATATCCCCATGCACGCCTTCCAAATGTCCGGGGTGTGAGGTGCTATTTTTCTGTTTCTATTTGGGCTAGCTTGCACATATATAATTATGTACAAATAGACTCTAGATGGTTAATGATGAATTTCCAAGAGAAATGTGTGAAGGTAATATGTTTTCATATAAAATAATAATTCATTAATTTCAGACAAGGTTCATACACATTTTTTAGTAAAAAATCATTAACTTATGAACTACTACTTACGAGGGCGGAGTGATAAGTCTGGTAAAAAATAAACTATTTGTTTTGTTTTGGCCAAAGTAAATATTTATTTTTCAACGTAGTCTCCTTCTAACTCAATGCACTTATCCCATCGTTTTTCTAGCTTTTCGATTCCCTCCGTATAGTACAGTTTTTCCAACCCTTCAAAATAAGCATTGGTTTCTTCGATGATTTCCTCGTTGGAACGAAATCTTTTTCCGCCAAGCCATTTCTTCAAGTTGGGGAAAAGAAAATAATCGCAGGGGGCTAAATCTGGAGAATAAGGCGGGTGCGGGTCCAATTCGTAATGTAACTCGTGGATTTTAGCCAGAGCAAATGCATAAGTGTGCACCCGTGCGTTGTCTTGGTGAAAAATAATTTTCTTCCTCGCTAAATGGGGTCGTTTTTCCATCAAAACTTGATGGAATCGCTGTAATAAACTAGCATAATATTCGCCATTGATTGTTTTGCCTTTTTGAAGGTAATCAATATATATTACACCACGAGCATCCCAGAAGACAGTAGCCATAACTTTATTCGCCGATAAAACTGCTTTGGCCTTCTTCAGTGCAGGTTCACCTGAAGCAATCCATTGTTTCGACTGCTCCTTGGTTTCTGGTGTATGATGATGTATCCAGGTTTCGTCAACAGTTATAAAACGACGCATGAAGTCCTTTTTATTAAGCCTAAACTTCGTCAAACATTCCTCAGAAATGGTCACTCTAGTACGTTTTTGGTCCACTGTGAGCAATCGCGGCACCCAGCAGGCAGATAGCTTCTTCATTTCCAAATAAGAGTGTAGGATATTACGAACCCGTTCGTCTGAAATGCTTACAATATGGATTACGTGATCATCTCAACTGGCCGTCCGGGTCGGTCGGCGTCAACAGTGCTTGTACGACTACAACGAAAATCTGTAAACCACTTGTGAATCATTTTAATTGATGGGCCAGAGTCTCCGTAATATTTTTCTAGGTTTTTTTTTGTCTCTGTAATAGTTTTTTTTCGCAAAAAATAATGTTTGATCAGAACACGAAACTAACTTTTCTCCATGTTTGCAAACGTCAAAGCGATAATTTTTTCTTTTTCATCAAAACTTTTTATTTCATCATGCGAACTGGCTGAAAATATAATATTTAACCTCAAGAAGGTTCGACTACAAGTGGACATCATTGAATTTATGAACACATTATCTTGAATATTATTTTTACCAGACTTATCACTCCGCCCTCGTATATTCAACTCCTGGCATGCTTGACTGCTAGGTGTCCAGTATATGAAACAACGGCTTCACCCTAAACCAAAGCATGTAATATGAAATATTTTAACTCTAGTATGAAGTATCTAAAATTTCCCAAATATTATTTCCAGTTAAACTAACTTACATGCATACAGCCAGTTAATGTCTTGAACCTTGTAAGGCCTGACAAAGATTGAACTTCGATATATACTTGTCAAGACATAGTAGGTGTAACTTCTCAAATTAATATTACAACTACATTTCTGCCTGCACATTCATTTCAAAACATAATAATTATAAAGCCTGGATGAGATCATAACAAACTTATCAAGGAAATATCATCGTAATTTAATTTAACGAATTATTGATACAATAACTCAAGGATCTGCTTGTGAAAACGGGTCCAAGTTAAAAAAAACTGATTAAAAAAATAACATATGCAATGAGTTGTTGCTGAAAACAGGATTTCGCAAAATGTATTGCTCAAGATGTAAAGTTACGTACTTTTTCCCATGGCGTCGGCTGGATGTTCGACAGACACCTGGCCAGATGTTGCACCGTCTGCTTGAAGAATTCGTTTTCGTCCATCGACATTGTTTATGTTGTTATTATACCAATCATTTTTTTATTTACATTTAGATGGCAAAATTAGTCACTATTGCAATTGCATCCCCATCAATATAGGCTGGCTGGGATGACATTGACAGTAACAGGCAGTGTTGCCATTACATATGTTGTTAAAAGATTAGATTAGATTATTTATTTCAAGATAAAATTGATAAAAAAATACATTACAAATTTGCTTGCATGTCAAAAAAATATGAATATTTATCACGATCGTCAAAGACAAAGAAAAAATAAAGATATAGGTAATATTAAATTAATACAATGTCAACAAATTTACTCAATAACGAGTAAATATAAAAATAAAACAAAATCAAAAGAATAAATGTCAACCACTAGGTATCGTCATTCAATTTACAATATAGTAGGCGGCGCTGGTCGGTTTTTTAGGGTTCCGTAGCCAAATGGCAAAAAACGGAACCCTTATAGATTCGTCATGTCCGTCTGTCTGTCTGTCTGTCCGTCCGTATGTCACAGCCACTTTTTTCCGAAACTATAAGAGCTATACTGTTGAAACTTGGTAAGTAGATGTATTCTGTGAACCGCATTAAGATTTTCACACAAAAATCGAAAAAAAACATTAAGTTTTAGGGGTCCCCATACTCAGAACTAAAACTCAAAAAAATTCTATGGATAGGTCTTCAAAAATGATATTGAGGTTTCTAACATCATTTTTTTCTAAACTGAATAGTTTGCGCGAGAGACACTTCCAAAGTGGTAAAATGTGTCCCTCCCCCCCTGTAACTTCTAAAATAAGAGAATGATAAAACTAAAAAAAATATATGATGTACATTACCATGTAAACTTCCACCTAAAATTGGGTTAAACGAGATCTAATAAGTAGTTTTTTTTTAATACGACATAAATCGTAAACCGCAATTTATTTCACGGAACCCTTCATGTGCGAGTCCGACTCGCACTTGGCCGCTTTTTATTTTGTTGGATTCGTAGTAGGCCAGTTTCTGATTTTGTCACATTCTTAGAAGGTCAGTTTCTTTTTTGGCGGTTTCGTAATATATAATTTCCTTATTTTGCCAGCTTCGAAGGGTGCCGTGGGGGTGAAGAATTGGCGTCCACTATATCTCTGTCTCTTTTTAACTTATGCAAAAAGTGAGAGAGAAAGATAGATGGACGCGTATTATCGGGCCGTACATTAACCGGCACCTACTGTACAGTTTCTTATTTCGTTAAATTATAAGTTTATTTTGTCGGATTCGTAGTAGATGGATCATCATCAGCATCATCATTTAACCTCTGTGTTAATGAATTTCATGTTCATTCGTGCATTTTACGTATCAAAATGTAGAAATACAATATGTAGAAGAGAATATACTTACATATATTATATAATAACTACAAACAGTAATGATCCACTTACTACGATTCCGACAAACTAAGAATCTGACCTAGTCAGAAAAAGACAAATATAAGAAAATAACCTACTTAGAATTTATCGAAATAAGAAACTGTACTACTTTGAAGCTGGCAAAATAAGGAAATTATATATTACGAAACCGCCGAAAAGAAACTGACCTTCTAAGAATATGACAGAATCAGAAACTGGCCTACTACGAATCCAACAAAATAAGAAACCGACCAGCCCAGCTAGCACACTAATCGGACATATATTTACGTTCGGACGTATAACTTTACGATTGTGACCATTTTTACGTTACTTAGCTAACATGGTAATCACGCAGCATATATTTATGCCATAGCGTAAAATATACGTAGCAAAATTATTACATTCATTTCATTCGTTCAATAGTAGTCTATGGTTAGAAGCCTATTATAATACTACCTAATTAAACAGTAATGATAAGCACTGCACAGTTTACTAAACAATTGTTCTTCTGTATTAAGTTGTGTTATAATAGTTTTTTGTTTTTATTTACGTTACTCCCACCCCACAAAAAGTTTTACGTAGTGGTAAGTGGTAAGTAAGTAATTTTGCGAGTACCAAAACACATGTTAGTTTATAATTGAATCAATAATATTTGTAAATTTATGTAATATACTTTATTACAACACAAGCAAAAAATCATAATCATTGCGTTATTTATACTAATTTATAGTTAGTAATCATGATCTAGCTAAAATTAAAAATGCTTCAAATCATTGTTTCAGGAGACGATAGGAGTTTTGAGACTGAAACCGTATGTGTTGTGACAGAAATCGGAGAAATCCTGCGAAAATTATATTGTTTTCATAGTGTTAAAATTTATCTGGGGTCTCGAGTGACCTACATAAAATTTCGTCCGTCAACGGCTCATATCGTCAAGTTTTATGTGCCAAAATCAAGAGCATGTTAGCATTTGACGTTAAGCAAATAGTTTTATGTGCAAGACATATAAATGGTCACATTTTACGTAAATGATGGTATAGCATGTTAGCTCATGACGGTAAAATTTTATACGTCGGTTGTGGGCATAAAACATGTGCATAAAAGTCGTCATTTTGCTAGTGTGCTAGCCGGGCTGCGCCGCCTAAAGGGCCATTAGTGGTAGTGCTGTCTCTGGCGGCAGAACATTGCAGTAATGTTCCCTATTGTAGCCATATAAAAAATTTGATAAAAATGCTGTGGTCACGACTCGCTGGACAGACTCTACATTGCAACGCGGCGCGAATTATTGGGCTGTACAGAATTATTGGGCCGTGCATTATCATGGCCGTACATTATCTCTTTCTTATTTATAATCCAAAGAGTACTATGAATATATAGAGATAGAGACGTCAGTGAAGGTTTTGCATGCCGCGCGTCGGGCGGCGCGGTGGCGGCGCGGCGCCCGCGGCGGCTGTTCGCTGTAACCGGCGAGCGCACGAGGCGCGGTGCGAACGCTCCTACTGCCAGAGCGGTACGACGGTATAGACATATTTGCTGACAGTATTGGTGTGTTCTGTAGAAAAGTATTAACATTCTTACCGCATAACAGAGTTTAGATTTAAACTGGGACATGTTTCTTGTTGAAGTTGTTTATGAGTTTATTTTAGTTTTTGTTCATTGTTTTATATCGTTACCGCATGTTTAAAATTTCGCATAAAGAGTGTATAAATATCTTTAGTTATGTTATGTATTTTGTAGCGCACACACACACACACACACGCACACACACACACACTCAACTTTAGGGTCACGACACTATGCCTGTGATACCTAATTCGTCTTTGTTTTTATTTTATGTTATAAATATTTACCTACATATAAGAAATTAACATTAACTGCTTTTTTATGGAGGAGCGGGTCTTCCTGACACAGGTATTTTTTACCTACTAGGAAGACCCAACCTTATTTTCAATGTAACCTAGCAATCTATGAAATAAAACATTTTCATTTTCATTTTTTTTTTCATTTCATGTATTTTGTAGGTACCACATAAGTGATTTGGTGTAATACTGTTAACCTATGTGTGAATTAATAAAAATTCTTAATTCTTCTTCTTAATTCTTAATCTAGTTTTTAACCGACTTCAACAGCCCAAGAGTTAGCTCTAGTAAGTTCATATGTGTGCGTCGAGTATACGCATGTGTGCGTGAACGGAAATTTTCACACACACATATACACTTTACCTGTAGATGCATACATATTGATATATATCATCGATACCTGCAAACTCAAAGGGCGTAACCGCCATTACAACAACAGGCTGTTACGCCCTTTGAGTCTGCAGGTATCGATATGCCAATTCCTGCTTAACGAATATATTTAAAATAATAACGGCAATTTCTAAGTTCTAATATATTTTATTCGAGGAATCACAGTCAATTACGAACATGAATACATGAATTATTTAAGCAGTAGGTTACATCAGTTTGGTATCATATTACGAGTTTGGTATAATATTTGTTACTGACTTACAATCGTCAATAACCAAGTCAAGGTAAACATGAGAAAACAGCAGGTCCAAGCGATCAGCGCACTCGTAGCACACGATAAATAATAATTAAAGACAATTATGAAACCATTTTCAAAGTAACGGTGACAGACAGTCTGACAATGACGTAAATATATATATATTTCTCTATGACGTAAATGACGGAAGTTTGGGCATAGACTATATTGAATAAAGTTTGGATGGTTTGCGTTCCATTTCACGTAAAATGCTCGAACCGTAAATTCAATGTTCTGTTTTAATAATAAAGTATATATAAATAGTTAGTTTTTTTAGCCGAAGCAATTGTATAACGAATATACTAACGTGGAAATGTAGTCTCAGTTACGATCAAACTACGTAAAATGGAATTTGCTTTAATGCCATACTTAGGCAGGCCTGTTTCCTCTTCCGCTTTGGTCTGCCACCTGCAGACGTAGAAACAGAACTACGATAGGTCTCCTCAAACACGTTACGCCGCTTATAAAGCCTATTTTGACGTTTATACGTCAAAATAGGCTTTATAAGGCACTGCAAACACCGTGTTATAATCTGTGGCATTATGCATGACATGCTATGCGAACTTAGAACTTAATGCCAAAGAGTATTATGAATATATAGAGATAGAGACCTCAGTCAAGGTTTTACGCATGTGAGCGTGAACGGAAATACTCACACACACATATACACTTTACCTGTACATATATAATATCGATACCTGCAAACTCAAAGGGCGTAACCGCCATTACAACAACAGGCTGTTATGCCCTTTGAGTCTGTAGGTATCAATACGCCAACTCCGTGTCAGTACTAAATCACGAAAAACTTTTTCACGAAACTTTTTCACGAACGACTTTATCACGAAAAACTTTACCACGAAAAGTCTATTCGTGATAAAGTCTTTTCGTGATAAAGATTTCGTGATTAAGATTTTTCGTGATATAGTATTTTCGTGATAAAGTCTTTTCGTGGTTTAGTTTATTCGTGATAAAGTTTTCGTGATAAAGTCTTTAGTGGTAAAGTTTTCGTGAAAAAGTTTTTCGTGATAAAGTCTATTCGTGGTAAAGTTTTTCGTGATAAAGTTTTCGTGATAAAGTCGTTCGTGATATAGTTTTTCGTGATAAAGTACTAGCGCCCAATTATGAAACCATTTTCAGATTAACGGTGACACTGACAGTCTGACAATGGCGTGACGTATGACGGAAGGTTGGGTTGCTTACCAAAGAGAATATAAACACTAAGTTTACGTTCCATTTCATGTAAAATGCTATAACCGTAAATTCAATGTTCTGTTTTAATAATAAAGTATACATAAATAGTAAGTTTTTTTAGCTGAATCAATTGTATAACGAATATACTAACGTGGAAATGTAGCCTCAGTTATAATCAAACTACGTAAAATTGAGTTTTCCTGAATGTCATACTTAGGCAGGCCTGTTTCCGCTTCCGCTTTGGACTGCCACCTGCAGGCGCATATAGACACTTACGATAGGTCTCCTCAAACGCGAAGCTATTTTGACGTATAAACGTCAAAATAGGCTTTATAAGGCACTGAAAAGTGAAAACACCGTGCTTAATGCAAATCCAGTGTCTTATTGAAAACAGTGCCACCTTCTTTTTTTTCTTTTTTTTTTTTTTTTTTTAACTTTTTTAAAGATTTTTTATTTATTTATTTATTTAAATATAAAATTTAACAGCATTACAGCATATGCCAAGGCGCTGGTAAACTTAAACTATTTAGCATACATAATTAATTACACAATAAGAAACAATGAATAGTACCTACCTACCTAACAAACAATATTTAAAAATGAATCTCACAGAATCTTTTAAAAATAGGGAGTAGTTTACTCCACTTGTAGGCAAACAAATCGCAATCCGGTGCATACAGAACTACTTTGTTAAGTAGCGCCTGCGCGCTGACAACTGCCCGGCTAGCACACTAACAAAATGACGACTTTTATGCACATGTTTTATGTCCACAACCGACGTATAAAATTTTACCGTCATGAGCTAACATGCTATACCATCATTTACGTAAAATGTGACCATTTATATGTCTTGCACATAAAACTATTTGCTTTACGTCAAATGCTAACATGCTCTTGATTTTGGCACATAAAACTTGACGATATGAGCCGTTGACGAACGAAATTTTATGTAGGTCACTCGAGACCCCGGATAAATTTTAACACTATGAAAACAATATAATTTTCGCAGGATTTCTCCGATTTCTGTCACAACACATACGGTTTCAGTCTCAAAACTCCTATCATCTCCTGAAACAATGATCTAGCATTTTTAATTTTAGCTAGGACATGCTTATGATTTTTTGCTTGTGTTGTAATAAAGTATATTACACAAATTTACAAATATTATTGATTCTATTATAAACTAACATGTGTTTGGTACTCGCTAAATTACTTAAAACCACTACGTAAAACTTTGTGGGGTGGGAGTAACGTAAATAAAAACAAAAAACTATTATAACACAACTTAATACAGGAGAACAACTGTTCAGTAAACTGTGCAGTGCTTATCATTACTCTTTAATTAGGTAGTATTATAATAGGCTTCTAACCATAGACTACTATTGAACGAATGAAATGAATGTAATAATTTTGCTACGTATATTTTACGCTATGGCATAAATATATGCGGCGTGATTACCATGTTAGCTAAGTAACGTAAAAATGGGCACAATCGTAAAGTTATACGTCCGAACGTAAATATATGTCCGATTAGTGTGTTAGCTGGGCTGGTGAGTGCTCGTGCGCCGCCGTGCGAGCCGCCTCTTCCGCCAGGAGGCGGTGGCTGCGGCCACGGAGGTACTTGTCAGCCCAGCTAGCACACTAATAGTAGTCTATGGTTAGAAGCCTATTATAATACTACCTAATTAAAGAGTAATGATAAGCACTGCACAGTTTACTAAACAGTTGTTCTCCTGTATTAAGTTGTATTATAATAGTTTTTTGTTTTTATTTACGTTACTCCCACCCCACTAAAAGTTTTACGTAGTGGTTTTAAGTAATTTAGCGAGTACCAAACACATGTTAGTTTATAATTGAATCAATAATATTTGTAAATTTGTGTAATATACTTTATTACAACACAAACAAAAAATCATAATCATTGCGTTATTTATACTAATTTATAGTTAGTAATCATGATCTAGCTAAAATTAAAAATGCTAGATCATTGTTTCAGGAGACGATAGGAGTTTTGAAACTGAAACCGTATGTGTCGTGACAGAAATCGGAGAAATCCTGCGAAAATTATATTGTTTTCATAGTGTTAAAATGTATCCGGGGTCTCAAGTGACCTACATAAAATTTCGTCCGTCAACGGCTCATATCGTCAAGTTTTATGTGCCAAAATCAAGAGCATGTTAGCATTTGACGTAAAACAAATAGTTTTATGTGCAAGACATATAAATGGTCACATTTTACGTAAATGATGGTATAGCATGTTAGCTCATGACGGTAAAATTTTATACGTCGGTTGTGGACATAAAACATGTGCATAAAAGTCGTCATTTTGCTAGTGTGCTAGCCGGGCAGGAACGAACAGAGAGCATATTCTTGTGATCAAATCGGAGCAATCTGACTCGCCTCTCAAAATACGACAAGCAGTGGTCAGAAGTTCGATATTGCGCCTGACCTCTAGGGAGTTGAAACCTAACATTCCGAGTAAGTACTTGGTAGGATACAGAAAGGGGTAGCACCCGTATATTTTCTTGTACAGAAAGCGAAGAAACGCCTTTTGTACTTTCTCCAAAAGAAGAATGTAAGATTTTTCGTGAGGGTTCCAAATTATTGAGGCTGACTCTATCTTACTTCTAACCATTGCTGTATACAGTAACTGCACTACTTTAGGATCACGGAAGTCTTTCGCGTTGCGGATGATAAAACCCAGTCTTTTATATGACTCCTTCGCTAGCGATTGGATGTGCTCGTTAAAGGTGAGTTTATCATCAAATATTACGCCGAGATCTTTAATAGAGTTTACGCGAGCGATTGGGCTATTGTCTATTGAATAAGTATTGTGCAGAGGAGAGCGAGCACGGGAAAAGGTCATACTATTGCATTTTGATGAATTGAAAAGTAATTTGTTGTTTTTACTCCAATTGAGCACTGCATCGATATCCTCCTGTAATAGGCTACAGTCAGCATTACTATTTATACGACGTACCAGCTTCAGATCGTCTGCGTAAAGTAAACACTTAGAGTGGTGAATTACGGTCTCTAGATCATTAATCATCAGAACGAAAAACAATGTTCCCAGGATAGAGCCTTGACTCAATCCAGAACGGGTATGGTAAGGCGGAGAAATATAGCAATCGTGGCGAACGAACTGTTGCCGATCCTTGAGATAGTCAGCAATTAACCGGAGGAGTTTCGGAGTGAATCCAATAGTGGATAGTGGTGAGTTTCTGAAGGAGAATATCATTGTCGACACGGTCAAAAGCCTTCTGAGATAGCTTGCGAACTCTTTGAAGCTGCAGCGATTGCTAGGCTTAGGCTGTCAAGGTATTTCGAAATTCGCGGTGTTGACATTATACATCCATAGCCTAGGGGTTAAGACGGCGGTATTTGGAGTCGACGAGCCGAAGTTCAAACCCTGCGGCCGACGTACATTTTGTATGTTTTAACAGAAAAGTTTTAATATCGCAGAAGAAATGGCGCCTGCTGTACGCAAGCATTAAATGCCTTCTCAATTTGGTCGAGTTGCCTGTCTATCTCAGTATGTATATTGTAGTCTTTGATGCATGATGCGACAATAATCAGCGACATGCGACGCTACATATTAGCAACTTGCATTTAGTTATTATTTTCGTTTATATATAATAATAACACACACCGGGGGTTTACACTGGAAAGGAAGATTTTTACGTGGTTTTATTACATTTCCGAGTCATCATCATCATCATCATCATCATATTAGCCGAAAGACGTCCACTGCTGGACATAGGCCTACCCCAAAGAGTGCCACAATGGCTGGTCCTGCGCCACCCGCATCTAGCGGACTCCCGCGACCTTTACCAGGTCATCAGTCCACCTTGCGGGGGGCCTACTCACGCTGCGCCTTCCGGTACGTGGTTGCCACTCGAGAACCTTTCCGCCCCAACGGCCATCGGTTCTACGTGCAATGTGCCCCGCCCACTGCCACTTAAGTTTAGCAATTCGGAGGGCTACATCGGTTACCTTGGTTCTGCTGCGGATAGCCTCATTTCTGATGCGATCGCGCAGAGAAACTCCCAGCATAGCCCTCTCCATTGCCCTTTGAGTGACTTTGAGCCTTCTTATGAGGCCTATAGTAAGCGACCACGTTTCCGTGCCATATGTCATCACTGGCAACACACTCTAGTCAAAGACTCTCGCCTTGAGACACTGCGGAATATTGGACGAAAAGATGTGCCGTAGCTTCCCGAATGCTGCCCAGCCGAGTCGGATTCGACGATTGACTTTCCCTTCGACACTTCCGAGTATCACTCTTTATTTAGAAATAATTGTTAAAAAACCGGCCAAGAGCGAGTCGGACTCGCGCACGAAGGGTTCCGTACCATTATCTGTATCTAAAAACGTAATTAAAGTCTAACTTCGTATTTAAACTGTTTGTTTAAAGATTAGAAATCTAATTTCAGCGTTTTTTTGAAATTCGTCCAAGTTAAAAGGATGCTTAAAGTTTATAACGAGAGCAGGATATTTAAATTATTTAATAGGAGTTGGAAGTTTGTACAGTCACCGGCATCAATATATGATGAATCAAGGGCCTTACGGCTCTAGGAATAGAGTTGTCATCAGATATTTTTGCGGCCTTTGTTCCATCATATATTTATGCCGGTGACTGTACGGGGATCAAGATAATTTTAAAGTAAGGAAACTATAACTTCGGTCAAAAACTAGAAAACAAACTAAGCGTTTAAAAAAAAAACACCTTAAGGAGGTTAAAAGGGGTTTGGAAGTATGTATGGGGATCAAGTAATTTTTGAAGTAAGGGAATTCTTCGGTCATGTACTATTTGGTGTAAGCGCAATTGGCTGCTTTATTCGATTAAATAACAAATATCATCGACTTGAGAGTGCATACGAAGTCGCGGAAGGTGAAATTCAAATAAAACAAACAAAGTGATTGAATTACTTACTGATTATATTGATCCTTCACTTTGTTAACTTACCATTAAGACACAGTATTAATGAATAGTATTAGACTAACACACAATACATTACAAATAGTATTTGACTTCTCCCTGGCTAAATCAAGACTGACTCCGAAAAATCCCTCATGGGACCAGGTCGCCACTATTTTTTTTTTTTTTTTTTTTTCCGTGTTGTGGCTTTTTGCTGCTTAGGCACTTTGCCAATGTCAAGTGGGGGAAGTTTTGGCTTTACGGTTCCGTGGAGTGCACCTAATAATTTTGCCCCAGGGACTAATTGTACGTAACGACCATATTTGAATATTGGTAATAAGTGGATAAAAGAGTGCTTATATATATTCATAAATAGTTATAATTTGATATTATTTTTATCTATAAAATAAGCCAAAGCCTTAGCGACTTTGGGTTCTAAACTAGCCAAGAGAGTTTTAACATTAGTAGGGAGTTGGACTTTAAGTTTTGTTAGTAGGTCATAAAGAGAGAAAAGAGTTGAAGGACACTCGAGAAAAATGTGGTCAATTGAACCTACATCATGCCCGCACAGACATTCCGCACTATTTATGACTTTGATTTTAAATAAAAATTCAGGGGAGCACAAATGTCCCAGCCTGAGGCGTATGATGCAACTAGTGACTCTTTTTTTAAATTTGAATTTAAAAAACCAGGGAGAAGCCGGAATATTTCTTTGCAGTTCGTAAAACTGCAACTTGTTATCGGTAGCCCATAAAGCCGACCATGATGAAAATAGTTTTAACGATGAGATCGCGTCCAAGTCTTTGCTAAAGCTTTGAAAGAAAGTTCTATCACCGTTTTCTGCTGCTTCCTTTGCAGCTTTATCCGCTAATTCATTTCCATGTATACCCTTGTGGCTGGGGATCCAAGATAAGATTACTTCCAATTTCAGAAGTCGACAGGATAGGAGACCCTCCTTGATGAGGCAAACCAACGGTGTTTTGGCCCATTTTTTAATTGAGTTGTTTGTAAGGGCTTGGATAGAGCTAAGGCTGTCTGAAAAAATTACTGCGTTTGCCAGTTTGTGTTCTTTAACATATTTAACCGCCTTCAGAATGGCAAAGCATTCCCCAGTATATATAGAGCAGATATTGGGCAATTGGAATTTGTGTACTGAGTTAAGGTTATCGTGAATGAAAGCACATCCTATGGGCCCATCATTGAACTTAGAGGCATCTGTATAGAGACGGTCCCAATTTTGCCACCTTTCACCAACCGAGGCTAGGAATTTTTTGTTAGCTGAAGAAGAGGACCTATCGACTCCTATGTTCACTGATTTCGGTTGGAACGTAATTGCATCAAACGGGATTGAGTATATAGGCATCTTAGGGAATCTTGTTAAGGGAGACTCAGTCTCAATGTTATTTAATCTGATTAGGCTAGTCAGCAAATTTGGAATCGATTTGCCCGGAGCGGTCCGGTTGGCTTCAACGTGGTCTCTCAGCATATTCAACTTAGGAAAAATGGGGTGGTGCTCAAGTTGAGCGCTCCGGAACAAGTATCTGTCTGCCAGGAATTGGCGTCGGACCGAGAGGGGGGGATCAACGCATTCCACTTGGAGAGCTCTGATGGGAGAAGATTTCATGGATCCCGTAACTATTCTAAGAGCCTTGCTTTGTATTGAATCCAGTTTTTTGAGGTCTGATTTATTACAAGGTTCAATCAATATGGAGCCAAAATCCAAATGAGACCTGATTAGAGCGTTATAAACCAATTTTTGCGAGTAGGGATGGGCTCCCCACCATGCACCGGATAGGTCGCCACTACATTGACGTTACTTTTCCCTCCATTACTATCGACCAATCAGAGAGCCGCAGTAACACCTGGCGGTCTCTGATTGGTCGAGCGCTTCCAACTGTCAGTCCTGCTTTAATCCAAGTTTTAGGTCATAATACATACTCATTTATACAAATTAATGATTACCACTGCGTATTAACTATATAATTTCTAACAGTCGGCCATCCAAAATAGATGTAACGACCTCGCACATCAAATCGTAATATTAACTAACAAATAAGAATAAATAATACGTACGAGTTTATACCCGTGTAATGGAATACATTTGCTACACATTGTCAAAATATGTTGGATTTTGTATTAATATATCATACACATGGACCAGCTGTAGCATTATACATCTGCGATTATCATTATTTCATGTTTACAACTTATTTCATTAATAACGTAACGATATGAATCACAATAAACAATCTAGAGTGTACTCTATAGATTTGATTTACTGATTTGCAAGTAAGTAGACATTATATCACGGCCTGTAAGAGTAAACTACTTAGTAATATAATATAAACATTTATTTTATTATTTTTGGCAGGCTTTATTTCATGGCCTGAATTTTATTCGCAATCGGGCATTATTTCATGGCCAGTGCGAGTGATGTATTATGTATTCGCATACGGGCATTATTTCATGGCCAGTGCGAGTGATGTGTCATGTATTCGCATACGGGCATTATTTCATGGCCAGTGCGAGTGGTGTATTATGTATTCGCATACGGGCATTATTTCATGGCCAGTGCGAGTGATGTATTATGTATTCGCATACGGGCATTATTTCATGGCCAGTGCGAGTGATGTATTATGTATTCGCATACGGGCATTATTTCATGGCCAGTGCGAGTGATGTATTATGTATTCGCATACGGGCATTATTTCATGGCCAGTGCGAGTGATGTATTATGTATTCGCATACGGGCATTATTTCATGGCCAGTGCGAGTGATGTATTATGTATTCGCATACGGGCATTATTTCAGGCCAGTGCGATTCAATAAAATAGGCATTATTTCATGGCCTGGATACTGAAATAAATGGGTTAGTGATTACTTTCAAAAATAGGCATTATTTCATGGCCTGAACACTGAAATAAATGGATTAAATATGAATTTTATAAACATGCATTATTTCATGGCCTTAACACTGAAATAAATGGGTTAAAGATGATTGTAATCAACAGGCAATTATTACATGGCCAGAAAACTGAAAATATGGGTATAAGATGATTTTCATTTATTAACTGCTATGATGTTCGAAATACAATTGCACTAGTGCATTATTTTTTTAACATTAACATCAATTTTGAACTTAAGGTTTAAAATATTCATAAAACAAAGAAAAGAAGAGAGACGAGAACACGATATGACACAGATAACAAATATAATGGACAATGTACACCATCATCGTCTGAAGCCCAATACAAGACTCGAACTTGTGACCTCTGCATTGCCGGTACATATATAAAATTTTGTATATCACACTAATTAATTAGTAGCCTTTCATTATGGAGGTCTGAAATAATTCACCCTAGGCTTGATTTTATCAAAGTAACTGCTACTACAGAGGAATAGCGTCTATAACCATTTTTCATCATCTGAGTGTCAACAATCTGCTACCTATGAACATCGTATATTTTAATTAGTCCATATGGACCCTAGAACTTAAGTAAATCTATAGCTTTTTACTATTTTCAGTCGCTGGGATTTGTTTTTTGACACGTACTAAATATCCTACCTCGAACTTTTAGGACTGCAACGTTTTGCAGCATAGGACAATATCTGAGCTTCGTGTGAAGCTTTACGAGCTTCGTGTGAAGCTTTAACGGGCGCATTTATGTCTTCTCTCATTTCATCTACACATTTACTATCAGCGCTAGTAACATCGGTACATACTTAACTCTGGAAGAATGCGACTTTCACTAGGTGCCATTAACCAATTATTTATTTGGTGCCAAATAGCGCCTCAGAGGGGGTGCGATTAAGCCCTTGAATTTAAAGTAGTAAGTATGTACAATCTTCATTGCACATCAAGCATTTGGTCTCAACCGTGCCAATGCTATTGGCTGTCAAACCGTCCACCAAATTTATATTATAGCGTTCTACTTGCCCGTGACCCTGGGTGTGGATACAGCGTTAAATACAGTAATATTTAGTATTCCTATCGCACAAAAACTTCCCAAAGATCTCACTAGTGAAAGATATATATGATTCACCGAGGGACGCCAAAAAAAACCAAAATATTTTCGGAATACATTAATCTTACTAACAACTATGGACAATGTTCCGAAATAAATTATTTGAATTGAATTGAAAAAATTGAATTAATCGATGTTCCTAACAGGCTTCAAGTAAGCGTTTTTAGTGTAAGAGTCTATAAGAACCAGTATATAAGCATTGCACCCTTTCAAAAGCGCATTTTAGACAAAAGGTAACGTGAATTAAATATTGTGAAATAATTAGGTATAATTGTAATTTAATTTAAATAATATATGAATAATATTTAATGTAAAAATTGAATTCCAAGTTTTATTATGTATTTAGAATATTTAGATAGGTACAATGCTCTTTATTTATTTAAAAATTTTAAAAGTCCTTCTTTATCCCGAGATGAAAGGTTTTCTTCATATCCTGAATCAGCCTCAGATATGTCAGGAATACCAATTTGTTCGGAATCTACTTTCCTCCCGAGCTACACGATCGCGAGAAATCAAAGACTCATTCTTCAATAAGCAGAGATTACGAGGAGAGCAAACAGCTACAATATGTCCTACTCCTCCGGCAGGCATCCACAATACCCCAGCTACAACAGAATAACTCACCCCGTTATGAACTATACGAGTAAGTCCTCCTTCCACAAAAATCTCCCCTTTGAATACTTATGGGTTCTGGACGCACCCCTATAAAGGTAGGATCGAAAATTTCTAAATCACGATCGCAATGTTATTTTGAACTTGTTACTAATGGTCACTAATTGATCAAATTAGAGTGTATCCAAGTGATGACTGATCTTTTGTATAACGGTGTGAGGTTGTTCTGTATAGGTTTATCCTATCAACAATTTAAATGGCATAACATTTTTGGGTAAAATTAACAAGTCCTATTTAGCTTCAACGTCATCTATGTATAATGATTTGTACCCATAGAGGTAGAATAGAATAGAGAGACTCGCCCACACATACCTACACGCATGAGTGACAAGTATGCATGCATAGACAATACCGCAATTGGGAACGAGATACAATGTCACATTTTCCGTCCCTCCCCGCGCATACGGAATCTTTGCTGTTTGCCACCACATCTGTCAAAATATTGTACATTATCCTTCTAGCGTTATTCCCGGTTATGCCCCTAAAGGAGCCCGGGGTTCGCTTTGACACCTAATCCCAAGATTTGGCATAGGCACTAGTTTTACGAAAGTGACTTTTATTTATTTTTAGTTAGTGTGTGACTGAATAAATGATTTATGATTATGATTATGATTGACTGCCATCTGACCTTCCAACCCAGAGGAAAACAATACATTATTGGGATAGCCGTCACCGATATAACACCACCAAATCACAAATGACATTAGACGTCAATAATGTATCAGTCTTGTGATACTTCCCAATCTATTAAGGTAAATTCACCACTATCTATTTCGGGCATACGCTAGGACGGCATCTATTATATTTTTATCGAATTTTGGAGGGTAGTAAAATACTATACACCCATATCTCCGTTGACAACTTGCTGGGTCGACTGCTATTTGCGACCATGACCGGTGAAACCCGTGTAGAAAGGTCAGAAATAAAGGTAAATAAATATCGCGTTAAAACCGTGAAAAACAATAATTTAAATATGTGTACAAAGCGCGAGTGTTTAAAGTGTTATATCTATAGGTATACGTTGTACTACAAAGTTACCGAATCCTCAAGAGTAAGGGAAGATTACTAGTTATATTGATTCCATTAGTTATAATTATTAAATAGCCTCATAACCTCCGACACCTTAAACCTGAGGTATCCCGCCATACCAGGAAAATAGGCAATTAAATTTAAATCAAATCAAAATACGGACTAGAGTAGACTTTGTTCTTTTTCTAAAATCGAATGATGCAAAACAAATGCAACTCTGTTCTAATCTAAATTGAATATAAATTCCATTGACGGGAGGATGCCGTGAATTCGCGGCACCGGGAGACAACAGGACGTAAAGGACCGTATTCACAAACGCTGTTTTAAAATATTTGTCATTAGAATTGCGGACAGAGCTTAACCGGAGGAGACTGACGAGGAAGAACAGTAGGTCAATCACGTAACGCATTGTACGCGCGTCTGACAGTAAAATCACAATCTAACTGTCATTTTTCCATATAAAATTGACATTTAGACCTTACAGACGCGCGTAAGAAAAGTTACGTGATCGACCCACTGGATCATTAAATGCCGCAATACATATTGTAGTCTTGACATTGAGGAAGTTTGGCATAACACTGCCCAGTATCGTGACTTATTCTTGAGCATCGACCACATTTCTTTAATGGTTGCGTACATTCTAAATTTCAATAATATCTGAACTGTGATGTGACGTGGCCATCTTTCCTACATTTACAGCAACGAATAATCTTTGAATGTGTACGTGCCTGACTGTCTACATGCTCTTGGTAGTAAGTTCTTAACAAACTTACGCTCTGTATTTGTCTTTATATTTCTAACATTACTCGCATACGTTAGCGATTTATTAGAATTGTCACATATTGGGCTGCTTCCGCAACAAGCCTAGCAGAACGATCATCAAGTCCATGCAAAATGCATTCTACTGCACGTTTGCCAACAATACACACATCTATTTATCAAAACTAACTTTTCATAATAACACTCTTTAAGCGGATTAGAAAACCTAGCTCTTTTAGCAAGATGAAAATGGAAAGACAACAGATGGTCGACCCTCGTACCTTTTAACTTTGGCACGGGAAATTGTACGATCCGTTTTTCGACCCAGCCGTAAATACTGGTGCATTCGTTTACCTTATGCAACCACATAGTCAAAGTCTATTTCCTCTTACATGGGTCGAATCCAGGTACAATATTATTCATACCTAACTTCCCTACATTATGGTCAATTCAATAGTCTCTAAACCGATACAAGATCTACTTATATGTTAGTATTATGAGAAGGCTCACCGAGATGTCCCTGGTGCGTCGTTCACTATGACCGCGCTGCCCACTGGCGGCCCGGCTGCATGCCCGCCGGCTGCTCGACGTGGCTGCACTGTCCGCTGGCTTCCCGCGTGGCTGCGCTGTCCGCTGGCCGCCCGCATGGCTGCGCTGCCCGTCTGCGCACCCGCTGGCCGCCCGCATGGCTGCGATGTCCGCTGGCTGCCCGCGTGGCTGCGCTGTCCGCTGGCCGCCCGCTTGGCTGCGATGTCCACTGGCCGCCCGCGTGGCTGCGCTGTCCGCTGGCCGCCCGCATGGCTGCGATGTCCACTGGCCGCCCGCTTGGCTGCGATGTCCACTGGCCGCCCGCTTGGCTGCGATGTCCACTGGCCGCCCGCGTGGCTGCGCTGTCCGCTGGCCGCCCGCATGGCTGCGATGTCCGCTGGCTGCCCGCGTGGCTGCGCTGTCCGCTGGCTGCCCGCGTGGCTGCGATGTCCGCTGGCTGCCCGCGTGGCTGCGCTGTCCGCTGGCTGCCCGCGTGGCCGCGCTGTCCGCTGGCTACCTGCGTGGCTGCGCGGCCCGTTGACCGCCCGCGTGGCTACGCTGCCCGTCTGCGCGCCCGCTGGCTGCCCGCGTGGCTGCGCTGCCCGCTGACTGCCCGCGCTGTCCGCTGGCTACCTGCGTGGCTGCGCGGCCCGTTGACCGCCCGCGTGGCTACGCTACCCGTCTGCGCGCCCGCTGGCTGCCCGCGTGGCTGCGCTGCCCGCTGACTGCCCGCGCTGTCCGCTGGCCGCCCGCGTGGCTGCGCTGCCCGCTGACCGCCCGCGTGGCTGCACTGCCCGTCTGCGCGCCCGCTGGCTGCCCGCGTGGCTACGCTGCCCGCTAGCCGCGCGACCGCTGACTGCGCCTCCTGCTCCAGAGCAGCGGCTGACGCGCCCCCGCGAGGGCCGACTGGAGCGACCGCGCAAGCGCCGCGCCGTCTGACTGCTCGCCTGGCGCGGCGTCGGGGCGTGCTGCGCAACCGTCGATAACTCCTTTGTGGGACTCGTGGGGATATAAAGTTCCCTTCCACGAGCTGCTTCTTCTGTTATATCCTGAAACGTATAATTTGTTCGCGAAGTCACTGATGAAGGGTACAGTAAAACTATTAAGCGACACAAGAAGCAAGTATAGCTCCAGAAATATTTTGTATTTTTAGTAAAAAAAAGGAACAAATAAAAATGTATTCCGACCAGAGTTTTATTTAAACACCAATACGCATTCAACAACAGCTACATTATCATATAAATTTAATAAATATTATTGTTTAATAAATAAAACCTACTACTACTGGTACCTGTATAAACCCGGATAAAGGGCGTCAATCCTGAAGCCAACCTTGTCAAATTATTAGTCAACGCACTCAGTAGCTGTACATTATTTTATTAGCAACAATAAATACACGCTCAAGTGGATTAAAAGTCGAAGTGGAATAATGCGTCGCAATCATACATCACCCTGCTTTGAACCATGTGACCTAACATTTTAGCAATTCTAGCTGTTGAGTGACTCTTACCGCGGTATTTAAAGCTTTAACCTTTGATATTATTTTACAAAGAAACGAACTAGCAGCATACGCTCTGATTATAGGAACAAAAACAAGTTTACGTGGGCTTAGCGGTAAGTTTAAACAAAAGGAGGAAAAAAAATAGTAGTGAGCTTAGTACTTTTAAGGTCCTTTTCTTATCCAACTTCTGAGATGTAAGCGCAATTGGCTGCTTTATTCGATTAAATAACAAATATCATCGACTTGAGAGTGCATACGAAGTCGCGGAAGGTGAAATTCAAATAAAACAAACATAGTGATTGAATTACTTACTGATTATATTGATCCTTCACTTTGTTAACTTACCATTAAGACACAGTATTAATGAATAGTATTAGACTAACACACAATACATTACAAATAGTATTTGACTTCTCCCTGGCTAAATCAAGACTGACTCCGAAAAATCCCTCATGGGACCAGGTCGCCACTACATTGACGTTACTTTTCCCTCCATTACTATCGACCAATCAGAGAGCCGCAGTAACACCTGGCGGTCTCTGATTGGTCGAGCGCTTCCAACTGTCAGTCCTGCTTTAATCCAAGTTTTAGGTCATAATACATACTCATTTATACAAATTAATGATTACCACTGCGTATTAACTATATAATTTCTAACATTGGTAAGCCATTAAGTAATCTATATTATTATTACGCGAGCCCGATTGCATCAGATGCATGATACATGCCACCAGATCTACAGTTATGGTCCGATTTTGATAAATGATATGTCACTGGATTCGTCTCATGCTGCAGATTTGCAATAAGGACTTCGTTTTTTCATTTTTTATCGGTAAGTTACTAAAATATATATTTAACCCACTTGTTACTATCGGTCGTTTAAAAGGACACCATACATTTAAAATTCTCACGAACAATGAGGGTACTTGTAACATGTTTGTTGATACGCATTCGAAACCTTTCAAGTGTTGGAAGTGGACATCTAATTAACTTTACGTGCTCAAAACAGTGTTCTATTTTTAAATATTGTTATATTTGGACAAATTATTCATGGAAACTTCAAGGTACGTAGTATTTGAAAAATATATAAACACTTTATTTTAAAAAATAAGTACATTTCTAAGATGTACCTTAGCTTTTGAGTACAAGTGATATTATTCTTAGAATATATTTACAAATCATATTTTGTATTGATTATTGTTGGCGTCCTTTTAAAAGGCCAATAGGGAAATGTACTACTATAGTAATTTTCCATTCTAGGAGGCGAAATAAGACTTGGTCGCGGCCTTTGTCATTAAATGAAATAATTGATGTGCTTGAAGAGGATGACCAGGAAATACCAGATTCTATCGTTATTTTGCCTCCCGAAAACTGTAACGCTGACGTCACCGATGAGGATTCTTTACGTCTATCTATCTCATTGATGAGTTGAGACTGCGAGGGGTTCGAGCAACTGGAACTGTACGAGAAAATCGTATCTCAAAATGCCCATTGCCTGCCAACAAGGTATTGCAGAAGACACCTAGAGGAACATTCAAATATCAGTCTACAAGTGCTGAACAGATCGTAGTATGCAAGTGGCATGATAACAGCATTGTCACTGTTGCATCAAACGCAGCCACGATTGAACCTGTTGCAAAAGTAAAGAGATTTTCACAACAACAGAAAAAATACATACTTGTAGATCAGCCAGCTGTAATTAAAAAATATAACGAGAATATGGGAGGAGTGGATCGATCAGATCAAAATATTAGTCTATATAGAACATCTGTAAGGGGAAAGAAATGGTACTTCTCTTTAATTTGTCACGCACTAGACATGGGTGTGCAAAATGCCTGGCAATTGTATAAAAATAATGGGGGCGACTATGAACTTCTTCATTTTCGCCGATATGTTGCGACATCTCTTCTTGAGAGCTATAAAAAAATGTGGAACTGAATACACGTACCTCTCAAAAGTATCGAGATTGTGTTCGTTTGGATGGGAAAAATCATATGATAAAATACAAAGATACTCAAAGCAGATGTATCAAGTGCCACAAAAAAGCTAATTTCATATGTACAAAATGTAATGTAACCTTACATCCCAAGAATTGTTTTGAACAATATCATATTGCTGAATAAATGGTATAAGTGCACCTCATTAATTATTTTATTTCAATTTAAGTGAATGTATAAGTATCGTACATTCAAGGTAGTATATGTTACTATCGTCCTTTTAAAAGAACACCATTTTCCTGGTTTTCCATGACAGCATGATTTTTTTAAATATTTTTCCCATGTAATGTATATTTTTTACTGTACTTACATATAAATTTATCAAAATCAAAGGTGTTTAGTGTGTTCAGTAACAAGTGGGTTAAAGAAACTACTGTGCGCTGACCACGTGACTTTGGCTGCGTGACGTCACGTCACGTGGCGTAACTTCTGTTTATTTACATAAACTGACAGACGTATTGTGTCAAATGTGGTTTTTTTTATTGACAGAGACGTCAATATTACTTGCCATGTTCTTTTTTACTTCAGAAAAGTGTATATACAAACTTATTTTCCCATATTCGAGATGTTGGGAGAAGAATGAGGTTTAATTAAATCAATTAATTGTCGTGGACCCCATAGACGGCTTTTTTAACCTTACTTAGTACAATGCCGTAGGCGCCGATAGGCTCCGCCTAATTTCCAGTATAAGGAAAGATGTAGAAAACGAAACTTGATTACAAAATTTTCTTTTCGGATGGCCGGGGACTCCTATTTGCGACTTTGTTGACCTGACTTCATCCAAATTATTTCAGGTTCAGATAATTATGTTTTGATTACAGGTAGGAGGTTGGTTATATAAATTTTGTAATTAAACGAGCAATATTTGTACATATATATATTAGCAATCACGTTCTCGGAAACGGCTCTAACGATTTCGATTAAATTTGGAATACAGGGGTTTACGGGGGCGAGATATCGATCTAGATAGGTCTCATGTCCGGGAAAATTAATTTTCTCCGTATTTTCTCCATTTTCACCCGAGCAGAGAGCTCGGTCGCCCAGGGACTAAATTGTAATTTGTCAAAACGATATGACTTAATACTGGAAAACATAAATTAGTAGATACTAAACTATTTAGCGGTACCTACCTATAAATAGCCTGTGCCGATACTAATAATAAACAGTGAAATGTAAGTTTGTATGTTGGGGGTAATCTCAGAAACTATACCCATCCTATTCTAAAAACCCTTTTTTCAGTAGGTAGGTTATATGTATGTATGTATGTAAGCACTTTATTGTACACAAAACAGGTTAAAACATAAACATGATATGTAAGATTAAAGTAGGTAGGTACAAAGGCGAACTTATCCCTATAAGGGATCTCGGGGGGAATATAAGGAATATGTAGAATGGCCTTACAGGATTAAGTATGTGCTATATTTTATATCGTCGCTCCGCCTAGATTCTTTGTATACGCGGCGGAGCCGCGCGGGTAGCTAGTTAGTCAAAACACATAATCCAACTGCTAGCACAAAAGTAGGTTAGGTTAAATTAAAAGTTTAGAACTGCGAGGGACTCTATCTTCCCACATGTATATTATCCGGTGTTTTATAAGGTTCGATAAAGGATACATTGTCGTCGTTAACCTACGACCCTTTATACGTGATGGGCTGATGGTTTTACGACTTATAATAATAGGGAACATTACTGCAATGTTCTGCCATGCCGCCAGAGGCATCACTACCACTAATAGTAAACCAGTATAGGAATATAGGAATTCACACACACATGCACATTTGATTGTCAAATAAGTGACAAGGATGCTTGCATAGACAATACCGCAAGTGGGAACGAGATACAATGTCAACAACGCTGCTAGTGTCGCCACCTACGAAGAGTTTTGCGTAATGTTCCCTATTGAGAAAATATTATCTAGATTCTTACACAGAAAACAACATTGACGGATATGAATTTGAAACTTGGCATTCAAATGAATTATTTAAATCTACTTAGTACATAATTGACCAGTATTTATACGCAAGTGCTGACATAATACCTCGTAATAAATAGGTTTAATGCGAAGGGTAGGATACTAAATATATAAATAATTATGTGTGTACAAACGCCAACACAGCCTGTGACTGACCATTCGTGACCCTTATTACAATGAAGATAAAGTGCACGGATGGTCAGTTAATTGTGTTGGCGATTGTACTACTCTCAGTTACTTATCTCAATGGTATAAGACGAACAATTGTAGATATGGCACGGGCTTGACTTTCAGACACATGTACAGTCTGGGGTAGTAACATACGTACATAAATAAGGACAAAAATATCTGTACACGCCTTTATGACACTGACAATAGAGTCATGTACAGATATTTATGTCCTTATTTATGTACGTATCCGTTCACCCTTGACTGTAGGTAGGTACTTATAGATATTTTGTCTGGCTTTTTGCACATGTTTACATTTATAGAAATGTGTCTAGATGTTTTTGACTTCTGATTTGTTCACATGTAGTATATGATATTTAAGTGTGTATACATATAATATCGACCTCTGCTTTGTTCACAACTATATGACAAACATCATATATTTATGGCTGCGGGTTTGTCTACATATAATTGTCTTTCATTGTACAGATATTTATGAACGTATCAGCGTACAGATGTTAATGACTCGATACATGTATACATATTTCCGATCGAATTGTCGCATGGATATTTATTACTAATCGATAGTACAGATATATTTGAAGCTCTAGGAACGTACATATATTTATGCCCTTGACTGTACCTATGTGGCTTGACGAAGTACTGAATTGAAGTCGGTTTAAACACTTTAAAATTTGTTTTTAAAGTAATTATTATGAGTTTTGTTTTACAAACATTTATTCCTATCCAAAAACTGGTTCAAATAGTATCGTAAAAAAATCTTACTCATCATCCCTATTTTACTGTTCTGTCATACTGTGACGCGGGCGGAGCCGCGCTGGGAGCTAGTGAGTAATAATAATAACACAGACCCCGATCGAATATTTTTTAAATTTATTTACATAGCTTGCATGGTGAGTATACCATAGGCTTTCTTGACCTCCGCGGTGATATCCTTGGCGGGCTTGTCTCCCGTAGCCACCCAGGTACTGCCGCTCTCCCCGCGCTTGTATGCTTCTATGATTCCTTTGGATGCTGATTCCGGTCTGAAAGGAATATGATAGAGAAATAAGTCATTTAAATTACCTATTTATACATTACGATATCTTACATGTGTGACAAAAAACGAATTTGATAACCAGCGCCAGCGCTGACATTTATTTAATACTAGCTGTTGCCCGCGACTTCGTCCGCGTAGAACTTTTTATCGTCTTAGAAAATGATTTCTCTCAATACAAAATTTGAACCCTCTTTTAGGGGATAATTAAAAAAAAAAGTTGATGTTCATTTTCTAGTTTGTGAACAAACAGTCTAAAACCAAAGTTAAAAATCTCATACTTTAAAAATGCCTTGAAATACTCAAACTTTGAACCAATTTTAACACTCTTAGGGGATGAATTTGGAAAAACTCTGAAATCAGTTTTCTAGTCTTTTAACGTACAGAATAAGACCGAAGTTAAAAATCTCTTACTCACACTTTAAAATTTTATTGCTCGCCATTTAAAATTTGAACCCCCTTTTAAACCCCCTTAGAGGTTGAATTTTTCAAATCGCTGAAAGAACTTTTTTCGTAAACTTTTAAGTCTCTAGCTCAAAAAAAGTGTTGCCCATACAAAGCTTTCTTAACCCCCTTAGGGGTGGAATTTTCTAAAACTCTGAAAGTACTTTATTATTAATTTTAATAAGTAACATTTTGAATAGTTTTAAGTCTAGTAAAAAAAAAAGTTTTTCCCACACAACACTGGCTACCCTTCTTAAGGATCTTTAGGATCCCCTTAGGGATGGAGTTTTCTAAAACGCTGAAAGTTCTTTTTTAGTATTCTAATAAGTAATCTTTTTGCAAAGTTTTAAGTCTAACTCAAAAAAAAGTGTTGCCCATGCAAAGCTTGCTCTCCTTTTTAACCCTATTAGGGGTATAATTTTCTAAAACGATTTGTGTTCTTTTTTTGTATTTTAATAAGTAATCTTTCTACAAAGTTTCAAGTCTCTAACTCAAAAACATAAACTTTCCCTGATAAAAACTTTGCACCCCTTTTTATCCCCCTTAGGGATAGATTTTTTCAAAACGCTGAAAGTCTTTTTTTTTGTATTTTTATAAGTAATCTTTCTACAAAGTTTTAAGTGTCTAGCTCAGAAAAAGTGTTCCCCATACAAACCTTGCACCCTTTTTTAACCCCCTTAGGGAATGATTTTTGTAAAACGCCGAATGTAGTATTTTTCATGTTCTAATAAGTAATTTTTCGTCAAAATTTTAAGTCTCTATTAAAAAAAAATATGTTTTTCCCATACAAACTTTGCACCCTATTTTACCCCCTTAGGGGTGAAATTTTCCAAAACGCTGAAAGTACTTTCTTTGTATTTAAATAATCTTTCTACAAAGTTTTAGGACTGTAGCTAAAAAAAATAGTTTCCCACATACAAATTTTGCACCCCTATTTTAGCCCCCTATTTTTAGGGGTAGAATTTTCTAAAACGCTGAAAGTACTTAATTTGTATTCTGATGACTAATCTTTCTACAAAGTTTTAAGTCTCTATTTAAAAAAAATATTGTTTCCCCCATACAAAATTTGCACCCCTATTTTACCCCCTTAGGGGTAGATTTTTTTAAAACACTGAATCTAGGTACTTTATTTGTATTCTAATGAATAATTTCTCTACAAAGTTTTAAGTCTCTATTTAAAAAAAAGTAGTTTTTCCCATACAAACTTTGCACTCTATTTTACCCCTTTAGGGGTAGAATTTTCTAAAACCCTGAAAGTTCTTTATTTGTATTCTAATGACTGATCTTTCTACAAAGTTGTAAGTCTCTATTTAAAAAAAAAATGTTTCCCCCATACAAACCTTGCACCCCTATTTTACCCCCGTAGGGGTGGAATTTTCCAAAACGCTGAAAGTGTTTCATTTGTATTCTAATAACTAATTTTTCTACAAAGTTTAAGTCTATAGCTCAAAAAAAAAAGGTTCTCCCATACAAACTTTGCACCCCCATTGTACCCCCTTAGGGGTAGAATTTTCAAAAATCCCTTTTTATCCCTAGCCCACGTTATAAAAGCAACATACTGTGCAAAAATCAATAATCAACTCTCTAAGATTAGTAGTTTCGGCTGTGCGTTGATGAGTGAGTGAGTGAGTGATTGAGTGAATAAGTCAGTCAGGACATAGGCATTTATTATGTATAAATAGATAGAAGATAATGAAACTCCCATTCAAATATCTCAAAAAATTATGAAGCTACATCCGTTTTAATGTCGCTTGTTAGAGTGAGAAAACGATGAGGGACTGTGACGTCAATATACTCGAGCGTCATAGTAAAAAACAATCGTTTCATATGAAGGTGCGTTTTGCGGAAAAGGGACAGAACATACCCCCTCTTAAAACTTTGGACTCTTATAACTTAATCATTACCTATATAATCTCTTGCTTTGTTTTTTTCT
Organism: Epinotia brunnichana; assembly: GCA_963854355.1. Classification (NCBI taxonomy): domain Eukaryota; kingdom Metazoa; phylum Arthropoda; class Insecta; order Lepidoptera; family Tortricidae; genus Epinotia; species Epinotia brunnichana. The sequence continues at coordinate 19,183,663 of OY977954.1, forward strand.
CCATTTGACTATATTTATTTTAAATTCTTTTTCGAGAAAATACATTATGATTATTTACCATATTTTCGATTCCTGAGCTATAACCACGAACTTCGGAATTCGAAAATATTCGGGTATCTCTATCTCTATCGCACTAACCATACTCGAGTGACAGGGATGCAAATATATGAACATTGAGTATCGGTTTTCGTGGTAGCGCCGCAGGTACTTTGGCTGAATGCGCCGAGCGCGTGCTATTGTCATTAAAAAAAAACAAATTCGTGTTAATTATATTGTTCAAATTTGTTGATTTCATTTATTGAAATTACGACATAAAACGACATTTGCGCATATAAGTTCTCATATCAGAATCGAATATTTTTTTATGGTTTATATTTTAGCATTTGTCTCGTAAAGGTCTATCGTAGACGGGATTTAAATTATTAATAAGTGAAAGGCAAAGCAATTCCGCCATTTTGACGAAAATTTGACGGTTCTTATAGCTGACAGTTGGAGCAGCGTTTGATTTCAATAAAAATAAATGAAAAATTAAATGAAGTCGTATATTTCGGAAAATTAATTAACTGTCGCAGTCGGATAAAAACTATCCTAAGTTGCAGCTAGAATAATAATGTACCTTTATAAAATGTTTCATATTTTTCCGTTCATGGGATGCTGAGAACATTCGAACCGCGCAAAGCTTAGTTTCAAACTGGCTGATTCTTTTTTTAATTTAGAGATTTATTATAAGTGGAGATTAATTCAATTCGATTTAAGACTACATTACTGTGCCCTATCAGGGTCCATATGAATCCAAAAATTATATGTGACCTAGATATGTATGTATTTACAGTCGCACAGTGTTCCAGAAAGGTTTACCTACTATTGAGAGGCATTAAATCATTAATACTAATATAGTTACGCATAATTACTTTACGCCGAAAATAAGATACGCATAAGTCACATTTTGCATAATTTTTTATGCATAATATTAAAAAGCATAAATACAGAAAGCATAACCCTCATTAAAACTAATAACAAAAAGCATAAACATGAATACCCATAACAATCAATTGACATCATATCAAAATGCATAACGCTATTATCATATTAAAAGGAGTAGGTACGTATCACAATGTCTAAAATTAAAAAAAACTAACGTTAAATAACCTACGTTCAAAATCCCTAATATCTAAAAATTTAGATTTTAGTGATTTTAGCCTATGGTTTACTTAGTAGTAAATTGCCTAATTGTCATTAGTAGTAAGTTTTAATAAAAGGTTTTTCCGTTCTTTTATAAAAAAAATAACCTCGAAGACGAAAGTGGGAGCTTTGCTCCCGCTTCCGTCTTCTAACCTATCCGCGATCCGAGTCGGTTTTGCCAAATAAATATTTGATGCCCACCCAGCTTTGCTCCCGCTTTCGTCTTCGAGATTTTTTTTTTATAAAATAGCGGAAAAACTAATAATATCATTTTAGGTATTTTGACCAGCTTCATTCATTTAGACAACTGAAATTATGGAAAATGACAGATATACCAACTAATTATTAGCCCAAACAATAGTATGCCTAATGTATATTCGGCCAATACACATTAGTCTAGCTAAAATTATGCTAATAGCGTAGTATGCCAGAAAAACAGTAGGCCCAAATATTACTATGCGAAAGTACTATTATGCCACAAATAATTATGCCAAACCAATTATGCGAAACTGCATTAGTCTAAAAACCATTATGCGATCCAAGGGGATACCTTCCAGAAACGCTTGGGACCGGACATTTTTCATTGAATCAGGAAATCGATGTAGTTCAATATGCCTATAAAAAATGTAGAACTGACCCCCAGTCCATTCTTTATAGATTCCGAGAAAAAAATAATAAATTTAGCCATTTCGGTTGGTGCTGAAACGGAAAAATTTATATTTTATTTATGTTATGTACTTTGGGAATGTCATTCATTGAAAATGTTGTAATGCGTAAAATAGGGTATTTGACAACAGTGAAAATAAATTGTTTTTTCATTCGCAATAGATACCCATTACGAAAATACTCGGAAATTATCAATCTTTCATTTATATTTCTTATTTAAAGATTTTTAAATTCATAAACACTAACAATAAGCTGGACGTTGTTTGATTGTGACGTCAACGGAGCGTTTTTGACGTTTCATACAAAGAAGCTGATTTGACTTTAGTCAAATACCGTATTACGCGTTTTTTGAGATATCAAACGTGCATGAATGGGCCTGTGACCTTAAATTTGTTTTTCTACTCCTGTACCGTTATCTGTCATTTATATAGGCTATAGCTCAAATACAATGACACCACTAATAAGTCGTCGAAAAACTCTATGCTCTATGGCCCAAAAACGCACTGTTCAGCGTACTTTTTTGGTTCATACATTTTTCATAAAAGCACTGTTTAACTTTTTTTTTAAACGGCCGCTATATTGCAGTGGTGCCAACTTCATAAACAAATATTTCGAAATAAAAGTATTTATTTACGATTTAACATTTGTATATTATAAATTATTTACTACAACAAGAGCGGGATCTTCCGATACAAGCATACGACATGCTTAATGGAAGGTTCCAACCTTGTTTGTTTTTATACCGTGTTAAAAAGTCAAATAAACTATTTTGTATTTGTAATAATAAATCATCATCTTTTGTGTGTTAAATTACATGTTTTATAAATTCTTGGTATTATTTATAAAAAGAAACAGTTCGAATTCGGTCCGGGTCTGGATTTGGTTTGGTTCGGATGGCAAGTGCAAAAAAATTCAAAACAAAACAAAACATAAGCAAGAGCTGTCACATTTCCGATTTCCCAACAAAATACAGTTCAAAATGAAAAGACGAAAGATGATAAACTATTAGTCCTAAACTATTAAGATTTTATTCGTGTTTGTGAAGACAAAAGTGTACGTTCCTTTTAAAATGGCCGAAGAAATTAATAACTGCACTCCTGAAGAAATTGCGTGAGTAGCAAAAGTACGAGTAGAAAACTTGCGGCCTGAAAAGTTTAACTATTCTGTAGTCTGCTATTTATTTAAAATTTGTCGTAGAAAAAGTATTGTATGCAACGGTGTATAACTGGTCTAAAAACGCTCGAGGCGTCTTTAATTGCGATGCTCGCCAAGGCTCGCATCGCAACCCACGCCACTCGCCTTTTAAGACCCTTCTTATACAACAGTTGCATAAAATACTATTACGATGCCATTCGAACCAGTTTTTGTAGATGAACAAATGTTTGTATGGAAGCAACTACATTTGGACAATAATACCCAAAAAATCGAATTAAAGACCGACTTCGCTGAAAGCAGCCGAAACGCTTCATACTGATTGGCTTTAAAGTATGACGTCACACCGTGCAATTTGTACTAACCTTTGCATGGAAAATTAAGTAAATTGCTGTTTCGGTCGCGAAATACTGCGTTTAGGTCCATAGTTGTTGTACAAAATTGTTTCTATAAAAGCGTAAGGATTCTATTGGTACCTTTAAATTTACTCTTGGACAATAAATAAAAAAACTTTTTTTTCTAAACTTTCAAGGTTTATATCTTTTTATGATTTGAATTATATTTTGTAATTTATACTTTAAAACAATCATTTAGCAACACGACGGTATCAATTTTAACACCACGCAACAAGCCTATAGTCGATAGAATCAAAGAAATTGACGAAAGAGACCTTTTTTGTTTTTATTTTTTTATTCATTATTGCTAACGTTGGCGCACTTGATTATTGTTGCGAAAGATTGCTACTATTTATTTCTATCGCCAATAATAATAACAGGTGCAAATCTCACGGAGTCTACGAGATTTTTTTTTTCTTTTCCGTCCTTAGCGCCTAATGTTCGTTTCGAGCAAACATGCCGAAAGCTATTTCATATGATTGTAGGAGCTTATTTAAAAACAAGTTAAGTTAGTAACGGTTTAATTCAAAATGTAAAACAATAAAGGAACGGTAAATTTGATGTCTTAAATTTCATTATTATTCGTCTCCATAATGTCGTTTTCCATAGTTAAAAGAATTGTGTCGTGCGTATTGTCTGCGTTGGTATAACCGTTTTCTTTGAGTCCGAAGAACGACTGCATCGTCATCGAACTGTTCTGTTCGATAGGTTTGAACAAAGATTTTAAGTTATTGTTCGGTGGTTTTTAGGGTTCGGAAAAACGGAACCCTTATAGTTTCGTCATGTCCGTCTGTCCGTCTGTCCGTATGTCACAGGCATTTTACTCGAAAACTATAAGTTGTATTTGAATGAAATTTAGAGTAAAGGTGTATTTTGATAGCCGCTATATAGTTATGCAATGAAATTACTAAAAAATATATTTTTTACGGGGGCACTCCATACTTGTAACTCCATGTCAAAAAAAAATATTTCACACTAAGTCCATATGTGGCACATGAAATGATAGGTCTTTTAAAATAACTATAAGGTTACTCAGCACTTTTTTTGATTATGTGAATATACTCGGAGATAATTGCCACGAAAGGCACGTGTGTCCCCCCCTCTCACTTTCGAACGGTGGAAGTGAAAAAAATAGTGCTTATTAAATATTTTCACCGAAAAGTGTTTTGAAAAAGATCGGTTTAAAGGTTTTCCAGTAATTGCTGAAAAACTGCTTTTCTTATAGAAAAGAATGTAAGTGCCGTAAGGTTTGTATGACGATACGACCTTTTTAATCTATCTATATTATTATTATTATTATATATATATATATAAAAGAAGAATTCCTGACTGATCATCAACGCACAGCCGAAACTACTGGGACTAGAAACTTGAAATTTACACCCATACTACTTTTTATAAAGTAGGCGACGGATCAGAATTGATTTTTGGAAATACTACCCCTAAAGGGGTTAAATAGGGGTTCAAAGTTTGTATAGAGGAAAAATTATTTTTTGAGCTAGAGACTTCAAACTTTGTGGAAAGATTACTTATTCAAATACAAATAAAGTAGTTTCAGCGTTTTGGAAAATTCTACCCCAAAGGTGGCTTAAAAGGGTTGCAAAGTTTGTATGAGGAAAATTCTTTTTTTGAGATGTATGCTTAAAAGTTTGTAGAAAGATTACTTATTAAAATACACAAAAAGTAATTTCAGCGTTTTAGAAAATTTCACCCCTAAGGGGGTTAAAAGGGGGTGCAACATTTGTATGGAGGAACATTTTTCTTTAGCTAGAGACTTAAACCTTTGTAGAAAACTTACATATTAGAATAAAAATAAAGTACTTTCATCATTTTGGAAAATTCCACCCCTAAGGGGTTAAAAATGGTTGCAAAGTTTGTATGAGGGAAACTCATTTTTGAGATAGAAGCTTAAAAGTTGTAGAAAGATTACTTATTGAAATAAAAAAAACACTTTCAGCGTTTTGAAAAAAATCCACCCCTAAGGGGGTTAAAAAAGGTTTCTAAGTTTGTACCAGGGAAACTTTTTTTTGAGATAGAAGCTTAAAAGTTTGTAGAAAGATGACTTATTGAAATAAAAAAAAATACTTTCAGCGGTTTAGATAATTCCGCCCCTAAGAGGGTTAAAAGGGGGTGCAACATTTGTATGGAGGTAACATGTTTTTTTAGCTAGAGACTTAAAACTTTGTAGAAAGCTTACATATTAGAATAAAAATAAAGCACTTTCAGCGTTTTGGAAAATTCTACCCCTAAGGGTTGTTAAAATCGTTGCAACGTTTGTATGAGGGAAATTATTTTTGGAGATACAAGGTTAAACGTTTGTAGAAAGATTACCTACTTATTGAAATACAAAAAATAACTTTCACCGTTTTAGAAAATTCCACCCCTAAGGGGGTTAAAAGGGAGTGCAACATTTGTATGGAGGAAACATTTTTCTTTAGCTAGAGACTTAAACCTTTGTAGAAAACTTACTTATTAGAATAAAAATAAAGTACTTTCATCGTTTTGGAAAATTCCACCCCTAAGGGGTTAAAAATGGTTGCAAAGTTTGTATGAGGGAAACTCATTGTTGAGATAGAAGCTTAAAAGTTGTAGAAAGATTACTTATTGAAATAAAAAAAACACTTTCAGCGTTTTGAAAAAAATCCACCCCTAAGGGGGTTAAAAAAGGTTTCTAAGTTTGTACCAGGGAAACTTTTTTTTGAGATAGAAGCTTAAAAGTTTGTAGAAAGATGACTTATTGAAATAAAAAAAAATACTTTCAGCGGTTTAGGAAATTCCGCCCCTAAGAGGGTTAAAAGGGGGTGCAACATTTGTATGGAGGTAACATGTTTTTTTTAGCTAGAGACTTATAATAAATAAAAATAAAATAAAAATTGTTTAATTCAGACCGAGATCCTTAATAGTGTTAGTAACAAAAATGGGGCTTACAAGACTATATTAGTATTACACGATTGAGTTTAGTTTAAATAAAATTTTAATTAAATTTATATTTAGGCACCTCTTCGGTTACCTATGGCAGAAAGGTAGGACCAAGTAGCGAATAATTTATTCCCTACTTGGCCCTACCAATGACCACTTCAACCCAATATTTGGTGAGCGGGCAGTCGAGGCGCTCTGCCAACACCCTCAGCATACTGTTGCTGCTACCGCGCATCCGTTTTAGCAGTGACGCTATTCTTTTCCGCCGAATGGCAAAAAAGTCGTCCGCTTGAGCTTCGGCAAACATGCCTGATGCACTGCAGTGCTTCGGCAGCTTCAAAAGCACTCTGAGGATGTTATTGTACTGAACACGCAGGATGTTATAGGCCCTCTGAGTAAATCTCGCCCACAGGCTACACGTGTAAAATGTTTGACAATAACTTGACTTAAAACTTTGTAGAAAGCTTACATATTAGAATAAAAATAAAGCACTTTCAGCGTTTTGGAAAATTCTACCCCTAAGGGTTGTTAAAATCGTTGCAACGTTTGTATGAGGGAAATTATTTTTGGAGATACAAGGTTAAACGTTTGTAGAAAGATTACCTACTTATTGAAATACAAAAAAGAACTTTCAGCGTTTTAGAAAAGTCCACCCCTAAGGGGGTTAAAAGGGAGTGCAACATTTGTATGGAGGTAACATGTTTTTTTTAGCTAGAGACTTAAAACTTTGTAGAAAGTTTACATATTAGAATAAAAATAAAGCACTTTCAGCGTTTTGGAAAATTCTACCCCTAAGGGTTGTTAAAATCGTTGCAACGTTTGTATGAGGGAAATTATTTTTGGAGATACAAGGTTAAACGTTTGTAGAAAGATTACCTACTTATTGAAATACAAAAAAGAACTTTCAGCGTTTTAGAAAATTCCACCCCTAAGGGGGTTAAAAGGGAGTGCAACATTTTTATGGAGGCAACGTTCTTTTTTTAGCAAGATACTTGAAACTTTGTAGATAGCTTACTTATTAGAATATAAATAAAGTACTTTCAGCGTGTTGATAAATTCCACCCCTGAGGGGGTTACTAAGGGTTGCAAAATGTTTATGAGGGAAACTCTTTTTTGAGATAGAAGCTTAAAACTTTGTAGAAAGCTTACAAATAAAGTACTTTCAGCGTTTTGGAAAATTCCACCCCTTAAGGGTGCAAGATTCGTATGGGAAACACTTTTATTGAGCTTAGATACTTGATAGTTTGTAGAAAAAATGCTTATTACAACAAAAAAAAACTCTTCTTCTCAATTTTTCTTGAAAAGCGTTAATAGGGGGTTCAAAGTTGGTATCTAGAGTCAGAATTTTTTTAAGTATGAGATTTGTAACTTCGATCCTAGCCTGTTTGTTAAAAGACTACAAAACTTATTTAGCGTTTTATTTAAATTCAACCTCTAAAAGGGATTATGAGGGTGTTCCAAGTTTGTATGGAGAGCAAGTAATTTTTAATGTAAGGGATTTGTAACTTCCGTTGTAGACTGTTTGCTGAAAGACTACAAAACTTATTTCAGTTTTTTTTTTTAATTTATCGCCTAAGAAGGTTAAAAGGGGGTTCAAAATTTATGTAGAGAGCAAGACAATTTTTTAAAGTAAGAAATTTGTAACTACGGTTTTAGACTTATACTATGAGGGTTCAAATAGGGTTCTAAGTTTGTATAGAGAGCAAGACATTTTGAAGGTATGAGATTTGTAACTTCGGTTTTAGACTGATTACTAAAATACTAAAAAACTAATTTAAGTGTTTTTTTTTTATTCATTCCTTAAACAAACATTTATTTAGACGATAACATGTTCTACGCGGACGAAGTCGCGGGCAACAGCTAGTATAATATAAAATCGTTCACTGATATGCATAATTACGACCATTACTTGTACAAGCATACTGATTATCAGTGGCGTATTTCCATTACAATACATGAATCCATATCCATACTTAATATCATATTATAAGTAGTGCGAAAGTTATTCTGTCTGTCTGTTTTAAATTATCCAATGATTTATTGTTTACCTGACTCGCGGCCTACCTGACTTTCGGCGCATTGCTTTATAATTACTACTAAGTGGCGCAAAAGTAGTGGAAGCGTATTCAAAAAGAATTTTATTGCCCGACTAACAACAAGTAATTCATTCATAGGAGCGCACCAAGCGCTTGTAAAAAAAACGTGTTTTAAAAACGCACACGCTCAAAGAGCAGGTAGAAGCCGCTCCCTGATTGGTTGCGGATACGAGCCTTGGGATCGTTACGCGTCAATCGGACAAACGAATATCGCCCTTAGGGTGGTCGACCGGGAATGTCCCTGACTGTACATTTTCAATGAAATTAGGTATGGATGTAGTTTTGAGAGCCTGAGAAGGACCGTTAAACGGATGAAAAGAGGTACGTGGTTGTCTGAATTAAACGAATTTTATTTATTTTTATTATGGAATTAAGTGCGATAATTGATGCGGCGCCTGTGCCGGCTGTCATGCTCATGTCTAATAGCAGTAACAGCATATTTTTGCTCTTAGATTTTTAGGCGTTCAACATTAAGGTGAAGCATCTCCGGTGAAGCTACATACGCGACACTAAAAACCTACAAGGCGGCGCAACATTATCGTAATTCTCCCCAGAAACACACACCGCTACATTTCACGCACACTATCTCACTTTACTGTGACAGGTCACTGACCTCGGTATTTTTTTTCTTTCGTGATATTATAAATTTAAATCAGTCACCAACCTCCATACAGAAAGTGAAATTGTCAAAACATCTTATTGAAAAATGTCAGACTTGTTGACATTTTCTTATTCTGCGATGATTCTGCGTATGTTTCTTAGGTACATTTTGGTATATGAAATATATACTATTGATAAGTCAATAGATTAGTCTTTAGATTGGCAATGTCATAGCAACTCTATTCGGTCATCGCTAAGGTGCAAAATTTCATGAAAATAAGCAAGCGAAAATTTATTAACATTGCTTGACAAATTTAGGGGTTACATTATGAAAAGGACTCAGATCGAGCTGGCTTTTTGGGGGACTTGGGCCTGGATGGATAATTAAATTTGAAAATTCAATTTAATTCTTAAGTCTCAACTCATCACAATAGAGGGGCCATTAAGCAATCACGTCAGTCAGAATGATCGAGCCTTGTTGGTACGTACCTATTTGTACGTTACTGGGTAGGTATATATATTAGGTAATCCTTATTTTGCTCCTTAGTTTCATAGTATGGGAATGCAAAAAAGTAGGTACTACAAATAATATGCAAATACTAAGTATAAAATACCGTACTAAAACATAATTATACCTTCGGTGTCTGCTGTTGTTGTAAGTGTTATTACGAAAGTGAAACACCAATGTATTAGGTATACCCGTAAACCAATATCAGGCCAGAATATAATTATACTAAATAGACCTAATAAACTCGTACCTACATATATTAATACGTATTTAGTACTCTTTAATCACTGTCACTGACACCCCCTGGTGCCTCTATGATTGTGATGTAGGGTAAGTAGTGTCGTCAGCAAACCGAAAGTGAGTAATGTGCAGGTGCTGGTGATACCTACATCATAGGGTAGACACTAATAACATAATTATAGTAATTTGTTAGTGCTAAGTGGAAGTCATTTGTATATTCATGAAGATCATAAAAACTCTTCGGTGCTCCCCAGTACCACATCCTATGAACCTGGTTCAAAGCGATGCGTTGTTAGGACTGTAGAATTCGACATTAAAATCGCAAAGCACGATGTAGTTCTGGTTTTAACAAGCTATATATTAACTTGACCTGTTTGTATGTAGGTATGTAAGTGTAAGTATAACTGTCAAAGATGAGCAATTGAACCTGGTTAGCAGTACAGTATTTCTAGGTATAACATTGGATTCTAAACTACAATGGGGTCCTCACATAAGTAATCTCGCGAGTAGGCTTAGTTCCGCGGCTTTTGCAGTTAGTAAAATCAGTCAACTAACCGACGAGAAAACCGCGAGATTGGTCTATTTTAGCTACTTCCATAGCATTATGTCATATGGCATTTTACTATGGGGTAGCGCTGCTGACATTGGTGCTGTTTTTGTACTGCAAAAGCGGGCTATTCGCGCAATTTATAAGATGGGACCTAGAGAGTCCCTTAGAGAAAAATTTAAACTAATTAATATTATATACTGACAGTGCATTCTCAATACATTTATGAAAATATCATGTACGTTCATAAAAATATTGTTAACTTTAAAAGAAATTATGATATACATATTCTAAATACCAGAAATAAAGACAAGCTCGCAGTGCCCTATACTCGGCTGCAAAAAATAAACAAATCTTTCAAGGGTAATTGTATACGGTTCTATAATAAACTCCCAAGTAGTGTGACTAGTCTTAATATTAACAAACTTTAAAACTATCTGAAACGTAAACTATTACGTAAAGCATATTACAGCATTAAAGACTATATGAATGACAAAACTGTCTGGGAATGAATTGCTCTACGCATAATTAAAATTTACTACTTTTAACTGTATTAGCTATAATTATTATGTTGTACTTAGTACTTAGGTACTAACCTAAGTAGTGTTTGTTATATTTGTTATTATGATTGCTTTTTTACATTGTATATTTGACATTTTGAAAGTGCTTAACTGTAAGCCTACTTGAAAGAATAAATTACTATTACTATATTACTATTACTATCTACTTAAGTAAGTTGTCCGTCAAAATTTGCAATCCATTTTTCAGTCACTTGCCATTATCCGATTGAGCTGAAATTTTGGGTATTAGTATAGTTTGGATAACAATTCAATATTATGGTACCATTGAGCTGATCTGATGATGGAGACAGAAGGTGGCCATGGGAATTGAGTATTTAACCGACGTAACCACGTTGAGTTTAAGGCTTAAGCTCCTTAGAATCGTCTCAATACAATATACAGAAAAGTACAGTAAGCAATAAAAGCTTGTACCAAAAATGAAAATTTTGGCAATAACTTATTTGGTTTTGTTTTATGGATCAGTTAGGGTAGTGTAGACACATATTTGCAACATCGAAAAGCTTGTGCCAGTTGCGCGACACGCGTAAAACTGCGAAATTTTAGGACTTTTTTACATTACGCCTGAATTTAAAAGTTAATTAAAATAGGAAACTTGCATGGGACCTCAATTTCGAATAAATTGCACTCAATCGATGCGGATATACGTAGAAATATATTGTATTAGTTTTATCTCACGTTAAAATGAGGAAAAAAAATATTATTGTTTCGATAAAATAACATAACAGTTACACAGAATATTGAATTGGCACAGAAAATAAGTTTTTGTGTGACAAATATAGACTTAAACGCAAATGTTGTAGAGATAATTGCAAATTAATGACTTACTCCATAATAAACGCGCCGAGAATATATGTTGTGACGTCATAGCATAAGCCAGTTTAATAAAGAGCGTTTTCGGGGGGTGCCGGTGCGTGCAGATTTCAAATGCATGTAACATCAGAAAAATAAATCATAAGAAAGTTTTAGTGCTTCAGTTGTTTTAATGCTTAATCATACATTTGATTTACGCAATAAAATAAAAAGATGCAAATTCCCTATTCCAACAATTTGAATTAATTATCTTTTAAACTTTACTACATTTTGATGGTCAAAGTAGCTTAGCTTATGACTTTTAAACCAAAATTTCGTGTTCGCACTATCCTAACTGGTCGGCTCAATATACCAAAGAACCATGCCTTGCGATTTAAGCCTATTTTGTGTCGACTTCTACTGACCTATATCTACAAAGAATAATATAGGTAAGCAATATTATATCGTAAACTCGTGAATATCTGTGAGTTAATTCAAATGAACCCTGAGCATCCTCCAAATCTTCAAATCAATAAAGAGTTGGCAATGCACGGTGGTGAATCCTCTTTAGTAGCAAGCGTCCATAGGCTTCGATATCTCGCAAACCGTGTGCTTGTTTGCAAAATACATGGTATAAAAAAATTTAACTAATAATAATTCTTTGGTAATTGTACTGAGTGTCGTGCTTCCTGAATGGCCCCTCGATTGCGATTCCTGCTTGTAAGTAATGTATTTTATTTACTCATATTTCTTTTGTACGCATATGATTACAAATGATATGCCATTTTATACTATATATGTATGTATCACATACATACATATATATACCTAAGTGGCCAAGCTCCGCTTGGGTGAAAATAGAGAAAAAAAAAATCCCAGATAGGAGACTTAGCTGCTAAGGCGAAAAAAATGATATATTCTATACTACTATATATAGAATGGGTGGCGCAGGACCGGTCATTTTGGCACTCTTTGGGGGAGGCCTTTGTCCAGCAGTGGACGTCTTTCGGCTGATATGATGATGATGATATATAGAATATTTTTTTTTCGCCTTATCACAAAGGAATAAGGTGCCAAATTGTAAACATAGCTCGGAAGTCGACTTTAGCTACCTAATTTTTTTTTTTAATAGTATAATAATAGTATTCTCATTGGCAAGTTCCGTCACATCATTATATCCTTCCCATAAAGCTTAAAGGCCTGGCCATGAGTATCTGGCTAAGCAGCGAACGTGCTATTCCGGATAGGCATCCCAATTCCACCATAGCGTTTAAGATACGGAACCGATTAATAAGGTGTCAATCGATTCATAATTACGCTCCGTGTGTCCCATCTATGTTAAACTAGACATGCTAATTAGCTTGAAATCTTGCGAGTATGGAACGGAACCCTCGTGCACAAGTCCGACTCGCACTTGCACCAAGACGCAAGCAGATTACAAAATCAGCATACTTAATCTAAATATGTCTGTTCTAGTGAATTCCTTAGCCTCAGAGGAGGTAAAGAAAATGAAACAAATTCTTCATTAGTAGGAATGTTTTATACCACAAGAATAAAAATTATATAATTCAATGTAAATTACATCATACAATGAAATCATCCTACTTCATTATTTGTAGGTAAAAAAATATGTGATGAGTTGAGACTTGAGAATTAAATTGAATTTTCAAATTTAATTATCCATCCAGGCTCAAGCCCCCCAAAAAGCCAGCTCGATCTGAGTCCTTACCATAACGTAACCCCTTTTGTCAAGCAATGTTCATAAATTTTCGCTTGCTTATTTTCATGAAATTTTGCACCTTAGCGAAGACCGAATAGAGTTGCTATGACATTGCCAATCTAAAGACTAATCTATTGACTTATCAATAGTATATATTTCATATACCAAAATGTACCTAAGAAACATACGCAGAATCATCGCAGAATAAGAAAATGTCAACAAGTCTGACATTTTTCCATAAGATGTTTTGACAATTTCACTTTCTGTATTGAGGTTGGTGATTGATTTTAATTTATAATATCACGAAAGAAAAAAAATACCGAGGTCAGTGACCTGTCACAGTAAAGTGAGATAGTGTGCGTGAAATGTAGCGGTGTGTGTTTCTGGGGAGAATTACGATAATGTTGCGCCGCCTAGTAGGTTTTTAGTGTCGCGTATGTAGCTTCACCCGAGATGCCTCACCTTAATGCACGTTTGGTATCTCAAAAAACGCGTAATTTTACGCATTACAACATTATCAATGAATGACATTCCCAAAGTACACAACATAAAAAAAATAACATTTTTCCGTTTCAGCACCTACCGGAAATGGCTACTTTATAATTTTTTTTCTCGGAATCTATAAAGAACGGACTGAGACCCTCAGTCACTTCTACATTTTTTATAAACATATTGAACTACATCGATTTCCTGATTCAATGAAAAATGTCCGGTCCCAAGCGTTTCTGGAACACTGTGACTCCCCATCACATACATAGGTACACTATAGGTGTTCAAAAATATCGGCACATGCACCCTAATGCCTTGAAAATAGAGGTGTTCCGATGTTTTGACGTGCTTGTTTGCTCCGATGTATGTGATGGCGACGTACCATGGATGATTATATTGATCATATAATGTTGACTATCTATAAGTATTCACGCACAGTTTCTTGGTAGCCAGGAAACGAAAACGAAGCTCGCTCGTGTATCTCCCTCTATGTCGCTCGAATTAGAAATATGCGAGGAGCAGCACGGCTATCACAAGACGGCGCGCGAGCTCTCTCGATTTTTCTCGCACTATCCCTCTCTCTCTCGTTAGAAGACTTAGAAAGAGACGAGACTTAGTGCGAGAAAAATCGAGAGAGCTCGCGCGCCGTATTGTGATCGCCATGGACGTATATAAAGGGGTGGGCACGGCCCACCCCAGAATGCTGGGTCGCAGGTCCAAAATGCCATGACGGTCATTAAAAAAAAATGCCGGCGCGAGCTGGGCCCCCCTGGCAAACGGGCCAATGGTGATAGCCGTGCAGGGGCCCTATTTTCAAGTGGTTCCGTAACTGTTCTGTGCCGTGGCAGTGAGTAAAGTCCCGACAGGTCGCTCTGTGTTGACAGTGTAGGACCTGCCTTAAAGGCAGGATGCCTTGTTGTGTTTACAGGTATAGACAAAGGCACTGTCTGCAAAAACCATGCAAAAACACAACAAATCATCAACGCAAAACAATAAAGTGACAGCTGGTGATTCTTCTGAGGCCCTAGCACACTAGGTTTTATGTCGGCGAAAATTTACTGAAACGTCACGTAAAACGCGACATAAAACCTAGTGTGCCGGTGTCGCAAGGCGACCATTATGGTTTTGGACACCCACTGATAGACTTTTTACTGTCAAAATCGCTGTATTCAGTGAGGCCCCTCACAGACTGGCGCGGCCTGGCCGCGGCGGACAATAGAAAACTTGTCATTAGCTGTCAAATTTACTATGGTCCGCCACCGCAGGCCGCGCCAGTGTGATGCAGGCTTAAAGGAATTCACCGACGAAAAACAATATTAGACAATTTTATTTTGATGATATTTAAAATTAATTCTGCTACGGCAGCCTAGTGTTTCAGGCATGCGGCTGTCAAGCGGCGGTCGTGGGTTCGAATCCCGGCTCGTACCAATGAGTTTTTCGGAACTTATGTACGGAATATTTACCGTTAGCTTTTCGGTGAAGGAAAACATCGTGAGGAAACCGGTCTAATCCCAATAAGGTCTAGTTTTCCCTTTGGGTTGGAAGGTCAGATGGCAGTCGCTTTCGTAAAACTAGTGCCTTTGCCAAATCTTGGGATTAGGTGTCAAAGCGGACCCCGGGCTCCTTTAGGGGCACAACCGGGAATAACGCTAGGAGCATGATGATGCTATTTAAAATTAATATTATTATTATTTAGTTTTTTCTGACTTTATCATAATCTAGGATGCCCTAGAGATAAATTATTTATGGTGTTATTATTATTCCTGTAATTTCCGTTTTATATTTGTTGTAGGTACGTTTGTTTTTATTTTTTGTCATTTATTTGACATGAAATGAAATAGATGACAAACTACGGTAGCGTAGTGGTTCAGGCATGCGGCTGTCAAGCAGCGGTCGTGAGGTCGAATCCCGGCTCGTACCAATGAGTTTTTCGGAACTTATGTATGGAATATTTACCGTTAGCTTTTCGGTGAAGGAAAACATCGTGAGGAAACCGGTCTAATCCCAATAAGGTCTAGTTTTCCTTCCGGGTTGGAAGGTCAGATAGCAGTCGCTTTCGTAAAACTAGTGCCTATGCTAAATCTTGGGATTAGGTGTAAAAGCGGACCCCGGCTCTTTTAGGGGCACAACCGGGAATAACGCTAGGAGGATGATGATTTGACATGAAAATGATATGTTTTGACCAAGTTTTGACATATGTATCGGTAACTAGGTACGTATATTTTATTATATTTTTTTTTGTTCTGACATTTTATAATATTTTGTCATTATCTATTACGATAAATATTGTTTAAAAATTTGAACTACATCCGACTGTCCTTGTAAATACGAGCTTTCTGTGAATTCATTTTATTTGTAAAAAAAAAATTTGTAAAATATTATGTCAATTTTCAATCAGCAATAAATGAATCTAATCTGATCTAATATGCGACGGTGTCTATCATTCAGGCAGGCCGTATGCTTGTTTGCTACCGTGCCTCAGTAAAAAAGGTTGACTGCGGTCACGCTGAGTAGCTACCGCGAAACGAATCGAAGGTCCTTCGTGTATCGACATCCTTGTCGCTCAAATTAACAAGTGCGATAGAGAAAGAGATACCTAGAGCTTGCTTCTAATGCACTCAAGCAGGACTTACTTCTGTGGTTTACTGGTACTGCTTTTGACCATCTCCTCGTAATCGGCGGCGAATTTCTTGTCGAAAGAGCCAATTTTCTGCGGCGTGAGTAGAGCCGTGTCGGTGGCTCCTAGACACACGGCGAGAACTCGCACGCCCGATTTGTTGTAGTGCTCATCCAACTGGAAAAATTCAAGTTCGACTTGACTAGACTATAATGATAAAACTAAAATAGTTACTAATACTCCCACGGGAAGCTGAAAGCCCGACCACCTGCGTTGATTAACTACAGTTTTGTGAATTGTGTGCTCACGTGCGCGTTGTGTAGGTACCTACTTAGGTTTTCATAAATAAGATCAGCTACGTGAGCCACATGAACGACATCAACGCCGGAGTTAAGGCGGTCGCCGAGGCCGAAATCGGTCAGGAGAGTATACATAATGATTTGTCGGTTGGTCAGTGCACGAAGAAGCACACCACACTTTCCTCTTACCTTACCTTTGCCTTTATATAGACAAAACAGAAACCAGTACCTACGCAATTAAGAGAGAGAAAATTTCTCGTGGATTCAACGGCTACCTATTATTTGTGCAATGAATGAATGAATGAATGAATATATTTTATTTCAGGTCTTCACCGACCCATATAAGAGGTGTTAGTTACATTTTAATTATAAGGTTAGATTACACAATACAAAGCTTACATATAATTTAACATACAACATAAACTGACATACACAGAACACAGAACATACACTTACTTACTATATTGCAAGGTAGATTTGACCTGCCCAATCCAATACAAAAGTATTGGACAGTCAAACCTACCAGCCATCATTTTCAGGATGCTGTTGGTACTTTTCCTCACTCGAGCCATCAGGGATGAAATTTTATTTCGCATAATCGCATGGAAGTCATTAGTGCGTGCCTCTGCGAACATCCCCGAGGCACTACACCATTTGGGCATTCCTAACAGCATCCTGAAAATATTATTATACGTAACGCGTAGGGCGCTATAAGCTCGCTTTGTGTACTTAACCCACAGTCCGCTAGCGTAGAAAGATTGGCAGAAGGCTTTAAAAAATGCAATCTTTACCTCTGCGGAACACCTAGCGAACAGCAATAGTGTCAATAGTTAACTTACTCCAAGGCAATTGCTGAACTGAAGAACAGCGCTCTTAGTAGCCCAGTAGACCGGAAGGAAGTGTACTTGGCACAGTGCTGCCACCGACGAGACGTTGATGATGGTGCCGCCTTGACCACCTTCGTCGCGCCGCATCATCTCCAGAGCTCGGAGTGAGCTCGTAATGAGAGCTAACTGAAATAAACCGGTCATTACGTCAGTTATCCAGACGGGCTGAAGTCACGCAATTTCGCTCGTCTGAACGCGCCTATAGTCTGAAAAATCGATTTCAAGGCCATACCACTCCTTACAATTTGTCACCACAACTTGTTGGATTGAAACGACCTTTTATACAGCGACCTACCTATACAATGCGATAATGCATTTAGAATGCCGTTGCCTCTGCTAGACGGTCGCCAACAGGCCCCTCCGACCGAGCTACCTTGGCCCGCACTGACCGTGTAGACAGATGTTTGCTGCAAAATTTCATACTACAGCGGTCGGTGCCGACCAAGGTCGCTCGGTCAGAGGGGCGTGTTGGCGACCGTCTAGCAGTGACTTAAGCCTAATTGGTAGTGTCACTGCCTACGAAGCTGAGGTCCTAATCGAATCCCGATAAGCGAATTTATTTGTGAGATGTATTTTTTATATGCAATGTCGAGTCTCCTAAATAGTCGAGTCCACAGATCATTACTTAGGAACGTTTTAAGCTAAGTTTTTAGCTAATCCATTTCAGTCGCAATGTTAAGCAAGGGACACCTTCAAGAAACGGCGAAACCAATAAATGAAAAGGGACTTGTTCTGTTCTGTTCTGTTCTGGTGACTCATCCAGCCAGCAGTTCTGCTGCAAGGACTCAGAGGTGCTGACTACAGGAGGGAGGAGGTGTTAGAGCAAAATACCAAAGAAGGCTCGCTTACCCTATCTAGTGTAGCATATGCGGCAGAAAGTTAGTGGGGTATGAGAACCTTAACCGACCACCGACTTAACTGCAAATACTATAATGATGAGGGTAAGCGCGCTTGCTTGGCCATTTTTAACCAACTTCCGCCGCCCGGCCGCAGGCAACAGCTTCCTGCCCGAGAAACCGGAGAGCCAAGTGACGGACGTTAGGACGGGAGTGTAGGTGTGCAGTCAGGATGGTTGGAGAGACGGGAGATGGAGCCGACCCGAATACAGGCATCGTTAAGCCAGTGTGGGGTAGATAGATACTATACTTGGTGTATAATATAGATAATTAATTTTTGACTGCTTGGTCCCTCCCCTTTTTTATATTTCACCCCCAGGTTCTGACATTGAACCTCTTCGCGCTTATCGCAATTATTAATCAAGACCCGACCATTGTGTGTCGTCTGTCTCTTCGTTCTCCTCTTCTTTCTTGTCTCAGTAGATTCGCTGGGTTGTTGTATCATGCGGCTGTACATTGGTCGAATATCAAGTTAATGTGACTTCGTCTTTAGGCTTTTTCTTTCCTCAGTAAGTATTCGGGGCTCGGCCGTGTGCGCTTCGTTGCGAAGTGCTTTCGTGAAGGTGCCTTCCAAGACTTGTTTTATTTAGACATAGAGTTGCCTTACTTCTTGCACGGTAATCAAATTTGGTTCTCTTTTTCTTTAACCTTTATCACTGCTGCTAGCGCGTTTGTCATGTAGATGTGGGTTGAAGAACGTTGACGATGCAACCCCGAGACATTAAACCTTCTAGTTTTCAACACTCACTTCTCCGTCAAAACTTCTGACTCAAATCACTTCACCGGTTCATCCAGCACCTGCACATGCTACCATCCTGTTGCACTTAACCACTGCGCATAATAAAATGCACTGTTATTATCGTAGTTCATCAATCAATAGTAACACTCACTTCTCCACTATAATCACGTTGACAATGTGACTCCGAGACACAAAAGCACTCACTTAACAATATTTAGACACGCGTATCAACTGCACAATAGTCAAAATACACTCCCTACTCGTTTCCAAAGCCGACTTTCTCCGCTAAATCCTTCCTCCCAAATCACTTCATCGGTTCATTCAGCACATCAGTTCATTGCACACATTAATAAATACACTTTTATTATAGTAGTTAATCAATCAATAGCAACACTCATCTCTGCACCAAAATCAGATTACAGGTAAGTAGGTACACGGTAATTAAATAGTCGGATATAGTGTTCCGTTTGTGTATTAAATTTTGATTCATCTGCGAATGGCATTTAGTTCGTAAGCAATTTCAGCCTTTTGGAATCCGCACAATTCGTTCATTTTGAACCTTGTCGGTCGGCCGCCACGATTTTGTTCTCACCAATAAATGAAAAGGGACTTGATGGAAAATTCAATAGAGAGCGACTACATTTTGATAAGTATAAATATATTATGAGCACGGATAACCGCTCGCACGCTGTCTTTTGGTAACAACACAACACAGCGCGAGGGCCATGAGAGATGTTGTCGAAGGGAGACACTGCTTGTATATGCTTTTGGTAACAACACAACACAGCGCGTGAGCCATGAGAGATGTTGTCGAAGGGAGACACTGCTTGTATATTCTTTGGCCATTGGTGATGATGACCAGTTTGACATTTTGTTGGTATTTTATTGGTTAGTACATAACTCCATCAAAATGTCGGAAATAAATATAAATAAATGTCGCGATAGACCTAAAGTCATTTCAGAATGTGTACAAAACGCAAAAGAAGTGACAAATAAAACGTTTTTTTTAATCATTGCCCCGAGCTGGATTCGAACCAGTGACCTTTCGGTAGATCGGGCAGATTTCTCTTAAGAGTCAGCAGTAAGCTCGATTCTCCATACAAACGTAGTCATGCTCTCATTTTAAAACGACTGACTAGTTTTTTCTGAAACTTTGTACAGTCGCCATCACATACATTGGTACACTATAGGTGTTCAAAAATATCGGCACATGCACCCTAATGCCTTGAAAATAGAGGTGTGTTCCGATGTTTGTGACGTGCTTGTTTCCTCCGATGTATGTGATGGTGACTGTACTAAGAATAAGTATCCAGGTCTGTAATTATAATTAGTTTATGCAACTTCAGATACCATAGTAAAAAAAACAGCAAATAGGGGTGTAGACTCAACATTTATTATTACTCCAAAAGAAAGAAGGCAATAAAATGTGCCTAGTGACGAAAATCCCATTCAGATATCTCAAAAAATTACGAAGCTACAATCGTTTTTAACCGACTTCAAAAAAAGGAGGAGGTTCTCAATTCGGATGTTTTTTTTTTTTAGTGTTTGTTACCTCAGAACTTCGTCATTTATGAACCGATTTGTACAATTCTTTTTTAATTGCTTCCAGATTGGTCCCATTGTTTCCAAAGCCCCAGTTGGATGATGGGAACCATGAGGAATTGAGGGAACTCCTCAAATATATTAGGCACGCGTGTATTTAGTAATTTCGATATTTTCTAACTCGTGTCTTATTCTATAAAGTTCTCAGGGTATTTACGGTTTCGCTCTATGAAAACACAACAATATATCGATATCAGCCATATTTTTACACCAAAAAATAGGTTGGGTAATTTGACTAAATATTCATTAATAATCCACCTAAATTTAATACCGATACGGTAAAAAATAAAGAAAAGTAATCTTCATAAATTCCGTAAAAATTAGGCGAAAATGGTGTAAACTTTCTTTACTAAATTGACTACGTCTATATACCTATACGTTCTTTGGGATACGCGCATAATTCGCTTATTTTTGTTAATGAATAAACCTTTCTATAGGCCAGATGCAATTCAATATTATATCAAGGTCGTAAATATTTAATTAAAATGCCGTTATTTCCTGATGCATATATTTTTGGATTCAGGTAGTAAATCTCCAAATTTGTGTACATGTTTTCATTATAAAAATACTGATAGCATTTTAGCTTGATTAATTTTTTTTCCTAACTTCCGGTCCATAGAATTATTGATTTCAATAGTAAAAGTTGTTTAAAATAACATATAAAAGCCGTATACAAACAGTGAGCCTGATATTGAATTATTCCCATAAAAACCGTAATTTTCTCAGGGTAAGAGGTACGTGCAACTACACTACACGCACCCGTCGCCGTACAACCGCGAAAGTTGTAATGTAAACAAATGTTGTGTAGCGTTAGGTTGTGTCTCATTAATACTAGATACTAACACTAGATATATAAGTCTCCTAACCCTATGGACTACTAGTCTGAAATAAATAAATATAATAATACTTAATAATAATTACTTTACTTCTGAGCACCTTCCCTACAGTACCTATACGTACCACATTGATCAATATCTCCTTCTTATAAGTCTCCAAGCTATCATTCATGATGCCAGCATTGTTGATGACGACGTCAATGCACCCATGCTGGCTCTTGACGTCACCCATGATGCGCAGGAACACATCTTCATTGGTGACGTCACACAGGTAGAACTTCACTTTTTTGGATCCGTACTTCACGTTCAGTTCATCTTGGAATGCTTCTCCAGTCTCTTTGGCGATGTCCAGAATGGCTACATGCTGAAACATATTTTCAATTCAATTCAATACTTAATCATCATCAATAGTAGTAGTATAAAACAAAGTCGCTTCCCGCTGTCTGTCTGTATGTCTGTCTGTCCCTATATATGCTTAGATCTTTAAAACTACGCAACGGATTTTGATGCGGTTTTTTAAATAGATAGAGTGATTCAAGAGGAAGGTTTATATGTATAATACATGCATGTATTAATTGTATTATCTCCACTTATAATAAATCTCTAAATTAAAAAAAGAATCAGCCAGTTTGAAACTAAGCTTTGCGCGGTTCGAATGTTCTCAGCATCCCATGAACGGAAAAATATGAAACATTTTATATAGGTACATTATTATTCTAGCTGCAACTTAGGATAGTTTTTATCCGACTGCGACAGTTAATTAATTTTCCGAAATATACGACTTCATTTAATTTTTCATTTATTTTTATTGAAATCAAACGCTGCTCCAACTGTCAGCTATAAGAACCGTCAAATTTTCGTCAAAATGGCGGAATTGCTTTGCCTTTCACTTATTAATAATTTAAATCCCGTCTACGATAGACCTTTACGAGACAAATGCTAAAATATAAACCATAAAAAAATATTCGATTCTGATATGAGAACTTATATGCGCAAATGTCGTTTTATGTCGTAATTTCAATAAATGAAATCAACAAATTTGAACAATATAATTAACACGAATTTGTTTTTTTTGAATGACAATGGCACGCGCTCGGCGCATTCAGCCAAAGTACCTGCGTCGCTACCACGAAAACCGATACTCAATGTTCATATATTTGCATCCCTGTCACTCGAGTATGGTTAGTGCGATAGAGATAGAGATACCCGAATATTTTCGAATTCCGAAGTTCGTGGTTATAGCTCAGGAATCGAAAATATGGTAAATAATCATAATGTATTTTCTCGAAAAAGAATTTAAAATAAATATAGTCAAATGGAGAAAAAAACAAAGCAAGAGGTTATATAGGTAATGATTAAGTTATAAGAGTCCAAAGTTTTAAGAGGGGGTATGTTCTGTCCCTTTTCCGCAAAACGCACCTTCATATGAAACGATTGTTTTATACTATGACGCTCGAGTATATTGACGTCACAGTCCCTCATCGTTTTCTCACTCTAACAAGCGACATTAAAACGGATGTAGCTTCATAATTTTTTGAGATATTTGAATGGGAGTTTCATTATCTTCTATTTATTTATACATAATAATACATAATAAATGCCTAGGTCCTGACTGACTTATTCACTCACTCACTCACTCACTCATCAACGCACAGCCGAAACTACTAATCTTAGAGAGTTGATTTTTGCACAGTATGTTGCTTTTATAACGTGGGCTAGGGATAAAAAGGGATTTTTGAAAATTCTACCCCTAAGGGGGTAAAATGGGGGTGCAAAGTTTGTATGGGAGAACCTTTTTTTTTAAATAGAGACTTAAAACTTTGTAGAAAGATCAGTCATTAGAATACAAATAAAGAACTTTCAGGGTTTTAGAAAATTCTACCCCTAAAGGGGTAAAATAGAGTGCAAAGTTTGTTTGGGAAAAACTACTTTTTTTTAAATAGAGACTTAAAACTTTGTAGAGAAATTATTCATTAGAATACAAATAAAGTACCTAGATTCAGTGTTTTAGAAAAATCTACCCCTAAGGGGGTAAAATAGGGGTGCAAATTTTGTATGGGGGAAACAATATTTTTTTTTAAATAGAGACTTAAAACTTTGTAGAAAGATTAGTCATCAGAATACAAATTAAGTACTTTCAGCGTTTTAGAAAATTCTACCCCTAAAAATAGGGGGCTAAAATAGGGGTGCAAAGTTTGTATGTGGGAAACTATTTTTTTTAGTAGTCCTAAAACTTTGTAGAAAGATTATTTAAATACAAAGAAAGTACTTTCAGCGTTTTGCAAAATTTCACCCCTAAGGGGGTAAAATAGGGTGCAAAGTTTGTATGGGAAAAACATATTTTTTTTTAATAGAGACTTAAAATTTTGACGAAAAATTACTTATTAGAACATGAAAAATACTACATTCGGCGTTTTACAAAAATCATTCCCTAAGGGGGTTAAAAAAGGGTGCAAGGTTTGTATGGGGAACACTTTTTCTGAGCTAGACACTTAAAACTTTGTAGAAAGATTACTTATAAAAATACAAAAAAAAAGACTTTCAGCGTTTTGAAAAAATCTATCCCTAAGGGGGATAAAAAGGGGTGCAAAGTTTTTATCAGGGAAAGTTTATGTTTTTGAGTTAGAGACTTGAAACTTTGTAGAAAGATTACTTATTAAAATACAAAAAAAGAACACAAATCGTTTTAGAAAATTCCACCCCTAATAGGGTTAAAAAGGAGAGCAAGCTTTGCATGGGCAACACTTTTTTTTGAGTTACTTAAAACTTTGCAAAAAGATTACTTATTAGAATACTAAAAAAGAACTTTCAGCGTTTTAGAAAACTCCATCCCTAAGGGGATCCTTAAGATCCTTAAGAAGGGTAGCCAGTGTTGTGTGGGAAAAACTTTTTTTTTACTAGACTTAAAACTATTCAAAATGTTACTTATTAAAATTAATAATAAAGTACTTTCAGAGTTTTAGAAAATTCCACCCCTAAGGGGGTTAAGAAAGCTTTGTAGGGGCAACACTTTTTTTGAGCTAGAGACTTAAAAGTTTACGAAAAAAGTTCTTTCAGCGATTAGAAAAATTCAACCTCTAAGGGGGTTTAAAAGGGGGTTCAAATTTTAAATGGCGAGCAATAAAATTTTAAAGTGTGAGTAAGAGATTTTTAACTTCGGTCTTATTCTGTACGTTAAAAGACTACAAAACTGATTTCAGAGTTTTTCCAAATTCATCCCCTAACAGTGTTAAAATTGGTTCAAAGTTTGAGTATTTCAAGGCATTTTTAAAGTATGAGATTTTTAACTTTGGTTTTAGACTGTTTGTTCACAAACTAGAAAATGAACATCAACTTTTTTTTTAATTATCCCCTAAAAGAGGGTTCAAATTTTGTATTGAGAGAAATCATTTTCTAAGACGATAAAAAGTTCTACGCGGACGAAGTCGCGGGCAACAGCTAGTACATAATAAACCCGTGCGAAGCCAGGGTGGGTCACTTGTGTATTTATAAAATGTAAAATTTTACATGTTAATTAGGTACTTATGCTATTGGGAAGCGAGGCTGAGTCAGCGAACCAGTTAAGTTTTGGTGTTGAACCTATTTACTACAGGGTCTAGAGCGTAGATAGAGGATATAGATGACATCCTAGCGCTAGCGTATACCCAAAAGGGACGATAGTAAATTAACCTTACTAAATTAAGAAGTGTCAGAAGCTAATACATTCTTGACGTCTAAATTCTAATGTCATTTATAATTTAGTCGTGTTATATCGGTGACGTCATGGTGGTGTCAGTTTCAGTACAAATTTTGACAGGTGTGGTGGCAGGTGGCAAACAAGCTGGTGGCAAACAAAAAATCCGTATACGCGATGAGGGACAGAAAATATGACACTGTATCTCGTCCCACTCGCGGTATTATCTATGCATACATCTTTGTGACTCATGTGTGTATGTGTGCGTGAGTCCCTCTATTATATTCTACCTATATGGTATGATGAACTCAAACAAAAGAAACGGCCGTTTTAACTTTGGACGCATAGATTCACGAATCCAGCAACGTAAAAACTATTATGATGTATTCAAAAGATACTTAAATACATAATTTACTTTAAAAACAAAGTTTAAACCGACTTCAATACAGTACTTCGCCAAGCCACATAGGTACATGAACATTTCCACATTTCCTTTCCAAGTTACCACATGCACTGCTTTCCGAGAGCAAATATATGCGTTGATTATTACAGAAAAAACCCAAGTCGCTATATGTGGGCTGATAATATTTGAGGAGTTCCGTCGATTCCTAAAGGATTTCAGAATTACCACCTCATGAGTTGCTACTTCAACAGAATCACGTCAGAATCTTTGACGAACTTTACATCTTTGAGGAATTTCATCAGTCATCTGTGATCTTCATCATCAGTTCCACTTTACCAAAATTGCGATTTTCGAAGGTAAAGACACGAATTATAATAGAAAATACCGAAATCACTACATGCGTGCCTATAAAATTTGAGGGTTGCCCTCAATTTCCCTGGGATCCCATCATCAGATCCTGATTTGGTGACAATGGGACCACCTCGGAAGTATACTCATTCGAATAAAAAAGAATTTTGAAAATAGGTCCACAATTGACGGAGCAAATATATAAAAAAAATATATACATACAGTGGAACATATAACCTCCTCCTTTTTTGAAGTCGGTTAAAAATACTGTGGGTAGCCTCTTTTTACAAGCTTTATATTAACTTGCACTGTTCGTATGTATGTAAATATGTAAGTAAGTTGTCCGTCAAAATTTGCAATCCATTTTTCAGTCACTTCCCGTTATCCGATTGAGCTGAAATTTTGCATGCATATGTATATCGCATGACATTGCAATATGATGATGACTTGGAGCTGATCTAATCCTGGAGCTGGAAGGTGGCCATAGGAACTCCGCAATAAAACGACACAACCCCATCGAGTTTGGGCTCGTTAGAATCGTCTCAATGAGTAGTTGATGATGGTATGCAGAAAAGTACAGTCGGCAATAAAAGCTTGTACCAAAACTTATATTTTTGACAGAAACTTATTTTAAATATATAATAATAAATATAAATAAATATTTGCGGACAATCTTACACAAATCAACCTAGTCTCAAACTAAGCAAAGCTTGTTACATGGGTACTAGACGACGATATAGATACTTATATAGAGAAATAATAAATACTTATACATAGAAAACATCCATGACTCAGGAACAAATATTCGTGCTCATCACACAAATACAAATAAATGCCCTAACAGGGATTCGAGCCCAGGACCTCTTGCTTCGTAGGCAGGGTCACTACCAACTAAGCTAAAGCGGTCGGATATCTATCGTTAAATTTAAATCATCATCATATCAGCCGAAAGAAGTCCACTGCTGGACATAGGCCTCCCCCAAAGAGTGCCAAAGTGACCGGTCCTGCGCCACCCGAATCCAGCGGACTCCCGCGTCCTTTACCTTTAAATTTAAATAATCACAGTAATTTAAAAATGAATTTCCAATTGTATGTAAAAAAAATCTTTCTATCTTAACTTAATAAATTATTAGAATTTTTTTTATTCCGAACTACACAACAAAATGGCATAAGTATACAAAACAATTAAAATCTATCGCAGTTTATAAGAAAATAATAATAATAATGATCACAAACAAGCATAAAAAGTCCAAAAAACCTGACTACGGAAAACAAACTGAAAAAAAAAACCGGTCAAGTAAGAGTCTGACTCGCGCACCGAGGGTTCCGTACAAACTTTCATACACCATACTGCATACCCGTCATGTCAGGACCCCATTCATTCTTGAACAATCTTAAACATCTCATAGGTAGTAAAGTTATACCGTTTGCAAAGCGCCTTCTGCATTTTGGTACTAACAACTTACAACCTAGTATGTTTGTTTATCAGCGATAGCTTTTTATCACGCTTACCGATTTCGATTAATTATTTTTTATTTGAAAGAAGGGACTTTAAAGATAATCTGATAGGAATTTGAAGATATAAAACTTCATACAAAAGTAAGTTTACAAATTTAATTAAGAAATTATTTTTGATAAATTAAAAAAAAAAAGGTAGATAGATATATCGTTTTATTTTTCCTGTATTATTTATGTTACTTTTAATCATATGCAATTATTTCAGAATTTTCGCTTCGTAAACTTCAGAGATAAGGGGGGGGGAATGGTATTTTTTCTACATTTTCCTTAATAAATCAAAATTTAACCACTGTAGAAAAAAAAATAAAAACGGTTTTAGAAAGTGTAACTCAAGCCCTTTGATTTGATACCCCACTTGATCTATGTACTAGACTATGATTTTTTAACCCCCCTCATATTCGTCATTTAAACAGAAAATGAAAATGTATATTTAATTTTTTCATTTTCCATACACGTGTCTTAACCCTCTCAACAGTTGTTGCAAATTTCAAATTGATAACTTAAGTAGTTCCTGAGATATTTAACGTTGTGACAGACGGACGGACGGACAGACGGACAGAGTCGGCATAAGGGTTCCTTTTTTACCTTTTTGGTACGGAACCCTAAAAACTAGGGCAAAAAGTGTCACGGAAAGGCCCCGCCTCAACATAGAGCCAGAACAGATTTAACGGCGGGACCAAGAAAATAACTTTAAAAAAAAGGAATACCTTGACTCCTTCTTCCATCAGCTGTATGACTACGCTGGCGCCGACGCCATTGGCCGCACCGGTGATCAATACAACTTTGTCTTTTAGATCGTGCATGTTTCTGCATCTGCGGCAGTATTAGATTAGCACTTACTACTTATAAGCCCCCCCCCCCCCCAAGCCCCCGCACACACACTCATTTGGTAAAGGGGGTTTATTCCAAACTTCCTTAAAATTATTCGAATAAGTCGCGCTGTCTCATACGCAATTGTGGAAATCAGAAAGAGGAGGGTAGATGGTGTCGTCTCTCGTCGCGTCGCAGCGTTAGTTGTGCCCCATTGATGTAGTGTCCATCGGGCAAAGGCAAACTCAGAATTACGACTGAACCCAAAGTAATACTTTAAAGCAGGGGTCGGCAACCTTTTAGTAACCAAGGGCCAACAAAAATTACGCGGGCCTTCTTAATTATTTGTGACTTTATTAGGCAATTCCAAAATCGGTTGCCAAGCGCTGCAGTTTAAAGTTTCGTTTGTGCCAACACACTTATATATGGAAGCACTTTATTGTGCAAACCACAGGTTAAACAATACCATGTCACACAAAATTTTATTAGAAAAATCACTAAATTATAAAACGAAATCTTTTGAAGTGGATTCTTCTTTGCTCGCGTTTTTGTATAGGGGTACAGTTCAAAATGTATCACGTGACTTCCGGAATTTTGTAGAGAACATGAAAATAATGCTGACATGACCGCCATTTTCAACGTATCGCGAGTCAAATGAGCTACGTCAGTCAATGTTGCCATATATACCGATTTATCTGTACTTATACAGATTTTAGTGAATTAATCCAGATAAGGGTTCCATAGCTAACAAAGAAGTATCCACTTAAACTTAATTAACGGTTGTATCTCCGACACAACCCGCTTCTTTTCTCCTTCCTTAGGTATGCTAACACAAATTCAACATAATAATATATACGGAGTAAGTAGGTATATATGTTAAGTATGATTTTCTGGATTGGATAATCTGAGCGGTTTCGCTTTTTTTCGAGCTTTCCGCATGATAATTCGATTGTTTTACAATGAAACTGCAAAAATAATGCATTTGAATTAAGTTCTCACTCTATCCTATCCTATACTAATACACGAGCAATATTTGTATAGATATATATTTGCAATCACGTTTTCGGAAACGGCTCTAACGAGTTCGATGCAATTTGGATTACAGGGGTTTACGGGGGTGAGAAATCGATCAAGATAGGTCTCATGTCCTGAAAATATTTTGCTGCGTGAAAACAGTGAGCAAAATGCGATTTTGCTCACTCCGTGAGTCAAAGTAGCTTTTTAATTTTGATATCGAGCACTGACATTTCATAGTGTGGGGTCTATTACAAGTTCAGAATATTTCAACTGTATGTGCACTGTCTCTTTCATTTTCTTTACGAAAAAAGAATACGACAAAAGAATTCAAATTTAAAAGTAGACCCCCACAACAGCGCGAAGCAAGTTACACGTTCGAAAACACACTTAACATACTTATAAGTATAAATTACCAAAAAAATTAGTACAAAATAACGTTATAAATTGAAGAGAAAAAAACATGGAACATCTCAAATGTAGTCAGTTTTGCATAAATAGGTAAAAACATGGATTTTCGTACGCTCAACAATCAATGATTCTATTTTGAACAATCTTCATTTTTAAGAAGGTATTACACACCCCGCCCCTTTAAAAAAATTGCGCTGTGAAATTGTTTACATTTTATTCGGTATATTATTCTTCATGCTTGCGCTTTTAGTTTATATTAGTTTTGAATGTAAAAACGACTAGGATTAATTAATTATCTAACTAAGAAATATATAGTAAATTTATTAAAGAAGACAGTATTTATTTAGCAACAATACGCTTAGTTTTTGGCGCGCACGCGCGACGCGCGTAAGCGTAACAGATATGAGATTGAATATTTCAAAAAATAGCTCGAAAATATGAGTGAAATGTGGAAACATGAGTGACAGTATTATAACAATAATAGGTACGGTTAGTTTTTAGTGTTGTGTTAGTGTCACACGAGACTCAAATAGATTACTAAAATGTGCTTTAGTCTGTCGTGTCCCGACTTTTCTCGCCCGCGCTCTCGCGTGCTTCTAACTAGCCGCGCTGAGGAGTTAAAACAAGCAGTAACGAACCCCGAAACAAGTTTTCTTCCTGAATATCCACGAGACGAATAGGTACGTAAAAGCATATCTATGTATTTTTTAACGTGACTACTTATGTTCTCACTGCTGAGGTGAAAAGTTGTATGTGTTACTCGAGAGCAAAGCATTTGCGTCTCGTGCTTTAGAGTCCCTCGCTGCGCTCAAGGTTCTAACTTTGAATCACTCGCTACGCTCGTGATTCAATTTAAGAATCTTTCGCTTCCTCGGGACTCAAAATCAGCACTCGCAGCAAAAAAGAACTTTGCTCTCTTGTTGCACAAATAACTATTTCTCCGTATTTTCTCCATTTTCACCCGAGCAGAGCTCGGTCGCCCAGGGACTATATATTATGTATGTTATTTGAGAAAGCAAGATAAATACCAACTTACACGAACTTTATTGGCTACATTTCTACGAGGGCGAAACAAAGACAAACTATTAAAATGTCATCCATTTTGAGAATAGACCGTACACGAAGCGATAGGTTGTAGGTACTTTATGATTAGATAAAACAATTTTGACGACATAGCGTGACATGACGTTAATATAGGTAATTAATTGTGTAATGCTTACTGTTTATTCTACATTATACGGATACGTCGATAGTCGATACTGACCGATATACAGAATACGACCGCTTTGAAGAATACAGATCACAGCGGAATGCCATTTCGCTGATATTTGGAGCAGCCTAAGTAAACTGGAGAAGTAGAAGGAATACAATGACGTGACGACGTATCCCGATGTGATTAAAAAAAAAGTACCTACCCACTACCTTACACAAGAGTTGCACACTCATAATAACACCAGTAATTGGCTATCAATGAAACACCAAAATTTCGAGTCTGATATTTTGCACTAAGATAAGTAGGTAATTTAATTAGTTATTACGTCGTCGTAGGTATAAAAAAGATGTAACGTTACTTTTACAGTTACTGTATAAAACTAATTTATAAAAATAAAAACTGGCAAAGTGTGAGTTGGACTCGCGCACGAAGGGTTCCGTACCATTATCTATAAAAACGGCAAAAAAATCACGTTTGTTGTATGGGAAAAAATACTTTATTTTGTTTTTAGTATTTTTTGTTATAGTGGCAACAGAAATACTTACATAATCTGTGAAAATTTCAACTCTCTAGCTATCACGGTTCTTGAGATACAGCCTGGTGACAGACAGACGGACGGACGGACGGACGGACGGACGGACGGACGGAAGGACGGACGGACAGCGAAGTCTTAGTAATAGGGTCCCGTTTTACTCTATGAGTACGGAACCCTAAAAATGAGCTTTGTTTCAGTGCGTCCATATATAAGTACATGTATTCAATGAAAAACCTGAATTTCTACAATGGAACAGGATTAATAGACACTGAAAAAGTGATATTAGTATCGACATTTGTTTGCATTTAAACGAGTTTTACATAGTTGTTATTAATGGGTCATTTTTAATAAATTAATTTAATAAAATGTTCTACATCGCTGTGTCGTTGTTGCACACACATTGTTTCATTGTATGCTGTGTCATTGTGTTTTGTTTTTTTTATTATCAATGAAAAATGCCACAAAAAGTGAAACATTTTTATCAACAAACAGCTCCATAGATGCTTTGGGATGTACAGAAGGCAATGAGATATAAAAAATACGAAATCAAATCCTATAATTTGTCAAAAAATTACCAAAATATTTAGTTGTTGTGACTTTTCCTTTCACATGTCTCGTCCAGAAACAGAGCGTGTACGAGGGTTTCCTCAGGTCGTCCTAATGTGCTATACTCGTACAGGACTATTAGGTACCTAGCAAGATCGGGTTTCAATGTTGGACAGTTGACCCTACTTACTTACTTTATGTGCATTTGGCGTTGTTTTCTTGTGTAAGTAAGGTCGCCAGAGCTCCCGAGTATGCCCTGTGGGTTGAGAGTGTAGGACCTGCATTTGTCAATGGGAACACTCAACCAATTCCCCCACAGGTGGATCCGGTGACTCCGGTGAGCTGGACAACTGCTGGCGGAGTCGCGGATGTGTGCGAGGGCATTCCCGCCACAGGCAGTGGGAAGAACTCCCCAGGGTTTTTAGCCGGTACGAATCCGGCATATCCACCGCGCCTCCCCAAAGCGCGATGGAATCTATAAAGATTTTCCCTGGGATAAAAAAAAAGGACCTGCATTTGTCTAGCTCTCATCTCAACTCAACCCAAGAAATCCTTAAATCAGTAAAGGATCGGTTGCGCGCTTCGATTTTTAAAGCTAGAAACACACTTGTCCCACGTACGCAACGTATGCAATGCAACGTGGGAGAGATTGTGTGCACACTTGTCCCACGTATACGACGTGTATTGACATCAGACGCTGTTGTAAGCTAGGAACACACTTGTCCCACGTACGCAACGCCAACGTGTCTGACGCGCTAGGAACGTAAGATCTAGAAACACACTGATCGTACGCGTGGGAAAGCGTGTGATTCCCCTCCACGTTCCCACGCCGATCTGGCGCGACAGGTCGAACGTTGCATGGGACGCGTGGGGTAGCATTGCGTATGACAAGTATGTTTCTAAGCATACAAATATCAGGGTCCAGATTTCATAATGCATTGCATACGTTGCGTACGTGGGACAAGTGTGTCCCTACCTTAATACTTCATCGTCATAATTATACAAATACAAATAACTTTATTTTGCATGAAATATGGCACAAAAGGTGGTCAGACAATATTATAAACTAGCTACCCGCGCGGCTTCGCCGCGTATACAAAGAATCTAGGCGGAGCGAAGATATAAAATATAGCACATACTTAATCCTGTAGGGCCATTCTACACATCCCTTATGTTCCCCCCGAGATCCCTTATAGGGATAAGTTCGCCTTTGTACCGACTTTAATCTTACATAAGTATCATGTTTATGTTTTAACCTGTTTTGTATATAAAGTGCTTACATACATACATATAACCTACCTACTGAACAAAGAAGTTTTTTAGAATAGGATGGGTATAGTTTCAGAGATTACACCCAACATACAAACTTACATTTTACAGATTTCCCACCAAAATACAGTTCAAAATGAAAATACGAAAGATGATAAACTATTAGTCCTACCTAAACTATTAACTATTAAGATTTTATTAGTGTTTGTGAAGACAAGTGTCCTTTTAAAATGGTCGAAGAAATTAATACCTGCACTCCTGAAGAAATTGCGTGAGTAGCAAAAGTACGAATATAAAACTTGCTGTCTGAAAAGTTTAACTATTCTGTAGTTTTTTATTTATTTAAAATTTGTCGTAGAAAAAGTATTGTATGCAACGGAGTATAACTGGTCTAAAAACGCTCGTGGCGTCTGTAATTAATAATCTAACCCACGCCACTCGCGTTTTAAGACCCTTCTTATACAACAGTTGCATAAAATACTATTTAGAGTCGCCACATCATTTTACTGCAGGTGGCAGATATCAACTAAATCTCAACCGTATTGGTTTCGCAACAAAATTAAAATGAATGTGCGCCGGCATTTCCGAACAAATATTGTTGGTTTTTCAATAACAAATAGCCAAGGTAAGCGTAAATTTTTCACTAATTACAGTTCTGATACTAAATATATACTCATAATATGCCATATTATGGGGCCTAGATTACGAATTTCTTGCTCAAATCACTTTTAATTTGCTACTTGCATAATCAAATAAAGGCAAGTTTCCCGTTGTGTTTTTCTTCCAGCGAATCCAGCGTGTGATGTTGTGTTAATACGTGTTTGTTACGTCACACGCTGGATAGTATAAAGGTTCATATAATGCTTTTACCCGACTGTGGTACAACACAAATGGGGTGTTATGTTTTCGCGCTATAAGCAAAAAAATGATGTCCAAGTATTTATTTGTATGCGTCATTTCTATATCTCCGTCGTTTTTGATGGTTATTCTTTTAATCAATTGAGGTTAGTTGATTTTTTATTTTATTTATAACTACCTCCCTAAGACTGACAAATAACGAATTTAATTTTACTACGCAAATCTCAAGGTGCTGTGAGTTCTCCGAACAGAGTTTTTGAAACATTTTAATGGGTTTATTCTATAACAATATGGTTTCCAAAAATATGAATACTAATCTTGAGTCCTGTCTGCACTAGCACTACATCGACTTGAAACATGATTAAGCATTATACGCTCGATAGAAAAAAGTCGCGAATACACCTCTATTACATGTCTTATGCTATAAAATTATGTGTTTTTTGAAATTATTGTTATTGATTGTTTTTTTGATTTTGATTGCTTAAATTTAGGTACCTAACAGTTGTTTTTGGTATTTCTTAAAGATATACCTAATAAATAATATATATAGATAAATACATTTTTTTTTTCAATTATATGTACCTAAGTAGGTACGTGTATATTTTTAAAGAGTTGGTGTTTTTCACTCATAATAATCTGTGGTTCTGCCTAGCGCTAAATCCACTCAGCACCCTGCTGAAGGATTCGGGGCTAGGTTGCCGGCTTCGGAGAGGGGGTGAGGTCATTTCTCATCTGCTCTAAATGGATGACCTCAAGCTATTTGCACCGAATAGACATGACCTGTTGGAACTACTGAAAACAACAGAAGTCTTCAGTAGCGCCATCAAAATGGAATTTGGTGTCGATTAGTGTGCGGTTATGCATGTACAGCGGGGTAGAGTTGTAAATTCAACAAATTTACAACTTTCTGATACAATGTCCCTCAAATCTATCTCCGAAGCAGAAACCTATAAGTATCTTGGTATGTCACAGTCATTGGGTATTGAGGGTGAGGGCGTAAAGCGGGCGGTGAAGGAGCGCTTCTTTTGTCGCCTGACAAAGGTACTTAATAGTTTTTTTGACGGGCGGCAACAAGGTGCGTGCCTTCAACGCCTGGGTGATGCCCTTTTTTTGTGTATTTTTGTGTATTCCAATGTACTCGCCAATATGGACTTGTTCTGGATTAAATTATTTTCATTTCATTTCATTTCATTCATTTCTTACTCACTTACTTCTTTCGCGTACTAAGATGGACTCAGACTGAGCTGGATGTCCTGGACCGAAGAGTCCGAGTACTGTTGCTTACGATAATACTGTCGAATCACATGTTGCACCCACGCTCGTCTGTTATGAGACTGTACATCTCGCGGAAGTATGGAGGTCGCGGCTTTTTAAATGCCAAAGACATTCACAACCGCGAGGTGTGCAGTCTCAGGGATTATTTCCTAAGCAACGAGTGTGGGATGCATCGCGACGTAGTAGCAGTAGACGAAAACTTCACTCCGCTCTCCTTGGCGAACGAGAACTGGCGCAGACTTAAATGAGCGCCGAGGACCGCAGGGCGGTATGGAGGAGCAAGGCGCTTCACGGGCGGTTCTACAAGGCCCTCACAGGGCCCGATGTAGATCTGCTCGCGTCGGTGAACTGGCTACGTTTCGGGGATCTCTTCGGGGAAACCGAAGGTTTTGTCTGTGCAATTGCGGACTAAGTTATCATGACGAACAATTACCGGAGGTATATCGTGAAGGACGGTACGGTCGACATTTGTCGGGCATGCCGCCGTCCCGGGGAGTCACTTAGGCATATTATCTCCGGTTGTGGTCATCTTGCTAACGGCGAGTACTTGCACAGACATAACCTTGTAGCCAGAATTATTCACCAGCAACTTGCTCTGTTATACGGTCTTGTGGTCTCTGAAGTGCCTTACTATAAGTACACACCTGCGCCTGTTCTCGAAAATGGTCGTGCCACGCTCTATTGGGATCGATCTGTCATCACGGACAGGACTATTCTTGCCAATAGGCCTGATATCGTGCTGACAGATCGATCGAAACGCCAGGCGGTGCTCGTCGACATCACCATCCCACATGACGAGAACCTCGTAAAGGCCGAGAAGGACAAAGCCAGCAAGTACTTATAAATAAATAAAATAAAATAAAATATCTTTATTTCAGATCTTTAGTCGATCCATATGATGTTAGTAACAGTGGAGACTTATGAACTACGTTAGTGACAATAATGACAATAAATTAATGATACTTAAATGACAAATGACTTAACGCGCCGGCTTTGCACGGGTTTATATGCATGAATTATACATATAAACCTTCCTCTTGAATCACTCTATCCATTAAAACCCGCATCAAAATCCGTTGCGTAGTTTTAAAGATCTAAGCATACATAGGGACAGACAGACAGCGGGAAGCGACTTTGTGTTATACTATGTAGTGAGGAATAACTGGTTCAGGCTTATTTGGCCCTCCCGATAGCCACCTGAACCCAGTATCTTGAGAGTGGACAGTCGACGCGCTCCGCCAACACCCTCAGAAGACCATTGCTGCTGCCTCTCAGCCGTCTCAGTAGCGACGCTACTCGTTTTCGCCTGATGGCATAGAAATCGTCGGTTTGCGCCTCGGCGAACATACCCGAGGCGCTGCAATGCCTTGGCAGCCTCAATAGCATTCTGAGTATGTTGTTATACTGCACCCGAATAGCGGAAAAGGCTCTCTGCGTAAAACTAACCCACAGACTGCACGTGTAAAACATCTGACAGTAAGCTTTAAAAAGCGTCAACTAATAGGCCTGATATCGTGCTGACAGATCGATCGAAACGCCAGGCGGTGCTCGTCGACATCACCATCCCACATGACGAGAACCTCGTAAAGGCCGAGAAGGACAAAGCCAGCAAGTACTTATAAATAAATAAAATAAAATAAAATATCTTTATTTCAGATCTTTAGTCGATCCATATGATGTTAGTAACAGTGGAGACTTATGAACTACGTTAGTGACAATAATGACAATAAATTAATGATACTTAAATGACAAATGACTTAACGCGCCGGCTTTGCACGGGTTTATATGCATGAATTATACATATAAACCTTCCTCTTGAATCACTCTATCCATTAAAACCCGCATCAAAATCCGTTGCGTAGTTTTAAAGATCTAAGCATACATAGGGACAGACAGACAGCGGGAAGCGACTTTGTGTTATACTATGTAGTGAGGAATAACTGGTTCAGGCTTATTTGGCCCTCCCGATAGCCACCTGAACCCAGTATCTTGAGAGTGGACGAGGCGCTCCGCCAACACCCTCAGAAGACCATTGCTGCTGCCTCTCAGCCGTCTCAGTAGCGACGCTACTCGTTTTCGCCTGATGGCATAGAAATCGTCGGTTTGCGCCTCGGCGAACATACCCGAGGCGCTGCAATGCCTTGGCAGCCTCAATAGCATTCTGAGTATGTTGTTATACTGCACCCGAATAGCGGAAAAGGCTCTCTGCGTAAAACTAACCCACAGACTGCACGTGTAAAACGTCTGACAGTAAGCTTTAAAAAGCGTCAACTTAACTTGCTTGTTACAACGTGCAAATCTGCGGGCAAGCATATTGCCCCTTACCGCCATTGCCCTCCTCTCCCTCTCAAGATCCATGTCATCCTTCATATCCTCGGTGAGCATATGCCCCAGGTATTTAAACTCACTTACCACTCTAAGGGGGACGCCGCCCAGCATGATTGTAGGTACTGATGTTGGGTTATATTTCCGTGCCTTAAAAATGATAAGCTCACTTTTGGTTGCGTTGTACCTAAGACCATGCCGCGCGGCGTAATCCTCGCATATCCTGATAAGCCTACGTATAGAGCCCACTGATGGACCCAGCAGCACCATGTCGTCCGCGTAACTTATATTATTGAAAGGTGTCCCCCAAATATGGCATCCGACACGTGCGCTGCTGAGCCCCTCAATAAGCTCGTTAACATAAAGATTAAACAGGATAGGCGACGATAGGCCCCCCTGTCTAACACCACGTTGGAGCCTATACTCATCCGAGTATTCCCCAGCCCATCTCACCTGATTGACCTGGTTGTTATACCAGTATTTTAACAAGGCTGTACACTCGGGTGGTAGCCCCGTTTTAGCTACTTTCTCCCACAATACATCGTATACAACCAGGTCAAAGGCTTTGGACAAATCCAGGAAACACCCATATATGGGTGTATTCCTGTCCTTGTAATACCTGACAGCTTGCTTAAGGCACAAAATTGCACTTTCCGTCGACAGGCCAGGCCTGAAACCGAATTGCGCATCGTGCAACTTAACATGCTTACAAAGTTGTGCATTAAGCAAGCTGTCCAGAATTTTGGCCAGTATAGTTGCCAGTGAGATGGGTCTGTAGTTCCCGCTGTCTGACAAGTCTCCTGTTCTATTTTTAGCAAGTGGAACTACTATGGTGCGAGTAAGCTGCGCCGGAAGATACGAGTGTCTTAGACATAAAGTATAGAACATCGCTAGAACGCGTGATACGTGTACCCCTGCATGTTTGAGATGCTCAATACTGAGTCCATCATGCCCCGGCAATTTGCCCCTCTGCATATTTTGAATAACGGCCTCAACTTCCTTTGCCTTAAATATCACAAAGCTCTCGCCCATGAAGGTCTCAGTATTGCACATCCCTGTCCCCAAGATTGGACTCACAGTAAAAGCACGCCTAAAATTATTAGCGATGTCCTTTTTGTCACTCGTTCCCCCCACACTCACAGGGACACTCGGCCGCACATTTAGTTTATTCGTGTTTTTCCAGAAGGCTTTAAAGTCCTTGTTAGCTCGATTTGTGGCTAAGATATCATTTTTTATTTGATCTTGCCTATCTTGACACCATTTTAACTTGGACTTAAAAAGCCTCCTGGCTAAACACATTTCCTCATAAATACGACCCTGGAGTGGTTTGTTCGCAGACATCCACACTAGACCTGGCTCACGAGGTAACCGCCATGTGGGATGTTGATTCGACGATCATCGTCCCGATAGTCGATTCGGCGAACGGTTTAATAGCGAAGAGTCTCGAACTCAGAGCATAGAATACTAGAGAGAGGACAATTCGCCGGCGGCGGCTTCGCAGCTGTTAGCTCAATGGGCATACTCTGCCATACTGTGCACGCGTGCTGATCGCAGAGAATATTACGTTCCAAAATGCCTGATAATGGATGCGCGTTTACTGTCAAATAAACGTGTAGGTATAAACGTGTAGGTATATAAGTGTGTGTGTTTTAGATGTGTGCGTGCTTTGTCTTGTCAATTACTTGGGCGTTGTGTGGGTTAATGAACTTGCGACAGGCGTACTCCATACAAATCGGCCGGCATGTCCGATCTCCTTATATTCATACATCTGTGGTCTCGACCGTCACCTTAAGAGACTCTCGCTAGATGACTGGATCAAGGGTCAGATACAGAAGGCGGTACTCCTGGATACTGCGCGGATAGTCAGGAGGTTCCTGTCTTTGTCGCCCTTACCACCGGTAGCTTAGGCCCCGCCTCGCTGCCGGTTAGGTTTTTATAATGATTTTATGTGTTGTATGTATATTATACTTTTTATTTTACTTTATTTATATTTTACTTTTTATAGAATTATTGTACAAACCTAGCCTAAGACGAAATATGAATAAAGATATAATAATAATAAGAATTCTGGCGCAATCAGTCAACGTAAAGCAGCTTGTGACGGGCTGTTAGGGAGTAGCGACCCTACGTACCTGAGTGCTCCTGGGGGTTTCCTGTGGTCAGGTTGAGCCGACCGGGTGGATGGTTGGACAGGCCCCCCACCTCTGGCTTACCTTAACAGGCTGTCCAGAGTGGAGTCACAAGAGCCGTTGCTCGAGGGTAGATGTGGACACCTAAGTGGCGAGTTGGCTATATGTTTAAAGTCCAGTGCCACCTCTCTACCCCCCCAGCCTCTCTGACCGGTATTGCCCTCAGGCTATTTTTAATGTCGCTATTAATAGGGGTCCATCTAGCAGTGGGCGAGTCACTGTCTGCCAGAGATAAAAAGTGAGACAATTTTATTAGGCAGGCGTCCGATGTTTCACCCAATAGCCCAGCCACTAGTCCATCATTATCACCCAATAGCCCGTTTTATTTAGATTCCATCAACCACAGCAATAGTCCCTATACACCCCAGCGGGTGCTGTCTCTGTGTGCGTCCCATGACACGGGCAGGGACAGCATCCGCTCAGTGTACTCCTTGCATTTCATTAAATTGGCAAAAGGGTCTCTACATGTTGGCTCAGTTGGTACTTTGTAGGGTTGACCCCACGCACCGCACGCACGCCTCCCAAAGGTCCGGGTCATCATTGAGCGGGAAAGACATACAATAATAATAAATTCATATATTCATGGACCAACTTGGATCATTCTTGTTAGTGAGTACTCGTACCTACTTAAGCTAATATTAGTAATGATTATAAAAAAAAACAGTAATACACATAACACACAACTCGTAAGACAGTAAGTACAGTAGTTAATTTAAAAATTTAAGTCATTATTATTATCAGCTGTCTCATAATTATTAAGAAATCTAATTCTAATCTGGATGATAATTACGACTAGGTACTACGAGTATATATTTTATCAAGATAAGTCTTAAAATTACGTGATTACTGACTGACTCAACTAATGAGTGGTATAAGGTAAACAATAATTATCTATTAGCGATATTTTTTAAGCTTGTTAAATTTTGACATAATTCCTCGTAGTTATATTATATCTATGTGCATTCTCCAATTGAACTTAAGTAGTAGGTATCTATAGTTAGACCTAGAGATAAATATTTATTTATGAATTCAATTCTACTACATTTACTTAAGTACAATCTTTTTGTTGACTATGCAAACAATCATACATATTATGTATGGCCTATAATGCTAATGTTTTCTTGTGCCTCCCGTAGATAAGGCGATTTAATTAACATGCATTTGGTTTTTTCCATATTGAGAATGATGCCATTATCATGGGACCATTTGATTATGTTTTCAAAATCTGTTTGTATCATTGTCTGCACAGTTTTAATGTTCTGAATTAATATTCTAATCTGGATGTTATATATTTTATCTATCCAAATATCATAAACCCTCCTTGATTCGTTCAAGAACCGCACATCATGGCCACCATAAAAATTTACTGTTTTGTTATTAGAACTTATCTGTGAAAATGTTATTATTGCTAAATAATAACATCGATTTCGATAATATTATTTCATTCAAATTTCTAACATCTCTGAAATCAAAGAAATTTGATTTGACCTCTATTCTAATGTCAGTCGAGATGACGTTTAGTTCGAAATGAATTGTCAATTTGCATACAAATTTGACAAATGTCGCACGTAAGTTTAGATATCGAACGATATGACAGTTGGATCCGACTCTAGTTTGTCTCTGAATTAAGAAAAAACTATGACAGCTGCCAGAAAACAACGCCGTGATGCCCAATGACCAAAGAAACTAAAGGACGTGAAGTATCAACAAAATGAGCGTGCCAAGTATACTGTCATATTGGCTCTTAACATGGCGGATGTCGTGCTGTTCTGCTATCGATAAAACAGGGAACATGTTTATCGATAATATACGTGTAGACAGATCTCAGAACGTACTGGTTTCCTGTAATTAAGTATTATTAAGTTATTAAGTAGGTACATTATTTAAGATGATCTAAATGACACTGTATTTTTACAATAATTGTTGTATCAGGCATTACTTAGCGGAATTCCATGATTTAAGTTACTGGAAAAATAATTATTTGCTAGCATTGTGTGTGTGACGTTAAATAAATAAATTTTCTTTCTTCTTTCATTTTTTCTATGGCATCAAACATGGGCAAAAAAAGAATGGCTCAGTAAATTTTTCTAAGCAGCAAACAGTGTCTTCATCTAAATAAATTTCTAATAATTTCCATTCCAGCTTATGTGATACCTACACTACAGACTGACAGGCAGGCAAACAAACGTAAAGTTATTGTATAGTGTCAGTATACCCTACAAATACAAAGTTAACTACTCAAAAAAACGACAAGATACCAATATATATTTTGATGGCAGTGCACCATCTCGTAGTCTAATAACATTTAGGGTCTTGTTGAAGCATTTCTGACCAAAATGTAGAGAGCAAATGTAGGTATATTTCTTTTACATTTTGCCTTATATTTGAAGGTCCAATTGCCTCCAACCTTTTTTTCTTAGCACAATCGCTTCTTGATAACCTTTATAAATAGCTATATTAGCGATCAATGAAGCCTGTTTAGTTCCAAGGTAATACCTGCCTACTATACAATTTTACCAATCTTGACAACCCAGACGGGTTTTCAGGTTTTTTTAAA
Source organism: Epinotia brunnichana (assembly GCA_963854355.1). Classification (NCBI taxonomy): domain Eukaryota; kingdom Metazoa; phylum Arthropoda; class Insecta; order Lepidoptera; family Tortricidae; genus Epinotia; species Epinotia brunnichana. Next base: position 19,226,367 of record OY977954.1, read on the forward strand.
TGCAAGATACTGTCTGGAGATCTCACTGGTTATAGAAATAGAAAATTCGATAATGCGAATGACGTCATCGCCATTCAGTATCGATATTTTCAAGAACAACCCTAACTGCCACTCAAACGTAACTTTAAGTACAAAAATATCGAAAATAAAGCTAAATCCTATAACAAGACATAACTAATCTTAATCTGTGTACTCATTACAACATAATGCAAATGCTCAGCTCTCGATAATGCTTAAACTATCCAATATTTCAATAAAAATACATTACATACCGGTGCAAGAATAAACTTTTCTTAAGCCACATCCGATTATGCTGCACCTGGGCATGGTCACCACATTCCACTAATTGTGCTCTTTGGGCTTTATACAGTTTATAATTTTCAATTAATAGTTATTTTACTATTTATGGTATGTTTAAATCAGTCGTTGACATATGATGTACCCACTAAACTGACGGGAACTGACATTTCGTGGCGCGTAAAATGGCGATTTTAGGCCACACTTGACATTTGATCATCAACTTTCGGTTCTGACTGTTATACTACCATCTCTTTTTTGTTAGCCAAATGGTGCTTGGTTAAAATGAGACAGAGTTATTTTTGGGAATTTTATGTCTAAACAAATTATATTTGAAAAATACACCCTGTCCATAGGTTTTCCTATGTCCATGGTGATGCCGGTCATAATATGCGGCTCCTGAATGCATCGTGGAGGCTTATGATATGTGGATAGATAAAGTAGTGTATGTAACTGTACATAATTAGGCATTAAGAAAACTTTTAAGTATTTGTGAGGCCTACGCTATCCAACAGGGGCTGAGATACAATGTAGGTAAAACTAAATACATGGTGTTTGAACCTACTGGTTACCGCATACACAGGGTATCAATTTGAATGGTAGCCCACTGGAAAGAGTGGGGACTTTTAAATATTTAGGCCATGTTGTCACTTCAGACCTAAAAGACAACATGGATATCGAACGCGAACGGAGGGCCCTGTCGGTGAGGGCAAACATGATTGCACGTAAATTTGCGCGCTGTAATAGGGAGGTGAAAATAACTCTTTTTAGAACATATTGCACTTCCCTATACACGTGCAGCTTATGGGCAAACTTCACGCAGCGGGCCTATGGGGCCCTACGGGTCCAGTATAACAATGCGTTCCGGGTGATAGTGGGGCTGCCCCGCTTCTGTAGCGCATCAGGGATGTTTGCTGAAGCGCGCATAGATTGCTTTTATACGACTATGCGCAAGCGATGCACATCTCTGGTGCGTCGGGTGCGGGCCAGCCCCAACCCCATCCTGCGTTTGTTGGCTGGGGGGTTTAACTGCCCATATTTGAGGCACTGCGATGACATGCATGTTTCTAGAAGTACTTACTATGTCTGACCTAAACTTTAACACAGCTATAAGTACACACTAACCATAAATATAAGATATATGAGTCTAAGTTACTTGAAATAAATACATAAATAAAAAAAATAAAAAATTAAGACACTCGTGTTTAATGGCCTTCATTATGTACAGTCACATAAACTACTATTATCAAGATTAAGCCTTAACAGTACGTCCATAGGCATTTAAGCCATAACGACCTGACGCTGCTGAATGCCCTGTTGGTGTCCACACCCGAGTGTGATCTGCTTGCGTGGCGATGGACGGCTGTGTGTAGGGAGTGCCTAAAGTTTTGCGAGATGAAGGATGATAGGCCCTCTAGTATTCGCAGTTGATTAGTTTTATTGTATTGTGTAGTTCCTTTAATTTTATATTTCGTTTAACAGTGTATTACACTTAAGAAAATCTGTAATGCTGTTTAAATATGTTTAAATAAAATAAATAAATAAATAACTGACTAGCTGATGCCTACGACTTCGTCCGTGTAGAACTTGTTATCGTCTTAGAAAATGATTTCTCTTAATACATATTTTGAACCCTCTTTTAGGGGATAAATTAAAAAAAAACGTTGATGTTCATTTTCTAGTTTGTGAACAAACAGTCTAAAACCGAAGTTAAAAATCTCATGTTTTACAAATGTCTTGAAATACACAAACTTTAAACCAAATAGTAGAAATACACAAAATTGGGAAAAACTCTAACATTAGTTTTGTAGACGTTCAGAATAAGACCAAAGTTACAAATCTCTTACTCATACTTTAAAATTTTCTTGCTATCCATATGAAATTTGAACCCCCTTTTAACCCCCTTCGGGGTTGAATTTTTTAAATCGCTGATAGAACTTTTTTCGTATTGTAATAAGTAATCTTACTACTAACTTTTAAGTCTAGCTCAAAAAAAGTGTTGCCCATACAAAGCTTGCCCCCTTTTTAACCCCCTTAGGGGTGGAATTTTATAAAACTCTGAAAGTACTTTTTTTGTATTTTAATAAGTAATCTTTCTAAAAGTTTTGAGTCTTTAGTTCAAAAAAAGTGTTTCCCACACAAAACTGGCTCCCCTTCTAATCCCCTTAGGGTGGAGTTTTCTAAAACGCTAAAAGTTATTTTTTAGTATTCTAATAAGTAATCTTTTTGCAAAGTTTTAAGTCTCTAACTCAAAAAAAGTGTTGCCTGTTCTGAACACCTCAAAATCCCAGTTTATTGTCATGGGAAGCAAAACACAGCGTTTGGCAATAATCGAACAAAACCCTGCAGTTATCATAAGATCTGAGCAGGTTCGCCGAGTGGAAAATGTGGAAAATCTTGGTATAACCTTGGATGGCGAAATGCGTTACATAGAACATGTTAATACCAAGATAAGGAACGCTCTTTACAGGCTGAAATCGCTATACAACATTAGGAAGTACCTGAGTGAGAAAATTAGGGAAATACTCATTGAATCTTTAGTCCTGTCACAGCTCAACTACGGCGATATCGTATATGGCCCAAGGCTTTTGGAGAAAACTAAAAAGTCCATCCAGCGCGTGCAAAATGCATGTATCCGATTCTGCTACGACATACCGAAGCGAGACTATAATACACCACACCTTAATGCCAGAGGAATATTAAATATGTCCAGCCGAAGGCAGATGCACCTTGCGAACACCGTACGCAGAGTAATCGAGTTCGAAACGCCGCGGTACTTGTTTGATGAGCTGAAGCCGATCAGATCAGCACACAGAAGACCACTGAGAAGCCACAGGGAATTTAAACTTGTTGTTCCGCTACACCATACAGCGCTCTACAGAGGGGGTTTTAAATTTGCCGCAAGTAAAATCTGGAATAACCTGCCGCCGCCTTAAAGGCAGCCTATGTGCTACCTTAAATTTAAAAAAATACTACGTGCTCATTTCCTCGAACTGCAGAGGCAAATTTGAAACCCACGCAACACAACATAACACGCAACACAACACACAATTTTCTAAAACGCTTTATGTCCTTTTTTGTTTTTTAATAAGTAATCTTTCTACAACGTTTGAAGTCTCTAACTCAAAAAAATAAACTTTCCCTCATAAAAGCTTTGCACCCCTTTTTATCCCCCTTAGGGATGGTTTTTTCCAAAACGTTGAAAGTGCTTTTTTTGTATTTTTATAAGTAATATTTCAACAAAGTCTCAAGTGTCTAGCTCAGAAAAAGTGTTCCCCATACAAACCTTGCACACCTTTTTAACCCCCTTAGGGAATTATTTTTGTAAAACGCTGAATGTAGTTTTTTTCATGTTCTGATAAGTAATCTTTCTACAAAGTTTTAAGTCTCTATTTCAACAAAAGTAGTTTTTCCCATACAAACTTTGCACCCTATTTTACCCCCTTAGGGGTGAAATTTTCCAAAACGCTGAAAGTACTTCATTTGTATTCTAATACCAATTTTTCGGCAAAGTTTTAAGTCTCTAGTTCAAAAATTGTTTTTCTCCCATACAAACTTTGCACCCCTTAGGGGTGGAATTTTCAAAAATCCCTTCTTATCCCTAGCCCACGTTATAAAAGCAACCTACTGTGCAAAAATCAACTCTCTAAAATTTCGATCGAGATCGGACGTGATGTACATATATGGAAGCCAAAGAGCCAAGAATGCCGGCAGAGCAACACTAGACATTTTGCGTGTTTCCAAACCTCCGAACCTTATCGGTAGGGGTGCTTGGGTCCAAGCCTGCTCGCTAAATCGAATGTTTAAAATCAAGCTATTTTAAACATTCGATTTAGTTTAGAATATAGGTTGAACTAGATAGGTACTATAACTAGAACTATAGGGGGTATTTCCAAATAAGGCAGCAGCGGAGCAGGTAGAAGTAGAAGTAGAAGTAGAAAAGCTTTATTCAACATCACATTACACGAAATTATAATTAAACATTTAAACATTAATACATGTGAACCTTAAGATAAGAATTAAAATATTAATTTAAAATTAATGTTACAAATATGATGTGTGTGTATGTGTGATGTTAAAAAGGAGCTTGCCTCAGCATAATGTTACAGCGAGGTCACTGCAACGCTGGTTTAAAGGCAGACCCTGGTAACTATGTACATCCAGTTTGAATTGCTCGCTGTTTGTCGGGAACGAAATGTCTCAGTTATTGTATGTGTGTGTGTATGTATATGTGTGCGTGTGTTTGGCTTTACTTGGAATACGAAGTGTGTGATGATTGTAAGCAGGTATGTTTGGATGTTCATAAATAATAAACATATTTGGCCAATGGCATAATTTAAAGCAAATAATTTAATGTACAAGGTACTCTGATGGTAGGTCATATGGTCATTAATTACATATATGAAGGCACAGCACGACTACCAGGAGGAAGTGCCTGCTGTATTTGCATAAGGTGTCGTTTCAGATGCAATTTGAAAGTGCCAATGGTATTACATTTCTTGAGTGGCGGAGGTATGTTATTCCAGCACTTAGTGGCTGTGTATTTAAAACTTCCTCGGAATGCGGCGGTATGGTGACGTGGAAGTAGCAGTTCATGACATACTGATCTAATGCCGTGTGAGGAGGACGACCTGCTTGAGCGCCAGGTGAACTTTTTATGTAAATAGTCTGGCTCGGACGTTTTTACCACGCCAAACAACAAGGAAGATAGATGAAGTTCTCTTCGGTATGTCATTTTGAGAATACCTGCAGAGTTCAGATAAGGCGTCACGTGTGATCTAAGTTTGGTAAGGTAAGTAATATTTCAGTTATAACCATGTAGGAATAATTGTTCACAAGCTCAAGCCTGCACCAAGGAAATTATGAAATTATTGCGTTCGTTTGATCCCTTGCTGTGTTGTTATTACTAAAGATTTAGTTCTGCGATTCCTATGTAGGATATTTAAGGATTCACTCTATCCATCATACGCTTTCGAAACACGATTACTTACACTTTCCTCGATAGAAAATAAATCCAAAGTTACCTCTACAAAAGAAAATAAACCCTTAGTACGGCGTAAATACTTCACGGCAGGGACCCGTCCACCCCTTCCCAGAAAAAAGCCTTTGAACGGGTTAGTCGTTCGTTCAATAGCCCATTCATTTTACTTAGCCGTATGAAGGGGTTTCCCTTACGAGGCTACCACTAAATGATAAAAAACCCTTTCGAAAGGCTTTTTTTAAGCGCTTGGAAAGGGTAGCGCTTTAAAAGCCAAATGAATGGGTATTGAGGGGCATCGGCTTTGGTAAGCAAAGCCTTACGAAAACCCCCTTCAAAAACCCTCAAAGGGGGTTCTGGCACTGCTGGGTAGGTATTTGCGACTCGCCTAAAGCGGCATAGATTAATAGTTTCACTTCAATTCTATGGAAGCCAACGCCGTATTTTTTATATAGTTTTGTTTGAATAACTTCTATTCGTTATTTTGACTAGAAAATAATTAATAGCCCAGGAGTGTTAGATTAAAATTGACCAAATACATAGAATCCCTCATAATTAGCTGTATTTGATAATTAATATTATTACCTCACGAGAAAATAAAAATAAAAAAATTAAACTTAATGTAAATATTTTCGAAATTGCTTTCTCGGGGTTAGATATGAGGAATTGAGGATATAAGGTACCATTTGAGGTATATTTTACAATAAAAAAAAGAACAATTGTATCGTATTTGGAGGAGCCCAAACTTAATATGTTTTGAAAATTATTTTAATTAAAAACAAATTACTGAAATGTTATGATGTGATATATTATTAGAATCGGCCCTTCCATTTGACACCACACACGATAGGTTCCAGAACAAAAAAATCGTCCTTTTATTTTAGGAACGCAAGCGGTGGAGGACTGGGGAGTTTACGAGTAGACTAGTTCTTAATTATCAAATTCAGCGTCAGTATACCAATTTTCAGCTAGTTATGGAGGATTTTATGTTTAAAACCTAATACTCCTGAGCTGTAAGAGTTTTTTCTTGTTCCCTGAGAGATAGATAAATGTATTTTTTACAAGCTTTTATTACAAGCGTTTATTTAGCTCACCCCGTTTGTTTTATTTTTCTTTCTTGGGTCAAATTTAGTAATTGAAATTCAACTGTCAACCGATTGATCTGAAATTTTGCATGCGTATGTATATCGCATGACAATGCAATATTATGATGACATGGAGCTGATCTGATGCTGGACCTGGAAGGTAGCCATGGGAACTCCGCAATAAAACGACACAACCCCATCGAGTTTGGGTTCGTTAGAATCGTCTCAATGAGTAGTTGATGATGGTATGCAGAAATGTACAGTCGGCAATAAAAGCTTGTACCAAAATAGTACATTACTGCAAAGGCAGTCCAGCAATCCCTGTTCCGGCCGAGGCTTGTATAGTGCTTTTCTCAAACGATGTGAGGAAATAATAAATACCTAGTTATTTGTTATACAAGGGTGCAGTTATAATTTAACCGCGAGTGTGGAATTGAAACACGAGCTAGCGAATGTGAGAGGTTTAAAAATAGAATTCTTTTCACCTCACTAAAGCGAGAAATTCTAACATAAAAAAATCTAAAAATAAAAAAAACCAATAAAAAAGAAAAAAAAGAGAACAAAAAAAAGTTACAGTAAAAACATTTAAAACAACGAAAGCAAATAAATATTAAAAACATTAAAATAAGAGAAAAAACATTTAAAAAAAGAAAACATACAAAAGGGGGAAAAAACATTTAAAAAGGGAAAAAGAAAAAAAACTAGAAAAATAACATTAAAGACCATACAAAACTTTAAACATTAAAAAAATACTCCATCAAAAAAAGGTTTTTCTTTAAATCAAAAAAAAATTAAAATAAAAAAAAAGGAAGAAACATTTTTTTTTCAAAAATATTGAAAAAAGAGAAAACAAAAAAAAACAAAAGGGAAGAAAAACGTTAAAAAATCATTAAAAAACCACAAAAGCACAAAAAAACATTTTAAAAAGGGAAAAAAATTAAAAAAGCAGCTGAAACATTAAAAAAAACAAATTAACGTTAAAAAACATTGAAAAAAGAAAAAAAAAGAAAAAAAAGAAAAGTAAAACATACAAAAAGGGGAAAAAAGACATTTAAAAAGGGAATAAGATAGAAAAAACTTAAAAACTAACAAAAAAGACGAAACAAAAATTTTAACATTAAAAAATAGACAAAACATCAAAAAAATGGAAGCAAAACATGAAATATTATTAAAAAACGAGAAAATCAAAAAAACAGCTCGTTAAAAAACATTGAAAAAACAATAACCATTCAAAAAAAGAAATAACATTTAAAAAAAAGTAAAATATACAAAAAGATAAATAAAATTAACAGTTATAAAAAAACAAGACTAAAAAACAAAAAAAAACAAAAAAAGAATAAAAAACCAAAAAAACGACAAAAAAAGAAAAAAAAAGTAAAGTAAAACATACAAAAAGGAAAAAAATATAAAAAAACATAAAAATAATATAAAAGACCCTACAAAAATGTAAACATTAGAAAATAGGCATAAACATCAAGAAAAGAAACTTTTTAAAATCATTAAAAGACTAAGTTAGTTGGTTCATTCGTATCATGCTTAAAATAATTATATATACTTAAAAAATAAAAAGAAATCAAAAAAGGACGTACATATTCTATATAAACATCGTTTAGACAAAAAGGGGAAATAGGTCAAAAAAACCCGTCGTGATTTGTATCGCATGTCGAAATATCTATTATAGTTAATGATTACCATCAAACATCCCAAAATCATAAGGCGATATAAACATGGCTAAATAATAGTACAATGCGTCGCACGCGAACATTGAAAAAAGAAAAAAAACAAAAAAAAGAAAAGTAAAACATACAAAAAGGGGAAAAAAGACATTAAAAAAAGGAATAAGATAGAAAAAACTTAAAAATTAACAAAAAAGACGAAACAAAAATTTAAACATTAAAAAATAGACAAAACATCAAAAAAATGAAAAAAAAACATGAAATATTATTAAAAAATGAGAAAAACAAAAAAACAGCTCGTTAAAAAACATTGAAAAAACAATAACACATTCGAAAAAAGAATTAACATTAAAAAAAGAACAGTAAAACATACAAAAAAAGAAAAAAAACATTTAAGAATTATTTAAAAAACGAGAAAAACAAAAAAAAAACAAAAAAAACAAAAAAAAACGTTAAAAACATTGAAAAAACAATCACCATTCAATCGAAGGGGATACCGGGCGGGTCCCTGCTTCACGGAAGGTCATCCATCAGTTTTTGAATAATAACAAAACTAAATGTCGTCTATGACGTATACCACATTTTCAGAATTTGGATTTTTTCAGCAATACAAAGGAAATAAATAAATTCTGCCAGAGCCGCCACGCTTCCCTTCTATCCGCTTTTGTCTTGCTTCGGCTGCCAGACGGGGAGGCTGTGTCGCCTGGGCTTACGCACGGTTTTTAAAATATAACAACAATTTTTGTGTTTTTCACCATGGAAAACAAAACCAATAAATCAAAGAAGAAGAGGGGTTGGCAAAAAAACAATGCTAAACGCTTGCTTGAAGAATCAAAGTAAGTAAAACTCATATAACTACAGATTATGCGCCCAGGGACTGTGCGCGGGTGACAGCTGTGCATTCTCGTTCGAAATCAATCGCCGTAGGTACTGTCACTATGTCTATGGTTCTTTATTTTGTTAGTGTCACTTTGTTTTCAGCATACGTAGTGATGTGTGCTATCGATAAAGCTTCTCAGATAAAATCAAACGCTACCCGTACAAAAGACGAGAGCCCAAGATAGACTCGAATGGAGAATGCTGCAACGACAGAGGACCAGGCCCTCTTAATATTGATTATGACCCGTACAAAGCTGCAGAATTAGGAATATTAGATTTAAACTCACTGTTACTTACGTTAATGCGGCGTATAAATTAATCAATTTTAATTAACAAATATAAATATATAAAGAAAAATATAATTTTCTTTGGTTTAATATTCCCGCGCATGGAGTTCAAGTGTCATCGTGACAGATCTTTATTTTATAATCTATGGTGTAACGATAACCTAAAAAGAGCTGTCAGCATTGTGAAAGCAATTCATTGAAATTAATTAAATTAATAGAAAGCTAAGAAACAATACAATTGTGATTTAGGAATCGACATTGCGATTAATAACATTAAATGTCGTTTCTTTTCTTACAGGTAAAGTTTGTTTTTGTTACTGCTTAACTCATACTGTTAGTTGTGAATCTTACATGTAATTTAATACAATAAATCTTTTCTTACAGAGAAACTCAGTTGTGTTTTGATAAACAGTGTCGTCCAAATCACTAGGAATAGAAAACCATCTTATAAAACGACATTTATTGTCAGAAAATGGAAAAATTGAAATTTACGTTTCAAGTAAAATCTACAATAGACGGAAAGTCAAACTATATTGCCATAACCTCAATTACCACACAGGATGACAAAGTTTTCCTGATTCCGGAGGAATATCAAGCTGTATCACAGTACCACAAAGATGTCCACACCTCTAAAGCTTTTACTACAGTGAAAAATACATTGAAGAAAAGACATCAAAGCAGAAGTGTATGGATAAAAATTACGGAATCTCTATTAAAAACATACTGTGATGAGGATGAAAACATGATTTTTCAGGACCAATTTCTTGAGGAAATTACCCAAGAACGGTCAGTTGTTGGCAGTATAAAGAGTTTGGAAGATCCTTCATTGGTAAAAATTTTGGAAAAATTAATTGAAAGTCAACAAAACAAAGAAAAACAAAGTGTTAAGAAGTTAGCAGAAAGATTTGTGATAGAAAAATTTGATGGGAAAAATATAAGTGCATATAACTGGATGGAAACATTTGAAAAAGAGTGTGCTAGGTTTGACATAGTAACGGATGAAGAAAAAATTGAAATTTTCAGATTATTTCTTGAAAAATCCAGCGCTGATTGGTACTCTTCCATGATGATCAAACACAGTCTACAATCAGAGTGGACCGAGTGGAAATCAAACTTTTTGCAAACCTACGCTCATAAAGGTTGGACTACAAGCAAGTATGCATTGTTTTTCAAGTATCAATCAGGATCTTTATTAGAATATGCTATTAAAAAAGAAAAACTTCTATTGGAAGTAAGAAAAACAATCGATCAAGGGACCCTAATCGATATAATTGCTGCCGGCTTACCAGATTTCATAACCGATAGAATCAACAAAGAGGAAATTGTACAAACAAAAGACTTGTTTAATGAACTTGGCAAGTTAGAAAATTTGGTTGGAAAGAAGAAATTTATAAAAAAGAGAGATGATACTAAGCAAATGAAAGAAAAGTGTAGTATTTGTGAAAGTTTACAAAAAGGTGTGCGCTATCATCCGGAAGACTCCTGTTGGTTCAAAACAAAAATCAATAGTGGAAAAGAAAAATATAATAAACAAATAAAGCACATTAACAATTCCGAATTGGAATGTCAACTGCAGTGTGAAGACTCAAAAAACTGATAGTGCCGCCATTAATTAAAGTAAAATTAGTATTGAATAATAAGGTTGAAGTATTTGGAATCTATGACTCCGGCTCCAATGTGTCATTGATAAATTCAAGATTACTGAAGATAAACAATAAAGAATCAAGTTACTCTAGTAATACTAATTTAAAAACAATTAATGGCGTTAAAAAGGCAAATGGTATAATAACGCTCGACATAAACATTTTTGATATGGAGAAAAAAATGAATGTTTTTGTCATCGACAAAGAAAATTTCGATTATGATTTCTTGATCGGATTAGATTGTATAAAGGAGTTTTTCTTAGTTCAAAATGAAAACTTAGAAATCTCTCAGAATGTTCCCATACACAGAAGTGAGGTAGTTTCTAAGGAAACAAATAAGTCAGATATTGACATTTCTAAGGAAATAAAATCTGATAATTTAATAAACTTCAATGAGAATTTCAGTGAAGAAAACTTCAAAATTTGGATAAATCATCTAGACTATCAACAACAGGCACTGATTGATGATTTAATATTGAACAATAAATCTGTGTTTGCAAAGGACAAATATGACATCGGAACGGTAACGGATTATGAAGCACACATTGATCTGTCAATAGAGAAATATTGCAGTAAAAGGCCATATCGTTGCACAATTGAAGACAAAAAGGAGATTGAACTACAAATTGGAAGATTATTGGAGAAAAAAATTATAGAAGAATCATATAGTCCATTCGCAGCTCCAGTTACTTTAGCTTATAAAAGAGATGAGAATAAAAAGTCAAGATTGTGCATAGATTTTCGAGACCTAAATAAAATCGTTGTGCCTCAATCACAACCATTCCCACTTATTGAGGACCTAATAGTGAAAACTAGAGATTGCAAGTTTTTCTCGACACTGGACCTGAATTCAGCATTTTGGTCAATACCTCTGCGCGTCACAGACAGACACAAAACTGCGTTCGTCACCCAAGAGGGCCATTTTCAATGGACATGCTTACCATTCGGTTTAAAAACATCACCGGCCATATTTCAGAGAATAATGTGTAATATAATACGGAAACACAAGCTTGCAGATTTCACAGTATGTTACATCGATGACATCTTATTATTCTCAAAATCATTCTCAGATCATGTCAGACATCTGGAACAGCTATTTCAAGCAATTAAAAGTGAAGGTTTAAGACTCAAATTCTCTAAATGTATGTTCGCAGCCGACTCAGTTAAGTACTTGGGTCACATAATACAGAATAACTCGGTAAGACCACTGAAAGACAACTTAATATCAATAAAAAACTTTCCTATTCCAAAAACAAGGAAAAATGTGAGACAATTTTTAGGAAAAATAAATTTTTATCATAAGTATGTGCCAAAGATAGCAATAAAATTGGAACCATTTCATAACCTTTTAAGAAAAGACCAAACCTTTAACTGGAATACGGCATGCCAAAAGTCATTTGACGAAATGAAACAAATATTATGTTCTCATCCAATATTGACAATTTTTGATCCGAACTTGCCTATCCACATATACACAGATGCCAGTATTCTAGGAGTAGGAGCAGTCCTAAAACAGCCACAAGAAAACAATGAAGAAAAACCAGTGGCATACTTCTCAAAAAAATTGAATGATGTTCAAAAAAGGAAGAAAGCTGTATATTTAGAATGCCTGGCAATTAAAGAATGTGTCAAGTATTGGCAGCACCTGCCAATACTTGACACATTCTTCAAGCCCTTGGAGAATATGAATATAAAGTCAAGAACCGATGAAGAACTGGGAGATCTAACATACTACCTATCACAGTATGATTTCAAAGTTAAATATTCTCCAGGAAAATACAACATTGAAGCGGATTGCCTAAGTAGGACCCCAGTCCTAGAAGCAAATGAAAACCTAGATGAACAATTAAAAATTGTAAACATAATAACATTAGAAGATATCTTAACAGACCAAATAAAAAATGTAAACATACAGTGCAGAAAAGACAAATTATTAACAAAAAACAACATTTATTACAAGAAAGTTAAGGAAAAACAAAAAATTATCCTATCAGAGAAATTTAGTATACAATTCATCAAAAATGTACATGCAGACCTGGGTCACATAGGAATTAAACAAATGCAGAGAATGATCAGCTCGTGGTACACAGCAGAAAACATGACAAAAAACATAAAAAGAATATGTGAAAGTTGTATAGTATGTATAAAGAACAAATCAAGAGGACAAAGCAAATATGGATGGATGTCCCATTTGGGTCCCGCCACGAAACCTTTTGAGATATGTTCCATTGATACAATTGGAGGATTTGGGGGATCAAGGTCAACAAAGAGGTACTTGCACCTGCTATCAGATCATTTCACAAGGTACGCATACATTTTGACGTCAAGTACACAAAATGCAAATGATTTCATAAAACTAGTGAGAAACTGTGCGGAAATTAACGACATTGGCATGATTCTCTCAGACCAATACCCAGGTATCAATTCTAGAGACTTCAAAAGATTTTTGGATGAAAAGAATATTCCAATAATTTTTACTGCTGTGGACTCGCCTTTCTCTAATGGATTAAACAAAAGATTAAATCAAACGTTAGTCAATAAAATCAGATGCAAGATAAACGAAACTGACACTAAACTAGCATGGACAATCATAGCACAAAACTGTGTAAAAAACTATAACGAAACGGAGCACACTGTGACTGGATATGCTCCAAAGTATCTTCTTAACGGCACAGATGTTACAATATTGCCAAATGAGCTGAAACTGAAAAAGACCGAACATGATTTGATCCAAGACAGGAAAATAGCTTTGGAAAATACAATCAAATCACATAATTACAACAAGACGATTTATGATAAAAATCGAAGACATGTAGACTTCAAAGTTGGTGATACCGTTTTTGTGGCTAATGGAAACAAACTAAATAGGAAAAAGCTCGAAGAATTGAGAATCGGACCCTATAAAATCATAGGAAAAATATCAAACTCAATTTTCAAGATAAACACTAGCCATAGGAAGACAGAGTCAAACTTTTTCCATATTTCGAAACTAACTCCTGCCCCTGCGCTTGAAGACCAGGCAGAGGACGTGTGATTGTTGTATTGTTATATCTTCTCTGGGAGGGGGAGATATAAAGAAAAATATAATTTTCTTTGGTTTAATATTCCCGCGCATGGAGTTCAAGTGTCATCGTGACAGATCTTTATTTTATAATCTATGGTGTAACGATAACCTAAAAAGAGCTGTCAGCATTGTGAAAGCAATTCATTGAAATTAATTAAATTAATAGAAAGCTAAGAAACAATACAATTGTGATTTAGGAATCGACATTGCGATTAATAACATTAAATGTCGTTTCTTTTCTTACAGGTAAAGTTTGTTTTTGTTACTGCTTAACTCATACTGTTAGTTGTGAATCTTACATGTAATTTAATACAATAAATCTTTTCTTACAGAGAAACTCAGTTGTGTTTTGATAAACAGTGTCGTCCAAATCACTAGGAATAGAAAACCATCTTATAAATATTTTAGAACAATGCTATAGTAGATATATTGCGTTGTTTACGGGTGATAAATGTGTTGGTATGGGAGGTGAAATGAAAATGCTAATTATGGAAGTAATCAGTTTAGTTGTTGTCAAATTACAAACAGTGGACAACAAAATCATACATTAAAAATTAAAACTGACTTGTATTAAATAATTAAACAAAGTAGTTTTCATATTTTTATAATGTAAACAAAAATATAAGTTTCACACAACACACATTTAGGTATTTTTTGTATTTTACATAAACAAAGCCACAAAAATATTAAACAATAGAACTCGTCAATACAAACCAAACGAACCCTTACTAGAGGGGTATTCAAGTAGCCATTGAGGAGTTCCAATACCCACCTCCTGAGTACTCCTCACTCCATCATCAGACCATCGTCACCAAGTATTATGTATAGAACTCATTAAAACAAACCAAATGAGCCCACACTTGAGGGTTTACAAGTAGCCGTTGAGGAGTTCCATTATCCACCTCCTGACTCCATCACCAGACCATCGTCATTAAGTATAATGTATAGAACTCGTCAAATAAACCAAATGAACCCTTACTCGAGGGGTATACCAGTAGCCATTGAGGAGTTCCACTATCCACCTCCTGACTCCATCATCAGACCATCGTCACCAAGTATAATGTATAGAACTCATCAAAACAAACCAAATGAGCCCACACTCAAGGGTATACAAGTAGCCGTTAAGGAGTTCCACTATCCACCTCCTGACTCCATCATCAGACCATCGTCACCAAGTATAATGTATAGAACTCGTCAAAATAAAAATGAAAATCTAAATGTATAAACATGTTTTAACACTTTTAACAAGTGATTTCCTTAAACAAATTGAGGCTAAATGACATCAGGAGTAAAATGAAAGGGACGGATGTATCGCGTGACATTTCTGATATCTTCTCGATGAATTTCAAATTTCAAATTTAGAAAACTGGGGGCCTCGTACGTACACATTGATGATTTACGCACACGTTTACATATAGAGACACACCTAATTCTCGCGCAACGCGACGGATATAAGTTTTCCAAACACCGATTTTTCAAAAAGCTCTCAGATACATGTCCTCTTAATTTTATGGACCTTCTATTAAGCTTAGAATACTCATTTTTCATTGATCGTAGATAGTATTACCTAACACAGCGGTAAATTGTAAATAAATAAAATGTGTAAAATCTGCATCAAAAATACTCTAACTATAAATATTATCAACATAATTATTTGAAATCTTTTTTTATAAATATTGGTAGAAATTTCGAAAATTTTGTAAATATTGGTAGCATTTGCAACTAGTCATTTCGTTTTATGAACGCGATCGGCGCACAGCTCTAGCCGCTAGCCGCTCGCTACGCTACTCAGACTAATTAAACTATATGGACACGAAATACCTACGAAATGAGCGTGTATACCTAATCCTGGCGCATAATATGGCGGCCTGTCAATTCGTGGCTGTAGGGTTGTCATCGATTAGAGACAATTATCGATATCAACTTGGACTTTGAAAAATATCGACATCAATATTTGAGTTTTCTCTGTAATTGAAACTGACCGAGACGAATAATAATATCCAAGTACACTACTCTATTACCGTAACTATATTATTTGTGAAGTGTTTTACCAACATTGCATTTTATTGGTACAACCGATAAGGTCGCAGCTGCCTATAGTGTGAATGACACGGTAAGAACAGGTGTAGTCACTTTTTTTTCAAATTCAGGTTTTAATGTCAAGTTTTCATAACGAGCTCAGCATTTTGACATTAGAAACTCATTTTGAAAAAAAAAATTGAGTAGACATGTTCTTTTCGTGGACCCTTCCAATATGGTCAGAAATACAATTAAAATCTGTCGGGTTATTCAGGCCCAGCCCACTGTGTATACTATGATTACTATATGAATGGTGCAGAAGTGAATAAAACAATGGTATTTTTACAAGCTTTTATTTAGCTCACCACGTTTGTTTTTATTATTTATTCTTGTTTCTTGGGTCAAATTTAATAATTGAAATTTCACCCTCTTCCTGTCAACGGATTGATCTGAAATAACATCATAAAATTACTTACATAGTCTTTAATTTAATAGCAAGTTGTCGATATCAGAGCGCAGCACTAGTCAAAATAAGATGTATGATTTAAATGCTAATAATACTGCTGTAAATAAAGCGAAACGAGTATTTTCTTGTTGGGAACGATAAATCCATTTCAAAACTGACTACCATTTGGCGGATAGTGCGATATACTGGCAGTTAACAAAGAAAAACGGCAACTAACCTATGAATGGTCAAATTCGGTTGATTACTTGATTTCCGTGCACCACATTGCTTTATTGAGCACGCAGGCATTTTGCGTTCACATCTATATGTGTTCACTACACAAAACCAAGTCCAAAAAAACTATTTTAATACGGAAAATTACGATTTTAACTCTGAGTTGTTTACCACTTGACAGCGCATGTACTACAAAGACAATTGGCGCATAAAATGGCGCATGGCACGCGGCTGTAATGTCTGTTGCTAGTATCGGAAGTAAGAGCAACGTAATATCATGCTATCTCTTTCACCATACGCTATCGAAAGTTGGAAAGAAAGAGATAAGTTGTGTTTTTGACCTTCTATGTAGATTTCATAAATATTTGCATAACATAAATGTATCTATAGTAGAATAGGGCCTCTCCATGTATTTATCTACTCAAAGCTACGCTACTACCTGTTTGCGTCACACGTCACCACACACACACACACACACACACACACACATGCACGGAGCGCATAGAATACCTAAAATCCATTGCGCCAGAAGCTCGGTGGGCCCTTAATTTAACCACCGTTTAATTTTTTGCTCCTATTACAGGCCACACCCTGTATATGTGTTTTTTTTGTTTGTTTTGTTTGTTCTTATTTTATTTGTATGTTTTTTGTTGTATTTTTTTTTATTTTTGTTTTGCTGTTTTTTTTTTGTTTTTGGATTTTTTTTGTATTTTTTTGTTTTTTTTTGTTTTTTCTTTTTTTTTCTTTTTTGTTGTTTTTTTTGTTCTTTGTTTGTGTAATAATTCTTAATAAAATGCTCCAGCTAGTGTTATAAAAGGTTTAATTAACAATCTCCACATTTTACATGCAACTTATTCTCAAAACAATTATGGTTCCTCTTCTCTTTTTTTTAATTTTCTTCTGTCAACTTCAAACTTCAACGTCAACATTAGCGCCAAGTCATATTAAGTATTGAAATGTTTTATACAATTCTAAAATAACCATGTTTTAGATATATTATATACATTGCTGAATAATTAATCTATTTTATGTTAATAACTCTATCAGAATCTACATATTTGTTTTTACAGTTTAATTAGGTGTGAATACAAAACTTGCCTAGTCCGTCCGCCAACCGTGTCAGTAGTAGAAAAGCCGAAAATACACACTCGTCTATGTTTAATAATAAAACTAACGTGGGAAAGATATAAAATTAGCATCTCAGCCACCCACAAATGACACGGATGGCCGACCAGACTACATACGTCTTGTTCGTATTGGCAAATAACACAATAATAGCTCAAATAACTTCTTAGAAACCAAATTCTATTAAGCTATTATTTGCATAACTCTTACAGTTCGTCCATCCTGATACAACCTCACGTCCACGTGAGGCAGTTACATTATTCTTTAGAAGATTAAATGCATAACTATGAGCTTTTCAACATTTAAATTTACTGAAATCATCAACATATTTTCTGTAAAACAAAATCTAAATTGTATCAACCTACACGTACACGTCTCTAGACTGCCGTGTTTTATACTATACTTACACACGTACGTCTCCAGACGGCCGTGCCTCATAATAAACATATACACGTACACGTCTCCAGACTGCCGTGCCTTATATTATACACATACACGTACACGTCTCCAGACGGCCGTGCCTTGACAATATACATATACACGTACACGTCTCCAGACGGCCGTGCCTTTATATTATACATATACACGTACACGTCTCCAGACGGCCGTGCCTTGATATTATATATATACTTATACACGTACACGTCTCCAGACGGCCGTGCCTTTATATCATACATATACATATACACGTACACGTCTCCAGACGGCCGTGCCTTGATATTATACATATACTTATACACGTACACGTCTCCAGACGGCCGTGCCTTTATATTATACATATACATATACACGTACACGTCTCCAGACGGCCGTGCCTTGATATTATACACATATACACGTACACGTCTCCAGACGGCCGTGCCTTGATATTATACATATACTTATACACGTACACGTCTCCAGACGGCCGTGCCTTGATATTATACACATATACACGTACACGTCTCCAGACGGCCGTGCCTCCTAGTGTACATACATTTATACATACACGTACCTGTCCCCAGACAGTCGTGCCTTATAATAACATATTTAGGTATTTACATTTACTAATGCCTTGTTTCCTAAATCATCAAAACATGAATCAACTTAAACTCATTCTAAAAAGTAAGGGGTACTTTCCCTTTAACCTTCAAACTGCTCATTATCACTCCCATTCGAATCTGAACTATCAATATTTTTATAACACAACCATGGAAATATTTTATCTACCGCAAAAACACCTTTATAAGTAACAGAGCCCTTTTTTGTTAAAGGTGTATCAGTAACTTCATACCGGTCATTGTCGAATACATTGGATTTCGGAACTAACTTTTTACTCTTTCCCGTCACATGCGATGTTCTTTCAACTCGTACTAAGTCTCCAACTTCATATTTAGGCGGAGTTTTTCTGCTCTTGTCAAACCTATCTTTTTGCTTGTGTTGCGTTTCTATTATGGTTTTTTCTACTTCATGTCTAATATTTTCTCGATTATTGGGGTCACTTGACTGCACATCATCATCTGTAATATCCGGATATATCTCTGAAATTAAAGCTCCCTCAGTAATGCCTGTCAGTGTAAAACCAAATAAAACTTCCGAAGGGGATTTACCTGTACCTTTGTTTACAGTATTATTTAGTCCCCATTGAACCTGAGACAGCTTTTCATCCCATAGCCTTTCATCATTGCCATGATTTTGCGCAGCCAGTGAAGCCAGTATAGTCCGATTATATCTCTCCACTTGCCCGTTGGCACGTGGAGATGCTACGGCATTTAATATATGTTTTACTCCTTTATTTTTCATAAAATCTTTAAAACTAGCGCTAGTAAAGGAGGTCCCTCTGTCACTTATTAACCTAAACGGTGGACAAAATAAGTTAAAATATTCTTCTAATGCCGCTATTGAATATTTTGACTTAGTGGTTTTTACAGGTTTCAACACTATATATTTGGTGTAAGCATCAACTATAACCAATACGTATGCATTTTTCTTCTTACTAGTCACAAATGGTCCAACATGGTCTATGTGAATCGTGTGAAAGGGTCTGGACACTTTAGGTATAGGATGTAAGTATCCTTGTTTCTTTCCGGCAGGTAATTTATTATGCGCGCATTCGAGACATGCATTTACATACTTTTTGACAAACTGACGCATGCGAGTAAACCAATAATGTTGCTTTATTCTTTCAAAAGTCTTTTCGAAACCGAGATGTCCAATATCATCATGGTTTTTTTTCATAATTTGCCACCTACACCCTTTTGGTATGACCCACCGTAAGCCTTCGTCTGTATTTCGATAAATTCGATCTCTTTTTAGAGTATAATTTTTACGAATGTCTACTACATCATCATAATCAGGATTACTAAGTATTTCTTTTATTCTTCGTATTTCGGAATCTTCATATTGCACTGTCGCTAACCAGTCATTATCAATATGCATAACTTCATAAGCTTCAATAGCTTCGATCACTCCGCCATCGTTTAAAAGTGGGTTTCGGCTTAGAGCGTCAGCATGTAACATCCCTTGGCCAGATCGATAAAGAATATTACAATCATACTCCTGAATTAGACTCCACCACCTAGCCACTCGGGGTATCATGTCTCTTTTTAAGAATGTTGCCCTTAAGGAGTTGCAATCCGTCACTATCGTAAAATTTAGTCCTAATACATAAGGACGAAATTTTACCAATGATGCAATCACTGCCAGTGTCTCTAGTTCATAGGACGAGAAATGTGATTCCTCTGGGGATGTCTGCCGACTATAATATGCTACAGGTCTAAATAACTCGTCCTCTTGCTTTTGAAGTAAAACACTACCGATGCCTAACTTACTGGCATCAGTATGTATCTGGGTCTCAGCTTGGTGATTATATAATGCTAAAACTGGTCTTGAGGTAAGGGCACTTTTCAATTTACTAAATGCATTTTCTTGGTCAGTACCCCAGGACCATTTAGCCTCCTTTTTTAATAACATTGTTAATGGTCTGGCAATCTCTGCAAACCCCTTTATGAAGCGTCGGAAGAAGCTTGCTAAGCCTATAAACTGCCTTACGTTATGAACATCCTTAGGGGTAGGAAAATTAGATACAGCTTCTGATTTTCTCAAACCAGGCTTCAGTCCTTCTTCTGACACTTCGAATCCCAAATAATCAACTTGTTTTTGAAAAAAGAAACATTTCTGGGGTTTTAGTGTTAAGTTAGCTGACCGTAGTTTCTCAAATACTAATCTTAATCTTTCTATGCCTTTTTCGAAACTAGATGATGGTATTAGTATATCGTCCATATATGCCAGTGCGGAATCAAACCTCGCGTTTCCTAATATTTGATTAATTGTCCGTTGAAATACTGCAGGAGCGTTTGCCAAGCCGAACGGCATTCGATTAAATTCAAATTGACCATCAGGCGTCACAAACGAAGTCTTCGACTTTGCATCTTCTGCAAGAGGTATCTGATAGTACCCAGATGCTAAATCTAATGCCGAGAAAAATCGGTTTCCTGCCAATCGGTCAATTTGATCCTCTATTCTGGGAAGTGGATAGTGTTGTTTAACTGTTTTTTTATTCAACGCTCTGTAATCAACACATAATCTTTTATCGCCTGTTTTCTTTTTTACGACTATTATCGGGCTAGCGTATGGTGACGTTGATGGTCTGATTATGTTATACTGTAATAATTCATCGACCATATTTTTTACCTCTATTCGTTCCATTTGGCTCAATCTATAAGGGCGATAGACCACCGGCTCGTTATCTTTTAGAACAATATCCATTTCCGTAATATGAGTTTGCCCAAGTTCAGATAGATCTTTTGCAAAGCAATCTCGAAATTCATTTATTAACTCCAGTAATATGTGCTTCTGATTTTCGTCGAGCTCCGGGCCTATTTTCAATTCATCACTAGTTATTAAATTACATTCTCTTTCAATTCTTCTAACATTCATTAATTGCGGCTGAGTTACGTTTAGGTCTACATCAATGCACGCTCGCAAAAGCAGTTGATCTTTTTTAAATCTTATAGCCTGATTTCGCGTATTGATGACATTAACGTAACCCATACCATTTGTCATGTTATATGAACCTACTTGAAGATTATAATTCAAACGACGCCCTGTTTCAATTGCTATTTTACCAGTAAAGTTATTGGTACTATAAACTTTAACAGATGCATCCCCTACTAAAGTCACATCTGACAAGCATTTCACTATCAATTTACCCGAGTCATGGGTAGTGGTAGATTTAATTAAAAGGTCTTTGTTTGTTTTATAAACCTCAACATGGGTCTGCTCTGTGGCAGTTTGTCCTAGCAGTATATCACAGTCCAAATAACAATCTGGAATAATTATTACGTCAACCTCTAAATCAACTTTATCAACATTTAGATTTACTCTACAAGTTCCTATAGCTTTAATAATCGAATTTCCAAATCCTCGCATTACCGGTAAGCAGTCATATGTCCAATCAGTCGGATTTTTAATTTGACGTGCAGCAGTTTCCTTCATTATTGTACATTGGCTGCCGAAATCAATGTAGCCATTAAATTCTAAACCATTTATCGATACTTTTTTCCTGAACTTTTCATCAGCTTGTTCAATGGCTGGTTTGTCTAGTCATAATGTTTTAACTTCTCCTAAATTATTTTTCTTTAAAACTTCCATCGAGCAATTCATGACCTAAACGTGAACATTTTTGACATTTTATTTTGGGCTTTTTGCAATAAGTCGCAATATGTCCTGGATCATTACAATTATAGCATTTTGCGGAATATCTATTATTTTCTGATCTCTGGGCATTTCGTGTTACATCTACATGCGTTTTAATAAAATTCCTTTTACTAACTTTATTGTGACGTCCGTGTTTGACATTTTTTAAGTAACCTAACAGTTTGTCAGTAGTGTCGAATCCTACCGCCTCACAGCCGTATCTAATTGTCCTATCCTCTATGCCATATACAATACAATCAACCGCATTTTTACCCGTAATTAAACAACGATTAACTGCACTTAACTTTTCATAATAATATTCCTCTAAATCATCACCGAATTTTGCTGTTATATTCATCATCTCACTCAACAAATGGCCATAGTTTTCATTAGTAGGAAATGCGGATTTTAACTTTTCTTCCCAAATTTCCCACGAATGCAAAACTGTCGGCTGGCCTTCATACCATCGCTTCGCATTTCCGGTAAGTTTCGGTAGAGCATAATGTACAGTTTGTTGGCTATTCCAACCGTAGATCTCCGCACATTCTTTTACTTTATTGAGCCACGAAACTATAGTTTGACTCTTTACTTTTGGGTCAAACTCCGGTACTACATTTAGGGTCGAGAACTTTTCTTTAGAATGTGTAGATGACGCTACTGTTGTCATAGCTTGTAAGGTTTTATTCAATGTTGCTAATAATTGGTTGTTGGTGAGGGAACATTGTTCGTTATCATTAGACGATTCATTTGGTACTAATCCCGTTCCATTAACTGCCATGTTGGCATAAGTACTCATGCTCGTATCATTTTTGTGCGATTCAATAGGATTTACTGGACCCGGACTTAGCACCCGTAAAGTACATCCCGGTTGAGGCAAAGGAGTACCATTAGGTGAACCACCTTTATTTATGCTTGTTTGAATAGGTAGGTTTTTCTCCGAGTGTCCCCTATGCCTCGACGGGGTGCCACTTCTTGAATAGCTCCTACCACGAGAATACAGAACTGATCTCGAAATCAGTTTACTTACTCGACATGAAACAGAACGAAGCCTCCGTTCACTGCGTGAATCGGAATTCGAGCGTTCAGTCGGCCTAGAACGTCGTACCCGCGAAGTTGAACGGGTTACAAGACGGTAACCTCTGCTATTCATTCGCGATGTACGATTTCTTGACCGACTCCAATACCTTTTCTGCATTACGGGCGAACGGCGCTTAGTTGATCTTGATGTTCTGTGCCGCTTATGCTCACGCCCACGCCTCTCAGATTGTGATCGCTCGCGCCCGCGTGATGATGATGCCCGATGATCACGACGCCGCTTTGACCTCGATCGCTCGTGCCGGCTCCTCTCAGACTGCAATCGCTCTCGCCGACTGCGCTGCGACGCCGCCGACTTGCTACGGCTGCGCTCTGCTTGTGACCGCCACCGCGACCGCTGACTTCGGTCCAACTGCCTCCGCTCCGACCTCGGCGACCTCGACCACTCGCGTCGTATTGATCGCCTTGACCTTGAGCGCGAAGGCAGGCGGCGATCACTCTTAGGCATCTCGTCTGACTCTGAAATCAACTTCCAATTTATCAACGAGGGTCATACTTATTACATGGACATTGTCATAGTTTGGTTGAAGTTATTATTATTTAAATGTTTAACTACACCAAATAACTAATTTAAAGATAATATCTGTCGCTAATCACGTAGTAATGCCAATATAATTACTGTTTATTACCAACCAACAACACCAAAGAGACTAGCTACCTATATAACTTTAAATGAGCATCACAACGACTCACTAAGTATTCGATGTCTTCGTATTTTCATTTAAGTAACACACAGTTACTACATTATATCCAAATAATGGTAGCTTAACAACTTTGGTCGGAACCACCAATTAATGTTTTTAATTCCATTTGAAACAAAATATCTCTCTCAGAACTATATTACTAATACACTCACAATTCTAACGTGCAAATTAAATAACTCATAAACTCACCTTTATATCAGTTCCCTTAATTAACTTTACCTTTAGTCAGGGACGTTACCATTGACTTTACTTTGCCCAACGAACGAAGTAATTTACTTAGATGGCAAGCAGTTTTTACATCGGCGCGTTGCATCCCACTTCTGAATTGTAATAATTCTTAATAAAATGCTCCAGCTAGTGTTATAAAAGGTTTAATTAACAATCTCCACATTTTACATGCAACTTATTCTCAAAACAATTATGGTTCCTCTTCTCTTTTTTTTAATTTTCTTCTGTCAACTTCAAACTTCAACGTCAACATTGGCGCCAAGTCATATTAAGTATTGAAATGTTTTATACAATTCTAAAATAACCATGTTTTAGATATATTATATACATTGCTGAATAATTAATCTATTTTATGTTAATAACTCTATCAGAATCTACATATTTGTTTTTACAGTTTAATTAGGTGTGAATACAAAACTTGCCTAGTCCGTCCGCCAACCGTGTCAGTAGTAGAAAAGCCGAAAATACACACTCGTCTATGTTTAATAATAAAACTAACGTGGGAAAGATATAAAATTAGCATCTCAGCCACCCACAAATGACACGGATGGCCGACCAGACTACATACGTCTTGTTCGTATTGGCAAATAACACAATAATAGCTCAAATAACTTCTTAGAAACCAAATTCTATTAAGCTATTATTTGCATAACTCTTACATGCTTATTTCAGTTTTTTTGTTTTTCTTTTCTTTTTTTGTCGTTTTTTTTGTGGTTTAGATGTTTCAGTTTTTTAGTTTTTTTTGTTTTGCTGATTTTTTGTTTTACTGTTTTATTGTTTTTTTCATATTTTTTTTTGTATTTTTGTTAGTTTTTGTTAGTTATATATATTTTTTTTTGTTTGTTTTTTTTTGCTCTCTTTTATTTGTTTGTTTTTTTTTCTTTTTTTGTTTTTCTTTTTTTTTCGTTTTTTGTATGTTTCAGATTTTTTTAAAGTTTTTTGTCGTTTGTTTTTGTTTTAGTTGTTTTTATTTGCTTTTGTTTCAGTTCTTTTTTGTTTTGTTTTTTTTTGTTTTTGTTTTCTTGTATTTTTTGTTTTTTTCTTTAGTTTGTTTTTTTCGTTTGTTGCTTTGCTTTTTTTTTGTTGTTTGTTTGTTGTTTGTTTTTTTTATTTTGTTTGTTTTTGTTGTTTTTTTTTTGGTTTTTTTTTGTTTTTTTTTTGCAATTTTTTTCCTAATTGTCGGTGTGAAAAGTTACATGTGTCACTCAGGAGCAAAATTATTTTCTTCTTGGGCGTTAACACTTGAATCCCTCACTACGCTCAGGATTCAATACACCGCCCTCGCCGTAAATATACCATTTTGCTCCCTTGTGACACAAATAACTATTGTAATTCGGGGCGTATACAATAAAAACCAATTATTCAATCACTGGTACTACAGAAAGCGTACACTAAAAGGGGGGCTGTGCTGTTATTCGCTACGCGTTAATGCGCCTCACCCCGCCGGTCACCCGTTACGAAACTAGACCTCTGACTACGCTTAATAACTACGCATCGCGGTGTCAAGGTACCTATAATTGTGAGTGAGCTTAAAACAAGTTACAGAATAGGGGGGCTGCAGCTGCAGTCTGCCGCGTGATTTCAGCCCGTGTGTCACAGTGCTCGGACGTTTGGCGTCAGCTATATATGCTAAAGGTCTGACCAGCACGGCTATCACAAGACGGCGCGCGAGCTCTCTCGGTTTTTCTCGCAGTATTACGTGGGTCAAAGTGCGTTTTTTTTAGCATTTGAAAGAAGGATAAAGCACAAAGCACGAGGTCTTTTATATAAGACACTTTTTTTTTCCGTATTGTGGCTTGTTGCTGCTTAGGCACTTTGCCAATGTCAAGTGGGGGAAGTTTTGGCTTTACGGTTCCGTGGAGTGCACCTAATAATTTTGCCCCAGGGACTATATTTGAATATTGGTAATAAGTGGATAAAAGAGTGCTTATATATATTCATTAATAGTTATAATTTGATATTATTTTTATCTATAAAATAAGCCAAAGCCTTGGCGACACTTTATGCTACACAACTGTCAAAGTATCTCAAACAGCCATTAAAAAGCCAATCGTTCATTAGCATTATGGAATGCCAGACTTATGTGGCCTCGATGCTCGAGATTCCTCTTTAATACCTACAGAGGACACGCAGTCATATCATTTAGAAATACTAGTAAATACATATTAAGTAAAGAAGGAACAACCCAAGGCGACCCATTAGCAATGCAAATGTATGCGATTGGAATATTACCACTTATAAAATCATGCAAAAACAAGAATAAATACATTCAGAACTGGTACGCAGACGACTCTGCATGCTTAGGTAAATTTGATGATTTACTAGAATGGTTCAACCTACTAATGACAGAAGGACCCAGATACGGCTATTACCCTGAGCCAACAAAGAGTTATCTAATAGTAAAAGAAGGCCTCACAGAAATTGCCAAACAAAAATTCGATATTGATTCCTAATATCAAAATTGTAAAATCACAACGGCTTTTAGGAAGTTTTATTGGGCCTACAAACGATAAAACCGACTATATACTACAAAAAGTGAAAAACTGGACTGACTGCATCCCTAAAATCACAAAAGCCAGTAAAAATTTCCTCAAGCTGTCCATACAGCATTTACTAAATCACTGCAATATGAATGGCAATACCTACAAAGAGTAACCGGTGGAACAGACGAAGACTACAATGACCTAAAGAACGCAATCAAGACTCAGTTAACGCCCTCCATACTAGGCAGAGAAGTAACATCAATAGAACACGAACTCTTTGCACTTCCAGCAAGGCTGGGAGGCCTTGGAATTAATGATCCCACAAAACAAGCCAAAACCTCACATGAAATTTCATCAAATGCAAACAAAATATTAATAAACGCAATTCGAACCGGCGAAGAAATTAACTTAGTCGACCACCAAGAGCATTTATATAAAGTTCTGAACGAAGAAAGAAAAAAGCGAGAAAAAAATGAACAACATGAACAAGAATCCTTTGTAAGCTGACACCAAAGAAACAAAAAAGCATTCAAAGGGTGATTAAAAAAAAAAACATCACAATGGCTAACAGTAATACCGACCAAAGCTGATGATACCGACCTAACAGCAACGCAGTTTCGTGATGGCCTTGCGATCAGATACGGTCATGAACCCTCTGGCCTGCCACCAACTTGCGATGGTTGCGGAGAAAATTGTTTCAACCTCAACCATGCACTTAATTGCAAGAAAGGAGGGCTCATAAAAAGAGGCCACGACCAACACAGAGACGACATCAAAAACTGGGCGGAACTAGCATGGGGTTCGGCTACTACTGAGCCAATAATGCGAGCCGCAACCCTAGATCAACCAGGATTAATAAACGACTTACTAATCGAAAGTGTATGGGAGCCAGCGAGGAAGGCGTTTTTTGACATTCGCATCGTAAATGCCGACGCCGCTTCGTATGGCTTACTCACATGGCCCACAATCGCACAAAACCACGCTCGCGAAAAACATCGCAAATACGACCTGGCTGCAGAAGATCTTACATAAAGCCTCATTTACTCCCCTTGTGGTCTCCTGTGATGGCATCGTCGGAATGGAATATGAATCCTTTATAAAGAAAACATCTCTAAAGCTATGTGAAAAATGGTCCAAACCATACTCACAAATAATAAGCTGGATCAAAGTCAAAATACAAATATCTATCATCAGAGCGGTCTCTATGAGAATGAAAGGAACGAGAAGAAGAATAGGAAGATTTGGATGCGAAGACGGCTGCGGAATACCCACCATAGAACACTAGATTCCTCTTCTTTTTTTATGATATTGTATGAGTTAATATTGTATTATTTAACGCAATAAACTATTAGTCACCCGCGCACCCGCACAAAAAAAAAATAAAAAAAAAGCCTTACATTATTGTTGTCGACCCTAAAATTATAGAAGTGTTTCCATTATTGATATCTAAACTAGCGACCCGCCCCTGCTTCGCACGGGTTTATGTGTATAATACATGCATGTATGGTTTGTATTATACATATACCTTCCTCTTGAATCACTCTATCTATTAAAAAAACCGCATCAAAATCCGTTGCGTAGTTTTAAAGATTTACGCATACATAGGGACAGACAGACAGACAGCGGGAAGCGACTTTGTTTTATACTATGTATTGATAATACTTTATTTTGATAGTTTTACTCTGTTATTTTAAATTTCGTTACTCAGTTCTGGAAAGGTTGCATAATAAAAAACCTAAAGAAGAAGAGGTCTAAACGATCAGGGGACCGATTTTTGACTTTCGAGCGCTCGACTCTTTCACTCGAAAACTGTCAAAAACGATGAAATGCTATTTTTGAATTACGAGCGATAGAAAATTCAAAAACGAGTGGTATTGACCACTCGTATTCAATTCTATCGGTAGAAAGTAAGTGCCGACAAATTGGACACTTCACTTGTATTTAATTTTGGACTGACAATTAACCTAGAAAGAGATAAATAAAGATACCTTCTGATTCAATTGATTGATTAGCTGGTGTACGATTTATATATTTTATATTATTTTTCTGCCGAATTTAGTGGCTGAATACAAAGAACGTAGTCTTTTGGCGGGTTTATTTTTTAAGTTAAATAATTTAACTTGTCTGTCTCTCTCTCCCTCTTTGCGCAGGTTAAAATAGACAGAGATATAGGTGATATGATATGTAAAGGCCTGGCAATGATTCACAACAACTTGTTATACTTAAAATGAAAAGTATGAGCTGCTGTCTCAATCTAACTAAAGAAAGTTGATGTGACAAATTGTATCATTTGTAATTTGTATTGTTTTTATAAAGCCGCGTCCGCTGCACCAATGTTTTCCATGTTTTTAAACATCTAACATGTTTTCCGTCAGTTTCAGCAAACAAATAGTAGAGTATTGTTTTGATTGGCAAAACATGTTTGATTGACGTTTAAAAACCACGAAAACATGGCGCAGCGGAAACTAAACGTTTCGTTTCCAAGGTATTATTAACTACGCTCTTAGTTTTTTCTGTTATGTAACGCATAAAACACAAAAAAAACACTTAAATATTAATATTATAGCTATAAATACACCTTCTAATGCTGTTTTATTTTTATTCCATGAGTAGAATACAATTTTAAATAACCAGTACTTATCTAATTTCTGCGTACAACGAAGCGCAAAAGTATAAATAGCCAAACCACTAGCTTTCGAGTGATGAATTTCAAAAATACCTATTATTGGGTTCATGCGAAAATAATCGTGACAAATTTTCGTATGCGATATTTTCTACCGCTCGCTTTTGATTTCGAGCGCTCGAAAGTCAAAAATCGGTCCCCTGTTCGTTTTTTTCGCTGACGACATTGTCAAAATTGTCATTCGTATCACGTTCTTTTTCTTGGTAATCAACAAATTGTTGATTTCAGATTACGAGATTATTATACGAGTATCTATATGTTAATTAATATTAAGATTTTATTTTTCGCTGTGTGTGTGTGGTGGCGTGCGGACTGCGATGGATCAACCAGAGCTAGGCAGGCCCAAGTGGCTTGCAAAAAAGACCGACTCGTTCTCCCCCGAACGTTTTGCCATCACCAAAAGCAAAGAGACAGAAACAGAGAACAACAAATGAGAAACGTATGGTGGTCAACATTTACAAGTTGGTGTGTGAACTTTGCAGCAAGGATGAATTTTATAGTACTTACATAGTTTTATTTAAGTACATAAAAAATTGATGTGGAAATACGCACTATTTATTTATTAGGGTCGTTTCGCCGGTTAGCGACCACTTAGCCGAGTTGCTCACTTTAGATTAGTAAATGTATACCTATTCAATTTACACAGATAATAGATGGTATTCGTAAAGGCTCTGAGTATAGTCAAGTTTTGAAACCTACAATAAAATATAGCACTTTCATCCATAGATTAGGAAAAAATATAGACAAGGTTACAAAATAGCGAATTCGCTAGATAGCGACCGCTTTAGTCGGTTTGCGACCACCTGTTAGCTAGTTGGCGACCACTCTTGCAAATAGTGTTTAAGTAGTTAATAAAACCATTTATCATCATCATCATCATATCAGTCGAAAGACGTCCACTGCTAGACATAGGCCTCCCCCAAAGAGTGCCACAATGACCGGTTTTGCGCCATCCGCATCCAGCGGATTCCTGCGATCTTTACTAGGTCATCAGTCCACCTTGTGGGGGTATATCCACTCTGCGCCTCCCGGTACGTGGTCGCCATTCGAGAACCTTTCCGCCCCAACGGCTATCGATTCTACGTGCAATATGCCCCGCCCACCGCCACTTAACTTTAGCGATTCGGATGGCTATATCGGTTACCTACCTTGGTTATGTTGCGGATAGCCTCATTTCTGATGCGATCACGCATAAAACTCCCAGCATAGCCCTCTCCATTGCCCTTTGGGTGACTTTTAGCCTTCTTATGAGGCCCATAGTAAGCGACCACGTTCCAGTGCCATACGTCATCACTGGCAACACACACTGGTCAAAGACTCGCCTTGAGACACTGCGGAATATTGGACGAAAAGATGTGCCATAGCGTAGCTTCCCGAACGCTACCCAGACGAGTCGGATTCGACGATTGACCTCTTTCTCTCAAAGTTTGACCTACCTAACTGCCCTTATACCACTAAAAATAGGAGTGTAGACTAACCATTTATTATTAATCCAAAAAAAGAAGGCAAAATGATAAGCCTAAGTGACGAAAATCCCATTCATATATCTGCAAAAATTACGAAGCTACAACCGTTTTAATATTGCTTGTTAGAGAGAGAAAACGCTAGTGGATCGTGACGTCACAATCCCCGAGCATCATAGTAAATGACAATCATTTTATATGAAGGTGCGTTTTGCGGAAAAGGGATAGAATACACCCCCTCTAAAAACTTTGGATACTATAACTTTGTGATTACTTAATCCCCTGCTCTTTTTTCTCTCCATTTGACGTTACATTTAATCCTTTTTCGAGAAAATTCATCATTATAGGTCATTTTATTTAGTGTCTACACCCCTAAATTGTTACTCTCCTAAATCTACTTTACATTGCTGTGTCAATGAAGAATAGAATCGAATAAAGCGCGCCATCTCGCTCACACCATAGTGCTTTTATATATGTTGCTATTACAGTCACACATGTTATTCATAGTAGGTATCTAATGTTAGAACCTACATATAAACTATATGTATACTGGCTGTATAAAAACTGAAAGACATTGTCGTTGCATTGCTTACATGACGGTTACTAGGCTCCTAACAGTATAGCTGTAACTCACAATACGTATTCACGGATTAAACTAACTTTTACTCTACTAAAGTGGTTTTCCTCTATCATGGTAGCTTTCGCTTAGGTAAAGTGAGTTGCGAAGCTATGTGTGCTGTGTCTTTTTATCGCAAAAAATAAATTGTGTACACGAACTTATCCCAAATGGCGACGTCCAGCACAGGGGCGGCTATTGTTACTGCCATGGAAAAATTGAACGGCATGGGTAACTACGGATCGTGGAAATTTCTGATGAAAATGGTCCTAATCCAGGAGGATTTGTGGGAGTGCGTTGAGAGCAAGGACGGCGTGAAGCCTGATTGCGATGATAAGAAGAAGCAGCAGAAGGCTCTGGCTCGCATTTGTTTGAGCATAAACCCTGTGGCTATCACCCACGTGCGGAACGCCACTACCGCATGGGAGGCGTGGAAAAGTCTTCGGGCTGCGTATGAAGACAGAGGTCTTAGTCGAAGACTTGGGTTAATGCGGCAGCTGTTCGGGATGAAACTCCAGGAGTATTCCGGTATGGAACCTTACATTACAAAGATAAACGATATCTCACAACAATTAACGGATATCGAAGCTCCTTTGAACGACGAATTTTTAGCTGTAATAATGCTAAGTGGGCTCACACCCGACTACGACCCACTGATCATGGCGTTGGAAAATTGCAACGTAAAAATGTCGAGCGAGCTAGTTAAACAAAAGTTGTTACAAGAACAACAACGTCGGACCAACGGAATGGATACGAGCAGTGATTCCGTGATGGTGATGAAACGGCGTGATAAACCTGTCAAATGTATCCGCTGCAAAAGGCTGGGCCACATTTCCAAGTACTGTCCAGAGAATAAGAAGTCGAAGGATCCCGTCGCTAAAGAAATGGCGAATATGATGAGCGCGCTGTCGGTGGACGTGCAGGAGGATTCCTGGTATATAGATAGTGGCGCTTCCCGTCATTTTTGCAACAGGAGGGACATACTCAACGACTTCGTGGTGGACACAACCTTGGAAGTCACCGTGGCGAACGGTGAAAAACTTAAAAGTGCAGGTTGCGGCAGTACCGAACTGCATGTTAAAGACGGTATAAAAACTTTAACCAGTGTAGTTTTTATTCCTAACTTGTCATGTAATTTGATATCTGTCAACGTTTTGACGTCAAAAGGTTTTCGAGTTATATTTTGTTATGATTTTTGTAATATTTATTTTGGAAATGTTTTGATTGCTAATGCAAAACGTGAAAATGGTCTTTACAAATTACAAACCTTTTCGACGCGTAGTAAACCAACATCGTCTGAATCTGCGTCCGCTAACCGTGTCGCAGCGAACGTGGGGAATGGGCGTGTTGTGTCTCAAGATGTATGGCATCAGCGATTGGGACATTTGAACTGCAGGAGCATGAATCTACTGAGAACAGGTATGGCGAATGGCATAGACTTTAATAACTCTGAATATAAACAATGTATTTCGTGCATAGAAGGGAAAACAACAAAATTACCTTTCCCAAAGAAATCGTTTACTAGGGCGACTGAAGTTTTAGGACTCATACACAGTGACGTGTGCGGGCCTATGCCGCAAACTTCGTTTGGTGGATCTCGCTACATGCTACTTTTTATAGATGATTTTTCAAGGAAAACTTTTTGTTATTTTATTAAGACAAAGGACGAAGTTTTTGAAAAATTTAAGCAATTCAAATCTCTTGTCGAGAATCAAACAAACAAAACAATTAAGGCTTTGAGGACAGATGGGGGAGGTGAGTTTGTTAGTAAACAATTTGACGCTTTTTTGAACCAGCATGGTATTATACACCAGAGGACTGTTCCTCACTGTTCTTCTCAGAACGGCGTAGTGGAACGAGGGAACCGCACGATTGTTGAGGCTGCACGGTGTATGTTACAGGGTGCTGGCTTGGAACAAAAATACTGGGCAGAGGCGATGCACACTGCGGTTTACTTGAAAAATAGATCGCCAACCAAGGCTGTGTTGGGTGCTACTCCTGAGGAGAAGTGGTCGGGATCAAAGGTAAACCTGAACCATTTACGAATTTTTGGCTGTGTGGCATACTCTGTCGTAGAGGGACGAAAGAAGTTAGACCCGAAATGCAAGAAGTATATCTTCATAGGTTATTGCGAAAATACGAAAGGATATCGACTTGTGGATCCCGCTTATCCGACAAAATGTATAACTTCGCGCAATGTTGTGTTTGTAGAGGACAAATTCTTCAAGGATACAGTTGAACGATCTGTGGTCAACGAGCTGACTCCGTATGTGATCATCAGTAATGGATCTGAAAATATAGGAGAGCAGACGGCGGAACCTGTTGACAGCACAGAAGAGCCCCACGATATCCTGATCCATGACACAGATAATACCGACAATGAAGAATCCAATACTTCAGATGAAGACTACGTTCCTGGTTCGTCATCTTGGGATTCGGAGGAATCGAGAGAACGGAACGAGTTTGAGGACACCTACTTGTCGGCACTGACGACCGGTGCGAGTAGCGACACGGAAACACCAACTACCGTTCGCGAGGCACTCGATGGTCCTGAGTCTGCGCAGTGGAAGGCAGCGATGCGGGATGAGTATCAGTCTTTCTTGGATAATAAATGTCTCGAACTTGTGGACTTACCGAAGGGCAAGAAACCTGTTAAGTGCAAGTGGATTTTCAAGAAAAAGAGAGGACTGAACGGAGAGCTCTTACAATACAAGGCTCGATTGGTTGCGAAGGGATTTACACAAAAATATGGAGTAGATTATTTTGAAACGTTCTCACCTGTCGTAAGATACTCTACAATAAGATTACTTTTGGCGCTGGCGGCTGAATATGACATGGAAGTGGATCATATGGACGTCAAGACAGCGTTCTTAAATGGTGACTTGAAGGAAGTCGTTTATATGGAAATTCCTGAAGGCTTTGACGTGGAAAACAGCAAAGGAAAGGCATACCGTTTGCTTAAAGCTGTATACGGACTAAAACAAGCCAGCAGATCATGGAATGAGAAGATAAACGACGCGCTTGTCAAGAAGCTGAAATTTAAACGACTAGCGTGTGAGCCTTGTGTCTACGTCAGATCTAGTAATAACGGACTTGTCATCCTCGGCCTTTATGTCGATGACATTTTATTACTTAGCAACAGTCAAACTGAGAAAAAGGCGGTAAAAGAGGAGATAATGAAGCTATTTGTTATGAAGGATCTTGGGCCTGCAAAAAGTGTACTCGGAATACACATCCGTCGTGAAGATGGAAAGATCATTCTCGATCAGTCTGCTTATATTAGCAAAGTTTTAGAGAGGTTCAAAATGACTGAATGCAAACCAGCTAAAACACCGATGGAAGTTGGACTGAAACTTACAAAATCCGAGAAGAATGGAGACTATGAATACAGGAACTTGATTGGTTGCCTTCAGTATATCGCAGTCTGTTCACGTCCTGATATTGCGCATGCTGTGAGTATGCTAAGCCAGTTTAACGATTGCTACTCAGAAGCTCACTGGAAGGCGGCAAAGCGAGTGCTTCGATACCTTAGGGGTACTATGGAGTACAGCATCACCTATAAGAAGAGCGGGTTAAGCGTGACTGGGTCAGCGGACGCAGACTGGGCGGCTAGTGTAGTCGATCGTCGGTCGTATACTGGTTACATATTTAAATTGGGCAATTCTCTAGTTTCGTGGGAGAGTCGTAAACAGCGAACAGTAGCTCTTTCTAGCACGGAAGCTGAATATATGGCGTTATCCGATGCGTGCAAAGAGGCGCTGTTCATAAAAACATTCATGAAAGAGTGCTTGAGATTGGATGTCAAAATAGTAGTTTACAATGACAACCAATCTGCAATAAAATTGACCGAAAACCATATGTATCATGCAAGGACTAAGCATATTGATGTTAGACATCATTTCATTCGCGAAATAGTCGAAAACGGTGTATTGGTTGTGAATTATATGTGTACCAACGATATGCTGGCGGATGCTTTGACAAAGCCTTTGAGTACTGAAAAGTATCAGCGTTTTGTAAAAGATTTTTATATGCTTAAGTAGGTGCTTAGTGATGTAGTAGTTAGTATATGTAGTATGAACATATAGTTTAAGGGGTGGTGTTAGAACCTACATATAAACTATATGTATACTGGCTGTATAAAAACTGAAAGACATTGTCGTTGCATTGCTTACATGACGGTTACTAGGCTCCTAACAGTATAGCTGTAACTCACAATACGTATTCACGGATTAAACTAACTTTTACTCTACTAAAGTGGTTTTCCTCTATCATCTAAATGCCACCTTTTTACAAGCTTTTATTTAACTTTTAGATTATATTCTACTTACACTAGCGTCTGCCCACGACTCCGTCCGCGTGGAAATTGTTTATATCGTAGCTTTATACAAACTTTCACCCCCTTAGGGGATTATTTCGGGGATAAAAACTATCCTAGGTATGTCTCTTCCCGGGACTCAAACTATCTCCATACCAAATTTTATCAAAATAGTCCATCGGTTTAAGCGTGAAGAGATAACAGACAGACAGACATACACACTTTCGAATTTATAATATAACTATCTCATATAAATTATTTATTATTATATAATATAATATATAATTATATATTATTATTATATTATATATACTATGGACATAGCATGGATTGGCGCGGCTTAAATACCGACTCAATTTGCTAGCCAAGCTAAATATCGCGGGTGCCGCATAAGAATCCATAAGGAAAGAAAAAGAAAACGATGCTGGTCGCTATCCGACTTCTTTGGTAATTACGTATTTGGGTACGCGACCACCCTATTTTATTTAAATCTATTTTTAAATATGCCCAATCTCAACGAAATTATTACAACAGCTAAATAATTTAAACGATCAATTAACTAATTTCAGCATAATAATAAAATTAAGTGACGTAACTAAAGTTTTCGCGCCAACTGTCGCGTTATTTTTTTTACAGATTCACTGCACGTCAACACTTTTCGGAAGCAATGTGTGAAATGTGTGAATTGAGGTTATTTTTTCTTGTTTTGGATTAAGCTTTGGGTTTTAAAGTGTATTTATTATTATTCTGACACTATTCAAGAATAGTTAATAACTAAATATTTTTCTGTTGGGTTTGTAGAAATGTTAATATCTTTAATTGAAGCTGCCTAGTCCGTCAAGTGGTCGCTAACCGAAGGTGGTCGCGTTACCGGCGAAACGACCCTACATAGGAAAAATACAAAGTAACTTATATATGCCTGTTAAGTTCTCGTTCTGTTATAGTCTTCGTGACATCTAATATTGGTCCCAAGCAGAAAAGGTTGACGATGACTGCTTCTTTGTTTACCTAATTTCTAATCCTAAAAAAAACGAACTATAGGAAAGTTTTGAGATACTCAAAATTTATAAAAAGAACGCAATTAGATTGAACTTTTTTTTAATATAAATTATTTGTAATTCGAACATAGAAAATCATTTGATCAAATATTTAAAAATAAAAAAATTACAGTTGTTTTTGTTTCAATTCCGTGGGCTTTTATCATCATCATCAACTATGGATTTTAAGCGAGAACATTTTCGTGCGATGATTTTGTACGATTATAAATTTGGATTAAATGAATTTGAGTCCAGAGAGCGATTAGTTTCAGCGTTTGGGGACTATGCACCATCGCGTGCAACAGTTTTCAGATGCTGCTTAATTTAACCGAGGGATTTTCTCCTTAACGCATTCACTGCCACCGACGCGTATGTGCGTTCCAGTGACTTTCACCGTGTGCCATCGACGCACAGACGCGTTCGTAATTACGTAAAGTGCATTACATAAAGTACATTTTAAAAAGTGTGGCACCTGGCGAATGCCCAGGAAAAGGAGGTGGCAGTGAATGCGTTAAGGGGATCCCATACGCCAATAACCTTCAATCTGAATCCCTTAGTTTTCTAATGTTTTTTGTAGCTTATCATATTAACAACAACAGTTTTAAGCAATATTATCCCATACTCACTTCAAACATCACTGTCTTCGAGATATTTGGCATCAAAGTAGGACAATTTTAGACCAAAAAACTGGTTTTCTGGCCATAACTTTTATTTGTATCAATTCTAAACTAATCAAAAATCGATGAAAACCTCGGGTAGCCCCTTAAACGATGATGAAAGAAGTGGCCGGCCCGTGACTTCAGTTACAAATGAAAACGTCCTAGCTGTGAAAAAAAATATTAAGGAAGACCCAAAAGTGACTTATAAACAAATAGAAGAGGCCGTGAAGATTTCATCGCCAGCTATTAATGAAATTGTACACAACCGGCTTGGAGTCAGGGCATTATATTCACGATGAGTGCCTCACTCGCTGACTGCAGAACAAAAAGAAGCTCGCGTGACGTGGTGCAAAGATATGATCAGAAAATTTGATCAGGGAGAAGGATGATCAATTATTAGGGTTCCGTAGCCAAATGACAAAAAACGGAACCCTTATAGATTCGTCATGTCTGTCTGTCTGTCCGTCCGTATGTCACAGCCACTTTTTTCCGAAACTATAAGAGCACTGTTGAAAGTTGGTAAGTGGATGTATTCTGTTAACCGCATTAAGATTTTCACAGAAAAATAGAAAAAAAAAACAATAAATTTTGGGGTTCCCATACTTGGAACTGAAATTCAAAAAATATTTTTTCATCAAACCCTATCGCCCCTGTGTCTATGAATAGGTCTTAAAAAATGATATTGAGGTTACTAACATCATTTTATTCTAATCTGAGTAGTTTGCGCGAGAGACACTTCCAAAGTGGTAAAATGTGTGTGTGTGTGTCCCCCCCCTGTAACTTCTAAAATAAGAGAATGATAAAACTAAAAAAAATATACGATGTACATTACCATGCAAATTTCCAACGAAAATTGGTTTGAACGAGATCTAGTTAGTAGTTTTTTTTAACACGTCATAAATCGTAAAAAGCAATTTATTTAACGGAACCCTTCATGTGCGAGTCCGACTCGCACTTGGCCGCTTTTTAACATTATTACTGGAGACGAGAGTTGGATTTACCAATATGATCCACCGACTAAACGGCAATCGACAATTTGGGTGTTTCCCGATGATGAACCTCCAACGAAGGTGAAACGCGGGCGCAGTGTTGGGAAAAAAAATGGTGGCCACATTTTTTTCTGCAAGTGGTCATGTGGCCACAATTTCCTTAGAGGACCAAAAGACTGTGAATGCTAAGTGGTATATTGAAGTGTTTTTACCCACTGTATTTAATAATTTAAAACAAAAACGACCTAAAACTGGTTTGGGGAGGCTCTTTTTGCATCATGACAATGCGTGCACAAGGCCATTGTCACCAAGGATCTTTTGAAGAGTACAGAGATTGAAGAATTGTGTCATCCTCCGTATAGCCCCGATTTAGCACCTTGCGATTTCTTCCTCTTTCCGAAAATCAAACTCGGACTTCGTGACACGCGATATAACAGTCCTGAGGATGCACGGAATGCCTACTTGCAGGCCGTAGAAGACCTCCCTAAAGAAGAGTACCGGGAATGCTATAAATCATGGTTTAGGCGGATGAATCGACGCATAGAAGCTAATGGAGAGTACCTACTTTGAGAAACTGTAATAAGATTATTCAAGTAGATTCGTCAAGTCTGTCTGTCTGACTGTCTGTCCGTCCGCCACTTTTTTCCGAAACCAGCCAGCTATACTGTTAAAACTTGGTAATTAGATGTATTCTGTGATAGACCAGCGGCTGAACAAAAATGGGTTTTGATAACATTAAAGTTTTTTCTTTTTTGATATGTCATTGGAGGCATGTTAAATAATACTTATACAAAAAGTTAGAAGTTTTTAGGTTCGGCTTTCGGTTATATTGAAATATTTTATTTTTAGCCAAGAACTATGTAAATATAGAATTAGAGTTACAAAAAACTGTAACATATCCAATAACACTTTAGTTTCTTTAAAATTATCTGTTTTTAGAAGTCTGGAACATCTGCATTTTTGTGAACAAAAAAATGCAAATAATTTTGCAAATAAAGAATTAGAGTAGCTGATATTGTAAAATTATGATGTAATCGATCCACTTAATATACTGGAAAAAAGTAAGATGTGTAGACAATTGGCTTGTGTAGATATTTATTTCTGGTTAAGCAGTATAACCAATATTGAATTAGAGTTTGTAGAGTTAATAATAAACGGTCTTGACAATGATCTCAGTTACCAAACAAAAGTTTAGAAATATAGAATCACGGCGACACTAAATACTGATATGTATAGGTAAGCATTCCGTGCTTATATTACTACGTTTCAAACGCGCTGTATTGTATGCGCGCGCCGTGCTGTGCGCTGTGGCGCTGTGGCACCAGGCAGCGATCAGCGGTGGCGGGGCAGCGGGGTGCCCATAACTCATCCATAAAAAAAACCGCAAAGCATGTTTTAAACTAATATCAATGGAAAATTGTTATTTTGTTTTAAGTACGCTAATGGAAATACAAAGACGAAACTTACCCTTATTTATTACTATACTAGGAATTGCCCGCGGTTTCGTCGGCGTTAAGTCCATTATAAAGTAGGTTTTTACTTATAGTTTTATGTTAAAGTAAGTATTGGTGGCTTACACAATGGTAACAAATAACAAAAATACAACTTTTTACAACAAAATTATAATTGCAACATTTGCAAATCATTCATATTTGTAATTGTACGCATATACATAATAACTAGGGTACGGACAAGTGGTGGCAGATTTCACACAGAAGGTAGTAGACTCGCCTAGATATTTTTATGACTAAACAAATACTGATTGAATGATTTATTTCTCTTAATTTTGTTTTATTCTCTTGCGACTAAATATTAAGTTTTTGAAATGAAAATGTACATGTATTTACATTTTATGTTTAAATAACTTTATTTTTCATAAAGAATCAACATATTTCACATACATGAAAAAAGTTATAAGTTAATACTAAATCTAAGCATAAAGTGTTAACAATTGTACAAAAATCATAGTGGGTAGACATGCATTATAATACAGGGGTATATTATTCAAACGGGGCAGTGAGGGAATATCCGAAACTATAAGATATACGGAAATTTGCTCTAAGGAGTTACGAGACCGATTTTAGAAAAAATCAAAACTGCATTCAAAGATTTTCAAAAAAGCCTCATACACAGCCGGGAATCGAACCCGGTCAAATCTGTCTAAAAATCAGAGTGCGTTATTTTGCGTAAATTAATAGTGTAATGTAAGGAAGAATTGGTGCTAAGGAACCCTGTATCTACAATCCCAGGAAGATGCTAAATTTTATAGTTTAATGTACGGAAATGGATCTCCCCGCACAAACAGTGTTCCTACCTACAATGAGTAAGTATGGGAATTATATTTTTTTTACAGCTTTGAAAAGATTGGTGTAAATAATGAAAATAAATTTAAAAAACCACGAATTTACCAATTTTGTCTAGTTTCAGACGCCACAGTTATTCTCCCCATACTTACTAAGGAGCTTAGTATGGGGAAATCCATTTTCGTACATCAAACTATGAAATTAGGCATTTTCCTGTGATTGTAGATACAGGGTTCCTTAGCAACAATTTTCCCTTCAATTCCAGACTTTCGAAATTCCGGAATCTCGGGCAATGTTTCCGATATTACAAATCCGGAATTGGTACTCTCAGAATATCGGAAATTCCTGAACTGGATTTTATGTAATTTTCATCAACTATATGAGTTTGCAGTTAGGCCTATGTCCAGCAGTGGACGTCTTTCGGCTGATATGATGATCTGGGTTTGCAGGTATTACAGTATCACTAAGGCTTAATGCAGTATTTGTGTTTATTAATGCAAAATCCCCTAGCACGTGTTAAATACTGCGTTTCTAGTTGGCAATCATGCTCTATTTTCATACCTACGTAGTAATAAATAAGTGTTGGAAAGATTTAACTTCAGACAAATATTGAAGTGACGAAGAGACGAAATAAAATTGAGTTTAGGTAGGTACTAGAAAAAATGAATATTTTTCTTATCAGCGTATCAAATTATTATTTTTAATAGTCTATTAAATGTGTTTCAGGAACATTTTTTTATTAGAGTCTATTATCTCCACTCATCAAGCCATCAATCACTCTTTTGAATTATACAAGGTGTAACCAAATCAAGTGCGAATATTTCACTCTGATTTGCTAGCACGAAATGCTGCACTGTACCTACCGTGTGGCTTCGGTGCATGCGTAGCTTTATGTTACTCTCGAATACCTCTCGATACTCTTAAGCGCAGCACTGTGGAATAAGTACTGCGTTTAAGTACTTTTAGCGTGGCAAGAGTAGCTCTTTGGTTTTCTCGCTAAACTCAAACGCAGTTATTTTGAATACTGCGTTTGGCTTTAGTTAATATTCGTTGCAAAAAAGTTAAATGCCTAATGAATCTGCAGTAAACGTAGCAAGTACTTCACAACCTTCTAGCACATGCTGAATGCTATAGATTTTGTTAGCATATGTAATATTTTTGTGAAAGTACTGCGTTTTTGGTTAGATAAAAACATTTTTGAAATATAAAAAAAGACCTAAAATTTTTTTTTAGGCTTGTGATGTCATTTTTGCAGAAAAGTGAAAATCTCAAAAATGACTACTGCAAGTACAATTATCAGGGCCTTTGGCCACATTATCAACTGTTTCGTGTACTGCAATTACTGCAAGCCATAAATTGCAATAAAATATATTTTTTCTACTTCTGTACTGTTATCTGTCATTTATATAGGCTGTAGTTCAAATACAATGACACCACTAATAAGTCGTGGAAAAACTCTATGCTCTATGGCCCAAAAACGCACTATTTAGCGTACTTTTTTGGTTTATACATTTTTCATAA
The DNA here is from genome assembly GCA_963854355.1 of Epinotia brunnichana. Lineage (NCBI taxonomy): Eukaryota > Metazoa > Arthropoda > Insecta > Lepidoptera > Tortricidae > Epinotia > Epinotia brunnichana. The sequence continues at coordinate 19,268,872 of OY977954.1, forward strand.
AAGCACTGTTTAACTTTTTTTTTAATCGGCCGCTATATTGCAGTGATGCCAACTTCATAAACAAATATTTCGAAATAAAAGTATTCTTTTACGATTTAACATTTGTACATTATGAATTATTTACTACAATAATAATAAATCATCATCTATTGTGTGTAAAATTACATGTTTTATAAATTCTTGGTATTTTTATTTATTATAAAAATAAACAGTTCAAATTTGGTCCGGGTCCGGATTCAGTTTGGTACGGATGGCCAGTGCAAACAAATTAAAAACAAAACAAACCATAAACAAGAGCTGTCACATTTCCAATTTCCCACCAAAATGTCCATAATACAGTTCAAAATGAAAAAACGAAAGATGATAAACTATTAGTCCTAAACTATTAAGATTGTATTCGTGTTTTTGAAGACAAAAGTGTACGTTCCTTTTAAAATGGTCGAAGAAATTATTAACTGCACTCCTGAAGAAATTGCGTGAGTAGCAAAAGTACGAATAGAAAACTTGCTGCCTGAAAAAAATAACTATTCTGTAGTCTGCTATCACAGATAACCTCCGTTATCTGTGTCTGCTATTTATTTAAAAATTGTCGTAGAAAAAGTATTGTATGCAACGGTGTATAACTGGTCTAAAAACGCTCGTGGCGTCTTAAATTGCGATGCTCGCCAAGGCTCGCATCGCAACCCACGCCACTCGTCTTTTAAGACCCTTCTTATACAACAGTTGCATAAAATACTATAAAATACTTAATATAATCTGGATATATTTTTATTTTTGATATCCAAATTACATTATAGTTTAATACTCTAAAAATATATATTAAATAAATAATGTATTCATTCAACCGTAAAAAGTAAATAAAAAGCAACGACTCCATTTTACTCCCTGTGCGAAATTTGCCACCACTTTTGTCTGGACGCTACTAATAACAATTTTAAATTAACTTCTGTAACTTCACATTATTCCATGCAGATTTTTTCATAAAAAAACAGTATCTGTATTTTTTTATTGTACATAATAAAATTAAAAATAGGTAAACTAATGTTACATCTTATAGGTTTTGACATAGCTATAATAAAAAATCTTCCTTTTCACCCGCTTTTCCAAACATTGAATATCTCCGAAACATAAAACCGCCTAATGGTACCTTTACACGTGGACCATCACTAATATTGTAACAGTGCTGTTATACGTATTTTCCTGAAGGAAGGTTTTCAAAAACTATTTTGGTTAGTTTTTTGAAAGAGCTGTTTAAATAGACGATTTTTATAACATATATTATTTTCATTTGAATCTGGCCACTTTTAATTTTTTCTACATATGTTTTACTATGCTCGAATCTGGGTTTTGCCCCCAAAAAAATCTCATAAACTATACATAAAAAGTGTTTGCGCCTTCCCTATTTTAAACATATAAATACGAAAAATGTTTTTTTTAAATGCGGCAGAACGGGGGCGCGCGGGCGTGGCGAGGGATACCTAGCAAGCGATAGCTCGCAAGGTCGACTAAGATTTGCTCCGCCGTAGCTACAACTTGTAGCGCGGCTTGGTTTTCGCGCCTTTTTTTAATAATATGCGTTTATGATGCAAACTATACACAGAAATTTCTTACTTTCCATAATATGGCTGCATATATTCTTTTATAGTATTAGACTTATTTTTATAGACTCTAATTCAATATTAGATCTTACAGGACAAAAAATGCGTATTAATTTTAAAGCTTTTATCTTATTCCTCTAAACTTTTGGTTTTGTCTATTAACTTAAGAATTTAGAGATATTGTTGTGGATTTTCAAAACTCTAATTCAATATCGACTAAATAATAAGCTAATTCTGGTTTGACGTAGTCGCGGGTGTTTTTTTTTTCTAAAAACTTAACAGTGTAAAGCGTCATACATATTATAAACGATGAAGCTTAAACTTTGCACTTTAATTCAATATTCACAAATCATCAATAAAAATAAATAAATACCTAATTTATATCTAACCCTCGTTCGAACTTTTCTTCATATAATACAAATATGCTTGAAAATAAGTCGTATGCCATATAAGCATAACTTTTCCGACTTTAGAATTATCAAAACTTCTAGGGCCAAAATCCGGTTCCACTACTGAGCTATGAACCGCATTAAGATTTTCACACAAAAATGGAAAAAAACAGAAAATTTTGGGGGTCCCCATACTCAGAACTGAACTGAAACTCAAAAAAAAAAATTTCATCAAACCCATACGTGTGGGATATCTATGGATAGGTCTTCAAAAATGATATTGAGGTTACTAACATCATTTTATTCTAATCTGAATAGTTTGCGCGAGAGACACTTCCAAAGTGGTAAAATGTGTCCGTCCGTCCCCCCTGTAACTTCTAAAATAAGAGAATAATAAAACTAAAAAAAATATATGATGTACATGCAAACTTCCACCGAAAATTGGTTTGAACGAGATCTAGTAAGTAGTTTTTTTTTTTATACGGTATAAATCGTAAACCGCAATTTATTTTACGGAACCCTTCATGTGCGAGTCCGACTCGCACTTGGCCGCTTTTTTTTGTATCTCTAAACTTTCGTAGTGACTTATAAGGTACGTCTCTTTCTAAGTCTAAGAGAGATATTTCAGACAGGTTCGCAGGTTCTCTCACTTCTCCGTAATACGCGGGTAATACTCGTATATACAACCTGCTCTGTCATTTTGTGACGCGGGCGGAGCCGCGCTTTGGAGCTTAGTGAGTAATAAACACAGAAACCGATCAATTTTTTTATTTATTTATTTAACTATTTAAGGTGCCATGCACGGCGAGTATCTCATAGGCTTTCTTGACGTCCGCGGTGATATCCTTGGCGGACTCGTCTTTCGCAGCCACCCAGGTACTGCCGCTTTCCCCGCGCTTGTATGCTTCTATGATTCCTTTGGCTGCTGATTCCCTTCTGTAAGGATTCAATTCAATTCAAATACTTTATTTCGGTTACTTTTTAAACATCCATATCGAGTTAGTTACATTAGGAATTTATTTCTATGTTAGTTTAGTTACACCTTAACAAATATTATTGAGAATCTTTGACCTTAATAAAATAAAAATAAAAACGTTCAAAACACGGTATGACACAGATCACAGCTATTTTATTTATCTGTATTATTATTACGCGAGCCCGATTTTTGTACATGCCATCAGATCTACAGTGTAGCGGATCAACACGCGACTGAAATCGCTACCGCTCATGAGCTTGGGCAACCGCAGATCACGCCACCACCTCGTGAGATCTATTGTTCGGCGGCCGGTCTGCGCACGCGCCGCGCCCGTGCCCCTCACCGAAGCCTACGGATTTCGCCCGGCGCGCGGACGCTTCAATGCGATAATAACCTCTGCCTAGCTAACACGCGCTTTGCATTATATAGCTGCACTTGCTTACGCCTCGCTTGATTTAGTGTTATATTCAATTTCTTTGTTTCGGCCATGCTTTTTCCTTTGTGCTAGTTTATATCGTTATATTCGGTTCTCCATTTCGTAACGTTTAAATCTTTAGTGTTTCAGTTTGTAAATTTCCCGTGTTCATTATAATTAAATTCAAGTTTAAATTGTGCTGCGCATTTTTATATTAATCGTGATCGCATTCGCTCCACCCGTCTTGTGACGCAACCTATATCGGGTTCGACCCCCGATCACATTCAAACCTACACTGGTGACATCCCGACATTGGACAACATGGGTGGTGGTCCTGGAGAGCAGGGAACGCAAAACAACGGTGCAGGCGACAACCAGCAAGTTGCAGACCCGTCGGCGAGCGTAAACAGGTCCGGCGGTGGTCCAAGTGCAACAAGCGGTAGCGGAGCAATGAGTGATGTGTTTCGTGTTGGTGTGCGAATCCCACCATTCTGGCCCGAGGAACCTGAGGTATGGTTTGCACAAGTTGAAAGTCAATTCGAACTATCGAATATCACGAGCGACGGTACCAGATTCAATTTCGTGGCTTCTCAGTTGGACCAGGAGTACGCTAGGACGATGAAAGATATTTTAATCAGCCCACCCAGAACAAGCAAGTACGATACATTTAAGAGTGAGCTTATCAAGCGAATTTCAGCGACGCGTGAGAAGAAAACGCTGCAATTAATACAACATGAAGAGTTGGGTGAACGCAAACCTACCCAATTCTTGCGTCACTTACGCGACTTAGCAGGACCCACTATTCCTGACGAATTTATCCGTACTATCTGGGCGAGCCGCCTGCCACCTAATGTGCAAACCATTGTCGCTTCACAGCATAATCAGAACCTGAGTGACGTAGCAGAATTAGCCGACCGGGTCAATGACGTCACACAACCTTCCGCCCACATCGCTGCATTTGCTGGTACCCCCGCCCAATACACCAACAACACGCAGTCAGGCTCTGCTTTGGAAGCAAGAGTAGCAGAACTGACACGCCAGGTGGAAACTTTATTACGGAACCAAGGTACATACTCCCGCTCTCGTTCCCACAGCAGAGGTCAATTTCATCGACGGGGTTCCAGATCGAAGTCGCGGTCACGCCAGAGATCCCGTGAAAGGCCGGATGGACATCCGCATTGTTGGTACCACTACCAATTCGGGAGCAACGCGAAGAATTGCAAGGCACCGTGTGACTTCAAGCAGTCGTTAAACTAGAGAGGCAGCATTTAGTGGCCGCAAATGCTTGCCCCGTGTCATCAGGCCGCCTGTTCGTGACAGACCGTAAGTCGAAGATCCAGTATCTCATCGACACAGGTTCAGACCTGTGTGTGTATCCGCGGTCAGCCGTCCGGGCGCCTCCAAAGAGCAAGACCAAGTACCTGCTTTTTGCTGCAAACGGTTCACCCATATCAACCTACGGCCACCTTAACCTCCATTTAGATCTGGGGTTGCGACGAGCGTTCGAATGGCGCTTCACCGTAGCTGACGTTTCCAAGCCGATTATTGGTGTCGACTTTCTAAGTCACTACAACTTACTTGTCGATTGCCACAATCATCGGTTGGTTGACGGTGTCACATCCCTGGCTATCGCCGTGCCGCACCAAAAATCAGCTGAAGGCATCTCATCGGTACGAACAACAACTGACGACTCCAACTACCACAGACTGCTCCGAGAGTACCCAGAAGTAACTCGTCCAGCTGGTAAGCCCCTCGTTCCTAAGCATTCCACAGTGCATCACATAAGAACTACTCCTGGCCCACCGGTTTCCAGCCGTCCACGTCGCCTAGATCCGCAAAGATTACAGATTGCCAGGAAAGAGTTCGACGACATGTTACAGAGTGGAACGGCACGCAGATCCGAGAGTGCCTGGGCTTCTCCACTACATCTGGCTCGTAAGAAGAACGACGGCTGGAGACCGTGTGGAGATTACCGAGCACTGAATGCTAGGACTATCCCGGACAGCTATCCGGTTCGGCACATTCAGGACTTTGCTTACCAGCTGGCGGGTAAGAAAATTTTCAGCACAGTCGACCTGGTCAAAGCCTACAACCAGATTCCGGTACATCCAGATGACATTCCCAAGAATGCCATCACTACTCCCTTCGGTCTCTTCGAGTTCACGTACATGACGTTTGGATTACGGAACGCAGCGCAAACATTTCAGCGCTTCATCGATGAGGTGCTGAGAGACCTGGACTTCTGTTATGGGTACATCGACGACATACTGATTCACTCAGAGTCAGAGGCACAGCACGAGCAGCATCTGAGGCAGCTTTTCGAGCGCCTGCAGGAGTACGGCGTTCTCATCAACACGGCTAAGTGTGTTTTTGGACGTCGTGAGGTATCATTTTTGGGCTACACGGTATCTGATACTGGGGTCAGGCCTTTGGATTCTAAGGTGACAGCGATCAACGAATACCCAGTACCCAAGACTGTCAAGGAGTTGAGACGCTTCCTAGGGATGATGAATTTCTACCGACGGTTTCTCCCAGGTGCAGCATCACTCCAGGCCCCCCTCAACTCACTTCTGGCTGGTCCAAAAACCAAAGGTTCACATCCCGTTGAACCTACACCGGATTTCCTGGAACACTTCGACAAATGTAAGACCAGTCTTTCTCAAGCCACACTTTTAGCCCATCCAGACATGCACGCTGAACTGGCCATACAGACAGACGCGTCGGACGCCGCTATGGGAGCTGTGCTGCAGCAGAAAAAAGAAGGCAGATGGGAACCTTTGGCCTTCTTTTCTCGGAAATTGAGCCCATCGCAGAAGAAGTACAGTCCCTACGATCGCGAGCTGTTGGCGATATACGAGGCGATACGCTACTTCAAACACATGGTAGAGGCTCGCACGTTCACAATATACACGGACCACAAGCCTCTCACCTTCGCGTTTACCACACGACGAGATAATTGCTCCCCTCGCCAGTTCAGGTACCTAGACTTCATCAGCCAATTCACCACAGACGTCAGGTACATCGCGGGGAGAGACAACACAGTGGCGGATGCATTGTCCCGCATCGAAGAGGTCAACATCTCAACTTCTGTTTTCGATTATCAGTCTCTAGCTCAAGAACAGGAGACGGACGCAGAGTTGCAGGACCTGCTACAGAACGGGTCAACCTTGAAGTTAGAGAAGGTACAGACGCAACTTACGAACTGTCCCATCTATTGCGACGTTTCTACTGCAGAGCCGAGGCCATTCATCACATCTACGTTTCGCCGCACGGCGTTTGACGCTATGCATAACCTCAGTCACCCAGGGGTCAAGCCTACAGTTCGTCTCGTGACACAAAGGTTCGTGTGGCCCGGGGTGAGAAAAGACTGTCGACAATGGGCCAAGGCATGTCTGCAATGCCAGCGGAATAAGGTGCATAGGCACACTTCCGCACCCCTGGCGGAGTTCAAGCCACCTTCAGCACGTTTCAGACACGTGCACATTGATCTTGTTGGACCCTTACCCGTGTCTCATAATTACAGGTACTGCCTCACTGCCATCGACCGGTTCACCCGTTGGCCTGAGGCGTACCCTCTGGTAGACATCACCGCTGACACCTGCGCGGCTGCCTTCGTGTCTGGCTGGGTAGCACGTTTTGGCTGCCCCGAGCACATCACTACAGACCGCGGACGCCAGTTCGAGTCACATCTTTTCAAGGCTATGGCAAAGATCACGGGCTCCAACCATCATACAACCACGGCCTATCATCCAGCGGCGAACGGGCTCGTTGAAAGGCTGCATCGCCAACTGAAGGCTGCAATCGCGTGCCACACCAGCACGCAATGGACGGAAGCACTTCCCGTTGTGCTCCTCGGCATCCGCAGCGCCTGGAAGGAGGACTTGCAGGCGTCAGCAGCTGAACTGGTCTACGGCGAGCCACTTCGTTTGCCTGGGCAGTTCTTCACATCATCTGATGAGCCAGTAGACGTCACCAATTTTGCGAGTCGGCTGCGGAACCACATGAGCAAGCTAGCTCCACAGCCTACGGCATGGCATACAAATAGACTTTTCTACCTACCCAAGGATCTCCAAACAAGCAGTCACGTATTTTTGAGACAAGGTCCAGCACGACGTTCTCTACAGGCTGCCTACACTGGCCCTCATAGAGTCCTGAGACGTCGCGACAAGGCATATGACTTAGAGGTGTCTGGAAAAGAAGTTACGGTGACTATTGATCGACTGAAGCCAGCCTACGTCCTGAGAGAGGAAATTCCAGCACCGACCCGGGAGACCGTCATCGAGCTGGTGCCGCAGAAAAAGACGAGGAGCGGACGAGTCGTTAGATTCCCCGACTACTATCGACCGTAGTCACGGTCTCAGCAGGGGAGAACTTGTAGCGGATCAACACGCGACTGAAATCGCTACCGCTCATGAGCTTGGGCAACCGCAGATCACGCCACCACCTCGTGAGATCTATTGTTCGGCGGCCGGTCTGCGCACGCGCCGCGCCCGTGCCCCTCACCGAAGCCTACGGATTTCGCCCGGCGCGCGGACGCTTCAATGCGATAATAACCTCTGCCTAGCTAACACGCGCTTTGCATTATATAGCTGCACTTGCTTACGCCTCGCTTGATTTAGTGTTATATTCAATTTCTTTGTTTCGGCCATGCTTTTTCCTTTGTGCTAGTTTATATCGTTATATTCGGTTCTCCATTTCGTAACGTTTAAATCTTTAGTGTTTCAGTTTGTAAATTTCCCGTGTTCATTATAATTAAATTCAAGTTTAAATTGTGCTGCGCATTTTTATATTAATCGTGATCGCATTCGCTCCACCCGTCTTGTGACGCAACCTATATCGGGTTCGACCCCCGATCACATTCAAACCTACAACAGTTATGGTCCGATTTTGATAAATGGTATGTCATTCGATTCGTCTCATGCTGCAGATTTGCAATAAGGTCTTCGTTTTTTCACTTTTTATCGGTAAGGTACTAAAATTTTAATTTAAAAATACTACTGTGCGCTGACCACGTGACTTTGGCTGCGTGACATCACGTGCCGTAACTCCTGTTTTGACTTGAGATGACAATGTAAAATTATATCATAAACAAGAACTGAACTCAAACCTGCAGTAAGTTCTTCAGCATATGAAATTGTAAATGTTGAGGCGGCCATATATGGATACAACACTAATAAATTAACAAAATTGATGATAAATTATCTTTTCTCAATGTTTATAAAAACTGACAGACGTACCTATTGCGTCAACTGTGGGTAACTTTTTTTATTGACATGGAGACGTCAGTATTATTTGCCACGTATTTTTTACTTCAAAAAAGTTTAAGTATATACAAACTTATTTTCCCATATTCGAGATGTTGGGAGAAGAATGAGGTTTAATTAAATAGATGGCTTTTTAACCTTACTTAGCACAATGCCGTAAAGTCGCCGTCAATGGACTTTGCTAACTATGTAAACAAACCGCCATACTGAAATTGACATTAATAGTCCATTACATCAGAAAACACTTTTCATGCCGAGGCATGTATAGTGCTTTTCTCAAACATGCAATGAAATAAATTAAAAAAAATAAAATCAGCTGTTCGTAAAACCTGCCGCCATCTTTGACGCTGTCTGTATGAGGTTGGACGTTGAAACAAAAGAAAGTTACTTTGCAGGCCTAGGCCTTTTTTTTTGCGTTGGGGAAATGCCTTTACGCATCCCGCCCGCCACGGGGAAGGGGCAGGGCGGGTATGACGGACTAACCGCGGCAAAAGCCTTGGACTACCGTCTAAAACCCCAACGATTGCCAGCTCCGCCTTAAGAAAGGAGCGCCGCGGGATCGCTTTCCCATGTCACACGCATGGCAGCAAGGGGAGGATTCCCTCCCTATGCGATGCAGATACTTACCAAAGCAGCCATGGTTAGTAAGTATCTGCACCATATGGAACGTCAGGGTTCCATGCTGCCACTCAACCCAGCGTTCTAAGTGAGGCAGTACTGCCTCTACTGTTACTAAGCCGCAATCCGCAGACCCCAACTCCTCTTTCCACTGGCGGTGTGATTCGTTCTGGGCAACGCTCGAACGCGGTCCAACTCCTGCCGGTCGGGGAACTCCTCTGCCGCTCTTTTCTCAGCCCTATGTTGATGGGCCTTAGCGAGCACATGTGCTTGGAGGTCCCAAGGAGAGTCCCCAGTCAGGATCGTTGCCGCTGAAAATGATACCGTACGATATCCTCGAATGGACCTTAACGAAATTTCCCTTTGAGGTCTGCGGAGTAGGGTCTTATTTGTCGCCGAGAAGGCATCAACCCATATGGGAGCCCCATATAGAGCCATACTCCGTATGACCCTTGAATACAGGAGCCTGCACGTGGCATTGGGCTCACCGATGTTGGGGAACAGCTGCCTAAGGGCAGCGGCTGTAGACATTAACTTCGGAGCAAGCTTGGCAAAGTGTGTCCCAAAGTTCCATCGTCCGTCTAGAATAAGACCCAGTAGATACTTCATGTGAGGTTTCAGCGTCACTACCTCCCCATTTACCCTTATTCCGGCATTTCGAGGAGGGCATTTCCTAGGACTATGGAACAGGAGAGCTTCTGTCTTTGGAAGGGACACCTTGAGACCCAGCTGATGAATTCGGTCGATCATAAGTGATGTCCCGACCGTGGCTCTTCTGGCAGCCTCCTCATAGGAGTGACCTCATGCCTCATCAATTTGCAGGCCTAGGCCTGAAAAGTTATATGAAATCCCATTTCAGGCCGCCTCGAGATGCTGCGCCCGAAAAAGGATACTTCCGCTATTATAAGGAACGTAAAGAGAATATTTCATTGCATGTTTGAGAAAATGTCAATTTCAATACATTGTTTGTTTACATAGCTCATAGTTAGCAAAGTCCATTGACGGCGACTTTAGGTGCCGATAGGCTCGCCTAATTTCCAGTACCTACCTATAAAGATGTAGAAAACTAAACTCGATTACAAAATTTTCTTTTCGGATGCCGGGGGCTCCTATTGGCGACTTTGTTGACCTGACTGATAATACCATCCAAATTATTTCAGGTTCAGGTAATTATATTTTGATTACAGGTAGGTTATATAAATTGTAATTTGTCAAATCGATGTCTTAAATACTGGGAAACGTAGTATTAAACTATTTAGGGATATAAATAGTCAAATGCAACTATAACATAACAGGTAAATAAATATGTTAAACCATTAACGGTCCCCGGTTCAATATTCTTTGATCTGTGCTTATACTAATAATAAACAGGTGTAATGTCTGTAAAATTTAAGTTTGTGTGTTGGGGGTTATCTCAGAAACTATACCCATCCTATTCTAAAAACTCTTTCTTCAGTATGTAGTACGGTTTTTCTAGGTATAACCATAGATCATAAATTGCAATGGGGTCCACATATAGTCAAGTTATCAAATAGGCTTAGCTCGGCAGCATACGCGGTTAAACGAATGAGGCAAATCACTGATGTTGAGACGGCCAGGCTTGTATACTTTTCCTACTTCCATAGTGTAATGTCATATGGCATATTGCTCTGGGGAAAAACCGCTGACATTGAAACCATATTTATCCTACAAAAGAGGGCAATAAGATCGATTTATCAGTTAGGATCGCGTGTCTTCCTAAAGGAAAAGTTTAAACACATTAATATTCTCACAGTTGCATGCGGGTGCGACATCGGAAGTTGGTATGTCTTATGGTGTTATTAATAACATTGAGATTGTCCTTACGGATAAATATATATTAGATAATCTGCGTTGCGATGGTGTGGTGAAATTGGTGTCGGCAAGAAGGTTGAATAAGAGAGCTAGCGATGATGACATTGATGACCAATCTACTTCGGGTTGGGTGAAGAGCGAAAGCGTTCGTCTTGGATTTGAAGGTTCGTTCTTACCATCCTACGTGTACATCGATTATATGAGAGTAAAAGTGGAGCGTTTTATTTTTCCGGTGACCCAGTGCTCTCGCTGCTGGAAATTTGGACATACACGTTTGGTATGTCCATCCAAGAAAACAGTTTGCCCTAAATGCACTAAAAATCATGACAATTGTGAGACTTCGTCATTCCGTTGTGTCAACTGTACTGGAAATCATTTGGCCTTACAAAAAATATGCCCAGTATATAAAAAAGAGAGGAAAATTAGAGAGTTGATGGCCGAGTTCAACTGTACGTATAGGCGAGCTCTCACGTTGTACGTTCCACCTTCTCAAGTGCCTGCTAGAGATGTATCGCCGGCCCCGGTATTTAATAGTGCAAACAAGACGCCTATTTCGAAACCCGTTGAAAGTTCCAAACCTGCAGAGCCTATCAATAATTTGTCCGCTAAAAGTAATCCCTAGTGGTCTCAGTTATTTACCTCGAGCTCAAAAGATCAAAAAACTCCAGACAAGTCTAAAAAACGTAGGTCGCGTGAAGTACCTCGACCACGGTCATCAGCCCAGTCCGTTCCTGACTTTGACTGGTACGACGATGCAGCGCATTCGGAAGTTGTTGATAAGGAGATCCATACCGGTGATATCAGTGATACCGTTAAGGAAAAGCGGGAAGATAGATCGAAGGACTTGGGCTTTGTTCGTCTATTGATTAGACTTAAAAATATCGTATTTAGTGAGGTGTGTTTAGAGGTTAAAATTCAGCAGGCAGTGTCTATTTGTGCGGAGTGGTTAGTGTCTAAAGTGGTTAGCAGCTTTTCTATAGATTCATTGTTAAATCATTTAATTAATGGAGAGTAATAATAGTACCAATGCAGATGTTAATATTATTCAATGGAATTGTCAGAGCTTAAGGCCTAAAAGCGTATCTCTGGAAGCCTTATTGTCACAAGAAAAGATTCATTTTGCAGTTCTATGTGAAACTTGGTTTGAGCCGGAGAGTTATTTTCGAATGTATAGTTATAATACCTTTCGATTAGACAGGGCGGACGCTTATGGTGGTGGAGTTTGTATATTAGTGCACAGTTCTATTAAGGCGGTTGTGTGTCCTACAACTTGTCCTAATGTAGGTATTGAACTATTACATGTTAAAGTTCTGAATTGTCGGCATATTGAGAATATTATTTCCATATATTGTCCTTCTACAGTTTATACGACTCAGAATGATTGGGATTATGTGTTTTCTCTTGTAGGATCAAAATCGTTAATTTTAGGTGATTTTAATGCACATCATACTAATTGGTCATATAAGACCGATCGTAGAGGCGCCCTAATCTTTGATAGTATGTTAGATAATAATATAATATATTTAAACAATGAGGAACCCACTAGAGTTTGTTTTGTGAATGGTACGCTTCAACAGTCTGCTCCCGATATTTCATTTGTCTCGTCCGACTTAGCTACCCTTTTCTCTTGGAAAGTTACTAACGAAACTCTCGGTAGTGACCATCGTATTATTAAGTTATCTATAACAATAGACGTTCAGCATCAGTTCATGAACAATCGAAACTTTAAAAAAGGTGATTGGCAGGCTTACGCATCATTTATTCAAGACCGTTTTACTGACTTTATTATTCCTCCTGACCCTCAAGAATTCTATGAATCGTTTGAACTTACCTTACAGTTAGCTGCCAATATGTTTATTCCTTATACTAAAGTTCCTCAACATGTGTGTGATAAATTTAGTCCTAAACCATATTGGTCGGCTGAATTGTCTAAAGCTGTAGCTGAACGTCGACTTGCTTTAGCGAATTTGAGACGGTGTCCATCACCAATTAATTTGGATATTTTACAGGAGAAGACAGCCAATGCTCAACGAGTTATACGACAAGCTCGAAGTAAATCTTGGAAAGACTTTTGCTCGTCAATAGACGAAACTACTTCGTCGTCTGATATGTGGCGTAAGATGAGGTGGATAAAAGGGCATCGTTCGAATTTGACTAATCGCTGTGTTGACAAGGACAGAGCTGAAGAGCTTCTGAATAGTTTAACCCCTGATTTCGCTTGTCCCCCTCAACCTTCCTTTCATTCATTTAATGTTAAGTTAGAATCTGAAATTACTTTACAAGAATTGTTAAACTCGATTAAAAAAATTGATACTGCTCCAGGTTGTGACGCTATTTCTTTTTCAATGATTAAATATCTTCCGTTATCAGGTAAAAATCTATTGGTTAAGCTGTATAATATTTGTTTATTTTCTGGCTTTGTGGCGGCTCGTGGCTCGTGACTCAATGGCGTGACGTGAAAATAATTCCAATACCAAAACCGGGTAGAGTTCCTAACTCTTCGTCTGCTCTTCGTCCCATAGCCCTTATGTCATGTATTTGTAAAAATTTTCATTCGATTCTAAACAAGAGATTAGAGTGGTATCTTGAAAAACATTTATTGTTCTCGGACAAGATGGTGGGTTTTCGAAAATCTAAATCTTGTTATGATAACCTCGATCGTTTGGTAAGTCAAATCCAAATAGGTTTCTCTAAAAATTTAGTTACTGTAGCATGTTTCATTGATATCGATAATGCATACAATAATGTGGATGTAACTTGCTTATTACATATATTAGATCGACTAGGAGTCGGCTCTACACTTTGTACATATCTTTGGTCTTACTTAAAGCATAGAAAGCTCAATATATCATTCACGGGCTATAGAGGTAGAAGAATAACGTGCCGAGGGTTAGCTCAGGGTGATCCTTTGTCACCTCTCCTTTTTAATGTCGCTACTATCGATATTTGTAAAGATATACACAATGTAGAGATCTCTCAATATGCTGACGATTTTGTTTTATATGTATCGAAAGACAATACTACGGCTGCCGTATTAGAACTCGAACTTGCTTTGAGTCATTTATTGAATAATTTAGGATTAGTTATTTCCCCGACTAAAAGCAAGTTTTGTGTGTTTAAAAAAGGCAGTTTCAGAGGTTTGTTAGATTTGAGTATTTGTAACGTATCGATGCCTATGGTTAGTCAAGTTAAGTATTTGGGATTGTGGCTGGATAGTTCTTTAAAATGGGGTAAACATATTAATGAAACAGTTCTAAAGGTGTCTAAATTTGTAAATCTTTTAAAAGTGCTAGCAGGTCCAGGATGGGGTGTCCATCAAAAGCATCTACGACGATTGTACATCTCTGTCATTCGTAGTAGAATCGATTATGCTAGTTTTCTGTATGATAACAGTTCTAAAACAAATTTATTGAAACTAGATAGATTTCTCTGAGAGAGAGGAGGGAGAGATAACTCAGAGACTGAGTTATCTCTCCCTCCTCTCAGTTTTCGTAGGAAATTTTTGGCTGGCAAGTTCTGGTTGAAATGTAAATCTTTTTTAAATAATAGTACCATAGATATATTGCATGAACTGCCCTTGTCAAACAATTCACGGTTTTGGCATAACAAAAAGATGCCTCTACTTACTTCTATTCATATCGCTTTTAACTCCTTACCAATACATAGAAGCCCTCAGCTTGAAATGTATTCTCTAGAAATTTGGGTTAGTAATATAAATTTGCAGAACGTTATTTTCGATTCGATTCCGTCTATCGATCGTGCCAAACGTTTTTATCCCTGTGGTGAACTTAAATTTATCTGTTCCAACTATATTGAACAGGAATACAAATCTTGGTACAAAATCTTTACTGATGGCTCGAAGGACAATTTACAGGGAGGTGCAGCGTTCTTAGATCCATATGTTAATTATTATACTAAGCTTAAGATTGACTCTGATATATCTATTATGCATATAGAATTAATTGCCATAGAAGAAGCTTTATCCTACATCAAATCCTTGAGCGTTGACAATATTGTTATTCTGACTGACTCCAAAAGTGCTTTACAACACCTAGCTCGATCTACCTCACATGTGAGAGGTTCACCGGTAGCATATCGCATTTTGGAGTTAATCTTCAAACTTCAAGCTTTTGATAAACAAATTAAACTTCAATGGATTCCCGGCCATGTCCAGATAAAACAGAATGAAGATGTAGATGCCCTTGCACGACAGGCTGTCGTGGATGGGGTTCCATTGACTGTTTTACCGTTGCACTCGGATTATGTCAAAATTGTAAAAAAACAATGTTTAGTAGAATGGCAAGAGTATTTTGATTTACGTTCTAGAGAGAGAGGTATTTGGTTTAGAACTATCCAGCCTCAAGTATCTTACTATCCATGGATTGACCAGGCCCCATATAACAGAAACCGATTAAAAACTGCGCTCAGGTTACGTTCTGGCCACATTCCATCAAATAAGTTTGCGTATTTGATGAGAAAAGTCCCCTCTCCAAATTGTAATGAGTGTAGAACTGTTGAAGATGTTGTACATATACTGCTTGAGTGTGTCCGGAGCGAGGCTGTGAGAGCAGCTTGGTTCGACACGAAACTGTTAGACACTGGATATATTAACAGTATTTTGTCTCTTCCTATATCGATTGAAGCCGAGATTTTGTATTATTTAACGGAAGTAGCGTTTAAATCTAGAACATAAGTTTCCTTTTTTTGTAGATATTTTGTTGCCCTTACGGGGCGGTATGTTCGCCTGGCGACAAGCCCTTTTTCATCAATAAATAAAAAAAAAAATAAAAATCATTTAAACATATTTTTTATTTTATTTTTATTAATGTTATTGTCATATTTCTAGAAGCACTTAAGTAGGTTAGACATAATAACTACTTCTAAAAACATGCATGTCATCGCAATGCCTCAAATATGGGCAGTCAAATATGGGCTCGTTCATGACGCGCGCGCAAGGCCACGCGCCCGGCATGATGTCCACGCGCGCCCAGCACCTGCTGCTCGTGCCGCACCAAAGGCTAGCCAAGGCTCGGAAATCACTCAGCGTGCTAGGCCCTAAAATCTACAACGTCCTACCGCCTGACGTTAAAAACGCCGTAACTGATGCAGCATTTAAAAACAAGCTCAAACAGCTCCTCATAAAAATGGCTTGCTACAGCATAGATGACTTTATGACCAATATATCATTGACCTACTCATAAATCAACAACACTTTCAAAATTATTCAATAATGATAGGTATATAACATCTAAGACAATAAGAAATTTTAAAATGTATTTGACATGCATGATATTGACCTGTAAAATATGACATTTTATCAATAAAGTTCTGAATCTGAATCTGAATCTGAAACCCCTCAGCCAAAAAAACGTAGGATGATGTTGTTTGTTTGCCACCGTGCCATAGTAAACAGGTTGACTGCGGTCACGCTGAGCGGCTACCGCGAAACGAATCGAAGGTCCTTCGTGTATAAATATCCTTGTCGCTCAAATTAGCAAGTGCGATAGAGAGGGAGCTATGATCTATGTTGTAGGTTGCTCCTAAGGCACTGAAGCAGGACTTACTTCTGTGGTTTTCTGTGTTTACGGATCTCCTCGTATTCGGCGTCGAAGTTCTTGTCGAACGACCCCGTTTTCTGCGGCGTGAGTAGAGCCGTGTCAGTGGGCCCTAGACACACGGCGAGCACTCGCACCCCTGATCTGCTGTAGTGCACATCCAACTGGAAAAATTAGACTTGACTAGACTATAATGATAAAACTAAAATAGTAACTAATACTCCCACGGGACGAGCTGAAAGCCCGACCTCCTGCGGTGATTGATTAACTTCAGTTTTGTGAATGGTGTGCTCACGTGCGCGTTGTGTACCTACTTGGGTCTTCATAAATAAGATCAGCTACGTGAGCCACACCAGAGCACATGAACGACATCAACGCCGGAGTTAAGGCAGTTGCCAAAACCGAAATCGATCAGGAGAGTAAGTATAACTATATAAAGATTTGTCGGTTGCTCAATGCACGATATAAATATTTATGCGGACAATAAATATTTGCGGACAATCTTACACAAATCGACCTAGTCCTAAACTAAGCAAAGATTGTACTATGGGTACTAGACGAAGATGAACATACTTATATAGATAAATAAATACTTAAATACATAGAAAACATCCATGACCCAGGAACATATATTCGTGCTTATCACACAAATAAATGCCCTTACCGGGATTCGAACCCAGGACCTCCTGCTTCGTAGGCAGCGTCACTACCAGCTAGAGGTTAAAGCGGTCGTCGATATGAAGCACACTTTCCTCTTACCACTACCTTTACCTTTATATAGACAAAACAGAAACGCAATGAAGGGCAACCCGCCCTTACCGCACCAACTTAAGGTACTTACGATCACAGACCGATCAACGTTTTTTAAATATGGCGCCGGCAGCTGTCATTCCATAGACACTTGTCAAACTTTCCATACATTGAGATTTTAACGAACACCGCTTACGATTATAGACGGTTTGGTAACAACCCACCCTATTACGACAGGGAAAATTTCTCGTGAATTCAACGGATATTATTTGTGCAATAACGTCAATAGTTAATTTACTCCAAGGCAGTTGCTGAACTGAAGAACAGCGGTCTTAGTAGCCCAGTAGACCGGAAGCCAGTGCACTTGGCACAGTGCTGCCACCGACGAGACGTTGATGATGGTGCCGCCTTGACCACCTTCGTCGCGCCGCATCATCTCCAGAGCCCGGAGAGAGCTCGTAACGAGAGCTAACTGAAATAAATCAGTCATTACGTCAGTCACGCGATTTCGCTCGTCTCAACGCGCCTATAGTTAGAAAAAAATATTTCTTGGCAATGGCCTTTATACACTTATTGCATTTTGTCACAACAACTTGTTGGGTTGAAACGAGATAGCAATACGTAACTTTGAGGCCTGCAACACACTGGCCCGGCCTCAATATATATTTGTGCGTGAGCGTTGCGGTGAACTTAAACCAAGTTACAGAATAGCAGGGAGGGAGACACTGCTTAAGTAGGTACTTACTTAGTACCTATTTTATTTAATAGACTTAAAGGTGATGATGATGATGACAGTTAGTTTGACATTTAGTTGGTATTTCGTTGGTTGGTACCGTCATCAAAACGTCGGAAATAAAGGTAAATAAATGTCGCAATAGATCTATAAAAATCATTTCAGAATGTGTAGGTGCACAAAACGCGAGAAAAGTGAGAAATGAAAACGTGCTTCTAGCTGGATTCGAACAAGTGACCTTTCGGCAGACCGGGCAGACTTCTCTTAATCAACTGAGCTATCGAAGTCGTTGCTTTATTCAACGAATAATAAATTTAACCAGCGGCAGCGCGAACGCGATAGAAGTGATACAATATGTACAGTCTAGTGCAAAAATATGTATCGAATAAATCGTTTCATAGTTATGGTACGAAGTTCTTATTACAACTGCATAAAGATCATTGGGACATGTTTATGATTATTTTAATGCACCCATATTTTTACACTTGACTTTACTTATAAATGATTTAATACTATTTTGGAACATTACGAAAAGGATTTGGTTAGAATCTCACACTAGATTAATCTAAGTACTGTTGAGGTCGTCTAGGTTGCATAAAGCTTGCTACAGTGATGGCTATAAAAGCACTATTCTCGTTTCAAATCACGCTGTCTAGAAGTTACCAAAGGGGGCGGCGGATAAGGAACATATCTAAAATATATTTCATTGCATGGGGGCGGCGAATTTCCGGTCGGCCCCGGTCGCCGCCCGGAACTCGTGTGCGTCAGGATGGCGGGTGGACCTCGGGAATTTCAATGAAATGTTGACAGATATTTGGTACCTTCTGTGTACCTCTGTGTACCTTTGATAAAATTCTGTGTACCTCTCCTGAAAACGAGCTATCTTCAAAATTAGGTCCACCCGCCATCCTGACGTCAGAATGGCGGGTGGACCTATGAAATATGTACAAAACGTACATTTTTTTTAACGATTTGTGTATAATAATTTGGTACCTTCTGTGTACCTCTGTGAACCTTTAAAAAAAATCTGTGTACCTCTCCTGAAAAAAAGTTATCTTCAAAAATAGGTTCACCCGCCATCCTTATATTACTTCGTACGTAGTCGGCCGCCCTGTCGACAGTATTTTAGTAAACAAAACGAAACAAGCAATATTATATTATTACTTTTATACATGTTGAAAATGCTCGTTTAATGCTGATCTAATTACAATATAATTTACTTTTAAATTAATTTGTTTTTCACCTTAAAATTGCTTGTATTTTTCAAGGTACCTAGCTCAGGTAGATCGCACGAAGTATGGCGCGACAAAATTGAATAAATCTCAGGACTATGTACAAAAGTTATTACTTATATATATTTCAAGAATTCATGATTTTACTAATATTACAAAGATGTAAAATTGGTGACTTAGCTTGTACGTGTAATACATCCCTGAAACTACATATCTCTCTACTCATCATATTTTTTCTTATTCATTCTTGAATCAAACTCGGGCAGCAAAGGACACAAGGGGAGTTGCGGAATAAAACATAGCCGAAGGTTAATTTGATGATGATTTTCGGGAAAAAAATATCATGTGTCCTACCCCGGGATTCTGACTATCTCCATACCATCTCAATCAGTTCAATGGCTTAAGCGTGAAAAGGTAACAGACAGACAGACAGAGTCAGGTACTACCGCATTTCTAATATTGGTATGGATGTAGGTATATCTCCTGCATCGGAGCGGTCGACGCAGCGGAGCCACGTCGTTATGTCGCCTAAATGAAGTAATTTAGATTAGTGTTTAACCCCCGACGCAAAAAGAGGGGTGTTATAAGTTTGACGTGTCTGAATGTCTATGGCATCGTAGCTCCTAAACGACTGGGCCGATTTGAATGCGGTTTTTTTAATCCGAAAGCCTGACGTGATCGAGATGGTTCTTAGTTACGTTTCAACAAAATCGTTTCTGCCGATTTTAGGGTTCCGTAGCCAAATGGCAAAAAACGGAACCCTTATAGATTCGTCATGTCCGTCCGTCTGTCTGTCCGTCCGTACGTCACAGCCACTTTTTTCCGAAACTATAAGAGCTATACTGTTCAAACTTGTTAAGTAGATGTATACTGTGAACCGCATTAAGATTTTCACACAAAAATCGAAAAAAAAACATTAAGTTTTAGGGGTCCCCATACTCAGAACTGAAACTCAAAAATTTTTTTTTCATCAAACCCATACGTGTGGGGTATTTATGGATAGGTCTTCAAAAATGATATTGAGGTTTCTAACATCATTTTTTTCTAAACTAAATAGTTTGCGCGAGAGACACTTCCAAAGTGGTAAAATGTGTGTCCCCCCCCCCCCTGTAACTTCTAAAATAAGAGAATGATAAAACTAAAAAAAATATATGATGTACATTACCATGTAAACTTCCACCAAAAATTGGTTTGAATGAGATCTAATAAGTAGTTTTTTTTAATACGTCATAAATCGTAAACCGCAATTTATTTCACGGAACCCTTCATGTGCGAGTCCGACTCGCACTTGGCCGCTTTTTTTATTACTGTATGTACTATGTTAAGTCTTTAAGGCATTTGTTAAATAGGCCTTAGATCCCTGATATAAATGAATTATTATTATTGTTTGTCACCATTAAAAATCAAACACATTAATAATAATACATTAATTATTAGTAGGTACCTATTTATCCCTTTTGCTCCGCCATCGCCAGCGTTATTTAGCTTTCCGTAGCTGTGTGATAAAATATAGCCTTTAGCCATCCAGAATGTAAATTTATTCCAACATTATAAACAGGAAATCTCTGTTAGATTGTAACTGTGTAATCTATAGGTACTAATATTATAAAGAGGAGCAGTCTTTGAGACTGTAACTTGTAAGTTTGTATGTTGTAGGGGTTAATCTCAGGAATCAGATCCGATTTCAAAAATTATTTCACCTATGTATAGAATTAACTTTCTGGATGGACATATACTATTATTTATCCCGCGGGTTTGTCTGCATCCTTTGCAATAAGCGGGCGAAGCCGCGTGGACAGAAAGTTCTATATACCTACTTACCTGAGACAAGTATTAAAAAGCGGCCAAGTGCGAGTCGGACTCGCCCATGAAGGGTTCCGTAAAATAAATTGTGGTTTACGATTCAACGGCCTCCGTAGCCCAGTGGGTAGTGTGTATTACGGGACAATCTTACACAAATCACACAGTATTTGTGTAAGATTGTCCCGTAATATTTATTTATTTATGACGTATTAAAAAAAACTACTTACTACCTCTCTCGTTCAAACCAATTTTCGTTGGAGGTTTGCATGGTAATGTATATCATATACTTTTTTTAGTTTTATCATTCTCTTATTTTAGAAGTTACAGGGGGGGGGGGGGGGGACACATTTTACCACTTTGGGAGTGTCTCTCGCGCAAACTATTCAGTTTAGAAAAAAATATATATTAGAAACCTCAATATCATTTTTGAAGACCTATCCATAAATACCGACGTATGGGTTTGATGAAAAAAATTTTTTTGAGTTTCAGTTCTGAGTATGGGGACCCCCAAAACTTACTGTTTTTTTTCGATTTTTGTCTTAATGCGGTTTAAAAAATACATCTACTTACCAAGTTTCATCAGTATAGCTCTTATAGTTTCGGAAAAAAGTGGCTGTGACATACGGACGGACAGACAGACATGACGAATCTATAAGGGTTCCGTTTTTTCTCATTTGGCTTCGGAACCCTAAAAATCAGATGAGTAGGTACAGTCGCCATCAAATACATAGGTACACTATAGATGTTCAAAATATCGGCACATGCACCCTAATGCCTTGAAAATAGAGGTGTGTTCCGATGTTTGTGACGTGCTTGTTTGCTCCGATGTATGTGATGGCGACTGTACATTGTTCAGGAAACTAACCCCTACATAAGTACAAGCTTACAAAGTCCCAAACTACACCGATTATTTGGTTTAATAGTACCTTTTGGATGGACGTAAACTGTATTAAATATAGCGGCTCCACCTGCCGTTCTTTGTATTACTTGGGCGGAGCCGCGAGGAAAGCTAGCTACTGAAAGTAATTCGGTACCTCCTGTTCAGAAGTAGGTCGGTAAACGAACCCAATTTTGAAATGCTTTATGGCTTTTAGGGAACACGTTTCCAAACATAGTGGAATAACTACTAACTTGAAAACCGGCCAAGTGCGAGTCGGGCTCGCGCACGAAGGGTTCCGTACCATTATCTATAAAAACGTTAAAAAATCACGATTTTTGTATGAGATCCCCCTTAAATATTTATTTTTTTATTTTGTTTTTTAGTATATGTTGTCATAGTGGCAACAGAAATACATCATCAGTGAAAATTGCAACTGTCTAACAATCACGGTTCATGAGATACAGCCTGGTGACAGACGGACAGACAGACAGACGGACGGATAGCGGGGTCGTAGTAATAGGGTTCCGTTTTACCCTTTGTGTACGGAAACCTAAAAAGGGCAAGTTATATTTTAATTCGCTTGAAATACTGACTTATGTTATCTTTAAGGCGATGTAGGTTCATGGTCTTTTTTCCCTCTCACTGAGCATAAGCGTGAGCGCGATGGAAGTGCATGTTCGGAAGTGTGTAAAATTACTTATTAATTGATTTTTGAAATATTAGATAATTTATTAAAAATCTATCCGGTTCATTTAGAACAATAAAAACGTTATTCTTTTTATAAAAAAACATACCTAGATTGTCGTTGAAAATTACGAAATCTCGAACATGAAAGTTTATTTTTATGGTGATATTTAAGATTTTTTTACAGAGTTACCAAGCCATTTTTTAATATTCTGTTCGGTTATTGTGTTTCTTTGTTTATTTTTCAGTCTACAGTAATTTTTCTGTAGTAGAATTCTTCATTATTTCTTCACACTGGACACATCAAACATCAATATTTTTGTCGGATCGTGAACAGGCCTCGCCTTAATCGTAGTCGCGTCGCGTCATGCATCGCATTGACAACGGTTACAAGACCTTA
Source organism: Epinotia brunnichana (assembly GCA_963854355.1). Taxonomy (NCBI): domain Eukaryota; kingdom Metazoa; phylum Arthropoda; class Insecta; order Lepidoptera; family Tortricidae; genus Epinotia; species Epinotia brunnichana. The sequence continues at coordinate 19,292,002 of OY977954.1, forward strand.
TGTCTGGTAACCGTTGTAAGAGTAAGGTTTAAGTATCGTAATTTAATAAACATTAAAGGAGACTTTTTAACGATTTGTGTAATAATAATATATACTTAGGTAAGTACTCGTAATCTCTTGCCGTTTCGCTTTTGCCTCTGTCCTTTGCCACCTGAGTTCTATACAAGAACGAATGAATGAAATATTTTATGATAGTTAAGAACCTAGTAAAATCGTACGATGTAGGTATACATCATAATTTTTGTACTAAGTAAGTACGTACGAATAAGTTCTGATATTTTTATTCAATTCAGTAACGCCATACTTCGTGCGACTCCTAATACCGAGCTACCTACAAGGTTAAATAGAATTTTTAAGTGAAAAACAAATTAAATTTAAAGTAAATTATATTGTAATTAGATCAGCATTAAACAAGCATTTTCAACATGTATAAAAGTAATAATATAATATTGCTTGTTTCGTTTTGTTTACTAAAATACTGTCGACAGGGCGGCCGACTACGTACGAAGTAATATAAGGATGGCGGGTGAACCTATTTTTGAAGATAGCTCTTTTTCAGGAGAGGTACACAGATTTTTTTTAAAGGTTCACAGAGGTACACAGAAGGTACCAAATTATTATACACAAATCGTTAAAAAAAATGTACGTTTTGTAGAAATTTCGTAGGTCCATCCGCCATTCTGACGTCAGGATGGCGGGTGGACCTAATTTTAAAGATAGCTCGTTTTCAGGAGAGGTACACAGAATTTTATTAAAGGTACACAGAGGTACACAGAAGGTACCAAATATCTGTCAACATTTCATTGACATTCCCGAGGTCCACCCGCCATCCTGACGCACACCGGAACTCACACTACGCCACTGGGCACCTAAATACGTACCACATTGATCAATATTTCCTTCTTATAAGTCTGCCAGCTATCATTCATGATGCCAGCATTGTTGATGACGACGTCAATGCACCCATGCTGGCTCTTGACGTCACCCATGATGCGCAGGAACACATCTTCATTGGTGACGTCACACAGGTAGAACTTCACTTTTTTGGATCCGTACTTCGCGTTCAGTTCGTCTTGGAATGCTTCTCCAGTCGCTTGGGCGATGTCCAGAATGGCTACATGCTGAAACATATTTTCAAGTCAATTCAATACTTAATGTATTAATAAAATGTACAATTTTATATGTCAATTGGTTACTTATGTTATTGGGAGGCGAGGCTGAGTCTGCGAGCCAGTTAAGTTTTGGTGTTGAACCTATTTTTTTTATACCACGTGGCAAATAAGATTACAGCATTTACAGCCCACCTGATGGTAAGTGGTTACCGTAGCCTATGGACGCTTGCAACTCCAGGGATGTTACATGCGCGTTGCCGACCCATTAAGAATTTATACACTTTTTTTTTTGAAGAACCCCATACTGTAGCCCCTCGGGAAAACCTGGGCAGGCAGCTTATTCCACAACTCCGAGGGAGGAAATTTACTACAGGTATGAACTCAAACAAAAGAAAAACGGCCGTATTAACTTTGGACGCATAGATTCACGCATCTAGCAACGTAAAAACTATTATGATGTATTCAAAAGATACTTAAATACAAAATACCGTGGGTAGAGTGGCCTTGCATAAGTAGGTAGGTATACAAAAACAAAACAAACTTATTTAAAATATATCGCAGTTTATAAGTAAAAAAAAAGCCAATAATAATCACAAACAAACATAGAAACTCCAAAAAACTGTAATCCGACAACGGAAAACTAACTGAAAAAAAAACTAGGGCAAAAAGTGTCACGGAAACCCTCCGCCTCAGCATAGAGCCAGGGCAGATTTAACGGCGGGACCAAGAAAGTAACTTAAAAAAAGCGGCCAAGGGCGAGTCGGACTTACACATGAAGGGTTCCGTTAAATAAATTGCGGTTTACGATTAAAAAAAAACTACTGACTAGATCTCGTTCAAACCAATTTTCGGTGGAAGTTTGCATGGTAATGTACAATCATATATTTTTTTTAGTTTTATCATTCTCTTATTTTAGAAGTTTCAGGGGATGAAGTTACAGGGAAGTTACATTTTACCACTTTGGAAGTGTCTCTCGCGCAAACTATTCAGTTTAGAAAAAAATGATGTTACAAACCTCAAGATCATTTTTAAAGACCTATCCATAGATACCTCACACGTATGGGTTTGGTAAAAAAAATTTTTTTGAGTTTCAGTTCTAAGTATGGGGAACCCCAAAATTTTATTGTTTTTTTTCTATTTTTGTGTGAAAATCTGAATGCGGTTTACAGAATACATCTACTTACCAAGTTTCAACAGTATATCTCTTATAGTTTTGGAAAAAAGTGGCTGTGACATACGGACTGACAGACAGACAGACATGACGAATCTATAAGGGTTCCGTTTTTGGCCATTTGGCTACGGAACCCTAAAAAAATACAACCGAATTAAGAACCTCGTTCTTTTTTTTTAAGTCAGTTAAAAAGGAATACCTTGACTCCTTCTTCCATCAGCTGTATGACTACGCTGGCGCCGACGCCATTGGCCGCACCGGTGATCAATACAACTTTGTCTTTTAGACCGTGCATGTTTCTGCACCTGCGGCAGTATTAGCACTAACTAACTATATGGATAAGTCCCGCTTCGCATAGCCTCATTTGGTAAAAGGGGTTTATTCTAATCTTCCTTAAAATTATTCGAATAAGTAAGTCGCGCGTGACATAGAGGATTCTGTCTCACTCGCAATGAGAAAATTAGAGAGAATATAGGGTAGATTTTCTCGTCTCTCGGCGTTGGTTGTGCCCCACTGATGTACCTAGTGTCGTCGGGCAAACTACGACTGAACCCGAAGTAAAACACTGTAAAGTTTCGGTTGTCATCATCTCCACTTATAATAAATCTCTAAATTAAAAAAAGAATCAGCCAGTTTGAAACTAAGCTTTGCGCGGTTCGAATGTTCTCAGCATCCCATGAACGGAAAAATATGAAACATTTTATATAGGTACATTATTATTCTAGCTGCAACTTAGGATAGTTTTTATCCGACTGCGACAGTTAATTAATTTTCCGAAATATACGACTTCATTTAATTTTTCATTTATTTTTATTGAAATCAAACGCTGCTCCAACTGTCAGCTATAAGAACCGTCAAATTTTCGTCAAAATGGCGGAATTGCTTTGTCTTTCACTTATTAATAATTTAAATCCCGTCCACGATAGACCTTTACGAGACAAATGCTAAAATATAAACCATAAAAAAATATTCGATTCTGATATGAGAACTTATATGCGAAAATGTCGTTTTATGTCGTAATTTCAATAAATGAAATCAACAAATTTGAACAATATAATTAACACGAATTTGTTTTTTTTGAATGACAATGGCACGCGCTCGGCGCATTCAGCCAAAGTACCTGCGGCGCTACCAAGAAAACCGATACTCAATGTTCATATATTTGCATCCCTGTCACTCGAGTATGGTTAGTGTGATGGAGATAGAGATACCCGAATATTTTCGAATTCCGAAGTTCGTGGTTATAGCTCAGGAATCGAAAATATGGTAAATAATCATAATGTATTTTCTCGAAAAAGAAATTAAAATAAATATAGTCAAATGGAGAAAAAAACAAAGCAAGAGGTTATATAGGTAATGATTAAGTTATAAGAGTCCAAAGTTTTAAGAGGGGGTATGTTCTGTCCCTTTTCCGCAAAACGCACCTTCATATGAAACGATTGTTTTTTACTATGACGCTCGAGTATATTGACGTCACAGTCCCTCATCGTTTTCTCACTCTAACAAGCGACATTAAAACGGATGTAGCTTCATAATTTTTTGAGATATTTGAATGGGAGTTTCATTATCTTCTATCTATTTATACATTATAAATGCCTATGTCCTGACTGACTTATTCACTCAATCACTCACTCACTCACTCATCAACGCACAGCCGAAACTACTAATCTTAGAGAGTTGATTTTTGCACAGTATGTTGCTTTTATAACGTGGGCTAGGGATAAAAAGGGATTTTTGAAAATTCTACCCCTAAGGGGGTAAAATGGCTTTATTGTATGGCAGAACCTTTTTTTTTTGAGCTATAGAATTAAACTTTGTTGAAAAATTAGTTATTAGAATACAAATGAAACACTTTCAGCGTTTTGGAAAATTCCACCCCTACGGGGGTAAAATAGGGGTGCAAGGTTTGTATGGGGGAAACATTTTTTTTTAAATAGAGACTTAAAACTTTGTAGAAAGATCAGTCATTAAAATACAAATAAAGAACTTTCAGGGTTTTAGAAAATTCTACCCCTAACGGGGTAAAATAGAGTGCAAAGTTTGTATGGGAAAAACTACTTTTTTTTTAATAGAGACTTAAAACTTTGTAGAGAAATTATTCATTAGAATACAAATAAAGTACCTAGATTCAGTGTTTTAAAAAAATCTACCCCTAAGTTACCCCCTTAGGGGTAGATTTTTTTAAAACACTATAGGGGTGCAAATTTTGTATGGGGGAAACAATATTTTTTTTAAATAGAGACTTAAAACTTTGTAGAAAGATTAGTCATCAGAATACAAATTAAGTACTTTCAGCGTTTTAGAAAATTCTACCCCTAAAAATAGGGGCTAAAATAGGGGTGCAAAGTTTGTATGTGGGAAACTATTTTTAAATACAAAGAAAACACTTTCAGCGTTTTGGAAAATTTCACCCCTAAGGGGGTAAAATAGGGTGCAAAGTTTGTATGGGAAAAACATATTTTTTTTTAATAGAGACTTAAAATTTTGACGAAAAATTACTTATTAGAATATGAAAAATACTACATTCGGCGTTTTACAAAATTCATTCCCTAAGGGGGTTAAAAAAGGGTGCAAGGTTTGTATGGGGAACACTTTTTCTGAGCTAGACACTTAAAACTTTGTAGAAAGATTACTTATAAAAATACAAAAAAAAAGATTTTCAGCGTTTTGAAAAAATCTATCCCTAAGGGGGATAAAAAGGGGTGCAAAGTTTTTATCAGGGAAAGTTTATGTTTTTGAGTTAGAGACTTGAAACTTTGTAGAAAGATTACTTATTAAAATACAAAAAAAGAACACAAATCGTTTTAGAAAATTCCACCCCTAATAGGGTTAAAAAGGAGAGCAAGCTTTGCATGGGCAACACTTTTTTTTGAGTTAGACTTAAAACTTTGCAAAAAGATTACTTATTAGAATACTAAAAAAGAACTTTCAGCGTTTTAGAAAACTCCATCCCTAAGGGGATCCTTAAGATCCTTAAGAAGGGTAGCCAGTGTTGTGTGGGAAAAACTTTTTTTTTACTAGACTTAAAACTATTCAAAATGTTACTTATTAAAATTAATAATAAAGTACTTTCAGAGTTTTAGAAAATTCCACCCCTAAGGGGGTTAAGAAAGCTTTGTATGGGCAACACTTTTTTTGAGCTAGAGACTTAAAAGTTTACGAAAAAATTTCTTTCAGCGATTAGAAAAATTCAACCTCTAAGGGGGTTTAAAAGGGGGTTCAAATTTTAAATGGCGAGCAATAAAATTTTAAAGTGTGAGTAAGAGATTTTTAACTTCGGTCTTATTCTGTACGTTAAAAGACTACAAAACTGATTTCAGAGTTTTTCCAAATTCATCCCCTAAGAGTGTTAAAATTGGTTCAAAGTTTGAGTATTTCAAGGCATTTTTAAAGTATGAGATTTTTAACTTTGGTTTTAGACTGTTTGTTCACAAACTAGAAAATGAACATCAACTTTTTTTTAATTATCCCCTAAAAGAGGGTTCAAATTTTGTATTGAGAGAAATCATTTTCTAAGACGATAAAAAGTTCTACGCGGACGAAGTCGCGGGCAACAGCTAGTCATCAATAATTTAATTCGTGTAACTACATGATTTTGTGCCTACACATATTTAAAAGAACTTTCCACCCACCTATACAACGTGTCCCAAAACTCAACGATAAGCCGGCACCAGAGGATGGAGCTGCTTATGATTAGTCGAGAAAAAATAAGGAAAAAAATATATCTAAATAAGTAGCTCCATCCTCTGGTGCCGGCTTATCGTTGAGTTTTGGGACACGTGGTAGATATATTTTATTTTATATATTTAGATATATTTTTTTCCTTATTTTTTCTCGACTAATCATAAGCAGCTCCATCCTCTGGTGCCGGCTTATCGTTGAGTTTTGGGACACGTTGTATATGGAGGCACTTTAGTGTGTAAACCACAGCTTAAAACAATACCCATGTCACACAAAATGTTGTAACCAAAATCCATGAATTAATATAAAACTAAATCTTTCTCCTTCCTTAGGTAGGCTAATACAAAATCCAACATATACAGAGGAAGTAGGTAGGTAATTACATATATGTATCTGAGCGGTTTCGCTTTTTTTCGAGCTTTCCGCATGATAATTCAATTATTTTAGAATGAAACTGCAAACATAATACATAAAAAGTACAGTGTATGGTATTTGAATTACCTACGTTCTCACTCTACATATATATTTTATGTAGGTACGTTACTTGAGAAAGCAAGACCTACTTACACGAACTTTTCCATCAACTTTATTGTCTACATTTCTACGAGAGCGAAAGAAAGACAAACTATTAAAATCTTATCCATTTTGAGAATAGACTGCACACGAAGCGATAGGTTGTAGGTACTTTATGACTAGATAAAACAATTTTTACGATATATCGTGACATGACGTGAATGTAGGTAATTCATAAGTAATGCTTACTATTTATTCTACATTATATATACCTACTGAATACGACCGCTTAACGCTTTGAAGAATACAGGGCACAGCGGAATGTCATTTCGCCTTCGAGTAACACGGCCTTCCACTAGGAAAGGAGTACGCACGGAAGGGAGTATTAGGCACAGAACAAGTAAATACTAGGAGTAGGCATTCGCACCATTTCAGCTCAATCGGAAACCGGGAAGTTAACTTGCAAGATTTTATTACAGACATACAGACAACGGGACAGGTGAAAGTAAATAAAAGCTTGTAAAAGACCACCGTATTTATTGCTTACGTGTGGTTAACGGGTTAAATTACTTCCTACAGTAGAACATACAAATTTAGCTTTGCCGTAGTCGTCTCCAGCTATGAATACTTATGATGTTAAATATCGTCTTTACTAATCAAATTTTACAAGCATATCTTTGCACCACGTCACGCGAGTTTCTTTTTGTTCTGCAGTCAGTGAGTAACACGCGTTAACTATGTTTGGCCTAACAACGTTTTGCCTATAATTTCGGCTCACTTTGCCTAATTTTTATTTAAGTGAAAATCATTTTGTAGGTATATTCCTCACTTCACCTAATTTTTATTTGCCTAATTTTTAGTTTGTATAATTTTATTTATTTACACAACGGGTACCTATTTTTCTAATGATCTATAGTAAAATGATGCGTTTATCAAATTAAATGTTTTGTCAAAATGAGGTCAAAATATACAAACGCGCCTACACTAGTTTGCGAGCAAATATTTGGTACCGTAAAACCACACAACTATAGTCCAGGTCACCCAACTATGGTCCAAATCACGGAATAAAGAATCCATGGTCCAAATCAATTCTCATATTACTTACCTGAGCAGGTGTGACTATTTTCGTGGATGGACAGGCAATATAATAACACAAATTTAAATAAAAACATATAAAATCACTATTACGAAACCGATATTGATGGAAACGAATGAGTTTACTTTTGGACCATAGTTGGGTTAGTAGACTATAGTTGTATGGTTTTACGGTACGTTGTTAAAGCTTTCTATGTTACACGAGGAAATTTAAATTTAAATCTTTTCGGTGTACCTACTCGTCTGTCGAATGGTTTCGAAAATAGCATAGCGTGGAGTTATCATATTCGTATTGGTAATAAATGTATGAAATGGCAGGCGCCTTCTTAAAACCCTCGCCAAATAAAAAAATCCTCCTCGCTAATTTAAAAGTGGGTAGTCTTAAAGAAAAATTCAAACGAATATTATTAGATAAGTATATAAATTCCATTAAATAATATAGGAATGTTGTGCCATCGACGTCGAAGAGGTGTATGCATTGTCCGTCTTATTTCAAAGGATAGGATAGGTATAGTAATGCAGCCATATATTTGGCATCGATCGTAGGTACCTACACATTTAGTAGATAAGTGATTATTATTTTTTAATTTTTTTCAAACGATTGTAACCATATGTACCTACATAATGATTGCAGCTATGTGCAAACATATGTAGGTGCATACGAGTAACTAATATATATGTTGCATTATCCTCTGCCGTACTTAAACAGTTCGCATATTAACTTACACTTCTAACTAAAGTTAAACAATAAGTAGAGTACCATCTATCACCTATATCTTCCGGTGAACCCACTAGTTGGCCTACTGACCCCAAAAAAATCCCGGATTTGTTAGACTTCTTTATTACTAAAGGCATCGGTTACATCTACTCCTCTGTAGAGTCAAATCTGGATGGATCATCAGACCACACACCGGTGATTCTTACATTAAATACTACCGCCCTCAACGAGGAGCCACCGGAAACTTTAACAAATCATAAAACTGACTGGGAAGGATTTCAGAGTTACCTAACGAAAAATATAAATTTAAAGTTGCCTTTGAAGACTTTAGAAGATGTGGATAATGCTTGTGAACATATAACCAACTTAATTCAGATATCAGCTTGGAAAAACACGCCATTCGTTTCTAAACCTCCTTCCAAGAAGCCACAATCGGGTGACATCAAATCCAAGCTGCAAGAAAAAAGACGCCTACGCAAAAGTTGGCATCAATCTCATCGTTCCAAGGATAAAACTGCATTCAATCGAGCTGCAAAACAACTGAAGGCACTATTAGAGGCAGCGGAAAATGAGAGAGTTCGTAACACCCTAGAAAAAATGACTCCTCAGGGAAAAGGTGAAATGTCACTGTGGAAGGCAACGAAAATTACCGGAAAACCACAACAGTCTTTCCCACCTCTTAGATCACCTACCTCTTGGGCAAGAACAGATGCTGAAAAAGCTGAAGTATTTGCAGATCATCTAGCAAAAGTTTTTAAGCCAAATAAGAGGGGCGCCGACGAATCAGATGTGGACGAAATTCTCTTGCAGGATTTCCAGATGTGCCCACCTATCACACCGGCGTCACCAAAAGAAATAGCAAGAGAAATACGGACCCTTGACCCTAATAAAGCCCCAGGCTTTGATCTGATCACTCCAAAAGTTTTGAAGAAGCTACCGAAGAAGTGCATTACTTTTCTCACTTCTCTTTTCAATGCTATCTTGAGGACATCGCACATCCCTAAGCTCTGGAAAATATCACAAATAATCATGATCCACAAAGTCGGGAAACCTCCTCACGAAGCACCTTCTTACCGTCCAATCAGTCTCACTCCAGTTCTTTCAAAATTATGGGAAAAAAAATTTGTGGCACGTGTAACAGCTCACCTGGACGACCATGAAGTCATACCTAAGCACCAATTTGGATTTCGGAAATCGCACTCAACAATTGAGCAGATGCACCGCGTATATAAAGAAATCAGACGCTGCTTTGAAAGGAAACTTTACTGTTCAGCGGCTTTCCTGGACGTACAACAAGCTTTTGACAGAGTATGGCACAAAGGCCTACTGTGTAAAGTAAAACTACATCTCCCACACACTATGTACGTCCTGATCAAATCCTACATATCTGACAGACTTTTCCAAGTAAAACATGGGAATGCAAGTTCCAACCTACACAAAATAGAAGCCGGGGTACCACAGGGCTCTGTGCTTGGCCCCGTCCTATATAATATTTTCACATCGGACCTGCCTACCACTGAAGATGTGACTGTCGCCACATACGCTGATGATGTAGCATATCTAGCCAGTGATGAAATTCCTGAAGAAGCCAGCAATAAACTTCAAAATGTATTGGACAAGACACACACCTGGTTGGAAAAGTGGCGCATACGGCCAAGTGCACAAAAATCTAATCACATCACATTTACTCTGAGAAAAAAGGATAGTCCACCCGTGAGACTCGGTTCTACTATTCTCCCAGACACCAACTGTGTAAAATACCTCGGGTTTCACCTGGATCGAAGGCTTACTTGGAAACTCCATATAAAAAAGAAAAGAGACGAGATAAACCTAAAGTGCAGGAGCCTATATTGGCTTCTGGGAAGAAACTCGGCTCTCTCCGTTGACAACAAATTGCTAATTTACAACTCTGTACTTAAACCTATTTGGACCTATGGTATCCCGCTCTGGAGCACAGCCAGCAAATCAAACATTATATGCTTACAACGCGTACAAAATGGTATTCTGCGCACTATAGCGAACGCTCCGTGGTTCTCCAGGAACGAAGATATACATAAACACCTCGAAGTACCGACAATCCAAGAAGAAATAGAAAGGCATAGAAAAAAATATGCAGAACGCCTGACTATGCACCCTAATCCCCTGGCAACGCAACTCCTACAGCCTGTTCTTACTCAGATGCGACTAAAGAGAAAGAATGTTTTGTGAAAGGACAGTAGAGGCACTGGCCACTACGCCTACAAGTCACTAAATCACTTGTTGTCAACAAATCAGCTTATAGTCTCGCGACTGATCGCCGATTAACCAATAAAAAAAAAAAAAAAAAATAAGTAGAGTAAAAATAAATCACTGCACATCCGTGCCGCCAACAGGTCGTAATTTCGTATGAACTCTGTAGGGACTTACGGCCTTTTGGCTGGGGCGGTAGTGTAGTGTTTCGATGTACCGCGATAATATTATCTTTTTATTTAAGTGAGCGAATCGCCAACAAACTGCTTTGCAGTTTGGCGAATCTTTAGGTTAAGTTACTAAAATTGTATTTTTTTTTTGATTCCAATAAAAAAATAAAAAATCCCGCGATTAGGTGGCAATGTGGACCCTGGGTTACTTTAGGGTAAAACAGGGAGATAGATAAAATAAATAAATATTACGGGACAATCTTACACAAATCAACCTAGGCCCACGGTAAGCTCAATAAGGCTTGTGTTGTGGGTACTAGGCGACGATATATATGTATAATAGATAAGTACATATAGATACTTATATACATATATAACATCCATAACTCAGGAACAAATATTCGTGATAAACACACAAATAAATGCCCTGACCGGGATTCGAACCCGGGACCTCCAGCTTCGTAGGCAGAGTCACTAGGTACCAACTGGGCTACGGAGGCCGTAAATGCTAATAATACGCTGCAAGGATCAAAAAAATAAATAATGTTTGGATCTTTGGAAGTTTAGATCTTTTTTACTCAATCACGCTTAAACAGCTTAACCAATTTGGATGAAATTTTGCACGGAGATACCTAGTTTATAGCTTGGATTCTAAGCTATAAACTAAGTAGGTATTACAGAAGCTAGTTGATACATGATTTACTTTAAAAACAACTTCGCCAAGCCACATAGGTATTTGAAAATTTCCACATTTCCTTTCCAATCTACCACATGAACTGCTTTCCGAAAGCAAAAGCGTTGATTATTTTATTACAGAAAAAACCCAATTTGCTCTACCTATGTGGGCTGATGATATTTGAGGAGTTCCGTCTATTCCTCAAGGATCTCAGAATTAACACTTCATTAGTTGCTGCTCCAACGGAATCATGTCAGAACCTTTGACATATTTTACATCTTTGAGGAGTTCCAAAAGTCATCTGTGGTCTTCATCATCAGTTCCACTTCACCAAAATTGCAATTTCCGAGGGTAAATACACGAGTTAAGTAAGTATAATAAAAAATACCGAAACGCGTGCCTATAAAATTTGAGGGTTGCCCTCAATTTCCCTGGAATTCCATCATCAGATCCTGACTTGGTGACAGTGCGACCACCTCGGGAGTATACTCTTTAGAATAAAAAAATAATTTTGGAAATCGGTCTACAATTGACAGAGAAATCAGCGAACATACATAAAAACAAAAAAAAAAAACCGGCCAATTGCGAGTCGGACTCGCGCACGAAGGGTTCCGTACCATTATATATAAAAAACTATTTTATTCTGTGTTTTTAGTATTTGTTGTTATAGCGGCAACAGAAATACATAATCTGTGAAAATTTCAGCTGGAACTATCACGGTATCAGTGAGATACAGCCTGGTGACAGACAGACAGACGGACGGACGGACGGACGGACGGACGGACAGCGGAGTCTTAGTAATAGGGTCCCGTTTTACTCTTTGAGTACGGAACCCTAAAAACATGCAGTGGAACTGGAACATATAAAGTCCTTTTTTAAAGTCGGTAAATCCGTAGTTACATTCGAAATATCATTAATTATTACAATTAAATTAAATACATTAAAATTAAATTAAATTACAATACAGAATGTCATAAAAAAAACAATACAAATTAAATTAAATTATTAAAACAAATTAAATTACCTAAGTACTTAATATTTTATTTTACATTATAAAGTGTTGAGCACTTACGGTTTGCTGGAATCCACCTGCCTAGAGTGTTGGCGATGTTTTTCAACCTTTGCATTGGTCACACGTATCTTCCTCAAGAGCTTATGAAAACCGTCGTTGTACCAATACCGAAAAACAGGACCGGAGATAATGCTGATAAAAATAATTACCGTCCCATATCATTGGCAACCGTGGTGGCGAAGGTTTTGGACCGTCTGCTTGATCGTAATCTTTCTCATCATATATTGCTCAATGAGGCGCAGTTCGGTTTCAGGCCAGGGCTTTCTACCGAAACAGCGATTTTACGACTCAAGCATACGGTTCATTACTATACTTCGCGTAACACTCCGGTATACACCTGCTTTTTGGACCTATCGAAAGCCTTCGATCTTGTGTCGTACAATTTACTGTGGGAAAAGCTCTTGAGGGAGACAGCTACACCCAAAGAGCTGGTTTTTATTTTAAGATATTGGTACCATAACCAAATGAACAGTGTGAGATGGGCAGGCGCTTACTCGGAGGAGTACAGGTTGGAATGCGGTGTGAGACAAGGGGGGTTGACGTCTCCACGGCTTTTCAACCTGTACATAAATAACTTGATCGATGAGCTCAGCAGTGCCAGGGTTGGGTGCTCAGTTGGTGGCCAAATTATGAACAACGTTAGCTACGCTGACGATATGGCGCTGCTGGCCCCATCGATTGGGGCTCTCGAGATTTTGATTGGCATTTGTGAGAGGTACGTGGAGGCCCACGGTCTCAGATATAACTCTAAGAAAAGCGAGCTACTTGTATTCAAGGCAGGAAACAAAAAACCGAAATCTGTGCCACCGCTTAAACTTGGAGGAACGGAGTTGACTAAAGTCACAAAGTTCAAGTATCTGGGGCACTGGGTCACCGAGGACCTCTCAGATGATCTCGATGTGGAGCGGGAGCGTAGGGCATTGGCAGTGAGGAGCAACATGTTGGTCCGCAGGTTCGCACGTTGTACGAGGGATGTCAAAATAACCCTTTTTAAGGCATTTTGTCAGACTTTCTACACGTGTAGCTTGTGGACCAAGTGCACGCAGAGAGCTCTCAATGCCTTACGCGTCCAGTACAATAATGGTTTCAGGATGTTGTTGGGGCTGCCTCGCTTTTGCAGCGCATCAGGAATGTTTGCAGAGGCTAGAGTTGATAGTTTTCATGCTATAATTCGAAAACGAGTTGCCTCTCTGATGCGCCGTGTGCGAGGCAGCGACAACAGCCTCCTGAACACCATTGTTGATAGGCTGGAATGCCCGATGGTGGAGCATTGGAACTCCTTACATGTTGTAGCTAATAATTGTATTGTCTTATTTTAATGTCTTATTTTATTTTTAATGTGTACTTTATTTTAATGATTGTATATGAACCAACCACCAAACCAACTGTGTAAAATACCTCGGGTTTCACCTGGATCGAAGGCTTACTTGGAAACTCCATATAAAAAAGAAAAGAGACGAGATAAACCTAAAGTGCAGGAGCCTATATTGGCTTCTGGGAAGAAACTCGGCTCTCTCCGTTGACAACAAATTGCTAATTTACAACTCTGTACTTAAACGAGAGAGGGGGGGGACGCCAGCGCGTAAACAGTGTTTTTGTGTAGCTCCGTTTAAAGTATTATTTTTAGGAGGATAAAGTGTGTTTTTTGCCATGAAATATATACCAAAATACTCGTAATAGAACAGTGGTTATAATAAAGTTCAAGTGAGTCTAATTAAGATTAGAAATTAAGGACAAATCACAGAAAACATTATCATCACAAAACGCGCGCGAATTCGACGATCCGTTACGTAAAAAACGCGTAAGTGCTACGAAATCGTGCTGCGCTTGCGACGTTTTGGTCGCGAACCACGTCGGCGCTAGTTCCGCGAATTGTGGTGACCCCTGTTGAACTTTGTGCGATCTTTTGGATTTTGACGATAAAATATTGAAAAATTCACGATGCCTCCTAAAAAAGATGAAGTGCACTTCACTCGTCGGGTCGCGGACGGTGGACGGTTAAATCAACCTTCACCAGTAAAAAAGGATGATGAAATCAGCCTCGCACGAGAAATGCAGCTCTTTCGTTCCGAAATCACAGCGATGCGTCTAGAGCTGTCGAACATAAACTCTATTTTCGAAAAGCTCTCACATGCAGTTCAAGGGCTTGATAGCCGCATCGGCAGCCTAGAACAGAGAGTTCAGATACTAGAGGAACAACCTACCAGCGCGTCGAGCGAAGTGAAAGATTTAACTGATACTGTTGAACGTCTAAAGCTCGAGCTCAACGACCGGGATCAGGAACTACTGACCACAGAGGTGGAGATAGCTGGAATACCCGAAACGAAAAATGAGAACCCAATTCACTTGGCTGTTTTAGTGGCGCAGAAGCTGAGTGTGGAGGTGGATTCGAAGGACATAGTGTACGCGGAGCGCGTAGGAATGCGGCGCACAACAGATGACGGCGTGATCGACAACGGGCGACCTCGCGCGCTGGCAGTGCGGCTGACGCGACGCGCGCTAAGGGACGAGCTGTTGCACGCGGCGCGCCGCGCTCGGGGCGCGGACACCGCCGGTTTCGACCTGCCGGGAACCCCTCGTAGATTCTATGTCAATGAGCGACTTACACGCACCAACCGTCAGCTATTTTACAAAGCCCGCCAAGAAGGATCACGGCTGAACTGGAAGTACATTTGGACCCGCGACGGCCGAATATATGTCAGGCGCCAGCCTAACACTCAGGCGCACAGGGTTCGATCTGAAGATGATCTGATAAACATTTTTGGTATTCCGTCTATTTGATCATGAAGTCACAAACAATTTCACGATTTTGGTTTGTACCTAGAACACCCATATCACAGCTAGAAAATTCTGTTTTGATAGTAATTTAGTCGGCTCTTTATTGTCATACCTATCACCTAAAATTATTGACATTTGCGTCACATGTTAATTTCGTACAGACTCATTTATTTCGAATTTATAATTGTTGTTTAAAAATGATATTTGCGTATAACATAGAACGCGCCCCATGTATAGATTGTCACATTGCCATATCTATCCGCAAAACTATTGGAACCAATGCCACATTGTATTTTTCACATAATATTACTTTGATTTCAATACGCTTAACTCAATCATATGAATATTCTGTGCCTCCGTATTCACTGTACTCAATTGACACTTCAAATATATGTATGTATCTCAGACATCTCAGTATACTGCCAGTTAACCGAAGCTGTAGCAAAATGATTTCCCAGTATACCTACAGGTTTTTGCACACATCCTTTGTAATATCATATAATTTTTTTAATGCCTAAGAGGTTAAACTTGAAATTAGGGTTTCTGAATGCGGGCTCTCTAGGGACCAATCACAATGAATTTATTATTGCAGTGCAACAACGCAATATAGATATACTAGCCATAAATGAAACTTGGCTTCGGGAGGGGGAGGAGGGGAGGGCGCCGGTGGTGCCGAATTACCGCCTGCGCCACGTCCCGCGGCCGCGCGCCATGCGCGCGCGCGGCGGTGGCGTTGGCTTCTATGTTAGAAACGGCGTAAATGCGCGACGCTACGCCCACCCCCCCGACTCTAGGGTAGAACAAATGTGGCTTAAGCTCTCAAATAACGGTATGACTTTACTAATTGGAACAGCATATCGACCGACATGGTTAGATATTGATACCTTCATAGATACTATGACCGAAACCATTTCCTCCTTTTCTAATTACGACCATATTCTGTTAATGGGGGATTTCAATATTAACTTATTACATACTGATATCAATACCATCAAGTTTAACTCTTTTTTAACTTATTTTGATCTAAAACAACACGTTAATGAGCCCACCCACTTTACGAACCACAGTAGTACACTAATAGATTTGATTTGTAGTAACATTGTATTTCAAAATACTCTAGTAGACTACATTCCTACTCTTGGTCATCATGCATTGCTGTCATGCGAGTTAAAAATAAAAAGTTTTAAACCAGTGTCGAAAAAGGTATTGTTTAGGCCACTAAAAGAGATTAACTTGACCCAATTTAATCAATCAACCGAAATTATCCAATGGGAAAATATAGCATCACTATCAACTGTAAATGACATGGTCAATACGTTTAATCGCATAGTTTTAACATTATTTGACATATATGCACCTCAGAAACAGGTCACTATCAAAGAAAGGAATTATCCTTGGATAACTTACACTATTAAAGAAATGATGCGTCTGCGTGATGAGGCTCACAACAGGTTCAAAGCAACTGGTTCCGACGAGCACAAGAAATACTATAATGACCTAAAGAGTTATGTCAAGAAAGCATTGTATCACGAAACACGAGCATACTTCAATCAACATATCAACCGCAACGCGAACAATTCTCGAGCTCTTTGGAACAATCTTAAGCGTACTGTCAAAATAACACAAAACCCGCACAATTCGGAAATACCTGCACACTTGCGTGACCCAGACATTATTAACTCACATTTTCTTGAAATTGCAGGTAATCTTTCAGCTCCACAACCGTACCACACTCATTTTGAAAATAACCGCTTCCATGCTGCATCGTTTAAATTAGAACCAATAGGTCAAAACTCTGTCCTTAAAATAATTAAATCACTAAAGTCTGCTGCTCTGGGCGGTGATGGTATCTCCTTAGACATGCTTCTTCTTACTCTTCCTCATTCTCTTGGCGCAATTACTGCAATTGTTAATAAGTCAATTACATCCTCAATATTTCCTGATGCCTGGAAGCTGGCAATGGTTACTCCACTCCCTAAAAAAAACAACATCACGGGTTTTAAAGACTTACGACCTATAAGCATTCTCCCTTGTATATCAAAAATACTCGAACGTGTTGTGCACACACAGTTATCAGCTTTTCTTGAAAAAAATAAAGTCCTTCCTGCTTTGCAATCCGGTTTCCGCAAGTCACATAGCACAACGACAGCCCTCCTCGATGTAGTTGACAATATACTGTCTGCTCAAGACATGGGTCAGGGTACCTTAATGGCACTGCTTGACTTCTCTCGCGCTTTTGATGCCATAAACACAAAATTACTGTTGTCTAAAATGAGTTACTACGGCTTTGAGACAGATGCAATTGCGTGGTTTTCAAGCTATCTGAGTGACCGCACTCAAGTTGTCCAGCTGCAGGATGACAATGGTTTATATATAAAGTCTAAACCATCTGCAGTATCCAGAGGAGTGCCGCAGGGCTCCATTTTGGGCCCACTCATTTTTATTATGTATACTGCAGATGTCCGTGATGTAATAAAACATTGTCATTTCCACTTGTATGCCGACGATATACAAGTTTATGTCTCATGTTATCCCTCTGATACTAGTCAAGCTGTTGCTAATTTAAATGAAGATCTAGAAAATATTACAGCTTGGTCAGAGTCAAATTGCCTAGTATTAAATCCTAGTAAAACCAAATATATGTTGTTCGGATCTAAAAATCAAATAAAACTGATAGATAGTCATAATCCAGTTGTTTCTGTAATGGGCGATCAGGTGGAGCGTATATCAGAGTCGCGTAATTTAGGCATCATAATGGATGAGGCTCTGCGTTTTGAGAGTTACATATCGGAAGTTGCCAGAACCTCATTTTATAGACTAAAGATACTTTACCGAATCCGAGAGTTCATCAGCGTAGATTTACGCATCAAGCTATGCGATTCCTTGGTTCTCTCGAGGTTCAATTATGCCGATGTTGTATACGGTCCACGACTGTTAGCACGCACTGATCGCATTGTGCAACGAGTACAAAACGCATGTGCGCGGTACTGCTTCGGAATTCCTCCTCGAACACATGTGACTCCCTACTTAAATTCGGCAGGCATCCTCAAAATGGCATTTCGAAGAGAGCTTCACTTGTCATTCTTGCTGTTCGGCATCTTAAAAACTTCAGTACCCGAGTATTTGTTTAAAAAGGTCACTTGGCGTAAAAATAGTTCCACAGTGTATGGCCTTAGATCAATCAGCCAAAATTTCATAATTCCTCATCACCACACCACCGCTTTTCGGGGTAGTTTTAAGTACACAGCAACCAAGTGTTGGAATAATATACCTCCACCTCTCAAAAATATTAATTGTCTGAGCAGTTTTAAATTAAAATTAAAACGACACCTCCTCCAGATACAAAAAACTCTACCCTTGGGCGGTCGAGTCTTGGCCTCGTATCTTTGATGCTTACTATATACGTGTCATTTCAAATTGTTTATTATTTTATTTCATATTTTTTATATACTTGCTTACTTAACATACATATTTATACAAGTACAACCAAACCACAGTCTTTACATAATTTAAAATATACACAACATTACTCACATTCCAATAAGATATTCATTCCCTTCCGACAATATTAATTAGAATTAAAACTTATTATATGTAAGGGTCTGACTGAAAATCAGCGTTGCAGTGTAGGTACTCAGTAGGTACTCACTGCAACAGTATGCTGAGTCTAGCCCCTTTTTGGCATCACAAAATGTAAATGCCTCGTACGATATTGTTTAAGTGTGTTTGTCTATTCCTAAGTCTAATTTGTACACTGTTCCTTTTGTATAAAATGTGATGTTAAATAAAGTTTTTCTATGTCTATGTCTATGTCTATGTCTATGTCTAAACCTATTTGGACCTATGGTATCCCGCTCTGGAGCACAGCCAGCAAATCAAACATTATATGCTTACAACGCGTACAAAATGGTATTCTGCGCACTATAGCGAACGCTCCGTGGTTCTCCAGGAACGAAGATATACATAAACACCTCGAAGTACCGACAATCCAAGAAGAAATAGAAAGGCATAGAAAAAAATATGCAGAACGCCTGACTATGCACCCTAATCCCCTGGCAACGCAACTCCTACAGCCTGTTCTTACTCAGATGCGACTAAAGAGAAAGAATGTTTTGTGAAAGGACAGTAGAGGCACTGGCCACTACGCCTACAAGTCACTAAATCACTTGTTGTCAACAAATCAGCTTATAGTCTCGCGACTGATCGCCGATTAACCAATAAAAAAAAAAAAAAAAAAATAAGTAGAGTAAAAATAAATCACTGCACATCCGTGCCGCCAACAGGTCGTAATTTCGTATGAACTCTGTAGGGACTTACGGCCTTTTGGCTGGGGCGGTAGTGTAGTGTTTCGATGTACCGCGATAATATTATCTTTTTATTTAAGTGAGCGAATCGCCAACAAACTGCTTTGCAGTTTGGCGAATCTTTAGGTTAAGTTACTAAAATTGTATTTTTTTTTTGATTCCAATAAAAAAATAAAAAATCCCGCGATTAGGTGGCAATGTGGACCCTGGGTTACTTTAGGGTAAAACAGGGAGATAGATAAAATAAATAAATATTACGGGACAATCTTACACAAATCAACCTAGGCCCACGGTAAGCTCAATAAGGCTTGTGTTGTGGGTACTAGGCGACGATATATATGTATAATAGATAAGTACATATAGATACTTATATACATATATAACATCCATAACTCAGGAACAAATATTCGTGATAAACACACAAATAAATGCCCTGACCGGGATTCGAACCCGGGACCTCCAGCTTCGTAGGCAGAGTCACTAGGTACCAACTGGGCTACGGAGGCCGTAAATGCTAATAATACGCTGCAAGGATCAAAAAAATAAATAATGTTTGGATCTTTGGAAGTTTAGATCTTTTTTACTCAATCACGCTTAAACAGCTTAACCAATTTGGATGAAATTTTGCACGGAGATACCTAGTTTATAGCTTGGATTCTAAGCTATAAACTAAGTAGGTATTACAGAAGCTAGTTGATACATGATTTACTTTAAAAACAACTTCGCCAAGCCACATAGGTATTTGAAAATTTCCACATTTCCTTTCCAATCTACCACATGAACTGCTTTCCGAAAGCAAAAGCGTTGATTATTTTATTACAGAAAAAACCCAATTTGCTCTACCTATGTGGGCTGATGATATTTGAGGAGTTCCGTCTATTCCTCAAGGATCTCAGAATTAACACTTCATTAGTTGCTGCTCCAACGGAATCATGTCAGAACCTTTGACATATTTTACATCTTTGAGGAGTTCCAAAAGTCATCTGTGGTCTTCATCATCAGTTCCACTTCACCAAAATTGCAATTTCCGAGGGTAAATACACGAGTTAAGTAAGTATAATAAAAAATACCGAAACGCGTGCCTATAAAATTTGAGGGTTGCCCTCAATTTCCCTGGAATTCCATCATCAGATCCTGACTTGGTGAC
Organism: Epinotia brunnichana; assembly: GCA_963854355.1. Taxonomy (NCBI): domain Eukaryota; kingdom Metazoa; phylum Arthropoda; class Insecta; order Lepidoptera; family Tortricidae; genus Epinotia; species Epinotia brunnichana. The sequence goes on from OY977954.1 coordinate 19,312,668, forward strand.
AGTGCGACCACCTCGGGAGTATACTCTTTAGAATAAAAAAATAATTTTGGAAATCGGTCTACAATTGACAGAGAAATCAGCGAACATACATAAAAACAAAAAAAAAAAACCGGCCAATTGCGAGTCGGACTCGCGCACGAAGGGTTCCGTACCATTATATATAAAAAACTATTTTATTCTGTGTTTTTAGTATTTGTTGTTATAGCGGCAACAGAAATACATAATCTGTGAAAATTTCAGCTGGAACTATCACGGTATCAGTGAGATACAGCCTGGTGACAGACAGACAGACGGACGGACGGACGGACGGACGGACGGACAGCGGAGTCTTAGTAATAGGGTCCCGTTTTACTCTTTGAGTACGGAACCCTAAAAACATGCAGTGGAACTGGAACATATAAAGTCCTTTTTTAAAGTCGGTAAATCCGTAGTTACATTCGAAATATCATTAATTATTACAATTAAATTAAATACATTAAAATTAAATTAAATTACAATACAGAATGTCATAAAAAAAACAATACAAATTAAATTAAATTATTAAAACAAATTAAATTACCTAAGTACTTAATATTTTATTTTACATTATAAAGTGTTGAGCACTTACGGTTTGCTGGAATCCACCTGCCTAGAGTGTTGGCGATGTTTTTCAACCTTTGCATTGGTCACACGTATCTTCCTCAAGAGCTTATGAAAACCGTCGTTGTACCAATACCGAAAAACAGGACCGGAGATAATGCTGATAAAAATAATTACCGTCCCATATCATTGGCAACCGTGGTGGCGAAGGTTTTGGACCGTCTGCTTGATCGTAATCTTTCTCATCATATATTGCTCAATGAGGCGCAGTTCGGTTTCAGGCCAGGGCTTTCTACCGAAACAGCGATTTTACGACTCAAGCATACGGTTCATTACTATACTTCGCGTAACACTCCGGTATACACCTGCTTTTTGGACCTATCGAAAGCCTTCGATCTTGTGTCGTACAATTTACTGTGGGAAAAGCTCTTGAGGGAGACAGCTACACCCAAAGAGCTGGTTTTTATTTTAAGATATTGGTACCATAACCAAATGAACAGTGTGAGATGGGCAGGCGCTTACTCGGAGGAGTACAGGTTGGAATGCGGTGTGAGACAAGGGGGGTTGACGTCTCCACGGCTTTTCAACCTGTACATAAATAACTTGATCGATGAGCTCAGCAGTGCCAGGGTTGGGTGCTCAGTTGGTGGCCAAATTATGAACAACGTTAGCTACGCTGACGATATGGCGCTGCTGGCCCCATCGATTGGGGCTCTCGAGATTTTGATTGGCATTTGTGAGAGGTACGTGGAGGCCCACGGTCTCAGATATAACTCTAAGAAAAGCGAGCTACTTGTATTCAAGGCAGGAAACAAAAAACCGAAATCTGTGCCACCGCTTAAACTTGGAGGAACGGAGTTGACTAAAGTCACAAAGTTCAAGTATCTGGGGCACTGGGTCACCGAGGACCTCTCAGATGATCTCGATGTGGAGCGGGAGCGTAGGGCATTGGCAGTGAGGAGCAACATGTTGGTCCGCAGGTTCGCACGTTGTACGAGGGATGTCAAAATAACCCTTTTTAAGGCATTTTGTCAGACTTTCTACACGTGTAGCTTGTGGACCAAGTGCACGCAGAGAGCTCTCAATGCCTTACGCGTCCAGTACAATAATGGTTTCAGGATGTTGTTGGGGCTGCCTCGCTTTTGCAGCGCATCAGGAATGTTTGCAGAGGCTAGAGTTGATAGTTTTCATGCTATAATTCGAAAACGAGTTGCCTCTCTGATGCGCCGTGTGCGAGGCAGCGACAACAGCCTCCTGAACACCATTGTTGATAGGCTGGAATGCCCGATGGTGGAGCATTGGAACTCCTTACATGTTGTAGCTAATAATTGTATTGTCTTATTTTAATGTCTTATTTTATTTTTAATGTGTACTTTATTTTAATGATTGTATATGAACTATATGTGGTTCGAAATAAACAAATTAAAAAAAAAAAAAAAAAAAAAAAAATAAAGGGCGGACGACGGATGCAAATTATGTCAAAATCATGTCAAACGATATACGTAATATGGATATGACAACAATTGGTTTAAAAAAGAGAACATCTTAATTGCAAAATAGTTATGTAATTTTATTGTTGTAGTAATTTTTTTTTTCTATATTACATATTTTAAGTCCATTCATTTTATGGTTCACTATCCACTTATATAGGGAAAATGCCCTCTCTAAATCGACAGATACTAATTATGTACATACTATGGAGGATAGAGGTATTATGTACTGACTGATATATGTATTACAAAAACTGCATACCTAAATATGCTTATACATAAATATTACTCGAAATTTAATAAAAGTCTTATCCATCTTATGATTTCTTCACTACATTGCATCCATCGTCCTTCCTGTGATTATAAATTTCAGTCATGTCACGCATTGTGCACGTCGTTCCAGTGCCTCACAGGGCAGTCGTACTTTTCAACCGACGAAAAAAACGGAGTATATTTTTTTTTATGTATGACCACGCACGACTTTTTACAGATTAGTTCGATTTTGATAATTCTTTTTTTATTGGAAAGGGTATATACCCCGAAGTTGGTCCCACATAAATTAAAAAAAAAAATAACCTTAAGGGTAGGAAAATAGGGGATGATCGACTTTTCGTCGGTTAAAACTTTGTTTTTAAAGTAAATTATTCAGCACAGCACTCAGGAGGGCTGTTGGTACTGTTTCGGACTCTACGCATCACGGAGGCAACACGTTTTCGCAATATACGAGGTAGTTTTAAAGCCATCCGTGTTCGCCTCTAGAGCTACGTTATAGCCGGGCAGTGAGGGCACAGAATAAGTAATAGTACAAGTGAGGGAGTGAAGCAGAAGAGTGCGTCCGCCTCTTTATATTTTTCAACCGACGAAAAAAACGGAGGAGGTTCTCAAGTCGACGCGTATATATATATATTTTTTTTTATGTATGACCACGCATAACTTTTTACAGAGTATTTCGATTTTGATAATTCTTTTTCTATTGGAAAGGGTATACCTCGAAGTTGGTCCCATATAAATTTGGAAAAAAAACAACCTTAAGGGTAGGAAAATAGGGGATGATTGATTTTTCGTCGGTTAAAACTTTGTTTTTAAAGTAAATTATTTTTATATCAGGCTAAACTCCATAGATGGTTAGTAAACAATGAATTCTTATTACAAACTAACTAAAAAAATGGATTAGGGTTCCGTACCTCATAAGGAAAAAACGGAACCCTTCTAGGATCACTTTGTTGTCCGTCTGCCTGTCTGTCTGTCAAGACCCTTTATCTCGGGAACGCGTGGAGGTATCGATTTGCAATTAAAACCATATTATACTCAGGTCAACAGTCCCTAGCTGTGAAAAAATCAAACTTCTAAGTTAACTTAAAAAACCGGCCAAGTGCGAGTTGGACTCGCGCACGAAGGGTTCCGTACCATTATCTATAAAAGTGGCCAAGTGCGTGTCGGACCACGCACAACGAAGGGTTCCGTGCCTAACCATGTACACTACAACCTATATTAAGTAAGACTAGTGGTTCTCTCCAAACTGTGAACGTTGACCAATAAAATATTTTCGTCTTATTAATTCGCTTACACCCGAATATCATCGAACAAACATGTATACGTACATACAAATAATGTACGATTGTATATAAATAAAATAAATAATAAGGAATTTGCCAGCGTCGTCATGTAATCAATAAGGGCGGGTTGCACCACCTTACAATAACAGAGCGATCAACGTTAAATATGGCGAATTTTCCATACATTCAGATTTTAACGAACACCGTTTTTGATGCAATTCACCCTAATTCCGCTGCATCCTACCTATAGCTCCAGACTCTGGCTACATGAAAATCTCACGTCTACAGTTTAATAAGTAGGTATATTGTAGTCCAGCTTCACTGGTGTAATTACCAAACACAGTGTATTCCTCCTCGCGTGGTTACAGAGTTGCCGCAAAGAGGAGTATAAGTGAAGCATTTCGCATAAATGTATCTAAAAGACTTTCAAAAAGAAAATCTTTTTTAAAATCTTCAAAAACTAGCGTGGGCAGATTGACCTCGCCGGCGCGGAGCGTCAGCTCTGCGACTAACGTATCATGGAGAAGCAGAAGACGCGCACAGGAAACTGCAATCGCTTAAAATTGCTTGACATCAGCGGAATTCGCGTATAAATACAGCTTCGCTGGTACGAGTACCTACTTGCAGGCCGTAAGGACCTGTGCTTCGAAAACAGCTTCATTATTTAATGTTACGGACGGTGTAGCCTATGTATCATCATCATTTTCTTGCCCTTATCCCATTTACTTGGGGTCGGCGCAGCATGTCCTTTTCTTCCATACCTCCCTGTCACTCGTCATCTCGGAACTTACTTCCTTCCTCTTCATATCCTCTCTCACACAGTCCATCCACCTTTTCCTTGGCCTACCTCGTTTCTTCCATCCACGTTCAACCCTAACACTCTTTTGGTCACATGAATGACTGTCATCCCTCCGCATAATATGCCCATACCACGCAAGGCGATGGGGTCTCAATTTGTCGATGATAGGTGCTACTTTCAGGCTTCCTCTAATATACTAATTTCTTATTCTGTCCATCCTCGTCACACCACACATCCATCTTATTATTCTCGCCAGGGATTCTTTTAAATTGACATGAATGTAATTTATAATGAAGTCTGTGTTGTGTAATAAAATAAATAAATCTAAATCTAAATCATCTCCGTAACATGTTGCCTATGTATAATAGCATTTTATTTATGATACATGTTATATCATACTTATAATTTCCAATTATTTAATCATGCTGGCTTGTCCGGACGTATCTTAGGCAGGAACTGTTTTTGGTTCAGTCAATGGTTACTCATTTCCCCGCGAGATAGCACTATAATACAAATTTGGTTTCACACGGCCCTTGAAGTAGGTAACTCTTTTACTCAGTTGCGTTGTTTACCGAGGTGGGTTAGTATGGTCACCATTCCTCGAGAGATGGTGTTTTACCTATCATTATCTATTCTTCTTAATTTTTAACGCAATAGGGGCTGTTTTATTTTGCAACCGATTATACACCTAATCGCTAGAACGATATTCAAATGGACTTGGGTCACTTTGGTTTTGATATAAAGAAACGACGTCTTGTCTTCATTACATCTGCATATATAGGTATATTGTTTAAGCCATTGTAGTAATAATTGTTTGACGGTTAAATCCTACAATGGCTTGCAGGGATTTGAAAAACTGCGGTTCGTGGACCCTATATTCCACACCCGATTTCATCCTTTTGAGGGATGGATTCCGGGATAAAAAGTATTCTGTATGTTAATCCAGGCTATAAAAAATATGTACACTAAAATTCATCTTAATCCGTTAGACCATCTTTGCGTGAATGAGTAACAATCATTCAAACATCTAAACATCCAAAGCTCGAAAACCTGTAAACCGATCTTGTTCAAAATACTTTTCGGTAAATGTATTTAATAAGCACTATGTCCAAGATTTTTTTTAAATTTTTTACTTGCACCGTTTGGAAGTTAGAGGGGGGGGGGGACACAATTTTTGTGACTTTCGGGGCGATTATCTCCGAGTATATTTACTTAAACAAAAAAAATGCTGAAAAACATTATATTTATTTTGAAAGACCTATCGATTGATTTGCCACATGTGGACTTACAATGATTTAATTTTTTTTGACTTTCAGTTATATGTATGGAGTGCACCCCGAAAACAATATTTATTTAGTAATTTCAAAGCATAACTATGTAGCGGCTATTAAAATACACCTATATTCCAAATTTCATTCAAATACACTTTATAGTTTTCGAGTAAAATACCTGCGACATACGGACAGACGGACAGACGGACAGATGGACATGACGAAACTATAAGGGTTCCGTTTTTGCCATTTTGGCTACGGAACCCTAAAAAACGGCAAAAAAATCACGTTTGTTGTATGGGAGCCCCCTTGAAAAAATATTTTATTTTGTTTTTAGTATTTGTTGTTATAGCGGCAACAGAAATACATAATCTGTGAAAACTTCAACTCTCTAGCTATCACGGTTCTTGAGATACAGCCTGGTGACAGACAGACGGACGGACGGACGGACAGCGAAGTCTTAGTAATAGGGTCCCATTTTACTCTTTGAGTACGGAACCCTAAAAAGATACGGAAAATACGTTTTTAAGTATAAAAACGTACATTTCGACACTCACAAGGGAATCAATTTGTATAGGGTACATACCGTTGACCTAGAACTATGAAATTTGGCAAGTAATATCGTCTTATACCTACTACAAATACTTACAGGGAAAAATCTGAAAACTGTACATTTGTAATTTTGTATGGAACCCTCGGTGGGCGAGTCTGACTCACACTTGTCCGGTTATATTTTTCATACAAAAGGTAGCCTATGTCACCCGGAGCATAATTTCGAATCGATTAATAACTCATTCATCTAAATCGGTTCAGTATCTTAAACGCTACGTTGAAACACACGTAAGTAAGTACAAACAACCACTGCTAATATCATATCCCTTCCTTCAGGCTCTGCCGTAGTCGGGCAAACAGGGGTTTCCTACTTTCCGCCTGGACTATTATGGCTACGAATAAGTGTTTTAACACATTCAGTGCCGGGAACACGACCATAGTATAAAGAGGGCAAAGTATGTTATCTTCATACAAACGCACCGCGCGCGGCTTGTATGTGTGCACTATACTGTCTATACGTCGCCGCACGCACACTCAAACAAAATCTCGACCCGTTTCTCAGTGCCAACTATCGTGTGCCTACGCCGTAGGCGCTTTCCGCTACATACGAGTAACACCAAGGGATCGGCTACGAGCGTAGCGCGTAGCGATTCTTGACAGTGAATGTGTCCCATTCTGCACTGCTAATTTTAAGTGCAGTGCAGTAATCGACATTTTAGAGACTTTCACTTTTTTTGCAAAAATTATTTAGAAAGAAAGAAAGAAAGAAAACATTTATTCGTGGACAAAACAATGGGTGTAAAAAACAAAACACAGAACGTTAAAAATACATGGTCCACGAAAAGGCCCCGACTCAGCATGGTGCTAACCTAGAAGGCCAGCGCTGGTCTTCCGTCGGAGCCTTTACCTGAGTTACCTCCTGGAAGGCAACACAAAACAAATACCTACGCTAAACACAATATATCTTAAAACTATTACAAATCCGACGCCAGAGTGGCACGGCAAATTGCATCGTGTGAACGCGTCGGCAAACTGTGTGTCAGTGTCACTGTCAACTTGACAGACCGAACGCAACTTTTATTTCAGATAGTGAATATATGGTACATTAGTGATACAGGAAGAAAACTAAGAACGAATACAGTTTGGTGCAAAAATTAAATATTGAACGTCACAAGCTTAACTGTACATACATAAAACGACTGCCAAGAATTCACACAATCTAAACATGATAGATAACACAATTATTATGCGAACCAGATGTTGTGCGGATTTATTTATATGCAGATGGGACATATCCCGACAGTAAGTATCTGACCGCAATCCTAAATCATAATCTTAATCTTAATTTAAAATTAAATTAAATTAGGCATGGCAAAGCGGTAAACTAAGTTACAAAAAAGGCAGCTAATAAACACACAAAGATATGAGGAATAAAGATACAAAGACAAAGACAGGGCACTTAAAGGCAGCTAGTTTCAAGACATAAGGTTTCCTGACTAAATTGATGCTCTAGCAAATACTTTTTCAGCTTGATTCTAAAACTATATATGCTTCCCAGGTCCCTGGCTAAAGGCGGTGGAAGACAGTTCCAGCATCTAGTACAGTAGTTCCCAAACTTATTTTTCTCGTGGACCCCTTCCAAAATTTTACTGGTTTCGGTGGACCCTCTGCTGCTACATTTCTACCACATTCTTAAAGTCACCAAAAAATAAAAATTGTGTCGCTTCTGAGTTCTGTCCCTTTATTCCGATAGGTAAAATAAAAACGAAAAATGGTACATTTTATAACACTTTATTTATTAAAAGAATATAATTACAAGAAAAAAATAATAAGGTAATATACTAATATACCTAGGTTCAGGTCATAATTTTAATTAATGGGAAGGATGTATTTGATGGAGTGTCAGCAAACGATCAATGTTTGGCTTTATTTTTGTGAGCAATAACCGCAAATCCCCCCGTTCTGTGATGTTTAATTTGCTCCTTTTTTTTGTTAAGAGGTTTGTAACTGCACTAAAACTCCTTTCGACAAGGTATGACGAGGGAAAAGCTATTAAAAATTTCCTTGCGATTTCCCACAGTCCAGGATATTTTTCGGGTATTTCTGCTTGCAGCCAAAATGTTTGGTAGCCTTTTCTAAATTTCACCTTCAGCTCCTCATTGGTGCTTAGCTCGAGCAGCTCCTCTTGTAATACAACATTAGCCACTTCCGTTTCATCAAATGGATTTATGATCCATGGTGGTATATCCATCGTCAGCATATCTTCAAACCTGGTTTCAAAGTCATCATGCAGGGCACTTAAATGTTGACTGTAGGTATGGTTATCCTCATCAATACATTCTACCTGCGACAAGTTTGGAAATTGAGAGAATTCACGCCGACTAATGTTTTGCTTCATAAATTTCAATTTCCCAAGAAAAGCCGAAATTATCCCCTTTGTTTTAATTAAATTCAGGCTGTCCCCTTGTAACTGTTAATATGATTAAATTTTTTAAACAAATCTGTCAAATACGCAATGTCTGCTTTAAATTTGATCAAGTTTTCTTTTAAATCTGGATCTCTACTTTCTAGGAACTCTAATACGGAATCGAAAACAGAGTAAAATCTCGTTAAACATGCACCTTTTGACAACCAGCGTACTTCAGTATGTAAGAGCAGTCGTTTGAAGTCTTCATCATTTTCGTCGCACAATTGAGCAAATAAACGCGTATTCAATGCATTGCTTCTGATTTTGTTGACAGCTTTTATTACAAAATGAAGAGATTGGTTCAACCTGTCACTTAAATGTTTTGCCACAAGATGTTGTCGGTGGATTACGCAATGAATAGCTGTAAGTCCTGGTATAATTCTTTTGAGATGACTTATAAACCCACGATATCGACCGACCATTGCAGGAGCTCCGTCTGTTGCCGCTGAAATAATGTTTGTAAATGGAATCGATTTTTCCGTAAAAAAATTACTCAGGACATTAAATATTGATTCGCCTTTAGTGTCAGTCTCCAAAGTTCTGGCAAATAGCAATTCTTCGTGAATTTCTTCCTCCATAATAAATCGAACATATGCTAATAATAATGCTTCATTACCGGGTAACGTTGACTCGTCCAGTTGTATAGAAAAATGAGTTTTTTGCAGATGATTGCACAAAAAACTTTCGGTATCAGAGCTCATTTCATCAATGCGTCTTTGAACAGTATTGTTACTTAATGGAATTCTTTTTAGTACGTCAAATGGAGATTTGTGCAAAACAGTTTTTAAAACCTCTTCAACAGCGGGTAAAATTAATTGTTCTCCGATAGTGTGCGGTTTTCCAGATTTTGCTATTAGTAATGAGATATTGTAAGATGCCCGCAAGCCATCATCGTTACTTTGAGATGTTGAAGCGAACATACTGTGCATGGTGGGTCTCTTTTCATATTTTTCCTTCAATGTTTGAAAATATTTCAAATCTTTACCTATTTTATCAGTATGACACCTTTTTAGATGATCTTCGAGCTTTGATGGTTTCATAGAGTCATTGCTCAAAACTTTGTTGCATAATAGGCACATGGGCAATTGTTTGTCTGCCTCTGATGGAACAAAACCATATTTCAAATAATCGACACTATATTGTCGACATTTTTTCTTTGCTGTAGCCATGTTTCGTGTCAGTTACCTTACCTGTAAAAAAAAATGTTTTAGTAACCAAGTTTTTTTCTGAATATAGGTATCACACCGCAGCCTTTGTCACCACGCGGTAATAGAATTACGGCTTGTAAAGGGACCAACTAATAAACCGCTAAGACAAATACAGACGTTTTCACAAAACGGTATCAATTTTAAAGTACCTAATTTACCACAAATTTTTAATAGTACAAATAAAAATTGGTGTACTCAGTATCAAATACTGATCATATTTGTGTAGAAAAAAATAAAAGTCGAAATCCCAAAATTGTCCATAAAAGCGATAACTAACATTTCATCAAATCAATGAGTTCACGCGCTCCGTGTATTTGCGTATTTTTTGTCTGCGGCTTCATTGTTAAAACGTGACAAACTGGCATCGAAGCTCAAGCCCTGCTCTTTCCAAAAAGAAATAGTTTTGATAAAATAGTTACTTCAAAATCAATTTAAAATGATTGTGAAATTACTGTTTTATAAAATTAGTAGTCATTTGCAAGAAAAATTACAAAATTAATTGCTCTGCAATATTGCTTATTCGGCCTTTTTAGAAAGGCAGTGCTTCTGTCGTGAAAAAACAATTGAATAAAACGTGCTCTTTGTCTTCAAATCAAAAGAGGACAATTAAAATATCTGTAAGTTACGAAGTTACCTATCTACAAGGTGTTTTTTTAACCGTCTTACACCAAAAGCCCATTTAATGTATCCATTATAAGAAATTGAAAGGTATACCTATTTATTAAATTTTAACTCTTTTTTCATAAAATAACGTATTTAATAAATAACAATTTTAATTTGAATCACTTGTTTAGTTTCAGTCAATAGGTGATAGTACCTAGCAATCGAGCCTGCTAATCAATATCCAATAAAAATAAGTCCACGTGGACTACCGTCCAATAACGTGCGAGCGGCACCTTTCAACCCCGCGCGTAATCCCTATTCTAAGGCGCTCGCGCTTCCCTTTGTGAAATGCCGCCTCAGTGACCTCAGTCACATTTTGGTTTTCGGCTAATGCACATTATGCACAAGTGCTGCTTTGTTATTGGCAAGTGTCCGATCGCGTGTGACGATGAGTGATAGCTGTGGTGATAAGTGATAGTGATAATCTGGATTATTTACAAATGGTTGATTCCAATCTTTTAAATACGCCTGAAATCCCTTACTTTGTTAAATACGTATCTACCACTAATGTTTTACATCGGAAAATTGTGTCAGACAGTCCTAAGCCTGTTTAAGTATGAAGGAAAGATTGGAATTAATCTCTTCCGACCGTCGCAGTGTTAGTGATACCTACCTATTCGGTTTAGAGTGCGTTGCCCTCACCGTTTGCGCCGTGAATACAAACAGTTGTGATCAACCGACTGGTACACGTAAACAAAATACTTAAGTACTATAAAACAAAAAAAAGGTAAAAAAAAAGTAAAGTAAAAAGTCATTTATTTAAACAGAATGAGTTTTACATAGTTACCAGAGGTCCCCACACTAGGCTTCGCCTGTATCGTGGAGAACCAGTTAATTTTTAAACATCAGAAATAAGTTACCACAGAATTAATTACATTTGGAGGAGTAAGAAAAAATATTTTACATTGAAAAGTTTATACTTAGAGACTAACTTAGATATTAAAGATAGCTTCAGTGTCGGCATAATTTAACGAATGAAGAAATTTAAAAATAAGTGATTTGGCTTCATTTTTTGTGCTGCCCGTTAGGTTACAATATTTCAGTAAAGTGTTATATATTGCTACCCTTATATAATCGCCAAAACGTTTACCAAAGCTGGAAAGAACTCTAGGAACTGGTAACCTAAAGACGCGTTTTTTAAGTAGTGTGTCGTAGCAAGTCATATATTTAGAGGTTTTGTGTGTACATAATGAAATTTTAAGGATATAAAGTTGACGTACGGTTAAAACGTGTGATTCGGCATACAAGGTCGCAGTTGGATATCGAAAGGGCCTTTACTTTTCTCCGGCACTAGCAAACACTGATATAAATTTTCTCACACCTTCTTTTCGTAATTCCGGAAACAAATGAATGAGTTTGCCTTTGGCATCAAGTATTTATAGTGGTGATCAAATTCATGTCTGAACAAGCATTAAGCATTGTCGGGCGGATAGCGCTTTGCAAGTCTGTACACGAAATTGTACCTACGTAATATCGAATACGCAAGTTTGAACAAGTAACAGTCGCTTGCCTTATTAAAATATAATCTGCTTAGTTAGGTACTAAAAACAATGTAGGTAGGTAGTAGGCCCTTTTAAAAACTATGCTTACATTTTTGCTCTTTACTATCAAAACCAGATAAATTTTCGTGGACCCCCATTAACATTTTATGGACCCCCATTTTTTGTTCACGCCTACGTAGACCCCCAGCAAGTCTCCCGTGGACCCCTGGGGGTCCACCTGGACCACTTTGGGAATCACTGATCTAGTAGCTGCAAAGCGGAAACTCCCCCGGAATGAGGCTGAGGCATGTTGAGGAGTAATAAGAGGCTTTTTACACTGACGGTTTCCCCGTGACCTATTGATGATGAGCTTCTCGAAAAGATATACTGGAGCTTGGTGCCCATTTTACATTTACATCCCAAGAGCCTTGTGATAGTCTCAAAATAGCACATTACATCAGAGGCCGGGAATCCGTTTTCACGCCGAGGCATGTATAGTGCTTTTCTCAAACATGCAATTAAATAAATAAATAAAAATCCTCAAAACTAACTATTTTTTTATGGCTGAATGCCATGACGCTGTGCCACAAATAGTGGAATGAGAATTAAAAAGTTACTTGGCAGGCCTAGGCCTGAAAAGTTGTATGAAATCCCATTTCAAGCCGCCTCGAGATGCTGCGCCCGAAAAAGGATACTTCTATTATAAGGAACGTAAAGAGTTTATTATAAGGAACGTAAAGAGTCTATTATAAGGAACGTAAAGAGAATATTTAATTGCATGTTTGAGAAAATGTCGATTACTGCACTTGCAATTAGCAGGGCAGCATTTGATTCTAGCCCTCACAACGCTACGTTTGCTACGCCGTAGCGCGTAGCAGCGTTTTTCCGCTCTGTACCGGAAATCGCACGTAGAGGCATTACCTAGTCATATTTGAGTTAAAATATGCCCTCATGTTATTCAATAATTTAAGAGGAAACTTTCAAAATGGCTTCAAGAACATTGTTTTTACTCTGTGAAGGAATATATGGAAGCAAGACTATGACAAATAAATATTATGTAAGGTAGACTCAAAATGTATGTAATTGTAAATCATTGTAATTCATTGTTTTCTTAAACATTTGCATGCTGCTTTGGCTGAATACTGGAACCATGTTCAAAATATGTAAAACCTTTGTACACGTGTTCTTGCAAATAAACATTTATATTTATATATGTAGATAGGAAATAAAAGGTTTTTTAGAAGCTTACTATTAACTTGCAATGTATGTATGTAACTAATGTATGTTTGTTCGGGGTGGAATCTTGCAAGTCAATTTTGAAGCAGATAATAAAATTATCATCAACCGATTGAGCTGAAATTTTCGGTAAACGTATAGTTTGGATGACAATTCAATATTATGGTACCATCGAGCTGATCTTACTTAACCCTTCTACTTAACCCCGTTGAGTATGGGCTCGTTAGAATCGTCTCAATGAGTAGTTCTTGTTGATGACAGCATACAGAAAAGTACAGTCGGCAATAAAAGCTTGTACCAGAAATGAGATTTTGACAGAAACTTTTTATACCCTACAACCTACCCAACAGTGTTAGGTTGCCTCGACAAAAACTGGAGACAACAAAGGTTGCCTAACTTAAAGGTCGAGGTTTCCAAAGGCGGTCCCGACGGACCAGTATAACCCCCTGGCCACGACTTTGGTCTTAAGCGACCTGCGATCAGCGTTTTATCTATTTATTGCGCGTGATCCCAACTAACCTAAGTGCGTTGCGCGTCTCGACCGCGCAATGAACAGATAAAACGCTGGTCGCAGCGCAGGGTCAGCTAATAGTAAATTAAGAACGTGTTTTCGTATCCTTTCTGAAATAAATAAATAATAAAATAATAATAAATAAATATACGGGACAATTTTAAATCGAACTAACCCCATGCATAGTAAGCTCAAGGCTTGTGTTAAGGATGACTCACGCTAGAACGGGCCGTGTCCGGCCCGGGCCGTTTTCTAAGAAAAATGACGGCGTTTTTGCTCGGCCGGGCTTCGGTATGGCTCGACCGCGCAAAAACGCCGTCGTTTTTATTAGAAAACGGCCCGGGCCGGACACGGCCCGTTCTAGCGTGAGTCATCCTTATGTGTACTAGACGACGATATATTTAATTTAATAGATATAATTACTTAAATACGTAGGAAACATCCAAAACTCAGTAACAAAATACTCATGCTCATCACACAAATATTTGCCCCTACCGGGATTCGAACCCAGGACCTTCAGCTTCGTAGGCAACGTCACTACCAACTAGGCTAACCGGTCGTCCAATTTGAAGCAACCAACAACCAGCTAAATAGTAGGTATAAGGTAACAAAGCAATTATTGGCCTTATACAGTCGAAAGTAGCAGGGCAACTGAATCGCTGCCGAGAAAGTTTGCCTTTTGGAGCAGTCGCGAATACGCCGCCAAAGAGGCACGACGTACGTTCCAAAACGGGTGACAGTCGGCACAAATAAACACAAGTGAACTATTTAATACTCTTTATTGTTCAGTGTTGTTCTTGAAAAGGGATCCGTTAGTGTTTGTGGAAAATGAACGTAAGTTGGTTAACTTTAATCTGGTTTAATTGTTTTCGTAAAGCTTCAAGGTTTTCAGTTTATAACCGTTCTTTTGGACGTTTTATTGACTTCCGTTGTTTTAACTTGAACTACTCAACTTTAAATACTTTTTTTAGAAATGATACTGTTGTGCTGCTTTTGGAGAAAGTCGTTAATTAATGAAAATAAATCAGTGAAAGGAGTTTTTATTTTAAGACTGACTCAATCACGCGTGTTACAGTTGATAAAAAAGTGTTCAAGCAATTCCTGGTTTCTACTGCTCGTAAAACAAGTAAAAAATATATTTTAAAAGCAATAATTGAGATTTTGTTTCTTTTTTATCAATAGAGCTGAAGGTTGTGTATGTATATCTATTACAGTGGCTGATAGCTCTTAAACTGAAGAATTTAGTACCTATAAATAGTATTAACTCAGTGCCAAAAAGTATTCATATAGTTTACGTTTTACGCCGTTTAAGTAACTTATTGCCTATGTGCGGCCAGTTATTTCAGTGAGATCCGGTTCAAAGGACCATTTTTTGATTTTATTGCGTATCTTCTACTTAAGTATTACGAATACTGATCGACTCAGTTGCTTTCGGATTTTAAAAAAGGTAGCCTAAATTGCTTTAAATTTTTACGAAATTGGTAACTGTGGCTACCACAAGCAAGTGAGTAGTTATATACTTCTATTTTGATAACTTGACATAAAGTCCCAAAGTAATTGTAGTGTAAAACGAACAGTAAGTGACATTATTGTATAATAACAGGATAAAACATTGAGAACAAAAAAGATTGAAATACAAGATATAGTATTTCAATCTTTTGTAATTAGTCTTGTGTAATTAGTACTAATATACTAATGATAAAGACAGGAGATAGTAAACTAATTAGAAAACACTTACATTGACGGTGTACTTCGCTGTCACTTCGTACTTTACTGTTGCAAATATGTTATTATCACTTGAAATTGGGGTTCAGTTAATTTGAATAGTTGAACTTAACGAACTTACACATACCTAGCACGATCGCCTGTCTGTTACTTTTTAACAGACTTCAAAAAAAAGGAGGAGGTTCTCAATTCGGTTGTTGTTTTTTTTTTTTGATAGTCTGAAACTATCTCCATACCAAATTTCAACTAAATCAGTTCTGCGTTCTTTGAGCGTGAATAATTTATTTTCAAAACAAAGTTTTAACCGACTTCAATTCAGTACTCCGCCAAGCCACATGAACATTTCCAAATTTTTTTTCCAATTTACCACATGAACTGATTTCCGAGATCAAATGCGTTGATTTTTAGACCAAAAAACCAAATCGCTGTATGTGGGCCGATAATATTTGAGGAATTCCGTCAATTCCTCAAGGATCTCAAAATTACCTTTGGCACTTCTTTGTTTGCTATTTCAACGGAATCATATCAGAATCTGTGACGTACTTATATAGTTTGAAGTACATCATTGAGAAGTTCCACTAGCCATCTGTGGTCTTTATCATCACTTCCACTTCACCAAATTTATGATTTCCGGGTGTAAATACACGAGTTATAATAGAAAATATCGAAATTACTACACGCGTGCCTAATATATTTGAGGAGTTCCCTCAATTACTCATAGTTCCCATCATCCAACTGGGGCTTTGGAAACAATGGGACCAATCTGGAAGCATAAATATTTATTTATTTATTTATTTATATACTATCAATTAAAAAAAAAATTGTACGAATCAGTTCATAAATGACGAAGTTCTGAGGTAACAAACATTAAAAATAAAAATAAAATAAAAAATAAAAGTACATCCGAATTGAGAACCTCCTCCTTTTTTTGAAGTCGATTAAAAAATACTGACTGCGCACCAAAAAATACTGACTTGCACCTTGCACATCAACATTTAACAATTGCACGTCAAACCGATGTTTGATGAACGTTTAGAATTTTAGCTGTGCAACACTGTAATTTTTAGGTGGTTAGGTATTTTTTGCATTGCCTTTATATACTGGCCATTTATAATCAGCGGAACGCAGTTCAATCGATTGACTCATATGCTGAGTCACGGGTCACCGCCATGCGCCGACGAGAAAGTGTGCGATTCACTAGATGATGATGACTGAATTAGTTATTGACCGTCTTTCTTTGTTGCCAAAATATTAAAACACATGTGACCTGTTGTCCGTGCGCAAACTGTATGCACTGAATGCGGTCTTGAGGAGACATAAATCTACCAAATACGTACCAATAGACCAGCTCAAAAGGAGGAATAGGATATATGTCATCTCAATACCGACAGTGAAAACTGCTTTTGCGCGGAGACAATATGCCACCCTATCTGGCAAACTCTACAACTTAATAAATAAAGAAATTGATATCTACCCTACCATCGGCGGCATATACTACCTACGGCGACCTGGAAAACATTATACTAAATACTTACAAGCACCTATAAATGCGAATCAAATAATGCACACACACACACACACACACATACACACACATACACACACACACACACTTACTTGCACTACACATATATACATATATTACCCACCTTCAATTACAGACTCCTTCAATTGTTCTTGTTTCTAACTTTATATAAATTGTGTACTCCTAGAACATATTATTATAGAATTAATTAAGTAATCATTAATAGATATTAACTACCTGCATCGATACCTGCATATGGAAGAGCGGTGCCCCTTATCGCAGGTATTACTTTTACTTAAAAGGGACACCAGAGCATGTTAAATTAGTAGGTACTTCAGAAAACGAATAAATAATTTTTCATTTTCATTTTCATTTCATTTGTTATGACGTCGGTAATTGGGTGTTCTCGTGTTAACATTGTTGTATTATTGTTGTACACAGTGTTGTATCGTACCTATTTATATATAGGATACGCGCTGCCTACGAAGCTGAAGGTCAAATACAAATATCTTTATTTTGCATGAAATATGGTACAAAAGGTGGTCAGACAATATTATAAATAACACATATTTCACCAGCATCTGGCATGCAAAAAAATAAAAACTAAACTTACAACTAAAACTAAGTTTATACAATCATAGTCAAGGCCTATATTATAACTATCGCCTACCTACGTCAAAAGATACCATATATTCCTCGATGGAATAGAAGGCCCCTTGTACGAGCCATGCTTTTAACTTCCTTTTAAACATTTTCAAAGGCAACTGTTTGATCCTATCATCCAGTCTATTATAGATTTTTATGCTCATACAAAAAGTGTTTCTGCTATACAAAGCTGTTCGTCTGCAAGGTATTGCTAGCCTATCAGGGTACCTTGCATTAAAATTACATACATTTTGAAGCGTTTTGAAAAGTTCTGGGTTCATTTTAACAAACACACATATTTCGTATATGTACATACAGGGTACTGTCATTAGCAGAAGATCTTTGAATAATGGTCTGCAAGATGTCATAATATCAACATCGCAAATTGCTTTGATGCATTGCTTTTGAGCTATCAGCGCTCGATTTGCATGGCGCGAGTTTCCCCATAGAATGATGGCATATTTAAGTAAGGAGCAAACATAGCCATGGTACGCTTGTATGGCTGCCTTCTTACTACAAGTTTTACCAGTCTCCACAAAGCATATACAAAAGAATTTATCTTGCCACATACTTTATCGATGTGACTTACCCAAGAGCACTTGTCGTCCAAAATAATGCCCAGAAATATTGTTTGACATGATTCTTCTATAGGTTCATTATCCAATGATACCCTAAGTGGCAAGGGGACCCCGGGCTCCTTTAGGATACAAGAGAGAAAACGCGAATACCTAGGAAGAAGCTGAATGCGAAGAACAGACATTTTGTAGGTACCTTATTTTTATTTAGACGGGAAATTGGAGTTGGCCGAATTGCATCATAGTAGTCCATTTTAAAAGCAACTCTACCGTCCACTGTGAAAGATCCTCATTCCAATAACAGTTTTATGAAAAGATCGGCTACATTAAATAATGTCAACTATACGTAACTAACGCCTTGGCCACGACTTTGGTCTTAAGCGACCTGCGATGCGACCAGCGGTTTATCTGTTCATTGCGCGTGATCCCAACTAACCACAGTGCGTTGCACGTCTCGACCAGCGGGGCTAGCACAACTGACACAACAAGCGCGACGCGAGTCGAGAGAATCCACCCGCCTCTTTCTAATTTGCACAATACGAGTGAGACAGGAGTCGCTGAGTCGCGCGCGACACGACTTAGCAGCAAGTTGTGCTAGACGTACTGATAAAACGCTGGTCGCAAGTCGCTTAAGACCAAAGTCGTGGCCAAGGCGTAAGGCCGAATATGGCCATAATAGATTAGGTAGGTACGTTACAAACGTTTACAAACTTTTTATAACTTAACTAGCTGTTGCCCGCGACTTCGTCCGCGTAGAACATGTTATCGTCTAAATGTTTGTTTAAGGAATGAATAAAAAAAAAAACATTTATATTAGTTTTGTAGTCCTTTAGTAAACAGTCTAAAACCGAAGTTACAAATCTCTTACCTTCAAAATGTCTTGCTCTCTATACAAACTTAGAACCCTCTTTGAACCCTCATAGTATAAGTCTGAAACCGTAGTTACAAATTGCTTACTTTAAAAATGTCTTGCTCTCTACATAAACTTCGAACCCTCTTTTAACCTTCTTAGGCGATAAATTAAAAAAAAACGCTGATAAAAGTTTTGTAGTCTTTCAGCAAACAGTCTACAACCGAAGTTACAAATCCCTTACATTAAAAATTACTTGCTCTCCATACAAACTTGGAACACTCTTATAATCCCCTTTAGAGGTTGAATTAAAAAAACGCTGAAATAAGTTTTGTAGTCTTTTAACAAACAGGGTAGGATCGAAGTTACAAACTCATACTATAAAATTTTCTGACTCTCCATACTAACTTTGAACCCCCTATTAACACTTTTCAAGGAAAAATTAAGAAGAAGAGTTTTTTTGTTGTAATAAGCATTTTTTCTATAAACTATCAAGTATCTAAGCTCAATAAAAGTGTTGTACCCTTAATTAAATTTTGCACCCTTTTTAACCCCTTCAGGGGTGGAATTTTCCAAAACGCTGAAAGTACTTTATTTGTAAGCTTTCTACAAAGTTTTAAGCTTCTATCTCAAAAAAGAGTTTCCTTCATACAAACCTTGCAACCCTTAGTAACCCCCTCAGGGGTGGAATTTATCAAAACGCTAGAAGTACTTTATTTTTATTCTAATAAGTAAGCTTTTTACAAAGGTTTAAGTCTCTAGCTAAAAAAACATGTTTCCTCCATACAAATGTTGCACCCCCTTTTAACCCCCTTAGGGGTGGAATTTTCTAAAACGCTGAAAGTAGTTTTTTATATTTCAATAAGTAGTCTTTCTACAAACTTTTAAGCTTCTATCTCAAAAAAGAGTTTCCCTCATACAAACTTTGCAACCCTATTTAACCCCTTAGGGGTGGAATTTTCCAAAACGCTGGAAGTACTTTATTTTTATTATAATAAGTAAGCTTTCTACAAATGCTTATCTCTAGCTAAAAAAACATGTTTCCTCCATACAAATGTTACACCCCCTTTAAGCCCCCTTAGGGGTGGAATTTTCTAAAACGCTGAACGGTTTTTTTTGTATTTCAATAAATTATCTCTCTACAAACGTTTAGTATCTCAAAAAAGAATTTCCCTCATACAAACTTTGCAATGATTTTTAACCCCCTTCGGGGTGGAATTTTCCAAAACGCTGGAAGTACTTTATTTTTATTCTAATAAGTAAGCTTTCTACAAAGGTTTAAGTTTCTAGCTAAAAAAACATGTTTCCTCCATACAAATGTTGCACCCCCTTTTAACCCCCTTAGGGGTGGAATTTTCTAAAACGCTGAAAGTGGTTTTTTTGTATTTTAATAAGTAACCTTTCTACAAACTTTTAAGCTTGTATCTCAAAAAAGAATTTCCCTAATACAAACTTTGCCATGATTTTTAACCCCCTTAGGGGTGGAATTTTCCAAAACGCTGGAAGTACTTTATTTTTATTCTAATAAGTAACCTTTCTACAAAGGTTTAAGTTTCTAGCTAAAAAAACATGTTTCCTCTATACAAATGTTGCACCCCCTTTTAACCCCTTTAGGGGTGTAATTTTTTAAAACACTGAACGTTCTTTTTTGTATTTCAATAAGTAATCTTTCTACAAACGTTTAACCTTGTATCTCAAAAAAGAATTTCCCTTATACAAACTTTGCAATGATTTTTAACCCCCTTAGGGGTGGAATTTTCCAAAACGCTGGAAGTTTTTTATTTTTATTCTAATAAGTAAGCTTTCTACAAAGGTTTAAGTCTCTAGCTAAAAAAACATGTTTCCTCCATACAAATGTTGCACCCCCTTTTAACCCCCTTAGGGGAGGAATTTTCTAAAACGCTGATAGTAGTTTTTTTGTATTTCAATAAGTAGTCTTTCTACAAACTTTTAAGCTTCTATCTCAAAAAAGAGTTTCCCTCATACAAACTTTGCAACCCTATTTAACCCCTTAGGGGTGGAATTTTCCAAAACGCTGGAAGTACTTTATTTTTATTATAATAAGTAAGCTTTCTACAAATGCTTATCTCTAGCTAAAAAAACATGTTTCCTCCATACAAATGTTGCACCCCCTTTTAACCCCCTTAGGGGTGGAATTTTCTAAAACGCTGAAAGTTGTTTTTTTGTATTTCAATAAGTAATCTTTCTACAAACTTTTAAGCTTCTATCTCAAAAAAGAGTTTCACCCATACAAATTTTGCAACCCTTTTTAGCCCCTTTTGGGGTAGAATTTTCCAAAACGCTGAAAACATTTTATTTGTATTCTATAAAGTAATCTTTCCACAAAGTTTGAAGACTTCAGCTCAAAAAATAAAGTTTCCTCCATACAAACTTTGCACCCCTATTTAACCCCTTTAGGGGTGGAATTTCCAAAAATCCCTTCTTATCCGTCGCCTACGTTATTAAAGGTAGTATGGGTGTAAATTTCAAGTTTCTAGTTCCAGTAGTTTCGGCTGTGCGTTGATGATCTGTCAGGAAGTCTTCTTTTATTATTATAACTTAATAATGCCGGAAACAGTTGTGTAACGAATAAACACCGTTGCATTGATTGTAAGTATTAATAAATAAACAATACATCGTCCATTACAGGGATTATCCAACGTTTTTCTGCAAATACGATAATAATACGTCGAATTGCTGATACGTAATGCTTCCAATTTATTCAAGTAAATAAGGCTTACGTATTGCGTTTGTTAATTCACCTCTGCATTAAATAAGTTTGTCTATCTCGTTCTTATCTTACCATCCACTCAATTTCTTAAAGGTTAGCTGGAAGATTCCCCTTAAAGGGATAAGTTCGCCTTTGTATTTACTTTAATCTTACATATCATGATTATGTTTTAACCTGTTTTGTGTTCAATAAAGTGCTTACATACGTACATACATATAGTTACATGCATACTAATAGGATAGCAAACGGCTCGCATCCATACAAAAAAAAGAGCAAACTAATGGCCGTTTCGACCTCTTAAATTCAAATTAAATTTTGCTCAAGTTAAGGTTAGTTAGTCAGTTACCATTTTGTTGTTGTTTTTAAGTTTCTCCGTATATAGGACTACTATTTTTAAGTCATTTATAAAACGCATAAAACTATACCTACTTACTAATTTTACTACAGTCTACAGAACTCCGACGTACAAAAAATATAAAAAGCAAAACAGACAGACAGGCACCATCTATTTAGTGTATAACGCTTATGCAGCTGGTTTTTGGTAGGTAAAATTTACACAGTTTAAATTTTGGTGGAGAAAATAGACGAGAGATGAACCCTCAATAAATTAGGCCTTTTTATGAACAGGGTGACCAGTTCCCAGTTCATCTTCTTAAAGCCAACATTAAACCGTAATATAATTTCCTTAATACCTACTTCAACAGTCATCAAATTCATGATTGATTTGTTCCCGATTCGTCGTATTCCTGTTTCGTCGCATTCCCGATTCGTCGGATTCCTGTTTCGTCGTATTCCCGTTTCGTCGGAATTATTTATATAAAATCGTTACAAATAATGGACCATTATTTATCCGCCTTCCCCAAGTGCAGTTGTAGTCAAATAGTTAGTAGCAGTCAAAGTGGCCAAATAGTTCGGTACACCATACTAAATATATGGTGTACCGAACTATTTGACTACTTTGATTGCTACTAACTATATGACGCTGACTGTACATATACAATATATATAGTTCTAGATATACCTACATATAGGTACCAGCTGTCCCACGACTAAGAGACATGAAGGGAAAGTGAACTAAATATTGAAGAGCCAGTGTTTTACCGTAAGAAGACATAATTTTATTTCATAAAATAGTAAGTACAGTCAGTGTTAAAAATAAGTTATCACTTTGGAACCATATCGCTTTAACGTGAGGTTCCAACTACCATATGAAGTTGTCAAACATCTGAAAGCGACAAAGTACAAAAATGATCATTGACTTTTGACGCCGACTGTACTGTATTGAGTGAGAATTTCTTTTTTCGCATTTTGTATGAAAATACGCAAGGTCAAATCAGTTTTAGAGATTAAATTTTTGAAATACACAATGTTACTTTAATTTAAGATACTGTGTTACTTATACGTTTATCCGTTTGATTTCCTCTTTCTATTGGCAACATAAAAATACACGGTGTTTTTTTTTCACATTTGAGTCGGTTCGATTCCTAGGCGGCGCACTGTGTTCCCTTGGACCTCATTTTGAGACAGTCTAACTTTATTGGATGATCGAGCAGAGAAAGATGTCACGAATGAAGGACAAAAACTCCCGCGTGGCTAACTATCATAGTTTTGAAACGAATGCAATCTAAACTTTAAGTCCCGGAATCTTAAGAAAATCTTTATCTTTTTTTTAAAAAGGAAACAACGTATATAAATCTTGATTTTGCACTGCGATGAAAAGGCTTAGTATAAGGCTAAATTATAAACCATTTGTGGCCAGGCTAGGGCTTCTCAGTTTCAAGATAATCGCGAAAATGTCAAAATCGTATTTATTTTTTTGTGATTTATGTCTTTAATATTCGCATTTATTTTGGCTTAAAAACGTAGCCACAATAATGGACTACTACCACAAAAAAATCGGATTGTATATATCTCGGACTTCAGGAGATAACAATAAAATAAAAAAATCCCGGTTTCCGGGATATCAATAAAATTTCAGTGTTATTTATTAGCATACGTCATGTATAGTCGGGACAGTGTGTATTGGCTTTGTGTATTTGGTTGAATGTAAACATTATTTGCTTTATAATAAATATCTATGCATCCATATCTGATTCCAACTACGTAATCGATAATATTCTTCAGATTGTGACTCCGAAGACTCACACTGATGTGTCGCTTTCAAGACCGCCGACCTCAATTATAAAACGTTCGGTCTGGGATTCGACCAAAGGACCCTTTCTATATTCGTCTTCAGTTTTTATTACAATATTTTAATAAGAAAGAAAATGTCTAGTCAAATCCAACAAAACTTACCAGTTCAATCAATATCGTTACGACCGCACTATAAAATGTCAGTACCAGTCATGTCAACAACCAATTTCAAGACTAGGCAATCCGGCATCCTTTTGTTACTGTAAATATTTAATTATATTCAAAATAAGCTTTTTGATATCACTATGGATTGCTTTCGGTATATTTATGGTATTTTTTTGTACAATAGCGAAGTCCCTAATAGCGAAGTAAGTTAACTTCTACTAACTTTAATGATTTAGATTTGGCGTTTTCCAAACCGATTGAAGACGAAGGAACAACAAAAAATGGTATGAGTCCCCTTCATGCCTTTATAAGATTTTTAGAGTTCTTACTCCATTTGGGGTACAAAAATGACTCCCAAGTAAGACAGTGGCGAGTCTCCAAATCGTCCGTTGCGGGACAAATAACCGAGGTCCGGAAAAAAAGAATAAGGGTGGAAATAAGGGATCGCTTGGGTTTACTGGTGAATGTTGTGCGACCCAACTCGGGAACGACTAATGACGGAAATACTGCCCGAAGAGTCTTCGCTACTGACGAAAGTCGCGGAATATTTGCCGAAATACTTGGAGTTAGTAAATGGCTTGTGGACGACATACACATAATTCTAGTAGCCATTAACTGTGGACTGCCGATCGATTCCAAAAAATTCGGCGATTTCTGCAGAAATGTAGCCAAAAAATATGTAGCCGCTTAATAGCTGGCAAAATCCTCGTTCATGGCCAAATAATGATAGAAAGTGCAGCATTGCCCATAGGAGCTCTTTCAGAACAAGCTGGAGAGTCGAGAAATAAGTTTTGGCGATACGATCGCGAACACCACAGCCGAAAAGATAATAGAAAACACACAATGGAAGACTTATTTCATAGAAAATTGGAATCATCCCATCCGGTCGTATCTCATACATGGCTGAGTAGACGTCAAAGTAGCATTAAACGTATGCCTTTACCCCCTCCAGTCATCGAAATGTTAATGCCATACCAAATCAATAACGATAATGACGAGGGAAATGACAATGAGAGCGCAGCGTGTACAGAAACTAATGAAAGTGAATTTACATATATTCTTGGAAACGAAAATGACACATGTGTGTATGTAGGAGACGAAAAGTAATTAATTAAAAAATAACACTGAAATTTTATTGAAATCCCGGAAACCGGGTTTTTTTATTTAATTGTTATCTCCTGAAGTCCGCGATATATGCAATCCGATTTTTTTGTGGTAGTAGTCCATTACTGTGGCTACGTTTTTAAGCCAAAATAAATTGCGAATACTAAAGACATTAATCACAAAAAAATAAATACGATTTTGACATTTTCGCGATTATCTTGAAACTGAGAAGCCCTAGCCTGGCCACAAATAGTTTATAATTTAGCCTTATACTAAGCCTTTTCATTGCAGTGCAAAATCAAGATTAATATACGTTGTTTCCTATTAAAAAAAAAGATTAAGATTTTCTTAAGATTCCGGTGCGGCGTAAGTAATTTTTCGTAAATCTTTGAATGCAGTATTACTAATATAAAAAAAATTAAAGTCTCCATTCAGTAAAATGTCCTATCTACAATATTTAAGGTACTCCCTTCACGTTGCATAATCTTGGAACGCCGTGTACATATATATAACATGTAAATTTAGCTTAATGGCAAATTTAACGTACCTACAAAGTATGTATCGAAAATGTCTTGCTTAATAATTTCGTGTTGATACTTAAGAAAATAATGGAAACTCTTGAGATAGAAAGGTCTCACGGAGTTTGGACGTTAAAACGCGTTTATTGTAAAAAAAAATCTTTCCATTTTTAAAACTTAAGTGGAGCCGTGGTAATTGCATAGTTTCATTCTATAATAAAAATCCGACGAATCAGGAATACGACCAATCAGGAATACGACGAAACAGGAATACGACGAATCGGGAACAAATCATATTTTATGACCCTTTACGTAACTGTGAGTGAAAGGTCGAACCTTCTGCGGAAATACTTATGTGTATCATTAGAGCAGTATTTTAGTAAGCACGCATTCGGAAGTGGGGTAATGTTTATCGCAGTTAACGCTTAATTTAGGAATGTATGCCTTATCTGCTGTTTGGTATAAGTGTTTACTTCTAAAGTACAGTGTTGTAAGTATTTTTTTCTACTCGTCGACTTTAATCTTTGAATTAAGATTTCGTACACGAAACTAAGATCACATACTTTTTAATCCTGGAGCTCCACGAGCAGCCGCATAACCGCCAGCAGTCATCTTATGAATCCAGGAGCTGTATAAGATAACTGTGAAGACATCAACGCGCAAAATTACTAAGGTGCTGCGCTTCATTTCAGCAGGGCGATTTTCAATAGATACCAAGTTTGTTTAATAAATTATTATTTCCGTTGACTCGGAAAAAGTATTGTATACAATAGTTATATAATTAGCTTTTAAAAAGCATCCATTATATTACGATTGCGTAAACTACTATTTCACTTCTAATGCTCGAAAAGTGTGTCATATTCAAACATCGGGGTTTTCGGAGCGGGAACGTTTGACATTAGCCAAAGAGTAGGTATTTACTTAAAAACAGATCGTCCTAGTAGGTTTCTACCGAATGAATAATTGATTGAAAAATAAATAAAGATTAATCATACATATAGGTACATATTTTATATTGGTCATTCATTATCAACCTCTTCAATTAAGTCTATTCATTTATAAGAAAATGCTTCATAGATATCGAGCGTCAAGATTGACATTGTATTAGACACCTATTGTCAACCGTTACCCTTGCTTGTCTAGTAGATAAACTTATATAGTTATATGCAATTGTATTTTAAAAAACTGTAAATAATCAGTCAACACAAATATGCCTCCGAGAAAAAAAACTCGTTACGAGTTTATGCGTTCGTGGATAGAAAATAATCCAGAGATAGAGGTTTTGTAGATAAAAAAGTTTTGATTTTTAGTGCCTGTGCCAAATCTTGGGATTAGGTGTCAAAGCGGACCCCGGGCTCTTAACAGCACAACCGGGACTAACGCTAGGAGAATGAAGCAGACTAAATTAGATTAGGTAAACTCTCATTTATTCATGCGTAAAACAGCACGTCAATAAATATCGTAAAAGGATGTGATAAGTGATATCTTAACATAGTGGAAATGGAAAATCCCATCTGTCGCCATATAATAATATGTTATTAAGCTTAGCGCTGAAGGGTGTTGGTCTAAATGGGACGACGAAATAAAACGGGTAGCGTGTGCGAACTGGCAGAGAGCAGCCCAAAACCGACATCACTGGAAGAGACCTTTGCCAAATGGCAATCTGAAGGCACAAATGCACCAAAAATAAAAACATTATAAAAACTATTATATACGTAACATACCTTCTGTGGGTTATAATAATAATAAGCTTAGGGCTCATCCAGAATCATGTGATCGTTTAACACGAATAAACGATCACATGATTCTGTATCACGAACGATCACGATGAGAGTGTGAGAGGAAGAGGACATAACGTGTAATTTTTTTTACACAGCGCGGTCGGAGTCAAATATAGGCTAAATATGTTATGTGTATTGTGTAATTTAGGTACTTATCTTTAAAATTGTAAAATGTACCTATGCGTTATTGTTATTGCATTCATATAACGCTACTAAACAAAGTTACAATGAAATGTTCTAAAATATCAAGGTCATTTACATCGGGCGACCGAACATCAGTGGAAGGAAAAAGGGGAATTCTACAGAAAAGTTACTTGCTCAAAAAGTTACATAATACACGCTCTTAGTAGATTTACCTAATCAATATCTTCTTTTTATCTACGATTTATCTTATTTTTGTTCAATATCACGTCTAGTTTCGCCACTCAGTTTCCACACACATTCGAAAGTCGCGTGCAAGCAATTAAGAATTATTTCCGCAAAAAATACCTATCTGATAAAAAAAATACGAGCCTTTAAAGGCCTCCACACACCGGTCGCGGGCGCGGGTCGGGCGCGGGCCCGCGCAAGTTGTAAAACATTAAAAATAAACTTCAAACACACATCGAACGCGAGCCCGCGGGCCCGCTTTCTATGTGTGTTTGAAGTGTAGTTTCAATGTTTTACAACTTGCGCGGGCCCGCGCCCGACCCGCGCACGCGACCGGTATGTGGAGGCCTTAAGCCTCTCACAGACAGGCGCGGCCTGGCCGTGGCGGGCAATAGTAAACTTTTCATAGCTGACATTGACCGCCACCGCAGGCCGCACCAGTGTGATGCATGCAGGCCTTAGTTCGTGCACCACAGATAGGCAAATTTATTAGCTAAGTATGTCATTGTCCAATTTGCAAGCGTACAATAGATGACGCAACGTCCTAAATTTCAGTAGTGCCAACTGCCACGTTTTTAGACCAAAAAGATCGCAATCCCGCGTTCACTTCACACCATTGTGGTGCATGGTTTTGTCTAATTGTTTTTAATGCTAATTTTATCACTAATTAATTCCCATGAAGGATTTTGCATAATTTGTCAACTTATTATGAGATTTGCACTTTAATGTTAGCAAAAACATTAGGTATAGGTTACTCGTTGAAAGTAAACAGTCGAGAAACAGATTAATAAGTAGGCCTTCGGAAGGCTGTACCTAGTGTACTTAATTAAAATCACTTCTATTGCTAGTTTATGGCTACGGAAACTGCGTATTTCTTTCCTCTTTTTGAGTAGGTACCTACTTTATTCTATTGATCATTAATTAACAACTTCGCACGTATAACCGATGGCCATTGGAGCAGAAAGGTTCTCGAGTACCGAGCGACCACGTACCGGAAGGAGCAGCGTGACTGATGAGATGACATGTGGTAAAGATCGCGGGAATCCGCTGGAAGCGGGTGGCGCATGACCGGTCATTGTGGCACTCTTTGGGGGAGGCCTATGTGCAGCAGTGGACGTCTTTCGGTTGATATGATGATTTCCACTGCGATTCACGCACACTAAGCGTAGTTACAAGCTAGAATTCACAAGAGCTCACGACATTTGCGCATAATTATAAGTTCTCATATCAAAATCGATTTTTTTTTTATGCTTTGTCTTTTGGGAGGTGTCTCGTAAAGGTCTATCGTAGACGGGATTTTAATTGTCAATAAGTGAAAGGCAAAGCAATTCCGCCATTTTGACGTTTCTTATAGCTGACAGTTGTAGCAGCATTTGATTTCAATAAAAAGAAATGAAAAATTAAATGAAGTCGTATATTAAAATTAACTAACTGTCGCAGTCGGATAAAAACTATCCTATGTGACAGCTAGAATAATAATGTAGGTACCTATAAAAAATGTTTCATATTTTTCCGTTCATGGGATGCTGAGAACATTCGTGACAGCACAAAGCTTAGTTTCAAACTGGCTGATTCTTTTTTAAATTTAGAGATTTATTATAAGTGGAGATTAAATAAACTGTAACCGTGGTCTTGGTGTGACCCAATTTACTTTCTTACTTCACGCAGTCAATTTTCTAATCGATAAAACTTTACAATAGCTTCTTGTTCATTATATCGGTATTGGTAAGTCGTAGGCAACCGACTTTTGAGTTAATATTTTGGTTTATGAATATCCAGGCTTCATTTCGGCGGATAAGACAGTAAGTATATAGACGTAACTACTTACTTACGTAGGTACTTCATTAACTTTTAGACAGCACTCGCACTAACAAAATAATATGTTTTATTAGCACAAGTTAAGAAAAGCGAACCATAATTTGTACAATGAACTTGATTAGTTAATCAAGTGCACTGTAGAAATTATGCTTCGCTTTTCTTAACTTGGGCTATTAAGTATTTTTATTTTATTATCAACGAAAAACTGACAATAGTTCTCAAACAAAGACATGATAAAAACCACCTTAAAACTGTTATGATCTCATTATAATTAACGTAAGAAAGTCTCTTTGTTTAGTCTCCATACAAGCTATTTAAACTTTACAATGCTGTACATTTAAAATGTCGACTCCTCCCCCTATACAAAGCATAGTTGCTAGAACAATAGTCGGCTAGCATGTGTAATTAACTCATTATACTCCTATATTGCATCTTTATAGACGTTCCATGCAAATTAGTTACATACAACCTTCATAACAAGACTAGCATGCGAACACTTTCTTAATATTTGACCAGCTGCCAGATATTGTGGAAGTCCTTATTGCTCTAGTTAGAGCTGCAAAGGAATTACACACCTAGCAATTTGTCACAACAACTTGCTATGTAGTTTGAATATATTTAATTCAAAATGCTTATAGAAACAAAATGAAGCAATTAGAGACTTTTTATGCAAAACGCTCTACTCGCTCCATTTTTTTACAAGCTTTTATTTAGCTCACGCCGTTTGTTTTATTCTTGGGTCAAATTTAGTAATTGAAATATGACCCACTTCACCACCCACCCGGTTTCCGATTGAGCTGAAATTTAGCATGCATACGTATATCGCATGACAATGCAATAATATGATGATATGGAGCTGATCTGATGCTGGAGCTGGAAGGTGGCCATAGGAACTCCGCAATAAAACGACACAACCCCCATCGAGTTTGGGCTCATTAGAATCGTCTCAATGCGTTAGTTGATGATGGTATGCAGAAAAGTACAATCGGCAATAAAAGCTTGTACCTTAACCTTAACTTATTTGTATTTTAATATCTAGCAACAGAAACTATAGTTTCCGCCCTAGATATGGCGGTGTACCTATACAAACTATACAAAGTTTCATGTTATTCTAGCATGTCGTTTTAAAATGACAACCATAGTTTGGTTTGTATGGAGAGTCGACCGTCCTGGCGAATCTTAATGGTAATGTAAAATTATTTTATATTTATTTTCGTCCATTTACAAATACCGTATTATGGTTTATGGCTCATCTCCACAATGAACCATCATGGCGCGGGGCAGGGACGCAGTTATGCGTTCGAAGTGTGTTTCTTCCTCTAAACGCAAAATTGCTGTAAAT
The DNA here is from genome assembly GCA_963854355.1 of Epinotia brunnichana. NCBI lineage: Eukaryota > Metazoa > Arthropoda > Insecta > Lepidoptera > Tortricidae > Epinotia > Epinotia brunnichana. The sequence continues at coordinate 19,343,762 of OY977954.1, forward strand.
GGTAAGGTAAGCCTGCATCACACTGGCGCGGCCTGCGGTGGCGGTCAATAGTAAATTTGACTGCTAATGACAAGTTTACTATTGACCGCCGCGGCCAGGCCGCGCCAATCTGTGGATGGTCTTACGTGATCTAATATTTCTTCTCGCAAACTATCGAGTGTACACAACAGCATATTAATCACCAAGTCAAAGCCCGTTGTAAGGTCGTCTCCACTTCCGGACACATTTTCCCCCTCCGTGAGTTGCATTGTTAGACCCTATTGTTATATATATCATTGACTACTCTAGGACTCAAGCTGCGTCTCATGCGAGCGACTTTAAGTTTAATAAGGCTGTATACTATTCATTATACATTGCAAACAATGATACCGAGCAAAAACGCCCATAAAATTAGGTCAGCATTGAGGGAAGGAGGAGACTTATTAGGGTATATAAGTACGTTAAAAGGAAACTGTTCATTAAAGTAATATACTTAGTTGTTCTTACGCTAGGGGCGGAGGGGGTCAGAAAGTGGTTAAATTTGTCTTACGTAATAAATGAATTGGCCCTTAGACCTTTTAAGATAGGCAGATACCTACTACAAGTCTTAGGATATTGAGAGCCATTATCGGAGCTGTATCTATATTTTGCTGTAATACTTATTGTCTTAAAATAAAACATATTAGTGCGGGCCCTTTCGGGTGCACTTCGACCCAGTGGGGTCTTTTGTGCAAATGTGGAGTATTATAAATATTTAGTTTAAATATAGGTAGTTTTAAAAGAAGAATTAATTCATTTAATTCATTTATTAATTAGTGATTAGCATCGCAACCGGATTCGTCACCTCTTTTAAAGAGTTCCTGGACCATCCGTGAATCAATATCCATTATTAGAGCTCTGTGATGCAATGCTTACAGTTATGTTCATTCAACCATAAATAAAACGCCTAAGATTGTTAGTAAGCATTAACTACTTATATATCTTAGCCGCAAACATCTTAAAGTAAAATACAAACTTGTTAAAACGAATCCCCTCACGATCTCCGCCGGATGTTAAATTGGGGTGTTTCTTTGATGCAAATAACTCGATGCACCGATCAATATGAATCGTGTTAACACGCAGAGCAATGATGTCTGCGGGCTAACACATTTGCATTCCGGCAATTACTTACACTGTTCATGCAAAAATAAATGCTGTACCTACAGCTCAGGCGCGGAATCACAAGAACTTCGGCATCCTTTTAATTAAAATATCTGTTTTTAAAGGATCGCGAAAGTTCGCTGCGCTCACATAAAACGTTTTGGCTTGATTAATATGAGATCATCATAATTTGTGTGGCATGGAAGGCAAACTTGTAACTAGGGAGCTTAACATGAGTGTACGTGTTTTATGCGACGGCGAGAAATAGTATAATTTGACCACTTGATTGACCACATGAATTGACGACAACTTCAGCCTAGTTCGTAGTGCCACTAGTACTGCCTTTACCTACGAAGCTAGTGGTCCTGGGTATGAATCCCGGTAAGGGCAAATATTGTGTGATATAAGTATGTATATCGTCGGCTAGTATCCATAACCCAAACCTAATTGAGTTTCACACCGGCTTTTTAGGCAAGCCGTTTAAATATATTCTAAACTCTTTCGTAGCTTTTTTAGTTACCCATTCAAAATTTTCATGCGCTGCCACCTGGTAGGACTAGGCCGATTCCTTTGTGTAAGGTTGCTCTCTATTATTTGTTTATTTAATTCGGGATTTTGTGACCATTATAGATGTCTCCATCGAGCCAGTGATCCGACCGTGCTTCAGTAGTTTCTATCTGTCCCTACGAGTAATAGTAGACAATGCGCTTCCTACTGCCGGAAATCATCAAAAGTATCACGCACATAGCATCATCTCATCAGTAGTCGTCGCCGCCACTGTCAGAATGAGAAGCACTGCTTCCACGTAGGTATATCTACTTCCCGCTTTTACCTTACCTTAGGGTATCTGTAACAGGCAGTAGTAGTTAAACAAGAGGAAGTGTTTGACAATGCCGTCCAGTGGCGTGACTAATCGGAATCACATTAGGCAACCGAGACCACCCTTAACACATACGCCATAAGGATCAGTTCGTGTTACGTAAAGACACGTGTAATTTTGCTAACGAGTCGAGCGTGCGCTTGCGTTTAATCGCGCGAAATGTGCGCAATTTCTCTTTTGGTGCCGGACAGACATTTCTTTTTGTTTCTGCAAAACATACCTCAAGAGACAGTTTGGTGATGTGTTAGGTAGAACCCAGCATTAGGTAGGTATGTGAGGATTGTTCTGCGATTCATATGCATATATAGTAGGCTGTCAAGTAGTCTGAACTTTGTAGTTCCATTTAAATTCATAAAATCAGTTATGCTCATGCAGTCATAGTCATATGCAATACACCGCAGATGTATTATAAAATTGAAAGAAAAAGACTAGAAACTGCAGTTAAGTTACATTTAAGTGCTTAGTTTACACACCACATCTAACGGCCATGTAATATACCTACATCACGCACATCACGAAACGTTATTCAAATTCACAGGAAACCGGACAATCTCACGGGATTATCTTGGCATCTCTTCCCAGAGTTGTGTAACGTGAGTGTCCGACAACAATTATGCCACTTTCACTGTCGTCCGAATCACAATGGCTCTCATCAATCTGCCATAATGCCACATAACATAATGCAGAACAAAAGAACAAAGACAAGTGTCCATTTTTCAAAATGGTATTGCGTAAGATGCGTTCTTGTGTTTGAACGCGTTCAAAACAAATAAAGAGTAAGTAACTATGACATTTAAATGCTTGTTTGACTGTATTTTTCATGATATGTATACATAGGTAAGGTACACGTTTAGTGTGTCAGGGAACCATATTATTGTGTTATATAATATATAATATATATACGAATTAGGTGACATTTCAATTCAACTAGACGGTATGCTGTTTTTTTGTAAAACTCTGACATACGTATATGAAGTTATATGTACCTATACTTAACCAAAGCTAAATAAAATTCAACACTGACAAGACAAGTCTAAATCAATTTGAATAAAATCAAAACAAGACTTTACCGTGATTTTATGTCTACCTTGACCCTGCACGCAACCTACTTTTACGCGGGAAAGTATTATAACAAGTCAGCATAGCTACTAATAGCGCTAAAATATGCATATCGCCGTCTTTCTCGTTTTTGTAGGCAGTTATAAATCGTTTTCTAATGTCGCTGTCGAGAAACCATAGCATTTCTCCTTGCAAAATACATGGGAGAGATAGTAGTTAACCGGCTGATGATTTGTGGTATTGGTCTGAGAAGTGAGAAAAGGGTAAAAGCTGGCTGTATGCACGAATTGCGAATTTTATCTGTGGCTTTAAATTTCAATAGCGGGTGAATTAAAAAGTTGTCACGAGTTCGGCTAGACATTATTTTACTTTTTGCTTTCACTGCTTGCTGTTACAAATTAGATAATCGAATTAGCAAAAGTATTCAGAAAAAACTGTAGGCACCTACGTTTTTTCAGTGTATGTGGGTGGGTCAATCGTAATTCGTATACAAAAAAAACCTCTCTCTGGTAGTAGGTACCTAACCTTTACCTAACCTAAAAGTAGTTACAACACTCCCATCAAGCAACTAAGTAAGGCTAAAAGCACGTGTGATACTGATATCTACTGGATCAAGTCCCTGAGCTTCGAAATTCGAATATCTCCTATCTTTATCGTATTTACAATACCTACTCGAGGGATGCAGGTATATGAACTTCGAGTTTCGATTTTCGTGGTAGCGCCGCTGACAGGGTTTGGGTGTTCAGCAGCGCTGTCCAGTGTCAATGGTTTTGACAATAAACGCTCGAATATAATAATACGCGCTACGAACCGTGGCACTGAACCTGATCCGGGAAAACTTGTGCTACGGCGGGCCTATGTCCTTGGCCGAGCGTACAAAGGAGTCCTAGCTACAAGAAGTCCAGACAAAAATAAATAAACAGGTTCAGTTGCAAAACGAAGCACAATATTGTGTTTTGAACTTGTGGAAAGCATATCGGGAGCGAGCGTAGGTAAACCAGTTCTTGGGCTATGGCTCGCAGTTGGTATAGTGCAGAAGTTAACATTTTGCACCTTATTCGATTGTGATAAGGTGTAAAACTGTTAACGTCTGCCGCGGACACAGTTGGCGACACAGTATTTACCCTTATCTCTACGGTTATAGTACATTATCTTCGAGAGGTGCTGTTTGCTCAATATACGCAGTTACATTCACTTCGGAAGCGCTAAATTAGCGACATCAGGACGAGGGCAGACATTTTAGCACAAGTTCTTGGCAATTACGGACGTAAATGCAGACTTGGCAACAATTAAAATTAAATTAAATTAAATTAAAAATTAATTAAAAATGTTTTTATTTCATACGTTTTGTTCTTTTACAAAGGTCCTTTGGGGCTACCTAGTAAGTAAATAAATACTTGTGTCAGGTAGTCCCGCTCTTCCATCGGTACCTTCATTTTATGCGTTAGTTACCATATAAAGCTTTTAAATATATAAGGGCGTTTGACGTTAAAAAAAAGTTGGTGCCATATTTTGCTACGCGCACTTCAAGGAGGTTCCATACTTCACAGATATTGAGGGAAAAAAACGCGCGGCAGAAATCCGCAGTGCGCGTAGCTCTACCCAACTATGTACATATTTGCTGAAAGATCGGTGGTCAGAAACTGGATCAAATACCTGATGATTGATATGAGAGTTATTCCACTGGCATATTTAACAGCGGTAACTACCTATGTTTAATGTGAATAATCGATAGATATTAGACACCATCAACCCTCCCGTTAAGTTACATACATTAACGATGATTATGATGACGATGTATGAATGTAAATTGCCAGTAAACGTAGCCTATGAACAAGAAACTAATCAAACTGCAGTTACTCGAAGCGGGACTGATCATTTTCTACAAAATTCCGGTTGAAGTTAATTCAAACTGGCATTGAACTGAACGGTAAATTTATTTCTAAACCTTGGCTAATTTTACACGATATTGGTGCGAAAAGGCAGCTAAAGTTGTATGTGTTCTTGCCATTTACTGATCTACCAACTCAACAATAATTTGATTTATGTTTACTTACAGCACTAAGGTAAACGTCCTAGTCATAGATAACCTCCTAGTCCTAGTACTCGACGGTGCACTAGTGTATGACATGGGCACTTTATGTTAAAGTGACATAACTTAAATTCGAATGAAGAAAAATACTCTTAGTTCGAATTTAACCCATATTGCTTTGATATAAAGTGCCCATGTCATACACTAGTGCAACGTCGAGCACTAGGACCGTCAAATCTCAAAGTCAATTTCGGTATGCAATAAATCCCTAGTATACTAAATAAGCGATTTCAGGAGCATCGGAAGACTCAGTAATACATATACTCGTATATATAGCATGCACAATCTAAGTTTGGAACGCTTTGGGAGATTTTACAGTGAGTCTATATAACCCTGTCATAACATGACTTTGTCACATCGACAAGTTAATGTGTCCACAATCAATATGACAACAACAGTGTATTGTACAGTCGCCATCACATACATCGGAGCAAACAAGCACGTCACAAACATAGGAACACATCTCTATTTTCAAGGCATTACGGTGCATGTGCCGATATTTTTGAACACCTATAGTGTACCGATGTATGTGATGGCGACTGTACGATTCTCATTCTCACCGACCGGGCCGGTCCGGTCCGAAAACGCAGTCAGGGTGCTCGTGCATCCGTTGCGATGCGGCGCCAGGCGAAGGCGACCCGGACCGGCGCGTTCGGGGGGAATCGTACCTACATCATACTTATAAATATCATTGTCAATAACGCACTCACCAGACCCACATCATATCATACAAGTTCTAATCCGATAGTGTAAATTACACTATTGAAGGCTTATATGTTTGCATATATTATACGTTTTCTAAGTGGTCATACCTATTACCACCTCACGATTACCACGCACGCGCAAAATCGTGCGCATCTCCGATTTGCCAACTTTTAATCGCTTGTGCACGTAACATCGACACTTCCAAACGCATTACCCAAACTTACATAAAGCAGAATTAAGATAATTTGCCACATTCTCTTTGCAATATAATAAGTATTATAAATACCTCAATGAGTGATAATAACTATATTATTACAAAATGGAAAGTAAAGGGCTTAGCACACGCCACGGCGGCGCGGCGCTCTAGCAGCGATGTTGCGAAAGGTCACTGTATTTGAGGCGAAAGTTTTGTTGATATACAAGCTGTGCTATATTATAGACGCACATTTGCTGCAAAGTAAAAGTGATGGATTGAGTTTATGTTTTATGATAATTCCCTAAGCGACGCGGCATTTGTAGGCCGGCGGCAGCGGTGGTCTACGAGGTTTAACGTCGGCCGAGGCCGAACACTGAATCGGTGACCACTTTGATTGACTAAGTAGTTACTTACTGAATGGTTTATAGGAAGGCATGTTAAAGGATGATTCTCAGTACACCGAAACGTATAACCAGAGGGCCTACCGCGAACGGCATTCGAAGTTTTCCCTCTCTGTCGCACTTACGTACGAACTCGTAAGTATGACAGAGAGGGGAAACTTCGAATGCCTTTCGCGGTAGGCCCTCAGACTAAATAACAATCGCATATTTCCCCTATTAATTACGTTCATTATTGTTTCCTTCGCTATTTTGACGTTTGCCGGCCGCATCCAGAGTCCAGACTCGTAGCAGTCGTCGCCATCTCGGTTTTTGTCCTTGACAACCATCATACATCCGAATTTCTGCCTTCAGAGGCGGCTTGAGAGCTTCTAGCAGTCAAGTTGCCAGTCTCTATCGCTCGAATACGCATGTGCGATAGAGATACACGACAACGTCGACAACCAAGTTGGCGTTTCGCGATAGCCGAAGAACAGACTTTCAGAGCGGCCGTTCATACATTTGATCGAGTTCAATCTATTGCCCGCTGGGGACCGATTTTTGACTTTAGAGCGCTCGAAAATTAAATAAAAATAAATACGATTATAGTGTCAAAATTGCAGGCTATTACTTTCTACCGGTATAATTAAATACAAGTGGTGAATACCACTCGTTTTTTAATTTTCTATCGCTACTTATTTCAAATTAGAATTCCATTATTTTTTTTGACGACCGCTTTAGCCTAGTTGGTAGTGACCCTGCCTACGAAGCAAGAGGTCCTGGGTTCGAATCCCGGTAAGGGCATTTATTTGTGTGATGAGCACGAATATATGTTCCTGAGTCATGGATGTTTTCTATGTATTTAAGTATTTATTTCTCTATATAAGTATCTATATCGTCTTCTACCATATACAAGCTTCCCATAGTACAAGCTTAGCTTAGTTTGGGACTAGGTTGATTTGTGTAAGATTGTCCGCAAATATTTATTTATTTATTATTTATGACCGTTTTCGAGTGAAAGAGTCGAGCGCTCGAAAGTCAAAAATCGGTCCCCTGGTCGCCCCGCTACTCGCAGCTTTTCGCATACACTCGAAAAGTATCATGGCAATTTACTAATGCTAATTTTGGTAACAACACGCTCACGCTTTCTTGTAACCAAAAAAGTAAACTTACACATTTGTTACAACTTGACACTTACTGATTTCTTTCGCTCTAATAGGATAGGTAAGCTAAGTATCTATGTGTTCGAATAAGCAATGAATGAGACAAAATGATTTAAGTACATACGGTTCTTCTACAGCAGACCTTAAATAGACATCTTATATAACTCTGATGGATGCCTTGTTAGTTTAGCAACGATTCTACACAATAAGCTTGTGTTGACGTAGCTGTATGGACACTATTGACTACAAAATCTATTGGCCGTGGAGTGAAAGTCTGGGGTTGCCGTGGAAGAGTGGGTTATGCTAATCTTGTTTCTCTTCTCGTTTACAGAAGCTAGTTCATAGAAATATGCAGCTGCATATTGCAAACCTAGTAGCTACTAGGTCAACTAGGTATAATTTGTTGCGGTGTCAGTTTACTACCAATGAGAATTGCAAAAAAATTTTACATAATTAAGGGCCTTAATCTAATCTACGCTTTAACTTTTTTCCATTGTGTAACGAAAGTTACCCATATAAAATGTATGGGTAATTGCCGTTACACAATGGAAAAAAAGTTAAAGCGTAGATTAGATTAAGGCTCTTAACTATGTACAATTTTTTTGCAATCCACCCAATATAAACACTACACTCACTGTTTGCTACATTTGTGTCTTAGGTGTCAAGTGTCAACACGAGTAACACGACGCATCCTGAAATCAATAAAATTTCGGCAATGCGCTTGTGAATCTTCCCGAGTCGCAAGCGTCTACAAAAGGGTACCTTTTTGTGGTTTATTTTTGTTTTGTCATGGACCACTTACTGCTGGGGGGGTGCGCAACTCGCGCCACGCGTCATTGTGTCGACTCGTTGGCATTTATTTAATATTTTTCCGATTGCTTCGCGGACCACTTCGGGTGCTTCCAGGGACCACCAGTGGTCCGCGGACCACTGGTCTACATACAGCAGCATCTGCATCCCATTAGGCAGGACGTATGCTTGTTGCTTCGGTAAAGAAAAACAATAGGTAGTTGCATCTATGGAGACGATCATAAGGTGTTCGATGAGTTGTTTATTTGCTAACCCACACTGAGACGGGATAGGGACTATAGCTCATTCTCGTCTATGAGATGATGATCAGATAAGAATACTTATATAGAGTTGCGATATTGGTACAGGTCAAAACTACACGGTACCTCCACACTTAGAAATTCAGATCCAGTGTCATTGGTTTTTGGAAATCAGAGAGACAACAATATAATACAAATCAGTACAGTTCATTTGCCATCAATAAGAAGTACTCTACTCTACTCTTTTCTGACTCTTTACTCTTTTTCTTGTACTTGTGCTCCCTTTCCTTCCTTCTTCTCCCTCTGAGAGGCCCTTAAGGCGGTCAGAGAGGATATACCGTATCATATCTGTTATTGGCCGCACTGCAGGCCAAACGGGGAAAAAAAAAAAAAAAAAAAAAAATAAGAAGTACAAAAAAACTCACAGAACTCAGCGAATATAAGCAGAGGCAACCTTTCTATTTCCGAACTGTAATATCAGTATGACCTAGCTATACTTATCTATGATCATATTTATCAGTGTCGGCTACTGTGTGCCATATGTCCATAACTTTTAGCTTGGTCAACTATACGGAACAGATTATAGAAAAATGTGATTTGTTCTTATACCTATACGTAGTGAAATACTTATAGTTTGAACTTGAACGAGTATAACGTTTTTATAAAGTACTTCGATTGCCGTGGCCCGTGAAAAAAGATGGCTGTATAAATACTCAGGGCAAGCTATGGTAATAAAATTATAATACCACGACCGAGCGAGGTGGTACTATACAAATCGCAAAAAGTGTGACCGAAAGAGATAGGTCCCTCGGAAAAGAAAAGAAAGAGCGTCATTTGTTGTCCCTGTCATAGTTCCAACTTTTTTTTTATTTGCCGCAACTGAGTTAGCAATTAACATGATGTTGCGACTTGCGGCAAATAAACCATTACCCGCCCAAATTAACCCTTCGTATGTCTAAGCACTGATCAGTGCTACTGAAAATTGACTATGTCATTTATTTATTATTTTATGGTTAGCCATCAGCTATTTTTAAGACCAGTTCATAATTTAGCTGCATATAGGAGCCTTCCCGTCCCTTATGGAGGCAACCGTTATATAGCTCCTCTGTAGAAATCTATACTCTAAGAAAACGATAATTAGCTCCACCACATCAACATAAATCTCTCTGTCAACGCTCAATTACCATGTTAGCCGTCAACACATGGACCCATTTACCAGAGAGAGCAGGCAATTTGCTCTATCGTTAGCAATGGTAATGGTAAGACGTTATTTGCATCACAACCAACCGCCATGAATAAAATACGACTCATCGTTTCACAACGTCTGGCCAGCCAGTGCGAGGCTGTCCTGCGATTACGGGTATTTGTTACGAAAATAGGGATCAGATTATACTGGACGAGTTCACTATTGAGACAAAAATAATGAATAGATAGGTACTTGTGAAATAAAAAGTACTAGCGTTGATAAGTTGGTTCAAACAGGTCATCGTGATATTATCCGAACGACCTTTGGGGGCTTTGTGTCAGGCTGGAAAGTCACGTTTAACATCCCGATTCAATGTGTTTTTTCAAGGAAGGGTCCTTGCGCGCCAACATCACGTGTTACTTAACAAGCGTGCGAAACAGATTTAGATCAAATTAAAATGCAAAGTGCATCTTAAATTTACCAACTGGAATACGAGCAGGGTGCGTAAAGGCGCAGAAAAATCAAAATGGCAATACGAGTGCCTATGTTTTTCACATCCGCATCCGACCCGTCTTCTTTTAATTGTATACCCTCCTAGCGGCCATTGGCCTACTGGGAGGCTTATTCTCTTATAGGAATTTAAACAATTTTGGGTTGGAATAGAGTTGCATTTGTTTTGTTTTGGTCTTCTCTTGAAACAAACGAAATTCAACTCTAATCCTTACATTAGTTGGATTCAAATTTCTATGTCATTTTGTGTCGTATGGTGGGCGCCAGAAGTCTAAGGCCGGCCACAGACACACGGAATTTTCATTCGGTTTCCGTATGGAATGACGTGTGCATGTGAGACAGCGCTAGACATGTGTAGAGCGACGTACCGTTCCCACCTGTCATTCCGTACGGAAACCGAATGAAAAATCCGTATGTCTGTGTCCGGCCTAAAGAATCAATAAAGAAAGCATGCACGAATCTTAATATTTTTTTTCAATAATAAATATTAATTGGGTATCTATTTTCTACGTAGATTCTTGTCACGACTTTTCCATATTTGGACTACTGGCGAGCTTTGTCCCAAGATGTCACGACCCGACCATAATGATCGTCCATCGGATTACGAAATTCCTAAACAAACAAAGCGCTCTTAACAAGCTTAAAGCGATTCTATAAAGAGTATAAAAAGCATGTGAGTGGATCTGGGTAAGTGCCCTCACGTCAAACATTACACTTGCATTACACAATCTACAGTCTGTCAAGCGAGTCGTGTCCATGGAAAACAGCGGCAAATTAAAAAAAACGCAAGCTGGTAACACTAAATGTATGGCGGCGTAATAGGTAGGGTAGGTACAACTGACAGTTTACTTCATACCTATACCCTGAGAAAATTACGGTTTTTAGGGTTCCGTAGCCAAATGGCAAAAAACGGAACCCTTATAGATTCGTCATGTCTGTCTGTCTGTCCGTCCGTATGTCACAGCCACTTTTTTCCGAAACTATAAGAGCTATACTGTTGAAACTTGGTTAGTAGATGTATTTTGTGAACCGCATTAAGATTTTCACACAAAAATCGAAAAAAAACATTAAGTTTTAGGGGTCCCCATACTCAGAACTGAAACTCACATATGGGTTTGATGAATTTTTTTTCATCAAACCCATATGTATAACGGCCTCCGTAGCCCAGTTAGACCAATCAAATTAGCTTACCCTGGACATAATTCGTAAACTCGTTGTTTTTATTGTTTTATCGGATTTTACTATTCAGTATCAAATATTAATGAAATATATTAAGTAAAAAATCCGCGATCGTAACCGTAGTTAAAAAAAACACGAGTTAACGTATACTACCTAACTTTTTCCTAAAAGTAAAAAAGGTAACCAAGTACCTTGTTAGTATAACTTTGAGGTACATTCAAATGCGATCACTTAATAGCAAAATTAAACTGAAATCAAATTCGCATATACGTTTTTTTTCACAGTTTTCCTCTGAACTCATTATCTAGACAAGCCAAAATGGTAACTATGATATTTTTATCTGTTTAAGGTATATTGCGTCTTTTTAGACATTTAAGACAATAATTAAACATTTATTTTTAACGTTTTAATAATAATGTATTTCTCAGTAATTATAAATAGTAACTATGATTTTTTTGTTTACTAATAGCCATTTGTGTACGATAATCATGTTTTCATCAAAATTAAGCATGTTAATTTCACGCTTAAGAAATTGAAAATTTAATTGAAAATACTCGCGACCTTGAGAGTGGGGCGCCAGCGGGCGAGCGCACGGCGAACTCGTCTTAACGAGTTTATTTCAATTACGTGTTTTGCACCGACCGCGCCGTGTACAAATAAAACAAATATAATGGAATATCCTAATTGTAGGATTTTTAGCTCTAATGAAAAAATCACAATTTGTCCCTTACGCCGTTTGAAAACTCTGGTCCAAAGGGCGTAAGTAACTTTGCTTTTATCATCGAAAACATAAGTAAACTCTTAACTGTTAAGTAAAGATGCCATGATCGTGGTAAGCATAAAAAAAGACCGGTCAAGTGCGAGTCAGACTCGCACACCGAGGGTTCAGGACCCGTACAATAGAAAAAAGTCCACTATAAACTGACACTCACTAAGTATGTATTTACATACTTAGTGCGTGTCAGTTTATAACGGACATCAATTTTTCAGTGATGTAACTAAAAATTTACGGTTTTCGCAATTTTTCCCTTGTTTGTGCTATAAATATTACGTACCAAATTTCAAGATTCAGAGTTCACGAGATATGGGCATGGGCAATTCGTCCCTTACGCCCTTTGAGCCTACGGTAGTCGATATCCTTTTTGGCAAAATTGAGCCGACACAGTTGGTCAGAACGCCAAAAAAAAGAAGTTATGCTTATTGTCACCCACCCAGAAATGGGCAAAATTTATTCGAATACGTATAATGTTTAAGATTAAATAGGATTATTCGCGAGTGACGAATAAATATTTCGAATAATTATTCGCCAATATTTATTCGCGAATAACTTCTTCATTCGCATAATCATTCGTAATGCTTTTCGGGAATAATATTTTGAAGGAATATTGTAGGAATGCTTTTTAATGGAATATATCTCAAAAACGTAATATTTTCCTACAGACAGAACAGTGATACCTAGTTTTAAAATTTGATAGAAAAAGGTTACCGCTTCATCAAGGGTACCAATTAACATCGCCGTGCATGGTGAAACGGATATTAATTGTAATTATTTCACCCGTTTTATTTTTACTTTTTTGGCTTTACCACGGGTGAAAAAAAACCGGTCAAGTGCGAGTCAGACTCGCGCACCGAGGGTTCCGGACCACCCCGTACAATAGAAACAAATCCACTATAAACTGACACTCACTAAGTATGTATTCACATACTTAGTACGTGTCAGTATATACTGGAAATTAAATTTTCAGTTATGTAACTAAAAATTTACGGTTTTCGAAATGTTTCCTTTATCTGTGCTATAGGGCGTTGCTTCGCACCAAATTCCAAGTTTCTGAGTTCACGGGAAGTAGGTTTTGATTCCCTTGCGGGTTTCGAAAACTTGCGGAAATTTGCGGCATAAACGGTTGTATCTTTTGATTGCGTTGGCTTAGAAGTTTGATTTTTTCACAGCTCCAAGAGACAGTAAACCTGAGTATTTGATATAAATTTCAGCTTAATTCATTTATTTGTTGCAGTATGGGTCTTACAAGATGTTACATATAAATACAGTTCCAGCATAACCATGTTAGGGCACAGCAATATTAATATAAAAAAATATGAATTCGAAAATAATGCATGCAACACACTATGCATAGGAATTCAAACTTTAAATGATTGATACCTCCACGCGTTCCTGAGAAAAAGGGTATTGACAGACGGACGGACGGGCAACAAAGTGATCCTATAAGGGTTCCATTTTTCCCTTTCGAGGCACGGAACCCAAAAACACACAGATATAATATAACATGATTAGGTACCTACAATGTACAATTAAAGGTATATAATTGAACAATCTTACATGCGTAATCGCCTCTAATAACATAACATTGATCCAATTACAGACAGTGGCTGTCCATATATTACGTCATTTGAAAACAGGGAGGGGGGGGTCTATTGGATGACGGTAGTCATTTTGGAGGAGGATGATGATAGAAGGGGGGGTCAAGAATTGACAAAAAACAACCGGCCAAGTACGGTTTGTTGTATGGGAGCCCCCTACTGTAGCCTAGTTGGTTGGTACGGGGGCTGCACTGAAAGTATCGGGAATCTAATACTTACGAACTTATTTTTGTAATCTCGAACCTTTTTATAATCTCTGAAGTTAAATCATAATAAAATAACACACTGGCCACATAAAAAAACAAAAAACCGGCCAAGTGCAAGTCGGACTCGCGCACGAAGGGTTCCGTACCATTATATATAGGCAAAAAAAACACGTTTGTTGTATGGAAGCCTCCTGTAGCCTAGTTGGTACTTGGTAGTGACCCTGCCTACGAAACCGGAGGTCCCGGGTTTAAATCCTGGTAAGGGCATTTGTAGTCCCGGCCGATTACGGCCACAGCGACTGCGTTCAGGTATGTTGTTGACGGTCGTGTGCTCGCATGTGACTTATGTAGCCAATCTTCTTCGTGAAGGGTATTTATTTGAGTGATGAGCACACATATTTGTTCCTGAGTCATGGATATTTTCTGTGTATTTAAGTATTTATTTATCTATATTTATCGTTCGTCTAATACCCATAATACAAGCTTTGCTTAGTTTGGGACAAAGCCGATTTGTGTAAGATTATAAAAGAAAAAAAACTGGTTTTTAGTATTTGTTGTTATAGCGGCAACAGTAATACATCATCTGTGAAAATTTCAGCTGTCAAACTATCACTGTTGTTGAGACACAGCCTGGTGATAGACGGACAGACAGACAGACTGACAGAGAGACAGACAGACGGACAGTGGAGTCTTAGTAATAGTGTCCCGTTTTACTCCTTGAGTACGGAACCCTAAAAAAACAATGGTTCAGTTTCAATTGTTTTTTCTAGTTATTTAGTCGCCGCTGAAGATGGAATTGTCCCATAAAAATTTAAGAGCTATGATTTATTACGACTTTTAAAGTGGATTAACACAAAAACAATGTGGAGACCGGATAATTGCTGCTTTTAGTAATGAAACACCTTCAAAGACGACAATATACAGGTGGTATTCAGAATTTCAACGTGGCCGAGTATCCCTCACGGACGACGCGCGTGAAGGTTGACCAAAATCGGCAGTTACGCAAGAAAACGTCCACCTTGTGCGTCAGCTGATAAAAGAAGACAGGCATGTGACATATCGGGAAATTCAGGAGTCTTTGGGGATTGGAATGAGTCAGATACAAATTATTAGGTGTGCGAAAGTTGTTTTCCCGTTGGATCCCTCACTTATTGTCTGACGAGCAGAAAACGACTCGTGTCAATTGGTGCCGCAAAACATTGAATAAATTCAACGGAGGAAGCTCAGATGCAGTTTTTAGTGTCGTATCAGGTGACGAGTCGTGGATATACGCATATGAGCCTGAAACTAAAAACCAATCTCGAGTATGGGGTTACGAAGACGAGCTCAAGCTAACAAAAGTTATTCGCTCTCGCAGCAAGGTCAAGAAGATGGTGGCTACGTTTGTCTCCAAATCGGGTCACGTGGCTACTATTCTACTTGAAGATCGTAGAACGGTCAAAGCCGATTGGTATACAAGTATTTGTTTGCCGAGTGTCTTTGCTGAACTTAGGAAAAAAAAGGCCTAGTCGCCGCATCATCCTTCACCACGACAATGCCAGCCCTCACACCGCTCGTAAAACAAATGAGTACCTGGAAGGTGAAAAAGTCGAACTACTGGACCATCCTCCATATAGCCCCGACCTAAGTCCCAACGACTTTTTCACATTCCCCAAAATCAAGGATAAGCTGCGTGGTGGGCGCAGTGTTGCACACACCGGCAGAGGCAGTGGAGGCTTTTAAAATGGCCATTTTGTCGACCCTTTTTCAGCGTTCAATAAGTGTTTTAACGACTGGTTTGAACGCATGGAAAAGTGCATAAAATATAAAAGAGAACACTTTGAAAAACTATAAAAATACTTTATTCAATGTAATTGTAACTGCATATTTTTTTCTATTCCCGAAACTTTCAGTTTGACCCTCGTAGTGACCCTGCCTGCGTAGCCGGAGGTCCCGGGTTCGAATCCCGGTAAGGGCATTTATTTGTGTGATGAGCACAAATATGTGCTCCTGAGTCATTTTTATTTTTATTTTATTTTATTTATTTCAGTACAGCAACTATTTTTACAGGTCATGGATGTTTTCTATGTATTTAAGTATTTATTTAGCTATATAAGTATGTTTATCGTCGTCTAGTACCCATAGTAGTTTGCTTCGTTTGGGACTAGATCGATTTGTGTAAGATTGTAAAAGAAAAAAAAAGAAAATAAAAAAATCTGTTTTTTAGTATTTGTTGTTATAGCGGCAACAGAAATACATTACCTGTGAAAATTTCAACTGTCTAACTATCACGGTGCGTGAGATCTTTGAGTACGGAACCCTAAAAACGATGACGTAATATATGGACAAGCCCACACACATGACATATTGAAACAAACCTGCTAAATGCCCCATGAAGCGACTCATTTAACTCACAAAAATATTGTTAATTAGTAGAAAAGGGTATTAATACTTGGAAATAGGTACACTTGTAGTGACCGTGTTAAATTCGTGTACGTGTTATAACGAGCAACCGCATCCTTAAATATTATTCGTGGATTATTCGAGGATTTATTCAAATGAAAGGAGAATAAATTATTCATCATTCGAAAGTGTAGACGAATAAATTATTCGCGAATAAATGTTAATTCGAATAATTATTCGAATAAGAATCATTCCAATAATGCCCCTTTCTGCACCCACATAAGAAACATATTTTAATTCAATAATTCTATACAGAAGACTGAGCGCTTATAAATAGGTAATCGACATTCCACGACAATTTTGTCTCATGCTGAACAATTTAGTTATTATCGATCTAATGAACACAATATTTCAATAAATCTCCACCCTACCCGAACCGTGGTAAATGCCACGTTCATGTTTATAAAAGTTTGACAATCACTGACCTATCCATAATAAATGAAGGCCGAAACGCATTGACAGCGGTAGCGAAGCGGCGGCGCGGCGCAGTGTGGAGGTGGTACCGGCTGTAATGTTCGATCTAATACGAAAGGGTCAGCACAGAATACCGGCCGGGAAAACAGCGTTCGGATCCTTTCATATTAGCTCAAACATTACAAGTACCGCCTCCGCGCCACCCCGCGCCGCTTCGCCACCGCTGTCAGTGCGTTTCGGCCTTGAATGCCTGCGACTCGCGACAACACGGTCGGTAGTTGAGGCGCAAAGCAATGACGGCCTTATTATGCAAGAGATAAGGTTCATATTAAAACTTTAGTACGAAAAAATATGAATTAATTAATAATCGTGGATATTTTCTATTTAATTTGTTTCTTATAGTACTAATAATATGTTGACAGCATAAATCAAACACTTTCCAAGTAGTTATGTATTTTGGTTTTCCAAAAACTACCAATATTTGTGACTTTAGAAATCCGCAAAGATAATCTGTTTAATTTTTAATAATTTATCAACACACATAATATACTATTCAGAATAAATTGTTAAATTGCAGTTATCTATAATTTCTGGTAAGATAAGCCAGAAAATGTGTAACTTACTGAACTTTCTTTATTAATGATAGTCCCGGTTGATTAATTAGTTTAATTTTGATTTCTTTAACTGGAATGCAAGCGTCATATCATAATAGAGGCAATTTTACAAAGTTACATATTATGCTGCACTTATGAAATCAGAATTTGTTAAAAATTTAGATTTTTGGTTTTTTTACAATGACGCGGAACCCTAAAATGTTTAATTCTTTTTATTTTAACTATAACTAACAATACTTTACATCATAGAAAAAGAAAATTACAGTTATCGAATTATGTCCGGGTTTAGCTAATTTGATTGGTCTAAGTGGGTAGTGACTCTGCCTACGAAGCTGGAGGTCCCGGGTTCGAATCCCGGTCAGGGCATTTATTTGTGAGTTTATCACGAATATTTGTTCCTGAGTTATGGATGTTATATATGTATATAAGTATCTATATGTATTTATCTATTATATATATCATCGCCTAGTACCCACAACTCAAGCCTTACTGAGCTTACCGTGGGCCTAGGTTGATTTGTGTAAGATTGTCCCGTAATATTTATTTTATTTATTTATATGGATAGGTCTTCAAAAATCATATTGAGGTTTTTAATATCATTTTTTTCTAAACTGAATAGTTTGCGCGAGAGATACTTCCAAAGTGGTAAAATGTGTCCCCCCCCTGTAACTTCTAAAATAAGATAATGATAAAAGTAAAAAAAATATATGATGTACATTACCATGCAAACTTCCACCGAAAATTGGTTTGAACGAGATCTAGTAAGTAGTTTTTTTTTTAATACGTCATAAATCGTAAACCGCAATTTATTTCACGGAACCCTTCATGTGCGAGTCTGACTCGCACTTAGCCGCTTTTTTGGAAATAATTCAATATCAGGCTAATTATTTGTATACGGCTTTTATATATTATTTTAAACAACTTTTACTATTGAAATGAATAATTCTATGGACCGGAAGTTTTGAAAAAAAATTAACCCGCAATCAAAATGCTATCAGTATTTTTATAATGAAAACATGTTTGAGTACAGAAATTTGGGGACTTACTACCTGAATCCAAAAATACATGCATCAGGAAATAACGGCAATTTAATTAAATATTTACGACCTTGAGATAATATTGAATTTCATCTGGCCTATAGAAAGGTTTATTCATTAACAAAAATAAGTGGATTATGTGCGTATCCCAAAGAACGTATATAGACGTAGTCAATTATAAAGTTAAGAAAGTTTATACCATTTTCGCCTGATTTTTACGGAATTTATGAAGATTACTTTTCATTATTTTTTACCGTATCGGTATTAAATTTAGGTGGATTATTAATGAATATTTAGTCAAATTACCCAACCTATTTTTTTGTGTAAAAATATGGCTCGATATATTGTAGTGTTTTCATAGAGCGAAACCGTAAAGTTCTCAGGGTACTAAGTAAAATTGTTGCCATATAAAGAATTTGATAAAAATGTTGTGGACACGACTCGCTTGACTGACTCTATTACAAAATGTTGTCAGGACGGACAGAAATCATGTTTTTCACAAAGGCTCTATTTGTGAAAAACATGATTTCTGTCCGTTAAGGGCGTGAATTGTAAATTATCGCGTTCTTTTGAAACGCCGTTCTGGCCCCGTGGCATGGATAAGTGACAAGATAGAGCATGCGTCCCTGGCTGACACCGTTCGATAGAACGAGACGACGCTGTTATCTTGTCACTTATCGCGTGATAAGGCTATCCATGCTACGGGGCCTGACTAGATTAGGATTATGAAGCAATAAGGACTACATTCTGCCATTCACTTTACCGGAAATATTGTTAACTTTAATGTTGTGTGTACCGCCCGGTAAGGACGCTAGAACTCGCGAGGTTACACTTTATTGATTAAGATCTAACAAAAGCGCTGGTTGACAGCTAGAAAACTCAAATTATGGCATCCCGCTCGCACGAGCTCGTAAATAAGTAGCACGAGCTATTTCACTCAAGCTCAAGGTCAACGCTGGCCCGTGAGGATGGGCTTTAAACGAAAAAAATATGTACAAAGGCAAAATTGCTCTACTTTTCTAGCTAATTGAATAATATTCGCTGAGCACGTAAGTCATATTCTTTATGCAATCCCCAACAGTTACAATTAGACAGTAATCAGCCATAGAAAACGGCTGTCTAAAATTGAAAAGTAGCCCTTAAAGTTGCTCTGAGCATATAAGTCTTGCCGGCAATGAATTGCAACAACTGACTGGACTGGTTGGGTGGGTGCTGTGAGTTCGCTGAACTCCAAGTTTTGCAAGGATTTATTGGCCCCATAAAAGTACTTAAGTAGGTACAGTCGCCATCGCATACATCGGTACACTATAGACTATAGGTGTTCAAAAATATCGGCACCCTAATGCCTTGAACATAGATGTGTGTTCCGATGATTGGTATGTTTGCTCCGATGTATGTGATGGCGACTGTAAGTACTTACTCGTATATTAGTATTAGTTTTTATAATCACAGTTTGAAAACGTGGCCCAGGAGACGTAGCGATGGCAACTAGTGACAGAAAAAAGTTGATTCACCCATTTTTTTACCTAATAGGTAAGTAGAGTCTGACCAGCGAGTCGTGACAGTGAAAAATGGCGGCAAATTTAAAACAAACGCATGCTGGTAACACGAAATGAATGGAGCCGTCCTAGGTACTTATAACTGACAGTTTATTTCATAGGTAAAATTGTTGCCATATAAAGAATTTGATAAAAATGCTATTGTCACGACTCGTTGGTCAGACTCTACCTATTTGTTTTATTATAATCTAAAATGGAAACAGAATTGGATTTCAACGCTTACGTTTTCTTTATTACAGTACGTACACTAATAACCTGTAATAGCAATTAACTATATACCTACGGCTGTCCGAAAGTTCAGTTCGTGTTTTCACTTTCTTTCGTATTCAACGCACGAAAGTACGAGCAGAATGCTAATCATCCAGCCAGTAACGGATCAGCTGCGCGACCGGTTCAAAGGTGTTTTGAAAAATATCTTTGTCTTCGAACAATGGAGGCTGTTGTGAATTGAGATTGTTTTGGAATGCGGTTACAGATGTTGCAGTACAGGGGCTATTATTCGGAACACGCTAATGCGCCTCACCTAACCCTTCACGCCTAACGAAACTAGACCTCTACCTACGCTTAGTTACTACGAATCGCGGCGTCAAGATATATTTGTAGGTGAACGTTGAGGTGAGCTCGACACAAGTTATAGAATAGCGGGGCTGTACGCGCGACATAATAAGGTTGCGTCTGTGGTGTTAGCTACTATAATAAGCTAGTCCCTGGGTGACCGAGCGCCGCTCGGATGAAAATGGAAAAAATACGGAGAAATAGAATTTTGCCGGACATGAGACCTATCTAGATCGATTTCTCGCCCCCGTAACCACCTATATTCCAAATTTCATCGAAATCGTTAGAGCCGTTTCCGAGAACGTATATATATATATATATATATACATACAAATATTGCTCGTTTAATAGTATAGGATAGGATAGGATAAGTAGTAGCGTAGAAGAGGTGTCAGAGGAGTTTGACGGGTGTGCGGAAGGCGACTTGAGGCTAACTTCAGGCACGCAAACTTGTGTTTATTAATTGTCCATAAGGATGACGCAGTGCACTGTGCCGAGTTCGGCACGAGCGCCGGCCAGCGGTCGGTGACCGGATTCCCCATATCTTACCGTGCCGTAATCTCAAGGGAATAAGGATCTGCATGTAGATTATTTTGAGCGTGTTGTTTTGCTTGGCTACTTCTGCTGCTGACTGTACTTGCTAATAACAGGCCGTAAGCTGTCGTTGTACCTATAAAATAAAATAAAAAAATAAAAAAACGGACGGATGCTTTATATGTAGGCTAAGTATACTCGATCATTTCATTAATCGAGATTTATATGAGAGCAAAGTAAGAATAGCATCGAACTCCACTTCAAAGAGATGACTCTAGTCAAGTGAATGTTTTTTTTTATTATTTTTTTTTTTTTTTATTTTAGAATAGACCTTTAATAGCAATACAGCAACTGTTTTTGTATGAGGGCGAACAACCCAGTGCTCGACACTTGCCCATTTCATTGACATTTTATCCTTAACTTTCAGAGTAACAACAGTGAACATTACCTATATGTCAACTATTGACCACTATTAGGTGTCGAGCATAGGGATTTTTGTCTTACATAATCTATATTTATACGTTTTTGTTTTATATTGGAAACTATAGGTCTGTTTATTAATAAGATAGCTTGTACGAATATCTTTGTATGACTGTTTGTTTCATAATAAATAAATGATTTATTAATGGGACTCTAACATAACATAAAGGCAGCATTATAGGTACTATTGCTTCCGCATACGGAGACGTTGCGTATATTTTTATAAATAAAACGTTTTGTTAAGTCGTAAACTCGATGATAGGCAATGTGATAGAATGCCTTCACCTTCATAGAGCGTGAAGTTGCGGTTTACCGCCAAAGCGGTAACCCACCGGAAGCGGATGTGAAAGATCTTCTACTCTTTATTACCGACTGATCAGAGACAAAAAAAACATAATCCTGACTAGACTAAACTTCTTCAGTACCTACAGTACCGGTCAAAAGTTTAAGTTCACCCTTTGTTTTTGGTACAAATTTGTACTTTTGTGCGATAATGTTTTGCAGTTCAGATGTCGAAAATTGTTTCCAACTGATTCGTTATTGTTTGTTATGTGTTTGATTAGTCATACACAATTTACGTATTATATACATTAATTTCTAAACAACTCATTCCCTAAAAACCAACATTGTATCTGAGCATTGTACGTTTTAAGTGGCAAGGCCATATGGCCCAGCCTTTGCCGTCATTCCTATAAGATTTTAGGGAATGCGTTGTTTAGAAATGTACGTGAATTGTGTCTGACTAATTAAACAAATCTCTGGAAACAATATCGGATCAGTTGGAAACAAATTTCGGCTTCCGAACTGCAAAAAAATATTGCCCAAAAGTACTCATTTGTACCTAAAACAAAGAGTGAACTTAAACTTTTGACCGGTAGTGTACGTGAGTTTGCGTCACTCTAACTATCACAACCAACTAAGAAAAGTTGAAAACCCCCGATATCTTTATTTCAAAGTTCAATATCTTAGAACCGGCTGAACCGATTTTGTTAAAAGTGTTAAAACGTAACCAAGAACCATCTCAACCACTTCAGCTTTCGTATAAAAAAAACTGACAAACAGAATGACACACAGACACGTCAAACTTATATTTAAAACACCCCTGTTTTTGCGTCGGGTGTTAAAATAGTAGTTTATGCAATCGTTATATAATGTATGCTTTTTAAGTCGAGTACCACGTTTAGGCCACGAAGCTTGCTGAGTGGCCTAATTAAGGTACGAGACTTAAAAAGCTAATTATATAACCATTGTATACAATACTTTTTCTACGAGTCAACGGAAATAATAATTTATTAAACAAACTTGGTATCTATTGAAAATCGCCCTGCTGAAATGAAGCGCAGCGAGCTTAGTATCTTTGCGCGTTGATGTCTTCACAGTTATCTTATACAGCTCCTGGATTCATAAGATGACTGCTGGCGGTTATCTTATGAAACCACAAGATCCGCGACGAGCTCGTGGAGCTCCAGGATTAAAAAGTATGTGATCTTAGTTTCGTGTACGAAATCTTAATTCAAAGATTAAAGTCAACGAGTAGAAAAAGGAAATATTTCAACACTCCGTTTTTATTTGCGGTCTTTCACGAAGGCTAGACAGAAACTCGTAGCGCGTATAAATATCTATTTAAGCACAGCCTTGCCTTTCTTTAACTTAAGTATTATAAAAATAACTAAGCTAATTAGTTATACCAATTTTAAATTATTGTCGCAATCTATTTTGCCGAATACATGCTTGTCACGTTTCGAGCTGACCCGCGTTGCCAAACAAGCGTCGATTGTTTTTACATGTGGCAACATTGGTCATGGCGGGAAAATGCAAAAACGAAATGGCCGAGAAAGCGCGGGAAACGTCCACCGGTTCGGTTGTGTTTTTGGCTTTTGTTAATTAAAATTGATCTATCGCTGATAGTTACCTTCATAGGATCAGTTTTGTATATATTCGAATGTAGTTAGGAAATTTGTATATATTTGTTACTTTTTATTAGTGTAAATAGCTTATATTCTCGGGTAAGTCGATTTTTGTCTCTTGCCGCCTATCATGGCGGACGAGCCCCCCGATCCGGGGGGTTCTGAAAAGGATCCTCCGGACATTGCTCAAGAAATAACAATTTCACATAATAATGATGAGTCTATGGACACGGATGTGTCTGTTTTATCTCAGGGCAAGAGAATTAAACGTAAAGTAACCAGACGCGTATGTAAACATTGTAACAAGAGAAGGAGACACCGTAAGGATAGTGAAATGAGAGCACAGGATTGTTTATGTAGTTTGGAAGATGAATCGGCAGTGGCTTATAAAAATAACTTGACAGTACAGGATAATAATATTTTATTAGCTGAGAATAACAGTGTTCCCCCATCAATGCCTCCCCCAAATCTTTCAGTTCAGTTGCCAAATACCTTGCAAAATAATAGTTCTACACAATCTGTCCCCACACCAAATACTTCATCCCAGATGAAAGCGCCTATTGGTAGAGCTTTATATCAATCATCTGATGCTGCTCCATACACTGTTCATGTGCAGAGACTGCAGGCCTCACCAAATGATGGTATCACTCTTCACCCAATATCTCTCGGCCGGACACTTAAAAATAACAACATAAAAGGAATTGTGAATGGTAGCTTAAAGCGTATAGGTAGGAACAAAGTGTCCATTTCCTTTCAAAAATATGAAGAAGCCAACAGTTTCCTGGAAAATTCTGCCCTGAAAAATTTGCAATATAAAATGTTCATTCCAACTTTTTCAGTGACTCGCATGGGAATTGCTCGTGGTGTTCCCTCAGAATGGTCGGAGGAGGACATTCTAGAGAATGTTTCTCTTCCTATGGGTTGTGGCCCAATTCTAAAAGTTCGAAGATTGAGTCGGAAAATAATTACAGATGTAGGTCCTCAATTAAAACCAACTGAATCTGTAGTTCTTACTTTTGACGGACAAGTACTTCCCAAACGTGTCTTCCTTTGCTATACAGCTCTGCCTATCGAAACTTATATATTCCCCACAATTCAGTGCTATAAATGTTGCCGCTTCGGTCATGTTAAAGTGAATTGCAGGGCCAACAGTCCCAGATGTTACAAATGTGGTCAGTCTGGCCACTCAGGCGATTCATGTTCCGTAGAAGAAGATAATACTATATGTTGCCTGTGTCAAGGAGCCCATTTTGCTATTAGCAAATCGTGTCCCGAATTCAGCCGTCAGAAAGCCATAAAAGATTCAATGGCAAAAAGCTGTATTTCATATGCTGAAGCTTCTAAAGTTCACCCAACAATTTTTAAAATTTCATATGCTGATGTCGTAACTTCAAATAGCAATAGTACTCCTTCTCCTACAGGCCCTCAATATTCCAAACCTATGCACCCTGGAGTTTCTTCACACAAGAAAACAATTTATATGAAATCAAAACCTCCTCCAATTCTTGACAAAGGGTATGATCGTGCTGCCCATAACTCCATTATAAGAGATTATAATATGACAGAACCTGGCAATGGCTGTATGTTTAAAAATAATAGCAATTCTCCCAATGAAGCTTCTGTTGCAGATCTTATAGCTGCACTTATAAAGTTATTGTCTCAATCAAATTTCTTCACACCGTCCAACGCTGCCCCAATATTTGATGCTATATCTAAAATACCTGTAAACAATGGACCAGTTAACTCTAATTCAGTGGAACTGTCGGAGTGTAATTCCCAAAAAGAGTGAATTAATTCATCTAATTAATAAGTATAAACCATTTATTGTTGCCCTACAAGAGACATGGTTAAAACCAGGCTATTCTTTTAGGATTCCTGGTTATGCCTGTCTTAGAGAAGATAGGTCTGATGGGTATGGTGGTACAGCCCTACTCATTAACCATTCTTTCTCCTTTACCCATTTTGCTACTCCTCATGTGAATAAAGATTTTTCAATAATAGCTGTCATAGTTAAGAATATATGTTTTGTTTCGGTATATATTCCACACCCATCCTCTATTATTTTTAATGAAGTTGACTGCATCATCTCCACACTTCCTAAACCATTTATTATTCTTGGTGATTTTAACTCCCAACATCATTCATGGGGTTCTTCTTCAAATCACTATGGTTCCATTATACTAGATATATTGGATAGTCACAATATTTGTGTGCTGAATAATGGCAATCCAACCCGTCGAAATGGTCCTAATGAGGGATTCAGTGTGCCTGATCTTTCGCTTAGCACACCTGGTCTGGCATCTACACTTACTTGGGATACTTTACCATCAACATACGGAAGTGATCATTTTCCTATATTAATCACTTTTCCTTTTACTGGTGGTCCTGTGCATAAGCGCCCTCCCCGACTGAAATACAATTTAAAGAATGCAGATTGGGCATCATTTAGTGAGTGCATTGAGGCTAAACCTTTGAGTAGATAAATACATGGAGAGGCCCTATTCTACTATAGATACATTTATGTTATGCAAATATACATGAAATCTACATAGAAGGTCAAAAACACAACTTATCTCTTTCTTTCCAACTTTCGATAGCGTATGGTGAAAGAGATAGCATGATATTACGTTGCTCTTACTTCCGATACTAGAAACAGACATTACAGCCGCGTGCCATGCGCCATTTTATGCGCCAAACGTCTTTGTAGTACATGCGCTGTCAAGTGGTAAACAACTCAGAGTTAAAATCGTAATTTTCCGTATTAAAATAGTTTTTTTGGACTTGGTTTTGTGTAGTGAACACATATAGATGTGAACGCAAAATGCCTGCGTGCTCAACAAAGCAATGTGGTGCACGGAAATCAAGAAATCAACCGAATTTGACCATTCATAGGTTAGTAGCCGTTTTTCTTTGTTAACTGCCAGTAAATCGCACTATCCGCCAAATGATAGTCAGTTTTGAAATGGATTTATCGTTCCCAACAAGAAAATACACGTTTCGCTATATTTACAGCAGTATTATTAGCATTTAAATCATACATCTTATTTTGACTAGTGCTGCGCTCTGATATCGACAACTTGCTATTAAATTAAATGACTATGTGAGTAATTTTATGTTTCAGATTTCCGAAAAGTGAATTTTTGCGTGGGAAATGGCTTGATGTCATCGGCATCGAAAATATAAATCCTCGACATGTACAAAAATACATCTGTTCATTACATTTTGAGGAATCGCAATTCAACAAAACTCAATCCGTTGACAGGAAGAAGGTGAAATTTCAATTACTAAATTTGACCCAAGAAACAAGAATAAATAATAAAAACAAACGTGGTGAGCTAAATAAAAGCTTGTAAAAATACCATTGTTTTATTCAATTCTGCACCATTCATATAGTAATCATAGTATACACAGTGGGCTGGGCCTGAATAACCCGACAGATTTTAATTGTATTTCTGACCATATTGGAAGGGTCCACGAAAAGACCATGTCTACTCAATTTTTTTTTCAAAATGAGTTTCTAATGTCAAAATGCTGAGCTCGTTATGAAAACTTGACATTAAAACCTCAATTTGAAAAAAAAGTGACCACCTGTTCTTACCGTGTCATTCACACTATAGCTGCAGCTGCGACCTTATCGGTTGTACCAATAAAATGCAATGTTGGTAAAACACTTAACAAATAATCTGGTTACGGTAACAGAGTAGTGTACTTGCATATTATTATTCGTCTCGGTCAGTTTCAATTACAGAGAAAACTCAAATATTGATGTCGATATTTTTCAAAGTCCAAGTTGATATCGATAATTGTCTCTGATCGATGACAACCCTACAGCCACGAATTGACAGGCCGCCATATTAAGCGCCAGGATTAGGTATACACGCTCATTTCGTAGGTATTTCGTGTCCATATAGTTTAATTAGTCTGAGGGCTAAACTTTCGTCTTTTCCTAATGTCAGTTGTGGAACAGAGCCTGTCTGTGCGTCAGTTTTAGCCAAGGCGTTTATGGAGGCTGCTGACGAAGTGTTTCCTGAAAAGAAAAAATGCTTAAATTTTATTCCTTCGCCCCCGTGGTGGGATAATGAATGTAGTGAAGCGGTTAAAAATAGGAAATATATAGAATTAAAGTACAATGAGTGTGGCTCTGACGAAAATTTTGATTTATTATCGACTGCTATAGCGAATACAAGCAAATTATTAAAAAAAAAAAAGTTTGAAAGCTGGAAAAACTTTTGTTTGTCCTTATCTCCACATGTCTCTCCTACAGAAGTCTGGCGTAACATTCGACGATTTCGTTGTGCATTCCGTGAATCGTCGTCGACACAACATTTTCCCCAAACACTAGCAAATAGCTTTTTAAATAAACTAGCTCCTTCGTCTGTTTCTGAGGATTTACTTTCAACCTACTCTATTCCATCTTGTATTGCAAATGATCCTGATGGACTGAATGATCCATTTTCTATTTCTGAACTTAAAGGTGTGTTATCTAATGTCAAGAATAGTGCCCCTGGGTTAGATGGCATCCCATATTCTTTTGTTTCTCATCTTGGGCCTAGCACTCTCTCATATTTTTTGGACCTAATCAATTCTATTTTTATCTCAGGCAATATTCCTAACTCATGGAAATCTCAAGAGGTTCTTCCGATATTAAAACCTAATAAAATTTCGTCTGATCCTTCGTCATACAGACCAATAGCTCTTTCTTCGGTTTTAATGAAAATTGCTGAACAACTAGTTAAAAATAGACTAGAATGGTTCATTGAAACCAAAAACAGTTTAAGTAAAACCCAGTTTGGTTTTAGACGAGGTAAATGTACCCTAGATAGTATAAGTATTTTCATAACTGACATAAGATTAGCATTCTCTAATAACCAGTCTGTAGTCGCGGCTTTCCTGGATATAAATTCTGCGTATGATAATGTTGTCTTAAGTATCCTGAAAGAAAAACTAAATACTTTGAACGTCCCGACTCTTCTGAGTAAATTCATAATTAACATCCTATCAGAAAGGCGTATCCACTTAATTTTAGATGTAGACAATGAGGAATCTAGATTAGTATGGAAAGGTCTTCCACAAGGATCTGTATTAAGCCCAATCTTATATAACTTGTACACCTATGATCTGGAAGCATCAGCGGGTAATAATGTTTGCGTTCTTCAATATGCGGACGATTTGTTGTTGTATTGTACTGACCGATCTATTGAAAATGCCAGTTCTTCTCTAACTTCCTCTTTAAATCTTTTAAGGAAATGGTTAGAACAAAATGGTCTTGATTTGTCTCCATCTAAAAGCTCTGTTGTGTTATTTTCTAGAATGCGTTTGCCCCCGCCAGTTTCTGTATATTATGATAATTGTGAAATTCCTGTAGTCAACCAAACAAAATTTTTAGGTGTTGTTCTTGATTCTAAATTAACTGGTACTCCACATTGTGAATATATTCTTGCTAAATGTGAACGTTTGTTAAACATGCTTAGATGCCTCTCTGGTGTTTGGTGGGGCGCTCATCCGTTTTGTATGAAACTAATATACAATGCTCTGATTCGTAGTATCTTAGACTATGGCACCTTCCTTTTACAACCTGGTAGTGTTGTTGCTTTCAAAAAACTGGACAATATTCAGTCCAAAGCTTTAAGATTGATTGCAGGTGCGATGAAATCTAGCCCACTTAATGCTTTACAACTAGAGTGTTGTGAACCTCCATTACAGCTACGTCGTCAATACCTCGCTGATAGATTTCTGTTTCGAGCCCTACAAATTTCTGATCATCCGCTTCATACTAAACTCAAGTTACTTTCTGATCTTATTATTTCTTCCAGTTATTGGTCACATAAATCTGTCCCATGCCTCATAAATAGCTACCAAAAGTTTACCTCTATCCAAGCTCCCACTCACTCTTCTATTTCTTATCCTTTATTCTGTGCTTCGTATAAATCTCTAACTGACACTCCTGACGTAGCCTTAAATATAGGTATTTCAAAAAATGCTCCTAATAACAATATAAGTTTTAACCATGTGAAGGATAACTTTTGGAAAGACTATCACACAATATACACCGATGCTTCTAAACATTCTTCTTCTAGCCATGTCGGAGTTGGGGTTTATCATTCTCAGTACAAAATTTTCCAACAAATAAAACTCCCACCTGAATCATCTGTGTTTACTGGAGAATGTTTCGGTCTCCTTAAAGCAGTCGAATATATTCGAACGGCAAAACTTAAAAATTCAGTTATAGTAACCGATTCAATGAGTGCCTTACAGGCATTAGTCAAATATCCTTTTCAATGTAAAACAATTTTTCCAGTAATCATAGACACTCGAATACTATTAAGTGATTGCATAACTCGTGGGCTTTCAGTATCTTTCGCTTGGGTCCCGGGACATAGTGAAATAGATGGTAATGTTAAAGCAGATCACCTGGCCAATGAAGCTGTGACGTTTGGGGACAGATTTCCTTATAAAAATTTTAGTCATGACTTGATTGCTTTACCTTCTTCTTATCTCAGTGATGCCTGGAATCAGTTGTGGGCTGAAAGTGCCCAGACAAAGGGCAAATTTTATTACGCAATTCAACCTAATGTTCCTACTAAGCCCTGGTTTGCAAAGCTAAGGCTCGGTAAACGAGCCACTAGTATTATAATACGAATGAGACTGGGTCATGTGTGCACGCCGGCTCATCTCGCCAGACTACATATTGTGGAGTCAAACTTGTGTGAATGTGGAGAAATTGGTGACTTGAATCATATTTTCCTTTCATGTCCTTTATTCAACCATGTCTCTTTTTACAATGATCTCTCCTCACTTAAAATTCCTTTTCCTACATCCATCCCTGTCTTGTTAGCCTCAAAAGATCCTTATGTGTTTAATTCTATATCCTCTTATATTTTACTTAATGATATCCGTATTTAGTTATTTATATATTTTATTAGCTCCTATTCTAAACTGATCCTATCCTTCCAAATCCCGTTTTTCGAACATATTACCTAATTTCCTAACGTTTCCCTGCTTTGTCGGTGGCAATACGCAAACCGCGTTCAGCCAACAAAAAAAAAAAAAAAAAAAAAACGAAATGGCCGCTCTAGCCCTGAAACCCGTTACACACATTTGAAATAACCGAAAATCATCCGTAACACCTTTGTAATAAGAATGTCATTGTTGGCATTTTTATCTTTGTATTGTTCGAATTTCTATAGATCCCATCTATATGCGGCGGTCTACAAATGGAGCGATGCAACGCGCATTTTAATGTATTTAATATTTGAAGCCAGGTTAGGTTTCATAAAGTAGGTTTATGTAACGCATTGTTACGTATGTGCTCGGGACTACGGTTTGCAAATGCATTGAATTTTAAATGGGCAATAGATTCAAGGCTGTTTATGCTGGCATTGTTGGCAAACAACTGCATTTTTAAAATGTAATTCCCAATGCCTTTCTTTCTTCTTATGCTTAATCACGGTGAGGTAAAATTTGCATGCTTGACAACGATATTTGACGTTTTTAATCGACGAAAGAAGAAAAAAGGGCGGGACATATTTCACGAAGTTACAATTATTAAGTCTAAACTGGCAAGAGGGCGTCGCTTATAGGAAGAATATAAGGTAATAGAGGGACTGGACTCGCACACACAATACACACATGAGTGACAAGGATGTAAGTAAGCATAGTGGGAACGAGATAGAATGTCAAATTTCCTGTTCCTCAGCGCGTATAGGCTTTTTTTGTTAGTCGCCACCTGTCAAAATATTGTACTGAAACTGACGTCACCGATATAACACGACTAAATTATAAACGACATTAGACGTCAAGAATGTAGTAAGTCTTCTGATACTTTTCAATTTAGTAAGGTTAATTTACCATCGTCCCTTTCGGGCATACGCTAGGACGCCATCTATAATGGACCTATTACACGAGCGAGGCCAACCCATGAGACAATCCAGTAAGCCAATCCAACATTGGCATCCTCTAAATGGAGACAATCCACAGAGGTAGTAGATCGTCTCCATTTAGATGATGCCTCATGGATTGGCCTCGTATAAAAGCTACATTAAATCCTCTATCTATACGGCCAGTCGTTAGGTCAAGACCCTCAGTATTGCCTGTACTACTTACCTACTACCATTATAGTTGAACGTACACGTAGAAAAACTTCATGAAACATGTTTTGTTTCATTACAATTTTTAGGCAAAAACAAAAATACAAGACTTTGTGGCGTCACTCCTGTCAAATCTGACGAGTTCTGCATCGCGCTATCAAAGTTTCTTAAATTAGTTGCATACCTATAAATATAACATCCAAACAACTCTCATTGGATTTCGGTCACTGAGAGATCTCTCTATTGCCGTATCTTCTACATTGGTGACGTCCGACAGGGACATAAGCACAATTCTGAATATCCTGACTGACGCCCGACTCTTCTCAGCAAGCCAGACTTTCTCTCTCTCTCTCTCCGCTCGCCACCCTGGCTCTGAGCACTGGCAAGCTGCACTCTACTCTTCATACATCGCTGACCCCTCCGTCTCAAAGGGGGGCTGATGTGGCGTCACTCCTGTCAAATCTGACTAGTTCTGCATCGCACTATCGAAGTTTCTTAAATCAGTTGCATAGATATAACATCCAAACAACTCTCATTGGACTTCGGTCCCTGAGAGATTTCTCTATTGCCGTATCTTCTACAACTTGTTTATTAGAAACCGAAGTAAAAACTGATAGATTCGACAAAACAATAGTGATCTCAGAAGTATTCTCACGATGTGCTACGAAGGCCTTGGCTATACCCATAAGTGATACACACGTAAGACATTACGTACTCTTGGCTCGTGATGTGGAGGATAGATTTATAGCTTAAACAATAAATGAGGTCGTCTAGGAGATTTGCGAAAGTCATAAGATCTGCATACAATTACAAACTACTACAGTTCTAAAAGCCTTGTTTAGGGGGCCTATCAGGCATGCTAGTTGCCAAATTTAAACATGTCAGAGGCTCTAGTATAAGTTTTATCGATACAATACGTTTTCGAACGCGTTTGCGTTTAGTTTCAATTTGTATGGCAACGCGAACAGTGCCTCTGTACTGGTGGTAACTTCACTCGCGGACAATGAATACGGGTCGGTAAAATACTGTCATATTTCTAAAATAGTGCAAGGTTGTACAGTTTTTTGAATCCTGTCAAGTTCTTTATTTAATTATACATGTAAACTGCAAAATTAACAGTAAAAAAGAACGTTTACCAGGTTTAAATCGGACTCGTAAAAACCCATGAAATAAACAACGTTAACGGAGCGAGATATCGCAAAAATCGTCATTTTTGGATGTTGATATTTTTATGATAGGATCCCGGAAATTGCTAATACGGTTGGGTACTAAAAAGAATACTATGTTATGTAAATATAACTAGTGTTAAATATAAAAAAAAAACCTATTGCGGTTATTTAATTTAGGGTGACCCGAATTTATTGACCGCGAGTGTATTATAGGTGCTACGCGTTGCCATACAAATTGAAACTAAACGAAAACGCGTTTGAAAACGTATATGTATCGATAAAACTTATACTAGAGCTACTGGTGTATATTCACCCTAATGTCCCTAATATCACGATGATCGTCGGCGCCGACCGCTCGCTCGTAGTACCTAGTAGCAAAGATAATTGAGAAGTCTTTTTTCTTAATAATCTTTGCTAGTAGTAGGTAATTTAGGTAGGCTAGTAGTAGCCTAAGGGTACGGGTACACCCCTCTATGGTCATTTCTCGAATGAACTGTATGTATGTGCTGACGATTTTGTTGAGAAAGTGTGAACCCGTACCATACTATTCTGTGCCCGTACCCTTGGGCGATAGTACGTTCGTCCACGCTTAGGGTTGCCATACGTCCGGATTTGTCCGGACATGTCAGGATTTTTGACCCTTTGTCCGGATTGCGGCCGGACTTGGCAAGTGTCCGGACTTTTAGGAATGAATCAACGCGAAACATACGAGGCGACTAAACTACGCGAGCAGCTGCGATGCGGTTCGCGATTCGCGCGCGGGCGCAGCGGTGCTACCACGAACTTCGAATCTCGAACTTCGTATATTTCCGTTTCGGTCGCTCGAGTACCATAAACCATAAGTGCGATAGAGACGGAGATATACGAAGTTCGAGATTCGAAGTTCGTGGTAGCGCCGCAGTACACCGCAGAGTGCAGCGCGCCGCCGGTGCTACGCCAAATCTCTGTTACAAGAAATGTCAGGATTTTTAGGGTGATGTCCGGATTTTTGTCAGGACATTTAATTCTTCTATTATGACAACCCTATCCACGCTGAGCTATAGGTGTTAGATACTCTACTCTCTAGAACGCTTGTAGAGCAATATCTACATATTGACCTGTCGGTGCCGCCGACAGTCAGCGTGACACTAAAACCAGACAAGACTCCAATAACACAGATATCGTAGCTCCACTCGTTTATATCGTAGCTCCATACAAATGTTCACCACTTCAACCCCTCAGGGGATGATTAGGAATAAAAACTATCCTATGTATTTCCCCGGGATTCAAACAGTTTAAGCGTGAAGAGGACACAGACAGACAGACACACTTTCGCATTTATAATATTAGTATTATATATTAGGATCCTCTCCTCCGTCCGTCTGTCTTTCTATCACAAAGTTAAATATCTCAGGAAATACTGATGCTATCAATTTGAAATTTGGAATAGTTGTAAACAAAGCTAATCCGCGTGTATAGAAAATGAAAATTTAAAGATATTTTTTTAATGTCTATAAAAAAAGACGGATAAGAGCTGGGGCAAAAATTAAAAGTCTAGTTAGTGGGCCAAGTAGGCCAAGTACGGCATATGAAAGAGCTTAAATTGCACATTCTAAAACAGTTTTTCTTTTTTTTCTATAGTGGTAAAATTTTGATTTACAAAGGAAAATGTAGAAAAAATACTATTCCCCCCTTATCTCCGAAGTTTACCGAGCGAAAAATTTGAAAATAATATATATAATTAATATTATTGTAAATAGTACCGGAAAAGTATAACGATACCTCTACCTGGCGTATTTTTTTTTTATTCTTCAAAAAATCATTTAATATTTAAGTTTGTAATTTAATACTTATATGTCGATTTTTTTTCCTTCTTTGTATGGAAGTATTCTAAAAGTACCTTCTAGCAATAGTAATTATCGAAATTGGTTCACTTGATAAAGAATTATCTCTAAAAAACCAACATTGTTTTTTTTTCATAAATCGTGATGAAAGTTTGTACGGAACCCACGGTGCGCGAGACAGACTCGCACTTGACCGGGTTTTTTTTATATTACATCATTGACTCTACGAATGTCTTTGTGTAACTACCAATGTATTCAGGTGCACTTTACATACGTACGTATTCAAATGATAGTAAAATGATAAACTGTCAAGTTGCCGTCGCAGCTTGGTTCGCATCAATGATTTGTGCCAGATCTGCGTCGGCAAAAAACATCGCAACTTCACTTTCTCACTGACGAGAGTAGGTCATTGCATCATCGATACTAAACTCTTGTGGGAATTATCCAATTTATCGGAAAAAACATTTTAGGCCATCCATCTAGGCAGTTAAGTAACTCGCACGATTTTTTAGCCAAAACTTGACAAGAGAGTTCCCTATAGTAGTTTATGCAATCGTTATATAATATATGCTTTTTAAGTCGAGTACCACGTTTAGGCCACGAAGCTTGCTGAGTGGCCTAATTAAGGTACGAGACTTAAAAAGCTAATTATATAACTATTGTATACAATACTTTTTCTACGAGTCAACGGAAATAATAATTTATTAAACAAACTTGGTATCTATTGAAAATCGTCCTGCTGAAATGAAGCGCAGCGAGCTTAGTATCTTTGCGCGTTGATGTCTTCACAGTTATCTTATACAGCCCCCCTATTCTGTAACTTGTTTTGAGCTCACCTCAACGCTCACCCACAATTATACCTTGACACCGCGATGCGTAGTAATTAAGCGAATGTAGAGGTCTAGTTTCGTAACGGGTGACCGGCGGGGTGAGCCACATTAATGCGTAGCGAATAACAGCCCAGCTCCTGGATTCATAAGATGACTGCTGGCGGTTATCTTATGAAACCACAAGATCCGCGACGAGCTCGTGGAGCTCCAGGATTAAAAAGTATGTGATCTTAGGTTCGTGTACGAAATCTTAATTCAAAGATTAAATTAAAGTCGACGAGTAGAAAAAGTATATTAGATCAATTTTCTCGAAAAATAGAGATATCTATAATGCTGTATTCACGCCCAAGTACAGTCGGGTTCTACAATATCTATACAGTCAACCTTTGAAAAATATCTACACATAGTCTTTATTGTTACTGACAATGCAGCAATGACATAAGACGCGTGTGTAGATATTTTAGAAAAGTTTTCTGTATAGATATTGGTGAAATCGGTTGTACAAGACTAATGTAACTAATTGAGATGTCTGTTGTTTTTAACAGACTTCAAAAAAGGAGGAGGTTATATGTTCCACAGTATGTAAAAAAAAATATGTATGTTTCGCCGATTTCTCCGTCAATTGTGGACCGATTTCCAAAATTATTTTTTTATTCGATAGAGTATACTCCCGAGGTGGTCCCAATTTAGGATCTGATGATGGGATCCCAGGGGAATTGAGGGCAACCCTCAAATTGTATAGGCACGCGTGTAGTGATTTCGGTATTTTCTCGTAATTTTGGTAAATTTCTTTATTTAATTTGTTTATTTCGAACCACATATAGTTCATATACAATCATTAAAATAAAGTACACATTAAAAATAAAATAAGACATTAAAATAAGACAATACAATTATTAGCTACAACATGTACGGAGTTCCAGTGCTCCACCATCGGGCAGTCCAGCCTATCAACAATGGTGTTCAGGCCCCGTAGCATGGACGGCCTTATCACGCGACAAGTGACAGGATAGAGCATCCGTCCCTGGCTGACACCGTTCGATAGAACGAGACGACGCGCTTATCCTATCACTTATCGCGTGATAACGCCATCCATGATGCTACGGGGCCAGGAGGCTGTTGTCGCTGCCTCGCACACGGCGCATCAGAGAGGCAACTCGTTTACGAAAAATAAAGCATGAAAACTATCAACTCTAGCCTCTACAAACATTCCTAAGGGGAACTGATGATGAAGACCACAGATGACTTATGGAACTCGTCAAAGATGTACCTAAAGTACGTCAAAGATTCTGACATGATTCCGTTGAAGTAGCGAAGTAATGTAGTGTTAATTCTGAGATCCTTGAGGAATCGACGGAACTCCTCAAATATTATCAGCCTACATATAGCGACTTGGGTTTTTTCTGTAATAATCAACGCATTTGCACTCGGAAAGCAGTTCATGTGGTAAATTTGAAAGGAAATGTGAAAATCTTCATGTACTTACCATGTGGCTTGGCGAAGTACTGAATTGAAGTCGGTTTAAACTTTGTTTTTAAAGTAATTATTTAAAGTGCTTTCATAAAATAAGTAGGTATACTAGGGTACCGACAACTGTGGCAATTTTTCCTTCTAGTAACTCCCCTCGTCGCAATTTAAGGTTTGGTAGGTACCTTACCCACTTAGTATAAAAATTTCTCAGGGGTCGTAAGTAATGCTTTGAGTTTGGTCAACAGATTTTACTCAGTGTTTCATTGCTATTATTCCTACATACCCATGAATTCCATGATAAAGCCTTTCATCCGTCAATATGCAAGTGGACACCGGACATAGCCTTTGCTAGTAACACGATTCCTTGATCTTAGTATTCCGCGAAAACGCAAAGGCGAAATCTCATTACCATTTAACGATACCGTGGCTCTAATCTAATTACCATCTTACACTTCTATCCACACATACTTGTACCTACTGCTATGCCATTCACGACATATCAGCTTGCGTAGGTACCTCACTATTTTTCAAGTCTAATAACTTCACTCCGGTATTTATGGTTGAATTGATTTAAGACCAGCGCGAGTCTGCCCCCGTAGGCGTTACGTTGGTCAGAATTTCATAATGCCGTAAACATCCGCTGAAGGAATTTCTGATTTTTCAGGATACAATTTTATTCAATACCTACAGCTATTTATCATCCTCCTAGCGAATCCCGGTTGGCCCTAAAGGTGCCCGCGGGGTCCGCTTTGACACCTAATGCCAAGATTTGGCATAGGCACTAGTTTTACTAAATCAACTGCCATCTGACCTTCCGACGTTCCAACCCAGAGGGAAAACTAGACCAGACCTTATTGGGATTTTATATATTCCATTAAATCATTTGCGTCAAAATTTTCGTTTAGCGGAAAATGGCGTGCGGAATTTAAAAAAATCGGAATAATTATGGTTTTGGACAAATTCTATTTTTCGGTTTTTTTCTGTTTCCATGCATTACATCATATCACAAGAGAAGCCACGGTTTAAAGTATACCCTCTAGACCCTTACTTACCTCTACATAAAATAATTAACAACTTGGTATAGTGGAAAAACCCCCGATGTTTCATTTCAAAGTTCAATATCTCAAAAACCGGCTGAACCGATTTTGTTGAAACGTAGCTAAGAATCATCTCGATCATGTCAGTTTTCGGATAAAAAAACCCGCATTCAAAACGATTCGTTTAGGAGCTATGATGCCACATACAGACAGACAGACATGTCAAACTTATAACACCTCTCTTTTTGCGTAGGTGGTTAATAGTGTTTATGTGACTGTACATAATGCCTAATTATGTACTGTTACATACACTACTTTATCTATCCACATATCATAAGCCTCCATGATGCTTTCAGGAGCCGCATATTATGACCGGCATCGCGGCGTTGTTTTCTGGCAGCTGTCATAGTATTTTTTTTAATTCAGAGACAAACAAGAGTCGGCGCCAACTGTCATGTCGTTCGATATCTTACTTACGTGCGACATTTGTCAAATTTGTATGCAAATTGACAATTCATTTCGAACTAAACGTCATCTCGACTGATATTAGAATAGAGGTCAGATCAAATTGCTGTTTTTCAGAGGTGTTCGAAATTTGAATGTAATAATAGCATCGAAATCAATGTTATTATTTAGCAATAATAACATTTTCATAGATAAGAAATTTGTTCTAACAAAACAGTCTGTTTTTATGGTGGTCATAATGTGCGGTTCTTGAACGCATCATGGAGGGTTTATGATATTTGGATAGATAAAAAACTAAACCTTACAAACGTACAACTTTACAAACGGAATTTTCTTAATATAAGTAGATGTCGAACTAACTTTTTATACTCAATGGGATCCGCCATATCTAGGTCGGAAACTAGGTAGGTAGTTACTGTTGCTATAAATTACAAAAAAAATATAATAGAAAAAAATGACGCGATTAAAGACTTTTTATGAGAACCGTTCTATTCGCTCTATTTTTTTTAGGGTTTCGTACCCAAAGGGTAAAACGGGACCCTATTACTAAGACGCCGCTGTCCGTCCGTCTGTCCGTCTGTCCGTCCGTCCGTCTGTCACAACGTTAAATATCTCAGGAACTATATTTGGAACAACTGTTAAAAGGGTTAAGACACGTGTATGGAAAATGAAAAAAATTAATGTACATTTTTATTTGCTGTTTAAATGACGAATATGAGGGGGATTAAAAAATCAAAGTCTAGTAAATAGATCAAGTGGGGTATCATATGAAAAAGCTTGAGTTGCACTTTCTAAAACTGTTTTTATTTTTTTTCTACAATGAGTAAATTTTGATTTATTAAGGAAAATGTAGAAAAAAATACCATTCCCCCCTTATCTCCAAAGTTTACGAAGCGAAAATTCTGAAATAATTAAGTACATATGATTAAGAGTAAGATAAATAATACAGGAAAAATAAAACGATATCTCTATCTAGCTTGTTTTTTTTATATAACAAAAATAATGTCATAATTAAATTTGTAATTTACATACTTTTGTATGAAATTTTATATCTTCAAATTCCTATCATATTATCGTCAAAATCCCTTCTTTCAAATAAAAAATAAATAATGAAAATCGGTACTCGTGATAAAAAGCTATCGCTGATAAACACACATACTAGGTTGTAAGTACCATCGCAACATAAAGGTTCCTTTTTTACCTTTTTGGTACGGAACCCTAAAAAGGAGGCCATTTTTAAATGTCTTTCGTTAAATTTAAAAATAATCACAATTATTTATCAGTCGCGCCAGTGAACACGTGAACGGACCCTTAACGCTGGGATTCGGAATAACAAAACGCCTATTCGGAGTTCTAACTTAACTGGTTCGCGAGAGGTGAAGCGCTGTAAAGAGGTTGTAAATAACAGCCCATCTATTCAATGTCACGATCACGACCGAGATGTAATGTGGGCAGAACACATGGAAATGACGCGGCGTTTCGCAAAACGGAACGTGGATGTCGTTGACCCGAGATTCTAGTTTACATAATACTTGCATTGATACTAAGCACTAAGCAGCAACAACATGAACTAACTGATCTAACTGGTTTTAATCACCTCTTGTGTAAGTACTTACTGAAGATGATAAAGATTAGCTTGAGAGTCTTGAGAGTTATATACTCAGAGCATAGAATACTAGAGAGAGGACAAGCCGCCGGCGGCCGTGTCGCAGCTGTATGCTCAATGGGCATACACTGCCATACTGGGCACGCGTGCTGATCGCAGAGAATAGTACGTTTTTTCCCAAAATGCCTGATATGATGCGCGTTTATTGTCAAATAAGCGTGTAGGTATACAAGTGTGTGTGTTTTAGATGTGTGCGTGCTTTGTCTTGTCAATTACTTGGGCGTTGTGTGGGTTAATGTACTTGCGACAGGCTCACTCTATACAAATCGGCCGCCATGTCCGATCTCCTTATATTCATACATCTGTGGTTATATACTTACGATGTCGTGCATTAAGGTGGTTCGCTTTCCAAATAAAACGTTATTTGACATTCGCAGGCTAACGGCGTGATATTTTAAGAAACTTATGTATTATTAGTCTTAAGTCTCATTAACAAAATATGAATTTTATATCTGAAATAAAGATTTCAATGGAATTGTGTTTGCGCGAAATTCCCCCTTTCCTAGAATAAGCTTGTATTAAACTTGAATAATACCTCCGCCCTTATTTGTGCAATAAAGTTAAAATAAATATCACTACATAGTATAAAACAAAGTCTAGCTGTCCCTATGTAAGCTTAGATCTTTAAAACTACCTACGCAACGTATTTTGATGCGGTTTTTTTTAATATATAGATAGAGTGATTTAAGAGGAAGGTTTATATGTATAGAAGACATACCCGTACGAAGCCGGGGCGGGTCGCTAGTAAATAATAATTAAAAAAATAGTTTGGGACCTGATACTTTTGGAAAACTTTTCTCAAATTATTCAAGTTTATTCCAGCAAAGGGGAAATTTTGCGCAAATGGAAAGCCAATTTATGGAAGTTGTTGTAAGTTTTTTAAAATATCACGCTGTTAGCCTGCGAATGTCAAATAACGTTTTATTTGGAAACTGAACCACCTTAAGCTAGACAGGAAATAGTGTCCGACCGAAACGTGTTTTTTTTGCCGAAACCGAAGGTTCGGCTTTGGCTCTAGTTTCGGCCGAAACCAAAACCGAACCTTTTGTAGACTTGTTAAAATCGTTAAAAAAATGACGTAAACCGGTTTTATACACATATTAACAATGT
The DNA here is from genome assembly GCA_963854355.1 of Epinotia brunnichana. Taxonomy (NCBI): domain Eukaryota; kingdom Metazoa; phylum Arthropoda; class Insecta; order Lepidoptera; family Tortricidae; genus Epinotia; species Epinotia brunnichana. The sequence continues at coordinate 19,385,058 of OY977954.1, forward strand.
AACACCTGAAACTCGTGAAGGTTGTATAAAATAAAACAAGGTATACTACAAGCACAGACCACTTAAACTTAAGGTTAAGTGGTCTGTGACTACAAGTTACCATAATTCCGGGAACAAGCACACAAAGCGTCACTTCACTGAGCCGGTGGCCGGCGAGCTACGCTATATTGCCGGTTGGCACGAGCGCACCCGAAGTTAGCCGAATGCGACCCGAAATACCGTTTCGTAAGTATCGGCCCGACCGAAAGGTTCAGAGGGCCTACCGCGAACGGCATTCGAAATTTTGCCTCTCTGTCGCACTTAAGTACGAACTTGCAAGTATGACAGAGAGAGAAAACTTCGAATGCCTTTCGCGGTAGGCCCTCAGCTGTTTTTGGCCGAAACCGAAACTACGGCCGGAACATGATTTTATGGCCGATACTGGCCGAAACCGAAACCGAACCTGCGGCGCTACCACGAACTTCGAATCTCGAACTTCGTATATTTCCGTTTCGGTCGCTCGAGTACCATAAACCATAAGTGCGACAGAGACGGAGATATACGAAGTTCGAGATTCGAAGTTCGTGGTAGCGCCGCTGCGGTCGGACACTAACATGGAAATCGACCGTTGTCACTTAAGCGCAAGCTACAGACGATGAAATTTGTCATACCAACGTGCTAAAGCTAGAATGACAGGTATGTATTGCTGTCTCATTTCAACTATAGCAAGTTGTTCAAACAGATTGTAAAAGGGTTGTCAGGCCTTACTTAAGAGCCCGTTAACGTACTCACCAGCGCCACTGGTAAATAATTGTGATTAATTAAATTTAACGACAGATACTTATATAAAAAATGAGGCCACTAATATTCAATGTATTTTGTATTTTAGTATCTTTTGAATAGGTACATCATAATAGTTATTACGTTGCTGGATTCGTCAATTTTTGACTACCTCTGTAGCCTAGTTGGTAGTGACCCTGCCTACGAAGCAAGAGGTCCTGGGTTCGATTCCCGGTAAGGGCATTTATTTGTGTGATGAGCACGAATATTTGTTCCTGAGTCATGGTTGTTTTCTATGTATATGAGTATTTACTTATCTATATAAGTATGTTTATCGTCGTCTAGTACCCATAGTACAAGCTTTGCTTAGTTTGGGACTAGGTCGATTGATGTAAGATTGTCCCCAAGTAAAAAAAAAAAAAAAATCTATGCGTCCAAAGTTAAAACGGCCGTTTTTCTTTTGAGTTCATAGTTCAACGAATCCAGCAACATAAAAACTAGTTTGATATATTCACAAGGTACTTAAATACAAAATACAGTGTGTAGCGGCCTACTTTTTTAGATATCTATCGTTAAATTTAAATAATCTCAATTATTTACCAGCACGTGAACGGACTCTTAAGAACTGGCGACCTATTTTTTACTAGACAAACTGTAAGTTCGGCCTCCAGTGGGGCCATTCACTTGTTTTTTGGGACCTCTCCTCTCTCAGCTCGCCCTTTGAGGACAACTGGCGACGCGTGTGTAGGGTTGCCATACGTCAGGATTTGTGCTAACATGTCAGGATTTTTGACCATTTGCCAGGATTGCGGTCGGACTTGGCAAGTGTCCAGATCTTTAGAAATTACCTCATATAATACAAAATTAAAAATAAAATTTATGTTTTTTATGATAAGTTTATTACAAATTTTACACAGTTTTAATGAATGAAATGATACAACTCTGTTACAAGAAATGAAGAATGTGTGTGTTACTTTTAGGGTGATGTCAGGATTTTTTATCAGGACAATTTATTTTTCCATATGGCAACCCTACGCGTGTGCGGCAGTGCGAAACGCTCGCGCTTGAACTTATAAATCTTATAATATCTATAACTCCTGAGCTAAGCCGTATACGTTTGTGTTGTGTTTGGGCAACTTCCGTCACACCCGTCATTAAAAGCGAGGGATAGGGTAGTTGGGGAGGGAGTAATGTATGAACATTGGACATACATCCAAGAGAACTCCCGCCACGTCAGTCCCGCCCGCCGCTATCCACCAGCATGGCATGCGTTTTGAAAATCTCCCGCACCCTCGATCTAGCAATGACAATGCGCCTTTAGCCGATATCCTGTCTGCGGGAAGCACCCTCATGCATGCTAGGCTAGGTACCTAATAATCACCTTCTGGGTTGTTTTCAAAAAAAGTGTACCCTAGTTAAGGTAAAATTAAGAAACGTTAACTTTTTCAGGTGAGTCACGAAAATTTGCCATACATTTATACAGCTAATTTTCGTGACTCACCTGACAAAGTTAATGTTTCTTAATTTTACCTTAACTAGGGATTTTTTTTCTGAAAACAACCCTTCTAACTCTATATTCAAAGAGTTAGAAGATGATTATTAAGTACCTAGCCTAATTGTTTAACTAATAACTTAGTACCAAAAATACCCATATAGGTACATATTTATTTCATAAAATGAGAGGTTTAAACAAAAACAAATAGTCGTTATCTTGATAAAATCTCAATAAGCTGTAATTTTGAGTACCCACGCTACAAACAATGAAATCAAACTTCTAATTTCATGAATAAATTTATTTCGGCTTTTTGTGGTCTATAATAATAGGTACAATCTCACAGACGCGTGAAGATCAGCCATTATCGGAGGCGAAAGTGGTCGGGGAATTGGTGCATATTATCAATTGGTCACTGACGCAATATTGTGTAAGAATAATCTTATGGAAATTTAATTGGAGCATCCGTGGAAAATTGGAGCATTAATCGATAAACAGCCGTTTAAATTAAGGCACCATAGAGACTAGTTACGTTTAGCCATCACCATCATATCAGCCGAATGACGTCCACTGCTGGACATAGGCCTCCGCCAAAGAGTGCCAAAGACCGGTCCTGCGCAACCAGCATCCAGCGGACCCCCGCGACCTTTACCAGGTCATCCATCAGTCCACCTTGTGGGGGGGGGGCTACCCAGTACCCACGCCACGTTTAGCTTACTAGGGCTTATTGAGGCCAAGGGTTCTGATTATTGGTTTACCATCTTTATAAATAACATACTGCACGGTTAGAATTAGAACAAGCGGCGCGCGAGCGAGCCGTCCGCAGCGAGATAGATTATCTGCCTTTTTCTAAAAGCCCCTGCTAGACGGTCGCCAACACGCCACTCCAACCGAGCGACCTTGGTCGGCACCGACCGCTGTAGTATGAAATGTTGCTCCAAACAACTGTCTACACGGTCGGTGCTAGGGAATGCAAACCGGTTAACCGAAAAACCGGTTATCTGGAGTTTTCTGAGATCGGTAAATAACCGGTTTTCTACACTAAAAACCGATTATTAACCGAAATTAGTATATAATTTATAAAATGCCTGAAATAATGAGCCGAAATCGATATTTAGTCAACAAAATATCAAATAAAATATGTAAGTAAAATATATGTATTACATCAATATAGTGGTTAAATAATACTGGATATAGCCACTTGAAAAATGTACACTGATAAGCTAATTTGTATATGGATTCTCTATTCTAATCGAACACCTTTACAGTATTGAATTATGGTGCTGTGCTGATGAGTTATATCAATATTTATAATTACGAAGGCGCGTTGGCTCTGCAGTCTGCACAACTTCCCCACAATCCACAATACTCAATACACAATATAAATACTCTTCGTTGCACTATCTGGATTAGGGGAGCGACAAGTAATGTTATTTAAGGAGGTATTTGAAGTTACCAATAGATTTTGCCCTTCTAATGTCAATAGGGAAAGAGTTTCACAGTCGAATAGCCTTAATAGGGAACGAACTATTATAACATTTACAAGATAACGAATGCAAAGTTAAAACAAAGTTTTAGAAGATGTAAGAGTTACGGCGATAACTGATAGGCACTAACCACTTGAGTTTGGAACGGAAACTAGAAACACTATGGTGATAATTGCTTAACCCGAATATAAATCAACTTCAGACATTTTGGAGACGTTCAAGCTTATAAAGTTGCTCCTCAGAAAGGATACATCAGGATAATCACGAATAGGAAGAAATAAATGTTTGAGCGAGCGCAATTTTAGTTGCGGTAGGTATAAAATTACGAAACCTGTAGTAAATACCTTCCTGGTCACTTCATTCACTTGAGGCACCCAAGACAAGGTGCGATCCATTATGATCCCAAGTTTTTTACTTTCATCGAGTAAGCAAATTCAACCCCACCAAAAAGTATTGTTGGAGAGATATTTACAAAATCAATTCTAGAAATCCGTTTTTTGCTGCCAATAACAATGAGTCAATGACTTAGGTCTTTGCTGGGTTCACAATCAGACCATATCGTTGAATCCACTTGAGAATGCGTACCAAGTCATCATTAGGTCTCTCTATGGCAGAAGGGCGATCACCAAGTACGGACTGTGTATATATATCTACTTTTACGTGTGGCTCGTCAAAGGGGCAGAAGGTGTTCGTGGCTACCCTGCAAGTTCACGGAAGTTTTGTGTTGTGTTGTGCCGTGTGAGAATTTTCAAATGACAAATATTGTTTAATTCGCGGAAGACTTAGAAGTTGAACCAAATATACAATCATTTAAATTACCATAGTTGATTATGATTACAAATAGTTTATTTCTTAAAAACAAAACCTAATACTATAATAATGCTGAGCCCCACACTAGGTATTGCTTGGTTAGTCATTACATTTTTATATTTTTGAACCTGTCGTTTATAAACATGATGAAAAAATTATATTTTTATTTACCCCACTACACCTTGCCTACTTATAAACCAGAAATAATACACCTATAGTCAAATTATCCTTCAATATTAATATTTTTAGCTATTCGTATAAAAACCGGTTAATAACCGGTTAATCGGTTTTGAGCTTGTCGTTTCGGTTAATAACCGGTTTTGAAATTTTACCGGTTTTTGCATTCCCTAGTCACTCGGTGCAGACCAAGGTCGCCCGGTCGGAGGGACGTGTTGGCGACCGTCTAGCAGGGGCTTAAAGTGTCTGCTAGACTCGCCAACACGCCCCTCCGACCGAACGACCTTTGGTCCGCACCGACCGTGTAGACAGTTGTTTGCAGTAAAGTTTCATACTACAGCGGTCGGTGCCGGCCGACCAAGGTCGCTCGTTCGGAGGGGCGTGTTGGCGACCGTCTAGCAGAGGCTTTAGTGTTCTAATTAGAAAGATACAGATAGTCTATCTCGCTGCGAGATAGCTCGCACGCCGTCTTATGTAAAGCCTATCAAAGACTGGAGCGGCCTGGCCACGGCGGTTTATAGGTAGTAAACTTGTCATTAGCTGTCAAATTTACTATTGACCGCCACCGCAGGCCGCGCCAGTGTGGGTGCAGGCTTTAACTGTGCTGATAAAGTGAAAAGTAATGAATCTTATTCTCATTACTATTACGGCAACACAGACAATAATAAATGTAAGACAATAGTACTTAAATATAGTAGCTAACATCACGCAAACTTATCTGAGACCCTATAGCCCACTAGGTTTTATCGCCATGTTTTACGGCGAAAATGTACTGAAACGTCACGTAAAACGTGATATAAAACTTATCGTGCTAGGGCCTCTGGTGCGTATAAGTAATATGTAAGCCATGTTTAATGATGTAATGGAGATGTGGGGCGATATCGGTGGCGCGGAGCCCGCATTGGAACACGCGTAAACACATATGACATTGCTTCCTACGAGTGTTTCTATACAGGCGTTTTCATACTCGCCTGACAGCCCGCGTCTCGCGCCGTCGAACGTTCCGACTTGTTACACTGCCCTAGTACTTTAACAACATGTTATCGCAAACTTGGCAAGTAAAGCCTACAATCGGTTCTCTCAATAAAATTTAAGGCGATGCCAATGCTGCCTCGCCAACTCATTTTGTTCAGTTAACTTTAATGTATTTACTACGTTTATGGCCGGTCTAACCTAGAATTTTTTCGTCTTTTCAGATAATATGGTGCGTGGTGGGAGTGGTAGCCGCTTTATGGGCTCCTGCCAGCGGGCACGGCCGCCTCACCGAGCCTCCATCGCGCGCCTCGGCTTGGCGGTTCGGCTTCGACACTCCACACAACTACAACGACCATGAGCTCTACTGCGGAGGCTTCAATCGTCAGTGGAAGAAGAACGAGGGAAAGTGCGGCGTCTGCGGAGACGCCTGGGACTCCCCCGTTCCCCGCGCCCACGAGCTCGGAGGACGCTTCGGAAAAGGCGTCATAGTCAGAAAATACGCCCCGCACGATCCCATCACAATCAAAGTCGAACTAACCGCAAACCACAACGGATTCTTCGAATTCAGACTCTGCGAGGAACCGAAAGCAACCCAGGATTGCCTCGACAAAAACGTTCTCAAAATCGAAGGGAGAGACGGAACTAAATACTACCCGCGCGACGGCAATAAAGTTTACGAGATGAAGTATCGCTTGCCCGAAGGCTTCGAATGTGCGCACTGCGTTCTACAATGGCGGTATATCGCCGGAAATAACTGGGGTACCTGCGAGAATGGCACCGGGGCAGTAGGTTGCGGGCCGCAGGAGGAATTCAGGGCTTGCGCGGACATCGCTGTTGGAGATCGCTTCGCTACGACCACTAAGAAACCAAGGCCAAGCTACGTTCCGCCTGGCAGACGGCCAACCGTGCCGACGCCAGAAGAAAGTACCTCAGGAAGCGCGTGGTACGGACTTGTTGTTGCTGTCGTCGCGTTGCTCGTTGCTGTGTCCGTCCTCGCTGGCTTCTATTTATACTACTACAGAGGAGGTATGCGAATCAAGAGCCTTCTGAAAAAGACTCCTACGCCAGCACCCGTCCCGCCTCCCCGCCACAAGCGATCTTCACTGTCAAGAGAGCACCCACCAGAACTAACTACACCTAAAGTAGCTACGATCTCCGACTCTGGGTTCGAAACAGTTGATCTCAGAGCGAAGTAGACTTAAATCCCTCCTACCTAGTTACACTGCCTTTAATAGTGATATTTTTAGTGTGAGTGACTGTGTGAATAAAACTTTGGTTCAAAGTGAATCTGTGACGAAATGAGAATGATACAAATCTGATCACTGTCGTGGTTTCCTTGTTAAAGGGAAATCTGATAATCGTTGCCGGTTTTACGAAATCTTGACCAGAAAGGCGATTGTAGCAATTATAATGTACAGTGAAGACTGAAAATCACAAGTTCCTCAAAATGAAAGTTGTCAAGTGACAATGTTTACAATATAGTGTTACCTTTTCGTATAGAATTATATAAAAATATCGTTTAAACCTTTATTTAACGATGCATGGTAGCAAATAAGGCTACTATCAATCAGCTCCAATGATGTCACATGAAAATGACTAACCCTTTACAAACCTAGTTCTACCATAGTTATTCTATATTAAGATTATAAAAATCGTGCGTTATACGTTATGTGATTTCAAAAGCCCTGAGTGAGAATATGCGTAGTGCAACTCTGCCCAGCTAGCATGACAGGTTTTATGGTGACGTTTTAAGGTCCGAATCTATCAAAACGTCACGTGAAACATGACCATAAAACCTATCAAGCTCTGGTATTTCCTGTTATGTTTCTGGTCAAGATACATCGATCGGTAACAGTAGTGTTCGGTTTTGGAAATAAGACGCCATGGCTATTAGCTTTTAAAATCACTCGATATGCAAAGGACTTAGTGTAAGGCCTGAGTGGACGCTCGAAGCGGAGCGTTCGGCGGTTCGTGCAGCGAGGCGGGCGAGCGTGCATGCGATTTGTGCAGCGTCTACTCAGGATCAGGACACCAGTATGAGTTTCATTTGTTTAACATGCACGCCGCACGCTCCGCTCCCCCGCACGCCCGACTCGAGCGTCCACTCAGGCCTTACCGCTCGGCCACGACTTTGGTCTTAAGCGACCTGCGACCAGCGTTTTATCTGTTCATTGCGCGTGATCCCAACTAACCACAGTGCGTTGCGCGTCTCGACCGCGCAATGAACAGATAAAACGCTGGTCGCAGGTCGCTTAAGACCAAAGTCGTGACCAAGGCGTTAGTGTAAGTCCTGAGTGGACGCTCCGCTACGAGCGGGGCGTGCAGCGTCCATATAAAACAAATACTGTTACACTTAGACTTACCAACTTAAACTAATCGTTATACGAAAATTATCTTTATCTAGAATATTTTAAGGTCTATTTTGCAAACAAATTTTGAGTTGTACCTATCCTTACAGTAGTCAGGTAACTTATTTATTTTGCACTTTTTCTTGAACAACTGGTTGGCTATTCGTGTCCGTTGTATTGTAATGGTTATTGCAATTTCACACATCCACATTCTTATTGGCTAAGCATTAGAGTCTAATTTCGATTAAACTAAATTAATGAGAGCACAATGACTTTACTAAACCAGCCAGTAACAACGACAATGTTCGATAACCTCCTATCTGACACTTTTGGCGTAAACGATCTTTCATTTTATGTCACTCGTTTTAAAGTTCAATTTCATATGTAGTCCGGTATGTCTTCGAATATATAAGAGTACCTATAATAATAAAATAAAACCTGGGGCCTATTGCATAACAATTTGTAACTTATATTACAAGCGGAAACCTTTTTTCAACTCCTCGCATTAGAAAGAGACTTCCGCTTGTATTATAAGTTGTAAATTGTTATGCAATGGGCCCCTGGACTACAATACCAGTCGACCTTAGCGAGTGTTTTTAAAACCTATGCCACTGAGGCTAAAGTACTTAATGTTAAGTAAGTAGTTATAACTAGCTGAACTAATTACAATTTTGTAAATTATATTTATGTTGTTAAATTAAATCAATTTGGATATTATGTGGTTTTTTTTCCTGAGTCTAAGTATTGTATTCACTGGGGGGTATAGTGCCATAATCGGCAAGCTTGGCTTGAGCGTGGCGCAGGACCGGTCACTTTGGCACTCTTTGGGGGAGGCTTATGTCCAGCAGTGGACGTCTTTCGGGTCGTATGATGATGATGAAGGGCGTGTTGCATAAACTAAGTACACTTTACTAACCGGTAAACGGTAAATATGGCGCCGGCAGGGGCCCATTTTATGAAGTTACGGCCACAAAGCCTACAGCTGTCATAGAAAACTTTCATGTCATACCTACTGAACAAAATAGAATAGAATAGAAATTTATTGCAAACCAAAATAACACCAAAACAAAAATTGTATTTGACCAAAAGGAGACGAGTGCACCTGCTATTGCTACTAGCCCCGATGCAGAAGAGTTCGTCTAGTAATTAACAATTTTCACATTTATTTTGATATTTATTACATGCTTAGATCAAACGACTAAGTAATAGGAACAATATTAGTAATGTTTAATGTAGTATATTTTCATTGTAGAAAAAAGGGCACTTAAAAACTCCAATTCAAATTGTGGTCTCCAACTGCACTTCTTGACTCAAGGGCTCAAAGCAGAACCGTCAGCATATAGCTTTGCTGTCGCGACATCTGGCAGTTGATATCGCGAAGACTTTAACTCGTGGTCGGAACGTGTAGTGACGCCTTAAGATTATTTGCACTGGCAAGGTTATGATATAGTTGTGACTGTGGGTAGACTAAAGTGGGAGTTTTGGAGCATTTAATCGTTTGTTCCGTGGAAAAAGCCTCATTTTATCATGGAGCGGCGGCGAGTGACGAGGTGGTCTTCGGGGTTCTCGCCAAGGAGCCGGGGGCTACGCAGCTGGTCTCTGAAAGCTAAGTGTCTTAGTTTCTTGGTACTTTATTTGTTCTATGAAGATTATTTGCTCTGATATAATTGTGTGCTACAATCTACATATTCTAAAGGTATTATACTAGAACTGTTTCCTGAATCCTGTGTTACTTAATGATAATTATAACCATCGCGATAACACGCTACCAGTAGCCTGAGAACATAGTTACTTCTGATAGATAGTATGCCCTAGTCATGATGACAGTATATAGGGGAGGTACCTCCATAGTTTCTCGGTCGAAGGGCGAGAACTAGATACAGTAATATAGTGTACACACCTTATGTGGCTAACCCTAGTGAAGGAACGACTATTCGTATATTTAGGAGAAGACGTGGTACAACTCCAGTTGTTCAGTAGGTAGAACTTATATGTGCTAAGTTTCTAAGGCCTACGTGACAGGTGTGTCATGGTTATCTTTATAACCACAGATGGTAGACGCGAGCGTCACCGTGCGAGTGCCGCGAGCGTCATCGTCTAGAAAAGCGAAGCAGATATCCGTGGACTGCAGAGATGATTCAAGGTAGGATTCAGATTATCCTTCCTATGTCCACATATAAACCCTTTCGCGGCGCCCTCTAATATTGCGCAGTCTAACTGTATTTGTACCGGTTACATTCCTATATAAAGAGAAGGCGTTCGCGACATGGTGAATGGTGCTGGGATATTTGAATCCGTGCCTATCGGTTATATTGAGCTGGTAGGCAGTCGGAGTAGCCAGTTTGTTTCAGGCAGTTTTATCTTAACCCTTGGTTTGGCGATTTAGTGGCGTGGTGGAGTATGGTGTAGCATACTTCAATTATTTCTCGATGCACATACAATTCCTTGATTGATTGAAACAAGCTAACAGCGGTATGATTTATTTGTCCCAATTTTACATTTGTTTGAGAATAATGTAAATTTAAGCTAAATTATACATGGTATAGAATGTATTACATACAATACCAGTTTAATAATGATACAATAAATTAAAGCTTCTATGGAACACTAATGGTGATGTCAATTCAGCCGAGGGCCCCGGCTAGTTGCTTCTCGATCAGTGCTTCAATGTTGTAATAAAGATTCCTTTTAAAGTTCTTCCATGTTTCTCAATAAAATTAATGTTGGTACGTTGCTATTTTGAACATTTTGAGAACACGTACAGTTTATAGAAGCTAAGAAACAGTTCTGTTTCCATCATAAATTTGCGTATCATATAGCATCACAGATCAATGATTTTATTTCAGTCTAATATGATGTAAAAGTGAAAGATCGAAAAAACTGTTCTATATTATGTCGGATACCATATTTTAATGAGTACCAAGGATTTGTGCTTGCATTGCATTCAGATATTGGTGGAAGTACTTCTAATTATATAATAAAAAAAAAAGAGGTTAGTTGAGAAGAGTCGTGGCGATGAGACGAAATATTTCTACAAAGTGAGTCGAGTTAAGAGGGTAGCCTAGCAGCATTTTTCCATACAAAGCATCGATCTTGTCAAGAATTTGTTGTGAAAATCGGTCTAAGCTGCGGTTGTCCCTATCGCGCATCGCACGCGGTCGCTTGGGGCAACGCGACGGCAATAGTTTGTACAAATACCTATTTCTCAATTTTGTCGCAGACCGACTACGCTCTTAAGTGTTGGAAAGGATTTAGATAATCGTGATTTGGAAAGAACCGTTAATTTGAGAGAGATACAGCGCATTACCTTTGGATAGTTAACGGTAAGAAAGTTGGCTTAAATAAGTACGAGGATCTCGGGGTTAAATTCAGTTTGAGAGGATTATCTTGAAGTGTAGAATCGATTGTTTCCTTCAACAATGTTTGTAACAGCAGTAGTACGAGATATGATCGCATAGGTACCTAACATACTGTTTTTGTGAAATGCTAGAACATTTCTTTCCAGGATATGATTTCTACAGAACCTGCGAAAGTAACTAGTAGCAATACGTCGTTGCAGTTTGATTTCTGTACGAGGTGAAATTTGTTAGTTTTTGCTGCCAACGCGTATGAGTGTCGTCATAATTGTTGCTGAATTCATTTATATTTCAATTTGATGCTAATGTTTTGATCTAGCTTGTGAGCTCCAATTATTGTTAGCCGTGGTGATGTTAAGGTACAGCAGTATTTATTGTCCCCGAGCGATTACAAACGTGCATATGTGAATCGATTTTAGGGTATTTGAGTATAAAGAAAGGTGCTACTTGTGAGTACGTAATTTTAGCTAATACACGAAAAAAGATCTTTGATTGTAAATCGACAAATTGACTTCCAGTAGTTATGGTGTTAAAAGAGAAATTATTACCTATTTATCGTGTCTAGGTAGTTCCTAGTGCCGTCAAATTTTATTTGTTGTAGGTACTTATTGCAACTATATAGCCGTGTAAAATATTAAAGGCGTGAGGTTAGACGCAGCATTTATTTACAGACATAAAAACATAACCCTCTCTCCTTCGGCAGTCGGGTAAAAACAACAAAACGCAAGGGAAGTGAATTTAACTAGGTCACACAACTTCAGTTTCATACGTACATTATTATTATTCCAGGAGTGATTGACTTGCTGCCTATTGCGTAATTATGTTGTAATGTCGTTTCAGTTGTGTACGAGTCCTTACAGTTAACGTTTATGGCAAGTATCCATAACATATTTACATTCAACGGTAATATTTGCCGTTACTCAATGCATTGTATACTCGTGTCCAGCATTTCAGTGCAATAAAGAGATTTCAATGAACTTAATGAGTCAGAAGAAGTATTTTTGAGAAGGTTAGAGGTAGCACTAGCATATTTACATAAAACGTAACATGTTATGGAACAAATTAATTTACCAGTATTTTTCCTTGGACTATATTAACTTGGTAATGAGTATGAGATCTCGTAGGATTAACCAGTATTCTATTCTAATAATCATGCGTACGAACGACTATACATAGGTGTATAGTAGGAGTATTTATGTATGTATGTTGGGTATAAGTAAAAGCAAAAGATCTTGCCAGACTTTTGAGTCAGAGTGGTCAGTCATATTTTGTGGTAAAGCAATAGCTTTTGTGAAAATCATATCAGTCGATATTTTATTTCATGCGCAATTATAGCGGGATTCTCATGGATCATTTACAATTATGGATTTCGTTTCCAATGTCGGCCTAGTATTTTTTATACATCATCATCAGATCATCATCAAATAGCAATATAAAGTAAAAATACGTGTGAAAATTGAAAGAATCACTATAGTTATGCATATAGGGTACGTTTAATCATGGAAATAATCAGACGGAGAGCGGATGAGTATGGATTTAAAACGGAAAAATCATTTTTGTCTTACAGTTAAATTCAATGCGACTTTGACTTATTGCTTTCATCTTATTTTAGAGTCATATTATTTAAATACCTACTAATGTGATAATTGACTATTGCTATTTATAGTGCCGAATTATGTGGATTAAAATATTAAAGTAAGTAAACTTGGTTAAAGGAAGAACTTAGAATCAATGTACCTAGTGCACAGACTAGCATAGTAGTAATGATTACATAGATTAATTAGGAATAGATATATATTATTCCGGTACCCAATAGTACATACATTTTGACGCAGATTAATAACGGTCGTACATATTAAGCTTGAACAAGCTATGATGCATATAGTATACCTATCTGGTACTAATTATTTTTCAGTGCGTACATTAAGTAAACGTTCGAGATATTTATCCAGTTTCATGTTTTACTTCAGAAGCATAGGTACATGCGAGTAACAGTATTGTTAAGGGAAGGTTTCATACAACTTCGAAATATAAGACCGCGTTTTATGAGTATGTGTCCAGCCTATATTCAGATCATAGAAATGTTTCGGTCTACCAATTCCATTGCAGGATGGGCGTGTTGTTGGAACTACTTGGAACAGTTTACATATCACTCGTGCCGTCGTGAACGATTCCAGTAATGATTTACGTTCTAATCGAGCAGTTTCTTTCACGCAGTTGGATTCCACTCTTGTTGTTAAAGTCTTTAGTAGTTCCGTCTCTTTGGTTCGTCGTGTGCGTACATATAAGGAGATGGAATGCCGAAAAATAGATTTCATGATATTGTATATTCTGATAGTGAGCAACCGAAGACGGCTCAAAAAATTGTTTCAGACTTCTGAGAACGACTGCTGCCTTCAGAGTGAAAATAATATGATTTTCCAACATTGATAAGTTTCTTCTAAGTAGGTACTTAGTAATAATCTGGTTAAAAGTTTTCTGATACATTAGCGTACTAGTTGTCAATGTAGTGATTTATAGACGAATGAGATAATGATTGGGTAGTATAATATGTCTACGTACGAGATTCAATTGAAAATAGAAAGAGAATATGTGGGTACAACAATGTTTTTCTTTTAACAGAGTTCTACGTCTATAATCTCATTTCTCGTTGCAGCGTGAGTGTTGATACAACTGTTGATTAATTGTTTATGGCGTAGTTACGTGCTATGGTACTCGATTATTTCAAAGACAGATGGGAATACGTAGGGTATGTAGTTACTAACCTACATGTAATGGTGTAAAAGTTACTGAGTTATTCAGTGAACATACTTCGATATGTAGGCATTATAATTATAGTATATAATTAAAGTCTTTGGTTACGTTTGTCAGTCTAGGACGTACCTAACCAACTCATGATGTAGTCACGTGAAGTTAATGTGGTTTTCACATATGTGTACCTAGTTATATCATCGGGATAGACTTGAGCATTTCAAGTATGAATTGGTAGGTATTGTGTGCATAACCGTGTGTAGTTGTGTGAAGTTTTGTGAGTCTTAAGCTCAATACCTACTCGACTAGTTATTTCAAATAATAAGCCTTACCACTGTTATTGTAATAGTTATGTACTATACCGGATACGACTGGGAGGACATCATCATCATGTACTGTATTGATCGTAATATCTACGCGAACTGTAGGTACAGTAAAATGTTATTAAATGTTTTCATCTTCTTACTTAATGGAATAGTCTAAATTCATTGATTATGGCAATTATTTGAATAATAAGAGAAAGCTAGTATGTCGTTAGCTATGTTTGATCACAAACCGTTGAAGTACCTAAATGAGTAATTTATATACCTACTATATAAATAGTTCAGTACTGAAAATGAAAGGATTCATCATCATCATCATCATCATATCAGCCGAAGGAAGTACACTGCTGGACGTAGGCCTCCCCCAAAGAGTGCCTAGGTGGCCGGTCCTGCAGCACCCGCATCCAACGAAAAGGAATAAAAAGAAATGTGGGAAAGGAGGAAAGAATTGTTCGAATCAATTTAGATGTTACACGCGAAATGGAAATAATTCTATAACCCCTGAATATTAGACATAGGTAGTATATATCAATAGAGATTTGTATATACATTCAAGTACTTAGGTACTACGAGTTCGTTTAACTTGTCAATGACGTTTAATGCATAATATCACAGATTATCTTAAATCGTGCTCATCATCATCATACCAGCCGAAAGACGTCCAGTACTGGACATAGGCCATAGGCCTCAGATCGTGCTCAATACATAAGTATCCAAAGTATGGACATGAATGACTAAATAGTTTCAATTTAACATATAGGTAATGACGGGTCATTACTTAAGTAATACTTGTAGATGTAGACGGTACCATCACTTACATACATCTTCCTATTTTGGTTAATACGAGTATTTATTAAATATTTTTTCTTGTTGAAGTTTACTATACAGTCAAGGATTTGAGCCAGCATTGATAAAGTCTAAAGATTATAATATGACTTAATATGACTATTTGAATGAATTGACAGTTAAGTATTACTTGTTTGCAAGATTTAGATGTAAAGCTTACATTAATCTAGAATTTTCTCTGAGAGACATTGTATTGAAATTTGAAACGTCTGGTAACTAACAATACAAAGAAAGATACAGTTACCTTATTGAGAAAGATATTTTGGTCGCTGAAATAAGTAGTAGTAAGTAGATACCTACATGGTATCTAGTATTATGTATCGAAATCTTGATTTGACACTTGGTTGTTTAGCCAGTAGCTATCGTGAAGCTATTAAATACTTAGGTATTATAGTTCGAATGATGTTCAGACATAGGAACTTAGTCGAAAGTCAGCTCTTGCAGTAGAATTCTGCACTCACGATGAGAAATGGTTTAATACCTAGATAGTGGTTTCTAAATAGAAGATCATAACACTATTTATCCTTGTAGGAGGCCCGATTATCATTCAACCGATTTATGTCACTGATTCGGTGCTCGGGAGTATCATTGCTTGTTCGTTTCAGCTATACATACGAAGTCAATACTCATGGATTCTAATTTAGAACGTTAGAGAAACATAGCCGATTTAGTTAATCATTTGGCATTAAGAGTATATGAGATATTTATTGAATCTACATCCAAGTTGCACTACTAATGATCAACATCTGGTGACATGCTGTTTTTTGAGATATGTATTGAATTATTGATAATGTGGTACCGGGTATTAGTAGCGAGAAGGAGGAGTCGGTGACTTGTTCAAAAACTAACGAGTAATTAGAAGGTGGTTTTGAATTCGAATAAAAGTTGACGTATCAGTATATCGTAACGTACCTAGTAAGAGTTGAAGTTTTGGTATGTCGGGGTATGTGGAAGTTAAGGTTGTTTAACATTTGCAAAAGCTTCGAAAGAATCGGATAGTCGTCCTCAGCGTTCGAATAACCTCTGATCTAATCTAAAGAGATACGTGGGAATACTGGTCGTCAGTTGTACTAGACGGAGTGATGGAAGGAGATTATTGTTTCAGGATAGACAAGACAACTTCCGTCGTTTAAGAATAAGCGATGCTGAAGGTACATCGTTTACTAGTTTCTTGAAATTGTTACAGGTCGTGTCTTATATTACACGATTTTTTCAGGGCATGTAACTCAACTGATCAAGGTATCTAAGTCTTTGGTAACGATAGATAGAAACTGAAGGATAGAGGTTCGATAGATACCTACCGCTCAAATTTGTTGATGTCTATAAGTTTGACAGGAATAAGATCGATAGCTGGTATAACCATCCTAACCTGTTTTAGTTATCGTCGGAAAAGGCAGTTTTTCTTTTGGTTGGGGAGGGTCTATCGAATATGTTGAGCCTGTCATTTCATTACCAGAGATCGGAGAGTGAGGGTGTTAAGATTGTGGAAGTAAACTACAAGCATTGATTTCGGGAATACTAGAAAGGCACAGAATAGCTTTGGTTCCCTTTATTCTAATAAATTAATTTCTTTTGGTCTGTTTGTTCGGAGGTACTGAATTTGAACACCTTAATTATAATGTATGTACATGACTTAACAGCGAATGAAATAAAATGAATGAGATTTGATTTGTTGATTTGGACTTCGGGAATTGAGAATAGTAATTGATGTTGCGAAGGGATATAAATTGAGATGAAGCTTCGTAATGATATGGATGACGTCATTGACAATGACTGTAACAATGAGTTAAGAGAGAATTTGCCATGATGGCCTGCAATTATACAGAAACATCGAAAGCTAAGTATATTTATAGATCTTAGTAAAGCTCACAATGGGTTTATGGATTTCTCTAGACAATTAATGTATATACATATAGGGATTGCCACGTGATATACGTGAGGAGATCCATGTTGTGAATGTAAAATCTGAGCTCATCTTAGGTAAGGCGGAAATGGTACATCTTGTCGAGGTGCGGCGGCTTCGGCAGCCGTGATCTCCCGTTCAGTTGCGAGACCCTGCTCGCTTATCGAAGTGCGGCTGGCTTCGGCCTCCGTGTACTTCACCATCTTTTCGGGACCCTGCCCGCATAGTATAAGCTTATCGAGGTGCAGCGGCGTTGGCCGCTGTGATCTCCCGTTCAGTTGCGAGACCCTGCTCGCTTATCGAAGTGCGGCTGGCTTCGGCCTCCGTGTACTTCACCATCTTTTCGGGACCCTGCCCGCATAGTATAAGCTTATCGAGGTGCAGCGGCGTTGGCCGCTGTGATCTCCCGTTCAGTTGCGAGACCCTGCTCGCTTATCGAAGTGCGGCTGGCTTCGGCCTCCGTGTACTTCACCATCTTTTCGGGACCCTGCCCGCATAGCGATGTTTACTTGTGTCTACCTTAGGTGGGATGAGGCCGGGTATGTCTGGGCTCATCTTGGATAAGGCTGACAAGGTACATCTTGTCGAGGTGCGGCGGCTTCGGCTGCCGTGATCTCCCGTTCAGTTGCGAGACCCTGCTCGCTTATCGAAGTGCGGCTGGTTTCGACCTCCGTGTACTTCACCATCTTTTCGGGACCCTGCCCGCATAGTAAAGCTTACCGAGGTGCTGCAGCTTTGGCTGTGGTGATCTCACGTTCTGTTGCGAGACCCTGCTCGCTTATCGAAGTGCGGTTGGTTTCGGCCTCCTTGTACTTCACCATCTTTTCGGGACCCTGCCCGCATAGTGCAGCTTAGCGAAGTGCGGATGGCTTTTGGCCTCCGGGTACTTCACCTCTCTCTTTTCGGGACTCTGCCCGCATAGGATTAGCTCATCGAAGTGCGGATGGCCTTTGGCCTCCGGGTACTTCACCTCTTTTCGGGACCCTGCCCGCATAGGACAAACTAACCGAAGTGCGGATGGCCGTTGGCCTCCGGGTACTTCACCTTTCTCTTTTCGGGACTCTGCCCGCATAGGAATAGGGCTTAGCGAAGTGCGGATGGCGTTTGGCCTCCGGGTACTTCACCTTCTTTTCGGGACCCTGCCCGCATAGTGCAGCTTAGCGAAGTGCGGATGGCTTTTGGCCTCCGGGTACTTCACCTCTCTCTTTTCGGGACTCTGCCTGCATAGTGATGTTTACCTTTGTCCGGCCGAGTAAGATGATGCTCCTCTCGATAGTAGAGAAATAATGAGATTGTTTGGAGAGTACTATACTTATGAAGATTGCTAGCACATACCTAGGTGATGCACCTCTCGATAGTAGAGACATAGGTGATGCTCCTCTCGATAATAGAGAAATAATGAGATTGTCGAGAGAGTACCAGGCTTATAGAGCTTTCTAGCACAGACCTAGGTGATGCTCCTCTCGATAGTAGAGAACTCTTGATAGTAAAGAACTCTCGATAGTACAGAACTCTTGATAGTAAAGAACTCTCGATAGCAGAGAACTCTTGATAGTAGAGAAAGTAAGTAGATGGAAGAGTTGATTGTCGGGGAAATATTTACTTAACTAAATGACATGTAAACAGGATTTATGAATAAATTGAATGAATATATGAATATGAATGCCATACTTGTAGAGCTTGTTACGAAAATGGCGCAGTCGGTAAAGTGATTAAAACATGAACAAACAAAATCTAAGACAATTGAATATATTTGGATATAGATATAATAAGATAAGAAAAAATAAGAATATAATTGGAGTTAAAGAATAATGGAGTCCGTGCTTACACCTCCGTTGTGAAAATGTGACGAATATGACGTTGGGTGATTTGTGTGAATCCTGAGAGAAGTGGAAAAGGGGGTTCAGAATATATTCCAAGGCCTGTGAACTGAATAAGAAATCCGAAGAGATACAGGTGAATATATTTACATGTCGTGGGAGAACAGTGCCGTGAGATTGTCAAACAAAGTCCTACTAAGTGCTTGACGTTGGATCTCTGTGTTTAATTGATGCGCTCCCCGTGCTTTTGAGAAGCTTTCTTGTACAGACCTAAGAGAGGCTCAGTTTCAGTACCTACCGTAATAAGCGAGACCCACGCTAATAAGCTAGTATCGGAATAAGCTAATAGCGTGCAAGACTGAAGTTTTTTATCCGTAACTTAGTAAATGAATTGAAATAAAACCTTGTAGTGAGTGAGAAAAATAAGGTCAAGGAATAGGAAATGAATGTTCTAGATCTGTAGCGCAGTGGGAAGTTGTTTGCCTAGTCTTATCTCTAATGGTCGTCAGGAGGGTCTTAAAGGATGACGTCCTGTGACGTAGCTTCTTTTGGCTTTCCAGTGTTGCGGCCAACCACTTCGAGATGACTTCACTTCTTTTGGAGTGGGGAGTGTCGCGACATCTGGCAGTTGATATCGCGAAGACTTTAACTCGTGGTCGGAACGTGTAGTGACGCCTTAAGATTATTTGCACTGGCAAGGTTATGATATAGTTGTGACTGTGGGTAGACTAAAGTGGGAGTTTTGGAGCATTTAATCGTTTGTTCCGTGGAAAAAGCCTCATTTTATCATGGAGCGGCGGCGAGTGACGAGGTGGTCTTCGGGGTTCTCGCCAAGGAGCCGGGGGCTACGCAGCTGGTCTCTGAAAGCTAAGTGTCTTAGTTTCTTGGTACTTTATTTGTTCTATGAAGATTATTTGCTCTGATATAATTGTGTGCTACAATCTACATATTCTAAAGGTATTATACTAGAACTGTTTCCTGAATCCTGTGTTACTTAATGATAATTATAACCATCGCGATAACACGCTACCAGTAGCCTGAGAACATAGTTACTTCTGATAGATAGTATGCCCTAGTCATGATGACAGTATATAGGGGAGGTACCTCCATAGTTTCTCGGTCGAAGGGCGAGAACTAGATACAGTAATATAGTGTACACACCTTATGTGGCTAACCCTAGTGAAGGAACGACTATTCGTATATTTAGGAGAAGACGTGGTACAACTCCAGTTGTTCAGTAGGTAGAACTTATATGTGCTAAGTTTCTAAGGCCTACGTGACAGGTGTGTCATGGTTATCTTTATAACCACAGATGGTAGACGCGAGCGTCACCGTGCGAGTGCCGCGAGCGTCATCGTCTAGAAAAGCGAAGCAGATATCCGTGGACTGCAGAGATGATTCAAGGTAGGATTCAGATTATCCTTCCTATGTCCACATATAAACCCTTTCGCGGCGCCCTCTAATATTGCGCAGTCTAACTGTATTTGTACCGGTTACATTCCTATATAAAGAGAGGGCGTTCGCGACATTTGCCGTGTCGCTTTCCCTAGTAATGGCCCTTTTTTCGCCTGTTGAATTCGTTACCGAAATAGTTTGAAAAAAAAACCGCAAAATTTCGTCTGCCCATAAAAGTGGTATCCTTATATTTTAATTGTGTTAATGTGGAATATTTTCGTAAATAATGGAACTATTATACAACTAGTATTAAACGGTTTTGAATTTATATCGAAAACATTATTTGCTTACAAATGGGAGACCCTACAAAACTGCTCTGACTAGACGAAAACATATGCATCGGGGCTAGTTTAGTGTGTATTAAACAATGTCACAGCGCTGGTCTTCCGAGGAGCCTATAGCGCTGTAACTTGTAAGATAGTTCCAAACAGCAAAAAGCGGCAACACGTGGTATACCACATATATTTAGTTATACTGCCCCTACAAACGGAAACAACTAACGAATACCGACGGTTTGAAACCATCGATCCTAGTAACACGACGTGCGTACCTACGAGTATATCTATAACGAGAGAGCTCATGCAGCAGTGGTCGATTATAGTATCTACAGGCACAGGCTGAAAACTGATGATGATGAGGTACATAAATAACGAAATATATGTACTTAACATAATATAATAGAATAGAATAATTTGTTGAAAAAAACTTATTCCTTATTGATAATACCTATATACTTACTTCACTTACCCTATCCCACTTGCCACTTTGGCTAAATTTGGCTCTCCCGTACCACTATGAACGAAAGGGCACGTACAGTCGGTAATTACTAATTAGGCAAGCGCGTGCGAGCGAGCGGGATGCCATGACTTGAATGTTCTAGCGAACAAACATTACAAACATCAGTTTTGTTAGACAGATGATATTTCTGCAGAAAGTAATTGAACGAGCGAGCGAAGTATTTCGAGTCTAGGTAACTTGCACAATCTGGCATCTGCATAAATGTTTGTTCGACAATAACAGGCCGAAACGCACTGAAAGCGGTGGCGGTGCGGTGCGGTGCGGTGCGGAGGCGGTACCGGTTGTAATGTTGGAGCTAATATGAAAGGGTCCGCACAGAATACCGCGCCGCGCCGCGTCCCGCCGCGGTATTCTGTGCGGACCCTTTTATATTAGCCCGAACATTACAACCGGTACCGCCTCCGCACCGCACCGCGCCGCACCGCCACCGCTTTCAGTGCGTTTCGGCCTTAAAGTATCGTTGATTGGACCGTCGTGTTTGGTAGGAGAATTAATGGGATAAAAACAATTGTTTATTTCGAACATAAGCTAAATTAGTCAATAGGGTTGCTGAGATATAGGAGATTGTAATATTTTGAAAACATGGTTTCTCTAAACACCACTAGATGGTGCTGGATGGATCCGCGAGTACATCGTGAGTTCACAGTTCGGGGCGAACCACTAGTTTCCGAAGATTAGGTCAAATTAATCATTAGTCTAATTGATTTCATGCACCCCATCTGTCTGTAGTCAAGTGGTTAGTTAACTAGTGAAAGTAATTTGAACTCGATTGCCACCGTCGTATTTTGGCCGCCATATAGTATCTGAGAAACAAACTACAATGTTAATGTCAGAACGATTTCAGTCCTGCCACCCGCAGCTTTTGTTGGATCCATCCAGTGAATGGCAGTCTTTATAATTTTAGTTCACTAGCAACATTACTTCAAAACGTCACTGTCAGTGAATCGACCTAACCAACGACAACAAACGTGCTGTAAAAAGCCAAAAAAGAGCCGAAATATCTTCTTTCATCCCAAAAAAAAGGGGCTCTATAAATGAAAAATGGCGGTGCGGCCACAGCACATGCATGACGGTGGAATCGTTGAGCGCCGGTTGCGTCCTATTTACGGTAAAACGATTGGAAATTAGTGTCTATTTTCCGACTGGACTCCCTGGGAGACGGATTGTTTTTCGTGTTGTACGAGGTTATTTTTATGCTTTCCAGATTGGCTGGACAATGGGAATAACAAGAAGGCCCTCCAGGAGGCGGAGAAGGTGCTTAAAAAGAGTCCTTCGTTGCAGGCGGCGCGGGCTTTGAAGGCCCTGTCGCTTTTTAGGTTAGGAAAATCGCCGGAAGCGCACTCTGTGCTCGAAGCCCTAGCCGACGAGAAGCCAAGCGACGACACCACGTTGCAGGCCATGACGATATGCTACAGGGAATGCCAGCAATGTGAGTATCGAATTTGTTTAACGCCACTACATGCCAAAAACGTCGGTATTTCAAACATACGTATGATGGCAGAATTATGCCGGTTTAAGAGCGATATGACACTTAAAATAAATAAATAAATATTAAGGGACAACCTCAATCTCTTCAAATTGAACTAGCCCCATCAATAAGGCCTGTATTCTGGGACTAGACAACAATATATTTACTTAACAGAAACAAACAATACTTCAATGTTTGAGTAGTTTACACAGTTTTATTTTCAAACTTTACTGTATGGTTGAGATTTATTGTGACCCGAATTTTTATAAAGCTGTCATTGCAATTGCAATCTTCTACCATGGACAGTAGAGATGCTTTTTGAATGGACTACGTTGATGCAATTCGGCCAACTCAAATATTCTCATGTACACACCATGTTTCTGCCTAATTCTCCTTATATTCAGAAATGTTGTAGGTACTTGGCTGTTGAGGAAAATATAGGTGCATACTTCCTTGTAATAAGATTTCAATGTGTAATATTCTGAATGATGTCTAATAAGAATTTACTAGGGCTTATTTAGATAAATACGATACAAATATTCTTTATTGCTCACTAGATATACAGTCATGGCAAGATAATTAAGAACATGATTTTTTTCCATACAGTTGCATACAAATATGACTTCAAATTTAATGATGATTTAAAATATGTTAGGCTTATTTTATATCTGAGTATATGGAGGTATCTGTGTATAAATAAGATTTAATTTGGTTTATGTAAAAGTTGTGCTTAAAAATCGCCTGTATTTTTTAAAGTCTAAATTTTACAGAAGCTCTTGCACTATATTAAATACTGTCTAAACACGGTTACATCCGTATAATCAGAAACAAAATTAATCAAGCACATTATAAATTATCATCAAATTTGAAAAGTCATATTTGTATGCAACTGTATTGGGATATGCATGTATTATACATATAAACCTTCCTCTTGAATCACTCTATCATAAAAACCGCAACAAAATCCGTTGCGTAGTTTTAAAGATCTAAGCATCAGTGGCGGAGCGCCCATATAAGCCGATTCCCACCTAAAATTTCTTGCTATATATTACCAAACTCACAAATCATCAAAAAACAGCCCTTTTTTGTGTTCCGGGTTGTCCAGTGAATATTTTGACGCGCCGCCACTGCTAAGCATACATAGGGACAGACAGACAGCGGGAAGAAACTTTGTTTTATACTATGTAGTGATGCAGTCATCTTTTCTCAAAATAATTCATAATAAAATATAGAAAACATATTTTAAAAAAATAAGGGACTATTTATATTTAAATTTTTTTAAACCATTTTGTACATCTCTGGCTGTGTTAAAACTGTTAAAAGTAAGGGGCCTGCATTGCATTACTCTCTAGCTGTCTACACAACAAACCGTCAAATCAATCACTCTCTGAACCAAGGACCCGCAAACCCCTTTTCAGGCTTAATCCTATCAAGTTGTTAATCCTATGAATATATATAACCTTGCTGATAGGGTAACCCTATTGTCGGGTATGGTAACCATAAGTTAACCCTATTGAGATAGGGTTTTGTTTAGGGTTAACTTATGGTTACCACATCCAATATGCTTACCATCACAATACGGTTTCACTACCAGTAAGGTTACCAATATGGATAGGGTTTTAAAAACAACTTCTAATATAACCCTAATTAGGGAAACCAGTTCCGGTCCCAGCTCTGACCTCTCTGGAGTCTCAAACATCTACGAGTATAAGCTTTGGTATCTGCCACCATCATAGTATAATAATAAAGTAATCATAATATTGTTTAATTGACAAAGTTAATTCAATATGAGTATGGATTCAAAAGGAATTTTTCATTTACACACTGTAAAATAGTCTATATCACCTTTCATAATTTTTTTTCGTTCTCCAGTGCATAAAGTATGCTCCCTGTACGAGGCAGCAGTGAAGGCGGAACCAACGAGCGAAGAGCTGCATTCGCACCTGTTCATGTCATATGTGCGGGTCGGGGACTACCGGGCTCAGCAGCGGGCTGCCATGGTGCTCTACAAGTTTGCCCCTAAGAACCCGTATTACTTCTGGGCTGTTATGAGCATTGTGTTGCAGGTAAGCTTATTATGTTTGAGATTATTGAATGTGGCCCACTTTTTATGGAAGGGTCACTGGAATTGGAAATTCTTGGTAATAATTTCTTTTTTGTCTGAAAATAATGTGGTGTGAAAAATTTTCTGCACAAGACCCAAAGTAATTAATGAATTATAGTATAAAAATAATAGACAATACAATATTAATAAATAATTGATTTCTATATAGAAACATTTGTCTAAAATCCATGACTTAACTGCATTTTTACATTTATTTACCTATGTCTAATAATTTGAAATTAAATAAATAAATATTTGCGGACAATCTATCAACCTAGTCCCAAACTAAGCAAAGCTTGTACTATGGGTACAAGACGACGATATAGATACTTATATACATAAATAAATACTTAAATACATAGAAAACATCCATGACTCAGGAACAAATATTCGTGCTCATCACACAAATAAATGCCCTTACCGAGATTCGAACCCAGGACCTCTTGCTTCGTAGGCAGGGTCACTACCAACCAGTGGCGGCGCGTAAAATTTTTCCATGGGCAACCCGGAACAAAAAAAGTTACGATAGGGTTTAGAGTAAGTAACTATAGACTTGCCTTAAAAGAAATTTGAGGCAAGCCGGTGGGAATGGGCTTGTATGGTCGCTCCGCCACTGCTACCAACTAGGCTAAAGCGGTCGTCAAATTATCACCTTTAATTTATCGTTCATTAAAACAGGAAAAATAAAAACCGGCCAAGTGCGAGTCGGACTCGCGCACGAAGGGTTCAGTACCATTATCTATAAAAAACTATGTTATTCTGTGTTTTTATATTTATATTTGTTGTTATAGCGGCAACAGAAATACATCATCTGTGAAAATTTCAGCTGGAACTATCACGGTATCAGTGAGATACAGCCTGGTGACAGACAGACGGACGGACGGACGGACAGTGGAGTCTTAGTAATAGGGTCCCGTTTTACTCTTTGAGTACGGAACCCTAAAAAATTAGAGATCTGGGGGCACGCCCGCGCCAAGTCGAGCAAGACAAAGAGTAGTTCCCAAGTTGCAGAATTTTATTTAGCAAGCAAATAAAGATTAATAAGAATGCCTGACTTGGCTCTACGAAATATCTCACCACTTTTTACTGTGAAAGAGTTTCGAGACTTGGCCTATTTTTTACATGGAATGTTTTTTATGGGATCCATCTTTCTACTAGGTCTTGAAAAAAAATACAAAATTTACACCATCAACTCAATAAACATTCAAACTGTTTTGTTCACCCGTTTTTTATGTGATTTATAAGGCGTCAAGTAGAAACCGCAATGCCATTGTTCCAATTGAAACTTGTTCCATATTAATAACAATAACAAAAAGTGAGTCAGACTTTTGCGGCATTGTAGATAAGATTTCATTGAATTAGTTAACGTGACATGTTAGCACAATACTCCAGGCAAAATACGGTTTTGAAAACATTAATTCATAATAGCGTTTTTTTTGTTTATTTCATTTTAAGGTGGTTCGATTGCCATACAAAGCGTTATTTGACAGTCGCAGGCTAACGGCGTGATATTTTAAGAAACTTATGTAACAAACTTTCATCAATTGGCTTCCCATTTGCGCCAAATTCCCCCTTTCCTAGAATAAACTTGTATAAACTAGATTAATTTTAGAAAAATAGTTATCCCATAATATCACGTGACAAACCAATTTCTCAAATTAATCTAGTTTATACAAGTTTATTCTAGGAAAGGGGGAATTTGGCGCAAATGGGAAGCCAATTTATGAAAGTTTGTTACATAAGTTTCTTAAAATATCACGCCGTTAGCCTACGAATGTCAAATAACGTTTTGTATGGCAATCGAACCACCTTAAAACGTTATTCTAAGATGCTTTATTCAAGAATCCAACAAACTTTCTACCCGGAAGTAATTATATAGATTTAAATAAAGCATGAATTGTTTTTTTTATTATATATCTTGAATATTATAGAGCAAATGTAAATGAACCAAAATAAAGATAATACCATTTATTAATATTTTTTCTGACTTTTCAGAAGCTAGTTAAGTTGTAATTTTTTTGATGTCTGAAATTTTGTTGAATTTTGTCACTAGGTAACTATTTAATTGATAATATATCCATTACATAGAAAAGATCATAAATTATATCCAAATTTGAATTTTTTTCCATACAATTTGTCAGTTCATTGCCTGGACTACAATATCTTGGACTTGGCCTATACTGTAGGTAGAGTCCGTTTATGATCGACACTTTAGCCACATGACACACTGCCGCCCTGGAGCCGCATACAAATAACGCCGAATAGAGGTGCGGAGCAGTGTGTGGTATTGTGTATACAAACAGGTACTGCTGGCATACAACGTTGCGAACGGTCGCTCCGCACGCCGCAGCGGGTTGCGGCGGCAGTGTGTGATGCGCCGTAGAGCGACGTAATATCACTGGTCCCTTGACTTTTTTTTTTCTTTCTCAACAAATATTACGATAAACTTTGTCTAAGTCTTCGCCAAACTGCATAACAGTTTGTTGGCGAATATACACTGTTGCTATATGCGATTTTGCTGGATGTCATAATGTGTAATGTTTTATAAATGAGTTACTAGCTAGCCGCGTGGCGCCGTCCGCGTATTACAACGACAAATTATTTACTTAGCATTTATATATTTAATCGTATACATTATTTGGCCTTTGAGTTTGTCACTCTTTAGTACCACCTAGGGGACACGTGCAGGGTTGTGGTAGGAGGAGCTACCTACTTAGCATTTGAAAAAATATATTGAACAACTGTTTAAGTTATTGAGATAACTTAAACAGCCCCAATGAATGGAATTAGAAGCCCTTTAATTTGCCACCGTAATGTTATAATAACTCTATATTCTGTTCCTCCGTTGCTAATACACTATCTCCCCGAAGTTGACTATCCATTAAAAAGCTTCCTTTTACAGGCTAAAGAATCCGAAGACGCTGCCAAACGCGGCATCCTCCTCGCCCTAGCGCAACGAATGGTCGACAACTTTATAACAGAAAACAAAATGGAAGCCGAACAAGAGGCCCGCTTGTACATCATGATCCTAGAACTACAAGAAAAGTGGGAGGACATTTTGAAGTTCATAGAAAGCCCGCTGTATGGCAGATTACTGCCGGGCGCCACTGCTCAAGCTTGCATACCGTATTTAAAGAAACTGAAACAGTGGAAGCGTCTTAATCTCATCTGTAAAGAACTATTGTATGATAACCAGGACAGATGGGACTACTATGTGCCCTATTTTGAGTCGGTGTTCAATTTGATGAAAGAGTCGGATAAGACTGACTCCGCTGTGGATGATACAGCGGAGAAGTGTCACGAGTTTATATGTCAGTTGGTGGAGAGTATGGGATCGGGGAGAGTGCTTCGGGGGCCTTATTTAGCTAGGTTGGAACTTTGGAAGCGGTTGTCGGTGGACGGGAACCCTACTGAGTTGTTAGGTGAGGAATATTTTATGTTTAGTAGCGTTTTCAAAAAAATACCGTTTTAGGTCTTTGAAACATTGTTTGTATTTTTTATGTGGAAAATACACAATTTTATTGTATTGACAAATATCAGTTCAGAAGAACGCGCACACTAGCAGAATAGACCGAGAATCGATATCGGTATCTTTGCTTTCCGCCACCGCTGGTATTTGACGCCTGAGCCGAAGGCAAGGGCCATAAATAGGTGATCTGAGGTTTTCTTTATTACCAACCGTAGTGAGTTCAAAATTTTACATCTGGCCCTGTCCTGGCGGTATTTTCCGCACGAGTAGCGAGTGGTAAGAGGCCTTATGGTCAGATGAGACATTTTTTTTTCGTTTTTGCAGGCAGCGGCGTAGCGTTATGCGTTCAATACTTGCGCGTGTTCGCAAACAAGCCGTGCGCCGTACCGGACCTGCGGCCGTACCTGGAGATGATACCGCGAGCCGAGCGCGAGCAGCACTGCCGGGACTACCTCACGTGCCTGGGGCTCGACGAGCGCAGCGAGCCGAGCGCGGTGAGTACCGAGCATTTGCTCGCGAACAAGCTCGGTGCGGTACCTGGAGATGATACCGCGAGCCGAGCGCGAGCAGCACTGCCGGGACTACCTCACGTGCCTGGGGCTCGACGAGCGCAGCGAGCCGAGCGCGGTGAGTACCGAGCATTTGCTCGCGAACAAGCTCGGTGCGGTACCTGGAGATGATACCGCGAGCCGAGCGCGAGCAGCACTGCCGGGACCACCTCACGTGCCTGGGGCTCGACAAGCGCGGTGAGTACCGAGCACTTGCTCGCGAACAAGTGCGTTGCGGTACCTGGAGATGATACCGCGAGCCGACCGTGAGCAGCACTGCCGGGATTGCCTCACATGCCTGGGGCTCGACGAGCGTGGTGAGTACCGAGCACTTGCTCGCGAACAAGTGCGTTGCGGTACCTGGAGATGATACCGCGAGCCGACCGTGAGCAGCACTGCCGGGATTGCCTCACATGCCTGGGGCTCGACGAGCGTGGTGAGTACCGAGCACTTGCTCGCGAACAAGTGCGGTGCGGTACCTGGAGATGATACCGCGAGCCGAGCGTGAGCAGCACTGCCGGGATTGCCTCACATGCCTGGGGCTCGACGAGCGTGGTGAGTACCGAGCACTTGCTCGCGATCAAGTGCGTTGCGGTACCTGGAGATGATACCGCGAGCCGAGCGCGAGCAGCACTGCCGGGCTCGACGAGCGCAGCGAGCCAAGCGTGGTTAGTACCGAGCACCTGCTCGCGAACAAGCGCGATTCTGGAGATGATCCCCAGGACTACCTCACTTATAGTTCGGACGGTTCGCAGCTTATGGATCGGACTCGGTCATTCAAACGTTCGGTGTGCGCCGATGCCATACAAAATGTTTGAAATAACTCGTCCGCAACCTGTGGTGGCCATTATTGACTCAAAGCGGCCGCTTTAAGTATCTGAATGTTGTATTTTTCCCTCTCATTGAACACATTCACTGCCAGGATCCCGCCTAGTAGGCGCTTTCCGCTGCTTAGCAGGAAACCACGGAATCGGCTACGCTTTCTTGGCAGTGAATATGTTAAGAGTTTGTGACCGGCAGTGTACCTTGATAGAGTCTGTACAGGATTTTTATCAAGTTCTTTATATAGCAACAATTTTACCTATGAAATAAACTATTAGTTATAAGTGTTATGCATGCGTTTTTTTTTTAATTTTCCGCCATTTTCCAGGGACGCGACTCGCTTGCCACACGATTGTATTTCTTTTTTTTTTTTTTTTGGCTTTCTGGCCAACTGAGTCGGCTCAATTTTGCCATATTGTATTTCTACAACGACACGTTGTTTGCAGCCGGACGACATCCAGCGGCACATCTCGTGTTTGTCGCTGTGGCGGCTAACGGCGCCGCCGCTGCCGACGGCCGAGTGTGTAGCGCTCGCCGCGCAGCTGCGCGCGCACTACCACCGGGTGCGCGCCGACGGCTACGCGCTGCTAGCCGCACACCACTACCTATACGCGGGTGAGTCATAACTGTTAAGGTATACGAAGATCCGTGAGCTAGTGTCTATACGTACATATATGTAGGTATGCATGTATAGGTTAGTTGAGTTACCGCCGTAGCATACGAGTATGTCGTGTTAAATCATTGCTCTGTTTAGATATAAATAAATGGTGATTAATAGTACTCATAACTAGTGTTTTTCTATATGCCCTAACAATAACTACCAGGACTACTAAAATAAAACCGGCCAAGTGCGAGTCGGACTGGCGCACGAAAGGTTCCATACCATTATCTATAATAACTAGAACTTAGAAAAGTTGAAAAACCCCCGACATTTTCATTTCAAAGTTCAATATCTCAAAAACGGCTGAACCGATTTTGTTGAAACGTAGCTAAGAAAGAACCATCTCGATCACGTCAGCTTTCGGATAAAAAAACCGCATCCAAATCGGTCCATTCGTTTAGGAGCTACGATGCCATAGACAGACATACACACAGACAGACAGAGAGACACACAGACACATCAAAACTTATAACACCCCACTTTTACCGACGAGGGTTAAAAAAATCACTTTGTATGAGAGCCCACTTAAATATTTATTTAATTCTGTTTTTAGTATTTGTTGTTATAGCGGCAACAGAAATACATCATCTCTGTAAAAATTTAAATTGTCTAACTATCATGGTTTATGAGATACAGCCTGGTGACAGACAGACAGACAGCGGAGTCTTAGTAATAGGGTCCCCTTGGGTACGGAACCCTAAAAATATCTACCAAAAGAAAAAGATTGTACCAGAAATGAAATTTTTTATAGAAACTCAAGAGAAACTGAAGAATTTAGCTTAGTGGATAGTAATTTAGTATGGGGTGGTCGTTACTGACGATTTCTCAATATAATTTGAGACGTTGGTGCCATTAAGAAGCCTAAGTCTTCTAGATTGATGTCGCCACACACGCCTCCCTATGGCGTTGTAAAGAAGGAACGGATTGAAAGATTTAGTGGCTGAGACAGATTGTTCCGATAGCTCAGTTGGTCCGTAGCGACGGGCCATGTATGCCTGAAGTGTGTTCTAGTATTTACTTATGTATTTCTGTTCCAGCGAGCGAGCTGCGCAGCTCTGCGCCTGTGATAGAAGCCCTATGCTTGCTCGAGCTAGTGCTGCACCGCTCGCCCGCCAACTTCCACGTCAAGCTTCTGCTCACCACCCTTTATCATCTCTCGGGTGAGTCCAGTCACAGCCTCAAATTGAAATTATTTTTTGCATAGATGTCACAGTCTCAGGACGTCAGTCAGTCTCAAGACGAGAGTCTTTGACCAGTGTGTGTTGCCAGTGATGACATATGGCACGGAAACGTGGTCGCTTACTATGGGCCTCATAAGAAGGGTGATAGTCACTCAAAGGGCAATGGAGAGGGCTATGCTGGGAGTTTCTCTGCGCGATCGCATCAGAAACGAAGCTATCCGCAGGAGAACCAAGGTAACCGATATAGCCCTCCGAATTCCTAAACTTAAGTGGCAGTGGGCGGGGCACATTGCACGTAGAACCGATGGCCGTTGGGGCGGAAAGGTTCTCGAGTGGCGACCACGTACCGGAAGGCGCGGCGTGGGTAGGCCCCCCGCCAGGTGGACTGATGACCTGGTAAAGGTCGCGGGAGTCCGCTGGATGCGGGTGGCGCAGGACCGGCCATTGTGGCACTCTTTGGGGGAGGCCTATGTCCAGCAGTGGACGTCTTTCGGCTGATATGATGATGATGTCAGGGATGTTCAAGCGACCCTTCAGATGCTCGCTGCCTGTTGCGGCTGACTCGATGCCCTCCGCCCGATGTCTACGTGAGCTTTGAAGCAACTGATTCTTCTGGAGTCACAAGTGTCCATAGGCTACGGTACCTGCGTACCATCAGGCAGGCCGTAAGCTTGTTTGCCACCGTCGTTGTATAAAAAAAAACTGCCATCCGGGCACAAAGACCTAAGGCCCATCTGGAGGGAGCTAAATAGGCTCAGATCGCAAGTTGGCCGCTGCAAGGAAGACATGGCCAGATGGGGAGTGCATCGTGGCCAATCAACCCATTGGTGCTTGAGGTACAGCGCCGCAAACCATGGCGCACCTGATAGCGTGCCATGCATGCCCACACTCTTGCTCGGAACACGACCTGCGAGACACGAGCTGTCCACACCGCTGCCCATTGGGCATCTCTTATTTGAAGAACATCGACACGGAGAGGGATTTTCAAATATATTATGTTCATTTATTGTCTAGCTTGCATGCAAGCGTGCAAATATGTAGGTACAAGTCAATGAAATTATCAAAAAATAAAATAGAAATGAAAATAACTTTACAATTTCACCTGGGTTCAGAACCTGAAACAACTTTGTACCCGTGTGTTCTTGCACATTTTGCCTTCTTTCTTTTGGAGTAATAATAAATTTTGAGTCTTCACCCCTGTTATAATCAATCCAAATCCTTAACAACTCCTTCTGGTTTGGTTTTTAAATTAATTTCAACTTTATCATTCAGGTAACGCGCTAGCGGCCGACAGCATATACCAGCGTCTAGAAGTAAAGCACATACAGCTGGTCTCACTGGGCTGGCTGCACTGCGCGCGGCTCAGCGGCGGCCTAGCCTGTGGACGCGCGCTGCAGCTGCTGGCGGACACCCGGGCCTTCCGCGACCACCAGCAGAAGGACGTGAGTACAGAGCGTCACTAGGCTACAGCTGCATTTGCGCGTTTTTTGAAAACCCCAATAATAACCTCTTCAACGAGGCGCGGCGTGGGTAGGCCTGATGACGTAAAGGTCGCGGGAGACCGCTGGATGCGGGTGGCGCAGGACCGCTCATTGTGGCACTCTTTGGGGGAGGCCTATGTCCACCAGTGGACGTCTTTCGGCTGATATGATCATGATGATGGTTCTCTTCAATAATGATGATGATGATGACTGGAGCGTTTCATTTTTCAGAGCGTAGAGCACCTAACATACGCCTACAAATACGGAACGTTCGAGAAGCTGGTAGAGCTAGGCAGCTGGAGCGTTACCCTCAGCCGCTGCGCGTGGAGCGCGGCGTGTGCGCGGGAGCGCGCGTTACTCGCGCTGCTGGCCGGCCCGCACGCGCCGCTGCACGCGCCGGCTCCCTTACCGACTGACCCTGTGTAAGTACTTAGACACTAGCAACACCCTCAGCCGCTGCGCGTGGAGCGCGGCGTGTGCGCGGGAGCGCGCGTTACTCGCGCTGCTGGCCGGCCCGCACGCGCCGCTGCACGCGCCGGCTCCCTTACCGACTGACCCTGTGTAAGTACTTAGACACTAGCAACACCCTCAGCCGCTGCGCGTGGAGCGCGGCGTGTGCGCGGGAGCGCGCGTTACTCGCGCTGCTGGCCGGCCCGCACGCGCCGCTGCACGCGCCGGCTCCCTTACCGACTGACCCTGTGTAAGTACTTAGACACTAGCAACACCCTCAGCCGCTGCGCGTGGAGCGCGGCGTGTGCGCGGGAGCGCGCGTTACTCGCGCTGCTGGCCGGCCCGCACGCGCCGCTGCACGCGCCGGCTCCCTTACCGACTGACCCTGTGTAAGTACTTAGACACTAGCAACACCCTCAGCCGCTGCGCGTGGAGCGCGGCGTGTGCGCGGGAGCGCGCGTTACTCGCGCTGCTGGCCGGCCCGCACGCGCCGCTGCACGCGCCGGCTCCCTTACCGACTGACCCTGTGTAAGTACTTAGACACTAGCAACACCCTCAGCCGCTGCGCGTGGAGCGCGGCGTGTGCGCGGGAGCGCGCGTTACTCGCGCTGCTGGCCGGCCCGCACGCGCCGCTGCACGCGCCGGCTCCCTTACCGACTGACCCTGTGTAAGTACTTAGACACTAGCAACACCCTCAGCCGCTGCGCGTGGAGCGCGGCGTGTGCGCGGGAGCGCGCGTTACTCGCGCTGCTGGCCGGCCCGCACGCGCCGCTGCACGCGCCGGCTCCCTTACCGACTGACCCTGTGTAAGTACTTAGACACTAGCAACACCCTCAGCCGCTGCGCGTGGAGCGCGGCGTGTGCGCGGGAGCGCGCGTTACTCGCGCTGCTGGCCGGCCCGCACGCGCCGCTGCACGCGCCGGCTCCCTTACCGACTGACCCTGTGTAAGTACTTAGACACTAGCAACACCCTCAGCCGCTGCGCGTGGAGCGCGGCGTGTGCGCGGGAGCGCGCGTTACTCGCGCTGCTGGCCGGCCCGCACGCGCCGCTGCACGCGCCGGCTCCCTTACCGACTGACCCTGTGTAAGTACTTAGACACTAGCAACACCCTCAGCCGCTGCGCGTGGAGCGCGGCGTGTGCGCGGGAGCGCGCGTTACTCGCGCTGCTGGCCGGCCCGCACGCGCCGCTGCACGCGCCGGCTCCCTTACCGACTGACCCTGTGTAAGTACTTAGACACTAGCAACACCCTCAGCCGCTGCGCGTGGAGCGCGGCGTGTGCGCGGGAGCGCGCGTTACTCGCGCTGCTGGCCGGCCCGCACGCGCCGCTGCACGCGCCGGCTCCCTTACCGACTGACCCTGTGTAAGTACTTAGACACTAGCAACACCCTCAGCCGCTGCGCGTGGAGCGCGGCGTGTGCGCGGGAGCGCGCGTTACTCGCGCTGCTGGCCGGCCCGCACGCGCCGCTGCACGCGCCGGCTCCCTTACCGACTGACCCTGTGTAAGTACTTAGACACTAGCAACACCCTCAGCCGCTGCGCGTGGAGCGCGGCGTGTGCGCGGGAGCGCGCGTTACTCGCGCTGCTGGCCGGCCCGCACGCGCCGCTGCACGCGCCGGCTCCCTTACCGACTGACCCTGTGTAAGTACTTAGACACTAGCAACACCCTCAGCCGCTGCGCGTGGAGCGCGGCGTGTGCGCGGGAGCGCGCGTTACTCGCGCTGCTGGCCGGCCCGCACGCGCCGCTGCACGCGCCGGCTCCCTTACCGACTGACCCTGTGTAAGTACTTAGACACTAGCAACACCCTCAGCCGCTGCGCGTGGAGCGCGGCGTGTGCGCGGGAGCGCGCGTTACTCGCGCTGCTGGCCGGCCCGCACGCGCCGCTGCACGCGCCGGCTCCCTTACCGACTGACCCTGTGTAAGTACTTAGACACTAGCAACACCCTCAGCCGCTGCGCGTGGAGCGCGGCGTGTGCGCGGGAGCGCGCGTTACTCGCGCTGCTGGCCGGCCCGCACGCGCCGCTGCACGCGCCGGCTCCCTTACCGACTGACCCTGTGTAAGTACTTAGACACTAGCAACACCCTCAGCCGCTGCGCGTGGAGCGCGGCGTGTGCGCGGGAGCGCGCGTTACTCGCGCTGCTGGCCGGCCCGCACGCGCCGCTGCACGCGCCGGCTCCCTTACCGACTGACCCTGTGTAAGTACTTAGACACTAGCAACACCCTCAGCCGCTGCGCGTGGAGCGCGGCGTGTGCGCGGGAGCGCGCGTTACTCGCGCTGCTGGCCGGCCCGCACGCGCCGCTGCACGCGCCGGCTCCCTTACCGACTGACCCTGTGTAAGTACTTAGACACTAGCAACACCCTCAGCCGCTGCGCGTGGAGCGCGGCGTGTGCGCGGGAGCGCGCGTTACTCGCGCTGCTGGCCGGCCCGCACGCGCCGCTGCACGCGCCGGCTCCCTTACCGACTGACCCTGTGTAAGTACTTAGACACTAGCAACACCCTCAGCCGCTGCGCGTGGAGCGCGGCGTGTGCGCGGGAGCGCGCGTTACTCGCGCTGCTGGCCGGCCCGCACGCGCCGCTGCACGCGCCGGCTCCCTTACCGACTGACCCTGTGTAAGTACTTAGACACTAGCAACACCCTCAGCCGCTGCGCGTGGAGCGCGGCGTGTGCGCGGGAGCGCGCGTTACTCGCGCTGCTGGCCGGCCCGCACGCGCCGCTGCACGCGCCGGCTCCCTTACCGACTGACCCTGTGTAAGTACTTAGACACTAGCAACACCCTCAGCCGCTGCGCGTGGAGCGCGGCGTGTGCGCGGGAGCGCGCGTTACTCGCGCTGCTGGCCGGCCCGCACGCGCCGCTGCACGCGCCGGCTCCCTTACCGACTGACCCTGTGTAAGTACTTAGACACCCAAGCACGCTATACATACTTTCAAGCGAGCAGACACTGGACTCCTCGTCTTCGGCTCGTGTAACAAACACCAATCCTGAACACAACACGAGCAACACTTGCAGAGCAGTAATCCTGGACGTTAGCCCTCGCCTTCGGCTCGTGCAACTAACGCTAAACACTTGACACGCAGCCAACACCTGCACCCTAGACGCAAACCTTCGCCTCTGGCTCGTACAACAAACACTAAACCATTAACACACACAACCAACATTTGCACCCTGGACGTAAATCCTCGCTTACGGCTCGTGCAACAAACACTGAACCCTAAACACACTCAAGCAACACTTGCAGAGCAGTAAGCCTGGACGTAAACCCTCTACTCCGGCTCTTGCAACAAACACACACCCAACACTTGCATCTAACGAGTAGAGCCTGTGAGCACACGAGCGAGCGGCATGTTTAGTTTAGTCTAGTTTACCCAAATACACATTGACCCAAATACACATTGAAAAATATCTACAAAAGACAGAAAAATCTATGTTTCATATAACCGCACCAATGAAAAATTGACGACATTGACAACTTCACTTACAGATTTGCGAGTGGAGAGCGAGGGGGCATGGCCCCGCTTAACCAACAATTTTTTTTTTCAACCAATCACAGATAAGAATTCTTGTGATGCGCGGCCAACTAGATTTGCTTTAACAAATCAGATCGCACACAAGCTCATAACTCCCTCGGGAGTGTAAAAATCCATCACGCCCGTGGGAGGTAAATCGGCTGTAGCTGGTATAGAGCAGCTTCCGCGGGAGTGATGGATTTTTCGTAAAGGGTGTATTATAGGCAGGTGTATAGACACTTGCCTATAATACACCCTTTACGAGCAAGTGTGATGAAAAATAAATAATGTATTCTATTCCAGTGACAACCGTGACCTGACCGTGATAGTCAGCTACGACCCCCCTCAGTGCCAGGAGAGCGACTTCAAAGCCAAGAGCTTCGAAGAGGAACTGGCCTATGTGCGTCTAAAAGACGGCCTAGTGTCTTGCATAGCGCTGTGTATAGAGTTGGCCGATAGTCGGCCTGTGGAGGAGAAAAAGGTACGTTTTATAGGGTATGTCTAATAATCAATTGTTTATGCCTTGAGCTTATAGGAGTTGTCCTATATGCGGCTAAAAGACGGCCTAGTATCTTCCATAGCGCTGTGTATAGAACTAGCTGATAGTAGGCCTGTGTAGAAGAAATAGGTACATTTATGGAGTACCTACTTGTCTACTAATTCACTTTTTAAAGCCAAGAGCTTAGAGGGGTTCGCGTATCTGCGTCTAAAAGACGGCCTAGTATCTTCCATAGCGCTGTGTATAGTACTGGCTGATAGTAGCTTGTATAGAAGAAATAGGTACATTTATAGGGTACGTACTTGTCTAATAATCCACTTTTTAAAACCAAGAGCTTTGAGGGGTTCGCGTATCTACGTGTAAGAGACGGCTTAGTGTCCTTCCAAAGCGCTGTGTATAGAACTGGCTGATAAGTAGGCATGTGTAAAAGAAATAGGTATGTTTTTAGGGTACCTACTTGTCTAATAATCTACTTTTTAAAGCCAAGAACTTAGAGGGGTTCGCGTATCTGCGTCTAGACGGCCTAGTGTCTTCCATAGCGCTGTGTATAGAACTGGCTGATAGTTAGTAGGCCTGTGTAGAAGAAATAGGAAAATTTGTATGGTAGGGGTAAATTTGCATAATTATTTCTTGAAAAATATCCACTTTTTGTCTAATAATCCACTTTTTAAAGCCAAGAGCTTAGAGGAGCTGGCGTATCTAAAATGCAGCCTAGCGTTTTACATTATTCTTCTTTTTTGCTACGATCCTGACAAACCACTATAACCTTTATAATTACATATATTACAGGTGTATGGTAGTGTATGTAGTCGGTGGGTCTCCATCGGTGTTGGCCTGTTGGGCCTCTTGTTTTACATTAGGTTCCATAACAGGGACCGGAACCGGTTTCCCTTATTAGGGTTTCCCATAGGGTTATTTTAGAAGTGGTTTTTAAACCCCTATCCATAATGGTAACCGTATGATAAAGAAACCTTACTGATAGGGTAACCCTATTGTTATGGTATATCGGATGTAGTAACCATAAGATAACCCTATTGAGGTAGGGTTTTGGTTAATGTTAATAATATGGTTACCCTATGAGTAAGGTTGCCTTATCATATGTGTGTGTATAGGGATTTGCCACACTGGATGCATTGTGTGAAACAAATTTGTTTAGGTGACCAGACTGCAGACCGCAGAACGCATCCAGGTGGCAAATCCCATATAGATGTTGGTTCTTTTAATAAATAAAATAATGTTAACACATTGACAGGGTTACCAAATCGATAGGGTTAAGACTGAAAAGGGGTTTTCGAGTCCTTGTTCCTTAAACTGTTGAATTCTTGCAGAGTCACTTGGAGGAGTTGAGTGCGTGTGTGAGTGCCTTCAGTGAAGCGATGGAGAAGTGTCGCGCGCTGTACGGCGCCAAGCGGCGGTGGCGAGTCTCCGAGCCTTTCCCTAGTAGAATTATTGGTTAGTGCCTATTTTAACTTACACCTATTTTTAACCCCCGACGAAAACGAACCGCTACACTTGTAGTCGATCCCGTGGTTTTCCTAGTATGTAGCGGAAAGCGACTACGGCGTAAGCGCCCGCTAGACGGGTGTAACTATTAAGTTGACCAATTAAACACGAACACAATCTAAAATCGAATGCTTTTAGTTATTTTTGCTATTTGGAATATTTTTTCATTACATATAATCAAAAATTGGACGCTGATTGACCATACAAAATCGTGACGTCACGTGTTTCTATTTACCTACGAACTTACTAACAGAACGCTTTTGATGTTACATAAAAAGTCAATATCCTTAGGGCCGTTACAGACGGACTGCATTTCGACTGCATTCTGGATGCAAATTTTGTTGGTATTGTATGCTCTATGTGCATGTATATGTTGTTGTCACGAATTCAATTCTATTCTATTCAGTTTGAATGCAGTTATTTTGCACCTGACGTAACTGCAATGAAATTTGAATTTGCAAACCGACTGCGCAGTCCGCTTGCAGTCGGCGTGCAGTTCTGCCGACTGCAATAGTACTGCCATATACATCAAACTGCACATTTGCAACCAAAGAGCAGTCAAAATTATCCGTCCGCCTGTAACGGCCTTTATTGTTGAATTTGTTTTCCTGAGTGTCCTGATACACCCAGGATAACATCCTGACTTTTGCAACGAAACTAAGCAAAGCTCTCAACACAGCGTTCGTGTCATCCCCCGTGCCGTACCGGGAGCTGTACTCGTCGGCGCTCACGCTGGTGGGCGCCCTCGCGCACGCGCACACTGCGCGCGCGCACGCCCTGGCCGCTGAGACTGCGCGCGCCGTGCGCGCCTCGTGCGCGCAGCTGCGCGGTGTCGCGCCGCGCGCAGACTGGGACATGAGGGAGGCGCTTGAACACGTCGCAAACTACTTAGAGGTGGGTAAAGTGGGTCCGTATAAAGTACGGTACAATATAGCGGTCTTCACATTCATATCAGGCAGCGGAATGCGGCGGCAATGTGAAAAACGCCTAACCTGCGTCTGAGTATATTTCTCTCTATATTTATGGATGGGTTAAATAGAGACACAGATGTAGTTTTTTTTTAGAAACTCTTCATCACCATTTACTTGGGGTCGGCGCAGCATATCTTTTTTCTTCCATACTTCTCTGTCAGCCGTAATTTTTTTTTTTAGAAACTAACGGTCTTAAATTATATACAAGTTAATTAGCTACAAGCTATGCAGTATCAATATTAGTAGACCTACAGTTTCCTTATTTATATTAAATTAAACATTCTAAATCACTATAACCCTTATCATTACATACAATACAGTTATATTCTTACACAGTATTATAACAACCTTAACTAAAGTAAATAAGTAAAGAAAATACATTTTTAAAAACTTTTACCATAATCTAATGTTTTGTAGGTATTAAGTACACACAATTTTAACAGGCAATAAATTTGTTTTTTGTTACTATAGTAGTGTTCTGATAGTCAGTAGCTACGTCTAGGAAGAAGTCAAACTGGTCTACACATGCTGTATTACAAGGCAATACGTGCCTGTTTAGGTAATTTTAGGCTCTACACCGGGTAGTTTCTGCTATTGAGTACACATAATCACAGAATCTGGAAAGTATCATATTTAGTAAATCATAATAATACGATCTGCACTTGTCACTCCATAATATGTGTCCCAAAAGAAACTACATATTACAATAGGCTATATTAATATTTTTTTTTAATATATTTTAAAATGTTCGTATTAGATTTGATAGTCATCTGGTATGTTTTTTTCCTCAAAATAATATCGCTTTATGCTAATAAATAATGGTTGAAATTTGAACGTTATATATTCGCGCCAAAAAGGCATCCGCCATTGTCGTGACGTCATAACTAGAGATAAACATAGAAACTTCAAATGTGCGACATGTGCGTGTCCTTCTTAAGCCGCGTCCGCTGCGCCATGTTTTCGTGGTTTTTAAACGTCAAAAATGTTTTGCCAATCAAAACAATACCCTATTTGTTTGCCGAAACTGACGGAAAACATGTTAGATGTTTGCAAACACCGAAAACACGGCGCAGCGGACCCGGCTTTATCCACGCCTTCTGTTTTTTGCATTTGCTGTTCTGACGTCACAGAAGACAAAATGGCGGTCGACGTTTTCGGTCACGTGACATACAGATAATAAAACTACGATTTAAATTTTCAAATTAAAAATAAGTCTTATGTTTTTATAACAAAATAGTATATACGACTATCTCGTCCTATACCGCGGCCGTGTATATACGGCCAAAATTATTTAAAGGAATTTAAACCATTTTGGGTTGGAATAGAGTTGCATTTGTTTTGTTTTGGCCTTTTTTGAAACAAACGAAATTTAACTCTACTTCTTACGTTAGTTGATTCAAATTGCAATGTCAGTTTGTGTTGTATGGTGGGCGACCCCAGGCTATTCGTAATTCTAATGTTAAAAACTATATAAACAAAATACGAGTACTTTGATAATGTAATCTTGATAGATGAAAATATCCTATTCTAAACTGGTAACACTAATCAAATAACCAGTCGTTATTGGTCAATAGGCTCAATGTTGTCGATTTAGTCTCTTGTAGCTTCATGAACTGAGACCCTGTAGCCCTAGTATAAGTTTTATCGTTACAATACGTTTTCGAACGCGTTAGCGTTTAGTTTCAATTTGTATGACAACGCGTAGTTCTTAATAGTTACCACCAGAGGCGCTGTTCGCGTTGCCATATAAATTGAAACTAAACGCAAACGCGTTCGAAAACGTATTGTATCGTTAAAACTTATACTAGAGCCTCTGGTCACAGTTTGTCATTTGGAAGGGCTCATTATGAAATTAAACGAATCTTAAAACAAGTTAACAATGTCATTATATTTTTTATTCCACAGTTCATAGGCGTAATAACCTTCCTCCTCGGCGTATGCAACGAACTCTCAACACCCGCAGGCTCAAAAAAATCCAAAAAGAAAACCAGTCAATCCCCCGACGAGCTCCGAACCTCAGAACTGCTCTCACTCCTCAACCAGGCGGTCCAGGATTCCATCTCCAGCGTAGAACAAATTGTCGACCAATGGCCGAAATACACCTTCCAGTCAACACTAGAACAAGAACTAAGTAAGCTGTCACTAGACTACCAATGTCCCGTTGAAAATAAACTCAACAACGGACTGAATGACGTTTTAAACGATTTGAGGAATATACTTAAGAAGAAAGTGAAATATTTGAAAAGTTTGCAGTGAGATGTACATATCTGTTATTATATTGAGTTTTATGTTTTTGTGTTTAGCGTTATATGGCTCGTTTAAGTGGTGATAAATGAAGGCTAATTTTAATGTACATAGCAAAGAGTAGAGAGTTACATAAGTAGGATAGACAAAACCATAGAAAACATCCTATAGTCTGTTTAAGATAAAATGACGAAGAGTACTTAAAACCAACCCTTACCGAGATCTATTGTCTCATTGTTATTTTCAAGTAGGGTTGTAAAACAATTACGCATAAACAATAGAACAAACAGTACCTAGCTACTCCAGCCCCCCCTATTCTGTAGCTTGTTTTAAGCTCACCTCAACGCTCACCCACAATTATACCTTGATACCGCGATGCGTAGTAATTAAGCGTAGCGTATACCGGTCAGTTATATGACGTCTCTTTGTTATCTTTTCCTCTCATATTGAGTAATAAAAAGAATACGTAAAATCCCACGTTAATTTCACACCTCAGATTCGGTTGATACCGTTCAACCAATCACACTGGAGCGCAAACTCTTAGAGTATTGCAGTGTTTACCCCTTCGCGCGTGGTCGTGCCAGAGGTCCCCTTTCGATTTTCTTCAAGCTACCCTCCAACCACGCAATTCGACCGCTTTATTGGGCTCGTCCTATCATAGCAACAGTCAGGTATCAAAAAATAAACCAATTTTCAGTGCAATGGAGAATGGATGTAAATTTTAGAAGTGCCTGATATTTTTTTTGGTGAT
Organism: Epinotia brunnichana; assembly: GCA_963854355.1. NCBI lineage: Eukaryota > Metazoa > Arthropoda > Insecta > Lepidoptera > Tortricidae > Epinotia > Epinotia brunnichana. Next base: position 19,428,018 of record OY977954.1, read on the forward strand.
AGGAATAACCTTCCTTAGCACCAGGAAAAAGTAGCAAACTTTTCAGCTGCATCAATTATTTTTGAAAAATATAAACAGTTTCTTCACTTAGGTTTTAAATATCTGACCCTGGCAATGACAAATATAGCTGCTGCCGCTGTCAATATCATTGCCAGTGTCAGTTTACCACGGATTTTTAAGATATTTTTTTGTAATATGAGACGGATCAAGCAAAGTGTCTTATTCGCCGTCCTATACCCAAATATAAGTGAGAAATTTAAGTGTTTATATTTTTCAAAAATAATTGACGCAGCTGAAAAGTCTTCAACTTTTTCCTGGTGCTAATGAAGGTTAATCAATATTCCTATCACCAAAAAAAAAATTTGGCACTTCAAACATTTTCATCCATTTCCAATTGTACACAAAGTGTGCCCCTTTTAAAATGAAAAGAAATTATATTTTATGACCTGAATATGTGGAGATACAGGTGTTGTTACCATAGTATAAAGAGGGCAACGTATGTTATCTTCATACAAACGCACCGCGCGCGGCTTGTTTGTGTGCGCTATGGTCTCTATACCACCGAGAAACGGGTCGAGATTTTGTTTAGATACTTGCTCTTGAGTGATTCAGTGACTGAATTCCGTTCAGTGTGAGGCCGGCCTAAAACCCTGTTCATCTTACTCCACCTCAGCTATAAATTGTGGCCGTGAATATTTTTTAATTTGTCGCCATATCCATATAATTACGCACTTTCAATTCCTTACGGTTCAACGTTTATAGTCTGATAGATATGGCAGGAAGTTACAGGGTAATGGACCAAATGTACCAATCGAGACGGTAAATGAACGAGCGAAGAGAACGAAGGTCTCCGCTTCAGCTTGGGACAAAATTCTTGTGTATGTCCGGATGTCCCGCTGTCCGGCTGTGCTCCTCTGCAGGTCGCATTTCTCAACTGATTCTCTGATAATAATATAAAGCGTTTTTATGTCGTTTCCGTTTTTGGACATATTTAAATAATCAATGGAATGTATTCTTCTTGTAAGTATTCGATTCTAAATTGGGACAGATTTGCTTTTGTTTTGTTCCTTTCGATTTAAAACAAAAGTCTAATCTATGTCCTATTATAGTGGATTCCAATTGCGTTGCCAATATTTCTTGTACAGTCGCCATCACATACATAGGTACACTATAGGTGTTCATAAATATCGGCACATGCACCCTAATGCCTTGAAAATAGATGTGTGTTCCGATGTTTGTGACGTGCTTGTTTGCTCCGATGTATGTGATGGCGACTGTACAGTCGCTATCACATACATCGGAGCAAACAAGCAGCTCACAAACATCGGAACACACCTCTATTAGTGCATGTGCCGATATTTTTGAACACCTATAGTGTACATATGTATGTGATGGCGACTGTACCATCTCCAACACTTAACTGACCATCCGTGAACTTTATGTGCATTGTAATAGGTAAGGTTCAATATGGTTACAGTCAGTTAACTGTGTTGGCTTTTATACGGTGGGGTAATAAACTGAATATGAATACTAGACTAGATAGTTACTGATGAATATAATCATTTTCAATTGTCACAACATTTTTCTATGAATTTTACTACTATTACAACTCTACTCTGAACAAAAAGGGAATATGTAAATAAACGTCGATATCCCTCGCCAATTGTATTATAGTTATGAAATATTCGAAACGAGTGAGGCATTGTGCAAATACCTTGTGTTTTTTTTATGTTTAATAAAGTATTATATACGCTGGCCGTCATATCTTAATGCCTTATTTATTCACACGCGGGGCGTCGCGCGGTGGGTTGTGCGCAGGGATCGGAACCGGTTACCCTAATCAGAGTTTTCCATAGGCTTATTTTAGAAGTTGTTTTTAAACCCTTATCCATAATGGTAACCTTATGATAAGGTAACCTTACTGATAGGGTAACCCTATTGTTATGGCAAGCATATCGGATGTGGTAACCATAATCCTTAACAAAACCCTGCTATCTCAATAGGGTTAACTTATGATTACCACATCCCATATGCTTACCATAACAAAAGGGTTACCCTATCAATAAGGTGACTTTATCATAACTCGTACCAAATCGATAGGCTTAAGCCCGAAAAGGGGTATTCCGGTCCTTGATTGTGCGACAAATATGGCGACGATTTAAGTGCATTCATGTAAACTTTAGTTCCCTTATTCATAAACTTATCAAACCTCTGCTAATTAAAATATGTTATGTCCCTTTCTCTTAAACATACAGTAGTGGCTAGATGATGAAGAACAAGATAATTTTCCCCATACATAATAATATATAATACAAAAATTACTTTTCAAATTTAATGATGATTTAAAATATGTTAGGCCAATTTCATTTCGGACTATATTGAAGTATCTGTGTATAAATAAGATTTAATTTAGTTCTTAAAAAAATACGGATGGTCAAATGGACAGTTTTTACAAGTTCATACTTTAATTAGGAACAATGTATGAACTTATAAAAAGTGTTGATTTGATCGCCTGTATTTTTTACCCCTTCCTATCCCATCGATCGGTTGCTCGAAGGCCTAGAATTCCATCGACATACATGCAGGTCGACACGTGTAGTCCCAGCGGTCCAGCAGTCAGACCCTGGAGACGGCGTTAATTGCTCTTGTAGCTCAAGTGTTTATACTTAGAACAATAATGCTTATACTGTTTTGAAGATCATCAGTCACGCTTCAATATGTTGTATAAACAAATCTAGACGCGTTCATATTTCATTATAAACATCGCCTGTGAAAAAAAAAGTGGCTTGCTCGGGAAACGTGCCCAAATAAAAGACTACAATGATATATTTGTAGGTATTTTTATTTATTCTGTCTCCTAGTGATATTGCCTATATATCTTGTAAACAATGAAACCTCTTTTGATACCGATAAAACTTTTTCTTTTGGAGTTGAAAGGTTAGTAACTTACTTTTTTTTTGACGTCTGTCATTTGAATCCAATGAGTAAAGAAATTAAGAGGAGAGGCCCTATTCTACTACAATGAGTAAAGAAATTAAGAGGAGAGGCCCTATTCTACTATAGATACTTTGTGTTATACAAATGTATATGAAAACGACATAGAAACCTAAAAATATATTTTACCTCATTCTTTCTAATAGCCGGTCATCAAAGATGAAAGAGATAACACGACGTTTAGTTGTTCTTAATTCCGGTACTGTTTGACATTATTACCACATGTTTGTTTCCGGCTGCCAGCCGCCATCTTAACCGCCAGACGTCAAACCCGTTGTTTGTAGTAGGTGGGCTGTCAAGTGGACAACAACTTTGTGGTTTTAATATTGGTATTCGTTGATAAAATCAGTTTTAGCGTTTGATTTTGTGGTGTGGACATCAAGTGATGCAATCGCAATATGCCTATGTGTTCAATAAAACAGTGTGGTGCGCGAAAATCGAAAAATCGACCAAATTTGACTCTTCACAGGTTAGTAACTGTTTTTCATCAACAAAGTACCATTAAGTTATAGTTTTGCATAGTTCTTATGGTTTTCAAGACTTGTTTGATGTCTCTAACAATAATATATACATATATTTTATATTTTCCTTGTATTTTCATGTTTTAAATCATATAGTAAATTTGACAATCAGGCGTAAGGATGTGCCGATGTCGATAGTCGGCTTCGCCTAGTAAAAGCTACTTTAGTACTAATGTGTCTGTTTACAACTTTACAGTGTTCCAAAAAATGAAGTTTTGCGTCGAAAATGGCTTAATGCTATTGGCCTGGAGAACATAAATCCGCGACATAAAGAACTGTATATATCTGTTCCCTACATTTCGAGGAATCTCATTTTAACAGAACTTTAGACGTGGTGAGATTGCGTGAGAATGCCATACCGACGGTGTTTAATATGGTAAATATATATACTCAGAATCTTAAACTAATGAGTAACTCCTTAGTTCATACAATTTTAAGAGTAATTTCAATTTATGACATTCATGTCTTATTTTTTTTATCTGGGGTGTTATAAAATTTCATTTGTTGTCTTTGATTAAATGTCTATTCTTTTTACAGCCATCAACATCTAAACATATGATATACACACAAAAGGAAAATTTGGATCCGTCACCAAAAATGGTAATTTTTTTTGTTATTTTTTTAAATCTGAATGAAATATCCTAGTTCAGGCAACTTGAAGAACTTATAATAGAATATTTATAACTTCTATTCAGATCATCTTCATTTTCAGCCGCCAAATACAGAACCGGTTCCAGTATTATGTGTGTATCCGGTAAATGTTCCAGAAGAACAAGTTACTGCAATGAGTCACCAAGAAAAAAAATTGGCCCTAACTTATGAAACGGTATAATTTTCATAAAACACATGCATTATTTTATTTCATTTTATAGTCTTTATACATAGTGAAAATTAATATTGTAGATTACTCAAGTTTATATATTTTGTAATTTATTTCAGCTGCCAACTTCAAAAAATGTGCCTGTTTTGTGTGAAACTCTCAATATTCAAGGAAAGATGGATCCAAGGAAATATTTGTTGCCGGCTTATGACATGGTACAGATTTGTTCTGTACAGGCGACGCTGTACTTTCGGTTCAGACGACCGGTACATTGTGACGACTTCCTTGCGGAATCGTTTTTTCAACGCTGTTGAGCTCCAGCAACAGCTTCGAGCAGCTCGCAGAACGTCGGTGAGCGTCTCCACGATCAGACGAAGACTACGGGAGAGAAACTTGATGCCCCGCAGGGCCGCTACGGGCCCCCAGTTGACTGCGCAGCACCGGAATGCCAGAAGAGGATTTCGCACTAGCCATGAGAATTGGACGTTCACCCAATGGAGGAATGTCCTCTTTTCTGACGAGACGAGAGTGTGCCTTTACACCAACGATAGACGCAGAAGGGTTTACAGGAGGCAGGGGGAGCGGTATACAGAAGCCTGCACCGTAGAAACCGTCAGCTACGGGGGTGGATCCTGTATGTTACAAACATTTATTATGATTTCTATATGCTTTTTCAATTAACAATTATTCGTTATAATCATTGTACATATTTCCAATGGAAAATAATTATAATTGGTGATTATATACATTATGAATAAATTGAATATACGTTTTATAAATTGAATATTGTATTGAACAAAATATAATAAACAAGAATATTTTCTTACACATTTTTAATATTCCGCAATGAATAAATTATGTAAAAAGTGTTGTTTTTTTGTAAACCCTGCTAAAGTTACTGCTACTATACCATCTTACCTTTCAACATAAACGGGATAAGAGGTCTATACGAATGATGGTCCCTATGACATTTCCTTGAATTCTTTTTTGGTTAGAATTAATTTAAAAAAAAATTGAATAAATACGTTTTTTACTGTATTTGTTTACTTGAATGTTACATTTCTAAATACTTAAATTAATATGCTAAACTTCCTAATGATGGTTCCTATGACAGTGACAGCTCATTTTATTTTAATATATCAATAATGCTAAAAATATGTTAAAAACATATTCAATTATTTTTTTAAATAAGCCCAGCCAACAGACTTGATGGGGACCATCATCGTCACGCCAGAGGAAGTGTTATCATAAAATAACACTTCCACAATCTATCCTGTAAAAGACGGTGCAGAGTTACGACTACTTACGACCCGTACAGACCGACTGCAACCCACCTATAATTTATATGGGAACTGCACGCTGACTGCACAGTGTCCATACAAATTACAGTCGGTTTGCAGTCCGTATGTAGGTACCGGCACTTAGAAGGATTCTATCCAACCCAATATGGTGATTAACACTTAATTTAATCCCCGTTGTTACTAGACTCCGATTTTGATATCAAAATTTGCGCTGCCATACATTTATTTATTTTATTTAATTCGAATTCGAAATCTCTATCTGCCTTGCATATCCGAGTGATAGAGAGGCAGATAACATCGATATCGATATTTTTTAAGACGAGTAATGCAACCCTACCGGAAGGACGCCATTTTGTCCGACAAAATACTTTAGGTAGGCACGCTCAATTCGTAGGTACTTCTAGTCCATAGATTTATAGGTCAGTGTTCTACTATAGATACTTTGTGTTATACAAATGTATATGAAAACGACATAGAAACCTAAAAATATATTTTACCTCATTCTTTCTAATAGCCGGTCATCAAAGATGAAAGAGATAACACGACGTTTAGTTGTTCTTAATTCCGGTACTGTTTGACATTATTACCACATGTTTGTTTCCGGCTGCCAGCCGCCATCTTAACCGCCAGACGTCAAACCCGTTGTTTGTAGTAGGTGGGCTGTCAAGTGGACAACAACTTTGTGGTTTTAATATTGGTATTCGTTGATAAAATCAGTTTTAGCGTTTGATTTTGTGGTGTGGACATCAAGTGATGCAATCGCAATATGCCTATGTGTTCAATAAAACAGTGTGGTGCGCGAAAATCGAAAAATCGACCAAATTTGACTCTTCACAGGTTAGTAACTGTTTTTCATCAACAAAGTACCATTAAGTTATAGTTTTGCATAGTTCTTATGGTTTTCAAGACTTGTTTGATGTCTCTAACAATAATATATACATATATTTTATATTTTCCTTGTATTTTCATGTTTTAAATCATATAGTAAATTTGACAATCAGGCGTAAGGATGTGCCGATGTCGATAGTCGGCTTCGCCTAGTAAAAGCTACTTTAGTACTAATGTGTCTGTTTACAACTTTACAGTGTTCCAAAAAATGAAGTTTTGCGTCGAAAATGGCTTAATGCTATTGGCCTGGAGAACATAAATCCGCGACATAAAGAACTGTATATATCTGTTCCCTACATTTCGAGGAATCTCATTTTAACAGAACTTTAGACGTGGTGAGATTGCGTGAGAATGCCATACCGACGGTGTTTAATATGGTAAATATATATACTCAGAATCTTAAACTAATGAGTAACTCCTTAGTTCATACAATTTTAAGAGTAATTTCAATTTATGACATTCATGTCTTATTTTTTTTATCTGGGGTGTTATAAAATTTCATTTGTTGTCTTTGATTAAATGTCTATTCTTTTTACAGCCATCAACATCTAAACATATGATATACACACAAAAGGAAAATTTGGATCCGTCACCAAAAATGGTAATTTTTTTTGTTATTTTTTTAAATCTGAATGAAATATCCTAGTTCAGGCAACTTGAAGAACTTATAATAGAATATTTATAACTTCTATTCAGATCATCTTCATTTTCAGCCGCCAAATACAGAACCGGTTCCAGTATTATGTGTGTATCCGGTAAATGTTCCAGAAGAACAAGTTACTGCAATGAGTCACCAAGAAAAAAAATTGGCCCTAACTTATGAAACGGTATAATTTTCATAAAACACATGCATTATTTTATTTCATTTTATAGTCTTTATACATAGTGAAAATTAATATTGTAGATTACTCAAGTTTATATATTTTGTAATTTATTTCAGCTGCCAACTTCAAAAAATGTGCCTGTTTTGTGTGAAACTCTCAATATTCAAGGAAAGATGGATCCAAGGAAATATTTGTTGCCGGCTTATGACATGGTACAGATTTGTTCTGTACAGGCGACGCTGTACTTTCGGTTCAGACGACCGGTACATTGTGACGACTTCCTTGCGGAATCGTTTTTTCAACGCTGTTGAGCTCCAGCAACAGCTTCGAGCAGCTCGCAGAACGTCGGTGAGCGTCTCCACGATCAGACGAAGACTACGGGAGAGAAACTTGATGCCCCGCAGGGCCGCTACGGGCCCCCAGTTGACTGCGCAGCACCGGAATGCCAGAAGAGGATTTCGCACTAGCCATGAGAATTGGACGTTCACCCAATGGAGGAATGTCCTCTTTTCTGACGAGACGAGAGTGTGCCTTTACACCAACGATAGACGCAGAAGGGTTTACAGGAGGCAGGGGGAGCGGTATACAGAAGCCTGCACCGTAGAAACCGTCAGCTACGGGGGTGGATCCTGTATGTTACAAACATTTATTATGATTTCTATATGCTTTTTCAATTAACAATTATTCGTTATAATCATTGTACATATTTCCAATGGAAAATAATTATAATTGGTGATTATATACATTATGAATAAATTGAATATACGTTTTATAAATTGAATATTGTATTGAACAAAATATAATAAACAAGAATATTTTCTTACACATTTTTAATATTCCGCAATGAATAAATTATGTAAAAAGTGTTGTTTTTTTGTAAACCCTGCTAAAGTTACTGCTACTATACCATCTTACCTTTCAACATAAACGGGATAAGAGGTCTATACGAATGATGGTCCCTATGACATTTCCTTGAATTCTTTTTTGGTTAGAATTAATTTAAAAAAAAATTGAATAAATACGTTTTTTACTGTATTTGTTTACTTGAATGTTACATTTCTAAATACTTAAATTAATATGCTAAACTTCCTAATGATGGTTCCTATGACAGTGACAGCTCATTTTATTTTAATATATCAATAATGCTAAAAATATGTTAAAAACATATTCAATTATTTTTTTAAATAAGCCCAGCCAACAGACTTGATGGGGACCATCATCGTCACGCCAGAGGAAGTGTTATCATAAAATAACACTTCCACAATCTATCCTGTAAAAGACGGTGCAGAGTTACGACTACTTACGACCCGTACAGACCGACTGCAACCCACCTATAATTTATATGGGAACTGCACGCTGACTGCACAGTGTCCATACAAATTACAGTCGGTTTGCAGTCCGTATGTAGGTACCGGCACTTAGAAGGATTCTATCCAACCCAATATGGTGATTAACACTTAATTTAATCCCCGTTGTTACTAGACTCCGATTTTGATATCAAAATTTGCGCTGCCATACATTTATTTATTTTATTTAATTCGAATTCGAAATCTCTATCTGCCTTGCATATCCGAGTGATAGAGAGGCAGATAACATCGATATCGATATTTTTTAAGACGAGTAATGCAACCCTACCGGAAGGACGCCATTTTGTCCGACAAAATACTTTAGGTAGGCACGCTCAATTCGTAGGTACTTCTAGTCCATAGATTTATAGGTCAGTGTTTGAATCCCACCTTGTGAAGTAATTGTCATATGCACAGAAATATATCAAGATAGAAGGAACGAGTTCGGCAATTTATAGCTAGACCGAGCGTGTAACATTTTGCGTAGGTACTTTGACGTCACGAGCGGATTTTAGTGATGGGCAACATAAGCCGCGCGAAAACAATTCAAAAGAATCGATTCACAGATCGATTACAACACGGCACCGATTCTATACAGCGCCAATCAGCGGGATCCTGAATCGGTGACAGTGGGACCACCTCAGAAATATACTATAAACAATTAGACTAACAGTACTAACGTACCCATAATATGTAAAGATTTATCCCCTAACTCCTAACCGGTAAGGAGTTGTACCTTCCATCATCAGCTCATAAAAATGAGATAATGATTACCGTACGCAAATATTTAAATCACTTCAGAAAATTTATGAAAAACATGGTCATTGCCTATTTTGAGGGTTGCCCTCGATTTCCCTGGGATCCCATCATCAGATCCTGACTTAGCAACCATAGGACCACCTCGGGAGTATACCCTTTCAAATAAAAAAAAGATTTTCAAAATCGGTCTCCAATTGGCGGAGTAATCGCGTAACAAACATACAGAAAAAAAAACATACAGACGAATAGAGATCCTCCTCCTCTTTTTGAAGTCGGTTAATAAAAGTCAAGAAGACACAAACACATTTTAAAACCAAAATATCTTCTGATAATGTATGCTAATACTGACCAATTCGAGCTTTCTCTTCCTGGGCGTGTTGCTCTTAGAGTCCTTCTCGGATGTAGATTGAGCTTTTATCTATTGCACAAATTGTAATATTAATAAACCTAGCAATCTTTCAGTTTCAAAATAGGAGGTTCAGATGCCTGGGTTATCAGTAATCGATTGCTGAAAACTGAATTTGAAAATTCGAAGCCGTTCTCGAGATAATCGTGGAACAGACAGACGGACGGACATCGTGAAACCAATAAGTGACTTCGCAAGCTTCGCCACTTAATAAGACAAAATATACCACACACAAGCACGCATGCACATTTTTAAAATAATATTTAGCCCTATGTAAATGTGTACCTTTTCATCATTTGACATCATCACTACATCAATAGTCGGATAAGCTGTAGTGATTACTCGACGGTACTTTGATGGGCCAGTAAAGGTGTCCTCGTGGAAATGTATAGAACAAATCCGGCTGTATTTTGTAGGAATCCATTTTTTACGACCAGTTGCTTCAATCCATTTATTTTTAACATCAGGATCATTCGGAAAACTGAAATAAAATTGCAATATAGAATTAACCATAACTGTTTGTTAATAATATTTGCTTTTCACTACATACATTATATAGCTGCATTAATAATATAAAAAAGTAATTATCATTTCCTCTGTTTTTAAAATCGATTTTAACCGAGTAAGAAAATCGCAGTGCACAGCACTGTGGTACAGCACTATTCTTGCTTTTGACAGAAAAACTGAGAAATCGACCTTGAACGTGACTCGACAGTTTGAATAGCTTATTTTTACATCGCTGGGTTTAAATGCACGCCAAGTCTGGCTCATCAAATTAAAGCCGCAATGGAAAACTAGCGTTGGCACACAATCGCCCGCTACTGTTTTGTTGAAAATAATAAAACAAATAGTATTTTAATTAATAGCAGATATTACAGGACAAATAGTACTTACCGAAAAAAGGAAATACCTCGATTAACACCTCCACCTTTTTTGGTAGTGTTTGAGCAATTAATTATTGCGCAACAAACCATTTTTTGTTTTTGGACTGAAGTTCGCGGCGAGCAAAGCAGTCCTCGGGACGTCGGTTCGCCACGCGAAGTACATACGCTTGTTACTTCTATCTCGATATATTTCTGTGGTCATATGTACTGAGTAACAAAGACATATACATACTGAGATAGACAGGCAACTCGACCAAATTGAGAAGGCATTTAATGCTTGCGTATACAGGCGCCATCTCTTCTGCGGTAGTTACAACTATTCTTTGAATGTACAAAACATACAAAAAGTGCGTCGGTCGTAGGGATTGAACCCCGGATCATCGACTCCAAATACCACCGTCTGTACCCCTTGGCTACTGATGCCTTGTGACAATACGGCGAATTTTGAAATACCTTGACAGCCTTGCCTAGCAATCGCTAGAGCTTCAGAGAGTTCGCCAGCTATCAAGAAGGTGGGCAATGTTTTCAATAAGAAACTGGATTTGCATTAAGTTCTAAGTTCGCATAGCATGCTGAGTAACTTTTTGTTCTGTGTGTAGAGAAACTAAACGAAATAAGTATTATATGAGGAAAATACGATAAATATACACATTAGTATAATTTTCGAGGCATACTGTCGGAATTGGATACGAAATTAGGAGGTTTCTTTGAGAACACTTTATGCATGCCATACATAGTTTTGGTGAGTATTATTATATATAATGTGAAAGTACATAAAGTATAATTTACAACCATGTGTGAAACGTATACTCTTTTCTTATAAATAAAATAAGAAATCGTGTTCCAAACATAGAGCATCGTGTTGCAGAATTTGAACGTTACGCGCCAACGACTCTAATTATTTGTGGAGGTAATTTACTAAAACAGTAACATATACCAAAGACTACAATATACATTACTCCAGGCAAAATACGGTTTTGAAAAACATTAATTTATAATAGCGTTTTTTTTCTTTATATCATTTTAAAACATTGATCTATGATGCTTTATTCAAGAATCCAACAAACTTTCCATCCGGAAGTATTTATATAGATTTAAAAAAAGAGTGAATTGTTTTTTTTTAACTATTTATCTTGAATATTATAGAGCAAATGTAAATGAACCAAAATAAAGATAAAACCATTTATTCATATTTTTTCTGACTTTTCAGAAGCTAGTTAAGTTATCATTTTTTTGATGTATGAAATTTTGTTGGATTTTGTCACTAAGTAACTATTTAATTGATAATATATCCATTACATAAAAAAAATCTGCTATTATAAATTATTTCCAAATTTGACATATTTTCCATACAAGCTGTCAGTTCATTGCCTGGACTACATACTGAGATAGACAGGCAACTCGATCAAATTGAGAAAGCATTTAATGCTTGCGTACAGCAGGCGCCATCTCTTCTGCGATATTAAAACGTTTCTGTTAAAACATACAAAAAGTGCGTCGGCCGCAGGGTTTGAACTTTGGCTCATCGACTCCAAATACCGCCGTCTTAACCCCTAGGCTATGGATGTATAATGTCAACACGGCGAATTTCGAAATACCTTGACAGCCTAAGCCTAGCAATCGCTGCAGCTTCAAAGAGTTCGCAAGCTATCAAGAAGGTGGCACTGTTTTCAATAAGACACTGGATTTGCATTAAGTTCTAAGTTCGCATAGTATGACATATACCATATGTAGCAAATTCCCTGTACGAAAAAATGTTATTCTACTAAGCTTTCTATGGCAAAACATAAAATATCCTTTGTTGAAAAATGGTAATGGGGTACCATTTGTTGAAGCATCTTTTGTTTTCGAGTTTTTTTACAACTAGGGCTATTAGAACAATCATAAAAGTATTTCTTTGTAATGTATAAAGACTGAATACTGTAAAAAACAACAATTACTTTACCCTTTACAACAAATCCCGACACAAAATTGCAAAAGTGGCGTTTACTCCCAGGCAGGGATTGTAACCGGTTACAAATTTACCGGTTACAGAACCGGTTAATTGATTAGGTTCCGTTCGAACTATTTGATTTGGGAGCCTTATTTCGGAGCGCTCTCTAACCGTTCACTCCGTGCTGCGAAACGGGATCAATGACCGCCGCTTCGTTGCGGGGCGCTGCGTAGGTACCTAGCTACAGTGTAGCTACCTACTCTGTTTATTCGATGAATTCGTTCGTGTTCCGCCGATGCTGACGCCCTAGTTTTCTGCTCGCCGCTCCTACTTTCAACGATAAAAATATTGAAATAAAATTTTCACACCTCTCATTCAGAAAAGTAAGTTTTGGTCCCCGAAGCAAAATGCTACTTTTCTGTTCAAGCTACTTTTTTAATTTATTCATTGGCTTGTAGCATTTACTCGTACGCGATGTGCCAATAGAATCTTAATAAAATAATCGACTTAATAAGTAATTTTTTGTTTGTTTTTTTTGTTCTTTTTGTTTGTTTTTTCTTGTTTTGTTTTGTTCTTTTTTTAGTTTTGTTTGTTTTTTTTTGTTTCGATTGTTTTTTTGTTTCGTTTTTCTTGTTTTTTTGTTATTTTTTGTATTTTTGTTGTTTTTTTTGTTTCGTTTGTTCGCTGTTTTTAGGATTTTTGTTTTTTGGTGTTTTTTGTTGTTTTTTTTTTTTTTTGTTCGTTTTTTTTTTGTTTTTTTTTAGTTATGGTTCATTTTTAGTTTTTTTTGTTTGTTTTTTTATTTCGTTTGTTTGTTCGTTTTTTAGTTTGTTTTTTTGTTCATTTTTTTTTGCATTTTTTTTTTTTTTTGTTTTTGTTGTTTTTTTTGTTTCGTTTGTTGTTTTTGTTCGCTTTTTTTAGGATGTTTTTTTTTTTGTTTTTTTCGTTTTTTTTTTCGTTTTTTTAGTTTGTTATGGTTCATTTTAAGTTTTTTTGTTTCGATGGATTTTTTGTTAGTTTTTTTTTTTGTATTTTTTCGTTTTTGTTGTATTGTTCTGTTTTTGCTTTGTTTTTGTTTTCTTTTTGTTTTTTATTTAGTTTTTTTTGTTTTTTGATGTTTTTTTTTTGTTTTGTTCGTTATTTAGTTTAGTTTGTTTTTTGTTAGTTTTTTTTGTATTTACTGTTGTTTTTTTTTGTTTTTTGGTGTTTTTATTGTTTTATTTTTGTTCTATTTTTTTGGTTAATTTTTTTTTGTTGTTCGTTTTTTTGTTTTTTTTTCGTTCCTTGTTTCGTTATTTTTTTCGTGTTTGTTGTTTTTTTGTTCTTTTTTGTTTTGCTTTTCTTTTGTTTTTGTTTTGTTTGTTAGTTTTTTGCTGTTTTTGTTTTTTTTGTTTTGTTTTTGTTTTGCTTTTCTTTTGTTTTTGTTTTGTTTGTTATTTTTTTGCTGTTTTTGTTTTGTTTTTGTTTTTTTTTGTTTTTTTTGCAAAGTATTTCCTCATAGTCGGTGTGAAAAGTTACATGTGTCACTCAGGAGCAAAATTATTTTCGTCTTGGGCGTTAACACTTGAATCCCTCAACACGCTCAGGATTCAATACACCGCCCTCGCAGTAAATATACTATTTTGCTCCCTTGTGACACAAATTACTATTGTACAGTGTACAGCGTAAACACCTACTCAAAATGGGCAGAACAAAGAGGAACTACATCTACCAATTTTATGATTATGATAGAAATTAGCACACATCAAAATGCCTAGTTGAAGGTTGTTGAACCAAAATAAAGGTAGGCAGGTAACTTATACTTACTTATACTAACTTATACTTTTTTACAAAGTGACTTCAAAGGTTTAGGTAGGTGCCTATGGATAAAAACAAACGAAATGCCCCTTTTGTATGTTGTATGTTACCTACATGTAATGTGCGTTATGTAGGTATATGATTTTGATTAGTAATAGTAAGTGACTATATTATAGTTATTTGTACACAAGTGAGCTAAATAGTATATTTACGGCGAGGGCGGTGTATTGAATCCTGAGCGTAGTGAGGGATTCAAGTGTTAACGCCCAAGACGAAAATAATTTTGCTCCTGAGTAACACGTAACTTTTCACAACAACTATGAGGAAACATTTGCAAAAAATACAAACAAAAAACAACAAAAAATAACAAAAAAATGAACAAAATAAAAGAAAAAATAACAAAAACAAAAAAACTAAAAAAACAAACCAAAAGGAATAAAACCAAAAAAAAAAGAAACAAAAAAAACAGAAAAAAAATAAAAAACAACAAAAAATCAAAAAAGAAACAAAAAAAACGAAACAAAAAAAAAAACAAAAAAATACAAAAAAAAAAAAATACAACGCATACAAAAAAAAACAGAAAAACAAAAACGAACAAAAATACAAAAAAGTAAAAAAAAACAGCAAAAAAACCAAAACAAAAACAACAAAAACAAAAAACAACAAAAACAAAAAATAACAAAAAAAAACGAAACTAAAAAGCGAAACAAAAAACAAACGAAACTAAAATACAAAAAAACGAAAAAAAAAAAACAAAAATACAAAAAAAAAGGCAAAAAATTTAAACAAAATCAAGCAACAAGAAAAAACAAAAACAAAAAACCAAAAAAAACGAACAAAACAAAAAAACTAAAAGAAAAACAAAAAAACAACAAAAACTAAAACAAAAAAACAAATAAAAACAAAAACAAGAAAAAAACAAAAAAAAAGAACCAAAAAAGAACAAAACAAAAAAAATATCCTTTATATATATATATACGTACATTGCACGTAGAATCGATGGCCGTTGGGCGGAAAGGTTCTCGAGTGGCGACCACGTACCGGAAGGCGCGGCGTGGGTAGGGAGTCCGCTGGATGCGGGTGGCGCAGGACCGGTCATTTTGGCACTCTTTGGGGGAGGCCTATGTCCAGCAGTGGACGTCTTTCGGCTGATATGATGATGATGATATATATATACGTTTGTCGATTACGATGAAATTACAATCGATTATTTTATCAAGATTCTATTGGCACATTGCGTAAATGCTACAAGCCAATGAATAAATTAAAAAAGTAGCTTGAACAGAAAAGTAGCATTTTGCTCCCTCTCGTCGGGGACCAAAACTTACTTTTCTGAATGAGAGGTGTGAAAAAATATATCACTCATTATATTTTTTTGGTCCCTACTTACGTCACAGGTAGCTAATGGCTCACTAATTCTTTGGATAAGTACCTACTACCTATGCACGTTAGGTTTGCGATAGGGCATTTTACCATTTTGTCGAACAAATTGGTGTAAAGCCCCTGCTAGGCGGTCGCCAACACGCCCCTCCGACCGGGCGATCTTGGTCCGCACCGACCGTGTAGACAGTTGTTTGGAGCTAAATTTCTTAAGCCCCTGATAGATGGTCGCCAACATGCCCCTCCGACCGGGCGACCTTGGTCCGCACCGACCGTGTAGACAGTTGTTTGGAGCTAAATTTCTTAAGCCCCTGATAGATGGTCGCCAACATGCCCCTCCGACCGGGCGACCTTGGTCCGCACCGACCGTGTAGACAGTTGTTTGGAGCTAAATTTCTTAAGCCCCTGATAGACGGTCGCCAACATGCCCCTCCGACCGGGCGACCTTGGTCCGCACCGACCGTGTAGACAGTTGTTTGGAGCTAAATTTCTTAAGCCCCTGATAGACGGTCGCCAACACGCCCCTACGACCGGGCGAGCTTGGTCCGCACCGACCGTGTAGACAGTTGTTTGGAGCTAAATTTCTTAAGCCCCTGATAGATGGTCGCCAACATGCCCCTCCGACCGGGCGACCTTGGTCCGCACCGACCGTATAGACAGTTGTTTGGAGCTAAATTTCTTAAGCCCCTGATAGATGGTCGCCAACATGCCCCTCCGACCGGGCGACCTTGGTCCGCACCGACCGTGTAGACAGTTGTTTGGAGCTAAATTTCTTAAGCCCCTGATAGATGGTCGCCAACATGCCCCTCCGACCAGGCGACCTTGGTCCGCACCGACCGTGTAGACAGTTGTTTGGAGCTAAATTTCTTATGCCCCTGATAGACGGTCGCCAACATGCCCCTCCGACCGGGCGACCTTGGTCCGCACCGACCGTGTAGACAGTTGTTTGGAGCTAAATTTCTTATGCCCCTGATAGACGGTCGCCAACATGCCCCTCCGACCGGGCGACCTTGGTCCGCACCGACCGTGTAGACAGTTGTTTGGAGCTAAATTTCTTAAGCCCCTGATAGACGGTCGCCAACACGCCCCTTCGACCGGGCGACCTTGGTCCGCACCGACCGTGTAGACAGTTGTTTGGAGCTAAATTTCTTAAGCCCCTGATAGACGGTCACCAACACGCCCCTCCGACCGGGCGACCTTGTTCCGCACCAACCGTGTAGACAGTTGTTTGGAGCTAAATTTCATACTACAGCGGTCGATGCCGACCAAGGTCGCTCGGTCGGAGTGGCGTGTTGGCGACCGTCTAGCAGGGGCTTAAGTACTTATACAATGTTTCGCGAATCATACTTGATGTTTTATGTAAGTCCTTACCTACCAGTGGCGGCGCGTGAAAATTTCCGATGGGCAACCCGGAACAAAATAAGTTATGAATGAGTTAAGAGTTTTTAACTATAGGCTTGCCTAAAAATAAATTTTAGGAAGGCCGGTGGGAATCGGCTTGGACGGGCGCTCCGCCACTATTACTTACTACAGTACAATGTCAATATATGAACAGTATAAATACTTAGGTAAATTTGGGTACTTACTTAGTAAAATCGAATCTAATACTAATAATTTAAATGCCTGCACCAAATGTTTATATTAGCCCAATGGTTGAATGGTAGAGAATGCCTTATGGCATTAAGTCCGCCATTTACTTTTTTATATTGGGCAATAAAGTATAAATAAATAGTAATAATACTCAAGCGTCTATATATATAGCCAACTAATCCTGTATAAACTTGCGACTCTAGCGAGCCAGCGAGCGGTCGTTCACCCGTACACGGAGAGAGCGCTCTCTAACCGGTAAATGGTACTTCGTTCCCTGTTTGCGCTCCGACATACGCTCCGGGGAGAGCGGTGTTCTTGCGAGCGTAACCTTTATTATGGGTTAGGCTCTCAAAATCTGGCTCTAACCGCTACGGCAAAATTAACCGGGTTACAATCCCTGCTCCCAGGAGCTTTGAGATTCGTTCGATGCTGGTATCGATGTTGAAACTTTGAGTGGCTATTACTCGTACTATGACTGTATGTAACAGTGCATGAACTATGAATTCCCACTTCTTGCTAATTTTATTACACATTTTTATTTGGAGGTAGGTAGGGTCCAAAAGGAGTTATTGCTCCTGATGTACCGGTGGGTCGGTGGGACATTCAACCTGACATACATGTAAGTGGATGCCAGAGCACTAAAAATGGCCCCCCATTGGGACCCTCATTTGGCCCATATGTAGGTCCATGGGAGAGGAAGGGTAGTCTACATTTTACAGAAGCTGTATGTGCACTATATTGAATACTGTTTAAACACGTTTACATCCGTATAATCAGAAACAAAATTAATCAAACACATTATAAAATTATCATCAAATTTAAAAAGACATATGCAACTGTATGGGAAAAAAATCGTGTTCTTAATTACGAGCATCTGGCCACGACTGTATGTCAAAGTGACAGATAAAGACGAATTTTATTTTAACACCGTTTTAGCAATAATAGATTTGATGAACTTTTGTGAATTACGCCATTATTGTATCGTTCGGCATTATTATAGTTCATTTATTTTCAACTGACTCATGAATGGCTATTGTTAGCACCAGATACAATGTTCATTGAAGCCTAAAAAACTTAATTTTGACGGCCTTTGCCATTTACGTATCACATTATGTAACAATGTCAGTAACCCTTTCACTGCTACGTAGTTTCTGCTATAAAAAGGGATAGTATCAGCTACCGGCTACGGCGTAGCGCTACAACGGAGGATGCGGATTAATAATAACAAAAATAACTTCATATTATATTTATTTACAACACGAATATTGAAGTAAAACGAATTTGTCGGAAGTACAAAAATATTCATGACAATGTCTCCATCCATACAACTTGCAGTCTGTTTTGAGGAATGTGTAATGATTTGGAATCAATAATAGTTATTTCATTGATAGGTCATTGAATTCAGCGTTATAAATTTATCTTTACACGTGACAATTTTAACAACCAATGTATAAGGTAAACGTCCGAGTGCTCGACGCTGTACTAGTATATGGTATGGGCACTCTATGTCAAAGCGACATGGCTTAAATTCGAATGAAGAAAAATCCTCTTAGTTTGAATTTAATATAGGTTAAATTGGCAGTCCCTGGGCGACCTAGCTCTGCTCGGGTGAAAATAGAGAAAACACGGTGAAAACGAATTTTCCCAGACATCAGACCTAGCTAGATCGATTTCTCGCCCACGTAAACCCCTATATTCCAAATTTCATCGAAATAGTTACAGCCAATTCCGAGAACGTGATTGCAAATATATATATATATATATATATATACAAATATTGCTCGCTTAGCTGCTAGGATAAAGTGCCAATGTCATATACTAGTACAGCGTCGAGCACTCGGACCTTTACCTTACTCGCGAGCTAAGAAATGGAATCACTTCCCCATGTTTGGCCCTGGTGAAGTGATTCCATTTCTTTGCTCGTGAGTGTATAAATATAGCTATATATTTTGAATTAATTTCACGTAGTTCTATAGCCATAGCATAGATAAATTTGTAATGCTTAACATTTTTTGAAGAGGTACAATTAACATTTGGTGTTTTTGTTTCCAGTATGAACACTGATATATAGCTAATATTTACGATGCAGCAAAATATACTTTATCTCCCGATATAATAGAGTTCATTATAGCGTATTGATGTCGCTGAACTTTATCAGCGACATCAATGCGAATACATATATGTACCAGTGTGTAACCGCCATACGATAAATAAATAAATTATAGCGTAAGTAGCAGGGACATTCACCGGGTTTGAATTAAAATATTTCTTAAATGTGTCCAAGTTCCCAAAATAACTTGAAAATTACCATTAAATATTAAATTTTTATTAATTGCCCAAATTAAAACCAGACAGTAAAGGCAGACTTAATGCCATAGGGCACTATTCTTTACCAGTCAACCTAATTAACATTTCTCTATGTTGCCTAATATATTCTCTATATTGTCAGGGAGCTTAGAGTATCTGTTCATTAATTGTACACGTTATTGGCGTTTTACCATGTAACTCTATAACTATTGAAAAACATGGCTTATATCTAATCGTTGAAATTAGTGAGAACAACAACAAAAATATTAAAATTATATATATTGTTAAAGTTAACATTTAATAAAACAATCTCAAACCGATAGGAATCACACAACAACGAAACACACTAAAACCGAACATCGACATTGTAGCACAGACACTCAATTAGGTATGTCCACACTAGACGCATGCTCAGCCGAGCGCGGCTCGCCCTAGCGTGCGCGCTCAGTGCGGACGTCGCTCGGCGAGCAAATTTGACCGAGCGCATGCGGCCGAGCCGCTCGGGCGAGCGTGTGGACGGCTCGGGGAGCCGCTCGGCTGAGCATGCGTCCAGTGTGGACATACCTATTGACATTTCAATTTCTTTGTATGACATTTTAGTCACCAATTTATTTTATCCTTAAGCCTCTCACAGACTGACGCGGCTAGCGGTAGCGATAGTCAATTTGTCATTAAGTGGGTGCATTGGAAATTATCGCGTGCTTCGACACGCCGTTCTGACTAGTTTAAGAAACAATAAGGTCTGATTTTCAGATATAATTATGATTCTTGACTATATGAAAAAAAATCCAATGTTGGGTGTTCATTTTCCTTTTTTTTAGTCAGCCTACTCAAACAATACATTATTTTACGACACCACCAGTTAATACTTTAGTAATTTATTTCATCTAAACTCCACTAAGTGCGGGCATGGAAAAGGACAAATTTCGATAAATACCTATTTATCGAAATTTGTCCTTTTCCATGCCCGAAGTGTTGCATCTCTTTTTCTCGTGCGCGGAAGGCATAAGGGTGTCTCTGTCAAGGGGGCATGGTTTTCGCGAATCGACTCGAATCAAGGCATCCTCTTAATGGGCAAGTTTAGTATCGCCACCGCGGCCATTAAGTTAGCATAAGCGGGCCCATAGTGTATTTAAACGATTTATACTGATCGTGGGTGTGGAAAACAAAAGTGACAGGTAATTTTGTCATAAAGTGGATGTCACATCCGTTGACCAGTAAAAGTTTACTATTGACCGCGACCGCAGGCCGCGCAAGTATGATTCAAGCCGTAACGTGTCCAATATATGACAGACACGTCAGTTTTGTTGCCAATTACACACAAACATAAGATGGGACAGTAAGTATTCATTGCTAGCTCTCTAGCTATTACCTCCTTGAGGCCCAATGGTCGAGAATTAAGCTTTACGGTTTATTGACGACAATACAGTATTTTCATATATCTTAGGTTAGTCATTTGAAATGCCAATAACGGTGTAACCTGCCGTGCCTACTAAAACACCAAAATAAATATGCCAAAAATTCTGCATACCATGCCGTAAACTGAGAACAAAACAACCAATTGAATTTAAATAATATATTTCGAAAAATAAATTTATTACAGAAGCAAATAGTTGTTTATGTGATATAGTAAAAGTAATCTTTCTTTTAAAACGAATTTCCTGATCTTGGAAAAATAATAAAGAGCAACGAATCATTGATCAATTATAAAAAGAAAGAATAAAAAAACGCTGCCCAGCTAAAAATACATTTTTATTCTTTCACTTGTTAAACTTCCATTTTCGAATACAACTCATAACAAATAATCTAACCTAAAGAGCGGAAAACATTATGCACCAACACACGCTTGTGCGTAAAATAAATCATAGCCTAGAAACATTTCATAAAACTAAGAGCGTACAATCAGCCTGATTGCCAAATCAACCTGACTACTGGATTCAAGTATAAAATTAAAATAAAATATCAGCTGAGGCCGAAACCCAGTCTGTTTCATTCACAAATAGTGTAATCCCCGGCCCCTAGGTACATGGCGGCTTTCGCGCAGGTCCAGTGCGCATGCTCAGATAGCATGCGCAGAGCCCGTTGCTCTGGCCCCGTAGCATGGATGGCCTTATCACGCGATAAGTGACAAGATAGAGCATCCGTCCCTGGCTGACACCGTTCGATAGAACGAAACGACGCGCTTATCCCAGGGACTGATTTCGGTTACGGTTATACCGGTATGAAACGCGCCGCGCGTACATAACGGTACCGTAACCGTTTTGAAATAACGGTTAGCGGTATCAGTTTTAAATGATACCGTAACCTTTATAAAACCGGTATTATAAAGGTTATCGAGAAAAGTAAGCGAGCTGGCACTCTACAGAGGAAGCATTGGCTACTAAACATATAAAGATAAAAAGACAAAACGGCAGTGCCTTTGCCGGCGGTTTGGGAACAACGCCAGGCCAATGTCGATATATCGGTACCTTTAAAAAGCGGTTACGGTAACGGAAAAAAGAAAGGTACCTTTATATTTCGATAGCGAAATATAAAGGTTCCGCCACCGAAACCGCTATTTGACAATCGATATGACGTCATACCGTTTTCGGTTAAGCCGTCCCTGGCTTATCCTGTCACTTATCGCGTGATAACGCCCATCTATGCTACAGGGCCTGGTTGAAAATCGACTATTGCGCAGGTTTAACTTGTTAATGATGATTATACCATCAGTCCCGGTTTTAATAGAAATTATCTCAAAAATCTTGCTATGCTCAATTGCTCGCATATGTATAGAATTAAATTTAATACAATAAACATTCCTTCACCCATATGTACATGTTAAGGCCCTTTTTCATCGTCAAACCTATTTTAGCTAAGAAATCTGTCACTTTGACTTTTTATTTGAGAGAAAAGGACATTATAGTTAAAAGAGGTTTAATAACGTTTTATGAATAAGGGGGTAAGAGTCTCAAAATATACAGAGTGCAAAAAAAAATCTGCAATACAAAGTAAAAATAAAGTATTTATTGCAATTAGTTAAATAATACAAGACATCTAATTACAAGGGATATATCTTACTGAATTCTAAAAATATTCCGGTGTTGCATTCCCAATATATGTATATATCTTCTATATAATGTAATGGCTGTACCTAATGGGATGATCAGAAAATATAGTCCGATTTGATAAATAACATTTCGCTGTATAATTGTTTAAAAATATCTACGCATCTGACACAATCATCAATCTTGTACACATGTGGGTGATCGCGCCAGAATCTAAGAGCCATCGAGATGTATCGTTGTATTGTAGTTGTGTGAAATCGAATATTCTGCTATAAGAATTACATTTGCAATAAGACTATTCTCGCGTCATAAAATTTCATTTTCAACCTTTTCGACGCTCTGTCAAAGAGAAAAGTTGTCAACCACACGCCAAGTGCGGAGTTAAACGTTGTCAATGCAAGAAGGTTGCAATCGCGCTGGGCTCCTTGCTATGCGAACTTAGAACTTAATGCAAATCCAGTTTCTTATTGAAAACAGTGCCACCTTCTTGATAGCTGGCGAACTCTCTGAAGCTCTAGCGATTGCTAGGCTACGCTGTCAAGGTATTTCAAAATTCGCCGTAGTGTCACAAGGCATCAGTAGCCTAGGGGTACAGACGGTGGTATTTGGAGTCGATGATCCGGGGTTCAATCCTTACGACCGACGCAATTTTTGTATGTTTTGTACATTCAAAGAAAAGTTGTAACTACCGCAGAAGAGATGGCGCCTGTATACGCAAGCATTAAATGCCTTCTCAATTTGGTCGAGTTGCCTGTCTATCTCAGTATGTATATTGTAGTCTTTGCTGGGCTCCTTGGCGCATTTATCAGTCGTTAGCGTTGAACCTGCGGTGCGCATATATGCGTCGTTGGCGTCGAAAAGATTAATGTGAAATCTAATTAATAACATAATCAAATGTGTGCATGTAGATCTACATCGTATATTTTGATAGCCCGTGGCTCAATATGCAGGTATCCAAAATGACATTTATGACTTTTTTTAATAAATGTGACATTTACATGTTAGATTCTGAACGCATCCACAAACTTTTGACAGTATTTTTTTTTGTATCATAATTTCAATCTTTGTCGCTACACTGGTCACCGCGATTTTTTTTTTTTTTTTACTGTCTGACTTTTTCTTTTTACAAAAAATCATGCATGTAAGGGTTAAGGCAATGTTGTAATAATAGCTATTGTAAGTGACTAGGTATCACAATTTTGCCAGTCACGTCATCTCTTCTCGATAGATCTTGACAGCTCTGAGATTTCGGCCCAGGGAAGACTAGGGTCGAACAGGAATGTAATGTATATTATATATATACAGCCCATCAATTTTATTCCTAAACTTGAAAGTCAATCATCTATTATTATATCATACAAGTGTCAATCATAGCCAAAAGTATATAAAATGTCATATATTTTGTAGAGTTGTTTTTTGAATGGTTTATGTAATTCGGCCAACTCATATAATCTCAAATATAAACGTTTTTCGCCTCATTACAATGGAATTAAGTGCAAAAGTGTATACATATATTTGACGTCGACTGTCCAAAGGTCCATAAGTATTTAGAAATCAAAGAGATGGTTTTGAAATTGCTCTGATAAAGGAAGCTATATTTTGTTACTGAAGTATTCTAATACTGTAGAAGGGTAGGAATATAAACATGTCAGTTCCCGGCAAACAACTTGAACATGCGGGACGAAGTGGGGGGGGGCAGCTCGCACGTACAATTCGCCTTTGCGCAGGCAAGGTCATATGCGCACGAAGTTTGCAGTCTACTGTACTCATTTAGCTTTTTTTTAATGCAGCTCATATGTCCAGCATTGTGAATTCTATTCCAAATTTAATAAGGTATATTTTATTATGTTGGTTAACACTTTTAACACTTATTACGACAATAAGTGACAAGTGTCAATAAAAACATTATTCCAACTGTATAATTTACAAAGTAGGTACTTAATTAGTACCTATTGATGTAAAAATATTGCATTATTATTTAATTTAGTTTAGAACATAAGAATTCAGCGAAGGTCCATAGTTCCAGAACAGTATGAAACTTTCGTTTAGTACTTCAAGTTCTTGATTTAAGTAATATTTTTTTTACATCGGCAACCCAACTCTACTTAAGAGTTAGTTCGAACAGGAATGATGTATGTACTTTAAAAGTGAAAATGAGATTGAATTTGATAATTTCAGAAAACTATTTATAAGTCACAATCACGTGTTACGTATAAGAAAATGTGCCCTAAGCATATAATTACACGCTTCCTGCCCTTGTACTCTGCGTAGAAAGAAGTTGCTGACTGGTATAAAATGTAAAACTACAGTCTAGCCCAGGGTTGAAACCAGGGATCGGAACCGGTTAATTGCTAAAACCTCGGTTTACCACAAATCTCGAACTATTTTATACTTCACATGTAGGACTCAGTTGTGTTTTGAGGTAACGAGTTCGTATTATTAGATTGCCCAATTAGAAATGAAATTATTATCAAAAGAACGATAAAAAACCGTTTTCGTTCCCATACAAACAATACCGGTTTCCGATCCCTGGTTGAAACCTAGGTTCTTATGAGAGAGTATTGAAGTTATTCAAGACTGAACCAAACAAAATTATTGACTCCCACTCAGTCCCGCTACCATTTGATATGAAATAAATGTACCATAAGTCATTTTTGTCTTACAACAGCACGGCTATCACAGAACTGTCCGCGAGCTATGTCGCGGCGACATAGTCTGTCTGACTTTTTCTAAGTGTTCTAATTAGAAAGAGACGCATAGCCTATCTCTCCGCGACGCAACTCGCGGGCCGTTCTGCGATAGCCGTGCTGTTGATACTAACTGGATAACCTAAGTACCGTCAACTGGGGTTACTTTGATTCGCGGGGCGACTTTGATCAGAAAATAGGTTTTTCTCCGAAATCATTGTTTTTACTTGTGGGTGAACTGTGGCAGTGAATATATTAGTTATCTATCTTGCTGCATACTCGATTAAATCTTCTTCATTTTAAATAGTTTTGCTTTTATAGTATATTCTAAATGATCAAAGTAGCCCCATGTTTTCCTAAAGTAACCCCAGTCTACCGGTATGTCAGTTTGTATATCGTAACAATGTATGGAACATTATAATTGATAAAGTTTACATTTCACACATATTGACACAATTTACACCAGTCAATTACTCATATTACACTATTTTAGAACAATTCATATTTACACAGATATGTAATTTATCAATTACAGTCCTTATCACAAAATATTATGAATTAGTTTTGCACGATCCTATATTTATATATAATTTATACAATTTGCCACATTCTACTTTAATTGTGAAAATTTACAATTAAAAACCAGCATGGCTGATAGAAAAACTACAGATCTAGTTAATAAAATTAAAACTAGCGATTGGAACTTTATTATTAGAGCGTTTCTCCAAAAAAATGCCACTATTATTAATTGTATTTTTTTCCAGGAGTTTTATGTTATTTAGCTCTTTCGATCCTGGTAGGACAAAAAAATTACCCAAAAATATTTTTCCTATTGCGTTACCATTTCGCATATACTTTGTATGGCGGTAACACAATAGGAAAGTTCAAAAATGTATGGAAATTTTGGGACACTTTTTTTCTCCTATAAGGAAGGAGATCGTGATTTTGAGTAGAAATAACATAAAAGTTACAGAAAATCTCGGAAAAAATGTAGAGGCATTTTTTTGAGAAACGCTCTTTATTTTTTCTGTTTTAACACATCCAACATATTCTCCTCCCTTATCCTATCTTTAAGATTATCACACCATGCCAGTTTTAATATTGATAGTTCACCAGAATTTTACGCCGGATTCGACAAAAAAAAACCGGGAGGGTTCCGTAACATTATCTATAAAAATATTTATTTTATTCTATTTGTTGTTAGGGTCGTTTCGCCGGTTACGCGACCACCTTCGGTTAGCGACCACCTGAAGAACATGGTTTTTTCAATTGAAGATAATATCAATTCTACAGAGCCTATTGAAACAGTTAGCCGTATGCATTATTGTTTGTAGTTATGGAATAGGAATTTATTAAACAAACGAGAATATATGCTTTCAGTTCACCAACTCAGCTAAGTGGTCGCTAACCGGCACATGAAATTAGGTCTATAGCGGCAACAGAAATACATCATCTGTGAAAATTTCAGCTCGAACTATCACGGTATCAGTGAGATACAGCCTGGTGACAGACAGACAGACGGACAGCGGAGTCTTAGTAATAGGGTCCCGTTTTACTTTCTGAGTACGGAACCCTAATGAATAAGGAGATAATGGTTATTTGATTAATTAAAAGACCCACGGTCGACCCAAGTGGACTCTCCATACAAACGTAGTTTAGTTCTCATTTCAAAACGGCATGCTGGAATAACATGAAACTTTTAACGAACAGTTGAATGTTGCGTCATCACCGTTGTTACGTGTTCTTCCGTCTCTTTCACGCATGCATGGTAGTATGGGGGGTCAGACTATAAATAGGGCTGACGGTTCTAGACGGCTCATTGGCTCAGTGGACGTGGCGCAAGCAACATCTCCTGCCAGCATCTCCTGATGATGCCTCGTAGAGAGGCGAAACAAGTGTCGAGGTTTTTTCATTATTGGTGGTGGTTTGCTGTAATTATTTGCATATTTTTACGCAAATAGTTGCATTTGATCTCCGCTGATCGACCAGCACGTTTTTAGCGGAATAGCAAAGGAATATTGCTCTCGTAATGAAACTTTTTATACACATGGGGTTCCGCCATATCTAGGTAGGAAACTAGTTTCTGTCTATAAAGCGTACGTTTCTACTAGCTCATTTTTTTTTCTATTTTAATTTCTAGCAACAGGAACCAGTTTACGACGGGCGGATCCCACTGTGTATACAAAGATTCATGTTATTCTAGCGTGCCGTTTTAAAATGAGACAACTACGTTTAAACTATATCCAGGCCTTTAAAACGTGATAAAAATAGCGCTATTATAACGCGATTTGTTTAGAAATTTTAAACATATCGTTATTTATAACGTTATAATATAACTATTTTCATAACGTTTTAAAGGCCTGTTTATATCTATCTCAGATTAAGTTCTTATTCCATATTGGTTGAATCTGCCTTATACATTCAATTGATTCAATAAGTTCCAAATATCAAGTGCACAATACCGCCAAATCCAGTGTCTCCGAAATAAAAACTAGAATACTACAATCGGTTAACATTTTAATTTAAAAATTATTATATAATGAATACTGAACAATATAGCTTTTACTGAGCAATACCTCGCCGTCGTCACCTTTTTTTTATTGCACACACCTACTCATCATTATTATGTCAAGTACATCACTAAATTCGAGAAAATAAAAATATTATTTATAAACCATAGACATTGAAAACCCCCTTCCAATACCGAAATAATCATAGATGTTTTTATTACAGAACAGGTTAGTTCGTAGTTCATTCATGGATTCGTTATAATACCATAGATAACGCCGTTCTCCTCTCACTCACACACTTGCAAGACAGAGATGGATGCTAATTACGGAGATAAATCCCTCTCTCCTCTTTAAACGCGTGTTAGAAAGAGCGCTAGGGCAGTTACCTGTTAGAGTGAGTTAGCAATCTCTGCAGCGTCTCCCGCTTGCTATTTTTAACGCATGTTAAATGTGGTTTTGTGTGGATGATAATAACTCGACCAATATAGAAGACGCGCTGCACTAGTCGCACTACAGCATCTATGATCGACAGAAAGCAATGGTCCCTCTCGCACTAATATGCAATAAAAGAGACAAAGACTTTATAACATAGAAGGTACCGTGCTCCAGCTCTGACCCATTTCTCAAAGCAACAAATTAACGTTTTACAAACACATATTGTACTGAGTTAACGGTTAATGTACAATAACCGTTATATCAAGTCAAAATTATCTAGTTTTGTATATGCTTTAAGTGTCCTTAAAATAAATACTAACTTACAAACCGCTTTGTCAGCTTACTTTGCTTATGCACACTCATGGCTCCAGTATGGTGTGATACTTTGGGGGGCGAGTACCGACGCCGACCAACTCTTTGTGATGCAGAAGAAGTGCATCCGCATCCTAACAAATACCAGAGTTCCAGATAGCTGCCGTCCACATTATACTCAGCTAAGAATTCTCACGTTACCCTCACTGTACATTATGGAAGCAGCACTTTTTGTCAGAAACAATCCGCACTTATTTACGAAAAGGGTAGTCAAATCGCAAAGACGGATAAATGAGAATAAATTATTAGAATTACCAGTTACTAAACTAGAAATGTACAGAAAAGGACCTTATTACCGATGTATAACAGTAACAAATAAAATACCAGAGCATATAAGGGAGGAATCGAAAGATGAAATATTTAAACGGAAATTAAGAGAATTATTACTTGATAAATGCTACTATTCAATTGAGGAGTTCATATGTGATGACCAACTCAAATAGAATTTAGTAAATATTATTTATTTGTGTGTATTGTTTTATATAGCATGTTAATATTAGCACGTAACTATAAATTGCTAATTTTAATTTTTAAAACCAAAAACTACGACATGATTATATGCCAAAAATTATGAGTGGGTAATATGTATGACTTTTAGTTGTAGCTTTAATTTTAAAGGAATACTTGCTGTGCCCTAACAGGGTTCATGTGCTAACCAACCCTAATGTAACATCTATTTTATAACACATGATAAATATGCAATAAATGAATTATGAATTATCGGTTCAAAATATAACGTTATAACAGCAGTTAGCCGTACGTTAGTAATGAAAATAGTGTATGCATTGTTAAATTCAAGAGGACGCGCCCACTTCTTATCATTGCGTATAAAGTTTTGTGTTGAATGAAACGGTCTATATACAATTATACAAATCTTGGTAGCTTTGCGAATTGGGCCACTCGTTCAATAAATCCATAAACAAACCGGTACACTCCACTAACAAATCAATAGAAGTTCTTACCACTATCCAAAAGCACTCAGTCACAACACTATCACTAACAGTCGTTCGCGTTCGCGTCACCGCTATGGCATTCATAGCGTGTTGAATATGTCCCGGGCGTTATCTTTTGAATAACGCTTGTAGGAACAGTCGCTGAATCAGCTGCCACTGAAACATAAATAATGAGTTGCTCAAAATGGTCCTCAGCCTAATATATTAAATGCATAAAAATATCGTTTCTAGTAGAGATGCGTCGAATATTTGGTAAATTTTCGCTTCTCGGCACATTTGGCATATTGTTTAATATTAGTATTTGGCCGAATTCAGAAGGTCAGTTGAGGAGGAGAGATTATCTGCAAGTTGAAACAGTGTAAACAATAACAAAATGTTAATTTCATTGATCGTTAATCCCGTACTAAAAAAGTTAACGTTGTTAAAAGATAACTCGTTATAGAAAATGTAATCGTTATGTGTCTCTAGCGCTCGGATACTGAAATCGTGAGGTCAATGTACTAATTTCTTAGTTTTTGGCGAAATTAAATGAAATTGAAATGAAATGTTATTACATATGTACGTGGGAAATGGGTACAATTTGCAGTTACAGTTGCAGTAGATCTGTTGGGCTCACCACACCCTACCTTTTCAGGTGTACATACATCTAATTACACATATCCCTATGCGTAGTTAGATGCTCGGATTACAAACATGCGCGTAGTATTATTGATTTAAACTGTATTGCAAAATCCCCTTATAAGTTCGCCTTTGTACTTTGATCTTGTGTGCCTTAACCTGTTATTGTGTACAATAAATTGCTTTCAGACATAGACATAGGCATAATATATTGGTAATACGAGTAAGTTAGGTATCACATCCCTATTCTCGAGTTTATTATAAGACAACTAACCTCCTATTGGACATCGCCCGCCGACGCGCGGTCTGCCTCTGGTGCTCAAACTCAAAGTCCTCCTCAGTGAGCCCCAGCCGCTGCATGTGGTACATGAGGTACTCCTCCTGTAGGATACTCTCGGGGGGATGTCTGAGGACCTCCAGCGTCTCGCAGAGACCGCAGGCCCGCTTGCGGACCTTGGCGGGGCCGAGGGCGCCCGCTAGGATCACTAGGGCGGCTTTGAAGAGGACCTGGAAGAGAGGAAAGTGTAAGCT
This sequence comes from Epinotia brunnichana, assembly GCA_963854355.1. Classification (NCBI taxonomy): domain Eukaryota; kingdom Metazoa; phylum Arthropoda; class Insecta; order Lepidoptera; family Tortricidae; genus Epinotia; species Epinotia brunnichana. Next base: position 19,458,921 of record OY977954.1, read on the forward strand.
GCAGTTTTTCAACCTGTGGGGCCCGTAACCTCTTGAAAGGGGTCGTGAACTTACATTTTAAAAGTGAAGTACGAATCTGACAATTGTGAAAAGCCAAGAATAGGGGACGGTGGGGGGGTGGAGGGAGTATTTTTCCATGCTATCTAAAGAGGGGTCACGCCATGAATAAGGTTGAATAACACTGATTCACAACACGTCTTCCAGCCATACGGTCATAGTTAGTGCGCAAACGCACGAACAGCTTTGTGCGAAGATAAATGACGCATGTAGGCAGTTGCAGCAGTGGTTTTGTACAAATGGGTTACTTTTAAACGTCACTAAATCGAACGTCATGATTTTTTCGGGACGAAATTTAACTGTACCGCCCTGTGTATCCAATTGTCCAATGCCACTATGCAACGAAACTAGGTTCCTTGGCTTTATGTTAGATTCAAATCTAAACTGGAAGTGCCATGTCGACAAGCTGTGTTCTGGGTTGAGTAGTGCGGTCTTTGCACTCAGAAAGTTAAAACCCCTAATTTCGAATGTTTCATTAAAATCGGTGTACTATGCTCATTTTCATTCGTTAATGACATATGGGGTACTCATTTGGGGAAACTCAACGGATGCCAATCGAGTCTTCTTAATGCAAAAACGTGCATTACGAACGCTTGCCGGTGTGAAACCTCGACATTCATGCAGGGAACTCTTCGTAACGCACAAAATTATGACGCACTACTCCACATACTTGTTTGAAATTCTGATGTTTGTGAAACGTAACTTACTCATGTTTAGTCGCGTCGAGGTACCAGGTATGACTATTCGTTCAACAGGGCGACTAAGGACAGTCCCACGTCGCATGGCACTAGCAGAAAAAAACCCGCGCGTCATAGGTCCAACTTATTATGAACGTTTACCCGCCGAAGTACGAATGGAAACATCAGTAACAATATTCAAGCGTCGATTAAGAAACTTTCTATTGGAAAATCCATTGTATTCTATAAGTGAATTTTTTGACATAACCGCATAATTCTAATTTATTGTTTTTGTTATTATTAAATTGTGGTTATATGTAATGACGATCCTTCTAGGTGAACTCTGATATCTATGACATTATAAATTTAAATTATTTGAGTGTACATAGTTACATTTAAATTGTTATTATTCTTAAATTTTTATTTTATTGAATGTTCTTGACGATCACAATAGGGATTCTTGTAAATTGAGATGTAATTTATAATGTAATCTTTTATTGTGAATAAATGAATCTGAATCTGAATCTGAATCATTCCAAGTCGTGGCAGAGCCAGTGTGACATAAATGTAAGACTGCCTACAGGTGATACAAACCTAATGAATTTAAGTAAACTAAGTTGTCATTAAATCCGTTTTATTCTTGTTAAATAACCATGGATGAGTGGAAGTATCAGGTAAACAGATATCTCCTTAGATTATCTTGAGATTCTGATAGGAATGGGTCTATATTTATTTACAAAACCGTACTATTTTGAGGTATTTACAAGCGCAGTTACTTTAAAAATTTGAACGGATTCGATATTTGTAACATGATAATAAAACACGATATATACGTACTCGCACCATGAAAAACAGAAAGGTAAAATCCATATTATTCATTAATTATATTAACCTGGTCACGGCACCAAATGTAACAATCACTTTGTGTTGACAATAGGATTTAACTATAGCATACGTCTCTGATTTGACTGTCCCAGAACAGCAGGACTCAAAGAAACCAGTCCTTTATACCACCGAGGTATAAAGGACTGGTTCCACTTTATATTTGACGATGTGAATGTGTTACCTTCACCCCCTCGCAGAGGAAGCAGTCCCACACGCGCAGCAGACTGTCCCAGGGCAGCGTGCGCGTTAGGGCGCAGAGGAACCACTCGGTGGCGTATAGCACTGGCTCCACTTTGTGTTTCACGAGGTGGCGGTGGACGGCGGGCGCGGTGCGACGCAGCAACGCGTGGAGGATGTCGCCGTCTCGTTGTAACACCTGGAAATAAAGAGTATTTTTATTTATTTTATTACAGTTACCGAAAACGTCGACAAGATAGGTAGTTAGTTTACGTCATACCTGTCCATGAAGTAGCAATTGCCGCACACTACGCGTGCGGTAAATCCCACTTCCTGGCCAGGGGGAGACGTAAAACTTTGTACTCACCACGGGCGGTAATAAGAAAAGCCTCAGATCGCATATATGATGATTAATAAATATGTACCTAGATAGTTATATGTTTATATCGTTCTTTCCTTCGGCTCGGGGGTCAAATAATTGCGATCTGAGACATTCTTTGTTTCTCCGCCCTAGGTAAGTAATGTACTTTTATAAGTTTTCGTAGGCAACACTAAATACTACAATAACGAATTGTTACATATTACAGGAAGGTGAGACTATTATTAAGTAACATGGGTGGTATGAGGGAAAAGTGGATGGTGCCAGTTGGAAGGGGAAGACCTCAGCGAACTTTTACTGACCAAATCGCAGAAATCTTAAAGAAAGGTTATATTAATATACCGTTATTTTACAAAAAAAATATCGTTACTACAAAACTACTCGAGGCGCCTTTATAGCGGTATTCATTATAACGTTACAGACTATATCTTTTTCACAAGTGCGACGCCTGGTTCGTACCGATTTGGTTATGGTATTATATAACGTTATGAGGAATATTTGTTTTGATATAACGAAATTTTAGCGTAATGATATTGATTTTTTTTTCATAACTTTATAAAGGTCTGAGGGCCTACCGCGAACGGCATTCGAAGTTTTCCCTCTCTGTCGCACTTACGTACGAACTCGTAAGTATGACAGAGAGGGAAAACTTCGAATGCCTTTCGCGGTAGGCCCTCTGGTTAGTGTTCTAAAAAAACCGGCCAAGTGCGAGTCGGACTCGCGCACGAAGGGTTCCGTACCATTATCTATAAAAACGGCAAAAAAATCACGTTTGTTGTATGGGAGCCCACCTAAAAAAATATTTTTATTTTGTTTTTAGTATTTGTTATAGCGGCAACAGAAATACATAATCTGTGAAAATTTCAACTCTCTAGCTATCACGGTTCTTGAGATACAGCCTGGTGACAGACAGACGGACGGACGGACGGACGGATGGACGGACAGCGTAGTCTTAGTAATAGGGTCCCGTTTTACTCTTTGAGTACGGAACCCTAAAAAAAGCAAGACTAACCTCAAGGCCAGGGTTATAGTACCCACTCAGGTACTTGTCGCTGATGCTGACTAAGCACCAGAAGGCTTGCACGGAGGGCATGTGCATCAGCAGAAACGCAGCGACCGGCGCCTGCGCTTGGAAGTACCCCACTTTCGGGTTGAACACGGAGTATGCCTTCAGGACTGAGTATAGTTCTTGTTGTCTGAAAAAAAAACAATAGGGGTGTAGACTCAAAATGTATTATTACTACAAAAGAAAGAAGGCAAAAAAATATGCCTAGTGACGAAAATCCCATTGGAATATCTCAAAAAATTACGAAGCTACAACCGTTTTAATGTTGCTTGTTTGAGAGAGAAAACGCTCAGGGATCGTGACGTCACGATTGTCTAGCGTCATAGTAAATGACGATCGTTTCATATGAAGGTGTGGAAAAGGGACAGAACATACCAACTCTTAAAACTTCGGACGCTTATAACTATGTGATTATTTAACCTTTTGCATTGTTTTTTTCTCCATTTGACTACATTTTTAATCCTTTTTCGAGAAAATGCCACATTATTGATTATTTTATTTAGTGTCTACACCCCTATTCAATAGTACATTGTTTAACAAGGGGCGTATGAGGAATATTGCAAACGAGAGTCTATCAGAAGCCCGACGCCGTGAGGCGGAGGGCTTTTGATGACTCGAGTTTGCAATATTCTTACGCCCGTGTTATACACAATGTTTTTCATCACATTTGCGAGGAAATAAATAACTACAAAAGACAGAAAAATCTATGTTTTATACAAGCGCACCAATCAAATGTTGACGAAATTGACAACTTCACTTCCAGATCAGTGCGAGTGGGGGGCGTAGTTTCAATATTTCAACCAATCACAGAGCATGGAGCATGTGGTTCTTGCAGGGCATGGCCTGCTCGATTACCAATCACAGAGCCAGAATTCTTGTCGTACGCGGCCGTCAAGATCTCATTACTTCCCATGGGACCATTATTTCCCGCGGGAACAATTTAGGCCATTGTCCTTCCGTATACAGGCATAGAATAACACCATTTATGAGCAAGTGTAATGAAAAGGTTTATTAATTCACTTATCAGATTATATCTAATACGTCTGAGACACACGGGAGTTGCTATTTAAATAGCCTAACAACGAGGCAAGCGGTAAAGATCTTGCGAGTTAAGTTATGTAAAAAAAGTTCGACGGAGTTACGAAAGACGGAGCCTCAACTTTTTTGGTCTTTAGTGTGCGTTTTACTGAAAAAACTCTATTCTATTCTAAACGGATTGGTGACCCCTTTGAATTGTCACTAAGCGCCAATATGATTTGAAAGGTTCTAGTCTAAAATTAAAAAGGGCACTCAAATCAATACTTGAAACATAGACACGGTCTACCTCACAAGGGGCTTAACTTAACACCTTTGTACCATGTCGCATTAACGTCATGTTTAAACTGTCATATTAAATTCCCAACGGGTGAAACCGACAAAGTACAGTCGCCATCACATACATCGGAGCAAACAAGCACGTCACAAACATCGGAACACACCTCTATTTTCAAGGCATTAGGGTTTCATGTGCCGATATTTTTGAACACCTATAGTGTACCTATGTATGTGATGGCGACTGTACCAAAGTCTCCAGGTACTTGAGTTCGACTGTATAAAAATTGCTTTTCAAAAACATAAACGCGCTCACGCATCGGTGCTACCGACATCCCCGCTAGTCAACAACTTGTTTTAACTTCACCTCACCGTCCACCCACAAACGTATCTTGACACCGTGATTCTTAGTAACTAAGCGTAATCAGATGTCTAGTTTCGTTAGGCGTTACGGGTGAGGTGAGGTGCATTTGCGCATTCCGAATAACAGCCCTGAACACTGGCGCACGTCATTACAAACCTTTATTAGAAGCCAGATGAGTTTGCATCCGGGAAATCCCGTTATCTTTGACGTAGCCCCGGGTTCAGTAAGTAAGAAAGGTTAAATTGAAAAATGACAAAATATTAGTGCATCATTTATGACTCAACGTGAAAAGCGTATCCCATACCTACTCAATAGTTTGCCCGAAGCCATTAGACGTGATAAAAAATAGGAATACATTTAAGAGACTGTTAACGCATTCACTGCCACCGACGCGTATGTGCGTTCCAGTGACTTTCACCGTGTGCCATCGACGCACAGACGCGTTCGTAATTACGTAAAGTGCATTACATAAAGTACATTTTAAAAAGTGTGGCACCTGGCGAATGCCCAGGAAAAGGAGGTGGCAGTGAATGCGTTAAAAAAGCATTACCTAGATGTACTTATATAATACCCAGTTATACTACTACTACTTACTGTTACTAATGACAGTAATGACTAATGAATAACTAAATATTTTTGTTAATAAATGCCTTACCTAGAGACTGTCGCTCCCACAGTCAAACTGTCACTACAGTTTTGTGGGTCAATGTTTAATTTTAAGTATGTTAAACACTGTACTTATTAAAATAAAAAAAACAGGGCCGGTATATGACTTACGGTTACGCCCCGTTTGGCGTAATATACCTATAATAATTGGAATTAATATAGCCAATTGAGTGTTGAAAGCTCAGAGCATAGAATACTAGAGAGAGGACAAGCCGCCGGCGGCCGTGTCGCAGCTGTATGCTCAATGGGCATACACTGCCATACTGTGCACGCGTGCTGATCGCAGAGAATATTACGTTTTTTCCCAAAATGCCTGATATGATGCGCGTTTATTGTCAAATAAGCGTGTAGGTATACAAGTGTGTGTGTTTTAGATGTGTGCGTGCTTTGTCTTGTCAATTACTTGGGCGTTGTGTGGGTTAATGTACTTGCGACAGGCTCACTCTATACAAATCGGCCGCCATGTCCGATCTCCTTATATTCATACATCTGTGGTTGAAAGTAATACATTTTGAATATTTTTAACTTATCGTTCGTATAAGGTTTTAAATTACCCCTGTAGCCTAATTGGTAGCGACCCTGACTACGAAGCCAGAGGTCCCAGGTTCAAATATTTAATAAGCATTAAAAGTTGTTTTTTCAGAGTCTTGGATGTTTTCTATGTATTTAAGTATTTTTTTTTTTATAAAAGTATGTATATCGTCGTCTACTACCCATAGTACAGTCGACTACAAAGATAAGTACTTATGTTTTTTAATGTTACAAAATTATGTACTTATGTATACCTTATTACTATGGTAGTAAAGTCTATGTATAAGTGTATGTGTGTGTATGTATGGATACATCTCTTTGTAGTCGACTGTACAAGCTTTGCTTAGTTTGGGAATAGGTTGATTTGTGTAAGATTGTCCCCAAATATTATTTATTATTTAATGCGTTCTCCATATGGTTTTATATTTGTGCAATGTACAGTCAGCGTTATATATAGTTAGTAGTTATATATAGTTAGTAGCAGCCAAAGTAGTCAAATTGTTCAGTACACCATATATTTAGTATGGTGTACCGAACTATTTGGCCACTTTCACTGCTACAGAGTAATTGACGCTGAGTGTACAGTAACTAGCGATAATTAGCCTTCCTTATTTAAAGTACGGCAAAGTTAACGTTGAATATCCTATCATTTCAATAGTGTCAATATAGGTATATATTTTATTACTCGTTGCTGATACATTTTATGACGAGTTTTCGCATATTTTGGATACTTTTCTCTATAAGTAATGCTTCGATAGTGAAACCTGTAATCTCAGTACGAATTTATAACCTCTTTTACGTTTATAAGATGTACTGAAATACTGGCCAAGTGCGAGTCGGACTCGCGCACGAAGGGTTCCGTACCATTATCTAAAAAAATTGTTTTATTTTGTTTTTAGTATTTGTTGTTATAGCGGCAACATAAATACATCATCTGTGAAAATTTCAACTGGAACTATCATGGTATCAGTGAGATACAGCCTGGTGACAAACAGACAGACGGCCAGGAGTCTTAGTAATAGGGTCCCGTTTTACTCTTTGAGTACGGAACCCTGAAAAATAGCTAAATTACAGATATTTACATATTATTATAGAACTCAAGCGAAATCGCGTGATAATACATATATATATATACATTATACACACTGGTGGAAGATTTTTAGGAATCGGATGCGTAAGTTCCGGAGATTACTCCCAAACAAACAAACTTCAATCTCACAAATATCCTCTTTATAATAATAAAAAAAACTGTATTAAATATAGATTGTATACCGACATACACAGGAAAGCATGAGTTAGTTGGCATTGGCATCCGTTATTCACAAATTTCATAATTCATAATGGAGTATTAAAAAGTCTCAATTCCAATTCAGTTTAGTCTCAATATCAACTCTTACACATACACAATGAGACTCAAAGTGCAACCAACTGACTTTGTTAGAATAGACATTCATTCTCATTGCTAAAACCGCTACGCAACCATTTTAATTGCCGAATTCAATTCAGTATGCAATGAGGAATGCAATCAGTGTTGATCATTAGTTATAAAGTGCTGCAAACCTTTAAAAACACTTTTGCCACTTGATTTTGAACGCTTTTTAATAGAATATAAAGTCATGTTTCGCGTGCGATTATTCGTTGGAATTGTATTTTAGATTTAGCGACACAAATATGTTACTTTACGTTATGACCGTCGTCGTGTAGTGTAAATCAAAACTACGCAACAAAATGGCACTTTCAAAGCGATAAAAGCAAAGACCAGGCCTCGTAGCATGGTTGGCCTTATCACGTGATAAGTGACAAGATAATAGTGTCGTATCGTTCTATCGAACGGTGTCAGCCAGTAACGGATGCTCTATCTTGTCACTTTCGTGGCCAGGTTAAGTTTTTTTTTTTTTTTTTTTTAATTTATTTAGAACACAGCAGTCACATAAACAAAAATATAAAGGGCACACAAAGAGTACCAATAGACATAAATCAAAAGACCTGGAGGTTCATTAATACATAAAAACTATGTTTTTGTACTCGACGATTAAAATATGTGTATTAAGATTTCATAGAGAATACTGCAACGTCACTCTTTTCATAGTTGTAGTCCATGTTACTGTCGAAACAATCGAAATAACTACTTTTCGATACGCTCCAGACAACTAAAATAAATTCGACCAATCACGTGGCTGCTTTACTGAACTGTAATGAATTGGACCAATAGAATCGCTTTGATGTCGTACGCTCGTTGATGTCTTTTAAGATATCAACAAGCGTACGAGCGATGAGCTGCACTTCGTTTCAACAGTATCGAGTTTGTTTAATTAGTTCAGTTGACTCGTAGAAAATTAATTTTAATGAACTCGTACAAAAAGTATTGTTCACAATAGTGTTATAATCAAGCTTTTTAATCTCGTACCTTACTTAAGCTTCGTGGCCTAACCACGTTACTCGACTAAAAAGCTCTCTATTATAACACGATTGTGAAAAATACTATAACATAACAAAATAGGTAATCATAAAGAAAAAAAGCTAAAAAGATTTTAAAAATTTGAACTTAATAAATTCTTTAATATAATACAATGGTCGTCGACGCAGTATGCATGCACAAGTTAAAGGTAGGTAATAAGTAGGTATATGAGATTAATGAAGACATTTTGAATTTAGACTTTCAGGTGATGTGAATAGTAAAATTTATCTTAGGTAAGTAAATATTATTCTCATGGATGACCTAAAGATAACTTACATTTCACTAATAATTTAACACTTGACAATGATTTGTGGATTTGTTTTTTGTATGATTAGTGATTACTAAACAATTGAGTCGCTTAATTTCAAACCCGGGTAAATCCATCTGTCAAATCATGCGATTTTGCTATTAAGGCGCTATAGTATCATGGTCTTCTCTCCCTCTCGCTGGAAAGATTGAAGTGCGTGTTTGGAAGCGCGGATATCATGTTTTTAATTTTAATTTTTTGTGCGTGTTAAATAAATAAAAAAAGTAATCACTAAGTTCCCTCAAACATGATTTTGCCGATTTTTAGAACCAATGTTAATATGTTTAGCTATTGTGCATAATTTGCTACGAATGTTTTAAGTGAATTTTAATATGTTTTAGTTTAGACCTATGTTCGTGATTTTTTTCTATCGAGCGAAAATTGCTTAATCGTGTTTCGAATCACTGATTTCCCTGCAGAAAAGCCTCAAGAATACTATTCGTATTTTTTTGAAACCATATTATTATAAACAGACGCATTATATTGTTTCAAAAACTATGTTCGCTTCACTTCGCTGAACCTATAGCGCCTTAAGAAAAGGTGATAAGGTAGATATTTGCTGATAGGGTCGAATGGATTTATCCGATTTTGAATTTAAACGACACAATTCTCGTGTTGCGTATACATTCATATAGATAAATTAACGAGAGCATGGAGTTGCATATGTAGTAGTATTGTATGTTTACAGGCATTCTATATTTGAATTTTCTATTTTCTCGTACTATCAGCATAAAAAGAGGTTCGTTATAATATTGAAGAAGTAAATACCAAACTAATGTCAGTGTCAAATTGTGAAGAAAAATTAAGAGAAAATTATTCTCCTTTTGTTGCAAACGGTACAACCACTATAAATGCAATTCCATGTTCTCGATAATTCATCTATACAACAGTCTACCCACTATATGGTAGGGTGGTTCTTGATGAGTTCTCCAGTCGGATGTTGCGCGGCGTTCAGAGTGACAGACGTGCATTTGTCTCTTGCTTTTGTCACAGCGAATCCTCAAATCAATAAAGGGTTGGCAACGCGTATGTAACTCCTCTGGATCTATACAACAGTCTACCCACTATATGGTAGGGTGGTTCTTGATGAGTTCTCCAGTCTGATGTTGCGCTGCGTTCAGAGTGACAGACGTGCATTTGTCTCTTGCTTTTGTCACAGCGAATCCTCAAATCAATAAAGGGTTGGCAACGCGTATGTAACTCCTCTGGATCTATACAACAGTCTACCCACTATATGGTAGGGTGGTTCTTGATGAGTTCTCCAGTCTGATGTTGCGCTGCGTTCAGAGTGACAGACGTGCATTTGTCTCTTGCTTTTGTCACAGCGAATCCTCAAATCAATAAAGGGTTGGCAACGCGTATGTAACTCCTCTGGATCTATACAACAGTCTACCCACTATATGGTAGGGTGGTTCTTGATGAGTTCTCCAGTCTGATGTTGCGCTGCGTTCAGAGTGACAGACGTGCATTTGTCTCTTGCTTTTGTCACAGCGAATCCTCAAATCAATAAAGGGTTGGCAACGCGTATGTAACTCCTCTGGATCTATACAACAGTCTACCCACTATATGGTAGGGTGGTTCTTGATGAGTTCTCCAGTCTGATGTTGCGCTGCGTTCAGAGTGACAGACGTGCATTTGTCTCTTGCTTTTGTCACAGCGAATCCTCAAATCAATAAAGGGTTGGCAACGCGTATGTAACTCCTCTGGAGCCGCATGCGTCCTTCCTTATGGGTGAATAAACTTTTTTCTATCGTTAGTTGCCGTGATTTTACGGGTTTACGTTTTTTTTATTTTATTTATCATAAAATTCCAAATTGTATTTATTTTTAAAGAAACTTTGTCATTTTGTCTCCTATCTAGGACCACGGACGTCCAGTTTTGCAGGATCGGTTTTTTACTGGATACCGCAAAAATCATACCTGTGTTCACACACAGAAGTTTGCATCCTGTTTTTTTACGGGATAGCATTGGCAGTCGAAGAAGAAAATATCCAGTAAAAAACCGTATGCAGGATGCTAGTGGGAACACTTCCATTAAACTATGTAGGTCTAAACTGGATACCGTTTTTTTACTGGATCCAGTCGTCCGGTTTGTAGTGGCAAAACCGTACAGCACATTTCGAACGGATCGGATTTTTGCAGTATGCTGCAAACCGAATGCTCATGTGTATGTTACCACAGTAGCAGGTATCTAAACGTGATCCTGCAAAAAACCGAACCCGCAAAAAACGGAACGTTGCCGTGGGAAAGGGCCCTAAAGGGATATATATAACAGGGGCGATAGACCTGCCATATATTGCCAAAAAAAACTAGTAAAGACTTACCCTGGCCCCTCTTCCCTGATGAACATCTCATGGTACGGGAACTGTCGGTGCAGATCCTTCCTGATGTCGTCCAGGCACTTGGGGTCACCGGGTGTCGCTAGTAGGTCCTCGTACTCTGTCGGGTGCTTCTTCATTAGCAGTTCTCCACCGCAGAGGTACAGCCACGCTCTGGGACGTACTGATGCCGGTATACCTGGACAGAAATTTATGTTGTCATGTAAGTTCTAGAATCTTTTTTAGGGTTCCGTACTCAGAGAGTAAAACGGGACCCTATTACTAAGACTCCGCTGTCCGTCTGTCTGTCTGTCTGTCTGTCACCAGGCTGTATCTCACTGATACCGTCATAGTTCCAGTTGAAATTTTCACAGATGATGTATTTCTGTTGCCGCTATAACAACAAATACTAAAAACAGAATAAAATAAATATTTTTATAGACAATTGTACGGAACCCTTCGTGCGCAAGTCCGACTCGCACTTGGCCGGTTTTTTTTCTTCTCGTCGTCCATGGCAGAGTAGAAGGAACTAAGATAATGAGACAGGGTGGACCGGTTATATTGTCAAGTGTAGGGCGGCCTCTTGCATGAATTTCTACAAATTACAAATGGCGAGACATCATATGGAGACAGGCCTTTAAATACTTACCGTTATTTTCGCCCCAGTAGGTATATCATATATACAAAAAAATCTTATACTAAAATGATACTTGTCGCGCATGTATAGCGGTATTATTTCCAAACCACGACACTCCATATATTGTTATAAAAATCAGGACATAACGGAAAAAAGTGCTTCGAACGTTTTTGTAACAGCAAAAGTATTTCCTCGACGTCATTCGTGAATGCATGTTATCATAATAACTTGCAAAGTGAAAAGTGTTTATTCTAACTAAAACAAAAGGATATACATTCATATAGAAAGCCATTGAATGAAGTCTCTACTGTCCCTAGAGAACTATAGTATCCAGTCAACATAACGGTAGGCCAATGAAAAGGTGGATACACTGTGAGGAATCTAGGGGAAATAGCGATGCTGACTGATGACTGATAGTCAAATTAGCAACTTTATTATGAAATGTAAAACGCACCAGATCCCTTGGCCGTCCTCCCAAGAGATGGGTGGACGATATTAGGCCACAGGCAGGACGAGACTGGATGCTGAAGGCACAAGATCGCTATACATGGAGGGATATGGAAGAGGCCTATGTTCAAGAATGGACAACAAACGGCTGAAGATGATGATGATGAAAACAATCTGTCAGCATGAAGTTTGTAGGGAAATAGGAACAGATGATTTTCTGCTACCAAATAGTAAGTGGCGGCGGCAAGTAGTAGTGTTATTATGACTGCGTTCTTCTGTAACCAACCACCAAACCTGTAAACAGCAATAATATGTTCCAAGCGAGGACAGCAAGCCAGGACAGTATAGTACAGTATCTAGCTTGAAAATCTAGCCCCGTGTATCCCGGCTATAAGCCATCAACTTCCCCGGTTGAGCTGCTCCAAATACAAGCGAGATGATCATCATCATCATCATATCAGCCGAAAGACGTCCACTGCTGGCCATAGGCCATCCAGCGGACTCCCGCGACCTTTACCAGGTCAAAGCGAGATGAAACTCTGCTCTAATTAGTAGGAGTAGGACACCTATCAAAAACTCTTGTGGTGAGAGGGAATAGGTAATCCTTGCGCCCATTGCGGGTTAGGAAATAAATCACATAAGTATGTTGTGCTAAATTACATAATATATTTGACCTCTGCCGTACATGACATGCCTATGCCTACACACAAGTGTATCGCCAGTTTAGCGAAGGAATTCTCTTCAATAACCACTTCCGTATAAATCAAGCGCCTTCAAGGCGACGTCACACTCGCAAGCAATGAATGGGCATTAGACCAAATACAGAATCATCTAAAGGCGGCAGAGGTGCGCCCATACGTGGAAGAGAGATCAGAGGGCCTACCGCGAAAGGCATTCGAAGTTTACCCTCTCTGTCATACTTGAGAGTTCGTACGCAAGTGCGACAGAGAGGGAAAGCTTCGAAAGCCGTTCGCGGTAGGCCCTCAGAGTGCGTTGCTGATATGATACCGTACCGTAGTAGAGTATGCACCTAGACTCACCAGTTGTATAAAGCGCTCCATAAAAGCGGGACGTTCCTTGGTAGGCGGATTGTATAACCCGTATTAGTTTACCAATGTGCCGCTAGATGGCGCTGACCCCTCTTTTTAACCGACTTCAAAAAAAGGAGGAGGTTCTCAATTCGGATGTATTTTTTATTTTATTTTTAATGTTTGTTACCTCAGAACTCCGTCATTTATGAACCGATTCCTACAATTTTTTTTAATTGAAAGTATATGCTTCCAGATTGGTCCCATTGTTTCCATAGCCCCAGTTGGATGATGGGAACCATGAGGAATTGAGGGAACTCCTCAAATATATTAGGCACGCGTGTAGTAATTTCGGTATTTTCTATTATAACTCGTGTATTTACACCCGGAAATCATAAATTTGGTGAAGTGGAAGTTATGATGAAGACCACAGATGGCTTATGGAACTTCTCAATGATGTACTTCAAACTATATAAGTACGTCACATATTCTGATATGATTCCGTTGAAATAGCAAACAATGAAGTGCCAAAGGTAATTCTGAGATCCTTGAGGAATCGACTGAAGTCCTCAAATATTATCGGCCCACATACAGCGATTTGGTTTATTGGTCTTAAAATCAACGCATTTGCTCTCGGAAATCAGTTCATGTGGTAAATTGGAAAAAAATGTGGTAATGTTCATGTGGCTTGGCGGAGTACTGAATTGAAGTCGGTTAAAACTTTGTTTTGAAAGTAAATTAAACATGGCGCTATTGAGTTTACTTTTCTTTCTTAATTTACCTAAGAAGGCCTACAGTGTTTTGTAATAGATCAATCAACAATTAGTTAAGGCTAGGAAGGAAAAAAAATGTAATAGAGCAAAAGACCTATAAACCACTCTGAACTGAGTAGTGTGTTTATTTTATTCACCAGCGAATGGTGTAACAAGATTTTATGTTTATTGCAACAATTTAACTTGCTCGTATATTATGCCTTGCCTTGCCTTGTTGTCTGATTTCAATAAAAAATAAAAATTAAAATATAAGCTGACAATAATTATTTTGTACCTCCCCTGTCACGTTACTATGTAAATCGTGTTGCGAGCTTCAGGTTCTTAAAAATTGCCGCTTATTTGCTGGTCTCGTGGTGGACTCCTAGAGTGGGGCGCGTCGAAGTAGAATTCGTCAAGTGAACCTTTGGACCTCCCTGTAAGCGACGTGGTTGGACTATCGTTGGGGTTTTGTGGGTATATAGTCTGGGCCTTCTGCCCGGGACCCCAACATACCCGTCCGGTCTCCCCTTTCAACTGAGAAAAAATTAGTGGCTAGCGTCTTCGTAGATTGAACGATTGATCTTACCTTTCCTGCACCTCTCCCGCACCTTCTTGTAGTTCTTGCTCATGAACGCCTCCCATTTGTTGAGCATGCGCAGCCACTTCTGCTCTCGTTTCAGTATCGTACTCGGAGACACTGTCCTTTTTCTGGAACAAAAAATATCAAAATGGAACACTGTCTTATAGGCTTTCTTGTACAAAAAATATCAAAAGGGAACACCGAACATTGGTGAAGCACCTGATGTGTATTGCCAATTTAGACAAATACATTGTAGTCCCCATATGCAAATTTGCCAATGTTTATATTGTTTATCGACCTAGATCTCAACATCAACAACAGTGATTACATAGCTGTCCTTACAGTAATTTTCTTCAGTCTGTTAAAAGTGAAAACACGATTGGCAATAAATTTCTCGATACTTTTATTTTTCAAACCTAACCCTTCTTTTGGATGTTTTTGGTTGGATCGTTAAGACGCTCCCATCTTTAACAATGATTTTTGGTTTAATAGTTGTACAATTACAAGTTCTCAAATCTGGTAAAAGGATTTTGCTTATATATGTACGCACAAAAAGGTATAATTAAAAAACAAAATATCCGCGCTTTTAGCACGCACTTCCATCTCGCTCAAGTGTATGCTCAGTGAGAGGGAGCCACTACGCCCTCTTAACGGGCCACACAGTCGACAGGAACCTTTCTTAGGCTGTTACCAAACTACCTAACAGCTTAACAATGCGCAACGCGATGCACAGCGAAAGGCTGTCCGACGTGCGTCATCCACACGATACCCACTTCGCTGCGCAGACTACGATGCGAAATCTATATACTGTTTGTAACTTTGTACCCAGCATTATACATTTAATGTAGTACCTATAGACTATTATTGTCTATAGGTACGCGGAAGTATCCTTATGGGGCTAACCTTGGTCGGGAGGTCAGCAAACCCATTAGTAACACTAACATTGCACTAGGAATTAGAACGAGCGAAACTAATGGCCGATTGATTACCCATTGCCGTTGGTATGTGCAAATTGGATACACTTTGAACAGTATCTGATCGAGTTTCATACAATTACCAACGAATAACTAGCAGCGCTCTGATTTGGTACGCGTAATAAATGTTATCTTTTTCGAAATGTGATATTGCAGTGACAAGGTTGCTAGCCAATCGCTCTTAACATGCCTTAACCGCTAGTACACTTTTACTTTACGACACCCACGGGAGGCTAACCCGACACCACACAGTGAGGTTACCATGGACAAGAGTCAACGCCTTAACCCATTCGACGCCAGTCGTTGTCAAATGCCACCCACCCGCCACGCCACCGACATCATACGAAGTCCAAAAACAATAGACTATAAGGCTGAAGCGCACTGAAAGCGGTGGCGGTGCGGTAGCTCGAACATTAAAACCGGTACCGCCTCCGCGCCGCGCCGCACCGCACCGCGCCGCCACCGCTGTCAGTGCGTTTCGACCTTGGGTACGTTCAGATGACAAGCGTTCAACGCGCGTTTTGATAACGCGCGTTTACAACTACATAACAACTGTATAACAAAATTCACATGCTAACGCGCGTTTTATTATACGCGCGTTGAACGCTGCACTAGCGCTCGACTGTTGTCAGCGCGCGTCAACGCGCGCTTTGAGATCATTGGTTTTCCATATTTCCGTTCAGTTGAGCGCGCGCTTTCGACGCGGATGGACGTATTTTAGGGTTCATCGGGTCGTCAAGAAATCGTTCGAAATGGAAACCGAAACTTTTAATACGGAATTATTTATAGACGAAATAGAGAATCATCCTGCCGTATGGGACATGACAAGTAGCGATTATTCAGATAGGAATTTAATGAGACAGGCTTGGGAACAAGGCTCGACAAATATAAGAACTCTACTGACTGAACCATGGCGGTCGCGGCAACGCGCGTTCAACGCTTGGCAAGCGCGTGTCATGTGAACACTATACAAAAATTTAGCGCGCGTCCAACGCGCGTTGAACGCTTGTCATCTGAACGTACACTTGCGTCGCGTGGGGGTGCCACCTCATTATATTCTGTGGCGGCCAATTGGTTAATGAGAGTGGAATAGGACTGTTTATACGATGATTTATATATTAAGGCGAAGTGAGCTCCGAAAACGGATTTTTAAAAAATCGTAGCTCTTGTTTGGATTATAATACGGCTGCCTTAAATTTAATTAGGAATCTTAAGACCTTTCTCGAGGGAAATCAGCTATTCGAATCCTGAGTTTTTGACTTTCACTTGATAGAAAAAAATAACGAACATTGGTCTAAAATACACTTAAAAAAATCGTAACAAATTATGCACAACAGCTAAACATATGAAAATTGGTTTTAAAAATTGGCAATGTCATGTTTGAGGGAAATCAGCTATTACTTTTTTATTTATTAAAACGCACAAAGAAATAAAATTAAAATCCAAACACGCACTTCCATCTCGCTCACGCTTATGCTCAGTGAGATGGAGAGAAGACCACGAACCTACGTCCCCTTAAGCAATCGTGTCGGTAGAAAACAATAGCTGCTAATTTACTAACTAGCTGCCCGCGCGGATCTGCCCGCGTATTGCAAAGAACGTAAGAAAACCCGCGGGAAAAAATATATCCCGCAAGAGTTAACTTGAGACTCGAGCGCGTATTAACGTCATACGAAACGAAGTATTAAGTTAACTATTGCGGGTTATATGTCCCTATGTGTAGATCTATTCTATAGACCGGTGATTTTTTTTAAATAGGTTGCGTAGTTCCGGAAATTATCCCCTACTTACAATCTCGCAGACATTTCTTCTTTATAATTGTTAGATTCACATCCTCGTCGCCAAATGTTAGATTCGGGATCGGCGGCTAAGTGAAACACCTTAATAGGATGACGATTTATTCTGACTGAACTGTAAGACAAATTATATGCCTACCTACATAGTTCATATATACACCGTGTTTTTTTTGATTTCCGTTAACTTTAAGGGAAGAATCCTCATGCAGGTTAAATGGAACTAATTTCTCTAAGAAACTAGTGTCTTAACTCTTACTATTTTTCAGATATTCAATAAATCAATTTAATGACCAAATGAATGATTTAGTGTGAAGGGTCCTTTATTTTATTTACGTTTTAATTTTCGTCAACGAAAAAGGGAATTATTGGGATTTTAACCTGGGACCCCTCACTCCATAAGCAAACTATTTACCACTGAGCCATGTGTTGACAAGTGCTGTCGTAGGTGAAAATTAACTTTGTGTGAATTGAGATTAAGTGTTAGAGCCCTCCCACACTGTAATATTGATTTAGTTTGTATGAAAAATAAAAAAAATAAATTGAATTTAACAAAAAGCAACATACCAGGTAGCTTCTGTTAATGAACCGAACATCGTGTCGAAATTAACGGAAATCAAAAAATACACGGTGTATAACAATAATATTAGTAGGTATATATAGACTAAATATTAACGAGATGAGACCTAGGCCGTTTAGTACCAAGCACAGGTTATATCATCGAATAGGCTTGCCGCTCTCCGTGACCCTTTGCGGGCCGTTCACACGCACACGTTAACAGTTTTAACATCTAGTAGATATCTTTACAGACTTTTGTGTATGTGTATCTATAAGTAAGATCTTGGAAGTGAAATAATGAGCAATTCCTTCCTATACGCCTACTTGTTACATTCGCTTGCCCTGATTTCATTTACTTTCGTATTTCTAGGGTTCCGAACCTCAAAAGGAAAAAACCCTTATATGTAGGATCACTTTGTTGTGCGTCTGTCTGTCTGTCAAGACCCTTTATCTCGGGAACGCCTGGAGGTATCGAGTTGAAATTAAAACCGTATACTCAGGTCTACAGTCCCTAGAAGCTGTGAAAAAATCAAACTTCTAAGTTAACGTAAAACAAAAGATATAACCCATTAAATGCGTTTATCTATCCAAATATCATAAACCCTCCATGATGCGTTCAAGAACCGCACATTATGACCATCATAAAAATAAACTGTTTTGTTAGAACAAATTTCTTATCTGTGGAAATGTTATTATTACTAAATAATAACATCGATTTCGATAACATTATTTCATTCAAATTTCGAACGTCTCTGAAAAACAAAGAAATTTGATTTAACCTCTATTCTAATATCAGTCGAGATGACGTAGTTCGAAATGAAGAAAAATTTGACAAATGTCGCACGTAAGTAAGATATCGAACGATATGACAGTTGGATCCGACTCTAGTTTGTCTTTGAATTAAAAAAAACCTATGACAGCTGCCAGAAAACGACGCCGCGATGGCGGTCATAATATGCGGCTCCTGAATGCATCATGGAGGCTTATGATATGTGGATAGATAAAATAGTGTATGTAACTTGTAACTGTACATAATTAGGCATTAACACACTCGTGTGATGTTATTATGAAACTCGCCTTCGGCTCGTTTCATAAACCCACACTCGTGTTTAATGCCCTTTATTATGTACAGTCACATAAACTACTATTATTACTTAGTGAATAGTTGAATACGTATAGAATACTTTAATAATGAACAACTTATAACCATCTCGATCACGTCAGCTTTCGGATTTAAAACATCCAATTGTTCCATTCGTTTAGGAGCTACGATGCCACAGACAGACACACAGATACACAGACACGTCAAATTTATAACACCTCTCTTTTTGCGTCGGGGGTAAGGGAAGTAAGTGAGGGCGGAAGGAAGATGGAACGATTATTATATTGCGATTATATATATATATATATATATATATATATATATATATATATATATATATATATAATAATACTTAGATATACATGGTAACATGGTTGTACAAATAGTTACACTATTGTCTTAGGTTTAGTACCTGTAAAGATAGTTGTAAGTGTGGAAATAAATAAAAAAAAAAAAATAATAATAATAAATATATATATATATATATAATATGGGTATATAGTGGCATTCTTAACCACATCAGGAAATGGTGCGAGTAACATGGATCGTAAGTGGCAGTAGGAAAAATAAATAACCACAATTTTACTACATTATAGGGTAAAACGACCGTTTCAACCGCTGATGTCAGATCCATGCTAGCAATACTGTCAAAAGTGGCCGCCACTAAAAGCGACCATCACGCTGCCGCACTTTAAGCCTTAAGTACGAAATTTTCAACTTTTCCAAGTAGTACAATAGGGAACATTACGCAAAACTCTTCGTAGGTGGCGACACTAGCAGCGTTGACATTGTATCTCGTTCCCACTTGCGGTATTGTCTATGCAAGCATTCTTGTCACTCATTTGACAATCAATTGTGCACATGTGTGTGGCAGCAGAACATGAGGCGGCAGAACATGGCAGCAATGTTCCCTATTAATTACCAATTAATTATTAATCGAAATAGTGCATTCTTATTGAAACACCCGTTAGGTACCACAAGGTTCGTATCGTAATCGTGATATAAAAATTAGCATATTACCTATGCATATGCATGTATGCCCCGATAATATAGGTATTACGAGTCTACATGAGTTAATTGCAGACTTTTTTCTTTACGCAAAAAAGGCGCATATTTTCATTAGCGGTTAATGTGAAATCATAGTCATGAATCACCATTTGCAATTATAAATTTAACACAATTTGGGGCATTACTTTAGCAAATCATAAAGTTGGTTTATGAAAATCGCTCTAAACGCCCTGAAAATAGGACTCACATTCCATTTAAAGTGGTGTAATTAGGTATACAGCTTTAAAGTGAGATACCTAGCCAATGATAAGGTAGTATGTTGGCAATGAGTTTGCGTCAAGCAAAATTAAACCGTATGGCACGGAGACATGGTTGTTTTTTTTTTCAATTTAACGATGTGTTAGTAACAGATGTAATTTTTATTACTGCAGCCTTATATACTTACAGCTGGGCGAAAGTGAATGGTGAGTGAAACTAAATAAATAGATACTTAGCTAAGTAAAGAGTGAAATTGTTCGACTTAGTACCTACTCGTACCTGTATTGTTCAGTCAGTGCTAAACTAATGTTATTGTAATACAGTGAGTATAGGGAATAAAATAAGGTTTGTGGATATCATTTTGAGACTATTTCCAGTGGAGTATTTGTGGACAGTCGTTTAGTCCACAGCCCTAGTCTGCATTGCGGACTACTGAGACTTTGTTGCCAGTAGTCCGCATTATACGAACTACAGCGACTTTTTCCTATAGTCCGCGCTCTCGATATTGTGCGAGTACGAACTAGTAACTAGTCAAGTACCTACTGTAGTACGTAGTACTAGTACAGTCGACACCAAAAATATGTTTACAGTTTTCGCCTTATTACAATGGAATAAGGTGCAAAAGTGCAAACATATTTTGGGCGTCGACTGTACTGTGCCAATTTTTCGCATTGCTGGGAAAAAATATCAATAGTTGTGGTACCTACCACCCACATGGAGTATACATATTTATGCATTGTACAAGTCAGATGAAAATGTGTCTACATTTTCATCTGACTGTACAAAACAAATAAACTAAAAAATCCTATTGAGTGACGCTTTTCCGGTATTGAAAATTAGGTACACGCCAAGAAAAATAAAAAGGAAACATTAGTCATCGTGAATTTAATTATACCTTGAAAATACGCAAGCACCTGAACAAATAAGTCTGGCTGGACGCTGCCTTCGTTGCTTGTTCCAGAGTGAATTTCACACTAAAATAAGCAACGAAATACATCATGTTGTACATTATGGACACTAGGCTCAAGGCGTAAAGCTGGCTATTCATGAGCGCTCCAAGAAGCCGAATGGAGTAGCGCTGCGCCAAAATCGGTCCATGAAAACTATAGTGTCAAGCCAGTCCCACTAAAGGCCTCCACACACCGGTCGCGTGCGCGGGCCCGCCGCGGGCCCGCGGCCCCGCGGCGGGCCCGCGCACGCGACCGGTGTGTGGAGGCCTTAATGGTTTTAGTAGTATTATGTGGCAGCATTTAAAAAGAATGAGTGCGGCCCGTTTGATATCTTATAGGATGGAAAGCCAACGCGACACACCAACGCGCCATCCTATATAAACGATCCTGTAGTACGGCAAAACTCAAAGTGGAACACTTGGAACTTGGAACACACCACGCCACGGCGTCATGCGTCCGTTGGCCGATCCAACCTCGAGTACCTACGTGGAACTGTGGGCCCACCCGTGAACGTGGTCAAAATATTACGACCATCCATTAGAAATAGAAAAAACTTTATTGTTTAACCGTGTTACATAGATGGTATTTTATACAAGTGTTAGGTCCCAACGGTTACCCATTTCGGGTGTATAATATTAACTTAAAACTAAGGAAAACAAAACGAATATATAATACAATCTTTTTCATTAAGATGAAAATTCAAAAAAGTATTTTAATTAATAGAAACCTTTCTTATTTAACCATGTTTTTAGATTACGTTTAAATTTTACGTCATCCAACATTTTTATTTCGTTAGGAAGCTGATTAAAAACTCGAATGGCACTAATAAATGTGCTTTTATCGTAAGTTTTATTTTTTACCAAAGGCAATGTTAAATTGTACCTATATTGACTACGTATATTATCGCGTTGGGAGGCTAGTGTTGTGAAGTAATCTTTGTTACTTTTTACAAAGTTACAAAGCTCATAAATATAAATGCTAGTTAATGTTAGAAAACCTTCCCCTTTAAAAATATTTCGGAGTGATTGCCTGTTGTTCATGCGAAAGATAATTCTCAAGCACCTTTTTTGCAAAACAAAGGTGGAATGTACGTCTGTCGAGTTACCCCAGTATATTACACCATAAGTCAATAAGGAGTATACGTTAGCATAGTACGCAGTAATAACGGCTTCTTGGGAACACGTATCGGCTAATATAGATAGTGCGTAACATTGACTTGAAATTTTATTGTAAATTTTTTGTATGTGGTGTTTCCAGGTTAAATGAGGATCTATTATTATACCTAAGAAACTAATTATTTATATTTCTTCAATTGAAATACCAGATTCCATAACATTTAATTTTGCTGGAATTTGTCCAGCTGACGACAGTTTTTACAGTGTTATTTATATTTTTTTGGAAATCAACATCAAATGTTTCACCGGAAAATAAAATGGTTGCATCGTCGGCAATTTTTGGCGGAGACCAGCAGAGCGGTGCGGCGCGCCAGTGAATGCCCCCTCTATTATATTGTATGTCATTTTGGACACAAGATAGTTTTTACACCGGAACACCTAAAGAGAGATGTTGCAAATATCATCGTTTGAGTTGCTTCTTGCTAGCGTCAAATACTAAGTACACGGATTACAAAGACCGCCTATCATTTCGCCAATATGCCCTATTGAATACATCGTAACCCATGATTGAAAAATTGTCCACTGATTCGCTGGGGCTTTTAAAGGTCAAAATTGCGAACCCCATGTCATCTTGCGTATATAGCTAGCATAATCGAGTGTACAGTCGCCATCACATACATAGGTACACTATAGGTGTTCAAAAATATCGGCACATGCACCCTAATGCCTTGAAAATAGAGGTGTGTTCCGATGTTTGTGACGTGCTTGTTTGCTCCGATGTATGTGATGGCGAATTTACCTATGTCATACATAAAGCATTCTTCCCTATGGGGGCGGAGGTCGAGCCAAATCTCATCTAATCTTACTTTTGGGAGAGGGGGGTTTCGGCAAATATCACGTAATTTTTTTCCGCAAGAAACAGAGTAGCCGAACGCGCTAATACCAGTGTTGTCACATCTACCAACTTTTTGGTAGATCTACCTATTTTGCCTCCGTTCTACCTATCTACGACCCTCGGCCTCAAAATCTACCTATTTTTGAAAAATCTCACGTGAGATTGGGGGTTGGGAGAGGGGGATGAACCAAATCTCACGACATCTCACCACTCTCACCAGTGGGGGAGGGGCAGAAAATGTCTAAAAACGCCTCACGTAAACAATGGACGCCCCCTTTCAAGCAAGTACCTATGTAAGTGCAAGAGGGACGGACTTTATGTAACTAGGCTGGCATGCGAAGGTGTAGCTACACTACGGGCTCAATCGTCAATGTACTCCGCCTCAAGCATGTAGGGATAAAAAAATGTTCAATGAGTGAGTGAACACTGCACTGCCACTTTCAGCGAATGTGTGAACGGCAGTACCATAGAAAAAATAATAGTACTAAGTAAGGCTAAGGTTCTCTGTTAACAAATCCCCTGTCGAACGAGCCTTTAACGTGGCCGTCCCTTTCTATCGCATGCAACGCGCTGCTTTTCAATTGTGTTTTTTGCCCTCCTACCACCCAACAAGCTTTAAATATAAGTATACGTCAAATAACGCTACTTATTAGTCAAATTCAAAATACCGGTAATTTACCGGTTAACCGGTTTTGTCTCATTCAAGTCGGTAATTTACCGGTAGTGAAATTTGCCCGGTAATTGAACTCCCTACACAGTATACTATTTATCTCCGAAAATATACCACAAAGGTGTGAAATGGGTAAAGAGTTTTTAGTGCCATAAATGAGTACGCGGGCCAAATCATCGGCAAAAAACAGGCCCTAATATAGTTCTTATTACAACGGTTTAGGGTCGTGTTCCACAATTCTTTCATTCACCACAAATAGAATGATATGAATGGAAAGTAAATTGTGTTTTGAACCTTTTTACACAGAATGTGCAAGTCAGAACGCTTGCTAATGACTGTCAGTCCAATGGTCATTCATTTGATGATCGTAATTGAACGAGCGAACGAAGAAATGTCGTGAAAGTAGATAATGGGAATTGGGTATAGGGTTGATATGTGTTTTGGGCGATATGCTAGCAACCTCACCGCAATATCACACACAGTTTCTCCATCAGTGAAACAAATAGAATAGAATAAATTTATTTTGGAACAATAAATAACAGGCATATAGATCCTACATCCCATAAGGCATAATCAAATTTCATGTGCCCTGCCTATACTTTTTAAACCCCCGACGAAAAAAGAGGGGTTTTATAAGTTTGACGTGTGTGTGTCTGTGTCTGTATGTGGCATCGTAGCTCCTAAACGAATGGACCGATTTGAATGCGGTTTTTTTTGTTCGAATGCTAACGTAATCGAGATGGTTCTTAGATACGTTTCAACAAAATCGGTTCAGCCGTTTTTGAGATATTGAACTTTGAAATGGAAATGTCGGGGGTTTTTAATTTTTTTTAAGTTGTAGCTATTAGAATACAGGCGTTTATACTTGATATTATTTGAGTTGGCCGAATTGTATCAAAGTATAAGCAAAAGTAAAGTTATTCAATAATCATCTCTACTGTCCTAGGTAGAAGATTGCAATTGCAATGACAGTTTCACAAAAGTCTGTCACATTAATAAATTAGTCTCAACCATATCATGTGATTTTGTGTTTTTTTTTGTTAAGTGCAGTTACAAAAGATGCATGTGTGGCGTGATTATATTTTTTTCATCACACTTGCTCATAAATGGTGTTATTCCTTGCCTGTATATAGAAAGACAATAGCCTAAATTGTTCCCGCGGGAAATAATGGCCCATGGGAAGTAATGAGCTTGTGTGTGATCTGATTGGTTAAGCAAATCTTGACGGCCGCTAGCGTCAAGAATTCTGCTCTGTGATTGGTTGGAAATATAATCAAGCAGGCTCTGTGATTGGTTGAAATATTGAAGCTACGCCCTCCACTCGCACTGATCTGAAAGTGAAGTTGTCAATCTCGTCAACATTTGATTGGTGCGCTTGTATAAAACATAGGTTTTCTGTCTTTTTTGGTTATTTATTTCCTCGCAAATGTGATGAAAAACATTGTGTATAACACGGGCGTAAGAATATTGCAAACTCGAGTCATCAAACGCCCTCCGCCTTACGGCGTCGGGCTCCTGATAGACTCTCGTTTGCAATATTCCTCATACGCCCCTTGTTAAACAATGTACTATTTCATCACACTTGCTCGTAAATGGTGTTATTCCATGCCTGTATACCAAAAGACAATGGCCTTAATTATTCCCCCGGGAGTAATGGTATTTTGCAGCTCCCAAGGGAGTAATGAGCTTGTGTGTGATCTGATTGGTTTAAGCAAATCTAGAAGGCGCGCTGCAAGAATACTGCTCTGTGATTGGTTGAAATATTGAAGATGCTCGCTCCACTCGCACTGATCTGGAAGTGAAGTTGTCCATTTCGTAAATTTTTGATTGGTGCGCTTGTATGAAACATAGATTTTTCTGTCTTTTGTAGCTATTTATTTCCTCGCGTGATGAAAAACATTTTGTATAACTCGGGCGTAAGAATATTGCAAACTCGGGTCATCATAATTTTCTGATAGACTCTCGTTTGCAATATTCCTCTTGCGTTTAACGAGGGCGTTAAACAATGAACTAATAGTTTACACTTTATTGCAATAAAAGTGATGGTTTACTATCAATAAAGAATGACTATAATTTATACGCTATAAATTGTAACATGAGGAAAGTACTCAATCAATTACGAGTATATGTTTTTCTGTGTAGGCTTGTCCACTGTTGTGGACGTCTTTCGGCTGATATGATGATGATGATGACTAGGGGATGGACATACGCTATATTTTATCCAGCGGGTTCACTTGGCAGAATACAACAATCAATGCATGTGTTTGCTTCCTATCTGTTCTTGCGCGAAAAATGCGCACATTGATAATAATCTACATTACGTGAATGAGAAATTGAGAAACATTTGTACAGCTAGGCAATTCACGACGCCTCGACTCGCCTCACATAGTATAGGGAGCAATCTTACACAAATCGAACTAGTCCCATAGTAATTAAGGCGCCGTAGGTTCAGCGAAGTGCAGCGAACATAGTTTTTGAAACAATATAATGCGTCTGTTTATAATATTGGTTTCAAAAAAATACGAATAGTAATCTTGAGGCTTTTCTGCAGGAATATCAGTGATTCGAAACACGATTAAGCAATTTTCGCTTCATAGAAAAAAAATCACGAACATAGGTCTAAAACATATTAAAATTCACTTAAAACATTCGTAGCAAATTATGCACAATATATTAAAATTGGTTCTAAAAATCGGCAATATCATGTTTGAGGGAACTTAGTGATTACTTTTTTATTTATTGAAAGGCACAAAAAATTAAAATTAAAAAAACATGATATCCGCGCTTCCAAACACGCACTTCCATCTCGCTCACGCTTATGTTCAGCGAGAGGGAGAGAAGACCATGAACCTACGGCGCCTTAAAAGGATTGTAAAGTGTCGATACGCGGCGTATCGATCGGCGTATTAAAAAAAGCGGCCAAGTGCGAGTCGGACTCGCACATGAAGGGTTCCGTAAAATAAATTGCGGTTTATGATTTATGACGTACCTATTCAAAAAAAACTACTTACTAGATCTCGTTCAAACCAATTTTCAGTGGAAGTTTGCATGGTAATGTACAATATATTATTTTTTTAGTATTATCATTCACTTATTTTAGAAGTTACAGGGGGGGACACACACATTTTACCACTTTGGAAGTGTCTCTCGCGTAAACTATTCAGTTTAGAAAAAAATGATGTTATAAACCTAAATATCATTTTTGAAGACCTATCCATAGATACCCCACACGTATGGGTATGATGAAAAATTTTTTTTTGAGTTTTAGTTCTGTGTATGAGGAACCCCTAAAACTTAATGTTTTTTTTCGATTTTTGTGTGAAAATCTTAATGCGGTTTACAGAGTACATCTACTTACCAAGTTTCAACAGTATAGCTCTTATAGTTTCGGAAAAAAGTGGCTGTGACATACGGACGGACAGACAGACAGACAGACAGACATGACGAATCTATAAGGGTTCCGTTTTTTGCCATTTGGCAACAGAACCCTAAAAATACTATCTGTTCCACACCGCTCTACAAGTTGCAAGTCTTGGAGGTCCATTTCCTCGTTGAAATATTGTTTCGGGTGATAACGTTTTGACCCCCCTAAACCTTTATGAAATGAAATAATTTTGGTATTATTGGATTAAGTACAGATTAAGTACTTTAACTTTAATCTATGCCTGTACGTTTTCCTTTTTTAGTAAATCAGTTTAGATTAATTTACAAAAAATAAAAAGATACTTAGACAAAGTTTTTAAGTCAAAAATATAGATTTTTAGATGGTAATAAAATAACTTTTAACGTAAGCAATATTTCTTAAAAATCAAAACGTACACACCTAGTTTTTCATTATATCTACAACATGTCCAAAAATTATAAAAATCGAACGATGTTTACGGGGTGAAAAACGTTATTGCTTTATGTACCTATGAAAATTTACAGGTTCACAATCCTCTTAAGCTCAATAAGACTTGTGTTCCCGGGAATTTCCGTTATAACTTCGGCGTATTGCAGAGTACATTCACAGAAACAAATTAGCATAACAACCATACAAAATAATAAATTTCATCTAAATCAGTTCAGCGGTTAAACCCCCCGCAAGATCGGCCGAATTTCACCTTCCCATACAAACGGAGTTTCGTTCTCATTTTAAAACCACCTGCTGGATTATAACGAAACTTTGCATATACAATGACATGAGGTATATCTAGGTCTGTAATTAGTTTATATGGCTACAGTTTATAAAACAAACAAAATACAGCAAAAACAAGTTTTGTATGAAAAACTTAAATTCGCTGTATTTTTTTTACTGTGGTATCTGATGCTACTTAAACTAATTACAGACCTGGATATACCTTAACTTATTCTAAGTACAAAGTTTCATAGCATACTAGCTAGTCGTATTAAAATGAGAGCGTAACTACGTTTGTGTGGAGAACCGAGCTTGCCGGGGACTCTTAAGCGTGAATAGGTAACAGACAGACAGACAGACAGACACACTTTCGCATTTATAATATTGGTATGGATTTACGAAGCGGAGGACGGTCTTACACAGGTTAACCTAAGACAAGTTGTCAGTGACTGTTGTGAATGTCAGCCCAGTTTTTTCTCTGCCATCCATTACATGTATTGTGTTGTGTTAGACAATTACAGGGTTTCTACTTGAATCAGTTGAGTTTTCTTGTGCTTTATGCTTTTTGCACATATGTTAGACATGCTTCATTAATTTGATTTATATGTGAACTGTGTGTTGTGTTTGAATAGTAAACTGGTGGGAATCCGAAGGGCCTATATCAGAATATTTCAAAATATCTATGTAAAGTACAGTCGCCATCACATACATCGGAGCAAACAAGCAGCTCACAAACATCGGAACACACCTCTATTTTCAAGGCATTAGGGTGCATGTGCCGATTTTTTGAACACCTATAGTGTAGGTACCTATGTATGTGATGGCGACTGTATATTGCTATGAAGTGCAATTATTATTTTATCTATAAGTAACAATGTTTTTCAACCTGTGCGTTGCAACCCCCAGGGTATCGTTTAAAAACCTAATACAGTTAAAACAAAATACCGTGATAATAAAACAGGCCTATTCAAACACTGCAAGATCATTAACGTGTTCAATAGATTTTGTTTGTCCTTACTAACTGAGGAATGTGAAATAATACCCTCATTAGAAAAAAAAAACACGCCCTAATAATTTACGTACGTTAGATTACTTGCCACCATACCTATTGCCACGCAACATTAACACTTATGGTAACAGAACTATTGATCACTTACTTCCATCTATCTTAAATAACCTGCCCAAGAAATTATTACATGACCTCACCGATACCATTAGTAGTCATGAAAAATGTAAGAAGCTACTTAAAAAGTACTACCTAAGTTTAGATGAAGGTAAGTAGTAAATTGGAGTCCATATTAGCAATTTGTTATATTATATTATACTTAACTAAATTATGGAACGCGGGATGTACCGCGCGATCTCGCCAACTATTGCCTAAACCTTCCAGGTTTTAAATAGTGGCTTTATGTGTAACACAGTAACTATGTAAACATAATTGTATTAAATAAATAAAAAAAAAAAAAAAAAAAAAAAAAAAACGCGTTGTACTGTAGGCACACCGCGTTTTTGAAACGCGCCGTCGACGCAAACGCGTCTATTTACACGTGATTCGATTCAAACGTGCGTCGACGGCGTGTTTAAAAATCGGCCAAGTGCGAGTCGGACTCGCACACGAAGGGCTCCGTACCATTATCTATAAAAACGGCAAAAAAATCACGTTGTATGGGAGCCCCCTCAAATATTGATTTTATTCTGTTTTTAGTATTTGTTGTTAGCGTCAACAGAAAGACATCATTTGTGAAAATGTCAACTGTCTAACAATCGCGGTTCATGAGATACAGCCTGATGACCGACGGACGGACAGACAGACAGACGGACAGCGGAGTCTTAGTAATAGGGTCCCGTTTATGCTACCCTTTGGGTACGGAACCCTAAAAACGCGGTGTGTTAAATGACCTATAATCATTTTTACGATTTGTACCTCTACCTACTCATACATAAAGTTTAACTGAACGCACTTACTTGATCTTTTGCAATGGCTGCACATGAGTCATTTGTTTTGACTCTCATTGATAGTACAGATGGCCTGATTATTAGTACTATTGTAATCCAATATCCCGTTTAGTCATAGCGGTAAGGGATGTATGGTTGAAATTATTTCATATGGCCTATTTTTGAAGTGGATACTTCTTTGCTCGCGTTCTTGTATAGGGGTACAGTTCAAAATGTATCACGTGACTTCCGGAATAACTTTTTGTAGAGAAGCCTAATCTGATTTCAAATAATTTGTTTGATACATGTTTTAATCCTTCTTTATTTGCCATTAGTTGTTAATCACAACATGTTATTTAGTTTATGTGGTGGACATGAAAATGATGCTGAAACCGCGCGAAATAGGTATGGCGAGTCAAATGAGCTACGTCAGTCAATGTTGCCATATATACCGATTTATCTGTACTTATACAGATTTCAGTGAATTAATTCAGATATATTAGGGTTCCATAGCCAACAAAGAAGTATCCACTTAAACTTAATCAACGGTTGTATCTCTGACACAACCCGCTTCTTTTATAAAACTGTGATCGGAATTGGAATATTCTGCCTTGGATGTTGACGTTGCTTTTTGAACGTACCACTTTCTCTTGATGCTTTCTCACATTCTATTGTTGCTTTACAGTATTCTTATTGTTCCCTCAATTCCTCCCTATCTCAAAGAGCATTTTAATCACCTCAATTTCATCAGATGGTTACAAAACCATCTTCTCGCTCCACTAAGTTCTATAGCAACTCATTCACCTCTCGTGCTTTAGCTGTGGGTGGAATGCTATGCCATTGCATTTAAGACGTGCAAAATCTCTTAATTTTTTTCAAATATCAGTTGAAACGATATTACTTGTCGCTGCCTTAAGTTGCCTTGATGTCTTGTATTATATACTATTTATATAATTGTATTGTAGTTCGTATGTATGTATAGTTGTATTTATACTCTACTTATATACTTATTTATGGAAGTACATATGTATTTGAGTGTGTAATTGTCAAATAATGTGGATGTATGTGTTAGTAAGCTTTTCTTGGTTTATTCCTGCACTACCTGTTTACAACTCTTTTTGAAATTTCCTGCTACCCAAAGGTTGTCAGGAAGAGATCGTTCTAAAGCGATAAGACCGCCTGTTGTTACCATTACTTAATAAATATAAAATAAAATTATTTACTTACTTTGATGCAATTTGGCCAACTTAAATAATCTCAATAATCAATCTCAACTTTAATAAATCTGTGAATCTTCAAGTAGGTATACATTTAACTTATCATTTAGTGTGGTTTTGTGTGACAATGCTGCAGGAAGCTACCCCCCTCATTCATAAAACTTAACAAACCTTGTAATTAAAAAGTGGTTTTGTCCCCTTCTCACCAATGTATATTTCAAAGTAGCGAAAGTTCACGGCATTTTAACTAAAATAGCTTCGATGTCAAAGCCACAGATGCAGTCAAACAAGCGCTATGACTCAAATGGAAATGGGCAGGGAATACACAAAGAACTAAAGACGAAAGGTGGACAAAGATCGCAACGGAATGGTACCCGATGGACAGCACACGAAGAAAAGGAAGACCAGTCTCAAGATGGAGTGATGATATCAAAAAGACAGCGGGATGCTATTGGGGAAGAAAAGCTAATGACAGGGAAACCTGGAAAGCTTTGGAGGAGGTTTTCACCGCTTTAGGCGGTCCTTATACAGAAGAAGAAGATGATTAATAATATGTTTTAAAATAGTGAATTAGAATAGTGAAATAAGAAAAAACATATATTATATCAAAATATTGATTTGCGAAAGAAGTGCATAAATATGTTTAAAAACTGTGTATTGAGGAAATAAAAGCTTATCTTATCTTATTTGATAGATGTTTATCAATAAGACCTTAAGAGTTTTAAATTTCCTATTTTGTGTTTGTCTCATATTGACATGTAGAAATTGTACAGTGATTGAAATGTAAAGCAGTTGATTTTTTGCTATTTTTTAAATTTTAAATGTAGAGTTAAGTCCAGATACAGTAATTCTGATTGTGACTGGTTGCATGTCAGTGGTTTTTTTCTTTTTACTTGTTTGGTACATAATCAATTCGTTTAAAGTGCAAGTCAATCAAATTTGATAACATAATATAATTATCTCTGACCCAGTTATACTCGAGCTATTATCTTTAATATCAGTCAGTATTTAAAGATAAAAGAATGTAAATAGAAAAAAAAAAATTTTTGATGTGTCAAATTGCTCAAATTAAGGTTAAAAGATACTAAAGTATTCAATAATAGTACACTACATACCCAGGGTGGTAAAACAAAGAATATCTCAGATCGCAGGTATTTGATTTCTTTATTGCCTCCCATGGTGAGTACAAATTTTTACGTTTCTCCCTGGATAAGAAGCGGGATTTTCCGAAGCGTGCGGTAATTGCTACTTTATGGCGAGGTGTGACGTATTACCTACCTAAATATTGTGTGAGTAACTTTAATTTTTACCTACCTATATTTTTTATGTGTTAATTTAATTTCTCGGCGAATTGGTTTATCTGTAATGCTGTGTAAATATTCTTATATATAGCAAATTAATTAATTAATTAAAATTATTGTCAATCTTATATACAAATCAAACTTGACCTACAAAAACTGGAAGGAACATATTAATATATTAAGAACGAAACTAAGTAAATTTACGTATGCTCTTTATGAATAAAAAAAAGTAACAGATATTAAGACCGCAATCTGCGCTTATTATGCTTATGCCCATTCCATCCTCCAATACGGCATTGTGCTGTGGGGTGGTGCATCGGACACCATCCAACTATTTAGAGCCCAAAAAAAATGTATCAGGATAATAGTCAACATAAGTCAAATAGACAGCTGTAAACCACACTTTATTAAATATAAGATCTTGACACTGACTTGCATTTATATTCTGGAAGTAAGCGCATTTGTAAAGAAAAATTTACATCTTTTCACTCTAGAGTCCCGTCACCCGAGCTTGCGTCCCCAAAACCGGCTACGTCTGCCTGCCTCCAAGTTAAAAATGGTAAACTGTGGACCCTACGGTATGGCAGTTAAAATATATAATCATATTCCGCAAGAAATAAAAGATGAACAGCACTTTAACAAGTTTAAATCTAAATTGAAACAAGTACTGTTAAAAAAAGCATACTACTGTTTAAATGAATTTTTAATCGATAAGAACATGTAAAATCTACTATGTATTGACATAAATCGAATTATTATTACTATACCAAATTGAATGATAGAACCAATTAATTTAAACATGTTTCATATTAGTTTTATATTACTATTTTATTATGTTCAATGAATGTCCTATGAATTATTTTAATTAAATTTTTATGTTTTTGTATTTAATGATATTATGTAATTGCCGCTAATAATTATTATTATTAATTTTATACGCTCATAAATAATACTTACCTAGTTCATAAGTTAAATTGCTGTGCCCTAGCAGGGTTCATGTTGCTACCTGTATTATCTTTTAAGACCTATTGTAAAACACATGAAGCAATAAATGAATATGAATATGAATATGAAAGTTTTGCGCTATGGAGACTAGAGAACAATATATTCAATATATAGAAATAAATATTGAAATAATAGAAAATATCCAAGACTCAGAAACCAATATTCATGCCCATCACACAAATATTTGCCCTTACCGGGATAATATGAACCCGGGACTAACAGCTAGTCACTACCCACTAGGCTAACCCAGTTGTCATATTAGAAATGAGAACAGTGAAAACTTTAAAGAAAGTAATGTTTCCCAAGTAGGTAATAATAAAAAAAAAGGTAATGGTCTGCATCTGCAAGAAGTTTCACTACTGACCATACACTTTCACATTTATTGTAATTAGAGTGAGAGCCTGCATGTATTGTTATTCAAATAAAACCAAGAAAAACACAGCTCCAAACTTTTTTTTCAATAATGTACATACCATGACTATATTATTCAAACAGATGTGCATTAGACACAGTGTTATGAGTCACTAATTATGAATGGTCGAGAATGTAAACATTACTTACGGTTCTGGACTGTACTGAGCACCACCGAAAAACCCATGTCTGTCAGGCTGTGTGGTCACAGAGGAGCATATAGATGTGGTGTCCGCCTGCTCGCTCCGGTCGCCTCCAGCACTTTTAACACTTTTCTGGAGCGACATATCGGAATATGTCCCGTATCAACTGCACTATCTAGCAACTAGTATCATTACGCACGCCGCGTACAACCGCTTACACCAACAGTCGTGTGGGCGGACGAATTAATTGCAAAACACGTAACTGTTTTTGGTGTTAACACCCGCTGACGAAACTACAGCAAACACTCGTTTCACATTGACAATACGATAGGGAAAGAACTGGAATTACGTTCGCATCGCAAATAAATTCTACGCACAACCATAACTGTAGTAAATATAGCAACGATACGATACGTGCTTACAATGAACACAAACCAATATTTTTCTTATCACAATTCAACAAAGTGTGGGTGGGCCAGAAATATGTGAGGGAGGACACAGATAAAATATAGCCTCCCATCCCAATAGCATACCATACGTCACATTAACTAGTGTTGTGCTATTGTTATTAACGTAGTTATAACGGTTATAATTTCGTTATAATTTAATAAAAGTTATCGAATTTCGATGAACGTTGCCATACTGACGGCGTTTTACATAAAAATAAAACGCTAATTAAATAACTTACCATATTCGAAACCTAAGTATATAATTGAGAGTGGCAACACTGTTCCTTCTGATCGGTCGTTTGTTTACTATACCCGTCCCTTTCTAGCATGCACTACATCCGCCTCCCTCGCACATTTCCCCCTTCCACCATAGGTAGTCGCTTTCAGGGTTTGAGTGAATCTCATGTTCATTGTCTCAATATTTGTTATTAATATTAATACCAGGCAGGTTTTAAAACTTTTAGGTTTCGAATATGGTAAGTTATTTAATTAGCGTTTTATTTTTATGTAAAACGCCGTCATTAAAGAACTGTACCGATATTCGAAACCTAAGTATATAATTGAGACGTGTTTGTTATCGCCTGGTGGAAGAGTAGGATGCCAATGTGATAATTTATAATAGTTCATCTATTATAGTATATATATATATATATGTATATATATATATATATATATAGATTCTATGCCCTTACCTTATGCAAGTGCAAAAGTTAGAGTGCAATTGTGTCGAGGGAGCTAGAGATGGATATATATAATTATGTGAAAGTTCTTAATTTCTTTCATGTACTAAAGTATAATAATGACTACTAAAAGAAGTTGATTTGTTTACAAGGAAACTATCAAAAGTGAGCTAAAAGTAAGAGTGAGGTGAAATAAGTTGGCCAGTTTAGCATAGACCATTTACTATTGTGTCACTCCCCTGCAAGGATTCCACATCTATCTAGAAGTGGGAGGCTGCAAGTGAAGAAGTTAGCAATCACCCATTTAATGAAATAGTGTGATAAGGTTATAATAATAAAAATATTTCAATTATTGAGTTGTTTTTATTTACACATTTATTATAGTGCATAACCTTTATAGGTACAGTTAATTATTAGAATAATGAATTAGTAGGTAATTAATCAACATAAAGACAATTATGTTTGTATTGATACAAGTTAGATACCAAAGCCAGGTTAATATAATTATCTAGTCTTACTAAAATCTTGTTACTTATATAAATCTTGTTACTGATACAAAGCTTAACAATCAAGTTAAATAATTTGATAAACAATATGACACCTGCCTACCATCCAATAGGTAATCAATGTAATCATATATTATAATATTACTCTTACTTTGAGATGATTGTTTATATAATTTAATCAACAGGTAGAAATAAGTTTTGAACAGAATCAATATTCTGTTGATTAGTAACTTCTTTCATGTAGAATCTTGAAAAAGTTTGTCCTGATCTCCAATTCCCTCGTGCAAGTATGTCCTCGAGGGTGAAATTATTGATCCAATTTTTAGAGGCTACAGCTGACCTCATACTGCCAGCTGAGGCTGTGATGCCGGCATCCTGTAATAAGGTTTTAATCCAGTTTGCAATCACTGTTCTTGATGCTTTTTTAGGAGGGCCACGTACAGTTAAAAAGAGGTTGTTACATTTGCAAGTGTCCCTTCTGTCCTTAGACAAATTAATGAGAGATTTAACCCAGAAGACTGGATCAATTGACTGATCTTCAGGGTTAGATCTTAGTTTCCACCCTGACTGTCTATAGTTGTAGCTATCTGTTTTAGAACCAAACAGAGGCCAGAATATTATTTCATTATCAGACATTGTGAAATGCTTTGGTTCAATGGACAGAAGGGTCAAATCATGTACTCTCCGCCCTGAGCATAATAAAAGAATACATGCCGTTCTTCGTGAGCAATCAAACAGAGTAGTATCACAGTTAACATTTTGCCTGAGCCAATTTGAAAGAATGTCCACATCCCAGATGGGAGGTTTGGGTGTTTTGGGATTTTTATTAGCTACTGACTTCAAGATCCGAATAACTAGGGGGTGTGTACTAAGGGTATCCCGACTATCAGGGTTACACAGAGTTGCAACCACAGATCTATGAAACAATATGGTGTTATAGGCTAGTCGGGATTTCAGATAGAGGTCTGACAAGAACTTAGCTAGGTCTGAACCAGAAGGAGTATGACAACTCACCCTATTTTGAGAGCACCATGTGCCCCATCGCCGCCAGGCTGCATTATAAGACTTTTTTGTAGAGTCCCGCCAGCTTGACTCAAGTAGGTCCAGTTGTTCGGGTGTCCATGTAGTTAGTGTTTTACTCCACCCCCACACTTCCATACCTCGAGGTGCAGGTCTTCTGCTTTCGCTGGAGGTTTGTTTGTGTTCATGTCGATTAACACTTGTGATATGTTGTACACTGTGAAGGGTGCAGCTATTGCCCGGCTTTTCAAGTCGGGCCTCCAAAAGGCCTTCTCCCAGCGAGGAGCTATTAATAGATATATTCCTTTCGCATTGTTTAGGTGTGACAGGACTCTTGGTATTAGGAAAGGCGGTGGGAATATCCATGCCAGTTTGTATGTCCATTGTTGGGAGAACGCATCCACAAATTCCGCGTTCTCGTCTGTCGCATCCAGTGTTGCGTATCGTTCCACAACGTGGGCTCTTTGCGAGGCAAAGAGGTCTATTAGTGGGACTCCCCACTTGTCGAAAATAATCTTGGTTATACTTGACAGGAGATGCCACTCTGGGTGTGCCGACCCTCGTGACAGATGGTCTGCTTCCGTGTTGTACTTGCCTGGTATGTGGTGTACATTGAGTTGTATATTGTAAGTCTGAAGGATATGGAATATTTGATATGTTAGGTCCATCAACGACTCCGATTTCGTCCCTCCTTCGTTCCGCAGATAGGAAAGAACCGTTCTGTTGTCGGATTGTATGGAGACTGTGGTATCCGCAACAAGTTGGTACTGGCTTTTTAGCACTTCCAATATCGCTAACATTTCTTTCATGTTCGAGTGTAACTCTAGCTCTTGCGATCCCCACAAGCCGCTCAACTGAATGTTGTCCATTTGCGCGCCCCAACCTTTGCCTGACGCATCGGTTGACAGGTAATGTTTGACACCTTGGGGGTGTAACAAAGAGTGAAATTGACGGTGACGGCTCCACCACATTAGGTCCGTCAATGTGTCCGTCGGTAGAGTTTGTACTTTTGAGGGGTCCTCGTTTAGAATTTTGTTGGAGAATTGTAATAACTTTCGGAAGTACAGGCGTCCGTATTGTACTACGATGCTTGCAAAGTTGAGCACTCCTATCAGGCTTTGTAGTTCCCTTAGAGATAATGCTTTCAACCTGAGGGCTGAATGAACTTTTTCCTGTATCGTCAGAATTTTCTGAGTTGGTAAATACTTGGCATTGTTCAGAGGGTCCCACACTATGCCTAAGTACTCTATTTGGGACTGAGGCAGTAATACTGATTTTTTGTAGTTTACTTGCCATCCCAAGTATTCCAGTAGGTGTATTACGTAATCCGTTTGCATTTTCAGAGTGCCCTGACTTTGGTTTGCAAGAAGGAAATCGTCTAGGTATATCAGAGTGCGTATACCTCTGCTCCGGATGAGCTGGGCTATCCAATTGGTGAATGTTGCAAACACTTTTGGCGCCGTTGCCAACCCCATCGGTAAACAAGTCATCTGCAGTAGTTCGTTTTGGAAAACTAGCCTCAAGAATCTCCGGTGTCCCGGCGCGACCGGTACATGAAAATATGCATTGGACACGTCTATTTTTGTCAACCAATCGTTGGGTTGGAGGAATGACGGCACCTTTTGTTGATTTATTAATCTGAATTTGCTTATATGAATGAATTTGTTGAGGCGTTTTAGATTGAACACAGGCCGAAATGTGCCATCGTCCTTCTGCCTGAGAAATAAACTTGACAGGAAGCTTGGCGAAAGTTGCGCACTCTCCAGGACTCCCATAGCTTTTAGAGACCGTATTTGTGTCTCCATTTCCTTGGAGTAAGGCACTGTTACCAATTTGTGATGTGCCAACTGTGGCATGATTAGTGGGGGTTTTGATGAGAATGGGATGCGGTATCCCTCTTTTATGATTCTCGTTATATGAATGGGGGCCTGTAAGGACTCCCATACTGCAAAATGATCTTGTAGGCACCCTGCTCGGAAATTCGAGTCAGAACTTCCCTTTTGAACGTCCTCTGTTGGACGAGCCTCCTCTATTATGCCTGATGTTGCTATTACGGGGGGCCTTAGCCCGAAATGACTGACCCTGCGCGGGTCGAAAAGGCATGGGCATGGTTGTCGGGTTATAAAGTGGCACTCCTTGCGCAGGAGGCAACATATATGGGTAATAAGGCAATCCATGCGCTGGAGCCATTTGTCTCACATTATTTTGTGATGTACTGGGCAAACTACCGTCATTATAGCCATGCGCTGACATTTTCGACTGTTTGCCTGAGTTGGAACTAGTGGTACCAGTTGTCGCTTTACTAGTACTCGGTTTTATGGGCCAAAATATTTTGGTCATACCTCCTGCTTTTTCAATTATCGATGAAAACATTTGTGGGTTGAACAAGAACTCGCAAGTCGGGGGTACTTTACGAAGGCTAGCTTTAATAAATTTATCTTTTACTGAGCGTAAAATTGCATCTCGTCGCTGCTGTACTAAGTCAGCGCGGTGACCACATGTCATTTGTAACAGGTCATTTGAAATGGTTTGAAAGTCGTCAGAAAAAGTTTCTTTAATTTTGTTTTCTATGGTAGCTAAATCAACGACTTCGGTGGTTTTTAACCAGGCTAAAAGGGATCTGATACCTTTTTCTACGGATTCCTGTTGTTTTTATTAACCCTTGGGTAATAGCGGCAAAACCTTTTTCAGTAACACCTAGGTGATTGACTTTATCGTAGGGCTTAATTTCATCATTACATTCAAGATCAGTGAACCCGGGGGTCGAGCAAAATCTTTTTTGAGTTTCCGAATAACGGACGTCAGACCAGTCCTGGGTTTCAAAATGTTGGATTGATTTTAGTTTATTTAAGCGGGAGGCATCTGACTTTAAGATAGCGGGTTCCTTTAAAACTGTGTGAACGTTCAAGGAGAAATCTTCCTGCGCGGAATGATCGGTTTCCTCTCTGAATAGTTCGCCGCTTGTGTCTAAGCAAATCTCATTTTGATCAGCGTCTGCATGAGTGTTATAAGGGACCTGATCTTGTGTCATTGATTCGTATGAACTATTAGACGTTAATTGTTGCAACACATTTTGAATCTGACTCACCTGTTGTACCAGACTATTTAGTACAACCTCATTTTGAGATATAGCCGCCTTTTTATTGCTAGGCCCAGGTGTTGGCGAGGCGTTGCGCTTGCGAGACGGTTGAGCCATCATACGATCTGAACTCATAGCGGAATGCCCCTGGGGTGCAGATTCGCTATTAACCGTCAAAGGTTCCAGCACTAAATATTGCATGGCTCTCGGGTCTGGATTTAAATCTTCCATTTGCTATTTAGATAATACAAAGAGACAAGTTAAATTTTAAGTTTATATTTCGAACGGCAAAAGCCGTTAGAAACTGTTTTTCCTAAATAGGTAGCTAAACCGGGATTCAATTTAAAAAGACTTACCAGCAGTTTAGCTTACGACCGTCCAGTTGGAAAAACAGCATGCCAATGAACATGAGATTCACTCAAACCCTGAAAGCGACTACCTATGGTGGAAGGGGGAAATGTGCGAGGGAGGCGGATGTAGTGCATGCTAGAAAGGGACGGGTATAGTAAACAAACGACCGATCAGAAGGAACAGTGTTGCCACTCTCAATTATATACTTAGGTTTCGAATATCGGTACAGTTCTTTAATTATTCATATTTTGTTCACGTTGCCACTCACTACTCTAGGTTATCTGTGATACATGTCATGTCACATACGTTATAAAAAAGTGGACTTTATGTGAACGTATTACGGTTCAGTTTTACGAAGTCATTATGAAAGTTCTAATGTCAAAACGGTTATACTATAGGTTATGTTATGTATTGCTGTGTGCTGAATTTTAATTATTTCTTATTTATTTATAAAATAAAATAGTCCCAAAAATACGTTACCTAAGATGAACTCTATTAGAAAGCTTTGTGTTGTCCCATCTTTCGTGAGAAACGCGTCTTCAGCACCAGCGGAATTTGTAAACAGAAATCCTAGAAACTTGGAAAGAATTCGGGTAGCTCGCAAACCTGATGGATATCACTTGGATAACCCGGGCAGGAAATTCTGGCACAAGTAAGAAAAAACAGAATTATAATGTAGATAGACGCTTCTTAGTTACTGAACATGCAGAATTCGATTTTAGAATGGAAAATGGAACTACTCTGAAGTAAAAACATTGTCTCATTAAAAAACATTATTTTTACAGATTAATTCTAACGGCAAGTAACCGCTCAATAACAGCACAATTGGTGCACTACCTTAACGGTCCAGTGGTTGAAGTTAAGTCCTCAGAATGGGCACTCCAAAAGCAGCTTTACAGTACAAAAGACACTTGTGCATACATCAGTGTCGGTCAAGTCTTCGCCCAGC
The DNA here is from genome assembly GCA_963854355.1 of Epinotia brunnichana. NCBI lineage: Eukaryota > Metazoa > Arthropoda > Insecta > Lepidoptera > Tortricidae > Epinotia > Epinotia brunnichana. The sequence continues at coordinate 19,500,046 of OY977954.1, forward strand.
GGTGCCTAGAGGCAGGTATCTCCGAGGTCTACTGTGACATTGAACCCACAAAAGGAGGAAAGATAGAGAGGCTTATTAAAGAAGTAAAGATTGGCGGCATCAAGTTGAAGGAGCCAGAAGTCTACAAAAACCCTCATCCTTGGGATAAACACAGACCTGAAAAACCATGGAATGTCATTGAAGAGTAGCTTGTAATGAGTAATTAGTATAGAAATATATTTGTTAGACATATTGCTGTTTTTGTATATTACCCATGACTTTGTACCTTTTTTTTTATAATTTATTTACTATAAAGAATAAAAGAAAAGGAAACATTTGTACAGTGGACAAAGCCATAAAGGTTTAAATGCTGCTGTATTCACTCTTTAACTAATTATTTTACAGGGGTGCAGTTCTATTGTAGCCTATGTAGTAACAATTTAAAGCGACATCACATTTCCACATACAAGTGTGGTGCAGCCATTGAACATGTTAACCTTTTCAACACTCTGTCAAAGAGAAAAGTTGACAACCACATGCCAATTCAATAAGACATTTAGTGCAGAGTAAAACCTAATGTCAATGCAAGAAGGTTGCTATTGTGCTGGGCTCCTTGATGAATATATCAGTTGTTGGCGTTGAACCTGCCTATGAATATGTTGTTGTTGTGTCAACAATTAGCAATAAATGACTGGAATGTTGCTTTCATACCCTATCCTACAAAGATACGAGCGCACTTTGGGCAGGTTACGTACGATTACGATATTGTGTCCTTACGATATGCATAATTGCACCTTGGTATGGTGGCATAGGGCGCGTATCAAAGAATATCAAAAGGAACTGAATAAGGTGCAGAGACTAGCATGTCTGATGGTGACGGGGGCTATGAGAACGACCCCGACACAAGCCATGGAAATACTGCTAGGCATGAAGACAATGAGAATTGAAGTGGAGAAAAGGGCCATGGAACAGTGGTACAGAATGAAAGCATGTAAAGAATGGAGAGGAAGCTGTGTGGACAAAAGACACGCGCTGATACAGGAGGAAGCGCTATCAAAGCTACATATGATGATAGCCAATAACGACCTCATAAAGAGGCAGGAGATATTTGACAAGAAGTATAGAATACACATAGGTGAAAGAGACAACTGGAAGGTAGACGTAGTGCACCCGATGACAGTCTGCTTCACAGATGGATCAAGAAAGAAATCAACAGGACTAGCGGGGGCAGGTATAGTTATACCCAAACTGCGGGAGAGAGTATCCATCTCACTGGGGAGGTATGCTAGCGTTTTCCAAGCAGAAGTGTGTGCGATAACGAGATGCGCACAGATTATAAGAGATACAAAACAACTGACTGGAAGGGTAGTGATTTACACGGACAGTCAGGCAGCATTGAAGGCGCTACGAAAGGCAACGGTAACATCCGCCTTAGTGAAAGAATGCAAGGAAGAGCTTAATAAGATAGGAGAAAACCCAGGTGTGACGGTGGCGTGGGTGCCAGGACATCAGGGAATAGCGGGCAATGAGAAGGCAGATGAGTTGGCCAGGGAAGGTGCGGGAAGGGAGTTTGAAGGCCCAGAACCGGTCCTTCCCTTTTCGGCTCAAGTTACAAAGGGGGTCATAGATAAGCTAAAAGAACTGGATGGGGAAAAAGAATGGAGGGATGCATCTGGATGCAGACAGACAAAGATGATGATAGGAGGCACTAATCACAAAAGGACCAGGTATCTGCTGAAACTGGGTAAGAGCAATCTGAAACTGCTGACTGGTATCATAACCGGTCACAATACTCTGAATAGACACTTAAAGATAATAGGTATAAGTAACGACGCTACTTGCCCACACTGTGGGCAGGAGGAAACAAGCAAGCATGTACTAGCGGAATGTGTTATGTACGCGGCACCGCGGTTTAACACATTCGGTAAAGATATGTTAGAGGAGAAGGAATTGAGGGATATCGACCTTAAAGATGTCCTTCTGTTCTGCAGGAAAACAAGAAGAATTGAAGAGTTGGAAGTGGGAATGCCGCCGGGACAGTAACCTGAGGCTCCGAACTGAGGGAAATGGGCTGAATGACTGCGACAAGCGGTCGACTGCCCGCCTGTTTCCGGCCAGGCGTCCCTTCACAACATCATCAACATCATCATGCACCTTGGCAACAATTGGGTTAACGCTGACGAAGTTGTATTGAATGGTTTTTATCGAGCTCAATTTCAAAGGCATTACCTGCTCATAGGGAAGACGTCGCCATCAGATACACCTCAATGCCTACTGTACCTGTAGGAACAACACTACAAACAAACTGGTGTAGTAGAAGGATACCTAATAAGATGTTTGTGTTCACATGGAAATTTTGCTTGAAGTTCAATAGTACAACCAAGTACTCCAATCTAGAAAGGGTCTATAATCTACTTGGTATGGTTGGTATGCCTAAGTATGCATTTGAAATTTAGTACTAATGTAGTCATAAAAGAACAACATGATTGTAACATTTGAATTTGGAACCTTCAAGCTTCAAGCAAGTCTTAGATTTCAATGTCTTGTGGGCTGGATCCTTTTCCCTAAACTACCTCTATAATGCAGTCAAGGTAAATATTTAACTCCTGATGTAAACAAGGATTGTTATAAGTAATTAAATACAACTGCATCTGGTTTACTTATTTATTCCAATCATTTTGCAGTTATCTTAAAGTTAATTATATGGGCTTAATCTTAAAATGTAGTCCAATGAGTGAAAACACAAGGCATTTGAGATCCTGCACAAGGTAATAGAAGCCACGGAGTCCTTCGGGGTCACGAGATTGGTTGACATCCAGCAAAGATCCAGTTTTCGATGTGGTAAATGAAATATGCTCTTCACCGATCACAATCTCCAACTCTTGCCTTCCGACACGATCAGGTTGTGGCCACAAGCGGTCATCTTCGTGCATAATTTCGGAATCCACGATTACCCTCTTCAGCTCGTCCATTACGCAGGGATGTAAGTATGCCTCCTTTCGAATCATTGTATCGTTCTTGTAATTAGAATTGTTGGCATAGCGGAGTTTGCCATCGGGCCGGAACTCGAACTCGAGGAATTCATGACCGAATTTACCCCTGTGACCGACGTAATAGCGTATGTAGAAGTCTGTTGACATTTTTACAAGCACACTTAGAGAATAAACTTGATAGCTACAGCTAGTTTTGATTACCCTGATAAATAAAACTGGGTTATGTTATCGTAAACGTTGTGGAGCGGACCGAAAGCAAAGTAAGTAAGTTGGCACAGATAAAAAAAACGCTACTTTACTTTTTTAGTTTTTTTTTTTGTTGTCAACTCTCTAAACGTGAGCAAAATCAAAAATATTTTATCATTCTCTTTTTTTTTTATAAATCTACGCCCTGTTTTTTCACGAAAAATAACTTGGCAGTTTTAAGGTTGCACCAGGATAAGTAAACTTAAAACATATTTTTTATTACGCTTTTTTCGATTTTCAACAATTTAAAATTTAAATCTAATCACGGAGGAACGAAACGCACTTTCCGTTTCATTACTTTTTTTTTTACTTCAATATTTCGATGCGCAATATGCAATACTAAATAATAAATAAGTCATACATAAAATTTGTTTCCTTCTCCTTTTGGTAAATGATTTAAAAAAAAGCTGGTTTCTAGTTTACAATTGTAATAGGATATTACCTTGATGCGTCATGAAAAATGGCGGAAACATATCATGGCGCCTTTATTTTCAAAGCCAGCTAAGCAAGTTATAGTTGTCTCTTTCTTACCTACAATAAACTCCATTTGAGCTGGGTTCGCTTGTCGCTTGTGATCAATATGTCCACGTGACCTCTCGTTAGTCAGTGAGACTGGCGTAATTGCAAATGCAAAATGTCTGAAGGAACGCTTGTGTTAAAATGAAATCATAATATTTTGTTATCAGTTTGTAGTGTTCTAATGTAAAATGCCTGCGTCAATTGGTGTTAATTTACGTGTGACGGGCCATTGTAGCCAAGGCGGGAGAAAGTATATGGAAGATTTGTTTTCCGTTGCGTATCAACAAACCGAGGACGAGAGAGATTTGGAGTATGCTTTCTTTGGTATTTACGATGGGCACGGCGGGAGCGAGGCCGCGGCCTTCGCGAAGGAGCATTTGATGGATTCTATAGTGAAGCAGCGTCAGTTCTGGTCTGATAACGACGAGGACGTGCTGAAAGCTATCAGGAATGGCTACATGCTGACCCACTTGAACATGTGGAAAGAACTAGGTAAGTCCAAGCGCGAGGTTATTCTTTAGTTATTTTGGTGTTATTACCAGCATTGCGCAAGCACGGCGTTCCATGAGAATCCTAGGTGATTGTAAAGGATTGTCTGAGTGACCTTGTGGAGGCGGGAGTTTTTGTCTTGAGTGCTTTGACATTGGGTCAACAAAAGACATTAAAGTGGTCGCTAGGCCATGTTTTTGTTTGTGCGAAGGCTGTTAGATAACTTGTACCGTGCAAACAAGTATTCACAGATTTTGGGAAGTGTTTTCCTGCTTATGTAAGTGGGATTACTAAAGTGAAAGCCGTCACGCGAGTTTGTTATTATATTGGTCCAAGCTCCCATTACCAAAATTGATACTCGCTTGTGAAAGTTGCAAAAGCCATGAAACATTTAGTGTTTAAGAGTAACCCAGTTTTGCAATACTGGTCTCCGAGATATATCTGAAACTTAACATGGATTTTTTTATTTTTGTTTTCAGAGAAATGGCCAAAAACGGTGACCGGGTTACCAAGCACTGCTGGCACCACAGCCAGTGTTGCATTCATAAGACGAGGGAAAATTTATATTGGTCATGTCGGGGACTCTGCAATTGTTCTTGGTTACCAGAAAGAAGGTTTGAATTCACATATTTTAGTTTACATTCTTACACATATACATTATTTATTATAACAGCAAATATTTAGTGCAAATAACAATATAGGATGTAAAACAGATAAAAAGTCGAGACTATAGCATGCTATGTCCATGAACAGGTGCACCAAATATTTGTGATTATTGGGCTTATTTTTCAACGTTCGTTATTTGGCCGAATTATTCAGTTCAAATGCTGAATAAAATAACTTTAGAGGTGTTTGTCTGTAAGTTGCAAATCACTACATAGTATAAAACAAAGTTGCTTCTCGCTGTCTGTCTGTCCCTATGTATGCTTAGATCTTTAAAATTACGCAACGGATTTTGATGCGGTTTTTTTTATTAAGTAGAGTAATTCAAGAGGAAGGTTTAAAACATATAAAAACATGTATAAAACATGCATGCTATTATTATTTGCATACATATAAACCCGTGCGAAGCGGGGGCGGGTTTCTAGTATTTAATATAGTCATTGCCCTGTGAAGTTATTATTGTGCAACAGATTTTTTTATTGTTTAACTAACTTTACTGTAAATATTTCACTTTATAAATATTCCCTATACAAAGAGAAAGAGTTAAAACTTTCCAACATGAGGCACAGCTGGTGTAGATATGATTTAACTGCACGCAAAATAGGCACAATGGATGTCGACTTGCGGAAAACGCCCAGTATAACTAACTATGATTTAACTGAAACCAAGAATTAAATGTGTTCTGAAACAACTGCAACACCTACATTAGTTCATTTCCATCTTGCAGGGAGCGATGAATGGGCATCAAAGCCTCTAACTTTAGACCACAAACCCGAATCCACAGCAGAAATGGAACGCATACAAAAATGTGGAGGCAAAGTGGTCTCCAAAGCTGGCGTTCCCCGTGTTGTGTGGAACAGACCTCGTCAGGGCCATAAAGGTCCTATCAAGAAGAACACACCGATGGATGAGATCCCGTTCTTAGCTGTAGCCAGGTCTCTAGGTGATCTGTGGAGCTATAATACCCAGAACGATGAATTTATAGTCAGTCCTGATCCAGATGTGGGCGTTCTGACTATAGATCCTACAAAATTTAGGTAAGCATAAAGACACTACTGAATTCATCATACTGCCAGCTTAGTTACACTTACAACATGTTTAAACCTCCTTGGATCCATAATGGCACATATCAGTTTGAAGCATGGGCAGTGATTCTGTCGCGCCGCTACAAGTACATGCCGGCCGGCCGGCCGCCATTTGGCGACCCATTAGTAGTTGCCGCGTGTTGGTACAGGACGCTCGCTCGGGTCGCAGCGCGTTGCATGCGATAGAAAGGGATGGCCACATTTAGGCACGTTTGGCGTACCAAAACAGGGAATTAGTTAACAGAGAACCTTCTGTACGTAGCGTAGTTTTATTACTTATTCTGTGGCATGGGGTCCTTCTTATTAGCTTGGGCTGACTACATTTATCTGTTTGGCATGCTTAATACAAAGCTTATATATAATAGCTGGTATATAATTTAGATTCTCTATAAGGCAGACCAAGGATCAAACATATATGGTTTAATTTACCTGATATCTTTTAATATATACAACTGCCCGCGCGGCTACGCCCGCGTATTGCAAAGAACACAGGCAAACCCGCGGAATAAAACATAGCTTATGTACATACAGAAAGTCCATTCCGTATACAGGTGAAAGAATTTTTGAAATTGGGCTAGTGGTTCCGGAGATTGGCCAACGCTGATGTTTAAAATAGATTAAATTATTATTGTAACCTACTAACACTTAGATTCATAAGCACACATTTGTACGACTAACACTATATGGGTTCTATGCCTGAAATAAAATAATTGAATTGAATTACATACAAACTAGTGTCCGACTGAAACATGTTTTTTTGCCGAAACCGAAAGTTCGGCTTTGGCTCTAGTTTCGGCCGAAACCGAAACCGAACCTTTTGTAGACTTGTTAACATCGTTGAAAAAATGACGTAAAACCGCTTTTATACACATTTTAAGAATGTAACACCTGAAACTCGTGAAGGTTGTATAAATTGCAACAAGGTTTACTACAAGTTACCATAAAACAACAAAGCGTCACTTCACTGAGCCGGTGGCCCGAGCGCACCCGAAGTTAGCCGAACGCGACCCAAAGTACCGTTTCGTAAGTTTCGTACCGGCCGAAAGGTTCGGCGGTTTTTTGGCCGAAACCGAAACTACGGCCGAAACTGGCCGAAACCGAACCTTCGGTCGGACACTAATACAAACATATAAACTCACAAAGCTACAATCTCACAGGCTTTTCCTATTTACAATATTAGTATTGATGAAATCCCTACCCATGAAACCCACATTCCACTTACTTGTAATTTTCCTGTCATATTTATTCCTGATGAATTCCCATAAGTTTCGTAATAACTATGATGTAACCTTTATCTACCCCTTTGAGGAAGAAGTGTGTATGGTCAACCTCACAAAGGGCTTAAGACCTTTGTACCGTGTCGCATTAAACGTCATGTTAAACTGCCATATGAAGTTGTCAAACGAGTGAAAACGACAAGGTACTTATTATTATTATTATTCTGGTAGTGGCTTTCGAGCTGTCAAAGCCCTTATATCACTGCGACCATTGCTGATCTATTGTGATCGCCACTTACTACAATTCTTGGTCAAGTCCTGCAAACTCGAAGAATTGCAGGATTTTGTTGAACTCAAGAAATTTGATCTCCTCCGGGCACATGATGTGTTTGTCCAAGAAGGAGTTACGACTGCGCATGAGGCAAGGGCAATCGGTTAGGATGTGTGTAGGCGTCTCCTCTGCTTCAAAGCAGAATCTGCACTGCCTTGTGTCACACAGTCCTATTGTTTGCATGTGCTTATTTAGGCAGCAGTGCCCAGTAAGCACCCTGACCAGCATGCGTAGACGGTTCCTACTTAGCGCCAAGGCGTCAGAAGACAAGGTACTTAGGTGTTCAGCAGTTTATGCCGCCGACTGTACGATATTTCATGGGTTCTATCATGTCATATATCTCATTTCTAGGTTTAAAATTAAGGTACAAGTTGGAATCAGACAGCAGTAGGGGCATTCCACGAGCTGTCCCGTACAAACGCGTGTATATCTCTGTCTATAGAGTTATCTTTGCAATTTTAATTGGAATATTATAATTCTGACCATAATTTGACTCTATTGTCGCAGAAAAAAAAATCCAATACGAATTTACTGAATATTCGTGTTCGTACGGGACAATGGTGGACTTTTCCGTGGAATGCTCCAGCAGCAGCTATGTATTTCTATGAAATACCTTTGATTGCCAACGAGGGAGCGGCACGTCGCCGTCATAGAAATACATAGAAACCACGTAGCCTGGTGCTGCTGTCTGCGATCGGGTTCCAACTACCCTTTAATATATATTTTTTTCTAGGTGCCTAATATTCGGAACAGACGGTTTATGGAACATGATATCGCCAGAGAGTGCCGTTAGCCTCGTTCAGGCGACGGAGCGACACAACGAGGCAGCGCTGGTCGGTGGCTCCGCCAACCAGCCTAGGGACTGGCTCAACCCATCCAAGAGCTTAGTCGACCATGCGTTGGAGAGGTAACTACTTATACAGTTAACACAGACATGCAATATCTTGGGTTATGGAACATGATAAGATAACGCAGGAGAGCGCCGTTAAGGCCGATTCAGACTGGAATGGCAGCGGCGCGGCGAGCACTTTCAGTGTGAAATAATTTTAAACTTACTTAAAAGACCAGTATCGCTTGGCTGCGCGACCTTGTCAAGCGATAGTGGTCTTTAAGTACGTAGATATCAATGGGTTTCTGCAGCTGTTGGCTCTCCAAATATAAATAATAAAAGGCGGCGGCGGCCATTCTGGCCTGAATTGGCCCTTAGCTTTTACCATAAATGTGAAATAACCAGTTCAAGTCATTGGACTCACGGACGATTTATGCTACAAAGCGGAAAAATGCTGTTACACACAGCAAGCCCTTTTTACTTTTCTCCAAGGTTGTTTCGTTTATCACATGTTAAAAACAAGTTAAAGTGTTCGTCCGCAACGTCAACGTCCAAAGCTGCAGTGCAAGGCGCACTTGACCAGAAGGGTCCGGTTAACTTAACCCATTCGCTGCCACAGAAAATAATGTGCGTCCACAATATTTCGGTCTCTTTTTAATCCATGCATAAAGAGAGAAAGACGGCCGTAAATTATACTGGGCCAGAACACTTACTGTAACCCAGTGGTTCTTAAACTTTATTTAGGCAATGACCACTTTCAGAATTTCAAAAATAACGCGGACCCCTGTTGAAGAAAATGTTGAAAAAAAAACTCACTTAAAGGATCACGTTTATTGGTTTGGTTTATCGTTTCCCCGAATTTCATTCGCCTGAATTTCATATACCTTAACGTTTCATTTTCCATAATATTCATATGCCATAAAGAACTACATTTCTGCGAGCCATTCGAATGTTGCGAATGTTCGGTTCCGGCGCTTCGCCGGCCGCTACCGCGGCACGCTCGCTTCGCTCGCTCGGCTCGCGCGTTGTAAGGTCGCAGTTCTGCCTAACACTCCTTGTCGTCGTACCTACACTGACCTGCCTTAGATTTGAGTTAGACCGAAGGCGGTGAGAATATGATAAATGAAATAATAATCACCTATATCCAGGATTTTAACCCAAATCCAAATCCGTTTGCAATAGGGAACATTACTGCAATGTTCTGCCGCCAGAGTGCAGCACTAACACAATTAGTAAACAGTTTTTTTGACAACTTTGACAAGTCCTTCAAAGCTCTGGATCAAATAGTGAAGAAAATATTTCAATGAATAAAATGCATCAGTGCCGCGTAATTGGAAGCAAGAATGAAGGGCATCATTCATTTCCGAAGGAAACGATGATATGAAAACTATGGGAAGCGGCAATACGTCGTAAAGCAAAAAAAAGCCCTCATCCACCTTTAAATGGCTATAGGATGCCATTTTAATATCACAGTACAGGTATTTTACACACGAATTATAATAAAACGATTGTAGTTTAACGCGTTTTCATCAATTATTCGTTATTGTTTGTTAGGTAAATAAATATGACATTGTACGTCATGGCGGTTTGTTGGTGCCGGTTAATGTACGGCCCGATAATACGCGTCCATCTATCGTTATCTCTCTCTTTTTGTATAAGTTAAAAAGAGACATAGATATAGAGGATGCCAATTATTGGGCCGTACATTAACTGGCACCGGTTTGTTTACGGGTTGTGTTAGTGTCGCCCCCTATGCAGAGCTTTGCGTAATGTTCCCTATTCAAAAGATTGAAACACTATTATACTAGTATGCATTACAATCACATTATTAGTCAGAATATTGAGAGCCCTATTTTTGTTTTCCAAATGCCTACGAAATTCTCTTGCTCTAACTATTTCATCAGGCGTTAATAGTTTGTTTACTAATAAAACGTACATGTCGAAGGTATATTTCTATTGATTCATGGCGCAACAAATTTTATTATTTGTATTGATGAAATGATTTTATTGCATATGAACATTATGGATTACAAAGTTTCTGGCAAATGATATTATCGCATATGATATTATGGAAAAGAATAATCCTGTCTTATAAATAGTATGGTAAATAATAGTTATGGCTCACGAAATTATGGTAAATGTATGGCCTGTGAATATGATGGCAAATGAAATTCGGGCAAACGAAGGAATACCGTATGCACGACATACTGCATATTTCTAATAAAAACGTTAAGAGTGAACGAAATGGCCTTGGACCCCTATTTATTTAATCGTATGGCGAACAGGACGAAACAGTAACAAAATATGCGTATTCAAGTATAAATTAGGACCCGTAGCAATGATGTGACGGAGCCTGCTGTAATTGTCTGTTGTCCCCAGATGGTCGAACACCCGCATGCGCGCCGACAACACCTCCGTGGTGACGCTGATGCTGGACCCGCCGGGCCCGCCGCGCGCCACCGTGCTGCGCGCGCGCTCGCGGCCCGCGCCCGCGCCCGCGCCCGCGCCCGCGCTCGCGCCCGACCCGGCCAAGGAGCCCGGCCGCGCCGTGCCGCAGAACGGGCTGACCATCATGACCAGATACTCCGACGTCGATAATAATAAGCCGGAGACGGCCGAAAGGTTGGTCAACACATTTGTTTCATTTAGCTTTATTGCACGAGAGAAGAACTTATTGTACAAATGTTGTGTTACGGGAATGTAAGTTATGTACAACGTACAACTAGCTTTTGCCCGCGACTCCGTTCGCGTGGAACTCGTTTATAACGTAGCTCCACACAAACTTTAATCCCCTATTTCACCCCCTTAAGGGGTGATTTCCGGGTTAAAAACTATCCTATGTCCTTCCCCGAGACTCAAACTATCTCTATACTAAATTTCATCTAAATCGGTTCAGCGGTTTAAGCTTGAAGAGGTAACATACATACAGACAGAAAGACACACTTTCGCATTTATAATATGTATTATTATAGTATGGGTATGGAAGTATGGATTGTAGATCCCTACCAGTCAACTTATAGTAGTTTATGTGACTGTACATAATGAGGGGCATCAAACACGAGTGTGGGTTGTGGTCATAATAACATCACAGGAGTGTTTTAATGCCTAATTATGTACAGTTACATACACTTAGTTAGTTATACTGGGCGTTTTCCGCAAGTCGACATCCATTGTGCCCATTTTGCGTGAAACGGCGGTGTGGCGCTACTCTGACCACCTCAGCTCATTTAAAAAGTTGGTGAGTGCCTTGGTGTTGCTGACTGCGTCCCGTAGTGTGTTGAACCTAGGTGCTTCATTCTGTATACTTCTACCTGCTTGCAGTCCAGTAGTATATGTTTAGTCGTTTCTTCTGCCTCCATGCACGCTCTGCACATGGGGCTGTCTGTGATACCTAAGTTATAGAGGTGTCTGTTCAAGGTGTTGTGTCCTGTTATTATACCCACTATCTTGCGCAGTTGGTTTCTATGTGTCCTTAGTAGTGTGGTTGTGAGTTTGTAGTCGCGTTTCGACAGAATCTCTTTAGTCTGTCTGCATGTGTCTATCTCCTCCCAGTATCTTTGGTGTAGGTTTTTAGTGTGTTGGTCCAGTTGATTGTATATGTAGCATTGTGGCCGGGGGATGATTGGCTCCAGTCCGTATGCCAAAGTCAAAGTCAAAATCTTTATTTGCGTTAAACACATTCACATGCATGCAAATACAATATACATTACAATTATATTAAAAATAAATTCATTCACAGTACATCAAATTTAAAAAAAAATAAAAAAAAACTACTAATATTAAACGTATCGGACATAAGTAACTACAGGCCGATATCTCTGGCAACAGTAGTGGCGAAAGTGCTGGACAGCCTGCTTGACAAACACCTGGCTAAACACATACAACTGAATGACGCTCAGTTCTGGTTTAGATCTGGGGACCGATTTTTGACTTACGAGCGCTCGAAAATTAAATAAAAGTAAATACGATTCTAGTGTCAAAATTGCTGGAACTTACTTTCTACCGATCGAATTAAATAAGAGTGGTGGATAGCACTCGTTTTAACATTTTTTATGTCTATTTCAAAATAGAATTCCATCATTTATGACCGTTTTCGAGTGAAAAACTCGAGCGCTCGAAAGTCAAAAATCGGTCCCCTGGACTCTCCACTGAGACGGCTATAGTGTGTTTGAAAAGCACTGTTCAGTACTACACCAGTAGAGGTACGCCGGTGAACGCCTGTTTCTTGGATTTATCCAAAGCGTTCGATCTCGTGTCGTACGATATTCTGTGGGACAAATTAACCAGTGAAACTAGCGTGCCGGCCGAGTTGATTGAGGTTTTAAAGTTTTGGTATGGCAACCAAATCAACTCCGTCAGATGGGCAGGCATGCATTCAGATGAGTACCAGTCAGAGTGTGGTGTAAGGCAAGGAGGGCTAACCTCTCCGAGGTTATTTAATCTGTATGTAAACCGTCTGATGGATGAGCTCAACAAAGCCTATGTCGGATGCTCTATTGACAATAAATCAATCAATAACATAAGTTATGCAGATGATATGGTTTTGTTGAGCCCTTCCATCAGTGGGCTGCAAGAGCTGCTGGACATCTGCGAGAGGTACTCGGTGAAACATGGGCTAAGGTATAATGGGAGGAAGAGTGAGGTACTAGTCTTCAAAGCGGGGAGAAAATCCTATAAGACAGTGCCGCCGGTGATCTTGGGTGGAGAGCAACTTAGGATCACAAAAACCTTTAAATACCTTGGTCACTGGGTCACCGAGGACCTCAAGGATGACCTTGATATCGAAAGGGAACGCAGGGCGTTGGCAGTGAGGGGAAATATGCTGGTTCGCAGGTTCTCTAGGTGTAATAAGGACGTCAAAAAGACGTTGTTTAAGGCATTCTGCCAATCCTTTTACACCTGCAGCCTGTGGACCAGCTACACCCAGCGGTCGTATAACGCCCTGCGCATACAATATAACAACGTCTTCAGGATGCTGTTGGGGCTGCCGCGATATTGTAGTGCGTCCGGAATGTTTGCGGCAGAACGTACATATGACTTTTACGCAATAATACGCAGCAGGACGGCATCACTAATGCGGCGGATGTGTGGCAGCGGTAACAGTATCCTGAGGACGCTGGCTGCGAGGCTGGATGCTCCATTACCTAGGCACTGGAACACCCTACATTGTGCAGGACCCTATGCTAGGGGATGGAGCATCTAACTCCATTAGGATTATAGGATTAAATTAATTTGTAATACTAACCTTAGTCATAATTCGTGATTGTATACTAACAACTTATGGACATTACCTAGTCCGAAACAAATAAAGAATTGAAAAGAATTGAAATTAATAACAATAGTAAGAAACTGCTCCGAAATTATTTAAAAACATAATAAAATAGTCAAATTATAATAACAATAATGTTCAGTTAATTTAGAGCATTGCCGTTGTTACATACACTATTTTATCTACCCACATGTTATAAATCCTCAATGATGTGTTCGGGAACCATTAGAGTATTGCACCGCCATGGCTGACTAGATTTCAAATCATGACCAACTACATCATGCTGCATGACCCCAACACCGGACCTGACTTCCATAATAACATCGATTGTCGATGCTATTATGATTTTTCATACATTATAATAACACTGGCACAAATAAAACTCTGATGTTACGTTACTAGTTGCAATTATGGTGATCGTTATAATATGGTTTCCGAACACATTCTAGAGGATTTATAACATGTGGGTAGATAAAACATTTGAGATTACTATTATTTAGATTATTAAGAAATTCGTACGCACCTTAGAGAGCGGCCGCACATTATATCCACTACACGCCGCCACCAATTGGTAATGGATGAAAATTTCAGATGTGCCTGTTTTTTTTTTTGTGATAGGAAGGCCTTAGCACCAAAAAAAGTTGCAGACTTTTCATCTTCGTCAATATTTACCTCACTTACGTTTTGGGTTTAGATTCGGTACCGAGATTAGTAATGAACCTAAATCTCAAGTTCCTCTAAATAAAGTTACTTTATTTTACTTGTGTCTTGATGACCAAGCATCGGAGTTTTTATCGCAAGGTAAGACGTTAGCGAGCTATAGATTCAAAATTAGCAATAAAATTTACGAGTTTGCGACTGCGACTTTTTCCATATTTTCTGATGTTTAAAATTCCTTTCTTTCTTTCTATTAGTTTGTAAACTAATAGAAAAATAATTTTATTGTTAATTTGAATCCGATTTTTAATCACGATCGCTACAAATGCATTTTAGAATTAAATTAATGAGTATGAGTATGAATTCGAGTTGAATTTTATTGCTAATGTCGACTCCATTGCTCGCTAACGTCTTATCGTACGATATAAACTCCGATGCCTGTTGATGACTAAATCAAGAAATCGTTTTTAGCAATGTAGTGCAGCTGAATCACTAAAAACTGTTCTATTACGCTTTTAATTATTAGAATTTGATGGCTGCAAGAATCGTATTTAAATGCATCAGTCACATCTTTGAAAGAGGAAATATAACCAAAACATTTATTTGCAATGAATGCAAGATGAAATGTAAAGAACAAAGAACATCCCTTTTTTTGCATGCCATTTCGAATCGTGTCGTTTCAAACGCACTGCTTCATTCCATATTTCGTTTCTAATTGGATGTGTTGGAAATCTAAAAACATTTTGTTTTCATTTTATAGTTAGAAAGGCATTGATAAAAACTACAAAATATTGATAAGATATTCAATGGTTAAAATAGAAACCAACTTATTAAAAAAAATAATGATGGCTGTTGGCATAATACCATTCCAATACAAAATGTGATCATAACAATAAAATCAAAATAATATGTTTATCGCTGTATTAACTTGTGAAAAGTGATTCCATCTTTATTGTTGTGCTTGTCCGAACGACTCACACACCAGTTTACGGCATAACAATGCATATTTATTGAAACCGAACGTTTGGTTTATTTAACAGTTTGACACGGTGGCCATGTTCGAACTGAACGGCCGCCAGGCATCCTTTTTAATCCCCGCCTATAAGTGCATCCTTTTCGTGGGGCCACTTTTCGGCGCTAGTTAGACTTCTAGATATTATCGTTCACTGGTTTAAACACATACTTCGCAATAGTACAGTTTTTGTTTGACGTGTCAATTATATGAATATTTATACATTTGAACTCATCAAAACGTTTTCCTTGCAATAGAGCACCTCTGCCGCCCTGCGCGACCCTCGACGGGCGCTTCTCCGCCGGCGAGGAACGCGAAAAGCGGGAGCCCGACGACAACCCCACCAACTACGGGAATCCGGCCGAGTCCTACTTCATGGCGCGACTCCTGCAGCGGTCCCGGCTCGTCAACACCCTTTCCGGGGTCACAAAGGAGCTCGTGGGGGACAAGGAGCCCGAGCCGGAGGCTACGGTGCTGCCGGAGCCCGAGTTGGAGAAAACATTGCCCGCGGACGGGCCCGCCTCGCCCGCGGCGCCCGCGGCCGGCGAGCCGCGCGCGGGCAGCGACGACGTCGGCATACAGATCAACGAGGTGTCATCCAGCTCGCCCACGGAGGCGCCGCGGCCGCGCGGCCGCCGGCCCAAGGCCGAGGCCAAGCGCGAGGCGCCGCCGCCGCCCAACGACCGCGTGCTGCGCTCGCACGACGCCGAGCCGCCGCGCCCGCAGCGCCAAGTCGGGACGCGAGCGCGGCCCGTCGCCGCCGCCGCCGACCGCGTCGTCATACTCAGTCGGCGCGCGCCCCCCGCGCCTGCGCCCGCGGCCCCGCCCCCGCCCCCGCGCAAGCCGCCCGCCGAGCCCGAGCCGCGCGCCACGCGCTCGTGCGCCGGCGCCACGCTGACGGCGGCGGGAAACTCCGCGCGCGCCCCGGGCCCGGCGCGGCGGGCTCCGGTGGCGCGGCGGCCGGGCGCGCACAGGCCGCCCGGGGCGCACAGCCCGCACCTCAGCCGCAGCTGCAAGGAGAACCGCGCCCGGCCCGCGCGCGCCGCCGCGGCCGCCTCGCGCCGGTCGCCGCGCACCGCGGATAGCGCGGCGCCGGAGCCCGAGGTGCACTCGACGACGCCGGAGACATGCCTGGCGGCGCGCGCGCTGCGCTCGCGCAACGACGCGGAGCCGCCGCCGCCGGGCAAGCGGCGCGCGGGCGACGAGCCGGCGCCGGCCGCGAAGTCGGCGCGGCTGGAGCCGAGCCGGCCGCGCGCGCTCAACAAGCGCGCCTCGGGCCCCTGGGCGCCGGCGCTGGCGCTGCGCAACCGCCTGCGCCGGAGACTCGCCAAGTGACGCCTAGTGTAGTGTAGTGTAGTGTAGTATAGTGTTACGGTTACCTGTGCGTGCGGGGACAACGGTGCCTTCTAGTACTGCCAAAGTACTCTTTGACTTTTCATATTTTATCCCGGGCGGCGGGCCCCGCGGTTAAACTTCTGTTGTTGTTTATTTTTAGTCGCCCCGCCCCCGGCCCGGCCGGCGGCGATCGATAGTACAAAGAGTATATTGAATATGTAACGTAAGTTTAACTCGTGGACCATGCGCGATGAATTAGCCCCGATAGATATTTATTTTGTGCGTATTTACAGCCGATGTCGTCCTGCATTTATGAGCGTGTGAAAATTAAATTTTCATCGCCGCGACTCGTCTTCACGCAACCTTAAGAGGCGCAAGTCAGATATATACCTAGTTACACCATTATTTCCAGATATCGGCGAGGGTGACCTTTCGTTGCGATATATATTTACCCTTAATTATAATAGTGAAATTATGCATACTATACCAAGAGTGCTTTTCTCAAAATAATGTAGTACATTTAATAAGAGTGCTATATATAATATTTATATATTGTGTACAGAGAGTACGGTTTGAAACAAAATTTTGTAATGAGTTAAGAAAAGGCAATGTTTAGTTCGAATGTATCATAGTTATTGGACATGTTATTCTTTTAGGAAAAGAATTCTTTTGTATACTTCCTTTTACTAGCTTTATCCAGTTGAGAGGGTAGCTAGAAACTAAAACGATATCTTATTTTATTACGGAATTCTTTATTAAGGTAGACATGATAGACATATCCATGTAACTTGTATTTGTCGTAATGCGCCTTCCATGTTACATAGAATGCATATTTTCCAGTTAAGACTTAGACCAAATAGAAGATAAAATTATTATTTAGACCGATGTCACAGTGAAAGAGAGAAAAGTAGATTATTTTAATATCCCAATAGTGATACCAAGCGTGTGGCTCTTGTGGTAAGCAATTAGTATAAGTCTATGGATGCTACTCCGTCAATGCGCGTTGCCGTCATTTAAAGATTATTTAAAGGTAATACACATCTTTATGTATCAGGATTTTTGAATTCACTATGGTTATTGATACACTATGGATATTATGGACACATTCTTAAAAGTAATTGAAAATATGAATTTGTTGGTTTGGGCTTGTGCACAAATCACGCGAGGTTTTTTCGGCTACTTTTTGACAACCCTCCCCCCCCCCCCCCCCCCTACACACACATAACCTCACGTATATTTTTTTCATTCGACCTAATTGTAAGATAAATAATACTTTACATTGTTAAATCTTGTTTATTTAAATAGACTCGCTATTTTGAAGTGCTAAGTAAAGATTTATGTTAAACGAAGCCGATAAAAAGTATCTACTCGTGTCGTAGATATTTTTTCTTAGTTTCGTTCTCTGTAGAAAAATACACGTGAGGTATTCTTATAACCCCCCCCCCCCCCTCCCTCCCCTATCTTTCGTGATTTTTTTCCTGCACCCCCCCCCCCCCCCCCCCCCCTATCGAACCTCGCGTGATTTGTGCACAAGCCCTTTTTTTGGATGCAATCTACTTTTTTCTCTTTTGCAAATAGTCTGCAGCTCATACATGTGCACGAATGAGCTCTTAAAATATACCTTGCACCAACTTATGATTGGTACAAAAATAATAATATTAAAATGAACTGGTTAACTGCCAGAAGCGTTATGGGCTACAATAGGGATGAATACTGCAATGTTCTGCCGCCAGAGTGCAGCACTAGCACAAACCGTAAATCGGTAGAGGAAGATAGGGATTCACACCACATGCACAATTGATTGTCAAATGAGTGACAAGGATGCATGCATAGACAATATACCCTGAGAACTTTACGGTTTCGCTCTATTGAAAACAACAATATATCGCTATCAGCCGATATTTTTTACACCAACAAACAAATAGGTTGGGTAATTTGACTAAATATTCATTAATAATCCACCTAAATTTTATACCGCAACGGTAAAAAATAATGAAAAGTAATCTTTAAAAATTCCGTATTAATCAGGCGAAATGGTATATACTTTCTTTAAATATTGTTTTTTCCGGGTCTAACGCGATATTTATGTTGAAAACAGGAGCGAATATAGTTCAGGCGGTGGACGGAAGCGAGAAATAATGAAGAAAGTTCTTTTTTTTGACTCCGTTTACTATTTTAAAGTTACATAAAGTAAATAACATATGCGTTCATTAGATATGTGTGTTCATTAAACAATATTTAAATATGTGTACAAAGCGCGAGAGTTTAAAGTGTTAAACTTTCTTTACTTTATAATTGACTACGTCTATATAAGTTTTTTGGGATATGCGCATAATCCACTTATTTTTGTTAATGAATAAACCTTTCTATAGGCCAGATGAAATTCAATATTATCTCAAGGTCGTAAATATTTAATAAAATGCTATTATTTCCTGATATTTGTGTACTCAAACATGTTTTCATTGTAAAAATACTGATGGCATTTTTGCTTGTGGGTTAATTTTTTTTCCTAACTTCCAGTCCATAGAATTATTGACTTCAATAGTAAAAGTTTTTAAAATAACATAAAAAGCCGTATACAAATAATTAGCCTGATATTGAATTATTTCCAAAAAAACCGTAATTTTCTCAGGGTAATACCGCAAGTGGGAACGAGATACAATGTCAACTCTGCTAGTGTCGCCACCTACGCAGAGTTTTGCTTAATGTTCCCTATTACCACCAAGTGGGTCCCACAGAACCGAATACGGCGTCGCGGCAGAACGGAATGGCGAGACGAGCTTAACGTCTTTGTCCAAGACTAATGGGGGGCGCCCAGGATTGGGGCAATTAAGGCTCTTACTAATAACTAATGGGGGGCGCCCAGGATTGGGGCAATTAAGGCTCTTACTAATAACTAATGGGGGGCGCCCCAGGATTGGGGCAAATAAGGCTCTTACTAATAATTGCGTTGCAGGGAGCTACCTACCACAACCCAGGGGACCGATTTTTGACTTTCGAGCGCTCGAATCTTTCACTCGAAACTGAAAAAAATTAAGAAATGCTCTTTTGAAATAGCGATAGAAAATATAAAAGCGAGTGGTCTTGGCCACTCGTATTCAATTCTATCGGTAGAAAGTAAGTGCCTGCATTTTGACACTAAAATCGTATTTACTTTTATTTAATTTTCGAGCGCTCGAAAGTCAAAAATCGGCCCCCTGCACGTGTCCCCTGGGTGGTACTAAAGAGTGAGAAACTCAAAGGCCAAAGCATGTATGCCCATACGATTAAATAAATACTAATAATAATATTTGAGTTCATAATTGTTGAGCCACTAATTTGTGTACATATATTTGCTGTGGACTCCTCCGCTCATTCTGATTTATGTTATAATATGTATCGATAATTATGTGATGATAAACCATTGAAGTTTTCTAAAACCAAAACAGTTACGTTACGTTTGCGTACCGCAAGTTTGTTGACTTTACAAATATTTGTAACATTTGACTTACTTACATGTTATGGACTGAGCGTTCTGTATTTTTTAATGATACATTTTACTGTGTAACAGGGTTGCAGAGACGCACCGATTTAAAATTGTATACTATCATTGAATTAAAAAAAATCGAGTGACTTGAAATAATGTTTTGTTTAAACAGTTGGAAAAGTATTTTGTCTTAACATTTATAATATAAAATAGTACATTATTGCCAAGGCTGGGAAATGAGGGTATTTTTGCCCAATGTTAAAGTAATAAGAAGCAAGCCCTGTTCCGGCCGAGATTCTTGTAATGGAGTCGTTTTAAAAAAATGCGAGGATTTCGTGATTAAAACCTAAAGTTTACAACAAGATTTTGAAATGCTCCACCTCACTGGCCTAGGCCGGCAATGTTCTTTGAACATCCATTACTACGCCGTATTTTATTGCAAACATGCGGTCGATAATATTATATTTCCGACCATGTTTGGGAAAACCTATTTTTTTGTCTATGACCTGGCCAGTTGAAAAGTTTTGTAAGTTTTAATGTACCTAATCTAAATTGAAGGGTAGTTTTGCCGAAAGCAATATCATAACGCGGACCAATATCTACAACTTTTACTCGAATTCTTCAAAATGTTCATATAAAAGCAATAATGTGTAAATCTGTCGTCCTGTCAACCCAAACTGTGTAGTACCTCAAAGGAAGTAAAATCTAATAAGAAAATGTGCCTCAATCGTTACCGACTTCTGAAGAAAACATAGGTAAATAAAAATAATTAGTGTTCTTTGATAAATCAGATATGTATTTTTATTAAAAGGTAAAGATATGCATTGTAAATTAGCTGTAAAAGAGGATTTAATATAATTTGTTAAGCTTATTGTCTAAAATGTTTTAGTAAAGTTAAAGTTCGTCACTTACAACTAGCTTTATGTGTTTTTGTTTATTACATTTGTGCTTAATTTGATTGTGTTTGGTTAGGTGACAAAGTGTTGAGTTTACAAAATGACTTGTATCAATTTTGTAATTGTAACTATTGGGAGGGTAATGATGCCTTGGAAGTACCGTATGAGGATTGGCAATGCTAATATTGAGAAGCTAAAACAAAATTTATAACTATACATATTAGTTAAAGGTAAAGGATTATTGTAGATTTTATTTTTTGATTTGAATAAAGTTTGTACGAAATAGAATGTGTTTTTATTTTTACTCTGGTATATGGGCATTTTAATTTTCGTAGTTGAAGTATCCAAGAGGCTGTGGCGTCACTCCTGTCAAATCTGACCAGTTCTGCATCGCGCTATCGAAGTTTCTTAAATCAGTTGCATAAATATAACATCCAAACTACTCTCGTTGGACTTCGATCCCTGAGAGATCTCTCTATTGCCGTATCTTCTTCATTGGTGACCCCGACAATGGACATAAGCGCAACTCTGAAGATCCTGACCTGACTGACGCCCAACTCTTCTCAGCAAGCCAGACTCTCCGCTCGCCACCCTGGCTCTGAGCGCTCGCTCGCCACGCTGGCTCTGAGCACTGGCAAGCTGCACTCTACTCTTCATACATCGCTGACCCCTCTGTCTCAAAGGGGGGCTGATGTGGCGTCAAATCTGACGAGTTCTGCATCGCACTATCGAAGTTTCTTAAATCAGTTGCATAAAACAACTCTCATTGGACTTCGGTCCCTGAGAGATCTCTCTATTGCCGTATCTTCTACAAGGCAAAATGATGAAAATAGTAGATTGTACAACAAACGCATAAAACGAGCCTTTTTTAAGGTGGTTCGATTGCCATACAAAGCGTTATTTGACATTCGCATACTAACGACGTGATATATTAAGAAACTTATGTAACAAACTTTCATCAATTGGCTTCCAATTTGCGCCAAATTCCCCCTTTCCTAGAATAAACTTGTATAAACTAGATTAATTTGAGAAAAATAGTTTTCCCAAAATATCACGTCCCAAACCAATTTCTCAAATTAATCTAGTTTATACAAGTTTATTCTAGGAAAGGGGGAATTTGGCGCAAATGGGAAGTCAATGTATGAAAGTTTGTTACATAAGTCTCTTAAAATATCACGCCGTTAGCCTACAAATGTCAAATAACGTTTTGTATGGCAATCGAACCACCTTAACCTGAGACGTTTATATCCACCCGAGCCACCGTCGAGGGGTTAAATGGCTAATTTATGCCCGAGTTATACACACTGCTTTTCACTTCGATTGCGAGAAAATAACAAATAATTGCAAAATTTAATTAAATAATAGCTCATTGTCATTTAACTTTTTTAAAGTTTTTATGTTTAATTTTCGACGCGTGATATTAGACTTAAGTCGCTACTTCATACTGCCAAGTCATTTAATGTTTCAATACGTTTTAAAATTATAATCGACTCCTATTTTATCTGGTTTTATTAATTTAGTAATGGAAAACACGGATGTGAAATGTATTAAAGCAAATCAAATGACAAGTTTACTCTACAACGTTTTATTGTGTGTGTGGCTGTTAGGCCCGATTATCTTAGTCTTTAAAACAATTTTACTTAGAGCATAAACGTGGCATTTTGTGCAGCATACATCCAGCACAAAGGCGAACTTTGCGAGCATGAGAAGTGAAAAAAAAAATTGTCGCGAGGCAGCCGATTGAAACAGCGGTTTCCTGAAAGTGTGTACTTACGCTGTTTATATAGGTACCGAAATGCTATTTTAATCGGCTACCTCGCGTAATTTTTTTTTCAACACACCTGCTCGTAAAGTAGGTCTTATTACAGCGTATTTACACTGATAATGCAGACTGATAATGCAGAATATTACCCATGCCGTGCCTTTTACATTACATTATCGCACTAGAGCCTTTTCATTACATATCTTTTAACATTTTCATTTTTATTTTATTTTTTCCTCGCAAATGTGTTGAAAAACGTCGTATGAAACACGTGAGCATTGGTCATTACACTTCTCGTCTCCATTAAGCCTTCGCCTTCGGCTCAGGCTTAAAAACCGACTCGGGTGTAATGACCAACATAGCACACTTGTATCATAATGTACTATTAACCCCTTCCAATTTCCGCCCCAGTCCAAGTCTGCTCAGTTCGGGCTGGACCGGGTGGTTCCACAACGCTTCGGGAGCTCAAATACTGCGAGCCATCCGGTTGCCTCTTGGACACTGAAACTACGCGAGGTATATGGATACTAAAAGAGGTAGGGCACAGCGGAATGTCATCTCGCTCGTAATGTGGAGCAGCCTAACTGGGGAAGTACCTCCACCTTACAGAAAACCGCAGCCATGATAGCACCACTGCTTTGTAGTGTTGCTATATTATTGCATGCTATGAAGCAGCGGTCGGCAACAGTTTGATATGTAAAGGTCGTTGAATACAGAATTTCGGAATTGCCTGATAAAGTCACAAATATTTAAGAAGTGCGGCTCGCATAATTTTTGTTAGCTCCTTTGTGGCCCTTGGTTGCTAAAAGGTTGCCGACCCCTGCTATGAAGCATGTGGTGTTGTGTTACTGGTGGTGAGTAAGGTCGCCAGAGCTCCCTAGGATGCGCTGTGTGTGTGTGGGAGTGAGGGACCTGCATGTCTCTATCTGCCAACACAGCGTATCCTCAAGTGAATAAAGGGTCGGCAACGCGCTTGTGATTCTTCTGTCACAAGTGTCCATAGGCTACGGTACCTGCTTAACATCTGGCAGGGCGTAAGTTTGTTTGCCACCGTCGTTGTAAAAAGAAAAATAACGAGATTATTATAGAGTTGGCCGAATTAGGAATGGATGAAAATTTTAGAAATACCTGATTTTTTTTTTGGTTATAGGAATAACCTATCTTAGCACCAGAAAAAAGTTGCAGACTTTTCAGCTGCGTCTGCAGCAGCTATATTTGTCATTGCCAGGGTCAGAATTTATAATATTTTTTGTAATATGAGACGGATCAAGGAAAGTGTCTCATTCGCCGCCCTACCTAAACCCAAAACGTAAGCGAGGAAACCGTTTATATTTTTCAAAAATAATTGACTCAGCTGACAACTCTGCAACTTTTTTCTGGTGCTAAGGAAGGTTATTCCTATCACCAAAAAAATTATCAGGCATTTCTAAAGTTTTCATCCATTCCCCATTGCATTCAAAAAGCAACTTTACCGTGCAAGGTAGAAGATTGCAATTACAATGACAGTTCTGTAAAAAGTTGGCTACAGTAAATAATCCAAACCGTAAACACGTTTGCACCTTATTCCTTGCGAAAAATGTACTTATACAACATATGTTTGACTTCGACTATAATTATTACAATACGATTAAAATCAGTTAACGATTCTGAAAGCCTCGAGTCGCCTCCCGCATACCTGCCCGGCCCCTCTGACACCTTTGCGGCGCTACTAGTAGCTAACATCAGAATCGTCAACTGATTTTAATCGTATTGTACCACTTTGCAAAGCGTTCATAGCCCAGCGGCGCTTGCGAATCGGAATTCTTCATCGATTTTCTGGAATTGAAATTGCTCTGAAACGTATCAATATTCTGGATTACTTACAATGTTAAAACGAGTTATAGCGTATTTTATTAGCTTTCATATGATATCACATTGCATTCAGAAAATACATAAATAAAATAAAAAATAAAAATAAAAAAGCCTTTTATTTCTTTCAGAATGATGTTTACAAAGTAGTTATGTTAGTATCAAAAGTTGAGTAGTTAGTTATTTTTAATGTTAGTAAGTTAAGTTTTATAAAGAATATTAGGTAGTTTAAAATATTATAATTATTTTTGTTGCACTCATTATTCTGCAAGAACCCCTCTGCAGGTAAAGGCCTCCTCCAAAGTGAGCCAGTCTTCCCTGGACTTTGCTGTTTGTAACCAGTTTGGACCCGCTGTGTGTTTGATTTCATCCTCCCATCTTTTGCAAGGTCTCCCTTTATTTCTTTTGCCTACTTGCCCCCTCCATACTGTCACACTTTTTGTCCACCTCTGATCTTGAAGGCGTGCTACATGTCCGGCCCACTTCCATTTTAATGCAAGAGCTTGTGCCAGACCGTCTGTTGCTTTTGTGATGTTTCGTATTTTTGTATGTCTTATTTTATAATTATTTTTTATATTTAGCATACTGCGCTCCATTCCGCGTTGGCACGTATTAATTTTATTTCTGATATTGCTGTTAAACTTCCACTTCCACATAGAAAATACATAGTTTGGGTTAAATTTAGGCATTTCAAACAGTGGGAGCGGGGCGGCTTTTCGCTTTTCTTCTCTAAGTATTTTGCAAATACCTCTTAAATTTATGGATATATGGAATCTTAATATTGGCAAGAATTATAGCATATTTGTTTAGCTTTTACATGATATAACACGCGTTTTTATATATTACATGGTTCAGGTGAAATTCCACTTTTCAAAAAGCCTCCGCGGCAATGAAGTTTATGTCTATACTGATGAACTAGACACTCTTTGCAGTTCGTGCTGGTTTCTGGAAAATTGTAATTTCGATAAAATTAATCTTGTAGGGAAAACTCGCTTTGCGTTGTTGGTTTTTTGAGCACAATTTTTCCAATTTTGCTCCTATCTAAAAATAAAAAACTGAAATGTTAAGCTAAAATGCTAGATATAATTTGTGTTATACATTATTTTCGTGTATCTTTTCTAGTTTTGCCGCAAAGTCGGAAAGTCCTTAGATTTTTGCAAACTGATTGTGATATATTCGTCAATATTTTTCTTTTTTTCTATCAAACTATACATTGAATGTCTCAAAAATGAATTTCTCATACCTGATTTATCGGAAAATGATACCACACTTGAGGTGTTACGTAAATAGAAGCTGATATGATTTTTTTTCTGAAGCGCGGCGGCGTGTAACTTTGGATGCCCCCCCTGCCTACCCTCCAGGGGGTGGCGGATGGCTACCGGGCTAAATTAGCTTAGCTTTACGTTTTTTTTTTTTTTAATTTATTGACCAATATAATCTGAGTAGTACATTTTGGTATACATTTTTTCACCAGCACGTATATTACATCTGTGCCAAGTGAATTCATCCGATACCAAAATTTGTACCTTATGCCACTACTTCCCGTACTAAGGCTCCAACTCCCATGCAACTTGACATTTACGAGTATAGTTGCGTACTTGAGCTATTGAGCATCCGTGGGTACAGTCACCAGCAATAATATTCTGCCACAAAATGACGCGCATAAATATACGACTCTATTTCTGTTTATTTATTTATTTAATTTTGCCTGCTTTATTATGGCAGATGCAATTGTTTAAGACTGTATACCTAGCTCCTGATGGCGAGCTGTCATGTCATGTACTAAAACAGTCGTGAATGTATAAAATGTAGTGATATCATAATTATTATTCCTAAATCCCGTTGATCTATGAATGAAAAAACTAGGCCAATCTTCCTATTACGTAATTACAGCGCATGAACGCTTATACCTACGTTGTAAACCAAACAAAGTAAGGGTACAGTTAATTCAGGTACAAGGGCAATGAATGCGGAAGGAAGGCATCCCCTATCATGAATGGCACCCTCCCCGCAGCCGGCGCGGCACCCTCTGCTAGCTAGGTTATTGCGAGCGCCCGCCGTAGATGGTCGTGCGCGCTTACGCGAATTTATTCAGTAAATAACAAAGTTAACAGTGCACTTGTAGTGGTAAATAGTGTTTGTTGTGTGCAAATCCAGTGGGAATATATAGCTCTATGGTTATGTTTGCGCGCCAAACGGCGCGGGGTATCGATCGCGCTGCACTGAGATAATGCGTTTTGCGGTTTACGATGCGCTTTCTAGGTCCGCGTTGTTTCTGTTTGTTTGTTATTAAACTGAGTATCGATTGGTTGTTAACGTTTTGAAGAGATCCGTTGGGTTAAAGTTATTGCAATCAGAAGATTCAGAAATAGGTAGGTATTTTTAGATGATATTGGCAGTACTACCTATATTGGGGATAAATACAAATACCTACTTACTGCAAATATACTGCTAAAGCTATATCGCATTCCAGAAGCGAACGGACTAGCTTTACCAGTTTTTATCTCGAGTATTAGATATTATATGTTATTGTAAATTTGGCAATTACGGCAGGAGGCCCCCACGCGGGATCATTAAAAATGTAAATTTTTTGCCGGCTCGGCTTGTTTCGGGTTGTAACTTACATATTGGCCCATAAAAGTAACTATTTGGGCGCCAATGATATTGATGTTGCAGTTCGTTGACCGTTAAATTAGTGAGAACCATGGTATCTGTAAAGTAGCTCGTTTCCATCTATTTAAAGCTCATTATAAGAACAACGATGCTTGCAAAACGCCAATGCATTCTAGTAGTTTTCCTCTTTGTCGACCGCAATAATAATAATCATAAAATAAGATTTAATCACTCGTATGGGGTCATACCCAGTATCAGCTGTGGTTACAGTCAGCATCAAAAGTAACTTCGCAATCGAAGACATCAAAAGGTCTTATTCCCTTTTAATAAGGACTTTTGACGTTTGCGTAGCTACCTACTTTTGATGCTGACTTGCTGATTGGTTTGTTTAATAGGTACCTTGTAGCTTTTAGTACCTAAACAAACCCAACTTTAAAAGCAAATTTTTTTGTTCCCTAACTTAGAATAATAACGCATAGAAACGCAGTTCACGCGCAACGGTGAGGCCACTAAAACTGGGCCATAAATGGCCCAGTACGCCGATCGGTGGTACAAAATTGGTGCGTTTGTGTGCGTATTGGCGCGTGTGAATACGAGTTGATCACAACTACATTAATCCATTGTATGCCTCACGCTTGGCGCATCGGCCGTATGAAACTATCCTTCTATGCGTTATTATTCTAAGTTCCCTAACCGTTCACCGCAGATGAAAAGTTTCTGAAAAAATATTTTTTGGTGAAATTTTGCTCAGTCATTGAGAGGATTCTAACACCTAAGCTCTCGATACGAGTTTATCCTGTGTCATTCCTGTGAAGTGTAATTTCCTATGGCCACCTTTTCTTTTCATTATTGGACCATGGGAAACTAAAAATCTGAATTCAACTTTTACCTAACTTCAGATGGGATAACTCGGAACATATCTATGTAGGATTCTTGGGACACCTACTCGTAAGTAGGGGTCGAGGTTATGCGTACAAACACACAAATTCGTGGTGAAAAAACAGAAGCAACTATTACTTGTTCTGTGACAGAAGGTACTTAGATACCTGTCTGAAAGTAACCTCACGCACGCGTGTCCCAACCCAACTGTCCCAAGTTACCTCATGTGACGATTCTCTCCACCATTATGTATGGCAACCATTTTGCAATGTGCGTTCTAATTTTAAACGTACAGACAAGAGTAACATCATTGTAACCTTTTGAGTTGGATATAAAGACATTTAGCATCATTCATACCTAGTAGGAAACTATAACCTTCAACTGACAAACTATAAAGACGCACCCACGGCGCGGCGTTTTGAGGGAGAGTGCCTGAAACAAATAGGCTTTGGTTGGAAGAGGATTGAGGTTGCTGCCCAGGATCGAAGCTTCTAAAAGCCCTGATCCCTCTGAAGAGGGATATGAGGATAACTACCTTGAACTTTCATCATCATCAAACTTCATCTGTCCATAATTCATGCACGCATGGTTGCAAGACTTCATCATCATCATATCAGCCGAAACGCGTCCACTGCTGGACATAGGCCTCCCCCAAAGAGTGCCAAAATGACCGGTCCTGCGCCAAGACTTGCAAGGCCATACTCATGCAATCAGTACCTTCCTACTGTCACCTAAGAGTCCGCTATCAGCTGCCATTTGCCAAGAGTGCGCAGGTCACGGTAGAGTGACAGTGACGCAAACGCTACCTTACACGGACTGATTAATATACACAAAGCCATCCACTTGTTGTGCAGTTCTGTGTATGCTTAGTACTACCAGTTATACAAGATACAACTCAATGCTGGTAAAAAGAGCTGCAGGCGCTATATGAAATGTATGGCCGCTGGAGGTCTTTTTATTAACCAACTTCAAAAAAAGGAGGAGGTTCTCAATTCGGATGTATTTTTTTTTATTTTTTTTATTTTTAATGTTTGTTACCTCAGAACTCCGTCATTTATGAACCGATTCGTACAATTCTTTTTTTAACTGAAAGTATATGCTTCCAGATTGGTCCCATTGTTTCCAAAACCCCAGTTGGATGATGGGAACCATGAGGAATTGAGGGAACTTCTCAAATATATTAGGCACGCGTGTAGTAATTTCGGTATTTTCTATTATAACTCGTGTATTTACACCCGGAAATCATAAATTTGGTGAAGTGGAAGTGATGATGAAGACCACAGATGGCTTGTGGAACTTCTCAATGATGTACTTCAAACTAAGTATATAAGTACGTCACAGATTCTGATATTATTCCGTTGAAATAACAAACAATGAAGTGCCAAAGGTAATTCTGAGATCCTTGAGGAATCGACGGAAGTCCTCAAATATTATCGGCCCACATACAGCGATTTGGTTTATTGGTCTAAAAATCGACGCTTTTGTTCTCGGAAATCAGTTCATGTGGTAAATTGGAAAAAAAATGTGGAAATGTTAATGTGGCTTGGCGGAGTACTGAATTGAAGTCGGTTAAAACTTTGTTTTGAAAGTAAATTATTATAGTTAAAGTTATTTGTAACTGATATGGCAATTTGAACCTTATAGATTAGTTAGGAGAATTCATGTTTGAACGGTTGGTCTACTAAGCTAGGCTAATCACAACTTTCTGTTGGTACAGGGACGTGGAAGAGCAATAAGCCAAACTAAGTAGGTTAAATATGTTGTTGATAAGTACGTAGGTAATAGGGATACTTATGTAATTACTAATATTAATGCACAACAATAGAAGTCGTTGAAGCACAAACTCTGCCTATCTTCTTATTAGTATGATACTTATCCATAATCATAGCAGTCCATTTGTCCATCTCCACTTCTATGAACATGTCTCTAACACTCCGGTAACATCTAACATCCTTTTCATTCCATGTAGGGTTGCCATATGGAAGAATTAAATGTCCTGATAAAAATCCTGACATTTCTTGTAACAGAGATTTTAAGCTAACAAATTGATCAGAGATCTCTTTAGCTGTAATTTGTCCTATTTTAAATTATTTTGAAAGAAATATTATTGTATTATGTATTCTTTCATTCATTAAAACTGTGTAAACTTTGTAATAAATATATCTCGTAAACTTTTTTTTATATGAGGTCATTCCTAAAAATCCTGACACTTGCCAAGTCCGGCCGCAATTCGGACAAAGGGTCAAAAATCCTGACATGTCCGGACAAATCCTGACGTATGGCAACCCTAAATTCCATGCGACCATTACTTCACACTTGTGTCTTCACATCGTAGCTCCTAAGCGAATGGACCGATTTGAATGTGGTTTTGTTTATCCGAAAGCTGACGTGATCGAGATGGTGCTTAGCTAAGTTTCAACAAAATCGGTTCATCCGTTTTTGAGATACTTTGTAATGAAAATGTCGAAGGTTTTTCAACTTTTCTAAGTTGTAGTTATTTAAGTTTGACACACGCTACTCGCTATACGTACTTATGATTGAAATTATTTTAATGTCCCCGATTTTTTATAAAACTATCATTGTAATTGCAATCTTCTACCTAGGACAGTAGAGTTGCTTTTTGAATGGACTACTTTGATGCAATTCGGCCAACTGAAATAATATCATGTATAGTCTATTGGGAAGTGTAAGAGTAAATTCTGTCAAACGAACGCAACCAGAAATAGACTTTATGCTCTGATTATACAGTATTCTTTTGCTTGCGTTTTTATGCCACGATTTACTCTTACACGATACGATCACAGACATCGGTACACTATAGGTGTTCAAAAATATCGGCACATGCACCCTTGGAAATAGAGGTGTGTTCCGATTTTTGTGACGTGCTTGTTTGCTCCGATGTATGTGATGGCGATTGTACTATAGTTATACCTATATCTAGAGGTTAAATTATACTAGTGTCGAACTTTGAGATGAATACAAAACGTTTTGTGAATAGCACAGAACAGTATAGGTAACAGTATTAAATACCATAGATAGACTGAAGGATTATTATATTTAAAATAATACATCATAAATAAAACCGATTTCAGGCGCCCATTTCACAAAGCTACTAACTAGTTGGGCGAATATTCAGCGTTTTTAAGGCGTTTTTTTTCGTCATTGTCGTCGCCAGCAAATACTATTAAAAGAGACGAATATCAGAGTCCACTTTTGATGAAAACGTAAGCCACTACCGGTACCGAGTCTTTTCTAGGGTTCCGTAGCCAAATGGCAAAAAACGGAACCCTTATAGATTCGTCATGTCCGTCCGTCTGTCTGTCTGTCTGTCTGTCCGTCCGTATGTCACAGCCACTTTTTTCCGAAACTATAAGAGCTATACTGTTGAAACTTGGTAAGTAGATGTATTCTGTGAACCGCATTAAGATTTTTACACAAAAATCGAAAAAAAACATTAAGTTTTAGGGGTCCCCATACTCAGAACTGAAACTCAAAAAAAAATTTTTATCAAACCCATACGTGTGGGGTATTTATGGATAGGTCTTCAAAAATGATGTTGAGGTTTCTAACATCATTTTTTTCTAAACTGAATAGTTTGCGCGAGAGATACTTCCAAAGTGGTAAAATGTGTGTCCCCCCCCCCTGTAACTTCTAAAATAAGAGAATGATAAAACTAAAAAAAATATATGATGTACATTACCATGTAAACTTCCACCGAAAATTGGTTTGAACGAGATCTAATATGTAGTTTTTTTTAATACGTCTTAAATCGTAAACCGCAATTTATTTCACGGAACGATTCATGTGCGAGTCCGACTCGCACTTGGCCACTTTTTGATTTAAGTTTCCGCGGTATGTTTTATCTCTGCTGAAATAATCTTGAGCCGACAATGACGTTAGAACCGAGCGGTTCAAACGCTCGGAGATTGGCCCAGTTACCGTTTCACAAGTCGAAATGGGCAACACTATGACGTGACGCTTGGGTGCCATTTTCTTTATAATCTTTGGTTAGCACCAAGACGGTGCGCGAGATAGAATATCCGTCTCTTTCTATTTAAAACACTTAGAAAGAGATTACTAGTTAGTAGTTACCTACTTTCCTAAAAAAAATATTTAGTCCGTCACTTAGATTACCAAAAACAATTGGACACGTATTTTTTTTTTGTTAATGTCATTAAATAATATGAAGACAATAGCCCGTTGATTGACAAAAAGAAATTCGTGTCCAATATTTTTTGATAATCTAACATTCTAACTGATGGGCTAAATAGAATTATATCTTTTTTACCCAAGAAAGTACCCAATCATAACTTGTAGGTACCTAGCTTCGTGAAAAGAGGCACTAAGTACTAGTCTTGAAAATGTCTTCGAGATCTCAGCTCCAGTGAAAGCCTTCTCTTCTCCATATGCATGAAGCATGAAGTCGTAATAAAATAATGCACTACTTTTACCAAATGTATTAGAAAAGAAAGGCGCGTTTAATTCAATTTCCGTGCATTTTAGTTACGTAGCGGTACCTAGTGATGGTGACTGTGTTTGTTTGAGTAGCCGGCGCCAATATTTTGTATTTTTTGATAGAAAAGTGTTGCAATTCAAAAGTTTTAATTCAAAAGGTTTCTGTGTAGAGCTAGCTTTATTTCGCATCTGTAATAGGTCATACAAAAGCTCGAATCAAGTAGTGCAATACTTCCATGGATTCGGACTCACTGTCTGATAATGACACTTTTACATCTAGATTTAGAGTTATTTTAAAACCTTTTTAAATAAAAGACAGTGTGTTCGTAATATAGAAGTGTGGAACCTTAAATGCGCCGTTAGATAATAGACTGCATCATGGGATGTGTCATCGGCATCGCGTCTAAATCGGTAATATCCTAGTCATTTATCACACGTAACAGTAACAGTCCCGACCACAGATGTATGAATATAAGGAGATCGGACATGGCGGCCGATTTGTATAGAGGGAGCCTGTCGCAAGTACATTAACCCACACAACGCCCAAGTAATTGACAAGACAAAGCACGCACACATCTAAAACGCACACACTTGTATACCTACACGCTTATTTGACAATAAACGCGCATCATATCAGGCATTTTGGGAAAAAACGTAATATTCTCTGCGATCAGCACGCGTGTACAGTATGGCAGTGTATGCCCATTGAGCATACAGCTGCGACACGGCCGCCGGCGGCTTGTCCTCTCTCTAGTATTCTATGCTCTGAGGTCCCGACGTTATTATTGTTCGTAGCGGCTCGGGAGTCAATCTGAGAGTTGCGTATCGCATTCCAGATTGATTTTAATGCGTTTTGTGTGGGAACGAGCGCGCTTAAAGGCCGAAACGCACAAAGCGGTGGCGGTGCGATGCGGAGGCGGTACCGGTTGTAATGTTCGAGCTAATATGAAAGGGGCCGCACAGAATACCGCGTTGGGACGCGGCGCGGCGAGGTATTCTGTGCGGATCTTTTCTCGAACATTACAATCGGTACCGCCTCCGCACCGCGCCACCACCGCTGTCAGTGCGTTTCGACCTTAACACATTGAAACCTAATTGAATGCGAAACGTTACTCTAATTGACTGTGACTCACTTGACTTAATGTCCTAAGAGTTAAGTCCCCTAGGTGGGTAAATATTGCAAAAAAATATCTAAACTTGTAACAAACAATTGCAAGTTATTCAAGCTTTTAAATCAACTTAAAAATAACGGTAATTTTTCATTATCTTAGGCTAAGGAAAACCACGAACGACTGTATCAAATTTTTCACGCAATAAAGTACGAGTAAAAGAACTGTAGTAGTAGTTAAATCTATTTTTTGTAGTCGACTGTACTTGTGTAACTGCGCTGTATCGAGAAAGTCACAATAGTTTTGTTGTCCGACATTACCTCAGTCGCTCGATTTCTTTTGTTGACGCTTATTATACGCAGGGCGACCATAAAATACGGAGTTTTCAGGATATTGTATCGATATCGGTGGATCATCATAAGGCCTGGTTTATAGAACGAGCGAGCGAAACGAACGAAACTCTATGCTTCAGCTTGGGCCGAAAATCGTTCGTATGTCCGATGTCCGGCTGTCCGGCTGTGCTCCTCTGCATTTCGCGATTCTCGTGAATTTTTGTGAGCAGGTACAATAATTATAACTAAGTAGGTACAGTTTCTTTTTTGTCAATCTACTTTTCAGATTTTTTTTTCTTTTTATAACACAGGTTCGCTATATTTCTTCAGCTCACACAGCCAAGTCTACAAATCTTGAGTTCTTGGGATGATTTAAAATGTTTGTACGCGACGGACAATCGCCTCTTGTGACTACCGACCTGTAAAACAATCCGGGATCGAAATTTGTAACATGCATAATGGTACCGTATGAATGAAGAAGAGGTTTTCGCAGTGGCTAACTTATATTAGCTTAGCTGCGTCTCTGTCAGGTCTTATTACAAATTGCATCGTCCTCTCGTCCTAAACTTATAATAGTACCTAGGTCTAGGTAGGTACTTTTCCGTTCCGTCGAGAGCCATCATTCATTACTTTATAATAAGGTTATTTAAAACAATGTCAACACGCATATATATAAAAAGCAATACAGTCAACTTTGACCCCTGACTTTGAGTCCTTTGGCAGGGTACTTACCCTGCATTTAAATGTTAATATAAATATTGAATGCACTTATCTGTTTTAAGTTAGTTATATCTATTCAATATATGTAGGGTAAAAGATCAAGGAATTGAATAACATTTTCAATAAATGTTCTATTTATAATAGGTATGTACGTAGTACGTACGTACGTATATCAATAGGTATTAAGCTGTCCATATCCTTCTTGGGTAAGTATATCAAAGGTACATTCTATAATAATGATGAATAAATAATGGAATCCCGTCATGGGTCCAACAAAAATGATTGATAAATAGGGGAGATGTGGGGGGCCCGTCATGGGCTCCAAAATATGAATGATAAGGTGGGTGGTTGTAGAGGGGGTGCTGTCCTAGCCTGAAGTGCTCCCCTCTTGGTGCCACTAAAAATGAAGAGTAAAATCACTCGGAGTGCCACTAATAATGAACACGATGAAGATGAATACTTGACCATGTAAGGCTCCGTCCTGGACACCTCACCTCAGCTGCCGCCGTCGAGAGCTCCGCCGTGGAACCGCTCCCGCTGTCAGCTTCCTCCCCATCCGTCCTGGATGGGGTTTATGAAGGTTTGGGCCACCACCGAATGAACACGCTGCATCCCATCACCGCGTCACTCGGATTGAAGATTGAAGAAATGAAACTATTTGACCATTTACACTTGATGTATTATTGCACACACTTGATTACATGAAAATACACTGACTTGACCCTAGTCTGGGCCTTCAGCCCTGAAATTGAATATTCTAACCTTAAACCATGCGGTTACATGTCGGTCCCGATTTGCAATGAACGAGTCATCTTGAAACTCTAAAGATACAGTTCTCTCTGCCGAGCGGGGCGGTGCTAGTGTCGCCCTCTAGTATTTAATGAGACGTACTAGAATCGACCTTTGACAGCAGAGTGATCTTGATTTATGATTATTTAATAACCAATTTTAGATTTTACCAAAACCTGTCCGATTTGCTTGAACATTCCCTCCGCCCGCCGGGAAAAGATAAGCTGAATACTTGCAAGCCACTATGAAATATGACATTGAAAATATAATGATCCTATGACTTAGTATGACTTGTGATTACAGACACACATGTTTGAAATAACATTGTTCATATAAACCTATTTGAGTTATGATGTAGCATCTTATACCAAGAATACATCCATATGAATAACATGAAACAATAATATTGATAGCTATACATTCGTAGCATACTTTCCACATTATGTAGTAGTATGACTATATAGACTACATACATAAGTACATGAGTAGGTAAGGATATTGACCTAATCCTGTACTGACACAATGAAGTAATATCCATGACACATGACATGAGAAATGATATTGACATTTTGAAGTAATTATATGTGACTTAACATATATGACATGAGAAATGATAATGACATTTTATACACCTTAAGTTTAATATGAATCAGATTGAATACCTAGTTAATTTACACAAATTAACTACTGATTGAATAAGCTCTCCATTTTGAGTA
The DNA here is from genome assembly GCA_963854355.1 of Epinotia brunnichana. Taxonomy (NCBI): domain Eukaryota; kingdom Metazoa; phylum Arthropoda; class Insecta; order Lepidoptera; family Tortricidae; genus Epinotia; species Epinotia brunnichana. Next base: position 19,536,255 of record OY977954.1, read on the forward strand.
TTTATTCTGACCGATCTGATTACACCTTTATCTCATTAAACAATGAAATACCAATTGAATTGAATTGACCAAATGACCAATTGAATTGAATTGACTAAATAACTTAACCCCATAGCCAACGAATAATTATACCTACCAGTTATTACGTGCTTGCAAGGTAATAAGGTATTATCCCATAGTGACAGATGTCGTGATCAATGAGGTACTGATGACCTCCCTGACATATGATTTGAACCCAATAAAGTCATTGACCCGTTCTGAACTTATCAATGATAACAACCTAGACGGTTACATACCTTGTGACCGCCGCAGTGAACCCTCTGTGCTCACCTAAAGTGAACTGCTTTTATACCTGAATAATGTCTCACAGCTGTGACCTCATCAGCTGGAAGATCATCCATGATTGACGGCTAAGTCCATGCGTTGAACCTGGTACATACCTACTTAGCATATAGCTATACTCTTACCTGAGTATTGCATGATAGTGTTCGTCGCTCCGTGAGAACACTTTATGATAGTGTCCTATTATCCTTAGGTACACCATACCGATGCTTCTTACCATAAGACAGCCCTCGTTCCGCAGTCGTCCCTGACTCGGATATATAGCTATACTGTTACCTGAGTATTGCATGATAGTGATCGTCGCTCCTCGAGAACACTTTATGATAGTGTCCTATGATCCTTAGGTACACCATACTGTTGCTTCTTACCATAAGACAGCCCGTGATTCCGCAGTCGTCCCTGACTCGGATGAAATGCTGTTCATCTGCGAACACGCTGAGCATCTGTAGCTTTACAGAGCATTCCGTCGTAATAGTACAGCCTTAGTACTAAATCTTACCTACTTACTTACCTTAAATTAATGTAATACCTACCTATTCTACTTAACATACTACCTATACTACGTACCTACCTACCTATACCTATACTTAAATCCTAAACCAACATATTGTTAGTTACCTTATATGTCTACCAACATATACCATGCAACAAGTTGAGTGACCTGAATAAATTAAATTGAATTTTATTTTATTTTTTCCTACATGGTCAATGTGAATATCTTTTCCATATTAGTCTAGCTGAACCATGATAACACGTCGCTGCTACCAGGCCGGCGTTAAGACTCTCAGAGTTCTCAGAATCCTCAAGCCTCTGCCTCATGATTTCACAGCAGAGAAACTAAATGAGCAGCGTTGAGTTTCCGTTTGGAAATGATACGCTTCACCTTAAGTGACGCGACCCTTGCCTTGACTATGAGAGGTCCCAACATAACATAATGTTGCCTGACGTGATATGACAATGAGTGTGACCTTTGATTCCCTAAAACCTTGATGAATATTTTCCGAATATTTCCTATGATCAAGCCTAATGATATACTCATACTCATATATTATGACGGGATATTGATGAGTACAGTGAAATGAAATGAACCTACCATCAATGTGCCTATTAACATTGACATTGTGTATCTGACTTGAGTCTGATTTGAATCTGACGTGGTTCTGATTTGACTTGAGCTTGTTAAACCGACTTGAGTTGACTTTGACTTGTCATGAATTGAATTTGATTGAAACTAACTTGATTCTGATTTGAATCTGACGTGACTCTGATTTGACTTGAGCATGTTAAACCGACTTGAGTTGACTTTGACTTTGAATTGAATGAATTGATTTTGAGCATGAACCTGACTGACGTTGAATTGATTTTGATTGAAACTAACTTGATTCTGATTTGGATCTAAATTGACCTGAGCTAGTTAAGCCGACTTGAGTTGACTTTGCATGAATTGACATTGAATTTATTTTGAATGAATTGATTCTAATCTGATATCACTTTGAAACATATTTACCTTATCTGACGTTGAGCATGAACCTGACTGGGTGTGCAGCATACTCTGTGATGCTGTCCAGCAACGCCCGTGCTGAATGTATGTGCCTGGTGCCTAGAACCAAACCTGAGTTCCTCGAAGGTGATCTAAGCCTGCCTCGCCCTTGCCTCCCGCTGTGGACGTGGCACATGTCCACCAACTCCTGATGAGTTGGTCCTGGTACCCTGGGCGCCGACGCTGCCCTGGCGCGCCATATATTTATTGTATTGACCAACACTGGCGACTCCCGTCGCGTTGACCTACTCGGCCTGAGGTGCCGAATGATGAAATTGTGAATCGCCCTTGTCCTGACTCACCCTGTGTATGACAGCTCGCCCCTGTGACCATGACGCTGCTGACATAGCATTACCCTTGCTGAAACAGAATGAGCACTGGTTGTGTGTCACCTGACTTGATGAGCTGAGTGGGCCTTCAGCAGTCTCCCTGACGCTGCAGGCCTCGGTGCATCTCCAACCCGACGCACTCGTTTAGGCGGCGGTGGCTTCCTGCCCCTTGCCGCTGACGTCCCTGGAGCCTCCGCTCTGTGCACCCGCACTGATGTCCGAAGTCACGCGTTGCAGCATGCGACACTGCTTAACCAGCAGCCGCAGCCATTGCTGCACCGTGGGCAGGACCTCGAAGTCACTGCCATAGCGCTCCTCGTACTCTGAAGTAATGCTCACCAGCACCACTGAAACATGACATTAACTAACAAGTATGACCCCCTTGTCACTGGCATGAGCCTGAAGTAATTACTGACACCTAATTACTACCACTTTCACCTCCCGGTGAGTGGTGCCCATTGACTGTCCAATGTCCACTAACATTGGTACCTAAACTGACCCCTGATAATGAATGATGATAACATTTACCAATTACCAAGCATCCGCAATAACTGATACACCTGTCAGTTTATTATGATGACCCTTGACTAATACACCCTGTATGTATACACTGAATGAATTTACCCTTAATGATCAGTGCAACAAAAGATAAACATATCAGTTTATAAAGATGACCCTTTTCCATTACACCCTGCATGTGCACACTGCATGATTGCACCCTGTTTACAGTGCATGAATTAAATGAACCACCAGCTTAATGATGTGAATAACTACCTTTTGTGTCTTACTCAAACTGACAACAAACAAAGTGTTGAATATTTAGGGGATGCTGTCCTAGCCTGAAGTGATCCCCTCTTGGTCCAACTAATAATGATGAATAAATAAGGGAATCCCGTCATGGGTCCAACAAAAATGATTGATATATAGTGTGGTCCCGCTCATGGGTTACCAAAATACTCTTGACCATGTAAGGCTCCGTCCCGGACACCTCACCTCCTGACCGCCGTCGCAGCAGCTCCGCCCCTGGAACCGCCCGTCGTCAGCCAGTCCCTTACCCAGCCGTCCTGGCTGGGGTCTATGAAGGTTTGGGCCACCACCGAGTGAACACGATGCATCCCATCACCGCGTCACTCGGAATGAAGATTGAATGAAACCATATTGATTTACCACTTGATGTATTATTGCACACACTTGATACTACATGATAATACTATGAAAATACACGACTTGACCCTAGTCTTAATTAAAGAGGCTTTCCTAACCTCAAACCATGCGGTTACATGTCGGTCCCGATTTGCAATGAACGAGTCATCCCGAAACTCCAAAGACAGTCTCTCTCTGCCGAGCGGGGCGGTGCTAGTGTCGCCCTCTAGTATTGAATGAGACGTACTAGAATCGACCTTTGACAGCAGAGTGATCTTGATTTATGATTATTTAATAACCAATTTTAGATTTTACCAAAACCTGTCCGATTTGCTTGAACATTCCCTCCGCCCGCCGGGAAAAGATAAGCTGAATACTTGCAAGCCACTATGAAATATGACATTGAAAATATAATGATCCTATGACTTAGTATGACTTGTGATTACAGACACACATGTTTGAAATAACATTGTTCATATAAACCTATTTGAATTATGAAGTAGCATCTTACACTAAGAATACATCCTTATGAATGACATGAAGCAATAATATTGATAGCTATACATTCGTAGCATACTTTCCACATTATGTAGTAGTATGACTATATAGACTACATACATAAGTACATGAGTAGGTAAGGATATTGACCTAATCCTGTATTGACATAATGAAGTAATATCCATGACACATGACATGAGAAATTATATTGACATTTTGAAGTAATTATATGTGACTTTACATACATGACATGAGAAATGATAATGACAATTTATACACCTTATGTCTAATATGAATCAGATTGAATACCTAGTTAATTTACACAAATTAACTACTGATTGAATAAGCTCTCCACTTTGAGCATTTATTCTGACCGATCCGATTACACCTTTATCTCATTAAACAATGAAATACCAATTGTATTGATTTGACTAAATAACCAATTGAATTGAATTGACTTAATAACTTAACCCCATAGCCAACGAATAATTATACCTACCAGTTATTACGTGCTTGCAAGGTAATAAGGTATTATCCCATAGTGACAGATGTCGTGATCAATGAGGTACTGATGACCTCCCTGACATATGATTTGAACCCAATAGTCATTGACCCGTTCTGACCTTATCAATGATAACAACCTAGACGGTTACATACCTCGTGAGTCGTAGTGAGCCCTCTGTGCTCACCTAAAGTGAACCGCTTTTATACCTGAATAATGTCTCACAGCTGTGACCTCATCAGCTGGAAGATCATCCATGATTACCGGCTAAGTGCATGCGTTGAACCTGATACATACCTACTTAGCATATAGCTATACTCTTACCTGAGTATGCATGAGTGTGTTCGTCGCTCCGTGACAACACTTTATGATAGTGTCCCATGATCCTTAGGTACACCATACCGATGCTTCTTACCATAAGACAGCCCGTGATTCCGCAGTCATCCCTGACTCGGATATATAGCTATACTCTTACCTGAGTATTGCATGAGAGTGTTTGTCGCTCCATGACAACACTTTATGATAGTGTCCTATTATCCTTAGGTACACCATACCGTTGCTTCTTACCATAAGACAGCCCGTGATTCCGCAGTCGTCCCTGACTCGGATGAAATGCTGTTCACCTACGAACACGCTGAGCGTCTGTAGCTTTACAGAGCATTCCGTCGTAATAGTACAGCCTTAGTACTAAATCTTACCTACTTACTTACCTTAAAGTAATGTAATACCTACCTATTCTATTTAATATACTACCTATACTACGTACCTACCTACCTATGCCTAAACTTAAATCCTAAACCAACATATTGTTAGTTACCTAATATGTCTACCAACATATACCATGCAACAAGTTGAGTGACCTGAATAAATTAAATTGAATTTTATTTTATTTTTTCCTACATGGTCAATGTGAATATCTTTTCCATATTAGTCTAGCTGAACCATGATAACACCCCGCTGCTACCAGGCCGGCGTTAAGACTCTCAGCGTTCTCAGAATCCTCAAGCCTCTGCCTCATGACTTCACAGCAGAGAAACTAAATGAGCAGCGTTGAGTTTCCGTTTGGAAATGATACGCCTCACCTTAAGTGATGCGACCCTTGCCTTGACTATGAGAGGTCCCAACATAACATAATGTTGCCTGACGTGATATGACAATGAGTGTGACCTTTGATTCCCTAAAACCTTGATGAATATTTTCCGAATATTTCCTATGATCAAGCCTAATGATATACTCATACTCATATGACGGATATTGATGAGTACAGTGAAATGAAATGAACCTACCATCAATGTGCCTATTAACATTGACATTTTGTATCTGACTTGAGTCTGATTTGAATCTGACGTGGCTCTGATTTGACTTGAGCATGTTAGACCAACTTGAGTTGACTTTGACTTGTCATGAATTGAATTTGATTGAAACTAACTTGATTCTGATTTGAATCTGACGTGGCTCTGATTTGACTTGAGCATGTTAAACCGACTTGAGTTGACTTTGACTTTGATTTTGAATTGATATTGAATTTATTTTGAATTGAATTGATTCTAATTGACTCTGACGTGGCTCTGATTTGACTTGAGCTAGTTAAGCCAACTTGAGTTGACTTTGACTTGACATGAATTGAATTTGATTGAAACTAACTTGATTCTGATTTGAATCTGAATTGACTCGAGTCTGTTAAACCGAGTTGAGTTGACTTTGACTTGACATGAATGAATTGATTTTAATTTAATTTAAATTGATTCCGATCTGATATCACTTTGAAACATATATACCTTATCTGACGTTGAGTATGAACCTGACTGGGCGTGCAGCATACTTCCTGATGCTCTCCAGCAACGCCTGTGCTGAATTTATATGCCTGGTGCCTAGAACCAAACCTGAGTTCCTCGAAGGTGATCTAAGCCTGCCTCGCCCTTGCCTCCCGCTGTGGACGTGGCACATGTCCACCAACTACTGATGAGTTGGTCCTGGTACCCTGGGCGCCGACGCTGCCCTGGCGCGCCATATATTTATTATATTGACCAGCACTGGCGACTCCCGTCGCGTTGACCTTACTCGGCCGCTGAGGTGCCGACTGATGAAATTGTGAATCGTTCTTGTCCTGACTCACCCTGTGTATGACAGCTCGCCCCTGTGACCATGACGCTGCTGACATAGCATTACCCTTGCTGAAACAGAATGAGCACTGGTTGTGTGTCACCTGACTTGATGAGCTGAGTGGGCCTTCAGCAGTCTCCCTGACGCTGCAGGCCTCGGTGAATCTCCAACCCGACGCACTCGTTTAGGCGGCGGTGGCTTCCTGCCCCTTGCCGCTGACGTCCCTGGAGCCTCCGCTCTGTGCACCCGCACTGATGTCCGAAGTCACGCGTTGCAGCATGCGACACTGCTTAACCAGCAGCCGCAACCATTGCTGCACCGTGGGCAGGACCTCGAAGTCACTGCCATAGCGCTCCTCGTACTCTGAAGTAATGCTCACCAGCACCACTGAAACATGACATTAACTAACAAGTATGACCCCCTTGTCACTGGCATGAGCCTGAAGTAATTACTGACACCTAATTACTACCACTTTCACCTCCCGGTGAGTGGTGCCCATTGACTGTCCAATGTCCACTAACATTGGTACCTAAACTGACCCCTGATAATGAATGATGATAACATTTACCAATTACCAAGCATCCGCAATAACTGATACACCTGTCAGTTTATTATGATGACCCTTGACTAATACACCCTGTATGTATACACTGAATGAATTTACCCTTAATGATCAGTGCAACAAAAGATAAACATATCAGTTTATAAAGATGACCCTTTTCCATTACACCCTGCATGTGCACACTGCATGATTGCACCCTGTTTACAGTGCATGAATTAAATGAACCACCAGCTTAATGATGTGAATAACTACCTTTTGTGTCTTACTCAAAGTGACAACAACAAACAAAGTTATATTTTATGACCTACCTTGTTGACAACAATGAATGATTGAGTTGTAAACATTGAACTTGAATTCAAATAATCACTGTTTGAGTTAGTTATATTTGGTGAGGTATTTACATTTGTTCATACGGAACTTACAAGTGAATTCTTTCCAATGACTGACTAACCTCAAATATTGACCAATTTGCAAATGTAATTACGTAAAGGTATTTGACTCACCAGTGTTTGTTGAATATAAATGCACTGTTTTACCAATAACTCGTCACGAGTTGAGACTTAAATACACTTAATTGTCTGTAATAAACATTGCACCGCATGTTGACCAATGAGTTGACGCTGACACTTGAGTTGACAGTTCATGAGCTGTCACTGTCAGTCGCGTTTCTACCTCTATGGTTCCGACCCGATGTTGCCCGAAGAACCGTCGACTGAACTTATGACCGATTGAATGTTCGTGAATGTTCGTGGCGTTCCGAAGTTGCCCGAAGACCGGTGACTGAACGTGCCCGAGGAATGGAATGTTGACCGGTTCCCGCTGAATGAAATGTGCTCGCTCGCGTTCGTCCACGTAGCGATGACGTGTTGCATATACAATATACCTATGACGCGGTATTCTGATGCAATAATTGTCCGTTCACTTATCACTGTAAATGCTACGATATTTGCCTTTTCGCGCACTGAGTCTACACTGACAAATGCAACAAAACACACAGCCTGCGATGTCCCGTCGCACCCGCTGCGTCCCGCTGCTGACCCTCGATGACCTACGCACACCGCGTTGTCACGTCGATCGAACAAGCTGCGTCCCGTCCCGGGTTTGATGCAGCGATCTGCGCTTTCCCTTGCTAGTTGCTTCCCTTCCTGGGTATGACAACTAGTGCAGATCTTCCTGTCCCGTCCTGGGTTCTCACGAAATGAATTGATCTGGCCGTGAGATCGTGCTAATCCCTGCCCTCATGGGAGCCATCAAAATGAGGGAGGAATTAGGTTAATAGATTGAGATCGTGCTGGTCCCTCCCCTCATGGGAGCCACCAAAAATGTTGAATATTTAGGGGATGCTGTCCTAGCCTGAAGTGATCCCCTCTTGGTCCAACTAATAATGATGAATAAATAAGGGAATCCCGTCATGGGTCCAACAAAAATGATTGATATATAGTGTGGTCCCGCTCATGGGTTACCAAAATACTCTTGACCATGTGTAACTTCCCCCCCTTAAATAAACTAAATTACTAATTATTAATAAATAATAATAAAAATAATATTGTATTTGTATTGGCCACCTGATCTCTACTACTACGTTATTCCGAACAACCCAAATTCTTTTATGTGTAGCAAATTGAACCTTGACTCCTCTCTATCTATCTACCTACTCCTTCGTTCACCTACTGCATCCTAATTCAAAATAATGTACCTGTCACATCAATTAATATAAATATTTTATATGTTTTTGTTAATTTACACCAACCTCCTATTAATCATTCGGATAAGCAAGATCGTAGCTCATAGATTTTCTATTATCTTGATTATTTTGACACCTTAAACACACTAATATTCCCTATGTATTCATATTTTGAACAAAGTCTTAGCGACGGGTTGTGTGGTAATCTTTTACTCACACAAAGCTACTTTCTTGCTTAGGATGGAGTATGAATGATCCTACCTTATTTACCTGCCTAGTTACCTCATGAGTTTAAGACTCTACGAGCGAATCTACCAGTATTTCGTACCTGACGGTTTGAATAAGAAGAAATACCGAAACAAACTCAGACAAACCTCTTTATTTTAATATTGCTGTGTTATAAACTTAATAATACAGGCAATTTATGGTATATAACGCCTTTTTCTCTATATATTTGCCTTTATATCGTAGGCATTTGAAATATAGAATTTATTGTAATCGAATGTGTATTCCACAAATAGTTATGTACGAAATAGCTAGTAGTTATAAGGGTATTATTTCGCCCGTAACTACAATCATCAGCGATCTGCTCTGCCTGTCACTGGTCCCTATAACAGTTTTGCTTCTTTCTCCGAAACCAAACTGTTTCCCTAACCAAATAAAATATGAAATTATATTACCATACCTGAATGCCACATTCAACTACACAAACTCTACATTTCTCCTCATTTAAAACCAACCATTAATTTCTCTACTCATAATAATCAAATGAATCCTACAAATTAATATTATTGGATGAATAAACCTCGTTTCCTAAGTCCCTATTACCACGTATGAATTTATACCTAATCCTACCTACCACTAGACCCTAGGCTACTGTATGCAAAACTCCCATCATTACTTTTATTAGTGTTATGTGATGTGTAGGCATTTGAAATATCGAATTTATTGTAATCGAATGTGTATTCCACAAATAATTAAGTACGAAATAGCTAGTAGTTATAAGGGTATTATTTCGCCCGTAACTACATTCATCAGCGATCTGCTCTGCCTGTCACTGGTCCCTATAACAGTCTTGCTTCTTTCTCCGAAACCAAACTGTTTCCCTAACCAAATAAAATATGAAATTATATTACCATACCTGAATGCCACATTCAACTACATAAACTCTACATTTCTCCTCAATTAAGACCAACCATTAATTTCTCTACTCATAATTATCAAATTAATCCTACAAATAAATGTTATTGTATGAATAAACCTTGTTTCCTAAGTCCCTAGTACCACGTATGAATTTATACCTAATCCTACCTTCCACTAGTCCCTAAACTATTGTATGCAAAACTCCCATCATTACTTTTATTAGTGTTATGTGATGTGTAAAACCTAAGCTAGGGATCTACGCTGTAAATCGTTCGGCAGGCTAATCCGAGAAGGCAACCTATAGCCGGTGTAATGTACATTTCACAACGGTCCGTGGACAAGGTTCTGTGAAATGCACTCCCTATCGCGTGTGTATAACATATAAATATATATTCAATAAAAGACCCAAGCCTTAAGCACACACAAAACCTTAACGAGTGAATAAATTCAAGCGGTCGACTTATTTTAAATTGCGACCTCTCGCTTCAGTCCTGCGGCAAACCTTAAGCCAAGGAAGAGGCCCATTTATGATAGGCTACACCATCTATGCAAATAAAGGAGACGGTGCCCAGGTATCTCTGAGCCTGGCCTACTTCTAACAGGATCCCAAAGCGTCTGCCTTTGTCACCGTTAGGTGGCGTGCGCTTTGTTAAATTGACATCCAATTTAGGCATTGATCTGGTCGAAATATTAATTAAACTTTCCAAAATGAACTCAAAATCTAATAAGACTCGAAATAGTTCAATACTATGTAAAGTAATCACACAATATTGAACCTTCTCGCCTTCACAATAAAGTATCTATGAATGTTTACGTTACGAATTTAGGCTCGATCCAGTTTCAATGTCAATCCAAAATATAGCTAAAGAACGAATGGATTGAAAGTATCAGTCAAGGTTCTCCTAGCTGACTAACCCCATTAAAACACTAATTTAAATTAAAGGAAGCTCCATCAAACTATTATACTTTAAACCAAGTAACTCTAGTCAAAATTAATCACTTTTAACACTGTTATTTGAACACAAATATTAACTGCAAGAGATTCACGAATGAATCAACTTCTCAAAACTTCAAAATCTACATTATTTAATTGAGTTTAAATCACCAAATTATGTACGTAGATACACTACAAATTTACACATTGAAATCCCCATTTAAGTTGCCTTTATTGTGTCCGATCAAAGACTAAACCAGTACAAAAGTATACTAGCTCAATCAATGTCCAGGCACAACCTTAGGTAACCTAGATCGTAACCTAGCCCAACCAGGAGAACTCGACCACCACCTTCAAGCTCCGAGATTTGAATGTCCAGCATCCTGCCTTACGAGTTACAGAAAGCTTCCCCGGCCCCCCCTTAAGCTCACGTCTGAAATTAGTTGCATAATCTATTTTAGACTCTATTCTCTTCATTAAATACGACCAATACAATACCATAATTAAATTTGTACAAAACAATCTCACGCGGCACTTTGCGGCATCATCAACGAACAGTGTTTGACCAGCACTTTCTGCCGCCTTATGCAAAATATACCAATTCGACCACCTTCGTATCATCATAGTGATAAGGTTTATTTTGATTTAAATAATCATACGCTTATCTCAGATTTGACAGCAATATTAAATTTGTCTTTTTATGGATCATATTCCTAGTGTCGCCAAGCCATAGGCTTCACAAATCAAGATTGCAATTGCTCCACAAGATGTGGACGTTATGAAGTCCGTTATTGCTTCGTAATAAGGTTTAATTTTGAATAAAATACATTTGCTTTCCACGATTACAGTAACAAATTAAGTTTGCATTGTAATAAATTTTAGCCACTCAAAACATGTGTGAAATATTATTCTCTAGAGTGCGTCGGCAGTTTAAGTACATAAATATTTAAGTATTAAGTTTTTGTTATGTGCATACGTTGATTTAATTATGTCTAACTATATTTTACCAAATGTGGTTTTATAATTTAATCCCTGTTGTATTGAATTATTACCTCATTTAGCATTCATTAAAAACTATAGATAAACGAGATATACTTAGTCATAGTTCGAGTTACACATGTAAGGCTCCGTCCCGGACACCTCACCTCCTGACCGCCGTCGCAGCAGCTCCGCCCCTGGAACCGCCCGTCGTCAGCCAGTCCCTTACCCAGCCGTCCTGGCTGGGGTCTATGAAGGTTTGGGCCACCACCGAGTGAACACGATGCATCCCATCACCGCGTCACTCGGAATGAAGATTGAATGAAACCATATTGATTTACCACTTGATGTATTATTGCACACACTTGATACTACATGATAATACTATGAAAATACACGACTTGACCCTAGTCTTAATTAAAGAGGCTTTCCTAACCTCAAACCATGCGGTTACATGTCGGTCCCGATTTGCAATGAACGAGTCATCCCGAAACTCCAAAGACAGTCTCTCTCTGCCGAGCGGGGCGGTGCTAGTGTCGCCCTCTAGTATTGAATGAGACGTACTAGAATCGACCTTTGACAGCAGAGTGATCTTGATTTATGATTATTTAATAACCAATTTTAGATTTTACCAAAACCTGTCCGATTTGCTTGAACACAAAAGTTATATTTTATGACCTACCTTTGTTGACAACAATGAATGATTGAGTTGTAAACATTGAGCTTGAATGCGAATAATCACTGTTTGAATCAGTTATATTTGGTGAGGTATTTACATTTGTTCATACGGAACTTACAAGTGAATTCTTTTCACTGAGTGACTAACCTCAAATATTGACCAATTGCAAATGTAATTACGTAAAGGTATTTAACTCACCAGTGTTTGTTGAACATGAATGCACTGTTTCACCAATAGCTCGTCATGAGTTGAGACTTAAATACACTTAATTGTCTGTAATAAACATTGCACCGCGATGATGTGAGATGCTGACCAATGACTTGACGTTGACACTTGAGTTGACAGTTCATGAGTTGTCAATCGCGTTTCGTTCCGATTCGATCCGATGTCACCCGAGGACCGTCGACTGAACGTATGACCGATTGAATGTTCGTGAATGTTCGTGCCGTTCGCCCGAAGACCGGCGACTGAACGTGCCCGACGAATGGAATGTTGACCGGTTCCCGCTGAATGAAATGTGCTCGCTGTAACGATGACGTGTTGCATATACAATATACCTATGACGCGGTATTCTGATGCAATAATTGTCCGTTCACTTATCACTGTAAATGCTACGATATTTGCCTTTTCGCGCACTGAGTCTACACTGACAAATGCAACAAAACACACAGCCTGCGATGTCCCGTCGCACCCGCTGCTGACCCTCGATGACCCACGCACACCGCGTTGTCACGTCGATCGAACAAGCTGCGTCCCGTCCCGGGTTTGATGCAGCGATCTGCGCTTTCCCTTGCTAGTTGCTTCCCTTCCTGGGTATGACAACTAGTGCAGATCTTCCTGTCCCGTCCTGGGTTCTGATGAAATGAATTGATCTGGCCGTGAAATCGTGCTAATCCCTCCCCTCATGGGAGCCATCAAAATGAGGGAGGAATTAGGTTAATAGGTTGAGATCGTGCTGATTCGTTCCCATCATGGGTCCAACAAAATGATGCTCAAATGAAGAGATTAGGCGTCCTTCCCCTCATGGATACACCAAAAATGATGAGTAAATGAAGTGAATAGGGTCCCCTTCATGGGCTCCCAAATATGAATGATAAGGTGGGTGGTTGTAGAGGGGGTGCTGTCCTAGCCTGAAGTGCTCCTCTCTTGGTGCCACTAAAAATGAAGAGTAAAATCACTCGGAGTGCCACTAATAATGAACACGATGAAGATGAATACTTGACCATGTAAGGCTCCGTCCTGGACACCTCACCTCAGCTGCCGCCGTCGAGAGCTCCGCCGTGGAACCGCTCCCGCTGTCAGCTTCCTCCCCATCCGTCCTGGATGGGGTTTATGAAGGTTTGGGCCACCACCGAATGAACACGCTGCATCCCATCACCGCGTCACTCGGATTGAAGATTGAAGAAATGAAACTATTTGACCATTTACACTTGATGTATTATTGCACACACTTGATTACATGAAAATACACTGACTTGACCCTAGTCTGGGCCTTCAGCCCTGAAATTCTAACCTTAAACCATGCGGTTACATGTCGGTCCCGATTTGCAATGAACGAGTCATCTTGAAACTCTAAAGATACAGTTCTCTCTGCCGAGCGGGGCGGTGCTAGTGTCGCCCTCTAGTATTGAATGAGACGTACTAGAATCGACCTTTGACAGCAGAGTGATCTTGATTTATGATTATTTAATAACCAATTTTAGATTTTACCAAAACCTGTCCGATTTGCTTGAACAAATAACATATTCAAACCAGATATATCTCATTAGTATTCGAGTTTATTTTATTAGTAAGTGATACTTAAGGAACGTGAATATTTATTGTTGATAGCGTGGTCACCCCTGATTGGAAATCATTCGTTGCTCAGTTGTTTTTGCACCATAGACCAACCGGCTGTGTAACAGTTGTTCTTGTGGATTTAGTACCAATATACCCATGTACTTAAATTCTGTAAATAGATTATTTATTTATTTATTAAGGTTACTTTATAGGTTACAAAATAATAAAATGAAATCGTTAAACTCATGTTGGATTGTCTCGGTTCACTATACTATATACTCGTACATATATCTAATCTACTATAATGTACACAGTCTATACTATAAGCATACATAATAGGTACTAAAATCACATACAATGTAAAATGTGACACATATAAGGTAAATGTCCCAATATTGACACCTTAAGAGGATTGTGAAGTGCCGATACGCGGCCCGACTAGGTATTTTAAAAAAAATCTATCTGTTTCACACCGCTCTGTGCCTCACCCGTATCGTGCAATAGAGAGAGTAGCAAGTCCTGGAGGCAATTGCCTACATTTCCTTGTTGAAATATAGTTTCGGGTGATAACGTTTTTACCCCCCTAAACCTTTATAAAATGTATTATTTTTTATAAAGTAATAATCTATGTCCGTACGTTTTCCTTTTTCAGTAATTCAGTTAAAATTAATTTAAAAAAAATAAAACGACAGACAAAGTTTTTAAGTCAAAAATATCGATTTTTAGATGCTAATAACTTTTGACGCAAGTAATATTTCTTAAAAATCAAAACATACAGACCTAGTTTTTCATTATATCTACAACATGTCCAAAAATTATAAAAATCGAACAATGTTTACGGGGTGAATAACGTTATCGCTTTTTGTATGAAAAATTACAGGTTCATAGTTGACACATACGTCATGTATTAGGCCAGTGTTGGGCACTCGGACGTTTACCTTATTTGTATCCCAGTGAATCTCTTCAAAACGATGGGTAATTGTAGTTTAATAAACCTACCCTACAATTTTCAGTTAGGATCCCAATGAAAGTGAACGTTCCAAAGAACTATTGTGATAAAACTGTGATATTGTAATGATAAATACCGTGTACATTGGTGTGTAGTGTTGGATAAGGAGGCAGAAGAAAAATCGTAATCATGGGTAAGTACACTACATTCTATACTAATACTACTTATTTATTATAAGGTAATCCTATAAGTACCTAATTCATCATCATCATCATATCAGCCGAAAGACGTCCACTGCTGGACATAGGCCTCCCCCAAAGAGTGCCAAGGTGAACGGTCCTGCGCCACCCGCATCCAGCGGACTTTAGGTACCTAAAGAAAATAAAGAAAGAGACACAATTCACAAAGTGCAAGCTATTATTTATTTGTTCGTGAATTGGTTCTCGAAAACGGCTCTAACGATTTCGATGAGATTTACCTACGGGGTTCACGGAGCAATAAAACAATACAGCTATAAGGTCTCACAATCGAGAACACTTGTTTTCACTGTTTTTTCACAGAGCAGCTCCCAGCAAATTGAGTATAAATATAATATACTAGCTGTTGCCCGCGACTTCGTCCGCGTAGAACTTTTTATCGTCTTAGAAAATGATTTCTCTCAATACAAAATTTGAACCCTCTTTTAGGGGATAATTAAAAAAAAAGTTGATGTTCATTTTCTAGTTTGTGAACAAACAGTCTAAAACCAAAGTTAAAAATCTCATACCTACTTTAAAAATGCCTTGAAATACTCAAACTTTGAACCAATTTTAACACTCTTAGGGGATGAATTTGGAAAAACTCTGAAATCAGTTTTGTAGTCTTTTAACGTACAGAATAAGACCGAAGTTAAAAATCTCTTACTCACACTTTAAAATTTTATTGCTCGCCATTTAAAATTTGAACCCCCTTTTAAACCCCCTTAGAGGTTGAATTTTTCTAATCGTTGAAAGAACTTTTTTCGTAAACTTTTAAGTCTCTAGCTCAAAAAAAGTGTTGCCCATACAAAGCTTTCTTAACCCCCTTAGGGGTGGAATTTTCTAAAACTCTGAAAGTACTTTATTATTAATTTTAATAAGTAACATTTTGAGTAGTTTTAAGTCTAGCAAAAAAATTAAGTTTTTCCCACACAACACTGGCTACCCTTCTTAAGGATCTTAAGGATCCCCTTAGGGATGGAGTTTTCTAAAACGCTGAAAGTTCTTTTTTAGTATTCTAATAAGTAATCTTTTTGCAAAGTTTTAAGTCTAACTCAAAAAAAAGTGTTGCCCATGCAAAGCTTGCTCTCCTTTTTAACCCTATTAGGGGTGGAATTTTCTAAAACGATTTGTGCTCTTTTTTTGTATTTTTATAAGTAATCTTTCTACAAAGTTTTAAGTGTCTAGCTCAGAAAAAGTGTTCCCCATACAAACCTTGCACCCTTTTTTAACCCCCTTAGGGAATGATTTTTGTAAAACGCCGAATGTAGTATTTTTCATGTTCTAATAAGTAATTTTTCGTCAAAATTTTAAGTCTCTATTTAAAAAAAATATGTTTTTCCCATACAAACTTTGCACCCTATTTTACCCCCTTAGGGGTGAAATTTTCCAAAACACTGAAAGTACTTTCTTTGTATTTAAATAATCTTTCTACAAAGTTTTAGGACTCTAGCTAAAAAAAATAGTTTCCCACATACAAACTTTGCACCCCTATTTTAGCCCCCTATTTTTAGGGGTAGAATTTTCTAAAACGCTGAAAGTACTTAATTTGTATTCTGATGACTAATCTTTCTACAAAGTTTTAAGTCTCTATTTAAAAAAAATATTGTTTCCCCCATACAAAATTTGCACCCCTATTTTACCCCCTTAGGGGTAGATTTTTTTAAAACACTGAATCTAGGTACTTTATTTGTATTCTAATGAATAATTTCTCTATAAAGTTTTAAGTCTATATTTAAAAAAAAGTAGTTTTTCCCATACAAACTTTGCACTCTATTTTACCCCTTTAGGGGTAGAATTTTCTAAAACCCTGAAAGTGCTTTATTTGTATTCTAATGACTGATCTTTCTACAAAGTTTTAAGTCTCTATTTAAAAAAAAAATGTTTACCCCATACAAACCTTGCACCCCTATTTTACCCCCGTAGGGGTGGAATTTTCCAAAACGCTGAAAGTGTTTCATTTGTATTCTAATAACTAATTTTTCTACAAAGTTTAAGTCTATAGCTCAAAAAAAAAAGGTTCTCCCATACAAACTTTGCACCCCCATTTTACCCCCTTAGGGGTAGAATTTTCAAAAATCCCTTTTTTTCCCTAGCCCACGTTATAAAAGCAACATACTGTGCAAAAATCAACTCTCTAAGATTAGTAGGTAGTTTCGGCTGTGCGTTGATGAGTGAGTGAGTGAGTGATTGAGTGAATAAGTCAGTCAGGACATAGGCATTTATTATGTATAAATAGATAGAAGATAATGAAACTCCCATTCAAATATCTCAAAAAATTATGAAGCTACATCCGTTTTAATGTCGCTTGTTAGAGTGAGAAAACGATGAGGGACTGTGACGTCAATATACTCGAGCGTCATAGTAAAAAACAATCGTTTCATATGAAGGTGCGTTTTGCGGAAAAGGGACAGAACATACCCCCTCTTAAAACTTTGGACTCTTATAACTTAATCATGACCTATATAACCTCTTGCTTTGTTTTTTTCTCCATTTGACTATATTTATTTTAAATTCTTTTTCGACAAAATACATTATGATTATTTACCATATTTTCGATTCCTGAGCTATAACCACGAACTTCGGAATTCGAAAATATTCGGGTATCTCTATCTCTATCGCACTAACCATACTCGAGTGACAGGGATGCAAATATATGAACATTGAGTATCGGTTTTCGTGGCAGCGCCGCAGGTACTTTGGCTGAATGCGCCGAGCGCGTGCCATTGTCATTCAAAAAAAACAAATTCGTGTTAATTATATTGTTCAAATTTGTTGATTTCATTTATTGAAATTACGACATAAAACGACATTTGCGCATATAAGTTCTCATATCAGAATCGAATATTTTTTTATGGTTTATATTTTAGCATTTGTCTCGTAAAGGTCTATCGTAGACGGGATTTAAATTATTAATAAGTGAAAGGCAAAGCAATTCCGCCATTTTGACGAAAATTTGACGGTTCTTATAGCTGACAGTTGGAGCAGCGTTTGATTTCAATAAAAATAAATGAAAAATTAAATGAAGTCGTATATTTCGGAAAATTAATTAACTGTCGCAGTCGGATAAAAACTATCCTAAGTTGCAGCTAGAATAATAATGTACCTATATAATATGTTTCATATTTTTCCGTTCATGGGATGCTGAGAACATTCGAACCGCGCAAAGCTTAGTTTCAAACTGGCTGATTCTTTTTTTAATTTAGAGATTTATTATAAGTGGAGATTATGTATACATGTCAAGATGTTAGCCATTTCTGAAATTTCTCTCCGTCCATATGGCTTCTCTATGGGGAAGTCGATGGCAACCACCATGATGATGATGTGACCTATTTGTACACAGTTTTTGACAATAAAATTAATCTTATCTTATCTTACACGTTCATAAAAAAATTATACCACTTTGGTGGCTAACAAGCTTACTGGCCCCTATTTCACCAAGTTGACAGGTGCGACAATTGTCAAGAAAACATGACAATTGTAGATCGTGAAACAGGCATTGTCGAAATATGATGACAATTGTAAATAAGTATGTCAGGACAATTGGTGTTTCATAACTTTTTGACCATATGTCGGTTGTTGACAAGCGTCCACCATTGCAAGATTTATAATACGTATTGCGGGAAGGACAAGACGACTTATAAATATATGGGCGACAGTATCTTATCATTTATAAATTCAAAAATAAATAATAATTGCTTGGTTCCAATGTCAGTCTTTTATTTTATTTTTAACCCCCGACGGAAAAAGAGGGGTGTTATAAGTTTGACGTGTCTGTATGTCTGTGTGTGTGTGTGTTACTAATTCGAAAATTTTCCTTGAACGCAAAGTCAGTGACGTCAAAGGAGAAATTTATTCGTCCTTTATATGCAAACTCATCTAAATCGCTCTCACTGTCACTACTACTGCTTTCGCGGAGAGCCATTTTGTAACTAACAACACTACAATTGTAACGCAAGGCTGACACAGCCTCGATCTCATGTCAACAATTACCGACAAATCTACAAATATGCCGAATTGGAAAGATTATTCTTGTTTCACAACATAGGTAATTGTGATTTGATTAAGATTAGGACAATTGTAACAAAATGCTTGTCATGTTTATAAGCATTTCTATACAAAATAATTTACAATATTGTCAGTTGTCACCTGTCACTTGACAATTGTCAGCGACATATGTCGAATTGTCAGCCGACATATTATGTCGCTGACAATTGTCAAGTTGGTGAAATAGGGGCCTGATGGTAAGTGGTTACCGTAGCCTATGGACGCTTGCACCTCCAGGGGTGTTACATGCCCGTTGCCGACCCTTAAAAGAAAAGAATATAATCGTGAAAGAAAAGGAAATCAGCCTATTCTTTGTGTCATCCCAGCACAACAGCTGATCGCCTGTCACCGCCATGACGGCGAGGTGTTCAACACCGATTCGACAAGGACGGCTGACTCACACCGCTAGATGTCAACAAACTGTGGACCTATTCTGATATAAGATGGATATAAGTAATCCGGCTTTTCGATTATTGTAGTTAGTCTACTGTCGGCGGCAGACAGACAGACACAGAGTGATATCATTAAGAGTCCCGTTGAACATTTGCAGTTACTCTCAACTCTACAGATTCCCTCTCCCACATATTCCCAATTCTACAGATTCCCAGCTCTACAGTTGCCCAATTCTAAAGATTCTCTTCTCTACAAATTCCCAATTCTAAAGATTCTCATCTCTACAAATTCCCAATTCTACAGATTCCCAGTTTTACAGATTTTCAATTTCACAGAATCTCATCTCTACTGACTTACATTTCTACAGTTTCTTATTTCTACATATTCCCATTAGGTACTACAGATTTGTATTCCTACAGATAACCATGTCCACAGATTTTAGACTTCATTGTCTATTTAATAGCCGTTTCATAAAACTATAAGACTTACATTTCTACAACATGATATGTGTTTCCTGTGTAGACATGTATAATTGTAACTAATATCGTCTTAAAGCGGGCATTTGGTGGTGTCCTTGCAATAAGGAGCTTCGTTTTGAACGCTCAAATACCGCAGTCAAATCGCCGCCTCCTCGCGAATCCCGTGGACCGGAAAGCCCACGTGGTTGACCCGGATCGCCCGCGCACCTTTCGCGCCAATGCCAATTGTTATAGGTTGTACCTACCCTCGGTTTTGTAATGACAGATGTATCGGTAAAGCCTGTACACATACGTCGTTGTTATCGCGGCGAATATCGGCCTTCTGTGGCACGATTGTATTAACTATCTAATTCAAAGTTGTTGGTAAATACGAAAGTGAGTTTTGTCTTTATCGAGCCTAAATTGCTAGTGCGAAGCGATTTCTGTAATAGGGAACTTGCATGTTTTTGTTTTATTACGAAAATCAAAAGTATAATTCAGCATTAAAACAACTGTGGCACTGAAACTTTCTCATGATTTATTTTTCTGATGTTATATGCATTTGAAATCTGCACGCGCCGGCACCCCCCGAAAACGCTCTTTATTAAACGGGCTTATGCTATGACGTCACAACATATATTCTCGGCGCGTTTACCATGGAGTAGGTCATTAGTTTGCAATCATCTCCACAACATTTGCGTTTAAGTCTATACTTAAAATACAAAATATCATTTCTAATTCAGTATTCTGTGTAACTGTTGTTATTCTATCGAAAAAATTATAATTTTTTTTTCGTCATTTTAACGTGAAATAAAACTTATACAATCGTTTTTTTTTTCTTCTGTATAATATTTCTACGTTTATCCGCATCAATTGAGTGCAATTTATTCGATATTGAAGTCCCATGCAAGTTACCCATTACAACTATCAATAGTATCAATACAATACAATACAAAAAATCTTAACAAATATTCTTAACATTAATTAATCGTGAGGAACCTGGTCTAATCCCAACAAGGTCTGATTTTCCTTCTGTCGTAAAAGACGACCTAAGTGGGTCAACGGGGTCGCCAGTCTTTTTGTGGCGGGGGGCCCAGCACTAATGGCTATATGTACCCCAGAGACCAGAGAAGGCGACGAATATGCCCAGAACATCCCAGAACGAGCCTGCAGAGGCTATAAGCCCGAGGAGGGCTCAAGTGCGTTCAACCTAAGATCCTAATCCTAGAGTCCTCCGAATTACCTACTTAGCGCAGATGGATGGCTGGTTTTTAGTGGGTGATAGCCGTACCGGTTCGCAGGTTTTCTCCACGGAAAAAAGGTATCTGATGAATGCATATTATGTAGGATGATTTTTAAAATTATTTCTGGTTGCTTGCAAAACTACAGTCATCAGAAATTTCCAGTTGCTCTAGTCTGGAGCAATGCAAAAATTCTTAATCCATCCGTCGATCGTCGCCAGTTAACCTTATGAATTAATTTTATTTAATATCGCATGCAATCTAGGTAACTCTAAACAAAAAGCAGTCTCTAAATTGCCCTGTTTTTTGCCCTAATAACTAATGTTTAATACCGCTATTAACCAGCCATTTGCACCTAATTAAGGAAACATAAACATATCAATCAATTTGCGACCAATCAGACCTTATTTGAGATTGGCGATTCAATCATTAAAATGCTGATTGCAATAGTTAATCACCCTGTTAGTAATTTAAGTAGTGGTGAAATACATAAGTAATACATAAATAAATACCTGCCCATACATCCTATCCTATACATTAAACGAGCAATATTTGTATACCTATATATTTGCAATCACGTTCTCGGAAACGGCTCTAACGATTTCGATGGAATTTGGAATCTAGGGTTTTACGGGGGCGAGAAACCGATCTAGCTAGGTCTCATGTCTGGGAAAATTCGTTTTCGCCGTATTTTCTCTATTTTTATCCGAGCAGAGCTCGGTCGTTCAGGGACTAAGTAATAACACCACTATATACGGGCTCTGTAGGTATAGGTAGGTATGTGTTGTGTTCCTGGTGGTGAGTGAGGTCGCCGGAGCTACCGAAGTGTTGTGTTGAAGTGAAGGACTCGTATTTGGGATCGTCCTACCTAGTTAATACAACGCGACTACGCGCTTATCGCAAGTTCGCGCGAATATTAAGGCCTCCACACACCGGTCGCGGGCGCGGGTCGGGCGCGGGCCCACGCAAGTTGTAAAACATTGAAACTACAATTCAAATCAAACACACTTCGAACGCGGGTCCGCGGGCCCGCGTGTAGACAGTTGTTTGCAATAATTTTTTTTATACTACAGCGGTCGGTGCCGACCAAGGTCGCTCGGTCGGAGTGGCGTGTTGGCGACCGTCTATTGCAGGGGCTTGAGCCTGAATCACACTGGCGCTGCCCGCGGTCGCGGTCAAGGTCAATAGTAAACTTGACAATAACTGTCAAGCAAGTTTACCATTGACCGCCACCGCGGGCCGCGCCAGTCTGGTCCAGGCCTTAACTTAAGAGGCTGACAAGACCAAATTTGTTGAAATTTATATTAATTAAGCAGTTTTTTAAGAAAAACTATTTGTTCTAGCTCATAAAAAAAATATAAGTTAATATTCATCATATATCCAAGACCGTAGACGGACTCGAAACATAATAGGGAACATTACTGCAATGTTCTGCCGCCAGAGGCAGCACTACCACTAATAGTAAACCAGTATAGGAATATGGGGATTCACACAAACATACACAATTGATTGTCAAATGAGTGACAAGGATGCTTGCATAGACAATACCGCAAGTGGGAACGAGATACAATGTCAACGCCGCTAGTGTCGCCACCTACGAAGAGTCTTGCGTAATGTTCCCTATCGGATGAAATCGGCTCAATAGAAAATAATTGCAAAGATTGGTCTTAAAATCATCTTAAACGGTTCTATGTCCTTATTTTTTTGACGTATGGGTCTGCAATTAAAAACATGAAGTCCACATATTCATACCTAAACCGCTAACGAGCCATATTTCACAAATAATCCACACTTTTTTTATTTCAATATTTATTCATTATTTTCGTCTAAAACTAAAATAGAGTAGACCGCTGAATAGAGTAGACACCTTTAAGTACCTTGGTCATGTGGTAACCTCTGACTTGAAGGACGATGCAGATATTGAGCGAGAACGAAGGGCGCTGTGTGTTAGGGCGAATATGGTCGCTCGCAGATTTGCTCGTTGTTCTGCTGAGGTTAAGGTGACTCTTTTTAGAGCCTTTTGCACAATATTTTACACGAGCAGCCTGTGGGTCTCATATTCGCAAAAACAATACAGCGCCATTCGTGTACAATACAAAAATGCCTTCAGGGCGCTGATGGGTCTTCCACGCTACTGTAGCGCGTCAGGAATGTTTGCTGAAGCCAGGGTAGACTGTTTCTACACTACCATGCGCAAGCGATGCACATCCCTGACGCGCAGGGTGCGAGCCAGCCCCAACGGCATCCTGAGGGCATTTGCAGCTAGGTTTGACTGTCAGTACTTGAACCATTGCCACATGATTCATCTACTGACAGGCAAACCAATTTACTGTATGTAGTGTAGTGTCTTTGTTTTGTATGTCCCTTTTTTAGACTTAGGATGATTATTTGTATTTTGTATTTTATTAAATGAATAATTGTAGAAATTAATTGTATACCTATGGACTTAGTCTGAAATAAATGATTTGATTGATTAAAACCTGGCCGCCCAAGCAGGGACTGATTTCGGTTACGGTTATACCGGTATGAGACCGGTATTCCATTACGGTACCGTTCTGTCATAAAGGTTATGCGCGCCGCGCGAACATAACGGTACCGTACCCGTTTTGAAATAACGGTTAGCGGTATCAGTTTTAAACGATACCGTAACCTTTATAATAGCGGTATTATAAAGGTTATCGAGAAAAGTAAGAAAGCTGGCACTCTACAGAGGAAGCATTGGCTACTAAAAATTTAAAGACAAAAATACAAAGCGGCAGAGCCTTTGCCGGCGGTTTGGCAATAACACCAGGCCAAAGTCGATATATCGGTACCTTTAAGTAGCGGTTACGGTACCGGAAAAAATAAAGGTACCGTTATATTTCGGTAGCGAAATATAAAGGTTCCGCTACCGAAACCGCTATTTGACAACCGATATGACGTCATACCGTTAAAATAGAATACCGGTATTTTTCGGTTATGCAGTCCCTGCGCCCAAGCCCCAGTAACACTAGCTCTCGTTTACTCCGACAGCGCCTTAATCTCTATTATTTGACCGCACTGTCATCAAAAGTTGATTGTACCGTGTATTGCAATTCCCTTACATTTGCAAGGAATCTATAACCGAACTTGATTGCGTTGCACCCACGCGCCGTCCAAAAGATAGTATGATGATGGATCGCCCGTGGGCAGTCGTTAACGAATCGAATCGCATTGTTGTCGCGACAATGTGTCTTTTGTTCTTATGTTGGCATGACGAATGTGACGCTTGAAATGGATCGATTCTCTATGGTCTATCTATGGTATGTTCGGTTTTCGAATCTGTTGTGGAATCGTTTTTTTTTTTTTGCTCCTATGTAGATGTAGTTGGCCCGTAGATAGAGGATATAATAGATGCCGTCCTAGCGTATATCCGTAAGGGACGATGGTAAAGTAACCTTACTAAATTAAGAAGTATCAGAACACTAAAATTCTTGACGTCTAATGTCATTTATAAATTAGTTGTGTTATATCGGTGACGTCATGGTGGTGTCAGTTATTTTGACAGGTGATGGTGGCAAACAAGCTGGGCTGTTATTCGCTAAGCGTTAATACGGCTCACCCCGCCGGTCACCCGTTACGAAACTAGACCTCTACCTACGCTTAATTACTACGCATTGCGGTGTCAAGGTATAATTGTGGGTGAGCGTTGAGGTGAGCTTAAAACAAGTTACAGAATAGGGGGGCTGGTGACAAACAAAAATTCCGTATACGCGATGAGTAACAGAAAATATGAGGTTGTATCTAGTTCCCACTTGCGGTATTGTATTGTCTATGCATACATCCTTGTCACTCATGTGTGTACTATGTGTGTACTATGTGTGGGTGAGTCCCTCTATTCTATTCTACCTCTATGGTAGATGAAGGTACATAGAGGTAGAATAGAGAGGGACTCACGGTGTCTCTAAAGAGATAACAAACTCATCTTTGTGTAATCTAACCTAAAGCCAAAATCAATACTAAGATAATTGTCCTAGTGCCCGACACTGCCCCAATGGTTGGCACACGCAATAAAGGTGACGTTACTATTTCCAAATCGTTGGCCGCCACATATTCAGTGCGCTTTTTGCTCCTATTACCTACTTAGCGTCGTTTGATAACTAATTAACTTATTATCCAACTTGTTTACGAAATAATATGTCACTGTCGGCAAAAACTCTTCCCACGCGATACGATCTACATCTACCTAGTACCTACCTACATATGGAATACAAAGTTACGCATTCACTGAAACAAAGCGCCATACGCGCCATTGCGTCGAATCGGTCAACATAGCAGATTTTTTTAAATACCACTGCTGTTGCAAATATGGCTTAAAGCCCTATAGGTTCAGCGAAGTGAAGCGAACATAGTTATTTAAAAAAAATTATGCGTCTGTTTATAATAATATGGTTTCAAAAAAATAGTAATCTTGAGACTTTTCTGCAGGGAAATCAGTGATTCGAAACACGATTAAGCAATTTTCGCTCAATAGAAAAAAATCACGAACATAGGTCTAAAACATATATTAAAATTCACTTAAAACATTCGTAGCAAATTATGCACAATAGCTAAACATATTACAATTGGTTCTGAAAATCGGCAATATCATGTTTGAAGGAACTTAGTGATTACTTTTTTATTTATTTAAACGCACAAAAAATTAAAATTAAAAAACATGATATCCGCGCTTCCAAACACGCACTTCCATCTCGCTCACGCTTATGCTCAGCGAGAGGGAGAGAAGACCATGAACCTATAGCGCCTTAAGGTGCAATTCCGTGCATCGCGATTCGCGGCCGATCGCAGCCGCGTACGATGCGCGTGCGACTGACGTGGCTGATTCGACAATAATAGTCATTGCATGAAAATGTATGTTGCCGTTTCCGAAGTCTGCGACGCGTGCGGGTGCGGCCTACACGTATATAATATACATTACATTTAACTAGCGCATCCTCGGTAGCTCTGTCCACCTTACTTACCATCAAGAATAAACAGTGCACCACATACCTACCTACAGAACAGGTAGATGGTGGTTCTTATGGTTGAGGGTTCCGTAGTCAACCGTAGTGTCCGTCTGTCCGTCCGCGCGTCTGCAGCGGCTTAGCTCAGTGACCCACTGTTTGCATACTACGCCGCCTTATGGCAAGCGGTCACTAGCCTATGGGTGTGACATGTGCGTTGCCAGCCCTATTAAACCCTAAACCACTCAACCTTCACAGCTGTCATGCTAAAGTCACCTTCACCCGAAAGACCTGGCTGGGGCGCCCAGTTGATCCGAGAAAGATCACACGATCCGACTCCTGCAGGTCGATCACGTAACGCATTGTACGAACGTCGGGTAGGTCTAAATGTCACTTTTTATATGGAAAATTGACAGTCAGATTGTACCGACGCGCTTTTGAAACGTTACGTGATTACCCCTCTGGGCTGACACCCCGCCGGTCACCCGTTACGAAACTAAGACCTCTACCTACGCTTAATTACTACGCATCGCGGTGTCAAGGTATAATTGTGGGTGAGCGTTGAGGTGAGCTTAAAACAAGTTACAGAATAGGGGGGCTGGGCTGATATTCGCTACGCGTTAATACGGCTCACCCCGCCGGTCACCCGTTACGAAACTAGACCTCTACGTACGCTTAATTACTACGAATCGCGGCGTCAAGATATAACTATTTGTGGGTGAGCGTTGAGGTGAGCTTAAAACAAGTTACAGAATAGTTGGGCTGTAAGCATTAAGTGATGTTTACATCACACATGGCAAACGTATCTTGTCGGATCACCCACATGCATCGATGTGTTGTGCAATGCAGAGCGGTTATTCTTTATGCGCTCATACGCCTCAACTCATCCGTCACACCTATCCAAACATTCCAAACTAGACCTCTACCTACGCTTAATTACTACGAATCGCGGCGTCAAGATATATTCGTGGGTGAGCGTTGAGGTGAGCTTCAAACAAGTTACAGAATAGCGGGGCAGATCCCGCGATACATCCCACGGCGCCATGGGTGGCGGTACACATTATGGTTACATCTCCCAGGGTCTGAAAGTCGATTTATAATGCCCGAATGGAGGTTTTTTTCAGGAATTTGGCGTATTAAGTACCTAACTCGTCAACCGTCAAGCCATCATTAAGAGCCCGTTCACTTCACGTACGCACTAGCGCCACTGGTAAATAATGGGGAACTTGCATGGGACTTCAATTTCGAATAAATTGCACTCAATCGATGCGGATATACGTAGAGATATCATACAAAAGAAAAAAAAAAGAAAAAAAAACGATTTTATTAGTTTTACCTAACGTTAAAATGACGAAATTTTTTTTTTATTTTTTCGATAAAATAACGTAACAGTTACATAGAATATTAAATTAGAAATGATATTTTGTATGACAAGTATAGACTTAACGTAAATTTTGTGGAGATAATCGCAAATTAATGACTTACTCCATAGTAAAGGCTATGCTGTGACGTCGTAGCATAAGCCCGTTTAGTATAGAGCGTTTTCGGGGGGTGCCGGCGCGCGCAGCTTTGAAATGCATATAACATCAGAAAAATAAATCATAACAAAGTTTTAATGCTACAGTTGTTTTAATGCTGGATTATACTTTTGTTTTTCGTAATAAAATATTAAGATGCAAGTTCCCTATTGAGATTATTTAAATTTAACGATAGATATTTAAATAGTAGGCCACTGGCACTACACACCGTATTTGGGTCATTGTCAGATTTAGGTTCGCGTCTTTTCGGTGGACATTGCCAAAGTTAAGGGCTATAAAGCCTAATTTTTGGTTGTACTCTGAATCCGCATAAACGGCGTTACCCCTTCTATAATTATATGTGATAAAACATGTTATATGTAAACGTAAGCCCTTAACTATTGACCACCGGAAAGATGATTTTTGTTTTTGTGACTGACAATGACCCATTTTGTATTTAAGTAGGTACCTTGTGAAGTGAATACATCAAACTAGTTTGTATGTTGCTTGATTCGTCGATCTATCAAAAGATAAACGGCCATTTTAACTTTGGACGCATAGATTTACGAATCCAGCAACGTAAAAACTATTATAATGTTAGTATTCAAAAGATACTTAGGTAAATACCAAAAACAATGTGTAGTGAGTGGCCTACTTTTTTAAATATCTTTCGGTAAATTTAAATAATCAATGATGTACCAGTGGCGCTAGAGAGCAAGTGAACGGGCTCTTAAGCCTCTCACAGACTGGCGCGTCATATCATAACTCCATGCCTACATAATTACATACTTACGAAATAACCATCACCATCATAACAAAAATTTAGACCTTATTTCTAGTCACAATGCGATACCAATACGGATCAGTCATATCTAAGTTAAACTATATAAAAAAAAGCGGCCAAGTGCGAGTCGGACTCGCACATGAAGGGTTCCGTTAAATAAATTGCTTTTTACGATTTATGACGTATTAAAAAAAGACTACAATTTTCCTTGAAAGTTTGCATGGTACATCATATATATTTTTTTGATTTATCATTCTCTTATTTTAGAAGTTACAGGGGGGGGGGGACACATTTTACCACTTTGGAAGTGTCTCTCGCGCAAACTATTCAGTTTAGAAAAAAATGATGTTAGAAACCTCTATATCATTTTTGAAGACCTATCCATGACCCCACACATTGGGTTTGATGAAAAAAAACATTTTGAGTTTCAGTTCTTAGTATGGGGAACCCCAAAATTTATTGTTTTTTTTATATTTTCGTGTGAAAATCTTAATGCGGTTTACAGAATACATCTACTTACCAAGTTTCAACAGTATAGCTGTTATAGTTTCGGAAAAAAGTGGCTGTGACATACGGACAAACAGACAGACCGACAGACAGACATGACGAATCTATAAGGGTTCCGTTTTTTGCCATTTGGCTACGGAACCCTAAAAATTGCCCTTATCGGGGATTGAACCTGGGCCCTGTAGCTCCATAGGTAGGGTTACTCAATCGTCAAAAGAGAATGTTTAGAAATGTAGAAACTGCATGAGATTGACTTATGCTAACATGAGGTCACTTGGCCAAACTTTCTTCAGTTTCTGACAATCCCACTCATCTGTACTTTAACTGTGTGCATATAGCTTTATAGCTTAGCTAGTAAACATTGCTCCAATCAAACTTTCCTACGTTTCCTTATTTTACGCACATGCAGTTTTCTAGTGTACCTATACGAAACTGGACACTTTCAATTTTAACTCAAAACAGAGGTGAACAGATAGGTGTCAACTGTACTGTACCTAAGGCACCAAAGGTGTCAAACATTGTGACGCTTACCTTACTTAAGTTTTGTGTGAAATATTCAGGGCCGAATTGACTAAACTAAAACTTTATCTACTTACTTGTACCTAAGATACGAATAGAGGCACGACTTTACCCATCTGTTTTGGATGAAAATCCCATTTAGTAAAAGAAAAAATATTTCGTCAATGGGTTGGCTAAAAATTCAGGCCAGACTATGAATAATTGAAAATTAAAAAAAAAATTGCACACAATTGTTTAACGAACAAAATGCTAATCGAAAGTATGTTTTCTCCTACCTACATAAATAATAAAAACTTAACACTAAGTTATTGCTGTACCTACTTAACTGGTAAAGTTACGAGTTCACGCCACTGTTCACTTTCTTTTCCTTTACTCGTAAATCATTAGATCATACTGAATTAATAGCAAACATATTCGAATACCCAATGTATTCGTACTGCGAAACCGTTGCAACCGTAGTCATTCAAGCAGGCTTATCACACACCCACTCGGTAAGGCTGTGTCCGTGGATAAGTTGAGCGAGCTACTCTACTACATTCACCGCCCCTGCAGCATATTAATTGTAGCATATTGTATGTGTATTATATGTCGACCGCTTAAGGGTTAACTGAGACACTCGGCATCGAGTCCCTATTTGTCTTCACCCCCGTGCCCCGGTCTTGTATTAGGCGTCGTCTCAGTTAAGCGACGACGTCGACGCCTACAAATGGGGACCAGAGGCCGAGGGTCTCAGTTAACTGGTCAAACTATTATAGTAGGTGTTTACATGAGCTAATCATTAGCTGTAGGATGACCTGCCATATCATCATCATCATCATCATGGTCAGCCCGTAATCGCCCACTGCTGAGCATTGGCCTCTCTTCGAGTACGCCACCCGTCCCTATCCTGGGCTAATCTTATCCAGAAGTGACCCGCGATCTTCCTAATATCGTCCACCCATCGAGCTGGTGGACGGCCGACGTTCCTTTTACCTAGAAGTGGCCACCAATCTGACACCTTTTTGGTCCACCTACCATCATTTTGCCTGGCAAGGTGTCCTGCCCAGCTCCACTTGAGTTTGGTAATGGTATCTCCAACGTCGCGCACCTTAGTGCGACGTCGGATCTCAACATTACTCACTCGGTCTTGTAGTTTAATGCCGAGTGACCTGCCATATACTTAGCGTCAATAAGCAACTGTGCCACATGTCTAATGTACTGCTAACTATAGTCTACCTGATGTGCTATGGCGAAAGTCGGCAATTGATAGGGCACTAGAGCGTTGTAGATTGTAGACCACGAGCAATTAAAAAAGTACCTGTACGTTTTTTTAATTGCTCGTGTTTACTTATTACGGTTTAATGATTCTTATGCTGTTATCTTCGATGACGCGGCTGTAATCCTTTTACCTCTATAGCTAGCTTCTCTATCTACATATGAGAATCGAAAAGTACGAATAGAAAACTTGCTGCCTGAAAACTTTAACTATTCTGTGGTCTGCTACCTATTTATTTAAAATTTGTCGTAGAAAAAGTATTGTATGCAACGGTGTATAACTGGTCTAAAAACGCTCGTGGCGTCTTTAATTACAACCCACGCCACTCGCCTTTTAAGACCCTTCTTATACAACAGTTGCATAAAATACTATTATTTCATAACTTATTTTCTCTGTTACAAAGGGCCGATGGGGCTACCTAGTAAGTAAAGAAGATATAATTGTGTCTGGTAGTCCCGCTCTTCCATCGGTACAAGTTGTTATATACTCGTAAAATATGAAATATTTGACTTAATTTTAATTCTGTATCTACTTTTGTATTTTTTAATTACTTATCTATTTATTTATTACTACTTTTTAGTGTAAAGTCGACCAAACAGGAACACCTGAAACCTTTAACCCAGTGACCTACTCCACACCCGCACCGCCTCAGCAAGGCTCTATCCTAATTTTTAACGCAACACACTCGAAATCGACTCCCGCGCCGTTAGTACACCTCGCATCCACGCCCGGTCCGGTGCGCGTGCGCGCGAACCTTATCAGTGTTTACCAGCCAGTGTTTTCAGTGGAGTGATACTAGTGATTGTGTTTGGAAATTCAAATTTGGAATGCAATTTTTTTATTTTATTGGATAGAGGTATGTTTGAAGTTTTCGTTTTGGGCATGGTGTCTTATTGATAAACAAATGAATGGTACCTACATATTGGGTCCATATCTATCTATGACTATCCTTATCCTAATTGTAGTCACTCTCATTCTAATTAACGTTCTAATTAATTTCAAAAAAAATAAGAAAATATAACGATTGGCTATGTGAGATGAAAAAATGTGAGCCTGTCTTTTAAAAAAATGAAAAAAAACAAGTGAATCGGTTGACAAATGCGACCTGTAGAGGATAACAGCCGGACATCCGGACACACGCAAGAATTTTAGCCCAAGCTGATGAAACAGAGAACTTCGCTTCGCTCGCTTGTTTAATAATTTGCAATTAATAGTAATATCAGTGAACACTAAGGTTGTAATTAGGTTGTTCCGTCTAATTAGTGTTGTTTTATAGTCTTATCAGTTGTAATAACGGTTTCCTGAATTTGACTTACCGTTTCTAAGTAAATAGGTACTTTGAAGTATACCTACTTTAGATTAAATTGTGCAATTATTTCGTTGTTTCATGCTAGGGCTAACAATGGGACAATGTTCATTTCAAGTGGATTATCTACTGATAAAATGATTAGTAGTAGTTTTATATCAGTGAATTCAGTGATTCACAAATTCTTTCTGACTTGCATTCAGAATATTCTGAGTGAGACATTAAGCATACTGTTTTCAGGTCAGTAGCTGAAAAATATTTAACAACTTATTTACATGTAGGAAAGTTGTTGGAGTAGTATAATCTCTTAAAAAAACAGTCAAGTAAGTACAAGGACTAGCGCAAGAAAGGCTCCGTATATTATGTATATAAATTCAAATTCAAATATTTATTCGTGACACACAATTTACACATACAAAAGAAATAATATAATACATATTTTGTCACGAAATGGACCCTGCTCAGCATATTGCTAGCTTTGCAGCCAGCGCTGGTCTTCCGCAGGGTCCATTCGGTGAGAGCACGGTCGGCAACAACAACAGATACACATGCAATGAACTATTAATAACTAAAATGCACACTTAATAAAAATAAAAAAATACACAAAAAGGAAAGAAGTGTTCACACCCCACAAACCACTACGTGTGTGTGGGCCTTTACAGTAACAGTGAACGCAGCCCATACACAACCGTTACTACTAGCGCCAGCGGGATTACAACGTAACAGCAGAACAGAAAACAAAACAAACAAAACACTAAATATACCCGTGGAAAAGCTTACAAGAGTAGTTAATTATTAACTATGACTAAATAGCAGAATACATATTAGAATAAATTTAATTATGGTGACCTACAAACGTATGGCAATGCATGGAAATGAATATGGAGCATAACCAACAGGTGAGAATGTGTTAAATGCAACTAGTTTCAAGACACATATTCTCCTGTTTAAACTGATGTTCTTGCATGAACTTTTTGAGCTTAGTTCTAAATATTTTAACGTTCGGCAGGCTTCTAAGTGGCGGCGGGACATTATTCCAGCATTTCGTGGCTGCATAGCGGAAACTTCCTCGGAAAGCAGCAGATGAATGTCGGGGAGTTATCAAACAAATTACGCGCTGTCGGCTACTTCCCCATATAAATACCATAAACGTCAAAAACCGTCGAAAATAACTTTATGTTTTCAGGTGATTGCTTGACAATTTTCGAAATTAAAGAGTCAAAAATTGGGACGCTACCTCACATATTTAGTGCTGTAAATCGTAGTCAATATGCAAGTATAGTCAGCTCCGAAGAAAACGTGACCCGCCCCTAGTATAAATTTTTACGCTGACTGTTACCTACAATTTACTAGTTACTGCACTGCCACTGTCTTTAACTGTGAGGTCATCATGCAACCTAAATCTATGTATTTACCGACTTACTGACTCGATTAGAATATACAAGCTTAAGGGTCCGTACACACCATCATCTATGCAATTTAATTAATTGCAATTGCAACGATTTGTGTTTAAAATTTTGACGTTAGTTAAACGGTTGGGTTTCAAACCTACGGTAATCGTAATTGCGAGTAAGTTAAGGTCTATCATTAGTCCAGGCAATGAACTGACAACTTGTATGGAAAAAATGTCTAATTTGGAAATAATTTATAATAGCTGATTTTTTCTTTGTAATGGATATATTATCAATTAAATAGTTACCTAGCGACAAAATCCAACAAAATTTCAGACATCAAAAAAATGATAACATAACTAGCTATTGAAAAGTCAGAAAAAATATAAATAAATGGTTTTATCTTTATTTTGGTTCATTTACATTTGCTCTATAATATTCAAGATCAATAATAATAAAAAACAATTCATGCTTTATTTAAATCTATTTAAATACTTCCGGATGGAAAGTTTGTTGGATTCTGAATAAAGCATCTTAGAATAATGTTTTAAAATGATATAATGAAAAAAAACGCTACTATAAATTAATGTTTTTCAAAACAGTATTTTGCCTGGAGTACATGTGGCACCTAATCCCAAGATTTGGCCTATTAGGCCTAACAAGTCTGCCATATGACCTTCCAACCCAGAAGGAAAACTACAACTAGTCTTATTTATTGGGATTAGACATTTCTTCACGATGTTTTCCTTCAACGAAAAGCCACTGTTAAATATCAAATGATATTTGACATAGGTTTTTTTTTAAACCCTGTTGTACGAGCCGGGGGTCGAACCCACGACCTGCAAATTTAAAATAAGTCGCGCGCCTTACCGCTCGGCTACAGTATACATTTATTTTCAACACATTTGCTCGTAACGTGCCTCTTATTGTGCCGCTTTTAGACTCATAATCCTGGGTAAGTATTAAACACGCGTGTTTTATAACATTACGACACTCGTGTAGTTATGTTTATATCCCGATTAAGACACGTTGGCACCTTGCAGCAAGGTGTATGTATGGACTCGGCGCATTCTTAAATTGACCGGGTTATACAGGTTTGTTTTTAATTCTCGGCAAATGGATTCTTATAAACAAATTAAATCCTTCTTGTGAATTAATTGATTATTTCTTCTTGGATGTGATATAGAAACGTTTCATTTAGTAAAACTATTTAATTTTGATAACATTTTACATGAATTTATATTGAATAACAAAATATTTATTTTATTTTGTATTGGCTGTTTAGAGATTTCATCTAAGCCTCAAGCCTCGCTGCGGGCGCACTGCGCGAACTTCACTAAAAAAATTGTTGCGCGCCATTATAAGTAATTTCACAAATATTTGTAAACATTGATTATGCGTGTTTGGTTATTATTAAAAATGTTGACTCGTGGTGAATAGAAAAGTGATAAATAGAATTGACGCCACTGTACATTATTGGAGATGTACAAATATGTGAGTAAAAACCTGTTGTCATCAAAAACTAAAGAAAACAACTTAGGAGCCTGTAACATTTTCATTTTATAAAAAGGATTTTTTCCTCGCAAATGTGTTGAAAAACGTCGTATGACACGCGTGAGCTTTGATAATTACATCCTCGGCTCTATTATCACGCTCACCTGCGGTTCGCGTGACAATTCCGCCTCTGATGTAATGATCAACATATGTACCTCACTTGTATCACAATGTACTATTATATGGGACGTTTGACAGTTCTCTATGAGAATTACAGCCATAGATCTTTTTTTTTCGTAGTGAAATGCATTTACGTTTAAATATCTCAGCCATCGCATCATTCACTATCAAGTTTACTATTGACCGCTACCGCAACCTCGTCAGACAGGTTCAGGCATTATTCATAAACGTGAGTTTTGATGTACTTAGTCACAATGAAAAGTACTCATTTTTAGGGTTCCGTAGCCAAATGGCAAAAAACGGAACCCTTATAGATTCGTCATGTCCGTCCGTCTGTCTGTCTGTCTGTCCGTCCGTATGTCACAGCCACTTTTTTCCGAAACTATAAGAGCTATACTGTTGAAACTTAGTAAGTAGATGTATTCTGTGAACCGCATTAAGATTTTCACACAAAAATCGAAAAAAAACGTTAAGTTTTAGGGGTCCCCATACTCAGAACTGAAACTAATTTTTTTTTTTCATCAAACCCATACGTGTGGGGTATCTATGGATAGGTCTTCAAAAATGATATGGAGATTTCTAACATCATTTTTTTCTAAACTGAATATTTTGCGCGAGAGACACTTCCAAAGTGGTAAAATGTGTGTCCCCCCCCCCTGTAACTTCTAAAATAAGAACATGATAAAACTGAAAAAAATATATGATGTACATTACCATGCAAACTACCAACGAAAATTGGTTTGAACGAGATCTAGGAAGTAGTTTTTTTTTAATACGTCATATATCGTAAAAAGCAATTTATGTAACGGAACCCTTCATGTGCGAGTCCGACTCGCACTTGGCCGCTTTTTAATTACTTCGTAACTGTAGCATCCTTGTCCGTCGTCGCGATAAATTGCTACATTTGCATTGCGCCTAACTGAATCTCGATTTCGCCACTACGTAGGTGTGCACACTCCTTTACCGTCTATGTACGAGGTGTCAAAGCAGTAATTTATCATCCGTGGAACCGAGATACAGGGGCCTTGGATGGGATAGATAGTGATCTCGAAGTTTGTGTAGGGGATTTATACTTAAAACTACCGATTCGTGTAGAAAGGTCAAAGTGACCTGTTCGGTTAGTTTAGTTAAAATTAATAAGTGTAGTGACCGCACATGATGTATACTAAGTACCTAAGCCATGAATATTTCCAAATGTCAAATAAAGAGTTCCAAAGTAATAAAACCGTTATACACGATGATTTTTATCCGTGATTAGGAGTCGAAAAATGTTGATAAACAGCCAAAACGGATTTTAATGGATGAGGTGTCATGCAATTAAATCACTGTTTTTAAATTTAATGATAATGTTAACACAATGTCCACTGAATGTTTTGGTCACCCTACATTTCTTGAAGATAACTATAGTAAGTACGTCAAATATATGCACCCTTAGCGTGGGATTGAAGTGAGTCGCGTCTACTATCGACGCTACCGCCTATCGTCAAGATTTAGTATGAAAAGTCTATACACCGCCCCTGGTGGTCACTCATAGAACTAAAAATCCAAACTGTAACGTGAGGCACTTATACATTACTTAATTCGCGATCGACTTCACGTTCGTTCACGATTTTCCAATATTCAACCTTATATCACTAGCATTTATCGTTTTAATTTAAATGTTTGTCGGTTATGACATTACAGAATACGCGCATCGCGACGTCGACAGTGTCGACTGTCGATACAATATGGCGGCGCGGGGGCCATTTATTTGCATTTTTAAATACAAAATACGCGACAATCCGAATTTTGCGGATATATGTTGTCAATTCAAAACCCTTATTAAATAAGTTCTTTAATTTGAGATAAATTTCGATCGGATCTACGGTAACTCTTGACGGAATAATACGATATCACGGGCCCTTTTGCAAGTGAAATAGTAAACTACAGTCGCGACGATATTCTTCGATTCGAAATGTCTCACACTACCGATTGGTAGTACGAATCGAACGTTAAATTACGCATCGAAAACTAAACGCAAAGTGCCTAACGTTTTGCAGTTGGTTTCGTAGTCCAACGGCAGTGTGAGTTACAAGTTTGACGGGTCGAATCAAAGAATACCGTAGCGAGATCGAAATCTATTCGAAGCGCGTTTATTCGATCTCGTATTAGTTACGTAACGTTAGGTTACGATTGTATCTCACAATAAGGGTAATGGTGTATTTGACGCCAAATTTTCGTAAACTAACGTTAGGGTGACAATGATTTTGAATTATAAAGTAATTCCATATTCAGTTTTATTAAGAAAAAAAATAACTTTTATTTTAGGTAACTTTGAGTTAATCGTGTTTGGTATCAATCAATTACAGAATTAGAAAAACATACTCCTGATCACGAATTAAAAATCATCGTGTACCTGCCTACCTACATATTTTGTCACTTTGTTTGCGTAGTTATTTTTGGCCTGTATATAGCACCCGTGTGTACCTACTATTACCCAAATAAAAATGTCTTTAAATCTACTGGAAACCGTTTATAAACCGTTTAACAACCAGGTTTTAATGTAATTAAAAACATTAAAATTTGAATGGCTTAATAGTAAGTTTAAATTTGTCAGTCATGTCAGTTTTATATGAAAAGTTTAATCTCGCGAGATCTCGTACGAAAATTGTACGAGACTCAAGGTAAAATATGTATGGACTGGAAAGATATATTGCATTCAATTCAATTCAATTTGTTTTATAACTAAAATATACATTTTACACGTTATTCAAGGTAGGTTTCTGAAACGCTCTTATTTCTATTTCAATCTTCGTTTAAACAACCCCCAATAAAATACAGTAAAATCAGTTAGAAAATGCACTTCTTCTTCAACAATTCAACATGTACCGTTTTAAAGTTGTTTTACGCTGAAATTCTACGACAAAAAATAAAAATATGCGGTTTTTCTTATATATCATATGTCTCACTAAAAACACAATAGGGTCATTTCGCCGGTTGGCGACCACCTAATTTCATGTGCCGGTTAGCAACCACTTAGCTGACTTCGTGAACTGAAAGCATATTTTCTCGTTTTTTTTGTAAATTCCTATTCCATTACTACAAACAATAAGGCATACGGCTGACTGTTTCAATAGGCTCTGTACAATTAATGTTATCTTTAATTGAAAAAACCATGTTCTTCAAGTGGTCGCTAACCGAATGTGGTCGCGTAACCGGCGAAATGACCCTAATACTTGCGGTATTCAGCCTCCAGGCTATTACCTACCGCCCATTACCGACTTATCAACACAGCCATTTACTTAAATACAAATGTTTTTGCGAGACAAAGTACCTCTTAACTTAATAACCTTACCGACCGGCCCGTTAAAACGTAGTAACTTTAAATTCGATATTTATAAGCGGACCCGTTTGCGATAATCTGCAAAAATGACTCGCAAACAATATTATCATGCATGCAGTCGAATTACTTTCCAAAATGCCGCCTGGGTTTGTTAGGTAAGTACCCAACTTACCCAAGTAGGTAACCCAAACCTACTTTTTTTTTGTATAAGGATCGTTAGTATAATAGTAGTTTATGTTACTGTACATAATGAAGGGCATTAAATACGAGTATGGGATTATGAAACGAGACACGAGTATCTTAATGCCTAATTATGTATAGTTACAATACACTACTTTATCTATCCACATAAGCCACCATGATGCATTCAGGAGCCGCATATTATGACCGGCATCGCGGCGTTGTTTTCTGGCAGCTGTCATAGTTCTTTTTTAATTCAGAGACAAACTAGAGTCGGATCCAACTGTCATATCGTTCAATATCTTACTTACGTGCGACATGTGTCAAATTTGTATGCAAATTGACAATTCATTTCGAACTAAACGTCATCTCGACTGATATTAGAATAGAGGTTAAATCAAATTTCTTTGTTTTTGAGACGTTCTTAATTTGAATGAAAGAATATTATCGAAATCGATGTAATTATTTACCAATAATAACATTTACACAGATAAGAAATTTGTTCTAACAAAACAGTCTATTTTTATGGTGGTCATAATGTGCGGTTCTTGAACGCATCATGTCATGGACGGTTTATGATATTTGGATAGATAAAGTTATAAACGATTCAGAGTATAAGAACAAAAAAAACTGAATTCCGAAAAAAACCTGAAAAAAAACTTTCGCTCAATTGTTAATAAGATAATTTTACTAGCAATACTTATTGTAATATAAAATACAATAATTTACTTCAAATACAAAGTTTTAACCAGAACTGAATTTTGGTGACAACGGGACCAATCTGGAAGTATATGCTTTCAAACAATGAAATATTTTTTCAAATCGGTTCATAAATTACGGAGTTATAGCGTAACAAACACACAAAAAAAAAATGTCGAATTGAGAACCTCCTTTTTTGAAGTCGGTTAAAAATAAGCAGCAGGTTGTTTCGCAGACATACCTATATAACTTTAAATTATATCTAAGTGGATATAATGCTATCTGGTTATGCTTTTTCTTTTTTTTTTAATGTGTAATTTTGTGACTTTAAATAAATGTATTTTCTTTCTTTCTTTATATACTTTTTCCGCGCCTCTGTATTCTCATCACTAAATTACTATTGATGAGACGATGTGATTCAATTCAATAATATACTTTTCAAAACAAAGTTTTAACCGACTTCAAATCAGTAGCCAAATTGCTTCAAGTTTGCCTATAAAATTTGAAGGTAACTCTCGATTTCTTCAGGATCCCATCATCAGTTCTGGATTTTGGTGACAACGGGACCAATCTGGAAGTATATGCTTCCAAACACAGTTTTTTTTTTCATATGTTCATAAATTACCGAGTTATCGCGTAACATACACACATAAAAATAAAAATAAACATACAGACGAATTGAGAACCTCCTCCTTTTTTGAAGTCGGTTAAAAACATGGCTTCCGCATCAAGTTTTGAGCTAAAGCACCACAGAGGAAATTATCAATGTCGCATAGTCGTTTTAACATCCTTATTATGCTGAACATATGTTAACAATCCGACTAATATTATGAAAAGGAAAAGTCTGTACTTTCTCTATACATACAGGGTGTCCGGTAATTAATGGTCAATCTTCTAACCACGAATAGGGCACCTTAGACTAGTCCAGAAAATCGACTTTAAGGTTTAGTAAAAGTCCCCTGGTTTTCGAGATATTCGCACTTTTCGAAGAGCGAATTGTACCAAAACAAGGTGTTCAAAAGTGAATAATGAATGTGGTATAGGTACCATTTTAGAATCAGTAATTAGATAAACAATTTTTCAGGAAGTTGACCACTCTGGTATTCATACATTTTTTTCTTCACCACCTTAGTTAGGGCAGGGCACCTTAGATTCGTGGTTAGAAGGTTGACCATTAATTACCGGACACCCTGTATATTATATATGCTGATATTTTTTCATAAGATTGAACCTACGGGATTGACATCGTTTTATCCCATGGCTTTTCTTGCTTTCGTTGTAACGCCGGGGCCAAATAAAGGGCGATTAAAAACTAGGTATATTGTATAGGTACAGGGTGGGCCCTATAACAGCTTCTTGCATTCTGTAGAAGTTTTTTTTAATATTGTTTATTTCGATACAACCGAGCAAATATCACAAATGGTTACATCAAATATCTTGGGACAACTTTTGGCAGCAACAAATCCTCGACATTTATGACTTTTTTTGGTTTCTCACTCGTAGTTTCTATACGGTGCATCCTAGCTAGGCATCTTAGCTACCTAAGCTTGTGAACAATAATTTCCGAGTGGTTTTAATTGAAAAAAAAAATTAAAAAAAAATTTTTTTTCTTCAAAATAAGTTAAATAAGTATAAGAAATGCTCATAATGTGATGAAGATTTCATAGCATACTAATACTACTTTTAATTGCTTTGAAGGTAGGTTGCTCTGTAGGCACTAAGGTTTATCATAGTAAACATGAGAGACCAAATAAAAGTAATCTTTCCGATAACGCTGCAAGGTTAAGTTTCGGCAGGCGCGATATCATATGATAATTTTATTCATTCACTCACAGCACAGATAAACATTTGAATAACCAAACTATTAAAAAAAACGGCCAAGTGCGAGTCGGACTCGCGCACGAAGGGTTCCGTACCATCTATAAAAACGGCAAAGAATCACATTTGTTGTATGGGACTTACCTATTTGTTGTTATAGCGGCAACAGTGAAAATTTCAACTGTCTAGCTATCACGGTTCATTAGATACTGCCTGGTGGACGGACAGACAGACAGACGGACGGACAGTGGAGTTGGTGGAGTCTTAGTAATAGGGTCCCGTTTTACCCTTTGGGTACGGAACCCTAAAAACTAGCTCCCGAGGTTGCGCTGTTCAGTTGAGGAGACTGAAGAAGCTGCAATGCCTCATGTTAAAATGGATAACGTAGTGTTTCCTAAATGCATAGTAAACATAAAAAGATATCATACAAACGAAAAAAAAACATAAAAAAATGATTGTATTCGTTTTATCTCACGTAAAAATTACGAAAAAAAAACAGAAGATATACACAGAATATTGAATTAGGAATGATATTTTTTTTTTGTTTTTTGTTTTTTTTAGTATAGATTTAAAAGCAAATTTTGCGGAGATAAATGCAAGTAGCAACAGGGTCCGCTTGCCATCAGGCGGGTCGTAGGTTTGTTTGTCACCGCTGTAGTATAAAAACCGGCCAAGTGCGAGTTGGACTCGCACAAAAAGGGTACCATCTAT
Organism: Epinotia brunnichana; assembly: GCA_963854355.1. Lineage (NCBI taxonomy): Eukaryota > Metazoa > Arthropoda > Insecta > Lepidoptera > Tortricidae > Epinotia > Epinotia brunnichana. The sequence goes on from OY977954.1 coordinate 19,578,439, forward strand.
AAAAACGGCAAAAAAATCACGTTTGTTGTATGGGCGCCCCACTTAAAAACTTATTTTATTTTTAGTATTTGTTGTTATATATAGCGGCCACAGAAATACATACTCTGTGAAAATTTCAACTCTCTAGCTATCACGGTTCTTGAGATACAGCCTGGTGACAGACTGACAGACGGACGGACGGACGGACGGACAGCGAAGTCTTAGTAATAGGGTCCCGTTTTACTCTTGCACTTGGCCGTCTTTTTAGGGTTCCGTACTCAAGTACGGAACCCTAAAAAGACGGCCAAGTGCGAGTTGGACTCGCGCACGAAGGGTTCCGTACCATTATAGATCTATAAAAACGGCAAAAAAATCACGTTTGTTGTATGTAAAACTTTCCCCATACAATTTGTATGAACATGAAAAAAGTTTTTTTACATGTATTTTTTTTTGTCAATTGATTTCATTTCTATCCAGTATCAATAGTTTCCTTGGGGTCAACGTCAACTTTCGGCAATGTACAAAAAAGCCAGAAATTAAAGAAAACTGTTTTCATACATTTATTTACTATTGAGATTAAAGTTCTTTAATTTCTGGCTTTTTTGTATATTACCGAAAGTTGACCCCAAGGAAACTATTGATACTGGATAGAAATGAAATCAATTGACATAAAAATACATGTAAATAATTTTTTTTTTCATTTTTATACAAATTGTATGGGGAAAGTTTTTCTCGATTTATGGCTTTTCTAGCCGGAAATTTCTTTTTGGTCCCATACAAGCTTTTGATCCTGGACAGAAATGGGAACGATTGTCATAAAAAAAAAGTTTCTCAAAAATTACCTTTTTCTCGCACCCTGTATGTTTTTTCCAAAATCTGTACACGCCAATCTTCATTAATTTGAAATCGAAGGAAGGTCTCCTAAGACCATTTTCGCCTAGCAACACGGGATCTGGTAGCTGCCGTGGCCGTGGGCTGACCCAAAATCTATTTCCACCCTGTATTCCCGGTTCCCGGGACCTGCCCCCTTATTCTGTAACTTGTTTTAAGCTCACCTCAACGCTCACCCACAATTATACCTTGACACCGCGATGCGTAGTAATTAAGCGAAGGTAGAGGTCTAGTTTCGTAACGGGTGACCGGCGGGGTGAGCCGCATTAACGCGTAGCGAATAACAGCCCGGGAGTCGGTCATACCTGTCCGTGCAGCGTGTACTTATACAGGGTGACTGTTAATTCGACCTATTATTTGAAAGGGGTTATACTAGAGCTAATTTGCAACAATTTATGTCCAGTCAACGAGGGGTCGAAACTCGCTGATTTCCGAGATATTCGAGTTTTTAGTTTGTATGAAAAAAATTCTCCTTGCAGCCTTAAGCTGGTGATTGTGACAAAAGTACTTCCATTTGGATGGTAAAAAAACATTTTTGTCACAATCAGCACTTTAAGGCTGCAAGGCGATTTTTTTTTTACAAACTAAAAAGTCGTAAAAACTTGAAAAATTAAAAAAAATCGTGTTTTGACCTCTGGTTGACTAAAAAAATAAATAAATAAATATTTGCGGACAATCTTACACAAATCAACCTAGTCCCAAACTAAGCAAAGCTTAGCTTAGAGAAATAAATACTTAAATACATAGAAAACATCCATGACTCAGGAACAAATATTCGTGCTCATCACACAAATAAATGCCCTTACCGGGATTCGAACCCAGGACCTCTTGCTTCGTAGGCAGGGTCACTACCAACTAGGCTAAAGCGGTCGACTGGACATAAATTGTTGCAAATTAGCTCTAGTATAACCCCTTTCAAGGAATAGGTCGAATTACCAGTCACCCTGTATACCAGCTATACCTACCCGCCACGCCGCGCGTAGGTAGATTAGAGAGATACCTAGAACTATCACCAATGAAAGCTTAGATTTAGACACTTTCATCGTTTGGTTATTGCAACCGATCATGCGAACACGCAAGATAACCGACCATTTTATAACAGTGTTAATTTAAAGCAATAAAACTAAAATTGCATACCCTTTACCTGTTAACTATACCGCTTATCTCATTCTACAATACGTTGAAAAAACAACTCTCTATCATTCACAATAAGTCCACAGTAGTAATAAAACAGATACGTGGTTGTGACAGTTACGAGTGGATATTGCGGTGAAAAATTGGTGTGTTATTGCGTGGTAGTTGAGATTATTGAATGTAGCTGACGTTTTATAAAACTGTCATGGGAATTGCAATCTTCTACCTTGCACGGTAGAGTTGCTTTTTGAATGGAATACTTTGATGCAATTCGGCTAACTCTAATAATCTCAAATAAGTATACCAAATCAGTTAAATGACGCCTTGACTTAAATGTTTAAGTGAATTAAGTGCTGCGAATGACAGAATTATCGAGACTATGTAGACTAGGTAATGGTAGGTAATTGATGTTGCACTGTCAGTGGTTAAGTGAAAGGCTTGTTTAATTATTAGATTTAATGAATCCTACCTACGTACCTTAGGATACCAAGACGGTCTCGAGTTTATAACTACAACTTGGTAAAAAGTTGAAATACCCCCGACATTTTCATTTTAAAGTTAAATATCTCAAAAACGGCTAAACCGATTTTGTTGAAACGTAGGTAAGAACCATCTCGATCAGCGTCAGCTTTCGGATAAAAAAAAACCCCCATTCAAATCGGTCCATTCGTTTAGGAACTACGATGCCACTGATAGACACACAGACAGACAGTCAGACAGACAGACAGATACGTCAAACTTATAACACCCCTCTTTTTGCGTCGGGGGTTAAAATATGATAGTTGTTGCATTTCACAAAGAGGCGAGTGGGCGCGTTCCTATTATTATGACGTTAAAGTCTAATTTCGTCAAATCCATTCGCCTTCTCAAATTGCATGAAGTATAAAGATAAACATGAATATACGACCAGCCATGATCAAGAATGATGAAAAAGCCAAGATCATGCAATTCAAATCTACCTCTTCTACCAAACTCTTAGCAATCAAAGCGCTCGCAAAATTTAGATCTAAGTAAATATAGGTTAAATTTGGTTGGATTGGGGTGGCGCAGGACCGGTCTTCGTGGCACTCTTTGGGGGAGGCCTATGGCCAGCAGTGGACGTCTTTCGGCTGATATGATGAAATATAGATTGTATCCTTAGAGGCTAATTAATACTAATATAAGTTAAAATTACTGAAATAAATAAATCTATTATATTCTATTATATTATCCCTAATCGCGTGCTAAGAACCCAGGATCAGCTCGGCCGCACTTGGGGTCTACACTGTTTGGTTGTTGAGGAACCTATATATACTGATGGTCGTGAAAAGTAATCTATTAAAAATGTGTACAAAGCGATAGTCTTCAAACTCATAGGGGGAAGCATTCCCCTTAGCATCTGATGTCATAGGCAATCAATTCAATTCAATTCAATTATTTATTGATAACATAGGTTACACGTCATTTGGCAGTTCAAAATTTACAAATCATATTAAGATACATTCATTTATTAAGTTATTAATACAATAATGTCATTAAGTACATACAGTTCATAAATTTTATTTATTTAAGAATTCTTCTAAAGAGTAAAATGCTTTATCTGTCAAGTATTCCTTAAGTTTACTTATAAATATGTTTTCTGATAGTTCCAATTCTTTTAAGTCTTTTGGCAACCTATTGTAGATTTTAGGACCAATATACCATATACACTGCTCAGATTTCTTTAACCTGTGCCTAAGTATTCGAAAGGAGATTATTTCTGTTTCGACTATTAGGATTATACTTTATAAATTTGTCAAGATTCCTACGAACTACTTTTGCCACCTCTAATATGTAGAGACCCGGAACCGTCATAATTTTTAATTTTTTTATTTTTTTATTTTTGAAATAAGCTGCGAGCAGGCGTATTCCATGGTACCCCAGTCATTAATCACCGCGGTAAACTCTTCACCAGGCACATCTATTGACCCGCCCTTAGCCAACGTTGTTTCTCATAGAATTGATAGATCGACGGCGTTGATATATGGCGCCTATAAGGAAAGATTCTGAATAATGTCTGTTTGTTGTGGTGGCTGAATAATGGCAACTTCATTTAGTTAACCAAGAGACAGCTAGTCGCATCCGGCGAATCTAGAACGATTAGAAGTGCGATTTTGCAATCGGCGCGTGCGTTCGCCTACGCGTACCTTTTACTGTGCCATCTCAAAAAGTCACAAGTCTCCCAGACTCTTCTAAAGATATACGACCTTTTGAATCGGCAGGGTTGTACTTGCAAGTTAGTTTCAGAAGGAAGTAACAGACGTTTTGTTCCTTGTAAGATAAGGTACTGTTAAAGTTGGGTAGTTTGGTTGAGGTTACGTTCTTGAAGTAGATTGCAGGTGTGGGCATGAATATGTTTATTTTGACGCGACACCTTCAAAAAGTAGCGCGAAGGGGACTCTTGATGTTTTGATGACATTTGATCTAACTGAAACACAAACAGTGGATAAACTTCTTGGTACTAGAGGTTGATGGGTAGACACTTAGACAGGGATGATATTTTAACAAACCTCTGTTAGATATAAAGTATGTTAACGAATTGAAAGAGCGAGCGAAGCGAACGAAGTTCTATGTTTCAGCTTAGACCAAAAAAAAATCGTATGTCCGGCTGTCAAGCTGTTGATCGTATTTTTGAACCGAAACTCGTGAAATTTTGTGAACAGGCTCTATAAGTATATAGATTTTTTTTTTTTTAATAACAGACGCGAGTTCTACAGCTCACCGAGTCACTAGGTAGTATACATATATAATAGAAGCAGCAGGATGCAGCAGTGAAGGAAAGTCCGACAACAGCAGAGATACGACGTGAGAATCCAACAAAATACGCAAATATAGCATATATACCTACGTCGCCTAAAGACTCCTATATAGAGACGACATTTTATCCTTCGTCAAATATTTACAAATCTGGCCAAGGCAGACATTAGCGGCGCCGGTAGGCTTCTCACCCCCAGCCCCCAAGTGACTCAGCAGTCAACACCCCTTGTAATGGGGTGTGTGTGACTTGTTTACATCACTTTGATATATTTTATACTTCGATCGAAGACATTAATCGTTCTGAAATTTAAGCGAGTGAAACATATCATTCGAATAAGCCCGATCAATAGAAAATGCAACCAATAATTTACTTTAAAAACAAAGTATAAACCGGCTTCAATTCAGTACTTCGCCAAGCCGCATGCATGGTACATGAAAAGTTCCACATTTCCTTTCCAATTTACAAAGTTTACAACATGAACTGCTTTCCGAGAGCAAATGCGTTGATTATTACAGAAAAAACCCAAGTCGCTATATGTGGGCTGATAATATTTGAGGAGTTCCGGCAATTCCTCAAGGATCTAACACTTCATTAGTTGCTAGTTCAACGGCCAGAATCTTTAACGTGCCTTACATCTTTGAGGAGTTTCATAAGTCATCTGTGGTGTTCATCATCAGTTCCACTTCACCAAAATTACGATTTCCGAAGGTAAATACACGAGTTATAATAGAAAATACCAAAATCACTACACGCGTGCCCATAAAATTTGAGGGTTGCCCCCAATTTCCCTGAGATCCCAAATTGGTGACAATGGGACCAACCCGGGAGTACTCTTTCGAAAAAAAAAAGAATTTTGGAAATCGGTCCACAATTGACGGAGAAATAAATCGGCCACATAGGTACATAAAAAATACATACAGTGGTGGAACATATAAACTCCTCGTTTTTTTGAAGTCGGTTAAAAATGCCCTCAGAACATAAAAATCTGAGAAAATGCCAGAAATCGCTGTGAGCTTATTAAATTTTGCCTTATCCATCATTCATTACCCACGTCAGGTTAGCAGTCGATTAAGGTTTTGAAAAACCCACGCCTCCTGCAGCATTTAAAACAAAAAAATCTACTTCTTTTCCGAAACCTTCCTATAAATATTTAAAGACATGGCCACCCCGTCACACCTAATGAAACTAGACCTCTACCTACGCTTAGTTACTACGAATCGCGGCGTCAAGATATATTTGTGGGTGAACGGTGTGGGGTTAGGTTAAAATAAGTTACATACAGAATAGCGGAGCAGAATCGGAGTGTTGAGATTTTGTGATAATATTATTACTGAACTTGACTGTACTTATGCAGTAGAATTTTAGGTGGGTAGTTTTGTAATAATTTTTACGTAGGTATACATTAATATTTACAAGGGACACTTGCAAATAAATTGTAAATGATATCATAGCGGAAGGGTTCAACGACTGGGCCGTTTTGTTGTCGATGCAAAGGGTGTGGATGTGGGTGGTATGTAGAAGATGGTATAATGCATAAGATACCTGACTAAAATTTGCGTTACAAGAAGAGGGGGGCAGTTTGTCCCTCATAACACTCATAAGTAGGATAAAATCTTAAGTATATATATAAAAAAAACTTGATTTAAGAAATGAATTAGGAAGACCGCCATATTATCTTAAATGGAACAGAAATCATCTACGAATATATGATTTATTAATTTATTTATGTACTAGCTGTTGCCCGCGACTTCGTCCGCGTAGAACTTTTTATCGTCTTAGAAAATTATTTCTCTCAATACAAAATTTGAACCCTCTTTTAGGGGATAATTAAAAAAAAAGTTGATGTTCATTTTCTAGTTTGTGAACAAACAGTCTAAAACCAAAGTTAAAAATCTCATACTTTAAAAATGCCTTGAACCAATTTTAACACTCTTAGGGGATGAATTTGGAAAAACTCTGAAATCAGTTTTGTAGTCTTTTAACGTACAGAATAAGACCGAAGTTAAAAATCTCTTACTGACACTTTAAAATTTTATTGCTCGCCATTTAAAATTTGAACCCCCTTTTAAACCCCCTTAGAGGTTGAATTTTTCTAATCGCTGAAAGAACTTTTTTCGTAAACTTTTAAGTCTCTAGCTCAAAAAAAGTGTTGCCCATACAAAGCTTTCTTAACCCCCTTAGGGGTGGAATTTTCTAAAACTCTGAAAGTACTTTATTATTAATTTTAATAAGTAACATTTTGAATAGTTTTAAGTCTAGTAAAAAAAAAAGTTTTTCCCACACAACACTGGCTACCCTTCTTAAGGATCTTAAGGATCCCCTTAGGGATGGAGTTTTCTAAAACGCTGAAAGTTCTTTTTTAGTAGTCTAATAAGTAATCTTTTTGCAAAGTTTTAAGTCTAACTCAAAAAAAAGTGTTGCCCATGCAAAGCTTGCTCCTCTTTTTTAACCCTATTAGGGGTGGAATTTTCTAAAACGATTTGTGTTCTTTTTTTGTATTTTAATAAATAATCTTTCTACAAAGTTTCAAGTCTCTAACTCAAAAACATAAACTTTCCCTGATAAAAACTTTGCACCCCTTTTTATCCCCCTTAGGGATAGATTTTTTCAAAACGCTGAAAGTCTTTTTTTTTGTATTTTTATAAGTAATCTTTCTACAAAGTTTTAAGTGTCTAGCTCAGAAAAAGTGTTCCCCATACAAACCTTGCACCCTTTTTTAACCCCCTTAGGGAATGATTTTTGTAAAACGCCGAATGTAGTATTTTTCATGTTCTAATAAGTAATTTTTCGTCAAAATTTTAAGTCTCTATTAAAAAAAAATATGTTTTTCCCATACAAACTTTGCACCCTATTTTACCCCCTTAGGGGTGAAATTTTCCAAAACGCTGAAAGTACTTTCTTTGTATTTAAATAATCTTTCTACAAAGTTTTAGGACTCTAGCTAAAAAAAATAGTTTCCCACATACAAACTTTGCACCCCTATTTTAGCCCCCTATTTTTAGGGGTGGAATTTTCTAAAACGCTGAAAGTACTTAATTTGTATTCTGATGACTAATCTTTCTACAAAGTTTTAAGTCTCTATTTAAAAAAAAATATTGTTTCCCCCATACAAAATTTGCACCCCTATTTTACCCCCTTAGGGGTAGATTTTTTTAAAACACCGAATCTAGGTACTTTATTTGTATTCTAATGAATAATTTCTCTACAAAGTTTTAAGTCTCTATTTAAAAAAAAAGTACTTTTTCCCATACAAACTTTGCACTCTATTTTACCCCTTTAGGGGTAGAATTTTCTTAAACCCTGAAAGTTCTTTATTTGTATTCTAATGACTGATCTTTCTACAAAGTTTTAAGTCTCTATTTAAAAAAAAAATGTTTCCCCCATACAAACCTTGCACCCCTATTTTAGGGGTAGTAGGGGTGGAATTTTCCAAAACGCTGAAAGTGTTTCATTTGTATTCTAATAACTAATTTTTCTACAAAGTTTAAGTCTATAGCTCAAAAAAAAAAGGTTCTCCCATACAAACTTTGCACCCCCATTTTACCCCCTTAGGGGTAGAATTTTCAAAAATCCCTTTTTATCCCTAGCCCACGTTATAAAAGCAACATACTGTGCAAAAATCAACTCTCTAAGATTAGTAGTTTCGGCTGTGCGTTGATGAGTGAGTGAGTGAGTGAGTGAGTGAATAAGTCAGTCAGGACATAGGCATTTATTATGTATAAATAGATAGAAGATAATGAAACTCCCATTCAAATATCTCAAAAAATTATGAAGCTACATCCGTTTTAATGTCGCTTGTTAGAGTGAGAAAACGATGAGGGACTGTGACGTCAATATACTCGAGCGTCATAGTAAAAAACAATCGTTTCATATGAAGGTGCGTTTTGCGGAAAAGGGACAGAACATACCCCCTCTTAAAACTTTGGACTCTTATAACTTAATCATTTTTTTTCTCCATTTGACTATATTTATTTTAAATTCTTTTTCGAGAAAATACATTATGATTATTTACCATATTTTCGATTCCTGAGCTATAACCACGAACTTCGGAATTCGAAAATATTCGGGTATCTCTATCTCTATCGCACTAACCATACTCGAATGACAGGGATGCAAATATATGAACATTGAGTATCGGTTTTCGTGGTAGCGCCGCAGGTAGGTACTTTGGCTGAATGCGCCGAGCGCGTGCCATTGTCATTCAAAAAAAACAAATTCGTGTTAATTATATTGTTCAAATTTGTTGATTTCATTTATTGAAATTACGACATAAAACGACATTTGCGCATATAAGTTCTCATATCAGAATCGAATATTTTTTTATGGTTTATATTTTAGCATTTGTCTCGTAAAGGTCTATCGTAGACGGGATTTAAATTATTAATAAGTGAAAGGCAAAGCAATTCCGCCATTTTGACGAAAATTTGACGGTTCTTATAGCTGACAGTTGGAGCAGCGTTTGATTTCAATAAAAATAAATGAAAAATTAAATGAAGTCGTATATTTCGGAAAATTAATTAATTGTCGCAGTCGGATAAAAACTATCCTAAGTTGCAGCTAGAATAATAATGTACCTATATAAAATGTTTCATATTTTTCCGTTCATGGGATGCTGAGAACATTCGAACCGCGCAAAGCTTAGTTTCAAACTGGCTGATTCTTTTTTTAATTTAGAGATTTATTATAAGTGGAGATTAATTGTTTAATTAAGATTATTTTCTCGGACTAGAGAAAAATATCTTGTCGCAAGATAATACAATTTCTCTTCATACGAGATAATTTAAAATCTTCCTGATGAATTAATATTGAAGTAGTGTAGGCTGTGTAGGTACCTACCTTGAATCATGTTTTTTTCTGAGTACCGGAGAACCGGAAAGCATTTCCTTGCACCAAAGACTTTCTTGCTCAGAACAAAATCGTGGCTAATCAGCAATTATCTTGGCTGTACACAAAAGAAACAACCTTCGTGGCAGAACCAGCGGATTTCTATAAAGTAGTCCAATCTGAGCCGTTAGGACCAATGCGCGTCCTGTCAAATCTAAATCAAGATTCAAGAAAAAACAAATATAAAGACTACTTATTTTTTCTTTCATTCATTTAGGTATTTTTGCTCGTTAAAGAATACTTTTTCCAACCACTTTTACAATGTCTTCACATTCCGCCGTAGCCGTTGTATTGGACCGCCCAATATTTATGCAATTTTTGTGGCACCAAGTGCGGTGTCATTTCGTTTCGCGGCTCGGCACAGACGGCACTTGCAATGGGCGTTCTGATCAGGAGGAAACTGAAGGTCAGTGAGGAAACCTTTTAAGAAAAGCTGCCTCTCCACTAGCGAAGATTGAATTGCAATTGTAAGCAATGAGCGAGAATTTGATGCCTATTTCATAGTCAATGTGTAGGTAGTCAATAAAATTAAATTCACCGCCCGGCTCGTATCATGGATCACAATAGGTACGTCGTTATTATTATATCGTATGGCTTTTATACAGTTGAAATTAATACTAACAATGAGTACCAGTTTAAAAGATTACAATTTAATATCTAAGTTGAGTAGCCAGTCCCTTGCTGCAGGGGTCAGCGCCAATAGCTCATCCATACCTCCCGTGAATGTTATCTAAGATTTATTATACGTGAAAAGTTTGTGGGGGGGGGGGGGGGGAGGTTAAGCCCACTGAGTATAGATTTAAGTGAGGACTCAGATGCTTGTGGGCCCTTAACCTGCCCGTGTATAAAGCAGGCTGCATGTAAACGCTGAAATAATTTGTCAAATTTTACGTGTTTTATTTGACAGTCTGCGGTAATGTTTGACGTGTTTGTCAAGCAAACTACGTGTTTGGCTGTATGTTGGAAAGATTTCATTGACGGCGTGTTTGTTATACATTTTTGAAGTTTTGTCAAATAAACTCGCCATTTTGTATTATGTACCTACTGAATACAAAAAAATGACGTCAAGCGTCATTTCACGGCGAAAACTGCTTTGAAAGTGTCTTAATTGTTTGACAAACTTGTTGGTGTGTGCGCTGATGTTTGATGAAAACGTACAAACAAAACTTAAAGTTTGACAAATATGTTTCAGCGTAAACGCTGTAAACAGCCTTCTTAACTGTATTATAAACTGAGTGGCAATGTCTATCTAGGAAGCGCCCTCACCTCACCTGTCACCCACGCATATATGTTGACGCCGCCTTACTGAGTACAGTGCAGTCGCCATCACATAGGTATACAATATACATAGGTTCACTATATTAGGTGTTCAAAAATATCGACACATGCACCCTAATGCCTTGAAAATAGAGGTGTGTTTCGATGTTTGTGACGTGCTTGTTTGCTCTGATGTATGTGTACCACTGAGCAGTTGAGCACTCGACCACAGAATAAGTAATAGTACTACGTACAGAAGGTTCTCTGTTAACAAATTCCCTGTTTAGGTACGCCAAACGTGCCTAAATGTGGCCATCCCGATCTATCGCATGCAACGCGCTGCGACCCGTGCGAGCGTCCTGTACCAACACGTGGCAGCCACTGAATAGAGCCCTTCGAAGTGGCGACCGGCATGTACTTGTAGCGATAAACACATATCGCGAGTGAGCCACGCCTGACTCGACTGAGAGTACTCGCCACTGTAAACACGCTCCCAAGGGAGAGGAGATTTTCAATCACAGTGAAAATTTATAAATTTATTCGCGGTAGCGCGTGCTGTCTGTTGACTGTGGAACACACTCGGCCGCGGTCTCGACGCCAGCGGGCAGCGGACGGGGCGACGAGCGGCAGTTCATACATTTGATATATAGTTCAATCTGACCGCGGGCTTAAGGCGCTGTCAACACCAAAAACGCGCACACTGTCTATTTGTATCGGAGTAAACGAGAGCGAGTGTTACTTGAGCAGCCAGGTTTTAGACGAAAATAAGGAATAAAAATTAAAATAAAAAAGTGTGGATTTTTTGTGAAATATGGCTCGTCTACGGTTTAGGTATGAATGTGTGGATTTCATGTTTTTAATTGCAGACCCATACGTCGAAAAAATAAGGACATAGAACCGTTTAAGATGATTTTAAGACCAATCTTTGCAATTATTTTCTATCGAGCCGATTTCATCCAATTATGTTTCGAGTCCGTCTACGGTCTTGGAAATATGATGAATATTAACATGCTTAAATAATATCAATTTCAACAAATTCGGTCTTGTCAGCCTCTTAATGTAGGGCCAATTTGTGTTTCGGCAGGCTGTCTATAAAGGCGGACTTAGCTATGCGTATTTTATTGCAAATCTCGTTCAACGTTCATTCATATCAGCGGATCGACAATATGAATTGACAATGGCATTTTAGTCAAAAGGAAATCGAAGGCCGGTGCTAAAAATACACTACGTAATTAATCGACCGTGGAAATTCTCACGGTGCATATCTCGGATGGGAAGATACTGAAATTATACTGGACAAAAGTGCAACATGGACGTTTGGAATTAAAGTCATACAGAGATGTTTATGTTTCTTTGATTAAGGTGGGATCGGTAGCTTCATTCGGTTTTTTTATTACGATAGTAATGATCTGCCAGAACATGGATTTTCTAAACGTGTAACGTATATACTTTCCTTCTTGATTATGGTATAAAAAATACAATTAACACTCCCGATACAACAAACATAGCTAAGAACCATCTCGACACTACTCGAAGGATATATATATTTGCAATCACGTTCTCGGAAACGGCTCTAACGATTTCGATGAAATTTTGAATGTATGGTTAAGGAGCCTAGAAATCGATTTAGATAGGTCTCATGTCCGGAAAAATTCGTTTTCTCCGTATATTTTCCATTTCATCCGAGCGGAGCTCGGTAGCCCAGGGACTATGTATAATACATGCAGTCCCTGGGCGACCAAATACGGATAAACGAATTTTCCCAGCAGACATGAGACCTAGCTAGATCGATTTCTCGCCCCCGTAAACCCCTATATCCCAAATTTCATCGAATTCGTTAGAGCCGATTCCGAGAACGTGATTGCAATATATATACAAATATTGCTCGTTTAATAGAATAGGATGTATTATACATATAAACTCGTGCGAAGCCGGGGCGGGTCCCTATTTTAATTATAAGACCACTTTGTCGACTGACTGCCAAAACCCTTTATTTCGACAACGTTTGGAGGTGACAAGTTGAAAACGTCGAAATGATCAAATACTTCGATTTGATTTTGATTCCTTTGGAGCTATGAAACAATCAAACTTTTAAGTTTACGCATTACAAGATCCGCCCGTTAACGCCGCATATTATTGATAAGATATATGAATCTAAACAAAAGTAACAAATACTAAACAGATTTTAGTAAGTTTCTTACATTATGTTTACAAATTCATCTCAATCATGTACTTGTAACTACATATACCACATAACTACCTACTATACCAACAGGTAAACTCTTCGTGTCGTCGGGAGCTCACGTTAGGTACACTCCATAGAGGTAGAATAGATAGAGGGAGTCACCCAAACATACACACATGAGTGACAAATACCGCAAGTGGGAACGAGATACAGTGTCACATTTTCTGTCGCTCATCGCGTATACGGATTTTTTGTTTGCCATCAGCTTGTTTGCCACCATACACCTGTCAAAATTTGTACTGAAACTGACACCACCATGACGTCACCGATATAATACGACTAAATTATAAATGACATTAGACGTCAAGAGTGTATTAGCTTCTGATACTTCTTAATTTAGTATGGTTAATATACCATCGTCCCTTTTGGGTATACGCTAGGACGCCATCTATATATCCTCTATCTACGACTCACTAGACATTCTAGTATGGTAAGGAACCCTCGTATTTAAGCGAGTCTTAAGCCGGGTCCGCCATGTTTTCCATGTTTTTATTAAACATCTAACATGTTTTCCGTCAGATTCGGCAAACAAATAGGGTATTGGTTTGATTGGCAAAACATGTTTGACGTTTAAAAACCACGAAAACATGGCGCAGCGGACGCGGCTTGACTCGCACTTCCGGTTCAGAGACATGATGGAGGGGATTTCCTTACCATCGTTGATACGCAACAAACCTTTTCGCTAGAAAACTTCATGATACGAAAAGCTATCAGTCATCCAAGTGACATCATGTCAAATGAATTGTCATTCCTATTGTTTACATAATTTGATTAACTATTGAATGACTCTCGCAATATCTACGTTTATTAAAAATCCTCATTTTTCAAATTGACTGCAATAGGCGGCCATATATTTATATAATAATTACTAATTTAAGCCAATCAATGTAGACTTTTTTATTGTACAGAGGCGTGATCATTTGAGTGTTTATGAAATTATGACATACGGTGACCGGGGACTGAACCTTACCATCAGGCGGGCTTTAAACTTCTTCGCCACATTCATAAGAATTAAGAAACAAGTAGACCATCATGTCGCTGTGGTCAGGAGTCATGAGAAGACGGGAGTACCAGTTCATTGTGGTATATAGCTTTTTATATATCATTTGAGTGTTTATGAAATTATGACATACGGTGACCGGTGACTGAATCTTACCATCAGGCGGGCTTTAAACTTCTTCGCCACATTCATAAGAATTAAGAAACAAGTAGACCATCATGTCGCTGTGGTCAGGAGTCATGAGAAGACGGGAGTACCAGTTCATTGTGGTATATAGCTTTTTATATATCATTTGAGTGTTTATGAAATTATGACATACGGTGACCGGTGACTGAATCTTACCATCAGGCGGGCTTTAAACTTCTTCGCCACATTCATAAGAATTAAGAAACAAGTAGACCATCATGTCGCTGTGGTCAGGAGTCACGAGAAGACGGGAGTACCAGTTCATTGTGGTATATAGCTTTTTATATATCATATGTAGCATACTAGCGACCCGCCCCGGCTTCGCACTGGTTTACTCGTATATGTATAATACCTAGTACATGCATGTACTCGTATTATACATATAAACCTTCCTCTTAAATCACTCTATCTATTAAAAGAAACCGCATCAAAATTCGTTGCGTAGTTTTAAAGATCTAAGCATACATTAGGGACAGACTACCCTGAGAACTTTACGGTTTCGCTCTATGGAAACACAACAATATATCGATATCAGCCATATTTTTACACCAAAAAATAGATTGGGTAATTTGACTAAATATTCATTAATAATCCACCTAAATTTAATACCGATACGGTAAAAAATTATGAAAAGTAATCTTCATAAATTCCGTAAAAATCAGGCGAAAATGGTATTAACTTTCTTTACTATATAATTGACTACGTCTATATACGTTATTTGGGATACGCGCATAATCCACTTATTTTTGTTAATGAATAAACCTTTCTATAGGCCAAATGAAATTCAATATTATCTCAAGGTCGTAAAATATTTAATTAAAATACCGTTATTTCCTGATGCATATATTTTTGGATTCAGGTAGTAAGTCTCCAAATTTGTGTACTCAAACATGTTTTCATTATAAAAATACTGATAGCATTTTTGCTTGCGGGTTAATTTTTTTTCCTAACTTCCGGTCCATAGAATTATTGATGTCAATAGTAAAAGTTGTTTAAAATAACATATAAAAGCCGTATACAAATAATTAGCCTGATATTGAATTATTTCCAAAAAAACCGTAATTTTCTCAGGGTAGACAGGCAGACAGCGGGAAGCGACATTGTTTTATACTATATAGTGATTTATTAGCACTGGCTTCTGGCCGCGACTCTGTCCGCGTGGACCTCGTTTATATCGTAGCTCCATACTAACTTTAACCCCCTATAGGGATGATTTCCCCCCATATAGGGGGTATTTCCGAGATCAAAAACTATCCTCTATGTCCTTCCCCGGGACTCAAACTATCTCTATATCTATACCTACTAAATTTCATCTAAATCGTTTAAGCGGTTTAAGCGTGAAGTAGAGGTAACAGATATACACACTTTCGCATTTATAAAATTATAGTAGGTATAGTAAGTATGGATTAGTATTGGATGGGTGTAACAGATATTAGATGTTTCACAACTTGTTTCCTATTATCACTATACATATAGTCTTCTAAGTGGTAGTGACCAGGTCCTGCCTCTAACGCAGATGGTCCTGATGGGTCAAAGGCATGTACCTTTTCAGCTAAAACGTGGTACAGAAGATGGTAATAGGTATATGTACATTTAAATATTACCAGTAGCTAGCATGCACAATTTAATCTACTAGCACTCGTATTTTGAATAAGAACTAGACATACAATAATCACATTCGATGTACAGAGGCTCTAGTATAAGTTTTATCCACACAATACGTTTTCGAACGCGTTTGCGTTTAGTCTCAATTTGTATGGCAACGCGTAGTTCCTTCCTAATAGTTACCACCGGAGGCGCTGTTCCCGTTGCCATACAAATTGAAACTAAACGCAAACGCGTTCGAGAACGTATTGTATGGATAAAACTTATACTAGAGCCTATACATATATATTATGTCGGTGTCAAGGCAGCTAGTTTTGCGAGCCCCCTGTTATTACAAAATGACGAGGATGAGCATTGTTGATGGCGTTGGCGAGGGCCCTACATGTGTCCTGTAAGCTATCAACACAGCAAATTCTCATATACACCTTTAAAGAGTAGGCAACGCAACGCGCACTATCAGGTGGCCCCGTATGCTCGTTTTTCACCACTTTAGTAGATAAATATGCCGATGAAAAACACATTCAGTGTCAACATCGATTTAAAGTCAACGATTTCGTAGCGCTACGGTCGTAGCTGCGTTGTTATTCTATTTTATGTAAAACAAATTATTGAAATTATACTCATAGTTGTATTGTTCTATATAAATATTGTTATTTTGTTTTAGATCGAGGAGGTTATGCAGAGGAAGGCGCCAGGGGTGCCTAGCAGTTCCACAAATCGGTATGTTACACTTCTAATATATTATATTTATACTACATTTAAAAATAATCAAATGAATCTAAAAAGATTTACTTCTTTAGAACCGTATGAGATACTTGTAGCGCCATCTGTTGTACAAGTATGATATTATTTAGTTAACGTAAACGTATGCAGAGGGCGCATCGCTTATCTCAACGTCTATGCTATTTTCAACATGCCTCTCATCGGGGATATAGCTCAGTGGTAGAGCATTCGACTGCAGATCGAGAGGTCCCCGGTTCAAACCCGGGTGTCCCCTTGAAACAACATTTTTGTTTTTTTTTCCAGACAACCTCAACAAAGTTCGACCTCCCAAGTCACAAGAAAGGGTTTTTCGGCAAATTTCTTTAGAACTACATTTAGCTCTCGTGTAAAAGCGGTACCAGCCGCCACTTCTTCAACTTCCGTCGAAGAATCTATCAAAATAGGCAGTGCGGAGACTAAACCAATAACTAGGAATAGACCTAGAACAGGTAATGGAACTGATTTATCAAATACTTAACCTCCTGGGGCCCAGACTACGATTTTGTGTCATTGAATTACTTAGGAACTTTTTTACATTTAGTAAAAGTTAAAACTTGAAATTTTAAATTTGTACAAAATTTTGTTCGCGGGGCCTTAGGAGGTAAGTACCTAGTATTTTATGATATCTATATTTAATTTAAAAATGACTTGACACATATTTTATACCTTTTAGTGCCGCCGCCAGAACAATTAACACTTAAAAGGAATACATTACGTACTAAGGCAGCTTCCAAGCGAATTGAAAAGCCGTCTGATCCTGAGCGATCCTTAGCAGTCCACCCGATCCTTAGGGGTCCACCCGATCCTGGAGGACGCGATATCGATAAGAAACAAGACTTGAAAAGCCCCAATGTAGTCCTGCAAATAGTAAGGCAATCGCACAAACCAGCAAAACAACCTCAAAAACCAACGGTCACCAGTGAAAGTATTTTGCCGCCAACTTTGAAGCCTAGAGTTCCGGAAAAATCTAAATCTAAAATTAAAACTATAAATAATAATAATGTTTGGACTAATGCTAACGACGCTAAAATTATTGGAAAAAAATTGCCAGTGCAACCGATAAGGTAAGACTTGTATTAATTTTTATTTATAAAAATATAATTAAAAGTTCAGTGGTTGAGTAAGTTTTGCGGCATTCGCGCCAAAATATTTGCACCGGATCTAGACTATAAATTCCGCTACTACGCAAATCGTTTTTAATTAAAATAGACTTTATACCAATGCAACAAGGTTAATAATCGTATGAATAAAGTTACGGTGTTTACGCGGAATGTTCGCACGTGATTTGAATAACATTTTTTACGGTACTGCCATCGCAGTCGCACCCGCATAAATTCCTTTCTCATCTGTATTCAAAGGAACACGTTTGTCTGTTGCCGTCCTTTTTGCCCGCGTGGAATGTTGTCGTCACGGTATAATACGACCGAATTGACGTGGGGATTATAAAGCAGATTGTAAGTACGCGCGGTGTGTTTTTGAAGCTAGTGGTATAATAATTGAAATAGAAAGATCGTGCTTGTTCATTAAGATTCGAGCGAGAGGGAATGGCATGGGTAGCTCCAGCAAGTTTGTTTGATTCGGTTCGGTCGGGCCGCGGATGCCATCCGGTCGGCCGGGTGCGTTGTGCTTTCTTTTTTCGAACTTTTTAAAAGTTAATTCAACGTAATGTTCACAAAATTAACTTTGGTATAATCAGTGAAACATGGTGCGTTTTTAGTGTGTTTACGTGCAGTGTCAACGTGTGTTGGGATTAATTACTAAGTCGGTCGGAGTACAGTGTTACTTGGATTGAAGTTGTTACTCCGTTTTGTTTCGCTGTGTCTTGGTGAGAGAAGATGTCCGTCTATCGTGCAATTCATGCATGTCTGTGTGTCATACGAGTTGTGAAAGTGACATGAAATTGTTTTGCTGCTAAGATCAGCCTTCCAAATGCAGTAAAAGTTGTTTGCACTCTTCTTTTCTGTAACATGGAAACGACAGTCATGTCAGTTAAACTTGGTATTAAATTATTTTGCCTAGGCATCCAGTTTAAATTGCTACTAATCAGGCTAACCTTGGCTATGGCTAATGGTACATTAACTAATAGCCGTGTGTTGACTATTTGAATGATCTACACGACCATTAAAAATCATGTCAACTTCCTGTGCTAAAAATGCTCTTATGACTTTAATATATAGCATAAATAAAGTAACGGGATCATTGAATTTGGATAGGATACCTATGAATGATTATTATAGATTGGGATTTATTTACACATTTCCTAGGTACCTAAAAATTAATTTTAATGATACCTACTATATATGATACGGAAACGGAATCCATACCAATTATGGTGCCAGTGGAAGGTAGGAAGGTTGCAAAAGTTTACACATTCTAAACCTTTACGAGGTAGGTAACCTACCTGTACGTACAAATCGTACAATACATAACGTAATTGCTAACCTCTTGGCTTTTTTGAAAGAATTGAAAGGCAAGCCAAATACCTGGCTTAGTTATTATACTTATTGTAATAGTGGGTACCCTACACCTACCTAAGTATAAGACCAGGTATCGTAACTTTTATTGTCCCCGAAACGTGATTAGAATATTGTTGGTAAGCCAGGTAGGTATAAATCAACATTTATGATGGTTTCTGCCTAGCTAGCACACTAGGTTTTAAATTTATGTCGGCGAAAATGTACTGAAACGTCACGTAAAACGCGACATAAAGCCTAGTGTGCTAGCCCCCCTGGGTTTGTAACACTAGGAAATTGAGCAGTGACATAAGCTGGTCATATATAACCTGGCCCATGACAGGGCTTTATTACTTACCGACAACAAGTGTAGGTATAACTATACCAACCATATAATTATACCAACTTCGTTTAACATTAACTCTAGGGCACAGGCTCAATCTAAATTTCGTGGCAAAAATAACCACCTGTCAAGGTCATCTTTCTTTGTATTTTTTTATGGTGTATAATTTTTAGGTTTACACAATAGCAAGATACTTGAATTATTAATTAATGTTAACTTGGTCTGTTAAAGGGTTAAAGTAAACGGACGTCGTACGTGCATTATAATTGTTTGATTCTGATGTCTTCATTACAATCTGCATTGAAAACAAGTAAACAATGTTGCACCTACGTGAGCATTGTAACATCTGGTTAAAACTTACCCAACATGTTTTGTTGAGAGAAAAACAACTTGCCTACCTACAACTTCGCAATAGTTCTTTTGGCCTTAAAATGTTCCCATGTCATAACTTAAATTGCGAATTTTACAAACATTATGCATAGAACGGTTGCCTAACCTTCGGCTTCCTCGACTGAAAAACAGCTGATTCGATCTGGTGTTTTGTAAGCGAGGTCATAAATGCCAGAGAATATTTACCTAACTAGGCATTCTGTGAATAACAAGTCTCTGTTTAACATAAAGTGCTTAAATGAAATGTACAAAAGTAAACTGAACGGACGTAAGAAAATAAACGGATACATCGACAAGAATGTTTGGAGACGCAATTTTGCCGTATTTGGAAATAAAGTCCTCGACCTCTGAATTAGCGGCCATAGTTGCAGCCAAACCAACTTTATGAGTCAGATGAAACACCTACCCAAATATAACAATACCTATCTTGAAATAAAAACAACCAATATCACGAGAAGGGGAATCAAGTTACCTTTTGGGAATCTGTTTACTGCTTTCTGTGGCAGCAGTAAGTTCAGATAACGTTTCAACAAGTCTAAGCGACAGTAATCGGATATCGGATGTTCGTAATGAGCTCATAACTTAACGGTTGACTACTTATGTAGATAAACAATTCTTGACATAGAAAAATGCGGCTTCGCCCGACCTGCCCTAATTGAAGAAGCGCAGAGGTCGAAAATGGACTGATGATGTAATGTCCGTTATTATAGTTTCCTTAAAGGCAAATTGTGCAAAGCGTTGACATACATTCTGTTTCGGAAGAAGATAATAAGGAAGTTGATAAATTCAAAAACAGAAACTAGCTGAAGGGAAAGGAAGGAGCCAAAGAAAAATACAAGCATTAAACACAAATACTATGAAAAGCTTTCACGATTCTCACACATTCGTATGTGTCACAAACACAACATCCTTGCTCAAGGAGAATAATTATTAAATAAATAAGTTACGTAAACGCGATTGAGTCCCGTTTAATAAAAATAATTCTATAAAAGGCATTAGGGTATAAATAGAACTAGAATAACAATGCCATAAAAACAGCCGAGCCGTTTTTTTGATATTGACTAACAACAGCTCTTACCTGCGAACCTCTCTCAATCTATTATTATGCTCAATGGTATGGTGATTATATTATTGACCAAAATAAAGAACCTTAGGTTGGGGCTCGCTCAATTTGCTCTTCAAGCTTTGTACTTATATAGGTACTCCCTTTTGGTGTGTGTGCTGCCTGACAATACAGATAATGGAACACACCTATGGATTTCTGCGGTATGATTAAAGTCGAACAAATCATACGTTACGTCATTACTTTCAAACCTCTACTAAAATACAACAAATGAGCTGGATACGATAACAGTTGTTTGACCAAGTGCCGAGCCAAGGGCGACGCTGCTCCTTATAACGCGATCGTTTTACGACGCCATTACTCACACTGTAAGAACAGTAGCTCAGTGATATTTAATTCGGCGGTGTTAAATTTAAATACGAGTCATACGTGCATATGGTAAACAGATGGGGTTGTTCGTGGTTATTACCAATGGATTGTTTTGTAGCTCGTCTTTTCTAATATGCGTTGGTTGAATATGACGTATATTTAGATTAACAATTGCTATCGGAGTTAAACTAAGATGAGTAACGTGTCTTTTTAAAGGACACATTTATTAATTTGGGTCATTTAGTAATCCATGCGTTCTTCGTTGCTGTTGTTTTGATATCGTTAGTACTTCTAGAAATGTAAAAAGTTGTTGTTCGAGAGTGTTTACTGCAGCCGTACACTCAATGTTATTTAATTTTGTAGTCCGCGCATAGAAAACGGTAGAAAGTATCTTGATTGGAATGGAACGTCCATCATACTCACGCCACTAGTAACCCCATTTGTATCAATGATCTTTGACTCAAAATAACTACACGAATTATTTTTGACGTTGAACACTGGTAAAAGTTTCCGCTTTCTACGGTCGAGTTACATGAGAAGTGGGGGTACATTGTTAATATTGTTATAATGTAATTTTAAAGGATTCTCATCTGGCAAAATAATGAAACTTGCGATTTCGAAGTTTTTGTTGGAGAAAGTTTATTCGGATGAATATAAACGACAATACAAAACATAATTTTACTTGGACAAAGTATATGGCGCCCAACTGTGTTGGATTTGATTATCGTTATCTTTGGTAAACGTGTCCTATGTAAAATCTCAGCGTATCTTCTGCTTTTTATGCGTCTAATACAATAACCGTCTCATCATTATTACATACACGTAAACATTCATAAATTCGACTTGTCTGCGTGACGTAGTAATTAACGGATTATTTCGTTCATTAATTGATACGAGTAAAACAAGCGAAAGTTTTCATTGAAGTCTTCGGGACGGTAACAAAATTAGGTCGAACAGTGTTAGCCTCTGGCCCTCTGATCTTATTATTATACTACTTGTACCTATGTTAATTATATCACTCACCCATGCTGAAAGGAATGCAAGTATTATATCGTCAAAAACAGGACGGGGGACCTGGCAGATAGGAATAACTACAGACCCATCTCGTTAGCAACAATCATGGCAAAAATACTTGATAGTGTGCTTAAGAGGGCGCTCGTTTTTTGGTCAGGAATAAGCGAGAATGACGGATTTTTGACGTTGTAATTCTAAGAAACGGAGAGCTTTTTCTAGATCCTGATTACTTATTTGCATAGGTAAACTCCTCATATTGGTCTTAGCCGCCTCCAATTTACGAAGAACTGAATACTTTAACCGAAAATACCCGATTACCGACAGTAGTTTTCTGAAGAGAGCGCAGAGTCATAAGTTTGAGCCCCTAATACTCCATGATGTTATATGAGAACCTACTTGTTTTTTTCTATTTTCACTAGCGTAATATGTTGCCATTGCGCCTAGCCGCCTCGAATTTTCCTTATTCTGCACGTATATATATGTAAACTGTTCTCAATTACACCATATTTGTCAACAAAATCGTACTGAAAACTCAAGGATTTTCTCATTATTGTTGAATAATTTTTGTATTGAATCTTACACAACATTAAAGTTCATGCTTGTACCAACAAGATCCAGTCCAAAAAATATAACTTTTGTCAAAATTTATATTTATAAATAATTATTCAAAACTAGTATAAATTTACCGTCGCGCGGGAATTTATCTCAGTACCGGCTGAATAGCCCTCCGAGACAGATGTGTAGTGTGTTTATTTGTGGCTATTCACGAAGCTAACCGGCCACTCTTCAGATAAAATAATATTATTTTGATCTCCGACTAGGCATAGTTGTTACCAACCTCGGGGTCAAACTATACTGGGGATACATTCGTGAGGCTAATCGAGACAAGTTATGAATTGCATAGCTGCCATATATGACGTAGTGTAGCGAAAAGGCTCAAACCCACCGGATACGTAACATTTAAAATTGAACCTTCTACCTAAAACAAAAGTCATACATTTCAATGGTGATGTCTTGTGGGTTGGATCCTTTTGTCTAAACTACGCGTTCTATAGTCAATTATTATTGTACGAGTGATCGTGATACTTGATAGATTTAATTTATTTACTTGTTACTATCAGTCCACCTTGTTAGTATGTATGTATGTATGGGAGTTTGGGTGAAATCTTCAAATTAGGTACAATTGCGTATCTTCGGTGACATAATATCATAGAGCTGGTCTGATGATGGAGTCGGAAGGTGGCCATAGCAACTCCTAAACTCAACAAGATAAAGCCATCGAATTTGGGCTCATTTATTTGGTCATGGCACGGCAAGACTTTAGTGCTGGATGATTTCCAGAGTCTGATGATGGAGCTATAAGGTGGTCATGGAACTCCTAAACTAAACTAGATAAACCCATCTAGTTTGAGCTCATCTGTTTTGTCTTGGTAAACACTTTGGTGATGGATGATTTCCAGGATCTGATGATGGAAGGTGGTCATGGGAACTCCTTAACTAAAATAGATAGACCTATCTTGTTTGGGTTTGTGTGATTTGTCTGTACAAGTACCCACGAACCAGCGACATAATATGCAGGGTTATTGAAAATAACAAGATGAATAAAAAACTTTTTAAAAAACAAGCTTATATGGCGTTTGTTAAGTACAGCACGATCCTACCTTGCATTTAGTAATTATTTTCGTTTATATATAATAATAACACACACCGGGGGTTTACACTGGAAAGGAAGAATTTTACGTGGTTTTATTACATTTCCGAGTCATCATCATCATCATATCAGCCGAAAGACGTTCACTGCTGGACATACGCCTCCCCCAAAGAGTGCCACAATGGCCGGTCCTGCGCCACCCTTATCCAGCGGACTCCCGCGACCTTTACCAGGTCATCAGTCCACCTTGCGGGGGGCCTACCCACGCTGTGCCTTCCGGTACGTGGTTGCCACTCGAGAACCTTTCCGCCCCAACGGCCATCGGTTCTACGTGCAATGTGCCCCGCCCACTGCAACTTAAGTTAAGCAATTCGGAGGGCTTTATCAGTTACCTTGGTTCTGCTGCGGATAGCCTCATTTCTGATGCGATCGCGCAGAGAAACTCCCAGCATAGCATAGCATAGGCTCAAAGTCACTCAAAGGGCAATGGAGAGCCATTGCCCTTTGAGTGACTTTGAGCCTTCTTATGAGGCCTTTAGTAAGCGACCACGTTTCCGTGCCATATGTCATCACTGGCAACACACACTGGTCAAAGACTCTCGTCTTGAGACACTGCGGAATATTGGACGAAAAGATGTGCCGTAGCTTCCCGAATGCTGCCCAGCCGAGTCGGATTCGACGATTGACCTTCCCTTCGACATTTCCGAGTATCACTCTTTATTTCGAAATAAATGTTTAAAAAACCGGCCAAGTGCGAGTCGGACTCGCGCACGAAGGGTACCGTACCATTATCTATATCTTTAAACGGCAAAAAAATTGTTGTATAGGAACCCCCTGTAGCCTAGTTAGTAACTTGGTAGTGACTCTGCCTACAAAGCTGGAGGTCCCGGGTTTGAATCCCGGTAAGGGCATTTATTTGTGTGATGAGCACAAATATTTGTTCCTGAGTCATGGATGTTTTCTATGTATTTAAGTATTTATTTATCTATGTAAGTATGTTTATCGTTGTCTAGTACCCATAGTACAAGCTTTGCTTAGTTTGGGGCAAGGTCGATTTGTGTAAGATTGTAAAAGAAAAAGAAACAGATAAAAACTAAAATAAAAATAAAATTATGTATTCTGTTTTTTAGTATTTTTTGTTATAAATAGCGACAACAGAAATACATCACATTTCAAATCTCTATCTATCACGGTTCATGAGATACAGCCTGGTGACAGACGGACAGACAGACGGACAGTGGAGTCTTAGTAATAGGGTCCCGTTTTACTCTTTGAGTACGGAATCCTAAAAAGTGACATAGGTTTTATGCTCAGAACATAAAAAAAGAGAGAAGTGCCGTACTGCTTAATTTCAACCAAAACCGATGACCCCAGTTTTCTCCCACCGCAGCGCCCACAGGCACACACATTGAACCGTGTAAAAACAAAGACTCGGGCGTTGCCAGTGAGTCTACGGCAACATGCAAACAAGGGCTGTGATTGGCTTAAACGCACTACACTAGGGGGGCGACAAACGTTAAAATTATGTTTTATCGACATTGATATTAAAATTAATATTATGTTAAGATATTGATGGGTAACAACTTCGACGACATGGTAAGTTTATGTGGTGGTATTTAAACTTCTAGCTACAAGTTTAAATAACACGGGTTGTTAACTTACCATAAATCGCAAAAGTAAAAAATATTGACGAATACCTACAGAGTAACATAAACGGCTTTTTATAAGTTCGTGTTCACATACATTTAAAACTCTGGTCACATCGATATTTTTGACCTGTAGGTACCAGGCCGATCCGACTCGCATTTTGGCGCGAAATAATATGTCCATTACTCATATTACGAGATTTAAGGCTAAGGGCGAGTATCCACCAAAGATGTGCGAAGATGTGTTACCATACATTTTACACCTAGGTTTCAAGCAAGCGAGGTGTCAAATATTCGAAAAGTGTACGGCTCTTATTAAGTGGTTGGAAACATTTTTCTTGAAAATGTTACGAACACATTAACTCTTCTCTGTACAGGAAACCAGTTAGGACTTCTGCCAGTAGCATCTATCCATTTTTTTAGTACCTACTCGGATTCTTTGGAAAACTGTAATAAGAAACCGAGATTTCTTCTTCAATTATCACATTTCAAATGAAAGTAAAAAATACTCATTTAAAATAAATTATTGGTAATAATATCACATTTAAAGTTGTTCTGAAGCCATTTGCAACTAAATTATATACTTGTACATACAATTTTATTATGTCTATTTACCGTTCATACTGCAACTTAGTGAAAATCTTATTAGTAGGTGTATTAAATAATACTAATATAAAGAGTATAATATTTTATATAGCTGTTTATTAATGACAAATTCAGAGTCTGACAGTTCAAACCAATTATGTGGCTTTCAGCCAGAGACACGGCAAAAAGGTTCGAATACGAAACATTCTCGCCCCTTTTTTTAACAAAAAGTTGAATTATTATATCAATATTTAATTAACTGGCAACAAAATCACCTTATGAATCGGTCTAACAAAGACACCTTTCTGAGTCAGAATTTGCACTGAGCGTACCAAATTGTCAGAGGCATTTTTGTTGACAGATATAATTTTACCGAGGGGCCAACAAGCAGGTGGAGTGGCTTCATCTTTCAATAAAACTATTTGTCCAATTTCAACATTGGTTTTCCTCAGCAGCCACTTGCTTCTTGGTTGTAGTTCACTTAAATAGTTATTATAAAATTGAACCCAAAACTTTTGTTTTACTTGAGTTATTTTTTGAAACATATTTAGTCTATTTTCTACTCTATTCGCTAGACTAGGCTCAGGCAGATCTGAAATCGGAGACCCTATCAAAAAATGAGCAGGCGTCAAACAAACAACATCATCATTGTCTGGTATATCGAATACAGAACATAAAGGTCTCGAGTTCAGTATGCCTTCAATCTGAACTAAAACAGTGTAGAAAAACTCATAAGTAAATCTGACGTTACCTAAATATCTTTTAAGTAATCCTTTGACAGATTTTATTCCAGCCTCGTAAATTCCACCCATGTGGCTGGCTAGAGGAATGGTAAATTTCCAATCTATTGCATTAATATTACAATAGTCTATGATCTGACTATAGGATGAATCATTTTTAAACATCTGATACAATTCATGCAACTCATTATTTGCTCCTTTAAAGTTACTAGCATTGTCCGAGTACAAATGAGAACAGTAACCTCTTCGGCTAATAAATCGCTTTAAGGCACAAATAAAGGCTTGCGACGACAATTCTGAAACTAACTCTAGGTGAATTGCTTTACTTGACAGGCAGATAAACAAGCAAATATATCCTTTGGTGTACTTGCAATTTCGAAGCTTAGAATTACGAACGTATACAGCTCCGCTAAAATCTACACCAACATGCAAAAATGCTCGTGTTAAAGTGACTCTTGGAGTTGGTAAGTTAGCCATCTGCTGCCCACAGGCTTCTGCATTGAATCTGACACAGCGAACGCATTTATGTATGACATTTCTAACCTCCATACGTCCATTAATTGGCCAGTATTTATGTCTTAGTCCGAAAAGTGTGCCTTGAATGCCTATGTGCAACAAACGCAGATGAAATTGTCGAATAATAAGCGTTGTGACGTATTCTTTATTGGGTAACACTATAGGATGTCTGAATTTTGTATACGACCTCCTACACGAATTATATCATCGTCATCAAGAAAAGGGTTAAGCTTTCGCAGGGGACTTGACTTAAAAGTGTATAAGCTGTGAACTTCAACGTTATTATTCACACTTCTAGTACCATTTGAGTCTGTATTATTGTTTATGTGTGTGGACTGTATGCTCTGTAATTTCAAAGTAGTTAACTCTTGATACTCTTTAGAGAAATGTTTACGCTGAATTATTTTTATTATGAAATTGTGTGCACTTTTAAGTTCCTGAGTTGTGAGAAAAGACAGATCTTTAGTCGAGCTGCGTGTGTTATTTATGAATCTAAACATGTACGCTAACACTCTTGTCAGTTTATTTAAGTTTGAATGTCTCTGAAAGAATGTATAGAAATCAGTCAGTGTGTCTTGTTGAGTAACAGCATGAGAAGTGCGTGGTTGAATCACTTCAATTTGTAACTCTTTATCACTTATCACAGGTTTTGACGTCATTGGCCAAGTAGAAGGATCTCGATATATCCAATGTGGTCCGCTCCACCAAAGTGTATTACTCTGTAAATTCTGTGGGTAAACTCCGCGTGTAAGTAAATCAGCAGGGTTTTCTTTTGTGTTGACGTAATTCCACATTTCAGACTTAGTCAGTTCTATTATTTCCATTAGCCTATGAGATACAAATGTGTGAAGTTTCTTGTATGGTGACTGTATCCAGTGTAACACAATCTGTGAATCTGTGAATAATAAAATGTCATGTATTTTGAACTTATCTTTGAAAGCCTTGTTCACTTTGTTAACCAACTGTGATAATAACAAACATCCAGAGAGTTCCAGCCGTGGCAGAGATTGAGTCTTTATTGGTGATACTCTAGTCTTCGCCATGACAAGACTGCAGGTGGGTGCTCTGTTAGGGTATGTGGCTCTGAAATATACACTCGCACCAAAGGCTTTCGCAGAAGCGTCACTGAATCCTATTAAAGTTATCCATGATGGGATGTCAGAGAAGTAATATCTGGGAATCTCAATGTCCTGTAACTTTGGTAGGTTATCTTGAAACTCTAGCCAAGTTATTTGTAAATCTTCTGGGATGACAGAGTCCCAGTCTATCTTCGCCTTCCAAATAGATTGCATAAGTATCTTAGCTATAATAACTGTTGGCGCTAATATACCGATGGGATCATAAATTTGCGCTATTGCTGACAGTACATTCCTTTTTGTAAACTTCATCTGTTTGAGCTCTGGAATAGCTGTCGTAAGCATGTCACTTCGTGGTAACCATTTCACACCTAATGTTTTGACAGTTCCGCTAGGGGTAAAATCGTATGTTGTGTCATCATTGGTGGGTATAGTTTGAGTAAGTATCTTAGGTTCGTTCGTAGTCCATTTGTGGAGCTTGAAGTTTCCTTTTTGCAGCACGTCTATGAGTTGACCACAAACTCGTTGCGCCTGGTCGAGAGTGTCAGCTCCTGATAAGAAGTCGTCCATGTAACATTCTGACTCTATAATGTCCGCGGCTTCTGGATATAGTTGTTTGTGTTGTGCAGCTAGCATTCTCAGGGTACGGCATGCCAAGTACGGCGCACATTTGGTACCATATGACACAGTTCGTAGCTGAATACACTTTAAAGGACTTTACTTCAAATCACGCCATAAGATTCTTAGTTGCGGCCTTTGCTCTTCTTTGACCAAGATAGTCCTAAACATTTTGACTATGTCACAGGTGAATGCATATTTGTACATACGAAATCTGAGTATTATATCAAGCACATCGTTGTATATGTTTGGTCCGTCAAGCATTATGTCATTCAGTGACAGTCCTGACGATGTCTTACTGCTCGCATTAAAAACTGTCCTAAGCTTCGTAGAACGACTTTCTGGCCTCAAAATACCCAAATGTGGCAGAAAACAGTGTGGCTCTTGACTATGTTGAAAGTCATCAACAAACTCAGCATGACCTAGCTCTATAAATTCGTATATGAACGCTTTATAATGTATGTAAAGCAAGGGATCTTTTTGAAACCTAGATTCCAGACTTAACAAGCACCGATATGCTTTATGAAAGGAGTTACCCAACTCTTGAACCCTTTCATTTTGTATAGGCATTTCAACTACAAAATGTCCGGTTTCATCTTGCACTGTTGTGTCAATAAATAACTGTTCGCAGTATTGTTGCTCTGGTGTGAACACAGCTTTAGGGCTTACCTCTTCCTGTTGCCAAAATCTAACAAGTAAATCGTCTGTGGAAGGTGTGTCAACAATATGTAAAGCTACATGAGCGTTATGTCTCAGGTGTGTCCCCGATGTGCATTGGTTGACGTTTCCTGACACTACCCATCCGAATACTGTTTCTATAAGAATAGGTCTGTTCGGTCCTAGGCTAATTTGATTACCTAACAGCAATGAATAGAAAAGCTGCGCTCCTATAAGCATATCTATCTCACCAGGTTTGTAAAATGTAGGGTCCGCAAGCAATTTGTGTTGCTTCGCCGGCATGTTCCATGTGTTGGTGTTTATAATATTGTGTGGCAGTGGCACGGTTATGTTATCCATGACAATAAACTCAAGATTTGCTGTAAAATCAGATAGTCGAGATGCTATGTTTGCTTTCATACATAATTGCGTTTGCTTACCTGACTCGCCAATGCCTTGAATAATGTGATTATCATAGTGTAGCTTACTGTTCATGCGCTGGACAAGCCTGTGAGCAACTATGTTAACTTCACTCCCCGAATCCAATAATACGCGTGCAAAATGCCATATGCCTGTATCATCCTGTATATTGATTATCGCTGTGGACAATAAAATCTGATTATCACCAGTGTTAGACACATGCATTGTTGTAGGCGTCACGAAAGTATATTTACTTGAACCTTGTATTTGTGTATTGTTAACTAGCGGTTGCTTGATAGCGTATGTAGTTTGTGTCAACTCTTGCTGTGACAGATGTTGCTGTGGCAACTGTTGTTGTGTTAGCTGTTGTGGTGTCAGCTGTTGCAGTGACTGTTGTAGCAACGGGTGCTGTTGCGGGGTCTGCTGTTGTAGGCTCTGCTGTTGCAGGGGATGCTGTTGCAGGGTCTGCTGTTGCAGGCTCTGCTGTTGCAGGGGATGCTGTTGCATGGGATGCTGTTGCATCAAAGTAGACGCTGTGTGTTGCTGCTGGTGAGCTGTTGTTTCTGCGGCTATAGCAATACTAGCTCGCTTAGGAGGTGGATTAGCAAGGTGAATCAATGTGTGATGCTTACCGTTGCAGGTTAAACACGACCTTTTTGAACATTTGTGTTTGGCAGTATACGGCTGTAAACAATTGTAGCACAAGAACTTCGATTTTATGTAGTTTGTTATGTAGTCTGTCAACTGACATTTCAAGAAATTGTACACACTTAGCAATATTATGTTGTCCTTGACAGAGGGTACAAGTATCGTAACAATTATCACTAGTCGATATGTGTGCGAGCTTGGGTGTTGATTTGGATTGAGGAAAGTTGTCAGATCTGTCATTCATAAGCTCAAATGCTGTTGCACGCAACTTAAGGAAATCTAAAAGCTCCGCAATTGTCGGAATTGTAGTCTCTTTCCGTGTCAACTCCCATGCCGCCCTAAGAGAATTGTCAAATTTCTGAGTGATAATATACACTAAAAGTACATCCCAGTGTTGAACTGGCAGGTTCAAAGCACTTAATGAATCTAAGCTCTGCTGTAATACATTTAAGAAGTCTTTTATGTTAGATCTATTGAGTATCGGAAAACTCATGAAATTCTTTAAGTGGTAATTTACAACAATAGTTTGGTTTTCATACCTGCTTTCTAGTATACTCATTGCTTTACCGAAGTTTCCATCAAGAATTAGAAGGGAACTGATCAAACTCGCAGCCTCTCCCCTCAAGCAGCCCTTCAGGTACTGCAGACGTTGCAGCTCCGGCACGTTTCCTCCGTTCATCGCGCACTCGAACAGGTTCTTAAACGCAGGCCACTCGCGTATGTCACCACTGTAGGAAGGTAACTCTAGTCTTGGAAGTTTGTACACTTGGTTGTTGACCTTAGCATCCTCTTCGCTCTTCTCCAGCAATCTGTTGATGATCGCCCGGGTTGAGTAATATCTAGTCTCCATGATAGATCGCTCCTCGTCGGCTTTCTTCTCATCATTTTCTATGAGCTCTATTGCCTGTTGAATTTCGTCAAACCTTTCCATTTGCGTAGACAAGTCGGCACATCGTAATTTTGTACCGTAAACATTTTGTGCCTTTTAATCTTATTAGTATGTTATTAGTTACCTTTAAGGTAGGCACCCAACCAAAACAAGTAATTAAATAAAATAAAACAGCGAAAGTAGTCGAAATAAAATAACTAGTATGATATCGTACTTCTATTTTATCGATTACGCGTAAATTGTAACTGCACTTTGGCACCGCTCTAGTTTGCGACGCCAAGCAGCGGCCGTACCACTAAAAAAATCAAGCATCGTCCATATCCATAGTGGTTTAATACATTGCGCCGTGGTTTACTGTATTGAACGTTCAATGTACAACGCATAGAACAAAAATATGCTTTTTCGTTCGATATGTTAGTTCGATCCCGAGAAATGATGCGGCGTTGCGTTTATTTATTAAAATATTAGTTTTTACTGACTTAAGTGAAAATACTAATACTCACATGTGGTGCGTGACTCCACCATTCATGTAGGTTTTAGTTTCATTCCTATTTTTGCATGTAACCACGCTACAATTCGGCATTTTGAGTAAACGTGGAAAAACATTTCAGATTCACGGCAAATTGCGACTAACATGCGGTGGGCAGTGACATGCCCATTTGGCCATGTCGCACCGACACGCGCCAAGCCCCCGTTTCATATCTATTCCTTTTTATCATCTGAGGTTTTAGGCTTTTGAATAAAACCACGCATTAATTAATTGTATTCTAGATAAAAAGCTGTGTTTGTATAATTTATAATTTTCAGTTCCTTTGGTAAGAAACGGACATAGCAATTTCTATGAAGGGCAGTTTTTTTTCACTGTCCATAACAAAAAAAAATTTCTTCAAGAAATGAATACGTAAGTACCCAGTAATTTCCTAGTAGTGGGTCTACTGGTATAATTTCATTACATTACTATATATAAATAAGACTCAGATAATATGCAAACTATTAATATCCGTAAAACAAATTATTATTCTTATTACTGACAACTTTAAAACTCGTTAGTTTATTTTATACTAAAAAAACGAAACTAAAAATACTTTGTCATATCATAGTATTTTAATACAAATAGAAAACTTGTGCTCAAAAATCAAATACTTACTTTATTCAAGTTATCTAACTTCGCTAACATGATGTTCTAGAACATCATGTTAGCGAAGTAATACTTACCACTTTTTAGTGCAAGTATCAATATCGGTCACGGAGTGAATTCCAACGGTGCGCTATACAGATATTTGCATCGGCAAGCTCCGCGGTTAGTTCTATCCCGATCGCACTTACATATAGCT
The DNA here is from genome assembly GCA_963854355.1 of Epinotia brunnichana. Classification (NCBI taxonomy): domain Eukaryota; kingdom Metazoa; phylum Arthropoda; class Insecta; order Lepidoptera; family Tortricidae; genus Epinotia; species Epinotia brunnichana. The sequence continues at coordinate 19,611,570 of OY977954.1, forward strand.
AGAAAGGGACGGCACCCGCGGCTGGTGCGATCTCGCTGTGCATGTGGGGGTTAGGTACGTTTGTGTGGGTGGTAGTAGTATTTACACACACAAACGCACTACGCGTGTCAAAATACCGAATTCTGAGCGAGCGCTTTTTTGAAGAGCACTCTTAATTCACAGTTAAAGAGTCATGTAAAACTGCATGATAACCAATTAGGTTTCCGACCACAGTTATCTACAGAATCTGCGATTCTGTGTCTTAAGCACACTGTCAGGTATTATACCAAAAGTAAAACCCCGGTGGTAGCCTGTTTCCTCGATCTATCTAAGGCTTTTGACCTGGTTTCCTATGACCTACTATGGAAGAAGCTGGAAAATACCAGTTTACCGCAGGAAACCATTCGCATATTTAAGTACTGGTATGGAAACCAGGTCAACAGTGTTAGATGGGCTAACGCGCAGTCTGATGAGTACAGGTTGGAGTGTGGGGTGAGACAGGGAGGGCTGACCTCACCTACGCTATTTAACCTGTATGTAAACGGGCTAATCGAGGCGCTCAGCAGAACCCATGTTGGCTGCCATGTAGGTGGAGTTTGTGTTAACAACATAAGTTACGCGGACGACATGGTGCTGCTGAGCGCGTCGGTGTGTGGGCTGCGTAAGCTGCTGAAAATTTGTGAAACGTATGCAACAAATCATGGCCTTAAATATAATGTTGCTAAGAGCCAGTTCATGATATTTGAGTGCGATCGCAAGAAAACAGTGGAAGTTCCTACCATTTGCCTCAATGGTACCCCTATGGATAGAGTGGACCATTTCAAGTACTTAGGCCATGTGATCGCGACCGACCTCAAAGACGACCTGGACATGGAAAGGGAACGAAGGGCCCTGTCGGTCCGGGCGAATATGATCGCCCGCAGATTTGCAAGGTGCTCTAAAGAGGTGAAAGAAACTCTGTTTAGGGCGTTTTGCACCTCCCTCTATACCTGCAATCTGTGGGAGCAGTATACGCAACGGGCATATGGGGCCCTTAGGGTCCAGTATAATAATGCGTTCCGGGTGTTGATGGGACTGTCTCGTTTCTGTAGCGCATCAGGGATGTTCGCGGCGGCGCGTGTGGACTGTTTTTATACGAGCATGCGTACGCGCGCAGCATCCCTGGTGCGCAGGGTGCGCCGCAGTCCCAACAGCATTCTGCGCATGATAGCGGACAGGGTTGACTGTCCCTACATGTCGCACTGCGAGGGACTACACTCCCCTGTCAGTGTTGTTTTGTTTTAAATGTAAGTTTAGCTGTAACTACTAACCCCCTAGTTTTGTAAACTCTACTAACAACATGTGTCCATGGTTACACGAAATAAAAATTTCATTTCATTTCATTTCATTATTTGCACGAGCCGAAAGCGAGGGTTATGAACCTGCGATATGAAATTTGATATAAACCGACTGTGGTATAAAAGACTAAGATAATGCTAATATCTACCTAGACTGATAAATGGCTACTTACGGCCCGGCCGGGGCGACTCAAATTATTTACTCTAAAACCTACTTAAGAAACTAACGGCGCGCAAGGAAAAGGAGGGCTCGGTTTACTCTAACCGCATAGTAGAAATACCAGCTTGTCATATTGATTTAATTTACTCAATTACTCATTCTTTCACAACGTAAGCAGTACTCCCAAGTGTTCTTACGTTGTTTTTCCTTATACGACTTAAATGTTATTGAGACCAGACGATCATATATGCAGTTCATAAATAGTTATGGCGAATATCATTGTTACTTAGAACAATTAATACCTACTCGGTTTATAATGAGAGTCTGGCGCCCCAGCGTCAAGCATAGACGCCGGTTTGCGCCAACCAATGTAAATACCTACATTACTGACATCCTGTCTCTTATAGTTAAATCCTGGCTTTAATGCAGAAATGTAAGTGAATTGAATACTTCGTATGCAAGCCGAAAAGGCCTTCCATTGCAATTTGCAATGCAAACCTGTTACGGAGTCAACGACGAAGAAAATGTACAAGTAATAGATATGCTTTTTATAGGTAGGTATGTGAGTGAGATAAAACCGGGAACCATCCATACTTCAAGAGTACTCTAGAATGAAATCCTGGGAAGTTTCCGTAATCCGACAGGCAGAGGGTTGATTCAAAAAACTCAAACTTCGCCCGGTAAAGTCACGTCACGGCCAACACTGTAAATAGGCGGTGATTATCCTGCTGGCTATTGGGAAGACGTTTTGTAATTTTCTCGCATAATTTGAGTGTCTTAAATCTTTCAGCACAACTTGCCTATGTAAAGGTACAAGTTGGAACCCGACCGCAGACAGCAGCAGCAGACGACGTGTCGCTGCGACACTACTGGTTTCTATGTAGGTATTCCTATGAAATACCTTTCGTAGCCACTAGCCAGAGAGTAGCGACTAGGGAGCGACACGTCGCCGCCATAGTAATACATAGAAACCAGTTATTTTTGTTTATCGTATGGTGCTTACACACTGGTACCTACATATTTGTATTCGTATCGATGTCGCTGATAGAGTTCCAGTGTTCGCTGCAAGGTTCAGAAGGAACAGTCAGTGCCGAGTTTGTTGTTCTGACCAGTCACAGAACAGTAAAAACTGTTTTTTCTGTTCCGTGTGACCAGTAGTGTCGCTGTACTCGCTTTCGCTGCGAAACGCCGCCTGCTGCTGGTTTATGTTATTGAAATAGACATACCTCCTGAGCATTCGTCTCTAGCTACAGAGCTCAAATCAATAAAGGATTGTCAATTCGCTTGTGACTCTTCTTGAGTCGCAATAGTTTGCTACTACTGTCTCTGCTTATAACCAAGCAGACCGTATGCCTGTGTGCTGTGTGCCACCGTAGTAGTATTCAAAATAACAGATCTCTCTCTCTCTCTCTATTGTCTAATCTACTGCCGGGTTCTTGTCGGTTGAGTAATCCAATCTGTTCTTCTCTCTGCCACTTTTTTGAGCTCTTGATACGACATTACATTAACTTTCTCATTAGCTTGATCCATAAACGCACGTCTTGGTATTCCCCTGCGTCTCCTTCCTTCTATAATTCCTTCAATTGGGATTGGATGAAATTTTAGAAGTGCCTGATAATTTTTTTGGTGATAGGAATAACGTTCCTTAGCACCAGAAAAAAGTTGCAGACTTTTCAGCTGCGTTAATTATTTTTGAAAAACATATATACAGTTTCCTCACTTAGGTTTTGGGTTTAGGACGGCGAAGAAGACACTTTGCTTGATCCGTCTCATATAACATTTTATACCCCTGTTTTTATGTCCCTTCACTGAGTGAGAATTATTTCATCCATTCGATGTATTGCTACTACGCGTTACTGGATTGGCTCAGGTCAATTGCAATAAATACTTGTCTCTGGTTAGAGAAAGTGTTCGCTAGACGACAGTTTATTAACGCTTACGGACCATCTCGCCGCAGGAATACTAGCATATGTCTGAGCTCCGGTGACACATAGTTGTTACTAATCCAGAGCTCAAGTTATATGAACGAGCTGGCAGACTAGAGAAAACTGTTTTATGAATGATTCATTGCAACGCAACGGTACTTTCTGCGCGTGATCGTTTCCCATGGTTCAGGTTGTACTTGACACGCAAAAAAGTATTGAACAGTATGGACAGAGGATAACGGCAATGAACCATTATCAACTAGATTTGGAATGCCATCGTGTTATCTGTTTTTTATTGTTGGAGGTGTAAAAGTTTCCCTCTCAATCCTCTCATATATGAGAGGAGGCCTGTGCCCAGCAGCAACAGTGGGACGTATAGGCTGATGATGATGATGATGATATCAAAGGTACGAATAGAAGAAAATCATCTTACATGAAAAAACCCTGTATTACTTATCATTATCAACATGTGTCGTCAAATTAAACTGATTATAATCGATAATAAATACGAGAATACGGCAATTGCGACACTTTTATCGCTTGCGGAAGACGACCTTTTTGATTATACTGCCTCCATTGGTACTCGTACATCGATGATTTTTTGCAAGAACACTAACATTTTTCCGGTATACCACTCATGCTGAGTACCTACTTCATCATCATATTAGCCGAAAGACGTCCACTGCTGGACATAGGCCTCCCCCAAAGACTGCCAAAGTGACCGATCCTGCACCATTCACCTACTTAATATTTGCAAATATAAATGCATAATGTTAGCACAAAAAAGAACTCATTTACCTACCGTAGTTAGACTGGTCAAAATGACAATGCTAATTTCAGAACGTGCTCTAAAATGCTCTTGTAAATAACGCCATGTCAAATAAATATACCGCTCATGTACCTAAACCTCTGTTATGTCACAGACAATTTACGACACTAATTTCATTTTCACAAACCAGAGATAAATTAAGGAACTATACAGTACGCCTCACATCACTTTGCGTCTGTGATGGCTACTACATAGTAGTAGTACAGTTCTTAATCAATTTAATCATTGATCTTGTAAGAATATATGTACTTAGCTGTTACCCTTTGGAGTCACCTCGGCGTTTGTTATCGTGGGTATGCCCATTGTTGAATGGGCTATGGGAGTAGCCGAAGATCGAACAGTGCCACATAATAAATAATAGTATACTATTTACGGAATAGTGCTGAGATCTAGGTACCTACATCTTTTTATTCAGTAAATTGTACCTACACTTCATTTAGTTAGGCACTTGCAAAATCGCTGTCAAGACATGAATTGGAGGATGGAAATTTAGAAGCAATGATTGATGTAGGTACCTAACTATAATGTATACCGAATAGCATTTCTCAAATCGAACTAGCCCAAAAGTAAAGTCCATACGGTTTTGGGTACTAGACGACGATATATTCAATAGATATAAATACATAGGAAACATCCAAGAATCAGATACAAATATTCATGCTTAACACACAAATATTTCGTCTTAGGGGATTAGATCCCAGGACCCTCGTGGGGAAGAAAGGTTCTCGAGTAGCGACCACGTACCGAAAGACGCAGCATGGGTAGACCCCCGACAAGGTGGACTGATGACCTGGTAAAGGTTGCGGTAGTCCGCTGGATGCGGGTAGCGCAAGACCGGGCACGTTGGCACTCTTTGGGGGAGGCCTATGTCCAGCAGTGGACGTATTTCGGCTGATATGATGATGATGATGATGAAATGTCATCTTCCACTAATATGTAACGGCCTATAACGTTTCGTCTCCTGCCACCGAAAAAATCTGCACGGCTATCACAAGACGGCGCGCGAGCTCTCTTGATTTTTCTCACACTACAGACACGTCTCTTTCTAAGTTTTCTAATAAGAGAGAGACGCGCGCGGTCTTGTGTTGTGATAGCCGTGCAGATTTTCATGTCAAATTCAAGTTAAATTGATACAATACGAAATACATTTGTATTATTGCGGAATGTTACAGCATCAATGGAATGGGAGTGCTTAGTTGTTTACCAGCCTGGCACGAATGGCACGCGACAAAGCGTCCTTTCTAGGTCGTGGCAGGTCGGCTACCTCGATAGGTACTATTGCTCTAAGTTCAGGGCTAATACGATGATTTTATATAAAACTTTACTGACACTGCACGACTGCTTTTAAACGAGCTTCTGTCTGAATTTAACTACGCTGACTTATAGAAGTAAAAGAATGAGGCCCTTGTCTGCAAGATGGTCACTATGCTTAGTGACTATAAACGAAGATAAAATACCAAACATACATTTTAAGATTGATAACGTTGCGATTGCTACGCGGACCTATAAAAGTTAAAGAATGAGGAATTTGAGCCCTTGTGGCCATGGCCATGGTCCATGGTCAGCCAATTAAACGAAGATAAAATAACGAACGTGAATGATAACATTGATAACTTTACGATTGCTATATTTACAAGCTTTTCTCTTAATTTGTATGTGTCGCTAACTTACAAATTAGTGGAAGAGTCCTTTAGCCCTAGTCGACAAAATTGCCAGTTAATACCTATACGAAAATATTAACAAAGATAAATGATAATTAAGGACAACTGCTAACCAAAAGCCGCCAACAAGAGACGAGCCATTTTCAGACTCACTTGCTCAGTGATATTTCGACATCTCTCATAAACATAACCCTGCCCCAAAGAGTGCCAAAGTGACCGGTCCTACGCCACCCGCATCCTTGGCTTATTATGTAGCAAAGAATTGTCCTATAACAATTGACGTTGGAACAAATCGTACGGCATGGATATTTCTAATACAATCTATTGTAGTATTGATTACATGATTGACATCATCGACCGCATCGGGGCGTATTCCCACAACTTCGTGAACTCGATCTCAGACGTTTTTACAATCTTAATACGTAATCAAAACATTTCTTTAACTTGGCTTGGGAAACGTACGACGTTATCTTTTTTTGTTTGGGATTTTGGGAACTTACCGACTAATGGCAATAGTCAGTTCAGTAGTAAATTCTTGAATAGCATTATCTGAATCTCAGACATATCTGTGTGGTCTGCATAAGAATGAGTTGAGGCCCTGCTGGATGTATGGAATTGGATAATGAATAGATGTGTCAGTTCAACTACCTAGCTCACAGCTCAGAAACAGTCTGACGAACTGTGAATGCTACCGGGAAACCACTCAGACAAGGAAAAGATTCGTTTTCATTTAAGGTTAGGTACGTACCTTTTCTTTCTTTCCCTTCCAGTTTACTTAGGTACGTTTATCGAAGTCAACCACCAATTTAATTAAGGCTAGTATATAAGGCACATCAAAAAAACCTAACCTAAAAATACTGGTTGGCACAGCTAAAATTGGTTTTGGTGTGCTATTGTTAAATTTTGATGTACTCGTATAAGTCAGTATTTTTTGGTGCGCGTGTGCAGTCAGTATTTTTTGGTAAGCGATTAAAAATTTCCCTTTAATTAATAGAAACTTCGTAAGCATCTCATGATTTTTTCTGCGTTTCAAGAATAGCCTCTTAACCATAGATAGCAGAACAGCTTCCATATCGGCAGCGGGCGACCTCCCGCGGCCACGGCTGGCCATTCACCTTCTAGCGTCGCTATTTAAAAACAAAACATTAAATCATAAAGGGAATTGCCAATTTAGGCAATTTAGACCCACTTAAAACGTGATAAGATTAAAATTGGAACGATATTGATTGTTGACTTATCGCATTATGGGCATATAGGGCGCGGTTTGTTCCTTTTTCGAATGATGCGTGACATTCCGAACGGCTATTGGTTGATTTTGGCGCATTTTTGCGTTTTGTTTACAATGATGAAAAGTTTTAATTTTATTTGATTTTTAACTGGCTTCGTAAAATATGAGGATGCTTTCAATCTTCTATTTTTAATAGCGACCCGCTCTGGCTTCGCAGTTACATGCATGTATTATTCATATAAACCTTCCTCTTGAATCACTATATATAAAAAAAAACCGCGTTAAAATCCGTTGCGTATAGTTTTAAAGTTCTAAGCATACATAGGGACAGACAGACAGCGGAAAGCGATTTTGTTTTAATACTATGTAGTGAAGCATGTTCCCCGATTAGTCGAAGACACCTCGACTGATTTGGAAATTATTTTTGTTTTTAAGAGTATCCTTCCTAGGTGGTCTCCATGGGTATCAGGATCTGATGATGGGACCCTGGAGAAATCGAGGGAACTCTTCACATTTTATTTTGTTTTATTTTTCTTGTTCGTTTGATTTTGTTTTATTTTATATTTATTAGTTATTGAGTAAATTTGTTGACATTGTATTAATTTAATATTATCTCTTTATTTTTTCTTTGTTTTGGGCATGGCACACTTGAAGAGATTTTAGTACTGATTTTAAGTCGGTTAAAACTTTGTTTTTAAAGTATTTTTTTGTCCATCAATAATGCCCTTTCTACCCGACAAGGTTACGCTATATTGAAGTTATCGTTATCTCGGTATTGTAAATCATTAAAATATCATGATAACGACCTTGGGTGTGTCGAATTTTTATGCGTACACGTTTTACTAATTACCGCATACCATAACGTTGAACGATAAAATGTACATTAGGTGATAGGCTTGCACATGACGCACTTCCACCTGAGCCCTTTCTGAGTGAGACCTTTCTAGTTTCAACACATAATTAAAAACTTAGAAAAGTCGAAAAACCCCCGATATTTTCATTTCAAAGTTCAATATCTCAAAAACGGCAGAACTGACTTTGATGAAACGTAGCTAAGAACTATCTCGATCCCGTCAGCTTTCAAATCGGTCCATTTGTTTAGGAGCTACGAAGCAACAGACAGACACACATACAGACAGATACACAGACACGTCTAACTTATAACACCCCTCTTTTTACGTCGGGCGTTAAAAAGAAAGCAAGCATTACGTTACATGCCATGCAAGTACCTGTTTGTATTGTAGGTTCTTAGGTAGGTGACAATTTACAGGGTGATTTCATTGACATACATAATTTACTTTAAAAACAAAATTTTAACCGACGAAAAATCAATCATCCACAGTTTTCCTAATACTCTTAAGGTTGGTTTTTTTTTACAAATTTATATGGGACCAACTTCGGTGTATACCCTTTCCAACTAAAAAAGAATTATCCAAATCGAACTACTATGTAAAAAGTTATGCGTGGTCATACATAAAAAAAATTAAAAAATATACGCGTCGACTTGAGAACCTCCTCCGTTTTTTCGTCGGTTGAAAATCAACTTCGCCGATCAATTGAGCTGATGACAAATAACATGATGCATGAACTGAAATTCGTCTTAGATTCTGACCAGCGAGGTCACAGAACAAAGCGCATGCTGGTAACATGAAAATCACGAAATGCATAGCGGCTGCGGCGCAACTTAGATTATAGATTTTTAGTAATCATAGGTCCATGCGGCTCATAGCTGGACATCCTATTTCGGGTGCGTCTCATAAAGTATAAAAACTTTTGGTATAATCCGAACGAAACATATAATGTAACGTTAGATATTTATAATGCAATTCATTCAGTAACTGTAGTCATTTTGTGTCTGTATTTTTCTGAGGCCTACATAAGGTTAGGTTAATATATAATTGTTTTATAATAATCGTAAAAAGTCAGCACCTACCTAATTTCCGCAAAAAAGCGCGTTAATATCAATTGTTAATTCACATCAAATGTTACGTTATATCAAAAGTTGTTATACCAATCATTACTTACCCCCTATTTCATAGATAAAATTGTACCCATATATAGAACTTGAAAAAAAATAATAAGCTCGCTGCCTAGACTCTAGAGCTCTAGCTAGACTAACGGACACCGAAATTATTCCAAAAGTGTTCCGCTTTTCCAATTTTACCATGGGAAACTAAAATAAAGAGCAGTGAATTTAATGCCACTCCTGCTTTCATGATGCTGCTAGTAACGGAAGCTATACGAGTAGGTTCCGTTACTCAAATGCCTGACAGAATAGGGGAACAACCATCAAATTAGCCGTTATTGTCTTTGGTCACGCACGCAACCCCTCGTTGCATTGGTGGCTGCCTCAGAGCATAGAATACTAGAGAGAGGACAAGCCGCCGGCGGCCATGTCGCAGCTGTTAGCTCAATGGGCATACTCTGCCATACTGTGCACGCGTGCTGATCGCAGAGAATATTTACGTGTTTTCCCAAAATGCCTGATATGATGCGCGTTTATTGTCAAACAATAGGTATACAAGTGTGTGTGTTTTAGATGTGTGCGTGCTTTGTCTTGTCAATTACTTGGGCGTTGTGTGGGTTAATGAACTTGCGACAGGCGTACTCTATACAAATCGGCCGGCATGTCCGATCTCCTTATATTCATACATCTGTGGTGGCTGCACATTACTGTGAAGTTGAAGTGAGGTTAGAAAAAAGTGAAATACCCACATTGATCAATTTTATAAATCCATACTAGTATTATAAATCTGAAAGTGTGTTTGTCTGTATATCTGCACGGCGCTCGATCTCTCTCGATTTTTCTCGCACTATAACCTCTCTTTTGCAAGGTTGAAGGAAAGAGAGGCAGAGGAAGGCCCAGACATACTTACACTCAGGGATCGGAAACCGGTATTGTTTGTATGGGAACGAAAACGGTTCTTTTTCGTTCTTTTGATAATAATTTCATTTCTAATTGGGCAATCTAATAATACGCACTCGTTACCTCAAAACACAACTGAGTCCCACATGTGAAGTATAAAATAGTTCGAGATTTGTGGTAAACCGAGGTTTTAGCAATTAACCGGTTCCGATGTAAGTTACACCAGCCAAATAAAGGAGAAAGTTGCTGTCTATTCGTACAAAGACGTCAAGAGGCTGGCAGAGGACAAGAATCAGTGGCGGTTACACCAGCGACAAGAACCTAGCTCTTAAATAGTGATGATGATGATACCTCTCTTTCTAAGTATTCTAATATGAGAGAGACGGAGAGTGCGAGAAAAATCGAGAGAGTTCGCGCGATTTAGATGAAATTTAGTATAGAGATACTTTGTGTCCCGAGGAAGGACATAGGATAGTTTTTATCCCGTAAAGGGATGAAAGGGTGCAAGTTTGTATGGAGCTACGATATAAACGAGTTCCACGCGGACGGAGTCGCGGGCAGAAGCTATTATTATTATTATCTATACTAATAATAAAGAGGCAACGTATGTAAAATGTAAGTTTGTTGTAAGCCTTAGAGGGTAATCTCTGGAACTAGTCATCCGATTGCATATCTGATGTCCTGTTATAGGGTCATTGCACCGGTTAGCGACCACCTAATTTAGTGTGCCGGTTTGCGACCACTTAGATAAGTTTGTGAATTGAAAGCTTAAAATAAATACGGCTCAATGTTTTAAGGCGCTGTATGCAGCTGCGCATCGAAAAAGTGCCTTTTCCAAACCGATTATTAGTATACTTGTACTATTGCTAGAGATCCAAATTTTTGATATGTATATCTTCAGTTCATTGGCTATGTTCGTACTTCGTAAAATCACGATTGCTTACAAAAACCTCGATAGATTTTGCCTTTCAAAACAGTGCTTTTTTACCACCAAACTCGAAATATCTCAAAAGTTATTTGGAATATTACAATGAAATTTGTTGTGATAGGTAGCTTTTTGGTAGATCTATCTACCGGCTTCTTAGAATTTCAATATGTTTGATAATTCAATACATTTGGTCATTTGTCTGAAAAACCGGGTGTCCGCGTCATGCATGCGCGGTGGCGAGTACAATTTAGTACGCCCGTGGCCACTGCCGACGACGGACCTGTGAATGTTTACCTGGCACGCAAATACGCCTTTTTGCAGCAATTATTTCGAGTTATCAAGGTAAATAAAAATATATAAAGGAATAGGAAACGCTAATACATGCTGGAGAACACATTCGAAATGATAGAATAACAAATATAAGGTATGCGATATTTACTACATTAAAGCGTTTCTACATCCGCACCTAAAACGTATTAATAGGTAGCTGGAGCATATTGACAAGATGTCAATAAAAATCTTCAGTTATCCTGAATACGTATTTAGAACTGTTAGGTAGTAAGTAGTCGGGTGTAAATCGGATTCGGACACGAGCACATGGTTGGGGGGGTAATGGTACCAATTATGGACTGTACGAATAATAGATTTATTTATTCATACAGAAATATATCAAAAGCATTTAGGGCTATTGCGCCGGATAGCGACTACCTAGACTAAAGTCCTAAACGAGTTGGTGAACTGAAGTATATTTACTTGCTGTTTAGTAGATTCTATTAAAAACGAGTGCGGAAAAAGACCCTGCCACTCCACCAGCAGCAGGCCACGGCCCTTCCTCATCTTCGTTATAGACATACATGCATACATACGCTACGGCACATCTTTTCGTCCAATATTCCGCAGTGTCTCAAGACGAGAGTCTTTGACCAGTGTGTGTTGCCAGTGATGACGTATGGAACGGAAACGTGGTCGCTTACTATAGGCCTCATAAGAAGGCTCAAAGTCACTCAAAGGGCGATGGAGATGGCTATGCTGGGAGTTTCTCTGTGCGATCGCATCAGAAATGAGGCTTTCCGCAGCAGAACCACGGTAACCGATATAGCCCTCCGAATCGCTAAACTTAAGTATCAGTGGGCGGGGTACATTGCACGTAGAACCGATGGCCGTTGGGGCGGAAAGGTTCTCGAGTGGCAACAACGTACCGGAAGGTGCGGCGTGGTTAGGCCCCCCACAAGGTGGACTAATGACCTGGTAAAGGTCGCGGGAGTCCGCTGGATGCGGGTGGCGCAGGACCGGCTATTGTGGCACTCTTTGCACTTGGGGGAGGCCTATGTCCAGCAGTGGACGTCTTTCGGCTGATATGATGATACATACGCTCGAAAAACATAAACTTCCTTCTGAAGCAGTCGGGTACAAAGTACTACAGGGTGTTCCCCTATACAGCTGCAAAACTTTGCCAGCTGTTTGTGCACATGATACCCATCACAAAACACTAAAGTATGCCGTTTCACATCTCGCACTCACTCTGCCACCGCTGTTTCTCCAAATAACAACCAAGAAAGCCTCCCCCGCCACGCCCCTTTAAAAATAAGCCCACTAAAGCAAATAAATGTGACGTTATCTAAGTGAACATACCTTTTGTCGGTATGGAGTTATTGATATGACTCACTTACTCACTCACTCATCAACGCACAGCCGAAACTACTAAGACTAGAGAGTTGAAATTTACACCAGAACTACCTTTTACAACGTAGGCAACGCTTAGCAGGATTTTTGGGAATTCCACCCCTAAAGGGGGTAAATAGGGGTGCAAAGTTTGTATGGGGGAAACTTTATTTTTAGAGCTAGAGACTTAAATTTTTGCATAAAGATTACTTATTAGAATACAAATTAAGTACTTTCAATTCAATTAAATTTATTTTGTTAAACATAGGTAACAACTTTTACAAGTATTGTTGGTATACAAAATATAAGACTTCTGTGCATTACCCACAATGTAGGTTTACAAAATATTTCAGCCAGCTAATATATTTATAAAAATAAAAAAATAAATGTCATTACAGTGATTGGTGTAAAATACTTCAAAAACATGTCAAAAACTCTCAAAAAATACTATAACTAAAGAATATTATAACTAAGGAATGTCTTGAATGGAATCATGTTATGTCGTAGGGTCGTTTAAGTAATATTTAATGGTATAATAACACTTTTCAATCAAATATTGATTTATTGATTGAAATGATTGATCCAATAATGTCATGGAAAGATCACATAGATACATTATACAGTATGATCTAAGACAGTTAAGACCACTTGTGTCAGAAAGTTGCTTAAAAGAGCTGTATTATGCGTTAATAATTAAACTCTCAACTTTCAAAATCAAAATCAAAAAATCAAAATCAATTATTTATTCTGCAAATAGGCCACAAGGGCACTTTTACATGTCAAATGGTGTTCTACAATATAATATTAATAATCTTACACAATAATCATTTTAAAATTGCAGATTTTAACTAATTAGTACCTAAATGGTTACAAACTAAATGTCACTGAATGAAAACTAGAACAATCCAAAATTGTAAAATATTATCAAATACATTTAATATAAGGTCTGTATCAGAATTAACAATAAGTTTATGATATAATTTAGTACCCCAGAGATGTATAATGTCTCTGAGCATCCAAATACAATTAATAATTATTCTAATGTTCTTGTAGAGATGTATACTGTCCCTAAGCGTTAAAACAGAAAAAAAAGGATCATTAATGTAATATTGTCAGAGATGTACAGGGTCAATAACAATAAAACGTGTCAAGAACAGAATGATGTCTCTCGTCAAAATAATGATAATAACACTAGTATTTAGGTAGTTACTATGCCCTTGCAAGCATGAACAGACCGGACTCCACAAACAGCACCCGATCACGAGTATGACGCATATCTCAGCCATCGCCTCCCTCAACCATATGTTAGGGAAGGTGGCGACCCGATCAACGACGCCACCGTAAGCAAAGCCCTTTAAGCGAGCATGACATATTCAAGCCACACTGGACATTGATAATAGCAAAGATTAAAGCTACTTGTTCGGCGAGAAAAAGCATTACGTGCTCTCATGTTACATAAAACGGAACAGCTATTTCCGGTACTTATAATAATTACAAAGGTAATACGCCAAGACAATCATACTCGAAGGTATATTAATTCTAATACAATTTGACTGCTACTGGCTTAAAGGCATTTTTGTCGTTTATGAAATCGTTGACATTATAATACGCCTTGCTTAGCAAATATTTTTTTATATGAGACTTAAATTTACTTAACGGCAAATTAACAATTTCGGTAGGTATTTTATTGTAAAAACGTATACAGTTCCCCACGAACGACGTGCTAACCTTGCGAAGACGACTGTACTGCACTGCGATCTTGTGTTTACTTCTGGTGTTGTAGTCGTGGATATCACTGTTGAGATTGAAGTCCTGAAGGTTTTTCCGCACATACATAATATTCTCAAGAATGTATTGGCATGCTACAGTAAGAATATTTGCCTCCTTAAATTTGTCCCTGAGAGAATTTCGGGCTTTTAGTTCGTAGATGGAGCGTACAGCTCGTTTCTGTAGCACGAAGATGGTCTGGATATCAGCCGCTTTTCCCCACAACAGGATTCCGTAGGACATAACACTGTGGAAGTAACTGTAGTACACCAGCCTGGCCGTCTCAACGTTTGTTAACTGTCTTATACGTCTTACTGCATAGGCTGCAGAACCAAGTTTGCCGGCAAGGGTGTCGATATGCGCATGACATTGTAGTTTTGAGTCCAAGGTGATGCCTAAAAACACGGTTCTATCTTCAAATTCCAGTTCATCGCCCTTTAATTTGATCCTGGTATTGTTTACGTGCTTGACATTAGGTAAAGTGAATCTGATACACTTTGTTTTCTTGGAATTTAACAGTAAATTATTTGCTGTAAACCATTCCACAACAGTGTTGAGCGCATCATTAATATTATCGAAGCTTGTCTCTTTCCTGTCTACCTTGAAAATAAGCGACGTGTCGTCTGCGAATAACACTATATCATGCTTATCTTGCACCACATTTGGTAGGTCATTGATGTAAATCAGAAACAAAAATGGACCCAGAATCGAGCCTTGAGGAACACCAAGAGCAACAGTTGTCCCCGCTGAGTGCATAGTTTCATACGGGATAATGCTTTGGGGCAACAGTACGGATTATGAGCGCATCCTAAAGATCCAGAAACGTGCAATTAGAGTACTTCCCTATGCAAAGGACAGATACACGTGTCGCGAACATTTAAGAAAACTTATTATCTTAACATCAGTTTCAACTTATATATTGGAAGTTTTGATGTATGTTAAACGTTATCCAAATGAATTTCAAAGGAGAGGTGAAAATAGTTCGAGATCAATGAGAAATGCAAATAACTTAAAAAGAAGCGGGTTGTGTCCGAGATACAACCGTTAATTAAGTTTAAGTGGATACTTATTTGTTGGTTGTCCCCGTAAAATATATATCTGCATTAATTCACTAAAATCTGTATAAGCACAGATAAATCGGTATATATAACAACATTGACTGACGTAGCTCGTTTGACTCGCGAGGCATTGAAAATGGCGGTCATTTCAGCATAGTTTTCATGCCCGTCACATAAACTAAATAACATTTTGTGATTAACAACTAATAACAAATAAAGAAGGATTAAAACATGTAACAAACAATTATTTGAAATCAGATTAGGCTTCTCTACAAAAAGTTAATCCGGAAGTTACGTGATACATTTTGAACTGTTGTACCCCTATACAAGAACGCGAGCAAAGAAGTATCCACTTCAAAACAACCTCGCCCAGACTTAGAATAGGCACAAAACTTCCGAAGTTAATAGGACAAATACTTTTTAACCGGCTACCTTCAAACCTTAAAACCATAACGAACGACAACTCTTTTCGCTTCCATGTAAAACAACTATTGCTTGAAAAAACACTGTATAGTTTACAAGAATTTCTTTCAAATGACTAAATAACAAGATCTTAAAAGCTTGACGTTAATATTTGTATTATGTTTTCTTTCTCTATTTTATGTAATAGCATTATGCTATGAGTATAAGTATTATTAAACTATTTACAAATAATAACAATTCTGTACACAACTGTACACATCTATTGTATTAAATTGTAACTGACAAGTTATAATTTTAACACATTTTTATCTGTATATTCATTGTACTATGATTTCAATTGTAAAATTATGATAATAAACAAATCTGAATCTGAAGTCAATTGTCTTTTAAATTTATTAATATCCAGTGTTTAATTCAGTCTGGAATTTTATTGAAAATGTTTGGTGCCATTCCCAAGATTCCGCCTCTGATTAGCGCTGTGTTGTTGCTACCCTGCAAAGTTTTCAATTTTTGTTTGTATTGTTTACGTGTCGGAAATCTGCGGCCTTCTGAAACGTTACTGAACATGCTTGGATTGGTCTTGACAAAAATACCTACTTCTAGGATATACAGTTCTTCTAGTTTGTATGGAGAGCAAGACATTTTTAAAGTAAGGAATTTGTAACTTCGGTTTTTTAATTATTAATTACTTAAGAAGGTTAAAAGGGGGTTCGAATTATGTATAGAGAGCAAGACATTTTTAAAGTTAGAAATTTGTAACTTCGGTTTCAGACTATTTACTATGAGAGTTCAAAGAGGGTTCTAAGTTTGTATAGAGAGCAAGACATTTTGAAATAAAGAGAGATTTGTTTCTTCGGTTTTAGACTGTTTACTTAAAGACTAGGTACAGTCAGCGTCATATAGTTAGTAGCAGCCAAAGTAGCCAAATATATCGTAACACATCCTTACACCTATAGTAACAAAGACGTGTTGCGATATATTTGGTTACCTAGGCTGCTACTAACTATCTGATGCTGACTGTACAAAACTAATTTCAATGTTTTTTTTTATTAAACAAACATTTAAATTTCTAAAACAAACATTTAGACGATAACATGTTATACGTGGACGAAGTCGCGAGCAACAGCTAGTTTATATATATATATATATTTATTTAAGCTTTATTTATTCCATATTGTTTGTGTTAGTACATATTTACTAAATCTAAAAGATTTATGCCATTTTTTCTTTCTTATATGGACCCCATTCGGGTAAAAGCCATATATCGCCAGATATTAGGAGAAAAGAAGGGCACTGGAAGCAACAAACTGGTCAGGGCCGAAAGGCAAAAGAAGGAAAGGTAGACGACGAAGACGTTGGACCAATGACATAACTGAGGTCGCCGGACCTAGCTGGATGCAGTTGGCTAAAGACCGAAAAAAATGGCATGAGATCGAGGAGGCTTTTACCTAAATTTACATTTGCTTTAAAAAATTAAATATAAATCAAACAAAAAAAGACAATTAAAGCTTAATTTAAATTTATATAATTACTTCCGGTTGGAAATTTTTTTGGATTCTTGTGTAAAGCATCTTAGAATAACGATTAAAAATGAAATATACAAAAAAACGCTATTATAAATTAATGATTTTCGAAACCGTATTTTGCCTGGAGTATAGAGCCAAGTATAAGTCCAATCTTGTTGGCTTGTTGAGAGTATCAAGGTCCATCGCGGTGTGGCCGCTGGTCGAGGTAGCATGGTAGGCAGGACGCGCCGCGCGAGCGCAGTGACATAACACTTTTAGGTATTTAAGAGACAAATTGAATTTGTTATATTTATATGATGTTTGGTCAAATTACATTTTTTAATAGACATAGTCATGTACTGAAGAACTTGCTGGTCTTAAAATAACCACCCTGTATAATAAAATGCTCTTCTGACTAACAGTGGGTCTAATTATCCAGTTTTTGATCAGTCAGTCATACTTATGTAACAAAGGTAATAATTAAGGTAATACTCCTTGCATTTCATTAAATTGTCAAAAGGGCCTCTACGTGTTGGCGCCGTTGGTACTTTGTAGGTACCTAGCCCCACGCATGCCTCCCAAAGGTCCGGGACATCATTGTCCCGTGAGCGGGAAAGACATACATGGTAATAATATAATTTGCCAGGAGATAAATAGATGAACATAGCTATTTGTTTATTATTTTTGATGGTTTCTTAAGCGGGTGTTAACCGGCGCTATAACTTTACCTAGAAGTAATCGATTTTATTTCGGTTTAAAAAACCTGTAATATATTAGTACAATCCATAATTGGTGACGTTCACCCTTAGGAAGTGAAGATGTACTATTATTTTATCAGTTCTACGTATTTGGAAAACGGAAGCACCCACATAGGAACTGGGAAAACGATAGATGGATTGATGATGAAGAAATCTGTACTAACATATCTTTGGAAAGTAAGTGTCCATAATTGATGTCATCATACTACGATGTACTTAAGAACTGTAACTACCTATTATTCCTTATTTTCTTTAAAAAAATAGATTTAAATAAATAAATAAACAATAAATATTTGGGGACAATCTTACACAAATCAACCAAGATTTGAAAAATAAAACAATTATTCAAGAAGACAAACATTTGATCGTATGATCCGCAAAAACGAGCCGAATACGGATGCCAACAGAATAAGGCCGTTAGCGGGGTGCGCGGGACGCGCGTCTCCCGCTCCGTCTGCCTCACCTCCGCAAATACCTAAATATCGTCTAATAAGAGCGCCTTAAGGGTAATTATTGTATCTAACTGAAAAAACTTGTCCTTTAGATGGTCGGTCGCTAACTGAAGCTTGTCGCATAACCGGTGCAAAGACCCTACCTTGTGAATAGAAATGCAGAAAGTCAAGTTCCTGCAAGGCTGGATTGTTCGGGCTAAATTCAAATCTACCCACACTCGCCATTGTATATTGGGTGCGTGTGTACCCACACTGTAGATTGGTACAAGCCTTTTACATCATTGTATGCAAATGCAATAATTTTTGCATCACTTTATGGTAGCGGACGTACGACGTTCACGCTACTCGTTTAGGTTGTACGCTGCCCCGCTATTCTGTAACTTGTTTTAACATCACCTCAACGCTCACCCACAAATATATCTTGACACCGCAATGCGTAGTAACTAAGCGCAGGTAGAGGTCTAGTTTCGTTTGGCGTGAAGCGAGGGATGAGGCGCATGAGCGCGTAGCGAATAACAGCCATGCAGTGTGCCGTTTCTTTCTACCCGACTGCCTCAGAAGGAGGGTTATGTTTTTCGAGCGTATGTATGTATTTGTATGTTGACAGGAAAATACTATTTCACGGGCTACATTCCAAACGGCTCGAAGGATTTTTACATATGAGGTGTCGTTGGATTCCTCATAATCGTGTGTGACATTCCTCCGAATTGCTAAGCTAAACTTAAGTGGCATTGCACGTAGAACCGATGGCCGTTGGGGCGGAAAGGTTCTCGAGTGGCGACCACGTACCGGAAGGCGCGGCGTGGGTAGGCCCCCCACAAGGTAAAGGTCGCGGGAGTCCGCTGGATGCGGGTGGCGCAGGACCGGCCATTGTGGCACTCTTTGGGGGAGGCCTATGTCCAGCAGTGGACGTCTTTCGGCTGATATGATGATGATGACGTGTGTGACATTATTTGCAAAAAACCAATTGAGTATTTCGAAAAAAATATATAAATATGTATATAAAATTTCACTTGTTCTATTGAGGTCCGGTTTATAATGGGTACATGGGTAACCTACGAAGCTAACGGTCCTAGGTTCGAATCCCGGTAAGGGCAAATATTTGTGTGATGAGCATGAACATTTTTTTCTGTGTTTTGAATGTGTTTTATGTATACAATATACATTTTATCTTAGTCGAAGTGCCCTCACGTATTTTCTGTCATCTTCTCCATAATTCTAAAATCTCTCGCATGGATTTATTAACAGCATAGTTAAAAGCGATATGCTCCGATTATGATATTTGTATTAATATATAAAACATCGTCATCATTGTGGCCTTTAGCATCTATAACACATGATTTAAGCAGCGTCCATTAAATTGCGGCACTTGCCTTGCGTACGTGGCTTGTCAGGCCAATACGAGAGCGACAGTGACGCCCGCATATATGACATGTAAATGTCATACACAGCGTTGTTGGAGGCGCAGCAACGCACTGGTGGCTCAATGCTCGTTGGTGGGATAAAATATACACAATCCATAAACCTATTAGTCGAATTTAACCTTGGATCAACCCTATAGTGGACCTTAAAACGCTATCTATGTTACTGACAAATGGACAAAGTAATAAAATAAAGCACAAAAAGCCCCTAGGTGTGCCCTATTAGCATATAGGGGAGCGCCCGGAGGGGAGCGCGGGCTAAATTGACACAGGAAGGGTAATTGAATTTAAATGCACTTTGCGTTTCGATCGCTGCATTGTTTTGCTCGTGTAAAACTATTGCGTTTGTTCGATAGACTAGTTTGTTTTTTGTTGAAGTAAAGTAAAATAATGTTTTCGGTTTCCGCTACTATTTTACGGATATGAAATATCTCATCATTATCAATTTAAGAGTGGGCTCTTGTCGGTCCAGCTTGAGCATAAGACATTTATTTAGCAGAATCGTTTATACGTATATTTATATGTACCAGTCCCTGCGGCGCTACCACGAACTTCGAATCTCGAACTTCGTATATCTCCGTTTCGGTCGCTCGAGTACCATAAACCATAAGTGCGATAGAGACGGAGATATACGAAGTTCGAGATTCGATGTTCGTGGTAGCGCCGCTGCAATAATAGGCTTTGCCTGTATTCCATCTTTGCCGGTCCAAGGCCAGCTACGTCCTTGGTACGTTAAATATCTAGAAGTGTGATAATGTGTATCAATGTGTATGATTATCGCGTGTAGGTATTAAATATGTATTAAATTATTATTTAATAATGTAAAATACTTTTACTTAGTCACTATAACTTTATGTTTTGGTTCCAAATACATTTTGAACGATTTTGAACCTTACGATTTACGATACAAAGCGCTTCTATATCTTACCTACTTTATTAGGGTTCCGTAGCCAAATGGCAAAAAACGGAACCCTTATAGATTCGTCATGTCCGTCCGTCTGTCTGTCCGTCCGTATGTCACAGCCATTTTTTTCCGAAACCATAAGAGCTATACTGTTGAAACTTGGTATGTAGATGTATTTTGTGAACCGCATTAAGATTTTTACACAAAAATTAAAAAAAAAACATTAAGTTTTAGGGGTCCCCATACACAAAACTAAAACTCAACATTTTTTTTTTCATCAAACCCATACGTGTGGGGTAATCATTGGATAGGTCTTTAAAAATGATATTAAGGTTTCTAAGATATTTTTTTCTAAACTGAATAGTTTGCGCGAGAGACACTTCCAAAGTGGTAAAATGTGTGTCCCCCCCCCCCCCCGTAACTTCTAAAATAAGAGAATAATAAAACTCAAAAAAATATATGATGTACATTATACCATGCAAACTTCCACCGAAAATTGGTTTGAACGAGATCTGGTTAGTAGTTTTTTTTTTAATACGTCATAAATCGTAAACTTTATTTAACGGAACCCTTCATGTGCGAGTCCGACTCGCACTTGGCCGCTTTTTTAGCATTCGATGTTTTTCATTGTTCATACAAAAGTAACAATAGGTTTTAGGAACATTAATAGTGTTTGTTTACATAAGCTAAGCTTGTAATCGTCTAGGATTAAGCGTATTAAGAAGCTTAATGAATACAGTCTAAGTCGATTACTTAGTAATCCGTGTTTAGCTTTGAATTGTTTGGGTAGGTATTTAAATTAACTTTTGTAAACATAGCTACGTATTATTGAAAACGTCACGATAAGATAAGGTGAAATGATAACAGTTTACCGTTGAATTTACGTCACTTTATTGCATTGCATCATGCATAGATAGGTACGTCTTAGGCTACAATGGCTACCACCAATGACCACCAAATTTGGTGTTCACTTAGCTGAGTTAGTGAACTGAAAGGATATTTTCCCGTCTTTAGTAGATTCCTTATATTATATTATAACTAAAAAAATATTGCATAGTTTTTAGGTTCTGTAGAAATGTTAAGTAGACAAGGACATACCTTCAGGTGGTCGCTAACCGGAGCTGGACGCGTAACCGGCGCAGCGACCCTACCTTTAGTTTACCATGCAAGTTTATAAAGATACTAATATCAAGCTTCGTGATACTTAGTTCAGCCTAGCTAGCGTGACCATGCTTTTGTTGGAAGAAAACATTCGTCCCGTTCGCTCTTACTTTGATAGTAAGGGTGGAATGCTTTATGTATGTCCGATATAACCGCGATCATGCTGGCAAGGCTGTATTCAGAGCAATGACGCGTAGTTGCAGTATCCAAAAGGCAACCGGAACTCGCGGTATTTAAGCTCCCGAAGTTTTGTGGAACCGCCCTGTGGTACCCAAAATGAGCCAACTTGGATTGGGGCGGAAATAGAAAAAATGTATGAAAAAAATATGTCGCGGGGCAGGCGATTGAAACAGCGGTTAATATATACAATGAAATGCTATTTCAATCGGCTATCTGGCGACAATTTTTTTTTAACCCCCCCTTCTTTTTCCATCCCAGTTTAAGTTGGCTCAGTTCAGGTTCCACAACAGTTTGGGAGCTGTCGTCCGGTTGCCTCTTGGGCACTGCAACTACGCGTCATTGCTTTTAACTACTTTTGAAAGAGTAGCTGGATTCTGGATTGCATATTTATTTCTTTGTCTAAGCTTTGTTACCTAATGGTATAACAATTTCCACATAGGTATCTTTTTTGACTGTAGAATTCGTCTTCTCTTTTAAACTTCTTGATGGGATCGTTTAGTTTTCATTGTTATCGTTCCTCGCACATGGAATAATTATCTACACTATCAACCAACTGATAATCCATCTATTTATAGATAAACTGTGTACCGACATCACAACTAATTTAAAGCGACGCGGCGAACAAAAAACTTACTCGACCAACGAACGAACGAAACATGTTATAAAAAGTGTACAAGATGATGAAATTCAAATCGCTGTTCCGTAGAGGCCCGAGTCAGGGGAAACAGGAGCCCGCATTAAAAGGGGCTCCGTCGGTCTCGAGCCTCGATTCCAAGCATCACAAGGTAGCACCTACGCGGGACAAGTCGTTGAAGATCTTCGGCTCGAAGGAGAAGCTTCACAAGGCTCACAAGAAGAAGGATTTGGGGAACAACAATGCTGTAGTGGAGGAGGGTGAGGGGGAGTTTGAGGATGCGCGGGGGCCGTATGACAGCGCGGAGGAGCTGTCGCGGGGGTCGCAGGAGTGCGTGAGCCTGCCGGTGATGCTGAATGCTGAGATGCCAGGATTCCAGGAGGTGGAGCTGCGAACTCGTCTGCCATCTGAGGTGAGCACTGTTTTATTCATTTAGGACCTATGGATTTTTTTTTATACAACGACGGTGGCAAACAAGTTTACGGCCTGCCTGATGTTAAGCTGGTACCGTAGCCTATGGACACTTGTGGCTCCAGAAGAATCACAAGCGCGTTGCCGACCCTTTATTCACTTGAGGATTCGCTTCGCGACGAGGCGCTTTTCCTCTATTATTTGTAGGCAGACTTATGTGTTAGATCCTACACTATCACTACACAGAGGAAAGGTGCGTCCTCGTGGTTTGAACGAACTATTGTATAACGCTCTTTGGTGCATTTTCTAGGTATACAATTTTAGGATGAACCAGATTTTAGTTTTTGGGTTATTTGCTATTCAGGGTAATGACGAACTTTTGAATTGGTCGTACGGTTTCGACTGTAATAATGAAATAATAAATGAAATAAATGATTTTTATTCTGCAAGTACCTAGGCCGCAATATCACTTTTACAAGTCAAAAATCAACTGTAGCGTTTCTGAAAAAGAAGACCACAAGAAACGCCAAAACAAACTCAACAGTCAGTAATTTTTTGCCATAAAGAAGCTTATTACAATGATAGTAGTCATTTTGAAAATGCATGGAATTTGACAATAGTCGTTCGTCTATTCTATCGTATCCGCAAGAGTTCACTTGAGACCTCGTTCGTAATTCGTATGACGTTAACTATAATACTTTTTTTTTTATAGTACGCGCTCGAGTCTCAAGTTAACTCTTGCGGGATATACCGTTGATATCTCATGGAAGTGGAAGCTCACGGACGTTCGCGTCAAAAGTTTCGCCATTACCCTGCGGGTTCAAAGATAGGTCAGCAGAATTGGTTACAATAATGTGATGAATGTAGTTTAACATTATCCTATTCAGATTTAGTGGAGCCTTACTTAGACTAACTTCTATTCTACAGGCATCATTAGTATCAGGCGCTCGAGAATTGGAGACGCTTCGTCGAGAACTGGAGGCGAGCGCCATGGAGCGAGCCCAACTCCAAGCCAGAGTTGATGAGCTGGTGGAACGATGCAGCGAGATGGAGAGACTACGTGTACAGTTGGAGAGACTCAAGGTGAGAAAGGCGTACACATAATGATATGCATGAAGAAGCTTGTTGAGAGCTATATAGACTGATGACCTGGTAAAGGTCACGGGAGTCCGCTGGATGTGAGTGGCGCAGGAACGGTCATTTTGGCACTCTTTGGGGGAGGCCTATGTCCAGAAGTGGACGTCTTTCGGCTGATATGATGATGATGATGATGATTGCTTTACACCCCCATGTCTTTGGGTAACTTATCCTGTAACACCTGATTTATCTTCCAGATGGGAGACGCGGAGCGGGAAGCGGCGCTCGAGCGTTTAGCGGACGAGAACGGTGCGTTGCGCGCGCGGCTACGCGGCGTGGCGCACTCCCCGTTGTCTGATAGTGAGAAAAGGCAGCTGCTGTTGGCGCCGGCGCCGCGGAGGATGCATTCCTCCGCACCTGCGTCTATCGCGCTTGCGCATAATGTGAGTGTTTTTTAAATAAAGGACTGACCAGTGAATGACCCTAGTCTCACTTTATGGTAAGTGACGTCACTTAAAATGAAACTCACTGATTCAGTGATAGCCTATGCACTCTTGCGTGGAAGTCAACTACATCATAATGTTCAGGGTTCAGGGAATATAAATGCCGAGAGCGAACTCCATTCCATATATACAGTTTTTTTATGTAAAAACCTTGGGTTAATTTTATTAATCCAAAGGTTACAATTTTACAAATCTAAACTGGTGTGACACTGGTCAAAAAATGCCAGTCGTCTTTGATAAAAGCGCCTCAATATTGTCAGATTAGACTTGTAAAATTGTAATCTGTAACATTGTAAAATGACCCCCATTAGTTTTTAAGCCCAATCATCCGTGGGTTAAAGTGGTATTTCCCAGTCTTGAACTGCAGAAATTCTCTTTTCGAGTCAAGAAATTTAGTTTTTTCTGCCTTTCCATACAAAATGTTACCTCTGTCTTCCTGTATCTTTGTGTATACTTTCATACTTCTGGGTATTTATGAAAGATGGGCAATAAAGAGTATTTGCATTATTGGGCACTGCACTACACTTTTCCACAACACCAACATCATTTTATAAACATTGAGATTCTGGTGCGGAATAACATCCTTTGCCGACCAGAAGACAGTGCCGCCTTGAATGCGGCGAACAAAGGCTTGCCGGAGACATTTCTGCGTCCAGAGGGTCAATTAAGAAGCGTTATTTCCTATGTATTTTATCCCGGTAACTGCCTGGAAATGAAGCAGTACCTTGTGATGGTGTTACGGATTAAGCCTGGCAATAGGGAACATTACGCTAAACTCTTCGTAAGTGGCGACACTAGCAGCGTTGACATTGTATCTCGTTCCCACTTCGCGGTATTGCCTATGCAAGCATCCTTGTCACTCATTTGACAATCAATTGTGCATGTGTGTGTGAATCCCTATATTCTTATACTGGTTTACTATTAGTGGTTGTGCTGCCTCTGGCGGCAGAACATGGCAGTAATGTTCCCTATTCATCGAGTTCAGTTGTGCTTGGAACTGTGATGGTTGTTAAACCTTTTGTGATCCGATGTATCCGTTGCCATGTTTAAATTCAGTAAAAGGGTTTTGGGGCATTAGACTAGAAGCAAATGTGAAAAGTTAGAGTTGGCAGTGTATGTGTGTTTGGATGGAGTGCACCGTATGTCCAAAAAGTGTTGATGGTAAGTCATTGAAGGTGTAAATATAGATACCTACACGATACACTAACAAGTAACAGCTACATATGTACATTACAAATTAATGTATATCTATGTGCTTAAGTCGCAATCGCAATTACCCTTTTATATAAAAAAAAAACTTATTAAAAGGGTAATTGCCATTGTGACTTACGCACATAGATATAAACTCGCACCATACGATTATGATAGTAAAGTCCCTTTTTTACATGTTTGGTACGTACCAGACCCTTATAAGTTACCTTTTATCTCGTAGCAAGTACGCTACGGACATTTAATTAGGACCCCCTAGGGAATGTGGTCCCTTAACGGAGAGCACCTAATCCGCATCACACAAATATTTGCCCTCATCGGGATTTGAACCCAAGCCCATCTGGCTTTGCACCAACTAACCTAGACCGGTCTAATTTATTAATTGCAGGGTGAGGGTGACAGCGGAGACGCTAGCACCCCCGAGTGGGACAAGCACTCCTCATCGTCCCTCAGCGAAGTCTCGGTCGCCTGCCTCCAAGACCGAATTCTGCAGATGGAAGAGCACCACTATAGGTAAGCTCGGTTTATTGTAGGGTCAGGGGGAGACACATGCACCCCCGAGTGGGACAAGCACTCCTCATCGTCCCTCAGCGAAGTCTCGGTCGCCTGCCTCCAAGACCGAATTCTGCAGATGGAAGAGCACCACTATAGGTAAGCTCGGTTTATTGTAGGGTAAGGGGGAGACACATGCACCCCCGAGTGGGACAAGCACTCCTCATCGTCCCTCAGCGAAGTCTCGGTCGCCTGCCTCCAAGACCGAATTCTGCAGATGGAAGAGCACCACTATAGGTAAGCTCGGTTTATTGTAGGGTCAGGGGGAGACACATGCACCCCCGAGTGGGACAAGCACTCCTCATCGTCCCTCAGCGAAGTCTCGGTCGCCTGCCTCCAAGACCGAATCCTGCAGATGGAAGAGCACCACTATAGGTAAGCTCGGTTTATTGTAGGGTCAGGGGGAGACACATGCACCCCCGAATGGGACAAGCACTCCTCATCGTCCCTCAGCGAAGTCTCGGTCGCCTGCCTCCAAGACCGAATTCTGCAGATGGAAGAGCACCACTATAGGTAAGCTCGGTTTATTGTAGGGTTAGGGGGAGACACATGCACCCCCGAATGGGACAAGCACTCCTCATCGTCCCTCAGCGAAGTCTCGGTCGCCTGCCTCCAAGACCGAATCCTGCAGATGGAAGAGCACCACTATAGGTAAGCTCGGTTTATTGTAGGGTAAGGGGGAGACACATGCACCCCCGAGTGGGACAAGCACTCCTCATCGTCCCTCAGCGAAGTCTCGGTCGCCTGCCTCCAAGACCGAATTCTGCAGATGGAAGAGCACCACTATAGGTAAGCTCGGTTTATTGTAGGGTCAGGGGGAGACACATGCACCCCCGAATGGGACAAGCACTCCTCATCGTCCCTCAGCGAAGTCTCGGTCGCCTACCTCCAAGACCGAATCCTGCAGATGGAAGAGCACCACTATAGGTAAGCTCGGTTTATTGTAGGGTAAGGGGGAGACACATGCACCCCCGAGTGGGACAAGCACTCCTCATCGTCCCTCAGCGAAGTCTCGGTCGCCTGCCTCCAAGACCGAATCCTGCAGATGGAAGAGCACCACTATAGGTAAGCTCGGTTTATTGTAGGGTCAGGGGGAGACACATGCACCCCCGAATGGGACAAGCACTCCTCATCGTCCCTCAGCGAAGTCTCGGTCGCCTGCCTCCAAGACCGAATTCTGCAGATGGAAGAGCACCACTATAGGTAAGCTCGGTTTATTGTAGGGTTAGGGGGAGACACATGCACCCCCGAATGGGACAAGCACTCCTCATCGTCCCTCAGCGAAGTCTCGGTCGCCTGCCTCCAAGACCGAATCCTGCAGATGGAAGAGCACCACTATAGGTAAGCTCGGTTTATTGTAGGGTAAGGGGGAGACACATGCACCCCCGAGTGGGACAAGCACTCCTCATCGTCCCTCAGCGAAGTCTCGGTCGCCTGCCTCCAAGACCGAATTCTGCAGATGGAAGAGCACCACTATAGGTAAGCTCGGTTTATTGTAGGGTCAGGGGGAGACACATGCACCCCCGAATGGGACAAGCACTCCTCATCGTCCCTCAGCGAAGTCTCGGTCGCCTACCTCCAAGACCGAATCCTGCAGATGGAAGAGCACCACTATAGGTAAGCTCGGTTTATTGTAGGGTAAGGGGGAGACACATGCACCCCCGAGTGGGACAAGCACTCCTCATCGTCCCTCAGCGAAGTCTCGGTCGCCTGCCTCCAAGACCGAATCCTGCAGATGGAAGAGCACCACTATAGGTAAGCTCGGTTTATTGTTGGGTAAGGGGGAGACACATGCACTCCCGAATGGGACAAGCACTCCACGTCATCACTCAGCGAAGTCCCGGTCGCCTGCCTCCAAGACCGAATCCTGCAGATGGTAGAGCACCACTTTAGTTAAGCATATCTATTCAAAAACCAATTCTATCCATCGATAAGTTCTCCGAACTAAATATGTGACACTTCTTTTGGTTTGGTTCTCTTAGTTAGCACAGACAGACAAGTCTAATAATTCCCCTTTGTCCACAGTACAAGCGAGGAGCTCCAAGCCACGCTAGCCGAGTTGGCCGACCTGCAGACGCAGCTGGCCGACGCACACGCCGACAACGAGCGGCTCGCCGACGAGAAGCAGGTGCTGCTGGAGTCGCTGTGCCGGCAGACGGAGAAGCTCGAGGACAGCCGGACTAAGGTGAGGCTAGTGAGAGCTCTATATCCTAGTACAAGCGAGCTCCAAGCACTGGCGACCTGCAGACGCAGCTGGCCGACGCACACGCCGACAACGAGCGGCTCGCCGACGAGAAGCAGGTGCTGCTGGAGTCGCTGTGCCGGCAGACGGAGAAGCTCGAGGACAGCCGGACTAAGGTGAGGCTAGTGAGAGCTCTATATCCTAGTACAAGCGAGCTCCAAGCACTGGCGACCTGCAGACGCAGCTGGCCGACGCACACGCCGACAACGAGCGGCTCGCCGACGAGAAGCAGGTGCTGCTGGAGTCGCTGTGCCGGCAGACGGAGAAGCTCGAGGACAGCCGGACTAAGGTGAGGCTAGTGAGAGCTCTATATCCTAGTACAAGCGAGCTCCAAGCACTGGCGACCTGCAGACGCAGCTGGCCGACGCACACGCCGACAACGAGCGGCTCGCCGACGAGAAGCAGGTGCTGCTGGAGTCGCTGTGCCGGCAGACGGAGAAGCTCGAGGACAGCCGGACTAAGGTGAGGCTAGTGAGAGCTCTATATCCTAGTACAAGCGAGCTCCAAGCACTGGCGACCTGCAGACGCAGCTGGCCGACGCACACGCCGACAACGAGCGGCTCGCCGACGAGAAGCAGGTGCTGCTGGAGTCGCTGTGCCGGCAGACGGAGAAGCTCGAGGACAGCCGGACTAAGGTGAGGCTAGTGAGAGCTCTATATCCTAGTACAAGCGAGCTCCAAGCACTGGCGACCTGCAGACGCAGCTGGCCGACGCACACGCCGACAACGAGCGGCTCGCCGACGAGAAGCAGGTGCTGCTGGAGTCGCTGTGCCGGCAGACGGAGAAGCTCGAGGACAGCCGGACTAAGGTGAGGCTAGTGAGAGCTCTATATCCTAGTACAAGCGAGCTCCAAGCACTGGCGACCTGCAGACGCAGCTGGCCGACGCACACGCCGACAACGAGCGGCTCGCCGACGAGAAGCAGGTGCTGCTGGAGTCGCTGTGCCGGCAGACGGAGAAGCTCGAGGACAGCCGGACTAAGGTGAGGCTAGTGAGAGCTCTATATCCTAATACAAGCGAGCTCCAAGCACTGGCGACCTGCAGACGCAGCTGGCCGACGCACTGGCTTAGACGATATGGCGTAAAAAAAAGCTGCTTTTGAACAGACATTGTCAATGTCGTTCTTGAAGGAAGACCTACTAAAGGGCTTCCTCTAAACCTAGCCATCCACCTAGATGCCGCGCCGCGTCGTTTGTCTCGGTGATAAATGAACCGACGAAATATTTGACAACATTCATGCGTACGCCACGTATTTCGACATTCACTAGCGCGCTATTTGTCTCAGCGACAAATGGTAGTCTAAGGAACTTACTCATCCGATATCAAAAATTCTGTCACCCAGTGTATGGAAATGACTTTCAGAATTTACATAGATTCTATCCCACCTTGGTGGTGGGAGCCGCGCGTTTATAATGATAGAATTGCGATTGAGTTTCTACGAAAACTAGTTTCACTGTCGTTTTTAGGGTTCCGTAGCCAAATGGCAAAAAACGGAACCGTTCGATTCGTCATGTCTGTCAGTCCGTCCGTATGTCACAATCACTTTTTTCGGAAACTATAAGAACTATACTGTTGAAACTTGATAATTAGATGTATTCTGTGAACCGCATTAAGATTCTCATTCAAAAATAGAAAAAAAAACACAATACATTTTGGGGGTTCTCCATACTTAGAACTGAAACTCAATTTTTTTTTCATCAAACCCATACGTCTATGGATAGGTCTTCAAAAATTATATTGTGGTTTTTAATATATTTTTTTTCTAAACTGAATAGTAGAAATGCGAGAGACACTTCCAAAGTGGTATGTGTCCCCCCCCCCCCCCCCCCATGTAACTTCTAAAATAAGAGAATGATAAAACTAAAAAAAATATATGATGTACATTACCACGCAAACTTCACCAAAAATTGGTTTATTTTTGCATTAAATACATATTCATTCATTTTAACTACAATTAGTTTGACTTTAATTTCATATTATTTTTACATTATTTCTACAATATTTTTATATATGAATTTAGATATGTCATTCATAAAATTTATAAAGACCCATCATTTAAAAATTCGTCTACTGAGTAAAGGTTTGAACGAGATATAGCTCGTAGTTGTTTTTTAATTCGTCATATATCGTAAACTGCAATTTATTTTACGGAACCCTTCATATGCGAGTCCGACTCGCACTTGGCCGGTTTTTTGTTGTATGTCTCACAATGTTAATCGTTTATTTATCAGGTGGACACTCTTCAAGAAATGCTGCTTCGCGAGGGAGTGGAGCCGGAGACACTGCTCTCTGGCGACACCGACCAGCAGCTCCTCGCAGTTCTCAAGGTACTTATTTAGTTAGTAGTTATTCTGCTAACTCAGCGGCGGATCAGGATTTTTGTTTGGGCAGAGCTTGACTCCGTTGGGGGGCTCTCGAACCCGCTGAGGCAGGCTTTTAGAGCCTTTATACATTGCGAATTTTTACAGCGCTACAGTACCCATACAGGTGATCTGTGGCTAGTTTTTAGTTAGTTTGAATCACTGCAAAAAGTCGCCATCACTCTTGACTTAGTAACGATGTGCTTGACCTGAAGGCGTCGTGTATTGTCGTGCCCGAAGCGCCAAGAACGCCTTCAAGTGTTATGACGACCGCTGTCAAAACAACCATCTGTCATTCATATAGGGTTCATAGTTACTCTTATGACAAAAAGGTTGGCGTGTCAGTGACACTTTAGTATGTGAATAATGCCGTTCAAAAGGTTAAGTTGGCTCCGGTAGTTCGTATATTCATTCTAAGTTTAATTTATAGATTATGCTACTGAAAAAAAAAGCTGTGGCGTTAATTGTTAAATTGGTCATATTTTACAGCTCGTAAAAAATCCTTTGAGGTTGAACATGAAAATGTACAATGACAACTATTACACTGTCACATTTCATTTCCCAGGTGTCCCAGGAGGAGCGTAGACAGCTGGTCGCCAAACAGGAGCAGCTGGAAGCCGACATAACCGAGACGAAGACTTCGTTGGAAGACAAGACCAAAGAAAACGAATCGCTTGCCGAAAGAGTCCGGTAAGATACTGCTGAGTCTTTCAAAGTCCAGCTCAAACATCTGCCGTTCAGATGAACTTAACGATGCCAGAGAATGAACAATAGTTATTTAGGAATGTATAAAAAGTATCGATTGTTAGTTTTTATACCTCGGATCGCCGAGATCGCTACCTGAGGTCGTCAGCAACGTCAAGTCACGAGTAAGTAGTGGCCACAACCCATCACGCAAAATAGCCGCATTTACGATGTCAAGTTGCGGAAACCCAGCTCCGTAACGTATCGACCCGGGAGGACTCGAACCTGCATCCCTTTTGCCTTTCGTGGGCAGAAGATTAAATACCTATGAAAATCGTGATAAAAAAAATCATGAATTCATAAAAAAACAGAAATAATCCAAACCATATTCTTATTGAATAACACGTGCTTGCTAGTTCGCTACCAGAAACACTGTTATTTTTTATTCCACCGCGGTAGATTGAGTTCCGGGAGGCGCGGCGTGGGTAGACCCCCACAAGGTTAACTGATGACGTCGCGAGAGTAGATGCGGGTAGCGCTGGTCATTACGGCGCTCTTTGGGGGAGGCCTATGTCCATTGTCCAGCAGTGGACGTCTTTCGGCTGATATGATGATCATGAGATTGACTAAACTTGGTGTGCTGATAGCCGAGCATATCCAAGGCGACAAGTGAAACCGTCATGGTCCATGATCTTGATTATGAATAAAATGCGGAATTATAACCCATGTTACATGTGTTGCATCGGGAATGTGTGTGACTATTTGAGTGGCTCATAGTATTCCCCGTTATCGTTCCAGAACATTAGAAAGCACAGTAGAGCGCTGCGAAGCGGAGCGTCTCCAGTGGGAGCACGAGGCCGGCGCGGCGCGCGAGCTGGCCGGCGCGCGGCAGATCCAGCTGACGTCACTAGGCGAGCTGCTGGAACAGGCCAAGGCCAAGGTCAGTAGAACTCACTTCTTATTTCCAGACAGACGCCTCGCATCACCTTCCTCCAGTCAGAGTTGGGCGTTATTTAGATAATTTCTTATCTAGATAATTATTTCAAATAAAATCATTACAAATAAATCTATTCGAAGATAAATTCAATCACAAATAGTGCGTTGACAACTTTTTTATGCAGATAAATTATCTATAGTCCCCCGCGGCTATGAAGTCAATCCTGAGACATGCCTCATGGGTTGAATATGTAATGTTTTCATATGGTTGACATTGTCATTATTCAAAAACTTCATAGTTGCGCAATGTGTCAGGATTGACTTCATAGCCGCGGGGGACTGTAGATGAAAATAACCGACCTCGTTTGTTATTGAAGTAAGCTTATAATAATAAATGTATACAGAATGTCACGTCGGGTCCAACCGTCACACTGACATTCATCTTTTATTTAAAATCCCAACTAATTTATCTAGATAAAAATTAAACATATTGGAATCTTTATTCACATAAGACAGAGTACAATAACAAACTTAAACGTATTACTAAGTAACCTTAAAAATTAAACTGATCTAGATAAATTCAAAATAACAAATGACGGATTATTTAGTTACTTCAAATAAAAGATGATTTATCTTTCCGGTTTTTTGTAAATAGATAATTTTTGTCCAACTCTGCTCCAGGCACACCTGTTTTTGCCATTTGCAGAGAAGACTGGGCGATGGATTCTGCTGATGTCTTTACTAGTTTGCTTGTCCGCCGCGTCGGGTTGGGACATTTCCTTTACCTCTCTTCCCTTTTTGCCCTGCTGCCTGACCTGCAATGTGCCCCGCCCACTGCCACTTAAGTTTAGCGAGTCGGAGGGCTATATCGGTTACCTTGGTTCTGCTGCGGATAGCCTCATTTCTGATGCGATCACGCAGAGAAACTCTCAATTTCTGATGCGATCACGCAGAGAAACTCCCAATTTCTGATGCGATCACGCAGAGAATCTCCCAACCGCCCGCTCCATTGCCCCCCACAAGGTGGACTGATGACTTGGTAAAGGTCGCGGGAGTCCGCTGGATGCCAGTGGCGGAGGACTGGTCATTTTGGCACTCATTTGGGGAGGACTATGTCCAGCAGTGGACGTCTTTCGGCTGATATGATGATGATGATGATGATAATGAAGTATAATATATGTAGTTCCAACAATTAAAACAGTTTATCGGGCACTAAGAAAGTGTTGTTGAGATGATCGTTTGACAGAAGGTAGTTTGCTATTCTACAGTGGAGTGAGTGGTTTTAGAGAGAACAGGGGTTTTCGCGTTGCGTTACGTCAGTAACGTTGCGTTGAATTTATGTTATCTCACGAAAAACTAAGGGCCTACTCTAGCTGACGCGACTTTGCACGGAGCGGGTGAGATCTGATGAGTCGTTTACCAGTGTGTGTTGCCAGTGATGACATATGGTACTGAAACGTGGTCGCTTATTATGAGCCTCTTAAGAAGGCTCAGTCACTTAAAGGGCAATGGAGAGGGCTATGTTGGGAGTTTCTCTGCGTGATCGCATCAGAAATGAGGCTATCCGCAGCAGAACCAAGGTAACCGATATAGCCATCCGAATCGCTAAACTTAAGTGGCAGTGGGCGGGGCACATTGCACGTAGAACCGATGGCCGTTTGGGCAATGCGGTTCTTGAGTGGCGACCACGTACCGGAAGGCGCGGCGTGGGTAGGCCTCCCACAAGGTGGACTGATGACCTGGTAAAGGTCGCGGGAGTCCGCTGGATGCGGGTGGCGCAGTACCGCTCATTGTGGCACTCGTTGGGGGAGGCATATGTCCAGCAGTGGACGTCTTTCGGCTGATATGATGATGATGATGAGCAGTGCACCCGCGTCAGCTAGCGCAGGCCCTAAGGACTCGTTGATTTTGGCGTAGCTGCAGGGCAGAGAGGGCCTCAGATAATGATTTATGTAAGAATTTCGCCGGAGTCTTCTCGAACCAAAGTTTTGACTACAGTTTTGCTATGTTACGTAGATTAAGTATGTGAGTCGCATCGACTTGTTGCTTTACTTTCATCACTAGGTAGTATGTGTATCAATTGAGTCACATAGTAAGGTACTGAGCAAACTACCATTCCACTTTGTATGTCGTTTCTAGCGAAGTTTTGTAGTTATTGTCGACTGGTTAGTCTAGTGCAGGGGTTGGCAACCTTTTAGCAACCAAGGGCTAACAATAATCACGCGGGCCGCACTTCTTAATTGTCAGTGACTTCAGCAGGCAATTCCAAAATTCTGAATTCAACGACCTTTACATACACAACAGCCAGGGAGGGTCGCGGGCCGCAAGCAAGGGTCTCGCGGGCCGCCTGTTGCCGACCGCTGGCCTAATGGGTAGTGACGCTGCCTACGAAGCTGAAGGTCATGGGTTCGAATCCCGGTAAGGGCAAATATTTGTGTGATGAGCATGAATATTTGTTTCTGAGTCTTGGATGTTTTCTATTTATCTTACTATAGGGCCAGTTTCGATTTGTGTAAGATTGTCCCCTAAGTTTTATTATAATTGTTTCCAGTTAGCAGAGCGGGCCGGCGCCGCCGAGGGCTGCGCGGAAGCGGAAGCGGCGGCGGCGACCGCGCGGCGCGAGGCGGACGCGGCGGCGGCGCGCGCGCACGCGCTGCACGAGCGGCTCGCGCATGCGCAGCGGCAGCTGGACCGCGCGCACAGCGACGCGCGCAAGCTGCACGATGACGCGCTGGTAATTAACACAATCTATACTACATTGTTGTAGCGGCTGGAAAGTGACCAATATAGATGGACCAGTTAGTTCGAGTGCCGACACGTAGCGGAGGCCCCCGAAAGTACGACTTCAGCTATTGCAGTTTCGGCCGAGGCTTAACACAGTGCTTTTCACGTCTACTGCGAGGAAATTCCTAATAATTATTATTTTAAATCAAAATTAAAAAAAACTTAATACTTAACAGGCTCGCGCTCGACGCCCATATGATTGGTCGAAGCGCCGTTCAAACTGTCCAACAATAACATTGTTAGACGGATTAAATTCATAAATGGCCTGTTCGTGCGACGTTCAACTGCTGCAGGCTCTGCTGTGCGGCGGCCCTCGAACTAACTCGTCCATCTATTGCTTTCTTTCAAGCCTCTACAACAATGTACTATATTTATATAGCAATAGATGGACGACTGACTTCAAGCCGAAGGTGAAGCCCTCGAAGAGACGAATTCATCTAGTGTTCGGCGGGCACGCAAAACGTTATTGCCCTGTTTAAATTCATAGGCCTGTTCGTACAACGTATATCTAATCACAGTTTGAAGCCTGCATTCAGACCAGCATTATCCACCATTC
Organism: Epinotia brunnichana; assembly: GCA_963854355.1. NCBI lineage: Eukaryota > Metazoa > Arthropoda > Insecta > Lepidoptera > Tortricidae > Epinotia > Epinotia brunnichana. The sequence continues at coordinate 19,647,721 of OY977954.1, forward strand.
CGAAATTATATTATACTTATAATATTTGTAAAAAAAAAAGTCTCTTTCATTTAAGAAAATTGTAGGTATAACCTAAAAGTATACAAACGACAGATGTTCGGATTGACTTCCTATTTGCCGGAAAACGCATTATAGTCACCTTCCTAGCATACGCCAACCAATTAAAAATATCATTTGCTCCCTACTCGCAAGTTTCTAAATTGAATATCTTCGTGTAACTGTCGATCCACAATTTCCGGAGTAGCTATAAGGAAATTCATTCCTAAAACTCTTGGAAAGATTAAGATAAATTATCACATATCTACCTATTCAGCCCGTGTCCACCTTCTGTTGGGGATATGCTTTACCACGCCACTCTCGATCCTGTGCTATACCCTGTCTGGTTAGGTAATAAACCCTTTGAACGGCATGATTCACGGACTAAAGTGTCATTGACACGCCAACCTTTTTTCCATAAGAGAGTGACTATGAACCTTGTATGAAAGACTGAATGTTGCTTTGACAGCGGACGTCATAACCGCTATAGGGGTTCTTAGCGTGGTGGGCACGACGACTAACGACCACTTTATAGGTTCTTGGCGTTCAAAGTTCAAACCACGTGACTTGGTCATTCAGCCAATAAGGTAATACCATAGATACAACAGTTTGCTATGATTGGTTGAATGACCAAGTCACGTGGTTTTGTTTGTTTACATTTACCTAACCATATAGGGTATAGCACAGGATCGAGAGTGGCGTGGTAAAGCCTATCCCCAACAGAAGGTGGACACGGGCTAAGTAGGTAGATATGTGATAATTTATCTTGATCTTTCCAAGAGTTTTAGGAATGAATTTCCTTGTTACCTTACCCACTGTTTCCCGTTGGGCAGATATCGTCGGTCCATCGAGCTGGTAGTCTGTTAATTAATTGTCCATTCCTCTATTTGTCCAGGTGTCCCGGAACAACGCCAAGTCCACGATCTCTGAGCTGGAGTTCCAGGCGGAACAGCTGCGGCAGGAGAAAGCTGCGCTGCAGACGGAACTGCAGACCGCACAGGACGCCGCTTCGGAACTACAGATACAGGTACCTAATCTAGACAATAATATCGTATTTTTCCTAGTGTCCGACCGCAGTTTCGGTTTCGGCCAAAAACGGCCTAACCTTTCGGCCGGTCCGAAACGGTCCTTCGGGTCGCGTTCGGCTAACTTCGGCGGGTGCGCTCGTGCCAACCGGCAATATGGCGTATCTCGCCGGCCACCGGCTCAGTGAAGTGACGCTTTGTGTGCTTGTTTCCGGAATTATGGTAAATTAGAGATGCAACGGATATCCGGCTCTATCCGGTATCCGGCCCATCCGGCCACAATTTTACTATACGGCCGAATACCGAATAGTGCCGAGGTATCCGGCCGGATACCGGATAGTATTTTAACACAGAAGAACGTAGATAAGGAGAGTACAAGATTAAAAATAAGGGTGAATAAATAACAAACTATAAAGCAATCAATTATTTAAGGTCAGTTCAATCTTCGTTAGAAAGGATAAAATAACATTTAATGACACTAATGACAAAATTATGTTTTAAACTAAAATTTCCGCATTTTCTATAAAAACCTGCCAACAGCGAGTAACAAGTGGCAACTTGCACAGAGCATAGCGCAAACGCGTGCTCGAATTTACTTTATTACTATCAGCCGGATATCCGGCCGGCTGCACCGCCGAATATTCTGTATCCGGTATCCGCCCAAACCACTGTCCGTTGCATCTCTAGTAACTTGTAGTATAAACCTTGTTTTATTTTCACGAGTTTCCGGTGTTACATTGTTAATATGTGTATAAAAGCGGTTTTACGTCATTTTTTCAACGATTTTAACAAGTCTACAAAAGGTTCGGTTTCGGTTTCGGCCTAATCTAGAGCCAAAGCCGAACTTTCGGTTTCGGCAATAAAACATGTTTCGGTCGGACACTAATTTTTCTTGGTCAGTCTGTGGTCGTTACCGCCATAGGGTGCTTTAGACTGAGTCCTGTTCAAATCGGCCGATCGTATGTCTTCCTTGAAGATCGACGCTTGTAACCGTGCTTACTGTAATTAGATTTTTTACAGCCGATATTTGACAGCTGTCATCCCAGTACAATTTATGTCATTATATGTCATCATTGACGTTTATTGTACCGGGATGACGGCTGTCAAATATTGGATGTAAGGACATTTTCACTATAGTAATCCCTGTTGATACTCACTCATAATTCATGGAAAACCACCATCTGTGATAAATTTAACTCAATACAATAGTTATTTGTTCAACAAGAGAGCAAAGTAGATTTTTGCTGCGAGTGTTGATGTTGAGTCCCGAGCAAGCGAAAGATTCTATATTTGAATCACGAGCGTAGCGACTTTGACTCACGGAGTGAGCAAAATCGCATTTTGCTCACTGTTTTCACGCAGCAAAATATGCTTGTTCGAGCTGCTGAGGTGAAAATGTATTTTTTTATTATTCACCAAACGCACAAAAGAAAACAAATTAAACATAAACAATGGCAGTAATGGTCTTGACATTAAAAATCGATATCTTCTAGAAATCTAGACAAACTTTAGAGACGGTGCAAATCAACATTTATCTGTCCTTTTTCCACAGCTACAAGTAGCGAGCGATGAAAAGCTAGCATTGATGAGTAGAGCGGGAGAGGCGCTCGCGCACGCGGCGGAGGTCGAGAGGCAGCTGACTGACGCGCGAGCTCGCAACGCGCAGCTGGCGCGGGAGCGGGAGAGAGACGTGAGTATCTACCGTGTGTGAGTGGGATGACTAGCTTTACCAAACTATTCCAGTGTCATTTCGCTAGTCACACACAGAGCGGTGTCACAGCTTGCTGGCTTAGTTCAGCGAGGCGTAATCTCTGATATGACACGCCGTGGGAATGCAACTTAATGAATTCGAAGACCAATTTAGATAACATAGTAGGGCACCGAGTTCTGGGTCCATTCCTAGCAGAGCCAAATATGTATGTGGCTAGCCCACGTATTGTAAAGAACTCAGCATCATCTCCATCCTAAAAGTCCATGCTTTACGCACATGAAAGAATTTTTGAAATCGGATATATGGACCCCGAGTTCACCCCCTACTTGCAAATGCAAACCTACAATCTTACAGACATTACCTCTTTATTAAACGTGCGAGCGAAGCGAATGAAGTTCTATGCTTCAGCTTGGACCGAAAATCGTTCGTCTGTGGGGTGTCTTTCCGTTGTCTGTCTCGCTGTCCGGCTGTTCTCCTCTACAGGTCTCATTTTTCAACCGATTCTCGTGAAATTCTGTGAGCAGGTTCGTTAATTATATAGATTTTTTTGTTGATTCACCATTTCGAAATTTAAAAATAAATTGTTTTAAAAATATAGGCTTGTGAGTTCTGCAGGTCACAGAGCCACTAGCAAATATTAGTATAGAAGTAGGTATCGTAGTCCAGTGTCTCAAGACGAGAGTCTTGGACCAGTGTGTGTTGCCAGTGATGACATATGGAACGGAAACGTGGTCGCTTACTATGGGCCTCATAAGAAGGCTCAAAGTCACTCAAAGGGCGATGGAGAGGGCTATGCTAGAAGTTTCTCTGCGTGATCGCATCAGAAATGAGGCTATCCGCAGCAGAACCAAGGTAACCGTTATAGCCCTCCGAATCGCTAAACTTAAGTGGCAGTTGGCGGGTCACTTTGCACGTAGAACCGATGGCTGTTGGGGCGGAAAGGTTCTCGAGTGGCGACCACGTACCGGAAGGCGCGGCGTGGGTAGGCTCCCCACAAGGTGGACTGATGACCTGGTAAAGATGGCGTGAGTCCGCTGGATGCGGGTGGCGCAGGACCGGCCATTGTGGCACTCTTTGGGGGAGGCCTTTGTCCAGCAGTGGACGTCTTTCGGCTGATATGATGATGATGATGATCCATATCATGCACACCTACGATCCATATGTTTTCTATGTATTTAACTATCGTTAGTTCCCGTGGGCCCTACGGGAACTAGAGACTATACATATTCAGTATTAATATATTACAGTCTAAAACATCGACCCATTTACTCCCCCCAGGAAGCAGAATGGAAGCAGTTCCAAAGCGACCTGCTGATGACGGTCCGCGTGGCCAACGACTTCAAGACCGAGGCTCAGCGCGAGCTCGAGCGCCTGGTCTCCGAGAACAAGACGGCGCGCGACCGCATCCGGGCGCTGGAGGACCAGATACACTCCATCAAAGGTAGGATGAAGGGATGTAGGGTTCAATAGGGAACTTGCATGGGACTTCAATATTGAATGAATTGCACTCAATCGATGCGAACGTATACGTAGAAATATAATAAAATAAAAAAGACGAAGGTTTATCTCACATTAAAATGACGATTATTTTTGATTTTTTTCGATAAAATGACTTAAAAGTTAGACAGAATATTTAGTTAGAAATCATATTTTGCATAGATTTAAACGCAAATTTTGTGGAAATAATTGCAAATTAATGACTTACTCCATAGTAAACGCGCCGAGAATATGAGTTGTGGCGCGTGCAGATTTCAAATATATATAACGTCAGAAAAAGAAATGATAAGAAAGTTTGAATCCTACAGATGATATTCCTCTGGATCATACTTTTCATTTTCGTAATAAAGTAAAAAGATGCATATTCCCTATTTAGAGTTGTAAATATCGTGGCGTGAATTGCGTATTAAAACCCCCGTCAAAAACTAACCACTTCGTAAATTCTATATTTTGAAATTACATTAAATACTACAATAAATTCACGGTAACTACCCGCTCAGTTCTACCAACTGAGCGGGTAGATTACCGTGAAACGCCATCTTCGTTCGTTCGCATATCTCCCTCTCTGTCACTCGAACGCAGGTGCGGTATACACGAGCGAACGAAGTTGGTCACTGGCGCTAGCCTTTCGGATAGCCAAAACGTCGAAGTATAAGTGATACTTACCTAGTATTTTAGTATCCACATCGGCAAACGGCTTCAGAATTAATGACATTATCTTTGGAGATTTACCTTTATAGCATTTTCCTTCATAGTGCTCATTCCGTCTATATGGCCGAAAATTTGCACTGTGCTAAAGCCAAGGCTGTGGGAAGGCCTGAGTAATTTAGATTTGTTGACGCCACGATTCTTTAATTTCTACTATGTTGTTTAATAAAACTTCTATGTCCGGTGAGAGATTTCATTTATTTCACGTAGTCTTACTTCTTAGTTCGACCTTAATTCGTGTAAATTTACACGTAAAAATGTGTGAATGGTATGCTAGTTTCATTTGAAATTGTAAATATTAGCGTTTTATCTTTGTGGCATTGTAAATGGTTTATTATTCTTCTGGTTCTTAGTGCATGTTAAGTATAAGTATTTTTGAACATTAGAAATGGTTGGTATAAATTGTACTGTGCATTAGTAAACACGATTTGCATGATAGGGTTAAAATTGTAAATTAAGAAAAACTATCTTCGCCGGTATTAACTAAGCGCGGTTGTAACTGTGACTATCGTTGTAAACTTCAAATAACGTCATCCTTTTTCTTCTATGATTTGATATATCTTATTTCTCTTATCTTTCCATGTAAATTCCCTGTTCTTTTTAAATGTTGCCTTAATAGTAAGATAGTCACAATAAGGTTAAGTGCCCGACACTGGCCTGATACATGACGCTTTCAATCTCATGTCAAAAGTCAAAACAATAGAGGTGAACAATTGGTGTCAACTATTAGGCAATGCTCGATCATTGGTACATTTATCTTATATGATTGACGGCGAAAAACAAACAAATGAAAATATCTTTACCACGGTCGTGACAGTTACAACATAAGCACTAATCAGTGTAAAGCTTGCGATGTAGTCGTACCACGAAACTAACCGACTTATATCATTGTACCGTGTACTACATACCTAATATATTTGTACATACAGGTGTTGACAGGTCAGTCTCGATGGATAGCGTCATTTACTCTGATGACGAGAATAGCACAGAGTTCAGAGACTCCCAAAGCGATGTGTCTAACAAAGACATATTCAGTAATATCAGAACGAGGTACCTGTCCAGGGTGCATAGCGTATCTGACTCTAGTTTAAAAGATACGAGTATAGTCAATCAAGCGTTCTTTAAATCCAGTGTTCCTGAGGCAAAGAGTGAAGAGTTTAAACTTGAAATCGATAATGTTACAACAGATGAAACAAACGATGATGGTAAAGCTGGTTCAGAGGCAGAAAATACAGTAAAAAATGTAGCTGATAATATAGTTAGTAAGCAAAAGTGGCAAGAAGCTATCGATCTGGCTACAGATAAAATTAAAAGGCAGGATGCTATTGATATTGCCGCGGAGAAGGTAAAAAGGCAAGACGCTTTTGGTGAGCTAGATAATCCTTTAGAAGAATGTATAGTTCCTATTATTACTAAAGGCAATGCGACCAAATCTGAATCCTATGAAGTCAAAAAACCTAGAGATGCTACTATTTTCAGTACAAACCTTAGAGGCGTTTATAATGGCAAACCAAAGGCTTATAGTTTAGATAATCTCCATAGCCATGGCGAATTCAGGACATCTTTAAGAGAGGCTTCTAGTATAGAGTTCTTAGGTGCTACTAATTATAGTGAAATGTCTCTATTCACAGAAGGTTCCGATAGTGTGTTCCTATCTCCGATTGAGAAGAATACATTTGTAAAAGATCTCGTAGACTTAACACCAGAACCTAAAATAAACGCCAATTCATATAAAGCAGATGATGAACAGAATGATGACAAAATACCTATTGTAAAAGCGGAATCAATTCTCCCATTCCCGTACCCTGACGATATAAGAAAGTCCCCAACTAACCCGTTCGTCCCATTCATTCAAGACGTTATTCCTAAAGTAACTGAAATTAAAGAAAAATCTATTAATACCAAAAGACTAGACCCCATTTCAGACCCTAAATTAGTCCCTGAAGATCCAGTTGAGAAAGATTTTAAGAAGGCCAATGAAGATCTTAAACAGACGTTTCGATCAGCGCTTGAAAGGATAATCAAACCAGGGAAAAGGCCTTCGAAGGAAATCGACAAAGACAAACATTCTAAAATTGTGGACAATGTTACTGTAGAAATTGATGAAGTAGATAGTTACCACAGGTCAGATTCTCCCGATATTGTTAAAATAGAACCGAACAATACCAAAAAAGAAACGGAAAAGGTAATTGCTAAATTAGATACAAATATCGAAAACAAGTCGCCGTTTCCACAACCGAGTAGCAACGAAAATAAAAACCCATTCATTGAAGCTACAAGTGAGTCAGCGCCCGTAGATACTGATGTAGAAAAGACATTTGACGATAACATTAGTTACCATCTAAAAATAAACACTCTTAATGATACGTCATACGAAAACCCCCCTGAAACGGTGGCAGTTCGTAAAACTACCCCCACAATCTCAGAAAATGAACATAATTACCATAATAGGATTAGAGGCTTCTTAACTCCTATCAAAATTGTCGATGGTAATATCAGTTTGCATAGTAGTAATACGTCATCACCAATCGTAATAAGTCCAGTTTTGATTCAACCAATCTTCTTCAGACAACACATCACTCCAGTAGACACTGATCATGAAATCAAAACACCTACTATTTACTTCGACGATATACACCAAGCTCGAGCTAATGAGGAAAAAACTGGTAAGTGCCCTGCAAAGACCGAAGAGAGTCAGAAGAAAAAGGGGATATACCAAAAGAATTCAAGACCGAAATTACCTTTTCTCTCCTGGAAAGGATTTGGGTCAAACGAGAGCATACCAGATAAATTATCTCCAACAAAAGTAAAACCTTCAGAAGTTAAAACCAAGGTTGCAAAATTTTCTAAAAAGCCTGATTTTCTTATCGATAATAAATATTATCAGCCAGTGCAAAATGTACCGTTCCTAATAAATACTTCGCAGTCATTCGTTCCAACTGTCACACGAGTGGAAGCCAAGAAAACAGAGGGTACCAATCCTTTCTTACCACTGATACCTCGACGGCAGTCCACAGAGCAAGAGAACTATTATGAGGAGATAGGAGAACCTACCAGACCGGTTACCGTTGAAAAAAATGTAGCCGACGACGATAAAATAAACAAAAATCTCACTAAAACAGATTTCGCTAACATCCCGAGAGAAGACATATTAAAGGTACCGCGAAGACCAAAACGACCTAAGAAAGAGAAACGTCTTAACCCAAAAATTATATTAACACAAGACAACGAAGATGTTACCGACATCCGTAAAGAAATGGCGTTTATTACTAAGTCCGTTATATCGCTATCCAGATCACCCAGTGCAAAGGAACTCACTAAAAAACCTATCGTACCTATAAGCGAAATCGTACACAGCGTAGAAACACCAGAAACTCCTAGAAAACTCTCGTTACAAGGTCAGAAAGCGCCTATAATCGAGCCTAATTTCGGATCTTTGCCTCGCGAGAATAAAACGTACCATTGGAAGACGTTGGAACACAAAAGACTGTCGCACCCGACCAGGTCTCTGAACGACCCGCCGCCGGCGAGACCGCTACGTAAGTGCAGGCTTCACCGCGTCCCGTGTGATGTCAATAACTGGGTCTTTTCGTCCTTATTACTGGCAGGTCTTGAACATGCATTGCGACAAATGTGCGACGTGTAATATTTATTTCGCGTTTTTTCTCCCCTCGTGCATACTCGTCTTGGCCGTGCCGTAGGTCTTTTAAAGATGATCCATGCAGAACGATTTTAGATTATGGTCAGCCAGCCCTAGTACCCATCTCTCTAATTAGCGTGAGTCGTTCACTGTTCTGTTTCTAACGTTCACACACGTAAGAAACAGAACAGTGAAAATCGTCTGCTATTGCTGAGGTTAGCTGACCAAAATTTAATAGCAAACCCGCTCTCAACCCAAAAGACGACTAAAGCCATAAATCCGCTCCGTACAATACTGATAACGCGAGCTCAAGGGTTTTATTGCCCTAGTCATCTTTTGGGTTGAGGGCGAGTTTAGTTATTTTCGCACTTTGGCAGCCAATGAAACAACATATCAATACCTACCTTTTTCGCTCTTGTCGCAATGACAATGGATAAAAATGTACGTATGTCAGTTTCCTTAACCTTGTTGAAAAGGGGTGAATGCTTTTCGTTCGCCGACACGATATCCTGCTAAGCCTAAATGTTAAGAGTAGGTCCAGGTTTAGAGTTGTTTACAGCAATGGAAAGAAATCCATAATCAATTTCAAGACCTGACCATTTAGTAAGGACGTCGAACATTTTTAAACTGCTCAATTCGAGGAACCAAGCCTCTTGATCAGTTTAAAATAGGCCCGTACAATGTGAGAAATAATGTCGAGTGTCTTGTTTGCGTCTCATTCCGGTGCTGGTCGGTGGAGGTCAGTGTGTAGTGTGCTGCAGGCTTTATGAATTTATTTATTGATTATTTTGGCGTGTTTAGAGCCAAAACCCTATCCCATAATTAGGGCGGGTATACACCAGAGCACAGGCAGCGGGGAGCGGTGTGCGAGGGGAATATAGCATTGCTTGGCTTCGCTCACGCATCTCTTACTATTAGTGGATTTTACTTGTACAGTCAACCAATTTGATTTAGAGGCCATCATAGAACCTTGCCGTTGTAAATGTTGTCAATACGGGTTACTAGGATTATTGCGTCGCTATGTAGCAGTTAAACTGACAGGGTTCTACGGTGGCCTAGGAATCTAATTGGTTGACCGTACACCGCTTCGCTACCTCGCACAGCTCTAGTGGGTACTCCCTGTGCTCCCTGGTTTGAGCTGGGCCTTACACTGAATTCGACAGTTGACAGCTTTTATAGAATTGTTCCCATATGTTACCACCAATTTGTCACCTCTGGTAACGGTTCGGATGTTTTCCTAGTTGTTACCAGTGTTAACTAATTGGGGGTAAGCGGTGAGAATAACCCCTTTTATGGCGTCGTCGACTGCCCGATTTAACTTGCAAACTAGTGTAAACACGCCCTCAAGCGAGAACGAAACCTTTTTTAAATAAATTTGACACCAAGGTAGCTGTCAAACATGCGAGGCGTCAAATATATTAGAACACATCATCGCTCATCTCTGGTGGATTTTCAGGGTTATTCCCACCTGTTACCACCAAATTGTCACCAGTGGTGACAGCTGGGATTTTTTTTCCTATCTTTCACCAGTGGGTATTAATGGGAATATTAATCCCATGTTTTACCACTAAAGTACTCGGTGCCGAGTACTTTAGTTGTAAAGATGGGGAAAATGTTCCCAGTAGTTACCATCGAGTACTGTAGTGGTAGAATATGGGAAGAAAAATCCCAGCTGTTACCACTGGTAACAATTTGGTGGTAACAGGTGGGAATAACCCGATTTTCAAACCAAAACTAACGCTGTTCACACTGTCTATCGGCGCAGGATAGTTGAAGTTGCTTGTATGGCTTAGCTTCAGCGCAGAATGGACTCGGGCTTCGATTTCGGTGGCGGTAATTGTTATATTTTTAATGGCACATTAATGATAACGCACGTTAGCATTGTACTTTATTTTCAGTGTCTTCAGAATGTCTATTTATATCATTGAGGTATAAAGTACTAACGTACTAGAGAACACACGCCGAACAAGAAGTTTGCGCTACGCGTTGCGCTACCCCCCGCACGCCCCCCGCCTTGCCGGCCGGCGCACAGATAATGTTCGGATTGTCTTCTCTAGTACGTTAGTACATTATACCTCAATGATTTATATAGTTAAGTGAGTTATGTATAAATTGTACACAAATTAGGTCTATGTTTTTGCAGTAACTTACTAATTATGTTTTGTTTTAACAATGTCTTTTTTTTATTTGAAGAGTAGGCATTTGTAAACCAAACAGTGCAAGTGTTACGTGCACATATACAATGACGTGCCTTCGGCGCCACACGCACTTACATTCATCAATAAGCTGTCAAGCAACCACCTTAACCTGTTGCAATTGTCAGGCGACAATTGTCGATTTGGTTTGTGGGAGGCAGACGTCACCATTCGTACGCGGTACGGCTTAAGACATTACATTTAACGCAGCTGTTTGCCTTTCGTCCGGTCATAGAATGCCCACAAAAAATTGCTGAAGATTGCACAGGCGAAAGGGTATGTCACCCTGTCTGCTGTCGTTTATATTATACGTTTATATTATATGTTTTCCTGAATTGGGTACTTTCCTGGGTAAAAAATATAATTCTATCTAGTCCGTCAGTTAGATTATCAAAAAATATTGGACACGTATTTTTTTGTTTGTCAATCTAACAAAAAATGGTGAAGAGAAAAACGTCACGTGGAACTTTAACGGGCTATCCGTTAAAGTACCGCGTGACGTCACATTATGCTAATAATTGTATCATAATGTGACGTCCACCTTGTGGGGGGCCTACCCACTCCGCGCCTTCCGGTACGTGGTCGCTACTCGAGAACCTTTCCACCCCAGCGGCCATCGGTTCTACGTGCAATGTGCCCCGCCCACTGCCACTTAAGTTTAGCGATTCGGAGGGCTATATCGGTTACCTTGGTTCTGCTGCGGATAACCTCATTTCTGATGCGATCACGCAGAGAAACTCCCAACATAGCCCTCTCCATTGCCCTTTGGGTGACTTTGACTTTTGCGGGAGTCCGCTGGATGCGGGTGGCGCAGGACTGGTCATTTTGGCACTCTTTGGGGGAGGCCTATGTCCAGCAGTGGACGTCTTTCGGCTGATATGATGATGATGATGATGAATGTGACGTCACGCAGAACTTTAACGGGTTATATCTTCATCAAACAAAAAAATACGTGTCCAATATTTTTGATAATCTAACTGACGGACTAATATTTAGGAAAGTAGCCATAATAATGACTAAATAATTATTCTCAACGTTTGTATAGCAATGCCTCCCAGAACGGAGGAGCCGCCCCCTCCACCCCCCCTGCTTACCAGTGCCTCGCTACAGGACATCATGGCGACTGCCGCGTCGCACAGACGGACTAAAGGTAAAAGAGAATATTATGTTTTAACCCTTTTCCAGGCCGACAGTTGAACGACAACCAATTGTCAGTCTTGTTTAGGAAAAGGGTTAAATGTATCATTAATATCATTAATTATACGACGACCTCTGTAGCCTAGTTGGTAGTGACCTTGCCTACGTAGCCGGAGGTCCCGGGTTCGAATCATTGTTCCTTAGTCATGGATGTTTTCTATGTATTTAAATATTTATTTATAAGTATGTTTATCATCGTCTAGTACCCATAGTACAAGCTTTGCTTAGTTTGGGACTAGACAAATATTTGTTCCTTAGTCATGGATGTTTTCTATGTATTTAAGTATTTATTTATAAGTATGTTTATCGTCGTCTAGTACCCATAGTACAAGCTTTGCTTAGTTTGGGACTAGACAAATATTTGTTTTTTTAGTCATGGATGTTTTCTATGTATTTAAGTATTTATTTATAAGTATGTTTATCGTCGTCTAGTACCCATATTACAAGCTTTGCTTAGTTTGGGACTAGGTAGATTTGTGTAAGATTTTCCCCAAATATTTATTTATTTATTATATTTTTTTACCAGTTGCCCACTGGGCTCCGCCTCGCCTGCGTATTATAGTTAAGCCGATTTCAACTGAGCACATGAATGGCCTTTGTTCTGAGTTTATGAACAGACATTGTTTGCGAGCGCGAGCCAAAAGTAAAAAAAAAAATGGTAGCGCCACGTAAAATGTTCATTGAATAATGAACTCTATCTTCTTTTATTATTATTATTATTTATTTATTCAGAAAACCAACAGCGATACAAAGTATGTAACTTATAATATAATACACAGTAGTATGGCCAATTACAGGTTTACCTAGATAACTTGATATGTAAAGTTGACAGTTGAACGGACTATCATAACATGTGTGAAAGAGAGATGTTTTTTTTTTTAATTAAGTTTAAGTCATTGTTTTTTTTTTCTTTTTTGAAGATGAAAGCATAACCAAGCATGTCAATCTATATAGGTTACCGCAAATGAGAATATATTGCTATATTTTATCCTAGTGACAATATTATTGTATTTATCCCATATTTACTCTAAACAAATAGATTTAGTAACTTATGTACAATACTACAACATTGTTAAACATGATAAGAGGTGAGTTACCTATTTCTAAAACTATTTATGCTGCTTATTCTTAACACTATTAATTACTTGCAATTTAAAAGATGCCTTTGAATATCTAAATATATCTACGCTACTGAAATCCGCATTATAAGTTCGAGCAATTCGTGTGAGCACGTTATTCTTAGCGTAGTTGGTGCCATGCATTGGCACGTGTAACATTGGGTTATGACGAGTGCGACGAAGACGAGCATTAAACATTATTTGAGAGACCAATTCGGGACAGTCCAAGCGATAGTTCAGTATGTCATATAACAAACACATGTCCATGACTTTGCGCCTATCGACAAGCGGCAGCAGATTATGTTTGCGACAGTTATTCTCATAGGATGACGGAGGTAGGTGTAGTCGAAAATTAAGGTGGTTAATAAATTTTTTTTGAATACGCTCAAGTTGATGAATGTATTTAGTATAATTCGGAGACCAAATAGGGCCGGCATATTCGAGAGTACTGCGTACATACGCAAAATATAGCAGTTTGATTACTTCTATGTTTTTGAAGACTTTACAAGACCGTAGGATAAAACCTAGATTTCTAAAACCCTTATTACTAATATAATCAACGTGTTCTGAAAACATTAATTTACTGTCGAACGTGACACCTAAATCGCGAACTACATCTACTTTACTAATTGTGGTACCTTCAAAATTTTATGAAAAACAGACAGGACGTTTTTCACGTGTATAACTTATACATTGACATTTTTTGACATTAACAGTAATTCTATTTTTAGTATAGTATTTTTGTAATTGATTAAGGTCTGCCTGTAAAGCCATACAATCGTCAGGACTTTTGATAACGTAAAATATTTTTTTGTCATCGGCATACAATAAATGTTTAGCATTTGTAAAAGAGTCAGTGATGTCATACAAGTAAGCGCAATAAAAGAGAGGCCCTAAATGAGATCCCTGTGGTACGCCACTAGGAATCTCACAGAAGTTTGAACGGTAACCTCCAAGAACTACCGCCTGTGATCTTTTGGTCAGATAAGATTTTATCCAGCGAAGAAGGTCTCCTCGTATTCCCAGTCTGAATAATTTCTCTAGTAGGATGACGTGATCCACACGATCGAAAGCTATTTCAAAATCGGTGTAGATCACGTCAACCTGTCCACCTTTATCCATATTTTTAAGAACGTAATTAGAGAAACATGCTAAATTAGAGATGGTAGAACGTTTTCTTAGGAACCCATGCTGTTTATCAGATATACCTGCTAGGATGCACGGATAAATCGCGTTATATACAATTTTCTCAAATATCTTACCAACTGTATTAAGCACAGAAATACCCCTATAGTTTTCAATATTTGTTCGTGAGCCCTTCTTATGTATGGGAACAATGTTTGCCTTTTTCCATATGAGAGGGAAAATGCCTAAGCTAAGAGAACGATTAAATATTATGCTGATAGGCAAAGCCAGTGATTTCGCACAGTTTTTCCAAAATATAGGAGGGATGCCGTCAGAACCAGGTCCTTTGTCAGCAGATAGTATGTATACTTAACGATCTTACTACAGTGGATACGCTGACCTGTAGGTTTGAAATTGAGGCAGCACCGTTATCTAAAAACTCGGGTCTAAAAGTGTGTTTATCGGGAACAGAGCCATCGATGAATACAGAATGGAAAAAATCATTGAAGGCCTCACATATGTTAAAACCGTCCGAATAGTTTTTATTATTGTAGATTAACATTTGTGGATAATTTGAGCCCCCGCGAAGGGTTTTAATGTAAGTCCAAAAGTGTTTCTGATTTGATTTCAAAGCATTTTCAGTTAAACGTAGATAATTATTGTAACATGTTTCTTGTACTAGACGTTGTCTAGACCGTAAAAGCGAGAACGCGTTATACTTAATCCATTAAGTTCCCATATTGCTTCCAACGTTTATGAGCTTTCATTTTTTCATTTATTATCTTTATCAAGGATAAGCTATACCACGTTGGGTATTTACGCGAGCTAGTTTTACGGCTCATGGGGACAAATTTGTTAATACCTATTTGAATTTGTTCGTAAAAATAGTGAACAGCTTCATCAATCGAATCTAATTTATTTAACGGTTGCCAGTCGATTTCGCTGTAATTTTCATTTAAAGAATCATAGCTGGCTTTACGGAAGTTAAATTTGGGGTTGCGAAGTTCTTTAAGTGGGGATACTTTTAAATCGTAAATTTCTGCAACAAACACGGGATGGAAAGAATCGACTTTAGTTAGGGCGTGATCTGGTACTGGAGTTACTTGAACCGGTAGATTAGAGAAAAATAAATCCAAAGTATTGCCCTTATGGTTCAAAATAGTATTATGTTGCGTTAAACCAAAAAAGTACAGTTCATTTACTAAGCGTATTCCAGAGTTTTGTATTTCAACTGAGCCCTTTTTGTGAAACACGGGTCTACCGGTTTCCCAGGATATACACGGCAGGTTAAAATCTCCCACTAAGATATGATTAAGTATGTCGACCTCATTCGAGAATACAGATTTAACACTTTGCAGTAAGTAGTCAATATCTGTGGGTATTTTGTGCTCATCAGGAGGAAATTACACTACACTAACATGAAGGTCAGCGGTCGCGGACAGCGACCGCGCAGGTAACACAATGGTTAACATTTCTGTTGAACAATTAGTATCACACTGAATACTCCAAGCTCCTAGTTCATGACGAGAAAGTATCATAACACCTCCACCCGTTTTTTTACCCGAAGAGACTAAGTCACGATCGTTGCGGAACACGTCATATCTGTCGTCACACAGTTCTCCATCAAAAATACCAGAATATAGCCACGTTTCGGTAATTACAATTAGATCATATTGATTTTCCAGTATTTTTTGACGAAATTGTGATAATTTTGTTCTTAAACCACGACAGTTCTGGTAATATAAGTTAAGATTATGCTGAGTCATTATGAACACCAGGTAACACTACAAATCGTATAACAGCAACGATGTATAACAAAGGCTAACCATAACAAACGACAACGCAACACAGGCATGGCGTGAACGCAACTTTTATTTGTTTTAAATATTAAACTGAGCTCGATATGCTCAAGAGTTTGTAATAATTGACAAGTTTCAGCAAATTTATTAGTATTATCCGTATATATAGAACATAATTGAAATGTAATGTATATCAGAGAAACCAATAACAAACATTGGTCCGAGAAAGTACTAATATTATAAATGTTATGCATAGTTGCTAAGCGGGTAAATAAGAATTTGCTCGAAATGTACCCGCGCCACGGATAGCTAAAACGTAAACAACCTAATGAGCATACGCTATGTAAGGTTGCACCTTTATGTTCGTCCGTAAGCGATCGATTTGTAACCACACGCACGAGACTATTTAAATGAGAATATGCAAAGACATTATTAGTTGTGAGGTTTTTGATGCACGACTGTTCTTTTAAGGTAATTGAGTGGCAATTACTGTTTATGATATTAGAAATCATCGTTTTATATATGCATAAGAAATCGTTCACATAATTATATGTAGTTATATAACGCGGCAATATGTAGAATAGTAGCATAGAAATGTTAAAAAGTATTACGTGTATCATGCGTTCCAATTCCAATACACCCAGCAGGCGTCGCACCCTCTTCAGTCGCGTATTTATTACACTCGTAACACACAATACTCGAACAAATGCGAAGATCATAGCGCATAGAACCAGTAGGCAGTCAGAAGTGACATGCAGAAATACAAAGTGAGCTAAGTAAACAGCATCGAATAAAAGTGCAAGCAAGACAAAAATTATACAGTAGTAGCAATGGCTAAAAATACGTAACTCTGGGAAGTAAAGTATTTCAGAATACTTTATGAAGTTCAAGACCTCACCACAGTAATAGTAACACTTTAAGTGATCTTCTTGAGATCTTCTTCTTCTGTGACTAGTATTGCTGGCATAGTTGGCGCTTTTCTGACGTATATTCTTCCGTTTTTTACCCACGCGTACTGGTATTCTTTGTTAACAGCTACCTCCTTTACTTTCCTCAGAAGATCTTTGTTGAATAAAGTTAGGTGCTCATTGACGTAGACTAGTGTTATATTGCCCTGAATATCCAGATCTTTGGTGGTCACACGCGATTTACGTGCTTGGGAGATGACGTTGTCCTTGAGCAGACGCGTACGTAACTTAGCAACGATATTCCTCGGTCTGCCTTGAACTTTAGACTTGGACGAGACTCTGTTTACCTGGATAATATCCGTAACCGTTAAGTTAATTCCTGAGTGCTCTCCCAGTTTCAGTATAACTTTAGTGAGGTCTTCGTTGCCATTTTCCGGTACACCAACCAGCTCGATGTTAAGCAGTCTGTCTCTCTGCTCGTTCGCGTTGAAATCTGATATGAGTTTCTTGTTCTGCTTTCTTAGTTCAGAGATCTCCGCGTTCATCTTAGGAATGGACTTAATTTATTTAGACTGGTCGTCTAACTTTTTTAGGACGTCGTCGTACTGCTTGCTGTTGAATTGTACCGAGTCCTTTACAGAGCTGAATTCGTGTTGTATGTCGTTGATTGTCCCTTGAAGGCCGCCCACAGAATTTTTGATTTGCAGGTAATCCTTTTTGATGCTGGTGAGTTCCGACTTCACATCCTGGGAAGCGTCATTTAATTTATTGAGTTTGTCGTTAATTTGTGAAGTTTCGTGTGTCACCTCGACCTTCCATTTGTTTATCATTGCCGTTATCTTTTCCGTGAAGTGATCGAAGGCTTCCGTGAATTCGTCATTATGGCCGCGTTTGCGGCGATTAGCGAGTATTCTTTCTTCTTGATGTGTTTTTTCTGAAGAAAGATCCGGAGCCGAACCACTTAATTCATTGTTATTCATCTCGCCTGTCTGTTCGTAGTTAGGTCTCTGGTGAAGCGATAAGGCATGCAGGCCGTATGCACAAGAAATTAAACCGCACAACAACTTTGAACTGTAACCACTTAAATGTAAGGATCGTTTTTGAATGAAGGTTAATTTAATAATTATTTCAAAATATGGATGCGTCCGTTCGCGTCGGGTCTGAGAGCGGGTATTTACAATAGATTCCAAATTAGCTACACACACAGCGTGTCAGGTATAAACCAGACAAATTGATATTTCAGTATTTGTTACTTTATTTTGATTCTTGGCTCACGATAGAGTTAATTATTAATAGTACATTACATCAGAGGCCAGGAAAACAGCCGAGCGTACCGAGGCCGGATAGAGATACGAGGCCGGGAATCCGTTTTCACGCCGAGCCAAACATGCAATGAAATAAATTAAAAAATTAAAATCTGCTGTTCGTAAAACCTGCCGCCATCTTTGACGCTGTCTGTATGAGGTTGGACGTTGAAACAAAAGAAAGTTACTTTGCAGGCCCAGGCCTGAAAAGTTGTATGAAATCCCATTTCAGGCCGCCTCGAGATGCTGCGCCCGAAAAAGGATACTTTCGAGATAAGGAACGTAAAGAGAATATTTCATTGCATGTTTCTATCAATCTGTATGTGTATCTATATGTATTTATCTATTATATATATCGTCGCCTAGTACCCACAACACAAGCCTTATTGAGCTTACCGTGGGCCTAGGTTGATTTGTGTAAGATTGTCCTGTAATATTTATTTATGTTTGAGAAAATGAACATTTTACGTCGCGCTAACATTTTTTTGCAAAGTTTGGCACGCGTTCGCAAACTATGTCTATTCATAAGCTCAGAACAAAGGTCATTCATAATAAAAATAAAAGGCTAATACACAGAACGCTTGCGAGGCTGCTAGACAAAATTAAGCGTATGTCCATACCGAAGGTCCGTTCCATATATATTTGAAATTATTTAAACTGAGCTGATTTACTTATCTTCAAAACAATACCTTTCAAGTGAAACAATACGATTGTGTGGACGGACGCGTGCCTTTTTTTGCAAGAAAAAGGTTAGTGCCACATAAAATGTTCATTGAATAATGACCTCTATCGTTTTATTCAATAGATTCAAAATATTCCACACAACCTAACCTAACCTTTTTCTTGTAAAAAAAGGCACGCGTCCGACCACACAATCGTATTGTTTCACTTGAATGGTATTGTTTTGAAGATAAATAAGTAGATTAGCTCAGTTTAAATAATTTCAACTATACTGGTCAAAGGGTTTTTTTATACGGTGTGGAGTTTTGGAGATTACCCCTATATAAAAACTATAATCTTATATTTCAGAGACCTTTATTAATTATTAGTATGGATATACATTATGGCGCAAACACTACTGTGCCGCCAATGGCTTCTCTGCTTTCGAAATACAGGCGTAAGTTTGTCTCCTTCTCTAACAACGAATGTACATTGTTTTAGGCGTATCTCGACAAGACTCGCGGCTCTCCGTCAAGTCTCTGATCGAGAGCATCGAGAACGCGGCCAAAGCGGCCAAGCAGTCGCCCGCCACTACGCCCGTCACTGAGTGGCCGCCGGTAAGTTACTTCTGAAATGGGTGCCGTTACTGCCCAGGTATGCGCGGAATCTTACATCTTCTGCAAGTAGCGAATCCTCAAGTGGATATAGGGTCGGCAACGCGCTTGTGATTCTTCTGGAGTCAAGTGTCCATAGGCGACGGTACCAGCTTAACATCAGGCAGCCCGTAAGCTGGTTTGCCACTGTCGTAGTATAAAAAAGTAGGGTAAATCGTTAGTAGCTGGCCACCGTTCGATAACTGGCCACCTCATATAAAAAATGAACTCTTTTCACCTATAATAGAATTCATTTTAGTATACGGTTTCAATTACTGGCCACCCTTTAATAACTGGCCACAGTGGCCACGTCATTCTAAATTGAATTCTGTTTGTAGGGGAACAGAGTTCATTTTTAGTATGTTGGGACCAGCTATTGAAGGTTGGCCAGCTACTGGCGATTTGCCCTACCATGTGTACAATATATGGCTGTTAGGGCATTAAAAAAATGGGAAATTTTTAATAGCTTACCTAAGAAATACTGACTTCGCACCAAAAAACCGAATTTGGATGAATGATTAGTATTTTAGCTGTACAAATCAGTATTTCTTAGGATGTTAGGGTATTTTTGATGTGAACTTCAAATTAAAGGAAAAATTGAAAAATTTAGGTTCCGAGCCGGATTCGAACCGGCGACCACAGGCATACATGGCCCGTTGCTACTAACCAACTGAACCTAAATTTTAAAAATTTTAGTTTATAAATATCGTTAGCAGGCGTAACTGTAAAGGCGTAAAATGTATTTTTGATGTGCCTTTACAAAAATGTCTTTACACAGACAAACATAAAATCACGCTTGCTTTCCCAAAAGGATCAGGCAAAGCACTTGAATTAATTTCTCTCTCTCTTTCTTCTCTCAGTCTCTTGCAGTAATTTAAGGTGGAGAAAATGTGATGTTGCAAGGCTGTGCAAAAAAAGGAGAGTCTGAAACAAATCATTTTTGACAGAAACTTAATGTTGTCGTTGCGATCGAAGTGCAGTTTAGAGGTTCAAAGTTTCTTATTGTCATGTGGCGAGACGTTCGTCAAAACTAAAATTTTCAGAATGTAGGCGCGCAGTCAAGGGCACCAATATGTATACATTCAAAGTTTCATAAATATTACAACCTTATTGTTGCAGAAATAAGGTGTGTGTACATATTTTTGAGACTTTGTGGTGTATACATATTGGTGTCCTTGACTGTACGTATGTATTATCTAGAGCCTTATGTGTCTGATACTGTCTACTGTCAGGCAAAGTCTCCTATTCTTACGGCGGTATGGAATCTTACCAGTTTTCGTCATTCGCTTCCCCATCTCCCACGAGGTCGCGGTAACACTGTCTTCAGTTGGGTAGATATATGTATAAGTTATCTTGTACTCAAAATGTATATCTAAGGACCTCTCTACGAGTAGAGGCCTCCTCTGTTCTACTCCACATTTTTCTGTCTTGGGCTTTTGGTACCCAGTTTTCACCTGCTACCTTTTTTATTTCATCTAGCCATCTCTCAGGGGGTCTGCCTCTTTTCCTTTTTCCGAGATTTTTGTCCATCTATCCTTATGCATCCGTGCAACATGGCCTGACCATTTCCATTTGATTTTTTTTGCAGTGAGTTAGAGCATCTATTACCTACGTTCGTTTCCTCATGTTTAAGGCGACGTAGGCTCAGGTTTGAGGGAACTTAGCTGTTACTTTTTTATTTATTAAAACGCACAAAAAAAAAATAAAAAAAACATAATATCCGCGCTTTTGAACACGCACTTCCATCTCGCTCACGCTTATGCTCAGTGAGAGGGAGAGAAGACCATGAGCCTAGTTCGCCTTAAGTTGGTTTGTTGGTCATAGATAAGGGAATGTATATGGCAGGTCCCCCCGCCGCCCTTGTCGCCGCCGCTGCCCACCAAGAACGGCATCTCCGAGCCGTCGCCGCCGCCCGGCAACGGCCGAGGCTACACCAAGCCGGCGCCCGCGCGCACAAACAGGCCATCTCCTGTCTCCGCCGGTATGTTACAACCACTACTACACTACTAATACAGACTTTATTTTGACCCCTATGTTCAAAGCTCCTCGGACCCAAAAGGGTAAAAATAACTCTAGATTTACACCGCTCCAGCGGTTCTCATCCCTGATTTTAAAGTCCAAATCTCAAATTTAACTATGTACAGTCGCCATCACATACATCGGTACACTATAGGTGTTCAAAAATAACGGCACATGCACCCTAATGCCTTGAAAATAGAGGTGTGTTCCGATGTTTGTGACGTGCTTGTTTGCTCCGATGTATGTGATGGCGACTGTACAGGTTGCCTTTTTACTGAAAAAAAGGCCAATTAAATTCAAATCAATTCCAGTAGGTAATAGAGTAGGGTTTGTTTTGTTTTAAAATCGAAGGAAACAAAACAAATACAATTTAGAATGATATAAATTTAATAGCAGCCTAGGATGCCTTTTAAAAGCCCTTTGGGCTGCTAAAGATTAAAATAACTAATGCTGCAAAAAGTCGACTCTTTACCTAAATTATAAATACGTTCGTAACATCATAACAAACTCCTCCGTAAAACCGAATAAAACTTATATAACCTAATGTTCCGCCTAACATATTATGTTTAATTATTCTAGTTACATATTATTCTGAATGTCCTCCCATCGCATGACGTATTTGCTTTTTATTCTCTTACAGCATGGCGGAATGAGAGAGGCGCTTAATGCCGACCTTGCCTAATCTTTTCTATCTAACTTGTGTGTGTTCGCATCTATTTAATAACGACTTAATGCATGTACCCACAAAAACGTTGTATCGATGTATATAACACTTTAAGTCCATGCTAGATTGCAATCGAATTGGCCGGTTTCAACCAAGCGGGGAAATAACTTAACCAGGTACCTGTCTCGCGAAGCTACAAGTAAAAATGTTACAAGTCTGAACTGGCGACACTGGTAGCCGTTATTGGTCAAGCACCAATGTTGCCAGTGTAGACTTGTAAAATTGTAGCTTGTAACATCGTGAAATGGGCCCCTCAAAATTGTATGGATATCTTTTTTATCTTTGGTCGAATTGACACTAACACGTCCAATTGATGTTGGTGTACCAAATTTTGAAGACTCAAGTGATCTTGATATTATATCGAAACAATTTATGTTATATTTGTGTTCGAATTCAATAATCGTTGATAATGGTGCTCGAAAATATATAAGTATAATAAAAGCTTTATTTTTTAATATTAACAGAACTTTGCATTTTTAATCCCACCAGTACCTAGTCCTATATAAAGGACAGACATCGGATGGAATAGTTTAGGAAACTAACAATGTTAAGCATGGCTTAAAAAATGAGGAATGGATTTTAAAATATTTAATTGGGTATAATGGGTTTGTTGTTTTGGATGTGGAATCACTGCAGTTATTTTTTGATCAAATGTTGTCATTGTTGACCCATAATGTAGATGAGAGCAGATGAAAATATTTGATCGTGAATTTTTCAGTGTTAGTTGATTATTTGCCAACGTTTAACGATAATGCAGTATCGTCCTTGGTAAACGACGTTCTTGATAACAAGATAAAAGAACCTACGAGTTCATAAATATGCCTATAATGTTTGACATTATTCCATTGAGACAAAGTTAAAAAGTGTACTTACAGATGTAGTGAATAATCATTTCACATCGTATTTTCTCGGAAATGTTCGTATTTGTCATGCTACATCAGTCAACCTCAGTACTTTTTGTACCGTGACCGACTGAAATAGCAAGACACGTTCGTACGTTTCCGTGAAAAAACGATGGGAAACCATTATGATACGTACATTCACATTAAAATACTTGATTTGGTGATTTTTTCAAATAGTAGTCACAAAACAACTTAAACTGTATGTACCTGGCATTTAATTTTCTATCATATAACGATAACAAGCGTTGTGGCAAAATTTATATTACATTACCTTCAAAACTTTTAAGACTGGGGTTTTAAAAAGCCTCAGTGCCTATCGTCCTCTAGATAGGACGTCGTCGAGTTCAAATGGAACACAGTTAAAACTTTTTGGTATTTTAGGGTTTAAGAATGAAGCAAACATTCCGCTATCCAATATAGTAGATAATTTTGTCCTTTCAGAAGTACAAGTTTTATAACTGTCATTATTGGATCACTCCGAAGCCTCCTTATTAGAATCTTTGTAAAAACACGATTTGAGTATCAAGTTAATTCAAATTCAAATTAAAAACAGAGTGCATACGCATCTTCTGCACTCACTCCATCTTAACCTGAAGGTTAAGAACACACATGTGATGAACCAGGGCTTACCTACTACATTGGTCATGATCAGAGTCGAGAGCAATCCCAGAATAAAGTTAAGTTAGTTTGGAACTAGGTAGACTTGTGTAAGATTGTCCGCAAAAAAAAAAGTCCCTATTAAAAATGTTGCCACCTCGCTGTGTCGTTCCGCTTTGTACCGTGTCTAACCGGGGCAGAGGGTGCGGCGGGTGGCGCCAACATCCCCGACGAGCAGCGCGCGCTGTCGCTGCAGCAGAAGGCCATCGAGAGCTTCGTGCGCAGGAACAGCTACGGGGACATATGTGAGTCGCAAGTGGAACGCCATTCACTAACTAAAAAAACAAAAAGAAACTTTTCTTATCTAGATGAGGGCCCTTTCGGATGCACTTCGACCCAGTGAGATCTTTTGTGCATTTGCCCTCTCCTTTATGTCTGCTCCCAGGCTTGCTCCATCATTTCCACAAAACGGATGATGCAGTTCACCGGGAGCAACTTGAATTCCTTTGGTTGCGGGTAGCCGTTACCAAAATAATTCATTCATTGTCTGGCAAGGGCATGACATCACTAACTTCCTGAATCCCGGGCAATACAAGTGACAATAAAACCTTGATTGAAACCATATGATTAATTTACACGGATCTAACCCGTGTCGAAACGTCAGAAATAAAGGAAAATAACCATCGCGTTAGACCGACACTACCGTGTAAAGTAATCATTTAAATATGTGTACAAAGCGCGAGAGTTTACCTGCACTATAATAAAATTGTGAGTCGCTGGCCGTGTAAATTCTAAAGAAAAACCTGATTCTATAATGTTTACGAGCCGACTCTAATATTGCGGATAATATCGTCATCATTGACGTCAATCAGGGGCCGGATATTGGTCAATTCTGTAAAAGCTCCATCGCTTCAGGGGCATTCAAAAATTATTACCAATTGGTGTCCAGGTGAACGAAAGGATCCGCTGAACGCGCTACAAGTGAAGAATGGCGGTTCCAAACGAAACGCACTGCTCAAGTGGTGTCAGCAGAAGACGGCCGGGTACAACAACATCGATATAACCAACTTCAGGTAAACCTCGTCTTATGTTTGCTTATTTAGCATTTTGATGAAACCTTTCGTGGCTTCAACGTTTATTTGGGCCATTTTACGGAAAGTTTTTTTTATAAGTAAATTTTTTCTACTCACAATCGAAAGCACTTTCGAACCTAATAGACGAAACCTTTTTGGATAGGTGTAGGTATGAATAGGTGGGTAGAGAAAGAGATCACTATTTAGCGATAAAACCCAAGCCAAGTTCTTAATTTTGTACAAAATTGAAAATGAACAACGATCGTTTTCAGTTCGTCATGGAACGACGGCATGGCGCTATGCGCGCTGCTGCACTCGTACCTGGGCGAGGCGCGCGTGCCGTACGCGGCGCTGTCGCCGCACGACCAGCGCACCAACTTCTCCGTCGCCTGCGCGGCCGCTGAGGACGTCGGCATACCCACCACGCTGGTATCTACTCTTTATAATATAGAAAGCAAATCATATGAGCGCTGGATGCGGGTGGCGCAGGACTGGTCACTTTGGCACTCTTTGGGGGAGGCCTTTGTCCAGCAATGGACGTCTTTCGGCTGATATGATCATGATGATGATGATGAAATCATATGAGCCACATTTTGCTCAAAGCGCGCTAAGTACGCGCGCGGCGGCGCCCAATGTACTACAGAAAGTACATACGATTTCAATATATTTTTTTGACATTTTAAAGTTATTTTTAATTTGTTTTATTGAATTACAGAAAATAATTAATTCTATTTATTTTCTAAAATAACTTGATTCATACCATTGTGAGTCTCGGACAACTTTTATACGGTGAGCGGCGTAAGGCTATTTATGGTCAGCAAAAGTGGCTACGTAACTACTAATCTTGACTAATTTTGGATAAAATAATAGAAAAACTTTAACTTTATTGTTATATGTACAGAGGTATACGTTTTATCGATACAATACGTTTTCTACGCATTTGCGTTTAGTTTCAATTTGTATGGCAACGCGAACAGTGCCTCTGGTGGTAACTATTAGGAACTACGCGTTGCCAAACTAATTGAAACTAAACGCAAACGCGTTCGAAAACGTATATGTATAGATAAAACTTAAACTAGAGCTACTGATCGTATTGAATCACTTCCTTCGTATAGCGTAACGGTCGCTTGACTAAACATGATCGATGTCAATACGAGTAGGTACACATTTCATAATAAGGTTCCAATTCTCTTTCCAGAACATTCAAGACATGATCCAGCAAGAGCGACCAGACTGGCAGCAGGTCATGGCCTACGTGACCAGCATCTACAAACACTTTGAAACGTAACTTTGCACCTTATTACTAAGACACTTGAATTTTAAATCCTATCCGCTCGGACTTGTGACGTTCTTAACGTGTACGAAACTATGTTATATCCGAAAATACTTTGAAATGCAACTTTACTTCTTATTACTGTAGTTATAGAATCCATTTTCGGACACTTTGTCTGATTAATTTTTCTCAGTGTGTGATGAATAATGCGCGACCTTTTACATTTATATACAATTTTCTACCTAGATTTTGGAAGTTAAAATGATTTGTGCGAAACGGTAGATGAATAGCAGTTTTGAAATGGTAAGTAAGTAAAATGACTTCTGAATTGATATTTATGGACTTTATATGAAATCAGCTTATTGCATTTTTAGAAATGGAATCTCATAACTTGGCGGTATTTCCAAAAAAAGACCAATTAAACCATGATTTACATGATTGATTGAATATTGATTCATTAATTTAATCATTCAGTATATGAATGTTGAATCATCACTCATTCGATTGATTTAGAAAGCATTTATGAAATTCATAATTGTAATTATCATTGGCGTGAAGTTAGTGCAAATGTAAATTCTTATTGATGAATCATTTCACATACATATAATTTCAAAACGCATATGGCCTTATTCATAAATTAGCTAAAATGCCGTTAAAATTACTTTGTCACGTTGAAATTTGTGTTTGTGAGAAAGGTACAATACACATTTTAGTTAACAGAGGTTAGTTAACATTATCAATAAGGGGGATAGTTTCTAAAATTGAATATGTCCAATAAAAGGTTGTATTGAGATTCCTAGACTACGAAGCAAGTGTGATATTATGTGCAGCGTTTGCCGAGAGTGACTTCAAATTGCCTTTTACTTATAATGAAATGAAAGTGATTTTTAGTATAGATGTCACTATATCAAGCCCTTTGTCCTTTAGTTAGAACAAACTGTGAATTGATTAATTTTTATACACAATCTAAACTCAACGTACTCTATGATTTCTCTAGCAAATTAATTGGTAACAGTGACATCTATACTTATAATGATTCGCAATGGCCTTGTGAAAGTGATATTGAGGAATACAGAGGAATTGTTGAGGCGTACGTCTTTCCACGTTAGAAGACTGATCGGTTAGGTAGGGTTAGAGAAACGTTAAAACAGCTGTCTAGTAGTAGGGGTTTTGTGATTTGGATTATTAGCAAAAATCAACGCGATAAAGTAGCCTGACGCTCGAAGTCCTACATAAAGGACACCGGGTAGAAATAACAGTACCAATAAAGCAATAATAACTCGTGCTGCTCACATTTTTGCTCATATTCTGCGTCACAAAACCATTATCTTGATGTAAGTAGAAATGATATGATGGATTGATGGCCTTAAGATGTGCATTTAGTATATTTTCCACTATTCTAGCAATGTATTTAAGTAAATATATATATTCTGATATTTTTAATATTTAGCGTTAGACTGGCTAACTTATAATATTTCAGTAATCTTTCTACGTTAGTATATAAACAGCT
Organism: Epinotia brunnichana; assembly: GCA_963854355.1. NCBI lineage: Eukaryota > Metazoa > Arthropoda > Insecta > Lepidoptera > Tortricidae > Epinotia > Epinotia brunnichana. The sequence goes on from OY977954.1 coordinate 19,675,395, forward strand.
TAAATCACATATAAATCAGTGTTGTAAATTAGTTTTTTCAATAGACATTCCTATTTTCAATAGTTATTCGTCTTCACCTCAGACTAGCTAATAATTAATAATATTATATTGTTTAATGATTAGATTTCTTAGTCCTCTTAAATTGATAATCTATGAAAGCTAATAAAGTTCCTATATTTCTATTGATTAAGCTAAATTATAGCGCTGCTACATATTCCAGAGACTAGTCTAATGATAAATACTGCCAAAATCAATGAAAAAAACATTTTCTCTAAAGTTGTACTATATAAAGAACACGAGGCCACAATCCCGTCCCGTATAATTTATATCGCGCTGTGTTTGAACTTCGACAAAACTACGTATTGGGCAAAAGAAAATGGGGTCTCACTTAATTATCTCCATAGGCTGGGCTTCCTCACTCCACTTCCAGAGAACAATGCACCACTCTTATGTTCACATTTAAAATCACAGCTTTAGAAACCGATGCGAGCCGGCACGGCGTTTTTCAGTCGAATTCAAGACTATGGCAGGTCGCAGTTGACAGAGAACATTCGTTTGAAAAGTTTAAGCGCACATTTTAAGAGAGATTTGTTCTCAAACCCAATATCGTACACGCTGGAATCCACCTTTGTTCTCTGACGTTGGCAGTATTTACTCTATAGTTTCTAATATCGTACGTAATTTAAAGTCATATATTTTGTCTATGCTACGTGTTAAATACTTATATATGTATGTAGATATTTTTATAACCGCTTGTCCGCTAGTACTTGTATTTTACTAATACTCTTAGGCATACGTCAGTTTATATGCATTTCATTATATCTATGTGTACTCTTTATACTTGCAATATGTAACCTTTAAATTATGCCTTAAGGCAATGGTTTACGATTGAAATTCCTCTACAGTCTTGGCCAAGGAATAAATCCGTTTTCGAGTAAAAGCGAAGTGAGCCTTAAGGTAACTTGCATAGAGTCGATATTTGAAAACCCTTGTTGTATTCGATACATTCTTAAAACGACATTTAAGTTGACCAATCAAACTTGAAATGCTGTGATCTGATTGGTCGAAATGAATTCCGTTATTATTTTAAATTTGGAATGAGTGAATGATAATTTTTTTATAAAGTTTTATTGGATGTGCATGACTTGATTGATTTTGCCGATTGTATTTTATTGTGATCGTGTTTTTATAAATTGCAAGCTAAGCTCAATGCTGTAAGGTTTAAATTTAATTGATGAACTCTTTACGTTTAATGTGTGGACTTCAATAATGATTCTGCCTTGATATTTTGCACTTTGAGGTGAATATATACCTACCTAAGTACATCACACCTACATAGTTAGCAAGCCATCCTTGTCAGATGAATGTACTTTAGAGACTGTTCCTATATATCTTACGCTAGAAATCAGAAATGTATGAGTGTATATTTTCAGCTTCTCTGGCACTGGCTAGAATGGTAGCCAGGTTATATTACAATAAGCAAATCAACATAGAAATCTTATACGAGAGGCTTACTTTTATTATTGAAGTTTTCCATTAATTGCGAAAAATCGAGATTTTATTAGATCTCTGTTGCACTAATTAGTAATTATTATAATTATGTACTTCCAGTTGATATAATTTAATTACAATTGGACGGTAATATTAGGCTTGGTTACCTTTGTTTGTTGAATGTATCCGAAACGATTAATTATCTATTTTGATATGACTGTACCTGTGTAAATATAGCCTAATTAAAGTTCCTTATTTATAGTTGTTTTTTTAAGTGTCATCCTACGAGTCCAGACGCCAACACAAAAATCTAAGTGAACAAAATGCTCATTCATCATGATCATCATATTAGCCGAAAGACGTCCACTGCTGGACATAGGCCTCCCCCAAAGGGTGCCAAAGTGATCGGTCCTGTGCCACCGCGTGCTTTCCGCCCCAACGGACATCGGTTCTACGTGCAATGATATTAGTAAATACCTATAGATCCATCATCATCATCATCATATCAGCCGAAAGACGTCCACTGCTGGACATAGGCCTTCCCCAAAGAGTTCCAAAGTGACCGGTCCTGCGCCACCCGCATCCAGCGGACTCCCGCGACCTTTACCAGGTCATCAGTCCACCTTGTGGGAAGCCTACCCACGCCTCGCCTTCCGGTACGTGGTCGCCACTCGAGAACCTTTCCGCCCCAACGGCCATCAGTTCTACGTGCAATGTGCCCCGCCCACTGCCATTTAAGTTTAGCGATTCGGAGGGCTATATCGGTTACCTTGGTTCTGCTGCGGATAGCCTCATTTCTGATGCGATCACGCAGAGAAACTCCCAACATAGCCCTCTCCATTGCCCTTTGAGTGACTTTGAGCCTTCTTATGAGGCCCATTGTAAGCGACCACGTAGACACTGCGGCAAAACTTTTTTACCTAAAGGTAATTAAGTAAATTGTTAAAATAAAACAAGTGAAAACTTTACTTAAATGTATTTAAATGATCAGATGAATTGGCCAAATCATCCCCTTATACGAGTATCTATTTACAATTATATACATTAAATACGTTACTGGTATTCTGACAAGTGGTAGAGAGACAGTTGCATTACTTACGACGTTAAGTGACAGATGAAAAGGTCTTCCTACGCTTTTCCACAATATACGAAACGATCGAGTAGGTAACCTATAGTGTTGATTGATGCTAGTAGGGTTATTTTGCGATCGGCTCTATCTCATATGACGTAAGGTTGAATTTCGATTGCACGTAGCTGGGAAATCGGATCGGAGTGTGTCAGAGTGTGGTTATTTTATAAAAGGTCGGGTACGAAAAATATTTATGTTGATATACAACTCTATGTCCTCCAATGTCGTACAGTTGAATTTCAATCATGACATTTGGTTCTTCCAGAAGATCGAGTACTAAACTGCGACTGTATATCAAAAGGCATACGGTTGAATTTCGTTTGTAGTTTGGCTAAATAGTTTTCTAAGGGAGGTTTTTATTTTTAGTAAGTAATTAGTTCTACCACTCGAGTTCGCCTGGCATGTACTTGTCGATGAGTCCCTGGTAGTAGGGCCACAGGGCGTCGATGTCGGGCACCTCTGAGCTCTTCGTGTACAGGTCGTATTTGCTGGAAAATATAATAGTAGTTTATGTGACTGTACATAATGAAGGGCATTAAACACGAGCGTGGGTATAAGAAACGAGCCTCAGCGAGTTTCATAATAGGATCACACGAGTGTTTTAATGCCTAATTATGTACAGTTACATACACTGCATCTACCCACATATTATAAATCCTCAATGATGTGTTCGGGAACCATTAGAATAACCGCCATTGCACCGCCATGGCTGACTAGATTTCAAATCATGACAAACTAGATTTCCATAATAACATCGATGTTATTATAACGCTGATTTTACGTAACAGAGGGATAATCACGTTACGTTCCGAACGCGCGTCGGTACAATTTAACTGTCAATCTTCCATATAAAAAGTGACATTTAGACCTACCCGACGTACAATACGTTACGTGATCGATCTACTGGTTGCAATAATGGTGGTCATTATATGTGGTTTCCGAACACATTATAGAGGATTTATGATATGGATGTAGATAAAATAGGTTAATTAGCAAATCAAGACCGTATTCTCACATACTTTGGACACATCTGACGTTCTTTGGATAGACTGTAGTGGATTATTATGACGAGCAAAGTGGAGGGCTAGAGGTCTCGGGGCAGAACATCCGCTAGATGGAGCACGCAACTCACTGCACCATTGCAACTATATCTGCACGAGGCCGTACATAAAGCGAGTGATATGAGTCTTTGGAGTCTGGTCATCAAGAATAGGACATGATGTCACGATTGAGGGAACGACTGATGATGATGTGATTGTAGAGCAAATGATGATTTTCTAACACAAGTTTTATGCCGACTTTACGTTTCTTTTCATATAGATTATGTGAGGTCGTTGTTGTTCTACGTCCGTAGGAATAACCCTAGAAACCCTACACGTGACCTTCGGGTGGTGCTAAAAGAACAACAAACTCGGCAGCTGCACTGTTCCTTCTGAACCTCGCAGCGCACACTGGAATTCTATCAGTGACATTGATATGAATACATAATTACATATATGTACCAAAGTGTAACCGCCATACGATAAATAAAAAAAATAAGTTAGGTATGTACGTACTCACCAGGGCAATACTAGTGGACATCAATAAAAAAACAAAAATTATGAAGTTTACTCGGAAAACATATCATCTGTTCAATTTATTTTTGCTATTTAAAAAAAATTTCAATGCATTACCATTTACCATAAAGATCAAGTAATTGACGCTGTTTGACTAATTGAACGAGCGAGCGAAGCGAAAGTTGTATGCTTCAGCTTGGGCCATAATTCGTTCGTGTCCGGGTGTCTCGCTGTCCGGCTGGTCTCCTCTACAGGTCGCATTTCTCAACCAAATCTCGTTTAATTTTGTGAACAGGTTCGTTAGATATATACACCGTGTTTTTTTTTATTTCCGTTAACTTTAAGGGAAGAATCCTCAGGTTAAATGGAACTAATTTCTCTAAGAAACTAGTGTCTTAACTCTTACTATTTTTCAGATATTCAATAAATCAATTTAATGACCGAATCAGTGTGAAGGGTCCTTTATTTTATTTACGTTTTAATTTTCGTCAACGAAAAAGGGAATTATTGGGATTTGAACCTGGGACCCCTCACTCCATAAGCAAACTATTTACCACTGAGCCATGTGTTGACAAGTGCTGTCGTAGGAGAAAATTAACACTGTGTTAATTGGGATTAAGTGTTAGAGCCCTCCGACATATTGATTTAGTTTGTATGAAAAATGAAAAAAATTTTTTTTTTCTAATTTAACAAAAAGCAACATACCAGGTAGCTTCTGTTAATGAACCGAACATCGTGTCGAAATTAACGGAAATCAAAAAATACACGGTGTATATAGATTTTTTAAGTATTTATAAGTTTTTTTTAAAGTCGGGCTCGCGAGTTCTACGTGTTTACAAGCTTTTATTTACATAGCTCACCCCGTTTGTTTTATTTTTCTTTATTCTTTCTTGGGTCAAATTTAAGTAGTAATTGAAATTTGACCCACTTCCCGGTTTCCGATTAAGCTGAAATTTTGCATGCATATGTAAATCGCATGACAATGCAATATTACGATGACATGGAGCTGATCTGATGCTGGAGCTGGAAAGTGGCCATAGGAACACAAATAAACGATTTGTATTTGAACTCCGCAATAAAACGACACAACCCCATCGAGTTTGGGCTCGTTAGAATCGTCTCAATAAGTTGATGATGGTATGCAGAAAAGTACAGTCGGCAATAAAAGCTTGTACCAAAAATGAAATTTTTGACAGAAACTTATTTTTGGTTAAAATTTTGTATTTTACATAAGTTGTAACTTGTTTCTATGTCAACACCTCTGTGATGATTATCTATCAGTGAATATCCCTGTCAAGAGACTGCTTCTTAACTGATTAAGTAGGAAGTAGAGTAGGTTACTCACTTGAACTCAAGGACGGCTTCCTTGATCTCTTCGTCGCTGTCTTTCAGCAGGTGTTTGTAGTCGCCGCCCGCGTGCCACGGGTAGAACGAGTGGTACCTGAAACACAACACTTGGTATATGAGTTGCAGGTTCTTTCCTTTTAAGTATCGTCAAGTTTTCTGTTTGGCCTAAAGGTAATTTTAATTCGCCTTATGTTGTGCACAATTTAAACTATAAATCCGGATCTTTAAGATATCCACTCGGCATTTACGAGTCCGTACGACCTCGCGACGTTAGTACGCGCTCGAGTCTCAAGTTAACTCGTACGGGTTGTAATTAAATAAACTTTCCGTAGAACCCTGGCCCCGTAGCATGGATGGCGTTATCACGCGATAAGTGATAGGATAAGCGCGTCGTCTCGTTCTATCGAACTTGTCGCGTGATAAGGCCATCCATGCTACGGGGCCAGGGTTCTACGGAAAGTTTATTTAATTACAACCCGTTCGAGTTAACTTGAGACTCGAGCGCGTACTAACGTCGCGAGGTCGTACGGACTCGTAAATGCCGAGTGGATATCTTAAAGATCTGGATTTATACGGGGCCTGGTATACCTCGGTTAGGTTTAGTTTGTTTTATAATTATAACACCTCTTAAAAGTAAATGAGAATTTTTAGAGAGGTAGGGCACAGCGGAATGTCATCTCTCGTATCTGGAGCAGCCCAACTGGGGAAGTACCTTACAGAAGACCGCAGTCATAACAGCACCACTGCTTTGTAGTGTTGCTATATTATTGCATGCTATGAACTTATGAAGCATGTGGTGTTGTGTTCCTGGTGGTGAGTAAGGTCGCCAGAGCTCCCTAGGGTGCGCTGTGTTGGGAGTGAGGGACCTGCATGTCTCTATCTGCCAACACAGCGAATCCTCAAGTGAATAAAGGGTCGGCAACGCGCTTCTGATTCTTCTGGAGTCACAAGTGTCCATAGGCTACGGCAACTGCTTAACATCAAGCAGCTTGTTTGCCACCGTCGTTGTATAAAAGAAAAAAAAATGATAATATCTAATAATAAATATACTTTCTGAAAAAACCCATTCAGGGCAAACTTTACATTTATGTCAAATAAAATTATGGATTACTAGTTCGTACCTGATCATGTAGAGCCCCTCCTTGGGGAACTTGCACTTGTTGTGCTGGAGCATGCGGTAGAGGTACTCGTCGTGGCCCCACGACATCATGAGCTGCTCCAGCCCGCATTCCGGCTTGTACATCCCGCACTCGGTGCTGCAACCACACATTTCAGGTTTAATCATGGGCGTATCTATGTCTATACATAGGTCTGTTATCTCAGCAGGTTACTTTTAAGTGGCCAGCATGCCTTTTTGAGTCAGTAACCACACATCCTGTAAGATACCTTAATTGAAATTACTGAAAATACCTATTTAATCTGACATTTGGTCTTACGTATTTGAAACGATATTTACGAGGAAACAATATTTTCTGTCACCTAAGTTTAGATGTGTCATTCAACTACCTACTGTCACTAATCTGCAGTAGGTACCCTAATTATAATATTGATTGATCTTTATTTTGCCTTATTAAACATTAAAAGAGAGTTGATGTTGGGTCATATCGTGAGGTCAAAGAGATTGCGTGGGATCGGAGTAGATGGAGGGCCTACTTTGAGCTACACCGACAAGAACTTAGCTCTTAAGTAAGAGAAGAAGAAACAATAAATACCATGCAAAAATTGTATACATCAAAACACACACACATAGAACAAAAATCAAGAAATATCTATCCCCAAGAAATATATTAGTCATCATTTTAATCAAAACTGTCTCTAATTGATATTTAGGTAATCCTTTTAACATTTATAGGTGATTCAATTTAGGTGACAGATCTATTATTCTAGGAAAAAAATATAATTTATTAGGTCACTGAAAATGCATTTATTAGGTAACTGATAAAATCATACCCTTTTTCTAAAACCGGCCAAGAGCGTGTCGGGCCGTCCGTAGTTTTTCGTCCGTCACAGTAAGTGTGTGAAATTATTTTGTAATTTATTTCAAAAACTGTTCAACCTATCAAGTTCAAAATAATTTTCCTAGAAAGTTTTTATAAAGTTCAACTTTTGAGATTTTTTTCATATTTTTAAAAATTATGGTTCAAAAGTTAGAGGGGGGTGGGGGCACATTTTTTTTTACTTCTGGAGCGATTATCTCCGAAAATATTTACATTATCAAAAAATGATTATAGCAAACCCCTATTCATTTTTAAATACCTATCCAACAATATATAACACGATAGGGAATGAAAAAAAAAAACACTCCCCACGTTACGTTACCAGGTGAGGTACCCTAATAAATAAATAAAAAATAACTTTTTATTTTACCACTTTGTCGGCGTGATTGATATTAGTACCAAATTTCAGCTTTCTAGTGCTAACGGTTACTGAGATTATCCGCGGACGGACGGACAGACAAAGCGAAACTATAAGGGTTCGTAGTCGACTACGGAACCCTAAAAACGGGCCAGGGTTTAGAGTAGAGAGTACCGCTCATCGTTTGGGAGGGACTGGGCCCCATCGAGGTTAAGTAGATATTGATATGGACTCGCTCGAATGCTTTAATAAAGGGGTGCTTGAGCCGCTTAGCATCCCCCTGAATCCGCTAGTGTAGGTACTCACTTGAATTTAGGGTTGAAAGTGTCCGGGTTGTTCTTGAAGCTGTCGTCGCCGTAGACGATGGACGGGCCCCACTTGCAGCCCACCGGGAAGGTGTCGCCCACCACACACCACTGGGGCTCGCCGTAGAATGCCATCACCTGCAAATACACATAGGGTCATTTCGCCGGTTGGCGACCACCTAATTTAATGTGCCGGTTAGCGACCACTTAGCTGACTTGGTGAACTGAAAGCATATTTTCTCGTTTTTTTTGTAAATTCCTATTCCATAACTACAAACAATAAGGCATACGGCTGACTGTTTCAATAGGCTCTGTAGAATTGATGTTATCTTCAATTGAAAAAACCATGTTCTTCAAGTGGTCGCTAACCGAAGGTGGTCGCGTAACCGGCGAAATGACCCTAATACTTGGTAATGCTTTACAAAATTGTGGAGATATGCAGAGTGAAGGTGGCTGCAATATAATGCTTCTCTTTACCTACCTACACCCTATCAATATATGTAGGAGCGCGAACAGTTGCGATCACTAATTAGACCAGGAAGGCTAGCATAAGTGGCTGCCATGTCGCATCGTGCGCCACTCAGCGACTCCTGTGTAAATCAGAAAGAGGAGGGTGGATCTTTTCGTCTATGTTGCCCTCGTTCTGCACAGGTAAAAACGCCGGCAGCTCTCCACGGCGTGCTCCTTCAGTTATATCTTCGTAGTAATAGTTCGTAGTGTGTAACGCGCTGAAGCCACCCCTTTATATGACTAGATCGACACGCGCATGACGGCCCGCGGCCGACCTCGTCATTGTATAATACACTCTCTTCTCATAATCTGTAATGCGCTCTTTCAAATACACGTGTTTAGTGCGCTCCTGCGACCAACCGTACCTAATACGTGTTCTGTTACTGCGTTCGTATGTCGTGTGGTCGTGCTCAGGCTAGTATTTGTCAGACGCCGAAGGTACCCCGACTCACTCTAGATGAATGCACGCAACGCACATCGTGTGCTGGCTGAGGACCGACCTTATAAGGAGTTAGACGCATGTGATTTATGCGCAAATTGAATACATTTTATATTAAATAATGTGGTGTTCTTTTTTCCTTACCTTGCACTATCCACTCCTTGTCGGGGTGCTACTGGCGGATGCGCTCGGCCGTCTGGAAGGCGTGCACGATGTTCTGCAGGTCGAGTCCGGTCCGAATATCCTACCAGCTGGTACAACTAACCTTGCCCAAGTCGTGTTGAGCCCGATGAGATGCATCCACTCCTTGTCGGGGTGGTCTTGGCGGATACGCTCGGCCGTCTGGAAGGCGTGTACGATGTTCTGCAGGTCGAGTCCGGTCCGAATATCCTACCAGCTGGTACAACTAACCTTGCCCAAGTCGTGTATGAGCCCGATGAGATGCATCCACTCCTTGTCGGGGTGCTCTTGGCGGATACGCTCGGCCGTCTGGAAGGCGTGTACGATGTTCGGCAGGTCGGAGTCAGGGTCGGACTCGTCGACAAGCTCGTTCAACTTAATCAGTGCGTCTTTTACGGTCGACTTGAAGTGGTTGAACTTGAGCCATTTGTCCATTTTTGCTGTAAGAAAAAATATAGTTAAGAGACGATAGAGCTAAAATCGAGTTTTCGTCTCTATCAAGCTAGTATGAAAGTGCTAGAGGGACGACTGCGTTATAAATTACAAATTAAAGTAGGATATCGAATTTGAACGATTAATATCAGTCATTGCTAGCATGCAGTGAGTGAAGCGAAAGTGGTTTGTCAGGATCGTAGCAAATGGAGATCCGTGATGTCTGCCTACTCCTCTGGGAAAGAGGCGTGATTATATGTATTACATGTATTGCCAGCATGATCTAGCTAGGCTGCACAGTCGCCATCACATACATAGGAGCAAACAAGCACGTCACAAACATCGGAACACACCTCTATTTTCAAGGCATGTGACGATATTTTTGAACACCTATAGTGTACCTATGATGGCGACTGTACAACCTTAATCTCGCGGCTCACCCTTGACGAAGTCGACGGTGACGTTGGTGTGCATCTCGTAGTAGGTGCGGCGCACGCGCTCCTTGATGGGGTCGTTGTCGTCGATCGAGTAGTCGCGGAAGGCCTCGATGGGCTTGTCATCGTACACCTTCTCCGGCCGGAGGAGGAGCGACGGGTCGATCATGCCGATGGGACCTTCCTGCAACGTCAATCGTTAGTGATACTTAATAGTAGTTTATGCAATCGTTATATAATGGATGCTTTTTAAGTCGAGTACCACGTTTAGGCCACGAAGCTTGCTGAGTGTACGAAATCTTAATTCAAAGAGTCGACGAGTAGAAAAATATATTTTTCTCAAACATGCAATGAAATATTCTCTTTATGTTCCTTATTACTCGGAAGTATCCTTTTTCGGGCGCAGCATCTCGAGGCGGCCTGAAATGGGATTTCGTACAACTTTTCAGGCCTAGGCCTGCAAAGTAAGTTTTAAATTTTCATTTCACTATTTGTGGCACAGCATCACGGCTATGAAAGTCAGTTTGATTTGAGGATTTTTATTTCATTATTTCATTGCATGTTTGAGAAAAGCACTATACATGCCTCGGCGTGAAAACGGATTCCCGGCCTCGTATCTCTATCCGTAGTCTACACCTACTTGGCCGGAAATCCGTGTTTTCCCGGCCTCTGATGTAATGTACTATTACAGTACACATGGTGCTACTTTACTTTACGTGTGCGGAAAAGAGCACTTTCCGTGCATATATGTCGAAACTTTAAAGAGCCTTAAAATACACGTGCGAATAGGTAATTCGCAACTCGTGTCGATTTATCACCACTCGTTGCGAATTTCCTATTTTCCGCACTTGTATCGTAAATAACTATTGCAAGGACTGACTGGCAGTAAATAAAATTTGTAAAGAAAAGGATTTAGGAGGTATGGTTGCGCGACGCTAGCGGGACGTGTTGAGACTGTTGAGAGCGTGATGCGTGTTGCGCGTACACAAAACACGCCGTACGTATAAAAAACACCACAAAGTATCATGCAAAATAATGTGAGTGCCGTATTGCTTCGGGGCAGTCTATTCTATCGTCCTACACTACCAAAACGTAATATCTAGAATATCAGTGACATTAAATTTGAACCTTAATCCTATGACGATACCGTTTGTTTTTCAACATGAATGTTGTAGTGGCACGTGCTTACTCGGTAGCTAGCGGCTATGCGATAATAGAGACAATGGCTTTTGTTTGAAAGATTAGGGCTCGGAGCGAAAAGTTCACCTGAGAAGAGCCGATTTAGATGCGCAGCGGTCGCGTCGAGTGGACGTCCTTGCCTTGCGCGTTGCGTTGTGGCCAAGCGTTAAGTTGGAACTTTAGCATTTTGCCTAATGGGCACAGTGCCTTTGGCAACTTGCGGAAAAGGTTCTTTAAAATGACGACCTCTGTAGCCTAGTTGGTAGTGACCCTGCCTACGAAGCCGGAGGTCCCGGGTTCGAATCCCGGTAAGGGCATCTTTTCCATTCCTGAGTCATGGTTGTTTTCTATGTAATTAAGTATTTATTTATCTATATAAGTATCTATATCGTCGTTGCTTAGTTTGGGACTAGGTCGATTTGTGTAAGATTGTCCCCAAAATATTTATTATTATTTATTCCCTTTATTTAAATTTCATCTTAAGCTAGGTTTTTACAACACATACAAAACATAAAATCATTATAAAAACCTAACCTAGGGTTCCGCCGGCAGCGAGGCGGGGCCTAAGCTACCGGTGGTCAGGGCGACAGAGACAGGAACCTCCTGTCTATCCGCGCAGTATCCAGGAGTACCGCCTTCTGTATCTGACCCTTATTATTAAATTACTAACTAAGTACCTAGCGACTTTACTTATAATAGAAAATACGTAAATCTTAGATATTGGTGCCTGTATTTCAAAACTTTCTTTGAGACTACCTACTTACTTTTGACGAAGTCAAAGCATTTAAAAATAATTTTGTAAATTGAATGGGTATCAAGAATTCATAATAGTCATCAAAAAAAAAAAACCGGCCAAGTGCGAGTTGGACTCGCGCACGAAGGGTTCCGTACCATTTTCTATAAAAACGGCAAAAAAATCACGTTTGTTGTATGGGAGCCCCCCTTTAAAAATTAAAAAAAAATGTTTTTAATATTTGTTGTTATAGCGGCAACAGAAATACATAATCTGTGAAAATTTCAACTCTCTAGCTATCACGGTTCTTGAGATACAGCCTGGTGACAGACAGACGGACGGACGGACGGACAGCGAAGTCTTAGTACCTAATAGGGTCCCGTTTCACTCTTTGAGTACGGAACCCTAAAAACAATACGGTGTACAACTTACCAGTTGCATCAGGTCCCTGCATATAGTGTATACTGTCCAGAGGCGTATTTTAAGATTTGGCGCCCCGGGCCAGTAAGTTTTGGTGGCTCGCGCCACCCCTCGGAGCGGCTCGGGCCGCCCCTCGGAGCCTGCCGCCGCGGGCCAATGAATGAAATGTTGGAGGTAACATTATGAAAATTGACTTTCAATATGCTGATGCCAATAAGACGTCAAGTTGATTCAACACATTGCACTTGAATTCTTAACTCAATTGAAAAAATATTAAATTTTTGGACACACTCGCATCTCGCTGATGCGTAAAGGATGTCCCAAAAAGAACGCAAGATTTTCCATTCATTACGTATGGAAAATCTTGCGTTATTTTTGGGACAACCTATATTAAGATTAGCAGACGAATTTCGTAATACAAAAGCGAGACAGCGCTCTACAATACCGAAGTTAGTCGATCACGACCGATCTCTTTCCTCGATCGACGTTCCGTGCCTTTAAACAATTTCAAATAGACAAATTTTACCTAAAAATAAAATTTATATTAAGTTACTTACCTTATTCCAAGCCTATACAATTGAGATGGCAACATCTATTTCCACAGGCAACACTGCCTAGTTCCAAGTGACAGCTGCTATAATTCAGGTTTTCTCCCCACCTAACCACCTTTGAACCAGCAACGGCTCGACATCGGCTGCGCGCCGCGGAGCCATCATTGGATTCTCAATTGAGTCTACCGTCCAATATGAAATAGGTGGACGGTAGGTAGCCACTGTAATTAGACAGGTGGCGATGTAGCCACGGTCGGCAGACCGGTGGCAATACTATGTTATGTAAACAAACACCGCATTGGGTGTAGGTGGTTGGTTTTGAAGTACACAAATTATGGTACTTTATAGGTACCGCTGAAATTAGAGCTTAAGTACTAATATGTTATCCTGAAATACAAGCTTAAAAACTAGGTTTAGTGGCTGAAATATAAGCTTAATTACTAAATTGTGTAGCTGAAAAATAAGCTTAAATACTAAGATATACCTTTGAATGTTATAAAACATAGAAGGGTATTTGAGCATTCGCCAGCAGGCAGCAATGAAATTAGGCTTGGAATAAGGTAAGTAACTTAATATAAATTTTATTTTTAGGTAAAATTTGTCTATTAAGTATTGTACCTTATTCCAAGCCTATACAATTGAGAAGTGTTTGTTATCGGCTGCTGGTTCAATTAAGGATTAAAAATAGGTAGAACTGTATAGATTCGTTAGAACGCCAATGTGAAAAAGATATTAGTTAGATTTATTACAAGAAAACTTGTACAGCAGTAAAAGTTTCGTATACAAACTCAGGTAATTTCAATTATCAATCATCTTGCATTGACTAACTTACAAAAATATCAAACTACGAAATCGGATATAGATTGGTTTTAAAAGCCGAAAGTTTTCTTATAAACATCCTGAAATATAGCAGCATTGAGCACCTATTGTAATGACTTACCTCGTTCCAAGACGATTAGGTACCTACTAATGAAATAATAATACGACTGTCAAGAGTGTCAAACCAGCTTGACTATCGCGTAGGTACCTATTGTTCACACTACTAGATATGTGCATTAGCATTCTTAAGAAAAGCATGAATGGATTGTTCATGAAGCTGGCTTAACAAAGTCACATGTTCATAACTTCATTATCTGTATACGAGTATCCTCATTGTACCAGGGACAAATAACGTCAGTCTATGTTTTGATAAGTGGGTCGATATTTGGATTAAACACGTGTAGCCAGCTAATTTTTGAATAATTATGTAATTCATAGGAAACCCTAGAGCCAAAATCGAGTCAAAAATTTATCTGATCAAATTCATTGTTACTTCCACCTAAAAGTCTCAACTATCGAGCCACGTCAATATTACCCACTTGGGATAGTTGGGATGATGTAACTTTGAAAACAAAAATGTTCAGCCAGGAAAAACTATTGTGGCCGACAATAAAGTGTGAACTAAACGGTGGGTCCGTGTTCGGCCACAGAACTACATGATAAAACCTGTGTAGGTATTGTATATATCTGAGCGTAATTTAATCCTTGAGCTAAGAAATCATCTTTGGGATGGGATGGCCCACTACTCATCAGCCAGACTTTTACAACTATCTAATAAATAGATTAGTGGTAGGTATCTGTCACAAACAAAGTGTGTAGTATTATGACTCTCCATGGGATAATTATATGCGGGCCGCATTCCACAGGTCACTGAGATAAAACGCCAAACTAGCTAATAGGTATGCAAACATTCAGATCAGAGAAACCGTGATGTTTCGAGTAAGACTGAGTAAAGGACTAGTCGACGCCAATAGTACCTAGGTACTTACATCTAACTCTGATTTAAATTACTAACTTTAACTAACGTTGAACTTGTTACTATGTACCAAAACTACTTGGACTTTCTTCGACGCGAAGAGATCTGACAAAGACTAAATTCATTATATGTTGAGCCCCTTGTTGAATAGAGTGGATGCCACTCCTACTGACATTAAAATCTTTAAAATCGATCTACCCTGGTGGTGTATGACCTACGACTGTAATATATGTAGTAGGTACCTACGAAGGCTACCGGCGGTTTAGCACGAGATACTGAATGTGTAGGTACTCTGAACTCTTACCGCTTTTGTTGACTAAGTACGATACAAATGTTTGATTATCTGACACGATCTGATAGCGATGAGATTGTCAGTCTATTAATTTCCCTTAGGTATCGGTACTGGCAACATGTCAGGAAGACTAAAGTATCTGCAAGATTCACTATAACTTGCATTAGCAGCCGTTAACATTTCTCCTTTTGGATAGGACTCTTGTCTAACAGAACTGACGCCAGTAAAAATGGTGATAATATTGAACGATAATACAAGTGGTAATCACAAGGTCGCCCAGCTCGAGAACTAGAATTACAAACAGCTTTAAGCTTTGTTGGATATTATTCATAAATGCCACTTACTCGAACATTGATGCTTTGCATATGCCGATTCTGTAAGGTAACCGTCCCAGTGCTCGACACGGGGCCAATGCTTGGTCTTTCAAACTTATAACGTAATAAAGGCGAGCAATATGGGACTTATTAGAATAGAAGATGTCCAATATTGGGACGTTTACCTTATAGGTACTTTCCACTCATCTCGTGAAAATCTTGTGCTTTGTGCTAAATCCCTTCAGCTGAGAAGGACTTAATGTTAATCGCCAGATCTCCCTGCAATCCCAGGGACTCCATGGATCGCTAGCCCTAAATCGTTCAGCTAGAGAAACCTTTAGCTATGCAGCAATCTTCAGTTCTGGCGTGCACAGGCAACGAGCCTGGTACTTTGAGATCTGAGGACCTCAACTACCTGAATGATGAGCGAAGCTGCCGCCGAAAATTTGAGAGACTAAACAAATATCTAAATCGAAGTAACCTTCAGCAATTGTCGTCGTATGTTGTACGACATGAATGTACATACATGAAGTATACATACACGCCCAGTCTCACCATCCAATCACGTGATCAAAATCGGGAACCTTGAAAAAGACAATAAATGGAAAAGACCCACGTATACGGACATGAAGAGTCGTTTCAATAATTAAGTACTCCTTCATCATGCCCTTTTTCAAGACCAGAGAAATTATAGTCCTGGCCCACCCGGCTCCAATAAAAACTCATGGTTCGCAAGGTCTCTCGATATCTTCCGTCAATGATTCTGACAACATTTGTGAAGGGCAGTGTACTGGAGGACAGCATTTAGACTGTCCTGATTATTACAAACTGCTCCATGTTGGAAACTGCGCAGTATCCCCACCTTCAACCTACCTTGTTTGCTTGTACGTAGCGTGTACCTACGTAATTTTGTGTAACTCGGCAGAGCCAGCGGGAACTTTAAGCTGCGGAAAGTACTCGACACAGTCAATTTCCAGCCGGGAAGGATAAACAAGGACTTCTTATTATGCTTTGACTGTAACATTCGCAAAAGTGTGCTTTGTAGCAACTCCTTGTGCAGCAGTGACTGCTGAACGGGTGGTAGCAACTCCTTGCGCAGGAGAGACAGCTGAACGGGTGGTAGCAACTCCTTGCGCAGGAGAGACAACTGAACGGGTGGTAGCAACATCTTGCACAGGAGAGTTAGGTGATCGGGTGGTAGCAACTCCTTGCGCAGGAGAGACAGCTGAACGGGTGGTAGCAACTCGTTCCGCAGGAGAGACAGCTGAATGGGTGGTAGCAACTCCTTGCGCAGGAGAGACAGCTGAACGGGTGGTAGCAACTTTTTGCACAGGAGAGTCAGGTGATCGGGTGGTAGCAAGTCCTTGCGCAGGAGAGACAGCTGAACGGGTGGTAGCAACTCCTTCCGCAGGAGAGACAGCTGAACGGGTGGTAGCAACTTTTTGCACAGGAGAGTCAGGTGATCGGGTGGTAGCAAGTCCTTGCGCAGGAGAGACAGCTGAACGGGTGGTAGCAACGCCTTCCGCAGGAGAGACAGCTGAATGGGTGTCTTTAATGTCTTATAGCTACTGAAATTCAAACATATGAAACGTGTCAAAACGGAACTCGAACAAGCGTCCGCTGCGTAACAGTCAACACATGGCTGCGCACTCATGATTATATAATTAAGTAGTAACTCTTCATTAGATATTATAGCGGAATATACGCAACAGTTACTCTCAACGTCTGTCTACGCGACGACTAAATATAATTTGTAGGTTTGTAGGTACTAATTGAACCGGGAAATCGGATATAGATTGGTTTTAAAAGCCGAAAGTTGAAAATCAACCAGCAATACTTGCATCGATTCACAAACACTTGGTTAATAAATATAATTACAAGGCAAGGTAATTTGAATAAGAATTGCATCGGCAAAACCGGAACATAATACGAACTTATTTTTTATGTAGGTATTTCATTTAAATCGACACTCGTATGGCAGCTAATTCGTAAGCATGTAAGCACCGCCCAGAATATTAATTAATTTAGGTTCGGTTAGATTGACATATATATATAACGACTTGAAAATAATAGTCGAAACTGAAATACGGTAATCACACTACGTACCGGTGTGCTCCTTAGAAAATGGCAGTACCCGATGAGTTGAGGGTAGTTACAAATTTGAAATCAATTTCCTTCAAATGAGCACTGGCATGGGTAGGCGGTGCCAGTTTTACTGGAGGAAGAACTTAAGGGGGCTTCCAGGTCATCGGGTACGCAAATTGACAAAAACCTTAATCATCAAAATTGCCTTCATGCGCGAGGAATAAACGACATTGAAGCACTTACCTCCTGCATGAGTACTACTCACGATTTTCTCCAATACAGGCATCCGTCCGTTGCCAGGCGGTGAAGAATTCTCGCTACTCGCGAGCCTTTGTTAGCGGAGCACAATCCTGCACCTTCATTTCGTTGATTACTACCAATTTTGTCACTATCATGGAACATTTCAACAGAAAATTGCAAGGAATTTTCCGTTTTATAAGCATATTATATGTAGTACTGCCGAAGTTAGTACTACGTGTTGCCTCTGCAAGAAAAAGAACGCCAATGATGGCTCCGCGGCGCGCAGCCGATGTCGAGCCGTTGCTGGTTCAAAGGTGGTTAGGTGGGGAGAAAACCTGAATTATAGCAGCTGTCACTTGGAACTAGGCAGTGTTGCCTGTGGAAATAGATGTTGCCATCTCAATTGTATAGGCTTGGAATAAGGTACAATACTTAATGTGTTTTAAGTGTTCTTTTACCTAAAGCAGCAATTACACTTCGTCGTTCGCCGCATGCTGCATGCGGCGACCGCAAAAGTGTAAAAAACACGTTAGTCGGCCGCATTCGGCGATCGACAGCTGCCAACAAACTGACATTGGTGGACATACTATTGCATGGACATAGGATACTCTGGACAGGCCACAACGAGGGACGGAAAGGCAGCTAAATTAAAAACTGGTCTTAAAATGGCTGATGGCTTACCATATACAAACTACTTAATTTGGACGGGTACCGTCAAACATGCCTACTTTGCCACCAGGGGGAACTTTGCCCAAGAGGAAAATGGTGGCAAAGTAGGCATGTTTGACGGTAATGGTTTGTTGGGCACAACTTCATACTTAATCAGTTGAGCCCAACAAAAAAAAGTGGAACTATGACAAGGACAACGCATGATATATCTTTTTCTGTCACACTTATTGCGTTTGGTATAGCACTGTCGCGCTTGCTCGTGTTATTATTATCACCATAGCCTGTCCAGAGTATTCTATGTCCATGCACTAGTGTGAAAAACACTAGAAACGTTTGTTGGCCTACGAAGTTTAAAATGAATTCGGCGACCGCATTAGGTGAACGACGAAGTGTAATTGCCGCTTTAATAATAAATTGTACTTACGGTGGACATCTTGTGTCTGTTTCTTCACAGGGCAACAATGAGCATCTCAACCGCGACGCGGATCTTAAATGGCATCAATAAGTGACGAACTGATATGAGATTCATGTTGTCTCTACTCGTCCACCGCTCATCTCGACTGTAACAAGACTCCAAGACCCCGTAACAACTATGCTTAATCATGGGTCTGACTAACGCTGGTCCGTGTTTGGCGAGTGGTCGAACTTTGTGAACGGACACTGATAAGAGTTCAGCTGTCAAAGGTTACGAATTATGGCAAACAAGTGGCAAATTACGTGTGTCGATACGTAATTTTGTGGTTTTTGTTATTTTAATGCAGACTTGCTTTTGCCCGCAGCTTCGCCCGCGTAGTAAGTGTAATTTTTGCAATAATTGTTGAGTTGTTATACGCCGCGCGGCAACGGCCTAACTAATGTTCATGTTGTTAGGGGAAAATACTTCACTTTCGGATACCGGTGCCATATTTTAGAATGTTGTTAGGCATGTCCCCTGTATTCCAAAACTGCCGGGAGACAATATCTAAGGAGTCGAATTCCCCTGTAATGACGTCATCAATAACGCCGCGGCCGCGCTTTGAAAAGTGTAAATTACACCCAAACCATACATCGTACATACACATGTGGGGGACCAAATGAAAACTGAATAAATTTTCAATACTTCATGGCTACATCATATTTCAATGTATAAAAATATCAAGAAAAAATCTAAGAAATTTCAGACTTTGCGGCAAAACTAGAAAAGATACATTGCATGAATGTATTGTATGACACAAATGATATCTAGTATTTCAGCTTTAGATTTTATTTTTTTATTTTAAGAAAAGAGCAAAATTGTGCTCAAAAAACCAACAACGCAAAGCTAGTTTTCCCTACAAGATAAATTTTATCGAAATTAATATTTTCCAGAAACCAGCACGAACTTTTTATATGTTGTTAGAAATGTTATATGCACCGCAAAACTACAGAGAGACAGTCTCTAAAGTGTTTAGTTCATCAGTAATGACATAATCTTCATTGCCGCGGAGGCTTTTTGTAAAGTGGGATTTTTACCTGAACCATTTAAATATATATAAACGTGTGTTATATCATGTAAAACCTAAACAAATATGCTATAGTACTTCAACATTAGGATTCCATATATCCTAAAATTTAAGAGGTATATGCAAAATCACCTGTCATTTTGGCACTCTTTGGGGGAGGCCTATGTCCAGCAGTGGACGTCTTTCGGCTGATATGATGATGATGATGATATGCAAAATAGTAGACAAGAAAAGTGAAAAGCCTAATAAACCTACCAGTGGCAGAATTCATAGGAACGGCACATCACTATACCCGAAACTGGAATTCAAGACCAAAAAAACTACGACAATGTTGCCAATGCAATAAAATGATCGTATATCCCTTTTTTCTAAAAACACACGCTGACATAATTTATTTATTGGTAATTTTAATTCTATGTTATTGTACTCTGTCTATGTGATAAAGATAAAAATTGACAGTGACTTCGATTATTGGATTTCCGAAAATAGTACTTTTTTATATGTGCAATAAAGTTTAAATTCTATAATTGAAAGAAGTCATTTTATTTACTTATTTTTACATAAATACCAGACGCTTTAATAAAAACTTAATCATCCGTAATTTTTGGTTGCAAAGCTGGTATTGCGCTTGTATCACTTCAGGTGTTAATAACATTTGGTACAACATTTTAACTACATGTAAGTTTTTAGTAACCTACTTTTGCATACATTTACCTAATTGCAGAATAATGTCAAAATATTAAGATTCCCCCCTTACCACTGTGTTGGTATGGGCTCAGGTAAAAGAGCATGTAGCCAGGAATAATATATCATTTATAATGGCAGAGCTCAAAGACCTATTTCATGAAGGCCTCCGGGAGGTGACACCACAGAAGTGGCAGTCATGTGTAATTCATGTCATGAAAGTAGAGGACGAGATGTGCAAACTGGACGGATTAATTACTGGAGTAGTGGAAAACTTTATTATACAAGTGACCGACTCAGATTCCGAAGTTAGTGATTCTGACATTCGGGATGGTGAGATAAATAAAAACAATTCATTAAAAAAATATAAATTATTTGTAATTCGAATATAGAAAACCATTTGATCAAAATGAAAATAATACAAACAATACCCACTAAACTACTACAAACTTAAACCTATTACTAAGTAACCTAAACCTATTCCTAATCCTAAAACTAAACACCAAACAACCCTCCCCGAGCCACTCCAGGCTTGCAACCAAAAAATTACGGATGATTAAAAAATGGTTTTATTTAACTTTTCCATACTGTCCTAATAATATGGCACACTGTCGTGTCTGTTCATTGGTAATTCAACTTCTTTACAATAAAATTTTGTCATTGTTAGTTGAGTTGCAAATAAAGTTTGTAATTAAGATCCTTTTTTTTTGAGAAAATCCTAATGAATGGATTGTGCCAGCCAATACAAAGAAGCATATAACAAAAAGGTTGGCGAAACCTGAAACCTTGATTTGACAATGACATTGACAGAAGTGACTTTGACAAATTTGACAGTGACGTATCTGTCGTAGTTTTTTTGGTCTTGAATTCCAGTTTTCCCCACTTGACATTGGCAAAGTGCCTAAGCAGCAAAAAGCCACAACACGGAAAAAAAAAAAAATTCCAGTTTCGGGTATAAGCCATAAATAAACATTACCAACTTCGGCGAAAAACAACGATATAAACGCCATCGAAAGTAAACATATTCGCCATGATAAAATTATGACGACCATAATAATTAATAAAGATAAAGAGGTTATCTTAACCATAACGTTCCATCACGCGCGCTGCTAAGTTGAAAATATAAATTATGTACTAAGTAGGTATAATTATGACTGCCACTGGATAAATAGGTACCTATGAGTTTTCTTCAATATTCTCAATCCATACTATCCGTACTAATATTATTTAAACCGCTGAACCGATTTAGATGAAAATTGGTATGGAGATAGTTTGAGGACATATGATTGTTTTTATCTCGGAATTTAGCCCGAAGGGGAAATACGGGGGGTGATATTTTGTATATAGGAGGCCTTTTAATATTATTTGGTTATTCAATTTAGGTGACAGATCTACTATTATAGGAATATTAGCATACATAGGTCACTGAAAATGCATTTATTAGGTAGATAATTGATAAAATCATACCCATTGTAAAGTAATGTCCACCTTATAATGTCAAAGAAAGAGATTTTTTCGCTCCCAGTGGATGAAAGAGTCTAAATGACATATTTATTGAAAACATCTATTTGCTACAAAAAATTGGTACAGTCACCGGCCATAATATCTGATACAACGAAGCGCGCATAAATATCTGATACGACTATATTTCTAGGCACATTAGGACAATTAGGACGTGTCAGATATTTTTGCCGGCTTTGTTCTTGCCGGTGACTGTACGTATGACCATAATCACATGATGAATGTTATCGCCGTAACTTGAAAGCGATTTTGGACTTTATTTTCAAGTATTTAAGACGCAATGCCGAGTGGCCGGGTTAACTGTTATTGAAGTCTTTAATACAAACATAACACCAATTATCTATAGGTTAATTGGTATAAGTTTAGCAACAGATAATGCGATTAAAAATGAGACATCATCCGAGGTAATTTTTATTTACCCATTTACAAAGGTAAGGGAGAAAAACATGCTTTAAAAAACTATAGGCCCATTTCCATAATACCTGTAGTCTCAAAGGTATTTGAGCGGCTTATAAGTAAAAGATTAATGACATTTTTATCCAGCAATAGTTTTTTGAATAAACGGCAGTACGCGTACCAACGCGGTCGATCTACTGTAGACGCAGCGCGCGAAGTGGTATCCACTGTGATGGGCCACATCGAAGGTAAGCGACAGGTGGCAGCAATCTTCTGCGATTTGTCGCGAGCTTTCGAATTGGTCAACCACTCACTATTGCTGGCTAAACTTGAAAAATATGGCATTACCGATGAATTCCTAAAGATATTAGCCTCGTTTCTCAAGGATCGAAAACAACGGACATATGTACAGGAATCCGTGTCAGATCTCGAGCTCATTGGAGATTGTGCAGTACCACAAGGATCATCGATGGGAAATGATCTTTTTACAGTGCTTATAAATGACATGACAGCGGCAACCCCCGAGGCTGAATATGTGCTTTTTGCAGATGACGGATGTGTCATAGTCAATGCCGAATGCCACTTAGAGCTAAGGGATAAACTGTCCAGAGTAATTTCCGCTCTTGCGGACTGGTTTTCAGTTAATGGAATGATACTAAATGTCGAGAAAACCAACATATTGCATTTCCAGCTACGCAGACGCACAAATTTAGATTTAAATATTAACTGTAACGGCACATCCGTTCCCCAGGTCGAGGAAGTGAAGTACCTAGGCTTCGTGATAGACTCCGCACTCACATGGGCTCCACACATAGATGCCACGTGCGCAAAACTAGCAAACGCATGCTACGCCCTGGCAAGAGTCGCGCCTAGTCTCACAATGGAAAACCTCAAGAAGGTATACTACGGATATTTCCAGTCCATATTAACGTACGGAATCGATCTTTGGGGAACAGCCGCTGACCGTGAAAGACCTCTAAGACTCCAGAAACGAGCAATCCGCACAATCACAGGATCTGCACCAGACCAGCCTGCTCAGAGCCTATTCCGTCAAAACTATATGCTCACACTGCCGTGCCTCTACATTTTAGAGGTAAGTAAGTATGTGAGACGGCATCTGCACAAGCTCCCCACAAACGCCGAACACCACAATTCCAACAGTCGGAAACGGCATCACTTATATGTACCTGCGAGGAGGCTGACCAAGTCCAGCAAATCTTTGCGGGTCATGGGACCAAAAATATATAACGCTATCCCAAATGAAATTAAAGAAGCGCCCAGTGACATCACCTTCACTTCAAAATTAAAAAAACTATTGGCTGACATGCCATTTTATACTGTGGATGAAGTGCTGACAAAAATGTCGAAAGCGTAATGCACTACGTTTAAATAATACATATACAATGTATAAATTATGTTTTAAATTATCTCTTGTGAATATTTTATAAATTGTTGACGTGTAAATTTATCTATTTTACCAATAAATAACTGAACTGAACTGAACTAAGGTAAATAATTAATGTTAAGTACATATAATACTTATCTATACTAACAATTTATGTGTAAGTTGGTTTGTTTGTGACTTGTGATGTAGGTAAGTAGGTAAGACTGGTCTGTCATCGCATTTTTAGTGTTCCGTACCAAAATTGGCCCAGCTGAAAACTTATTACGCGATCCGTCGCAGTCTGTCCGTCTGAAACAGCCAGTATTTTTTTTACTTTTATCACTTTTACTGCCAGGGACCCGATATATCCTCTAAGATCACCTGACCCGATCACCCAGGTGATCGTATTGGACGAATATGGCCTATGAGATCACCCAGGTGATCCTATTGTATGCCATATCCAGCACGAGCCCCTAGGTGATTGTAGTGGACTGAATTATATCCAGTAGGGTCGTTTCGCCGGTAACGCGACCACCTTCGGTTGGCGACCACTTGACGGACTAGGCTGCTTCAATTAAAGATATTAACATTTCTACAAACCCAACAGAAAACTAATTAGTTATTAACTATTCTTGAATAGTGTCAGAATAAGAATAAATACACTTTAAAACCCAAAGCTTAATCCAAAGCAAGAAAAAATAACCTCAATTCACACATTTCACACATTGCTTCCGAAAAGTGTTGACGTGCAGTGAATCTGTAAAAAAAATAACGCGACAGTTGGCGCGAAAACTTTAGTTACGTCACCTAATTTTATTATTATGCTGAAATTAGTTACTTGATTGCTTAAATGATTTAGCTATTGTAATAATTTCGTTGAAATTCGGCATATTATAAAAATAGATTTAAATAAAATGGGGTGGTCGCGTACCCAAAAAAAATATTACCAAAGAAGTCGGATAGCGACCACATCGTTTTTCTTTTTCTTTCCTTATGGATTCTTGCGGCACCCGCGATATTTAGCTTGGCAAGCCAATTGTGTCGGTAGGTATTTAAGCCGCGCCAATCCATGCTATGTCTATAGTAGGTATATGTAATATAATAATAATATATAATTATAAAATGAATAATTCATATGATTATATGATATGGTTATATTACAAATGCGAAAGTGTGTCTGTCTGTCTGTTACCTCTTCACGCTTAAACCGATGGACCGATTTTGATGAAATTTGGTATGGAGATAGGACTCAAAAGTCCCGGGAAAAGACGTAGGATAGTTTTTATCCCCGAAATAATCCCCTAAGAGGCTGAAATAGGGGTTGAAATTTTGTATGGAGCTACGATATAAACGAGACACACGGACGGAGTCGTGGGCAGAAGCTAGTATAGGTAAGTAGAATTTAATCTAAAAGTTACATAAAAGCTTGTAAAATGGTGGCGTTTAGATACCTACTATGAACGACATGTGTGACTGTAATAGCAATATATATAATAGCACTATGGTGTGAGCGAGATGGCGCGCCGTTTTCGATTCTATTTTGCATTGACAAGCAATGTAAAGTAGATTTAGAAGAGTAACAATTTGTAGTAGTATAAGGGCAGTCAGGTCAGGTAGGTCCAACTTTGAGAAAGAGGTCAATCGTCGAATCCGACTCGGCTGGGCAGCGTTTGGGAAGCTACGCTATGGCACATCTTTTCGTCTAATATTCCGCAGTGTCTGAAGACGAGAGTCTTTGACCAGTGCGTGTTGCCAGTGATCACGTGTGGCACCGAAACGTGGTCGCTTCAGAAATCATAAGAAGCATCATAAGAAGGCTCAAAGTCACCCAAAGGGCAATGGAGAGAGGGCTATGCTCGGAGTTTCTCTGCGTGATCGCATCAGAAATGAGGCTATCCGCAGCATAACCAAGGTAATCGATATAGCCCTAAGCCGCTAAAGTTAAGTGGCAGTGGGCGGGGCACATTGCACGTAGAACCGATGGCCGTTGAGGCGGAAAGGTTCTCGAGTGGCGACCACGTACCGGAAGGCGCGGCGTGGGTAGGCCCCCCACAAGTTGACTGATGGCCTGGTAACGATCGCAGGAATCCGATGGATGCGGGTGGCGCAGAACCGGTCATTATGGCACTCTTTGGGGGAGGCCTATGTCCAGCAATGGACGTCTTTCGACTGATATGATGATGATGATGACGCATCGTTTTATTAACTACTTAAACACTATTTGCAAGAGTGGTCGCCAACTAGCTAACAGGTGGTCGCAAACCGACTAAAGCGGTCGCTATCCAGCGAATTCGCTATTTTGAAACCTTTTCCATATTTTTTCCTCATCTATGGATGAAAGTGCTATATTTTATTGTAGGTTTCAAAACTTGACTATACTCAGAACCTATACGAATACCATCTATTATGTGTGTACATTGAATAGGTATACATTTACTAATCTAAAGTGAGCAACTCGGCTAAGTGGTCGCTAACCGGCGAAACGACCCTAGGATACCCCAGAAAATTATATTATTTTGCAAGTAATGGGCTTGTGACCTTAAATTTGTTTACGATCCCATTCGAACCAGTTTTTGTAGATGAACAAATGTTTGTATGGAAGCAACTACATTTAAAGGACATTAATACCCAAAAAATCGAATTAAAGAAGGACCTCGCTGACAGCAGCCGAAACGCTTCATACTGATTGACTTTAAAGTATTACACCGTGCAATTTGTACTAACCGTTGCATGGAAAATGAAGTAAATTGCTGTTTCGGTCGCGAAATACTGCGTTTAGGTCCATAGTTGTTATACAAATTTGTTTCTATAAAAGCGTAATGATTCTATGGGTACCTTTAAATTTACTCTTGGACAATAAATAAAAAAACTTTTTTTTCTAAACTCCCAAGGTTCTTTTTATAATTTGAATTATATTTTGTAATTTATACTTTATTACAATCATTTGATGGTTTACTATCCATTTAGAAAAACGACGTATGACTATCACGATCCCTCGGGTGATTGTAGTGGACAGAATGATATCCAGAAAGATACCCCAGAAAGTAATATTACTCTTTCTGGGGTATCCTAATGGATATAATTTTGTCCACTGCAGCAAAGATTACCTAGCCGCTAGCACCTTAACACATTCAGTGCCGGGAACACGACTATCGTGTGCCTACGCCGTAGTCGCTTTTCCGCTACATACGAGGAAAACCACGGGATCGACTGGGCATTTTCAATAGTTCGTGTACCCAATTAGCATAATTTGTTAAACAAAAATTAACCCAGTGTCAGTTTTGTAACGACAATTAAGTATTTAGTTTGTATAAAAATTTACTTTTTCTTTTCAATATATAAATCATATGCATATAGACCTTATTTAAATGCGAAAAAAGTTCAGTTTGACATCATTTGTATGCTTACGTTACAAAACTGACACTGAGTTAATTTTTATTTAACAACTCACGCTAATTGGGTGCACGAATTATTGAAAATGCCCGGCTACGAGCGTAGCGCGTAGCGATTCTTGTCACTGAATGTGTTAAAGGCTATTTACATGGTGCAACAACTCGTATGCGATTTTCATTACATTGCGGGGCTGCGGGCTAGCGAAATACGACGGATCCAATCAATCCCTGCAATGTGATAACACTCGCATGCGAGATGTTGCCTCCTATATAAGTATCTATATCGTCGTCTAGTACCCATAGCTTTGCTTAGTTTGGGACTAGGTTGATTTGTGTAAGATTGTCCACAAATATTTATTTATTTATTTATGTAAATGGCCCTTTAGTCGCTTTCCGCTACATACGAGGAACGCCACAGGATCGGCTACGAGATTCTTGGTAGAAAATCACTATATAAAACAAAGTCGCTTCCCGCTGTCTGTCTGTCCCTATGTATGCTTAGATCTTTAAAACTGCGCAACGGATTTTGATGCGGTTTTTTTAATAGATATAGTGATTCAAGAGGAAGGTTTATATGTATAAAACATGCATGTATTATACATATAAAGTGGTCGCTAGTCGGTAGTGGTCGGTAGCCTAGGAATAAGTTCGCAAAAGGTGTAAGTACATAGTATAGTCACGGACTTTAATTGTTGATCCATTTAGGTGTCAACTAATTTTGGTTTCTACAGTAAGCTTTCAAGTGTCCAGTATAAGGTGAGCTCTAAATGGCTCAATTAAAGTCCGTGACTGCTACGCTACAATATTTTCGGTTACAGTATTTTCCATCCATACTAATATCTAATACTTTACCTATGAAGAATTAAGAAGAATTAAGATTTTTTATTAATTCACACATAGGTTAACAGTATGTCACCAAATCACTTATGGTGGTACCTACAATTTTTTTTCACTTTATGCGAAATTTAAAACATACGGTAACGATATAAAACAATAAACAAAAACTAAAATAAACTCATAAACAACTTCAACAAGAAACACGTCCCAGGTTAAATCTAAACACTGTTATGCGATAAAAATGTTAATACTTTTCTACAGAACACACCAATACTGTCAGCAAATATGTCTATACCGTCGGCTTCCTTAAGAAGAAGAATTAAGAATTTTTATTAATT
Source organism: Epinotia brunnichana (assembly GCA_963854355.1). Classification (NCBI taxonomy): domain Eukaryota; kingdom Metazoa; phylum Arthropoda; class Insecta; order Lepidoptera; family Tortricidae; genus Epinotia; species Epinotia brunnichana. Next base: position 19,703,884 of record OY977954.1, read on the forward strand.
CACACATATTAGGTTAACAGTATGACACCAAATCACTTATGTGGTACCTACAATAGTACATTGTTTAACGAGGGGCGTAAGAGTAATATTCTTATGATTCGAGTTTGCAATATTCTTACGCCCGTGTACATACAGATTTGCGAGTCGAGGGCGAGGGGGCGGGGCGTGGCGCCCCATGGCCTGCTAGATTTTTTTCAACCAATCACAGAGAAGAATTCTTGTGACGCGCGGCCAAGTAGATTTGGCAACCAATTTGTTTGATTTGTTTTTAACCAATCAGATCACACAGAAGCTCATAACTCCCTCGGGTGTTATAAATCCATAACTCCCGCGGGAAGTAAATCGACTATAGCTGCTCTATAAACTTGCCTATAATACACCCTTTACGAGCAAGTGTGATGAAAAACTTTATGCGAAATTTAAAACATACGGTAACGATATAAAACAATAAACAAAAACTAAAATAAACTCATAAACAACTTCAACAAGAAACATGTCCCAGGTTAAATCTAAACACTGTTATGCGATAAAAATGTTAATACTTTTCTACAGAACACACCAATACTGTCAGCAAATATGTCTATACCGGCTTCCTAGCGGGCTTATCCCTCCTCCAATCAAACGGAGCCAAAGTGCTTATGTATAATTATACTTTTTATTCTGAAAATCATATCTAATACCTTTTTTCTCGTGAAAAAAACTTTAAGGACGAGCTTTAAGGGCAAGTCTGGGTTATGTGGTATTTCTACTTGCCAACTATTGTTGGGGGAGATATAATAATTCCCAGAAAAACTTCGCTTAATAAATACCATTTTATTTACCATTTCAATTCGATTCAACAGCAAAAATGGAATACAAAACAGCTTTATATTTGTTGTCATCGATTCCACGGATGACTTTTACATTTGCGTTTTTGTACCGCGTGAAGTTGTTCGTTAGCAGTCCCCTCTGCTCTCCTGTCAAAAAAACATACAAATTGTAAAGCTAGGGCTAAATTCGATGTACCTAATATTTTGAATTGGAAATATTGAAATGGGTTGTTGGTCGCGCGTCTCCGTTCTCGCTGATTGGAGCTTTAAGCTTGGGGGCGCCAGTTGTTTTGTAATGAAGTTAGTTCTTTTCATTCCGTACAACATAAAGCGTTTCTTTTTTTGCGCGTATTACTTAACTTTAGGTTGTTTTTGGAAGCGCGTTTAGGCGCACCTTTTGTCACACGAACAACTCGTATTGTACCTAAGTACTCTGAGAGTAGACGCGCTGCCGTGATCACAGAATAAGCCGTGATGCGCGTTTGGTTTTTGAAGCCCGAAATGTTGCGCGCGTGTAAGCGCGTACGAGTATACCAAAACGAGAACTTACTTTAAAATCTCATCATAATCCTAATCATGCCCCGTAGCATGGATGGCCTTATCACGCGATAAGTGATAGGATAGAGCTGCCGTCCCTGGCTGACACCGTTCGATAGAACGAGACGACGCGCTTATCCTGTCACTTGTCGCGTGATAACGCCATCCATGCTACGGGGCCATAACAGCCAAAAGACGCCCACTGCTGGACATAGGCCTCGCCCAAAGAGTGCCAATGTGACCTGCGCCACCCGCATATTTCATGGAAAACCACCCACCATCTGTGATAACTATCAAGAAAATATTTAACTCAATCATCATCATCATTTCAGCTAAAAGCCGTCCACTGCTGGACATAGGCCTTCCCCAAAGAGTGCCACAATGACCGGTCCTGCGCCACCCGCATCCAGCGGACTCCCGCGGCCTTTACCAGGTCATCCGTCCACCTTGTGGGGGGCCTACCCACGCCGCGCCTTCCGGTACGTGGTCGCCACTCGAGAACCTTTCTGCCCCAACGACCATCGGTTCTACGTGCAATGTGCCGCGCCCACTGCCACTTAAGTTTAGCGATTCGTAGCGTAGGGCTATATCGGTCATCGGTTACCTACTAGAAAATCTACTTACCACATAATATAACACCATTGTTCGCATACTTGACTTCCCTGAGTCGTTGAGCACGGCGGCCATCACTGCAGGGTCCAAGAGCGTCCATGTCACTTTTTGTTCGTCGGAATTTAAGGATATCCTTTCGAATGTGTTCTGGGCTTGCACCTTTTTTGTGGGCAGGCGCCCTAGTACGTTTTTTCTCCATTCCTAAAATAAATTACATCTAAAATACGAGAAAGTATGTATTATATTTGCCGCCGAGCAGACATTATTGGGCATTACTCACTACCCACTAGGTGAACCGGTTTTCAAATGATAAATGGTGAAAATGAGGTTATGATATTACGGATCTTGATTCTTCAAGTCATATTAGCGCAATTTAACGGAGTGCCGATGAGGTGCTTGGCTAGCTAGGGCTAACCCTCAACATTTAATCAGCCTCTGGGCCAGAGGAAGCTAGACACAGACGGCAGTGAAAAAACCGCATTCAAATCGGTCCATTCGTTTAGGAGCAACGATGCCACAGACAGTTTAAAAACTGCGCAAAGCTATGGTTACTGAAGAGTGAGGACTCACCTTGGTCACGTTGGGACTATTCTCGAAGTAAAAGATGGACACTTTGTCCGGGCTCGCCGCCTGCGCTATTACGTGGTAGGCCTCCACGTCTTGGTATATGTTGAACTTTGGATATTGGGTTTCATCTGTAATCAATCTGTCACATAGGTGGGTGGATTGCAAAAAAATTGTACATAATTAAGGACCTTAATCTAATCTATGCTTTAACTTTTTTCCATTGTGTAACGAAAGTTACCCATATAAAATGTATGGGTAATTGCCGTCATCTACCTAAGTATAGTATACAAGCTGCCCGCGCGTCTTCGCCGGCGTATTGCAAAGAATGCAAGCAAACGTGCTGGATAAAATATAGCCTAAGTATAATCATCCAGAAAGTACATTCCACACGCAGGTGAAAGAATTTTTAGAATCGGGAAAGCGGTTCCGGAGAGTATCCATTACATACAAACTTACAAAGCTACAATCTCACAGACTTTTCATCTTTTATAATATTATTAGAATACGTAGATAACATCTTTTGCCCTGACTAACTGAATATCAAAACGCTGAGCCAAAACCACTGACGCTAGAAAATTTTTGGAGTGTCAAAGTGCCTACCTACCTAATAAAAGTAGGTATTTGTAACAAGTTGTGTGCAGGGGACTTGTTAACTGGCTGACTGCACGTATTTATCTAGCCATAAACTATTTGTTTTTGTGCCGGTCTAATCCCAACAAGGTTTCCTCCTGTGGCCGCCCTATGGCAACCAACAAGTAGAAACGGTGCTGGTTTGATAAATGCAATACTTATTTGTAAGGTAAACTTCCAAGTGCTCGACGCTGTACTAGTAGGTATATGACATGGGCACTTTATGTCAAAGCAAGCTAAATTCGAACTAAGAGGATTTTTATTCAATCGAAAAGCCATGTCACTCTGACATAGAGTGCCCATGCCATCATTAATACAGCGTCGAGCACTCGGAGGAGTCGGAGGTTTAGCTTAGTGTTTAACCATGTTTAACTTACGTCCAACCGCCAGATACAGCCTGTACAATCTGCTCAGAAAACCGGGATCCAGTCGTATCGCCAGAGCAATATTGGTCATGGATCCCAAGGCCACCAGCGATATTTCACCTGCAATTCACGAACATAAACTAGTATTTTAGGATACGCAAAAAGGTCTACTAAAGAAAATATGTTTTTAGATAAAAGCGAAAATTTTGTGTGGGATGCATTTGTCTCCAATTGTCCAGATCCTCAAATCAATGGGTCGTCAGATTCTTCTGGTGTCGCAAGGGTCCACGTAGGCCACGGTGACTGATTAAATATTATTCATTGCTGAAGTTCGTGATTCCCCCGTCGTTAAATCTTCTGTTTGAAGGGTTCTACAGATTATGTGATTTTACCACAATTTATCATTACAACACGTCGAAGTCATAACAGATGTATGTAACAATCCGACATATGCATGCAATCTCTCAGTACAACTCTTTTAACAGTTGGATCAGCAGCGCAACATGCCTCCAAACAATAACAATTAGTCAGCTTCTGATAAATTGGGGCTGACAAATCATTACACGTATAGACCCCTTCACAGTGTATTGTATATTTATTTTCGAGATGCTGTTCCAGGTATACCTACCGATCCGATCAATCCACCTAGCTGGACTGTGATTCTAAAGCAGTTCAAGGTTTTATTTTTTAACGTTGAGCTGGATAGACTGCAAATATATGAGAGGGTAATTGGGAAAGTACGTATTAGTAAAGAAAGAACCAGTTATTCTTCACTACATAGTATAACACAAAGTCGCTTCCCGCTGTCTGTCTGTCCCTATGTATGCTTAGATCTTTAAAACTACGCAACAGATTTTGATGCGGGTTTTAATGGATAGAGTGATTCAAGAGGAAGGTTTATATGTATAATACATGCATATAAACCCGTGCAAAGCCGGGGCGTTAAGTCATTTGTCATTTAAGTATCATTAATTTATTGTCATTATTGTCACTAACGTAGTTCATAAGTCTCCACTGTTACTAACATCATATGGATCGACTAAAGATCTGAAATAAAGATATTTTATTTTATTTTTATTTATAACCAGTGCTTCCTGTTATCTTGAAGTCAAAATATAATATTACGGACGAGTGATGAGGTGCATTAATTAAATAAATAAATAAAATAAAATAAATAAATAAATAGTTGCGGACAATCTTACACAAATCAACCTGGTTGTACTATGGGTACTAGACGACGATATAGATACTTATATAGAGAAATAAATACTTAAATACATAGAAAACATCCATGACTCAGGAACAAATATTCGTGCTCATCACACAAATAAATGCCCTTACCGGGATTCGAACCCAGGACCTCTTGCTTCGTAGGCAGGGTCACTACCAACTAGGCTAAAGCGGTAGGGTAGGACGGACGGTTGTGGCACTCTTTGGGGGAGGCATATGTCCAGCAGTGGACGTCTTTCGGCTGATATGATGATGATGATGAAAGACGGATAGTTGTAGATAATCTATTAGGGATAACGGGGTAATTACTCACCAGGCCGTGTCTGCCCGCAAGGTGGACTGATGACCTGGTAAAGGTCGCGGGGTGTCCGCTGGATGCGGCTAGCACTCTTCGGGGGACGTCTTTCGGCTCATATCAGCAGATGAAATTGGGAAGTGACTCACCAGGGTGTCTCAAAGTCAAGTCAACCAGACCGAGCGCCGCGGGCCCCGGCTGTGCTCGTATGGGCAGTATGCGCCGCGGCGCGTCGCCGAGCCCGTCTCTGCCGAAGAAGCCGTCAGACGGTTCATCGAACACGAGGGAGAAGTTGCTGCCTCTGTAGATAGGCACCTGAAGTAAACGGGGGAAGGAAGTGTAACTAAGTGGCTGCTTGCTACTTATCACAAATACATCCTTTGGTAAGCCAGAGCTAATTTGGGTTAAATTTCTGTACTGTGTAGGAAAGTAAGTGGTAAAGATAAGATGCTAAATTGTCTGAAACTAGAGAATCGAGTTCTTTAGGTACTTATTGGTCACCGGTAACTACCTTGTGTATATGTACCTAAGTACTAGTATAAACTCGTCTTTAAAATCAAATGATCCTCGGTCCTCGCAGGCTTAGGATGTTCCCGTTTATACCATCGATAAAGCATGAGTTTCACTGCCATAAAAAAATTGGAGTCCAGAGATTACGGATGTTTTACTCTAACTTTAATTTTACACGAGATGGTTTTTTTAGGGTTCCGTAGCCAAATGGCAAAAAACGGAACCCTTATAGATTCGTCATGTCTGTCTGTCTGTCTGTCCGTCCGTATGTCACAGCCACTTTTTTCCGAAACTATAAGAGCTATACTGTTGAAACTTGGTAAGTAGATGTATTCTGTGAACCGCATTAAGATTTTTACACAAAAATAGAAAAAAAAACAATAAACTTTGGGGTTCCCCATACTAAGAACTGAAACTCAAATTTTTTTTTTCATCAAACCCATACGTGTAGGGTATTTATGGATAGGTCTTCAAAAATGATATTGAAGTTTCTAACATCATTTTTTTCTAAACTGAAGAGTTTGCGCGAGAGACACTTCCAAAGTGGTAAAATGTGTCCCCCCCCCCCCTGTAACTTCTAAAATAAGAGAATGATAAAACTAAAAAAAATATATAATGTACATTACCATGCAAACTTCCAACGAAAATTGGTTTGAACGAGATCTAGTAAGTAGTTTTTTTTTAATACGTCAAAATTCTTAGAAAGCAATTTATTTAACGGATCCCTTCATGTGCGAGTCCGACTCGCACTTGGCCGCTTTTTTTTAAGCATTCATATAAAAACGTTCAGGGTACTCGTATGTCATCTGGTTTAGAGAGAGGTAGTGCACTTCAGAATGTCATCCTGCTCAAAAAGTCTTACACAAATCCACAAAGAATCGGCAGCGCCCTTGCAATTCTTCTTTATTTAAATTGTAAAATGTTTATCTTCTAAAATAATTACGTCTCGTCTGTTAGCGACGCCCAGGATGAGCTGAGTGTTGAAGTACGCATGGACTTCAGCCACGTTGCCGTGAGTCGTCGTGAGAGCGAGCACCTTGGGACTGCAACACGAAATTATGACAACAAAAGCGGTTACACACTGGTAAATATATGTATGCGTATCGATGTCGCTGATCGAGTTCCAGTGTGCGTTGCGAGGTACAGTGCAGCTGCCGAGTTTGTTGTTCTTTTAGCACCACCCGGAGGTCACGTGTAGGGATTCATAGCTTAATTCTGTCCGCGAGTGCGTCCACGTGAACTCCTTAAGCCCCTGCTAGACGGTCGCCAACACGCCCGCACCGACCGTGTAGACAGTTGTTTGGAGCAAAATTTCATACTACAGCGGTCGGTGCCGACCAAGGCCGCCCGGTCGGAGGGGCGTGTAATTTTAGGATAAAATTGTATCCTATACCTACTTATCTATTATACCTGGACATAGGACAGAGAGTGATAAATATTTCTAGCCTGCCTATAACAAAAAAAAACATTAACTACAACTTGTTTAACAGTATCAAAGATGATGCCTCTTTTTAAGTATACAAGATACCTGTATTAACCCATTGTATTCCAGCATTCCGGAGTACGAAGGCCTGGTCTCCCAACGACATACATGTATGTCGGCATGTGTGGTCCCATTGGTCCAGCTGTCAGACCTGGATAATGAACCGTGGTGTATTTTGTATATAAGATTCATTTTCATTTGGGTACATGTGGGTCATCGGGATTCCAGGGTAAAAAAATGACCCACGTGTGGGACCTACCGTACGACCTACATGTGAGTCGTTGGGAGACAAAGGGTTGAGACACCGCTCTTACGAGGATGGTAGGTAACGTTATTAGTTAACGTAACAATATACTAACAAATAACTTTGAATAAGCTATATACCTACAATTATAATAAATAAAACAAAAAGGTTGTACAGGGAGCTTTGTGTACAGTCACACGAACTTTAATTCGGGACCCACTTAAGGTTGACAATCCTGTCAAATTGTATAGGAATACAAAGAATATTTTTGCGAAAAGGGTCCTAAATTAAAGAACGCGACCGTACCTACCTATAAACAAGAAATAAAAAAATACAATACGTATTACATTCCACTCATAATTCCACTATTAATCCAGATTATAAATTGTTTATGCGCCAAATTTCAGGGGTACGGGTACCTAAGGACTGCCTCGTCGGCATTGTCATTTCGGCATCCACTTGGCAGCTCTCTATACTACCCCACCTACACGGATTCGTGAGCCCAACTGTTTCTCTAAGGCTGGATTGCACCGTCTAGTAGTGTTCGTTAAAATCGGATTATTCAGTATGTAGAGTTTTTGACAAGTTTCCATGGAATGACAGGCTGACAGCTGCCGGCCCAATATTTAACGTTGATCAGCCTGTAAATAAGTTGGTGCAACCCGCCCTATGTCTTAATTATTCTTCCGTAGGTACATTTCCGGGCTTTCCGTCATTCACATCCTTCCATCTTCACACAGTCCACGTTTTCCTTGGCCTATCGCCTGTTGGCATCCAACCACACATTTATTATATTCTCTCTAATTTGTTTATTGTGTATTTAGACGCACCCATTGAAGTATTGCTCGTAATTCAATGCCTCGAAGATGGCCATGGCGTCATCAGCTCCGCCATCATGGTCGATCACGAGTTTCGACTGTCCGACGACGACACTCGCGCTGAAATGAATAGTGTGGGTTGTATTATTACTCCAAAAGAAAGAAGGCAAGGAAATATGGTTAACTAGCTGTACCCGCGACTTCGTTTGCGTAGGATTAAATGTGTTCCTTCTCTTTGGACCATGGAGGACATAGGTACCTACTTATTGATTATTCATTAGGCCTGCCTAAAATAAGCGCGGCTTGTGGTGGCGGCCAGATGTATAGCTACTATGATAATCAAGGCCGCGTGTGTCTGAAACATTAATTATCATAGTAAACAATTGGCCGCCACCGCAGGTCGCGTTAGCTTGTGACAGGTTTTATAGTATTCCGACAATTCGACCGAAGTTCTGTATAAAATTTATACAGAACTTCGGTCGAATTGTCGGATTATGGCCAGCTCAGCATACAGGACGCAACTATGCGTTCAAGTTTTACTTAAATCCGTTATATCTAATGTCGGTGTAAATTTTAATAAGTCAATATTATTTTTACTTTACTTATTTACAGAAATTGACGGCTTTTAACGGATCTGTATAAAACTGAGTTTAACTATATGTGCCTATAAAAAATAGAACAATTTGTAAAAAAAGGTATAATCATTATAAAAGACATATCTACATCCTTATCTACAAATTATGGGTTTCGCATGCTATGATCTAATTTAAAAGTCGAATCAGCATTTTTAGATTTGAATTGTACAACGTAACAGTTTTTTATTACTTATTAGTATGAAAGACTGTATGTCTTCACATTAGTATTTAATCATGCCATGTACATGCAACCACGTGGTGGGTAGTGACACGTTTGCTTCTACTAAAACAATTAATTAAAAAGTATAAAAATTATATAACATTTAGCAAGTAGGCAGTAGTGTCATCTACATAATGTCTTAGGTATCTATCTATCAATATACAGCCTAAAAATAAACGTGTTACTCTCAAATTTTTTTTTGTTTTAAGACACGGTTAACATATTGCTGTCCGAATATTTATTTACACAGTCATCAATTTCTCGCCGCAACATTGTAAGGAACATAAGTTTGGTTGGGAAACCGTATTATTCGTAGCATTATCAGATAGTTGTTATGAAAATCATCGATATCATGACCAGTAAAGCTTGTCGGTAAGTTACAATTTGATCAGTCCAAGCAACACTTTAAAAAGGCCACTAGTCATAAATATTGACTACACAACGGATTGACGTCTAAATAGACGTGTATTTTTTTTAAACTACCTTTTGTAGTTGTCTCTAAGGGTAAGGCCTCCCGTTTCCGTCATCAGACTAACTTTATATATATATATATATATATATATATATATATATATATTAGGTATCATTAGTTAAAAAAATACTTCTGTAAGTTGATCATATTTGATGTACACAAATTAACATTATATATTACTTAGGTACTATAGATACCCTACCGTTTAACTCAGACGGCGCGTGGACGCTGCTGATGCTGCAAAGTAGCAGGGGTGACGTCAAAAAGTAAGGACTTGCCGCCCACTAACCGCCCTACACCCTTTGACGTCTCCCCGCTTGTGCCGCGCGCCGATCAGGGACCATCTGAGTTAAACGCTTGGTCTAAAGTGCAAGTTAAATAAAAGCTTGTAAAAATGCAGTCACTTGATGAATGATGAATTACATTGTTAGACATTGTTACGTTTTTTGGGAATAATTTATGCTTTTACTATTGAATGGCAAAACCGAAGCTTGCCACGTTTACCTACCTGACTACACATTTTTATATGGACCATACAGATAGATGATATCATATGTGTATCAGCCTAGCTAGCACACTAGGTTTTATGTCGGCGAAAATGTACTGAAACGTCACGTAAAACGCGACATAAAGCCTAGTGTGCTAGCCCCCCGGATCTACATGTTATTGTAATTACGAACATGATACACGGCCCCTGTGGCGCCATCAACCCCTAATTACCGTGCATTACACACGGGAAGTGTTCCGAAACCACGTTTACCTACCTGACTACACATTTTTATATGGACCATACAGATAGATGATATCACATGTGTATCAGATCTACATGTTATTGTAATTACGAACATGATTCACGGCCCCTGTGGCGCCATCAACCCCTAATTACCGTGCATTTACACACGGGAAGTGTTCCGAAACATATATAATTTACATAATTTGACGGTACACTATTAATGACAATGATGAATCTGAGACGGTATGTTCGCTGAGTTACTTAGTAGGTACGGCATAAATTATTTAGTGCAAAACTTCTTGATAAACTATGTTAGAAGTTTTATTCTCCGGTGTGTAAACACATACATCAGCGGCATCGCTGACTCGAGAGAGAGCAACGTAGAGTTGACCGTGCGAGAAACAGCTGCTAGTGAGATCTATGCCTGCTTTGCGCAATGTCTGGCCCTGGGCCTTGTTGATGGTCATGGCAAAAGCAACACTAACAGGCAGTTGAATCCGTTTAAATTGAAATGGGTAATTATTGGGAATTATTGGAATGCGCGGAATAAAAACACATTCTCCTGCACCGCAACCGGTAAGTATTTCCGCTTCGATTACGTTCCTCTGTAACGCAACTACTTTTAAACGCGTTCCGTTGCATAATTTTGGGGGGCTTAAATTTCGCATTAAAATGATAGGTACGCCTATTTTGAGTTTGAGTTCATGCGCTGGGAGACCAGACGCTGATAATGAGTTTAAAAATTCTACCGGGTACGTTGTAGCCTCTTCTCGATCGATTACTCGGTTTATCGAGGTATAAGTGTGGAACTGCCCTTCAACTTTTTCCATTATGTTTGAGTTGATTGTTGTCGCCTGATCATTCCGAGGCGTAAGAATGGCTCGCTCGCAAAGCCAGCTGTTCTCCTGATTTATTATGTCATGTGGGTCGCCATACACCGACGAAATAAGTTCGTTGAGATTGGATACCAATTTACATATGTCGTTTGTTAAAGTTATTTTGCCTTCTACTACGGGATATCTGCCTTCGCCTATGCTTAGCAACAATTCGGAGAACTGTTGAGCATTTATATTTCCCCCCAGTAGAGCTCGCATATTGGTTGTTAAATTTAATTTGTTAACATATGGCCACAGATCAGATTTTTTAAAGCAAGCATTCACTTCATCCGCTCTCGTTCCACGGGTTACGACTGGTAATGTTTGGCGAAAATCTCCACAGAAGAGTACAGTAAGCCCGCCCATGAGTTGGTTATTTTGGCGTATGTCTTGAAGCGTTCTATTTACTGCTTCAATTGCTTTGCGATGCGCCATTGTGCACTCATCCCATACAATTAGTACACTGTCACGCAATACTTTAGCCTTTTCACAATTGCGCGAAATGTCGCAGACGGGAGTTTCAGTGACATCTAATTGTATGGGAATTTTTAGCATGGAATGTGCAGTTTTTCCTCCGGGCAGTAACGTGGCCGCAATTCCAGATGATGCCACAGCTAAGGCAATTTGACCTTGGATTCGAACTTGTGCAAGAATGAGTTTCGTCAAAAAAGTCTTTCCTGTGCCTCCCGGGGCATCCAAAAAATACAATCCTCCGGATGCATTTGAAACACTTTGGAATATTATATCAAAAACTCCTTTTTGTTCTGTTGTGAGGCTTGAAACCCCTTCAAGAGCAACAGTAAGTTCTGCGAAGTTATAATTAACTTCGGTTGCGTATTCTCTATGAGTGTCGGTTTCATTCAGGTCAGGCTCAGGCAGACCGTAGTGTGGTAACGGGTGGCCGCCAATTGAGATGACAATTTCTTGCAAGTCACACAAACAACAGTTTAATTTGATATTGCGCATGCGGTCATCGAGCTCGTGATGAGTTTCAGGACCTGATGTGCGTAAATAGTCCTCTGCCAAGTAGTTTTGGTATTTTAGCCACAGGTGATTGGCGTCGGAAATCCCGCAAAAAACTAACATCACGGCAAACAACTGTCGTAAACGATGTGGACTATCACCAAGTGATGCTTCTGATAGAGCTTCGTCCCAATGCTGGTCATCGTCCAATAGTCCGCGAGCCCGACAAGCTGCCTGGAAAGTCGGGTACTCGGTGCCATTGAAAATTTTTAAATCTGAAAAAGACGTCGGTCCTCTAACATTGTGCAAAAGCAACCGCACATAAAAACATTCTGCGTTATTGGGGTGCACGGTGTACACCCTTCCAATAACGTGTTCTCTCATGATGGAGGGAAAATTTTCAACAGGCGTTCCACGTCGCCGGCGTGTAAACAATCCGTGTTGTTTGTCATACGTATAGTACGATGGAACTTCGTCATAAAGCAATGTTTTTGCAAAATCGTCTGCCTCGCATAACGAAAAGAATGCCGTTAATGTTGTTTGCCTGGGATTCTCTAACTGTTCTGTTAAATTGTTTGTATTGAAATAAATACGTTGCCCACCTTCTACGTGAACGTTTAGGTGTATCACAGGCGGAAATCGTTCAAAAATCGGAAAACTGAATATCCGCCATGCTGCTTCCGAGGAACTAATGTAACGCCCCGTTTGGAATCTGGTTACTTCGTCACGGTCATTACTTGTAGCAAGCGTAGCCTGATCGGTTCCTTTATTTACATACTTGAAAATGTATTTAATCGATTTTATACTGTTACACAGTTCCACGTTTACATGACCCTGAAACGTTCTCGACAATACAGGTGAGAATGGTACAACCCACCGATTGTCTACTTCCAACAACCGTAGCATTGCAGTAAACCCTCCATGGTCTGGAGCACGTCGCCGGTATTTAGGATAACCATCTTCACCTGTAATTGTCTCTTGTAGTAGGCTTTTCGGAAATTTTTTAACACATCGTCCGTCCTGCATGCAAGGAGAGCTATTGTTTAAAGGGCCACAAGGTCCGTGAATCATGTGTTGCTTCACAATTGCGTGTAAAGCAGGATCTGAAATGGGATTTGGTATTTCTGCGCTTATTACTTTATCTACGTCATGGGGACGTATTTTTTCTTTAAGCCATAAAAGTATATGAGCGTGTGGTAGTCCTCGCTTTTGCCATTCAATGGTATATGTAAAGCACAAAGATGCGCCATACATTTTTTCTTTTGTGAGTAAATTAATTAATAATTTAAGTTTTAAATGAAAAACTCTACTTATTAAGTCGTGTCGGTCATACGGAACTTGACCTGGCAGCAGCTCTTGAGTTATTTCATTCCATTTAGGATTTGTAGTAGCAGTGATAAATAAGTCTGGCTTACCATATTTGCGAACATACGAAAGTGCGTCTTGCACTTGCTCGTGCATGTTACGTGGACTTCCGATGAAGCTTGAAGGTAAAATTACCAAGCGCCCCATGTTCTCGGAATTAGTATCATTTTGCAGTGCATCTTGGAGATCTGCATAATTCTCAGCTCGTAACTGCCTTTGATGAGTGCGGATATAAACTAAACGCTCAGTTTCGATTTTTGCGTACATGTCAACAATGAATTGAGAAAATAGACCGCGAAAACGTTGTAAATACGTAAATCTGTTTAGTCGGACCTGCAAAAGGTAGCAGTAAAATTGTAGCGCCGTGGCTTTTTTGTCGTTTCGTATTGCCCCAGTGGTAGGATCAAGTTGTCGTATTGCAAAGTTATAACCATCTTCACCGCGACAGTAAATAAGCGGATATTGTAATGAATCGTAAGAACGATGGGTTTCACTTATACGTTTCAGACGGTTATCTCGTGCACGTAAGACAATATCACGTTTGTCGCACTGTTGGTCTACCAGAACAACAGCTACTTCGTTGGTAGAAGGAGGGTTGTAGCGACCGCGGTGTTCTGTAGGAGGTCGTTTATCAGCACTTATAACAAATTTGTACTCCTCCTGCTGATCAGGAGGTATAGATTCCAATGCGGCCTTAAAATCGGACAAGTAATGGTTAGACTGATGAAGCATCTCCTGAAGATCAAATATGAGACCGGAGTTTAAATTTGTGAAGTGTTGGTTCCTGATATTAGCCTGCTCTTGGTAATCGGAAACAAAATAAATTTGCAAAAATTTAGGATTTTCTTCGGGCAATAAAGATCCTATTAGGTGATACACTTGTCCTTGCACTTTAAAGGTAGGCATAAATGTCCCGTGTATCACCTGTTTTGCACCAAAAGACGTCATTTGAAAAGCGGCATTATATGTACGAATATTGGCTAGAAATTGTTGTGATAATGGATGTTCTCCATTCAAAAGTGACTTTATAAGTTCAGGCGGATTTGAAAATAAATCAAAACGAACTTTGCCACCTGAACAACAGAATCCCATCGATTCTTTTGCCCACTTCAAAGCTTGACAATTACCGCAAACATTAACCATTCTCCCAACTGAGGCAAATTCTTGGTAATTAATATTAGGTAAGTAGGCAAAACCACTATTTTCTATTTGATCCCATCGAAGTTGTATGAGGTTTTCTTCTTCATTAAAATGTGCGGAGCTTGGTGTAAATGTCTGCGAAGCCCGTGACATGGCATCTTCATCGCCGCTTGCGGAGAAAGGCACCGGGCTCGGTGCAAATGTCTGCGAAACCTGTGACATGGCGACTACACCGCTGCCTGCGGACAAACGCGCCGAACTTGGTATAAATGTTTGCGAAGCTTGTGACATGGCGTCTTCACCGCTGCTTGCGAACAAACGCGCCGAGCTAGGTGTAAACGTTTGTGATATGATGTCTTCGTCTCTGCTTGTAGACAAAGGCGCCGAGCTTGGTGTAAATGTTTGCGAAGCTCGCGCCACAGCGTCTTCACTGCTGCTTATGGAGAAATGCACCGAACTTGGGGTAAATGTTTGCGAAGCTCGTGACGCAGCATCTTCATCTTCACCGTTGCTTGCGGAGAAATGCGCCGAGGTTGGTGTAAATGTTTGCGAAGCCTGCGCCACAGCGTCTTCACTGCTGCTTATGGAGAAATGCACCGAACTTGGGGTAAATGTTTGCGAAGCTCGTGACGCAGCATCTTCATCTTCACCGTTGCTTGCGGAGAAATGCGCCGAGGTTGGTGTAAATGTTTGCGAAGCCTGCGACACAGCGTCTTCACCGTTGCTTGCGAAGAAATGCGCCGAGCTTGGTGTAAATGTTTGCGAAGCTCGCGCCACAGCGTCTTCACTGCTGCTTATGAAGAAATGCACCGAACTTGGGGTAAATGTTTGCGAAGCTCGTGACGCAGCATCTTCATCTTCACCGTTGCTTGCGGAGAAATGCGCCGAGGTTGGTGTAAATGTTTGCGAAGCCTGCGACACAGCGTCTTCACCGTTGCTTGCGAAGAAATGCGCCGAGCTTGGTGTAAATGTTTGCGAAGCTTGTGCAACGGCGTCTTCACTGCTGCTTGCGGACAAACGCGCCAAGCTTGGTGTAAATGCTTGTAACGATTGTGATGTGGCAACTTCACTGCTGCTTGCGGACAAACGCGCCGAGCTTAGTGTGAATGTTTGTGAGGCCCGTGACATGGCGTCTTCACCGCTACTTGCGATCAAACGCGCCGACCTTGGTGTAAATGTTTGTGATGTGACATCTTCGTCTCTGCTTGTAGACAAATGCACCGAGCTTGATGTGAATGTTTGCGAAGCTCGCGCCACAGCGTCTTCACCGCTGCTTGTGGAGAAATGGACCGAGTTTGGTGTAAATGTTTGTGAGGGCCGTGACATGGCGCTTTCGCCGCTGCTTGCGGACAAACGCGCCGAGCTTGGTTTAAATGTTTGTGAAGGCCGTGACATGGCATCTTCACCGCTGCTTGCGGACAAACGCGCCGAATTTGGTGTAAATGTTTGTGAAGCCTGTGATATGACTTCATCGTCTCTGATTGCAGACAAACCTGCAGAATTTGGTATAAATCTCTGTGAAGTCCGTGACATGGCGTCTTCGTTTCCACTTGTAGACAAACCTGCAGAACTTGGTGTAAATGTTTGCGATGTCCGTGGCATGGCGTCTTTTTCTCTGGTAGCAGACAAACGCGCACAATTCGATGTAAATGTCTCTGAAGTCTGGGAGATAGCATCTTGTTCTAAGTCTGAAGTCGCTGAGCTTTGAGTAAGCTCCTCTGATATTCGAGCCTCTGCTTTGCGAACGCTCTCTCGTCTTCTCTTTATAGCGACCCGAGTGCGACGTGAAAGATTTGTCTTTCTGCGAACCATTTTATTCTTTATTGGGTCATGTCTCTAGTATAAGTAGTTACTTTCGAATGCTTTCTTGACTCAAAATCGGGAACCAAAATAAACGTTCTGTTCTTCCTGTAAACAATACAACAGTTAACGGTTTATACACCTATACATATGTATATAAATTATGTTCGATAAACTGCCACTGATAAGGAGTCATTTTTGTAGCTATTGTAACATCTGTGTGAACAGGCTATGTGGGTCGTCGGCCTACCTCAATTGGAATCCATATTCCTGATCAATTTTGCTACAAATATAGTCATACATTCACAGTCGTGAGGAAACATTATTTAGTAGGATTATATGTTTTGTCGCCACAGCACGGCTATCACAAGACGGCGCGCGAGCTCTCTCGATTTTTCTCCCACTATACATCTCTTTCTAAGTTTTCTAATAAGAGAGAGACAGATAGTGCGAGAAAAATCGAGAGAGCTCGCGTGCCGTCTTGTGATAGCCGTGCAGGTCCTAATAGCGCGATAGGTTTTAGTGTCAAGTTTTAAGTGACGGTTCAGTACATTTTCGCCATAAAACTTGACGATAAAAGCTATCGTGCTAGCTGGGGCTCTCGGTCGTCGTGGCATGGTATGGCATGTACGTATTATCCATTGCAGTCGGTCATATAGCTACCCACAGGCAGAATTCCGTTGCGAAATTCTGCTTGGCAGGCCACATGTAAAGGTTCCTCTACTTAAATGACGACGAACACAAACTACCATCACGGCGGCAGTACTTATGCGGATGAGATAAAAGTAGGCCCTTTCTCCCTTTAACGCATAGTTGTATCCTGTATGATGGGTCATGAGGTATTGATGGCCCATTATCAAGAGCATGCCTAAGCGGAATGACGGCTACCGCCATGGTACCGCGTATGAAATCGGTGCTAGAGGCGCTAGAGTGTATGGAGCCAATTAACATAAATACTTATGTAATACACGGCCAGATAATGTACCACTTTTTTGGGCCGTGCATTATGAGCCCGAACAAAAGTGGCTTCCAATTATTGCCCCGGACCAAGATTGATGTGATGAATTCAATTCGGCCAGGTCAATAGTAAACTTGACAGCTATTGTCAAATTTACTATTGACTGCCACCGCGGGCCGCGCCAGTAAGGCGTGGCCTGCGGTAACGTCAGTAATAAACTATACGATTATTATTACCCGACTGCCGAAGGAGAGGAGGGTTATATAGTTTACTATTGACGGCCGCGCTAGTCTGTGAGAGGCTTGAAGCCTGAATCACACTGACGCGTCTTGTGTGATTCACTCTGAAAGTAAACTTGAAATTAGCAGTCAAGTTTTATATTGACGGCCACCGCAGGCCACGCTAAGCCATCGCTAATCGCTAAGGGTTAACTTATACCATATAGGTAAGTTATATGTAACTACACCTTAAGGATCAAGGCACGCATGTTTTGTACGAAGTACAACGTACCTAGTACCTACCTACCTATTTCACTCGCGAGGAAAACACATTACATTAGATTATAAGGTACCTACTTACGTTTTCGCTGACCATTCTTTGCAGCATTTAATATTTATATTAACCTACACTACACGAGTTAAGTATGATACCTATGATATGAAATGAATAAATAATGGCGCGAACTTTTTTTTGTACCTATATACCTACTTACTTTGATATTGAAATACCTATGCGCGCGCATGTAAGACAAAAAAGGCTCCAAACAGCCAATATAATATCAATTAATTCATAGTCAGTCAAATATTTTGTGGAAATTATTAAATAATATAATGAAACGTTACGAAGTATGTTTACATTGTATTATTATATTATATATTTCGATATTTTAATCATAGGTTTTAAAAAAGTAGTAAGTACAACTTGATTATTTAAAGGCGTATATAGACGGGCGACCACGGAGGACTCTGGTTTTGCCGGACACCGTGCAGCGTGTAATGGTTCGCGTTCGTTCTTTTGTTCAGTGTGTGCCCACCATAAGAGCTGTTAGGCCTGAATTACACTGGTGCGGGCTACGGTGGCGGACCATAGTAAATTTGACAGCATTAGACAACTCTTCTATTGTCCGCCGCGGTCAGGCCGCGCCAGTGTGTGACAGGGCTTAAGCCTGCACCACACTGGCGCGGCCTGCGGTGGCGGACAATAGTAAACTTGTCATTAGCTGTTAAATTTACTATTGACCGCCACCGCAGGCCACACCAGTGTGTGAGAGGCCTAAAGGAAACGCTACACCTACGAATTTTCCGGACGGCCAAGCAACGTCACAGAAAATCTAGTATGGAGTGACCTTGATTTGGCCGGCCGCCGTGCTTCCGACACGTATCCACACGGACTGAATCACGCGTCGGCTGGTGTGCAGTCCGGCCGATATCGGCCCGTGTAGCGTCTCCTTAAACGGTCTTGCATTGTTTCGACCATGGCGGCCATTACACAGTGAGTATTATCAGGCGACCCACTCATTTTACAATCCCAATCACAGGCATATTGACGTGTATTACAGGATTGAGATAATAGAGCAGAAAATCCGGATAATTTTAAAATCCACCCAAAGATAAGAAATAATCTATCAGCGACTAAAGCCACACCACACGATTCTGTTTGATGGATGGCGCCCATACACGGTGAAGTATTATCACGCGATCCATGCGCATTCTCTTTCTCAATTACTTGATTGACACTTGAGTATTTTAGCAATATTTTTATTATAATCATATTGTGATACTCGAAATTGTACGGTGATATATTTCTAGCTTCTCTATCTTTAATAGGTTATGACAGACAGCTAGAAAAATATCACGATGATAAAAGTGGGCGCACGTTATGGCGTTCTATATTATTTGTCGCACCAACTTGCTTTAGTAAGAGCCATGAAGTCTCTCACAGACTGGCGCGGCCTGGCCGCGGCGGTCAATAGTAAACTTGTCATTAGCTATCAAATTTACTATTAACCGCCACCGCAGGCCGGGCCAGTGTGACTCAGGCCTTACACGCCTAGCAAATTGACACAACCACTTACTATAGTTGGAATGGCGGCCAATACACGGTGATTAAATACTGATGATCCACCATAGCTGTCTCTTTCTACAAAATGCAATAGAAAGAGACAACTATGGTGGATCATCAGTATTTAATCATCGTGTATGGCCGTCTATGAGGAAACCGTATATATCTTTCATTCCAAGGCCTGAATCACACTGCCTGCGGTGGCGGTCAAAACTTGCCAAAACGGACCCGGGGCTACTTTAGGGCACAACCAGGAATAACGCTAGGAGGATGATGATTTTAAGGAGTTCTATACATCTAATGCCTAGTTTACACTATGCCGAAGTGAGCAGGGAAGTGTAGGCAGAATGGGCGTAAAATGCGGTATTACGCCCGTTCTGCCCACTTCCCTTCCAACTTCCCTGCTGACTTCGGCTTTGTAAACGTAGTATAACATTTTGTCACAACAACCGCCTTCAAACTGACTTTACAGCTGCGTCGGTAGATTGCTGTGACAAATTGCTAGTTGTATAATAGCCTTAACTACATCAAGTTGGTTTGACAAATTGCATATATTTGTGCTATATATCAAAAAATAAAATAATTTATTTCAGTAACTTAAATACATATACAAGTATCTGTGCTGGTGCCTCTTTTTAAGTATATAATATACTTGTGCTAAGAAGATCACCGCTCTTCCACATGTTGTGATTTAGGTGTAGGCATAAGTAACTTAAAATATAAATTAGAAAGTAAACATTTTATATTATACTATGTGGTAAGTGTGTGTGTGTGTGTTTGTGTGTGTGTGTGTTTGTGTGTGTGTATCACATTTAACATACATTACATTATACATTGTACTCATATTATTGGGCCGTGTATTATCACCCTGAGGAAACTCGGTACGGGGGGATGCCACATTAAAATTTGTCCGGGCTGATAATGCACGATCCAATCATTCACGTACATTGGACGCGAATTATTGGGCTGTACATTATCATGGCCGTGCATTATCATGGCCGTACATAACCGGCACCTACTCTACAAAGAGAATATAAACACTACGTTATACTCTACTCCGTGATTCCCGAATAAATTATAACCAACAATAAGGATACAATAGCGAAAACGCTGGACGTGGTGTTTGTGAAGTGAAGATCATTGATTTGTAAAGGCATTTACCAAAACCGAATCGTATTCTCAATCCTACAATCGAGTGGTTACAAAACAAACGCTGATGCCTCTCATAGGACAGCTTAACCTGTCCTACCCCACGACTCGCGCACTCATTAATGAGCATAAAACTAATAATAAGATTTGGTAAGTTATGATACTAATATGCTTTATTGATTTGGAGATTCGTTGCATTGACAGTGAGAGACTTACGTAGATTCCTCACAGTGGGTGACCTTACTAACCATCACAAACACAACACTGTCTTCTGGAAGGTAGAGGTTGTTCTCCAGTTGGGCTGCTCCAAATATGAGTGAGAAGACATACTGTGCTAGGGCACAGTATGTCTCAAGCTAGGGCTTGAGCTATAAGACAAACTCACTCTTTTGTGTACCTATTTAATGTAATACTACAGTTATAAACTTTTTTGTTGTAAAAACCTAATCTATATAATAATTTATTTTAGGTATGGATTTTCATGGGCCATGGATTTTCTCAACCAAGGAACATAATAATTATAATATGATGTGTAAAGACAAACCAAAAAAAATGGAATTGTGTTCAGTTGAGTATGCAGAATAAGAAAAGGAAGAAAAACCACTCAGCAATTGGAAAGCCAAAAATAATGAACGATTTACTAAGTTTCAATTATTGTGCTTATTAAAATTGATGTTTGTTTTGTATCTAATTTTATTTTTCACTGGGCACATTATCATATTTGGCAGATGATTATTGCCGAATTATCTATCATCATCATCATCAGTCCTTCCCCCAATGCTGAGGATGGTGACTTCATGTCCTATTGTTGTTGACCAGATTACCCCATGGGCTCCTAACACCCACTTTATGCGTGGCCTCATGCAGATGTAGTTGCAAGGGTTCAGTGATTTGTATGCTCGATTTAGCAGGTGCTCTGCCGGTGTGCTGCATCATAATAATCCTCTCCAGGTTATCTGAAGAACATTGTCTATACTAATATTACAAAGAGGAAAACTTGAGATTGTAACTTTGTATGTAATGGTTGCCAAAGTAATGGGTAATCTCTGGAACCACCAAACCGATTTTAAAATTTCCTTTACCTGAGAAGAGTGACTCTAAGATAAAAGTTGATGGAGAAAGTTTAGAAATTCACAGTGCTGTCTTTGAATTGTTGTATAATATGTACTTGTAATATATGAAATTAAAAACTGCCAATACATCAGATAATTTAAGATTAACATCCTATACTAACCTTTCCTTTCATCACATTGACAGTTGTTATGTGGCAATGACAATTTGTTGTACATTGAGAGCTCTATATGTAAAGAAGATTGCCATAGAACAGCATCATTACTTATTATCTTGGCAATATTATGTCAATTTAAGGTTGTGAAATATCTCCTATCATCATCATCATATCAACGGAAAGACACCCACTGCTGGACATAGGCCTCTCCCAAAGCGTGCCACAATGGCCGGTCCTGCGCCACCCACATCCAGCAAACTCCCGCATCCTTTACCAAGTCCACCTTGTCTATCTCCTATAAAATATCTATTTGCCCAGACATAAGTGGTGAACCTTTTCTTCAGACTGAACATTGCATTGCAAAGGATAGACCTACTGGGTGAAAGATATCATACACTTTGGTTAAATAATCTATATGTTTACTATATGTTTATTTTAAAGAAAATATTCACACAATTAAAATATATTAAATTTTACTAAAAGAAGATTGTAGCTTTACAATTTTGCATGTACCTACTTAATGGGTACCTACATAATATCCAGAACCACTTATTCATTTCACCTGCATGTTGAATGCAAAGGTTATAGGCTATATTTTATCCCGCGAGTTTGCCTGCATTCTTTGCAATACACGGGTAGCTAGTAGGTATACATCGTGTAAAATCAAATGATAGGGAAGTACAAGTAATACATTTTGATAATACAACCAAAATCAATGTTGAGAGTACATAGCTGTCCAGCAAATAACTAAATTACCTATACAAGTAATACTTGTCTCGGTGTTTCTTCATAATTCTTTTTACAATTAGGTACGTCCCAGTTATAAGTTAAAATTCTTGTTAGTTTTCAATGCTTAGATTGACTCAATTCCGTCTTTACGGATTTGTTATGTTGGCCGTCTCTCTTATCTGCAAGAACAGTATCACGCCTGTTTCTCATCTCGAATATTTAATTAAGTAGCATTAACATCAGAATCTCGATTCACTGTATTTTCACCTATACTTACTCAATTTTTCACCTATATTCAATTTTGACTGATATTTCCCATGGGCCTTTTAAATATAATTTCATGATGATCATAATCTTTTGAAACTTGTATAAAATTGCCGAGATATTTTTGGTTGACAAATTTTATAGTACACATCAAATATCAGTTATATCATTCATATCATAACCCGCCATGAATATTTTGACTTCGCAGTTCGCTGACAGCTCACCTGTCAGTGTCACCTGACAGTTGTAGCAGCGTTTGATTTCAATAAAAATAAATTAAAAATTAAATGAAGTCGTATATTACGGAAAATAAATTAATTGTCGCAGTCGGATAAAAACTATCCTAAGTTGCAGCTGGAATAATAATGTACCTATATAAAATGTTTCATATTTTTCCGTTCATGGGATGCTGAGAACATTCGAACCGCGCAAAGCTTAGTTTCAAACTGGCTGATTCTTTTTTTAATTTAGAGATTTATTATAAGTGGAGATGACGAATCCTAATCGAATATCTCGAAAAATTGCGAAGATACAACCGTTTTAATATTGCTTGATAGAGAGAAAATGCTTGAGACCCATGCGTGCTGTCAGGTCTCGAGCGTTTAACAATGACAATCGTTCCATGTGAAGGTGCGTTTTGCGGGAAAGGGACAGATTATACCCCCTCCTAAAATTTGGACACTTAATAATGTCTTGTGGGTGGATTGCAAAAAAATTGTACATAATTAAGGACCTTAATCTAATCTATGCTTTAACTTTTTTCCATTATGTAACGAAAGTTACCCATACAAAATTTATGGGTAATTGCCGTTACACAATGGAAAAAAGTTAAAGCGTAAATTAGATTAAGGCTCTTAACTATGCACAATTTTTTTGCCATTCACCCTTGTGTTAGTTTTTCTCAATGTGACTAATATTTTTAATCCTCTTTCGAGAAAATTCAACATAAGTAATTGATTATTTTGTTTGGTGTCACCGTCCCTATTATCCTCTAGCCGCCCAAAGACCCATTAAAACTATTCTCACCCCCTTATTCCATCGTCAAACGTTTTATCGAATTTATGTTTCGCAGAATTTTCATTTCATTAAGTAGGTAGGTAGTTATTTTTTCAGAAACCGTTAACTTATGAGCTAAGAGGTCATTGTGTAGATCCCATAACTACATTCTACACAATGACCTTTTGACCTGATAAGGTTTGTTAGGATCCCGCATAAAGAGATTGTAAAATCCAATTATGAAAATAAATTTTACCCACGATGGTCTTGTAAAGAACTATACCCATGCCATACGAATAAATAAATGAATGAAAATAAATGATATGAATATGAATATATAGGTAAAACTCCTCAAAAGTTCAACCATTTCCAAAAAAAATATTAAACAAACCTTGCGCAGTAGAGAACTAATGCTGCCAGCGACGCCATTTTCCAACACCATTTAAAGTTTCCGTGCTACCTCCGTCTCTGTTCTGTATTGTCTTCGCAGTACAATACATTGGGCACTAAGTAATGGCACTATTACTAACTATTCATATTTGTCACTGAAAACAAAACCAAGGTCACAGATGTGAAGTTCGCTTGCATTTTATTTTTGTTTGAACTACAATAGTTGATGTGATGACCGTATACCACATGTTTTTTTCTTCAGAAACTTATTGAATCTTCTTTTTCGTGTCGAGGTTCCTCAAATAAGAGATGGCAGCGCCAGCGGTGTGGACAGCTCGGCAGGTGTCTCTCAGATCGTGTACCGAGCAAGAGTGTGGGCATGCAGGGCACGCCATGAGATGCGCCATGGTCTGCGGTGTATCGCAAACACATTGGGTTGACTGGCCGCGGTGCAGTACCCCATCAGGCCATGTCTTCTTTGCAGTTGCCAACTTACGATCTGAGCCTGTTTAGCGCCCTCCAGATGGGCCATAGTTATTTGTGGCCGGGCGTCAGTTGCTCAGAGGCTTTTTGAATGTACTACTTTGATGCAATTCGGCCACCTCATATACTCTGCTGCAGGACCGGTCATCTTGGCACTCTTTGGGGGAGGCATATGTCCAGCAGTGGACGTCTTTCGGCTGATATGAAGATGATGATGATGATATACTCGTAATCTCAATAAGTGTACCTACCTACTCGCGTATTTAATATTGTTTACTTACTTTGAATAATTACCCTGAGAAAATTACGATTTTTTTGGAAATAATTCAATATCAGGCTAATTATTTGTATACGGCTTTTATATGTTATTTAAAAAAACTTTTACTATTGAAGTTGACCGGATGTTGGGAAAAAAAATTAACCCGCAAGCAAAAATGCTATCAGTATTTTTACAATGAAAACATGTTTGAGTACACAAATTTGGAGACTTACTACCTCAATCCAAAGATGTATGCATCAGGAAATAACAGCATTTTAATTAAATTTGACGACCGCTTTAGCCTAGTTGGTAGTGACCCTGCCTACGAAGCAAGAGGTCCTGGGTTCGAATCCCGGTAAGGGCATTTACTTGTGTGTTGAGCACGAATATTTGTTCCTGAGTCATGGATGTTTTCTATGTATTTAAGTATTTATTTCTCTATATAAGTATTTATATCGTCGTCTAGTACCTATAGTACAAGCTTTTTGGGATTAGGTTGATTTTTGTAAGATTGTCCGCAAATATTTATTTAAATATTTATTTATATTTACGACCTTGAGATAATATTGAATTTCATCTGGCCTATATAAAGGTATAACAAAAATAAGTGGATTATGCGCGTATCCCAAAGAACGTATATAGACGTAGTTAGTCAATTATAAAGTAAAGCAAGTTTATACCATTTTCGCCTGATTTTTACGGAGTTTATAAAGATTACTTTTCATTATTTTTTACCGTTGCGGTATTAAATTTAGGTGGATTATTAATGAATATTTAGTCAAATTACCCAACCTATTGTATGGTGTAAAAATATGGCTGATATAGATATATTGTTGTGTTTTCATAGAGCGAAACCGTAAAGTTCTCAGAGTAAATGGAAAATGTGTGCATACTTACTTACACAGGTGAACGATATATTTTCGATTAAGAAAAATAATCTCATTTTTATTTTATTTTAAAATAATATTTTCTTGACTGTGAATGTCCCCTTCGATCAACACAAGTCTTGCAAATAAGCATGAACTATATTAAATCAAGGTTTTCTATGATCATGGACGAATAAAGCAAAAGGATAGCAAACGTTCACACAGCCTCATTTCTTTAAAATGCTGAACCTTTTGTTACAATTTAACCCAACAACAATAAAATGAATTCACAAAGGCAGCATTGCTCGTAATATGTTATAAGAGTACTACGTAGAAAAAAAATGTTATAGGTATTATAAAATAGTTACACTGTTGTCTTAGGTTCGATGCCTGTAAAAATGGTTGTAAGTGTGGATAATAATAAATAAATAAATAAAAATATTATTATTTATTTTAATCGTATGGCATACAGGTTGGAACAGTAACAAATACATTAACTAAATAGGTACCTATATATAAAAAAAAAATACCCTAGTCAAATAAACCACCCCTGGTCGCCTCTGGTGCAAAGGTGCCCATTATGCTTGCCACATTACCTTAATAAATAAATAAATAAAATAAAATAAAAATACAAGGCAAATAAAAATAAATCGTGAGCCTCGTTTGCGTCTTTTAGAGCCATTGTATGTAATGATAGTGGGTTAGATGTTAAATTTAATAAAAATAAGGAAACTGTAGGTCTAGTAATATTGTTACTGTATAGCTTCTAGCTAATTAATTTGTACATAATTTAAGACCGTTTGTTTAAAAAAAAAAAAAAAAAATTGCTGCAAAAAAAATTCTTGCATTATTTTATTTACTGATATTGCAGTGCGGAGCACATTGCACGTAGAACCGATGGCACGGGGCGGAAAGGTTCTCGAGAGTTATCCACGTACCGGAAGGCGCGGCGTGGGTAGGACCCCCCACAATGGTCGCGGGAGTCCGCTGGATGCGGGTGGCGCAGGACCGGTCACTTTGGCATTCTTTGGGAAGGCCTATGTCCAGCAGTGGACGTCTTTCGGCTGATGTGATGATGATGTTGATGATGATGACGATTATTATTTTATGCTTTTATCCTAATTCTAAAAGGCAGCACGGTTAGCACAGGAAGGCGGGCGAGCTGTCGTGCCGCAGCGAGGTACGCTATCTGTCTCTTTGTAATTAGAACACTAAGGGCCGGGTTTTTGATCACCAGATAAATGTATCTGTCAGATTCAATTATCACTATCCTTTTCCCCGTACATATAAAAGAAAAGGACAGCCTTACATTTATCTGACAGATATGTTTTATCTGGGGGTTGAAAAATCGGCCCTTAGAAAGAGACGGATAAGGGCTTGTGCACAAATCACGCGAGGTTTGATAGGGGAGGGGGGGTCAGGAAAAAATCACGAAAGATCACGTTGGGGGAGGGGGGGTATAAGGATCACTCACGTGTATTTTTCTACAGAGAACGAAATTAAGAAAAAATATCTACCACGCGAGTAGATACTTTTTCTCGGCTTCGTTAAACATAAATCTTTACTTAGCACTTCAAAATAGCGAGTCTATATAAGATAGAAAAATAAACAAGATTTACTATGTAATATTATTTATCTTACAAATCGGTCGAATGAAAAAAATATACGTGCGGAACCTCACCAAATATCACCAAGGGGGAGGGGGGGTCAAAAAGTAGCCGAAAAAACCTCGCGTGATTTGTGCACAAGCCCTAATCTATCTCGCCGCTAACCGTGCAGAGATCTAAGTAACATACGAAACAGACGGAGACTATATATAGCGACACTAGAGGCCCTGGCACGATAGATTTTATGTCACGTTTTATGTGACATCAGTACGAGTACCTACATTTGTGACGTTTCAGTACATTTTCACCGTAAAACGTGGCGATGTACTAGGGCCTCAGCCGGCATTTTATTTTATACAAAAGTTTTAGTTTTTAATAGAACATTTTAGAGCAGACAAAGCATAATAGGTAGCCCGGTTTATAAAATAGTTTCATTACAATGAATCTTTAAGAACTATATTACCACAGTTCTAATAGTACATTATGATACAAGTGTGCTACGTTGGTCATTACACTCGAGTCGGTTTTTAAGCCTGAGCCGAAGGCGAAGGCTTAATGGAGACGAGAAGTGTAATGACCAATGCTCACGTGTTTCATACGACGTTTTTCAACACATTTGTGAGGAAAAAAAAATAAAAATAAAAAATGAAAATGTTAAAAGATATGTAATGAAAAGGCACTAGTGCGATAATGTAATGTAAAAGTCACGGCATGGGTAATATTCTGCATTATTTTGCTAATATTTAAAAAGATATGTAATGAAAAGGCACTAGTGCGATAATGTAATGTAAAAGGCACGGCATGGGTAATATTCTGCATTATTTTGCTAATATTTAAAAAGATATGTAATGAAAAGGCACTAGTGCGATAATGTAATGTAAAAGTCACGGCATGGGTAATATTCTGCATTATTTTGCTAATATTTAAAAAGATATGTAATGAAAAGGCACTAGTGCGATAATGTAATGTAAAAGGCACGGCATGGGTAATATTCTGCATTATCAGTGTAAATACGCTGTAATAAGACCTACTTTACAAGCAGGTGTGTTGAAAATTAACTTACTAACATAGGTACTACGGCTTCCTGTTGTCTGAAACAAAGATTTGCATTCCTTTGATCCTTTCGTTGAAACGCGACCTTATGCTTAGGTACATTGGCAGTCCTTTTGATTTTTACTCCATGCCAATATAAATTAAATATTAGTTCCAATATACATGCGACTTTTTTTTTTTTTTTTTGTAATTTATTGACCAATATAATCTGAGTAGTACATTTTGGTATACATTTTTTCACCAGCGGAAACCTCTAGGGTTTATATGCTGATGAATAGTTCGCTATGGTACATTAATTTAATTGAATACATCACCGTTATAGGCTCATAATTATTACAATACACTCGTATTGGGTTCAGATAACGTCAGATACCTTTTGATACTAGGTATCGATTGTAAGCTATTTACGTATTTATGCTGTAGTTCTTTTGGTAGTTGGTTTATTATATAAGGAAGAAGATATCTGACGTTTCTTTTCCCATGAACATTGACAAAATTAGGTAATTTGAACATAGCTTGTTTTGGTAAATTTTGTCTAAGGTTGCTTTTTCTTACATATAATACTAAATGTTCTTTGTACGCATACTCTTCCCCCAAAATACATAGTTTAACTTTATTGAACACTGACATTACTTCACAATAATTAAACAAACGCTCATAGTTTGGTGATATTTTATTCCTTGTGTTTTTGGGTACAATGTTTTTAAGTAATCTAATTTGTAGTTTATAAATATCGTTCAGGTAAGTTTTGTAAGTTCTACCATAACTGCTTAGTCCGTATGTAACCACTGAATCTGCCATGGAGGTATACAATAGCTTAAGTGTGCGATAAGGTAGTTTATATTTTAAAATGTGTATTTTACTGAGTAGTGCTCTTAGTTTATCGCATACATGCTTTATATGCGGACCGGTTAAATCTCTGGTCAATTATTAAACCCACATAAGTATGTTGCATGACTATTTCAATCTGTGTACAATTACACTTAATACATTTAACATCGTAATTATTATGCAAGCAGTCGACGCTGTGCGCTATGAGGCACGGGATGTGAGCTGCCTTATTGTGTCTAGTATGTATGTGCATAGCTTTGGTTTTTTGAGCATTAATGACAAGCCCCATATCGTGCGACCAGCGGCACAGCAGGTCGAAGTTTGCCTGCATTTGCTGTTCTGCCCTTACAATGTCTGTGTCCGCGACTATCAGGCAGGTATCGTCCGCAAACTGGTATACAGAACCCTCTCTGATCATAGAACACATTTCATTTACGTATATAAGGTATTCACTCGGCCCAATTATTGAGCCTTGGGCTGTGCCCATAGTGGTTTCTATGCCTGAACCTGTACTCATTACGTTGTCTATTTTAACAAATGTTTTTCGGTTGTTATGATAGTTTTTGAACCAAGTCAATAGAGGGCCCTGTATTCCAGTTTGGTACAACTTGTCATATAAAGTGTTAAATTGCAACATGTCGAACGCTTTGCTAAAATCAATGAAAACAACGATCACGACACGACACTAACGTTTTATGGTTCAAGTACTTTTTACTCGTGTATCGTTGAGGTTAACGCACACTTATGGTCTCAGCACTCAATCGGCGCCAGCTTTGCCTCACCCACCCGCCTTACATCTGGCGTCAACCCAACGCACCGCCAACACTAGAGTCAGGGGCGTTTTTGCAGCGCCATTCCACGGGGCGCCACCGCGCCGGGCGGCTACCGCGCGTTAGGGGGGGGGGGGGGTGGTGCTAGAGGGCGCTAGGGTAATTGATGTGCTACATGGGCTAGAGACGCCCCTGACTAGAGTTGCAACGGATGTCCTGCCTATCCTATCCGGTTCAAATTTTACTATCCGTATCTCATAGAAGGTAGGAAATACTGGGACTACGTACAGAAATATGAAAAGAAGTAGGTAATAATTTAATAAAAACAGTGATGTATGTAGCACATTTGATAATTGATAAAAAGGCTGCGGCTCTGGGGGCCGATTTTTGACTTTCGAGCGCTCGAAAATTAAATAAAAGTGAATACGATTTTAGTGTCAAAATTGCAGGCACTAACTTTCTACCGATAGAATTGAATACGAGTGGTCAATACCACTCGCTTTTCAATTTTCTATCGCTATTTCAAAAGAGCGTTTCGAAAATTTTTTCCGATTTCGAATGAAAGATTCGAGCGCTCGAAAGTCAAAAATCGGTCCCCTGGTCGCGCGGAGCAGTTCTTTATTGTGTAAGTATATTTGAGTGAGATTTGTCAACTGAGACCTTCAACTGAACATTTTTGTCAATTTATTATTTATTTATTTATTCGTATGGCATGGGTACAGTTCGTTACAAACTTCGTGGGTTAGTACTGTATATTGCTAAGAGGCTATTAGAAAAAGCAGTGCATCAGCCAGAAGTTGATTACTCTTTAGCACCACCCGGGCCCCGGGGGACACGTGCAGGGAAACTGAGGGTAAATCTTCCTGCGGACGCGAGTAACCATTGCCCCCAATTTATTATAAGTAGGTAACTACGAGTACAACCCTGATTTTTATCAATTGACGCGGTCCCGGTACCGCCCCGTGTGCATCGTTAGCTTGAGCTGAGCCGAGGCGATGCTGTGCCGTTACGGTGTTATTAAGCGTGCGTTGAAGTACGGTGAGTTTCATACAAATAATATCTGCTCGAGTTTAGACGGCGCCGAAAAGTGAGCGTTAACCTTTGCGTGTGTTAGTTTCGCCGATAACGTTAAATACCTAATAAATTTTACTATGGCATAAAACAATAGGTACATCTTTGCAGGCTAATTCGTGCTATATCAGTATTACCTACACTTTCTACACGACACGATAGGGGAAAGTGGGCAGAGTGATCCACTTTACCCGGAAACGTAAGACAGAAATAAAATATGCCATTTATACCTGTTACCTAGATAACAAGTTGGGGCTGAGTTTTTTTTTATATAAGACTGTTCAGTGATTGACACTAGTCTGACTTGAACTGCTACAAGCAATCACCGAAATAAAACGCTACAAACTTAACTGTTTAAATAAACTACAACTGATCTGAGCTGAGAGATCAGGCACCGTAGCATGGTTGGCCTTATCACGCGATAAGTGACAAGATAAGAGCGTCGTCTCGTTCTATCGAACGGTGTCAGCCAGTGATGGATGCTCTATCTTGTCACTTATCGCGTGATAAGGCCAACCATGCTACGGGGCCTGAGTGATCTCACCTCAATAAAAAAACTCTGTCCAGAACATAATCAATACAAGTGGAGGCAAACAACAGGCGGTCTTATCGCTAGATAGCGATCTCTTCCAGACAACCTTAGGGTCATCATCATCATCATCATCATATCAGCCGAAAGACGTCCACTGCTGGACATAGGCCTCCCCAAAGAGTTCTATTAAAGTGACCGGTCCTGCGCCACTCGCATCCAGCGGACTCCCGCGACCTTTACCAGGTCATCAGTCCACCTTGTGGGGGCCTACCAACGCCGCGCCTTCCGGTACGTGGTCGCCACTCGAGAACCTTTCCGCCCCAATGGCCATCAGTTCTACGTGCAATGTGCAACCTTAGAGTAGCTGAAATAAAATCTAATAATTACGAATACTGAATATACTAGTACAGCGTCGATGAGATGTAATTTAGAATATCCGCTTGTACAAACACTGTTGCAGTTTTAAGGTTCCTTAACTAGATTTTTAGGGTTCCGTGACTAGGTATACAGTTCTTCCTCTTTCATCTCCGAGCAGGACATTTACTTGCCAATTAAGTCGTGGTTGTCGCTCCCTTATCGGCCTTACAAGCCACGTACACTCAGCGTCAAATACTCTGTAGCAGTCAAAGTGGCCAAACAGTTCGGTACACCTACTATTGTATACATATATGGTGTACCGAACTATTTGAGTACTTTGGTTGCTCTACAAAGTATTTGACGCTGAGTGTACCTACGTATCTAAGTGCCGCACCTCTAATACGGACGCTGTTTAAATCATCTTTTCAGATATTTAATAGCCAATGATGATGTTATACTTGACCTAGTTGACCTGTCTTGTCATATTCCCGAGTTTCTTTCAAAATTTTCATTTTTGGTATAGTCTATTCCAAAGTGTAAGAGTAAATTCTGTCAAGCGGACGCAACCAAAACTCGACTTTACGCTCTGACTATAAAGTAGTTTTTTGCTTGCGTTTTTATGGCACGATTTACTCTTACACTTTCGGACGTACTATAACTACTATATAAGCTCTTATTGCCAACTGTACTTTTCTGTATACCGTCATCAACTACTCGTTGAGACGATTCGAACGAGCCCAAACTCAACGCAGTTGGGTCATTGTCAGTCACAAAAACAAAAATAATCTTTCCGGTGGTCAATAGTTAAGGGCTTATATATAATATATTTTTATCACATGGAATTATAGAAGGGGCAACGCCGTTTATGCGGATTCAGAGTTCAACCAAAAATTAGGCTTTATAGCCCTTAACTATGGCAATGTCCACCGAAGAGACGCGAACCTAAATCTGACAATGACCCAGTTACGTCGGTTAAGTACTGAATTCCCATGGCCACGTTATATCATCTCTCCTTCATCAGATCAGCTCGATGTTACCATAATATTGAATTGTTTTCCAAACTATACTTATACCCAAAATTTCAGCTCAATCGGTTGAGGTTAACTGGTTCGAAATTCAGTTCTAAGATTTGTCCAAAACTAACAAAGACACTGAGATAAACGTCAAACAAAACCTCTTCTTGTTTGACGTTTATCTCGGTGTCTTCGGTCAAATGTATGTCAACAGACTTGCTGAGTCGATAGCGCCTTTGATGCTCTGCTACTTTCGTGCTTGAGGTTCATGAAGAATAGCCGTCAAAGACGAAGAAGGTAGTTGTTGTTTTCCCAAATCACAGACTTTCAAGAGCAGATAATTATCTCGAAAACTATACAAGATATCGAAAAAAATAAAAACTTGATAAAATAAAACTTGTAGCAAATTTATTCAGCTTTCATTGTGTTTAGCATAGTCATGTAGCTAGGACGCATAGTTTCCGAGATATAAGCGATAAACCGAAAGATGGGACCTTCAAACCCCCCAGCTCAAGGGCTACGGGCGGGGACTTTTGAAGTTTTGATATGTTGATCTCCTAACTAGTCCAAACAAAGTAAAGAAGTCAAAAATTGTGTTCCAAGCATTTCCCTCTATACCTTTTCGTTTCCTGACCTACTAGTCCAGGCAATGAACTGACAACTTGTATGGAAAAAAATACAAATTTGGATATAATTTATAATAGCTGATATTTTCTTTGTAATGGATATATTATCAATTAAATTGTTACCTAGCGACAAAATCCAACAAAATTTCAGACATCAAAAAAATTATAACTTTACTAGCTTTTGAGAAGTCGGAAAAAATATTAATAAATGGTTTTATCTTATGTTGGTTCATTTACATTTGCTCTATAATATTCAAGATAAATAATAAAAAAAAAACAATTCATGCTTTATTTAAATACTTCCGGATGGAAAGTTGGATTCTTGAATAAAGCATCTTAGAATAATGTTTTAAAATGATATAAAGAAAAAAAACGCTATTATAAATTAATGTTTTTCAAAACCGTATTTTGCCTGGAGTATACAGGGCCTATTTAGAATTTAGGGCGAAGATCCAACAGAGATGTGCGAAGCTGTCATTTGACATATTTGACAACTAGCTGTCATCATGTCATCATCATATCTGCTGAAAGACGTCCACTGCTGGACATATACCACCCCCCCGTGTGCGTCAGGATGGCGGGTGGACCTCGGGAATTTCAATGAAATGTTGACAGATATTTGGTACCTTCTGTGTACCTCTCCTGAAAACGAGCTTTCTTCAAAATTAGGTCCACCCGCCAAATAGTGCCAAATTGACCGGTCCTGCGCCACCCGCATCCAGCGGACTCCCGCGGCCTTTACCAGGTCATCAGTTCTACCCATAACGAGTATACGTAAGTACATAAGTTACGATGGCCGCCACTCGGAAACCTTTCTGCGCCAACGGTCATCGGTTCTACGTGCAATGTCGAGCATGAGAAGTTTCAAATATATGAAAAGACATCTTCGCACGTTCACCCTTAATATCTTCAAGGGTTATCTAAATTTCAAACAAATGTAATCTAAAGATATCTTTTTAATTATAAATATTTATTTATACATAACATCAGCATAGTTACACAAAAATGAACTCAGTGCACTCTAAATAAGGTTCATAATGGTTTGTAGTCAGTTTGGTACAGTCAAGATGAGTTAACTAGATAAGATATTACATCGAAATTATGTGACAGGATTGTCGTGAAAGTTGTAAGAGAAATTTAAAATTCTTGCCCCCTAGGCAAAATACACGTACAGTTGAATTATCCAATATCTATACAGACAACCTTTCAAAAATATCTACACATGCGTCTTATTTCAGTAATAATTACGATATAATATTATATGTGAGCACCTTATAAACAAGTATGTCATATGTGTGTGAGTTTAAGTATTTATTTATCTATATAAGTATGTATATCATCGTCTAGTACCCATAGTACAAGCTTTGCTTAGTTTGGGACTAGGTCGATTTGTGTAAGATTGTCCCCAAATATTTATTTATTTTTTATTTTATGCTACAATCAATATATTTGTAAGCTGTCAGGAAGCTGGAGGACGCTTTATAAACGTACCAGCTTCTGCCCGCGACTCTGTCCGCGTGAAATTAGGTTATATTGTAGCTGCATACAAATTTTCGTTTATTTCATCCCCCCTTTCACCCCCTTAAGGATTGATTTCCGGGATTAAAACTAGTATGTCCTTCCCCAGGACTCAAATTATCTCTATACCAAATTTCATCCAAATCGGTTGAGCGGTTTAATCGTGAAGAGGTAACATACAGACAAGACCCACTTTCGCATTTATAATATTAGTATGGATTCGATGACAACTATTTTTTGTCACGGTGGAGATGAAACACCGTGGCAATGTTAACCCTTTACCTGCCCCCCTATTCTGTAACTTGTTTAAGCTCACCTCAACGCTCACCCACAAATATAAGTTGACATCGCGATGCGTAGTAATTAAGCGTAGGTAGAGGTATAGTTTCGTAACGGGTGACCGGCGGGGTGAGCCGTATTAACGCGTAGCGAATAACAGCCCAGGCCCCTAAGAACTAGCGTGTCTTCATACGTACTTTATTTACTGTTACAACCGTATTGAGCGCCTTGTAAAAAATGTATTTACGAAAGTCGGAGATGTTCCTTTAAACCAGAAATAAAAATGTGGGTTACGGTTACCCCATCGCCTGTCTAAGTAATTAACTGTCATACTCGATTTTGTCGTATTATAATTCTTGATCAGGCGAAATGGATATATTCCTCCCACATCTTATATCGGTTATCAAAGTCAAGGTTTAACTCCAAAGTCTTCAGGGAAAGTCTTTAAAAGGAGATTTTATAGCTAGGTACATGAATTCGCTCTCGGTTGAACACAAAAACAGTTTTATTACTTACGTGAGTTTTTATGACATGACAAGATAATTTACCGGGCTATGGGAAGAATAGCTCCCGCAAACTCTAATAAGGCCATGGGATAATGTCAACCCACATCCTAATTCTGGTCATACACAATAATGCATGAATATTTAGCAATGTTTACGATTAACATTACCTTTCAACACTCAATCTATAAAATATCAAAAAAATTGTTCGACCTATGTACTTCTCTTCCATAGAAATTAAGGAAAGTGTTCGAATTTCTCCGTAGTTTACTTTTATTAGAGTTCAAGTGAATTTAAACGGCTGCCAAAAATATATTACGCGATTTAGAAGCGTGTTGTGAATGAAGATCATAAAATACTATTTTCAGGGATTGACAAAATATTTTGTAGGAGGTTTGGAGTTAAAACCTGACTAACCAATATAAGATGTGGGAGGAATATATCCCTTCGCCTGGTAAAGGGTTAAATGTCGTTGGCGTTCAACGGGTTAAGAATTTTGTAGATGTTAAGGTCTCAACTAGTCATCATCATCGTCATATCAGCCGAAAGACGTCCACTGCTGGACATAGGACTCCCCCAAAGAGTGCCAAAGTGACCGGTCCTGCGCCACCCGCATCCAGCGGACTCCCGCGACCTTTACCAGGTCATCAGTTCACCTTGTGGGGGGCCTACCCACGCCGCGCCTTCCGGTATGTGGTCCCAACCAGTATAAAGATTGGTCGGTGGAAAATGGAACCGAAAATTCTAGAAATAAGGAATATTCGGAATATAATATAATATATGTAGAATCTCGGATTGTGTGACAGTGACATAAGAAAGTACAAAATACAATTTAGTTATATGTGAATGGTTTTTTATTTACATTTTGACAGTATACATTGTGTAATATTATCATTCAGCACCTACAATACTTAATGTCTTTTTATTGTATGCCTACGAATATCGCTAATATAATAATATAATCTATAACATTTACGAGTAGCTTGATTTCTGATGAGAATTCCGCTCCTTGGTAATAATGGGATTTTGTACTTGAATATCTGAAGTAACAAACTCAAATGTACCTCATAAGTCATACCTTTTACGGTAAAGGAAAACTAAACCTTTTTATCCCTTTATTACAACTGTAATAAGAGCGAAAGAGGTCTGTTTGATCTCGCTAGACTATACACGTATTTTAGTCATCCTTACTAATAACGCTCGACCCGGAATCCTCCTGGCTATCGCTCGACCACTCCCCCTCACTGTACTCCCTATCTTCCTTCTTCTTCTTCTTTCTACGCTCCTTCTCTTCACTAGACGGTTGCTTCTCTTTCTTCTTATCTTTCTCTTCACTGGAGGATTCCTGCCGTGATTCAATGCCTTTCCTTTTCCTTCTATAACTTTTTTCCTCACTAGATGGCGAGTCGTTCTTTTTCCTTATGTGTCGCTCTTCGTCGTCAGAAGAAGATGGCTGCCGCTGCGGCTCTATCTCCTCTATGCCTTGGCAGATCTCCTTGGTGGGAGAAGTAGTCCGGAGAACTTTGAGTGTGTTGGATAGGTCGATGTTGGGAGGCAGTTCGTGGATTTCCTCAACCTCTTGTTCTCGCTTTTTCTTCTTCTTGTTCTTGGTTTTCTTCTCCTTTTTACGCTTTTTCTTCTTAGAGCTGAATCAAAGGTAAAACGGTAATTAATTTATTAGCTTTAAATTCATAGGAACTTAATTACAACATTTGAAAGTTTTTATGATGTAAACTCTTACCTATCTATATCTGATTCGTCGTTTTCTTCAGAAGATCTGTAACAAATTAACAAGGTTATAATAAGAATATAAATAGTCATGTATATAACAAACAATTCATACACCCAGGCGGATACTCTTATATAATAATTATAATAAATTAATATTCGTTTTAAATACAGACATAATGCATAAATCGTATTTGGGTTTTCCTAGTAGGTGAGTAAACACCTGTATCAGGAGAACCCACTCTTCCATACGTATATATAAAAATATATATATATATCGACCAGGCTACGAAGTATTGTATATTTCTGACAAAATAACTTGTTAACTAAAGAACTGAACGTCTTACACATTCAAATACAAATTGGGAATTGTTTCTAAAGTATGTTTGAATATGTAAGAAATACACGACCTAGTTTTGGTAAATAAGACCAAAACTATTTACCTACTTTGTTCCGAAGGAACAAGAAAGTCATGAAAATTGCCTAGCCTGTTTCATTACAAGACACAAAGAGATTTGAATCAACTATTACAAGAAATAAAATTCAGTTTGATTTGTTGGGCATATGGGACCTTTAGGCGGCTAGAGGATAAGAAATTGCATTAACATTACCTATATTTTCTGCGTTTCTTCCGGTGTGCCTTATCGTCGTCCTCGTGATCTATAAACAATAAGAATAGACAAATAAGTTTCTGTCGAAAATGTAATTTTTGGTACAAGCTTTTATTGCCAACTGTACTTTTATGTATACCATCACCAACTTCTCATTGAGACGATTCTAACGAGCCTAAACTCAACGGGGTTACATCGGTTGTACTGAATTCCCATGGCCACCTTCTGTCTCCATCATCAGTACAGCTCGATGGTGCCATAATATTGAATTGTCATCCAAACTATACCTTTACCCAAAATTTCAGCTAAATTGATTGAAGATATAACAAACATAGTTACATAGTTAGTTAGGTACCTACCAGTGGCAGCGCGTGAACATTTCGATAGGCAACCCGGAACGAAAAAAGCTATGAAAGAGTTTAGAGTATATAACTATAGGCTTGCCTAAGAAGGAATTTTAGGCAAGCCGGTGGGAATCGGTTTGTATGGGCGCTCCGCCACTGTTACAGTCAAAGTTACCAATATGTATACACCACACAGGTACAGAAATATGTATACAAACCTTATTACTACGGAAGTAAGGTTGTTGTATACATATTTTTGCAACTTTGGGTATTTACATATTGGTGACCTTGACTGTACCTACATGCATTGCAAGTTAATAGAAAGCTAGTAAAAACAACATACAACATACTAAATTGAAAGATTTTATATAAATTATACCTTTTTATTTTAACTTGAAAAAGGCACCTGTTAGTTTTCTTTGATCGTTTGTACAAGAGTTAAACCATTTTTCAAGAGTTTACAAGTTAAGGTGACTCCTATTTCAGAAACCGTGAAAAGAGGCGTGGCATCACTGGCCTGGCGTGATCGTGAATAGAGTTGGTAGGAATAAGGGTATTAATATTAATAGGACACCTCGCACTGCGTGGTAAAAAGCTTATCCAGATTTCAAAAATATCTTAAAACAAAACTAGAAAATAAAAGTTTAGCAACACTACTGGCTTAGACTTGGACACTAGTATGAATTGGAAGTCGCACATACAGAAACTTTCAAAAAAACTGTCTTTCTTCATTCCTTCAACATCTTAAGCGTGTAACGGACTTTAAGACAGCCCTTGCGGCGTATTACGCATATGCATCATATCATATGGACTTGTTTTATGGGGAAATGGTAGCGACAAAGAAAAATTCTTCTACAAAAAAATGCATCAGGGCACTTGCAAATATTGACCAAATGGAATCATGTAGACCTGCTTTATACATAGTATTGTTACCTTTACCTCCATGTACATCTTTGAAGTATGTAAGTTTGTCAGAAAACATAGGGACCTATATACATCATTAATAGATATCAGACGAAATTATCACAATCTAAACAAGCTCAAATTAACTTTCACCAAATTAAAAATATGTATTTTAATCTAGCCGACACCATTATGACAATTAAAATATATAATCACCTACCGAATTCCTTAAAAAAACCTTGAGAAAACAAACTTATTTACTAAACATTTAAAACATACTTAATACAAAAGTGTTATTTTAAAAACGCAATAATATATTCGTTTTTTAATTCGTTTATTGTAGCAACTATCTTATTGTTTCATTACGTACAACTTAGTTGTAATAATTAGCACTATGAAGTATGTAATGTCGCTTTTGCACGATAGGAAATCTAAGTGAAAGATAATGAGAAGCGAATTATTACGGCATTTCAACTGGAATAACTTTGATGGACGTTTATTTATGAATAAGGGTATTAGTATTAATTGTAGCCCTCTCATGTTTGCAGTGCCCTTGCAGGGCGTCTCATACAGGGCGTATAACCTTTATTGTTTTCACCATCTGTAACCTGTAATGTGACACGCAATAAACATTTCTATTCTATTCAATCTTTTGAATGGTTAGCATTTGACTGACAAAGAACGGGACACTAAGTTAACACTGTGAGTGCCAGAAACCCGCTAGGTTGGCGTTCGGTTCGTAGACGCTTTGCTCTATATAATACTAGCGACCCGCCCCGGCTTCGCACGGGTTTATATGTATAATACATGCATGTATTATACATATAAACCTTCCTCTTAAATCACTCTATCTATTAAAAAAAAACCGCATCATAATCCGTCGAGTAGTTTTAAAGATCTAAGCATACATAGGGACAGACAGACAGCGGGAAGCGACTTTGTTTTATACTATGTAGTGATATGGAGTTATAAGTGTTATTAGTTATTACCCATCATATCGGCTACAAGGGGGCTGTCCATATATTACGTCATTTCAAAATAGGGGGGTCTGACCATTGGATGACGGTAGTCATTTTATTAGGCGGGGAGGGTCCATTTAAGGAAGTAACAGGATGATGAGGGGGGGGGGGGGGGTCCGAAATCGACCAAAAACGATGACAAGGACTATGCTTACCGTATTTGGAACGGTGTCGTTTCTTCTCGCGCCGTCGCCGCTTCTCTTCCTCTTCATCCTTTTTCTTCCGAATAGATTCCAGCGTGTCAACCTACAGATGAAAAAATATTTGTCAATGGCTTGCTTATGGGACATTATCTTTCTGTTCACACTGTCAGCCGTAGATGTAGTGACATCTTGGATGCAATTATAAAACGCTAAGGTAATGCTGAATTTATTTGGAAAGAAGCAAGGTAAAGTTCTGAGTGCTCGACGCTGTACTAGCATATGGCATGGGCACTCTATGTCAAAGTGACATGGCTTAAATTTGAATGAAGAAAAATCCTCTTAGTTCGAATTCAGCCCATATTGCTTTGACATAAAGTGCCCATGACATATACTAGTACAGCGTCGAGCACTCGGACCTTTACGTAGGTAGCGTATTTTTCTAAATAAAGGGTAAAATTATGATCTGTTATATCACCGGAAAAAAAGAGCATGGCTCTGGGTTCGTTTGTATGGAACGACAGTTGCCGGCGCCATATTTAACGTTGATCGGTTTGTAATCGTACGTAAGTTATTCGCCTTTGAGAATTAAGAACTGTTGCGAATCAACCTATGAATTGAAGATGATTTGCAGTTGTTGCTTCTAAGGCTGCGGTCAGCGAGGCGGCGAGCGGGTGTCCATTTATATTGAATTCGTTCGAATGTATGAAGGCCCGCTCACCGCCCCGCTGCCCGCTGGCTTCTAGACTGCGGCCTTAGTATCTATTCACACAAACCACAACCACACCGCAACGCAGCGACAAATAGTAGTTTATCTATCCAAATATCATAAACCCTCCATGATGCGTTCAAGAATCGCACATTATGACCACCATAAAAATAGATAAACAAATTTCTTATCTGTGAAAATGTTATTATAGCTAAATATATTTTCATTCAAATTTCGAACGTCTCTGAAAAACAAAGAAATTTGATTTAACCTCTATTCTAATATCAGTCGAGATAACGTTTAGTTCGAAATTAATTATCAATTTGCATACAAATTTGACAAATGTCGCACGTAAGTAAGATATCGAACGATATGATAGTCAGATCAGTTGGATCCGACTCTAGTTTGTCTATGAATTAAGAAAAAACTATGACAGCTGCCGGAAAACAACGCCGCGATGCCGGTCATAATTAGCGGCTCCTGAATGCATCATGGAGGCTTATGATATGTGGATAGATAAAGTAGTGTATGTAACTGTACATAATTAGGCATTATGTACAGTCACATAAACTACTATTATGATTCAAGTGCGGAAAGTAACTCGTGTCGATAAAAAACACTCCCTCACGGTCGTGTTTTTGGTCATTCCTTTTGGCCACTCGTTGGGGATTACCTATCCGCACGTGTATCATACAACATTTTACAATGCTTCATGCGAGGAAATAAAAAAATATGCATAAAAGGTGAAATTTTTACTGTCACGAAATCTCATTATCACACAGTATGCGGGAATATTGGCCTAAAATCCATTCCCGCACGGGCAGGGCCCGCCCGGCGACGCCGTGCCGGCATCGACCATTTCCTGTGTTTGTGTTGAACCATATAAAGGGGCACATTCAGAGCAAGTGCATTGTAAA
This sequence comes from Epinotia brunnichana, assembly GCA_963854355.1. Classification (NCBI taxonomy): domain Eukaryota; kingdom Metazoa; phylum Arthropoda; class Insecta; order Lepidoptera; family Tortricidae; genus Epinotia; species Epinotia brunnichana. The sequence continues at coordinate 19,746,101 of OY977954.1, forward strand.
TAAATAAATAATAGGGTGGTGATGTTACCATGGCGCTGGCGAGCGAGGATGCGGGCAGCGCCGCGGCGGGGTCGAGGCCGGCGCGGCGCAGGAAGTCGGCCGCGCGCGCGCGCCGCGCTCGCTGCTTCGCGCGCTCCGCCTCCGACTCTACTATATTAGTACAATAATAGGGTGGTGATGTTACCATGGCGCTGGCGAGCGAGGATGCGGGCAGCGCCGCGGCGGGGTCGAGGCCGGCGCGGCGCAGGAAGTCGGCCGCGCGCGCGCGCCGCGCTCGCTGCTTCGCGCGCTCCGCCTCCGACTCTACTATATTAGTACAATAATAGGGTGGTGATGTTACCATGGCGCTGGCGAGCGAGGATGCGGGCAGCGCCGCGGCGGGGTCGAGGCCGGCGCGGCGCAGGAAGTCGGCCGCGCGCGCGCGCCGCGCTCGCTGCTTCGCGCGCTCCGCCTCCGACTCTACTATATTAGTACAATAATAGGGTGGTGATGTTACCATGGCGCTGGCGAGCGAGGATGCGGGCAGCGCCGCGGCGGGGTCGAGGCCGGCGCGGCGCAGGAAGTCGGCCGCGCGCGCGCGCCGCGCTCGCTGCTTCGCGCGCTCCGCCTCCGACTCTACTATATTAGTACAATAATAGGGTGGTGATGTTACCATGGCGCTGGCGAGCGAGGATGCGGGCAGCGCCGCGGCGGGGTCGAGGCCGGCGCGGCGCAGGAAGTCGGCCGCGCGCGCGCGCCGCGCTCGCTGCTTCGCGCGCTCCGCCTCCGACTCTACTATATTAGTACAATAATAGGGTGGTGATGTTACCATGGCGCTGGCGAGCGAGGATGCGGGCAGCGCCGCGGCGGGGTCGAGGCCGGCGCGGCGCAGGAAGTCGGCCGCGCGCGCGCGCCGCGCTCGCTGCTTCGCGCGCTCCGCCTCCGACTCTACTATATTAGTACAATAATAGGGTGGTGATGTTACCATGGCGCTGGCGAGCGAGGATGCGGGCAGCGCCGCGGCGGGGTCGAGGCCGGCGCGGCGCAGGAAGTCGGCCGCGCGCGCGCGCCGCGCTCGCTGCTTCGCGCGCTCCGCCTCCGACTCTACTATATTAGTACAATAATAGGGTGGTGATGTTACCATGGCGCTGGCGAGCGAGGATGCGGGCAGCGCCGCGGCGGGGTCGAGGCCGGCGCGGCGCAGGAAGTCGGCCGCGCGCGCGCGCCGCGCTCGCTGCTTCGCGCGCTCCGCCTCCGACTCTACTATATTAGTACAATAATAGGGTGGTGATGTTACCATGGCGCTGGCGAGCGAGGATGCGGGCAGCGCCGCGGCGGGGTCGAGGCCGGCGCGGCGCAGGAAGTCGGCCGCGCGCGCGCGCCGCGCTCGCTGCTTCGCGCGCTCCGCCTCCGACTCTACTATATTAGTACAATAATAGGGTGGTGATGTTACCATGGCGCTGGCGAGCGAGGATGCGGGCAGCGCCGCGGCGGGGTCGAGGCCGGCGCGGCGCAGGAAGTCGGCCGCGCGCGCGCGCCGCGCTCGCTGCTTCGCGCGCTCCGCCTCCGACTCTACTATATTAGTACAATAATAGGGTGGTGATGTTACCATGGCGCTGGCGAGCGAGGATGCGGGCAGCGCCGCGGCGGGGTCGAGGCCGGCGCGGCGCAGGAAGTCGGCCGCGCGCGCGCGCCGCGCTCGCTGCTTCGCGCGCTCCGCCTCCGACTCTACTATATTAGTACAATAATAGGGTGGTGATGTTACCATGGCGCTGGCGAGCGAGGATGCGGGCAGCGCCGCGGCGGGGTCGAGGCCGGCGCGGCGCAGGAAGTCGGCCGCGCGCGCGCGCCGCGCTCGCTGCTTCGCGCGCTCCGCCTCCGACTCTACTATATTAGTACAATAATAGGGTGGTGATGTTACCATGGCGCTGGCGAGCGAGGATGCGGGCAGCGCCGCGGCGGGGTCGAGGCCGGCGCGGCGCAGGAAGTCGGCCGCGCGCGCGCGCCGCGCTCGCTGCTTCGCGCGCTCCGCCTCCGACTCTACTATATTAGTACAATAATAGGGTGGTGATGTTACCATGGCGCTGGCGAGCGAGGATGCGGGCAGCGCCGCGGCGGGGTCGAGGCCGGCGCGGCGCAGGAAGTCGGCCGCGCGCGCGCGCCGCGCTCGCTGCTTCGCGCGCTCCGCCTCCGACTCTACTATATTAGTACAATAATAGGGTGGTGATGTTACCATGGCGCTGGCGAGCGAGGATGCGGGCAGCGCCGCGGCGGGGTCGAGGCCGGCGCGGCGCAGGAAGTCGGCCGCGCGCGCGCGCCGCGCTCGCTGCTTCGCGCGCTCCGCCTCCGACTCTACTATATTAGTACAATAATAGGGTGGTGATGTTACCATGGCGCTGGCGAGCGAGGATGCGGGCAGCGCCGCGGCGGGGTCGAGGCCGGCGCGGCGCAGGAAGTCGGCCGCGCGCGCGCGCCGCGCTCGCTGCTTCGCGCGCTCCGCCTCCGACTCTACTATATTAGTACAATAATAGGGTGGTGATGTTACCATGGCGCTGGCGAGCGAGGATGCGGGCAGCGCCGCGGCGGGGTCGAGGCCGGCGCGGCGCAGGAAGTCGGCCGCGCGCGCGCGCCGCGCTCGCTGCTTCGCGCGCTCCGCCTCCGACTCTACTATATTAGTACAATAATAGGGTGGTGATGTTACCATGGCGCTGGCGAGCGAGGATGCGGGCAGCGCCGCGGCGGGGTCGAGGCCGGCGCGGCGCAGGAAGTCGGCCGCGCGCGCGCGCCGCGCTCGCTGCTTCGCGCGCTCCGCCTCCGACTCTACTATATTAGTACAATAATAGGGTGGTGATGTTACCATGGCGCTGGCGAGCGAGGATGCGGGCAGCGCCGCGGCGGGGTCGAGGCCGGCGCGGCGCAGGAAGTCGGCCGCGCGCGCGCGCCGCGCTCGCTGCTTCGCGCGCTCCGCCTCCGACTCTACTATATTAGTACAATAATAGGGTGGTGATGTTACCATGGCGCTGGCGAGCGAGGATGCGGGCAGCGCCGCGGCGGGGTCGAGGCCGGCGCGGCGCAGGAAGTCGGCCGCGCGCGCGCGCCGCGCTCGCTGCTTCGCGCGCTCCGCCTCCGACTCTACTATATTAGTACAATAATAGGGTGGTGATGTTACCATGGCGCTGGCGAGCGAGGATGCGGGCAGCGCCGCGGCGGGGTCGAGGCCGGCGCGGCGCAGGAAGTCGGCCGCGCGCGCGCGCCGCGCTCGCTGCTTCGCGCGCTCCGCCTCCGACTCTACTATATTAGTACAATAATAGGGTGGTGATGTTACCATGGCGCTGGCGAGCGAGGATGCGGGCAGCGCCGCGGCGGGGTCGAGGCCGGCGCGGCGCAGGAAGTCGGCCGCGCGCGCGCGCCGCGCTCGCTGCTTCGCGCGCTCCGCCTCCGACTCTACTATATTAGTACAATAATAGGGTGGTGATGTTACCATGGCGCTGGCGAGCGAGGATGCGGGCAGCGCCGCGGCGGGGTCGAGGCCGGCGCGGCGCAGGAAGTCGGCCGCGCGCGCGCGCCGCGCTCGCTGCTTCGCGCGCTCCGCCTCCGACTCTACTATATTAGTACAATAATAGGGTGGTGATGTTACCATGGCGCTGGCGAGCGAGGATGCGGGCAGCGCCGCGGCGGGGTCGAGGCCGGCGCGGCGCAGGAAGTCGGCCGCGCGCGCGCGCCGCGCTCGCTGCTTCGCGCGCTCCGCCTCCGACTCTACTATATTAGTACAATAATAGGGTGGTGATGTTACCATGGCGCTGGCGAGCGAGGATGCGGGCAGCGCCGCGGCGGGGTCGAGGCCGGCGCGGCGCAGGAAGTCGGCCGCGCGCGCGCGCCGCGCTCGCTGCTTCGCGCGCTCCGCCTCCGACTCTACTATATTAGTACAATAATAGGGTGGTGATGTTACCATGGCGCTGGCGAGCGAGGATGCGGGCAGCGCCGCGGCGGGGTCGAGGCCGGCGCGGCGCAGGAAGTCGGCCGCGCGCGCGCGCCGCGCTCGCTGCTTCGCGCGCTCCGCCTCCGACTCTACTATATTAGTACAATAATAGGGTGGTGATGTTACCATGGCGCTGGCGAGCGAGGATGCGGGCAGCGCCGCGGCGGGGTCGAGGCCGGCGCGGCGCAGGAAGTCGGCCGCGCGCGCGCGCCGCGCTCGCTGCTTCGCGCGCTCCGCCTCCGACTCTACTATATTAGTACAATAATAGGGTGGTGATGTTACCATGGCGCTGGCGAGCGAGGATGCGGGCAGCGCCGCGGCGGGGTCGAGGCCGGCGCGGCGCAGGAAGTCGGCCGCGCGCGCGCGCCGCGCTCGCTGCTTCGCGCGCTCCGCCTCCGACTCTACTATATTAGTACAATAATAGGGTGGTGATGTTACCATGGCGCTGGCGAGCGAGGATGCGGGCAGCGCCGCGGCGGGGTCGAGGCCGGCGCGGCGCAGGAAGTCGGCCGCGCGCGCGCGCCGCGCTCGCTGCTTCGCGCGCTCCGCCTCCGACTCTACTATATTAGTACAATAATAGGGTGGTGATGTTACCATGGCGCTGGCGAGCGAGGATGCGGGCAGCGCCGCGGCGGGGTCGAGGCCGGCGCGGCGCAGGAAGTCGGCCGCGCGCGCGCGCCGCGCTCGCTGCTTCGCGCGCTCCGCCTCCGACTCTACTATATTAGTACAATAATAGGGTGGTGATGTTACCATGGCGCTGGCGAGCGAGGATGCGGGCAGCGCCGCGGCGGGGTCGAGGCCGGCGCGGCGCAGGAAGTCGGCCGCGCGCGCGCGCCGCGCTCGCTGCTTCGCGCGCTCCGCCTCCGACTCTACTATATTAGTACAATAATAGGGTGGTGATGTTACCATGGCGCTGGCGAGCGAGGATGCGGGCAGCGCCGCGGCGGGGTCGAGGCCGGCGCGGCGCAGGAAGTCGGCCGCGCGCGCGCGCCGCGCTCGCTGCTTCGCGCGCTCCGCCTCCGACTCTACTATATTAGTACAATAATAGGGTGGTGATGTTACCATGGCGCTGGCGAGCGAGGATGCGGGCAGCGCCGCGGCGGGGTCGAGGCCGGCGCGGCGCAGGAAGTCGGCCGCGCGCGCGCGCCGCGCTCGCTGCTTCGCGCGCTCCGCCTCCGACTCTACTATATTAGTACAATAATAGGGTGGTGATGTTACCATGGCGCTGGCGAGCGAGGATGCGGGCAGCGCCGCGGCGGGGTCGAGGCCGGCGCGGCGCAGGAAGTCGGCCGCGCGCGCGCGCCGCGCTCGCTGCTTCGCGCGCTCCGCCTCCGACTCTACTATATTAGTACAATAATAGGGTGGTGATGTTACCATGGCGCTGGCGAGCGAGGATGCGGGCAGCGCCGCGGCGGGGTCGAGGCCGGCGCGGCGCAGGAAGTCGGCCGCGCGCGCGCGCCGCGCTCGCTGCTTCGCGCGCTCCGCCTCCGACTCTACTATATTAGTACAATAATAGGGTGGTGATGTTACCATGGCGCTGGCGAGCGAGGATGCGGGCAGCGCCGCGGCGGGGTCGAGGCCGGCGCGGCGCAGGAAGTCGGCCGCGCGCGCGCGCCGCGCTCGCTGCTTCGCGCGCTCCGCCTCCGACTCCACTTCTACTGCAACACAATACACTGCTACAAGACCACACTTGCACACTCGTCACCGCTGCCTCTCGTTTCGTGAGAAACGAGATGATCCAGAAGGACCTTCGTTGGGAGACACTGGACGTCTTCATCAGCCGCCTCGCTCGCGTCATGTTCGACCGTGCCGACAACTCCAGCTTCCCGCTACTACAAGGAATCGCGCCACTCCACGCGCGCCCCCCGGATCGACGCTCGCGCCCTCTGCAGAGACAGCTCGCTCCCAAATTCGATGCCCCCTGATACGCCCAGGTAACCACAAGCCAAGACTGGCCTACGTGACCCCAAAGCAGTTCAGGCCAACGGACCACCACGCCAAGACTGGCCAACGAATCCGCCTACAAAAGGCCCCCGAAGACCGGCCCGTTATTACGGGACGAGAAGACATCCGCCACCAGAGAGCCAATGCCCTGTAATGGCTACCTCCACAGCCAAGAGGCTGTGTGAGAAGACTCGCTTGTTGCACACTCGTCCGAGCGTGCGCGCTCCGTGTGGACGCGCCACGGCGAGCCACGCCGTCGGCAAACAGAACGACGGACAGTCCGCATGCGAAGCCGCACGCCTCGCCCGAGCCGAGCGTTGTCGACTTTGTGGCCGAGATTTGTGGCTTGTGACCTAAGATTTATTTACGATGCCATTCGAACCAGTTTTTGAAGATGAGTCAAATGTTTGTATGAGAGCAACTACAAATAAAGAACGTAAATACCCATATAATTGTGTTAAAGGCGAACCTCGCTGGCGGCAGGCGAAACGCTTCATACTAATTGACGTTAAAGTATGACGTCAGACGTTGCAATTCATACTTATCGTTGTATGGAAAATCAAATAAATTGCTGTTTCGGTCGCGAAATACTGCGTTTAGGTCCATAGTTGTCATACGATATTGTGCATATAAAAGCGTGAGGATTCTATTAATTAATAGCTTTAAAAAAAAACTTAACTTTCAATGTCAATATGTTTTTATAATTTTAATTATATTATGTAATTTATACTTTATTACAATAATGTGATGGTTTACTATCCATTTAGCAACACTACGTTGTAATTTACCCTTCGTCTCCCAGCCAACCCCGCGAAATTTAAAAAAGCGGCCAAGTGCGAGTCGGACTCGCACATGAAGGGTTCCGTGAAATAAATTGCGGTTTACGATTTATGACGTATTAAAAAAAACTACTTATTAGATCACGTTCAAACCAATTTTCGGTGGAAGTTTACATGGTAATGTACATCATATATTTTTTTTAGTTATCATTCTCTTATTTTAGAAGTTACAGGGGGGGGGGGGGGTGACATTTTACTACTTTGGAAGTGTCTCTCGCGCAAACTATTCAGTTTAGAAAAAAATGATGTTAGAAACCTCAATATCATTTTTGAAGACCTATCCATAACCCCACACGTATGGGTTTGATGAAAAAAAAATTTTTGAGTTTCAGTTCTGAGTATGGGGACCCCTAAAACTTAATGTTTTTTTAGATTTTTGTGTGAAAATCTTAATGCGGTTTACAGAATACATCTACTTACCAAGTTTCAACAGTATAGCTCTTATAGTTTCGGAAAAAAGTGGCTGTGACATACGGACGGACAGACAGACAGACGGACGGACATGACCAATCTATAAGGGTTCCGTTTTTTGCCATTTGGCTACGGAACCCTAAAAAGAACACAAGAGAAAAACTAAACGCATCATTTCCATGACACATCATGAAAAGCTGGTACAAATAAAATAAAAAAAGTCAATGATAATGATAACAGACTCCTGATCATGTTTAAATAGAGTGAACCTATATAAAGGTTCCGTTTTTTGCCATTTGACTACGGAACCCTAAAAATCCGCTCAACTATAGCCATTTAACAGCAATGTATGCGTAATAACGAGTATTACGTGCGTGTACGTGCGTCCTTGGGTACTAGGCTATTGACTCCTTGGACTACGTGAACTTGGATGGGGCCAACTCGTAGAAACAGCCAAAAGAAACATTTATTATGCCGACCCGAATGGGTCGGTGGGAGATGACTCTTGAAAAATGGGAGAGGAAGGGTTAACATGACGCAACTACCCTATGGGGCCGCATGCCTCGGGTGAGGCCGATCATTCGTCTGGTTCACACGGCTAATAACCTCTCGCTAAAACCAGGCGTAGCCAACTCTCCCGAACGAATTCGTTTAAATACTTACGACTCGCATTCATCATGAATATGGCATGTAGCATGTTAATATTAGCCCGTAACTATAAATTGCTAATTATAATTTTTAAAACCAAAAACTACGACATGATTATATGCCAAAAATTATGAGTAGGTAATATGTATGACTCTTAGTTGTAGCTTTTTTTTTTTTTTTTTTTTTTTTTTTTTTTTTTTTTTATAGGTAAACAAACAGCCACTACAAGTGAGTCTTAAATTATTAGCCTTAAAAATAAATACAATATGTGTGGCCAACACCGTTCACCACTTATTACTTATTTTATATTACATCATCATGCGGAGTAAGTCAGGGGTGCAGCCCCTGAAGTGTTGTGAATCCGGGGGGTTAAATACTAACAAAATATAAAAAGAGAAACAAAAATAATAAAATAAAAACACATGCCCGGTGACATTAAGAGCGATAATTGAGTATGTAAGTTAATATGGTTAAACTAAGCTAGTAGCTTTAATTTTAAAGGAATACTTGCTGTGCCCTAACAGGGTTCATGTGTGAACCAACCCTAATGTAACACCTATTTTATAACACATGATAACTATGCAATAAATGAATTATGAATTATGAATATCATGATGAACAAGAGTATCAGTCGATGTTGCCACGCACACGCCGATACGATTTTCGCGAGTCGAGAACAACGGTGACGTCCTGGAGGTATTCCACAGTAGGCGCACAAAACGGACATGTTTTAGAGGAAAAATCGTACGGAATTTATGCAATTTCGTAGTAAAATTGACAAACCCATAACATGTCACTTGTAATTAGGAATTTTGACTAATAGTCAAATTACTTATATGAGACATCAAAATGCTCTTTTATTTTAAGTTTGTAGGGAAATAGACATTTAACTAATTAAGTTATACAGGGTGTATTATAGCTGGGTGCAAACCAGATACACTAGACTATGTAGAAAATATTCATCCAAAAATAATATTTTTTTAGCGATTTTTTGATTTTTAAGGGAAATTTTACGATTTTAGTATGAAAAACCCAAAATTGGTCAATTAAATGCTAATAACTTCCAATCCAAACAGAAATATCAGTTTTTTTTTATTATTTTAGTAGTCTAATGTGTCCTTGATCGTACCAAAGTAGTTTGAAGCACCATTGTGTCCAAAAAAGTTATGTGCAAAGCATTTTAACTTTACAAAAATAAAAAATAAAAATAAAATCTTACTTTTGATGTCATAAAAAAAAAATCGCAAAAAAAAAATTTTTTTTGGATGAATATGTTCTACATGGTCTAGTGTATCTTGTTGGAACATATTATGGACCAATCTAACCTCTTTAATCTGTTTAGGTTTGTTTTTATAGTCAGACAGATGTCACTTACATTTGTCCGTTTGCTTTTGTTGTGTTCAGGCGTACTATCAATAAATTCATGGAACAGAGAAGGTGTTTATAATGAATATCCCCGGCTTCTCCAACATATCTCCCCCTTAAAGGTTTGCACCCAGCTACAAAACACCCTGTATATTATGCAATAGGTCCTACGTATTTTTATCTGTTCATCATTTTCAGAAAGTAACTTACCTTTTGTATCCGAATGGTCCCCAGTCAAGTCAATTAAAACGTCATCATTATCCTCCAACGATATTATTTCATCTACTTCATATTTCTTCACGCCGCTGTCTTTGTCCCTTTTCCTCTCCTTCTCTACACTCCGATCTCTCTTTCTCTCTCTACTCTCTGATTTTGGTCTCTTGCTGTGTTTCCGCTTTTCTCTTTTAACTAATGGACTCTCTTTATCTCTATCTCTGGGTTTCTCTATTTTCTTTTCTGGAGTTAACGATTTTTCTTTTCGTATTTCCGGTATTTCTGGCTTAGGAATGATCTGGAAGTCAAAATAAAATGGTTATTCATCATCATCATATCAGCCGAAAGACGTCCACTGCTGGACATAGGCCTCCCCCAAAGATTGCCACAATGGCCGGTCCTGCGCCACCCGCATCCAGCGGACTCCCGCGACCTTTACCAGGTCATCAGTCCACCTGGCGGGGGGCCTTCCGGTACGTGGTCGCCACTCGAGAACCTTTCCGCCCCAACGACCATCGGTTCTACGTGCATGGTTATTATATTATCTATATTACCCCAGGGGAAGGCGACTAACATCTTTTTAACCCTAGGACGAGCCAAATGTGGCGAGGGATGAGAGCGCAGATGGCCGCCGTGGAGTTTTTAGTGGAGAGAAATACCACATAACCCAATCATCCCCCAATGATTGGGTAACTGAAGTTGTGTCAAAGAAAAAAAAAATATTATCTATACTAATATCATAAAGAGGAAAAATCTGTGAAGGTGTAAGTTTACATGTAGGGGATAGTCTCCGGAACCACCGGTCCTACCTAGTGTTTCGCGATTTGCGAGGGCTGATTATGTAGCGAAACACTAAGTAGGTTAGGTTCGTTAGGTAGCTTCAGATGCCCGAAACGCCCTGAAATATTGATCTACGTACAAAATGGCGAAAGGGGCATGCCGGTAATTCCATACATAGCAAGGGAAATAACGCGTCTGGAAAACAGTCAGTCTATCAACACGTGGCAATATGAACTATATCGTGTAGAAAAATAATCAAATGGAAAAAAACGCGACTAGAAAAAAGCTGGGAGAAACGTAAATGAAAAAAAAATTGGGGAACAAAAAAAATTGGGTAGCTAATATGTAAATACCGGGTATTATTAAGTACTCATAATATAATCTACCCGTATTTACCCGTTTCTTCCCAAAAAGGTGGGTATAAACTCTTTGTGAAGCGTTTTTTGCAAAATAGTAGATGGTACAACAAGCGCATAAAACGAGCCATTCAACCTGAGACGTTTATATCCACCCGAGCCACCGGCGAGGGTGGATAGTTAAGTCGAGGGGTTAAATGGCTAATTTATGCCCGAGTTATACACACTGCTTTTCACTTCGATTGCGAGAAAATAACAAATAATTGCAAAATTTAATTAAATAAAAGCTCATTCCCGTCACTTAACTTTTTAAAGTTTTTATGTTTAATTTTCGACACGTGATATTAGACTTAAATCACTGACAAGTCATTTAATGGTTCAATACGTTTTAAAATAATAATTGACTCCCTATTTTATCTGGTTTTATTAATTTAGTAATGGAAAATACAAATGTGAAATTTATCGATGAGCAAATCAAATCAAATGACAAGTTTATTCTACGAAGTTTTATTGTGTGTGTGGCTGTTAGGCGTGATTATCTTAGTCTTTAAAACAATTTTACTTTGTGCACTAGAGCATAAAAGTGGCATTTTGTGCAGCATACATCCAGCACAAAGGCGAACTTTGCGAGCATGAGAAGTGAAAAAGTTATATACAGTCTCCGTTTTGTGTTCGTTGGAAACTGTATTTAAGGCGTATTATATTAATACCCAATAACCCGTCACTATTATAAAACAATCGCTTCCCGCTGTTTGTCTGTCCCTATGTATGCTTAGATCTTTAAAACTACGCAATGCATTTTGATGCGGTTTATTTATTAGATAGAGATGATTCAAGAGGAAGATTTACATGTATATTACATGCATGTATTATACATATAAACCCATGCGAAGCCGGGGCGGGTCGTTTTACCCTTTGGGTACGGGACCCTATTAAAGTATATCTGGTAACCCGGGACTCACTGTTTCCGGTTGCACCAACACCGGCTGCAGCACCGCCTTATCCTTCCTGTCATCAACAGCCACAACGTTGACAGGTTCCGCTTGCACTGTCATCTGCTGCGCCTCCATCTTGTACACCACTGCCTGCGGTATCTGCGGGGTCGGCTTGGGGGACTCCGGTTTGTCTGTCTTCTCGGTCTCGTCTTCGGAACTAGACTCGTAGGGTAGCGCTGGCTTTGGGAGGATCGGGTCGGGCTCCTTTAGCTTCTTTATTGAGAATGATACTGGTGCTGTAAAACAAGTGAAATAGAAGATTTTTCAAAAAATTCAACTTTATTTAACTTGACTTGTTCGTATGTAAGTATGTAAGTTGTCCGTCAAAATTTGCAATCCATTTTTCAGTCACTTGCCGTTATCCGATTGAGCTGAAATTTTGGGTATTAATATAGTTTGGATGACAATTCAATACTATGGTACCATCGAGCTGATCTGATGATGGAGACAGAAGGTGGCCATGGGAATTCAGTACTTAACCGACGTAACCCCGTTGAGTTTGGGCTGTTAGAATCTTCTCAATGAGTAGTTGAAGATGGTATACAGAAAAGTACAGTCGGCAATAAAAGCTTGTACAAAAAATTAAATTTTTGACAAAAATTTATTTCCCTATGGTCACTCCCACGATTATGAGGAATCCAACGACACCTCACTAGTCAAAATCCATCGAGCCGTTTGGACTGTAGCCCGTGAAATTGTATTTTCTTGCCCACATACATACGTACATACGCTCGAAAGACATAACCCTCCTTCTGAGGCAGTCGGGTAATTAGCTTTTGCTTGCATACGAATTCACGAGCTTCTATGGTCAACAGCGTCCATTTTTTAACCCCCGACGGAAAAGAGGGGTGTTATAAGTTTGATTGACGTGTCTGTGTGTTGCATCGTAGCTCCTAAACGAATGGACCGATTTGAATGCAGTTTCTTTTTATTCGAAAGCTGACGTGATCGAGATGGTTCTTAGCTACATTTCAACAAAATCGGTTCAGTCGTTTTGAGATATTGAACTTTGAAATGAAAATGTCGGGGGATTTTCAACTTTGCTAAGTTGGAGTTATTATTATGTTTTCCCAGTATTCTCGCAAGTTTTGATAAGACTGTCATTGGAATTTTGTTTTTTTTTTTACCTTGGAATGTAGACTTGCTTTTTGAATGACTTTGATGCAATTCGGTCAGCTTAAATAATCTCAAGCATAATGTAAAAATAATCTATTATTATTGTAGTTGAACACCGTGTAACATTGCTTATGATGGAAAATTATGCACACACTTAGACAAGGCCACTACGGTTGTGTCGCTATAACGTCATGCTAAACTGCCGTACGTTTATTTTATGGCTTTAACTCTTAGCTGGTTTTAGCAAGTTGGATTTGCCAATATCAGTTTAAAGTTGTTGACATATTTTTACACAAGGAGAATGTTTGGTAGAATTTTGTCGGTTTTTTATTTATTTACAAGCTTTATATTAACTTGCACTGTTCGTATGTATGTAAATATGTAAGTATGTAAGTAAGTTGTCTGTCAAAATTTGCAATCCATTTTTCAGTCACTTCCCGTAATCCGATTGAGCTGAAATTTTGCATGCATATGTATATTACATGACAATGCAATATTATGATGACTTGGAGCTGATCTGATGCTGGAGCTGGGAGGTGGGCATAGGAACTCCGCAATAAAACGACACAACCCCATCGAGTTTGGGCTCGTTAGAATCGTCTCAACGAGTAGTTGATGATGGTATTCAGAAAAGTACAGTCAGCAATAAAAGCTTGTACCAAAAATGAAATTTTTGACAGAAACTTATTTGGAGAATCATTATTTGGATCAGTACGGAAACCTAAAACAAATTGACAATCGGGTGAAAGTGCCGTGTTTCAACTAGTTATGAGTTGGACTGTACCTGTGGTTCTCTGAGGTTCCCCTTTCCCGTTTGCCTCGCCGCCTCGCTTCTGCTGCATCAACTTCTCGTAGTAGGCGTGGTAAATGTTGTCAGGCTCCAGAAATGTGAATCTGGGCAAGATGAGGACCTTGTTAACCTTTAAACTTACTGACGACATTGGAGCTCTAGCTAGACTACGTCTAGCGTCGTTGAAGGCAAGGATTAAAGTCTCCACCCACAGGGTGTTAAGATACAGTAAAGTATAAATAAATTCATTTCGAAGCTGAGTCATTACATTACGCAGAAAATCAGTCGAACGCTAAACCCATTCCGTGAAACCACCATACTACATGAGTAAAGAAATGGAACAGAGTACAACTCCTAAAGAAAACCTGACACCCTGTACTTGGTAGTCAATTTTTTTCAGTGCCTTCGACAGTTATACTCTTGTCCTTTTAGCAGAGCTTATCTATACTGATATTATAAAGAGAAAAGTCTCTGAAATTGTCAGTTTTTATGTAGGGGCAAGTTTAGCGATTCGCAGGGCTATATCGGTTACCTCGGTTCTGCTGCGGATAGCCTCATTTCTGATGCGATCACATTGCAGCGCATTGTGGGCGGGGGCACATTGCACGTAGTGCCGATGGCCGTTGGGGCGGAAAGGTTCTCGAGTGACGACCACGTATCTGAAGGCGCGGCGTGGGTAGGCCCACCAGATGGTGGTAAAGGTCGCGGGAGTCCGCTGGATGCGGGTGGCGCAGGCCGGTCACTTTGGCACTCTTTGCGGGAGGCCTATGTCCAGCAGTGGACGTTTTTCGGCTGATATGATGATAATGATGTAGGGGTAATATCTGCCACCAGTTATCCAATTTCAAAAAATCTTTCTCTCGTAGAATAGAGTGTTCTGGATGGACAGTCGCCATCACATACATAGGTACACTTTAGGTGTTCAAAAATATCGGCACATGCACCCTAATGCCTTGAAAATAGAGGTGCGTTCCGATGTTTGTGACGTGCTTGTTTGCTCCGATGTATGTGATGGCGACTGGACATAGGCTATTTGTTTGCAGTACTCGGGCAGCTAGTCTGTACAATAATAAAAGTACCTGGGATCGTTCTTGGCGCGCACAATCTCGGCAAACTCGTCGCCATTCCGCGCGACGTAGGCGGCCATCTTGTCGACGACCGCCTGCACCTCCGCGGGCGGCGTCACCACCAGCGGCTTGTCCTTGCTGTCCGATGACGAAGAATCGTAGTCTGCGGGGAAATAACATATTAAATCAGCAGGTATATTACAAGCTCTATATTTCACTGCCTTTGCCCAAAAATGGGTAACTGTCTTGTAAAAAAAAAACGATTTTTTTTTTTTTAATTTTTTTGTTACTCAAAAAAATTACGATAAACTTAATCTAATTCTTCGCCAAACTGCATAACAGTTTGTTGGCGAATATACACTCTTTATAATCGCAGAAATATTATTATTATGTATTATTTTTTATATTGACATTGCTATATTCCTTTTCTTGTTTGTTTTTAATGTATAATTTGTACTAACCTCTAGTTTGTAAGTATGTGTATTGTAATTACCTACCTAAGCACTAACATTTATATGGACCCTGAGTCTGAAATAAATAAATAAATTAAAATAATTATGTTTTGGTATCTATATTATGTGTACAATCTACATTTATTTATTATGATTTTATTTTTTATGCTTATTATTAGCGGTAACAAGGAATAGCAAGTGATGTAAACATGTAAACAAGTATTTCATCATAATTACCTACGGAGCCTCAGCCTTTCCTACCCTCAATGAAAAAAAACTTGTTTACATTACCACTCACTTCGATAGGATCTCCTTATGACTATGTAATTTTTATTTTATATTCCTAATTGAAGTAACTATCTAAGTATCTATTTTTTAAAAGGAAGGCATCCTTTAAACATGTTTTCAATTTAGATTTAAATATATTCAACATTATCTAATGTGAGAAATAGAGGCTTATAAATAACACAAGTGTCCATAGGCTACGGTAACTGCTTAACATCAGGCAGGCCGTAAGCTTGTTGCCACCGTCGTTGTATAAAAAAAAAACACTGTTCTATCGACCAGGGTCCTATTTCACCAACTTGACAACTGTCACCTGACACTGACAATTCACCATACATTGCTTGTTCTAGAAGTTAAGGTGGTCGCTAGGTTACTTGTGGAACCAGCAATGTACGGAGCATTGTCCGTTGTCAGGTGACAATTGTCAAGTTGGTGAAATAGGGGCCTGATGACGGACTACTTCGAATAGTTTAAGACTCCGAGAGAGGTGTAGGGCACTGCGGAATATTATCTCGGGGTGAGTTAATATTCTGCTGTGCCCTTTTCGAGATTCTCGCTCATATTTAGAGCCCCAACTGGGGAAGTAGGTTACAGTAGACTGCCGCCATAATAACAACGCTACTTGCCCTGTAGTGTGGTGTTTCCTATTTAAGTAAGGTCACCAGACCTCCGGAGAATGTCCAGGGTGAGGGATATGCACATGTTTCCTAGCTGTCAACTCAATTTAGAGTCCCCGGCAAGCTCGGCCGAATTTCACCTTCCCATACAAACGGAGTTTCGTTCTCATTTTAAAACTACGTGTTGGATTGTAACGAAACTTTGCATATCGTCGGGTGACAAGCAAAACTCACTAAGTAACAAATACCTACTTAAATCAAAGGCCGTATCTCGATATCGACTACGTACCGAGATACGAGGTTTTGAAGAGCAGTGACAGTTTTGGTAGTGACTTTTGCTTGTCACCCGACGATATACAAATGACATGAGGTATATCTAGGTCTGAATTTAGTTTATATGGCTCCAGTTTATAAAACCAACAAAATTCAGCTAAAACCAGTTTTTTTACAATGGTATCTGAAGCTACATAGACCAATTACAGACCTGGATATACCTCAACTTATTCTAAGTATAAAGTTTCAGAGCAAACTAGCTAGTCGTTTTAAAATGAGGGTAACTACATTTGTATGGAGCACCGAGCTTGCCGGGGACTCTTAATCATCCTGGATTGGATCGGCTAGTCATTGTCCTGGATTGGATTTGCCGAAGTCGTTGTAAAAAAAAGGCCACTTGTAAGTTGCCCAGGGCCTCACGATACCCGATACCTCAATGCAGGCCTCTAGCTTCTTATCCTAAATTATTCAGGGCTCCAAAAAGTCTGAAGGAAAGTGGAAATAGTTTAAAGAATTGTGGCTTTGAATTTGTCATAACTCACCAGAGGCGTCGCTATCGGAGTCAGTATTGTAGTTCTTCATAAGGCTGAGGCCTGTAGACTTGCTGGGCGTGGCGCGCGCGGGCGGTGGCTGAGGCGGCGCGGGCGCGGAAGCGAGAGCGGGCGCGGGCGGCGGAGACGCTGAAATATTATTTCTTTAAAGTTTGTGGGAAATAGTAGAATGTTCTGCAACATGCATCGATCCGAGCGGCAGGCGAGGGTTGATATAAAATTCAAGGGTTCAAACTGGGTTTTATACACGAGTGGTACATTTCACTTCGATTTTGAGTAAATTAAAAAAGAATAGAATATAATCAAGTTTATGTTATCATAAAGTCAGTTTAGTCATCAGTTATGCAGCACGAGCTCGAGTCACACGAGTTTAGTGCGACTCGACCTCGTGCTGCAGAGGAGCCAGTGCTCGAAACTCCATGAGATTTGAGACTGTTATTATAAATGGCGATAGGAATAAGCAGGCCCAATAATCTGCAACCTAATAGGGATGAATACTGCAATGTTCTGCCGCCAGAGTGCAGCACTAGCACAAACCGTAAACCGGTAGAGGAAGATAGGGACTTTCACACACATGCACAATTGATTGTCAAATGAGTGACAAGGATGCATGCATAGACAATACCGCAAGTTGGAACGAGATACAATGTCAACTCTGCTAGTGTCGCCCCCTACGCGGAGTTTTGCGTAATGTTCCCTACAACTTAGAAAAGTTGAAAAATCGCCGACATTTTCATTTCAAAGTTTAATATCTCAAAAACGGTTGAACCGATTTTATTGAAACGTAGCCAAGAACCATCTCGATCACGTCAGCTTTCGGATGAAGAAAAACCGCATTAAAATCGGTCCATTCGTTTAGGAACTACGATGCCAAAGACCGACACACAGACACGTCAAACTTATAACACCCCTCTTTTTGCGTCGGGGGTTAAAAAAGCGGCCAAGTGCGGACTAGCGCAGGAAGGGTTCCGTACCATTATCAATAAAAATATTTATTTTATTCTATTTTTAGTATTTGTTGTTATAGCGGCAACGAAAATACATCATCTGTGAAAATTTCATGAAAAAACATCATGAAAAAACTGGAACTGTCACGGTATCAGTGAGATACAGCCTAGTGACAGACAGACGGACGGACAGCGGAGACCCGTTTTACTCTTTGAGTACGGAACCCTAAGAATGAAGTGCAAAGACGTGATAGTTACCATGTTGGTCCCTGGTGTACATGACGGGGGCGCGGGAGATCATGGCGCGCGCGCGCGGGGGCAGCGGCTCCGTGCCCGGCGGGGGCACCTCGCCGGGCGCCAGCTCGGGCGCGTAGTTCTCGTCGAGGGTGGCTTCTCCATAGTTACCATGTTGGTCCCTGGTGTACATGATGGGGGCGCGGGAGATCATGGCGCGCGCGCGCGGGGGCAGCGCCTCCGTGCCCGGCGGGGGCACCTCGCCGGGCGCCAGCTCGGGCGCGTAGTTCTCGTCGAGGGTGGCTTCTCCATAGTTACCATGTTGGTCCCTGGTGTACATGACGGGGGCGCGGGAGATCATGGCGCGCGCGCGCGGGGGCAGCGGCTCCGTGCCCGGCGGGGGCACCTCGCCGGGCGCCAGCTCGGGCGCGTAGTTCTCGTCGAGGGTGGCTTCTCCATAGTTACCATGTTGGTCCCTGGTGTACATGATGGGGGCGCGGGAGATCATGGCGCGCGCGCGCGGGGGCAGCGGCTCCGTGCCCGGCGGGGGCACCTCGCCGGGCGCCAGCTCGGGCGCGTAGTTCTCGTCGAGGGTGGCTTCTCCATAGTTACCATGTTGGTCCCTGGTGTACATGACGGGGGCGCGGGAGATCATGGCGCGCGCGCGCGGGGGCAGCGGCTCCGTGCCCGGCGGGGGCACCTCGCCGGGCGCCAGCTCGGGCGCGTAGTTCTCGTCGAGGGTGGCTTCTCCATAGTTACCATGTTGGTCCCTGGTGTACATGACGGGGGCGCGGGAGATCATGGCGCGCGCGCGCGGGGGCAGCGGCTCCGTGCCCGGCGGGGGCACCTCGCCGGGCGCCAGCTCGGGCGCGTAGTTCTCGTCGAGGGTGGCTTCTCCATAGTTACCATGTTGGTCCCTGGTGTACATGACGGGGGCGCGGGAGATCATGGCGCGCGCGCGCGGGGGCAGCGGCTCCGTGCCCGGCGGGGGCACCTCGCCGGGCGCCAGCTCGGGCGCGTAGTTCTCGTCGAGGGTGGCTTCTCCATAGTTACCATGTTGGTCCCTGGTGTACATGACGGGGGCGCGGGAGATCATGGCGCGCGCGCGCGGGGGCAGCGGCTCCGTGCCCGGCGGGGGCACCTCGCCGGGCGCCAGCTCGGGCGCGTAGTTCTCGTCGAGGGTGGCTTCTCCATAGTTACCATGTTGGTCCCTGGTGTACATGACGGGGGCGCGGGAGATCATGGCGCGCGCGCGCGGGGGCAGCGGCTCCGTGCCCGGCGGGGGCACCTCGCCGGGCGCCAGCTCGGGCGCGTAGTTCTCGTCGAGGGTGGCTTCTCCATAGTTACCATGTTGGTCCCTGGTGTACATGATGGGGGCGCGGGAGATCATGGCGCGCGCGCGCGGGGGCAGCGGCTCCGTGCCCGGCGGGGGCACCTCGCCGGGCGCCAGCTCGGGCGCGTAGTTCTCGTCGAGGGTGGCTTCTCCATAGTTACCATGTTGGTCCCTGGTGTACATGACGGGGGCGCGGGAGATCATGGCGCGCGCGCGCGGGGGCAGCGGCTCCGTGCCCGGCGGGGGCACCTCGCCGGGCGCCAGCTCGGGCGCGTAGTTCTCGTCGAGGGTGGCTTCTCCATAGTTACCATGTTGGTCCCTGGTGTACATGACGGGGGCGCGGGAGATCATGGCGCGCGCGCGCGGGGGCAGCGGCTCCGTGCCCGGCGGGGGCACCTCGCCGGGCGCCAGCTCGGGCGCGTAGTTCTCGTCGAGGGTGGCTTCTCCATAGTTACCATGTTGGTCCCTGGTGTACATGACGGGGGCGCGGGAGATCATGGCGCGCGCGCGCGGGGGCAGCGGCTCCGTGCCCGGCGGGGGCAACTCGCCGGGCGCCAGCTCGGGCGCGTAGTTCTCGTCGAGGGTGGCTTCTCCATAGTTACCATGTTGGTCCCTGGTGTACATGACGGGGGCGCGGGAGATCATGGCGCGCGCGCGCGGGGGCAGCGGCTCCGTGCCCGGCGGGGGCACCTCGCCGGGCGCCAGCTCGGGCGCGTAGTTCTCGTCGAGGGTGGCTTCTCCATAGTTACCATGTTGGTCCCTGGTGTACATGACGGGGGCGCGGGAGATCATGGCGCGCGCGCGCGGGGGCAGCGGCTCCGTGCCCGGCGGGGGCACCTCGCCGGGCGCCAGCTCGGGCGCGTAGTTCTCGTCGAGGGTGGCTTCTCCATAGTTACCATGTTGGTCCCTGGTGTACATGACGGGGGCGCGGGAGATCATGGCGCGCGCGCGCGGGGGCAGCGGCTCCGTGCCCGGCGGGGGCACCTCGCCGGGCGCCAGCTCGGGCGCGTAGTTCTCGTCGAGGGTGGCTTCTCCATAGTTACCATGTTGGTCCCTGGTGTACATGACGGGGGCGCGGGAGATCATGGCGCGCGCGCGCGGGGGCAGCGGCTCCGTGCCCGGCGGGGGCACCTCGCCGGGCGCCAGCTCGGGCGCGTAGTTCTCGTCGAGGGTGGCTTCTCCATAGTTACCATGTTGGTCCCTGGTGTACATGACGGGGGCGCGGGAGATCATGGCGCGCGCGCGCGGGGGCAGCGGCTCCGTGCCCGGCGGGGGCACCTCGCCGGGCGCCAGCTCGGGCGCGTAGTTCTCGTCGAGGGTGGCTTCTCCATAGTTACCATGTTGGTCCCTGGTGTACATGATGGGGGCGCGGGAGATCATGGCGCGCGCGCGCGGGGGCAGCGGCTCCGTGCCCGGCGGGGGCACCTCGCCGGGCGCCAGCTCGGGCGCGTAGTTCTCGTCGAGGGTGGCTTCTCCATAGTTACCATGTTGGTCCCTGGTGTACATGACGGGGGCGCGGGAGATCATGGCGCGCGCGCGCGGGGGCAGCGGCTCCGTGCCCGGCGGGGGCACCTCGCCGGGCGCCAGCTCGGGCGCGTAGTTCTCGTCGAGGGTGGCTTCTCCATAGTTACCATGTTGGTCCCTGGTGTACATGACGGGG
Organism: Epinotia brunnichana; assembly: GCA_963854355.1. Lineage (NCBI taxonomy): Eukaryota > Metazoa > Arthropoda > Insecta > Lepidoptera > Tortricidae > Epinotia > Epinotia brunnichana. Next base: position 19,766,935 of record OY977954.1, read on the forward strand.
GCGCGGGAGATCATGGCGCGCGCGCGCGGGGGCAGCGGCTCCGTGCCCGGCGGGGGCACCTCGCCGGGCGCCAGCTCGGGCGCGTAGTTCTCGTCGAGGGTGGCTTCTCCATAGTTACCATGTTGGTCCCTGGTGTACATGACGGGGGCGCGGGAGATCATGGCGCGCGCGCGCGGGGGCAGCGGCTCCGTGCCCGGCGGGGGCACCTCGCCGGGCGCCAGCTCGGGCGCGTAGTTCTCGTCGAGGGTGGCTTCTCCATAGTTACCATGTTGGTCCCTGGTGTACATGACGGGGGCGCGGGAGATCATGGCGCGCGCGCGCGGGGGCAGCGGCTCCGTGCCCGGCGGGGGCACCTCGCCGGGCGCCAGCTCGGGCGCGTAGTTCTCGTCGAGGGTGGCTTCTCCATAGTTACCATGTTGGTCCCTGGTGTACATGACGGGGGCGCGGGAGATCATGGCGCGCGCGCGCGGGGGCAGCGGCTCCGTGCCCGGCGGGGGCACCTCGCCGGGCGCCAGCTCGGGCGCGTAGTTCTCGTCGAGGGTGGCTTCTCCATAGTTACCATGTTGGTCCCTGGTGTACATGACGGGGGCGCGGGAGATCATGGCGCGCGCGCGCGGGGGCAGCGGCTCCGTGCCCGGCGGGGGCACCTCGCCGGGCGCCAGCTCGGGCGCGTAGTTCTCGTCGAGGGTGGCTTCTCCATAGTTACCATGTTGGTCCCTGGTGTACATGATGGGGGCGCGGGAGATCATGGCGCGCGCGCGCGGGGGCAGCGGCTCCGTGCCCGGCGGGGGCACCTCGCCGGGCGCCAGCTCGGGCGCGTAGTTCTCGTCGAGGGTGGCTTCTCCATAGTTACCATGTTGGTCCCTGGTGTACATGACGGGGGCGCGGGAGATCATGGCGCGCGCGCGCGGGGGCAGCGGCTCCGTGCCCGGCGGGGGCACCTCGCCGGGCGCCAGCTCGGGCGCGTAGTTCTCGTCGAGGGTGGCTTCTCCATAGTTACCATGTTGGTCCCTGGTGTACATGACGGGGGCGCGGGAGATCATGGCGCGCGCGCGCGGGGGCAGCGGCTCCGTGCCCGGCGGGGGCACCTCGCCGGGCGCCAGCTCGGGCGCGTAGTTCTCGTCGAGGGTGGCTTCTCCATAGTTACCATGTTGGTCCCTGGTGTACATGACGGGGGCGCGGGAGATCATGGCGCGCGCGCGCGGGGGCAGCGGCTCCGTGCCCGGCGGGGGCACCTCGCCGGGCGCCAGCTCGGGCGCGTAGTTCTCGTCGAGGGTGGCTTCTCCATAGTTACCATGTTGGTCCCTGGTGTACATGACGGGGGCGCGGGAGATCATGGCGCGCGCGCGCGGGGGCAGCGGCTCCGTGCCCGGCGGGGGCACCTCGCCGGGCGCCAGCTCGGGCGCGTAGTTCTCGTCGAGGGTGGCTTCTCCATAGTTACCATGTTGGTCCCTGGTGTACATGACGGGGGCGCGGGAGATCATGGCGCGCGCGCGCGGGGGCAGCGGCTCCGTGCCCGGCGGGGGCACCTCGCCGGGCGCCAGCTCGGGCGCGTAGTTCTCGTCGAGGGTGGCTTCTCCATAGTTACCATGTTGGTCCCTGGTGTACATGACGGGGGCGCGGGAGATCATGGCGCGCGCGCGCGGGGGCAGCGGCTCCGTGCCCGGCGGGGGCACCTCGCCGGGCGCCAGCTCGGGCGCGTAGTTCTCGTCGAGGGTGGCTTCTCCATAGTTACCATGTTGGTCCCTGGTGTACATGATGGGGGCGCGGGAGATCATGGCGCGCGCGCGCGGGGGCAGCGGCTCCGTGCCCGGCGGGGGCACCTCGCCGGGCGCCAGCTCGGGCGCGTAGTTCTCGTCGAGGGTGGCTTCTCCATAGTTACCATGTTGGTCCCTGGTGTACATGACGGGGGCGCGGGAGATCATGGCGCGCGCGCGCGGGGGCAGCGGCTCCGTGCCCGGCGGGGGCACCTCGCCGGGCGCCAGCTCGGGCGCGTAGTTCTCGTCGAGGGTGGCTTCTCCATAGTTACCATGTTGGTCCCTGGTGTACATGACGGGGGCGCGGGAGATCATGGCGCGCGCGCGCGGGGGCAGCGGCTCCGTGCCCGGCGGGGGCACCTCGCCGGGCGCCAGCTCGGGCGCGTAGTTCTCGTCGAGGGTGGCTTCTCCATAGTTACCATGTTGGTCCCTGGTGTACATGACGGGGGCGCGGGAGATCATGGCGCGCGCGCGCGGGGGCAGCGGCTCCGTGCCCGGCGGGGGCACCTCGCCGGGCGCCAGCTCGGGCGCGTAGTTCTCGTCGAGGGTGGCTTCTCCATAGTTACCATGTTGGTCCCTGGTGTACATGACGGGGGCGCGGGAGATCATGGCGCGCGCGCGCGGGGGCAGCGGCTCCGTGCCCGGCGGGGGCACCTCGCCGGGCGCCAGCTCGGGCGCGTAGTTCTCGTCGAGGGTGGCTTCTCCATAGTTACCATGTTGGTCCCTGGTGTACATGACGGGGGCGCGGGAGATCATGGCGCGCGCGCGCGGGGGCAGCGGCTCCGTGCCCGGCGGGGGCACCTCGCCGGGCGCCAGCTCGGGCGCGTAGTTCTCGTCGAGGGTGGCTTCTCCATAGTTACCATGTTGGTCCCTGGTGTACATGACGGGGGCGCGGGAGATCATGGCGCGCGCGCGCGGGGGCAGCGGCTCCGTGCCCGGCGGGGGCACCTCGCCGGGCGCCAGCTCGGGCGCGTAGTTCTCGTCGAGGGTGGCTTCTCCATAGTTACCATGTTGGTCCCTGGTGTACATGACGGGGGCGCGGGAGATCATGGCGCGCGCGCGCGGGGGCAGCGGCTCCGTGCCCGGCGGGGGCACCTCGCCGGGCGCCAGCTCGGGCGCGTAGTTCTCGTCGAGGGTGGCTTCTCCATAGTTACCATGTTGGTCCCTGGTGTACATGACGGGGGCGCGGGAGATCATGGCGCGCGCGCGCGGGGGTAGCGGCTCCGTGCCCGGCGGGGGCACCTCGCCGGGCGCCAGCTCGGGCGCGTAGTTCTCGTCGAGGGTGGCTTCTCCATAGTTACCATGTTGGTCCCTGGTGTACATGACGGGGGCGCGGGAGATCATGGCGCGCGCGCGCGGGGGCAGCGGCTCCGTGCCCGGCGGGGGCACCTCGCCGGGCGCCAGCTCGGGCGCGTAGTTCTCGTCGAGGGTGGCTTCTCCATAGTTACCATGTTGGTCCCTGGTGTACATGACGGGGGCGCGGGAGATCAAAGCGCGCGCGCGCGGGGGCAGCGGCTCCGTGCCCGGCGGGGGCACCTCGCCGGGCGCCAGCTCGGGCGCGTAGTTCTCGTCGAGGGTGGCTTCTCCATAGTTACCATGTTGGTCCCTGGTGTACATGACGGGGGCGCGGGAGATCATGGCGCGCGCGCGCGGGGGCAGCGGCTCCGTGCCCGGCGGGGGCACCTCGCCGGGCGCCAGCTCGGGCGCGTAGTTCTCGTCGAGGGTGGCTTCTCCATAGTTACCATGTTGGTCCCTGGTGTACATGACGGGGGCGCGGGAGATCATGGCGCGCGCGCGCGGGGGCAGCGGCTCCGTGCCCGGCGGGGGCACCTCGCCGGGCGCCAGCTCGGGCGCGTAGTTCTCGTCGAGGGTGGCTTCTCCATAGTTACCATGTTGGTCCCTGGTGTACATGACGGGGGCGCGGGAGATCATGGCGCGCGCGCGCGGGGGCAGCGGCTCCGTGCCCGGCGGGGGCACCTCGCCGGGCGCCAGCTCGGGCGCGTAGTTCTCGTCGAGGGTGGCTTCTCCATAGTTACCATGTTGGTCCCTGGTGTACATGATGGGGGCGCGGGAGATCATGGCGCGCGCGCGCGGGGGCAGCGGCTCCGTGCCCGGCGGGGGCACCTCGCCGGGCGCCAGCTCGGGCGCGTAGTTCTCGTCGAGGGTGGCTTCTCCATAGTTACCATGTTGGTCCCTGGTGTACATGACGGGGGCGCGGGAGATCATGGCGCGCGCGCGCGGGGGCAGCGGCTCCGTGCCCGGCGGGGGCACCTCGCCGGGCGCCAGCTCGGGCGCGTAGTTCTCGTCGAGGGTGGCTTCTCCATAGTTACCATGTTGGTCCCTGGTGTACATGACGGGGGCGCGGGAGATCATGGCGCGCGCGCGCGGGGGTAGCGGCTCCGTGCCCGGCGGGGGCACCTCGCCGGGCGCCAGCTCGGGCGCGTAGTTCTCGTCGAGGGTGGCTTCTCCATAGTTACCATGTTGGTCCCTGGTGTACATGACGGGGGCGCGGGAGATCATGGCGCGCGCGCGCGGGGGCAGCGGCTCCGTGCCCGGCGGGGGCACCTCGCCGGGCGCCAGCTCGGGCGCGTAGTTCTCGTCGAGGGTGGCTTCTCCATAGTTACCATGTTGGTCCCTGGTGTACATGACGGGGGCGCGGGAGATCATGGCGCGCGCGCGCGGGGGCAGCGGCTCCGTGCCCGGCGGGGGCACCTCGCCGGGCGCCAGCTCGGGCGCGTAGTTCTCGTCGAGGGTGGCTTCTCCATAGTTACCATGTTGGTCCCTGGTGTACATGACGGGGGCGCGGGAGATCATGGCGCGCGCGCGCGGGGGCAGCGGCTCCGTGCCCGGCGGGGGCACCTCGCCGGGCGCCAGCTCGGGCGCGTAGTTCTCGTCGAGGGTGGCTTCTCCATAGTTACCATGTTGGTCCCTGGTGTACATGACGGGGGCGCGGGAGATCATGGCGCGCGCGCGCGGGGGTAGCGGCTCCGTGCCCGGCGGGGGCACCTCGCCGGGCGCCAGCTCGGGCGCGTAGTTCTCGTCGAGGGTGGCTTCTCCATAGTTACCATGTTGGTCCCTGGTGTACATGACGGGGGCGCGGGAGATCATGGCGCGCGCGCGCGGGGGTAGCGGCTCCGTGCCCGGCGGGGGCACCTCGCCGGGCGCCAGCTCGGGCGCGTAGTTCTCGTCGAGGGTGGCTTCTCCATAGTTACCATGTTGGTCCCTGGTGTACATGACGGGGGCGCGGGAGATCATGGCGCGCGCGCGCGGGGGCAGCGGCTCCGTGCCCGGCGGGGGCACCTCGCCGGGCGCCAGCTCGGGCGCGTAGTTCTCGTCGAGGGTGGCTTCTCCATAGTTACCTTGTTGGTCCCTGGTGTACATGACGGGGGCGCGGGAGATCATGGCGCGCGCGCGCGGGGGTAGCGGCTCCGTGCCCGGCGGGGGCACCTCGCCGGGCGCCAGCTCGGGCGCGTAGTTCTCGTCGAGGGTGGCTTCTCCATAGTTACCATGTTGGTCCCTGGTGTACATGACGGGGGCGCGGGAGATCATGGCGCGCGCGCGCGGGGGCAGCGGCTCCGTGCCCGGCGGGGGCACCTCGCCGGGCGCCAGCTCGGGCGCGTAGTTCTCGTCGAGGGTGGCTTCTCCATAGTTACCATGTTGGTCCCTGGTGTACATGACGGGGGCGCGGGAGATCATGGCGCGCGCGCGCGGGGGCAGCGGCTCCGTGCCCGGCGGGGGCACCTCGCCGGGCGCCAGCTCGGGCGCGTAGTTCTCGTCGAGGGTGGCTTCTCCATAGTTACCATGTTGGTCCCTGGTGTACATGACGGGGGCGCGGGAGATCATGGCGCGCGCGCGCGGGGGTAGCGGCTCCGTGCCCGGCGGGGGCACCTCGCCGGGCGCCAGCTCGGGCGCGTAGTTCTCGTCGAGGGTGGCTTCTCCATAGTTACCATGTTGGTCCCTGGTGTACATGACGGGGGCGCGGGAGATCATGGCGCGCGCGCGCGGGGGCAGCGGCTCCGTGCCCGGCGGGGGCACCTCGCCGGGCGCCAGCTCGGGCGCGTAGTTCTCGTCGAGGGTGGCTTCTCCATAGTTACCATGTTGGTCCCTGGTGTACATGACGGGGGCGCGGGAGATCATGGCGCGCGCGCGCGGGGGCAGCGGCTCCGTGCCCGGCGGGGGCACCTCGCCGGGCGCCAGCTCGGGCGCGTAGTTCTCGTCGAGGGTGGCTTCTCCATAGTTACCATGTTGGTCCCTGGTGTACATGACGGGGGCGCGGGAGATCATGGCGCGCGCGCGCGGGGGCAGCGGCTCCGTGCCCGGCGGGGGCACCTCGCCGGGCGCCAGCTCGGGCGCGTAGTTCTCGTCGAGGGTGGCTTCTCCATAGTTACCATGTTGGTCCCTGGTGTACATGACGGGGGCGCGGGAGATCATGGCGCGCGCGCGCGGGGGCAGCGGCTCCGTGCCCGGCGGGGGCACCTCGCCGGGCGCCAGCTCGGGCGCGTAGTTCTCGTCGAGGGTGGCTTCTCCATAGTTACCATGTTGGTCCCTGGTGTACATGACGGGGGCGCGGGAGATCATGGCGCGCGCGCGCGGGGGCAGCGGCTCCGTGCCCGGCGGGGGCACCTCGCCGGGCGCCAGCTCGGGCGCGTAGTTCTCGTCGAGGGTGGCTTCTCCATAGTTACCATGTTGGTCCCTGGTGTACATGACGGGGGCGCGGGAGATCATGGCGCGCGCGCGCGGGGGCAGCGGCTCCGTGCCCGGCGGGGGCACCTCGCCGGGCGCCAGCTCGGGCGCGTAGTTCTCGTCGAGGGTGGCTTCTCCATAGTTACCATGTTGGTCCCTGGTGTACATGACGGGGGCGCGGGAGATCATGGCGCGCGCGCGCGGGGGTAGCGGCTCCGTGCCCGGCGGGGGCACCTCGCCGGGCGCCAGCTCGGGCGCGTAGTTCTCGTCGAGGGTGGCTTCTCCATAGTTACCATGTTGGTCCCTGGTGTACATGACGGGGGCGCGGGAGATCATGGCGCGCGCGCGCGGGGGCAGCGGCTCCGTGCCCGGCGGGGGCACCTCGCCGGGCGCCAGCTCGGGCGCGTAGTTCTCGTCGAGGGTGGCTTCTCCATAGTTACCATGTTGGTCCCTGGTGTACATGACGGGGGCGCGGGAGATCATGGCGCGCGCGCGCGGGGGCAGCGGCTCCGTGCCCGGCGGGGGCACCTCGCCGGGCGCCAGCTCGGGCGCGTAGTTCTCGTCGAGGGTGGCTTCTCCATAGTTACCATGTTGGTCCCTGGTGTACATGACGGGGGCGCGGGAGATCATGGCGCGCGCGCGCGGGGGCAGCGGCTCCGTGCCCGGCGGGGGCACCTCGCCGGGCGCCAGCTCGGGCGCGTAGTTCTCGTCGAGGGTGGCTTCTCCATAGTTACCATGTTGGTCCCTGGTGTACATGACGGGGGCGCGGGAGATCATGGCGCGCGCGCGCGGGGGCAGCGGCTCCGTGCCCGGCGGGGGCACCTCGCCGGGCGCCAGCTCGGGCGCGTAGTTCTCGTCGAGGGTGGCTTCTCCATAGTTACCATGTTGGTCCCTGGTGTACATGACGGGGGCGCGGGAGATCATGGCGCGCGCGCGCGGGGGCAGCGGCTCCGTGCCCGGCGGGGGCACCTCGCCGGGCGCCAGCTCGGGCGCGTAGTTCTCGTCGAGGGTGGCTTCTCCGCGCATCTTGGACACTAGCATGGTGTAGTCGCAGTCCGCTGAGGGGCGGTAGTGGATGCTTGGGATCGATGGTGCCTGGGGACAGATACATACAGACTATAGATGATCCATTTTGGTATTCAATATACAGAGTAGACCCCTCTTAATTTTTTTATAAAATAAAATATCTTCAGGAATAAAAATCTGTTTATTTGTCATCAAAGTAGGTATATAAAACGTGTTTTATTTTTGTTATATAGCAGTGTCTACACCAGACGCATGCCTCGGCCGAGCGTTCGCGCTCAGTGTGGACAGACGTGCCTCGGCGAGCCACGCCTCGCCCTAGCGTGCGCGCTCAGTGTATACGTACCTCAGCAAGCCACGCGTCGAGCGAGGCGTGCGGCCGAGCATGCGTCCAGTGTAAACATGGCTTATAGTTATAGCAATATCTACAAATTTACCTAATATTTTTTTTCTGGAGTTAATCGTGCATGATCGTACCAACTTACCAATTCAATAACAGCAGATGCTAAGCTTGGATGCAAATATTCGTCAGTCTCTAGGGGTTTTTCTGTAACAAATTATTTTTTTTTACATACAAATTAGTAGTCCAAATAGGCTAATTGCTCAAATATCCCGTGTCAATATTCTGTGTCTAACGTACAACATCATACTCCAGTGTTGTTTATGGCTAGAATTTGAAACATCATCACTAAGGCAGTGGAACCGGAAGGCGAGGCGTGGGTAGGCCCCCACAAGGTGGACTGATGACCTGGTAAAGGTCGCGGGAGTCCGCTGGATGCGAGTGGCGCAGGACCGGTCATTTTGGCACTCTTTGGGGGAGACCTATGTCCAGCAGTGCATATCTTTCGGCTGATATGATGATGATGATGATGATGAAGGCAGTGGTACTCCCGGAGCTTATTCTTCTGTACTTGGAGTGACTTGAGAACTTTTAACAGTCAAGATACCCATATATTTGGAAGATCAGATATTAAGAACAACAAGCTATACAACCAAGCCTACCTTCAACAACCTCAGCCTCCTTCTCAGGCCACTTCCCTGCCTTCACCAGGGCAACCAACGCCAAGTAGTAAGGCCGGAGAGGAGCGCCCATGTCCAGGAACCGGAACTGTGGGTTGTCACCCTGCTTGGCTTTGATCAGGATCTCCATCTGGGCACCCTGGGATGCTATGAAGTTGGCTGTCTTCTCTATTATCGTGTTTTGCTTCTGGGAGTCAGGCTGAGGAGAAATATGTATAAAGAAAATTTTTAAACAAAAATCAAGAACTTTAGGAACATAACCATTTTAAGAGCTTACAGACTGGACGTTAGCACTTAGGAGGATTACTTTACAAGCTAATGTGTTTATTCATAAGTTTCATAACACAGTACTATGGTCTGTTAACTAAAACCAGTCTAGTCACTTTAACATTTGTGTTTGAGAGAAAGGTCTCTCAAACACAAATGTTAAAGTGACACATGAAGACTTTTGGTTTGTTTTGTTTGTCGAAGGTTCGAGGAGCCCTGACAGCATTACGCTGAATTGTGACCATTTTGTGACAAATATGTATGTGACTACCTACAAGTTGTTGTTATGTAATTGTCACAAATAATTATTTTCTTTCTTTCATTTCAGAATACGGTCCAGTTGATAAGAAATACTCTTACCAGTAGAATATCAGGAGCAAACAAGGCCCGATAAGTAGGTGTTGGTGCAAAAGGCTCATCTACTTCCACTGGTGTAGTCAGGGCTGGTGCCTCCACCGGAGTGTCGTAGTTGAAACCAACTTGTCCATAGCCGGCTGCATGGAGACGCTTCAGCTCTTCCTCTGTTCAGTATTGAGATTTGGTTATCAGACAGAGTTAACTTTTGTTTATGAAACAAGATTTGTCACAGGCATGAGGTTTCAAAAATGTATGCTAAGTGAAAAGAAGCTATATTCATTTTTATCTTAACATTTTTATGCATTTCTGCTATAAAAAATTAAGTTCACAACTTTTTATGTACATAAAGGGCTATTCACATGGTGCAACAACTCGTATATACTCGCGTCACCGCTACCTTTTTGAGCTTTTCAAGCGATAAAATTTTTCACACTGAAAGTACTGGCCGCTGCCATTCTGGTCTGAATCGGCCCTTAGGATGGTATTGGAATACTAGCCCAATGTGCACTTGATCATACAAATTGTATTATTTGATTAAACAAATGAGGAACATTCTACTTAAATGATAATAGACATGAGACTGTAGTAGCAAAACTGAGTGCAATAAAAGAGGTTTAAATACATATTCACCTTTATACATTTCTTCTTCATCCTCATTTGTGTGCAGTGCTCTGTAACGTTCTTCATCGCACAATTGCTCCACATCAAGCTCGTTCCGAGTGAGCTCCACACGCCAGTCGAAGCCCCCGGGGGGAGCCTCCAGCGACGACACGTCGTGGAGCGCGCCTCGGGCGTCGTACCTGTCCACATTAAAACACGAGTTACGACTGGAAGAGATTCTAGTGCATACACAGTTTATATATACTTTCTTTCTTTCTTTCTATATTGCTATGGTTTTCAGTTTGATGATACTATGGGCTAGTTAACATGGTTCACTTTTAATTATATCTTTGCTAGTTGTCCCATTTTTAGTGAATTTTAAGTACAGTATTCCTTATGACCCTTCAATAAGGTAAATTGGTAAGGTACAGTGTTGCAGAGTTCAATATCAATGAAATATTAGTAAGCAAATGATATCATAATATTTACATAGTCATTACCGACACAATTATCATTACCGGCTGTATGTATTTATGTTCCAATGTCTTTGCAGGATTCGGGGCGAAAACAAAAACATTTTCATAACCTAAAATCTTTGACCGTTGGTCTTATACGAACGCAATTATACCTGTTCAAGTAATACATACCGCTGAAGAGTGTCACCATAACAATATGCGACGCAGCGGGCGCCCGCTGCGAGATCTTCGAGCCGCACGCTTCAAAATCCTCTGCGAAAATCTTAAAGATCTTCCAATATTAAGTATTTTCCAACACATTGCAATCGCTTTATAGTTTTTAGCGCCACAGTTATAGAAAAAAACAGATCGAACCTGTCGATTTTCAACGTTTCATCCCCCATCCACGGAATGAGGTGTTTGCCTTGATCAATGTGCAGGGCTTTTTCATCGTCCCTGAACAATTTGCACGAGTAGCCAAACACGAAAAGCTCTTCTTTCTTCTCCTTGAAGTCACTTTTCCGTAATATACCGGAATCACTCACACTACCAGTCCATTTAATCGACATTTTGTAAATTTGGAACTAGAAAGAAGCATACTCAATTCAACGCCAGTTCGACAAGTTCAAAGAGAATATAAACACTTGGACAAGTTCGAGTTTCGACATTTGGCTTTTGGCTGATTGCATTAGGCAGTTTTTCAGTCGTGATAAACAAGCATGTATTTCTAAAATTTAAATTAAAAACAATACAAAATTGGAAAGTTACAAAATTCGACCAAATTTAAACGACTAATGTTACTTTAGGACATTGTTATATGCGAATTTGCTATAAAAACAAATTAAAGCCAATTGAATCTTTGATTACAAAAACATGCTAATGATAAAAAAATATTAAAAACTCCTTAAGGCTGTCACTTTATGGAAATTGCAGGAAATTGCCATATCTAAAATTATGGTATTTTATTTTTATAAATTTTGTCACCAAAAAAAAATAACGAATCAATCTTCATACTAAACAGGAATAAAACAAGAATATTTCAAAGAAATGTCTAGATTTTAAATATAATTTAATAATACTAATTAGTTTTAATTTTTGTTTTAAATAATGTATATGATACGGTTATTATTTTTGTCGACACACAATTGTTTTAAAATAAAATCTTCAATTTGCGATATCCAATTTCATTTCAATAGTTGTTCCACACTCGAAGAAAGGAATAGGCCGTTTTCAATCAAAAAACTAAACAATGGCAACTGGATATAAACCGACTAATGCAAGAATACCACGCATCGTCATAATAGCGAAGCTAAGCGGTATCAATACAAATTCGTTGCGCAATAGAGGTCTCAAAAGGCATATGGCGGACGTTTTATATATTTTTGCATCGAAAACTGATAAATTCTTTTAGTTATGAGTATCTTGTGACCGCTAGAGCGTATTTGTTAAATTTAGCTGATAAACGTTAGTTTTTAATGTGTAAATAAGTTTATTGTACCTAGAGTCTTGTATATATTGATAATATTTTCGTGCGTGGACGTGTTGTTCCGTATTGTTTAGTGAAAAACGAAAAGTCTGTGATATAAACATTATAATAGCTGATAGATTAATTTCCGGAACACTTTGTAAATATTGTACAGTTATTTTAGAATTTTAGTAGTTTTAACTGAGAGAAGACTGAGAAGCAAGTGAGATTACTGAGCGATGTCAGCTGTGGGCCTTTTGAAAGAGAATCCCATCGACGAAAGCCCGAAGGATGGCTCCAACGAGGAAGGTAAATATTTTGCACCTCATTCCATCGTAGTCCATCCCATCAGCCATCATCCCTTCATATTTTAAAGCTATTTCCGCATCACACCCTAGATTTGTTTTTGTTAATTTTTTTTTGCTAAACATTGAAAATTAATAATAATACAATATAGGTATCAAGAAGCAAGGATTTCGAATGCGTCGTGTATCATTTGTTGTTTCTATTATGATCTTATTAGCATATAGGAAGTGTTCTGCAAGTAGGTCAGACTGCAGAAAGTGGCACCACATAACTGTTATTTATTGTCACTGAGAACTTATTATTTTAGAATTTGAGGCTTATTAGAGCTAAGAGCTTCACTTTATTCCTGAATAGTTAATTGATGCTTGGTCTGCATTTTTGTGCTGACAATGTCACTGCATTGCATCAATATGGTGGATTTAGGTGATTTTCACAGTAGAACATGATTAGAAATCATCTTGATATAATAATTGTAGATTTGAAGTGTTAACCAGTTATTGCAATCAAAAATTGATTCATAAGTAAATATAGCCTAACTGCTGCCCAGCTTACAATCAACAAATCTAAATTATAAGTCTAATTTCAATGCAATTTATGCATATATTTTTTATTTCTTTATAAATGATTTCCAAAAATCCTTTTTGTTGTTGTCTAAATTTTGTTAAACAAAAAATAACCAAATCTGTTAATCAGGCAACACTGACACTATGTTTAAATGTAGATCTGTCATTAATATAATTTACTTTAAAAACAAAGTTTTAACCAACGAAAAATCAATCATCCCCTATTTTCCTACCCTTAAGGTTGGTTTTTTTATTCCAAATTTATATGGGACCAACTTTGGGGTATACACTTTCCAATAAAAAAAGAATTATCAAAATAGGACTACTCTGTAAACAGTTATGCGTGGTCATACATAAATATATACGCGTCGACTTGAGAACCTCATCCATTTTTTTCGTAGGTTGAAAAACACTATTGCATACCTAGTTCAATTATATAAATTCTGACAGCAGAATTATAGCCTTAAGCCTCCTTAAGGCTTTCTCTATGAGCCTACTGTTAAGGCAATCAGACTGCATACTTCATTGTTGGTATGGGATATGATTATAACACCGAATAATTCGTGTCAACATACGTAACAAAATACTCATTCATATATATAAATTAGGACAAAAATAAGAATTACATCATGACAATTACAACTCTTGTAAATAAGTAAATAAAATTTTCTCTAGTTTTACAGAGCAACTAATGTGACCAAGTAAAAGTACTGGTTTGATAACTTTCTAAAAAATCCTCTATAATTTTATTACATATATTTTATGAAACTTGGTTTTTATGTCTATTGGTTTGAGCTACTTTTTGCTCCACTACGGCAGATCGGAAAGGAAGGGATATGTTTTTAGCAGTCTATGTTTGTATTTGTGTACATGCTACACTGTAGCGATGAATGGTGTGTCAATCGATTCGAAATTATGCTCCGGGTGATGGCTGCCACATACAAATAAGCGACTAACTATGAAAAAGATCTTTTGCTATCATAGCATGTCCCAGGGCATGCAGGTATCGAGGGAAATGAAAAGGCTGATGAGCTTGCACGAGCGGGGGCGAAGGGAACACACTGCGGACCAGAGCCATTCTGTGGTATCCCTAAAAGTCTAACGAAGCTCACTCTAAAAGCCTATTGTTTCTACAAGACCATTCAAGCCTGGAGAACTAACCCAGGACTGAAACATTCCAAGGCACTTATTAGAGCCTTTAGCAAAAAGGCGTCTTCTGACGCCTTGGCGCTAAGTAGGAACCGCCTACGCATTCTGGTCAGGGTGCTTACCGGGCACTGCCGCCTAAATAAGCACATGCAACCGATAGGACTGTGTGACACAAGGCAGTGCAGATTCTGCTTTGAAGCAGAGGAGACGCCTACACGCATCCTTACCGATTGCCCTTGCCTCATGCGCAGTCGTAACTCCTTCTTGGGCAAACACATCATGTGCCCGGAGGAGATCAAATTTCTTGAGTTCAACAAAATCCTGCAATTCTTTGAGTTTGCAGGACTTGACCAAGAATTGTAGTAAGCGGCGATCACAAGAGATCAGTGATGGTCCCAGTGATATAGGGGCTTTGACAGCCCGAAAGCCACTACAAGAATAATAATAATAATAATCATAGCATGTTGCATATCAAATGAAAGAGGAGAAATTTCGAGTTCAAATATGTAATAATATAATACTTTTCCATAGTCAGGATATAGTTTTTTAGGGTTCCATACTACAAAGAGATTACTAAGACTCCGCTGTCCGTCCGTCCGTCCATCCATCCGTCTGTCTATCACCAGGCATCTCACTGATACCGTGATAGTTCCGGCTGAAATTTTCACAGATGATGTATTTCTGTTGCCGCTATAACAACAAATACTAAAAACACAGAATAAAATAGTTTTTTATAGATAATGAGACGGAACCCTTCGTGCGCGAGTCCGACTCGCACTTGGCCGGTTTTTTAAACTTTTATGCTTGTTCTTAATATAAATAATAAATTTGTAATTGGGCAACCCACTTTCACTCTTATTATCAAAACTTCCTGTCTGATCATTGTAACTGAAACTTTACTACTGATGATAAAAATAAATCTTTCATGCTATATCTCTATTTAACATATTTAGTATAAAAACCATAAATTAACCTTGTGGCCAGGGTCGCCCTAGCTAAAATGTATTTGGGGCCCTCATAGAAGAAGGTTGAGTACTTAAACCCTTTTTCAAGCCTGCATTAAAAAAATGATATACAGTCTTTTTTAACTCCCGACGGAAAAAGGGGGGTGTTATAAGTTTGACGTGCCTGTGTGTCTGTGTATCTGTGTGTGTGTGTCTGTCTGTGGTATGGTAGTTCCTTAACAAATGGACCGATTTGAATGCAGTTTTTTTAATCCGAAAGCTGACGTGATTGAAATGAAAATGTCAGGGGTTTTCCAACTTTTCTAAGATGTAGTTATTGTACAAATTGAGAGACATCTTTGGAGTAGAACGGAGGAGGCCTTTACTTGTAGAGAGGTTCTTAAATAAACTTCGAGTACAAGAGAACTTATACCCAACTTTGTAATTATATACTTATAGGAAATAAATGGCTTATATCTCTCTCTCTGCTCTATACAGGGTGGGTAGGAGTATACCGACAGATTTTAACCATGGCTTCCTGAGGTTATTAGGAGTAAAAAATGTAACATGAACTCAAGTCAAATTCAGCAAAAAAAAAAAAACAAAAAAAACTAGTTAAGTCGGTTTTTGTAAATAAAAACTGGATAACTATCGCTTCTCCATGGAAATTATCCCTTTTTATAAATTGATGTCTGTGAATAGCGACGCGAAACTTAGCAAACTTCGGTGTCAACGTCGCAATCAAAAGAGCTTAATGCACTTAAGTAATCACTATAAATAGTTTACATGAAAATTGATAATATCTTCAAAACTACGCCGGATTTGACTGGGGTTAATCTAACATTTTATGCTCCTAATGACCTCGGGAATCCATGGTTAAAATCTGTCGGTATACTCCTGCCCACCCTGTATCTATATCATTGTCTAGTACCCATAGTACAAGCTTTGCTTAGTTTGGGACTAGGTTGATTTGTGTAAGATTGTCCGCAAATATTTATTATTATTTATATATTATATATGACAATAAATAACATTCGAAAGTCAACCATGTTATTCATAATACATTGTGGCCTTTTGAGTATCCGACAAGTCAAGCAACTTTGTCACTGCCTGACTCACTCACTGTCCCACCGATCATCAAAATGCTAAGGTACTGCAGACCTACAAACTTGAAATTTAGCATGCGGTTAGTGTTAGGCCATCTCTTGGGTACCCAAGAGATGGGGAAAGGAAGAGAGGCAGACCATTGCGAAGATGACATCCAAACTTTTGAAACTTTTAAAATGGCCCTATGCTCTATCCACTCCTCTGTTCACTTAACTTAATTACCTATGTTTGTTATTGTATCATGTTAAACTCTAAGGAAGAGCGGTGTCTCTTGCCACAGGCATCTTGATTGCCTAAAAAGAGCATTTTGCATATCTGTAAAGTTTTTTAAGATTTCGAATAAATCATTTTTCATTTTCATTTCACATAATAGTACATTATTGCCGTGGCCAGGAAGGAGGCAATTGCAGGCTGAGTATTTTGTTTAAACGGCTTGCAAGTCCGTTTAATTATAATACGAAGCCTGCAATTGCCATTCCGGCTGAGGCTAATATAGTGCTTTTCTCAAAAATGGGGGAATAAAAAAGACTAAATTTAAATCAACCGTTATTATTAATGCAAATTAAGGATACTGCAAATTACATAAAATTAAACGTCGTAATATTTTTTTTAAACAGAATCGCAAGTGTATTTTTCCACCGAAAAACGCAATCTTTTTATGACACATACAAAAATGTCGCGTTTGCAACATAAAAATACGACTTGATTTGGCTGAATACGACCTGTGCCGTTTTTTATATGCCAGTTTCTACTTTTTAAAAAGTTTGGTACTCGACAAATAAAGGAATTCATATGTAACATTCCAGGCGGCCTGCAATGTTTTTTATTTTTTAATTTTGATCTGGCCTTAAACTATACACTTTACCTTCCAATATGTAGCGAGTTATGTTCAATTTGCGGGCCATTTTTGAGAAATAGTACATTATTGCCGTGGCTGGGAAGGAGGCAATTGCAGGCTGAGTATTTTGTTTAAACGGACGAGCTTGCGAGTTCGTTTAATTATAATACGAAGCTTGCAATTGCCATTCCGGCTGAGGCAAATATAGTGCTTTTCTCAAAAATGGGGGAATAAAAAAGACTAAATTTAAATCAAGCGTTATTATTATATACAAATTGAGGATACTGCAAATTACATAAAATTAAACGTCATATATTTTTTTAAACAGAATCGCAAGTGTATTTTTCCACCGACAAACGCAATATTTTATGACACATACAAAAATGTCGCGTTTGCAACAGAAAAATACGACTTGATTTGGCTGAATACGACCTGTGCCGTCTTTTGTATGCCAGTTTCTACTTTTTAAAAAGTTTGGTACTCGACAAATAAAGGAATTCATATGTAACATTCCAGGCGGCCTGCAATGTTTTTTATTTTTTAATTTTGATCTGGCCTTAAACTATACACTTTACCTTCCAATATGTAGCGAGTTATGTTCAATTTGCGGGCCATTTTTGAGAAAATATTATTTCCAGCTGCATTCATAAATTTGTATGTAGGTATTGATAATACATTAACCTGTTTTTTTTTTTTTGTTTAGGGGGGGGAAATGCGTTACGCATACCACCCGGGTGCAGGGGGTGACCCGAGTGGTTATGTGGGACTCCCGTATGGGAGATGAGACCCACGATGTACCCACTAAAACCCCCCCCCCCACTTGCCACCTCGCCGCCTTATGGCGAGGTCACGGGAACGCTTGCGCACACATCCGCGACCCCGCCGGCGGCAGCCGCCCACAAGAGGCTCCTTCGCGGATGCCCCGGGGCCCTCCACGTGAGGCACGCCAGATGTTTTGGCGCGCCTGCCTCCTCGATCTCCACCTGTTCAGTAGCGGACCCCCCTGAGTCTGCTACGAGGAGATCATGGGTGCGGAAAATCCAGCACCCGGTGGCGGATCAGGTCTGTGGTTCCGCCACCTACCACGACTCGGCCGCAGAGGATAGGGAAAGCGGCACACCGTAATACCGGCATTCCTCTTCCTCTGCGGACTCACCAATACCGCTTCAGCGGAACGGCCCCGCCAAGTTCGCAGGGGGTAGGGAGAGTGGCGCACCGTTATACCAACACGCCTCTCCCCCTGCGATCCCACCTCGAACGCAGAAGATAGCGCGTGAGAACTTCTTCTACGGTCCCTCCCTAACGCATCCTAAGCGGGCTTGGGCAAGCCCGCTAGGAGCGCCCTCCTCGGGCCAGCCGGCAGCCCAAACAGGCCGGCCCTGGGTGCCTCTTAGCTTCGCCGTGGATGACCAGTCAACGGTTACTAAGCCCCCCCGCCCCGACAAGGCGAGCACCCTCGGGGGGGTGATAATACATTAACCTACAACAAGTTTCTGTCAAAAATTTCATTTTTGGTACAAGCTTTTATTGCCGACTGTACTTTTCTTCATACCATCATCAACTACTATTTGAGACGATTCTAACGAGCCCAAACTCGATGGGGTTGTGTCGTTTTATTGCGGAGTTCCTATGGCCACCTTCCAGCTCCAGCATCAGATCAGCTCCATGTCATCATAATATTGCGTTGTCATGCGATATACATATGCATGCAAAATTTCAGCTCAATCGGAAACCGGGAAGTGGGTCAAATTTCAATTACTAAATTTGACCCAAGAAAGAATAAAGAAAAATAAAACAAACGGGGTGAGCTAAATAAAAGCTTGTAAAAAAGCTTATAATAAAAATAAGTGAGATCCCATAAATAACATTCCATGTAAAAAAATCCCAACCCTCGAATCTCTTCCACCGCAAAAATTTGTGAGATATTCAGCCAAATCAGGCATTCTTTACTCATCTTTATTTGCTTTATGTTATACTCGGGGTTAGGCCACAACTTCAAGCGGGAGCTGATACGGTGCACCATACGTAGGAGCCGCGCACCGATACCGGTATGAAACCGGTATTCCATTACGGTACCGTTATGTCGTAAAGGTTATGAGCGCCGCGCGGACATAACGGTACCGTAACCGTTTTGAAATAACGGTTAGCGGTACCTATTAGTTTTAAATGATACCGAAACCTTAATATAAAGCGAAATATCAAGGTTCCGCTATTTGACAACCGATATGACGTCATACCGTTAAATGAACCCGGGACTGATTTCGGTTATGGTTATACAACCGTAACCGAAATCAGTCCCGGGTTCATACATTCGAGCGAGTTCAATGTATGGACGCCCGCTCCCCGCTGCCCGCTGGCGTCCAGACCGCTGTTTGTTTTGGCAGGCAAGCGACGATACGAGAGAGCTAGCGTGACAAAAACACTTGCGCTAATTATTGGATCTTACGAAATTATAAGTATTATGAGATTGAGGCAACTTCATGTTCATCTTTCATTAAATAATTAATACCTAATTAACCTTAACACGCGATTAAAATATACATCGT
Source organism: Epinotia brunnichana (assembly GCA_963854355.1). Classification (NCBI taxonomy): domain Eukaryota; kingdom Metazoa; phylum Arthropoda; class Insecta; order Lepidoptera; family Tortricidae; genus Epinotia; species Epinotia brunnichana. The sequence continues at coordinate 19,786,015 of OY977954.1, forward strand.
TAAATATGACACGTATTTAATTAATATCCATTCCATATACCTACTACATATAGCCTGATAGCCTTGGAGCAACATACAGTTCTAACCCACGATAGTATTAATATAAGATTGTAAAGAACTGTACCCATGCCATACGAATAAATAAATAAATATACTATAATATTACAAATGCGAAAGTGTGTGTCTGTTTGTCTGTCTGTCACCTCTTCACGCTTAGACCGCCGAACCGATTTAGATGAAATGTCGTATAGAGATAGAGAGTCCCGAGGAAGGACATACTTAGGATAGTTTTTATCCCGGAAATCATTCCCGAAGGGGGTGAAAGTTTGTATGGAGCTACGATATTACTAACGAGTTCCACGCGGACGGAGTCGCAGGCATAAGCTAGTATACCCATAAAATGGTCAAAGTAGAATCCATAGGCGTACAGAAACGTATGCTATTAATGTTTTGGGGAAAGGATAGGTTTTACCTGTGTTTTAGGAAGCAGGAAGCAGTTTCTAGTTTTTTCTAAGGAAAATATTGAAATGAGAATGAGATATTTATTGATAAAATTATACATAATTTTACATGTCATACATTTTACATGGATTATATTAAACTATAGGTTAGTTTAGGTTATGTAACGGTTAGTTCATTTTATTTTATATTAATTTTAGTATGTATACGTTGGTCAGTTCTATAAATTAATTTAAGTTAGTATTTTAATTAAATAAAATTACTACAACTCTTATTTCATCATTAAACAATTTTAACTAAACTAAATATATATATACTAAAAAATCCTTTTCATAAAATGAAAATGTTACAGGCTCCTACTACGTCTACGTACGTACGTGTTGAAACTATTTGTATACATGTCATCCATACCATACACAGTTATGCAATAAATAATTCTTATTCTTAAGTTGTTTCCTTTAGTTATTGATGACAACAGGTTTTTACTCACATACATTTGCACATCTCCAAAAATGTACAGTGGCGTCAATTCTATTTATCACTTTTCTATTCACCACGAGTCAACATTTTTAATAATAACCAAACACGCATCATCAATGTTTACAAATATTTGTGAAATTACTTATAATGGCGCGCAACTAATTTTTTTTCGTGAAGTTCGCGCAGTGCGCTCGCAGCGAGGCTTAGATGAAATCTCTAAACAGCCAATACAAAATAAAAGAAATATTTTGTTATTCAATATAAATTCATGTAAAATGTTATCAAGAGTAAATAGTTTTACTAAATTAAACGTTTCTATATCATATCCAAGAAGAAATAATCAATTAATTCACAAGAAGGATTAAATTTGTTTAGTCGAGTAAGAATCCATTTGCCGAGAATTAAAAACAAACCTGTATAACCCGGTCAATTTAAGAATGCGCCGAGTCCATACATACACCTTGCTGCAAGGTGCCAACGTGTCTTAATCGGGATATAAACATAACTACACGAGTGTCGTACGTAATGTTATAAAACACGCGTGTTTAATACCCAGGATTATGAGCCTAAAAGCGGCACAATAAGAGGCACGTTACGAGCACATGTGTTGAAAATTCATTTATATCGTAACAAGCTAGGTCAATTAACATTTCTTTGAGTTTTTTAGAGAATATAGCGTCACTTTCGGTGTTAATGACATCATACGGAAGGGTGTTGTAAATCTTTACACCAATGACACCGAGTGACGTTCAAGCCTTCGTCAGTCGGCGCCACGGGACGTGCAAGAGGTGTTGGCCGCGCGTGTTCCGGCCGTGGCACTGCCCACGGGTCATATACAACGTGTCCCAAAACTCAACGATAAGCCGGCACCAGAGGATGGAGTTGCTTATGATTAGTCGAGAAAAAATAAGGAAAAAAATATATCTAAATAAGTAGCTCCATCCTCTGGTGCCGGCTTATCGTTGAGTTTTGGGACACGTGGTAGATATATTTTATTTTATATATTTAGATATATTTTTTTCCTTATTTTTTCTCGACTAATCATAAGCAGCTCCATCCTCTGGTGCCGGCTTATCGTTGAGTTTTGGGACACGTTGTATAAGTCTAGATTTCCACGTACATATTTGCAGGCTGTTAGAATATAGACGCAAGGTAATGTCAACATTTTTTGTTCCTTGAATAATGACTGTGCCGGATAGTCATAGGGTTTTTTTGAGATTATCCTAAGAGCACGTTTCTGTAATCTGAACAGCCTAATGCAGTCCGCTGCAGTGCCCCATAGCTCGACACCTTGAGTTAGTATTGAGTTAAAGTACCCATAGTAGGTTGTTCTCAGGTTTTGAGGTGTCAGAGATGGTGCAAGCCTTGAGAGGGCAAAGCACGCTGATGATAGCTTGTTAGCAACTGCATCAATATGGGGGGGTCCATGTAAGACCTGAGTCTATAGTGAAATTTCAAACGGACTTAATTTTATTTCCCGCAGTTGAAAATGCATAATATTAGTCTTATCAATATTCAGCAGCATTCCATTAGACGAGAACCACTTGGCAATCTGATGCATTACCCTATTTGCTTTCATTTTTAAATTGTTAAGATCATCTGCTTTCACAATTATACACGTGTCATCAGCGAGCATGTACAACAAATCGATGTTAATGAGTAGATAAATAAAGTATTAAGTATAATTTACCCATATTATAACAATTAAATTAAAAAGCACTACAAATTAGCTAGACTAATCTAACAAACTGATATATCTAGGTACCGACCTGTGTTAAAATCCATCTCACTGTTCAAGTTTAAAATAATTAAATTTAATTTATTTCAAGCATCGCAGAGGCTCATATACAGTCGCCATCACATACATAGGTACACTATAGGTGTTCAAAAATATCGGTACATGCACCCTAATGCCTTGAAAATAGAGGTGTGTTCCGATGTTTGTGACGTGCTTGTTTGCTCCGATGTATGTGATGGCGACTGTACAAGAAGATAAAAAACACACAAATACAAATTTAAGTTATTTTTAATTCAGTAGGTATAGTAGAATTAAATTGGCTAAATTGGTTTAGGCAGTGCGTATCAAAGAAATATACTTGGCTTCAAAAGAAGACATTCATATACGTGAAGATAACTAAAACTGTTAAACCTTCATTTGCAGGCTAGTGTAGATATACCCACATCCTACTTACAACACACTTGAACAACGCTATACTTCTTGCCTTTCACAAACACGACTGGATTTAGCGAAGTACACTTCGTGAAATGCAATAACTGTACCCTCCTTTCATCCGTCCTTTCAAACACGACCCTCATTTCGTCAATAGTCAGATAATTTACAAACAAGTAAGTAGTAATAAGGATCGCATCGATCTACAAGCGTAGCCTACATTCCTAAATGCAACTACTGCATAGTCGAGTCAAACAACCCTACTTTCTTCACCAGTAGGATAATTTGCAAGTACAATAATCGCATTGATCTTTAAACGTAACCTACACTAGATATCTAAATATAGGTAGGTCGTGAGGGGAGCCATGACCTTCAATCTCCATTGCACCCCTGCAGAGAGGGTCGCGTTACGTAACGTCGATATGAAACGAAATAAACTCACTTTTAGCAAGCCCCTGCTGTACAGTGCGCAAAATTCGCATGTAAACAGACTTTGCTGTAAGTTATTTGTAATTGCATTGGGGCAGTCAACGAATAGGGGTGTAGACACCAAATAAAATAATCAATAATGATGAATTTTCTCGAAAAAGGATTAAAAATATTGTCAAATGGAGAAAAAATTAAATAATCAAAGTTATAAGTGTCCAAAGTTTTAAGGCGCTATAGTATCATGGTCTTCTCTCTCTCTCGCTGAGCATAAGCGTGAGCGAGATGGAAGTGCGTGTTTGGAAGCGCGGATATCATGTTTTTTAATTTTAATATTTTGTGCGTTTAAATAAATAAAAAAGTAATCAGAATCACTAAGTTCCCTCAAACATGATATTGCCGATTTTTAGAACCAATGTTAATATGTTTAGCTATTGTGCATAATTTGCTACGAATGTTTTAAGTGAATTTTAATATGTTTTAGACCTATGTTCGTGATTTTTTTCTATTGAGCGAAAATTGCTTAATCGTGTTTCGAATCACTGATTTCCCTGCAGAAAAGCCTCAAGATTACTATTCGTATTTTTTTGAAACCAAATTATTATAAACAGACGCATTATATTGTTTCAAAAACTATGTTCGCTTCACTTCGCTGAACCTATAGCGCCTTAAGATGGGGTATATTCTGTCCCTTTTCCGCAAAACGCACCTTCATCTGAAATGAAACTATTGTCAATAACTATGGCGTCGATGACGCTTCACGATCCACGAGCGTTTTTTCTCGCTAACAATAACAAGCAATATTAAAACGGCTGCAGAGTTGGCTTCGTAATTTTTTGAGATATCTGAATGGGATTTTCGGCACTAAGCATACTTTTTGCCGTCTTTCTTTTGGAGTAATAATACTGTAATAATAATCTTGCTCGTTACGTAGGTTTTGACTCTATAAAACTTGTAGCTCTGTGAGATGTAGAACTCGCGAGGCTGACATATTTCCAAAAAAAATATTTAAATTTTGATAAATTGAATCGACAAATAAAACTACTCATATGATTATTGAACCTGCAAGCTGCTTCTGCTGCTTCACGAGAATCTGTAGAGAAATGCGAGCATACGAAATAATTTTTGCCCAAGTTCGCTTCGCTCGCTCGTACAACAAGCTTTTGTTGCTTACAGTGCCTTATTATTGCATTGCCATTGAATATTTTCAGGCGGTACCTAATGCGATAGACAAACTACATTTTACACATATCCATACTTACCTACCTAATTTCAAGTCAACCCGACCACTAGAAGTAGATAGGTATAATTTTTTTAAGCTATTATACGCGAGGTATTCCTTCAGCGGGCAGAAGGTAGTAAGATTTTATGGCTTACTAGCTTCTGCCCGCGACTCCGTCCGCGTGAAACTCGGTTATATCGTAGATCCATACAAATTTTCACGCCCCCATTTCATCCCCTTAGGGATGATTTCAGGGATAAAAACTCCTATGTCCTTCCCCGGGACTAAAAATTTCATCTAAATCGGTTCAGCGGTTTAAGCGTGAAGAGGTATTCAGAGAGATATACACACTTTTGCATTTATAATATTAGTATGGATGATTTTGATTAGTGATTACAAACATGATAGGAGTTAAAATAATAGTGTTTTTAGGGTTCCGTACTCAAAGAGTAAAACGGGACCCTATTACTAAGACTTCGCTGTCCGTCCGTCCGTCCGTCTGTCTGTCACCAGGCTGTATCTCAAGAACCGTGATAGCTAGAGAGTTGAAATTTTCACAGATTATGTATTTCTGTTGCTGCTATAACAACAAATACTAAAAACAAAATAAAATACAACAAACGTGATTTTTTTGCTGTTTTTATAGATAATGGTACGGTTCCCTTCGTACGCGAGTCCAAGTCGCACTTGGCCAGTTTTTTTTCTAACAAACTGGACACTGGCTTACGGGAAACAACGACAACAAAAAGTCACAAACTCATGCAATTCGGTATTTGTCGAAAGTCAAATCAGCACGGCTATCACAAGACGGCCGCGACATACTCTCGAGCTCTCTCGCACTATCCGTCTCTTTCAAAGTAGTCTAATAAGAGAGAGACGGATAGTGCGAGTGCCGTGTACCCTTATTGTGAGATACAATCGTAACCAAACGTTACGTAATTAATACGAGATCGAATAAACGCGCTTCGAATAGATTTCGATCTCGCTACGGTATTCTTCGATTCGACCCGTCAAACTTGTAACTCACACTGCCGTTGGACTACGAAACCAACTGCAAAACGTTAGGCACTTTGCGTTTAGTTTTCGATGCGTAATTTAACGTTCGATTCGTACTACCAATCGGTAGTGTGAGACATTTCGAATCGAAGAATACCGTCGCGACTGTAGTTTACTATTTCACTTGCAAAATGGCCCGTGATATCGTATTATTCCGTCAAGAGTTACCGTAGATCCGATCGAAATTTATCTCAAATTATAGAACTTATAAAAATAAGGGTTTTGAATTGACAACATATATCCGCAAAATTCGGATTGTCGCGTATTTTGTATTTAAAAATGCAAATAAATGGCCCACGCGCCGCCATTTTGTATCGACACTGTAGACATCGCGATGCGCGTATTCTGTAATGTCATAACCGACAAACGACGAATTAAATTAAAACGATAAATACTAGTGGTATAAGGTTGAATATTGGAAAATCGATTAAACTATACGAACGAACGTGAAGTCGATCGCGAATGTATAAGTGACTCATCATGCAAATAAATGGCCCCCGCGCCGCCATATTGTATCGACAGTCGACACTGTCTACGTCGCGATGCGCGTATTCTGTAATGTCATAACCGACAAACATTTAAATTAAAACGATAAATGCTAGTGATATAAGGTTGAATATTGGAAAATTGTGAACTAACGTGAAGTCGATCGCGAATTAAGTAATGTATAAGTGCCTCACGTTACAGTTTGGATTTTAGTTCTATGAGTGACCACCAGGGGCGGTGTATAGACTTTTCATACTAAATCTTGACGATAGGCGGTAGCGTCGATAGTAGACGCGACTCACTTCAATCCCACGCTAAGGGTGCAGCTTATTTTTATGAAACGTCAAAAACGCTCCGTTAGTATGGAATTTGTAGAAATTACTATGTTGTGACGTCACAATCAAACAACGTCCTTATTGTTAGATTTATGAATTTTATAATCTTAAAATAGCAAACATAAATGAAAGCTTGATATACTTTCCGAGTATTTTCGCAATGTTTATCTGTTGTTATTTTGCTAATGAAAAATGAATTAATTTTCACTGTTGTCAAATATTGCTCTCGGAAATCACCATTTACGTGAAGTTGAATAGATTCAAGTTGTTTTTCGTTCAATTATTATTAGCGTGTTCACAAAACAATCGACAAAATCGCCGTAAAAACTGCGATAAACGTTCTTGTAATCAAATATGTACGTTTGTCGATGTTCATGTAAAACAGTTAGTTGGCTGTTATCGCGTGTAGTATTTGTAACAGGTATGTGTATGTTGTCGGTCCGAGACCTACATCAACAACACATTAAAACGTAACTACGGCGTAATTGCAGGGGCGGTTCACTCTGTGATTCCGTCGCGCCGCTACAAGTACATGCCGGCGGCCGCCAAATTGGCGGCCCATTAGTAGTTGCCGCGCGTTAGTACGCGACGCTCGCACGGGTCGCAGCGCGTTGCATGTGATAGAAAGGGATGGCCACATTTAGGCACGTTTGGCGTACCTTAACAGGGAATTTGTTAACAGAGAACCTTCTGTACGTAGTACTACATATTACTTATTCTGTGCTACGACGTAATTGTTACTATACGTATATACTTCTATACAATACATATTATTAGTGGGTGTCTGTGGGTAGAAATCGCGTCGCGAGTCTGTTTTTTTCAAGAAACATTTTTTTAAAGATCTCCAAAAATGTAATCTACAACAAAATCCATACTATATCATCATCATCATATCAGCCGAAAGACGTCCACTGCTGGACATAGGCCTCCCCCAAAGAGTGCCACCATGGCCGGTCCTGCGCCACCCGCATCCACTATACACTTATATTATAAATGCGAAAGTGTGTCTGTCTGTTTGTTACCTCTTCACGCTTGAACCACTGAACCGATTTAGATGAAATTTGGTATAGAGATATAATTTGAGTCCCGGGGATGGACATAGGATAGTTTTTATCCCAGAAATCCGAAGAAAAGGGGTGGTGTTATTCTAACACACCACCAATGACACCACACGGGGAATGAGGATTACTACTATGTATTGGCATGATTTTGGCACTCTTTGGGGGAGGCCTATGTCCAGCAGTGGACCTCTTTCGGCTGATATGATGATTGGTATGATTTTATTTGTCTAGAATAGGCATGATGCCTCAATGTTAAAATTGATAACGTAATATTGCTAAATGGACAGTAAACCATCAAATTATTGTAATAAAGTATAAATTATAAAATATAATTAAAATCATAAAAGTTTAGAAAAAATATGCTTTTTTTTTTTATTGTCCAAGAGTAACTTTAAAACCACCAATAGAATCCTTACGGTTTTTTAGAAACAAAATTGTATGACAACTATACATGGTAGTGGACACCTAAACGCAACAGTTGTGACGTCATACCCGTGTGTCAATTAGTATGAAGCGTTTGAGCTGCCCCCAGCCAGGTCAATCTTTGTCTCAAATTTTTGGGTATTTATGTTATTTAATTGTAGTTGCTTCCATACAAACATTTGTTCCTCTCCAAAAACTGGTTCGAATGGCATCGTAAACAAATCTTAGTCATCATCCCTATTTGGTTTTGTTTTTTTTTCTGTGTTTTTGTACACGGTATAAGTTTGCCTGTCTCGTTCTACCTACCTTCCTCTCAATTGCTCAAAGGTTAGCTGGAAGAGGTCCCTTATATGGATAAGTTCGCCTTTGTAGGTACTTTGGTCTATTGTGTACAATAAAATGCTTACATACATACTATCTCTGAATAGGGATAGTGAAACCGTACATTTATTTACGGCGTACGTTTACGGCGTTTTCCATAAATACAGTCATCACCATAAGTTTCACTTGGTACAGGTAAAAAAAACTTAAATTTGGAGTTTTCTCTTTGACGACCGCTTTAGCCTTTAGCCTAGTTGGTAGTGACCCTGCCTACGAAGCAAGAGGTCCTGGGTTCGAATCCCGGTAAGGGCATTTATTTGTGTGATGACTGATGAGCACGAATATTTGTTCCTGAGTCATGGATGTTTTCTATGTATTTAAGTATGTATTTCTCTATATAAGTATCTTTATCGTTGTCTAGTACCCATAGTACAAGCTTTGGGACTAGGTTGATTTGTGTAAGATTGTCCGCAAATATTTATTTATTATTCTCGATCGAGAAAATTTTAAGCAATCGTGTTTGGGCTTCTGACAAACTACAAAAAATATAGTTATCTTGACATACCTACTGCCTTAACTAGGGTTTCCTAGTAATCCTAGTTCTGGCAGTCAAAAATCTCATGATTTGCTGGTGCATGCCCTACATCCGCTGGCCTTATTGCTTGGTTCTTGCTACACATTTGCACAGAAAATATTATCAGTGACAGTAACCAATGAAATTGTTAAAGTACGCGTCGCCAAATAGGCACATTGTCAGACCGTCGTACACCGAATTTAAAATTAAAATGATGCCGGCGTGCTAGCGACGTATTTTACAGCGTATTTCGTGTGCATTACTGCATTCTTGTGATTCTTGGCAGGGTACGGCACGTAAAAACACCGTAGTTGCGCTGTCTGTCTGGATACTAATACCTAGTTTTACGCCTAGGCACAGTAGATAGATGTGAAATAATACCCTCATTAGAAAAAAAAACACGCTCTAATAATTTACGTACGTTAGATTACTTGCCACCATACCTATTGCCACGCAACATTAACACTTATGGTAACAGAACTATTGATCACTTACTTCCATCTATCTTAAATAACCTGCCCAAGAAATTATTACATGACCTCACCGATACCATTAGTAGTCATGAAAAATGTAAGAAGCTACTTAAAAAGTACTACCTAAGTTTAGATGAAGGTAAGTAGTAAATTGGAGTCCATATTAGCAATTTGTTATATTATATTATACTTAACTAAATTATGGAACGCGGGATGTACCGCGCGATCTCGCCAACTATTGCCTAAACCTTCCAGGTTTTAAATAGTGGCTTTATGTGTAACACAGTAACTATGTAAACATAATTGTATTAAATAAATCAAAAAAAATAAAATATGGCTACAAGCAAATCTGTACAAACGTCGAATGCGACGCACACACACAGACACGCGTCGATACAGAGTGCAACTCGGGGTAGTCAGCGGCAGTGATGGGCAAAATGTAATCGACTAACGATTAAGATTAACCTACTTAATCACGACTAACGATTAAAAATTACGATTGATCAATCTAATCTTAAAATATAAAGATTCATTTAGTTCATACTCCTATTGTGTAAATCAAAGTGGATTTGACATCCTCCCGATTTCCCGAGCTTCAAATTCGGAGAATCTTCCCTGGAAGGACGTTGAGGGAAAATTTCACATGTGGATGCATTTTTCTCCACGAAGACACGTTTTCTCGCCAGGGTTGTGTACTACAGGCTTGTGCAGAATTTATTCAGCTTTAATGTTGTTGTAGACCATGTTTTCATACAGTACGTAGTTTTCGAACAAAACCTGAATTTCTTACGAATGGAGTATATTACCCAAGATAGCGGCCGTTCTACAAGGTCCTCACCCGGGGACTTTTGGGAGACGAAAACAGGGCTTCCAACGAACATTCGTACCACATCAAACTCCCCAGGATTTCGAGGTTGAACAATATCGACTGTATTATAAATAACACACACGTAATCATCAGTATACACAGTACATAAAAATAAACAATTAGGTATACAACATTTAACATTGATCAAAAATAACATACTCGTACGAACGTAGAACACTGTTACATTTTCAAGTTTGTTTTTAATACAACCCTTTTTTCAAATGAGTGATCTGAGAGCCTATTAGATTTAGGCAGGTTCATCATTGTATTAGCATACGAAACTACTCGCTCAACAGATGCAGAAGAAGGCAAGGGTGTGTTATATTTCTTAAAAAAAATAGTTTTGATTACCTCGCCTCGTAGCGATTTAAAATTATCATACTAATATAATATATCATTCAGCAAAAAAACTGGCACATCATTATTTCGGTTTTTGTTTTAGGAGTGTTCCTTTGTAGTTCTTGTATATCAATTTAATTGTCTCAATCTGACCCTAAATAAAAAAACCGGCCAAGTGCGAGTCGGGCTCGCGCACGAAGGGTTCCGTACCATTATCAATAATAGTACATTACTTACCTAGGGCGGTTAAACAAAGAATGTCTCAGATCGCAGGTATTTGACGCCCGAGCCGAAGGCAAGAGCGATAAATATGCGCTCTGAGGCTTTCTTTATTACCGCCCGTGGTGAGTACAAAATTTTACGTCTCTATCTGGCCAGGAAGTGGGGTTTTCCGCACGCATAGCGTGCGGTAATTCCTACTTTATGGCCAGGTATGACGTAAAAATATGTTTTTAGTATTTGTTGTTATTGCGGCAACAGAAATACATAATCTGTGAAAATTTCAACTGGAACTATCACGGTATCAGTGAGATACAGCATGGTGACAGACAGACGGACGGACGGACAGCGGAGTCTTAGTAATAGTACCGTACTCAATGAACGAGAATGAGAATACGGAACCCTAAAAATGGATTTTCTGCATTTGTCGTGAGTTCCTCTGCGTCATTTATATAATTTTGTTTTGATATTTTTCTTGCATTTGGGGGGTATATGCCATAATCGTCACGCTTGGCATGCGGGGTGGGCGGGGCATATTGCACGTAGAACCGATGGCCGTTGGGACGGAAAGGTTCTCGAGTGGCAACCACGTACCGGAAGGCGACGCGTGGGTAGGCCCCCCCACAAGGTGGACTGATGACCTGGTAAGGGTCGCGGGAGTCCGCTGGATGCGGGTGGCGCAGGACCGGTCATTTTGGCACTCTTTGGGGGAGGCCTATGTCCAGCAGTGGACGTCTTTCGGCTGATATGATTATGATGATGATTTCTCTTGCGAGTACATGCTTAAAGATTGATTTAACCTTTTCTTGATCTTGCGGTGTGATGCAAGGGAACCATTTGTTTTTGAATCTCGGATAAGATAAAGTAGCAATGGTCGCATGTTCGGAAACACCGGATGAAAAGTTAAAGAACTGTTCGAATCTCTTTTCCACGCTTTCTGCATAACATTGTTTTTTTTTTCTTCCATGGAATGTATTTGCTTCATTGCGTCATATAAGATGTTCCACCGAGTGTCGCCAGGCTTAATAAGTGTATGGCCCAAAATATCCTGTATGATCTCAGCAGTTTTAGGACGTCCAGCGGCATTCCATAGCACGTTGATTTTATCCATCGTTTTGTGATGTATTTCAGATAAAGGCGTGTGGTTGGTTACTTTTATCAAAAGTTTATTAGCATCAGTTACAGCACACAAATTCAGAGTATGTGCAGCACATCTAAGATACAACACAATACGAATATTTTGTTCTTCAGAGTGCTCTTCAAATTCAGCGTCAAAATTTTCTTCCTCCGTGTCGGAGTCGAAAATTTCAACTGATTCGATCGACAAACCAAATTCATTAAATGCCTTCACAAAGTTGGGATCCGTTATCGCTTACAGTTGCAATAATTTTGTCTGGGCTTAGAGCAAAGTCCGTATGTAGTTCTTCTAATAACATGGCGATACGCTCATAGTTATGGACACCGGCAAATCTTCGACATGCTATGGTTTTTGAGTGCCTGTTTAGTTCGGTGTCGAGCCAGTGGACAGTCATTCCAAAAAAAACTTCTTTTGCGACACGACCAAATGTCTACGACAGTGCAAACATGTTCAGCATCCTCCAATTGCAATTTCATGCATGATTTTTCCTTTGTATGAGCTTCGGTGATTTTGCGACTTAGGGTTCTCCGACTCATTAAATTTAAGCCGTGATTTTTTATTTCTAAATTGTTCAGAATTGGGGCAAAAAGGATCTTCCACTACATTTAGAGGAATCATTGAATGAACAAAGAAACTTCTCACATCATTTTCGAACCCTGTCTGATTGATAGTTCTCGAGCTTGAAGAATCGCTGCTTCCGTTAGTTCTGGTTCCGATGATATAATCTTGGTTACCTTGGATGCGACGACTCTTCTGTTTCTGATTTGCAAAATACTCTCGGTACTCTGCAACAGCATCTCCTACGTGTTTTCTTTTTAAATGGCATAAAAAGTTTGAGGTTGTATCTGCAAGTCTCTTTATTTTCACAACTTTAGGTAAACACTTCACACCTGTCACTGTTACTATAGTACTTTTTTCACTTTGTGTCTATGAATCTTTTTTAAAGAATACCTATGCCATGCAATATCGTCAATGTTGACTTATTAGTGGTCGTTTCTTCCACTTCCACTGAAACACTACGTTTGTCTGAAGAATTTAACGAGTTACTTTATTAGAATCCTTATCGTCACTGATATCACTCATGTTCACTAAAATGTACATATACGTAAGTTCCTTGCCGCGAAAGGTTTTGACCGTACGACCGTAACGTTCAATAGAAGTGAAGTGACAGTGACTAATTAATTTGCGAATAGAAACAAACTAGTAAATAACTGATAAGACGAGTAAGTAAAGTAGTTCTCACGCTCTTTCATACACCTTTCTCTTTCTAATGTTCTACCTGGGCTTCATCTAAGCCGTAAACCTTAGCTTACCTTTTTACCTGTGTATTGTGTACAATAAAGTTATTTACATACATAAACCCCTATCTAGGCCCTTAGAGTACTGCACTGTAAAAACCATCTTGTGTTACTGGAGCAAGTTTATATCACACATCATACCTACTAGAATGATTTCCAAGTGTACAATACATCACTTGACATATTGAATTTTTGTAACGAGCTTGCTGTGTTCCAATTTTTAATCGAGATTTAATCGTGAAATTTAGTTAATTAAAATGACGATTGATAGTACAATCTCTGTTTGTCCTTTACCAAGAACGCGAATCCCCGGACAAAATGGTACCCTAAGCATGTGCAAAAAAATTCGTATAATAGATTGTTCAGTCGTTTACCGCGTTCGGGGGTTCCCCCGGCGGCGCGGCGCGTCCTCCCCAGGCGCGTCCGCGCCGGCGTCCATGCATATTATAGTGAAGTTCATCTCCAAAGAAATATGGGAAAATGAAAAAAAAAAACCGCGGCCGGGATTTTGCGGTGGCGAAAATGTACCCGACGTTTACCGAGGCCGCGAATTCCCGGCTTGGTACTGGGTACTACGCACACTGGAAATAAAACCTTATTGAAAATATAATAGGTGCTATATTCTATTGGGCTTTTTCTAATTCAAAGGCAACGAAATTAGGAAGCGATTGGTACCAACCGAAACTACATTCTTCATAAATTCGACCAGTAGTAGTCAGTACAAAAACCGTTGTTCCACGTGGTGCGTTTCTACGACAGTGACCCAAAAAAGTGCCATCATTAATGTTTTTTATACTATATAGATGGTAAATACTTATTCAACTTTGCGTGCTATTAACAACCCTCGGCCTCGTTTTAAAAAAATACGAAAATAAAAGTTGGGTTCATACTTGCCGGTCCGTTACATAAAGTGATATTTTATTGAAATTTTAGTGTTTATATGCAATTTTGCTGTTTGATATCTGTTTTTCATTAATTTATTTGTGTTAAGATAAAAATACAAATCAGTGAGGTCTAATAATAATTTCTCAATTACAAGTTGAAATTGCGACCTGATGAGTGCAAAAAAATTTTAGTGCTTACTTACGGTTTTTTGAATGCAAAGAAAATAATATTTTTACTGGTAAGTCTTCTAGAAATTTACTATGGTTGATGGCCTATGACTTGAAGATTTTAATAAATAAAATATCTTATACCTACTTAGTTACAATTCAAATTATTTCTTAGCGTATATCTTTGGAGAGTGACAATTATTGGTTTTACCAGAAATGTTATAGTAGTTTATGTGACTGTACCTACATAATGAAGGGTATTAAACACGAGTGTGGGTTTATGAAGGCGAATTTTATAAAAAAAATCACACGAGTGTTGTAAGGCCTAATTATGTACAGTTACACATATCATAAGTTCATAAGCCTCCATGATGCATTCAGGAGCCGCATGTTATGACCGGCATCGCGGCGTTGTCTTCTGGCAGCTGTCATAGTTTTTTTTTTATTCAGAGGCAAACTAGAGTCGGCCCCAACTATCATATCGTTCGATATCTTACTTACGTGCGACGTTTGTCAAATTTGTACACAAATTGACAATTCATTTCGAATGAAACGTCATCTCGACTGATATTAGAATAGAGGTCAAATGAAATTTCTTTGTTATTCAGAGATGTTGGAAATTTGAATGTGAATGGAGGGGTGTTATAATATATAAGTTTGACGTGTCTGTGTATCTGTGGCATCGAAGCTCCTACACTAATGGACCGATTTGAATGCGATTTTTTTGTCCGAAAGCTGACGTGATTGAGATGGTTCTTAGCTACGTTTCAACAAAATCGTTGTAACCGTTCTTGAGATATTGAACATTGAATTGAAAATGTCGGGGGCTTAGAATAATAACGCCTAGAAACGCAGTTCACGCGCAACGGTGAGGCCACCAAAAGTCAGCCATAAATGGCGTAGTAGGCCGATCGGTGGAACAAAATTGGTGCGTTTGTGTGCGTATTGGCGCGTGTGAATTACGAGTTGATCACAACTACATGAATCCATTTTATGCCTCACGCTTGGCGCGTCAGCCGTTTGAAACTATCATTCTAGGCGTTATTATTCTAAGGTCGGGGGTTTTTCAACTTTTCTAAGCCTCATCTCACCGTTCAACGAAAAATATATCTTGACGCCGCGATTCGTAGTAACTAAGCGTAATCAGGGGTCTAGTTTCGATAGGAGGGACGGTGAGGTGAGGCCCATTAGCGCGTTCCGAATAACAGTTCTGGTTTTAAGGCGAGGCTGGTTCACGATCTTACGAAAAGATTGATTTTTGAGCCACTACTGGGAGCTCAAAAATCAATCTTTATTAAACAAAAACTATATTAATTTAAGAAAAATAGTTTTCCTAAAATATCACGTCCTAAACCAATTTCTCAAATTAATCTAGTTTATACAAGTGTATTCTAGGAAAGGGGGAATTTGGCGCAAATGGGAAGCTAATTTATGAAAGTTTGTTAGATAAGTTTCTTAAAATATCACGCCGTTAGCCTGCGAATGTCAAATAACGTTTTGTATGGCAATCGAACCACCTTAAGTTGAATCGCTGTAACGTTTTGGTTAATACTGTCATGTTGCACATTTTTATGGTTCATTAAATAATAATAATAATCCACAGACAAATTTTCGGATTTTATAAAACAGTTGCGACGTAGGTGTTTTCTTAACAAGTTCGGAACCACCCCCACCACGCCAGTTGTCCCAAAAACTGGCTGACTGACGACAGGCTATTGATATTTAAGCTATTTATGACCTAATATTAAAATATCAGCCTTTATAAAACTGTTGCAGTTATGGTCCCTCAGCTCTCCGTCTAGAAAATAATATTAAAAAATGGTTTGGTAACTCTGTAAAAAATATTGAAAAACACCATAAAAATAAACTTAAATGTTCGAGATCTCGTAATTTTCAACGACAATCTATATTTTTTTTTATAAAATGGATAGCTTTTTTATTAGGTAAGTATTCTAGTTTAATAACCGGACAGATTTTTAATAAATTATTCAGTATTCCAAAAATCAATTAATATGTACTAATAATTTACTTTAAAAACAAAGTTTAAACCGATTTAAATTCAGTACTCCGCCAAGCACATGAACATTACCACATTTTTTTTGCAATTTACGACATGAACTGAAAACAAACACATTGAAAATGAACACAGTGTCAAATGAAGAGGACTAAACTTGTAGAGAATCAAATTCTGAACAATTTTGGTTCCCACCTTTGTTGTCGCTTTTTTCAAATTTTATTTCCAAAATATCGATACTAGAAGAAAAATTGTGAGGACCAAACTTGTAGAGAATCAAATTTCCTACAAATTTTGTCCTCACGGTTTTACTGTAAAATCAAAATCCCCCCCCCCCCCCCCCCCCCGAGATACCTACGAAAAAAAATCCAAGAACTAATTATTCACGGGTAGGGTCGGTTTTTTGGATATAATGACTGAACTATTTGCCTTTATCTGCGCGATTGAGCTAAACTTTTGTATACCTACTTCTACTTATGTAAGTTCAGTGACAACTCAACATTATGGAACTCTTCAAAATAATTGCCTCCAACGTCAAATCTGTCTTTCTGTGAGGCCTATTTTTATTGCATAAATGCTTTTATATATACCTATATCTAATTGTCACCTTTGTTTATAGTGAATATCGCACAATATCGAAAATTCAAGGCCGTTGAACGATATAGCATGCATATTCGGTGATAACTGATACCTATTGTTTTGATTAAATGCACTCTGCACTGATTGTTAAGTAAGCTCGTATAGGTATTTATAAATTTTATAATTGAAACTCGAGCGCTTACTTATTTGTCTTATTACACTACACGATATTCAGGGCCCAGTTTTTAGGGGGTTATTCCTACCTGTTGCCACCAATTTGTTACCAGTGGTAACAGCTGGATTTTCCCCATCTTTTACCAGTGGGAACTAATAGGAATAGTAATTGATGGTAACTAGGTACAGTTTTTTTCCCAGTAGTTACCACCGAGTACTTTAGTGGTAAAAGATGGGAAAAATATTCCCAGTAGTTACCACAGGTAACAAATTGGTGGTAACACTTGTGAATAACCCTTTTTAGGTTAGAAGCGCCCTTGGCAATGAATTAGGGCCCCTTTTTCTTAATACAGTCCATTATTTATAGGAATTTTCATGTCATACATGCATATTTAAGTAGGTAATATTAAAATGATATAGAATACCTATACATTGTAAATAAATTAAGACACTATATTACGTTAAAAAGAAATGAGACTGTAATTTTGACTCCACAGTCAAACTGAACAATTTAGTTTTGTGGAGCAATGTATCTTACTATTCATGTAAAATTTTTGTTTTTAATAAATAAATAATAATAAAAAAATACTTTAAAATCTCTAACAGTTTACTAACTTTTTCAGCGCAGACTGTCGAGAGAAATAGGATTTTTGTTTAAATTTTTTTTTTGTCTTGAATTTAATTATTATTATTATTTTATTTTATTTTTGGTACAAGCTTTTATTGCCGGCTGTGAGTACTATTTTGCACAGCCATCAGGCATAACTACTCATTGGGAGGGTTCGAATGAGCCAAAACACCACGGATTTAGTATCGTGGGGTTTAAGAGTTGTTATAGCCGAATTTTCCATCATCAGTTTTATGACGCCTTAAATATTGCATTTGCACCTGACTTACACATATGTGTACGGAAGCATCGTTTCCAACAAATTATTAACGCGTCAATGTCTCTCAGAGGATAGCGTTCAGTCAAAGTCGTAAACTATAGGTTTCATCATCGTAAATTATACATGAACGACATACGCGTTGGTACTCTAATAATACCAGCCCATTGCAACTATAAATATGACAGCAATATCGCGACAAACAACTGCGAAACCAGTTTAATTTTCCGAAAAACGGGTAGCTTTAAATTGTTTTTACCATAAAATGGCGGGTAGTAAGAGTTGTTCCTAATAGATTCGCCGGCCCGCAGGCGTCAGTCTTCGAGACGATTTCGTGCGCTTCGCGACCCCCGCGTTCTATCTCGGATATAACCGTTTTCCACGTAGTGACGTTGACGACCCGCGTGCATTTTGTCTCATAGACCTTAGTCTAAACTTAGTTTTTATCCAATTTTAACTTTATCCGTGTGTGTATCAATAACTGTTATTTTTAGAACCTAATTTTTAATTTAGTATTTTATCCTACTTTTATATAACCTAGTTTTTAATTTACGCGTAAGTTAGTTTTAATACGACGTTCGGCCGCCATCTTGTGACGCCGCGATTCAAAATAACGATCAAAACGCGTGTCTGTCGTAAGATGGTCAGTAAGGAGCAGCCATTGCAGTCTGTAGAAGTAAAGAGTAAGAGGAAGAGACGTAGAGCTGGGAATAGAGCTGGCAAGAGACGTTCGACGAAGACTGCTGTTGTGGTAGCGTCCGTGGCGGCGCTGCCTTCGGAGAGATCGAGCCCGGTCAAGTGCGCCGTGCACGCTTTTCTGATGCGGTATCAGAGTGCGTTGAGGAAAGTTCCGGCGCATCTGCCACCGAGGGTCCACGCCGGCCCGCCTTCGAAGCGCGTTAAACGGGTTTCTTGGAGTAAGTCACTTTCATTCGTCTCTTATTATCTTTGTATACCGTTTTTTTACCCGATTCACGGGTGTGTTTTTCGAGTATTTTATGTATGCATATATCGGATGACAAAGGAAGTATAGTTAAATTCATCTCAAATGTAGAAGTGATAAACGGCTTTTCAATTTCTGTAAGCAGTTGGGGTGATTCCGGTTCGTTACAGCCAAATATCATAATAACGTGTTCCTAGAATATCAGAATGTCAAAACAGATTATTCTCATAATGTCTAAAGCTCGAAATGACTTACGCCTACTTCTTAATTTACCGTATTCTTAATATGACTATAATTCATTTATTTATTCTTTTAGCTTCACTGGTTTAAATCAGATGGATTGTTATCAAATCCCAAATCCCAATGGAGTGATGTACAACTCGACGAAGCTACGAATGCACCTCGCTCAGTGTAACTTGTTCGACGCGAGGTGCATTCTTAGCTTGGTCGAGCTGCAGTTAGGTAAAGTTGTAACCCCTCGTACGCGTCAAATGTGGATATAGTACCTACCGTGGAAGCCCCAACCTCCTACCAACGATATAGACACAATACAAACTAGTACGCAATAAGGACGATTCTTCGTGGATTAAACAATCTATTCATCTACAACCGATAATAATAAACCTTCAAATGTTACAATTATGACGTAACATTAACCGAACTCGCAAGCGATCAAGGCGACTTAGAATATTTCTTATTCGCCAACTTTTTATAACCTTCACTTCTGCGCGGCGGTTTAGGTTTTGTCTGGCGGCTGATTACGGAATTGCAACAAAGTGCATTAAGTTTGCTTTTTCTGATTCCCAATAAATATTATAAATACCTATATACAAATTTTAAATAAATTATCATAAGACAGAGTACAATAACAAACTTAAACGTATTACTAAGTAACCTAAACCTATTCCTAATCCTAAAACTAAACATCAAACAACCCTCCCCGAGCCACTCCAGGTGCAAAGGTTCCCATCACACTGGCCGCATTGCCGCGCTGAACAGCTATGGCTAACCTTTGCACCAGAAATGACCCAGAGCGGGGATCAAGTCCTCTTTCATGTAAGCGACGCCCTACTTCCCTAAAAAAGATTTTGGCCTCAACGCACCAACACCCAGTCGTCTCCACCGCAAGCGGAACAAATAAATAATTGGAAAGACACGAGTACTTGTCCCTCTTCCGCACTGCCGCCAGCTCAGCAGCGGCTCCAGGCGCCCGCATGGTGCGACTTATGTGCGAAGCAGCAAAAGTACTAACACATGTGGCGTCCCAGAGCAGACACTTGCCTTTTTGCCAGGGCACCAAAGTCAAACCGTCTGGCCTTTTACCATCAGATCGGTTAAGACCTGGAGGCTCCAGCACACACGGCACATTCGCCGACACAAGGGCTCTCCGAACAATGTCATTTAGGGCATGGTGACGTGGGAACCTTCCTGCGCACCGACAACAACTCAGTGACTTTCTGATTAAAAAAGGTTTATATCAATTCACTACTTTTGTTGCCCCGGTACTAAAACCTTCGTAGTATGAGTAAGTGTTGTATTTCTTGTGGAAACTTCGATTTCAAAGCCTTATACGCCCTAATTTAGTCAACGGACCCACTCAGGCTCGTAAACTGCTTGTGCGACTTATGAGTATGATCGGAACATATTTTTTATGTGCCTAAACTGCATTGTCTAACGACTTTATACCTCTCACTATCTTTTGCCTGCGACTCCGTCCGCGTGGAACTCGTTTATATAGTTGCTACATACAAACTTTCACCCCCCATTTCGCCCCTTTAGGGGATGATTTCAAGGATAAAACTAACCTATGCCCTTCCCCAGGACTCAAACTATCTCTATAACAAATTTCATCTAAATCGGTTCGGCGGTTTCAGCGTGAAGAGGTAACAGACAGACACCCTTTCGCATTTATAATATTCGTGTGTGTATGATATCAATGGGAAATATTGCAATAGTGTTATACTTATAATATACCTAAAGGCTGAAACGCACTGAAAGCGGTGGCGGTGCGGTGTGGAGGCGGTACCGCACCGCGCCGCACCGCCATCGCTTTCAGTGCGTGTCGACCTTTAGTGATTTTCAAACAGCAATATTCTTTTTTTTTTGCATTTCATATTGGTTATCCTTGCAATTGCATGAAGATTAAAGGACGATATTTCTAATCTTATATCGAATACGGTATAATTTAAAAACAATAATTTCTTTAGAACGAAAGAAAGAAAATAAATAAAATAGATTTATTGCCACACATAAAACACATACCTACATACACATACACATTCGTTGAAACATTTTTAAAATATACATTTAGAAAAAAACAACACAATGTGGCAATAGGGAAGGACTCAGCGTTTGCTGTGGCACCGACACTTGAAAGCTTGAATCCAAGGGATGATCTGAGGTATTTTTTTGTCATATTGAGATCTGGCCCCGTAGCATGGATATATCACGCGATAAGTGACAAGATAACAGAGTCGTCTCGTTCTATCGAACGGTGTCAGCCAGGGACGGATGCTCTATCATGTCACTTATCGCGTGATCCATGCTACGGTGCCTGGAGATTAGCTCCACGTCATGAGTCATGCCGGTCCGGCGGAACTCCTCAAAAAATACTCTTTTATGGTTTATTTATTTATCGTATGGCGGTTACACACTGGTAAATATACCTATATATGCGTACCGATGTCGCTGATCGAGTTCCAGTGTGCGCTGCGAGGTTCAGAAGGAACAGTGCAGCTGCCGAGTTTGTTGTTCTTTTAGCACCACCCGGAGGTCACGTGTAGGGTTTCTAGGGTTATACGGACGTTTATTATTATTATTATTTATTCAGTTTTAAAGACAACATTTGGTCCACAAATTTACTTAATCTAATGTTAGTAGCTTAATACTTAATACACAAAAGAAATTTAGTCCTCTGACCCATTTGCCACAAAAGAGGACAATCTAACTTGTTAGCTATCATGTTTAGGATGCTGTTGCTACTCCCGCGCACCCTGTCTAACAGCGAGGCCGTTTTCTTGCGCCAGACGGCATCAAAGCCGACAAACAACAACGACTTCCTCTTTTATGGTTAAAGAACTTTATTCTCATAAGAATACAATATTCACTTACATGAGAACATTTATAATCTATTTCATATCTAAGGTTAAACCGCACAGCGTTTATAAAGTGTATACAATAAAAACAGATGCAGGTAGGAAAATATTCGGCATGCAAACTATGTCGTGCTCGCAGCGCTCAAGATAAGATGTTAGGGAGACATTGATGTATGCACGCACTACGTGTAACAATGGATGCGGCATTGGAGTTTCTATATAAAATTAAGTAATAATATGTATGTATTAAAATTAGTTAGTTACTAGGATTTAAAATATGTATACAGTACCGGTCAAAAGTTTAAGTTCACTCTTTAGACCAATCAAATTAGCTAAACCCGGACATAATTCGATAACCGTAATTTTCTTTTTGTATGATGTAAAGTATTGTTAGTTATAGTTAAAATAAAAAAAATTAAACATTTTAGGGTTCCGCGTCATTGTAAAAAAACCAAAAATCTAAATTTTTAACAAATTCTGTTCTCATAGGTTCAGCATAATATGTAACTTTGTAAAAGTGCCTCTATTATGACATGACGCTTGCATTCCAGTTAAAGAAATCAACATTAAACTAATTAATCAACCGGGACTATAATTAATAAAGAAAGTTCAGTAAGTTACACATTTTCTGGCTTATCTTACCAGAAATTATAGATAACTGCAATTTAACAATTTATTCTGAATAGTATATTATGTGTGTTGATAAATTATTAAAAATTAAACAGATTCTCCTTGCGGATTTCTAAAATCACAAATATTGGTCGTTTTTGGAAAACCAAAATACATAACTACTTGTAAAGTGTTTGATTTATGCTGTCAACATATTATTATTACTATAAGAAACAAATAAAACAAAAAATATTCACGGTTATTAATTAATTCAAATATTTTTAATACTTGTGTTTTAATATGAACGTTATCTCTTGCAGAATAAGGCCGTCATTGCTTTGTGCCTCAACTCCCGACCGGGCTGTCGCGAGTCGCAGGCATTCAAGGCCGAAACGCACTGACAGCGGTGGCGAAGCGGCGCGGGGCGGCGCGGAGGCAATACTTGTAATGTTCGAGCTAATATGAAAGGATCCGCACGCTTTTTTCCCGGCCAGTATTCTGTGCGAACCTTTTCGTATGAGATCGAAGTTCGAACATTACAGCCCCACCTCCACGCTGCGCCGCGACGCTTCGCCACCGCTGTCAATGGGTTTCAGCCTTCATTTATTATGGGTAGGTCCAATGATTGTCAAACATTTATAAACACGAATCTGGCGTGCACCACGGTTCGGCTAGGCTGGAGATTTATTGAAATATTGTGTTCATTAGATCGATAATAACTAAATTGTTCAGCATGAGACATAATTGTCGTGGAATCTCGATTACCTATTTATAAGCGCACAGTTTTCTGTACACAATTATTTAAATAAAAAGTATTACTTAAGTGGGTGCAGAAAGGGGCGTTATTCGAATAATTCTTTATTCAAATAATTATTCGAATAAACATTTATTCGTCACTTATTTATTCGCGAATAATTTATTCGTCTACACTTTCGAATGACGAACGATTTATTCTCATTTCATTAGAATAAATCCTCGAACAATCCACGAATAATATTTAAGGATGCGGTTGCTCGTTACTTACAACACGTACCATACACGAATGTAATGTTAACAGGTGATGTATTTCTATTGCCGTTATAACAAAAAATACTTAAAAACGGAATAATAATTTTTTTAACCTGTTGTTTTCTTTTACAATCGTAAGATTGATCAAATCGATCTAGTCCCAAACTAAGCAGAGCTTGTACTATGGGTACTAGACGATGATAAACATCTTATACAGGGCGTCCCACGGCGATGCCACATGGAGGGAAAGTACCTTGAATATTGTAGATAGAATTTAAAAATGATTTGTTCTTTCAAAGAGCCCGACAAATGCAGTTCCCTCAATCTCGTCTACAAAACATACTTGGCAGTCACGGATCAATTCAAATTATATCGAGCGATATTCGACCTTACGAGTTTTCCGTTTTCTTGTTTTATTTCGAATACGTCTGAAACACAAGGGATTTTTTTTCCCTAAAAACGTGTTGTTTCGGCAGCCTACGATGTGCAATATTTTCCGTCAATCTCAACAACATCCTAGAGGTATATTCAAGAGATAAATAAACTCATCGCAATAAAAATCATCACATATACTCTTACTGATTTCACACATTATTATGACTACATGGGACTTAATCGCGTATTATTAACTTATTTATTTACCTCTCTGAGGCTTCCCGACGTGTGGGGTGTGTCCATAGATAACCTCCTATAGATAGAGCCTATAGGGCGACGTGCGGTCACCACGCGTACATGATCTAGCCAGCTTAACCCCCCGCTACCCCGCGCCATAGTGTCAGTATCGGCCAGGTACGCGATCTACACGAGCGTCAAACAACCAACAAATTAAAATAGATTTTGCGCTATAAAAATAAGTTCGTGCTGTGTTAAGTGGTGTGGAAAGAACACCCGAACGTCTAATTACACAAACGACGGAATAATAAAAATGCATAGTCTTCCTTTTATTTCTGACACTATGTTATTTAGCAAAAAATAATCCTTACGATGAAGCCTTTCGATCGGTATGATAAAGCTACAGGTTAATTATTTTTCTCGTGTAGCGGGTTCGATTCCCGGTTCAACCATGTAATTATTTTAAAATCTATGAATGCAGTTTAAATTGTTTTTAAAATTAAAATAATGTCTCCTTGCAGTAAAATGTTCTATCTACAATATTCAAGGTACTTTCCCTCCATGTGGCATCGCCGTGGGACGCCCTGTATAGATTGTTCAGTCCTCGCCTAATGCTAGGAACTGAGCGCGCCTCACTATCCTTGGGTCTAATTCTTGCCAGTAATGGCTATCAAAAGTGTCAAAATATGATTAACTTAATGGATTCCCGGCGACACGATATTTGTCAATTCTGTGTAGCTTCCGTCAAGGTCCAGTCAAAGTCAAGTTAAATCAAGTCTCCCAAGCTGGTCTCCGGGGCCAAGGGAAGCGCCGTGTCTTACCACGGTCAGCCGGGCCGTCAATACGCGGTCCACTAAGCACATATCACCAAATGTCACTGTTTCCACCAAAACGACTCGGGCCTTATCTTATCTTATCTTATCTAGGTGAGGGCCCTTTCGGATGCACTTCGACCCAGTGGGATCTTTTGTGCATTTGCCCTCTCCTTTATACCTGCTCCCAGGCTTGCTCCATCATTTCCACAAAGCGAATGATGCAGTTCGTCGGGAGCACCTTGAATTCCTTTGGTTGCGGGTAACCGTTACCAAAGTAGTTCATTCTTTGTCTGGCAAGGGCATGACATTCACACAATAAGTGTTCCATAGTCTCATCCTCCTCACCACACATTCTACAGTCTAAACTATCCGATAGTCCCATCTTGGCCAAGAGATCCTTGACCCCGAAATGACCTGTGAACACCCCAGATATAATTCTGAGTTGCTTCCTACTGGATTTCCAGAGTTTTCTGGTCCAGCCCGAGTCCACTCCTTCTATGAAGAGCTTAGAGTGCCTTAAGCCAGCCTCATTCCTCCACTCGTGTTGGTGTTTGGTTTTGGCGTAGGCTTTAAAGGCCGATATTATGGTCCCCTGCGAGAGTCCCACAAATGGTTCCGGACCTACAAAGTGATTTGTAGAGCCCCCTCTTGCAAGCTCATCTGCTCTTTCGGCCTTCAGGCCACCAAACGCGAGTATCCAAGTACTGTCTACCAATACACAAACAAAACACTCGGACACCCGTGTGCCTACAAAGCGAGCAATATTACCAAAGAACCATGTTTTCCGCACGAACGTGTTCACAGTGAAAATTTATGACAAGCAAAAAAGTGACAGCCAAGTGTCACCTTCAAAACCACAGACTAAAAGGGCGTACACGAGAGGCGTTTAAGGGGCGGGCAGACGATCGGCCCGAACATAGATAAATAAATAATTACTTCATCATATCAGCCGTAAGAAGTCCACTGCTGGACATAGGCCTCCCCCAAAGAGTGCCACAATGGCCGGTCTTGCACCACCTGCATCCAGCGGACTCCCACGAGCTTTACCAGGTCATCAGTCCACCTTGTAGGGCCTACCCACGTAATAAATACTTATATACATACATAAAAAACATCCATGACTCAGGAACAAATATTTGTGCTCATCAAACAAATAAATGCCCTTACCGGGATTCGAACCCGGGACCTCCGGCTACGTAGGCAGAGTCACTACCAACTAGGCTACAGGGTTTGGTTGTCCCAGGTTGGGAGCCCCCATACAACAAATCGCACTTGGCCAGTTTTTTTTTGTCAATTCTTGACCCCCCTATCATTATCTTGTTAATTCCTTAAATGGACTCTCCCCGCCTCATAAAATGACTCATCATCATCATATCAGCCGAAAGACGTCCACTGCTGGACATAGGCCTCCCCCAAAGAGTGCCACAATGGCCGGTTCTGCGCCACCCGCATCCGCTGGATAAAATGACTACCGTCATCTAATAGCCCCCCCCCCTGTTTTGAAATGAATATCTGTGTGTATTTAGGGTTCCGTACACCGAAAGGAAAAAACGGAACCCTTATAGGATCACTTTGTTGTCCGTCTGTCAATACCCTTTTTCTCAGTAACGTGTGGAGATATCAACCTGAAATTTATATCAAATACTCAAGTTTACTGTTTCTTGAAGCAGTAAAAAAATCAAACTTCCAAGCCAACGCAATCAAAAGATACAGCCGTTTATGCCGCAAATTTCCGTAAGTATTCGAAACCCGCAAGGGAATCAAAACCTACAGGGTACTTCCCGTGAACTCAGAAACTTGAAATTTGGTAAGAAGCAACGCCTTGCGAAAACCGTAATTTTTTTGTTACACACTGAAAATGTAATGTCCAGTATACACTGACACGCACTAAGTATGTGAATACATACTTAGTGAGTGTCAGTTTATAGTGGACTTGTTTCTATTGTACGGGGTGGTCCGGAACCCTCGGTGCGTGAGTCTGACTCGGATTTGACCGGTTTTTTAGTCACCCGTGGTAAAGCCGAAATATAAAAAATAAAACGGGTGAAATAATAACACTTAATATCCGTTTCACCTTGCACGGCGATGTTAATTGGTACCCTTGATGAAGCGGTCACCTCTTTCTAAGAAATTTTGAAACTAGGTATCACTGTTCTGTCTGTAGGAAAATATTACGTTTTTGAGCTCCATTAAAAAGCATTCCTACAATATTCGTTCAAGATATTATTCCCGAAAAGCATTACGAAGGATTATGTGAATGATTAAGTTATTCGCGAATAAATATTGGCGAATAATTATTTGAAACATTTATTCGTCAGTCGCGAATAATCCTATTTATTCTTATTCGTTAATCGTATTCGAATAAATTTTGCACATCTCTGGGTGGGTGACAATAAGCATATCGACTACCGTAGTTTCAAAGGGCGTATGGGACAAAATATCGAAAATGAGTTGAAATGCAGTCATACTCAGTTTTTTTTTCTCTATCGGTTGGTATAGAAGAAATGTCTCTGATACATTTTGTCGTAACTCTCAGTTCATTGTACGATACGCCATTTTGCATTGTGAACTTTTACACAAATGTGTCTGTTACGCCAAAATACTCTTGCTTTAAATATTAAATAAGTAGTAATTTGTAATTTCATAAATCGAATAATTCTTAGCTTTCACTTATTAGGGTTCCGTACCTCGAAAGGAAAAAAACGGAACCCTTATAGGATCACTTTGTTGTCCGACCGTCCGTCCATCCGTCTGTCAAGACCCTGTTTCTCAGGAACGCGTGGAAGGGTATCCAGCTGAAATTTATACCAAATACTCAAGTCTACTGTCCCTTGGAGCTGTGAAAAAAACAAACTTCTAAGCCAACGAAATCAAAAGATACAGCCGTTTAAGCCGCAAATTTTCTAAACTCGCAAGGGAATCAAAACCTACAGGGTACTTTCCGTGAACTCTGAATCTTGAAATTTGGTACGAAGCAACGTCTCGAAAACCGTAAATTTAATTACATCACTGAAAATTTGATGTGGATTTTTTTCTATTGTACGGGATGGTCCAGAACCCTCAGTGTGCGAGTCTGACTCGCACTTAACCAGTTTTTTAAAGCTTACCACGATCATGCCATCACCTCTTACATTTACTTAACAGTGTGTTCATAATAGTTTGCTTATGTTTACGATAATAAAAGGAAATCAATCGTCCCTTACGCCCTTTGGACCAGGGTTTTCAAAGGGCGTAAGGGACAAACTGTGAATTTTTCATTAGAGCTAAAAATCCTACAATTAGGATATTCCATTATATTTGTTTTATTTGTACACGGCGCGGTCGGTGCAAAACACGTAATTGAAATAAACTCGTTATGACGTGTTCGTCGTGCGCACGCCCGCTGGCGCCCCTCGCACCCACCGCTTGCATCTGGCTCCACGACAAGGTCACGAGTATTTTCAATTAAATTTTCAATTTCTTAAGCGTGAAATTAACGTGGTTAATTTTGATGAAAACATGATTATCGTACACAAAAAGCTATTAGTAAACAAAAATTTCATAGTTACTATTTATAACTACTGAGGAATACATTATTATTAAAACGTTAAAAATAAATGTTTAATTTTTGTCTTAAATGTCTAAAAAGACGCAATATAGCTTAAACAGATAAAAACATCATAGTTACCATTTTGGCTTGTCTAGATAATGAGATCAGAGGAAAACTGTGAAAAAAAACGTATATGCGAATTTGATTTCAGTTTAATTTTGCTATTAGGTGATCGCATTTGAATGTACCTCAAAGTTATACTAACAAGGTATTTGGTTACCTTTTTTACTTTTCGGAAAAAGTTAGGTAGTGTACGTTAACTCGTGTTTTTTTTTTAATACGGTTACGATCGCGGATTTTTTACTTAATATATGTTATTAATATTTCATACTGAATAGTAAAATCCGATAAAATAATAAAAACAACGAGTTTACGAATTATGTCCAGGGTAAGCTAATTTGATTGGTCTACTTTGTTTTAGGTACAAATGAGTACTTTTGGGCAATATTTTTTTGCAGTTCGGAAGCCGAAATTTGTTTCCTAATGAACCGTTATTGTTTACAGAGATGTGTTTGATTAGTCAGACACAATTTACGTAGATTTCTAAACAACTCATTCTCTCAGAGAAACTCCCAACATAGCCCTCTCCATTGCCCTCTGGGTGACTTTGAGCCTTCTTATGAGGCCCATTTTAAGCGACCACGTTTCAAAGTAAAGATAATTAAGACGTGTGTACGTGTAGTTCTAGGGTGTATTAACGCCGCGCCGTTAGTTGGGTTTTGTCCAACTACCCGCGAGTTAGTCTGTAGTAAAAGATTAAACTGTTAACGTGCACTCCGTCGTTTAATTATATAGTTGATAGCCTAAACACCACAAGTTCATACATATCGACCTTCTTTTTAACAAAACCGACGCTTGACAGAGCTAGAAAAAAGTGGATTGCATAAAATGTGTACATAATTAAGGGATCGTCTCAATGAGTAGTTGATGATGGTATGCAGAAAAGTACAGTCGGCAATAAAAGCTTGTACCAAAAATAGTACATTACTTACCTAGGGCGGTTAAACAAAGAATGTCTCAGATCGCAGGTATTTGACGCCCGAGCCGAAGGCAAGGGCGATAAATATGCGCTCTGAGGCTTTCTTTATTACCGCCCGTGGTAAGTACAACATTTTACGTCTCTATCTGGCCAGGAAGTGGGGTTTTCCGCACGCATAGCGTGCGGTAATCCCTACTTTATGGCCAGGTATGACGTAAAATAATTTTTTGACAGAAACTTTTTATAAGGATGGTGAAGTATACAAAAAAATATTTTAGGTGACTTAGTTAATTGCATCATAGAAATCTGTTGAAAAAGCGACTCTCCCATCGAAGCCATTAGTTTCAAATTCCAATGACAGTTTTGTGATCTCAACCATACCTATTGATTCTGGCTTCATGGTAGTAGCAACGATCAAATCTATCATTATCAATTTCAAATATTTTCACTATGATTTCTCTCTCGGGTTTTAATTTAACTATTTAATACCATGAATATTTAAAAAAAGTTTAAGTCAGCCACCTCGCATTTTGCATACATCAATAAATAAATATTTTAAAACGTACTGCAATGGCTAGGGTCAAGTAATGTTGATTGTTTGTCAATACGTTGCTTGTTTATATTTTTTCCATTTTTAAATAATTTATGTAATAGGTACTACTATATCCCTGTTTTTGTGTTCGACAAATAATTACTGTTTATCATTAAAGTGGTTCGATTGCCATAGAAAGTGTTATTTGATATTCGCAGGCTAACAGCGTGATATTTAAAGAAACTTAGGTAACAAACTTTCATATATTGGCTTCCCATTTGCGCCAAATTCCCCCTTTCCTAGAATAAACTTGTATAAACTAGATTTATTTAAGAAATTGGTTTGGGACGTGATATTTTGGTAAAACTGTTTTTCTCAAATTAATCTAGTTTATACAAGTTTATTCTAGGAAAGGGGGAATTTGGCGCAAATAGGAAGCCAATTTATGAAAGTTTGTTACATAAGTTTCTTAAAATATCACGCCGTTGGCCTGCGAATGTCAAATAACGTTTTGTATGGCAATCGAACCACCTTAAACAATCTAAAAAGTCTACATTTTTGTGCGTATGCGTATAGTGCGTACGTATAAATCGTGCCCTCAAAATAGCAGTGTCATTACTGTCATTAGAAACAACGACAACGTGTTCTAGTAAATCTAATATTTCCACTGTATCAAAATCTCTACAAATATAGGTATTAGGTACCGATATTATAAATGCGATAGAAATCGTCTGTCTTGTCTGTTACCTATTCACGCCTTAAACTACTGAAGTAATAGTGTGATGACATTTGGTTTAATTAAACCAAATTTTGGGGGCAATTGCCCCCAAAATTCAATTTCTCATCAAGTGAATTCGTTGACAGCGTTGTCTACGGTCTAATTCGCCTACTAATCTAAACAAGCTCACAAATTTATTTTTTCGCGGTCGACTATACCACATTTACACCCATAATTGTATTAAAAATAAAGCAGTGTGAAGGGTCGTGCTTCAACGGCTAAATTCAAGGGTTGTAATAATTGGTGCCTGGACCGGTCTCATTCAAATGGTTTTTGTTGCATAAGGGCTTAAATCCATAGCGATTTCTATGAATTTGCGTCGTTTTTGTGTGAGCAGGATATTACATTGGGGCTTGACCATACAATGTATGTCGGTTGGGTTAAGAGGGATTAGTAAGCCACACAGTAGGGTTGGGATATTACATATAATTGTATATGAAAAATTACATAACGCCGAAGAATATTTCGATGTTTTGTAGGGCAATACACTTTGGTTTGTATGGATTTAGTTTCGATAGGTAGCAGAAATGATGTCCCGCTTTGCGGAGCTCCGGAAGATAAAGATTTTGTCACGTCATTCATTACCTACACCCAAACCCAGACATACCGCGGGACTCCGTCAAACTTGTATTTTTTTTTGAGTTTTTACCATTTTCTATACAAGTGTATAGTTCGTGTTGGTTAGATGCTCAGAAAGACTAAGTATTCTAGTTTTTGGAACGTCTGCATTTTCTCGCTTGTCGACCCCTCTCGACCTTGTCGGCAAAGCGTTCATTCATTCATTCATTCATTCATATCAGCCGAAAGACGTCCACTGCTGGACATAGGCCTCCCCCAAAGAGTGCCACAATGGCTGGTCCTACGCCACCCGCATCCAGCGGACTCCCGCGACCTTTACCAGGTCATCAGTCCACCTTGGGGGCCTACCCACGCGGCAAAGCGTTCTTAGTTGTAAAACATTACTTAGGTTAGTTCCGCGAGCACATATGACACGTTCCATTCACCTTAGCTTTCCAAACTATAGTTACACGGCATCTAATAGTGTGATGCTTTGTCGTCAGGTCACGACGAGAGCGGCTCGATGAGCGGCGGCGGCGACCCGGCGGTTCTCGCCGTCGGGCCGGTGCGGCGCCCGCTCACCTACACCCGCGAGCAGCTACTCCGACTGCGGAACTCGCCGCTCGTCAAGAAGGGGCTGGATGTACCGCTTGTGGGCTGCGACGCGCTCGCGCTGTGAGTAGTCTGTGTAGCCAGGGCCCGCTGTCGCTCACCTACACCCGCGAGCAGCTACTCCGACTGCGGAACTCGCCGCTCGTCAAGAAGGGGCTGGATGTACCGCTTGTGGGCTGCGACGCGCTCGCGCTGTGAGTAGTCTGTGTAGCCAGGGCCCGCTGTCGCTCACCTACACCCGCGAGCAGCTACTCCGACTGCGCAACTCGCCGCTCGTCAAGAAGGGGCTGGATGTACCGCTTGTGGGCTGCGACGCGCTCGCGCTGTGAGTAGTCTGTGTAGCCAGGGCCCGCTGTCGCTCACCTACACCCGCGAGCAGCTACTCCGACTGCGCAACTCGCCGCTCGTCAAGAAGGGGCTGGATGTACCGCTTGTGGGCTGCGACGCGCTCGCGCTGTGAGTAGTCTGTGTAGCCAGGGCCCGCTGTCGCTCACCTACACCCGCGAGCAGCTACTCCGACTGCGCAACTCGCCGCTCGTCAAGAAGGGGCTGGATGTACCGCTTGTGGGCTGCGACGCGCTCGCGCTGTGAGTAGTCTGTGTAGCCAGGGCCCGCTGTCGCTCACCTACACCCGCGAGCAGCTACTCCGACTGCGGAACTCGCCGCTCGTCAAGAAGGGGCTGGATGTACCGCTTGTGGGCTGCGACGCGCTCGCGCTGTTAGTAAGTAGTACTATAGCCGTGGCAGGTAACTAGAACCTGTGCAATCTGAGGCGAGGGATGACGTGGCGCGCGTATCCATACCAACGTGGCACCGCGGGACATAGCATGCACGCTAGTGAACTTACGCTAATGCCGTCATATTGATTGACTGGTATTGGGTTTGGTGGTTGGTTTTTGTTTGTAGGAGATTGTAGGGACTCTATTACATTTCACGAGTTGAGTTGGTGTCGACAGAGTACTCGATAGTTGTAAATTTATTGGTCTACTCAGTGACTAAATACACGAGCGCAAAAAATTACAAGAAAACAGATAGATTAGCAACTAAAAATACTCTGGTTTACTTGGTACGAAACTTAAAATCTAAAGACATAATGATCTTTAAATCGCAACAGAACTGCATTTGAGAAAATCGGTATAAAAAACATTTGTTTTTTTCGTTTCAGGGTGTTGAAAAAGCGATCCGATTCCCCCAACGAAGATGACCGGGGAGCTAGAGGGGATGCTCCAGCAGAAAACCATAAGGTATGTGGAATACTTCTTCTTCTTCTCTTACTTAAGAGCTAGGCTCTTGTCGGTGTAGCTCAAAGTAGGCCCTCCATCTACTCCGATCCCACGCAATCTCTTTGACCTCACGATACGACCCAACATCAATTCTCTTTTTGAGTTGCTCCATGTAGTATTTATACTTAAGTTTTGTTAATTATTTTAATGATTACGAGCTAGCACCTCTGTTTCTTACAGGTATACTCTTCACTAGGCAATCTAGGTATCTTCCATATCGTGAATGTTCCATTAATAGGCAGTAAATTGTCTGTCTTCTTCATGATGGACTGGCAATTTGGTTAAAGTCGGCAGCCGTGGAAGTGTTCGATGTGAGGGTCTGGCTGGTCTTTTTAACCCCCGACGCAAAAAGAGGGGTGTTATATATAAGTTTGACGTGTTTGTCTGTGGAATCGTAGCTCCTAAACGAATGGAACTATTTGAATGCGGCTTTTTTATCCGAACGCTGACGTGATCGAGATGATTCTTAGCTAACGTTTCAACAAAATCGGTTCAGCCCTTTTTGAGATATTGAACTTTCAAGTGAAAATATCGGGGGTTTTTCAACTTTTCCAAGTTGTTAATTATTCTCACTCCTTATGCATGAGTTAAAAGGATACAGATATATAGTTTATCGGTCTGTACAGCAACCGGACCCGTGACGGAGAGTGGTGACATAATATAAAGAGCGCACACATACAAGCCGCGCGCGGTGCGTTTTCATGAAGATAACATACTTTGTATGGAATGGAATGTTCTGAAATAAAGATTATTTTTTTTTTTTTTTTTTTTTGCCCTCTATACTATGGTGGTGATGAGCCGGTGACTTCATAGCATCGTCTCACGTAAGCTTCCTTTGACAGGGCGTGTACGGGCGCGAGCGCGACCGCGAGCGGCGCTCAGCCGACCCGCGGGAGCGCGTGCGCAAGGAGAGCGAGCCCAGCGGCGGCGGCATCGTGCTGTCCCCGCAGCGGCGCTCGTTCACGTCGGGCTGCGGCGCGCCCGCGGCCCCCGTGCCGCCGGCGCCGCCGCACGTGGCCCGCACCCGCCCGGAGTCCCCGCTGTGCCCGCCCGCGCAAGCCAAGCCCGAGCCAGGTGAGTCACATCGTGCTGTCCCCGCAGCGGCGCTCGTTCACGTCGGGCTGCGGCGCGCCCGCGGCCCCCGTGCCGCCGGCGCCGCCGCACGTGGCCCGCACCCGCCCGGAGTCCCCGCTGTGCCCGCCCGCGCAAGCCAAGCCCGAGCCAGGTGAGTCACATCGTGCTGTCCCCGCAGCGGCGCTCGTTCACGTCGGGCTGCGGCGCGCCCGCGGCCCCCGTGCCGCCGGCGCCGCCGCACGTGGCCCGCACCCGCCCGGAGTCCCCGCTGTGCCCGCCCGCGCAAGCCAAGCCCGAGCCAGGTGAGTCACATCGTGCTGTCCCCGCAGCGGCGCTCGTTCACGTCGGGCTGCGGCGCGCCCGCGGCCCCCGTGCCGCCGGCGCCGCCGCACGTGGCCCGCACCCGCCCGGAGTCCCCGCTGTGCCCGCCCGCGCAAGCCAAGCCCGAGCCAGGTGAGTCACATCGTGCTGTCCCCGCAGCGGCGCTCGTTCACGTCGGGCTGCGGCGCGCCCGCGGCCCCCGTGCCGCCGGCGCCGCCGCACGTGGCCCGCACCCGCCCGGAGTCCCCGCTGTGCCCGCCCGCGCAAGCCAAGCCCGAGCCAGGTGAGTCACATCGTGCTGTCCCCGCAGCGGCGCTCGTTCACATCGGGCTGCGGCGCGCCCGCGGCCCCCGTGCCGCCGGCGCCGCCGCACGTGGCCCGCACCCGCCCGGAGTCCCCGCTGTGCCCGCCCGCGCAAGCCAAGCCCGAGCCAGGTGAGTTACATCGTGCTGTCCCCGCAGCGGCGCTCGTTCACGTCGGGCTGCGGCGCGCCCGCGGCCCCCGTGCCGCCGGCGCCGCCGCACGTGGCCCGCACCCGCCCGGAGTCCCCGCTGTGCCCGCCCGCGCAAGCCAAGCCCGAGCCAGGTGAGTCACATCGTGCTGTCCCCGCAGCGGCGCTCGTTCACGTCGGGCTGCGGCGCGCCCGCGGCCCCCGTGCCGCCGGCGCCGCCGCACGTGGCCCGCACCCGCCCGGAGTCCCCGCTGTGCCCGCCCGCGCAAGCCAAGCCCGAGCCATGTGAGTCACATCGTGCTGTCCCCGCAGCGGCGCTCGTTCACGTCGGGCTGCGGCGCGCCCGCGGCCCCCGTGCCGCCGGCGCCGCCGCACGTGGCCCGCACCCGCCCGGAGTCCCCGCTGTGCCCGCCCGCGCAAGCCAAGCCCGAGCCAGGTGAGTCACATCGTGCTGTCCCCGCAGCGGCGCTCGTTCACGTCGGGCTGCGGCGCGCCCGCGGCCCCCGTGCCGCCGGCGCCGCCGCACGTGGCCCGCACCCGCCCGGAGTCCCCGCTGTGCCCGCCCGCGCAAGCCAAGCCCGAGCCAGGTGAGTCACATCGTGCTGTCCTCGCAGCGGCGCTCGTTCACGTCGGGCTGCGGCGCGCCCGCGGCCCCCGTGCCGCCGGCGCCGCCGCACGTGGCCCGCACCCGCCCGGAGTCCCCGCTGTGCCCGCCCGCGCAAGCCAAGCCCGAGCCAGGTGAGTCACATCGTGCTGTCCCCGCAGCGGCGCTCGTTCACGTCGGGCTGCGGCGCGCCCGCGGCCCCCGTGCCGCCGGCGCCGCCGCACGTGGCCCGCACCCGCCCGGAGTCCCCGCTGTGCCCGCCCGCGCAAGCCAAGCCCGAGCCATGTGAGTCACATCGTGCTGTCCCCGCAGCGGCGCTCGTTCACGTCGGGCTGCGGCGCGCCCGCGGCCCCCGTGCCGCCGGCGCCGCCGCACGTGGCCCGCACCCGCCCGGAGTCCCCGCTGTGCCCGCCCGCGCAAGCCAAGCCCGAGCCAGGTGAGTCACATCGTGCTGTCCCCGCAGCGGCGCTCGTTCACGTCGGGCTGCGGCGCGCCCGCGGCCCCCGTGCCGCCGGCGCCGCCGCACGTGGCCCGCACCCGCCCGGAGTCCCCGCTGTGCCCGCCCGCGCAAGCCAAGCCCGAGCCAGGTGAGTCACATCGTGCTGTCCTCGCAGCGGCGCTCGTTCACGTCGGGCTGCGGCGCGCCCGCGGCCCCCGTGCCGCCGGCGCCGCCGCACGTGGCCCGCACCCGCCCGGAGTCCCCGCTGTGCCCGCCCGCGCAAGCCAAGCCCGAGCCAGGTGAGTCACATCGTGCTGTCCCCGCAGCGGCGCTCGTTCACGTCGGGCTGCGGCGCGCCCGCGGCCCCCGTGCCGCCGGCGCCGCCGCACGTGGCCCGCACCCGCCCGGAGTCCCCGCTGTGCCCGCCCGCGCAAGCCAAGCCCGAGCCAGGTGAGTCACATCGTGCTGTCCCCGCAGCGGCGCTCGTTCACGTCGGGCTGCGGCGCGCCCGCGGCCCCCGTGCCGCCGGCGCCGCCGCACGTGGCCCGCACCCGCCCGGAGTCCCCGCTGTGCCCGCCCGCGCAAGCCAAGCCCGAGCCAGGTGAGTCACATCGTGCTGTCCTCGCAGCGGCGCTCGTTCACGTCGGGCTGCGGCGCGCCCGCGGCCCCCGTGCCGCCGGCGCCGCCGCACGTGGCCCGCACCCGCCCGGAGTCCCCGCTGTGCCCGCCCGCGCAAGCCAAGCCCGAGCCAGGTGAGTCACATCGTGCTGTCCCCGCAGCGGCGCTCGTTCACGTCGGGCTGCGGCTCGCCCGCGGCCCCCGTGCCGCCGGCGCCGCCGCACGTGGCCCGCACCCGCCCGGAGTCCCCGCTGTGCCCGCCCGCGCAAGCCAAGCCCGAGCCAGGTGAGTCACATCGTGCTGTCCCCGCAGCGGCGCTCGTTCACGTCGGGCTGCGGCGCGCCCGCGGCCCCCGTGCCGCCGGCGCCGCCGCACGTGGCCCGCACCCGCCCGGAGTCCCCGCTGTGCCCGCCCGCGCAAGCCAAGCCCGAGCCAGGTGAGTCACATCGTGCTGTCCCCGCAGCGGCGCTCGTTCACGTCGGGCTGCGGCGCGCCCGCGGCCCCCGTGCCGCCGGCGCCGCCGCACGTGGCCCGCACCCGCCCGGAGTCCCCGCTGTGCCCGCCCGCGCAAGCCAAGCCCGAGCCAGGTGAGTCACATCGTGCTGTCCCCGCAGCGGCGCTCGTTCACGTCGGGCTGCGGCGCGCCCGCGGCCCCCGTGCCGCCGGCGCCGCCGCACGTGGCCCGCACCCGCCCGGAGTCCCCGCTGTGCCCGCCCGCGCAAGCCAAGCCCGATCCAGGTGAGTCACATCGTGCTGTCCCCGCAGCGGCGCTCGTTCACGTCGGGCTGCGGCGCGCCCGCGGCCCCCGTGCCGCCGGCGCCGCCGCACGTGGCCCGCACCCGCCCGGAGTCCCCGCTGTGCCCGCCCGCGCAAGCCAAGCCCGAGCCAGGTGAGTCACATCGTGCTGTCCCCGCAGCGGCGCTCGTTCACGTCGGGCTGCGGCGCGCCCGCGGCCCCCGTGCCGCCGGCGCCGCCGCACGTGGCCCGCACCCGCCCGGAGTCCCCGCTGTGCCCGCCCGCGCAAGCCAAGCCCGAGCCAGGTGAGTCACATCGTGCTGTCCCCGCAGCGGCGCTAGTTCACGTCGGGCTGCGGCGCGCCCGCGGCCCCCGTGCCGCCGGCGCCGCCGCACGTGGCCCGCACCCGCCCGGAGTCCCCGCTGTGTGCCCGCCCGCGCAAGCCAAGCCCGAGCCAGGTGAGTCACATCGTGCTGTCCCCGCAGCGGCGCTCGTTCACGTCGGGCTGCGGCGCGCCCGCGGCCCCCGTGCCGCCGGCGCCGCCGCACGTGGCCCGCACCCGCCCGGAGTCCCCGCTGTGCCCGCCCGCGCAAGCCAAGCCCGAGCCAGGTGAGTCACATCGTGCTGTCCCCGCAGCGGCGCTCGTTCACGTCGGGCTGCGGCGCGCCCGCGGCCCCCGTGCCGCCGGCGCCGCCGCACGTGGCCCGCACCCGCCCGGAGTCCCCGCTGTGCCCGCCCGCGCAAGCCAAGCCCGAGCCAGGTGAGTCACATCGTGCTGTCCTCGCAGCGGCGCTCGTTCACGTCGGGCTGCGGCGCGCCCGCGGCCCCCGTGCCGCCGGCGCCGCCGCACGTGGCCCGCACCCGCCCGGAGTCCCCGCTGTGCCCGCCCGCGCAAGCCAAGCCCGAGCCAGGTGAGTCACATCGTGCTGTCCCCGCAGCGGCGCTCGTTCACGTCGGGCTGCGGCGCGCCCGCGGCCCCCGTGCCGCCGGCGCCGCCGCACGTGGCCCGCACCCGCCCGGAGTCCCCGCTGTGCCCGCCCGCGCAAGCCAAGCCCGAGCCAGGTGAGTCACATCGTGCTGTCCCCGCAGCGGCGCTCGTTCACGTCGGGCTGCGGCGCGCCCGCGGCCCCCGTGCCGCCGGCGCCGCCGCACGTGGCCCGCACCCGCCCGGAGTCCCCGCTGTGCCCGCCCGCGCAAGCCAAGCCCGAGCCAGGTGAGTCACATCGTGCTGTCCCCGCAGCGGCGCTCGTTCACGTCGGGCTGCGGCGCGCCCGCGGCCCCCGTGCCGCCGGCGCCGCCGCACGTGGCCCGCACCCGCCCGGAGTCCCCGCTGTGCCCGCCCGCGCAAGCCAAGCCCGATCCAGGTGAGTCACATCGTGCTGTCCCCGCAGCGGCGCTCGTTCACGTCGGGCTGCGGCGCGCCCGCGGCCCCCGTGCCGCCGGCGCCGCCGCACGTGGCCCGCACCCGCCCGGAGTCCCCGCTGTGCCCGCCCGCGCAAGCCAAGCCCGAGCCAGGTGAGTCACATCGTGCTGTCCCCGCAGCGGCGCTCGTTCACGTCGGGCTGCGGCGCGCCCGCGGCCCCCGTGCCGCCGGCGCCGCCGCACGTGGCCCGCACCCGCCTGGAGTCCCCGCTGTGCCCGCCCGCGCAAGCCAAGCCCGAGCCAGGTGAGTCACATCGTGCTGTCCCCGCAGTGGCGCTCGTTCACGTCGGGCTGCGGCGCGCCCGCGGCCCCCGTGCCGCCGGCGCCGCCGCACGTGGCCCGCACCCGCCCGGAGTCCCCGCTGTGCCCGCCCGCGCAAGCCAAGCCCGAGCCAGGTGAGTCACATCGTGCTGTCCCCGCAGCGGCGCTCGTTCACGTCGGGCTGCGGCGCGCCCGCGGCCCCCGTGCCGCCGGCGCCGCCGCACGTGGCCCGCACCCGCCCGGAGTCCCCGCTGTGCCCGCCCGCGCAAGCCAAGCCCGAGCCAGGTGAGTCACATCGTGCTGTCCCCGCAGCGGCGCTCGTTCACGTCGGGCTGCGGCGCGCCCGCGGCCCCCGTGCCGCCGGCGCCGCCGCACGTGGCCCGCACCCGCCCGGAGTCCCCGCTGTGCCCGCCCGCGCAAGCCAAGCCCGAGCCAGGTGAGTCACATCGTGCTGTCCCCGCAGCGGCGCTCGTTCACGTCGGGCTGCGGCGCGCCCGCGGCCCCCGTGCCGCCGGCGCCGCCGCACGTGGCCCGCACCCGCCCGGAGTCCCCGCTGTGCCCGCCCGCGCAAGCCAAGCCCGATCCAGGTGAGTCACATCGTGCTGTCCCCGCAGCGGCGCTCGTTCACGTCGGGCTGCGGCGCGCCCGCGGCCCCCGTGCCGCCGGCGCCGCCGCACGTGGCCCGCACCCGCCCGGAGTCCCCGCTGTGCCCGCCCGCGCAAGCCAAGCCCGAGCCAGGTGAGTCACATCGTGCTGTCCCCGCAGCGGCGCTCGTTCACGTCGGGCTGCGGCGCGCCCGCGGCCCCCGTGCCGCCGGCGCCGCCGCACGTGGCCCGCACCCGCCTGGAGTCCCCGCTGTGCCCGCCCGCGCAAGCCAAGCCCGAGCCAGGTGAGTCACATCGTGCTGTCCCCGCAGTGGCGCTCGTTCACGTCGGGCTGCGGCGCGCCCGCGGCCCCCGTGCCGCCGGCGCCGCCGCACGTGGCCCGCACCCGCCCGGAGTCCCCGCTGTGCCCGCCCGCGCAAGCCAAGCCCGAGCCAGGTGAGTCACATCGTGCTGTCCCCGCAGCGGCGCTCGTTCACGTCGGGCTGCGGCGCGCCCGCGGCCCCCGTGCCGCCGGCGCCGCCGCACGTGGCCCGCACCCGCCCGGAGTCCCCGCTGTGCCCGCCCGCGCAAGCCAAGCCCGAGCCAGGTGAGTCACATCGTGCTGTCCCCGCAGCGGCGCTCGTTCACGTCGGGCTGCGGCGCGCCCGCGGCCCCCGTGCCGCCGGCGCCGCCGCACGTGGCCCGCACCCGCCCGGAGTCCCCGCTGTGCCCGCCCGCGCAAGCCAAGCCCGAGCCAGGTGAGTCACATCGTGCTGTCCCCGCAGCGGCGCTCGTTCACGTCGGGCTGCGGCGCGCCCGCGGCCCCCGTGCCGCCGGCGCCGCCGCACGTGGCCCGCACCCGCCCGGAGTCCCCGCTGTGCCCGCCCGCGCAAGCCAAGCCCGAGCCAGGTGAGTCACATCGTGCTGTCCCCGCAGCGGCGCTCGTTCACGTCGGGCTGCGGCGCGCCCGCGGCCCCCGTGCCGCCGGCGCCGCCGCACGTGGCCCGCACCCGCCCGGAGTCCCCGCTGTGCCCGCCCGCGCAAGCCAAGCCCGAGCCAGGTGAGTCACATCGTGCTGTCCCCGCAGCGGCGCTCGTTCACGTCGGGCTGCGGCGCGCCCGCGGCCCCCGTGCCGCCGGCGCCGCCGCACGTGGCCCGCACCCGCCCGGAGTCCCCGCTGTGCCCGCCCGCGCAAGCCAAGCCCGAGCCAGGTGAGTCACATCGTGCTGTCCCCGCAGCGGCGCTCGTTCACGTCGGGCTGCGGCGCGCCCGCGGCCCCCGTGCCGCCGGCGCCGCCGCACGTGGCCCGCACCCGCCCGGAGTCCCCGCTGTGCCCGCCCGCGCAAGCCAAGCCCGAGCCAGGTGAGTCACATCGTGCTGTCCCCGCAGCGGCGCTCGTTCACGTCGGGCTGCGGCGCGCCCGCGGCCCCCGTGCCGCCGGCGCCGCCGCACGTGGCCCGCACCCGCCCGGAGTCCCCGCTGTGCCCGCCCGCGCAAGCCAAGCCCGAGCCAGGTGATTCACATCGTGCTGTCCCCGCAGCGGCGCTCGTTCACGTCGGGCTGCGGCGCGCCCGCGGCCCCCGTGCCGCCGGCGCCGCCGCACGTGGCCCGCACCCGCCCGGAGTCCCCGCTGTGCCCGCCCGCGCAAGCCAAGCCCGAGCCAGGTGATTCACATCGTGCTGTCCCCGCAGCGGCGCTCGTTCACGTCGGGCTGCGGCGCGCCCGCGGCCCCCGTGCCCGGTATCATTAAGTAGCGGAGTGTTTTTGACCCCAAAAAAACCTCATGATCCCGATTATTACCTATTTATAGTCCTGGCCTTCTCAGTTTTTCGAAATGGACGATTGTTTCGAATAAACTGTTAAGCCCCTGCTAGACGGTCGCCAACTCGCCACTCCGACCGAGCGACCTTGCTCGGCACCGTCACGGTGTTGGCGACCGTCTAGCAGGAGCTTTAGTTTATTTACGCGTAAGGCCTATATAAATTCGGCGAATACAGGTGATGCATGCTTCAAGTCTTGGCATGACAT
This sequence comes from Epinotia brunnichana, assembly GCA_963854355.1. Taxonomy (NCBI): domain Eukaryota; kingdom Metazoa; phylum Arthropoda; class Insecta; order Lepidoptera; family Tortricidae; genus Epinotia; species Epinotia brunnichana. Next base: position 19,828,016 of record OY977954.1, read on the forward strand.
TGTATAGTATTGCCAACATTCCTTGTAAAGTGTCCACGTGTCTACATCATCACCTTGCGGCCGCGGACTGGACGCTTGCGGGCATCGGGCCGACGAGCGGCGGTTCATACTTTTGATTGAGTTCAATCTATAAACGCACGTTCGTCGGCGGCCCGCTGGCGGTCAGACCGCAGCCTTACGTTTCAGGCACGACTTCGAGTGTTTTTACTGAGTAATTTTCGGGATCAACTCAACTGACCGTCATATAGTGACACACCATCACAACACATGTTTCTAACACTGTTGTAAATTAAGTTTTTTCTTACGCGACTAAAGTAGGCCCAGAATCTACGTGCCGAGTGAGTCCTCTTTACTAAGCTATTCTAAATAATATTTATTATATTACAAAGAGGTAAAGTTTGAAGTTAGCATGGAAGATGTAATTTTCGGAGCTAATCAACCGTTTTAAAATAATATTTCGCCATTGTATGGAATGGAACTACGCGGGTAGTTTGTACAATTTAATTAATAAATAGTCACTTCGCATGATCCCTCGCTCGTAATGTAGAGAGATCCAGCTATGATTTGGCTTCGTCGGCATGTTGATTCAGGCCCCACTATTCACAGAGCATTTGTCTTAACTTCCCCGTCCTATTTCCCGAATGACGAAAGTACCTATTCAAGCTAACACCAGTATGTTTACAGCGGGCCGGCGCATCGGTTCCGGGAGGATCATGGTCCGGGACGTGCCGCAGGCAGGTTGGGAGGAGGGCGAGTACCGGCCCAGCGAGCCCTACCGACCGCGGGAGCACCGCGCCAACGGAGACAGGTGAGGCGTCCTTATACCAGCCACACTTGTCGAGTGACGTGGGAAATAGCTAGGAAAGGAGCCAGTTATTCGTCATGCCGCTCGTCTTGCTGTTCGTCATGCCCCCCGCTCCCTGTGCCGTCGGTTGTTGGGCGCGAGTCAGAGGAGTTGCAATAAAGGCAAGTAACCTAGTGCGGGGCGTCGCGATTGCGCGTGAGTAGCAGGGTGTGGCCAGAGAGGGGAACGTCACGGCAGCGAGGAGCAGAGTGTGGCCACAGTATATAAAACTACAACCAGAGTAGGCTAGCTTCATTCATCGTTAGAATTTACGCAGCCGCTTAGCGTAACCGCTCAAGAGTCGGGGTTGTCAAAATATGTTTGGAGATTCATTTCTTCATTCAGATTCATTTTCTTAAAATTACTTGTTTAATTTTCAAGCATTTCATAAGTAGGCATGTAGTTATTTTTTTAAAACACTCACTCCGATCTTTAAATAGAAAAAAATCTAAATTGCGGGTATTAATTTCTTTCAAAATCGATATATGAGGATATTTTTAATACAATTGAATTGAAATATTTGAAAAAAAAAACTTAACCCAAATTTTAACATTACTTTTTAAAGTCGGTTTTATAAAGTCAAACTTGATATCCCTTCAGAAACTCATTGTGTGTGAATGTCATACCCTTGCCAGACAAAGAATGAATTACTTTAGTAACGGCTATCAGCAACCAAAGGAATTCAAGGTGCACCCGGTGAACTGCATCATCCGTTTTGTGGAAATGATGGAGCAGGCATAAAGGGGAAGGCAAATGCACATTATATCCCACTGGGTCGACGTGCATCCGAATGGGCCCTCACCTAGATAAAATAAGATATTGCTAAATTTCCTCGCCTCCCGCTTCCCCGCGTACCTCCCATCGTTGGTCCGCGCAGGGCTGAGCTTGCAGACTGTGGTGTGGCTGAGGTATTAGTTCTTACTTCTACCATGGCTGTCTCTGCTCTGCGATCCCACAAACGACCGCAGCCGGAGAACCAATCAAAAGAGAACTAATCTTAAACTGAACGCGCCTCCAATGTGTTTACGTCAATTTAGGACAGGTTGCACTAACTAACTATTACGGACCGATCAAAATTATATATGGCGCCGGCGCGGCGGCTGTCATTTGATAGAAAAAAACTTGTTAAATTTTTAATATATTCAGATTTTAACCTGAGGCAGGAACATTGGCAATAAAATCTGAATCAACTCAAAATACGAATTAGAGTTGTGTTTCTCACCTGCCCCGGACGAGAGCCACGGGCCCATAGATGACTCCACCAAACGCTCCGAGCAAATGAGACCCAAAAACGGCAGTATCACCGTACTTTATAACTAATCCTAAACTTAAAATTAATGCTTACCGTTGCAGTCACTTTAGACGCCCCCAGGCGCCTCCAGCTCGTGTGTGAGTGTTTTGTGTTGTGTTGAATGTGTGTATGTTTGTCTGTGGATTTGCTGAACGCCTCCGTAGGCTCCTGGAGTCCAAAAAGGGCCGGCGCTCGCTGAGCAACCGTATCTGTACGCGACCGTTCACTACAGAGTTCCGTCACGGCTTCCGTAAACTTATACCCGTACCGTATAATAATAATCAACAGCTACTATTATAAAATTTCCCGTTCACTTGGCTCAAAATATCGCTCCGTACGCAGTCATTACGTCCGATGTAAGCCGCGGATCGTGAAGTAAAGTGACGTGGCCCAAGCGACACGCGAAATCCCAGCCGAACGTCCCCGATCACACCCGAACTCGGCGGATCAGGCGCAAACGCGGCTTAAATTCTAAACATTTGACTTTGTTCTGTTTTCAAAATCGAACGATGCAAAACAAATTTATGCAACTCTTTTCCGATTTAGAATGTGTTGTATCTCCAAATTAATTAATTGGAGTTATTATATTTCTTTGAATGACTATCGGTACAACAACTACCTACGTTATTATGTTCAGTCACCCAACAACGGCACATAGAAGCGCCACAGACAATACAACAGAAAATACTCCATATATGTATATGTATATAGTCTCAGCGGTAAACGCGTTAAGGAACACAATTTACGATTACAGAGGCTCTAGTATAAGTTTTATCCATACAATACGTTTTCGAACGCGTTTGCGTTTAGTCTCAATTTATATGGCAACGCGAACAGCGCCTCTGGTGGTAACTATTAGGAACTACGCGTTGCCATACAAATTGAAACTAAACGCAAACGCGTTCGAAAACGTATTGTATGGATAAAACTTATACTAGAGCCTCAGAAGGTTTGGTGCAACCCTTAAACAACATTCTCAAGTATATCTAAATGCCAAATATCACAGAAATTTACAATATGTTCATGTTGTAGATTCGAAAGGCGTTCATTTACCCGTGACTCCTACACCTCTGACATCAAGAGGGAGAGGGAAGACCGATTCAATAACGAAAAACAGAGAGACAGGTAAAGAAAATACTAATGTCCGAGTGTTTGAACATGATCTTTGCTATACGATTGTGAGCTTTATGTAAATAGTGATAACGCCCAAATCTTACTGTTGCTACAATGTTTGCGTGGTAACCATAAAATACCTAATCCCGTTTAAAATGTATTGTCTTTCTTATACAGGGAAGACAACCGCAGATCAGGTGGTCGCTATTCTCAACGACGTTTTGAGAAAGAAGATGAACCAGAGTGGTAAGTACTAGTAGCCATGTTACCTACCCATTTTCATATATATTTATTGCAAAACCATGGTTACATAAGATGGTAGAAATCTTAAGTGCTAAGTACAGTGGCGGAATGAAAAGGTTGATCAGTTTTCAAGTCAAATCATTTACGCGTTGCAAGCACATGTTACCTTTTTAAACTGTGTATCGGAAGAAATTGATGTATTGAAAATTATGTTCAACTATTTGACAACAAAGTTCAAATTGACTTAGACGAATTTTCCTTGCTAGTTGAACTAAAACCTTTTTTATTAGTTTGATCTTGCCATTACGTTGTGTCAAGTTTGATAAGTCTAATGATTAAATCCTCTTAGCTTAAAATTATTAAAACTATAAATGTGAGTAGGTAAGGTCCTGTCAATGTCATCTTTGCTATTTCTTGTATACGTTTTTTTTTTCTTTTTTTAAGTCATTTTCCAAATTTCAAAGAGGTTTAGTGAAATGACATTCATTATGACGGAATGTGTTTGACACTCGGTCGATAAAGCAGATACTGATAACTTATACAGAGCAAGCAAAAACAGATCTTAAGGTGATCAACCTTTTCATTCCCTGACTGTACATGGGAACCCTGTAAGGATATTCCTATTCCTTACCGGCTGCGAAATACAGCGCACAATGTAAAGATTTGTGGTCCCACTAGACCACTAAAGTATCGTAATAGGGATGATGACTAAGATTTTTTTACGATGCCATTCGACCCAGTTTTTGGAGAGGTACAAATGTTTGTATAGGAGCAACTACAATTAAAGAAAATAAATACCCAAAAATTGAGACAAAGATCGACCTCGCTGGCGGCAGCCATAAACGCATGGAGCGGTATGACGTCACACCTGTTATTTGTAGTAATCGTTGTACGGAAATTCAAGAAAATTGCTGTTTCGCTCGCGAAATACTGTGTTTAGGTACATATGTAGTTGTCATACAATTGTGTTTCTTTAAAAGCGTAAGGATTCTATTGGTAGCTTTAAATTTACACTTGGCCAATAGGGAAGATTACGCAAAACTCTTCGTAGGTGGCGACTCTAGCAGCGTTGACATTGTATCTCGTTCCCACTTGCGGTATTGTCTATGCAAGCATCCTTGTCACTCATTTGACAATCAATTGTGCATGTGTTTGTGAATCCCTATATTCCTATACTGGTTTACTGTTAGTGGAAGTGCTGCCTCTGGCGGCAGAACATTGCAGTAATGTACCCTATTCAAAAATGCATATTTTTTTATGGTTTTAATTGTATTTTATAATTTATACTCAATTACAATAATTTGATGGTTTACTATCCATTTAGCAACATTACGTTATCAATTGTAACATGAGTCATCATGGCTATTGTCTGTTTAGGTTTAGTGGAGGGCCGACATCTCAACACGATACTATTGAACTCCGTGGTTTCGACGAGCCAACTAAGAAGAATGGCTCGACGTCCGGCAAAGAGACTGAGGTATGTGTTTATAATCCTATACTATTAAACGAGCAATATTTGTATATATGTATGTATGTATATATATATTTGCAATCACGTTTTCGGAAACGGCTAACGGTTTCGATGAAATTTGGAATATAGGTGGTTGCGGGGGCGAGAAATCCATCTAGATAGGTAGGGCAAACCTTGGCTAATCGGTGATAGTTAGGTTTTTTGAGTATTTTTTTAGTTAATTTTTTCTTAATTTTGACGGATGCGTTCGGATACTTGCTGCACGTAAGTAAGTTGAATGACAGTGCCGCCACATACTGCAAATTATTACAAGCCGTAAAGATATCGAGTAACTCCGCTATTAGACCTTAAAGTAGCTATCACCGAATAACTTCATATCACAGATTAGCCAAGGTTTGCCTGTTCATCATGTTCGGGAAAATTCGTTTTCTCCGTATTTTCTCGATTTTCATCCGAGCAGAGCTCGGTCGCCCAGGGACTAATAATAATAAACCATTTATTTCAGGCATCTAAGGCCCATAGTTACAAATACCTTAAACACTAACATATAATACTTTATACATACAATTATAAAATTAAAAACCAATTTTCTTGAAACCGATATGAAACCCTCCTTATCCACATCGGTGCGAGGGGGCTTCTCTTTTGGAGGTACCCTTGACGGTGCGTCTCTCGGTGGTTTAATATATTTCGACATATTTGATCTGTTCATTCACGATGGCATACCCTCTGCTACTCTTTGCGTATTCATTTGGTGAAAAAACCGTTAGGGCGCATAACGTCCCACTCGCAGAATGTCCCTTTGTCCCTTTCGCGAAATGTCCCTTTCCTAAATGTCCCTTACGCAAAACGATCCTTCTGGAAAAGGTCCCGTTCGCAAAACGTCCCTTAACATAAATAAAGTTCCGTTCTCAAAACGTCCCTTTCGTTAAATGACCCATTCGCAAAACGTCCCTTTAGCAAAATTACCCGTTCGCAAAATGTGCCATGTCTTATCCCATGAGAAGTCTCCTAGTCTCTACTTAAACAAGCTTTTTCCAGACGGGACATTTTGCGAACGTGTCATTTTGCAAACGGGACGTTTTGCGAAAGGGCCGTTATGCAGTAGGGACTTTCTGCGAAAGGGGCTTGCTCAGAAGGGACGTTTTGCGAAAGGGGAGGGACCTTTTGGGAAAGGGATCATTTGCAGAGAAGACGATTTGCGAATGGGACGTAATTTTGGTGGAGGGACGTTATGCGCCCTAACCAAAAAACACATTAATAAAAATGAGGGTGTGCTGCCTTCTTAAATTAAAGTCCACCATATAATGCACAGTCTCCAGCAATAATATCCGCCACATCAACACGTGCATAATAGTACATTATTGCCGTGGCCGGGAAGGATGCAATCGCAGGCTGAGTATTTGTTTAAACGGACGAGCTTGCGAGTCATTTTTGAGAAATTTATTTTTTAGGGCCGTTAGGACTAGCTAATTTTGCTAGCTTTGTTATTGCAGATATTAATGATGGTGTCTGTACGGGCGAATAATCTACGTCCACGTATATTTTCTCTCTCTTTGTGCAAAAATATACAGGTATAGTGGATGCGAATTATTGGGCCGTACATTATATGGATCCGTAAATTAACATATCTATAACGTCAATGGATAGAGGCAGTCAGAATATACTTATTAAGTTTATTAAATCTTGATAGTTTTGTAGAATTATTGTTATGGCTAAGAAGTAAAGCGTCAAATATTATGGAACACACAGAAGACTGATTGTAATCGCCTAGGTTAAAGCGTATTGTAATTATAAACTAACTAGCTTCTGCCCGCGACTCCGTCCGCGTGAAACTCTATTATATCGTAGCTCCATACAAACTTTAAGCCCCGTATTTTTTTTTATTTATACCCCCTTAGTGGTTTATTTTTCCAAAACGAAAAAGAAATTTTAATTTTGTAGCTCAAAAACACAGTTTCCCCCATACAAACTTTGCACCCCTATTTAACCCGCTTAGGGGTGGGTTTTTCCAAAACCCTAAAATTACTTTTCTTGTATTGCATACACAAAGTGTCAAGTCTCTCACTTGAAATTTTATTCCATCCCCCATACAAACTTTTCACCCAATTGAAGGAGGAATTTTCAAAAATCCCTTATTAGTGGGTACTTTCGTTATATAAACTACCTATTGTGAAAAAAGTCAGCTTTGGACGGTCAGGTGGCAGTCGCTTTCGTAAAACTAGTGCCTATGCCAAATCTTGGGATTAGGTGTCAAAGCGGACCCCGGGCTCCTTTAAGGCACAACCGGGACAAACGGAACAAAAGGATGATGATATAGATAAAAAGTTATCAACCGACGAAAAAGACGGAGGAGGTTCTCAAGTCGACGCGTAGGTATATATCTATTTTTTTTTGTGTGACCAAGCATAACTTTTTACAGAGTAGTTCGATTTTTTTTTTTTTTTTTTATTGGAAAGGGTATACCCCGAAGTTGGTCCCATATAAATTTGGAAAAAAAACCTATCTTAAGGGTAGGAAAATAGGGGATGATTGATTTTCGTCGGTTAAAACTTTGTTTTTAAAGTAAATTATTTGGCAGAAATGGAACAACAGCAGTGGTGCTAAGTCGCCAGGAGGCGATCGCGAGCGTAGTGAGCGAAGCGAGCGCCACGAGCGAAACGAGCGCTCCGAGCGAGGCGAGCGCGTCGAGCGGTGGCGGAGCGACTCCGTCTCCGAGCCCTCGCAGCAGGCTGAGGATGCCAATGATACTAGCAATGTGAGTGAACTTTATATTAATCAACCTCTATGAGTTTGGAATACTTTGTATGAGCCAGTTAGCCCATACACAGGCAGGCAGGTCGTAAACTTGTTTGCCTGCACCGTCGTATAAAAATAAATACACTTAGATGTTGAGTTGGAGTGCGTTGAGAGAACGCTGAAGTTAAGTTATAGTTATTAAACTGATTTATTACTCTTAAGGTACAAAATAGTCAGATTAAGGCGCTGTCAACACCAAAAACGCGCACACTGTCTATTTGTATCGGAGTAAACGAGAGCGAGTGTTACTTGAGCGGCCAGGTTTTAGACGAAAATAATGAACAAAAATTAAAATAAAAAAAAGTGTGGATTTTTTGTGAAATATGTCTCGTCTACGGTTTAGGTATGAATATGTGGACTTCATGTTTTGAATTGCAGACCCATACGTCAAAAAAATAAGGACATTTGCAATTATTTTCTATCGAGCCGATTTCATCCAATTATGTTTCGAGTCCGTCTACGGTAGGTTAAGTGGTCTGTGGTCTACGGTCTTGTAAATATGATGAATATTAACATATGTTTTTTTGATGTGCTAGAACAAATAGTTTTTCTTAAACAACTGCTTAAATAATATCAATTTCAACAAATTTGGTCTTGTCAGCCTCTTAATTGGCCGTTTCTTCAGTTGATGCTTATCGTATGCGAGTTATGTTTGCACTGATGTAATTTACTTCATAATGTCATATAGTAGCGCGGCCTAAAGTAGGTCGCAAGTTCGCAACGTAAGCGGAATAAAAAGTTTCTGTCAAAAATTTAATTTTTTGTACAAGCTTTTACTGCCGACTGTACTTTTCTGCATATTACCATCATCAAGTACCTACTCATTGAGACGATTCTAACGAGCCCAAACTCGATGGCGTTGTCTCGTTTTATTGCGGAGTTCCTATGGCCAGCTTCCAGTTCCAGCATCAGATCAGCTCCAAGTCATCATAATATTGCATTGTCATGCGATATACATATGCTTGCAAAATTTCAGCTCAATTGGATAACGGGAAATGACTGAAAAATGGATTGCAAATTTTGACGGACAACTTACATATATTATTTACATACATACGAACAGTGCAAGTTAATATAAAGCTTGTAAAAATGTATAGCAGTGAAACTGTACAGTCAAGTGTAAAAATATCGTTGCATGCAACTTAGTCATAAATATGTCCCATCACTCTTAATGTCAACAGATGAAGGTTTCGGTACATATTTATGAGAGGATTAAACCAATACATATGTTTGCATTTGAGTGTAGGTACAGTCGACTACAAAGAGATGTATCCATACGATGTTACAAAAATATGTATACATAGACGTTACTACCATAGTAATAAGATATACATACATAAACATATATTTGTAACATTAAAAAGCATACTTATCTTTGTAGTCGACTGTACATAGTTGACAGTTCATATAAACTTTGACATATTTATGTGGTAAAACTGTCATATCTAATTCCATTTATTCGCGGTTTGACGATCAGGGATAGTAAATGCGGTTTTGGATTTTTACCTAGTTCAAATTATGGTAATGTTTGAGATTATATGTCATTTTATTTTGGAGATTTATTCGTTTTACGTATGTAAATAAATCAATCTCCAAAAAAAAATTGAAAAAAAAAACTTTTTTAAATGTATGTAAAAACGTAATACGTCTACCTACCATTTTTTTTTTAATTCATTGCGTGTGATCCCAACTAACCACATTGCGTTGCGCGTCTCGACCGCGCAATGAACAGATGGAACGTTTCCCGCGCCGCAATTCGCGTAATGTCGTGGCCAGGCCGTAAGTCTCATGACAACACGATAAAATGCATGGCAGCATGCATGCTTACTCTCTTTACGATTAAAGGGCTAAATGATGCCACATGTCTCGTACTGTTGTCACATGACTCAAATATACCTACTGTTACAATTTTGACCGGAAGTGGAGGATTTTTCAAAGGTTCGGCCCATTTTAGGTGCGATAATCTTCTGATTCTTGCGCAGCACAACTTTCTCGACCTGCTGCCATGCATTTTATCGTGTTGTCATGAGACGTAGCCGTATTGGGAGTGGGCTTACGGACTATAGGAACTAAGGACGTTTGTAAAATATCTTGAAATGCATGATATTTAAGGTGGTTCGATTGCCATACAAAACGTTATTTGACATTCGCAGGCTAACGGCGTGATATTTTAAGAAACTTATGTAACAAATTGGTTTGGGACATGATATTTTGAGAAAACTATTTTTTTCAAATTAATCTAGTTTATACAAGTTTATTCTAGGATAGGGGGAATTTAGCGCAAATGGGAAGCCAATTGATGAAAGTTTGTTACATAAATTTCTTAAAATGTCACATCGTTAGCCTGCGAATGTCAAATAACGCTTTGTATGGCAATCGAACCACCTTAAATAAGTGTGCGCGTTTTAAATTTTCTTAGTGCTTTGATTTATGTTTCAATGTCAAGACATGCTAAGCCAAGCTCCAAAAAAACTTTTTGAGGAATTATTTTCCATAAGGCTGGAAATAGTTTTAATACCTTCATTTGGTCCTAAATGCATGTAATCCGAGTTTGCACCATCCCAGGAGGGGTGCTTAACTTTTGGGAGCCCAATAGCCGCGAAATTTTTGCTCTTTTTTTAGTGTTTTGCATGTAGCACAAAAACGGTACGACGGACGGAAAAGGTATTCTATTCAATATTAAAGAAGATCAATGTATATAATGTGAAATTTTATTTTCTACATCTTTTATTCTATGGGTTTTTCAGCAGGTATATTTTTTTCAAAGATATGTCGGTCTTGAAAAGTCGCAAAATGGAAGTTTGCACCTAAATGACAAAATTTTCCCAGCTTCTAACCTTTGATTACGACTATACCACTGAACCGAATTTGAAATTTTAGATGTTCATTCGACACAGAATTTGACCCTCTTTAATATTGAATAGAATAAATTTTCTGTTCGAAGTACCGTTTTTGTGCTACATGAAAAAAGAGCAAAAATGTATGCACACCTCCTGGGATTGGGCAAACTCAGATTACACGTATTTAGGACCTGCTGCTTACAAATAGTCAAAAATTTCCAAAATTCAATAATCAAAAAAAGGACTTTTAGGATTTTTTGAAAGCAACTCTTACCACTCTTGGACTTTTACCCCCTTTTTTTTTACGAACACAAATGTCAAAGTGACAGATAGAGATAAACGAATTTTAACGCCATTTATACGGCTGAATTTTCCACATTTATCCACTAAGACTGCCAGACTGTACTTAGCTAGCGACTTATGTCTGCGTGTTTGTTCGCAGGACAAGGACTCCGGCGTGGAGTCGAAGGCGGAGGAGGCGCCGGGCGCGCAGCCCGACTTCAACCTGGACGAGTTCCTCAAGCTCGACTCCATACCCGACGTGCTCACGGTACGAGACCTCAACGAGGGCTTTATCCGTTTGTACACTCACCGGCATACATATCGTCATCATCCTCATCATATCAGCCGAAAGACGTCCACTGCTGGACATAGGCCTCCCCCAAAGTGTGCCACAATGGCCGGTCCTGCGCCACCCGCATCCAGCGGACTCCCGCGACCTTTACCAGGTCATCAGTCCACCTTGTAACCGCGCCTTCCGGTACGTGGTCGCCACTCGAATGTCATAAATATATGATGGAACAAAGGCCGCAAAAATATCTGATGACCACTCTATTCCAACACCCGTTTGAGCGTGTCAGACATTTTTGCAGCCTTTGTTCCATCATATATTGATGCCGGTGACTGTACCTATAAAATCATAGACATTTATTGGTGACCGCCGGGACACGTGGGAACTGACAGCTATAGACAATGTTGTACAGTCACCGTCATCAATATATGATGAATCAAAGGCCGCAAAAATATCTGACTCGCTCTAACGGCGCTAGGAATAGAGTTGTCATCAGATATTTTTGCGGCCTTTGTTCCATCATATATTGATGCCAGTGACTGTACAATGTACATTCAAGGGCACCAATATGTATTCGCTCAAAGTTTCATATTTATTTATTTATCGTATGGCGGTTACACACTGGTACATATATGTATTCGTATTGATGTCGCTGATCGAGTTCCAGTGTGCGCTGCGTGGTTCAGAAGGAACAGTGCAGCTGCCGAGTTTGTTGTTCTTTTAGCACCATCCGGAGATCACGTGTAAATAGGGTTTCTAGGGTTATTCCTACGGACGTAGAACAACAACGACCTCCAAAAGTTTCATAAATATACAACATACAACACATTGACGTATCGTTCTGCTACTGACCACATTCCATCAATTTACTAGCGCCAGTAGTGGTAGCCGATAACATGTGAAAAACCGTTAGTAGAGGAAACCAACTTTGAGCAAAGCGCCGGCGCCAGTCGGTTAACCTTTTCGACGCCAAACGCCAACGACGCATATGTGCGCACCGCAGTTTCAATGCCAACGACTGATATATTCGTCAAGGAGCCCAGCGCGATTATTATTATTATTTCTGGTAGTGGCTTTCGGGCTGTCAAAGCCCTTATATCACTGCGACCATCGCTGATCTATTGTGATCGCCACTTACTACAATTCTTGGTCAAGTCCTGCAAACTCGAAGAATTGCAGGATTTTGTTGAACTCAAGAAATTTGATCTCCTCCGGGCACATGATGAAGGCAAGGGCAATCGGTTAGGATGTGTGTAGGCGTCTCCTCTGCTTCAAAGCAGAATCTGCACTGCCTTGTGTCACACAGTCCTATCGTTTGCATGTGCTTATTTAGGCGGCAGTGCCCAGTAAGCAGCCCAGCGCGATAGCAACCTTCTTGCGTTGACATAAGGTTTAACTCCGCACTAAATGTCTTGTTGATTTGGCGTGTGGTTGACAATTTTTCTCTTTGACAGAGCGTTGAAAAGGTTAAGCAAAAATAATTGTACTTTAAAAACAAAGTTTTAACCGACTTCAAATCAGTAGCCAAATTGTAGTTTGCCTATAAAATTTGAAGATCACAGACCTCGATTTCTCCAGGATCCCATCATCAGAACTGGATTTTGGTGACAATGGGACCAAACTGGAAGTATATGCTTTCAAACAAAGAAAAAAAAATTAAAATCGGTTCATAAATTAGGTACTGAGTTATCGCGTAAATAATACACATAAAAAAAATACAGATGAATTGAGAACTTCCTCCTTTTTTGAAGTCGGTTTTAATAAAACAAGTGTTCCGTTGGACCAATTTTGATACGGAACACTAAAAAGATATTGTGTAGAATATTTTTTTTTTTATACAGAACGGTGGCGGTGAAAGCGAAGGCGGCAGCAGATTCAGCCGCTGGTTCCGCCGCGAGAGCCCCACCAACGACTCGCGGCACTACGAGAGGCTGCTCAACAACATGGTCGACGGTAAATACCACACTACCTCAGACCATAGAATGGGCTTGTGACCTTAAATTTGTTTACGATGCCATTCGAACCAGTTTTTGTAGATGAACAAATGTTTGTATGGAAGCAACTACATTTAAAGGACATTAATACCCAAAAAATCGAGTTAAAGACGGACCTCGCTGACAGAGAGTTCGGGTTTGACCGTGGAACGAGGAGGTCGTGGTCCGAGAGCCCTTTTGTTTGTTTTTACAATACTGATTTTACAATGGGCCCAGCCGTTGTCGCACCATCTGCGGCCGTAGTCCACCACGCGTGCCTCAACGATCGCTTTATACCTTTGAAATAATCTATAAAGATTAGAGATGGGCTATTACGAGGGTTCAGTACATGTAGGTATTAAGCGTTTAAAATCAGTGCGTGCGTCTCGACCGGGTTGCGGCTGCGCGCAGCTTCGCCGCGGCAGAAAGAACTACGGCTGTCAAAGCGGTACCGGGTGAGAGCATTCCATTTTACTTTTAGATAGGTACTATACTTTTTAAATGTCAGGTATATGGCAGTAAAAAGTAGGGTAACTCAATGATTAGTATACCATTGAGTAACGAATAGAATAAAGGACCTACTAAGTAGATATTTCATTTTTGTACGTTTTTCGACGTTGCCTTCAGCGTCTCCGTAGTTTTATACGATTTTACGTGAGATTACGTTATTAGTACGTGTGTTACTTACCGATCGCTTAAATATAAATATACCTCATTTATCTTACGTACCTACTTTACTGAACCTCTTAATAGTCTTAATAAACCCCAGTCCAGGTATAGGGACGCTGCGGAAGTGTCAAAAATTGGTATTCATAACATAACTCATAAGTAATAGTAGGTATATAACACGTAAAAACAAACATTGATTCATAGATTTAAATGCAATCTAAATCAGTTATACAAGTGGTCGCCAGGTGCGACTCCCAACGCAAGCGGGTATCTTATCTTATCTTATCTTATCTAGGTGAGGGCCCTTTCGGATGCTCTTCGACCCAGTGGGATCTTTTGTGCATTTGCCCTCTCCTTTATACCTGCTCCCAGGCTTGCAAGCGGGTATACTAAGGTACCTATAGTGGTAACGGGCTCTCAAACACCGTAAACCTAAAATTTATTATTTAAAAACACGAGAGCTAACTCATAATAAAATTAAAGTAACAAGCAAAATTAAACTGTACATAGAACAACTTTCTCAAAGTTACGCGTGAATACAAGGAAGTGAGACACATCTGCTTAAGCTAAAACAATGGAACCCAAAACAGACCCGTCGTCCCTACCTGAGGCTCGAGGTTGCGTTCATAAAGGATTATTTCTTGAAATGTCTAGTTTTTATGATTTTGTGAGGCCACGCCACGCCAGATGTGCATGAATGGACAAACAATATTATCCACGAACGGGATTAAAATGCTCCTCAAACTACAATCTACATAGTAAAAGAATATTAGAGCGAAAACCAACCTCGAATATAGGCTGAATGCAAAAAAAAAAAAGAAAAGAAAAACCCGAAGCTCGAGCTCCAGCGGGGAAAAGAGGAAGAGAAAGCGTTGAATGTGCAAGGCTCAACGGATTGAGGGAGGGACTTTACGAAATAATAAGAGTTAAGCTGTTGAGACCATGAACACATACAATTATTGGCTGCCGGTCGACTCTCCGAGTGACAGTGTTGTGACACTGTCTGTCTATAATTCGTTTATGTAAATAATTAAAGCCTCTCACGGACTGGCGCGGCCTGCCCGCTGCGATCAGTAGTAAACCTATCATTAGCGGTCGAGTTTACTATGGACCGCCGCCGCAGGCCGCGTCAGTGTGATGCAGGCTTAGTGTGTCGATGTCAAGTGACAATGTTGTGACATTATATATGTCCTGTTGTGCTGTGCTAATGTCTTGCAGGTCGATCACGTAACGCATTATACAAACATCTGGTGGGTCTAAATGTCACTTTTTATATGGAAAATTGACAGTTGAATTGTACCGACGCGCGTTCGGAGCGTTACGTAATTACCCCTTTGGTCGTATAAATAATTAATGTTGTGTCTGTGTCAAGTGTCAGTGTTTGTGCCATTTTCTGTATTGGTGTACTGTACAAATTTCTTCGTTATGCAAAAATTAATGTTGTGTCTGTGTTAACTAGTGGCAAGTGTACCGAGTGTGCTAATGTCTTGGTTGTATAAATACTTAATTAATGTTATGTCTGTGTCATGTGTCAGTGTTTGTGCGATTTTCGGTATTGATGTGCTGTACTATTTTGTTGTTTGTGCAATTAGTGTCTGTGTTAACGAGTGTCAAGTGTACCGAGTGTGTAAATAGTACGCAGGCACAAAAGTGGTACCGCTGAAATTAATAGATGACCTACTTGTGCAAACTTATACCTGAATAATCATACATCCCGGAAAATGCAAGTCTTGAACACTACGGGAAAAGATAAAGAAACGCACAAAGTACTTCTAAAAGGTCAAACCAACAAACGGAATCAACCAAAGGAAAACGGCAAACGGAAACAGCAACACCGACCCCATAAAAGTCCGGATGGCTACAACATCGTAACATAACTTAAACGCAGTCTTTATCCCTTCTGTATATATTCACACAATCATATATCTATACTTCCTTTCACTGGGCACGATGCAAGTATTCGGTCTGGTTATCTTCCTTCACTCCCCATCCTGACTGCAACAGCCCCACACTCCTGTCCTGTACTTATTGGCTCACTGGTGTCTCGGATAGGTGGGTCAGTTGACCATGCCAGGGCGGCAGATGACCAAGAGGAGTACAAGAGAGAGCCCGATTGCACGCTCTGTCTCGGAACTGGTAATTCCGGACAGGGACTGTTAAGGTTCCCATACACCCTTGGCTGTGTCTGCCCGTATCGTGCCAGCGCGTGCCCTCGAGCAATGTCGATGAGCCTCCTCGTCCCTCCCTCCCAGGCATGGCCAACGCCTTCCGCGTCCTTGCAGCAGAACTGCTGGCTGGCTGAGTCACCGGAACGGAACGGAACGGAACGGTTAAAGACGGACCTCGCTGACAGCAGCCGAAACGCTTCATACTGATTGGCTTTAAAGTATGACGTCACACCGTGCAATTTGTACTAACCGTTGCATGGAAAATTAAGTAAATTGCTGTTTCGGTCGCGAAATACTGCGTTCAGGTCCATAGTTGTCATACAAATTTGTTTCTATAAAAGCGTAAGGATTCTATTGGTACCTTTAAATTTACTCTTGGACAATAAATAAAAAAACTTTTATTTTTTATGATGTGAATTATATTGTGTAATTTATGCTTTATTACAATCATTTGATGGTTTACTATCCATTTAGAAACACGACGTTATCAATTTTAACACCACGCAACAAGCCTATACTAGAGAGAGGACAAGCCGCCGGCGGCCGCGTCGCAGTTGTTAGCTCAATGGGCATACTCTGCCATACTGTGCACGCGTGCTGATCGCAGAGAATATTACGTTTCTTCCCAAAATGCCTGATATTATGCGCGTGTATTGTCCAATAAGAGCGTAGGTATACAGGTATGTGTGTTTTAGATGTGTGCGTGCTTTGTCTTGTCAATCACTTGTGCTTTGTGTGGGTTAATGTACTTGCGACAGGCGTACTCAATACAAATCGGCCGGCGTGTCCGATCTCCTTATATTCATACATGTGTGCACACTACATACAACTAGCTTCTGCCCGCGACTCCGACCGCGTTCATCACTTTTTATCGTAGTTGTGAAGCGCACATTAACTATTATTATGCAACTGGTACATAATGAAAGGCCTTAAAATACGAGAGTTTCATAATAGGATTACACGAGTGTTTTCTTTGTTGCAATCTTGGCTGCATTTACGATATCCGGCGGAGTCTCATATTTTCAACTAAAATGTAAATTACAAACAACTTTTCACAATTCTACTTTCGTAAAAGCAAAAAACGTACAAACAAATTACAACAGTACCTAATGGCGGCAATTCGATCCTCCGGCTCCGTCAAGACGATTTTTTTTTTTCATTGAGTAAACGGATGAAGTCCCTTTTCTTATGTAACTCAAGATCAAATGTCGTGCGGTTTATATTAAACAAACATAATTAATTGACGTTTCGTATCGATAATTGTTTTAGAAAGAAAGAAAGAAAACATTTATTCGTGGACAAAACAATGGGTGTAAAAAACAAAACACAGAACGTAAAAATAGCAGGGTCCACGAAAAGGCCCCGACTCAGCATGGTGCTAACCTAGAAGGCCAGCGCTGGTCTTCCGTCGGAACCTTTACATGAGTTACCTCCTGGAAGGCAACATAAAACAAATACCTACGCTAAACATAATATATCTTAAAACTATTCCAAATCCGACGCCAGAGTGGCACGGCAGATTGCATCGTGTGAACGCGAATGAACGCGTCGCCAAACTGTGTGTCAGTGTCACTGTCAACTTGACAGACCGAACGCAACTTTTATTTCAGATAGTGAATATATGGTGAGTATACGTAAATACAGAAACTGAATACTAAGTTAAAAGTACATTTGTGATACAGGAAGAAAACTAAGAACGAATACAGTTTGGTGCAAAATTAAATATTGAACGTCACAAGCTCAACTGTACATACATAAAACGATTTTAATATATATAGATAAAAGAATAGAGACCCACTTGAGTTTTGACAGCTGTTCCAAATTTAAATTCATAACGATACAAAAATCTGTACTGTAACATTAAAGTACAGATTTTACCTACTACCACAGACAAGAAAGTTGTCATAGTAAAATTGGTTGTAATAATGCTAGTCATTTCCTACGGTTTCTGAACGCATTTTAGAGCACTAATGATATGTGCGTAGATAATAGTAGTTTATGTGACTATACATAATGAAGGGCATTAAATACGATTGTGGGATTATGAAACGAGTGTCAGCGAGTTTCATAATAGGATCACACGAGTGTTTTAATGCCTACTTTATCTACCCACATATTATAAATTCTCAAAGATGTGTTCGGGAACCACTAGAATAACCGCCATTGCACCGCCATGGCCGTCTAGATTTCAAAGTATGACCAACTAGATTTCCATAATAACATCGATATCGATGTTATTATGATTTTTCATACATTATAATAACACTGGCACAGATTAAACGCTGATGTTGCGTTACTGGTTGCAATAATGGTGGTCATTATATATGTTTTCCGAACACATTATAGAGGATTTATGATATGGGTGTAGATAAACTAGTATTTTGTTTCCCCCAGACCTGGACAACCCGTCGCGCCCGCCGGCATCCGAGGCGAGCCACATGTTCGCGCCCATCTCGCCCGCCGCGCCGCACGCCGCGCCGCCCTCGCTGCTGGAGCTGCTGCGCCGGGCCAACGCCCATCCTGAACCGAGACCCGGTCAGTACACGTGGCATACAATGCGGCAGAAGTAACTACGCAGACCTAGTGCTCTATAACTCCTGCACACCACTCTAGTGTCAAGATAACAATAGGATTAGGAATGTATTGATCATTCTGAGCGTGTAGCGAAGCTACTTCTGCTGCGGACTGTACAGTGCGGCATGCGGTGCGAGAATAAAGTGTTTATCTGACGACCTCTGTAGCCTAGTTGGTAGAGTGAGCCTGCCTACGAAGCCGGGGGTCCCAGGTTCGAATCCCCCGGTAAGGAAATTTATTTGTTTGATGAGCACGAATATTTGTTCCTGAGTCATGGATGTTTTCTATGTATTTAAGTATTTAATTATCTATATAAGTATGTATATCGTCGTCTAGTACCCATAGTACAAGATTTGCTTAGTTTGGGACTAGGTTGATTTGTGTAAGATTGTCCCCAAAATATTATTATATTATTATTATGTCGGTTGGTAGAGTCAGCGAGCGTATAATGGTTGCCATTTTATCACTTATCGACCTTCACGTTCTAACAAGTATGCGAGTGCGAGAGTGACGGGTGTCTTATCTACAGCGAAAAGTGATAATTTATTTATTTGTCTCGGGCAAAAAGGCCCATATTAACATATAATGTACTTTACAGACTAACATGCACACTAGATTAAAAAAAGTGCAACGTCATGGTTGCCATTTTAGGCATGCGCGTTGTTTTTCTTATTTTTTCGCAACTCAAAAAAAATAATTCCATTTATTACTGTTTTAAAAAACGTCGTTCGATACACGTGGAAAAGTGAAAAGCACTCGTTCGAGAAAACCAACTTTCCGCACGCTAAACAGCTACGTAAAGTAGCACTTTTTGAGCAACTGTAATAAAAAATGAAAAAAATCGAGCCCGAAATCAAAGAGGTTTCCTTCATACGAGCAATATGTTAATAGGCTTAAGACATTTTTATTAGATAAGGCGTTTTATAGTATTAATGAATTTTATAACTATTTATTTTGTACAACTATACAATTGTATCCAATATATATTGGATACAATTTAATGTTATTTCATTCTACTGTTATTTTCTGTGTATATTGACATGTCGCTGCCCCAATATTATAGGGTTCTATGTTGCACCTTTATCAACTTGAAATATGAACTTTGTCAGAGTGACACTTGGTCTAGGTTGAAGTACCCCGACCATGTAACATAGAACCCTATAATATTGGGGCAGCGATGTGCCATTTTATGCATTAAATAATTTGACTTGACTTGACTTTACAGAGATGAACAATGTGGGCGGTAAGATCCACAGCCTGGAGGAATTGGAGGCGCGCCTGCGGCCGCCGCAGCCCGCGCCGCACTCCGACCGCGACCTGTCCGCCTTCAAGCGACTCGTGAGTCACGAACAATATGCTCTTTTCATTTCTCAGTCCTCAAAAACTAGTGGCAGTGGGAAAATTGTTATTTGTGTCGCAAGGGAGCAAAGTAGTATATTTACGGCGAGGGCGGTGTATTGATTCCTGAACGTAGCGAGGGATCCTACAATGATCCTGAGCGTAGTGAGGGATCCAAGTGTTAACGCCCAAGACGAAGATAATTTTGCTCCTGAGTGACACAGGCAACTTTTCACACTGAATATGAGGAAAAATAATATGCAAAAAAAAAAAAACGTAACGTTATGTAAATGTTACGTTTTTAATCGATTACGATGAAATTACAAACGATTATTCTATTAAGACCTGCGTTCAATTGGCACATTGCGGAAATGCTACATGCCAATGAATAAATTAAAAAAGTAGCATTTTGCTCCCTCTCCTCGTGGACCAAAACTCACTTTTCCGAATGAAAGGTGTGAAAAAGTTGATTTACATTTACATTGTCATTCGGTACAAATGGAATATCTTCAACACAAAATGGCCATTTTGAAATACCACCAAAAGTGAATATGGTAAAGATTTAATTGTGTAATTTTTTTATGTGCAATTTTTTTCTTGTTCATAATGTATCTAGCCCAAATGGAATTTAGTCCACTATGAAATGGTACATATTCAAATACGTGCGAAGTGAATGTTGTCTAATTTGAATTTATATCAAAATTTTATCGACTATTTTGAGCAAAATTCATATATCACGTATTTCTGATTGGTCATATTTTTGGAGTGCACGTAATTCCATATGGAAGTATTACTTTCGACTTATATTAAGTATGTCAATTTTACTTTATGACATAATTACATTTTAGCATTATTCAGACTGGACAATTTTCCATGTCCAGGATTTTCAAATTGACATTATTATGATTCAATCCATAATTTCGAGTTGTAAATTTTTAATTTGTGCTGAATGAGAGTAAATCAAAAAGTTCTATATAATTAACGGACCTGCTCACAAAATTTCACAAGAATCTGTTGAGAAATGCGATGCGAGAAATGCATGTTTATTTCGTGCAAGGTCAATATCGTTGTAACAATTGCTTTTTCACTTCTCATGCTCGCAAAGTTCGCCTTTGTGCTGGATGTATGCTGCACAAAATGCCACTTTTATGCTCTAGTGCACAGAGTAAAATTGTTTTAAAGACTAAGATAATCGGGCCTAACAGGCCACACACACAATCAAACTTCGTAGAATATACTTGTCATTTGATTTGATTTGCATTAATACATTTTACATCCGTCCATTACTAAATTAATAAAACCAGATAAAATAGGAGTCAATTATTATTTTAAAACGTATTAAACCATCAAATTACTTGGCAGTATGAAGTACCTATGTCTAATATTAATATCACGTGTCGAAAATTAAACATAAAAACTTTAAAAAGTTAAGTGACAGGAATGAAATGAAATGAAAAATGAAATGAAAAATGAAAAATAGTTTATTCAGTAACTTAACATAGCTTAACTAAATACAGGTTGGTGTCTCTTTTTAAGTATCGAGATACCTGTGTCAAGAGACACCGCTCTTCCATAGTGTAACTTTAAACGTACAGAAGTGCACAGAACATGTTTAAATAATAATATAATATAAGAGGAGTAAATCTCCTAAAACTAATACTAATTGTTTATTTTAAATACTAAAGCAGTGTTTGTGTGTGTGTGTGTGTGTGTGTGTGTGTGTGTGTGTGTGTGTGTGTGTGTGTGTGTGTGTGTGTGTGTGTGTGTGTGCGTGACTATGTGTGTGGTGTGTGCGCGCGTATGGGTGTGGATCTAAATATGTCGGTATATAATGAGTTTTATCTGTCGTTTTCTGATAATAAGCTTTCTACATCGGAGTAGTTTTTATCTTTTAGCCAAGTCATCATTTTCTTTTTACACTCTTTAAAGGTTGTGGAGTTGATGTCAATAAGAGTATTTATTAGGTTGTATAGGTGAATAGACTGGAACTCGTATTGTCTCCTAGCGTAAACAGAGTTAGCTGTCGCGGAGGGGATTGTCTTTGGCAATCTCCTTCTCGTCATTGTGACGTTAGGTTTAAAAGAAGTACTTTTGTGTCTTCTCAAGATAGCATGTAACACGTACAACTTTCTGACAGTCATCAGCTCGCAAATTTCGTACAGCTTTTTTGTAGGGAACCTATAGGGTTTGGAGTACATCACCTTCAACAGCGCTCTTTGTGCTCTCTCTAACTCAATAAACTTCGTTTTGGTGGCACCACCCCATATAGGGATGCAGTATACAAGGACAGACTGGGCCAAGGAAACGTAAATTTGATTGAGTAGATTTTTCGAGGCTATATGTTTGAGGTTTTTAAATATGTACATCATTTTACGCGTTCTGGTTAAGATCAGTTCAGTATGTGTATGCCACGAGAGTCGCTGGTCAAGCATGATGCCAAGGTATTTTGTGTTCTCAGCCCTGTTGATTACTGTGCAGTTGCAAATCGTGCTGACCGTATCTCTACAAGTATGTATCCTAAGTTTAAAAGTTGCGTCAGGTTGGGTTCTTTGGTATTTGGTGAAACAAATATAATTTGATTTGCTTGTATTTAAGGTGAGCAGGTTAGCTTGAAGCCAGCAGGCAATCAGTCTCAGACCATTCTCGGCAGTTATCCTAACGTCCTCCCAGTTGTCTCCCCAGAACACTACAGCTGTATCATCAGCATATGCAAAGGTGGAGCCTCTGTCAATGGGTAAGAAGCTGAGCTGGTTGATGTATATGAGAAAGAGCGTTGGGCCCAAAACACTTCCCTGAGGGACACCGTAAGTTACGTCACATTCGTCACTAGTGAATTTCCCTATTTTAACCCGTTGCTTACGTCCATTCAAGTAGCTAGTTAGTAGAGAAAGGGGAACTCCTCTGATACCTATGCTCTCCAGGGTGTTTACAAGTGTGGGAACAGAAACAGTGTCAAAGGCTTTCTTGAGGTCAAGAAATACGGTAATACATTTCTTCTTCTTGTCCACCTTATCAACTATCAGGGAAGAAAGTGCTGTCACAGCGTCTTCAGTGGACAACCCTTGCCTAAAGCCATATTGAGATGGAGATAAAATTTTAAATTTGTTTAGATAACTAGTTATTCTGGTGTTTATTAGCTTTTCAAGTATTTTAGATATTGCGGGGAGGACTGATATTGGTCTATAATCTGATGTGCAGCTTCTGTTCCCACCCTTATAAACAGGAGTGACCATAGCTATCTTAAGGGAGTCTGGAAATTCACCATGTTTAAAGCATAGATTTGCAAGGTGGGTCAAAATAGGGACCACAGTGGCACTTGCCATCTTAAGAAATTGAGTAGGGATATTGTCCCATCCAGGCGCACTGGAGGATTTGAGGTTTGACAAGGTGAGGTATACTTCATTAGGATTGGTATCAAACAATACAAATGAGGACAAGTGAGAGCTGACAATAGTATTGTTGGCAGAAAAGTTAGTTGTTGGTGAAATACTTTGCGCTAGAAATTTCCCAATATCCGAAAAATAATTATTAACTGAGTTAACCGAGGCTGAGGGTAAGGTGCAAATGTTTAAGAGTTCGCAACTATCATTTTTTTGTGTTTTTCTGTGTGTGATATCATTGATCGCCCTCCACAGAGATTTCGAGTTCCGAGTAGCCTTATTTAATATTTCCTTGTCATATTGTCGCTTAAGTTTTTTAATGAGCCCGTTACAGAAGTTCCTATATCTTTTGTATGTAATTTTAAGTATATTGTTGTCAGGATTTTCCCGTAGTTGTTTTTGCATACGATTTCTATTCCTAATGCATCGGAGTATGCCCAGAGTGATCCAGGGTTTTATTATTCTGTTACTTCTGGGTACTAATACGGTTATGGTGTTAGCTATAAGGCAGCTTCTAATTTTATTTATTAAGAGGTTAGTCAGAACATTAGGATCATTTATTTTGTATAAATCTGTTAAATTTTCTTTTAATAGACTGCTAATAGCTTTTTCAAAGTTAACACTGGTTTTATATTTTTGTAGTGTATTCAGCTTGCTAACACAACGTAGTTTCGTCAAAATCATCGAATGATCTGTGATTGTCTCATTTAGTACCAAAATATTTACTTTCATGTTACTTCTGTTAATCTTAAGCATAACATGATCTAAGCAATTTTTGTCCCTTGTGGGTAAAAGGTGGCCAGGAAGTACTCCATGCATCGCTAACACATTTAAATAATTTAGCCTATTAGTGCGTTCGTGACCCGGTTCGTTGGGCTTCTGAATAAGATTAATATTAATATCACCAGTTATCACGATGTTCTTATATGAGTATATAGTTTCCAAATGGGAGTTGAGAGTGGCAATGAAGTCATCAGTAATTTTTATAGATGGTGACCGATAAATACCTAGAATCTTATTGTCAAGGATAGTGATCTCAAGGCACGATGCATGAGAGAGCCGTATTTCTCTTACAGACACCTTATGTGACTTTTTTACATAGGCGACAACCCCATCGTTCTGATTAAGGTGGTGTGTAGTGCTGAAGCTATCATACTCGTCCAACGATGGGATTGCTTTATCTTGGCTGAGTCGACATTCACTTAGTATAATTATATCTATGTTAAAATTAAAATGTGTCAACGTTACAAGTAGATTATCAAAGTTACAGTGTACAATGAGCTCTGATTTTATTTTATTTTGCAATTATTTGTTATTTTCTCGCAATCGAAGTGAAAATAAATTAACCATTTAACCCCTCGACTTAACTATCCACCCTCGCCGGCTCAGGTGGATATAAATGTCTCAGGTTAAATGGCTCTTTTTATGCGCTTGTTGTACAATCTACTGTTGTAGTATTGTGCCGTAAGCCGACTTTATACTTATGTAGTGTGTAGGACTTGGGTGTAGAAGGAGCCGTCACGTCAGAGCGCGTCAGATTGGTGCATCGCGTGCGGTGACACTGTAGTGTTGTTGTTTGCAGCTGGCGCAGGTGTCGGGCGGCCACGCCGTGCCGGCCGCCGAGCAGCCGCGGCCGCCGCAGCCCATGAGCTTGCTGCAGGTACGTGTTGCTCATAAAGCCTGCATCACACTGGCGCAGGTGTCGGGCGGCCACGCCGTGCCGGCCGCCGAGCAGCCGCGGCCGCCGCAGCCCATGAGCTTGCTGCAGGTACGTGTTGCTCATAAAGCCTGCATCACACTGGCGCAGGTGTCGGGCGGCCACGCCGTGCCGGCCGCCGAGCAGCCGCGGCCGCCGCAGCCCATGAGCTTGCTGCAGGTACGTGTTGCTCATAAAGCCTGCATCACACTGGCGCAGGTGTCGGGCGGCCACGCCGTGCCGGCCGCCGAGCAGCCGCGGCCGCCGCAGCCCATGAGCTTGCTGCAGGTACGTGTTGCTCATAAAGCCTGCATCACACTGGCGCAGGTGTCGGGCGGCCACGCCGTGCCGGCCGCCGAGCAGCCGCGGCCGCCGCAGCCCATGAGCTTGCTGCAGGTACGTGTTGCTCATAAAGCCTGCATCACACTGGCGCAGGTGTCGGGCGGCCACGCCGTGCCGGCCGCCGAGCAGCCGCGGCCGCCGCAGCCCATGAGCTTGCTGCAGGTACGTGTTGCTCATAAAGCCTGCATCACACTGGCGCAGGTGTCGGGCGGCCACGCCGTGCCGGCCGCCGAGCAGCCGCGGCCGCCGCAGCCCATGAGCTTGCTGCAGGTACGTGTTGCTCATAAAGCCTGCATCACACTGGCGCAGGTGTCGGGCGGCCACGCCGTGCCGGCCGCCGAGCAGCCGCGGCCGCCGCAGCCCATGAGCTTGCTGCAGGTACGTGTTGCTCATAAAGCCTGCATCACACTGGCGCAGGTGTCGGGCGGCCACGCCGTGCCGGCCGCCGAGCAGCCGCGGCCGCCGCAGCCCATGAGCTTGCTGCAGGTACGTGTTGCTCATAAAGCCTGCATCACACTGGCGCAGGTGTCGGGCGGCCACGCCGTGCCGGCCGCCGAGCAGCCGCGGCCGCCGCAGCCCATGAGCTTGCTGCAGGTACGTGTTGCTCATAAAGCCTGCATCACACTGGCGCAGGTGTCGGGCGGCCACGCCGTGCCGGCCGCCGAGCAGCCGCGGCCGCCGCAGCCCATGAGCTTGCTGCAGGTACGTGTTGCTCATAAAGCCTGCATCACACTGGCGCAGGTGTCGGGCGGCCACGCCGTGCCGGCCGCCGAGCAGCCGCGGCCGCCGCAGCCCATGAGCTTGCTGCAGGTACGTGTTGCTCATAAAGCCTGCATCACACTGGCGCAGGTGTCGGGCGGCCACGCCGTGCCGGCCGCCGAGCAGCCGCGGCCGCCGCAGCCCATGAGCTTGCTGCAGGTACGTGTTGCTCATAAAGCCTGCATCACACTGGCGCAGGTGTCGGGCGGCCACGCCGTGCCGGCCGCCGAGCAGCCGCGGCCGCCGCAGCCCATGAGCTTGCTGCAGGTACGTGTTGCTCATAAAGCCTGCATCACACTGGCGCAGGTGTCGGGCGGCCACGCCGTGCCGGCCGCCGAGCAGCCGCGGCCGCCGCAGCCCATGAGCTTGCTGCAGGTACGTGTTGCTCATAAAGCCTGCATCACACTGGCGCAGGTGTCGGGCGGCCACGCCGTGCCGGCCGCCGAGCAGCCGCGGCCGCCGCAGCCCATGAGCTTGCTGCAGGTACGTGTTGCTCATAAAGCCTGCATCACACTGGCGCAGGTGTCGGGCGGCCACGCCGTGCCGGCCGCCGAGCAGCCGCGGCCGCCGCAGCCCATGAGCTTGCTGCAGGTACGTGTTGCTCATAAAGCCTGCATCACACTGGCGCAGGTGTCGGGCGGCCACGCCGTGCCGGCCGCCGAGCAGCCGCGGCCGCCGCAGCCCATGAGCTTGCTGCAGGTACGTGTTGCTCATAAAGCCTGCATCACACTGGCGCAGGTGTCGGGCGGCCACGCCGTGCCGGCCGCCGAGCAGCCGCGGCCGCCGCAGCCCATGAGCTTGCTGCAGGTACGTGTTGCTCATAAAGCCTGCATCACACTGGCGCAGGTGTCGGGCGGCCACGCCGTGCCGGCCGCCGAGCAGCCGCGGCCGCCGCAGCCCATGAGCTTGCTGCAGGTACGTGTTGCTCATAAAGCCTGCATCACACTGGCGCAGGTGTCGGGCGGCCACGCCGTGCCGGCCGCCGAGCAGCCGCGGCCGCCGCAGCCCATGAGCTTGCTGCAGGTACGTGTTGCTCATAAAGCCTGCATCACACTGGCGCAGGTGTCGGGCGGCCACGCCGTGCCGGCCGCCGAGCAGCCGCGGCCGCCGCAGCCCATGAGCTTGCTGCAGGTACGTGTTGCTCATAAAGCCTGCATCACACTGGCGCAGGTGTCGGGCGGCCACGCCGTGCCGGCCGCCGAGCAGCCGCGGCCGCCGCAGCCCATGAGCTTGCTGCAGGTACGTGTTGCTCATAAAGCCTGCATCACACTGGCGCAGGTGTCGGGCGGCCACGCCGTGCCGGCCGCCGAGCAGCCGCGGCCGCCGCAGCCCATGAGCTTGCTGCAGGTACGTGTTGCTCATAAAGCCTGCATCACACTGGCGCAGGTGTCGGGCGGCCACGCCGTGCCGGCCGCCGAGCAGCCGCGGCCGCCGCAGCCCATGAGCTTGCTGCAGGTACGTGTTGCTCATAAAGCCTGCATCACACTGGCGCAGGTGTCGGGCGGCCACGCCGTGCCGGCCGCCGAGCAGCCGCGGCCGCCGCAGCCCATGAGCTTGCTGCAGGTACGTGTTGCTCATAAAGCCTGCATCACACTGGCGCAGGTGTCGGGCGGCCACGCCGTGCCGGCCGCCGAGCAGCCGCGGCCGCCGCAGCCCATGAGCTTGCTGCAGGTACGTGTTGCTCATAAAGCCTGCATCACACTGGCGCAGGTGTCGGGCGGCCACGCCGTGCCGGCCGCCGAGCAGCCGCGGCCGCCGCAGCCCATGAGCTTGCTGCAGGTACGTGTTGCTCATAAAGCCTGCATCACACTGGCGCAGGTGTCGGGCGGCCACGCCGTGCCGGCCGCCGAGCAGCCGCGGCCGCCGCAGCCCATGAGCTTGCTGCAGGTACGTGTTGCTCATAAAGCCTGCATCACACTGGCGCAGGTGTCGGGCGGCCACGCCGTGCCGGCCGCCGAGCAGCCGCGGCCGCCGCAGCCCATGAGCTTGCTGCAGGTACGTGTTGCTCATAAAGCCTGCATCACACTGGCGCGGCCTGCGGTGGCGGACCATAGTAAATTTGACAGCTAATGACAAGTTTTCTATTGTCCGCCGCGGCCAGGCCGCGCCAGTCTGTGAGAGCCCTAAATAGGGATCGGACGATCGAGTGCTAATAACATAAGGAACAGGACTAATGGAGTAGACTGGTGTCTACTCCATTAGTCCACTTTTGCACCTTCAACGACTGTAATATCATCTCAATACCCATATGTGTCTGACCTAGTTTTCAATTATCCTGCTGTTAAAACCGTTACGCATTGTCGACTAGTCGCCGGCGACTTGGTCTCTTCGCGACCAAAACAGGCAACTAGGGCCTGGGAGACCAAACCGAGGGTAGTGTTTCTTGTACATTCGTGCAGAAAAGTGCTAGCCCAACGTCCGGTCGTCTCGACAGTTGCTCGCAGTGTGAACGCTTCCAGTTGAACCCAACCCGGTATCCTAGCGGTCGCCGGCGGCCAGCAGTCGCAGGTGCGTCGCCATTAGACGTCGGTTACACGCTAATTCTGTGTTAACTCACAGCACTAAGAGCTGTTACGCACTGTCGACTAGTCGCCGGCGACTGTGACACTATATACATGCGTTTACGCACTTAGTCGCCGGTCGCCCGGGCGACTCGGTTACATGCTAATTCTGGCTTCAGTTCAGTCCATCATTCTGGTCAGACTTGCGAGAGAATTATCGTGTAACCCTTGGACAACTGACAGGACACTGTCAGTGCGAGGGTTACACGATAATTCTCTCGTCAGTCTGACCAGAATGATGGACTGAACTGAAGCCAGAACTAGCGTGTAACCAATGTCTTACGCAGCGAATCGCCGAGTCGCCCGGGCTACCGGCGACTAAGTGCGCAAACGCCTATTAAAGTCTCAGTCGCCGGCAACTAGTCGATAGTGCGTAACGGCTCTTAGTGCTGTGAGTTAAGTTCTGCATAAGTTTCTAAGTAGTTCATAACGCTAGTCTAAGCTTCAACAGCTCGAGGCTTCAAGGCTCCCCTGAGCTCTAAATCACAACACTACGTCAAGTGGGGCGTATAACTTATAATGATGATATATTCAGATGCTGAACAAGAGTATGGAGCAACAGCAACAACAACAGCAGCCGAAAGCGCCGCCGGCGCAACCGCATATTCCGCAAGAGCTGCTCTACAAACTGCTCCAGGTGCAACAGGTATTCACGTCTGCGCTTACATTTTTTTCTTTGTCTTTACTAATATATCTAAAGATTTGTTACTTTGTAATCGTGTAGAGTTACTAAAATTTGATCTGACATTTTTTGTGTATCGCATCTTTATTGAATTGAAATCATTTATTTCAGGCAGAGCCCATGAAAGTGTTAGTAGTAGGTACAATAGACATAACTTACAAAACTAATTGTTAGTAAAAAAACCGGCCAAGTGCGAGTCGGACTCGCGTACGATTATCTTTAAAAATATTTATTTTATTCTTGTTTTAGTATTTGTACAGACAGACGGACAGCGGAGTCTTAGTAATAGGGTCCCGTTTTACTCTTTGAGTACGGAACCCTAAAAGCAGATCACAACCAAAGCCTAATACTACCTATAGACATATCTAATTTTGACGGGATGAGCATACAGCGGCAGTTTATTAAAGCGGCCCTTAATAAATCGTTGCGCGCAGTAGACAAGCGCTAGGACACAGTTCATTCCATTTTGTCCTGGCGTTTCCTAGACATGAGCTCAACTTGCAGCTCGCTGCTCAATCCAACTCACTTGTGTGTGTATGTGTGTGTGTGTGTAGCGTATTTAATTTACAAGTATTGCGTTTGTTTGCAGCATCAACAACAACAACAACAACAGCAGCAGCAGCCCGAGATGATGCCGCCGCCGCCGGCCGCGCCCGGGCCTTCACAAGCCGACAGGGAACTACTGCAGAGGCCGGAGGCTCAGGCCATCATACATGGTACGTTACCATTATACAACAGCAGCAGCAGGGGGGGGGGGGGGGGGGGGGAACTTTCGCTTATATCTCGGAAACTATGCGTCCTAGCAACATGACCAGTTTTACAAAATGAAAGCTGATTACATTTGCTATAAGTTTTATTCGGTCAAGTTTTTCGATATCTTGTATCGTTTTCGAGATATCTGCTCTTGAAAGTCTGTAATTTTGGAAAACAACAACTACCTTCTCCGTCTTTGACGGCTTTTCTTTATTAACCTCAAGCACGAAAGTAGCAGTGCATCAAAGACGCTATCGACTCAGGTCAGCAAGTCTGTTGACCTCCATTTCACCAAAGACACCGAGATAAACGTCAAACAAGAAGATTTTGTTGAGGTTGATGAAGAATAGCCGTCAAAGATTTTGATGAGGAATAGACATTCAGGCTTTGCTTCCACCAGAGATGTGCTAAACTGTGTATCCCTCGATTTGACTCCTAACTTGCTTTATACCTTATTGTCCCTGGTATTGAAACACATTTGAAACATATCTGTTCAAGCGCAGTCTTGGCGTCGAATATTTGTAAGAAGTGCCGAATGTTAGTATGTTATGTGTGTACGAACGTGGCGAAGGGTTCAAGAAAACAAAATAAAAGTAAACTTGAATAATTTACTTTTTCCAGGTCTGAAAGCTGGCGAGATAACGGTGCAGCACCTGATGCAACAACTAGGCAACCCGGGCCTGCAGTCGCGGCACCGCGAAGTGCTGCTGACTATCCTGCGTTTACATCAACAGCAAAGACAGGTTAGTTGATACCGTCGTCGATAAAGATATAGGCCGTTAGCCCTTAATGCAGGCCATACACATTATGGTCTGCCGGAGAGGTCGACCTGTGCAGCATCAAAAGTAACTCCGCAATCGAAGATGTTAAAAGTTCTTAATCCCTTTTAATACAGACTTTAGACGTTTTCGTTTGCGTAGCTACTTTTGATGCAGAGTGTACCTGCACAAGTCGACCGGAGCGTGTATCGGAACGGACTTGTGCGGGCGACCGGATCAAAATCGATAATCGGTTCTTTTTGGTGTCACCATACGATGAACCTGCGCGTCCGTGACACGCTACCAACTTTCAAGCCTGCGCAGTAACCTGTCCAGTAGACCGTAACTCATAAGTATCTTAACACTTGCTCTCTCTGTAATACCTCAGCCACACTATGCTTCTCGCTCAGCCGCGACGTTGCCCTCTGGCCACCCCCTGCTCTACTCACGCGCAATAGCGACGCCTCGCACTAGGTTACTTGCCTGTATTGCCGCTCCTCTGTCTCGCGCCCAACAACCGACGGCACAGGGAGCGGGGGACATGACGAGTAACGTTGCCACACCATGTCCCTGCCTCCGTTCCTCGCTATTTCCCACGTCGGTGATGTTGATGATGTTGTGAAGGGACGAGTCGATCGCTCGTCGCGTTGCTGTCCCAGCAGCATTCCCACATCAAATTCATCCATTCTTGTTTTCCTGCAGAACAGAAGGAAATCTTTAAGGTTGATATTCCTCAATTCCCTCTCCTCTAACATATCTTTACCGAATGTATTAAGAGTGCTCTTCAAAAAAGCGCTCGCTCAGAATTCGGTATTTTGACACGCGTAGTGCGTTTGTGTGTGTAAATACTACTACCACCCACACAAACGTACCTAAACCCCACATGCACAGCGAGATCGCACCAGCCGCGGGTGCCGTCCCTTTCTAGCTATATGTAAGTGCGATCGGGATAGAACTAACCGCGGAGCTTGCCGATGCAAATAGCTGTATAGCGCACCGTTGGAATTCACTCCGTGACCGATATTGATACTTGCACTAAAAAGTGGTAAGTATTACTTCGCTAACATGATGTTCTAGAACATCATGTTAGCGAAGATAGATAACTTGAATAAAGTAAGTATTTGATTTTTGAGCACAAGTTTTCTATTTGTATTAAAATACTATGATATGACAAAGTATATTTAGTTTCGTTTTTTTAGTATAAAATAAACGAACGAGTTTTAAAGTTGTCAGTAATAAGAATAATAATTTGTTTTACGGATATTAATAGTTTGCATATTATCTGAGTCTTATTTATATGTAGTAATGTAATGAAATTATACCAGTAGACCCACTACTAGGAAATTACTGGGTACTTACGTAGTCATTTCTTGAAGAAATTTTTTTTTGTTATGTACAGTAAAAAAAAACGGCCCTTTATAGAAATTGCTATGTCCGTTTCTTACCAAAGGAACTGAAAATTATAAATTATACAAACACAGCTTTTTATCTAGAATACAATTAATTAATGCGTGATTTTATTCAAAAGCCTAAAACCTCAGATGATAAAAAGGAATAGATATGAAACGGGGGCTTGGCGCGTGTCGGTGCGACATGGCCAAATGGGCATGTCACTGCCCACCGCATGTTAGTCGCAATTTGCCGTGAATCTGAAATGTTTTTCTACGTTTACTCAAAATGCCGAATTGTAGCGTGGTTACATGCAAAAATAGGAATGAAACTAAAACCTACATGAATGGTGGAGTCACGCACCACATGTGAGTATTAGTATTTTCACTTAAGTCAGTAAAAACTAATATTTTAATAAATAAACGCAACGCCGCATCATTTCTCGGGATCGAACTAACATATCGAACGAAAAAGCATATTTTTGTTCTATGCGTTGTACATTGAACGATCAATACAGTAAACCACGGCACAATGTATTAAACCACTATGGATATGGACGATGCTTGAATTTTTTAGTGGTACGGCCGCTGCTTGGCGTCGCAAACTAGAGCGGTGCCAAAGTGCAGTTACAATTTACGCGTAATCGATAAAATAGAAGGACGATATCATACTAGTTATTTTATTTCGACTACTTTCGCTGTTTTATTTTATTTAATTACTTGTTTTGGTTGGGTGCCTATCTTAAAGGTAACTAATAACATACTAATAAGATTAAAAGGCACAAAATGTTTACGGTACCTACTAATAAGATTTTCACTAAGTTGCAGTATGAACGGTAAATAGACATATTAAAATTGTATATACAAGTATATAATTTAGTAGCAAATGGCTTCAGAACAACTTAAAATGTGATATTATTACCAATAATTTATTTTAAATGAGTATTTTTTACTTTCATTTGAAATGTGATAATTGAAGAAGAAATCTCGGTTTCTTATTACAGTTTTCCAAAGAATTCGAGTAGGTACTAAAAAAAATGGATAGATGCTACTGGCAGAGGTCCTAACTGGTTTCCTGTACAGAGAAGAGTTAATGTGTAACATTTTCAAGAAAAATGTTTCCAACCACTTAATAAGAGCCGTACACTTTTCGAATATTTGACACCTCGCTTGCTTGAAACCTTGGTGTAAAATGTATGGTAACACATCTTCGCACATCTTTGGTGGATACTCGCCCTTAGCCTTAAATCTCGTAATATGAGTAATGGACATATTATTTCGCGCCAAAATGCGAGTCGGATCGGCCTGGTACCTACAGGTCAAAAATATCGATGTGACCAGAGTTTTAAATGTATGTGAACACGAACTTATAAAAAGCCGTTTATGTTACTCTGTAGGTATTCGTCAATATTTTTTACTTTTGCGATTTATGGTAAGTTAACAACACGTGTTATTTAAACTTGTAGCTAGAAGTTTAAATACCACCACATAAACTTACCATGTTGTTGAAGTTGTTACCCATCAATATCATAACATAATATTAATTTTAATTTCAATGTCGATAAAACATAATTTTAACGTTTGTCGCCCCCCTAGTGTAGTGCGTTTAAGCCAATCACAGCCCTTGTTTGCATGTTGCCGTAGACTCACTGGCAACGCCCGAGTCTTTGTTTTTACACGGTTCAATGTGTGTGCCTGTGGGCGCTGCGGTGGGAGAAAACTGGGGACATCGGTTTTGGTTGAAATTAAGCAGTACGGCACTTCTCCCTTTTTTTATGTTCTGAGCCTAAAACCAACTCTCATCATCAATCACTTATTAGGATTCCGTACTCAAAGAGTAAAACGGGACCCTATTACTAAGACTCCGCTGTCCGTCTGTCTGTCTGAATGCCTGTCTGTCCTTCTGTCACCAGGCTGTATCTCATGAACCGTGATAGATAGAGATTTTCACAGATGATGTATTTCTGTTGTCGCTATTTATAACAAAAAATACTAAAAAACAGAATACATCTTTTTATTTTTATTTTAGTTTTTATTTGTTTCTTTTTCTTTTACAATCTTACACAAATCGACCTTGCCCCAAACTAAGCAAAGCTTGTACTATGGGTACTAGACGACGATAAACATACTTATATAGATAAATAAATACTTAAATACATAGAAAACATCCATGACTCAGGAACAAATATTTGTGGTCATCACACAAATAAATGCCCATACCGGGATTCGAACCCGGGACCTCCAGCTTCGTAGGCAGAGTCACTACCAAGTTACTAACTAGGCTACAGGGGGCTCCTATACAACAAACGTGATTTTAGATATATATATTTTGCCGTTTTTAGATATAGATAATGGTACGGAACCCTTCGTGCGCGAGTCCGACTCGCACTTGGCCGGTTTTTTTAACATTTATTTCGAAATAAAGAGTGATACTCGGAAATGTCGAAGGGAAGGTCAATCGTCGAATCCGACTCGGCTGGGCAGCGTTCGGGAAGCTACGGCACATCTTTTCGTCCAATATTCCGCAGTGTCTCAAGACGAGAGTCTTTGACCAGTGTGTGTTGCCAGTGATGACATATGGCACGAAAACGTGGTCGCTTACTATAGGCCTCATAAGAAGGCTCAAAGTCACTCAAAGGGCAATGGAGAGGGCTATGCTGGGAGTTTCTCTGCGCGATCGCATCACAAATGAGGCTATCCGCAGCAGAACCAAGGTAACCGATATATCCCTCCGAATTGCTAAACTTAAGTGGCAGTGGGCGGGGCACATTGCACGTAGAACCGATGGCCGTTGGGGCGGAAAGGTTCTGGAGTGGCAACCACGTACCGGAAGGCGCAGCGTGGGTAGCCCCCCCCCCCCCCCCCCGCAAGGTGGACTGATGACCTGGTAAAGGTCACGGGAATGCGCTGGATGCGGGTGGCGCAGGAACGGCCATTGTGGCACTCTTTGGGGGAGGCCTATGTCCAGCAGTGGACGTCTTTCGGCTGATATGATGATGATGATGATGATGACTCGGAAATGTAATAAAACCACGTAAAAATCTCCCTTTCCAGTGTAAACCCCCGGTGTGTGTTATTATTATATATAAACGAAAATAATAACTAAATGCAAGGTAGGATCGTGCTGTACTTAACAAACGCCATATAAGCTTGTTTTTTAAAAAGTTTTTTATTCATCTTGTTATTTTCAATAACCCTGCATATTATGTCGCTGGTTCGTGGGTACTTGTACAGACAAATCACACAAACCCAAACAAGATAGGTCTATCTATTTTAGTTTAGGAGTTCCAAGTGTTTACCAAGACAAAACAGATGAGCAAGAGAACATGATGAAATAGATGGGTTTATCTAGTTTAGTTTAGGAGTTCCATGACCACCTTATAGCTCCATCATCAGACTCTGGAAATCATCCAGCACCAAAGTCTTGCCGTGCCATGACCAAATAAATGAGCCCAAATTCGATGGCTTTATCTTGTTGAGTTTAGGAGTTGCTATGGCCACCTTCCGACTCCATCATCAGACCAGCTCTATGATATTATGTCACCGAAGATACGCAATTGTACCTAATTCGAAGATTTCACCCAAACTCCCATACATACATACATACTAACAAGGTGGACTGATAGTAACAAGTAAATAAATTAAATCTATCAAGTATCACGATCATTCGTACAATAATAATTGACTATAGAACGCGTAGTTTAGACAAAAGGATCCAACCCACAAGACATCACCATTGAAATGTATGACTTTTGTTCTAGGTAGAAGGTTCAATTTTAAATGTTACGTATCCGGTGGGTTTGAGCCTTTTCGCTACACTACGTCATATATGGCAGCTATGCAATTCATAACTTGTCTCGATTAGCCTCACGAATGTATCCCCAGTATAGTTTGACCCCGAGGTTGGTAACAACTATGCCTAGTCGGAGATCAAAATAATATTATTTTATCTGAAGAGTGGCCGGTTAGCTTCGTGAATAGCCACAAATAAACACACTACACGTCTGTCTCGGAGGGCTATTCAGCCGGTACTGAGATATATTCCCGCGCGACGGTAAATTTATACTAGTTTTGAATAATTATTTATAAATATAAATTTTGACAAAAGTTATATTTTTTGGACTGGATCTTGTTGGTACAAGCATGAACTTTAATGTTGTGTAAGATTCAATACAAAAATTATTCAACAATAATGAGAAAATCCTTGAGTTTTCAGTACGATTTTGTTGACAAATATGGTGTAATTGAGAACAGTTTACATATATATACGTGCAGAATAAGGAAAATTCGAGGCGGCTAGGCGCAATGGCAACATATTACGCTAGTGAAAATAGAAAAAAACAAGTAGGTTCTCATATAACATCATGGAGTATTAGGGGCTCAAACTTATGACTCTGCGCTCTCTTCAGAAAACTACTGTCGGTAATCGGGTATTTTCGGTTAAAGTATTCAGTTTTTCGTAAATTGGAGGCGGCTAGGACCAATATGAGGAGTTTACCTATGCAAATAAGTAATCAGGATCTAGAAAAAGCTCTCCGTTTCTTAGAATTACAACGTCAAAAATCCGTCATTCTCGCTTATTCCTGACCAAAAAACGAGCGCCCTCTTAAACCGCGGTGTCGCGTAGGTACATAACACATTACGCTAGTACATGCTTACTTGTTTCTTCCTCCCCACAGTGTGGGCAAGAAGCATCATTCATCATCATCATCATATCCGCCGAAAGACGTCCACTGCTGGACATATGCCTCCCCCAAAGAGTGCCAAAATGACCGATCCTGTGCCACCCGCATCCAGCGGACTTTCCGCGACCTTTACCAGGTCATCAGTCCGCCTGTAGCCACGCCGCAAGCATCATTCATCATTCCTATTTCCCTTGTGACTCGACTCGTGTGACAGGGTATAAGGGCATGTACTCAACCCCTTGTTTGTGTCCCCAGCAACAGTTGGGCGGGTCCCCACTGCCGGGCGCGGGCGCGGCGCCGCACCTCGTGGTGCCGCACCACCAGCCGCTGCGACTGTCGCCGCTGCCACACCCAGGTACGATGCGACGTACAAGGACCATTCATTAACAGCTTATAGTCCGGTCAATCAACTGACAACTTGTATGGAAAAATTACAATTTTGGAAATAATTTATAGTAGCTGCTGTATATGCATTTTAATTGATACTATAATGTACATTATAGTATCAATTAAAATGTTACATAGAGACAAAAGCCAACAAAAATTCAGATATAAAAATAAATTATACCTTAACTAGCTTCTGAAAAGTCGGAAATAAAACTTAGAAAAGTTGGAATACCCCCGACATTTTCATTTCAAAGTTCAATATCTCAAAAATGTCTGAACCGATTGTGTTAAAACTTAGCTAAGAACCATCTCGATCACGTCAGCTTTCGAACAAAAAACCCCGAATTCAAATCGGTCCATTCGATTAGGAGCTACGATACCACGGACAGACACACACATAGACACACAGACTCGTCAAACTTATAACACCCCTCTTTTTTCGTCGGGGGTTAAAAATATTATTAAATGTTTTTATCTTTATTTTAGTTATATTATCGTATACTAGAATTTTCTAGATTAAGGCTCCATTTAAGGGGCTGATCGAGTGCTTATATCATACTTGTTTGGGAAGTATTTCAGAGCTTATGTCGGTAATTAATGTCAAAAAAATTACTGAGGTACTTCAACTTTATCCTTACACTTGGCTTAACGAATCTTTAAAAAACCGCGCCTAAAATGTGGTATTCCACTTATCCAATATCTTGGTTCAAGTTTTTATACCATTTTGATGAATGTCATTCGTGTTTTTAATAAAATTTCGGTGTTTCTAGTAAATTTTATGAAGTCATCCAACTTATTTGATCAAAGGCACATTGGATCTTGGAGAAGTGGAATACCACCTTAAGTCACATTGCAAGAGACTTCTTACAACATAGTGCAGCAAGTATGATCACTTGATCAGACCTCACATTTGACGTGATAACGTCTTATAAATCGATGAACACCGGCAGCACGCACGAAAAAGTATGACTCATTGTCGCGTTCCGCCTGAGCTGAGCGTTCGGCTTTATGACGTTATCACGTAAAATTATCGTCCGTAAACCGACTTTATAGATAACCATTTTTTTTGTAATAATGTTTGGGTCATTGTCAGATTTAGGTTCGCGTCTTTTCGGTGGACATTGCCAAAGTTAAGGGCTATAAAGCCTAATTTTTGGTTGAACTCTGAATCCGCATAAACGGCGTTGCCCCTTCTATAATTCTATGTGATAAAAACATATTATATGTGAGCGTAAGCCCTTAACTATTGACCACCGGAAAGATGATTTTTGTTTTTGTGACTGACAATGACCCGTTTATTTACATTTGGCATCCAAAGTAGCATTCTCCTGAAATAACAGTTTCACTCGACGTCTCAACACTGTGTCGTTTGCAAAGAAAAGGGACCTTATTGTGGTTGGCGCTTATTCAATGATTACGCCGTGCCGTGAATCATCGCATCTTTAAAATAAGGAATGTCATAACGACGCTTAAGAATCAATACCGTCTAAGTAACAAAAATACAATTTTACAGGAAGCCCGGCATGCTATTCGTTATTTTTTTCTGCACCTAACTGCATTAAAAGGTAAAAAAACGTCAAAAATGTTAGTTAGACAGTGTTGATTCTTAAGCGTCGATAAGCACCAGACAAAGAGACCACGGAGTGGAAGCCCCAAAACTCTACACGGAGACGCGGTAGACCTCGTCGGCGATGGACTAACTTGGACTCCTTTTTAAAAGCCAGACATTGCTCAAGACCGCGATGAATGGAAGAGGAGGGGAGAGGCCTTTGCTCAGTAGTGGGACATAGCGGGCTCGATATAATAATATAATAAGCGCCAACAACAATAAGGCGCCTTTTCCCTAAGGACGACACATATTATGGAACTATGACCTTGATTATACAACAAAACTGTTATATTGAAGGAATTAATATTTCTTTACAACAATCTTGTATAATTTACTAATTTCTGCTAAAACCTTCATTTGATAACCTCATAAAACCAAAATCCGAATCGGCTTAACACTGTGACGCCCCCCGGACGCAGCATTTTGCGTGTCCCCCATAATGCCGACCAGCCCCAACACGCTGGCCGTGCACCATCCAGGTACCGTGTGCTTTTGGTGTCGTGTCGTGTCGTGTCGTGTCGTGTCGTGTCGTGTCGCACAAACGGAACAACGTGGGGAGATCTAAGCACAAAGAAATTGATACGTCATGGGATAAACGTTCTGTTCACCACGCACTGACAGCGGCGGCGTACTGCGGTTGTAATAATTTTCGAGCTAATATGAAAGGATCCGCACAGAGCGACGTGGTTTTCTGTGCGGACCATTTCGTATTAGTTCGAACATTACAACCGGTACCGCCTCCGCGCCGCCCCGCCACCGCTGTCAGTGCGCTTCGGCCTTTATCTGTCAAGCTTGCTTGGTGTCAAATATACCGTGCAAGGGATGCAATGTCAAATAGACTACAGCTTATGAAACTCGGCATATTTTTGGGTTGGGCTCATTCCATCAAAATTTCATTTTACCTCTTTTTCAATAGTCCGAGATCTCAAAAGGCCTTAGTGTCAAAATACCTAAATTACAGAACACCTAACTTTTTTTTTTTCATAACACCTTGTTCGCAATATGGCTAGATTTTACAATATCTAAGTTTCATAATGGGCAAACTTCACAATACCATAGCCGCAAAACATATACTATGTTCAAAACAACCAAGTACCAGAATACCTACATTTCAAAAATAATTTTAAAAATAATTTTAAACAACTTGTTACTGTAGCTAGCTCCATAGACTGCAAAAATTTTGGCATTTTGAAACTATGACATTTTGATGTTCTGGAGTTTTCAGCTTAGGTTCTTTTAAAAATTAGTCGTATCTGTGATTCGGTATTTGAAATAAATGTACATTTTAATATTTAGGTATTATGGTCATAAGACGTTTTAGTTCAAAGTTATTTTGAAATTTGTTCATTGTAGCAATTAAGACATGGATATTTAGGTATTATGAACCTACGGAAATTTGAACTTTAGTGTAATTAGTGTATTAGGTGTTATGGAAATTAGGTGGAATGAGCCCAACCCATATTTTTCTGTAGTCTACTACTGTACTGCTAAAAATATTAGGCGATCTTGTTGCGGTAGTATAAGGAATAGAGCAGTTCTTGTTGAACTGGAGAAGACGGGGAATTTGATCCCCATTCTGGTAATATGTAGTACATTACTTACCTAGGGCGGTAAAACAAAGAATGCCCCAGTTCGCAGGTATTTGACGCCAAAAGATCAAGCCTCAGAGGCTCTAGTATAGGTTGTATCCATACAATACGTTATCGAACGCGTTTGCGTTTAGTCTCAATTTGTATGACAACGCGAACAGCACCTCTGCTGGTAACTATTGGGAACTACGCGTTGCCATACAAATTAAAACTAAACGCAAACGCGTTCGAAAACGTGTATGTGTCGATAAAACTTATACTAGAGCTACAGATCGCGATAAATATGCGATCTGAGGCTTTCTTTGTTACCGCCCGTGGTGAGTATAACATTTTAAGTCTC
This sequence comes from Epinotia brunnichana, assembly GCA_963854355.1. Taxonomy (NCBI): domain Eukaryota; kingdom Metazoa; phylum Arthropoda; class Insecta; order Lepidoptera; family Tortricidae; genus Epinotia; species Epinotia brunnichana. Next base: position 19,868,839 of record OY977954.1, read on the forward strand.
TCCCTGGCCAGGAAGTGGGATTTTCGGCACGCGTAGCTTGTGGTAATTGCTACTTTGTGGCCAGGTATGACGTAAACATATGAACGTATGTGATCTCTTTCTTTCTGCTTTGATCGGTATAAGTTGCACAAACAATTGGCGGTATCACATTAAATGTCACCAGGAAGCTATAGGTTCTCATCTAAAAATGTGATCCACACCAGAAAGTTGAGCACACCAGAAATTTTCGACTATGTATTTATTTATCAGTTGATTGCATGCTTTTCTTTACGTTTCAAGTGATGGATGTATTGTGACATGAATCAATGTTGTATAGTGTATTCTGTTGGTCTTAATCGCACTTTTATTTTTTGTGTGTTTCGTTATGATACCTTGTTAGTCTTGTTACCCTCATTTTCTGGTTATGGATCAATTGGGTAACACAAAATTACCGAAATGATTTGTCTGAAAGCATCGTTATTCCTGAAATCATTTACTGCTAAACTAAAATTCGGACGCAGATGATAACTATAGCCTCGGAAACCAAAAAATCCTTCACCATAGCGTAATTTTCGGAAAAATATGCTTTCGAACAAATAACTCTTCGGAATTATGTACCCTGTTCTAGATGAGAAGCTTAAGGCGACGTAGGCTCGTGGTCTTCTCTCCCTCTCACTGAGCATAAGCGTGAGCGAGATGGAAGTGCCTGTTCTGAAGCGCGGATATCATGTTTTTTTGAATTTTGGTGCGTTTTTAATAAATAAAAAAGTTATAGCTAAGTTCCCTCAAACATGATATTGCCGATTTTTAGAACCAATTTTAATGTTTAGCAGTTGTGCATTATTTGTTAAGATTTTTTTAATTGATTTTAGCGAGCTATCGAGCGAAAGTCAAAAACTTAGGATTCGATTAGCTGTTGTCCCTTGAGAAAGGCCTCAAGATTGCTAATTAAATTTAGGGCAGCCGTATTATAATTGCAACATGAGCTATGACTTTTTAAAAATCCGTTTTCTGAGCTCACGTCGCCTTAAGTAAGGTCGCCAGAGCCCGAGTATGTCCTGTGAGAGCATAGTATAAAGAGGGCAAAGTATGTTATCTTCCTACAAACGCACCGCGCGCGGCTTGTATGTGTGCTATACTATCTATACGTCGCCGCACGCACACTTAAACAAAATCTCGACCCGTTTCGCACTGAGAAGAGATTCCGTTGGAGTGTGCGTGCGACGACGTATAGATAGTATAGCACACATACAAGCCGCGCGCGGTGCGTTTGTAGGAAGATAACATACTTTGCCCTCTTTATACTATGGTGAGAGTGAGGGACTTGCATTTGTCTCTGTAAACACAACGAATCCTCATATCAATAAGGGGTCGCTTGCGTCTATGGCCAGAGGCTCTAGTATAAGTTTTATCGATACAATACGTTTTCGCGAACGCGTTTGCGTTTAGTTTCAATTTGTATGGCAACGCGAACAGCGCCTCTGGTGGTGCTATTAGGAACTACGCGTTGCCATACAAATTGAAACTAAACGCAAACGCGTTCGAAAACGTATATGTATCGACAAAACTTATATTAGAGCTACAGGTGTCTGCTTATCACCAGGCTGACCGTGTGCTTGTATGCCACCGTATTTTTTTTCCTTGTTTGGCCTGCAGAGCGGCCCGCAACAAATATGCGTTGTAGTCCATAAGCCCGCTCCCAATATACCTACCTATCATGACAACACGATAAAATGCATGGCACAAGTTGTGCTGAGCAATAATCAGAAGATTATCGCACCCGAAATTGGCCGAAAGTTTAAAAATCCTTCACTTCTGGTCAAAACTGTAGGGGTAGGTATATCTACGTCATGTGACAACATAATGGGGAATGGATGAAAATTTTAGAAACGCCTGATTTTTTTTTTTGGTGATAGGAATAACCTTCCTTAGCACCAGAAAAAAGTTGCAGACTTTTCAGATGCGTCAATTATTTTTGAAAAATATAAACAGTTTCCTCACTTACGTTTTGTGGTTAGGACGGCGAATGACACAATTTCCTTGATCCGTCTCATATTACATAAAAATATCATAAAAATCCGTGGAAACTGACACTGGCAATGATATTGACAGCTGCAGCAGCTATATTGGTCATTGCCAATGTCAGATATTTAAAATATTTTTTGTAATATGAGACGGATCAAGGAAAGTGTCTCATTCGCCGTCCTAACCACAAAACGTAAGTGAGGAAACTGTTTATATTTTTCAAAAATAATTGACGCAGCTGATAAGTCTGCAACTTTTTTCTGGTGCTAAGGAAGATTATTCCTGTCAACAAAAAAAATATCAGGCATTTCTAAAATTTTCATCCATTCCCCATTGCCTGGGTTTCACTATGCTCACTTCCGCGGCAGTGGAGAGAGAACTGGGTATGAAAGTGGGCAGCGCGAGTGATGTAAACACCAACTCGCGCTGCCCACTGCTCATGCCGCTGCCACTGCCCTACGCTCCCTTTATTGGCGGAAGTCAAAGGACTGGCAGCGGCAGCGCGAGCGAGTGTTTACATACTGTCGTCACACTCACACCGTCGTCAACCGTCGCCGCGATATCCACGTTTGGGGTAGCCGTGCTTGTGCCGTAGGCAAAACGCAGAAAGGTATAAGTAGGCGTCCTCCATTCCACAATAACTGCCCGAGGCCCAACACGAAAGAAATATGGAGTGGCAATGTAAACGCTCACTGCCCTTAGACGCTGCCACAGAAATATTTACGGCAGGAAGCAGGGCAGAATGAAGGGTAGTGGAAGTGGCATAATGTAACCCAGGCATACGAGACATGTGGCATCATTTAGCTATTTAATCCTAGAGAGAGTAAACCTAAGTTTGTCAGTCCAGAAATGGTCGGAAGTACTTGACAGACGGTGCCAAAGTTGGCCACATTTGACACCTTTCTGATTCTTGCTCAGCAAAACTTTCTCGACCGTGTGCCATGCATTTTATCGTGTTGTCATGAGACGTTAGTATACTGGGAGCGGGCTTAATACGGACTATTGGCTCACTGGGCGGCCTTAGGGGCCGATCCACGGAACCACTGTTGTATTATTTTTCTGTTAGATTTTGTGTCTTTTGTGGTTTTTTTTCCTGTGACATTTTTATTTCTACAAGCACTTTTTACTTGCACTGTTCGTATGTATGTAAATATGTATATAAGATGTCCGTCAAAATTTGCAATCGATTTTTCAGTCACTTCCTGTTATCCGATTGAGCTGAAATTGTGCATGCATATGTATATCGCATGACGATGCAATATTATGATAACTTGAAGCTGAGCTGATGCTGGAGCTGTAAGGTGGTCATAGGAACTATGCAATAAAACGACACAACCCCATCGAGTTTGGGCTCGTTAGAATCGTCTCAATGGGTAGTTGATGATGGTATGCAGAAAAGTACAGTCGGCAATAAAAGCTTGTATCAAAAATGAAATTTTTGACAAAAACTTATTATAACAAGCTTTACTTGCACTGTTCGTATGTATGTAAATATGTAAGTCAGTTGTCTGTTAAAATTTGCAATCTATTTTGAAAATGAAATTTTTGACAGAAACTTATTATTTTGCTAGAATGTGTCCTTTGTGGTTTTTTTCCTGCGACATTTTTATTTTTTTATTTAAAAAAAAAGCTGACGAGGTTTTGGTCCAGGTGTCCCGGCGCGCATCCCGTCCCCTCGCGAGCTAGCTGCGCACACGCAGTGCATCATGCAGAGCGCGCTCATCAAAAAGAAACTCGAGGAGCAGCGCGAGAACTACCGCCGCCGACACGACGCGCCCAAGGGCACGCCCATCTCCTTCACTCCCACCTCCGTGAGTACATAAAAAAAAGTTTATTGCCAAGATAATTTACTTTAAAATAAAGTTTTAACCTACTTCAAATCAGTAGCCAAATTGCTTCAAGTTTGCCTATAAAATTTGACGAGTTCCTAAGAACTGGATTTAGGTGACACCATTGTGAATCTGGAAGTATATGCTTTCAAACAAAGAAAAATAAAGAAAGATTCAAATCGGTTCATAAATTAGGGAGTTATCGCGTCACAAACACAACAAAAAAAAACGTACAGACGAATTGAAAACCTTCTTTTTTGAAGTCGGTTAAAAATATTAAGCTAGAACAAACCGAACTTAAATATCTAGGCAATGGGTACCAGTCTCAGCAGTCTACCCACACTGCGTCTTTCGGTACGTGGTCGCCACTCGAGAACCACTCCGCCCCAATATATCATACCAGTCGAAAGACGTCCACTGCTGGACATAACCCTCCCCCAAAGAGCCACGATGACTTGTCCTGCGCCACCCGCAATCAGACTCCCGCGACCTTTACCAGGTCATCAGTCCACCTTGTGGGTCTACCCACGCCGCGTCTTCCGGTACGTGGTCGCTGGACATAGGCCTCCCCCAAAGAGAGCCACGATGGAGATGGAGATGGAGATATGTATATATTTGCTGATGACGCGTGTGATATAATAACAGCAGATACCGCCCAACAGTTGGAAGTCTCTTTGAAATCTGACATTTTCAAACTACTGAATTGGTTCCGCGCAAATGGCCTAGTTTTGAACTTGTCAAAAACCCAGATTCTGCACATTAATCTAGGCGGACGACCTCCAGATCCACTAAATATAAGCATCCTCGGTAATTTGTTGCCACAATTAAGACATACCAAGTTCCTCGGTATAACATTAGACTCTGGACTCAGATGGGATGCACACATAGACAATTTATGTGGTAGGTTGTCTAGCGCATGCTTCGCTCTAAGCAGATTGGCACACGTTTTACCCAAAAAACAACTCAGATCATGCTACTATTCACTATTCCACTCAGTTATGAACTATGGTCTCGAATTGTGGGGTACGGCTGCAGAGTGGCAACGTGTATTCATACTACAAAAGCGTGCCGTACGTATTATCTCATTTGTCCCTCCACGCACTTCAGCTCAAAATCTCTTTAGAGAAAACAATATACTCACCCTGCCCTCGCAGTACATATATGACGTCGCTAAATTCGTCAAAGAAAATATTGACACGTTTCCCCGCTAAAGGATAACTCGCACAAGACAGGGGTCCCTGAACCAGCTCCTCATACAAATCACTCGACTGACCAAGTCAAGTAAAATCATCTCGCACGTGGGGCCAAAAGTATTTAACAAACTACCAGTAAATGTAAAATGCGCGGGTAGTAACTCAACTTTTTTAAGAAAATTAAAATCGTGGCTTCTCACGCACTCTTTTTATGACATTAAAGATTTTTATGAGTTACCAGATTAAGAATGTTATATGTTTACACACTTAGTATATAAATTTAATCTAATCTAAACAATCGATGACATGTAATATTAATAATATTATAAATAAAAGACTTATGACTTATGATGACCGGTCCTGCACCACTCGTGTTCAGCGGACTCCCGCGATATTTACCAGGTCATCAGTTCACCTTGTGGGCGATTTACCCCCGCGCTGCGCAACAATGCCAAAGTAAATAAGGTCCCTTTTCTCTGAAAATGACACAAATATTCATGCTCAGCACCATCCATACTATCCATACTAATATTATAAATGCGAAAGTGTGTCTGTCAGTCTGTCTGTTACCTCTTCACGCTTACATCGCTGAACCGATTGAGATGAAATTTGGTATGGAGATAGTTTGAATCCTGGGGAAGGACATAGGATAGTATTAATCCCGGAAATCATCCCCTGAGAGACTGAAATGGGGGGGAGTTTGTATGGAGCTACGATATAAACGACTTCCACGCGAACGGAGTCGCGGGCAAAAGCTAGTAGGTTGTGGCGTCACTCCTGTCAAATCTGACGAGTTCTGCATCGCACTATCGAAGTTTCTTAAATCAGTTGCATAAATATAACATCCAAACAACTCTCATTGGACTTCGGTCCCTGAGAGATCTCTCTATTGTCGTATTTTCTACATTCGTGACCCCGACAATGGACATAAGCGCAACTCTGAATATCCTGACTGACGCCCGACTCTTCTCAGCAAGCCAGACTCTCTCTCTCTCTCTCTCTCTCTCTCTCTCTCTCTCTCTCTCTCTCTGTCTCCGCTCGCCACCCTGGCTCTGAGCGCTCGCTCGCCACGCTGGCTCTGAGCACTGGCAAGCTGCACTCTCTCTTCATACATCACTGACCCCTCCGTCTCAAAGGAGGGCTGATGTGGCGTCACTCCTGTCAAATCTGACGAGTTCTGCATCGCACTATCGAAGTTTCTTAAATCAGTTGCATAAATATAACATCCAAACTACTCTCATTGGACTTCGGTCCCTGAGAGATCTCTCTATTGTCGTATTTTCTACATTGGTGACCCCGACAATGGACATAAGCGCAACTCTGAATATCCTGACTGACGCCCGACTCTTCTCAGCAAGCCAGACTTTCTCTCTCTCTCTCTCTCTCTCTCTCTCTCTCTCTCTCTCTCTCTCTCTCTCTCTCTCTCCGCTCGCCACCCTGGCTCTGAGCGCTCGCTCGCCACGCTGGCTCTGAGCACTGGCAAGCTGCACTCTACTCTTCATACATCACTGACCCCTCCGTCTCAAAGGGGGGCTGATGTGGCGTCACTCCTGTCAAATCTGACGAGTTCTGCATCGCACTATCGAAGTTTCTTAAATCAGTTGCATAAATATAACATCCAAACTACTCTCATTGGACTTCGGTCCCTGAGAGATCTCTCTATTGTCGTATTTTCTACATTGGTGACCCCGACAATGGACATAAGCGCAACTCTGAATATCCTGACTGACGCCCGACTCTTCTCAGCAAGCCAGACTTTCTCTCTCTCTCTCTCTCTCTCTCTCTCTCTCTCTCTCTCTCTCTCCGCTCGCCACCCTGGCTCTGAGCGCTCGCTCGCCACGCTGGCTCTGAGCACTGGCAAGCTGCACTCTACTCTTCATACATCACTGACCCCTCCGTCTCAAAGGGGGGCTGATGTGGCGTCACTCCTGTCAAATCTGACGAGTTCTGCATCGCACTATCGAAGTTTCTTAAATCAGTTGCATAAATATAACATCCAAACTACTCTCATTGGACTTCGGTCCCTGAGAGATCTCTCTATTGTCGTATTTTCTACATTGGTGACCCCGACAATGGACATAAGCGCAACTCTGAATATCCTGACTGACGCCCGACTCTTCTCAGCAAGCCAGACTTTCTCTCTCTCTCTCTCTCTCTCTCTCTCTCTCTCTCTCTCTCTCTCTCCGCTCGCCACCCTGGCTCTGAGCGCTCGCTCGCCACGCTGGCTCTGAGCACTGGCAAGCTGCACTCTACTCTTCATACATCACTGACCCCTCCGTCTCAAAGGGGGGCTGATGTGGCGTCACTCCTGTCAAATCTGACGAGTTCTGCATCGCACTATCGAAGTTTCTTAAATCAGTTGCATAAATATAACATCCAAACTACTCTCATTGGACTTCGGTCCCTGAGAGATCTCTCTATTGTCGTATTTTCTACATTGGTGACCCCGACAATGGACATAAGCGCAACTCTGAATATCCTGACTGACGCCCGACTCTTCTCAGCAAGCCAGACTTCTCTCTCTCTCTCTCTCTCTCTCTCTCTCTCTCTCTCTCTCTCTCTCCGCTCGCCACCCTGGCTCTGAGCGCTCGCTCGCCACGCTGGCTCTGAGCACTGGCAAGCTGCACTCTACTCTTCATACATCACTGACCCCTCCGTCTCAAAGGGGGGCTGATGTGGCGTCACTCCTGTCAAATCTGACGAGTTCTGCATCGCACTATCGAAGTTTCTTAAATCAGTTGCATAAATATAACATCCAAACTACTCTCATTGGACTTCGGTCCCTGAGAGATCTCTCTATTGTCGTATTTTCTACATTGGTGACCCCGACAATGGACATAAGCGCAACTCTGAATATCCTGACTGACGCCCGACTCTTCTCAGCAAGCCAGACTTTCTCTCTCTCTCTCTCTCTCTCTCTCTCTCTCTCTCTCTCTCTCTCTCTCTCTCTCTCTCTCCGCTCGCCACCCTGGCTCTGAGCGCTCGCTCGCCACGCTGGCTCTGAGCACTGGCAAGCTGCACTCTCTCTTCATACATCACTGACCCCTCCGTCTCAAAGGGGGGCTGATGTGGCGTCACTCCTGTCAAATCTGACGAGTTCTGCATCGCACTATCGAAGTTTCTTAAATCAGTTGCATAAATATAACATCCAAACTACTCTCATTGGACTTCGGTCCCTGAGAGATCTCTCTATTGTCGTATTTTCTACATTGGTGACCCCGACAATGGACATAAGCGCAACTCTGAATATCCTGACTGACGCCCGACTCTTCTCAGCAAGCCAGACTCTCTCTCTCTCTCTCTCTCTCTCTCTCTCTCTCTCTCTCTCTCTCTCTCTCTCCGCTCGCCACCCTGGCTCTGAGCGCTCGCTCGCCACGCTGGCTCTGAGCACTGGCAAGCTGCACTCTCTCTTCATACATCACTGACCCCTCCGTCTCAAAGGGGGGCTGATGTGGCGTCACTCCTGTCAAATCTGACGAGTTCTGCATCGCACTATCGAAGTTTCTTAAATCAGTTGCATAAATATAACATCCAAACAACTCTCATTGGACTTCGGTCCCTGAGAGATCTCTCTATTGTCGTATCTTCTACAAGGTAATTAATAAAGTAAGGGTGAATTTTACCTAGATTCGAACCCAGAAACATCAGCTTTGTAGGTAGGTATTATTATTATATTATACATCTCTTAAGATTAGTATTTGTGCAGGTGTTACGCAAGATGACCGCGGATAAGGAGTCGGACGCGCCGAGCCCCAAGCAGCAGCAGCAGCAGCAGCAGCAGCAGTGGGCGCAGCCGCCCAAGATGCCGCAGGGACGGCCCATCGTCAAGGTACCAAATACAAATACTAAATTATTTATTTACCAAAACAGCAAAACAATAATCAGTGGCCCTCACACTAGGTCCCGTCTGTGTCGTGAGGACCGAAAGAAAACAGTTAGGGATTATATCGTCGGATGACAAGCAAAACTCACTAAGTAACAAATACCTACAAAGGTCGTATCGCGATATCGACTACGTACCGAGATACGAGGTTTTGAAGAGCAGTGACAGTTTTGGTAATGACTTTTGCTTGTCACCCGACGATATACAATACTAGCGACCCGCCCCGGCTTCGCACGGGTTTATATGTAACATGTATGTCTTCCTCTTGAAACACTCTATCTATTACAAAAAACCGCATCAAAATTTGTTGCGTAGTTTTTAAGATCTAAGCATACATAGGGACAGACAGACAGCGGGAAGCGACTATGTTTTATACTATGTAGTAATGAAGATGCGAGTACAGATAACATTTATAGAGGATTAATTAGTACATTATTGCAGAGGCCGGGAAATTGCAAATCGTGGATGAGTGGATTTTGTCGGATGAAGCGAAGCTGAATACGACAATAGAGACGAATCCACGAATTGGCATTCCTGCCGAGGCAGATATAGTGCTTTTCTACAAAAATGCGAGGAAATCAAATAATATTTTCAATAATCTCAAAACAGCGAGTATGTCAATAACCTATCAAGTTCCCACCCAACTCTCGTAGTGCCAGTTTCAATCTACATACTTAATATAATTAAAAATATTAGAATCGATCTTAATTTTAAATGTTTACTTATTAAAGATTAAACGGGATTGAAATCTAAACGCATGTTAGTTCGTTATGAATTTTATATCGACAAATATTTTTATTTCTTCGTTTCCAACTATTTGAGACTTTTCTAAAAACGTCACTTCGATCACTGTTTACAAAAGTAAAAGTTTTGTCTATGACAATTAAAAAAAAAGAAAACTCGGGAAAACTTTAAGCCTGCATCACACTGGCGCGGCCTGCGGTGGCGGACCATAGTAAATTTGACAGCCACTGACAGGTTTTCTATTGTCCGCCGCGGCCAGGCCGCGCCAGCCTGTGAGAGGCCATGAGCACCACACTGCTGTCACACCAACTTGCAATAGTTGGAAAGAGACAGCCATACATTCCTTTCATTCTAACAATAGTAAGTTGTTGTGATAAAGTAATAAATTGCTAGGCCTTGAAACTTACGAGCATTTGGCTGTTTGCAGTGATTTGTCTTCATCATCATCATCATCATTTTCAGCCTGTAATCGCCCACTGCTGAGCATAAGCCTCTCTTCGCGTACGCCACTTATCCCGGTCCCGTGCTAGTCTCATCCAGAAATGACCCGCGGTCTTTTTTATGTCATCAACCCATCGAGCTGGTGGACGACCGATTTGTCTTAGTCAAAACATATGGTTAACACGTAAAAAACCGGCCAAGTGCGAGTCGGACTCGCGCACGAAGGGTTTCGTACCATTATCTATAAGAATATTTATTTTACTCTGTTTTTAGTATTTGTTGTTATAGCGGCAACAGAAATACATCATCTGTGAAAATTTCAACTGGAACTATCACGGTATCAGTGAGATACAGCCTGGTGACAGACAGACAGACAGCGAAGTCTTAGTAATAGGGTCCCGTTTTACTCTTTGAATACGGAACCCTAAAAAGTATACATTAATGGAATTTCATACAGTTTCCTGGCCCCTGAAACTGTACAATAATGACTTTTAACTTTTTAAATTTGCGCTCGGCAGTAACGAGGAACTTCACGGACTATCCAATCGACGGCCTAAAGTTCGTTCAAGTCTTTACGTCATACCTGGCCATAAAGTAGGAATTACCGCACGCTATGCGTGCGGAAAACCCCACTTCCTTACCAGATAGAGACGTAAAATTTTGTACTCACCACGGGCGGTAATAAAGAAAGCCTCAGAGCGCATATTTATCGCCCTTGCCTTCGGCTCGGGCGTCAAATACCTGCGATCTGAGACATTCTTTGTTTAACCGCCCTAGGTAAGTAATGTACTATTTTGACCTTCCTGTTGGGCGTCATCAGTCACGGACTTTATTTGGTTAGCCATTTAGAGCTCACTTTATTATGGACACTTTATAGCTTAACTATTAAAAAACAAAATTAGTTGACACCTAGATGGCTCAACAATTAAAGTCCTTGACCGCACCTTAGTGTAAAATGTTTAAGGGGACGTAGGTTCGTGGTCTTCTCTCCCTCTCACTGAGCATAAGCGTGAGCGAGATGGAAGCGCGGATATCACGTTTTTTAAGTAATAGCTGATTTCCCTCAAACATGACATTGCCGATTTTTAGAACCAATTTTAATATGTTTAGCTGTTGTGCATAATTTGTTATGATTTTTTAAGTGTATTTTAGACCTATGTTCGTGATTTTTTTCTATCGAGCGAAAGTCAAAAACTCCGGATTCGAATAGCTGATTTCCCTCGAGAAAGGCCTCAAGATTGCTAATTAAATTTAGGGCAGCCGTATTATAATCCAAACAAGAGCTACGATTTTTTTTAAATCTGTTTTATGGAGCTCACGTCGCTTTAATTAATCTTATTGTCTCAGGGTAACCAAAGCGGGGCAGCGCCACCCATGGGCTACCAGCCTTCGCCAGCAGACTACCAACATCATTATCAACAGCAGGTATTCAGTTTTACTACATATACATTTTAAAGAGAGGAAACTACCTAATTGTTTGTCTTAATTCAATGTTATTTGTTCTGTTTAGCAAATGTCGGGCAGCGTCCGTCAGTTCCTTCACTCGCAACAGAGGCAGCAAGTACCCAGTTCGGTGAGTTACCTTTTTATGACCGTTATTAAATACATAAATACGTAATACATCGCCCGCTCAGGTCACGTCGCCGCAACATTGCTGTACCAGAGTATTGGTGAATAGGTGGGCACTAAAAAAAAACAAAAAAATGCTTTACTGAGTTTAGAGGCGGTTTTAAACTTTATAAAAAAATTACACGACCCTTTGCTATACTACGACTGTATCTAAGGGTTAGTATCCAACGAGCCGTGCGAGTTAGCGAAGCGGTGTGCGGAAAAAAAACAACCAATTGGAAGCGTCGAACATCTACCTGATCGACGCTAGCAACACCATTACTACTAATGACGACCGATTTAGCCTAGGTGGTAGTGACCCTGCCTACGAAGCAAGAGGTCCTGGGTTCGAATCCTGGTAAGGGCATTTATTTGTGTGATGAGCACGAATATTTGTTCCTGAGTCATGGATGTTTTCTATGTATTTAAGTATTTATTTCTCTATATAAGTATCTATATCGTCGTCTAGTACCCATAGTACAAGCTTTGCTTAGTTTGGGACTAGGTTGATTTGTGTAAGATTGTCCGGAAATATTTTTTTCAACACACCTGCTCGTAAAGTAGGTCTTATTACAGCGTATTTACACTGATAATGCAGAATATTACCCATGCCGTGCCTTTTACATTACATTATCGCACTAGTGCCTTTTCATTACATATCTTTTTAAATATTAGCAAAATAATGCAGAATATTACCCATGCCGTGACTTTTACATTACATTATCGCACTAGTGCCTTTTCATTACATATCTTTTAACATTTTCATTTTTTTAATTTTTTTTTTCCTCGCAAATGTTTTGAAAAACGTCGTATGAAACACGTGAGCATTGGTCATTACACTTCTCGTCTCCAACCGACTCGAGTGTGATGACCAACTTAGCACACTTGTATCATAATGTACTATTATTATTATTTATTTATTATTATTGAAGTTTTTTTTCCTCGCACACCGCTCCGCTACCTCACACAGCTTTTGTGGATACCGATACTATGGCAAGAGACGTTAAATAAGTGTATAATTGCAGCTAAACAACATGAACAATATGAACAATATGAACAACATGAGCAACATGACGCGCGGCATCGCCGGCGGCACCACGCTGCACCAGCTGCTCGTACAGTCGCACCAGAGGAGCCTCAACGGTAATTGTCACGGTATATTTATGTATTTTCTCAAAAATGGCCCGCAAAGTGAACATAACTCGCTACATATTGGAAGGTAAAGTGTATAGTTGAAGGCCAGATCAAAATTAAAAAATAAAAAACATTGCAGGCCGCCTGGAATGTTACATATGAATTCCTTTATTTGTCGAGTATCAAACTTTTTAAAAAGTAGAAACTGGCATATAAAAGACGGCACAGGTCGTATTCAGCCAAATCAAGTCGTATTTTTCTGTTGCAAACGCGACATTTTTGTATGTGTCATAAAAAGATTGCGTTTTTCGGTGGAAAAATACACTTGCGATTCTGTTTAAAAAAATATACGACGTTTAATTTTATGTAATTTGCAGTATCCTCAATTTGTATTTAATAATAACGCTTGATTTAAATTTAGTATTTTTTATTCCCCCATTTTTGAGAAAAGCACTAAGTATATTAGCCTCAGCCGGAATGGCAATTGCAGGCTTCGTATTATAATTAAACGGACTCGCAAGCTCGTCCGTTTAAACAAAATACTCAGCCTGCAATTGCCTATTTCCCGGCCACGGCAATAATGTACTATTGTCTCGGGCAACAAGGCCCATATTTACAAATACCTTACAGACTAACATGTATATCAATATACAAAACTTATAATATAAGTAACACAATAACACGCTAAGGCGCGAACTATACATAGACGGCGTAAGGTGAAGGTGCGGCGCAGGCGCAGCGCAGGCATGATGCCGCTTCAAATAGTTTTCATACTAAATGTACGTAGACGACGCACATACTGGTATTTGCACGATCTACGCGGACACAATTCTTTTTATGCTTAATAGGTATCAAAACAATGTAAATAATTAAAATAAATCGTCGGGTGACAAGCAAGACTGACTAAGTAATAAATACCTACTTAAATCAAAGGACGTATCTCGATATCGACTATGTACCGAGATACGAGGTTTTGAAGAGCAGTGATAGTTTTGGTAGTGACTTTTGCTTGTCACCCGACGAAATATTCTTACAAGAAAAAAACCGATTTCCAATTTTTTTTTTATATATATTAATATTTTTACAATAAAGCAAACATACAAATATTTAGGCTGGTACAAAGAGAGAAAAACGTAATAATTTTAAGTTTCTTGACTTTCATTGTCGCTCTCTGATGAATTTTCTGATACATTGATGGGTTCTGCAGATGCAAACATGGCCAAAGTTTCAGGTAAAAAGGTTTTCGCTTGCCTTTCTTTTACAGTTCGCAGGCTTCTTTGCACAGGATTTGAACTAAGCAGAATGCGATTAATAATATCCTGGTTACCTACAACTTTCCCTGCAAAATTTCCTCGCGAAATCTTGGCGGGAACAATGTTTGTTGCGAGCCTCAGCTGCTTCCTCAGAAAGTTGTCCGATTGGCAATAATGCGTTTTCGATGATGACTGGACTTTTCATGGACTAAAATCTTGTGCACTGTTGGCGTCATAGCATGCCTATCTTAAAGGTTCTTATAAACACTGAGCAGTTTTTGAAGCATATACTTCATATTTTACAGGATCAATTTTGAATCCGCTTGAAATAGCTTTCAAAATGACTTTTTGTCTATAAATTAGCTCATAACTGATGCCAGTTATTTTTGCAGGTAAACTAGGATCCTCAAAGAACCTCCTGCTGGTATTGCCGTCACGCTTCAAATTACTAATTTTGTCTTCATTGTATTCTTCACATGACAAAAGCTGATCTTCTAGATAGTTCAGTTTGGCATCTAAATTAGGTAAATGTTCCTTCTTCATGCGGTCAAACAAGTATTGTCCAGTCACTGTTCTTACTCCTGAAGTACCATTTGAACCTAAAACAATCAAACACCATTTTAAAATCGCGGACAAACATTTTGTGTTTTAATACGAGATTTCACTAAATATCTTTAAGGCGCTGTATGCAGCTGCGCATCGAAAAAGTGCCTTTTCCAAACCGATTATTAGTATACTTGTACTATTGCTAGAGATCCAAATTTTTGATATGTATATCTTCAGTTCATTGGCTATGTTCGTACTTCGTAAAATCACGATTGCTTACAAAAACCTCGATAGATTTTGCCTTTCAAAACAGTGCTTTTTTACCACCAAACTCGAAATATCTCAAAAGTTATTTGGAATATTACAATGAAATTTGTTATGATATGTAGCTTTTTGGTAGATCTATCTACCGGCTTCTTAGAATTTCAATATGTTTGATAATTCAATACATTTGGTCATTTGTCTGAAAAACCGGGTGTCCGCGTCATGCATGCGCGGTGGCGAGTACAATTTAGTACGCCCGTGGCCACTGCCGACGACGGACCTGTGAATGTTTACCTGGCACGCAAATACGCCTTTTTGCAGCAATTATTTCGAGTTATCAAGGTAAATAAAAATATATAAAGGAATAGGAAACGCTAATACATGCTGGAGAACACATTCGAAATGATAGAATAACAAATATAAGGTATGCGATATTTACTACATTAAAGCGTTTCTACATCCGCACCTAAAACGTATTAATAGGTAGCTGGAGCATATTGACAAGATGTCAATAAAAATCTTCAGTTATCCTGAATACGTATTTAGAACTGTTAGGTAGTAAGTAGTCGGGTGTAAATCGGATTCGGACACGAGCACATGGTTGGGGGGGAATGGTACCAATTATGGATTGTACGAATAATAGATTTATTTATTCATACAGAAATATATCAAAAGCATTTAGGGCTATTGCGCCGGATAGCGACTACCTAGACTAAAGTCCTAAACGAGTTGGTGAACTGAAGTATATTTACTTGCTGTTTAGTAGATTCTATTAAAAACGAGTGCGGAAAAAGACCCTGCCACTCCACCAGCAGCAGGCCACGGCCCTTCCTCATCTTCGTCATAGACATACATGCATACATACGCTACGGCACATCTTTTCGTCCAATATTCCGCAGTGTCTCAAGACGAGAGTCTTTGACCAGTGTGTGTTGCCAGTGATGACATATGGAACGGAAACGTGGTCGCTTACTATAGGCCTCATAAGAAGGCTCAAAGTCACTCAAAGGGCGATGGAGATGGCTATGCTGGGAGTTTCTCTGCGCGATCGCATCAGAAATGAGGCTAATCCGCAGCAGAATCACGGTAACCGATATAGCCCTCCGAATCGCTAAACTTAAGTATCAGTGGGCGGGGTACATTGCACGTAGAACCGATGGCTGTTGGGGCGGAAAGGTTCTCGAGTGGCAACCACGTACCGGAAGGCGCGGCGTGGTTAGGCCCCCCACAAGGTGGACTAATGACCTGGTAAAGGTCGCGGGAGTCCGCTGGATGGATCGCGCTATTGTGGCACTCTTTGGGGGAGGCCTATGTCCAGCAGTGGACGTCTTTCGGCTGATATGATGATACATACGCTCGAAAAATATAAACTTCCTTCTGAGGCAGTCGGGTACAAAGTACTACAGGGTGTTCCCCTATACAGCTGCAAAACTTTGCCAGCTGTTTGTGCACATGATACCCATCACAAAACACTAAAGTATGCCGTTTCACATCTCGAACTCACTCTGCCACCGCTGTTTCTCCAAATAACTACCAAGAAAGCCTCCCCCGCCACGCCCCTTTAAAAATAAGCCCACTAAAGCAAATAAATGTGACGTTATCTAAGTGAACATACCTTTTGTCGGTATGGAGTTATTGATATGACTCACTCACTCACTCACTCATCAACGCACAGCCGAAACTACTAAGACTAGAGAGTTGAAATTTACACCAGAACTACCTTTTACAACGTAGGCAACGCTAAGAAGGATTTTTGGAAATTCCACCCCTAAAGGGGGTAAATAGGGGTGCAAAGTTTGTATGGGGGAAACTTTATTTTTAGAGCTAGAGACTTAAATTTTTGCATAAAGATTACTTATTAGAATACAAATTAAGTACTTTCAATTCAATTACATTTATTTTGTTAAACATAGGTTACAACTTTTACAAGTATTGTTGGTATACAAAATATAAGACTTCTGTGCATTACCCACAATGTAGGTTTACAAAATATTTCAGCCAGCTAATATATTTATAAAAAAAAAAAAAAAATGTCAATACAGTGATTGGTGTTAAATACTTCAAATACATGTCAAAAACTCTCAAAAAATACTATAACTAAAGAATATTATAACTAAGGAATGTCTGGAATGGAATCATGTTATGTCGTAGGGTCGTTTAAGTAATCTTTAATGGTATAATAACACTTTTCAATCAAATATTGATCTATTGATTGAAATGATTGATCCAATAATGTCATGGAAAGATCACATAGATACATTATACAGTAAGTTAGCAAGAGGGATCTATGCTCTAAGACAGTTAAGACCACTTGTGTCAGAAAGTTGCTTAAAAGAGCTGTATTATGCGTACATATACTCTCAACTTTCATACGGGATAATGCTTTGGGGCAACAGTACGGATTATGAGCGCATCCTAAAGATCCAGAAACGTGCAATTAGAGTACTTCCCTATGCAAAGGACAGATACACGTGTCGCAAACATTTAAGAAAACTTAGTATCTTAACATCAGTTTCAACTTATATATTGGAAGTTTTGATGTATGTTAAACGTTATCCAAATAAATTTCAAAGGAGAGGTGAAAATAGTTCGAGATCAATGAGAAATGCGAATAACTTAAAAAGAAGCGGGTTGTGTCCGAGATACAACCGTTAATTAAGTTTAAGTGGATACTTATTTGTTGGTTGTCCCCGTAAAATATATATCTGCATTAATTCACTAAAATCTGTATAAGCACAGATAAATCGGTATATATAGCAACATTGACTGACGTAGCTCGTTTGACTTGCGAGGCATTGAAAATGGCGGTCATTTCAGCATAGTTTTCATGCCCGTCACATAAACTAAATATTATTTTGTGATTAACAACTAATAGCAAATAAAGAAGGATTAAAACATGTAACAAACAATTATTTGAAATCAGATTAGGCTTCTCTACAAAAAGTTAATCCGGAAGGTACGTGATACATTTTGAACTGTACCCCTATACAAGAACGCGAGCAAAGAAGTATCCACTTCAAAACAACCTCGCCCAGACTTAGAATAGGCACAAAACTTCCGAAGTTAATAGGACAAATACTTTTTAACCGGCTACCTTCAAACCTTAAAACCATAACGAACGACAACTCTTTTCGCTTCCATGTAAAACAACTATTGCTTGAAAAAACACTGTATAGTTTACAAGAATTTCTTTCAAATTACTAAATAACAAGATCTTAAAAGCTTGACGTTAATATTTGTATTATGTTTTCTTTCTCTATTTTATGTAATAGCATTATGCTATGAAATTATTATAATATTATTATTAAACTATTTACAAATAATAACAATTCTGTACACAACTGTACACATCTATTGTATTTTATTGTAACTGACAAGTTATAATTTTAACACATTTTTATCTGTATATTCATTGTACTATGATTTCAATTGTAAAATTATTATAATAAACAAATCTGAATCTGAATCTGAAGTCAATTGTCTTTTAAATTTATTAATATCCAGTGTTTAATTCGGTCTGGAATTTTATTGAAAATGAAAATGTTCCCAAGATTTCGCCTCTGATTAGCGCTGTGTTGTTGCTACCCTGCAAAGTTTTCAATTTTTGTTTGTATTGTTTACGTGTCGGAAATCTGCGGCCTTCTGAAACGTTACTGAACATGCTTGGATTGGTCTTGACAAAAATACCTACTTCTAGGATATACAGTTCCTCTAGTTTGTATGGAGAGCAAGACATTTTTAAAGTAAGGGATTCGTAACTTCGGTTTTAGACTGTTTACTTAAAGACTAGGTACAGTCAGCGTCATATAGTTAGTAGCAGCCAAAGTAGCCAAATATATCGTAACACATCCTTACACCTATAGTAACAAAGACGTGTTGCGATATATTTGGTTACCTAGGCTGCTACTAACTATCTGATGCTGACTGTACAAAACTAATTTCAATGTTTTTTTTTATTAAACAAACATTTAAATTTCTTAAACAAACATTTAGACGATAACATGTTATACGTGGACGAAGTCGCGGGCAACAGCTAGTTTATATATATATATTTATTTAAGCTTTATTTATTCCATATTGTTTGTGTTAGTACATATTTACTAAATCTAAAAGATTTATGCCATTTTTTCTTTCTTATATGGACCCCATTCGGGTAAAAGCCATATATCGCCAGATATTAGGAGAAAAGAAGGGCACTGGAAGCAACAAACTGGTCAGGGCCGAAAGGCAAAAGAAGGAAAGGTAGACGACGAAGACGTTGGACCAATGACATAACTGAGGTCGCCGGACCTAGCTGGATGCAGTTGGCTAAAGACCGAAAAAAATGGCATGAGATCGAGGAGGCTTTTACCTAAATTTACATTTGCTTTAAACAATTAAATATAAATCAAACAAAAAAAGACAATTAAAGCTTAATTTATATTTATATAATTAATAGCGTTTTTTTGTATATTTCATTTTTAATCGTTATTCTAAGATGCTTTACACAAGAATCCAACAAATTTTCCAACCGGAAGTAATTACTTCGATTAAAAATGAAATATACAAAAAAACGCTATTATAAATTAATGATTTTTGAAACCGTATTTTGCCTGGAGTATAGAGCCAAGTATAAGCCTAATCTTGTTGGCTTGTTGAGAGTATCAAGGTCCATCGCGGTGTGGCCGCTGGTCGAGGTAGCATGGTAGGCAGCACGCGCCGCGCGAGCGCAGTGACATAACACTTTTAGGTATTTAAGAGACAAATTGAATTTGTTATTTTTATATGATGTTTGGTCAAATTACATTTTTTAATAGACATAGTCATGTACTGAAGAACTTGCTGGTCTTAAAATAACCACCCTGTATAATAAAATGCTCTTCTGACTAACAGTGGTCTAATTATATAGATTTTGATCAGTCAGTCATACTTATGTAACAAAGGTAATAATTATGGTAATAATACTCCTTGCATTTCATTAAATTGTCAAAAGGGCCTCTACGTGTTGGCTCCGTTGGTACTTTGTAGGTACCTAGCCCCACGCATGCCTCCCAAAGGTCCGGGACATCATTGTCCCGTGAGCGGGAAAGACATACATGGTAATAATATAATTTGCCAGGAGATAAATAGATGAACATAGCTATTTGTTTATTATTTTTGATGGTTTCTTAAGCGGGTGTTAACCGGCGCTATAACTTTACCTATAGAAGTAATCGATTTTATTTCGGTTTAAAAAACCTGTAATATATTAGTACAATCCATAATTGGTGACGTTCACCCTTAGGAAGTGAAGATGTACTATTATTTTATCAGTTCTACGTATTTGGAAAACGGAAGCACCCACATAGGAACTGGGAAAACGATAGGTGGATTGATGATGAAGAAATCTGTACTAACATATCTTTGGAAAGTAAGTGTCCATAATTGATGTCATCATACTACGATGTACTTAAGAACTGTAACTACCTATTATTCCTTATTTTCTTAAAAAAATTGATTTAAATAAATAAATAAACAATAAATATTTGGGGACAATCTTACACAAATCAACCAAGATTTGAAATATAAAACAATTATTCAAGAAGACAAACATTTGATCGTATGATCCGCAAAAACGAGCCGAATACGGATGCCAACAGAATAAGGCCGTTAGCGGGGTGCGCGGGACGCGCGTCTCCCGCTCCGTCTGCCTCACCTCCGCAAATACCTAAATATCGTCTAATAAGAGCGCCTTAAACGCCAAAAACTGTATCTATCCGGATGTTTCCGGAAGTGTTTTTGCCAGTAGTTATAAGGAGAAGGATACAATAATAACCTGTAATAGTAACTATAGCCCAATCTACCTCAATACATACACTAAAACACTAGTAAAGTAAAAATATTGAAGAACATGACAGTACGAAAATGGTTTTTTTAAATTGAACAAAAACTATTGTGGGGCAGACTGCCGGAACAAATTGTCGTAAATATGGACACACCGGACAAAAGCACCAAATTTTTTTCAGGTACTAGTTAGGTACATAGCTTTAAGTTTTTGATAGGAACCAGCTCCTCCGACGGCCATCTTTTTCTATGGGGGTCATTTTGAATTATAGGTATATTATTTTAATATATCGAGTTCTAAATCACTTAGAATCACAAACTTGGTGTCTAAGTATACATATTTGGGGTCAAGGAATTCAACAAGATATTTTTTAAGGTCGAGTTTCTAAAGGATACCATACGGAACTTGTTAGGAGTTGGTTCCTATCAAAAACTTAAAGCTACTTACCTTCCTAGTACCTAAAAAAAATTTGGTGCTTTTGTGCACCGTGTCCACATTATCACCTGAAACTGCCCTACTATATCGCTTTATTAACATATTTTATAAGTTTCTTACCTCGTCCTTCAGAACCCATCATTTTCAATTTGTAAGAAGAACTTGATAACAAAAAAAAATCACTTCGGAAGTTTAACGTTTAGAAAAGCGCGCTGAGAACAAACGTACATTAGGTGAAACGGTTAAATTCACCCTTCGGCCAATAGCTCTAGTATAAGTTTTATCGATACGTATACGTTTTCGAACGCGTTTGCGTTCAGTTTCAATTTGTATGGCAACGCGTAGTTCCTAATAGTTACCACCAGAGGCGCTGTTCGCGTGGCCATACAAATTGAACGCGTTCGAAAACGCATTAGTATGATAAAACTTATACTAGAGCCTCTGAACTCCTCCTTCATGAACGACAGCTTGTCAGTTAGGTATTTGACTAAACTCAAATCAGCTTCTTTTTATGAAACGTCAAGAACGCTCAGTTAGTATGGAATTTGTAGGGATTGAGACTTCACAATCTAACAACGTCCTTATTGTAACAAACATTAATGGAAGCTTGTTACTTTCCGAGTATTTTCGTAATGTTTATCTGTTGCTAATGAAAAAACTATTTATTTTCACTTTTGTCAAATACCCAATGCGTAAAATGTTGTACTCACCACGGGCGGCCATAAAGAAAGCCTCAGATCGCGTATTTATCCCGCTTGCCTTCGGCTCTGGCGACATATACCTGCGATCGGAGACATTCTTTGTTTAACCGCCCTAAGTAAGTAATTACTCCAGGAAAAATAAAACAGTTTTGAAAAACATTAACTTATAATGGCGTTTTTTTGTTTATTTAATTTATTTATTCAAGAATCCAACAAACTTTCCACCCGGAAGTAATTTTATAGATTTAAATCAAGCATGCATTGTCTTTTCTATTATTTATCTTGAATATTATAGACCAAATGTAAATGAAGGAAAATGAAGATAAAAACATTTATTAATATTTTTCCTGACTTTTTAGAAGCTAGTTATATTTGCATTTTTTGATGTCAGTAATTTTGTTGGATGTTGTTACTAGGTAACTATTTAATTGATAATATATTCGTTACTTCGAAAAAAACAGCTAATATAAATTATTACCTAAATTGTAATTTTTTGTATACTTGTTGTCAGTTGATTCATCATCATCATTACTTAAGAGCTTTGCTCTTGTCGGTGGAGTAACCGCCACTTTTCTCTGTCCATTGCCAGCCTCTTGACTTTCTCATATGACTAGACATCAGCTTTCTTTTATTTGGCTAAAATACGAGTACGTAAGCCTAGGGCTCCCTCTGCCTCTCTTGCCTTCAATTTTACCCTTCAGGATGTTAAGGAAGAAACTGTCTTGCCGTATCAGGTGGCCCACCATCTTGCCTCTCCTATTTCTAATACACCCTAGCAACCATCTTTTCTCATCTACCATCCTTAAAACTTGTTCGTTTGTCCGTCAGTTGATTGGCTGGACTAAATGTAGTATTTTCCGTTTGTCAGAACTAGGAGGCGTGGGCGGCACCGGCGGCGGCGACAACCAGCTAGCGCGCTGGTTCTCCCCCGAGCTGCTCGCGCGCGCCTCGGCCGGCAAGCTGCCCTCCGTGCACGTGCCCAACGCGCTCTCCCTCGAGGACCTCGAGCGGCACCACCACTCCCCGGCGCCGCCGCTGCGCAACTGAGCGCGGCCGGCGCGCGACAAGAGCGGTCAGCTCATACTGACAACACACGCCTACGCCTTAAAGCGAGGGCACAGCCGGCCGTGGAAATCGGCCGCTCCCAAACACGTCTGCGTCTAATTGGGTACTTTCCTGGGTTAAAAAATATATAATTCTATTTAGTCCATCAGTTAGATTATCAAAAAATATTGGACACGTATTTTTTCTTTCGTCAATCAAACATAAAATGATGAAGATATAGCCCGTTAATGTACCGCGTGACGTCACATTATGCTAAAGAGTGTACCATAATGTGACATCACACGGAACTCTAACGGGCTATAACTTCATCATTATATGTTTGATTGACACAAAAAATACGTGTCCAATATTTTTAGATGATGTAACGGACGGATTAAATATTATTTTTGGAAATTAGCCAATTAATGGAGTTCTTAACAAGTTTAGCGGTAATTAGACGCCGGCGTGATTCGGATGGTCGAAATCGAAATGTAAAAATAGAAATATAGCCGTAAATACGTAGTGTACAATTTCACGGCATTGAAACTTAGTACTGTCAGTTTTAACTGATCGCCCGACGCTCGCATTATGTCGGACGCGAGAGGCTGTGGAGCGGTATTTGGAGAACTATTTCGATTTTTACGTCACGTTAAAATTATCTAAAAATTGACGACTAAAAGACGTCTGCGACTACTGGATTTAGTTTTCCTATCGGTCAACTCTTTGATCGAGATGATACCTGTTTGAGATTTCAAAAGGTTATACTTACATATAGCGATGCATTTCGTTCCAGCATAGCTAATACAAGCGCGACAAGAAAGAAAAGAGGCGGCAGATAATATTAATTCGCCTCGCCTTTTCTCGCGTGCTAGTCCTAAAACCAAGAATAGAATAGTGTAAATATTGCACAGTTTAATTGCTCAAGCTTATTGGATTATTGGCGCAATTGAAATAGTCCCCAAAACTAGGCGCTCTCATAGGAAGTGTCAAGTAAATTATTTGTGACGAACTAGGGTTTGCAATCCGGATCCAACTTGTATGGAAAGATCCGGATCCAGATCCGCGGATCCGGATCTTTCCATACAAGTTGGATCCGGATTGCAAACCCTATGACGAACTAAACTATGACTAACTGAATTTGTGCACTTTTTTTGTTGATGTCGCTGACTCGTTCCTGTCAGTATTTTTTCTGACAGGACAGGACACTGCATGTTCTCCCAAATTTGTGTTCCCCATTTTATTGTATTGTAACCTTTAAGGACTTGCAGACAGAGCTCAATTCGCTGTAGCATGAAAAGCTGGCTTTTTCATGATATGGAGAATATGATAATAGTACATTACTTACCAAGGGCGGTGAAACAAAGAATGTCTCCGATCGCAGTTATTTGACGCCCGAGCCGAAGGCAAGGGCGATAAATATGCAATCGGAAGCTTCCTTAATTACCGCCCGTGGTGAGTACAAAGTTTTACGTCTCTCCCTTGCCAGGAAGTTAGATTTTCCGCACGCGTAGTGTGCGGTAATTGCTACTTTATGGCCAGGTGTGACGTATTTTTTTTTTATTGGATATGGAAAAACTAAAAGCGATTGATAGGTCAATTAAAAAATATTTTTTCAAGATTTAACAGTCTGCTTTTCGTATTGAAGGATTTGACGTATTAAACCAGTTGTACCCACCAGTGTTTTTGTTAATAAAAAACTTCAGGTTCAATAAGAATTGATACAATTCTTAGATCCACAAATAAATAATATGTATCAGATCAAAGTGCAAACCAAAACGGTGCCCGTTGTACAATTACTTGTAACACAAGTGAAGGTCTCTTTTCAACTCTTTTGATTAGAAAGGGAATTCCTCTTTTATTTGAAATAACAAGTTGTTATGCAACAGGCCCCTGGTTTATACTCTGTAGGCAATAGACTCGATAGAGTGACAGGTTTTGGTTATTTTACTAGGACATATTTGGTCTTGACTACGAACTGGCAGCTATAACGTATTATGAAATAGATACTTGCAACATGTGAACGTAAATATGAACATTTTCAGTTTTATTTATGGTACTGTCAACTCATTGCTCCTTTCAGGTTGTTACGAAAATGTCTGAAATAATGTTGCGCTAATAGCAGCCTTGTATATTGCAATACTTAAGGGTCGTTTTTGTGTGATCGACCCTTAATGTAGCGACATCGTAAAGCACACTAAAAACTTCAAGTTCAATTTGTCACAACAACCGATAAAGATGCATCCTGTTAAAAAGAAATGTATGTATTGGTATCTAATTCGAAGTATAGCTGCGTTTCTGTTGTTGTGACAAATAAACTCTTTGATGAAAACCGTGCGATATAAATACTTTTACTTTGAATTTACATTATCTTCCATTTTTTAAAGTATTTATGGAGAAATATCATCAATGTGTATTTTATTCATGTAGACTGCTGAGTGTTTTATTTGAATGACTGAGGCTCAGTTTTATAAAGATCGGGTAGACTTTATGATGTTAATTGGGAATATCAATATGCTATACTAATACTTGATCTGACGTTAAGACCTGACGTATCATTATAAAACTTAGCCTTATACGAAACAATAGTAACATTATTTGTTAATAAATATACCATTTGTGAAAAGCAAATAAAATACAAGGTTGAAATGAAGGTATTCTTAAAAACACCTATCTCCACTTTAAAAGCCTTTCTTAGAAATCTATGGACGCAACGAGTCGTTGCCTTTTTAAACAGGGGTTTTTTTTTCAAACGCATAACCCATATGTCAATTTCGCACTCCTTAGTAAAAAAAACTAACTGGATTTTTAAAATGGGAATCGGAAAGTAAATGTCATCTTTGAAAAAAAAACTTAATTCAAGAAATAATAGAGGCTTCATTGAAGAAGTTCTGGAGAATACCTTATTTTTTTGAAAGCGAGTTGATGTTGAACTGAATGTATAAAAGAGAATATGATAAAAAACCTACGCAATAAGATTTCTAAAATCACTGACGGTTGTTTTAGGACGGATCCTGTCAGTAAATAATGCCGGAATTTTGTAAAACTTGCTCTAATATGCAAAATTAATATTTGACATTTAGCAAAAGGTTGTATAATTATTCGTAAATTAACGCAATTTCGTGTCTATATTTTACTAAATTTAAGAACACATGGAGTCATGTAAACAACAAATGATAAAATTGTTTCCTTCTGTTGATCAGGCGTTAATCTCTAAAATATTACATGATCTGTCTTAACGAAACTAAATAAATTACAGTCATTTCAATGCGTTAATGATGATCACCTTCAGATTACAATCATTATTTTATCATTTGATTTCGCTTGTATCACCTCGAAAAATAGACGTGGCGAGGCGAAAACTGACATTGTCTGTCCATTTATTGTGCCTATAACTATCGAGCGGTAAGCAGAATTGTTTCACATAAGGCTCATTTACATTAGGTCGTGAAGGGAACTCAATCGATCGCGCCATAAAATAAACATATCCATCGGCCCACCAATTCGCTTGACAACCTAGTGTAAAACCATCACATTCAAGTGAAGTAAACGTATTTGTTCTATAGTCATAGTTGCGCAGTCGACTAGCTGTAGTTAAAGGTAGCAGCTGAGGGGTGAACTTTTTGATGTATTTCTTTGTACAGTGAGTTTACTCGTAGATTCTCATATCGTTATGTATTATTTAGCCCCGTCTCAGCTCCCTTTTTGACTATTATAAAGGCAGACTGTCAATAATAGTGATGGGCAAAGGTTGAAATAACCTCCTTTTAAGCATTGCTCACGAACAGTTTTAACGAATATTATTGAACGTCTAGCCACTGACTTTATTTAAATCGGAGATATAATTTGATATGTAAAAAAATACCAGACCCAAAGTAACGGCGAAGGACGAGTGAGGAACTAGAAATGTCTGCGCCGCCGTCAAGTTATCGAATTGATTTGAAAACTAATTAATATCTTTCCAATGTTTTCGATACAATATCTCAACTCTTAACGTACTTGTAAGAAATTATGTTTGAAAACATTTCTTATCGAAATTCATGCGAGAGATACTTGGATGCTGGCAGTTGAATTTTTTAGTTTTCGAATTGTGTTTGATAATTTGTATGGCGTGAAAGTTCATGAAGTTTCTCATACCAAACATGTGAAGGTTGACAATGCGAATGGTTAGTTTGAGTGAATGAAACGAGTGAACGAAAAGATAGTATGCAGAATATATATTGTATAATGTTTATGTATGTATGTCTATGGTTGTGTTTGTAAACATTTTTGTTACTATGTCATTTACGAGAGGAAATAATTTTTGTTAACGAAGGATTTCGTGTCTTCATTTCGTCTTTGCTATTGGTAAGAACATTTTTGTAAAGGATTTTGGAATATTCCCCAAATGTACGGAACTAGCATTTGTGTTCGGAATTCCACGGAAACTACGGATAGTATATTTTTTTAAACGTTTTACGTCCACTGTACGGCGTTTTAGCGATTCGTGGAGTTTTTTTGCCGTTTATAACAATCGACGAGTGTTTTTGCACAACTGGGATAATCCTCCTGTTTTTAATTTTCAGTCACGATCGAAAAGATCACGAATTACTGACTGGTGGATTGTCAAGCTCGGCGTTCGTTGATTGTACAATTTGATTTTCAAACAAGTTGAGACCTGGGCAGCATGTCAATTGTGTTATGATTTGAAGGCACCCGGACTAACCCGTACCTTACCGTCCTAGTGTCAAGACTACTGAGCAAGCAATAACGCGTATACTTTTCGCCTTATGCCTTTGCGACCGGTGTCCCCATCTGAGCGACGCTCAAATGGGGACCTCTGATTTGGAAGCGTAGCGCAGGTTTCAGAGTTTATTAATTATTATGGACTTTGTAAAGCAATCATGGACTGGTCTGGAAAGCCGCCGCATTAGATGCGAGCGAGTTGTTTCTTATGTAGAAGTGAATAGTGGCGAAATTTCAGTTTGTCGGATGTCGCGTCCCGTGATGCGGTCGCTTACGTATTACAACTTAAAAATGTCTCCTGTAAGCTTTAAATTATTGATTAAAGAAAATTTGAAAGTTGTTTGCTTGTTTTATTTCCCTGTATTTTGTTAACCAATGCGAAATCTATATACTAAAAAAGAGTTCATTAATGTTTGATGTTAATGTTATGTGACTCACAACTCGGCGTAAATGCTGGCTACAGCGTAAATTTACAGTATTGCATTGCAGTTGTCGTCAAAATGTTATATAAAACATGTACGAGTAACTAGTAAAATATGAGATGTTTCAACAAACCTAAATTGTTTACTCTATACACGTTCATACAATAAAACGCAAAGGTGATAAGTATATTATTGGCCGGTACTGTAGTTATTGTTCAACATGGCTGACAATTTCTAATCGTATTATCGTAATGTCTGTAAAAATATGCATTATGAACCCCATTTTATGATCCTTAATTCTGAATTTATTTGGTTACGCTCGCTTGCTTGGTTAACGCATTCACTGCCACCCACTTTTTCTTGCCATTCGCCAGGTGCCGCACTTTGCTGGGTGCCTCAAACGCATATGTGAGTTCAACGGATTATTACCCAGTGCCTCCGCCGCAGATATGAGTTCATACTAACTTGACAGTGGTGTGTTCGCATTGGTACTAGATAATTATTTTAACTCTAGGAAACATTAACTAAAGTTTGTATTGATAACAAAACCTCTTTGTTCAAGTGCGTACCTATAGTCTTTTCATCAGCATTATATTTTACTTACTTATAATTTCTACTACCATTTATAATATCTTCTGATCCAACCAGTAACATTTTAGACGTAAGAGGAACATTTCAAAATCTACAACTCACATATGCGTCGAAGGCACTGGGTGAAAGTCACTTAATACTATGAACGCGTCTGTGCGTCGAAGGCACTGCGTGAAAGTCACGGTGACGCATATATGCGGCGGTGGCAGTGAATGCGTTAAGCTAAAATAACAGTTTAAAATTTACCTTGATATTTTGACATTTTCGTGAATAAGTCTAAAACAAAAGAAGATCGAAGGCTGATATTACGCATTATTAGGCTGATATTATTATTAGTGTTCTTAGGTCCTGCCAGTACTGCACCTCAAATTACAACCAAATCCCTTGCGGGGGCCACTCTTGTTAGCTTAGCCTGCTAGACCCTTTTATTTTTTGTAAAGAATGTGTTGACGACGGCCTCTTTTACTGTGTTGCTTGTCATTTTTATAGTTTTTCTATCCGTCATGTAATTTTAGCTGTCATGTGAAAAGTCTAATAATTTATAATATAGTTTAGAGTAGTAAAATACCTATTCGAGTAGGTATGGCTACTTTGAAATACAATTACTTATAAAAAGGAAATTGGTATGTAATTTATGTAGGTAGTATGCATCTAGTGTAGGTACTAATAACTATAAGTCTTGGTAAAGTTGGTGAAAATCGATTAGCAAGATTTGACTTAAACAAACAAACATTGCAAGTTAATAAAATACTTGTAATAAATATACTCATTTAAGCAGTTTAGGCAAGCTTATTTTTACTCTTTTCTGTACATTTATAAAATCCAGCTACGGTACATACATACATACATACCACATAGGTAACGAGCGAGGGACTTTGGAGATAGATAAGTGAGAGGCCTAAGGGGACGTTGAAGGCCCAATTGGGAATAGATAAAAGTTTTAGAAATGCCTGTTTTTTTTTGGTGATAGGTACTTATAATTTTTTCCCCGAAAATGTAATCGTATTTGTTTCGCTCAACGTTAACTAACTTTGAAATATTGTTCAACATCATCATCATATCAGCCGAAAGACGTCCACTGCTGGATATAGGCCTCCCCCAAAGAGTGCCACAATGACCGATCCTGCGCCACCCGCATTCAGCGGACTTCCGCGACCTTTCATCATCAGTCCCCTTGTGGGGGCCTACCCAAGCTGCGTGTTCCTTCGAAATATTGATGGGTTATAATTTGATAGATTATTTGATAGACAGCACCTACTACTAATGGGGAGGTCAGTTTGGAATCAAACAAACATCACACTGCAGTGTTTTATTATACCTACATTCTCGATTATTTCCATCCATTTTCCATTGTACCTTCCATAGCACCAGAAAAAAGTTGCACATTTCAGCTGCGTCAATTATTTTTGAAAAATATAATTAGTTTCCTCACTTGCGTTTTGGGTTTAGGGTGGCAAATAAGACACTTTGCTTTATCAGTCTCATATTACAAAAAATATCTTAAAAATCCGTGGTAAACTGACACTGGCAATGATATTGACAGCTGCAGCAGCTATATTTGTCATTGCCAGGGTCAGATATTTAAAAGATTTTCTGTAATATGAGACGGATCAAGGAAAGTGTCTCATTCGCCGTCCTAAACCCATAACGTAAGTGAGGAAACTGTTTATATTTTTCAAAAATAATTGACGCAGCTGACAAGTTTGCAACTTTTTTCTGGTGCTAAGAAAGGTTATTCCTATCACCAAAAAAAGAATCATGAGGCACTTCTAAAATTTTCATCCATTCCCCATTGGGTAGTGACAACATAAATAGTTTATTCATTAGCAACAGATAAATATTACGAAAATACTCGGGAATTATCAAGCTTTCATTTATGTTTGAAGGAGAAAGAAATAAATATAAAATCATAAAAACGAACAATAATGACATTGTTTGATTGTGACGTCACAACATAATCTAGGGTTGCCAACTTTTTTTGGGGGAGATATATATAGTATTTTTCAGAAAAAAACGACAAAAATATAGTACACCGTAAAAATATATAGTACCTACTTGGCTGGGCAATATAACCCAGTAACTTTGTCGTCGTACGGAGAAGTATGCGTCAAATCCGGTAGTTCTGATTTTTGCAGAGTTGTGCAGACTCAACATTATAGTTGAATGAATAATCCAAGTTTGTGACCTCAAGCGCCGAACGCAACTTTGTCAAAAATCGAAAATACCGCGAAATCCCTAAAGGACTCGTTTTTGATAGAACGTTTTAAGGACGTATTTAAATAAACCTAAATTTGCAACAATATTAAACTAGAATCGTCGCTGTAGACCAAATAGTTTCCGAGATAAAGCTTTTCAAAAATCATAATTTTTTCGTACTTCGAAATTTTTTGCAATATTTAAATAAGCCTAAATTTACTACAATATTAAACTAGAATCGTCGCTGTAGACCCAATAGTTTCCAAGATAAAGCTTTTCAAAAATCATAATTTTTTCGTACTTCGAAATTTTTTGCAATATTTTAGTGTTGCGAAGTTCGAAAAATTATAAACTTTAAAAGGTTTTATCTTGGAGACTATTGGGTCTACAGAGACAATTCTAGTCTCATATTGTAGCAAATCTAGTCTTCTTTAAAAACGTCCTGAGAAGGTACTATCAAAAACTAGTCCTTTAAGGTTAAGTATAATAAAAACTTTCGCGGTAATTTAGATTTTTGACAAAGTTGCGTTCGGCGCAAGAGGTCACAAACTTGGATTATTGGGCCAACAGCAACATCATAAACAAGTCTGCAAAAAATCACAATTACCGGATTTGACGCATGCTGTGGATGTATGAAGTTACTGGATTAATTTTGCTATTTAGTAAAAACCTCGGCAATTTGAAGCACTTCGTAAGGTCCCCCAAAATATTGTATTTTCGCGTAGTATATATTTCTTCAACAGTAAATAGTACAAAGAGTCAAAATATAGTACAATACTATATAATATAGTACGGTTGGCAACCCTAACATAATCCCTACAAATTCCATACTACGGAGCGTCTTTGACGTTTCATAAAAAGATGCTCATTTGACTTTTGTCAAATACCGTATTTAACTCAGAAGGGGCTTGATCCATTAACCGACACGGTACTTTCACCGTTTCGTCCTTCTGTGGAATAGCTTCCATTACACAATGTGCCTATGTCAATGCGAGCGAACACTGTTCCGTCACAGTTCCGTCGCATCGCAGCCTCTTCGCGTTTTATCTCTTGCTCTCAAGTTCTTCGCAACTTTCTGCCAATCGTCACTGCGAGCGTCCGTTCTGCGTTTTTCTTCTCTAGAGCGCATGTTTTGATTTTCTAAGATTCCTCTTGTAGCATAATAAGCGACGCAAGGAATCTTTGAAAATCACATGCGGATTGTTTTGACTGCTTTCTTAGTGGTTTCACAGAAATTCACAGGATCGTACACAACACTTTGATCTTCCTGGTTCACTGCTCGCTCAGAATACACTCCGCGATGTTTTTTGTCCTAAGATAGTTATGGACAAAAATTGCACCAATGGCTAAATAATAATGATTTTTATTCTTTAAATGATTTTTTTTCTTTGACATTTAATAATGATTTTATAGTTCTGTAAATATTTTAATGTGTAATCTTGTATATTTTGCATACCAGTCATGGTTAAGCATGAAAACCTACCTGTAATTTTGTTTGTAACATTTGGTAATGTTTAACGCAAATAAATATTCTTATTCTTATTCTTATGGACCATAATTATCTTACCGTACCATATAGTGAGAGGTAATGAAAATTATACTTCCTGTATATCCTACTAATACTATAAATCTGAAAGTTTGGATGTTTAGATGTTTGTTACTCAATCACGCTTAACGCATTCACTGCCACCTCCTTTTCCTGGGCATTCGCCAGGTGCCACACTTTTTAAAATGTACTTTATGTAATGCACTTTACGTAATTACGAACGCGTCTGTGCGTCGATGGCACACGGTGAAAGTCACTGGAACGCACATACGCGTCGGTGGCAGTGAATGCGTTAACCGATATGGGTGAAATTTTGCTGCAGAAGAGTTTATAGCCTGAATTAAAATATAGGGTAGTTGTTATCCCGGGCCCACGTAGACGAAGTCGCGGGCGTAAGCTAGTAATAAAAAAAAAATCTCTTTTTTCGCCGGAGACCCATGCAATTGATAACTTCGTGTTGCTTAATGTTTCGCGAACTTAATAATAGTACAAAAAGTGTAGGTACATCCCGTCAAACATGCCTACTTTGCCACCAGGGGGAACTTTGCCGAAGAAGCAAATTTTAAAATTTGGTTTCTGGTAAATCTGGGCAAAGTTCCCCCTGGTGGCAAAGTATGAAAGTAGGCATGTTTAACGGTAACTAATTTTTTTCAGAAATCGTCTTTTTTTGGTTACTCTTACTCAAAATCG
The DNA here is from genome assembly GCA_963854355.1 of Epinotia brunnichana. Lineage (NCBI taxonomy): Eukaryota > Metazoa > Arthropoda > Insecta > Lepidoptera > Tortricidae > Epinotia > Epinotia brunnichana. The sequence continues at coordinate 19,901,888 of OY977954.1, forward strand.
TTGATACCTATTATCGATCCTCATACAAGAAAAAAAGACTGCATACAAAAATGTGACGATCTGGAATGGAATATTTAGGACACTTTTTCTTGTATGAGGATCGGTAGTAGGTATTAGAGATTCTGAGTAAGAAAAACCAAAAAAAAAAACATATTTTGGAAAAAAATAGTTTTGTAACGTCAAACATGCCTACTTTGCCACCAGGGGGAACATTGCCCAAGAAGCAGCACTTTTTTTGAAAAACGCTCACATACCTACCGACATACTTATTAAAAATAAATAACAATTCACACATATAAAAAAGTTATTAGATTAGGTCCTATATTAAACTGATAATAGTAAGCTCACAAAAGCCCCTACCGTATGGGAGAATTTCCCCCAGAAATGTACGATGATATGTTTTCATAATTATATTTGGCACCTAGATGTCAAGTGTATGAAAACATATTAGCTTCGCACATTTCTTGTCGATGTTCACCTAAAAGTGGCGGTGCTAGAGGGAAAGATACGGGAGATGGAATTGCGGGTATATAGAGGACGTCAAAATAAACAAAGATCTAAACTTTTTATTTCTTTATTTACATTTCCACTGAGAGACAAATTACAGCAGGTTAAGACTTAGATCCAAAATACATACCTACTTACACCGTAGGTGACAATAGGTCTTCTTGGGATTCTAGGGAATTGATAAGCATATGTAGCATTCAGTGATCATTCATAGATCTTACTGGATAAGTTCGTTCACTAGAATCACTTGCAAAGTAGGTACCTAATATTACTTTCTAGGGTGGATACCTGCTGGATATAATTCTTACCACTAAAATCACCCAGGGTTTCGTGCTGGATAATATGGCGTACAATAGGATCACCTGGGTGATCTCATAAGACATAGGTATTTGTCCAATACGATCACCTGGGTGATCGGGTCAGACCGGGGGATCTATGTCCAGCAGTGGACGTCTTTCTGCTGATATTGATGATGGTGATGAGGTGTAAGGTCGCCAATAGAGCTGAAAATGCAGTGTATTGAGAGAGAGAGAGACATTTGTACAACGCTCTAGCTCTAGATATAATTCTGAACTTATGGTTCTAAATTTAGCTCGCATGAATACGACGTCGATGTACGTCATATCACGTATTTATGAATATCTGTCAGTTACCATTAACTTTATTTTAATCGTGTTCGTTAAATACTTAGAAGTAGGTATCTAATACGTATCAGTGAAACGATGTGAAACAACGATGCGATCTGGTAAGTAGGCATAGGTCAATGCGATGAGGCTGGATTTTGTTGCTTGAAATTACAACGAAACAATATGGAATGACAATACGCTTTCCGTTATCATGATAGATAACACCAACAGGAAAAATGTAATCAGACAGCTCTTTTGCGTCGTGGAGTTAATTTTAAGAGCCATCAACATCGCGCGTGGCATTTTCGCTTCGAACAAATGATTCCTAGAAGGCAATTAGGCGAGACCAATTTAGCAATCTAATCACTTCAGAATGACCTATAATAGCCATGAATCACTTTTACTGTATATAAGACCTTTGCATGATTGTCGTCCGCAAATAATTCAATGCTATGGCATCCATTTCTAAAATTAAACCTCTGAAAGAGGAAGTGTTAAGTACCTAGGTAGTTAGAATAAACAAGTAACAACCTGATTAAAGTTGCGACACTGATTTAGGAAGATGATTAGTAAATATTTACTATGTCAAGAAAATTGTGTTAATTCTGAAAAAAACAACGACTACAACTCCAGGCAACCGCTGGCCGACTGACGCAAAGAGAATATAATCTCGACTGACGAGACGATTCACGATTCGATTTCTCTTTCGCGTTTCGCGTCCCTCGTTTCTGGCTGATATTCATAACGCTTATCGACAACGCGCCTGAGGCGAACCAATCTAACTTTTACTTTCGAGTACACGTAGTTGTTACGAATTGGGCGGTCAAGATATACGAGTACCAGAGAGGAGTGCTAAGGTGGGACAGTTTGTGAATAGCATTTGGCACATGCGCAGTAGGACGGTTGAAGCGAATGAAGCGATCAATATCTAGGTATGTCGTAAGTACCTATTCATATAAATGATCGAGGTTTGTCTTTTCAACATTGCACTGTACTGTACATACCTACTGCTATTAAAGTCGTGATATTGTAGGTCACCTAATTTATTGTCTAGGTCTCTAGGAATCAGTTTGTTAACACACTGCCTACTCGTGTCTACCAGATAAATTCCTAAAATCGAATACAACACACTACACTTTTAAGCGGACCCCGTTCACCGTTTTCTACTTTCGAAGATATACGCATTGCAAACTGTTTTCGATATATTCGAGGATTGATTCATTCATTTTCAGTCCGTTATCGCCCACTACCCATCGAGCTGGTGGACGGCCGACGCTCATTTTACCTAGAAGTGGCAAGTGCGGCCACCAATATAGGGTCGTTTCGCCGGTAACGCGACCACCTTCGGTTGGCGACCACTTGACGGACTAGGCTGCTTCAATTAAAGATATTAACATTTCTACAAACCCAACAGAAAACTAATTAGTTATTAACTATTCTTGAATAGTGTCAGAATAAGAATAAATACACTTTAAAACCCAAAGCTTAATCCAAAGCAAGAAAAAATAACCTCAATTCACACATTTCACACATTGCTTCCGAAAAGTGTTGACGTGCAGTGAATCTGTAAAAAAAATAACGCGACAGTTGGCGCGAAAACTTTAGTTACGTCACTTAATTTTATTATTATGCTGAAATTAGTTACTTGATTGCTTAAATGATTTAGCTATTGTAATAATTTTGTTGAAATTCGGCATATTATAAAAATAGATTTAAATAAAATGGGGTGGTCGCGTACCCAAAAAAATTATTACCAAAGAAGTCGGATAGCGACCACATCGTTTTTCTTTTTCTTTCCTTATGGATTCTTGCGGCACACGCGATATTTAGCTTGGCAAGCCAATTGTGTCGGTAGGTATTTAAGCCGCGCCGATCCATGCTATGTCTATAGTAGGTATATGTAATATAATAATAATATATAATTATAAAATGAATAATTCATATGATTATATGATATGGTAATATTACAAATACGAAAGTGTGTCTGTCTGTCTGTTACCTCTTCACGCTTAAACCGATGGACCGATTTTGATGAAATTTGGTATGGAGATAGTTTGAGTCCCGGGAAAAGACGTAGGATAGTTTTTATCCCCGAAATAATCCCCTAAGAGGCGGAAATAGGGGTTGAAATTTAGTATGGAGCTACGATATAAACGAGACACACGGACGGAGTCGTGGGCAGAAGCTAGTGTAGGTAAGTAGAATTTAATCTAAAAGTTACATAAAAGCTTGTAAAATGGTGGCATCTAGATACCTACTATGAACGACATGTGTGACTGTAATAGCAATATATATAATAGCACTATGGTGTGAGCGAGATGGCGCGCCGTTTTCGATTCTATTTTGCATTGACAAGCAATGTAAAGTAGATTTAGAAGAGTAACAATTTGTAGTAGTATAAGGGCAGTCAGGTCAGGTAGGTCCAACTTTGAGAAAGAGGTCAATCGTCGAATCCGACTCGGCTGGGCAGCGTTCGGGAAGCTACGCTATGGCACATCTTTTCGTCTAATATTCCGCAGTGTCTGAAGACGAGAATCTTTGACCAGTGCGTGTTGCCAGTGATCACGTGTGGCACCGAAACGTGGTCGCTTCAGAAATCATAATAAGCATCATAAGAAGGCTCAAAGTCACCCAAAGGGCAATGGAGAGAGGGCTATGCTCGGAGTTTCTCTGCGTGATCGCATCAGAAATGAGGCTATCCACAGCATAACCAAGGTAATCGATATAGCCCTAAGCCGCTAAAGTTAATTGGCAGTGAGCGGGGCACATTGCACGTAGAACCGATGGCCGTTGAGGCGGAAAGGTTCTCAAGTGGCGACCACGTACCGGAAGGCGCGGCGTGGGTAGGCCCCCCACAAGTTGACTGATGGCCTGGTAACGATCGCAGGAATCCGATGGATGCGGGTGGCGCAGAACCGGTCATTATGGCACTCTTTGGGGGAGGCCTATGTCCAGCAATGGACGTCTTTCGACTGATATGATGATGATGATGATGCATCGTTTTATTAACTACTTAAACACAATTTGCAAGAGTGGTCGCCAACTAGCTAACACGTGGTCGCAAACCGACTAAAGCGGTCGCTATCCAGCGAATTCGCTATTTTGAAACCTTTTCCATATTTTTTCCTAATCTATGGATGAAAGTGCTATATTTTATTGTAGGTTTCAAAACTTGACTATACTCAGAACCTATACGAATACCATCTATTATGTGTGTACATTGAATAGGTATACATTTACTAATCTAAAGTGAGCAACTCGGCTAAGTGGTCGCTAACCGGCGAAATGACCCTATATACATATATGAATATGACAGCTTTTTGGTCCATCTGAGGAGTAAGTACTTGTTTGTGTCAAATCCATGGCAGCCGTTTGAGTGATTGGTGGTCGACCCTGGCTATGATGTCCTATCCAAATAGTGTTTTTTCAACCTGTGGGTCGCGAAGCTTCCTGAGGGCTGAGGGGGGTCGCGCCTACTTGAATTTTGTAAGTTAAAAGTTAAAACATGTAGGGATTTCATATTCGTAGAATGGAGAATATAATCTAAGAGGAGTGGGGGGTCACGAAATATTTTATTACTGTAGAGGGTCGCGCCATGAAAAAAGTTGAAAAACGCTGAAATACATGAAATACATACCTTATAGTATTTGCATTCCTATTTGCGTTCTGACACAGCTGTCATCCCAGTACAAATTATGTCATCTTTGACGTTTATTGTACTGGGATGACAGCTGTGTCAGAACGCAAATAGGAATGCAAATACTATAGCTTAATATTGGCCCTATAGGCCAAGAAAATTAGAATTCTTCGAAGAATTAATTCCCATAAAGCTGGAAATCGTTTTAATACCTTAATTTGGCCCTAAATGCATGTAATCCGAGTTTGCACCATCCCAGGAGGTGTGCAAAACTTTTGGGAGCCCAATAACCGCGAAATCTTTGCTCTTTTTTTCAGTTATTTGCATATAGCACAAAAACAGTACGTCGGACAGAAAATGTGTTCATTTCAGTATTAAAGAGGGTCAAATTCTGCGTCGAATGAATATCTAAAACTTGAAATTTGGTTCAGTGGTATAGTCGAAATCAAAGGTCTAATAAGGTAAGGAACTGGGAAAAGGGGTCTAGCAGGCTAAGCTAGTGAGAGTGGCCCCCGGCGAGGGATTTGATGATTATTTCAGGGGGTGTACTGGCAGGTCCTGAGAACACTCCATGCTTAATATCAGTCCACGATCTTCTTTTGTTTTCGAGTAATTTAGGATAATATAAAAAAAAACAGGGTGTCATTTAAAGTGTCAGTATAGGTAAACTGTTCAAGATAGAGTAACCAAACAAAATGCTCATGAATGAAAATAGAATAAGCTTTAAAGTGCATATATTCAATCAACCCAATGTCCTTAAACTTCCTTTAAAAAAATCTACTTTTAATTTTGTTTTATTGTTTTTGACACTTTTTGCACATGTACACCTACAAGAAAAATATCGTGACAAGCCACTAATGCCCACTACATATAGATATAAAAACATTTTCAAAAATCTTCGTGCGTTATGTAAAAAAAATACAATCGTCAAACAAATAGATACTAGCATATAATTAAAGTACCAGTGCAGTGTGTAGATACGTCAGTACGGGCATGTAGGTATACTAATATAGAAAAAAAACGTTATATACACCCCTCAATTTCAAAATTTAGTAATTATGAAAGACTAAATTTGGCATACATTCAAATCGTTTTTTTTCTCAAGTCCTTCTAAGTTGCACATTTTCCATAAATATGAGGTGTGAAAACATTTTAATGTAAATTTCTATCATCATCATCACCAGATTTACCCAATCTGAAAAAAAGTTATGGAATTATTTACACCCTGAGTAGAGATTCGAAATAATAAGAATGAAAAACATTATTAATTATAACAAAGTTGTATATTGCCACAAAGATAACATATGAATAAAAACATATTATTAAAAATCAATGCAGAAAATACGGGCGCTTTCGATAGAACGAACTTTAGCAGCATAAGACAAGCACTGGAAATACACAAAACCGAACCGCTGCTCATAGGCCCAAAGCGTCCCATCAGAACCCCTTCAGACCCGTGTCTCCCCTGGGGGAGACATCAGGAATCTTTAGTACCGGTGTCTCCCCTTGCTTGGGGAGACATCGGTACTAGGTTTTGTATTATATTTGAAGTACCTACTCGTGTATCCCCTGTCATGGTTAATACATACTGGGCTTATACCCCTCCGTCGCAGAATACGATATTCATATTCGCAAAACACGATATTCGCATAACATGATACTCGCATAACATGATTATGCACAAAACACGACAATCGCAAAACACGATTTTCGCATAACATGATATTGTATGTATTAACCATGACAGGGGATACACGAGTACTTCAAATATAATACAAAACCTAGTACCGATGTCTCCCCAAGCAAGGGGAGACACCGGTACTTAAGATTCCTGATGTCTCCGCCAGGGGGTTGACCAGGGGAGACACGGGTCTGAAGGGACCAGAACGCGCTCTCTACGCGAGCCCGAGGGTCGAAGGCCCGAAGGGCGAGCCTACGCGGACACTCACTACCCCCGAGTGTTTAACAAGCGAACCTGAGGGCCGAAGGCCCGAAAATGAGGTTCAAGGTCCGCGAAGGCCGAAGGCCGAGCTATGCGTAGGGCCGAAGGCCCGAAGCGTCCCTCCAGAACGCGCTCTCGGAAACCCTACCCCCGAGTGTCTTTAAGCGAACTTGAGGGCCGAAGGCCGGAAGCGTCCCTTCAGAGCTGGCTCTCTACGCGAGCCCGAGGGCCGAAGGCCCCAAGGGCGAGTCCACGCGGACACACACACCCCCCGCACTCTCTCACAAGCAAGACGTAAGAGTGCAAACTCCAACTTACAAAAATACCTTCCACGTTTCGCTTCCCATAGCGGAATTTCACTTTCCTTTTCCTTGGAAATACTTACCCAATTCCAGTCAGATTTTGAATAAAAGTCCAACTAGAAAATAACACAGGTATAGGCGAAAAACTAGTTTTTTTCAATACACTGGTACTTTAACTATATGTTCGACGATTGTATTTTTTTTGACATATCGCACGAATATTTTTTGTTTTTATATGTAGTGGGCATTAGTGGTTTGTCACGATATTTTTCTTGTAGGTGTGCTTGTGCAAAAGGTGTCAAAAAATAATAAAACAAAATTAAAAGTAGATTTTTTTAAAGGAATTTTAAGGACATACTCGTAGTGTTGATTGAATATATGCACTTCATAGCCTATTTTTTTTTATTCGTGAGGATTTTGTTTGGTTACTCTATCCTAAAGAGTTTACCTATTATGATACTTTAAATGACAACCTGATTTTTTTTATATAATCCTAAATTTCTCGAAAGCAAAAGAAGATTGTGGACTGATATTAACCATGGAGTGTTCTTAAGACCTGCCAGTACACCCCCTGAAAGGATCACCAAATCCCTCGTCGGGGGCCACTCTCACTAGCTTAGCTTACTAGACCCCTTTTCTCAGTTCCTTACCTTATTAGACCTTTGATTTCGACCATACCACTAACCAAATTTGAAGTTTTAGATCTTCATTCGACGCAGAATTTGACCCTCTTTAATATTGTTTCGAATACATTTTCCATCCGACGTACCGTTTTTGTGCTATATGCAAATAACTGAAAAAAAGGAAAAACGGTTATTGGGCTCCCAAAAGTTTAGCACACCTCCTGGGATGATGCAAACTCGGATTACATGCATTTAGTACCAAATGAAGGTATTAAAACGATTTTCAGCTTTATGGGAATTAATTCCTCAAAACGTCTTTTTTGGATCTAATTTCTTGGCCTACTATGAGCTTCTTTTTTGAAAAAAAAACCGAAAACGGAATTGACAAAATAAAACTAAGTACTTATATAATAAATCTAATTTCTTGGCCCTACTATGAGCTTCTTTTTTGAAAAAAATAACCGAAAACGGAATCGACAAAATAAAACTAAGTACTTCTATACTTATATAATATACCTACCTATTCCTGCTCGCAATTTCACGAGTGTCGGGTGAGAAATGCGACCTGTAGAGGAGAACAGCCGGACAGCGAGACACCCGGACATAGATACGAAAGATTTTTGGCCAAGCTGAAACGGAGAATGTCGTTCGCTCCGCTCGCTCGTTTAATTAATCTACCGATTCTTGGTAGTTTAGAGTTTGGCAGTAGGTAATAAAAACAACTGCCAAAATCTCAGACAATCGTTAGGGTCATTGAGCTGGTTTTCGTCCAATTATCGGAGTTGCCAGTTTTGTGATGCGAAATGAAAGTATTGAAGCACCCTAACTTAAATGTATCATATTTATTTTTAGTGCTTATATACTCTTCTTTATGTTAATATTACGAGAAAATAAATAATTTTCACGGCTTTTTTTATATATATTACTTTCTGCTAAAGTAGGGTTTTTGCTAGTTTTCGTCCAAAAAAACTGGTTTTCGTCCTAGTGGAAGCTAGTTTTCGACCACTGCGTAGAAAAAGGAGTGTAGGTCAATTATTAAGTTAAAAACCAATTACAGGAAAGTATATACTTTTATTTAATCAACATTGTATAGTCCACTATTTAATAGTAACTTCTTAGTCATATTGACAATTTCTCTCTACCTTTTAAGTATTATTTCTTTAATTAACAAATTAACAAAAATAACTCTTTTTCAGTCTTAAACATTCGTTTTACAATGACTTAACAGTTTACGGTGGCCAACTATATAAAACAATCAAACCCCAAAATAAAGACATTATTGGTCACTGTTTAACACATACAGCAAAGTATATAAATAGCAAAATATTTAGGTGAACTATTAAGTTAAAAACCAATTACAGGTACTTAAGTATATACTTATATTTAATCAACATTATATAGTCTACTATTTAATAGTAGCTTCTTAGTCTTATTGATATTTTCTCTTTACCTTGTAGGAGTTGTAGGTATTATTTCTATAATTAACATAAATCACTCTTTTTCAGTCTTAAACATTTGTATTACATTGACTTAACAGTTTACGGTGGCCAACTACATAAAACAATCAAACCCCAAAATAAAGACATTATTGGTCACTGTTTAACACATACAGCAAAGTATATAAATAGCAAAATATTTAGGTGAACTATTAAGTTAAAAACCAATTACAGGTACTTAAGTATATACTAATATTTAATCAACATTATATAATCTACTATTTAATAGTAGCTTCTTAGTCTTATTGACATTTTCTCTCTACCTTGTAGGTATTATTTCTTTAATTAACAAATTAACAAAAATCACTCTTTTTCAGTCTTAAACATTCGTATTACAATGACTTAACAGTTTACGGTGGCCAACTAAATCAATCAAAACCAAAAATAAACACATTATTGGTCACTGCTTAACACACAGATACAGCAAAAGGAAATCTTGTTGTACAAAAGGTGACAGTGATACGTATGTAAATACTTTTTCTTAAATTACTAATAATTTAAGAAAAAGTATTTACATACGTATTACTATAATAATAATCAGTAACCTTACTGATTTGGCATTAATAATCACAATGGTTACATTTGTAAGGTTTATCCTTTACATTATCATATGACTGGCCTTGAAATAATGTACACTTAAGGTGGTACCACCGAGGACAGGCATCACATCCAATATTTTTGTCACCGTTGTCTTCTACATCAGAAATTAAATCGTCCTCACATTCAGAACACGATATCTTTCCAGATGCAGCAACATCATTTTCCTTTCGAGCCCCGCGCAGAATCGGTCGGTAATCTATATCTTGTTTTTGTCTCGTTTTTACTTTCGAGCCTGGCTTTTTCTTGGAGTTATTTTCCTTCAATATTTTTGTTCGTTGTTGTCTTTCGATGCGTTCTAATTTTCTCTTTCTAGTTTCTTCTTGTTTTAGATTCTTTAATCGATCTCGCATTTCATAATGCTCCCTCCACGCTGCAGAAGAAATGGCGGCGGGAATTTTATTCTTCGTTGGTTTTTTTGGCTTGACAAACTGCTCTGGCAAATATAAATGGCGCTCAAAAGGATCTGTTACTATGGGCTCACCCTCTTTCTGTGTGTTACTAATGTTAGAAGAGGTAATTGATGTTGATGTTGGACATTCCACTATTTTCGACTGGGGGCTTTTCTCAGGAACATTGAGTGATGATGTTTCGATTTGATCCTCTTTTTCTAATGTGATTTCAGTCGTCTCCTCTTCCATAGGGATCGGAGACGGTTGATCTACTATTACAGGATGTTCTGCCGTTTTTACATGAGTAGGTGTTTCAGGCGATGGCGCCTTATCTGTGACATTCAAGGGCAGTAGTAAAATGTCATCAAGGCTTACCATTGAACCAACTTCTAGGTAACTTCCTGTTATATTTAATAACGATATGGAGTTACAGTCTTCAGTTACGTTCAATGGTGGTGGGATGTTTTCAACCATATCAGCACCCAGTTCTAAATCGTGTTGAGTCGGCTGTAGGAGCTGTGTCTCCGCAGATTGTTTCAGTAAATCTGTTACAGTAAGACTGGCTGAGTTTGATGACATCTGTGAACTGTTTTGCATGGTACCGTCACGAGAACCGTTTTGCATGGTACTGTTGGTGTAGTCAGATTCAGTGTCTACTAATAATTCAGCAGCATCAGTCTCCACAGGCAGTGTTTTTTTAAACAGGTTAAGTTCTTTCATTAGTACTCTGTAGTTTACGTTCTTGTTTAGCAGCGCAGTTTTTATTTGCTTCAGTACTTTTTTGGTAGTAGCTACGTCTGCTCTACTTATGGCTGTTCCAGTAACAGTTTGTCTGGAGTTTAAATTTTGCAATGTATCGAGGACACATTTAGTGTAATCAGGCGCATTAGGGTCAAAGGGGTAGAGCCCACATCGTTTAAACCCGTTTTTGATACAGGTTACAAGATTTGTTTCTAGCAAGGTCTCTGCGAACAATTTGCAGAAGTTTGTTTTCGTAACCGATGTATTGATATTTTCTGGCTTTGCTAAAAATCTTCGGACTGTATTCTTCCAGCTTGCTTTGAGTGGCGCAAAAACACTTACGTCAGCAGGCTGAAGGATATGCGTCGTGTTGGGCGGTAGGGCATATAATATTATCTGCATCTGTTCACATACTGTGCTTAGCATCAGAGACATATGGGATTTGTGTCCGTCGACCAGCAAGAGGACAGGTTTTTGGATATTATTCCGTTCAAGCCAGTTATTGAAGTCATTGGTGACGTATTCAAAAAAAACGTCTCCCCGCATCCACCCTGACTCAGACCTGCCTAAACACCAATCAGGTGGCATGCTCTTCACCACTGCCTGTGGTGGTTTTACATACGGAAATACCACGCATGGTGGACAGATATCTCCATTAGCATTAAAGGTTACAAGGACTGTTAAGTTGTCTTTTTCGTTCCCCTGTTTAACTTGATACAAGTTACGGTAACCCCTGGGCCCCAGTACTTTGCCAGTCTTCGGACACAGCGCAAAGCCACTTTCATCGCCGTTAAAAATGCTCGAAGGACGGTTAAGGATGTCTTTTTGATTTATCTCATCCAAATACGTCTCGAGACCTCTGAACCAGTTTCGGATGGACACTTCGCTTACTTGAGCTCTTGCCTTATTAATACCTTCGGCGGATCGGCAAGAAATTTGTGGGTTTCTTTTCAAAAAGTTAAGATACCACGTTTGGCCAGGCCTACAGTCTTTAAATTTATTGGGAATTGACGAATCTTTTAGAACTTTTTGAACAGAGTCTAAAAGTTCCTGTTTTTTAACAGGAAACCCGCATTTTGATATGTTAATCAGCCAATTAACTATTTTCTCTTCTCCATTAGTCCCTAATACGGGATCTGGCCCACGTTTCTTTAAAATATCAGTTGTCTTGCCGTGTATTCTATCGAGGACCGTAGATTTAGGAATCCCATAATCTCTGCAGACTTGTCTAACTGATGCCTTTTTTTCCCGAATTGCCGTTAAAGCCTTTATTAAGGAATCTTCTGTGTACACAGCGGTTTTTTTTCTGGATTTTTTAGGCTCTCCCGGTGCCATCTAGAAACAATTAGATTTTTTTAGGATAAGTTCAGAAGGCAGATAATCAAACAAAAAAATACTGCATTGGTCTTAGGCAAAACAGAACTAGACGATGTGTGAAAATAAAAGATCCCCTGAAATCCGAAGAAAGAAGAAATAAAAGAAGCAATAAGACTGACTGAAGACGAAATCAAGAAAAATATTATGCATTAGGTCTGACCTACCCCCATTTGTTATTTTTTGTTTTTTATACCCACAAATAATAGGTCTATGGACGAAAAGAAATGCAAAAGAATAGCTATTTTTAATTTTCGTCCACCTCAGTATTCGTTCACGGACGAAAACTAAAATAAAATTTAAAGCCAAATTTAGTTTTCGTCCGCGTTCTTTAAATATTTTTTTATTCACGCAACACTGACAAAGCAGTGGACGGAAACCAAAATGTCTGAACTAATAGCAATAAAGATCATATTGGGAGAAGTTATTCAGTATTTTATAGGCCCGTAGAAGTAAAATGACCATAACAAATATTCACGTAGCTGTTTGGGTTTCCGTCCGCTTGGACGAAAACCAAATATTTTGCAAATTTGGTAAGCTAGTATCCGTCCACTTAATTTGTCGAAGAGTTCGATAAAAAAAGCATAATAAACACTTATAATTGTGTTAACTATGCTTATAAATAAACATACGTGCCAAAAACATTACGTTAACTAGCTAAAACAGTAATTAAACTTACCATGAACTTTTCCCGTCGGCACTTTTTTTTCTCTGGCGCGATGACATCTGCAAGGCACGGATGCGAAGCGGCCACTGACGTTAATTTTTTGAAGTCGTTTCTAATCAAATCACATTTTCATGTTGGTAGAACTGTTGCTTAGACATTATGGATCGCAAAAAGTCCAAACTTGCGCAGGAAGGTAGGTTTGTATTCAAGTTTTACGCACGTGTTTGTAGCAGCTCATTCAAATGGACGAAAAGTCGAACTGGACGGCAAACCAGCGTAATGACCCTATTTAACCCTCTCCTCCGAGGCTCCTACCCGACTCCTTCGGCTCAGCCTCTAACTGTAGCATGATCGCGTTTATGCCGGACATAAAGCAGTCCCTCTCGTACTTAAGTACTTGCTTAGTAAGGGACGAATGATCATAATCGCGTCATGCTATCTAGCCAGAGGGCCTACCACGAACGGCATTCGACATTTTCCTTCTCTGTTGCACTTACGTACGAACTCGTAAGTATGACAGAGAGGGACAACTTCCAATGCCTTTCGCGGTAGGCTCTCAGGTGCAGAGGTATACATACCAATAAGCAAGGTCACAGAAAATCTACTTTGGAGTGACCTTCATTTGGTTGGAAGCCGTGCTTCCGACACGTAGGTATCCACACGTGCCGAATCACTCTGCAGGACTGCATGCAGGGCTGCCGATTTCGCTTGTGTAGCGTCTCCTTATGAAAGAGTTTAGTTAGGTAAATAACTATAGGCTTGTCTAAAAACAAATTATAGTCAAGCCGGTGGGAATCCGCCTGTAAGGGCGCTCCGAGGTAGGTATAGTACCTATACCTATAAATTTTATTTGTGAATGGTGAATGAATTGTACCTATGTTGGCTGTCTCCTTACATCTTATAGCTGCGTCTCTAGGTTTTTTTTTTTTTTTCTCTTTATTTAAGGAGCTTGTCACACAGGTGAACATGTCGCTCCGTTATAGTCAACATTAGTACATTACTTACCTAGGGCGGTTAAACAAAGAATATCTCAGATCGCAGGTATTTGACGCCCGAGCCGAAGGCAAGGGCGATAAATATGCGCTCTGAGGCTTTCTTTATTACCGCCCGTGGTGAGTACAACATTTTACGTCTCTATCTGGCCAGGAAGTGGGGTTTTCCGCACGCATAGCGTGCGGTAATTCCTACTTTATGGCCAGGTATGACGTAAAACATATTATTCTAATGACGAGTAATTCTATTACTAACACACTTTCGAGCTAACTGCAATAGTGCTGTGGCCGCGTCTGACAACGGGGTGGCCAGGGCAACATTGCAGGTCCCGACATCATAACTGGTGTTAAACTTAAAAGGCAGACTTCTCCTGAGAGCTTCGTTTCGGACACATTCCATCATAACATGGTATACATCTTCTGGTAGGTACTTCACATTCATCACAATTTGGAGATGCCACTTTTCCCATCAAATATCCAAACTTGTTTAATGGTATATGTCCGTCTCTAGGTTGTTGAGACAAATTGTTACCTGCCTTAAGTTATTCCTAATATCGGAATTCAAGCAGGTATCAAGTTATACCTAGGCAAGCACCTTATATTCATACATCTGTGGTAAGCACGGATGAATGGTAGGAACTGGGGATAGATTGTTAAGTCGCAAAAAGGAACAATAGTTTATGGCCAAAGTATTATAAGCAAGCAAGAGGAATGAACAGCTACCTATAGGGGCTGGCTAGGACACGACCAGTCGCCATTGTAGGTATAGATAATAAGGGTAAAAAAACAAGTTTGGGACTGATAGTGGTTTTTATCACACGACATTGGCCACACGTGTTGAATAAGTTGAGTTCCTAACTTGAGTTGAGAATCAATTTTATACGAATAGTTTACCTACTATCTTTTACACGCAACCTCGTCTGCGTAGGTACCTACCTAGAACTAATAACAACCCACTTAGAAGATGGTTTCGAGAATAAAAATGTTCCTAGGGTCATTTCGCTGGTTAAACCTATATAGCGACCACCTAATTGTATGTGCCGGTTTGCGACCACTCAGCTGAGTTGGCTAAATGAAAGCATTATGCTCGTTTTATTAGTAGATTCATAGTCTATAACTAAAGTTAGATTCTGAAAAATAAATAAGTAAGTAGGTCATTATGCTGGTAACGCGACCACCTGAACAACGTTCGTTCGTGTTGGTTTATAGGGTTCCGTACTCAAAGAGTAAAACGGGACCCTATTACTAAGACTTCGCTGTCCGTCCGTCTGTATGTCACCAGGCTGTATCTCAAGAACCGTGATAGCTAGAGAGTTTCACAGATTATGTATTTCTGTTGCCGCTATAACAACAAATACTTACTAAAACAAAATAAAATATTTTTTAAGGGGGGCTCCCATACAACAAACGTGATTTTTTTGCAGTTTTTATAGATAATGGTACGGAACCCTTCGTACGCGAGTCCAATTCGCATTTGGCCGGTTTTATTTCAATTGAAGATGACATCAATTGTACAGAATCTATTGAAATAGTTTTTAGCCGTATGCATTATTGACCCCTAAGAGATTACGTATGTTCTGTGGTAATTTCCATACCGGATTTCATCATTAAAAGGCTAGGCAGAAACTAAAAAACCGGCCAAATGCGAGTCGGACTCGCGCACGAAGGGTTCCGTACCATTATCTATAAAAAACTATTTTATTCTGTGTTTTTAGTATTTGTTGTTATAGCGGCAACAGAAATACATCATCTGTGAAAATTTCAGCTGGAACTTCACGGTATCAGTGAGATACAGCATGGTGACAGACAGACGGACAGCGGAGTCTTAGTAATAGGGTCCCGTCTTACTCTTTGAGTACGGAACCCTAAAAACCGTGGAAAGGTAACAAAAATGGGCCTTTTGGCGCCGGACGCAGTTTTATGGGTCAAGCCGTATTTATTGCATCATGTGACATAAATGTGACGTACCTACATTTACGATACCCAAACATAAGTGTTAGGTACGTAAAATTTTAACATAAAATTGTTAGGTATAGGTAGATCACACATCATCACACTAAATGGGATTAAGGGATACATTAGTATTGTACCTACTGGTAAAGTATTTGATATGAAACAGGGTACTTAATTTGGAAGCAACCAACGTGGCATACACTAAACCGTATATTCTCCCGTTAAACTAAAAAGAGTTTTTAATCGAAAACGAGCGAAGCACTGCACAACTAGTAGAGCGACTCTGTAATTAAGTAATGCGATACGAATAAATAAATACTGCACAACCACGAGTAGCTCATTATAAAGTGAAAGGAGCTTCAACAAAAATAACAAAGGAACTGCATACCTATAACGTGAAATAACTCTCATGACACGAATGATGCCTCAGATGCCTGTGAAAATGAGCACCAAAAGAAACTTAGGTAACTTGACGTGACGACCCTGGCTTCTACAAGTGAAGTGAGCTACAACATCAATAATAAATAGGTACCACTCAAATATAGTAAATCACACCAGTAGGTAATCTTTCTATTTCGACTTACGTAATGTAAATTACCTAGATAGACAATCCACTTTTAGAATCTTATTGATCCACGCAGCAACATGCATGTAGAGTTGTAGATCCCTCTCTTTCATTGCGGATATTATTCATTAACATTCTAGGTATCTATCTACGTATTGGACAGCCATGAGCCAAGTAATACACGCGATAATATACCTACATAAACAGTAATAACGGGGTCGAGACGCGTAATTAATGAATTAGAATATAATAGGTATGTATTTTAGTACGAAATCACAATCTTGTCTCGGCGTTTTATTCACTTGACACTTGACGTTTGCTTTGTCATTAGGTTTTTTGTCGACCAACCTGATCTTGGATTAACAGTGTAACTGGCAGGAATGCTGAAACAAAAGACGTCACTACAAAAACCTAACACATTCGAGAACATTAGTGTTCGTGACAACTAGGTAAGTACGCAAAAGAATTAAAATATTAGCTGGACGGCCCGGCAGCGGAGCGTGCTCCTGTGCCGATGCTCGCCCCGCGAATAGTTTAGGAATTTTCTGTAGCGAGTGTGGCGCTGTCGAGTCGAGACCGAAGCCCGAGGTGGGGCGTAGGTTGCCGACCGCGCGGCGCGTCGAGTCAATCCAGTCGCCATCCTGGCCGCGAGAGGCAAGAGAACAAGGATCGAACAATATATTACTACACACAGAATGTGCGCCCATCTTACCTACATGTACAACGCGTGGACCAGTGATTAGGTTTATTTGGTTTTTAATTGTATTTTTTAACAGGTTAGTGCAAGTTTGAATTCTTGTTTTACGTATCAATAACGCAAACGGACGGAAACGTTTTTGTACAATGGCGTCGCACGTCGCATGATGTAGGTGTACGCAGTGCATTTTAATAAGACTAGGTAAGGTACTCATGGATTAGCAAACACGGACATATATTTATGACAACACTAATTCATATTGGTGAAATGTTTGCGACCAAATCATTGTAGAATTGGAATGCCTTGATGTTGTAAGCGTTAAAACATTAGAGCCACAGATTATGAGTTTATAGACTGCACAGTGCAGTGCACACAGAGGACGCGTTCGTTACGCAATTTATAGGCGGGCACATTTTAGTAATGTTTTTGATGGGATCATGAACATAGTATTAATATTTGATTGATGCGTTATTATTTCTAATTTGGCAGTTACTCAAGCGGACTCAATTATACCAGAAGATACTAAATATAATTACATAATGGTTTGGAATTTAAGGTATGTTTAGTCCAAAATCGTTATTACACCTAGGTACCCATCCAAAAGTGCATTTTCTTAGCTGACGATTTTAGTTTGCCGCATTTACTTTTATTAAGTATTTAATTTAAAAACTTAAGTAGTTCATTCATGTGCTTTGCATATTACAAGAAGTTTTCGAAAGTCTAGCCTATTAGGTAAGTATTTATTAAATTAATAAGTAATATGTATATACGCGTATTTAACAGGTAGGTTCGCGTTTTCTAAATTGACCAATATGAATAAAAGCGACAAAGGAGTTGGCAGTCTCCCTACGTAAATACTCACCGCGCTGCCATATTTGCTACTACGAACATCCGGTTTCGTTTGAATATATTTTATCATACATTTTGCTTTGTGATTAATAAAAAAATTTAAGCTATTATGTTTAATCAAAATAAAATTTAATGTAATTTAAAAACAGGTATCCGTTTAGAATCAAAACTTGGAAGCAGCAGCGTTCTTTGTGTGATGTTGAGTTTGGTAGAGGGGCCGGCGCGGCGTCGGCCATTTTGTTTTCACTCTGCATTACGAAGCCGAAGAGCGACGGTGGCGCATGTAGTGTGGTGGTGGTGAATCGATTCGACTGACTGGCGTCCATTCTCCTAAGATTTGTATAATGAATAAACGGAGTTTTAACAGTTTGTGTGAATAATCAGTATCAGTGAATAAGAGATCGCGTGTAAGAAGGTATGAGAGTTTTATGATTTGTGTCGATATTATATTTATTCGTAATGCCCATGCGTCGATATTTTCTGGTATGTTTCTAGGTATTTTGTTCGTTGATTTTGGAAACAATGTTGTTTACCTATCTACCTACTTTGTTATGGTCGAGTTTTTTTACAGAGTTGACAGACTTTCTTTTCGTTTGAAACAAAATATATTAGGTACTTATCTAATAAAGTACCTACCTACGGTGGTAATTAACGAGCCGATAGAGGGTTCTGGTAAAGAACGGGAATGTAATTTATTAACATTAAGTATTTATAAGTTCAAATAGTACCTACTTTACCAGTGGCGGACTGGCGGAGCGCCCATAGGTACAAGCCGATTCCCACCGGCCTGCCTAAGTGGGTCATTGTCAGATTTAGGTTCGCGTCTCTTCGGTGGACATTGCCAAAGTTAAGGGCTATAAAGCCTAATTTTTGGTCGAACTCTGAATCCGCATAAACGGCGTTGCCCCTTCTATAATTATATGTGATAAAAACATATTATATGTAAACGTAAGCCCTTAACTATTGACCGGAAAGATGATTTTTGTTTTTGTGACTGACAATGACCCAAGTGCCTACCCAGGCTACTTAAAAATATAAGGTTTATAATTTTATCGAAATTTTATTCTAAATGAGAACTAGATCTGTACAATTTATTACTAATGGTGAAATGTTACTAGTAGTTTTGACGTACGTTCTTATTTACGAATTTAGTAAATATAACGATTCTCTCTATGAATCACTCCAGTGACAACAACATGATTTGATGATTTCCGTTTCTTGGGGTGAGCTTACCGAATACCTAGGGTAGGTACCTAATTAAAATGGGATAGAATAGAAGTGGTGCTCCCCGTACGTTTTTCTATAACGCACCATGGTTCATCATCATATCAGCCGAAAGACGTCCACTGCTGGACATAGGCATCCCCCAAAGAGTGTCAAAATGGCCGGTCCTGCGCCACCCGCATCTAGCGGACTCCCGCGACCTTTACCAGGTCATCAGTCCACCTTGTGGGGAGCCTACCCACGCCGCGCCTTCCGGTTCGTGGTCGCCACTCGAGAACCTTTCCGCCCCAACGGCCATCGGTTCTACGTGCAATGTACCCCGCCCACTGCCACTTCAGTTTAGCGATTCGAAGGGCTATATCGGTTACCTAGGTTCTGTTGCGGATAGCCTCATTTCTGATGCGATCACGCAGAGAAATTCCCAACATAACCCTCTCCATTGCCCTTTGGGTGACATTGAGCCTCCTTATGAGGCCCATTGTAAGCGACCACGTTTCTGTGCCATATGTCATCACTGGCAACACACACTGGTTAAAGACTCTCGTCTTGAGACACTGCGGAATATTGGACGAAAAGATGTGCCGTAGCATTCCCGAACGCTGGCCAGCCGAGTCGGATTCGACGATTGACCTCTTTCTCGAAGTTGGACCTACCTAACTGGACAGTCTGTCCTAGGTATACATAATCGTCTACAACTTCGAGCGTTAAGTGTCCGATTGTAATGGGAGTTGGTACTACAAGGGCATTTGACATGATCTTCGTCTTATCCATGTTCATTCTTAGACCAACTCGCTCGGAAGCTTTACTGAGGTCATCGAGCATCGTATTTAAGTCCTCCATGGTCTCCGCCAAGACTACTATATCGTCCGCAAACCGAAGGTGAGTGATGTTCTCGTCATTGATGTTGATGCCTAGCCTTCTCCAGTCCAGAGTCTTCAAAACATCGTCCAGTGCAGCGGTGAACAGTTTGGAGAAATAACATCTCCTTGCCTGACTCCCCGCTGCAGCGGAATAGGTTTCGAGTTCTGGTCCTGGAGTCGGACTGACATAGTGGCGTTCTCGTACAAACACTTCAGTACTTCGATATAGCAGTAGTCAACTTGGCACCGCTGGAGAGACTGTAATACAGCCCAGGTTTCGACTGAATCGAAGGCTTTCTCGTAGTCCACGAACGCTAAGCAGAGAGTCAGGTTATACTCCAGATTAGCCTATCTATGTACTCGAACTCCGTTTTTCGTTGTTGGTACCATTACATTTTTAACCGACTTTAAATAAGGAGGGAGGAGGTTCTATGTTCCATTGTATGTTTTTTAGGGTTTCGTATCAAAAAGTTAAAAAAGGAACCCTTATGGTGCGACTCTGTCATTCTGTCACAACGTTAAATATCTCAGGAACTACTTAAGGCGACATGAGCTCCGAAAACGGATTTAAAAAAAATCGTAACTCTTGTTTGGATTATAATACGGCTGCTCTAAATTTAATTAGCAATCTTAAGGCCTTTCTCGAGAGAAATCAGCTATTCGAATCCTGAGTTTTTGACTTTCGCTCGATAGAAAAAAATCACGAACATAGGTCTAAAATACACTTTAAAAAATTCTAACAAATTATGCACAACAGCCAAACATACCTATTACAATTGGTTCTTAAAATTGGCAATGTCATGTTCGAAGGAAATCAGCTATTACTTTTTCATTTATTAAAACACGCAAAGAAATAAAATTAAAAAACACCAACTGTTAAGAAGGTTATGACACGTGTATGGAAAATGAAAAATTTATATATGCATTTTCATTTTCTGTGTAAATGACGAATATGAGGGGGGTTAAAAGTCTAGTAAATAGATCAAGTGGGGTATCATAGGAAAGGGCTCAGGTTGCACTTTCTAAAACCGTTTTTATTTTATTTTCTACATCGGGTAAATTTTGATTTATTAAGGAAAATGTAGAAAAAAATACCCCCCCCCTCTTATCTCCGAAGTTTACGAAGCGAAAATTCTGAAATAGTTACATATGATCAAGAGTAACATAAACAATACAGGAATAATAAAACGATACCTCTATATCTAGCGTTTTTTTTTTAATCAAAATTCATTTCTTAATTTGTAATTTACCTACTTACTTTTGATTGAAATTTTATGTCTTCAAATTCCTATGAGATTATCTTTAAAGTCCCTTCTTACAAATATAAAATAAATAATCGCTGATATACAAACATACTAGGTTGTAACTTACAACTTGTAAGTTGTTAGTACCAAAAATGCAGATGGCGCTGTGCAACGGTTACTTCTACAATGAGCTGTTTAAGATTGTTCAAGAATTTGAATGGTGGGATGACGGGATGGTGTATGAAAGTTTGTACGGAACCCTCGGTGTGTGAGTCAGACTCGTACTTCACCGGTTTTGTTGCGATTTTTTTCATCGATTTTTCTGTCAATTGTGGACCGATTTCCAAAATTTTTTTTTTCAAAGAGTACTCCTGAGGTGGTCCCATTGTCACCAAGACAGGATCTGATGATGGGATCCCAGGGAAATTGAGGGCAACCTTAAAGTTTTATAGGCACGCGTGTAGTGATTTCGGTCTTTTCTATTATAAATCGTGTACCTATTTATTAGTGAAGTGGAACTGATGATGAAGACCACAGATGGCTTATTGAACTCCTCAAAGATGTAAAGTACGTTTTAAAATTTGATATGATTCCGTTGAAGTAGCAACTAATGAAGTGTAATTCTGTGGTCCTTGAGGAATCGACGGACCTCCTTAAATATTATCAGCACACAATGTGGGTTTTTTCTGTAATAATCAACACAAAGTGTGGTAAATTGGAAAGTAAACGTGAAAATTTTCATCTACCTATGTGGCTTGGCAAAGTACTGAATTGAAGTCGGTTTAAAATTTGTTTTTAAAGTAAATTATGTACTGACGGGCGGGACAACAGGCGTTTCAATGACAGTTGCTTTATAACACTATTTGAAACATATGAATAATACCGACCTGTACAGTAAAATAATCATAATGCATCAGACCGCAGGTACCTTTGCACTAATTGGATTGATAAATAGCGATATAGTGGGCTGTTAGTGTTATTCTTTAGGCGCTCATGCGTCTCACCTCACCCGTCACGCCTATCGAAACTAGACTTCTAACTACGCTTAGTTATTAAGAATCGCGCCGTCAAGATATATCTGTGGATGAGCGTTGAGGTGAACTTAAAACAAGTTACAGAATAGCGGGGCTGAGCCATTCTTTACCCCTACCAATGTGGTGAGGCGAGGTAGTGGGATTTTCCTCTGCTACTTAAAATCTGGATGGTGGTATATTTATTTATATTATACCAATGTGTGATAAATGCGTTGTTACTACGTGTTCACAATACTTTGCTCACATACCGAGTCCGGGTTGCGTATTTCCATTTGCGTGTTCAGTAGAAGGCAGTATTTATTGCCTTGAAACGCGCACGGGTTTGTTTAACTAATAGGTACGCATTCCAAACTCGTGCTCAAATCAAGTTACTCGTCCAATCGCACACGGGTTTGGGAAGAGCATGACGGCCGTATTGGCGTATTTTTTAACCGACTTCAAAAAAGGAGGAGGTTCTCAATTCGTCTGTATGTTTTTTTTTGTTTTTTTACGTGTGTTTGTTACGCGATAACTCGGTAATTTATGAACCGATTTGTTTTTTTTTTGTTTGGAAGCATATACTTCTAGATTGGTCCCGTTGTCACCAAAATCCCGTTCTGATGATGGGATCCTGGGGAAATCGAGGGAACTATTCAAATTGTATAGGCAAACTTGCAGCAATTTGGCTACTGATTTGAAGTCGGTTAAAACTTTGTTTTGGAAAGTAAATTATTTTCGTGTTCAATACGAGGCAGTACTTGTCTTGACACGCGTACGAGTCTGTGTTTGGTATAAGGTGTTTAATGAAGCAAGAAAAGTCAAACACTGTTTTTAGTTTTTTATTAGGATTTTTTTCACTGTTTCATGACCAGTTATTGAACAAGACATTTTTTCAATTCTTATTACCTGCCTATAGTCTGCGAAGCGCCAGAACCGACTTTATACCAGGGACTGATTTCGGTTACGGTTATACCGGTATGAAACCGGTATTCCATTACGGTACCGTTATGTCGTGAAGGTTATGCGCGCCGCGCGAACATAACGGTATCGTAACCATTTTGAAATAACGGTTAGCGGTATCAGTTTTAAATGACACCGAAACCTTTATAATACCGGTATTATAAAGGTAACCGAAAAAAGTAAGCGAGCTGGTACTCTACAGAGGAAGCATTGGCTATTTGGCTACTAAACATTTAAAGACAAAACGGCAGTGCCGTTGCCGGCGGTTTGGCAACAACTCCAAGCCAAAGTCGACATATCAGTACCTTTAAAAAGCGGTTACGGTACCGGAAAAAATAAAGGTACCTTTATATTTTGATGGCGAAATATGCTCAATGATATGCGTCATACGCGCACTGTAGCTGAACCACCGAACCCTATTCGTTTCTCTTCTAAAGAAATCGCGAAAGTGGTTGAGTGCATGACACGTGGTAAATCGCCCGGTCATGATGACTAACCTCAAGGCATATACTGTATGCAGGTGACGCAATATATAACAAGCTCAGTACTCTATTCAATCTATGCACGCACTATGCCTATCTTCATCCAGATATGATTCGAACCATTGTTGTCCCGATAGTCAAGAATAGGACAGGAGATCTCTCATCGTCATCCAATTACCGACCTATCTCATTAGGTACGGTAGTAGGTAAGATATTTGAAAGGCTGTTACAGCCCGAGCTGCTCAAGGCCATCAGCATTGATGACGCGCAGTTTGGTTTCCGTCCTGGTTTCTCGACTGATTCGGCTATTTTAAGTCTAAAGCACTGCGTGAACCACCATGTGACTAACGGCACTTCGGTTTACGCGTGCTTTCTCGACCTGCCGAGCATTTGACCTTTTGGATTATGAAATTCTGTGGGGCAAAATGCGCGGCTCTGCTGTCCCTGAAAGCTTGGTACGGGTTAGAGGTGTGCGCCGATGGCAAAATCATCGGCGGCGGCGTCTGGTGGGATTTTGATCGGTGGCGGCGGCGTGATCGGCGTGAAATCGGCGTGGTACTTTTTTCCCGGTGTATGGAAAGATAACTATAGGTATCAAGCGTAAATTCTCATTTATATCACATGTTCTGAAACTATATCAAGCGTAAATTCTCATTTATATCACATGTTCTGAAATGTAATTGCACCAAAGTGGCATCGCGGTTTGCCATCGTGTGGGTGCTCTGCTTCTACTCCTCTTTCCTTCAAAGCAGCCAACCATTATCATCTTCTCCAAGCTGGACTTCTAGAAGCATATAGTTGAAAGCCGGGTGTTGAAACGGTGCTCCTTGGGTATCGACACATTAGTGACCAGACAATACCAAACATTCTACGCCAGCACCACACTTCAAATGCATATATTTTTGCTGTCATGCTTTTATGTCCATGTTTCAGAGGTATAGAGATCTGACTTTGGTATAGCGGTAGATATTCCTGTTCCTCCATATCTTTTCCAAGCGCTTTACTGTTGTGTTACCAATATGTGATCTTCTGATGACCTATTTCGTACAGTCTTCGTAATTGGAGATCTGTGAGCCCAAGTAAGATAAAGTCTTGTACCAAGTCCAGCTGGCTGATTACGTAACGCACGCGTGTCAGGTAGATCTAAATATCATTTTTGTATAGGAACATTACGGTTGAATTGTCCTAACCCTAGCTCGTTCGAAACGTTACGTAATTACCCCTCAGGTCACGTTGATCCCCTGTCCTCTACAGCAGTCCCTCTCTATCTATCAGCTTCGTTTTTTTCTGTTGATGTGGAGGCCGTATGTACACTGATCACCAACTCGGATGCCGCCCTGCCCGTTCCTAAATACTCTGCGCATTACGAGTTCGCCGACCAAGTTGAATAGTTGCGGGAACAGTATGCAATCTTGCCTTACACTTCATTTGGTATTAAAGGGTTTGGATTTCATGTCTTCCAGTCGGACACGATAATTGTCGTCCAGGTAGGGGTTTTGCACGAAAAAGGACAGATGTTCAGTTATACCCAATTTCCCCAAGCACTTCAAACATTTTTCGCCAATCTGTGCAGTCCAAAGCTTTGGCGTAATCGATGAAGCATAAGGCCACGGGTATGCTAAATTTTCTGTTCTTCTGCATTAACTGCCTGATATTTAGGATCCGCTCTGCTGTGCGATTTTTCTGCTTATGTGGTAGGTACTCCAGATGTTTGTTCAGAATGTGCGATACAACTTTACCAGCATGGGAGATAAGAGAGATAGTTGTCACATTTACGGAGAGAGCCTTTCTTATGTTGTGGGATGACAATGGAATCTGCCCTTTCTGGTTAGAAGTATTGGGAAACGGATTTCTTCATGGAATGAGTTAAAAAACATTTTGTTACTGAAATTTGACCCAGTCGATTATGATTATAGATTGTTAGGTGAAATTAGGTCCCTTGTTCAAGGATGGACGTGTTAGTTAGAGGAACGAATTTTCGGATGTAAAGTTTGTTGGATTCTTGCATAAAACATCTTAGAATAACGTTTTAAAAAGAAATAAACAAAAAAATAGCTATTATAAATTAATGTTTTTCAAAACCGTATTTTGCCTGGAGTATGAGGCTTATTACAGAACAAGGATTTCTGTAACCATTTTTGTACAACCACGTCAGTGCGCCACTTAACGAGCACTTTTAGCCCTGTCGTGTTATTTTGTGGGTAAGTTTAATAGTTATTACCGATAGCTTTTGCCGTGGCGATCACAATTGATCGGCAATGGTTGGTACGCGAAAAACCGAATGATGTATCTACTACTATGTTTTGATGACGCATGCGTGGCATTTAGTAGTCGAGGCGATAAACTAAAAATACCTGGCATTTCGTTGTTGACAAGTGTCGCATTGCACGTTTTCAATCTTCAAAAGGTACATCTCAATAATTTTAAAATATTTAACGGACAGGACTTTCAAAACTCAAATATTACTGTTTGACGCCATAGTGCAGATGTAACTGGTACGCTGTTCAAATAAAAGTAGTATCGATCCAATTCATTACATTAATCTTCATTATGAAAATGAGACTGAAGACTCGTATGACGTACACAGCATAAATACCAATACTCGTATGTTTATGCTATGAACTGTTGTTTTGCAATTGTTTTCGTGTGTATGTACATATATTAATGTTTATGATGTCTTGAGATTAATGAAATTTTAATGTATGTTTTAGTCGTCAAAATGGATTCGGAGTACGACAGGAAGTTCGAGGAGATGAAGAAGTACATCCCATTCTTAGAGGGCATGATCACTCGACTGGAAAATACCAGCACGGGTTCTGCGAACCCCCGACAGGCCCAGCTCGATAAGATACGATCTCTGAGAGATCTCTTATTAGATAAAAAGAAAAGGTATTTAATCTTATTATTTCGATAAATAGCTTATTTTTTATTCAATACAGTTTCTCGCTTGCATTTCGTTGTTATAGCGTATGAATCAATATTTTTTATTGTGTTTTGTTTTAGGATGAAAATGGACAACTTACTAAAGTGTGAACAAGTTCTTATTAATTTGTATGCGAAAGTTGAACAGGTAAGTCAAACCGAATTATCAATAAATGGATGATATTTCGATGTTTACTTTTGATAATTAAACCTGAATAATCTTTATGAATTCCAGAGGGACACGTTACCTGGAATTCAACCAGCATCTGAAGTAATTCCTCCACAGGATAAGACGGATTTAAGTTTAGCTCGAAATAAACTCAAAACAATTACAAAAACTCACGACCCAGATACATTGCCAGAAATAGCACGTGCTACCGAAACTGAAGTGATTTGTACACCTGGGAGCAAAGAACCTGCTTTGTTCCAGCGGAGGCCAAACAAAGGGTCACTATCACCAATTAAGCAGTCCTCCAAAGACAAATCGCCTCAGAAATCTAGTTCGAAACGTTATACGCGGATTTTACTATCCCCGGACCGAAGTGAAAGACTCTGGTCTCCATCGGATGGACCTCCTGGTGATCAAAATCTTTTTAGTAGAAGATCACCTCCCAGACCATCACGCAGGTACTCTCCCTCGTATCAAAAACGTGAAAGAAAGAAATCATCTAAACAAGAGACTCACAGTCGGAAATCTAAGGATTTAAATATAACATTGAAAGTCCCAGAAGAACGATTAAATTCCTTGAATACGAAAGATATATTATCAAGGATAATCAATTGTAGTGATGGCGATGTTGATATTGCCACTTTGCGTGAGCTTAGAGTACAAATACTCGGAGAACTGAAACATACTGGAGCCAATGAAGACATATCAGATTTGATTTTAAAGTCTTACAAAAATAAAAAGAACAAAAAGAGCCAATCGAAAAACAAAGCTGACGTCGAGGAGGGAGAATTGTCTGATAGTGAAAGTGAAGCCATAGAAAACATTTATGGTAATTTAGTTGTCCTTGACAAAGATAAAAGCAAAGATGTGTCTTCGAATCAGACCCAATCGAATACAGAACAAGATCATGTATCTCGTAAAATACAAATTTGTCTTGTTATTAACTCTGATAAAGAAGAAACTTCACCGGAAGCGAGCAAAAATAAGAAGACGACGGAGAACCAAAAAGTCTGTGACATAACTGATTTTGAGATGTTCGATGACAATTGTGGCGAAAATGCAAAACCAGCGTATTCTGCCAAAAATACAGAGCTTGATGTGGAATCTGCCAGCCGAAAAACTAGTACATCATTGTCTCCAGTAAAAACCACCGTAAATAATTCCTCAGACATAATTTCTATAGAAGACGAAGACCTCGGAGGGGAAAAAGATCAAAGTACGAATTATGGTACCGAGGTTATCGATATGCATAACTTTGATTTACTGGATAATTCCAATACTGGAACCTTAAACGAGATTCCTAAAAGTGCACCGGAATCAGTACCTGCCCCATTCAAAGTCAATTTCTACAAACCTATTGGTTCTGATGTCACTGAAACTATAGATTCACATAACGAAGAATCTACAAATAAATCTTTAGATCAGCCTCTTGATAAATCTGTAGACAAACTATCTGATCCAAAAAAAGCTCTTGATAAGTTGGAAATAGGCGTACCACCTATATCTAAGGCCAACAGCTCAAACCCTATGGAAATCAGTGAAAAGGCAAAAGGTAGCAAAAAGGACGTTGTTGCAACAAATGCACCTAATATTAGTTCAAAATCGACTGACAATCGGGATGCTGAAATACCTTTGTTAAATGAGCCGACGGTACAGCCTGCGAAGAAAGATATAGTATCTGAAATCGATATTTTACAGGCATTGAAGAATGAGATTTTAAGTGATTCCATATCTATACCCGGAGCTGAAGCGGCAACTCCAGCTTTGCATCAACCCAAGGTTACTAAAGTTTCCAACGCACAGGAACTGCCGAAAAAGAGAATTTCGATAGAAAACTATAAGAGAAAGTCAGTCCCTTCAAATAAACCTTCACTTTTTGTAAATAATCGAAGAACTGGCCTCTCTAAAAGAGAGTCAATGAAACAGAGTTTAAAATTGACGGAGAAAGAAGTTGAACGGTTTAATTTAATATCGAAAATAGCACTCGATGATGACTCTGATGACGAGAAAGATACAGATTTAAAATCACCTGAAGAAGTAGATCTTGCTCCTAAGTCCCCCGATATGGACATATCAGACAACACACCTATTTCCCCTCCTGTAATAATACCTGCCGATCCTGTGAAAATGGTTGTTGTTAATTCTAAGACTGATGTTGATATGCGAAAATTACCTATGATGTCGCCCAACACCTCTACTAACACGAGTCCTTTCGCACCGATGACTCCTAATCAAACAAAAAATGATGTAAATAAGGAAGTAAGAAATTCCGTTGACAAGCCTGAGGTGAAAAGACATGTGCTTCCAGTAGATCCGCGCATCAGAAAAGACGGTCTGCTTCCAACGCCACCGGCCTCGTACCCTAATATGACCCCCTCTCGAATTCCTAATCTAGCTCCAAATATGACGCCCAGCAGGACACCGAATATGACACCTAATGCCAGATCATTCGACTACAATCCAAATAGGCCATTTAACACTGATGACAATGCTCGCCAGCACGTGTATGCACCTATGTTCCCAGTTCAAGATAATCAAAATGAACGTAAATCTCCCTGGGAACCTTCCGAACGCAGTCCAGTAGATAACCCTAACTGGGAAATGTCGAGTGCTGAGCGGGATAAGAGCTATGGCCGTAAATGGGAAGATCGAAGCAGAAACAATTATTCTCAAAGTGATGATGCTTCGAGGTCGCGATGTAATGACTCTAACCACGATATGGGATATAGCCGCTCTAGAAATGATATGAACGGCAGAGATGAATATCACAGGCAGGATGGTCCACAGCCGTCCAACTATTATTCAAGATCCGACTGTCCAACTACTCCTACTCCTTCATTTGGTAGAGGCGATGCTCCTTCAACCCCATCGCATTATTTTGGCAGATCTGAGTGTCCTAGAACTCCAAGTCATCCGTTTGGTAGATCTGAAACTTCCAATCAATCATTCGGAATGTCGGAACCGCCACGTACACCGAGCCATCCATTTGGGCGATCAGAAGCACCTATGACGCCGAATCATCCCTTTGGAAGATCTGAAGCTCCATTGACTCCTAGTCACCCCTTTGGAAGGTCTGATTACTCATATTCAAACCCTAGTCCAAAATACGGCAAAGCGCAAGATCCCAGATTAAATCGAAGCTACGATCATGATGCGAATAGTAGAAAAGACACTGGATCGTACAATGATCGTAATAGATATTACAGAAACGATCCGAGAAACTTTAACAGAGAACAAAGCGTATCTAGGAATGACTCCAAACCTTACACTCCAGATCAGACTTATAGAAGAGAACAAATGTCACGACGTGAACCTAGTGTAGGACGTTCATTGCCAAATGGAAGTGATAGAGATCGGCCGTACACAAGAGATAGAGTTCACGAGTCAGAAAATTCAAGGACCTATGCTGAGGTAGGTTCAAGACGAACATTCCAACGCGAGCTTAGTGTAAGCCGATCTATACCTGATAATCGCGCACGAGCATCAAGCGTCGGCAGAAGTGTACCAACTTATGAATTATCAGTTGAATCTCACGCAGGTCGTGCATTCACGATTGATACTAGTGTCAATAGCACTTTTCAGAAATTCCTTGAGTCTCATGGAAGCAAGGAGAATAGCTTCGATGCTCGCAGACAGCGTGCTTCTAGTGTGGGCCGTTCTTTAGCACGGGAATCAAGTGTGGGTAGAACCTTACCAACTAGTATGCCGCATAAAATACAAGACAATAATAGAGATCGATTTAAGAGAGCCCAAAGTGTAGGTAGAGATGCAGCTAGTTCTAGAACTGAAAAAAGCTTCAAAGATGTAAAGGCGGAATTTGAGTCGTACAGAAATAATTACCGTGCATTTAATAAAGATGCCAAAAACACACATCCAACGAGGGCTACAGATAACACTAACTCGCGTGATCCTCGTGTTCGTAGAGAGAGCTACGATAAACAGCAAGAAACAAAGCATGGCTCAAACAAAACACAAGTTAGAGAACGTCACACGGACGTGAAAAACATTAACTACAGAGATCCAAGGCAGCGTAAAGAACATAAATTGAAGGAGAGGTCTAATTACCAACATGACCGGAAGCGTGCGGATTCGCGTGACAGACACAGTTACGGAATTTCTAGTGACAGTGGAATCAAAAAACCTACTATCAGTGCAGTAAAAAATTATAAAATACCAAAGATAAAACGTCCTGAACCTGAAGAAAAACCTGTTGAACCAACCAAGGAAATTGTGCCCGATAAAGTAGAAAGTAAGAAATCGTCTGCCTCCTTGAAAGACTTAAAACAAAAACCGACAGCGTCACAGGTTAAGCCTGATAAAAATAATAAAGACGAGAAAAAGAAACCCCATAAAATATCCAATAAAAAGGCATATAATGATGAGAAAAATAATTTACCCGTGAAGACAGAAAAACGAGTACCGCGACGATCTGGCCGAAACAATGAGGACAAGGAAACTTCGTCAGTGCCATCAGACGATGATGAGATTATTCCCACACGTACTCGGAAATTAAAGAAAGTCATTTATGATTCCGACTCCGACGAAACTGTAAATAAAACTATGGTTACCAGCAACACTAAGATTACAAGTCGGACTGCTTCTCCAAAAAAGTATTCGGATAAGAATAAAACCAAAATTGTACCATTAGATAAAGGTGAAGAGAAACAGGACGATGATACTGCAAGTGACGTTGCCAAGGAGAGTTCTAAAAAAGACTCAGAACTTGAAGATAATCAAGATACCATGGATTCTAGTTTTGGCCTTGATGACATGAATCTTTTTCCCGATAATATTATCACAGACCCCGTTCCGGTTAATATTAACGCACTCATAGCAGATCTGGATAATGATTTGGATACATCTAAACCCGGAACGACTTGTAATGACCTATTCAATGATATCAGCATAGAAAACATGCTTGAAAAAATTACTTCCGGTCCTAATAAACCTGAAACCAAAAAACTTTTAGGAGAAATCGCTAAGACTACTACCGATACTGTAAATAATGATCTGTTTGATAATATAAAAAATACCAGCGATAGCTTGCCTGAAAATTGTACTAGTACCAGTCCTCTTAAATCAGACACCAAGAATATAATGTTAGAAAGTACAAAACTAAATGTAGACACAGCAAAAGAGGATCTGGTTGACAAACTCCAAAATGAAATTGAACCTAATAAAACCAAGTGCGTAAAGTCTGTTATAACTGATGACAAGCAAGTTGAAAGTTTTAAAGACGATCAAAGCTGCGCTGTGAAACAGGCAGATTTGCAAAGCAATCTTCAATCCAAACATATGAGTCCATTACATGATAATAATAACATAGAACCCGTTGTTTCGACATCAGTAAATGAAGAAGAACTAACTAAGGAAGACCAAAGTATCGATAGTGAGATAAACCCTGATGGTCGTTCAACGCCAGATAGTACGAATGATGCTGAAATAGCGACTAAAAGTACTTTTGAAACTAACGGAGAAAAGCCCGACAGCACTATTGAAAAACAATGTGAAATGAATTCTGATATTTCATCTACTCATGATGCAGAAGACAAAGTAACTAAACAGAAGGCCAATATTCCTAAAGAGCAGAGTTCACAAATGGACTCTATTGGAAGTTTGCTATCAATTTTACAGGATAAATCTAAAATTAAAGAATTGCTCTCCATGCTTGGAGATCAATCTGGTGAAAATGAGAAAATTAAAAAGAAGCTGGAAAAACTTAGTGAAATTGTATCTGATGATGAAGTTACAAATGATAAAATTGAGGAGAACACTACGAACATTAAGACTTCCGAAGATAAAGACGAAATATTTCTTAACAAGCAAGATGATCAGGAAGATCTACCCCACCATGGCATTGTTGATAAATCCAAAGAGCCAGAATTAGAGAATTTGATGCAGAGTGAGCCAACTGTACAAACTGAAACTGAGCACATAAAACATCCATCAACAGACGCAAAGAAAAACGAAGGAAATGAGAGCGAAATTAAACAGATCACGCGTGCTGAAAAAAAATATTCAACAGAAACAAACCAAGAGCTAGAACAGCAAGAAGAATTAAATGATGTAGATAATGAGGGAAATTCTGAGGCAGATGATAATAATGACGAAGAAGGTGACAAAGAACCAGATTCTCCGAAACCCAGAAAAAAGGTGATGAAAAAAATACCTAAACGGCTTAAAACTGGTAAATTAAAAAAAGGCAAGCCTGTCAAAAAAGTTCTAGGAGAAGGGAAACGCGTGACTCGTTCTGAAGCGGCTGGGTTACTTACTAAGCCCAAGCCGAAAAAACCTTCCAGAGAACTGCGGCAACTGCAGGAATCAATAAAGGAAATGTTCATGAGTGATGCAATATTAAATGCTTCTGGCATACGTATGTGTCGTCTTGCTAAAATGGTAGACGAGAAAACCCAAAAGAGCGAAGCGCCAGTGAATGAGCCAGAACCCATAGTCGTTTTAGAAAAAGTAAAGCATATTGAGGAAAGTGACTTTACGCCAATACGTAAAAAACCTGGACCGAAGCCGAAAGTAAAGCCCGCTGTAAATAGCCCTGTCGAGAAAAAATATAGAGAAGACGATAAACCTTTGATCAAATACAAACCTGGCCCCAAGTCAAAGACGAAAATTCCGCAAATTGAACAAGATCCTTACGATTTCGAAACCGACTCTATAAACGAAACTAAATCCAGTGAAAAAGGGCTAGACAGTGGGTCAGACTCTGAAAGTGACTCGCTGGCATCGTCTAAAAGTTTTGGCAGCACAGAATTGCTAGTAGAATTGAAGAAAAAGCCAAAACGCAAGAGAGGTGGATGGAAAACAGGTGTTATTAAACCTAAAAACAAAAAGCGGAAAGTAGAATTAAAGCGTACTCAGTCGCCACCGCCTAAACCAGCACCCGAGACAAAACGAACATTTACAATTCCAGATATGGATTGTTTCACGGATAAAAGCTATTGCTTCTCCAAGGACTTTACTGAATATTCTTGTCGTTTATGTGAGTCGACACACAGTCGCCAAGACATAGTGTTTCATTATAAAAAGCACCACCCGCATTCCGAAATCCCCCTCTCACGCATGAGCCCTGAAATAGCGAGAGAAGCCATCGAGCAATGTGGAGACGTTGACTTTGGAGTCATTAGTAAAATACCTACCGAGAAATATACTTGCAGATTCTGTTTCATCGATTTTGGTAAAAGGAGGGCCGTATTGGAAACATTCTTCTGGCACGTAGTTAGTATGCATACGGGCGAATATAAACAACTCTGTTCTGAGTGCATTAATGTAGACAGATGCCCATTTAACTTGGACATCCCACCACCACCGAAGGACATTAAAGGGCAACTCATAGGGTACATTTGCGGAAAATGCAACTACACCCAATTATCCCTTGAGAACCTTAAAATGCACGTTATTGATCGGCATAATGATACAGAAACTGAGGTGTACACTATAAACTTTGCTGTAATGACGAAGCAAACCATCAACAGTCTTATGAGACGTTGCAATGTGGATACTACTCGAACCACTAGGAGCACACGTTCAAACCAGAGTATTACCGAACCGAGCGACGATAGAAGCGAGATTACGGAAAGTGAAGCCGAGATGGCGCACTCCGACAAGAAATCTGACCCAGAAAAGATAGACAAGACTAGAAAGTTCTCATTTAATTCAAAAATTACTTTTGAAAACGATGATAATAGTGACATGTCTAATTTTGCTAACACTGAATCCAGCTTGGTTAAATGCGAGCAAGACGATGTTGACGAAGATGACAACCAGCAAGATAGTAATATGGATGAGTCTTTCAGGGAAGTTTCTGTTGCCAACGAAGAAGAAACTGAACCCTCTCAAACCATTGGCAAGAGTCAGGTGGCTTCCGATGACATAATGGATTATCCGCATTTCAAAATAAACTACACTGATTCTGGCAATAAAGAATATGTTTGTTGCATTAACGGCAAAGACAGTCATTATAAGACAGGTCTGTTAATTTCAATGAAGAAGCACGTGCAACTCAAACACTCTGAGATCTGGGATGGCTATTGTTTCGTGTGCAAAGTCATCGTGACGTCCCAGGGTCAGCACAAATTCAGCGAGTGCCTAATGCATTTCCTGGACAGCCACATCGATAACTTCCCCGTTTTAGAGAAAGTCAGTGAACCAGTCGAAAAGCCTGTGACACCCGCAGGGACGCCTGAGCCAACGGAAAGAGCACCAACACCATACATTAACGTCCGTCCGTTGTCGGAACTGGTTCAGCCTAGTGAACCGCCTGTAGATATTCCAGCAATGCCTGTAATCGATTCCGTCGTCAGCCTTGTACCGCAAACAGTAGAACCGCCGCGCCCGAGCCCGACTTACCCAGTGACTAGAAAAGAGATACAACCACCCAAAGAGTACAAATATGAAGAGGCGCAGGCCGAAATAATGTCTAAAAAGCACCGCGTTGTCCTTGACGCTATGATGACTCCAGACAAGTTAGTCCAAGTCTTCAAATGCGCCGGTCGTTTCTGCTCTTTCACTACTGACTCTGCAGAAGATGCGTTGATGCACGCATCGACTCACCAACGTGTCGGCGGCACAAACGCATTGCTGTGCGCGTACTGTGACTTTGATTCGTCTGGGAACTCCATAGACTTGGTGTCGCATGTGTTTAAGAGTCACGGGAGATGTCGGGTGGTGTGTGGATTGTGTTTCTACCGGGCGGCGGCGAGTCAGCTGGTTGCGGCGCATATAACCAGGGTTCATGGGACGACGCCGGAGCGCCGTTGCGTGCTCAAAACTAACAACGCTCCTGCCTGGTTCGAAGACGAACCGACGGAAGATAATCTATCGCGGGAGAACGCCGTGCCACGCTACATTTGTAAACAAAGTGAGTATTCAAACATTTTCTTTGTCATTTGGATGAGACATTCATTCTCATCCAATCCTCATTTGAGATCATTATAATTCAATCAGGTATGAATTATGATGTTTTGACGCGGCCGCGACTTACAAACATATTAGCATATTTTAAAAACTAGTTCATGTTTTTTTGCGATTGTTTCTTGAAAAGTGCAATTTATGTAACTCACAGCCAATGCACTTAACCGGGAAAGATTCGACTGCCCGACTATGAAGTTTTGGGTTGAGGTGGCTATAGGGAGAGCTAAGTAGCCGTGGTGTTCTCTTCACTCTCTCAATAGCCAACTTTTTGTAAACCTTCTGAAGGTTTACAAAAAGTTGGCTATTAGAATTAAGAATGTAATTTATTTTTTAATCTTTTTTTTTCTTACTTTATTTGTTTTGTTCCCAATACATTTTACGTAAGATTTTACTAACAAAGATGTTTTTTTTAAATATATTATTTTATTGTTTTTTTTTTTAATTATTATTATTGTAACCTACTAACACTTAGATTCATAAGCACACATGTGTACCACTAACACAATATGGGTTCTATGCCTGAAAATAAATAATTGAATTGGATTTTTTAGATGGGATCTATGTACTGAGTATTGACTGTTTGTTTTCAGGTGAACAGGAGGAGACTTGTTCGTTCGCAACCGTGACGCACACCAAGTTTTGGGAGCATCTGACTCAGAAACACGCCAATGCCACTGGATTCAATTGTTATGTAAGTATTTATATTAAGGGAATGCCCTTAGAGTTAAAGGATGATTTCCGGGATAAAAACTATCCGATGTCCTTCCCAGGGACACAAACTATGTCATACCAAATTTCATCTAAATCGGTTCAGCGGTTTAGGCGTGAAGAGGCAACATGCAGACAGACACACTTTCGCATTTATAATATTAGTATGAAGTATGGAAAAGTTAATATATATGTCTAGTACATCATTCCGCCATTAAATGAAAGAAAAAAGTCACATACGGAAAGACAATAAGTCGCTAAATACACTTTTATTCAACCATGCCAAAACTATTCTCTGAGCATAATATTGACACAAATGGAAGATGTTTAGCGAACACACACGGTCTATTGTTTTCCTGATCTGTATTTCCCTACAAACTTCATACCTGGTCTATTGGTCAGTTAGTATGAAGTCACAACTTTCAACAGCATTCGTTTTTAACAGACTTCAAAAAAGGAGGAGGTTCTCAATTCGTCTGTTTATTTTATTTTATGTGTGTATGTTACGTGATATCTCCGTAATTTAAGAACCGATTTGAAAAATTGTTTCTTTGTTTGAAAGCATATACTTCCAGCTTGGTCCCGTTGTCACCGAAATCCAGTTCTGATGATGGGATCCTGGAGAAATCGAGGGAACTCTTCAAATTTTATAGGCAAACTTGAAGCTATTTGGCTACTGATTTGAAGTCGGTTAAAACTTTGTTTTGAAAGTTAATTATTTAGTATTTATTTGAAAACCTTTAAATCCGAATATTTTATAAAGTGTTGTTTATTGGCCATGTAAAAATATGTTGTTTTTACTATTGTTGAATACAAGAGGAACGCCGAAAACTTAACATATTCACTGCTAAGAATCAATACGCGTTACGCTCGTAGCCGAGCTCGTAATGTTTCCGCTAAGCAGCGGAAAGCGCTTATGGCGAAGGCGCCCGCTAGGCGCCTAGCAGTGAATGTGTTAAGCGGTATTGGACTTAAGAAATATAGTTCCTCGTACTCCCCCCAGCTAAATCCCTGTCCAACCCTTACCTTATGAAAAATATACATTATTTTGTAGGTCTGCAGCACGATATGCAGCGACGCCACAGCGCTAGTGCTCCACCTAAAGACCCACGGGCTAAAGCTGTACCACTGCACGCTCTGTGTGTTCGGCGCCGACAACGAGCCTGAACTGTTGGCGCATGCGTCGGCCAAGCACCCCGCTAAGACTCCGCAGGCA
Source organism: Epinotia brunnichana (assembly GCA_963854355.1). Lineage (NCBI taxonomy): Eukaryota > Metazoa > Arthropoda > Insecta > Lepidoptera > Tortricidae > Epinotia > Epinotia brunnichana. Next base: position 19,939,571 of record OY977954.1, read on the forward strand.
TACATTAGGACAATTTGCGGAATGGTATGTGTCTATCACCTTTTTTTAGGATTCCGTACCTCAAAAGGAAAAAACGGAACCCTTTGTTGGCCGTCTGTCTGTCTGTCAAGACCCTTTATCTCGGGAACGCCTGGAGGCATTGAATTGAAATTAAAACCATATACAATCAAAGTTCTAAGTTAACGTCTAAAACAAGATACGGCCGTCTATGCCGTTTGCCTGTCTGTTAAGACCCTTTATCTTGGGAACGCCTGGAGGTATCGAGTTGAAATTAAAATCATATACTCAGGTCTACAGTCCCTTGAAGCTGTGAAAAAAAACAAACTTGTAAGTTAACGTAAAAAAAAGATTCGGCCGTTTATGGCGCAAAAAACGTATATTTGGACACTCGAGGGAATCAAAATTTATAGGGTACTTTCCGTTGACCTAGAATTATGAAATTTGGCAAATAATATACTCTTATACTACAAGGACAGGGAAACATCAGAAAACGTTTGTAATTTTGTACGGTCTCGGTGGGCGAGGCCGAGGCCCACATTTTTTTTAATACGACGACTGTGGTAAACTAGTAGACCGCCATTCCTTTGGTAAGTAGACACCGTCTCTCAAGGACGCGTGCGACTCCTGGGGGGTAATCACGTAACGTTCCGAACGCGCGTCGGTACAATTTAACTGTCAATTCTCCATATAAAAAGTGACATTTAGACCTACCCGACGTTCGTACAATGCGGTACGTGATCGACCTACAGAATTACAAACAGGCTGCCGACCCTTTATTAATTAAAATGCCCCCTAAATATATACCCTTTATTAAAAAAAAAATACAATAGTCCCTCAAGAATAGGGAACATTACTGCGACGTTCTGCCGCCAGAGTGCAGCACTAGCACAAACCGTAAACCAGTAGAGGAAGATAGGGATTCACACACGCATGCACAATTGATTGTCAAATGAGTGTCAAGCTGGAAACGCACCGACAGCGGTGGCGGCGCGGTGCGGTGCGGCGCGGAGGCGGTACCGGTTGTAATGTTCGAGCTAGTATGAAAGGGTCCGCACAAAATACCGCGCCGCGCCGCGCCGTTCTATGCGGATCCTTTAATATTAGCTCGAACATTACCGCGCCGCACCGCACCGCGCCGCCACCGCTGTCGGTGCGTTTAGGCCTTCAAGGATGCAAGCATAGACAATACCGCAGGTGGGAACGATACAATACCCACTCTCCTAGTGTCGCCCCCTACGCGGAGTTTTGCGTAATGTTCTCTATTCCCGGACTGTTCGAGATGATGTCTAATTTATAGACATATCTCGAAAAAACATGGCGGATGTCGATTGAAAACCAATTTCCGTATTCTCAAAATCTCGTAATCGAGATATGTCTACTCCCAGCAATCGAGATGCAAGATAGTAGTGCAGATCACTGAGTTTCTTATACATTGTGGCGTAATGACGGAAAATATTGACAGCTTACAAATACTGACAGTAGTCTTTGGCTCAAAACTACCAAGTGAGAACAGTTTTTACGCGCTCTTTTTCGCGTAGGTAAGTACTACTATCCAGCCAACACTGAAATTTTTAAGTGTTAAATTACCATAATTATTGATTACACTTTTGTAAATTAATAACACTTTTGTTTTTGATATTAAGGTCAGTAGAAATACGTACTTAAAAAAATATTATTATTTTATAATCGATTGTAAACAAACACAATCAAGAAAAACGAAACGTAATGTAGCAATACACATTGAGATCGCCGTTCGACATGATCTCTATCATGCCCCAGAATAAGAAATTTTGCTGTCTTCGACATTTTGATGAGATTTTTCCCTATGGATTAAAAAATAAAAAATAATTAAGGTCGCAAGAAAAAAAAACAACAGCAAACACAAAATCTAACAGAAAAATAATTTACTTTAAGGTGGTTCGATTGCCATACTTAGCGTTATTTGACATTCGCAGGCTAACGGCGTGATATTTTAATAAACTTATGTAACAATCTTTCTTCAATTGGCTTCCCATTTGCGCCAAATTCCCCCTTTCCTAGAATAAACTTGTATAAACTAGATTAATTTGAGAAAAATAGTTTTCCCAAAATATAAAGTCCCAAACCAATTTCTCAAATTAATCTAGTTTACACAAGTTTATTCTAGGATAGGGGGAATTTGGCGCAAATGGGAAGCCAATTTATGAAAGTTTGTAACATAAGTTTCTTAAAATATCACGCCGTTGGCCTGCGAATGTCAAATAACGTTTTGTATGGCAATCGAACCACCTTAAAAACAATCTTTTAACCGACTTCAATTCAGTACTCCGCCAAGCCACATGAACATTTCCACATTTATTTTCCAATTTACCACATTAACTGATCTCCGAGAGCAAATACGTTGATTATTAGAGAAAAAAACCAAATCGCTGTATGTGGGCCGATAATATTTGATGACTTCCGTCAATTCCTCAAGGATCTCAGAATCACCTTTGGCACTTCTTTGTTTGCTATTTCAACTGAATGATATCAGAATCGGTGAAGTATTTTTATAGTTTGCAAGTACATCATTGACATTGACAAGCTCCACAAGCCATCTGTGGTCTTCATCATCACTTCCACTTCACCAAATTTATGATTTCCGAATGTAAATACACGATTTATAATAGAAAACACCGAAATTACTACACGCGTGCCTTATATATTTGAGGAGTTCCCTCAATTCCTCATGGTTCCCATCATTCAACTGGAGTTTTGAAAACAATGGGACCAACCTGGAAGCATATACTTTAAATTAAAAAAAGATAGGTACGAATCGGTTCATAAATGACGGAGTTCTGAGGTAACACACATTAAAAAAAAAAAAAATAATACAACCGAATTGAGAACCTCCTCCTTTTTTTTGAAGTCGGTTAATAATATTGTAGGTACTTATCAGTGGCGGCGCGTGAGAATTTTCACTGGACAACCCGGAGCAAACCAAAGTGTGGTTTTTTTGATGATTTAGGAGTTTGGTTATAATATATATAGCAAGAAATGTAAGGCAAGCCGGTGGGAATCGGATTGTATGGACGCTCCGCCACTGGTACTTATATAAAACAACACATAACAGAAAATAAATTAGCGCGACAAAAGGCTCGGGGCTCAGCGTTTGCTGCTAGCCTGTCGGCCGTACAACGCTGTTTTTCAGCCCGCACCTAAGGTAAGTGTACCAAATTCCGTAAGTGAACATAATTCCGTTAAAATTGCGTGTAAAACCATAAAAAACAAAATAAATATTTTATTAATCTATTTATTCAAATCTTCAAATAATATAGTTTACACATGTGGGTAAAATTGCTTAAAATCATTTATAACTATTTTATTCTATGGTTTTAAAAACGAATTCACGGGATTATGTTCACTCACGGAATATGGTACACTTACCTTACATCACGGGGTACAAAATATAATAGCTCTAGCTGCAAGGGGAACATTCGCATATGATTCAATAGACGTTATGACATGTCTATTCGCACGGCCCGAGAGTTGGTCTCCAGGAACACAACACCCACCCACAAAGCAATTTAGTAGTGGTGTCAATACGGCGGCGGTCTTCTGTAATTCATCTTTAAACCATTCTAGATGAGACGCATAAAATGTCACATGCCAAAATCTGTGACCACTGGGACGTGAGACCTCATTTGCTGCATGGTACGTCGATCCCTGACGTAATTATTTCACTAGCTGCCAGCGCAGATCCGGTCGCGTATTACAAATAATGCAAACGAATCCGCAAGATAAAATAAGTTTCCGTCAAAAATTTAATTTTTGGTAGAAGCTTTTATTGCCGACTGTACTTTTCTGTATACCGTCATCAACTACTCATTGAGACGATTCTAACGAACCCAAACTCAACGGGGTTACGTCGGTTAAGTACTGAATTCCCATGGCCACCTCTGTCTCCATCATCAGATCAGCTCGATGGTACCATAATATTGATATGTCATCCAAACTATACCTTTACCCGAAATTTCAGCTCAATCGGTTGAAGATATCTGCTTTAAAATTGAGTTGCAAGATTCCACCCGAAGAAACAGATACATATAGTTAGTTAGGTACATATTTACATTGCAAGTTAATAGAAAGCTTATAATATGGCCTACTAGCGACCCGCCCCTGCTTCGCATGGGTGTAATGCTGGTACTAAATATAATTATATGTATTATACTTACATATAAACCTTTCTCTTGAATAATTTTATCTATTAATAAGTGTCTGTAAAAAAATCATTTTTGGTACAAGCTTTTATTGCCGACTGTACTTTTCTGCATACCATCATCAACGACTCATTGAGACGATTCTAACGAGCCCAAACTCGATGGGGTTGTGTCGTTTTATTGCAGAGTTCCTATGGCCAACTTCCTGCTCCAGCATCAGATCAGCTCCATGTCATCATAATATTGCATTGTCATGCGATATACATATGCATGCAAAATTTCAGCTCAATTGGTTAACGGGAAGTGACTGAAAAATGGATTACAAATTTCAAGCAGTGCAAGTTAATATAAAGCTTGTAAAAGACCGCATCAAAATCCGTTGCATAGTTTTAAAAAACTAAGCATACATAGGGACAGACAGACAGTGGGAAGCGACTTTGTTTTATTAATACTATGTAGTGATGTCCATAGTTGAGACCCCATTTGCGGCATGGTGCAGTCGACTACAAAGAGATCGATACGGCCAAAGTTATAGAATTATGTATACACGACATTAATGTTAAGTCAAGGCAATAAAGTCGTGTGTACATATTTTTGTAACTTCGGCCGTATCTTTCTGTTTTGTAGTCAACTGTAAGTCGAATATAATTGGTGTTAAATGCTCGCTGTCCGTGGAGCCATAAAGTGTGAGAACGGGAAACCTCTGTTGCGCTCTGTGTTGCCATGTGTGTGTGTTGCGACCTGCCATGGATGTATACCTACTTTAAGCTTTATGGACCGATCACACCTGAGCTTGGGTCAGGCTCTGAAGTTGGTACTGCACGCTGTGTTCGACAGATAAGTTCGCTAAGCACACTGCTAACGATAAATGTCCACCACAAATGTGCGAAGATGTGTTTTTCACGTATTTCACACCTCGCATGCTTGACAGCGACAATCTTTTCGTCCAATATTCCGGAGTGTCTCCAGACGAGTCTTTAACCAGTGATGACTTAAACGTGAAACGTGGTTTACTATGCTTCATGTCTGGTGGTCCTCATAAGGAGGCTCAAAGTCACCCAAAGGGCATTGGAGAGGGCTATGTTGGGAGTTTCTCAGCGTGATCGCATCAGAAATGAGGCTATCCGCAGCAGAACCAAGGTAACCTATAGGCTATATAGCCCTCCGAATCGATTAACTTAAGTGGCAATGGGCGGGGCACATTGCACGTAAAACCGATGGCCGTTGAGGCGGAAACGTTCTCGACGTACCGTACCATACTTCCACGTAGCGGAGGGCGCAGCGTGGGTAGGCCCCCCACAAGGTGGACTGATGACCTGCTAAAGGTCGCGTGAGTCCCCTGGATGCGCACATGACACACGTCAACTAATTTGCAATAAATGAGCGAATATAGGCCATGCGTGACCATTTCAGGTTCTGAATCACTGGTCCCCAAGTCGCCGGTAAATTGAAACCATCTTCCCTATTGAAGTTCTTTGGGTGTTTCTTGATTTCAATTGCCTCTCGTACCATCCGTAATAGTGGCGTTCAGTAGAGAGGCTTTTGGGCTTGTGCAACTGAATCCAATGTTTCGATCCACTGCTTAATAAGTGGTCCGCTATTGCGGATTTGTTTATTTGTCGATTTTTGACTGCCGCTATAATGTTCATTCACTCTCTCTTGAACACTTCGCTTAGTCTGGCCAATATAAACACTCCCACAACTGCATTCCACCTTGTAGACCCCGGGATTTTGGTACGGGATGACATCCTTTAGACTGCGTAAATGATTCGCTACTTTGGATAACGGTTTATATATCATATCATTTATTGGCATTGATCGTCATAAAATACACATGTCAAATGTAATATCTATACTAGCTAAAGGTATTATATTCACAATAAATTTATTATATTCAATTAATATTAATTCAGAAGTTAAATAATTAATTATTTTGTATGATATTATATGTATATATGCTCCAATACGTAAGGCAAAGTATTCATATTTATCCCTGTAAACATTACGCAACTGAATAAAACGCATTTTGGACCAGGAGGCGCTTGAGCTGACATGCAAACCTGAGCTCCGAGTTAGCATTTTTTTATTTCGGAGCACAACCTATTGTATAAACATGGCCCCCCATAATTTGAAAAAAGTTGTATACAGTTTTAATTTTCAACTTAATTTTTTATAAACATCGCGTTAGACCAGTGTAAAACAGTATTTTAAATATGTGTACAAAGCGCGAGAGTTTAAAGTGTTATGATTAAACTTTTATCTGAAAACCCATTAACATTTCGCTCCATCGAATATCTCTTTTGCCGGGCAATAAATATCCTGCCCAACTCAACTAGAGTTTTAATTACTAACTGATTTGATTTTAATATCAAGTTCTAATTGATTTCAGAGCGGCAACGGAAGCTACAAGTATTTGCCCCTGGTTGAACTAAAGAAGGCTGCGTTGAATCCAGAGGAAATAACCCCCAACCAGGGCCACGAGAACCCCGTGAGAGAAGCAGAACGCTCCATAGAGCTCGAGAAACTCATCGGTCACATGTTAGACGCGCCACCTATAGAACAACCTGAGAAGGAAGCCGCCACTCCTATCTCGGAAGTGCTTCCAGAGACTATTGTGGACGACGCTATATCGAATCTTCTAGACGATCCTTCAGCGGGCATGGCTACCTTGATCCCAGTACCTCCGTTACAGCCATTGTCCATGCAGATACCATCACGACCGGTCACGCCAGCTCCAGCCGAAACGAACATATCCAGAGTGGTAACACCAGTTTTGAAAGAAGAACCGATGGATGTGACACCGGATAAGAATGACGCTGAAGTCATTTGCCTGGACAGTGACGACGAGGACTCTAAACAGAGCATTATCCATCTCTCTGATGACGACAAAGGCAACGAGCAAAACCCACCATCGTTTTCAGGAGTCCTGGCTGCTAATAAAACGAAAGACGTATTTAAGTGCGGTAAATGCAAAAAAATCGCCAAAAGCCAAGCGGGATTTAAGAAACATACGAATTCTTGCCACAGGCGAGGAGACAAGTATAGATGTGCTCATTGTCCCTTCGAAACAGACGCAGAAGTCTTTTATTTTAAACACTATGTCGATGCTCACTACATGCCAGCCTGCTTGAAATGTCCTATATGCTCCCACACGGAAACCACTATATATCTGGTCAAGAGACATATCAGGTTGGTTCATGAGCCTTCCCCGTTCCCTAGTGACAAAGAATATGTCCTTGGAAAGCAGAACGCTGCGAAAGCCAAACCTGTGAAGCGGAAATCGTCAGGTACCTCCGCTGGAGGCCCTCCGTCTAAACAGAAGCGATACGGGCCGTCGGACATAGACAAGCTACCTATCAACCCTATTCTGGAAGAGTCTGTGTTTTGCGACACATGTGAGTTTAACACTAAAGTGCGTTTAAACATGGTGAGGCATCTGCAGTTGCACGCCCAGCAGCAACCGGCTTCCCAGACGGCGCCTGTCAACCCAGTGCCGCATCTGGAAACTAACGAAAAACACTTTGACAAGATGGTCAACCTCGCATCCAGTTCCATATCAACGCGAGCGCCAGACAAATCTGCCAAGGAACCAACGCCTACAGTATTAATACCCACTGACAAGACGTCCCGGTTTCCTCAATACGTACCTGAGCGTAACCGCTATACTTGCGGCGCGGGTGGCTGCACTTACATCTCTGTCGACGAAGCCATGCTTAAATATCACTGGGAGACGCTTCATTCCGGGACCTACGATTACCACTGCGTGCATTGCCCACCACACCAATGCCTAGACAAATCAAAACCCTTAAACGCAGCCCGGATAATTGCGCATCTCAAAATGCACGATATACGTCTGTACGCGTGCTCTGCGTGTCCATACTATCACCATAAAAAACAACTTGTAGATAAACACGTGGTTGATTCACATAAAGGTGACGCTACTGTGCTGGTGGTGAGAGAAGAAAGCACTCCGCCTCCACCTGTCACACCCTCAGCTGCCCCCACGATGGACCTGAAACCCTGGCAATGCGGCTTGTGTAAATTCAAGAGCATGCTCCGTCCAGAAGTCGTCGAGCACTGCGCTAAAATGCACCAATCCAAAATGCAATACAAATGTGCATACTGCCCATTCAGGACTTCTGCATCGGAGAACGTAACTAAACATCAAACGACTTCTCATCCTAATAGGGAGCATGAAGTATTCTACTTCTACTACCGCGAAGGTTCTATTCCTCATGCGACTGACGGCACTCCCCATTGGCAGAAACAGAGGCAGAAGACCGGTGTGGACACTGTGAAGACTGAAGCTGATCCCCCACCTGTGTCAACAGGCACAATCCTTCCCCAAATCCAGCCTCAAGCTCTACCCTCAGTGAACCTTAACCTGGTCAAACAAGAGGTCAACCCTGATGATCAAACTATGCAGGACTCGATGGAAGAATTGTGTAAGAAGTACGGAGACTTCTGTGAGCCGAATGGTTTGAACTACAAGTGCTCATTGTGTAAAGTGGTTGTGGAGGATAGCAAGGAAGCGATGCAGTCTCATCTGTTTGAAGAGCTTCAGTACAGGAAGTAAGTAATATTGATACTATACGTACTTTGCGCCTTTCTCAGAGAAAGGGAGCTCAGTATTGGTTACGTCGCAAGGCGTCAGATTTATATTGGAGCAACGTGAAGCGTACGCGCTTGCCGCACTGAGGTTCGTTTATCCTGTAAAAAGCAATAATTATTTTATGTGTAATGTTTAAATTAAGTTCTTGTGTAGTTAAGCATGTATAGTATAGTCGTTTTAAATTATTCAGAATTTTAACATAACACTCATAACTTTCAGGTGGGGCTGCCGACTGTGTTCCTATAAAGCATTCCACCAAACAGGCTTGAAAGAACACATGTGGACTGAACACAAAAAGAACCAGGAGCCAATCGAGCTACCGGTCGACGTCAGTGTGGAGTCCTGGGTGTCCAAACAACTGGATTACCAAGAAGACCTCATCAAGAAGAATAGGGAAAAGTTAGCTCAACAGAAAATGCAAGACGAGCGGCCTGCGCCACCAACTACATCTAAAACTGTAGAAGTTCAGAATAGTGCCACTAAAGTCAGTATGGAAAAGCTGGAGAAAATCTTCGGCTCTCTGGGAACACCTATCAATATGCAGTTCTGCTGCCCAAAATGCCTGTTTAAAACCAACGATGATAAAATTATTCAGCAACATTTGGAAGCAGAACTAACCAGAATAAGGTGAAGTTTATATTGCTTTGCATTAAAGTTGCTTAAGTTTGTCTGCGAGGCTTGTTTTGCAAGAGGATTAAAGTTTGCTTATTGAGTTGCAGTTATAGTTGTCTAGTTCAAAATCAGAATGTCATATTCATTGGCATATAAGCTAACAAAATGCTGTTGACTGAAAATATGTAAATAACATGTAAATACAAATAATAATGTTAAAAGTATCATCAAACTTTGCAATGAGGTGTCTTTTGCCGCGCCACACCTCATCTTTGGACACGTACCGATCTGAAATTGCGGCATACATATTTATCATCAGCCTTCACAGGCTAGCTTACCATAACCCTTTTTATTCTAGATGGTGTTGCAGCAACTGCCCCAACCACTTTTCAACCTACCACGAGGCCCAATTCCACTGCAAAAGCGTTCACACCGGTCAGAAGATGCACCCCGTGGAGGCAGCTCGCGACCCCAACATAAGGTCTGCCTGGGTCGCCGCCGTCATAAGAGTTCAGAAGCTCAGCATGAACAGCATGCCCGTAACTGTAACCTCCGAACCAAACAGACTTGAAGAAAACATGGATACCAATGACGATGACAATTCCCTACTCGTGATACGATATGAAGAAGACGTGCCTACTCCTGAAGAAGAAACTTTGAGGACAAGACGGGCGTCCGACAGCGATGATGAGAGCCTCATTATAGACGAGCAAGCGCTTAAAAAAACAGCCTCGGCGCCTACTAAGTGTGAACATTGTGACTTCACCACCAAATATGCATACGGTTTAGAGACCCATGTACTGCGCCATTACAATCTCAAGCCTTTCTCGTGTCCCTACTGCAGTTATACCGCCTACAGGATACCGATTGTCCAACATATGAACACTAGCCACCCGGGCCAACCTTTAGTTCCCAACAGAACTGAAAAACCAAATGGACCACCTACAATTATAGATTTACCCAAGTTTGGAAAAAAGACGACTCCCGTCAAAAAAGTAGTTCTAGAGGAGACCTTGACGTTGGTGTGTTTAGATTGTGAAAAATTATTGTCTGAACGCGAGTCGAAGAATCACACGCATGAGAATACAGTGCCAACGTTCGCCAGAAGGGGAGACATTGTCGTGAAGTGCAGTGAGTGTCTAATGCTGTTTTTGGATGTCGTGGAAATGCAGAAGCATTTCACCTCAACTCACCCCGATTTATCTATTAACTATGCTTACTACAAAACTGATCATGACTCTAGAGGCTTTATCTTCTGTTCCCACTGCAACCAGCGCTTCTCATACTTGGTTGATCTGAAAACTCATCATAATCATGTGCATAACTCTTTGAAGCTCAAGTACACGAGCAAACCGTTTGCACCAAGTTCCGGTGGGAATACGAGTGCCGAACCACCCAGTTAAAAGAAAGCCGATGAAACGAGTTAAAGCTAAGAAGAATGGGTAACAAGAAATCTACTCGTAGGCCTTGTTACAAAGCTTGTCTAAGAAACAACCACAGAAATACCTTTGAATTATAGATCCTGGTTCTCAGAGTGAGTGTATTCGTTATACAGGGCTAAACTGCTGCCCTGGGACCAATTGTCAATCAATCAACTGATTGGCCAATTTGGCCATAGACTTAGTGAACTTATGAAAAACCATCCTATATTATTATTAGTTACGTTATTGTGTAAGACATGAAAACGCTATTAGTGAAAGTGATACATAGTGTAAGAGACTTAATAAAAGTGAACTAGTTATAATACTTTTAATTTTAGACGCCGCAATTAAAATAGGCGGTATAATCTGTGATTTCAGCAACATGTCGTTGTAGAGTTAATTATAAGTGTAGTCAGAGTCTTCACGCTTAAAGAAGAGAAAAGGCTTTTTGTTTAATTTTTGTTTTGTTTTGTAATCGTACCAATTCGGAGCTGGGGACTGAGAGACTACATCACTTTTATTGACTTTTCTCAGGCTTTGTCTTTATTGATGTTGAAAAAAATTAAGTATGATTGTGTCTAATTATGTATGAACCATGTTTAAGACAACGGAAGAAATGTTTGATAGTTATCTTACTTTTCATATCTAAATATCAAACTTATTTCTAGATTTTATTATATATCTGCCAGTGGCGGCGCGTGAGCATTTTCACTAGACAACCCGGGGCAAAAAAAGGGCTGTTTTTTTAATGATTTACGAATTTGGTAATATAGAGCCAGAAATTTTAGGCAAGCCGGTGGGAATCGGCTTATATTGGCGCTCCGCTACTGATATCCGCAGATGGTCCGATTTCAACCGATAAAAAGGTCACCTTAATACTGTAAACAATTATTTACACTTAGCATTTCACTGATTTACATACTGCATTGTTATAAACTATTCAGTAAAAATATAACAATCATCCAATGTGACAAATCCTGAACTGTGTATGTGCCATGGCAGCTCTATTTAAACTAAAGCAAAATATAGTTGATTTATGTTTATTATAATAAGTACCAATGCACCTAGCGGGATAATTTAAAAATTCCAATTGGGCAAAAGATCAGCTTTTACCGCGAATTTTACGTATAATTGTCACACACCAGCTGACATCTCACAATAATTCGATTTATTAGTAGCTATCAAAGTTGATCTTTACCGAATTACGGTAACCTCCTGAGTCGCAGCTATTCGTTTTAAACAGAGTTTCATTTGTTTATTTTGGTTTTAGAATAAATTATCCAAACCACTTTCTTCAAATTCCATTATTTTATTCGGTCTCATAAGACTGCGACTCACACATGTGCACGATAGAGGTAGTTATTTTGCTGTTATATAGTTGTAGAAATAGGTTGAGAGTTATTAAGACCAACTTCATTGATGTTGCGTTGCCCGAGCTGCGATGTGATTTGTCAGTCCTTGTGGATGCATCTGTAGTTTAATTAAACATAATTTATGTGTAGGTACTAACTTGATCTGATTGTCTAAAAGAAAGACCCCAGTATTTTTCCTGATTTTGGTCATTTTCTTTTCAATTTCATGAACAGTGCGTTTATCTTGTCAGTTCCCAGCTTAGGGGTACCTATCCCGCAAGAGTTAACTTGAGACTCGAGCACGTACTAACGTCATACGAACGAAGTCTTAAGTTAACTCTGGCGGGTTATAATATTAGGTCCTTACCTATAAAATTGGCGGTGTGTATGGAGAATTTTATGAAAACTGTGATTTTCATACATTGAATTTTGCGGATTATTCAGCAATGTCAAATTCAAAGCAAACTAAATTTTGGTAGGAATATAGAAAACTTTTAAGCTACTTTACACATATCTTCATTCCTTAAAAATAGTTCGCATCATAAAACTATACGTAATTGAAACACTTTAACCGGCAGCACATGAAAAGGGCGGTTTTCAAGCTTTAATTTGAAACACTAAATAAAAAATTCAAACCTATTTTTTGTATTTAAAACCTTTGTTACATAGTCTAATAATGAAATTAAAAAATAATTTGGAAGTTGCAATAGAAATGAATAAATTACGTACAAAATAATATCTGTGAAAAAACCGCCAATTTCATAGGTAAGGACCTAATATAAACGTGTATTAAAACTGAATATTAAGACTTATGTTGATTATAGATTACTCGCCAAATAATTTCTCAGTTTACAGACTGTTAAATATAAGTTTTTGCAATTATTACTCTTTTGATTTTAGGTTAAGAAATTACTTCTATTTGTTTAATCACGGTGAAATAACAAAACCATCAAAGATTAGGTATTCCTGTTTTACTTAAACCATTATACCCACATTACCTACATTAATTAAAGAAACCGAGCTATATTCGTTGCGAGTGAAACCGGAAAAAACCAAGAGAAAATTAATTTTCCCGGAAAAAGACCTAGTCAGATCGATTTTTCACCCGTCGGCCAAAATTCTTCCTTGGTCTTCTGCTCTGCTGGAATATTCACTACAGTCACCACAAAGGAATTACTAGTGGCTCTGTGAGCTTGTCTTATTTAAAAAAAACGAAAATGTGACTCGACAAAAAAATTCTAGTTAACGAACATGCTCACAAAGTTTCACGAATCTGTTGAGAAAAACAACCTGTACCTAGAGGAGAACAGCGGGATCTAGACACCGGACACGGGACCGACAGAAACGATTTTCGGCCCAAGCTAGACATAGAGCTTCGTTCGCTTCGCTCACTCGTTCGATAATTCACATCATGGCGAAGTCATTAATAGTAAGCGCCATCATGCCGGATGCATTTACGACTGCTGCCGTTAGATGGCTTTTCGTCCGTTGTAAGAAAAGCGTTGCTAAAAGTTCGTAAACGTGTCGATAGGTAGCGCTCACGGAGTTCCGGGAATAAAATATAAATCTTCCACAATCTATGACGGGTTTGGAACACTAGAAGATTTAACCCTTTTCCAGGCAGAGGCGTTATATCGACCACATACAGACTGTCAAACGTGTATCTTAATGTCAATGAATAAGACTGCCTGGAAAAGGGTTAACAGTGATATAGGTAACCTTGTTGTACCTGTGATATATGTGTGGACCTTGGGGGCAATTGGTGACAATATAAATGATTCTGTGCAGGAAAAACCAAATATCACCAAATTCTGTGAAAAACTAGGATAAAGAAAAAGTAGTTCTACGTGCACATTGCACGTAGAACTGTAATCTTTTGGATTTACGACTATGTTTGCGACTGTTTTGAGTCAAATTGTAAACCAATTTAAAAAAAAGGAGGTTATCAATTCATCGGGATCTTTTATTTTTTAATGTTCCCCGATTACTCGAAGACACCTGGACCGATTTGGAAAATTCTTTTCTTGTTTGAAAGGGTCTTCCCAGGTGGTCCCATGGTCATCAGGTCAGGATCTGAAGACGGGACCCTGGAGAAATCGAGATAACTCTTCAAATAAGTCGAAGCACTGAAAAGAAGTCGGTCGAAGTTGAAACTTCTACATTAGGTACCTACTAAGAGCCCTTTGTGAGCTACAGCTTCGAGAAATTCGAGAATATTATATGTTTTGACATATTTTCTATGAAAAAGTTGACAACGTATTTTGGGCCACCCTACCTATATAATATATCCAATGGCAAAGTTACAAAGTGAATAGCTATTTTAATAATATATCTACAAAAGCACTCTAGAACACTAAGCTTTGTAAAAGTCTAGATAAAACGCAATAAATCGGTGAGATCAGAAGCGGGAACTCGTAAAAGTTTAAAACGCAGAGTGCTTTCCGCGATATGTCTGAATCAGTGAGTTTTCCCAGGTTTTTAAAATGTAGGTACGATTTATTTCAATGTTGATAACTAAATCAGAGATCTTAGAAACTTGAGATAAATAATAATAAAGTGTAGGTATTTATCACGGAATAATTATTTATTCCGTGGTATTTATCACGGAATAAATATTCAGTCAGGCAATTTGGTTAATTATAGACGTAGTTAGGCAAGCTAAGTACAATTGTATAGATACCTATTTACCTATTCATGTATAAATGTATAAGTAGGTAGCCCAACTAGCACAATAGCGTTAAAATAACCCTTATATTCTTAAATCGGTTCCAGCCAAGTGTTAAGAGTGCCTTTAAAAAAGGGGTTATCAGAGCATGCTCTAACACCCTTATAACCACGAAAGAGGTCCACGATTTTACAGGTAAAAGGAAGCCTGTAGAGCTGTGTTATCTGATCACAGTACCAATGATATGATAATAGAGTGTGTGTCTTTCATACGAACTTATAGTTTAAGGGCTAACGGTACCTATACCTTAGCCCTAATTTAAACAAAACTAAAAATGAACATTTTTATTACGCATTGGTACGCAATGTACCTATCATTTGATTTGGTCCAAATTCGGTACGCAATGTACCTATTATTTGATTGTCTCTCAGAAGTTTACCTAGCGTAATTAAATAAAATGAAATGAAATTATTTATTTGCTTTAAACATGGTATATTCGATTCCTGAGTTTTTGACTTTCGCTCTATAGAAAAAAATCACTTAAAACAATCGTAACAAATTATGCACAACAGCTAAACATATTAAAGTCGGTTCTAAAAATCGGCAATGTCATGTTTGAGGGAAATCAGCTATTACTTTTTTATTTATTAAAACGCACAAAAAATTAAAATTAAAAAACATGATATCCGCGCTTCCATCTCGCTCACGCTTATGCTCAGTGAGAGGGAGAGAAGACCACGAACCTACGTCCCCTTAAGTTGCGAATACCTACATGTTTAACCATAATGTGGCATGCAAAAATTTTTGAACACATAAAATTATAAATTCATTATTATATTAATTAGGAAGTAAATGTCAAAAGAAAAATAAAATTCAAAAGCAATACATCAATACCATTACCTAATATATCGTCGGGTGACAAGCACAACTCACTAAGTAACAAATACCTACTTAAATCAAAAGTCGTATCTCGATATCGACTACGTGCCGAGATACGAGGTTTGGAAGAGCAGTGACAGTTTTGGTAGTGATTTTTGCTTGTCACCCGACGAATATGTCAATCATTTAAAAAGTCCTTAGATAATTGAATAAAATGCCTTTTCTTTTAGCCAGTGAAATAATTTAATTTTAAATTTATTGAGTGTCAATGCTTTAATGTCATCTGGTAACCTATTATAAATGCATATGGCCATTGCAAAGCAATTTCTCCGATATAATTCTGTTTTTAGTCTTGGAAAGATTGTATGGTACAAAAGTTATATGAATGAGATTTGACAAAGATTCCGTACCTAGTAAAATGTTATGAGTGTGGTATGGTACTGGTATTAAGTACGTGGGGAAACTTAAAAAAAAATTAAGCTCCCTTGTCATCAATTATCAATCAATCAATTTATTTATTTCATCAAGATAACATTGATCTCATTATTCTCATAATTGTTAGTAAAAGTCTTAAAAAAATGTTAATAAATGGTACCTAAACTCTAAAACCTAATTAGATTCCAATATCTTTGGTAGTTTTTTTGACGTCAAAAAAACTACCAAAGATGGCGGAATGTCACAGTTACACATGTCATTATCATTGTGACGTTTCAGGGAAAACCAACCTTTTGGTACAATAATTATGTTAAAATAAAACAAAGTTATTTCCACAATATGATAAGGGTCATCCTGATTTTAATCAATGTTGTCTGTGCATTCATCGCCTAACAGGTCTTGGTTTGGTAAGGTTGACGAAGATAAATGCTAGCTTTAGCCGGTGCATTAGTTAACCTAACCAGTTAAAAAGTTTTTGTGTGATTGAGTATTATACATACAAGCTTACACATTTATAATATTAGTAAGTTTTTTTTTTAAACTGACTGGGGACCTGCAATAATAAATAATATTAATGCGGGTTAGGGACTTCAGCTTTACATACACCTTTAATTTTTTTCTCAGATGTACCTATGCAGGTTTCTTCAAGATGTTTTCCTTCACCGAAAAGCTAGTTGAGAATATCAAATGACACTTCGTACATAAAGCCCAAAAAAAATCATTGGTATGAGCCAGGATTTCAACCAGAGACCTCTGGATTGCAAATCCAACGTCCGAACCACTAGGCCACAACGGACGGGCAAACGACGGCGGGATCTGTATTATTAATAAATAAAAAGACAACCATTTTAATAACAATATTTATTCTTCAATTTCTGAACAGCTTAGATCATCCTCCTCAGTATTTATAATAAAAGGTTCAACCACATCGTCAATTAAGTTGTCTAAGTTGAACATTCTGTCTTCAATTTTTATAACGTGGTCTATGCAAGACTTCCAACGTTCCGCTGTCACCTTCTGCAGACCTTCTTCAAATGACGACTTTACTTCAGCCATTTAATAAGTTTTATTATTTGAGGCCACATGCCCTTTTATTTGAGCCCACACCAACTCAATTGGGTTTAATTCGCAGTGGTAGGTAGGGAGTCTTAAAACTGTAATATTGTGAGTGGCTGCTAGTTCATCAACTGCCAGTTTATCATATTTTGGTTTTGCTTTTTCTACCAATTCCCACAACTCTGTCCTTAACATACTAGCATCGAATTCAATGCCTCTTCCTTGCAACCACTCAATTATTTGGCCCTTGTTCCATCTTTTTATGGGTCCACTTTCTAATTTTCTAGAGTAGTATGGTGCATTGTCTATAACAAGCACAGAGTTCGGTTTCAACCTTGGCAAAATACTAGCCAGATATAATATAGCCAGAAATAACTTAACGGCCTCCGTAGCCCAGTGGGTAGTGACTCTGCCTACGAAGCTGGAGGTCCCGGGTTCGAATCCCGGTCAGGGCATTTATTTGTGTATTTATCACTAATATTTGTTCCTGAGTTATGGATGTTATATATGTATATAAGTATCTATATGTATGTATCTATTATATATATCATCGCCTAGTACCCACAACACAAGCCTTACGGAGCTTACCGTGGGCCTTTAGGTTGATTTGTGTAAGATTGTCCCGTAATATATATATATATATATATATATAACTCTTCAAAATGTTTCGCATTCATTTCGTTGTGATAGTCGTCACTATTTTTTTTTGACTCAAACAGTAATAGCCCTCCCTCCACAAAACCTTCCTCGCTGCCAATATGACTAATAATTAATCGTCTTCCTTTTCCTGAGGGACCTTTTAGTCCAGTTGTAAGCCCCTCTAAAAAAGCTTGCCGAGATGACAAAACCTGGGGATCTTGCCAAACCTTGTTCTTCATGTGACCTGTAATGACAGGTTGGTAAGTTTATAATCATAATCACTAATCATTTTTCAAAATTAACACCACATTCATATCATATAAAATTGATTTTAAGATGATTAATTTATGATAGTTTTAGGAATAAAAGTCACAAAAATCACAAGTAACAATTATAATCGCTTTTTCTACAAATTTACAACAAAATAACAATATTTCAATAAGAGCAACGCTAAAACAATGCAAGTCTCAAGAATGAATGACAAGAAGTGACAATCTCGTGATTCCCACCTTATTTGACAGCTAATGTCAACCGGTCCGTTTAAGGTCTTGTTAAAATCGTAGTAAATGCCGAAGCGCAGATCCGACACGGCCTCTCCTGACAGTGCATCGTCCTCGACTGCATCTTCCGCTCTTCATCACCAACACCCGCAGCAGCCGCTGCACGGAGTCGGCAACTCGTGGCTCAGCTCCTGATGTTTCTTGCTCGCTGGCTTCTGGAGAACCAGCATCAGGGACCAAGGACTCGTCATCTGAAACATAATGACCTTAGTCTCCATACTCACACTTTGTTTGACATTCCTTCCTTTTCAGTCTTCATTCTGACATTCTTATTATTCAACAGACATGCAATCAATACCGTGAAAGTAATGTTCAACATCACTATTGCAACAACACAACTCATTCGTGCATATGTCTCTCATCCAACATTACTTAACCATCATCTCATTCATCATTCTAAACCAAAAATCATGCATCATTCGAAACCAGAAATCATTCATCATTCGAAACATAAATCATTCATCATTCGAAACCAGTAATCATTCATCATGTTTTCAAAAACCTTCACTGAGACGTCTCTTCATCAGCCAGAGTAGGATTGCCTACTTGGCTGCACATGCATGTGTACTGATTGAGATTGGAAACGTTTCCCTTCATCACCCAGGAAGCTGAGAACACAAAGTCTCCTCCTCCGATGTTAACAAGGATCTCACCCACTTGTTAACCTGCTGGCAAACTACGTAACCCTGCACGCACGACAGTTAGATCAAATGTCATTCTCATACACAGGAAAATGACAGTCGCTCCGTCCCAACGCTCGCCCGAAAAGTTACGCAATCACCCTTCTGCATACATGTCTTTAACAAGGCATCCCAAGCGCTTGTTAACCCGCACCATGTATGACGTTAACAGAGGCTAGAGGCGTCCCACTAGCATGTCAACCTGCTTCAGCAAAGTACTTAAAACGTCGACAGTAGCATGTCAACCTGCTCAAACTAAAATGTTAACAAAAGCAGTGCGGGGTTGCTTGTCAACCTGCACACACATCTACTATCATTAATGCCTTATTGTGATTCGTTTTATCATATACCTACGAGTAGGTCAGTCAGTAAGTAACAGTAGGTAAGGGTACGGGAGGTAAATTAATTGGCCAAATAAAGACTAGGAGGGTCTGCAAATGAACATACGTTCTGACTAGAGGGTACGGAGTGGGATTATGATAAACAGAATCACAACTCTCACGAACAACAATGAAAGTAGCGCATGACTCCAACAACTCTCCTCTGCACATCCTCAGATATAAGAACTGGCTCATCAACCACAGTCTAGAGCATCCAGGGAAGTTGTGCATGTTTCCGGGCATCGCCATTCTATCAACAGCACCGGACAGCAGGATCGGCTCATCAACCGCAGTTCATAGCCTCCAGGAAAGCAGCGCATGACTCCAGGCACTACTGTCCTCTTCGCCGTACCGCAGTAGCAGCACCAGCAGTACTCGATAAGAACCGCATATCAACCGCAGTTAATCGCGTCCTCTTCTTACAGTAAACAACCACTGCAATCACAATAAAATCTAATTACCAAGTACAATTGCTCTTACGAACACCACCATTACTAAGTGTCGTTATCTACTGGACTAACGTCGCTACTCCTTGGAAAACAATTCCCATACAGCAAAGAGTACCACCATAATCATCATAAAAACTCTGTATCTGTCATCTTATGTTTAGACCCGATCGGCCTTCACTGACCCATTACTTAAGTCATTTTAGCCCATACTGCCCCACTGCTGAGCAAACGCTTCCTCCACTGTCATGCATACAAATAAATCCAAGTACCTAAATTATCAAGTCAAAATAAAATCTGGCATGATCTACATCTAGCAGAGTCGTCTAAAATCCATTAAATAGATCAAGTAACCTTTGACAGCCTTGCTACAAATAAAACCACATACACTCCTTGCTTCAATTGAGCAAAGCAAAACCTTGCTTGGATATGGGGTAGCTCACTTGCTTACCAGTACTAGTAGTACCTACCCAGGCACTACCTAGCCAACAGCATTGATGGTACGACCGACTTACAACGTCATCGCATTCAAAGAGTTAAAGTAGTACACCCCCTTCATACTCCTTCATATATAAGTAGCTCTTGTACCTAAACATTACAGGTAACTATTCAACCGCCGAAAGAGTCGCCCATAGACGTCACGACCCTCAGACATGAGCATACGACCAAGAAGAAGAACTATTTAACCAGCCTGTCATCCAAGGCTGACTAGGATGTACAATTCACTAAATAATCCTCCATGTTACATTTCATGACCAATAATAAAAATCATCAGGGCTTTCTTGTCTCCTATCTATGGTTCAATCATTAAATAACACAACATAGGTCATCTCTAAAACAACTGTGCCTATGCAAGTAACATTCATGCATGAGTGACACAAAAATACACTAATGAGCAAACGCCAGGTTAAATAAATGTATGTGGTAGGCATTTAACCCTTTTCCCAATACTTTAAAAACTCGTTGTCCTTAAACACCAAGACATCTTGAAATCAAACCCTATGCACTGCATTTGCACAATAGTAAAAATTACTGGCACCACCTGATTCCGATTTTTTTAATTGATTTATGAAACATAGGTCCGGGACTAATCTTTCTGTAAACTTGGAACAAGTTAAATCTGCAACTTCTACAATCATCATCATCATATTAGCCAAAAGACGTCCACTGCTGGACATAGGCCTCCCCCAAAGAGTGCCCGCGAGCCTTACCAGGCCATCAGTCCACCTTCATATGGACAGCACAAATGTGAAATCAATTTGTCAATAACTTAAACGTGTGGTAGGCACTTTTATTTTTGCCAACTGTACCTTTCCTTGCACAGCCATCAACTAATCACTAAGACTATTCCTATGACCCCTAACATGATGATGGGTCTACTATGTGTGACTACCTATGTGTAATCAAAGAGCTGCTATGAGTAGCCTCTGTCTCCCTCATCAGACCAGCCCGACAGCATCACAACATTGCATTGTCAGCAGATAAGCTCAAATGTTTGACCATTTCATAATTTCAACTTCAAACCAATATGACTTCAAAAAGTTAGCTAAACTTGACCTGCAAGACTTGACCCAAACAAGTCAACATACATAGCTACATACATAACTACATGCATACAAGCTAACGACCATTGCAAATTAATTAGATGAAAGCTTGTACATACACAACACTCCTTGATAAAAGTATAGGACAGAAGTCTTTCATCCATCTGTCAAACCCGGTGCAATACATGACCTGAAATTCTAGCGGTCATACATGACATGACTGACTTCTCACTTTGTCCCATGAAATTCAAACTTGATACCTAGGGTTGTTGTTAGTTTCTCATCAAACACATCACAACACTCATGACGTCACACAACTTTAGAATGGAGTTGCACTAATATGTCATCAAAACATTCCATGTACTAATCACAACTTAATATGTGCCACTGAACTACTGACAACTCTTGCAGGTAGGTACCTACTAAAGTAATAATGTTACAAGATACATCCATAGGCTGCTACTACTACTAGAGTAAAGCCTGACTCCCAATCATGCACTGTTGTCTCTCGCTGTAATTTAAAAGTGAATACAGTGCAGAAAGTTTACCATCTAAGTAGAATGAGCTTCCCAGACTTCATCCATACCACAACTTTTGTGTTACTGATACCACAAGTAGGTAACTGTCATTTCATTTACCTACTCTTTTCATATTTTCCTCAATTGCATGCCAAACTTTCAACACATAGTATTTAGTTAGAAAACATTTGAAGTTGTATGCTACCATCCCTGAAGCTTCCTGCTGTTGTGTCATCGGAGTGATATTCAACTTACAAATTTGACTGAAAGAATCGTCCTCAAAACATGTTCAAAATAATAACCACTGAAGTCACTCACACAATTCAAAGCTCATGTAAATTGAAAGTGGCAAAAATACAGTCACTAACTGTTAACTTAACCGCTCATTTTATTTTAATACCTCCGCTGCACTTTAAAAACTTAATGCTTTGAAACTGAAATCAATGACTCACATGAT
This sequence comes from Epinotia brunnichana, assembly GCA_963854355.1. Classification (NCBI taxonomy): domain Eukaryota; kingdom Metazoa; phylum Arthropoda; class Insecta; order Lepidoptera; family Tortricidae; genus Epinotia; species Epinotia brunnichana. The sequence goes on from OY977954.1 coordinate 19,962,005, forward strand.
GATGCCTGAACAAGCATGTAAATACTAGGGCTACTCTAGGCATTTATATGATTTTGTAGGCACTGTTGCAGTTCTCATCTCAATTGCAATGCTATCTCACTAAGATATGATGGCAAGTTTATATTTTGAAGGTCTACAAATGCTAAATCTCACTATTCCACACTAGGACTTTACTGAATCCTATAAGACAGCAGGACATTGCCTCTCAAAACACAAATCAATGCATGATACTTGTATTGATTTAAAAGTTTGTTTAGTACAGTACCTCATAGATCCGTAGGCAGCACTCATCTTTCAACATGAGTCTGACCTGTGTGACTACTTGCCATGGTATCACCACTTGCTTTGTCACTGTGCCAAGTCAGGAGCATCCACATCCCAGGAAATGAGGATGATTGATTCACTTGCTGCTCACTGCACTCTGGAACTGTTGACTCAACTGCTACACAAGTATGACAACTCGAAGGCACCCATCGAGTCTGGCACTGACTGCTTTAGGTGTAGTTGCTAGGCAGCTACCGTTGCACTTTGTGACATGACTTTCTTGACATCTGACGGCTGACCTGTGGACACTTAAAGATCGCCTCGAAACCAATTATTTATATCACTCTTAATGCTCTGCCGTTATCGACCGATACGTAACAACGACGATTGTGAAGTATTTGTCGATTTTTAATGCCGATATGATCAAACGCGTGTGCGCAGCGATCAATAAAATTACAACACTTCCGATCCCTTGCTAGACAATGGGATCTAATTAGATTGTCTGAACGTTGCTCTTAGACATATTGTAACCGAGAGTTACATATTTTTAGCGAATACTTCATCTTAAAACACAACAAGTTAGCTAAGCACGCCGTAGGTATTATTGCGTCGTGGGCAAATTAGTTAAGTTTCTCACTTCTGATTTTAGGAATAAAAGTCACAAAAATCACAAGTAACAATTATAATCGCTTTTTCTACAAATTTACAACAAAATAACAATATTTCAATAAGAGCAACGCTAAAACAATGCAAGTCTCAAGAATGAATGACAAGAAGTGACAATCTCGTGATTCCCGCCTTATTTGACAGCTAATGTCAACCGGTCCGTTTAAGGTCTTGTTAAAATCGTAGTAAATGCCGAAGCGCAGATCCGACAATAGGTTTAATTTAATTCTTATAAACATGTCACATGCCATTTTTTCTGATTGGGCATTCAGTTCAATATAGTAAGTACAAATCAATGGCTAGTATCCAAAAAAAATTCCTTCATTAAGCCAGGTTTCATCTTGATAATATAATGTTCGTCCTTCTCTGCGATATTGTTTTATTTTGACCAAGTAACGCTTTCTCCATAAAATGATATCTGCTCGGTCAATGAGGCAGCTTTGGCGTTTCCGGCTGGCATACTTGAAATTCAGATGCTTGAGTACCTGTCGCATTGTATTTGCTGACAAATTTGGCAAGTCGGCATCATCATTCACAACTTTTAAAACCTGCAGACAAAGAAATGTTATATTAGCATGGTTTATTCAAGAAAATACTGAAATCAAGTAATATCAGTTATATATATATACTAGCTTTTGCCCGCGACTTCGTCCGCGCAGAACTCGTTTATATCGTGACTTTCTCCCCCCTTTTCACCCCCTTAGGTGATGAATTTCCAGATAAAAACTATCTTTAGTAAGGACTCTTTGGGAAGGCCCCGGAATTCAAAGTATCTCTATACCAAATTTCATCTCAATCGGTTCAGCGGTTCAAGCATGAAAAGGTAACAGACAGACAGAGTTACTTTCGCATTTGTAATATTAGTATGGATTGTATGAAGGAAAGGGTATCGATGCATGTAGGCTTTTTTCAGTATTATTTTGCATATTTTCATATCACACGGCCGTAAGGACCTTTTCTACTAAACCGTAGGATTAAATTAACTGAGTTGTAATTTAAACATTTTATATGTTACATCTAATAGTTTTCAAAATAGCCATAATCAAACGTCTTTTTTACCCCGTTTTAGAAAACATCTTCAAAACTAAGGCTGCCATAAGGTACCTTTACCCTTGGAACGTCAATTTACTTATGTAATGTTAATGTTCCTATTCCCCAGGACTCGCAACTACCGCTATACCGTAAATGGGTTCCATCCAAATTTTCACCCCCAATTGACCCCCTTAGGGGATGATTTTTGGAATAGAAACTATTATATGTCCTTTTCCAGGACTCAAACTATCGTTCAACCAAATTTTATCAAAATGTGTCACAAACAAATTTCCACCTCCAATTACACCCCCTTAGGGGATGATTTTCGGGATAAAACTATCCTATGTCCTTCCTTATCTATCGCTATACCGTAAATGGGTTCAATCCAAATGTTCATCCACCATTTATCACCCCCTTAGGGGATGATTTCCTCCTTTTATGTGTTCCGGAATAAAAAAAATTCTATGTTCTTTCCTAGGACTCTACCTCTCTCTATACCAAATGTCATCTAAATGGGTTCTATCCCAATCTTCAACCCTCATTTCACCACCTCAGGAAATGATTTTTCGGGATAAAAACTATGCATTGTCCTTCCCTAGGACTCCTTCTATCTATTTACCAAATTTCATCTAAATGGGTTTTATCCAAATTTTGACCCCCTATTTTATCCCTGAGAGGATGATTTTTGGGATTAAAACTATCCGTTGTCATATTCCGGGACTCAAACTATCTTTCAACCAAATTTCATCAAAATGGGTCACAAACAAATTTTCACCCCCAATGAGAGTAAACTATCCTATGTCCTTCCCCAAGACTCCAACTCGCTATACCGTAAATGGGTTCCATCCAAATGTTCATACCCCATTTCACCCCCTTAGGAGATGATTTCTGGACTTAAATTATGTTAAGTCCTTCCCCAGGACTCTGAACTATCTCCATACCAAATTTCATCTAAATCGGTTCTATCCAAATTTTCACCTCTCATTTCACCCCCTCAGGAGATGATTTAGGATAAAAACTATGCATTGTCCTTCCCCGGGACTCCTTCTATTTCTATACCAAATTTAAACTAAATGGGATTTATCCACATTTTCATCCCTATTTCATCCCCTTGGGGGATGATTTTCGGGATTCAAACTATCCATTGTCATCCTCCGGGACTCAAACTATATTTATACCAAATTTGATCTAAACGGAGTCCATCCAAAATTTCACCCCCCATTTCACCCCCTCAGGGAAAGATTTCCGGAATAAAAACTATCCAATGTCCTTCTCCAGAACTTAAAATACCTCTTAACCAAATTTCATCAAAATGGGTTACATCCAATTTTTCACCCCCCCATTTTACCCCCTAAAAGGAAGATTTTCGGGATGAAACCTATTCTTTAACCTTTTCCGGGACTCAAACTAATCATATACTAAATTTCATCTAAATCGGTGCAGCGGTTTAAGTAGCTCCATGCAAATTTCCACCCCCCATTTCATCCCCTTAGGGGTTGATTTCTAGGATAAAAACTACCCTAAGTCCTTCCCCAGGACACAAACTATCTCTATGCTAAATTTCATCTTAATCGGTTCAGCCGTTTTCACGTGATGCGCGGTCACATAAACAGACAAACAGATAAACAGATAAAGAGACAAACAGATAAACAGATAAACAGACAAACAGACAAAAATTCTAAAAACTGTTGGAACGTGTTCTGTTATCGATTCTAAGTATCCCTAGCCAATTTTTTTTCGAATATCTTCCATGTACAGACTTTCGACCCTCTTCAGCTTTATTATATGTATAGATGTAATGTTCATATTCCCCAGGACTCCGCATTAGCGCTATGTTACCGTAAATAGGTTCAATCCAAATTTTCACCCCCTATTTCACCTCCTTAGAGGATGATTTTCGGGATAAAAACTATCTGTTGTCATTCTCCAGGACTCAAACTATCTCTGTACCGAATTTCATCTAAATGGGCTACATCCAAATTTTCACCCCCATTTCACCCCCTTAGGGGATGATTTCTGGAATAGAAACTATTATATGTCCTTTTCCAGGACTCAAACTATCTTTCAACCAAATTTTATCAAAGTGTGTCACAAACAAATTTCCACCCCCAATTACACCCCCTTAGGGGATGATTTTCGGGATAAAAACTATCATATGTCCTTCCTTAACTATCGTTATACCGTAAGTGGGTTCAATCCAAATGTTCATCCACCATTTCTCACCCCCTTAGGGGATGATTTCCTCCTTTTATGTGTTCCGGAATAAAAATTATTCTACGTTCTTTCCTAGGACTCTACCTCTCTCTATACCAAATTTCATCTAAATGGGTTCTATTCAAATCTTCAACCCTCATTTCACCACCTCAGGAAATGATTTTTCGGGATAAAAACTATACATTGTCCTTCCCTAGGACTCTTTCTATCTATTTACCAAATTTCATCTAAATGGGTTTTATCCAAATTTTCACCGCCTATTTTATCCCTGAGGGGATGACTTTCGGGATTAAAACAATCCGTTGTCATACTCCGGGACTCAAACTATCTTTATACCAAATTTCATCAAAATGGGTCACAACTAAATTTTCACCCCCAAATTACTCCCCCTTATGGGATGATTTTCAGGAGTAAACTATCCTATGTCCTTCCCTAAGACTCCAACTCGCTATACCGTAAATGGGTCCCATCCAAATTTTCATACCCCATTTCACCCCCTTAAGAGATGATTTCTGGAATAAAAAATTATATTAAGTCTTCCCCAGGACTCCGAACTATCTCCATACCAAATTTCATCTAAATCGGTTCTATCCAAATTTTCACCCCCTCAGGAGATGATTTAGGATAAAAACTATGCATTGTCCTTCCCTGGGACTCCTTTTATCTCTATACCAAATTTTAACTAAATGGGATTTATCCACATTTACATCCCTATTTCATACCCTTGGGGGATGATTTTCGGGATTCAAACTGTCCATTGTCATTCTCCGGGACTCAAACTATATCTATACCAAATTTGATCTAAATGGAGTCCATCCAAAATTTCACCCCCCATTTCACCCCCTCAGGGAAAGATTTCCGGAATAAAAACTATCCAATGTCCTTCCCCAGAACTTAAACTACCTCTAAACCAAATTTCATCAAAATGGGTTACATCCAATTTTTCACCCCCCCATTTTACCCCCTAAAGGGAAGATTTTCGGGATAAAACCTATCCTTTAACCTTCTCCGGGACTCAAACTAATCATATACCAAATTTCATCCAAATCGGTGCAGCGGTTTAAGTAGCTCCATACAAATTTCCACCCCCCATTTCATCCCCTTAGGGGTTGATTTCCAGGATAAAAACTACCCTAAGTCCTTCCCCAAGACTCAAACTATCTCTATACCAAATTTAATTTTAATCGGTTCAGCCGTTTTCACGTGATGCGCGGTCACATAAACAGACAAACAGATAAACAGACAAACAGATAAACAGACAAACAGACAAAAATTCTAAAAACTGTTGGAACGTGTTCTGTTATCGATTCTAAGTATCCCTAGCCAATTTTTTTTCGAATATCTTCCATGTACAGACTTTCGATCCTCTTCAGCTTTATTATATGTATAGATATATATATATATATATATATAATAAATTACTCACCTTCTGAATAGTTGGTGGCTCATTCCGATGAAAAAATTGATGAACTACACGTCTAATTGCAGCGAAGGTAAACTCATCAAGTTTTTCAATAATGGTTAATTTGGGGCCAGGTTTATTGGGAGGACTAAAGTTTTCATCCGTTTTGTGGTCTTTCATAATCTGCCTGACAGTTCTATCAGATATTCCCAATATTTGAGCCACTTTCATTGCACAGTCCACACGTGACCAATGTTTTCCCGTGGGCCGTGTACTGTGGGTATGTTTGTAACAGTTCACGACCATGAATTTCTCCGAGACACTCATATGACTTTTAGGACGCTTTTTTGGTGGAGATATAGGATCATTCTCTTTGCTGTGAGAGGAATCTGGTACAGGCTCCATTTTACTTGCGATAAAGCAAAACCCACGAGCAAACACAAACTTGAAACAATAACGAAATGAAACAACAAAAACTTAACGGAAAACAAAAACTTAACAATGGAAATCACCACGGGGCGAACACAGAATACAGAAAACATTCGAGCTATCCAAACGTCAGATGTCGAATGAAGTGACAATAGATGTTATGGCCGCCACAGAACCACCATGTCCACCATAAAGGCTACCACACATGATCAGTTGTCAAGTTTTGAAGACGTACGTAAAAATATGATTGATTTTTTTTCCTAAAAATGTAATCGCACATAATGAGAATATTAATTGGTACCAAATGTTGGATAGTCTATGGCTCACAATGAACATTTTAATTCGTGAATGCCACCTTATTACATTTTTAATGCAGTGGCAACTCTACCTAGTTGTCAACCTTCTTCTTCCTCTATCACTCAGCTGGAATACATGTAATGTATTTTGTCTCTTTAAGGTGGTTCGATTGCCATACAAAGCGTTATTTGACATTCGCAGGCTAACGGCGTGATATTTTAAGAAACTTATGTAACAAACTTTCATCAATTGGCTTCCCATTTGCGCCAAATTCCCCCTTTCCTAGAATAAACTTGTATAAACTAGATTAATTTGAGAAAAATAGTTTTCCCAAAATATCACGTGACAAACCAATTTCTCAAATTTATCTAGTTTATGTAAGTTTATTCTAGGAAAGGGGCAATTTGGCGCAAATGGGAAGCCAATTTATGAAAGTTTGTTACATAAGTTTCTTAAAATATCACGCCGTTAGCCTACGAATGTCAAATAACGTTTTGTATGGCAATCGAACCCCCTTAAATAATAAGTTTTATCACTATATCTGACGATATTTCCGTGTGCTATATTTGATAATATATGCGTACTGAAAAGGATTCCTTGTTTTACTTCTCCGCTGCAACAGACCACTCATCCACTGCGATCCACGTCATAGGATCTCTAACAGGTTATGGGCCCAGTGAAATGAGAATAGATTTTATAACCCCAGTGTAAAACCCTTCCAAGAATTGTCAGATAGTAATATTATTTTAACATACAGTGATATTGAGGAGGAAGCAACCTGTGATAGCAACATTCCTAGTCAGAATGAAATTTTAAACAATAATGAAAATGATGAAATTTTTAATAATAATGAAAATGATGAAATTTTTAATAATAATGAAAATGATGAAATTTTTAATAATAATGAAAATGATGAAATTTTAGGTAATGATGAAAATTATATTGATTTGAATGTATCTGACAGGAACCATATGTCAATTTCAGGTGAGGAGCCTGAGGTGTACAGCAATGAAAGCAGCGACAACTTCGGATCAGCTGATGCTTCAGTAGGCACTGACAGCACACTGTCTGTGAGCTCGTCTTCGCCTGTTTCAGCTGGTGAGGGTGAAGCGACTCGTCCTGTGGCCGTCGCTACACCACATCGTCCTGTTCGCGTGATACGTAGACTATGACATGTCTGACATGTCTCTGCTCGCTCATGGCCTTTCACCATCAATTGAACCTATCACATACGAGGAAGCAATTAATGGTTTAAACAGCCAACAATGGTTAGAAGCCATGAAAGATGAGCATGATGCTCTAGTTAGTAACAATGTCTGGGAAATTGTGGAAAGACCCATTAATACAAATGTAATTAAATGCAAATGGGTTTTTAAAACTAAATACGATGCGTCTGGTAATTTTGATCGTTTTAAGGCGCGATTAGTTGCCAGAGGCTTCACACAACGTGTAGGTATAGATTATAATGAAACATTCGCTCCCGTTGTACGTCATTCAACAATGCGAATTCTGTTCTGTATAGCCAATCAATTAGACCTAAATATAGACCATTTAGATGTGGCTACCGCTTTTCTAAATGCTGAGCTTGATGAGACTGTGTATATGGAACAGCCTATTGGCTTCAGTAATAATAATAAGAATGAGGTTTGTTTGTTAAAGAAAAGCATTTACGGCCTTAAACAGGCAAGTAGAATGTGGAATTGTACAATACATAATTTACTTACTGAACATGAATTCAAACAATCAAAATGTGAACCTTGTGTATATTTAAAAGGTGACAAGGATAATCTAGTCATTTTGGCGTTGTATGTTGACGATTTTTATGTATTCTACAGTCGCAACAGCTCACACAGGAATAGTTTATTGAAAGTTTTAGAGAATAAATTTAATGTCAAAAACTTGGGTGAACTTAAGAGCTGTCTAGGTATAAATGTTTCCAGAAATAGAGAAAAAGGAACTTTGACGCTTGATCAAAGTGAATATATCAGAAAGCTACTTGCACGCTTTGGTATGGAAAATTGTAAGACCGTGTCCACACCTATGGAGGTTAACTGTAAACTTGTAAAACCTAAAAGTTTGTTGTAAATGATAAAGTTTAATGTAGAGTCTATGTATATACACTGTAGAGTCATATTTGTATATTATGTAGAGTCAAGAGTAGAGTATTTTTAGTTTTTTTTTGCTCTATGTGTTGTTTTAAGTTCTATTGTGTGCCCTAGAGGGGAAGTGTTGGATAGTCTATGGCTCACAATGAACATTTTAATTCGTGAATGCCACCTTATTACTTTTTTAATGCAGTGGCAACTCTACCTAGTTGTCAACCTTCTTCTTCCTCTATCACTCAGCTGGAATACATGTAATGTATTTTGTCTCTTTAAATAATAAGTTTTATCACTATATCTGACGATATTTCCGTGTGCTATATTTGATAATATATGCGTACTGAAAAGGATTCCTTGTTTTACTTCTCCGCTGCAACAGACCACTCATCCACTGCGATCCACGTCATAGGATCTCTAACACCAAATGTTATTAAAGCCTGAGTTATTGCCATTGTAATTTAAACTTTTCTCCTATAAAACAATTTAACTAAATATCTTTTTTTGCGACGAGTATTTAAATAAGATTGTTTATTGAAGAAGGAAAATTAAATGTTGCCTTTAATATTATAAATAAAATAAACAGCTACCTATAACATTTACAGAAGTGAAAATTTACCGATCCACTAATATGTCATTTTAATGGCAACACTTTTTTGACGTATGTTGGAATCTAATTAGGTTTTAGAGTTTAGTAGTGTGTGTTGTTTTGTTAAATTAAAACTGCGAACAACACAGAAAAACGAAATATAAATAAAAACTCAAAACACACTTACTCACTCACTCTAAATTTTAAAAATTAGGACTCGCTATAAAATTTCACTTCTGACTAACTCATCAAATTGAATCGCGGCTCTCCACAACCTATTCACTGAGCTTAAAATCAATTGACACACAATTACACACAATTCACATTTATTTAGCGTTTAAAACATGGACGAATAAGTAAATCACGAGGACAGCCATAAGTATACCTGCGAGTCAACGCGGCCCTCAAAAATCCTGTGTATGATTAGAACTGCAACATGATATATGAAATATAATGGTAGGTAGATTACTTTATTATGTTTAGTAGGGGCGACTTTTAGAAATTACTCCAATGTGACAAACACATTGAGGTATAATGTACCTACTAGATAGTATTTACATTATACCTCAATGGACAATCACGATACTGCAGGTGATTATGACAGGCGACAGCTGATGTATGTGCTATGGCTAGTGTCGCGATTCAGTCGCGCGTTCGTGAAAGTAGGTAATAATAATAAGTTAATATCGCCGTGTGCAACCCGCTCTATGCCATACGACATGATTAGGATGGTCAATTTAATTTTTTTTTTTTTAATTTATTTAATTGTTGAGTAATTTAGAACTCATTTTACAATGGACACTTCAAAGTTTAACTATTACCTACTTAAAAAACCAAAATTAGTTGACTCCTAAATGTCTCAACAATAGGGAGTAGGTATTACCTACTGCAACGGTCTGCCGCCAGATTGCAGCACTAGCACACACCGTAAATCATGAAGGATGAATATAATATGAGTGTGTGAGTCCCAACACACATACACACATGAGTGGCATAGACAATACAGCAAGTGGGAAGTGGGAACGAGATACAATGCAGAGTTTTTCGTAATATTTCTTATTAAAAAGCCCTTGACTGTACAGATACACAAGCAAACCTGCAAAGTTGTGTCTGTGAAACCTCACAGACACAACTTTGCAGAGATATGGTAATCCTCCTGCCTGATTTATTCGTCCATGATTTAAAATAAAACTGCCAGCATCAAGCGACATGTTCATCCATCAATTTGCGCCTCGCCGCAAATCATCGAACATTTTGAATGGCCGCCATTTTGGATCGCCGGCCATTTCGGGATGTGACAGCGCTCAGATGGATGCATTTGTTTCTGCCTCGACGAACTTTGTGCGGAATAAGTGTGATGGTTTTAATTCTTTTTATAGACAAAAGGACCCATAGATCATTATATTGCGGACATAGGATGAATTAAAGCCGTTCCTGAAATTCTCATAAATACCTAAGTACCTATTTCATTTAGGTGAGTATGGATAGCGTATTAGCGTTGCATTAAACAGATGTGCTGGTGCGATGTAGATTAGGCGCCTAAGTTTTGTATAGGTATATTAATTTTCTAAGTAGCGTATTGCTAGATTTCTACTAAAATGTGCCAGGTTATACAAACTTATTTAAAGGCTATCGAAGTGGTGGAGTAACTAGGTACGCTCGTCACAAGAATGAATGGCTACACCTTCATTACTTAAACTTGAGATTATTTGAGTTTGCCGAGTTGCATCCAAGTACCTAGTCCATTCAAAAACCAACTCTACCGTCCAAGGTAGAGGATTTCAATTTCAGTGACAGTTTTGTAAAAAGCCAGCCACATTAAATAATCTCAACCATAATTAGCTTCTAACCTTCATAATTGGATTACCAACCGTATCAACTTTTACTTACATTTACAACTCGGTAAGTACTTAAGTACGTACCGTACCTACCTTATTTTAGTTTCTGACTTCACTGCGTCAATCTCCAGATACATTTTCCAAGTTTTGCGGCATTGTTTCTAACAACATTAAGTAGGCCTACTCTAAATAATAATGGGTTTTGAAACTCTGCTTATTCACTCTGCGCGCGAAATCATAAATTGGACATATTCTTAGTCATTTGTTTACTCACGAGGTTTAACCTAAACCTTTCAACGTGCTTATAAAATGTAGCTTTGGGATGGACATAAGCTGCTTATTTTATATCGCGGCTTCATGTAGCGCCCGTGTGCAATCATTACCCTAGCGCCTAGCGCCCTCTAGCACCAAGCGCTTGCTAACGCAGTGGTCGCGTGCTCGACCAGTGGCGCCCGGTGAGTGGCGCTCGGCGCCCCCTAGGACTGTGCGCCTGTGTGCAATCATTACCCTAGCTCCCTCTAGCATCAAGCGCGCGCTAGCGCAGTGGTAGTGCGCCTAGGGTTTGCAATCCGGATATCCGGATATCCGAAATATCCGGATATCCGCCGAATTTTGAATCCGGATCTGATAGGCTCTTAGATCCGGATTTTTCGGATATTACGGATCCTTAAAATACAACAATGAAAATCGAAAATACGGCTACAAAATGATGTTTTTACCGAGTCCACGCTGAAAACCGAATGGTAGATAACTCAATCTCTGTCTTTATTCGCCACCGTCAAACATGCCTACTTTGCCACCAGGGGGAACTTTGCCCAAGAGGAAAATTTTAAAATTTGCTTCTTGGGCAAAGTTCCCCCTGGTGGCAAAGTAGGCATGTTTGACGGCACTTCATCATCCCATACTAGATTATTATTGTTTTTAATTTATTAGTCACAAAAACGAATTAAACCTACATACTACAAAATAGTAAAATTGCCGCAATTTGATGGCGAAAGTTGGCGTTGGTTTAAACGCACTAATTCACCGTAGGCAGAGACACAAAGTAATTGTATAAATCCAATATTACCTATAGGTACTATTATAGCTACCTACTAAAGACTTACGCCCGTATTCATAATTGTTCTACAAGCTTATTTTAACTAAAATGGCGTTAAAATTCGTTTGTCCTTATCTGTCACTTTGACATGTGTGTTCGTAAGAAAGGGATAAAGCACATTTTATTTAGCAGGGGCATTTTAAGTTTTATGAATAAGGGGATTAGTTTAAATAAACCTAAAGAAATATTTAAGAAGTATATTTGACACAGGAATTACAAAGTAAATGCAGCAACAATACCTACGTTTTATAATTGTATTAATATTTTTTTTAATTTTTAGTAGGATGTTCTTGACTTATAATATGATCATGTAATATAACAAGCATGGTACGCTATATTCATGGCCCGTTCACCGCTTTTGCCATATTATACAGTCTTGCCTAAATGAATGTCCCCTGCTAGACAAACACATTTTGTCCGTCGTCCCGCTCACATTGTCAATTTCTCCTCCTAAGGCTTGATACCCAGTTACAACCCTATTGAATTAACTCCGTACCTAGAGCTCATTGAAATGTATGTAGGTACGATACGAGCACCAGGTACGGAGTTAACTCGACCTACCGGTTGATCACGTAACGCTATGTGCACACGTAGGGTAGATCTAAATGTCAAATTTTATATGGAAAAATGACAGTTGGATTGTTCTAGCGCGCGTTCGGAACGTTACGTTGATTACCCCTGTTGTACCGTAAAACATGCCTACTTTGCCACCAGGGGGAACTTTGCCCAAGAAGCAAATTTTAAAATTTTCCTCTTGTCAAAGTTCCCCCTGGTGGCAAAGTAGGCATGTTTGACGGTAGTTATTCAAGTGACAGCTTTCAGTGACGAAACTCTCACTTTGCCAGTTAGTTTGTAGTTGTAAGTAAAAAGTTGAAAAAAAAAAGTTTTAAACCCTTTATGACCTCGGGAATGCGTACCTATTTAAAATCTTTCAGGTATACGGTGGTTTATCCGTTTTTTCCTAGTTTAACCTTACAATTCCTACTTTATAGCAAAAAAACCTTGTGGATCCGTATTATCCGAAAAATCCGGATATCCGGATCTGTTGAATTTAAATATCCGAAATATCCGGATCCGAAATCCCTAAGTGCGCCCGACGAGTGGCTCCCGGTGAGTGGCGCTCGGCGCCCGCTAGTACCGTGCGCCCGTGTGCAACGCACACCAAGTAGCACTACCACCAGTGGGTATCGGGAACAAACATTACGTTACCTTTCGTCGTGAGTGAGTAAACGCTTCGAATAGATTCCGATTGTCGCAAATTCGAGGTGTCAAATTCGTAACTCATGGTGCCGTTGTACCTAGGTACTCCGAAAACAACTTACTCGCTAGCAGTGGCGGAGCGCCCATACAAGCCGATTCCCACCGGCTTCGCTAAAATTTCATGCTATTTTTTTTTTTTTTTTTTTACAAAAAAAATTTGCTATTTATTCAAGAAACGAGGCAGCTCAAAGCTACTTACAAAATGGGTCATTCTACGAGTACCTACTCGTAGTTACGTCATTGGTCACATCATGTGCAAAAGTTAAGAATTTCCCAGCAGTTATTAGTACATTACTTACCGAGGGCGGTTAAACAAAGAATGTCACAGATCGCAGGTATTTGACGACCGAGCCGAAGGCAAGGGCGATGAATATGCGCTCTGAGGCTTTCCTTATTACCGCCCGTGGTGAGTACAACATTTTACGTCTCTATCTGGCCAGGAAGTGGGGTTTCCCGCACGCATAGCGTGCGATAATTCCCACTTTATGGCCAGGTATGACGTAAAGGTATATTGTTATATTTGTTTACATAATAGCTGTCCTTATCAATCTTTTGGTCCGTATATAAAAAAATAACAATTAGGTATTAGTAGCGTTAACTTTTGCACATGGTTGTGCTTGTGAAAAGTCAATCTCATTAAGTATTTGAGAAATACCCAAATATGAATTTAATAAAAAGGTAGAATATTAATTAGAAGAGATCAACAAGGATCTAAAATCTACCAAATACGCACGGAAAAGGATGTCAAGGAGTAACTATGTGCAAAAAAGCTGAAAATACTTCCTACCTGGCGCGGCCTGGCCGCGGCGGACAATAGAAAACTTGTCATTAGCTGTCAAATTTACTATGGTCCGCCACCGCAGGCCGCGCCAGTGTGATGTAGGCCTTAAGTAGATGCCCCTCGTACTAAACGTACTCTGTTCCCCTACAAACAGAATACAATGTTATTGAAGGGTGACCAGTAATTAACACCATATTTATAAATTCAAATTCAAATAATTTAACTAAAAATGAATTCTATTGTAGCGGAATAGAGTTCATTTTAGTATGAGGTGGCCAGTTATTGGCGATTTACCCTACCTACTTATAAACATAAATTTAATATTTCGCAAAGTTCGATCCAATAAAATGATTTAGAGTTCGATACAAAACACTGAACACAATAAGCGTAAAATACACATGCAAGAAATTGCGTGCAAGTTTCATTACATTGCGGGTTACCGGGGATGCTGAGTTCAATTGATCTATCAAACCCCGCAATGTAATTAAACTTGCATGCAAAATATTGCATGTATCAATTTCGCTTTAGAAAAATATAATTCCATGTAAGTAGTCCGACGGTTAAAATATCAAAAAAATATTGGACATTATATTTTTTGTTTCACTGACAAAATAAAAAATAGGTAAGTAAGTAAGTATTTTTTTATTTTATCAGTCTAACAAAAAATGATGAAGATATAGCGCATTAATGTTCCGCATTATGCTAAAAACTGTAGGTATTAGGTACTATAATGTGACGTCAGCGTCACGCGGAACGTTAACGGACTATACTTATCTTGTGGTGCTCTCTGTGGAACTGTTTTTACGCCAAGTCAAAGATTATGCCAAGATGATGCCAAGTGAGCTTTTTGAATTGTATGAACGTTGTAAACCGTAGCGTAGCTACACATTGCATATTTGTACGTGTGGTTGCAGTTCGTTACGCAGGTTTTTATTTATACCTAATACGTAACGGACTGCAACCTCACATTTACGGTTTACAATGTACATACGATGAGGTCACCCAAGAAGAGCTAGGTACCTATATGGATAGCTAGCTTCTGCCCGCGACTCCGTCCGCGTGTAACTCGTTTATATCTTAGCTCCATACAAACTTTGACCCCCCATTTCACCCCCTTAGGGGATGATTTCCAGGATAAAAACTATCCTATGTCCTTCCCCAGGATTCAACCTATCTCCATAAAAAAATTCATCTCAATCCGTTCAGCAGTTTAAGCGTGAAGAGGTAACATAACAGACGCAGACATACACACGTTCGCACTCATAATATTAGTATGGACATGGAAAACAGCTGACTGCGTCATGCCTAGATCATTAACGTGGACCCAATTTAGTGTCAGTGCCTACCGATGTTCATCATTCGTGCTCGCGGCGGGAAAGATTTCAGATCACTACCTAACCGGTTTATAAGTGTACGAGGAAAAACAAGGGGACGGCGTCGGAGGTAACACAGACAGCAAGTTACGTTCTACGATAGTTAACAAGTTAGTGCGTGAAAAACTTAGTCAAATTTCTTGGAATGAACGCTTAAAAAAGAACTATCCTTTATTTGTTCTCCTATTCCTTAATATACCGCGCGCATCACAGAGATAATTGTATGACTACCCTATGTTCAACTTTTAGTGACGTATACAGCAGCGGCTGGGTGCCCATACAAGCCGATTCCCACTGGCATGTCAAAAAAATATTGTAATAGTTATATACTCTAAACTCTTTAATAAACTTTATTGTTTCGGGCTGCCCATCGTAAACTTTTACGCGCCGTATTTGTGTAGAAAATGGAAATGTGGTCAGAAAACCAACACTTACAGATTGCGATATAGGTACCTACTCCAGCATATTTTGGAATCCAGGTAGGTAATTACGTAGGTAACTTTTTGAACAAGCATAAGGATAACTGAACTGTCAATTACCCGCACAAAAAATTACATATAAAGCTACCTAACATACCTACATTTCTACATAGAAAACGTTACGCAATCGACCAGTTATCGGCAATTAGTTGAGTGCCCCTTCGGGACCCAACTTAGAAGTAGGTATATGTAAGTAGAAAAAATAAGTTTCTGTCAAAAATTTCATTTTTGGTACAAGCTTTTATTGCCGACTGTACTTTTATGCATACCATCATCAACTACCTACTCATTGAGACGATTCTAACGAGCCCAAACTCGATGGGGTTGTGTCGTTTTATTGCGGAGATCCTATGGCAACCTTCCAGCTCTAGCATCAGATCAGCTCCAAGTCATCATAATATTGTATTGTCATGCGTTACGTGATACATATAAAATTGCATGCAAATTTTTAGCTGAAAAATGGATTACAAATTTTGACGGACAACTTACATACTTACATATTTACATACATACGAACAGTGCAAGTTAGCAATATAAAGCTTGTAAAAAGCAATGGACTAGCAGGTGCTCAATAAAGCTATGTATTACCAAACTCGTAAATCATCAAAAACATCCCGTTTAGGTATTCGGCTCCGGGTTGTCCAGTGAAAATTCTTACGCGCCGCCACTGCTCGCTAGTGTACCTACCTATAGTTTTCGATGCGTAATTTTTACTTTTGATTAAGTAAAACCTGGATAATTGACATCTCAAGGGGCCAGCTATATTGTGTCAATTAAAGAGGTATGTCATTTGCCCAGGTCGTACCAATTAAACCAGGTTAAAAAAAATATCTCTATCCTCAATAGAGGTCCTCAATAACAGGGCGTAGGTACAGGAAATTTATTTTATAGAGGTTTACCTATATCAAAAACACTAATTTTGTACCTAAATCATATGATTTTATTATTAGGCCAAGAAAATTAGATCCAAAAAAGACGTTTTGAGGAATTAATTCCCATAACGCGCGTCGATAGCTTCTCTGTTCTCTGCCATCATGCGCAAGCGAGCCGCCTCGCTACTGAGCAGGGTGAGGGCCAGCACCAACAGCATCCTAGCAATGTTTGCTGGCAGGTGGGATGGGGCTTACCTAAACCACTGCACTAAGCTCCATTCCATAATGGTTAAGTACTAACACTAGATGTAAAATAATGTTACTAACACCTATATATTATTCTAATTCTAAATTTGACATGTTTTTATTTTTATTGATTATATTTTAATGGTTAATTATAATTTTTGTATATTGACACTTATGTTAGTCTGTAAGGTACTTGTAAATATGGGCCTTGTTGCCTGAGACAAATAAATTAATAATAATAATAAAGCTGGAAATCGTTTTAATACCTTGGTCCTAAATGCATGTACCTAATCCGAGTATGCACCATCCCAGGAGGTGTGGTGCATATAGCCCAATAACCGCGAAATCTTTGCTCTTTTTTCAGTTATTTGCATATAGCACAAAAACGGTACGTCGGACGGAAAATGTATTCATTTCAATATTAAAGAGGGTCAAATTCTGCGTCGAATGAATATCTAAAACTTCAAATTTGGTTCAGTGGTATAGTTGAATTCAAAGGTCTAATAAGGTAAGGAACTGGGAATAGGGATCTAGCAGGCTAAGCTAGTGAGAGTGGCCCCCGACGAGGGATTTGGTGATTCTTTCAGGGGGTGTACTGGCAGGTCTTAAGAACACTCCATGCTTAATATCAGTCCACGATCTTCTTTTGTTTTCGAGTAATTTAGGATACTATAAAAAAAAACAGGTCGTCATTTAAAGTGTCATAATAGGTAAACTGTTCAAGAATTTTGTATGAGAACGCTCACACGACGCCGGTGGGAGACGCTAGATGTGGGGGCGGGGGCTTAACGGGTTTTCAATTATGGAGGTCCTCGACTCCTGGTGGTGTGGTGTGTCCTTTACAGACACCATATAAAAAAAAAAGTTTAAAATCAAAACGTCAATTATAGAGCTCCCGCGCGAAATTTCAATTGGTCTTTTGGTGCCAAGGGACCGGAGTCGGCCATTTGGTTGCAATTATAGAGGTTTCTCAATTATCCAGGTACCAATTAACTAGGTTTTAAACGATGGATACCTATATATTTTAACGGCCTCCGTAGCCCAGTGGGTAGTGACTCTGCCTACGAAGCTGGAGGTCCCGGGTTCGAATCCCGGT
The DNA here is from genome assembly GCA_963854355.1 of Epinotia brunnichana. Lineage (NCBI taxonomy): Eukaryota > Metazoa > Arthropoda > Insecta > Lepidoptera > Tortricidae > Epinotia > Epinotia brunnichana. Next base: position 19,980,041 of record OY977954.1, read on the forward strand.
CAGGGCATTTATTTGTGTGTTTATCACGAATATTTGTTCCTGAGTTATGGATGTTATATATGTATATAAGTATATATATGTATTTATCTATTATATATATCGTCGCCTAGTACCCACAACACAAGCCTTATTGAGCTTACCGTGGGCCTAGGTTGATTTGTGTAAGATTGTCCCATAATATTTATTTATTTATTTATTTATTTATATATCCCTCGGTTACGGCTTCGCAAACTCGCACAGCTATTTTTATTTTATTATGTATGTATTTCCCGCTCACGGGACAATGATGTCCTGGACCTTTGGGAGGCGTGCGTGGGGGTACCTAGACCTACAAAGTACCAACTGAGCCAACACGTAGAGACCCTTTTGACAATTTAATGAAATGCAAGGAGTACACCGAGCGGATGCTGTCCCTGCCCGTGTCAATGGGACGCACACAGAGACAGCACCCGCTGGGGTGTATAGGGACTATTGCTGGTTGATGGAATCTTAAGAAAACGGGTTATTGGGTGAAAATGATGGACTAGTGGCTGGGCTATTGGGTGAAACATCGGACGCCTGCCTAATAAACTGTCTCATTTTTTATCTCTGGCAGACGGTGACTCGCCAACTGCTAGATGGGCCACTATTAATAGCGACATAAAAATGGCAACACCAGTCAGAGAGGCTGGGGGGGTAGAGAGGTGGCACTGGACTTTAAACATATAGCCAACTCGCCACTTAGGTGTCCACATCTACCCTCGAGCAACAGCTCTTGCGACTCCACTCTGCACAGCCAGTTAAGGCAAGCCAGAGGTGGGGGGCCTGTGCAACCATCCACCCGATCGGCTCAGCCTGACCACAAGACACCCCAAGGAGCACTTAATAGGTACGTAGGGTCGCTACTCCCTAACAGCCCGCCACAAGCTGCCTTACGTTGTATTTTATTTATTTTTAATATAATAAAACACAAAGTTACACAGCATAACAGTTGAAAACAGTTCACCGTGAAACCACAAAAACAACAATATAAATAACAATACTACGAGTAATATTTAATATATAACAAAAGAAATATCAGACAGAAGAGATACGTAAGTACATCCATCTTCTCGCTGAACCTCAAACGGTGGCTACCACCCTAACCCTCATAGTGTTGTTAGCTGCAACTACTAACGACAACATTTATTAAAATAAAGAAGACCCTATTGTAGCGATACATGAGGTAACCCTTCATGACGAAACGAATTAATCAAAATAAAGTGCCCAGCAAGTGCCTACGGTGGAAACAAATGAACAAGTGCCCATTGTCCGCTAACGAGCTTCCATTATCACACAATGACGTAGCTATAGCTTAGGGGTGTATGTTACTCGACGAATCGCATACCAATATGATATCAATGTGTTTCTCGTGTGATCACATGGCTGATTCAGAGAGTATTCTATAACCTTAGTGAATATTTCGCATCTTAGCTGTAAGTTAGTTTGTTTAAGTCATGCCAATTGTTGTATGCCCGATGTCGGGTAACTGTTGAAACAAATCCTGTCACGCCCAACTTATGTACACAGTTATACAATAAAAATATTCTTATTCTTATTCATCATCATCTTTCCACTTTTCTGCGCCAAGTTACTATGTCTTGGGTTGTCTATTTTGACATCTGGGAGCAAAGACTACAATATACATACTGAGATAGACAATAGACAGGCAACTTGACCAAATTGAGAAGGCATTTAATGCTTGCGTATACAGGCGCCATCTCTTCTGCGGTAGTTACAACTTTTCTTTGAATGTACAAAACATACAAAAAGTGCGTCGGTCGTCCCTACGACCAATCCCTATTGAGCCCCGGATCATCGACTCCTAATACCACCGTCTATACCCCTAGGCTACTGATGCCTTGTGACAATACGGCGAATTTTGAAATACCTTGACAGCCTAGCCTAGCAATCGCTAGAGCTTCAGAGAGTTCGCCAGCTATCAAGAAGGTGGCACTGTTTTCAATAAGAAACTGGATTTGCATTAAGTTCTAAGTTCTCGCATAGCATGTCTGGGAGCTTTTAAAGTCTCTTTCCATGTTTGCCCACTGCAAGTCGATGGTGGGCGGCCCTCTTTATTTCTGGGTGTGTTCTTCGTATGGAGTCGGGTCACATAATATTAATAGTACCTAAAGGTACAGAAGACCCACTGCCTAAGTGATGACGTTAGCTGTCATTTTGCAATAGACAATCATAGAGAGATAAGACTGTCGACGTACCTCATAACCTTTGCTCATAACTAAACATCTGTGCTCGGCCTAGCTACCTCTTTTAGGAATTCAAGCTTGAGTATATTGTATCTATGTATATGTTTTGCGAGACCTCGTTCAGTCAAGTTTGCTTCGCGCATGGAACGAGCGAGCGTAATTAATATTTTAATTTCGGATTTCGAATTGTCAGGCCAGATTGTCCTCGAACCCGCCAGCGGCTCCCACGCATTGATAATTTCACCGCCACACGTCATGCACCTATTCTTCACAATACTATTGCTAAACTAGTATTGTTCTCAGCCTTATTCGTGGGTATAATTTAGCTGGATGCCATATATCACGGAAACTGTGCCCGAGAGTACTCGTACCGTCCATCGCTCACGCCTCCGTCAGAGGGTTGACATAGTGCAACTTTAACCCTACGCCTATACTTATAAATACATAGGTAGCTAGGACCTATAAAAGCAAGAAAAGGTTGTTGTTACGTAAAACTTTTCCTATCTAAGGTAACAGTGGCGGCGCGTGAGAATTGTCACTGGACAACCCGGAGTAAAAAAAAGGGCTGTTTTTTGATAGTTTACGAGTTTGTTAATATATGGCAAGAAATTTTAGGCAAGCCGGTGCTAATCGGCTAGTATGGGCGCTCCGTTACTGATAGGTAATAAGAACATAAATTAAACATTTAAAACAATGATGTAATATAAAAAAAATAGGTAGATATGTTGTCTATACGAAATAGGGAACATTACTGCAATGTTCTGCCGCCAGAGGCAGCACTATCACTAATAGTAAACCGGTATAGAAATATAGGGATTCACACACACATGCACAATTGATTGTCAAATGAGTGACAAGGATGCTTGCATAGACAATACCGCAAGTGGGAACGAGATATTATGTCAACGTTGCTAGTGTCGCCACCTACGAAGAGTTTTGCGTAATGTTCCCTATTCCGTGTTTAAAAATGGCCACCAAATTCTGACAGCATTCGTTTCCATTGACGACGCAAAACTATGGCAAGCTGTGCGACTTGACCAAGTTTTAGTGTGCCACTTTTGGACCGCTTATAACATATCTAGTTACGTATAGGGTCATTTCGCCGGTTACGCGACCACCTTCGGTTAGCGACCACTTGAAGAACATGGTTTTTTCAATTGAAGATAACATCAATTCTACAGAGCCTATTGAAACAGTCAGCCGTATGCCTTATTGTTTGTAGTTATGGAATAGAAATTTACAAGAAAAACGAGAAAATAAGCTTTCAGTTCACCAAGTCAGCTAAGTGGTCGCTAACCGGCACATGAAATTGGGTGGTCGCCAACCGGCGAAATGACCCTATTTTATAATTACATCATTGATTTAAAACATCACCGGTACCTACTACTGAGGTTAGATTTTAGTACCTACACTTTACACTGGCACTGTGAAAGGCTAGCCTAAACCATTAACATTTTTTTATTTTATTATTTTGTATGCCTAAGCTTATATTATATCCCTAGGTAATAGGTTTTCTGTACTAACAACATATGGACACAAAAAAATGATATAGATCAAAATGGTCGAAAATAAAGGATTTTAAAATTTGTTGTTTTTTAGTAGGACTAATATGCTTCGGGCTTAACTTAATATCTGTGACCTAAACCACCATTTTTTACAAGCTTATACTTATTTAAATAGTGCTGTTCGTTAGTAAGTTGTCCTTCATAATTTGCAAACCATTCTTCAGCCACTGCCGGGCACCCTATTGACCTGAAAGGCCAATCGGCCTTATTTAAGTTCTGACCTGATCTGTGGGAGTAGACAGAATGTGGTAATAGGATTTCCTAAACTACACAAGATCGTGTTGAGTGTAGATGACGATTGTGCAAAAAAAGTACCGCCTGAGATAAAGGCTTGTACCAAAAATAAAACAGAAACGTATAGGTACCAATTTGAATTGTCTGATAACAACACTTTGTACGGTCAGTAAGGAAGTGGTGAACCCACACTGCTTTTTGACTCTATTATAAAAGTGATAGACCACTTATTTGGCTGACTGTACATACCTGCGTCAAACCAACAGGAGTGCAGTAACTGAAAAATCCAATATGAACGAATTCAAGATGTCCGCCAGCAATGTTCGCTGCATAAATTATATAGTTATACATTTATGTAGCGTACCGATACCGTACCGGGTTAGCCGTTCTTCATTCCCGACCGTCTGTCACACCAAACGGGGTATCTACGACTGAATAAATAATTGTACTTAACTACAGAAAACCCTTCCCCTAACATATTCAGTGCCAACAATTTAGTAGCGTAGTGATACTGATAACATGCGAAACCCGTTTGAGAGGAAGGCGCCTACGAGAAAATCGCCCAACTAGCGGGTTCCTGGCATTGAAAGTGCTAACAATACCAATATTTGACAGATAGATAACTCAAATCGTGTCGTCCTGCTCTACCGCATTAGCACGTGCTCTTTCGTCTAGATAAGGAGGTCGCGTTTTGTGTATCAGAGGCAGTGACAATGCCGCCCGCGCGACTATGTGTGAACAATGCAATGCCCTGTAGAAAAAAATATTGAAGCGCGCGCACACAAGTGCACCAAACCGAGAAGCGAGCCGAACGAACAGAGCCAAGAATAGAACCAAACATCGCTTCGCTATGAACATTTTAACGACCATTCTAGGATATATTCTGGCGAACGTTCTAGTAAATGCTGTGCGGTAGGTGTGGGCCGATCGGGACAATAACGAAATGGCTCGGCTCGAAGCAAATTAACTGTCGTTTCGCTCCTGTTTATTTTGTGAGCACACCTGTAATGTAACATTGGCTAGAATGCTCAAGTCTAGCAGCACCTTTAGATTACCGATTCACCGCGTATGCATGCGTGCCTATTTACCTATTCGTGCTTTGATCTTTTTATAAATGGTATAATAAAATTCATGTTGAACTTCATTAAATTCAACTACTGCAAAAAAATTGGTTAAAGTTTCCGGAGTGGAGACCATAGGGCTGGCTCGTTCCTTGCCCAACGGATCGGCGCGGCTATCCAAGAGAGGAACGCAGCCAGTCTTATGGGAACCATAGCGCTGGGATCCGACCTTAAGGATTTTCTTGAATTTTATTTTTATTTTCTAAAATTAGGTTACTTTAGTCCAGGTATTTTTTTTTTTTGTAATAATTTCCTATTGCAACATTTTATTGTATATTGCGAGATGAATACAATGGTATATACTTAGACTGAAAAAACCGTAAAATGGGGTGAGTAGGGATTGCGGGGGCAGTAGGGATGCCAATATTTTCAGTTGGCTACTTTCATTTTCTGGCTTAGGTATCCCTAAAAGTAATTTTATTATACTTTTAGATTAGAGATAGATATTTTTAGCCAAATTATAACATTAAAAAAAGTGGAGTGGAGTGGAGTGGAAGTGGAGTCTCTAGAAGTGCGAGGTGAAAGATATGTGACCTGGACTGGAATCAGGGTTGCAGGGAGCGACCATGCGGAAGACGAGCGATAAATTGTGAGCTGAGAGTGGGACAGAACGCGGATCGATGCAAGCTAATCCAAAATTCACAATCCGAAAGTTTTTCTCCGTACATTTTCCTGGCTCATCCCATTGCTATCCCCTCTAACTCCATTTATTTATTTATTTATCGTATGGCGGTTACACACTGGTACATATATGTATTCGTATCGATGTCGCTACTAGAGTTCCAGTGTGCGCTGAGAGGTTCAGAAGGAACAGTGCAGCTGCTGAGTTTACGGGGTACGATGGGATTTCCCACTATTTTTGTGTTTATCGTTAAAATTATGAAATTAAACGACAGATAATCATTAAAAATAGTATTTTTCACAATCGTGTTATAATAGAGAGCTTTTTAGTCGAGTACCGTGTTTGGGCCACGAAGCTTGCTGAGTGGCCTAAGTAAGGTACGAGATTAAAAAGCTTGATTATGAACATTATTGTGAACAATACTTTTAGTACGAGTTGATTAAAATTAATACGATTATATAAGAAAACTAAATATCGTAAGTACTATATTGTCTAGTTCTATCAAACCACCGGCGTCCGTAATGTTGCAGTAATGTGCTGTGATTGGCTAAATAGTAGCCAATCACAAATCGAGTCTCCTTGACACATATTATTGAAATACGAAGTTCTATTTTCAAATTTTTTTCGGTTGTCTAGAGCGTATCGAAACAGTTATTTCGGTTGTTTCGGAAATAGCAGACTATTCAACGATGAAAAGAGTGACGTTGCAGTATTCTCTATGAAATCTTAATACACATATTTTAATCGACGAGTACAAAAACTAAAATTCATACAGCTGGAACATTTTTTATGTATATAAAAAAATCAACGTGCCACATGTAAAAATACATTTTTATGTCTATTATTACATTATTAGTTTAGCGTTGCTAGAGCATATTCGGTTCTGTGTGACATAAAGCCGGTCGCTGAATCGCAGAAAACATGCATTTTATAAAGCGCGCACATTTCTCCCCGTCGCCGGCCGCCGTAATGATATGAAGGCAGAATAAATAAGCTACATTTGTACCTCAATCAATCCAGGGCACCCTGATATTTATTTGCATCAGGCAACAAAGTACATCTACACCAGTATACCCTCCTAAGCCAAATAGCGCTATCTCAAAATGAAATATCATTGGAACATGTAATTTAAAATCTACGTCAAATGACATAACTCAATGACAGATTATTTTGAGATAGGCTTAGGAGGGCAGTATATAGCAGTATCAGCCTGGCTAAGATGGTTATATCGTTTGTCCTTATAATATAGATAAAATTCTTTATCACTATGCACATAGGCTATATTTTACCCGGACATTTGCGACTCCAGAATAATTACAAACGCGTTGCCGACCTTTTTTTGGTTTGAGGATTCGGTTATTACTGAATCCTAAATAATAACTACGGCCGGTAATTGTTATTACAATTACCGGCCGTAGTTATTACCAACTGTCTACTTCTGCGATCAACAGAAAATAATAGATCTAAGGCTTCGAGCAAGCACGGCCTTCCTAGCGGAAGGGTGCCTTTAGCTATGAATATTACAGTCAAATACTTCTGTCATTTCTTGCGGGGCCGGGGGGGATTTGTTAATGATGACACTAATACATGAAAAAAAATGACATAACTAATACACCGAAAAAACTTGCACACCTTCATAATTTTTTTTGAACGAACAATGCCCTCTTGGGCTTGTACTTTGACAGAGGCCCTTCCGTGTTGCTCGAAGACTAACGAGGAAATGTGGACACCCTTCCTTCCCAGAGGAAACGGCCTTTTGGGATAGGGTTCAGTAGTTAGCGTGTTTAGGTTTAGGCTTTGTTAGATGTTAATAGTAAGAATATAATTATATACCTATTTAAGTAAATATTATCATAAAAAAACATTATCTTCATCATACCAGCCGAAAGATGTCCACTGCTAGACACAGGCCTCCCCTATAAGTACATATAAATGAAATTACTGTCCCGTTAAATGTCGAATATCGGCGTTTTTATATTTTAAGTTATTTATACATAACGGTTTTCAAAAAGACGGTATTGGAATCATACAGGATAAAACTGTCAAGGTATTCATTGTCCCCTATTGGGCTGATGTAACTTTCAGCGTAGGTGTGAGAACTTTATTTGCGATACGACATGTTGCGTCGGTAGGTAAGATACAGTCGGTCACAAATACGTTTACACTTTTGGACCTTAAGACTTTGTGTTAAGGTGCAAAATGTACACATATTATTGACTACGGACTGAACCGCGGGTTGACAAAGACCTCCTCATACTTACATATATAAACGGCTACAGACTATTTCCATACATGACAATACGTAGCGGAATATATTTATTTGCTAGAGCAAATACCTACTTATAGCTATCTTGTTATGAAATATGGGTACCCACGTAAGTATTTACCTATTTTGATACGGGAAAAGATGAAATAGATTGAGATTAATGATTTGCCAACGGAAAATTTTATTATATTGCGAGATTTTATGCAATTTAACATAGCAAAATTGCGGAAATTTCACTTATTTTTGTATGGGAATTGAAACTTTCCATTTCCAACATGGAAATTCCGGACCTGAAAAGTATAAAACTGTAAATCTTATTACACTATGTATAAGAGTAACAGTTTTATGCTTCTCGGGTACCTACGTAAATTTCCTTAATTCCTTGTGATACTTTCTAGACATTTCCGAGAACATTTCGAACTTTTTGGAAATTTTATGGAATTTGCACATCACTAGTTGAGATACGCTATATGTTACTTCCACCTACCTACACTTTGTTTCTTACATGCGATATCCATCATACGATTTAATAAGCAGAATAAATTAGTAAAAGTGGAAAATGCCTCATTCTTCCTTTGACACCAATTGGGTATTTGATAACAGTGAAAACAAATTGTTTTTTCATTAGCAACAGATAAATATTACGAAAATACTATTGCGATTCAGCGAGCTAAAGCTGCCAGCATCTTTGGCACGATGCCGCGGGGGCCTTATTTAGATGTTTTTTAGTTTCTAAGTTTAGTTTTGAGATTTTGTAAATATTTATTTAAGTAGTTTCTTAATTCGTTTTTTATTTAGGTTTTTTTATACTTAGTTTAAAAAAAAAACAATTCATGTTTTATTTAAATTTATATAAATACTTCCGGATGGAAAGTTTGTTGGATTCTTGAATAAAATAATATAGGTACTAAACATGTAATAAATTTTCCACATTCTGAATATATTGTTATTTTTGTGAATACACCAAAATTGACCAATCTTTCATTTGAGTTTGCTATTTTAAGATTTTTAAATTCATAAAAACTTATAATAAGGACGTTGTTTGATTATGACGTTACGAGCAAGTAATCCCTACAAATTCCATACTAACGGAGCGTTTTTGACGTTTCATAAATAGAAGCTGATTTGATTTTTGTCAAATACCGTATTAGGTACTAGCTGTTGCCCGCGACTTCGTCCGCGTAGAACTTTTTATCGTCTTAGAAAATGATTTCTCTCAATACAAAATTTGAACCCTCTTTTAGGGGATAATTAAAAAAAAAGTTGATGTTCATTTTCTAGTTTGTGAACAAACAGTCTAAAACCAAAGTTAAAAATCTCATACTTTAAAAATGCCTTGAAATACTCAAACTTTGAACCAATTTTAACACTCTTAGGGGATGAATTTGGAAAAACTCTGAAATCAGTTTTGTAGACTTTTAACGTACAGAATAAGACCGAAGTTAAAAATCTCTTACTCACACTTTAAAATTGTATTGCTCGCCATTTAAAATTTGAACCCCCTTTTAAACCCCCTTAGAGGTTGAATTTTTCTAATCGCTGAAAGAACTTTTTTCGTAAACTTTTAAGTCTCTAGCTCAAAAAAAGTGTTGCCCATACAAAGCTTTCTTAACCCCCTTAGGGGTGGAATTTTCTAAAACTCTGAAAGTACTTCATTATTAATTTTAATAAGTAACATTTTGAATAGTTTTAAGTCTAGTAAAAAAAAAGTTTTTCCCACACAACACTGGCTACCCTTCTTAAGGATCTTAAGGATCCCCTTAGGGATGGAGTTTTCTAAAACGCTGAAAGTTCTTTTTTAGTATTCTAATAAGTAATCTTTTTGCAAAGTTTTAAGTCTAACTAAAAAAAAAGTGTTGCCCATGCAAAGCTTGCTCTCCTTTTTAACCCTATTAGGGGTGGAATTTTCTAAAACGATTTGTGTTCTTTTTTTGTATTTTAATACGTAATCTTTCTACAAAGTTTCAAGTCTCTAACTCAAAAACATAAACTTTCCCTGATAAAAACTTTGCACTCCTTTTTATCCCCCTTAGGGATAGATTTTTTCAAAACGCTGAAAGTCTTTTTTTTGTATTTTTATAAGTAATCTTTCTACAAAGTTTTAAGTGTCTAGCTCAGAAAAAGTGTTCCCCATACAAACCTTGCACCCTTTTTTAACCCCCTTAGGGAATGATTTTTGTAAAACGCCGAATGTAGTATTTTTCATGTTCTAATAAGTAATTTTTCTTCAAAATTTTAAGTCTCTATTAAAAAAAATATGTTTTTCCCATACAAACTTTGCACCCTATTTTACCCCCTTAGGGGTGAAATTTTCCAAAACGCTGAAAGTACTTTCTTTGTATTTAAATAATCTTTCTACAAAGTTTTAGGACTCTAGCTAAAAAAAATAGTTTCCCACATACAAACTTTGCACCCCTATTTTAGCCCCCTATTTTTAGGGGTAGAATTTTCTAAAACGCTGAAAGTACTTAATTTGTATTCTGATGACTAATCTTTCTACAAAGTTTTAAGTCTCTATTTAAAAAAAATATTGTTTCCCCCATACAAAATTTGCACCCCTATTTTACCCCCTTAGGGGTAGATTTTTTTAAAACACTGAATCTAGGTACTTTATTTGTATTCTAATGAATAATTTCTCAACAAAGTTTTAAGTCTCTATTTAAAAAAAAAGTAGTTTTTCCCATACAAACTTTGCACTCTATTTAACCCCTTTAGGGGTAGAATTTTCTAAAACCCTGAAAGTTCTTTATTTGTATTCTAATGACTGATCTTTCTACAAAGTTTTAAGTCTCTATTTAAAAAAAAAATGTTTCCCCCATACAAACCTTGCACCCCTATTTTACCCCCGTAGGGGTGGAATTTTCCAAAACGCTGAAAGTGTTTCATTTGTATTCTAATAACTAATTTTTCTACAAAGTTTAAGTCTATAGCTCAAAAAAAAAAGGTTCTCCCATACAAACTTTGCACCCCCATTTTACCCCCTTAGGGGTAGAATTTTCAAAAATCCCTTTTTATCCCTAGCCTAAAAACTTACTTTTATAAAAGCAACATACTGTGCAAAAATCAACTCTCTAAGATTAGTAGTTTCGGCTGTGCGTTGATGAGTGAGTGATCTCAAAAAATTATGAAGCTACATCCGTTTTAATGTCGCTTGTTAGAGTGAGAAAACGATGAGGGACTGTGACGTCAATATACTCGAGCGTCATAGTAAAAAACAATCGTTTCATATGAAGGTGCGTTTTGTGGAAAAGGGACAGAACATACCCCCTCTTAAAACTTTGGACTCTTATAACTTAATCATTACCTATATAACCTCTTGCTTTGTTTCTCCATTTGACTATATTTATTTTAAATTCTTTTTCGAGAAAATACATTATGATTATTTACCATATTTTCGATTCCTGAGCTATAACCACGAACTTCGGAATTCGAAAATATTCGGGTATCTCTATCGCACTAACCATACTCGAGTGACAGGGATGCAAATATATGAACATTGAGTATCGGTTTTCGTGGTAGCGCCGCAGGTACTTTGGCTGAATGCGCCGAGCGCGTGCCATTGTCATTCAAAAAAAACAAATTCGTGTTAATTATATTGTTCAAATTTGTTGATTTCATTTATTGAAATTACGACATAAAACGACATTTGCGCATATAAGTTCTCATATCAGAATCGAATATTTTTTTATGGTTTATATTTTAGCATTTGTCTCGTAAAGGTCTATCGTAGACGGGATTTAAATTATTAATAAGTGAAAGGCAAAGCAATTCCGCCATTTTGACGAAAATTTGACGGTTCTTATAGCTGACAGTTGGAGCAGCGTTTGATTTCAATAAAAATAAATGAAAAATTAAATGAAGTCGTATATTTCGGAAAATTAATTAACTGTCGCAGTCGGATAAAAACTATCCTAAGTTGCAGCTAGAATAATAATGTACCTATATAAAATGTTTCATATTTTTACGTTCATGGGATGCTGAGAACATTCGAACCGCGCAAAGCTTAGTTTCAAACTGGCTGATTCTTTTTTTAATTTAGAGATTTATTATAAGTGGAGATTATAAGGATACCTACAGTATATTAGATGCTAAAACGTGCCCAATTCGATTGTTTTAATTTTAATCCGAATAAAAAGATATGCATAGGTAAAGTTGGCCTCATACGTTGCTGAACACTTAAGTACCTTGTCGTTTTCACTCGTTTGACAACTTCATATGGCGGTTTAACATGACGTTTAATGTGACACCGTACAAAGGTGTTAAGCCTCTTGTGAGGCTGACCGTACCTACAAATTTGAACAATAAGTTCACGTAGGTACCTATAAGTATTACATACTTGAAAAGTGAAGACAAGTAATTAACACTATCACGCTGTAATACAACTTTACCTTGGTTTTTAGGGTTCCGTACTCAAAGAGTAAAACGGGACCTACTTACTAAGACTCCGCTGTCCGTCCGTCCGTCCGTCCGTCCGTCTGTCTGTCACCAGCACCCCTATTCTGTAAATTGTTTTAAGCTCTCCTCAAGTTCCTCAACGCTCACCCACAATTATATCTTGACACCGCGATGCGTAGTAATTAAGCGTAGGTAGAGGTCTAGTTACGTAACGGGTGACCGGCGGGGTGAGCCGCATTAACGCGTAGTGAATAACACCCCAGGCTGTATTTCACTGATACCGTGATAGTTCCAGTTGAAATTTTCACAGATGATGTATTTCTGTTGCCGCTATATATAACAACAAATACTAAAAACACAGGATAAAATAGTTTTTTTATAGATAATGGTACGGAACCCTTCGTGCGCGAGTCCGACTCGCACTTGGGTGTTTTTTTTTGTCCTATGGCGCTTACACACTGTTACATATATATGTATTTTTAGGAATAAAAGTCACAAAAATCACAAGTAACAATTATAATCGCTTTTTCAATGAATTTAAAACAAAATAACAATATTTTAATAAGAGCAACGCTAAAACAATCCGAGTCTCTGGAATGAATGACAAAAAGTGACAATCTCGTGATTCCCGCCTTATATGACAGCTAATGTCAACCGGTCCGTTTAAGGCCTTGTTAAAAACGTAGTCGATGCCCGAAGTGCAGATCCGACAAGGCCTCTCCTGACAGTGCATCGTCCGCTCTTCATCACCAACACCCGCAGCAGCCGCTGCACGGAGTCGGCAACTCGTGGCTCAGCTCCTGATGTTTCTTGCTCGCTGGATTCTGGAGAACCAGCATCAGGGACCAAGGACTCGTCATCTGAAACATAATGACCTTAGTCTCCATACTCACACTTTGTTTGACATTCCTTCCTTTTCAGTCTTCATTCTGACATTCTTATTATTCAACAGACAGGCAATTCATACCTTGAAAGTAATGTTCAACATCACTATTGCAACGACACAACTCATTTTTGCATATGTCTCTCATCCAACATTACTTAACCATCATCTCATTCATCATTCTAAACCAGAAATCATGCATCATTCGAAACCAGAAATCATTCATCATTCGAAACATAAATCATTCATCATTCGAAACCAGTAATCATTCATCATGTTTTCAAAAACCTTCACGGAGACGTCTCTTCATCAGCCAGAGTCGCCTTAGGCCCCACACAGACTGGCGCGGCCTGCCCGCGGCGGACAATAGAAAACATGTCATTAGCTGTCAAATTTACTATGGTCCGCCACCGCAGGCCGCGCCAGTGTGATGCAGGCTTTATATGACAGCTAATGTCAACCGGTCCGTTTAAGGCCTTGTTAAAAACGTAGTCGATGCCCGAAGTGCAGATCCGACAGTATCTATTCGTATCGATGTCGCTGATAGAGTTCCAGTGTGCGCTGCGAGGTTCATAAGGAACAGTGCAGCTGCCGAGTTTGTTGTTCTTTTAGACATAGACATAGAAAAACTTTATTCAACATCACATTTTATACAAAAGGAACAGTGTACAAATTAGACTTTAGGAATAGACAAACACACTCAAACAATATCGTACGAGGCATTTACATTTTGTGATGCCAAAAAGGGGCTAGACTCAGCATACTGTTGCAGTGAGTTACCTACTGAGTACCTACACTGCAACGCTGATTTTCAGTCAGACCCTTACATATAATAAGTTTTAATTCTAATTACTTTTAGCACCACCCGGAGGTCACGTGTACGGTTTCTAGGGTAGAACAACGAAGGCCTTGGATATATATTTGAATGGATATTGGATACCCAAAGTAAGTTACCCTGCAGTCCATAAGTACATCAGAAAAGACATTTGTATACAAAATGTCGAAGAGGACTTGAGTGAATTTGTTTTTGCGAGAGATAAGGTACTGGGAGCGTGAAAGTACCTACACTTTAAATTTATCTAACTAGGTAGTTACTTACTTAATATAGCGTTTCATTTCTTTTTTTTAAAGTAGGTGCTTGGTTTTCAAATGAATTTATGTATTTAGCAGATAAAATGACAAAGAGTACTTAAATAACCCTTACCGATATCTATTGTCTCACTGTTATCTTCTATTGTTTAATAGAACAAACAGTAGCAACTACAGTACACGTGCTCCGGTCAGTTTTATGACGTCTCTTTGTTATCTTTTCCTTTCATATTTAGCAACCAAAGTTGAGTGCATTTACGTAATTTTAACTGGAACATACCATACTTAATATTTATGCGTTTTACTGATAGGTAACTAATAACATTTTGTATGGAGAACGACCCGCTTCGAGTTCCTTCTTTAAAAATATACCGTCCACAAAAATAACGCCAAAAATTTAATACAAACCGCTTCAAAATTGATTAGGACTCAATATATTTTTTCTAAGTTTATTACAAACGTGAACGTAGGAATGCCAAGCCATACCTGTCGAGTCACATAGACCTACAGTTGCATATTACCTATTCCATTACGGGCACCGCACAAAATGAGTAAGTAGGACTCGAGCACATTTTGTTTCTCCCCTCGCCAACTCAATCGAATAACTCAAGCTTAAGACATCTCTAATCTATTGGAAACAAGCACGAGTCGAGCCACGTGATTTACTTCGCTGTTATCTAGTGAGGCGTTTGTAAGACAGTTGCTATTAGATTCCGTTTTCAGTTTAAATTGCTTAATTTAATGTGGAATTATTGAAATGGTGGTCTATTTAAAGCTGAGTTTTCGCGCGCCGCGCCGCGCCGCCCCGCCGTCGCCGCGACAAATACTCGTAGATGCAAACAACTGGACGGACGTAATATTTTATTTATTTATTTTATTTAAATATATTTACTCAGAATGAAGACTAAGGTAATAATAAAATTAAACTGAAAACTACACTAAAGCTAAATTACGTCTCCCAGATCGGGCCCCTGCGGCAGGGTCCCCATTAGGCTGGCTGCGTTCCCCCTCTGGATCGCTATGCTGATCCGTTGAGTGAGGAACGAGCCAGCTCTGTGGTCTCCAGTGCTCTGGACGAGCTTACAGATTTAGGTTTTAAGTCTAATACACTGTCAAACACTTTGAAATTAATAATTCCTGACAATTATTGTACCAAGACATTCTCTGTGACTTGCAATTTATTTTTATTTTTAATGTTGTTCTGTATTGTATAATTGACATCGCATCACTATATATTCGTAGCATGACATTGACATTCTTATTTTTTCTTATATAATTTTTTTTTGTTGTTTTACTTTTATTATCATTATTGACATACTTACCTATATTGAAATACATTAATTCAATGACATGCAATGAATGAATAAATTCAATAAATACTGTGTGCCAAACTCTGGCTGATTGTGACGAACAATAAAGATATTGTGACCTTTTATAACACTCACTATCAAACAATAAATTATTTGTATTTGTATTGTATAGCGAAATATAAAATGAAAGGAACAAAACAATACAATAAAAATAATCAACTGCGAATAGGTACTAGAGGGCCTATCATCCTTCATCTCGCAAAACTTTAGGCACTCCCTACACACCTATATTTTGCTTACATTCAGGTCGTGAATGTTACTTCGACATTCAAAACAGCAATTCGTCACGTTATTCTCTCTTCACATTCCCTCAATTTTTAACCCCCGACGCAAAAAGAGGGATGTTAGTTTGACGTTTCTGTGTGTCTGTCTGTAGCCTCGTAGCTCCTAAATCGGTCCATTTGTTTACACACACACACACACACACATACACATCCGACACTTGTCCGAAAGCTGACGTGATCGAGATGGTTCTTAGATACGTTTAAAAAAATCGGTCCAGCCGGTTTCGAGATGTTGAACTTGGAAATTAAATGTCGGGGGTTTTTCAATTTTTCTAAGTTGTTAATTATTCAAAAGAGCCCTTCTTCTTATTCACAATTCTCCACACACGTAAATCCTCACAACAGCAATCGATTTTCAGTGTCCTACTTCGAATTTCCATTCAGGTAACAATTCGATTTTCAGTGAATTTCCATTGAGCTAACAATTCGATTTTCAGTGTCCGGCGTCGAATTTCTATTGAACCAACAATTCGATTTTCAATGTCCTACGTCGAATTTCCATTGAGCTAACAATTCGATTTTCAGTTTCCTACGTCGAATTTTCATTCAGGTAACAATTGTCAAGTGAGCCTGGCGGCGGCGGTATCCCTGAGAATGGGAATGTTAGAGGTAACATATTCAGTGCCAATTGCCAACGATTCCGTAGGCAATAAAGTGCAAAAAACCATTTATTTCAGACTTAATAAAAACATGGTTAGTAAACAGTGAAATCTTATTACTAGTGTTAGTATGTATGCCATAAAAAGAGATACATAACTAAACGATGACTCCATGCAGTGCGACGCATCAGTGAGGCGCACCTCTTGCGCATTATCGCCGCAAAGCTGCCAGTGTGCCTCCGTAAACACACCAGAGGCACTACAAAATCGCGGCACCTTGAACACGTAGGACGTTGTATGCCTGCAAAAACCCGTTTGCTGCGGAAAGCGCCTATAAAAGCCAGTTGGGCGGCCTGATACTGGCACTGTAAGTTTTAATAAACAGCACATCAGTAAGTTAAGTACCTCCGCTTTACTTGTTGAAACCATTATACATCGTGACAGCAACAGAAATGGACTCGCATAGTTCACTTACCTACACACGATATTTAATAAGCGAGCGAACTTTACCAAAATTAAAAAACCGGCCAAGTGCGAGTTGGAATCGCGCACGAGGGGTTCCGTAAGTACCATTATCTATAAACGTTTATTGTATGGGAGCCCTCCTTAAAAAAATATTTTATTTTGTTTTTAGTACGAGTATTTGTTGTTATAGCGGCAAGAGAAATACATAATCTGTGAAAATTTCAACTCTCTAGCTATCACGGTTCTTGAGATACAGCCTGGTGACAGACAGACGGACGGACGGACGGACGGACGGACAGCGAAGTCTTAGTAATAGGGTCCCGTTTTACTCTTTGAGTACGGAACCCTAAAAACGCCAGACAAATCTCACTCAAACAGCGCGCCATTTTAAAACACTTGTGTCCGAAATAAAAAATTCAGACGGTGCCTGTGCCCGAAGTTCCAACTATTAAAAAAAGCTGCGCAAAAAGTAGTGAAACTCTGGCACGCTTTTTGTCGACAGCTGCTTCGGACGTCTCTCCTTGTTTCAGGAAATGTAATTTTAATGTTCAGACTAACTTATTTGAGTGTCTTGTCAGTGTCTTGGTATGTCTTTTAAAACTGCGAAAATATATATAAAGATGCGGAAATGTAACCTTTAACACATTCAGTGCCGCTAATCGCTAATCGCTACGCGTAGCTGATCCCGTGGTTTTCCTCGTATGTCGCGGAAAGCGCCTACGGCGTAGGGATAGAGACTTGATATCGGGTTCCGTCTTGGTTACTTCGTTTATCTAGGATATCAGACGAAAATTTATTTATTTTATCGTATGGCATACATTATTTTGGCCTTTGAGTTTGTCACTCTTTAGTACCACCCAGAGGACACGTGCATGGTTGTGGTAGGTTGCTCCTGCGGACGCAAGTGACAGTTGTCCCCCCTTTGTCAAGTGAGTGGGCAACTCGACTGTTAGAGGTTCTTAAGCCGCCCGAAGGCCTCTAACTCGGCTTAACGACTACTGTCATAGACAGCAGCCGGAATCTGCTTAGCGTGCCTTCCAAAGCACGGAAGCGCTCTTTTATAGTAACCACTCAAACAGGCGGTCACCCATCCAAAGACTGACCGCTGCCATCTTTGCTTAACCTACGTTATCGTTTCTGACTCGCAGGCGCCGCTGGGCTATGAACGCTTCGAGGAGGAAAATATTGCAGGTAAGTACTTACTAGTTTTCCTTTTTTGATCATTAAGTGCTTTTCAATACAAGCAATAAAAACAATTGCGTTTTAAATTGGTTTTCCTTGAAATCACATGATCTTATTTGGAATGGGGTATAATCCATACTACTATACTCTGGGATATCTGTTCTGAAATCGGTCACCAAATTAAACGCCGCAAGTGGACTTGGATCGGTCACACTCAAGAAGAGCTCCCAACCACATCCCAAGGCAAGCCCTGGAATGGACACCACAAGGGAAGGGGAAACGTGTCCGGCCGAAGCACACCTGGGCTGTTATTCGCTACGCGTTAATGCGGCTCACCCCGCCGGTCACCCGTTACGAAACTAGACCTCTACCTACGCTTAATTACTACACATCCCGGTGTCAAGGGATAATTGTGGGTGAGCGTTGAGGTGAGCTTAACACAAGTTATAGAATAGGGGGGCTGCAGACTTTCAATGCCAGCGGAATTGAAGGCAATCGGGCTAACGTGGTCCGAAGCGAAGCGCCATAGCCCACGGCAGAACGCGATGGCGAAACACTGTGGAAGCCTTCTGCCCCATCTAGGGGCCATTTATTTATTTAATCGTATGGCATTTAATTAGTCGTATACTATAAAAGAATTTTCAAATTTTGCATCCATAGGATTACGTCACTGTCGAGGGTGAACAAGTCTGCCGGATTACCGTCGTATTTAGGGGCCATAAGACATTTAGTCAAGTAAGTCAATATTATAACTGCGAAAGTAAACTCTGCGGTCTGTCTTGTTAGGTTTTCACGTTTAAACTATTGAACTGATTTAGATGCATTGAGCTATAGAGACAGTCTGAGACCCTAGGAAGGACATGGGATAGTTTTTATCCCGGAAAACATCTCTCAAAGGGGTGAAAAGAGACAGAAAAGCTTGCTGCCTATGTCCAGCAGTGGACGTCTTTCAGCTGATATGATCGTGACGATGATTTATAATATTACTTAGTATGGAATTATGGATATGGATGGACGCCGCAGTTGACTATTGTCGTAACGATGAAAGACAATTTATACCCGGTTTGATAAGGCAAAGCCTTTTCAGGAGAATACTACCGTGAGGGCGCCTTTTGTCTAAATACTGAGCTCTTTGTACACAACACAATTCAATTTACTATTATATCGTATTTCTGAAAGGGGGATAGGTACTATAACCAGCTTAACAGGTTCCCTGTCCAAAACAGAAAACACGTATTTTACTGTAAGTAACGATATTTATGAATTTAGGGAGGATTGAATAGGAACAATATTATATTTGATAGAGCAGGACTACGTCAGTAAACGTCCCACTGCCTGACACTGCCCTAATACATGTATAGCGACATTGCCTGCTCGGCTCATATCGCGAGGCTTAAGTGCCGGCATGTGGGACGACACGGCAAGGCGATAAATTAAACCAGACATAGAACTCATTATTGTAATCATTAATTAAGATGTTTTTTTAAGTTTCACTTAGATGTGACCACATAATTAATTTTTGAAATTTTTATCAGCAGCAATGTACTGTAAACATGTATGACATTACATTACATACGCAATATGAGCTTTTGAAAGTAACTAACTGTCAACGAGCGTTTAACGCGAGTGTGTTTGCATTACATTGCGGTCCGAATTATTTTGTATGGAAAAAAAAAATATTGGAATTCTAAGTAAAAGTTATCTAATTACATTTCTTATGTCCTATACTAATCACCGTTAAGAGATTCGCCCGTATTCGATTTACACACTGTATATTCATCTCAATCGCAACACTTTTATTACCTACAAACTAGAGGAATCTTCAAAGTTCGATTTTCGTGGAGCTCAGAGTGCAGTTTCCTTATAGTTAGTTAGTTATACTGGGCGTTTTCCGCAAGTCGACATCCATTGTGCCTATTTTGCGTGAAACGGCGGTGTGGCGCTACTCTAACCACCCCAGCTCGTTTAAAAAGTTGGTGAGTGCCTTGGTGTTGCTGACTGCGTCCCGTAGTGTGTTTGGAGAACCTAGGTACTTCATTCTGTATACTTCTACCTCCTTGCAGTCCAGTAGTATACGTTTGGTCGTTTCTTCTGCCTCCATGCACGCTCTGCACATGGGGCTGTCTGTGATACCTAAGTTATAGAGGTGTCTGTAGCTCTAGTACAAGTTTTATCGATAAATATACGTTGTCGAACGCGTTTGCGTTTAGTTTCAATTTGTATGGCAACGCGTAGTTCGTAATAGTCACCACCAGAGGCGCTGTTCGCGTTGCCATACTAATTGAAACTAAACGCAAACGCGTTCGAAAACGTATTGTATCGATAAAACGTATACTAGAGTATCTGTTCAAGGTGTTGTGTCCTGTTATTATACCCACTATCTTGCGCAGTTGGTTTCTATGTGTCCTTAGTAGTGTGGTTGTGAGTTTGTAGTCGCGTTTCGACAGAATCTCTTTGGTCTGTCTGCATGTGTCTATCTCCTCCCAGTATCTTTGGTGTTGGTCTTTAGTGTGTTGGTCCAGTTGATTGTATATGTAGCTTTGTGGCAGTTTCCTTATATTAGCTACCAAGGAATAGGAAAGACGTGGCGTTGAGGTTTTGTTTTTAACACCCGACGCAAAAAGAAGGTGTGTCTGTCTGTGTGTCCGTCTGTGCTGTGGCATCGCAGCCGTAAACGAACTGATGTGATGTGATCGTGATGGTTCTTAGCTACGTTTCAACGAAATCGGTTCAACTATTTTTGGGATATTGAACTTTGAAATGAAAATGTGGGGGGTTTTTCAACTTATCTAAGTTGTCATTCGCTTATGAGGCATAGGATTGGTACAAAGAAAATAATCAGAATATCGTTATTTATTAAACATGGTATAGGTACCTGAGAATACTGTATATATTCATATTATATAGCATCTAGTATATTCCCATGACTTGATCCGCGATAACTCCGATATAACCTAATTTCATTCCTGTTCATTTGGGGGATGTTCTAGCTAGGGTCTCACACACCTCCGTGGTGTCGATACGCCAGACTTAGGAGCGAGAGAGCACGTGCGGCGAGCGCATTCGAGCCAGATGCTCTATCATTCGAGATTTCTACCAGTCAACTTCGGTTTTGTTCTCAGAGCATAGAGAGAGAGGAGTAGAGGACTAGTTGCCGGCGGCTGCGTCGCAGTTGTTAGCTCAATGGGCATACTCTGCCGTGCCGCTAGTTCACCGTCCGTTGTTACCGAGTGTGCACGCGTGCTGATCGCAGAGCATATTACGTTTCTTCCCAAAATGCCTGATATGATGCGAGTGTATTGTCCAATAAGAACGTAGGTATACAAGTGTGTGTACTTTAGATGTGTGCGTGCTTTGTCTTGTCAATTACTTGTGC
Organism: Epinotia brunnichana; assembly: GCA_963854355.1. NCBI lineage: Eukaryota > Metazoa > Arthropoda > Insecta > Lepidoptera > Tortricidae > Epinotia > Epinotia brunnichana. Next base: position 20,001,717 of record OY977954.1, read on the forward strand.
TTTGTATGTGGGTTATTGAACTTGCGACAGGCGTACTCAATACAAATCGGCCGGCATGTCCGATCTCCTTATATTTATACCAACGGCTACATTACGTCAGCTCGTCCGGTCTATCAGATTCATAACTACTTATAACTTAGAAAAGTTGAAAACACACCGATATTTTCATTTAAAGTTCATCTCAAAAACGGCTGAACCGATTTTGTTGAAACGTATCTAAGAACCATCTCGATCACGTCAGCTTTCTGATAAAATCCGCATTCAAATCGGTCCAGTCGTTTAAGAGCTACGGTGCCACAGACAGACACACACACACAGGGACAGACAGACACACAGACACGTCAAACTTATAACACCCCTCTTTTTCCGAAGGGGGTTAAAAATCACTTCAATTGAAGGATTTACAATGAATACAGTCTTATAGATCGACAATTGAATACTGACTCGTGTAAACGTGCCTTAGCGGACTCTGTTTGCCCAGCTCTTCCAAAACCTAACTACGTCGATTAAATATTGGTTCCGAATACGATAGATCCTTATAGACCCGCGTCCCGTTGGTAGATACCTCACGTCATCGTATGCCTGACGGAAATCTACTTGAGACTGAATTTTTTTTAATTCGACGACGGTGGTAAGCTGGTAAGCACCTGTGTGTTGGTAATAGCTCAAGAAAACTATATTCAAATGTATGGAAAATTTGGCAAAATTAATGGAGAACTTTTATCTATCAGGATATGTAGGTTATAGAGCAAAGTTAAATTTTATCTACTCTCCCCTCCCCTCCGGGGCAAGCTTCCCCCCCCCCCCCCCCGCGCCCTTGAAAGTGTCCCGGAGCGCGGTTTTTTCCATTTTAAAACAAAACCGTACGGTACAGTCGCCATCACATACATAGGTACACTATAGGCGTTCAAAAATATCGGCACATGCACCCTAATGCCTTGAAAATAGAGGTGTGTTCCGATGTTTGTGACGTGCTTGTTTGCTCCGATGTATGTGATGGCGACTGTACGTACCGTTAGGGTGGGCACCCTTTATCGATTTGAAGATTGGTTGTGTTGGCAGTTAGAGGCGAAAGCAGATATCAAACTCAACCCAGCAGATCCTCGGGAGGTCTAGCGATTGGATCTGGTTATTTAGGGGTCTCAAAATTATTGAGTCGAGAAAATAGTACATTGTTTTACGAGGGGCGTAAGTGGAATCAAACAAGAGTCTATCAGAAGCTTTTGATGACTCGAGTTTGCAATTTTCTTACACCCGTGTTATATACCATGAGATCTCGGTCTATAATTTTCAGCGAGTGATTCCAGTTGATGGCTTTAGGCGTATTTAAATCGGAGGCTCTGTAAACGTTCATGTGCGTTTCATTGGATTCGATCTGAGTAGGTACGTTTTACGAGTTTATTTTTTTTTAGAAAAAACCAGGTTTTGCCTGCGTCGTTAACATAGCAACAGTAATTTTTTTTTTGGAAACAGTGTACATGCACATCACTAAATCAGGATAAGTAAGCCGAATTTATACTTTTATCTGAAGTGACGCCTGACACAACAGACCATCACATCATCATTATTTAGATCAACATTCATTTAAATTAAACCCTGTACTAAATTGTGTCGGTAATAAATGGAAGGTCTTATCGGTTTCAGCCGTAACCCACAGCTGCATTTCCAATGAATCAAAAACCAATTAATACTATCTCATTGCCCAATCATTAACGAATTTTATCATTGATAATGACACCTGTTTGATAACCGAGTAATTTCAGACTAGGATAATGAGTTGATCAGTTGTAGTTGTAACTATGCTGCGTTTGGTAGTGTTCGGGGCTTTGCTGGCGATCGTGTGTGGGGAGACCACTCTGGTCAGCCAGTGTAAGTTTTTAACAGTTTTTTTTAATCATGGCTGTAAACAAGTAAACGGAGACGAAGGCTATGGACGACTCTAGAAGAGACGTGAGCGCGTTACCAATTTTTAGGGTTCCGTAGCCAAATGGCAAAAAACGGAACCCTTATAGATTCGTCATGTCCGTCCGTCTGTCTGTCTGTCTGTCCGTCCGTATGTCACAGCCACTTTTTTCCGAAACTATAAGAGATATACTGTTGAAACTAGGTAAGTAGATGTATTCTGTGAACCGCATTAAGATTTTCTTACAAAATCGAAAAAAAACATTAAATTTTAGGGGTCCCCATACTCATAACTAAAACTCAAAAAATTTTTTTTCATCAAACCCATACGTGTGGGGTATCTATGGATAGGTCTTCAAAAATGATATTGAGGTTTCTAACATCATTTTTTTCTAAACTGAATAGTTTGCGCGTGAGACACTTCCAAAGTGGTAAAATGTGTCCCCCCCCCCCTGTAACTTCTAAAATAAGAGAATTATAAAACTAAAAAGAATATATGATGTACGTTACCATGTAAACTTCCACCGAGAATTGGTTTGAACGAGATCTAATAAGTAGTTTTTTTTTAATACGTCATAAATCGTAAACTGCAATTTATTTCACGGAACCCTTCATGTGCGAGTCCGACTCGCATTTGGCCGCTTTTTATTGATTAGAGGATGCGTTATGTTGACAGCTATACTAACAAATGCAGGCACTCTCAACATAGGACACCCTCAACAGCTTTGGCAATTTTACTTTTGATATTTAACAGGAGTTTTTCGGTGAAGGAACCGCTCTTATCCGAAAAAGGTCAAATTTTCTATCTCGGTTGGAAAGTCAGATGGCAGTCGCTTTAGTAAAACCGTAGTACAGTCGCCATCACATACATCGGAGCAAACAAGCACGTCACAAACATCGGAACACACCTCTATTTTTAAGGCATTACGGTGCATGTGCCGATATTTTTGAACACCTATAGTGTACCTATGTATATGATGGCGACTGTGGGCCAATCAACTTTTGGACCCACACTATTTTGTCCGGTAACGCAAGATACAGAACTGTAATGTTTGTTAGAGAAACTGCTCTAAACCAGGTATTCAATTGTGTATAATGATGGTTTACACCAGCAGTTACGATATGCCACAGATTTTAATTGGATTGATAGACACAGGTTTGAAATAGATTGCTTTGAAAGTTCGTAAAAAGTAACACAGGAGACAGAAAAAGTGTGGGTGAAAAAGTTGATTGACCCCTGTACCTACACCAAATCTTGGGATTAGGTGCCAACGCGGACTCCGGGATCCTTTAAGGTACCTACAACTGAGAAAAGGCTAGGATGATGATGAAGTCATCATCATCATCGTTATCAGCCTGTGCCTCGCCTACTGCTCAAAAGCATAAGCTCTCTTCGAGTATGCATTCATCCCGGTCCCGTGCTATCGTCCAGGATTTTTTTGTACGGTTCAATGCAGCAGCCCTAGGCTTTAGCTGCTAGTCTTAACTGGCTGTGGGTAGGCGCCACTATGGGGCTACCCAGCAGACGAACATCCAGGATTGACCCACAGCTTTATAATGCCATCAACCCATCGAGCTGATGGGCCGACGCTTCTTTTAATGGAGTACGAAAGAGGAAAGATTTAAACGCTCTGCTTTCCAGGTACCGTGAATGGTGGCGACCTGCCCATTAACGCCAACGTCGGAGGCTGCATCACGCCGCCCTGTGGGCTGCCGCAAGAGGAGGATGCCATCATCAAGATCGTGTTCAGAGCTCGTGAGTACCAATCACCTTAAGGCCTTGATTAATACGTTAATGGACACTACTACAGAAATAATAGACACATAACAATTTACTTGAAAAACAAAGTTTAAACCGACTTCAATTCAGTATTTTGCCAAGCCACACAGTTAAATGAAGATTTCCACATGTCCTTTCCAGTTTACCACATGAACTGCTTTCCGAGAGCAAATACTTACGTTGAATATTATTACAGAAAAAATCCAAGTCGCTATATGTGGGCTGATAATATTTGAGGAGTTCCGACGATTTCTCAATGATCTCAGAATTGACACTTCATTAGTTGCTACTTCATCGCAGTAAAATAGGGCTGTTATTCGCTACGCGTTAATGCAGCTCACCCCGCCGGTCACCCGTTAAGAAACTAGACCTCTACCTACGCTTAATTACTACGTATCGCGGTGTCAAGGTATAATTGTGGGTGAGCGTTGAGGTGAGCTTAAAACAAGTTACAGAATAGGGGGGCTGGGCTTTTATGCGGAACGCGCTAATGCGCCCCACCTCACCCGTCACGCCTAACGAAACTAGACCTCTGATTACACTTAGTTACTACGAACTCTACCTACGCTTAATTACTACGAATCGCGGCGTCAAGATATATGTGTGGGTGAACGATGGGGTGAAGTTAAAACAAACTACAGAATAGTGGGGCTGGCCACCCACGACCGCTCACAAAAAGCCGAATGAAGGCAGCGCCGCGCCTAAATCCGTCCATGAATGTTAAAATTGTATCGTTTAAAGGCCTCCACACACCGGTCGTGGGCGCGGGTCGGGCGCGGGCCCGCGCAAGTTGTAAAACATTGAAACTACACTTCAATCAAACACACATCGAACGCGGGCCCGCTGCCGCCGCCGCCGCCGCCGCGGGCTTAGATAAAGACAGTCGGCGCGGCCCGTTGTATATCCATACGGTTGGAAAGCCAGCGCAACGCAACGAGTAACCGCTCCTTGATTTCGTTTTTTTTAAAGTAGCCTTAATTGCTTTTAATTTTGTTTTATAAAAGCAGCCAGTACCTACTTCGCTTGGCCATCCGAATGGGACGTTCATAAATGTCAAAATTCAACAACGCCAAACAACATCTCTAATGTCCTCGCCCTCGCCCCTAATGTGCGTTTAACATTCACATGTATTGTAGTATTTGTAGTATCGGCACGAGACGCGTTTGTCTGGCGGCTATGGAAACGTGCACAGGCATGAATGAATGGCAGAATAAGGTATTTTTAGCGACACACAACTGACACGATTATTTTAATAGAAAGGCGACGCGCCTAATAGAGGCATCGGGTGACCAGAGGGCTGGCCACTATTTCGCACAGCGTATTAGTATCGCTATACAGCGAGGAAATACGGCCAGCCTTCTGGGCACCTTGCCTATTGACGGCGACTTAGGCCAAATTTTTTACCTTTAGGTTAAGTTTTATATTGTTGTTTTTATTAATTGCCTTGTTATACGATTAAATAATTTTTCTATAGAAAGGTTGGTTTGTTCGTAGCTATGTTTGTCGTATACTACGTTTGTTTAATTTATTTCTTTGTAATATTTTAAGTTTTTAAAACAATGGCCAGAGACTGCTCACAATCGGGGGCATTGGAAAAAGTGGGGGTAGGCCTTTGCCCAGCAGTGGGACACTACAGGCTCACAATAATAATAATAAAAAAAATATTTTCAGAGTCCCCATAGAACGTAACTTGGTACTCAATTTAAAACGGCATGCTGAAATATCATGAAACTTTGCAACCATATCTAGATCGTAAACTTGTATCTGTTGCTAGACATGATAATAGAAAAAAATACAGACAAAATAATTTTTTCATGCTAATATAATAAACTTCTTTTTAGATATGGCGTATCTTATTGTGTCTACGAAGTTTCATGTTAAGTATACCACGCGGGTTCAAAATGAGAGCCAACGTTTGTATGGGGAGCAGTCTTGTGTCGAGCGTCCCCCAGGACTCGACTATTAATTAGCTAGCTAGTGAGCTCGGAAAGCCCTTTTTGTATGTTTGATACCTATTGAGAAAATCGCTTTTTATCCACATGTGAAGAAAGAGTTTTGACATTTGAACGCAGCTTAAGGTGGTTCGATTGCCATACAAAGCGTTATTTGACATTCGCAGGCTAACGGCGTGATATTTTAAGAAACTTATGTATCAGACTTTTATCAATTGGCTTCCCATTTGCGCCAAATTCCCCCTTTCCTAGAATAAACTTGTATAAACTAGATTAATTTGAGAAAACTAGTTTTTCCAAAATATCACGTCCCAAACCAATTTCTCAAATTAATCTAGTTTATACAAGTTTATTCTAGGAAAGGGGGAATTTGGCGCAAATGGGAAGCCAATTTATGAATGTTTGTTACATAAGTTTCTTAAAATATCACGCCGTTGGCCTGCGAATGTCAAATAACGTTTTGTATGGCAAACGAACCACCTTAAGTGACATGTGACAGCTAACAAATCGTAGAACGTTAAAAGTACTAAATGACTGGCTCGTTTAAGTTTTCCTATGTGACTTTTTTTTTGTCCTAACCTTTTTCTTATTTTCCTCGCTGTAGTGAGGTGAAAAGTTTTGTGTTTTACACAGGTGAAAAGTTATTTTACGTCTCGTGTACGCTACGCTCAGGATTCTATTTTTGAACTACTCGCTTCGCTCGTGGTCAATCATATAATCCTTCCGCTAGTTCGTGTTTCAAATGAACACTCGCAGGTAAAATACAACTTTCCCCCCTTGTATAACAAATTGTATAACTATTTGTGTAAACCAATGTTTCAGCCCGCACCATGCACGCAATGACGACGGTAGCTACCGCCTACCTCTCCGTGCTTGGTCTACCGGTACCCGTGCCCTACCCGCTGGGCGATAACGCGGTGACTTGCAACTTCTTGGACAACTCCTACTGCCCCGTGCTGGAGGGAGAAGTGATCCAATACACGCTGAATATGTACATAGATCCCAATTTCCCTGAGGTGAGCGCCGAGGTTTTCCCGAGGAACTACAGTATTGGGTTCTTCAAAGGAGTCTCCTTCTACGTTTTAAAGGGTCGGCAAAACGCATGTGCATGCGTGTGTGTGTGTGTGTAGGTAGTTGCAAGCTAGGGGAAAATCTGGTAACAAACCGGCTAAGTGAGAGTCGGACTCGCACGACGGGTTCCGTACCATTATTTTCAACACACCTGCTCGTAAAGTAGGTCTTATTACAGCGTATTTACACTGATAATGCAGAATATTACCCATGCCGTGCCTTTTACATTACATTATCGCACTAGTGCCTTTTCATTACATATCTTTTTAAATATTAGCAAAATAATGCAGAATATTACCCATGCCGTGACCTTTAACATTACATTATCGCACTAGTGCCTTTTCATTACATATCTTTTAACATTTTCATTTTTTATTTTTTTCCTAGCAAATGTGTTGAAAAACGTCGTATGAAACACGTGAGCATTGGTCATTACACTTCTCGTCTCCATTAAACCTGAGCCGAACGACTCCAGTGTAGTGACCAACTTAGCACACTTGTATCATAATGTACTATTATAAAAACGGCAAAAAAAACACGTTTGTTGTATAGGAGTCCCCTTAAATATTAATTTTATTCTGTTTTTTAGTACTTGTTATTATAACGGCAACAGAAATACATCATCTGTGAAAATTTCAACCGTCTAACTATCACGGTTCATGAGATACACGATACATGAGCCTGGTGACAGACGGACAGACATACAGACGGACGGACAGCGGATCCTTAGTAATAGGGTCCCGTTTTACGCTTTGGGCACGGAACTCTAAAAATCGAACTAGCTCCATAGTAGGTAACCTGAGTAAGGCTTGTGTACCCATAAGGGTACAGTCGCCATCAGATGTATAGGAGCGGCCAAAGTGGTCACAAATATCTGAACACGTCTCTATTGTCGAGGCATTAGAGACGTGTTCAGATATTTGTGAGCACATTGGCCGCTCCGATATATCTGATTGCGACTGACGAATGACATATTTCATAGTTATATACGCACATAAATAAGGACATCTGCACATGCCTTTATGCAATTGAAAATAGAGTCCTGTACAGATATTTATGTCCTTATTTATGTACGTATATAATACCGCTGAGTCTAGGTACGTATGCACATAGAAACATCCAAGTCTCAGAAATAAATATCAATATTGGCCATCACACAAATATTTGCCCTTACTGAGATTCGAACCTAGGAGTCCCAGGACCGTCACATCATCATCATCCGCTGGATGCGGGTGGCGCAGGACCGGCCATTGTGGCACTCTTTGGGGGAGGCCTATGTCCAGCAGTGGACGTCTTTCGGCTGATATGATAATGATGATGAATGATGATGTTCCTACTTAAAAAATACCGTCAAACATGCCTACTTTGCCACCAGGGGGAACTTTGCCCAAGAAGCAAATTTAAAAATTTTCCTCTTGGGCAAAGTTCCCCTCCTGGTGGCAAAGTAGGCATGTTTGACGGTATATAATATTCTGTGTTTTCCAGGGCATCTCACCTACCATCGAGTTCCGGATCCAGGACGACGCCGGAGTCCCATTCATGTGCATCCGCGTGCCCATCACCATCTTGGAACCCCGCACGCGCCACGCGTCGCAGAACGCCACGCTCGTCGAAGCGAACTGAACAATTGTTGTTCTCAAACTTTTTCGGTTATAGAAATAAATACTTTAATCAAAAACTATACTTCAGTTCAGTATTTCGCCAAGCCACATAGGTACATGTACATTTTTACATTTCCTTTCCAATTTACCACACGAACTGCTCTCCGAGAGCAAATGCGTTGTTATTACAGAAAAAAACCCAAGTAGCTATGTGTGGGATGATAATATTTGAGGAGTTCCGTCGATTCCTCAATGATCTCAGAATTAACACTTCATTAGTTGCTACTTCAACGGAATCATGTCAGAATCTTTGACGTATTTTAACATCTTTTAGGAGTTCTATAAGTCATCTGTGCTCTTCATGATCAGTTCCACTTCACCAAAATTGCGATTTCCGAAGGTAAAATAGAAAATACCGAAATTACTACACGCGTGCCTATACAATTTGAGGGTTGCCCTCAATTTCCGTGTGATCCCATCAACAGATCCTGACTTGGTGACAATGGGACCACCTCAGGAGTATATATATACCTACTATTTCGATTAAAAAAGAATTTTGGAAAGCGGTCCACAATTGACGGAGAAATCGGTGAATATATTAGAAACCTAAGTACATAAAAAAAAAAAAACATACAGTGGAACATATAACCCCCTCCTTTTTTGAAGTCGGTAAAAGAAAGTATTTGTGACGTTATACATCAAAGGCCATTTAAGGTATTTATATGGACAGACGGAAGTGAAAACATATAGAGCAGTTCGGCTGTCGGCTATAATAGAGATATGATAGTGTAAGGGGGAGAGATATGTGGTGGTGGAATGACGAAGAAAAAAAGCACGAAATATACAAATTACTTTGATTCATTGAAAAGCGCTCTGGCGTACAGGAAAATCGAGAGAGAGAGAGAGGGCGACTTCAATATTCTTCTAAGAGTTAACATACCCACATAATATAAGCTTGATTCAATATAAGAATAGTGTTGTATAATCAACATAATAGAGGTTCAACATACAACCTCAACAACTAAGTAGCAAGTTAGCATTGATATGTTATGCTCAAGAGCATAACTATGAAGTTTTAATGCGTAGGTAACTAAGTATGCATTAGTATCTCCGTCTAACAAACTACTTAAACCGAATAGAACTTACTTGAATAGGTAGTTCAAACTTCATACTAGCGCTCCTAAGTACGTAGGTATTAAATCTCAAATTACTATTTTGAAATTCCCTGGGAGCTGCATTTGTAACAACTTCATTTAGAACAAAAAGCCCGTGGCATCTAAATCTGCAATGAAACCTGTATGGGCAACACTGTGTATGTTTAAAACAAAATTCATCTTTGCGGTGGTCAATATTTAATTTAAGAGCGTACGTGCATAGTTCATGCCACTTGCCATTGACTAGACTTACCTTACCTTGAATCTACTGTACTGTAGCTGAAGAAAATATAATTGTCTAACATTAAGTACTGATAAACAAAACTAACGAAAATACTTACTCTCAAAACATCCGGCGTATATTTGATATCAGTCAACATTGCAAGAAAGTCGATCAGACAAAGGCTGCAAGCTAACACGGAGCGTTGGTTAAAATAACTTGGCTATTGAAGCAAACATCGTTCTAAATTCCATCCAAAATGACCACATTCCGTTCCAAGTCTTAAATACAGCATTGCAGAAATTCGTTCGTAAACGTACGCGACATCAAAGACGCGCGCTGCCGATGGCGGCCATTTTGTCAGCACGTGACGCGAATCGGAAAACAAAATGGCGACAGAAGCTTGGTAAGGTTGCACTCAATTAAGATGCGAGTGCGATACGATTATATAAAGGATTTGCAGATTTAGTTGTGGGAGTTTGTTGCCTATTTGTAGGTAAGTATTGGAAAAATGAACAGCTGATTTTGTTTGGAGCTTAGCTGATTTTTGCGGAGGACAGTCGCTTTCGTAAAACTAGTGTCTAATAAGTGGACCCACAATACAATACAATACACAATACAATAAACAGAGACATATTTTTCTACAGTCGATTCATGAACTTTCAAAGATACGAAGGAAAGGCATCACAACTGGGGGGTAAAGAGAGAGATTGAAATCAAATTTAAATTAAGTAAGTACCTACTTAACTTCGAGTATTTGATTTAGGTGCATTCATCAGATATGTTAGGCTTAGCACGCGAACAAGCTAAAAAGCGAGTATGCGCGTGATGGGCTACGTTGAGTCTGATCGATCGAATCGAAGCATCGAACCTAGAATTACTTACTTATTGACGATTAGGTGCCCGGCTTAATTAGTCAGGTAAGTATAATTATATTTGCGCTGTCTTGATTGTTGAAAATACTTGAAAACCATGCACTTGCCCGTGTAACACACCCGTTTATCTCTTCCGCGCACGAGAAAACTAGATGCAAAACACTTCGTTTTTTTTTCGAAATATCACGTACTTAGGTACTCGGATAACGAATATTTCAGTCAGTTCTCTCTTACAAAGCTTCCCAGTGCATGACCTTAGAGTACCTACCGAACCAACGTTATAAATGTACCTAACATCTATTCATTAAGCCGCAAAACAATCCGTTCACAACTAGAGTGGCTGTACGAACATATAATTACTAGGATCTATTCACAAATAGTATTCCAGCATCTGTGATCTAAGTTTAACATAATTTGAACCCTCGCGCTCGTTAATACTTTACTGAATTTGGACGAGTTAAGTTAATATTGGCTGGCCAGATCAGTCGTAGGTATAGTTTTAGTGAATGCCATTCCTGAAAGCTAACTCGACGAATGCACTTCCTGAGCAAGCCAACGTCTTGAATGAATGAAACCACTTGGATACTAAGGTCTTAATTAGATTGCCTTTGCAGCTTGTAATCTTTTGTTGAGAATTACCTAGTCTTTGAAGTAGTTTCTGGATTTCCTTTGCACCTTCTTGAAAAGGATTAAAAGCATTCCTCCCTTTTTAAAAGCGCTGTTTTCTATACTAATATTTGAGTAATTATTATATAGAGGAAAAGTCTGTGAGATTGTAAATTTTTATACGAAGGAGGAAATTTCCGGAACTAGATACTTATCAGACTTCAAGAAATCCTTTACCAAGCAATGGGGTTCTCCGGTGAAAGCTAATTGTAGATGGCGCTCAGCTAGATTTCCGGAACTAGATACTTATCAGACTTCAAGAAATCCTTTACCAAGCAATGGGGTTCTCCGGTGAAAGCTAATTGTAGATGGCGCTCAGCTAGATTTCATACCATGAGAGAGAGAGAGACAGGATAGATGGTCCCTAACTATCTACGGAAACCATAAGTATACAGTTCTTAGGCAAAAATCTTCCCCATGGCTTACTTACTTATGGCTTTAATCCGCAATCTTTTATTTTTAACCTTTTTCGGAAAACGGTGGATTCCCACTTCGGAGCAATTCGGGACAAATAGTCATTTTCGCAAAAATAAATAAAAACTAGGTACTTCCCGCCAAACAAATTTAGCTTTTTTAAGGACCATTATTGGTGCTGTCCATCATTTGGAGAGGCCTGAATTAGCCGGTGTCAGTTTGTTTCATTTTAATTTATTATTTTGATGTTATTTTTTTGGAATCGATATACGGTTTCAAGTTTAGTAGTTTCTCAACGTGCTCCTCATTTCGTTGTCGTGAGCTCCCGTACCAACATTCACCCCCGATTTCATCCCCTCAGTAATAGTACAGCATCTAGGTAGTTTTAAAAGTCAGTAGTGTAAGTCACCAATTACACACGTATCTTGCAAAGCACTTTGCGTTTTAAACTTTCACAAACTTCCGCGTCTAATCGCACCAATTTATTGTGCTTTATCTAGACATTTAGAGAGCACTGTATGTTCTAAAGTGCTCTCTAAGATATATAACTATGTTATTGAGATACAGGCAGGACTTGGTTCTTTTATTTTTCTTTATCTTCTTAGTTTTGTATCTTATTAGTTATTGGAGTTGTTGGTGTGTCAATAAAATAAAACAACTGATGTAAGTATTTATCTGTCGTCTTTTCGGAGGTGCGGCGCCGGCGCCACGACATAAACAGCCGCTGCTAGACGGTCGCCAACACGCCCGTCCGACCGAGCGATCTTGGTCCGCACCGACCGTGCAGACAGTTGTTTGCAGTAAAATTTCATGCTACAGCGGTCGGGGCCGACCAAGGTCGCTCGGTCGGAGGGGCGTGTTGGCAACGGTCTAGCAGGGGCTGAAACATTATGGCGTTACTCAGAGTGTTTATATAAAGGTGTGAGTGTTTCCATATATTCATATACCTGGCAGCCCGCGTACCGCGTTGCCCATCCATAAGCAAGGTCTTTGCCGGCCATACTCAACCTTTTTCTAAGTGGGCCGCTAAGACATTTTATCCAAGGAGCCCCGTACCACATCTGGCCCCTGGGGGGCTAGCACACTAGGTTTTATGTCGCGTTTTACGTGACGTTTCAGTACATTTTCGCCGACATAAAACCTTGTGTGCTTAGGGAATGCAAACCAGTTAACCGGTTAGCCGGTTAACCGGTGAATTGACTAAATATGAGACTGGTAAATTACCGGTAAATTAAAATCAAAACCGGTAATTTACCAAAACACAAATTATTAGTAAAATACTAAATTTTAACGATTGTTAAGTCTTTTATCATGTAAAAAGCAAGTATACCTTTAAGCGTCAGCTTAAGGGCTATTTGTTGACGCTCCAGAAATCCCAAACCCAATCCTAACCCATCCAGCACTTTCCTATCCCAACCGTGTCGCGTTTTTTGCTTTGTGTTTTTCTTTCTATCCCATTTGGCTACAATAATTATGTGTTTTTCAATGGTCTTATGTTGTGTTGCGTTCCGTGGGTCACGTACGGTGCTGTCTGAAAATCAGCGCTGTACGAGTAGGTGTCTGTCTGACACCTCGGCATAATGCTGAGACAGCGACCTATTCACTGCCGCGAAGACACACACAATATGTGTTAAATTGTAATGTATGCCTACTCCCTTTGTCTCTGTGTGTCTTTTGTGTAGTAAATAAATGTCTTCTTTCTTTCTTTCTTTAAAAATGTAAATTGAATAAACTTGTTAGCGTTATCTTACCTCATGTAAGTCATGTAGGATCAAATTAATGCAATCGTTTCTAGAAGCTTCTTAAAATGTAAACACATTTCCGGTTACGTTCTATCAAATATGAATAATGATCAGTTTGAATAAGTACAATAGAGACGCCTTATTAACATACTTTAGAGGTATACTTATCATAAGAATCCAAAGAAATACCTCTCTTCATCTTACTGGGATGGAGAATGCCAAAGGCAAGGAACACAGGTGTGGTGGTGATTTTCTTAAAAAAGGGTGAAAACACCCTGCTACTAACAACCCATCTGACTTGTAAGCCATGTCTATAAACTGTTTGTTTTCGAGAGTCATTACAAATCGTCTTGTACGCAGGCTAGATGACTTCAAGCCTCCCGGACAAGCCGGTTCCCGGAGAGGCTTTAGCACTGTAGACCACATGCATACGCTCCGTCAGGTTATACAGAAGACTGAAGAGCTGCCCCTCTGCTCAGCGTTCGCGAACCACGAGAAAGCCTTCAATTTGATCGAAACCTGGGCTGTAGCTGTACTAGTCTCTCCAGCGGTGCCAAGTTGACTATCGCTATATCGAAGTATTGAAGTGTTTGTACGAAAACGCCACTATCTCAGTCCGACTCCAAGATTTGAACGCGAAACCTATTCTGCTTGAGTCAGTCAAGGATATGTTATTTCCCTAAACCTGTTCACTGCTGCATTGGAGGATTTTTTCAAGACTCTGGACTGGATAAGGCAGGCATCAACGACGAGTACATCACTCACCTTCGGAATTCTGACGATTTAGTAGTTTTGGCTGAGACCATGGAGGACTTTAGTACGATGCTCGATGACCTCAGTAAAGCCTTCGAGCGAGTCGGTCTAAAGATGAACATGGATAAGACGAAGATCATGTTAAATGCCCATGTAGTGCCAACTCCCATTACAATCGGACGCTTTACGCTCAGAGTTCTAGACGATTACCTATACACGACGACGACGACGTTACGACTTAGGTTTCACCCTGTATATACCTATGACAGACTGTCCAGTTCCAGTCCTGTCGGCTCAGTTTGACCAGTGTGTGTTGCCAGTGATGACATAATATATGGCACCTGAAATGTAGTCGATCACTATGGGCCTCAATAGAAGGCTAGAAGTCACCCAAAGGGCAATGAAGATGGCTATGCTGGGAATTTATCTGCGTGATCGCATTAAGAAATGAGGCTATCCGCAGCAGAACTAAGGTAACATATATATCCCTCCGAATCGCTAAACCAATGCCGCAATTTGGCTTTCTCGTCCTGCTGCCATGCATTTTATCGTGCTATCATGAGACGTAGGTGTATTGCGAGTGGGCTTACGGATTATTTCGTGTTGATGATTTTACAGTTGCGCCGAATGCCAGTAAGTAAATCATTTTTATTTTTACCTACGAGTGTTCATTTGAAACACGAGCTAGCGAAAGGATTCTATGATTGACCACGAGCAAAGCGAGTTGTTCAAAAATAGAATCCTGAGCGTAGAGAGTGTTTCAACACACGAGACGTAAAATAACTTTTCCCCTGTGTATAACACAAATCTTTTCACCTCACTACAGCAAGGAAAATAAGAAAAAGGTTAAAAAAAAGTAAAAAAAAAAACAAAATTTAAAAAAGTTAAAAAGTTAAAAAAAAAAAAAACGTAAAAAAAAAGTATAAAAATAAATAAAAAAAGTTAAAAATAAAAGTTAAACAAAAATATGTCATAAAATATACCTACAAAAAACAAAAATAAACATTTAACGTTCTACGTCTACTTTCCTCACATGTGGATAAAAAGCGATTTTCTCAATAGTTAACAAACATACAAAAAGGCCTTTCCGAGCTAGTGAGGTGAAAAAGCCATTGTCGCATGGCAGTTTCACTCTCCTCAGGGACACTTGATGCTGGAGCAGCCGAATCATAAGTGGGTTGCAGTAAAACCTTACGTAATATGTATATTATGTTTATTGAACATTTACTGACAAATACGTACATCTCATAATACATTACTTTTCCCTCTTTCATATTAGGTCCTTACCTATGAAATTGGCGGTGTGTATGGAGAATTTTATGAAAACTGTGATTTTCATACATTGAATTTTGCGGATTATTCAGCAATGTCAAATTCAAAGCAAACTAATTTTTGGTAGGAATATAGAAAACTTTTAAGCTACTTTACACATATCTTCATTCCTTAAAAATAGTTCGCATCATAAAACTATACGTAATTGAAACACTTTAACCGGCAGCACATGAAAAGGGCGGTTTTCAAGCTTTAATTTGAAACACTAAATAAAAAATTGAAACCTATTTTTTGTATTTAAAACCTTTGTTACATAGTCTTATAATGAAATTAAAAAATAATTTGGAAGTTGCAATAGAAATTAATAAATTACGTACAAAATAATATCTGTGAAAAAACCACCAATTTCATAGGTAAGGACCTAATAATTAGTATTTTCCACGGAAAACTAGTATATTGTATAATAAACTTTTCTAAACACATAATCGCAATCAAAAGAAGATCGAATAATTTACAACAGCTGCGAATCACTTTCAATTATTTTGCGCAGTCATTATCAGAGTGTAAATAAGTAATACATCAAAAATGTAATATAAATATTATTTTCTCGATTTCATATTTAATCTTCAATCAATGCCGAACAAAAAACGCTTTCTTGGGCTTAAAACTTTGTAAACGAAATCACCAGTCTGTGAATTAGCTAATATTAAATTCCTCCGTACCTAAGTACAATATCAGAGTGAACAAAAAAATTAAAAATCAAAGCCGAATTTATCGGGCTACAATGTTCTAAGTTTTTCGGACAGGCTAGAAAATATTATCATGCGGGGTAGCCTAGAGTGATATTTATCGTGGACCATGATGTACCCGAAAGGTAAGTTAGGGTCGAATCCACCGATGTTCCCCATAGGTTCGGGTATTGGTGAGGTTTGGATTTGTTGATCTCTGGTTTCCTGGCTATTCTCTCCGGTGATTTGCTGAAATAAATTATTAAGTAGCATTGGCTTCACAGATACTAAATAACACAATTACATATGTATTAATGTATACAAATAACTAAAACAAGAGTACCTAATAAGAATGTAAAATTAAACTAAATAATAGGGAAGTAAAAATGCAAATTGACGACCTCTGTTCTGTAGCCTAGTTGGTAGTGACCCTGCCTTCGAATCCCAGTAAGGGCATTTATTTGTGTGAGGAGTACAAATATTTGTTCCTGAGTGTTCGAGCATTATATGCAACCTCATTCCTCGTTGATTAAAAACTGTTATCAGTTTAAAATTATGACAGATACTATTAGAGAAAATCACGTCAATGCAAAAAACCTATGTCAATTGTGAAATATTTTAAATAACGTGTATAATTTAGCAAATATTACAATAAAACACGGTTTTGTTATAAAATAATGTTTTTTATCTACCCACATGTTATAAATCCTCTAGAATGTGTTCGGAAACCATATATAACGACCACCATAATTGCAACCAGTAACGTAACATCAGCGTTTTATCTGTGCCAGTGTTATTATAATGTATGAAAAATCATAATAGCATCGACAATCGATGTTATTATGGAAATCAGGTCCGGTGTTGGCGTCGTGCAGCATGTTGTTGTCGGTCATGATTTGAAATCTAGTCGGCCATGGCGGTGCAATGGCGGTTATTCTAATGGTTCCCGAACACATCATTGAGGATTTATAACATGTGGGTAGATAAAATAGTGTATGTAACTGTACATAATTAGGCATTAAAACACTCGTGTGATGTTATTATGAACCCACACTCATGTTTAATGCCCCTCATTATGTACAGTCACATAAACTACTATAATTCACACGAAGACACAACAGCTCTAACACTGAGTCATGGATATTTTCTATGTATTTAAGTATCTATATAAGTATGTACTACTACCTACTACCTACCAGGTATATATATTACTTTAGTTTTAAATTCTAGATTGTAAGACTTACAATACCCTTACAGGATAAGGAGGTAATTTTTGTAAGACCACCTTTTTGTATGCCAACATAAAAGCAATAAAGTTATTCTTATTCTTATTCTTATGTTTATCTTCGTCTAGTACCCATAGTACAAGCTTTGCTTAGTTTGGGACTAGGTCGATTTGTGTAAGATTGTTCCCAAATATTTGTTTATTATTAATATGTATATTATAACAAGTTACTGTCAATTTTTTTTTGGTACAAGCTCTTATTGCCGACTGTACTTTTCAGCATACTATCATCAATCACTCATTGAGACGATTCTAAAGAGCCCAAACTCGATGGGGTTGTGTCGTTTTACTGCGGAGTACCTATGGCCGCCTTCCAGCTCCAGCATCAGATCAGTTCCATGTCATCATAATATTGCATTGTCATGCGATATACATGTGCAATTGTGCATGCAAAATTTCAGCTCAATCGGAAAACGGGAAGTGGGTCAAATTTCAATTACTAAATTTGACCCAAGAAATAATAAAGAATAAAACAAACGGGGTGAGCTAAATAAAACCTTGTAAAAAGAACATCCCTTCGAGGAGACTCTCTTGCGGCATTGTCTCCATGACGCTGGCTGCTTTACCTCTCTTATCGCGAGGGCGATTCTTTGAAAGAGGTAAGCGCCAGGCTTGGGGTCTCCTGAGGTGTTGGTAATTTATTTGCCTATCCATTTGTATAAGTATATGGTTTTGTGTTCCTGGTGGCGAGTGAGGTGAGGTCGTACTGCAAGCGTCCATAGGCTACGTCTCCAGGAATTCCGTATGCTTGTTTGTCAATGTCGTAGAATAAAAAATACTGTGAATCTACAAAATCTGACGGGAAGTATAGTAAATATAGAGGCCTCGGCAGAGAGTACAACTTTGTCCCCTTTGGCGTCGCGACCCTCGGTCCATGGGGTCTTCCCAGTGCGCATAAGTTATTTGCGGAAATCGCGAAACGTCTGGTTGATGTAACTGGTGACTGAAGAGCTGGTGGCTTTCTCGCGCAACGAATCAGCATTGCAATGCAGCGAGGAAATGCCGCCACCAGCATCCTCGGTACGGTCAACCAATTTGATACCTAGGCCACCGTAGAGCCCTGTCATTTTAACTGCTACATAGCGACGCAATAATCTTAGGAACCCGTATTGACATAGCATTTACAACGGCAAGGTTCTATGATGGCCTAGGAGTTTTTTAGATTTAACTTAGTTTTCATCGTTACATCATCATCATATCAGCCGAAAGACGTCACCTGCTTGACGTAGACCTCCCCCACTTATTATCTTGTATACCTACTTTAGAAAATAAAATATATACAGCGCGCTGTATATATTTTATTTTCTAAAGTCACACACACGCTGCAGCGTGTCTCTGACCTTGGGGCTTTAAATGCAAATATCGATTATGGTCCTGAAACTTACCCACTTTTGTTCCGCAATTTTGTAAGCTGACAAGTATGAAAAGTAACTAATGAATGATATACATTGAAAATTTTATTTAGTTTGTATGGAATAATGAAAATATTAAAAAAACGTATTTTTGAAAAGTTGTAGAACAAACGTAGTTCCGTTTCAGGAGCATAATCGACCTTTGCATTTAAAGCCCCAAGGTCAGAGACACGCTGTATATGGTAGTAAATACAAAGTAAATAATTATGCTTTTTAAGGTACCTACTTACTTGATTACTGTTGGGTGTACTGTTGGATCCATCGAATGATGATTCTGTGTCATCCGGATATTGAGAAGATTCAGCCTGATCGGTTGAAGGAGTCGTATCTGAAAGTAAACCCAAGGTTATTTCAAATTCAAGCCCAATAAAGGTAGGTACGTACATACAAATCCAGCCAGCCAGCTGGCTAATGTGCAACCCGTGCCTAAAGAAGGGCAGTCCGGGCAGACCCTGCCAACTATCGGCCGATTTCTGATACCTCCATACTGTGCCAGATTATTTATTTATTTATTTATTTTATTTATTTATTATTATCCACACTTACAACTATTTTTACAGGCATCGAACCTAAGACAACAGTGTAACTATTTTATAATACCTATAACATTTTTTTTACGTAGTACTCTTATAACATATTACGAGCAATGCTGCCTTTGTGAATTCATTCAGAGAACACGAAAACAAATCAATATTTTCCGCTATGAGATTGATGGAACGTGTACTGAATAGACGTCTCCTAACATACATATTTTCCGCTATGAGATTGATGGAACGTGTACTGAATAGACGTCTCCTAACATACCTAGAAAACAATGATCTCCTCAGTGATGGTCATTATGGTTTCCGCATGGGACGATCAACTGGGGATCTGCTAGTGCATGCTACTCATCTTTGGAGCGAGGCTATCGTAAACGTGGTGAAGCTCTCGATATCTCCAAAGCATTCGATAGGGTCTGGCATGCTAGCCTAGTGAGCAAGCTTCCAGCTTATGGCCTTACTGGCCTTTGCAACTGGATAGCTGATTGCCTGAACGGGCGATCGTACCGTGTGGTGTTAAAAGGCTACACATCGGATCAATAGGCTTTAGATGCTGGTGTTCCTCAGGGATCTGTTCTGTCTGCAACTTTATTCTTAGTGCATATCAACGATATTTTAAGGCCCGGTACCGTTGGGTATGCCGATGAAAGCACAGTTGTAGTCAGATATCTGTCCAGTGCAAAGGCCAACAAAGAAGAAATTCAATTTTGTCGGCAGGATATGGTTGATCCTTTGGATTTGACTCTTAGAGAAGTCTCCGACTAGGGCGATGCTAATCTAGTCAGGTCCAACGCAACCCAGACACAGGCGTGTTTGTTCTCCATTGAACGGAGTCCGTTCAACTTGACTCCAACTTTCTGGAGTGTATCCATAATTCCATAACAATTTCTGACCATCTGCAGCTCCTTGTCCAAGTGAACGAAGAAAGAAGTCCAATATGAACTTTGGGCTCTACATTGAATCCTTGGCGCAAACCGCGGCAAAAAAACTTGGCCTCCTCTCTAAGGTGAGGCGGTACTTCAGCGGTTGGCTTGGATGGGCGTGCCAGGAAGCTCGTTGGTGACTTAAACTTAACTGAGGCTAAAATGCAAAGACACCGTAGAGAAGTTTCCTGCTTATCGGTGTTCTACAGCAGGGGTCGGCAACCTTTTAGCAACCAAGGGCCTATTAGGAGCTAAAAAAAAATTCGCGGGCCGCACTTCTTAATTATTTGTGACTTTAGCAAGCAATTCCAAAATTCTGAATTCAACGACTTTTACATACAGAACAGCCAGGGAGGCTCGCGGGCCGTAAGCAAGGGCCTCGCGGGCCGCATGCGGCCCGCGGGCTGTTTGTTGCCGGCCACTGTTCTACAGGATACATTTCGGAGAGTGTGCGCTAGGATTACACGTATTAATCCCACCCTCACCATTTCGCCATCGTGGGACTAGGCACGGTCGTGGGCTCCACCCATATGTTGTTGATTTACCACTGTTTCGCATGAAGCGCTTTGCCTCCAGTTACCTCGCGAATTCACTTCCGACAAACCTTTTCCCAGCTACGTATAACTTGGTTCTTTTCAACACGAGAGTGAATAGGCACTACGAGTATCTAGGTATGCATGTTACACCCTCGATCTCATTATCACTTACCATCAGGTGAGATAGTGGTAAAATGCGTACCTATAACTAAGTATTAATAATTTACTTTGAAAACAAAGTTTTAACCGACGAAAAATCAACCATCCCCTATTTTCGTACCCTTAGGGTTGGTTTTTTTTTCCAAATTTATATGGGACCAACTTTGGGTTATACCCTTTCTAATAAAAAAAGAATTATCAAAATCGAACTACTCTGTAAAAAGTTATGCGTGTTCATACATAAAAAAAATATATATATACGCGTCGAATTGAGAACCTCCTCCGTTTTTTTCGTCGGTTGAAAATAAAAAAAAATGTACAGGTTGTCCGACTGCTATGCGACCTGGAGGGACCTCTAGTTTTCTAGATAGGTTTGCTGTATGGAGACATTAGGAACCACAGAAACTATCAGCCGTGAAAGGATAAAATAGCAGCCAAGTGCGTGTCGGACTCGCACATGAAGGGTTCCGTTAAATAAATTGCTTACTACGATTTATGACGTATTAAAAAAAACTACTTACTAGATCTCGTTCAAACCAATTTTCGTTGAAAGTTTGCATGGTACATCATATATTTTTTTTAGATTTATCATTCTCTTATTTTAGAAGTTACAGGGGGGGGACACTCATTTTACCACTTTGGAAGTGTCTCTCGCGCTAACTAATCAGTTTAGAAAAAAATGATGTTAGAAACCTCAATATCATTTTTGAAGACCTATCCATAGATACCCCCGTCCCATCGTTTGATGAAAAAAAAATTGAGTTTCAGTTCTTAGTTTGGGGAACCCCAAAATGTATGTGTAAAATGTTGTTTTTTTTTATATTTTTGTGTGAAAATCTTAATGCGGTTTACATAATACATCTACTTACCAAGTTTCAACAGTATAGCTCTTATAGTTTCGGAAAAAAGTGGCTGTGATATACGGACGGACAGACAGACAGACAGACAGACATGACGTATCTATAAGGGTTCCGTTTTTTGCCATTTGGCTAAGGAACCCTAAAAACGACATTAGAAGAAAATTAAAACGACATTACTCAAGTATCATAACCCATAAGGCATAGGTATGCAATTGTATGTAACATGTGTTTAACGTAAACCATATTTACAAATTAGTAGTTAGTTAATTATTAACTCTGTACTATGATGTTTATACTGGTCCGACAGTTTTGTGAGACCCAGTTAATTATTATGTGTTATAAACTGTTTATCAAATAAAATTTAATAAATAAGGTACGTTTGTGTGGGTGGTAGTAGTATTTACACACACAAAAGCACTACGCCTGTCAAAATACCGAATTCTGAGCGAGCGCTTTTTTGAAGAGCACTCTTAAAGGTAAGTAATACAATTTTTTTAAGATTCAAAAAATTGTTGCTTCGTCTGCACTGGGGACCAAATCTACAAAAAGATAAAATAAATAAAACCGGCCAAGTGCGAGTTGGACTCGCGCACGAAGGGTTCCGTACCATTATCTATAAAAACGGCAAAAAATCAAGTTTGTTGTATATGAGCCCCCCTTAAAAAAATATTTTATTTTGTTTTTAGTATTTGTCGTTATAGCGGCAACAGAAATACATAATCTGTGAAAATTTCAACTGTCTAGCTATCACGGTTCTTGAGATACAGCCTGGTGACAGACAGACGAACGGACGGACGGACGGACGGACAGCAAAGTCTGAGTAATAGGGTCCCGTTTTACTCTTTGAGTACGGAACCCTAAAAAAGATGGAGGGGAGAGGTCAAATGATCGATGAGTTTTTAGATTCCCCCTAGTGTTCAGAAGTGACGAAGAAAATATTTTTATGACTTAGATCATGACGCGTAGCCACATGTTTACAAGCTTTCTATTAACTACGTTTGTTCGGGTGGAATCTTGTTACTCAATTATGAAGCAGATATCTTCCACCGATTTAGCTGAAATTTTGGGTAAACGTATAGTTTGGATCACAATTCAATATTATGGTACCATCGAGCTGTACTTATGATGGAGACAGAAGGTGGCCTTGGGAATTCAGTACAACCGAAGTAACCCCGTTGAGTTTGGGCTCGTTAGAATCGTCTCAATTAATAAGTATATAGTTGATGACGGTATACAGAAAAGTACAGTCGGCAATAAAAGCTTGTACCAAAAACGAAATTTTCGACAGAAAGTTATTCCATCTGATACTAACATAATCGGATCAATAATTTAAAAAAAATATATATTTCAGTTAATTATTGTATAATTAACACACCTGGTGGTATTACTTCCATTTCTGGCATCAATTCAAACGAATCTTCTTCTGAGCAATCTGAAATAATAATAAATAATAGAAAAATTACAATATACTTATCTTTTTATTTTAAAGGATTCGTTGTTTCTACTGGGCATCAAATATTCGCTTGCAAATAAATAAACAGTAGAAAAAGGAAATTAAAAAAACGGCCAAGTGCGAGTCGGACTCGCGCACGAAGGGTTCCGTACCATTATCTATAAAAACGGCAAAAAAATCACGTTTGTTGTATGGGAGCCTCCTGTAGCCTAGTTGGTAGTGGCCCTGCCTACAAAGCCGGAGGTCCCGGGTTTGAATCCTGGTAAGGACATTTATTTGTGTGATGAGCACAAATATTTGTTCCTGAGTCATGGATGTTTTCTATGTATTTAAGTATTTATTTATCTATATAAGTATGTTTATCGTCGTCTAGTACCCATAGTACAAGCTTTGCTTAGTTTGGGACTAAGCCGATTTGTGTAAGATTGTAAAAGAAAAAAGAATATTTATTTACATATTCTAGTTTTTAGTATTTGTTGTTATAGCGGCAACAGAAATTCATCATCTGTGAACATTTCAGTTGTCAAACTATCACTGTTGTTGAGATACAGCCTGGTGACAGACAGACATACAGACAGACGGACAGCGGAGTCTTAGTAATAGGGTCCCGTTTTACTCTTTGAGTACGGAACCCTAAAAATGACTTTGGATTAGTATATCGACGGTGGAAAGGCAAAACCACTGAAGCGACATTTTTTGAATTTTACAGGAGAGCGAGCGTTTTAAAGCTTTTTTTTTGACAAAAATAATCGTTACTTTCTTTCTTGTTAACTAAGAGCGTTGCGTTGCTAAAAGATGGAGGGGAGAGATCAAATGATGGATGAGTTTTTAGATACCCCCTAGTGTTCAGAAGTGACGAAGAAAATATTGTTATGACTTAGATCATGACGCGTAGCCACATGTTTACAAGCTTTCTATTAACTACGTTTGTTCGGGTGGAATCTTGTTACTCAATTATGAAGCAGATATCTTCCACCGATTTAGCTGAAATTTTGGGTACAGGTATAGTTTGGATGACAATTCAATATTATGGTACCATCGAGCTGTACTGATGATGGAGACAGAAGGTGGCCATGGGAATTCAGTACAACCGAAGTAACCCCGTTGAGTTTGTATCGTTAGAATCGTCTCAATTAATAAGTATATAGTTGATGACGGTATACAGAAAAGTACAGTCGGCAATAAAAGCTTGTACCAAAAACGAAATTTTCGACAGAAAGTTATTCCATCTGATACTAACATAATCGGATCAATAATTTTTAAAATAAAATAATATTTCAGTTACTTATTGTATACTTAACACACCTGGTATTACTTCCATTTCTGGCATCAATTCAAACGAATCTTCTTCTGAGCAATCTGAAATATTAATGAATAATAGAAAAATTACAATATACTTATCTTTTTATTTTAATAAGGATTCGTTGTTTCTACTGGGCATCAAATATTCGCTTGCAAATAAATAAACAGTAGAAAAAGGAAAATAAAAAACCGGCCAAGTGCGGCACAAATATTTGTACTCGGGCACAAATATTTGTGCTCATCACACAAATAAATGCCCTTACCAGGATTCAAACCCGGGACCTCCGGCTTCGTAGGCAGGGTCACTACCAACTAGGCTACAGGAGGCTCCCATACAACAAACGTGATTTTTTTGCCGTTTTTATAGATAATGGTACGGAATTCGTGCGCGAGTCTAACTCGCACTTGGCCGGTTTTTTTAGTATTTGTTGTTATAGCGGCAACAGAAATACATAATCTGTGAAAATTTCAGCTGTCAAAGTATCACTGTTGTTGAGATACAGCCTGGTGACAGACAGACATACAGACAGACTGACAGACAGACAGACAGAAGGACAGACGGACAGCGGAGTCTTAGTAATAGGGTCCCGTTTTACTCTTTGAGTACGGAACCCTAAAAATGACTTTGGATTAGTATATTATTGTTTTGGATTAGTAAACAATTTAGGACATTATGTTTAATTACGTCTGAGGTCACGATAGCAACCTGCCAATTTCATTAAACGAGCGTAATAGCCGGAAATAACGGTAGGTATAGCCCGATAAGTTTATTTTCGACCCTAGCCACGGTGCGGATTTTTAATGGAAGGTCGACAATATTGAAAGTCACAATCTGAAGAATATTTAAATACCGAATACTTGGTATCAGATATGAATGAATAGGTATTTGTTATAAAGCATCATAGAAGTTTTACATTCAACAAACAACACAAGCCAATACACACTGTCCCGACTATACATGACGTATATTGTACATTATTGCCATATTGCTGTATACAGCGACCCTATCTCAGGGGCAAATAGCGGCTTGTCGGGCTATACTAGTACTTGGTATTTTTTCAAACGACTTCAAAAAGGGAGGAGGTTCTCAATTGAATTCGTCGGAATTTTTTGTTTTTATGTATGTTCGGAAAATTCTCTTTTTGGTTGAAAGGGTATCCTCCTTCCCAGGTAGTCCCATGTATGTGTCCCAGAATCTGAAGATGGGATCCTAGAGAAAACGATAGAACTCTTCAAATTTTATAGGCACTCTTGAAGCGATTTGGGTACCTACTGATTTGAAGTCGTTTAAAACGTTGTTTGCATCATCATATCAGCCGAAAGACGTCCACTGCTGGATATAGGCCTCCCCCAAAGAGTGCCAAAATGACCGGTTCTGCGCCACCCGCGTCCAGCGGACTCCCGCGACCTTTACCAGGTCATCAGTCCACCTTGTGGGGGCCTACCCACGCCGCTCCTTCCGGTACGTGGCCGCCACTCGAGAACCTTTAGACGGCCATCGGTTCTACGTGCAATGTGTATTTTTAAAGTAAATTATTGATATTGACCGTTTTAAGGAGAGTTGTATAAAAGCCTGTGTGTTAGGTATACAAAGCGAGCCTATAGCGCCCTGCGCGTGCAATACAATAATGCATTTAGAATGCTGCTGGGGCTGCCGAGGAGGTGTAGTGCCTCGGGCATGTTCGCCGAAGCCCGTGTAGACGGGTTTCAGGCGATCATGCGCAAAAAGATAGCATCACTATTAGCCAGGGTGAGAGCAAGCGCCAACAGCATTCTAAAGGCAATATCGTGGAGGTTTGACTGTCCAATCCTATCTTACTGGATTGGACAGATTAAGGGCGTTGCCCAATTTATTGTTTAAGAATATTTTTATACTTGCTGTTACTAACCTAATTTAGTATTAAGTCACATGTTAATAACACACTATGGATCATTAGGTCTGAAATAAAGTATTTTTTTTTTTTTTTTTATTTATTATTAAAAACCTTACCAGAACGAAGAGTTTGGTCTACAGCCGGTAGAATCAGGTCAAAGGTATCTGAAACGAACAAATACATAGGATTATACCTAATAAAATATTCGGGCTCCTGTTACGAAGTGTTTAGGTCTGGGTGTCCTTTTACGCTGTTTTCAATCAATATTTTATTGATATATTTATTTATTAGGAGAACCAACAGTTAAACAGGAGCAAAAAATTAAAGGGTAGGTTATTAAGCTTGTGAACAATTATTTCCGAGCTAAGTATTTTAATTGTAAAAAAATATTGTTTGAATTAAAATATATATTGTTTTCTTCAAAATAAGTATACGTGTTTTTTTACTTTTCTGGAATGCTATTTTAAAAACAAAAAAAAAAGCACAAAAAATATATTTTAAAAACAAAAATGCAAAAACTATTATGACTACATGATGTTACCTCAAAATCTGCATTGACTGCTGTGCTATGATCTCGTGGTGCCAAGATACATTATCTGGAGGTCATAACTTTAGACCAAAATTTCTCCGAATTAAAAAAAAATTAAGCAAATGAGACACAACACAAGGGGTTACTGCAGATGTTCTAAGGAAGCGTCCTTTTAAATATTTGCTCCTGAATAAGAATAAGAATAAGAATACTTTATTGCACTCATGTCAGGTCTTAAATATCTTACAGTCTATAGTAGGTACAACATGACACCCTGTAAGGGTATTGCAAATCCTTCGTCTTAAAACGTAGGTACACATTACAAATTAAAAATTATAGTACTTAAACTAAGATTTACATGTAGGTAGGTATCAATATCTAGGATAACATTTGCGAAGATTATCTATGGTAACTATTTACATTGAAGAAGTCTTTCAGTGTAGTCCAGGCAATGAACTGACAGCTTGTATGGAAAATATGTCAAATTTGGAAATAATTTATAATAGCAGATTTTTTTTATGTAATGGATATATTATCAATTAAATAGTTACTTAGTGTCAAAATCCAACAAAATTTCAGACATCAAAAAAATTATAACTTAACTAGCTTCTGAAAAGTCAGAAAAAATATTAATAAATGGTTTTATCTTTATTTTGGTTCATTTACATTTGCTCTATAATATTCAAGATAAAAAATTAAAAAAAAACAATTCGTTTTTTTTTAATTCTATATAAATACTTCCGGATGGAAAGTTTGTTGGATTCTTGAATAAAGCATCATAGATTAATGTTTTAAAATGATATAAAGAAAAAAAAACGCTATTATGAATTAATGTTTGTCAAAACCGTATTTTGCCTGGAGTAGTGAATAAAAAGTGTTTTCTATTAAATATGATTTTAACTTTTGAACAAATTTAGTATATTTGACCTCATCAGCTATTTCTTTAGGTAGGCTGTTGTAAATCCGTATTGTTGTCATATGGGGGCTTTTATTTCTCATTTGTAAGTTACTTGTTGGGAGGGCTATTTTATCTCTAAGTCTTAGATTTAGGGTGCAAGTGTGACGGTCTTTGGCTTGAGTGTATAAATGTTGATGCTTCCGTACAAATTTACAAGTTTCCAAAATATAGAGAGAGGGTAATGTTAAAATGCTTAATCTTTTAAAGTGGGGTTTGCATGTTTCATTATTTTTAATATTTGTGAGAATTCTTATGCACCGTTTCTGTAATACGAATAAATCCGGTAGGTCTGTACTATTGCCCCATAAAATTATTCCATATTGCAGCCAGGTCTGGGTAAACGCATAATACGCACTAACTGCAGTTTTAAAATCTGTGGTTTTCTTTATATTTCGTAAGGCATACGTAAAACGAGACAGTTTTGTACAGATTTTTTCAATATGCGACTTCCAATTAATGTTTTCGTCGATATTAATGCCAAGTAGACTGCAATTGTTAATAAGTTGAAATGTATGGCCTGAATATGTGTAATCAACATCTAACGGGAGTCTCTGATAGGGTCTGAATTGAATTAAATTTGTCTTTTTTAAGTTTAACTGCAGGTTATGGTCCTCAAGCCACTTTAAAAGGATATCAAGTATTGAGTTCATATTTAGTACAAAATCGGTTTCTTTTTGACTCGGGAAGACTATGGAGATATCGTCGGCGTATATAAAGCATTTAATTTGATCTGAATTTATAATCTTTGGTAAGTCGTTTACGTATATTAAAAATAGGATGCAACCTAGCACGCTTCCCCGCTTTCCTGTTACAGGGCACACCCTGTATACACACAATAAACAATGACAGTGAAACAAAGAGTCCATTATAGGAACTCACAGCCTGTGAGTTCCTATAACGGACTCTTAGTATCCACTGTCAATGTTTATTCTTACAGGTTTTAAGCGATATAAGTATATATAAAATTAAAAATAACTAAATACTTAATTGGATAATCTTACAAAACATGAACTAGCCCCGCAAAACAATTCATGGCCTTTGTGTCATAATTAATTTACTTTTGGTTTGATCAAGCATATAACAAATGGCCTCTACGGCTTTTCTGGGACATAGGCACGCACTCTTGAAATTTTCCACGACCAGTTTGCATAAATGTTTCAGAATTGCGTCTAAGCAGCGTTGAATGTCACATGTAAAGGCAGTAACATACGTAGGTAGCGTGTCGCGAGCACGCGTGCACGGTCGAGTAGCCACTTCTCACGCGGAACAAAAAGCTTCCAGCGAGGTGCGCAGTAACTCTACCGAGCACTTGCACATACTCGTAGGTATATGACTATGTATGCACTGCTTTAGGAATGCTCAACTCCTCATACAAACTTGATAAACATTTTATAATGACTTGGTAAATCGTATTATAGTAGATTATGCAATCGTTATATATATAATGTATGCTTATTAAGTCGAGTACCACGTTAAGGCCACGAAGCTTGCTGAGTGGCCTAATTAAGGTAGGTACGAGACTTAAAAAGCTAATTATATAATATAACTATTGTATACAATACTTTTTCTACAAGTCAACGGAAATGATAATTTATTAAACAAACTTGGTATCTATTAAAAATCGCCCTGCTGAAATGAAGCGCAGCAGCTTAGTATCTTTGCGCGTTGATGTCTTCACAGTTATCTTATACAGCTCCTGGATTCATAAGATGACTGCTGGCGGTTATCTTATGAATCCAGCTGCAGGATTAAAAAGTATGTGATCTTAGTTTCGTGTAGGAAATCTTAATTCAAAGATTAAAGTCGACGAACAAATTTTAAGTAGTTAGCGGTAGTATAGCGGTACTAAAAAGTTTTCTGGCAGCTGTCATAGTTTTTTTTTAATTCAGAGACAAACTAGAGTCAGCCCCAACTATCATATCGTTCGATATCTTACTTACGTGCGACATTTGTCAAATTTGTATGCAAATTGACAATCCATTTCGAACTAAACGTCATCTCGACTGATATTAGAATAGAGGTCAAATCAAATTTCTTTGTTTTTCAGAGATGTTCGAAATTTGATTGAAATAATATTATCGAGATCGATGTTATTATTTAGCAATAATAGCATTTTCACAGATAAGAAATTTATTCTAACAAAACAGTCTATTTTTATGGTGGTCATAATGTGCGGTTCTTGAACGCATCATGGAGGGTTTATTTTATTTGGGTAGATAAAAATCATAATAACATCGATATCGATTTTTTCAAAATTTATATGATTTGAAATCTAGTCGGCCATGGCGGTGTAATGGCGGTTATTCTAATGGCTCCCGAACACATCATTGAGAAAATTTCAACTCTCTAACTATCACGGTTCTTGAGATACAGCCTGGTGACAGACAGACGGACGGACGGACGGACGGACGGACGGATGGACGGACGGACAGCGAAGTCTTAGTTATAGGGTCCCGTTTTACTCTTTGAGTACGGAACCCTAAAAAATTGAATAATAAAGACAGACTGAAGTTGAACATCGACATTTTATAATTAATCTTGAGAATAAACTGAATGGTTGAATCGTGACTCATATGTCGTATCATAGATAGTGACTGTAATTGTTGCTATAAGTACATATCTACAATGAATCACTAGTAAATTGTTTGTAAGATAACACCAGCCAGCCCACCTGATATTTATGTACTTATCTATCCTTATCTGGGTGGTACTAAACCAACCGGCCAAGTGCGAGTCGGACTCACGCACTAAGGGTAACGTACCGTTATCAATAAAAATATTTATTTTATTCTGTTTTTAGTAATTGTTGTTATAGCGGTAACAGAAATACATCATCTGTGAAATTTTCAACTGGAACTATCACGGTACCAGTGTGATACAGCCTGGTGACATACAGACGGACGGACGGACGGACAGCGAAGTCTTAGTAGGTAATAGTTTAGTTTAGTTTAGTTTATTTATTTCATTGTACAATTTTCACAGAACATTTTTCTTACATTTTATTACTTATCGTACAGCGATCGTCAAGATATGCAATAATAATGAAACATTGAACATGAATATAATTATGTAATAGGTATACATATACGATATATGTATATACCTATAATTAAAATGAAATGAATATAAAATTAAATGTCAAGTCAGGTATTTCCTGTTTTACTCTTTGAGTACGGAACCCTAAAAAGTGACAAACTCAAAGGCCAAATAATGTATGCCATACGATTAAATAAATAAATATCCATATCCATACCATTCCATACTATTAATACTAATACTATTATGACGTAATTGTTTTTGAGAAATAGATGAGTAAGTGTCAGGTGGACTGGCCTGGCCACCTGATATTTAATTATTTATTTGTTTGTAATCTGTTTTAATCTCCTTTAATAGTACATTACTTACCTAGGGCGGTTAAACAAAGAATGTCTCAGATCGCAGGTATTTGTCGCCCGAGCCGAAGGAAAGGGCGATAAATATGCGCTCTGAGGCTTTCTTTATTACCGCCCGTGGTGAGTACAACATTTTACGTCTCTATCTGGCCAGGAAGTGGGGTTTTTGGGGGCACGCTATGCGTGCGGTAATTCCTACTTTATGGCCAGGTATGACGTAAAGATTATGTTTTACACACCTGCCATTCCAGATAATATTAAATTTTAGCGGACAAATTCGTCTGCGTTTCTTCCTTTATCTATCAAAGGGAAATGTCATCTAGCTCGTATGTGGAGCAGCCCAACTGGGGAAGTACCTCCATCTTACGGAAGACCGCAGCCATAATAGCACCACTGCTTTGTAGTGTTGCTATATAATTGCATGCTATGAAGTATGTGGTGTTGTGTTCCTGGTGGTGAGTAAGGTCGCCAGAGCTCCCTAGGGTGCGCTGTGTTGGGAGTGAGGGACCTGCATGTCTCTATCTGCCAACACAGCGATTCCTCAAGTGAATAAAGGGTCGGCAACGCGCTTCTGATTCTTCTGGAGTCACAAGTGTCCATAGGCTACGGTACCAGCTTAACATCAGGCAGGCCGTAAGCTTCTTTGCCACCGTCGTAGTATAAAAAAAAATCCTTTGTGTTCGACAAAAGCTGTCGTGCTAGCGCGATAGGTTATGTCACGTAAAACATAACGATAAAATATATCATGCTAGCAGCTTTCTTTGTACCAGGCAGTCAAAAATTCAACTGAAATTGCATGACGGCACGTATGTATATAATACGACGAAAGTACCTATACATATAGGACATGAGATGTCAAATCACACTGGCGCGGCCTGATGCGGTAGCGGTTCGATTGACCACCTTGGCAGGCCGCGCCAGTTTGTCAGAGGCTTTGATGTTTTCAATTTAGTCAGGTTAAATACCTCTATCCCTTTCGGGGATTCGCTAGGACTCCATCTATGGAATCCTCTATCTATGTTTGTTACCTTTCAACAAGAGATTGATTTGCTGGCTGTAGAGGCGCGTGGCGCCGGAGAGCAGGACGGAGAAGCTGCGCAGAGAGAGACGGTTGCGCGGGCGCCGGTCGCGGCGTATCCAGCGCGCTATCTCGTCGCTGGCAACAATTTATTTAGTCGGTTTAGTATATATGGTAAAGGTAATCCCATTTATTTAATCGTATGGCAATACATTATTTGGCCATTGAGTTTGTCACTTTTTAGTACCACCCAGGCTTAACGACTAATGTCATAGACAGCATCCGGGATCAACTGCTTAGCGTGCCTTCCAAAGCACGAAAGCGCTCATTTATTTTATAGTAACCAATCAAACAGGCGGTCACCCATCCAAGGACTGACCGCTGCCATCTTTGTTTTACCTATGTTATCGTTTACGATTCACAGGCGCTTCCTTTCCCATGTAGTAATTGGGTAATCCCATGAGAGTTTACCATGCACAAACTTATGCTAGGTAGGGGATGTATACTATACAACTCAAAACTCAATGAATGACGGTTATTTAATTTTGGTGGGTATAATTGTATTTCGTTCATACACAAAATTAGGCATCAGTTTGGCATATTCCCCACGTTTTACTCTGGATGAAATAAAAATTAAACAAACTCCTGCAGCCGGCCAGACCCGTCGGAAAAATTACAAATTCAAATTTGGAACGACTAACGGCCACTCTTCTTTTCCATATCATTTGAATTCCGTCGAGACTAGCCGCATAATATTTCCATCAAAAAGATTCGATTGCCCGAAAATAGAGAAAATCTTTGTCTTAATGTGACAGATGCTCACCGAGTTGGAAATTGTTGAGAAAGTTCAAGAATATACTTCGGAAATGAAGTTGTCTGTATAATAATTTAATAATCTAGACCAAAGTGGTTTTTAGGCCTGATTGAACTAAACGTGAATAAAAACTTGATTTGAGATTAAACTTAAATAGGTAGTTTAATATCAGGTTAAGTCGTTATTCCGATTATGGATTAGCCTGCTATAACTATTTATACCCCTATGGGTCATATGAAAATATTAGCGTAATTTACAAAGAAGAAAGTAAACACGTACCATATCTCGGGCAGACATATTTTTTCAGCGTCGTCTAGTTTCCTAAGATGCGCAGCCCGCCAAGCCTTTCTGAGCAATTTGTTTTTCACCACTTTCCGATTGTAGAACGCCATTTTCAATTAAATTACCGGTTAAATTAGCTCCAACGTCTTTTGCGTCAAATCTCACAAATTGTTCGCTTTTTTATGTACCCTCATTTTTAATTGGCAAAAGTCACTTGTTCCGACAAGCTCAAACTGCCAATAGGATATTTTTTTAAAGGAGGGTACTTTTTAAGAGAGTAAAGTCACCCTACACACGTTCAGTTATGCCTGCACAAATGGACTGTGCAGGCATAACCATCAGTTAACATAGGTAATTAACTTGATTATTGCAATAAATGAATTGAATTGAATTGAATTATAACCTAGCGTGGGTGGCCGGCTGGCGGCTTTAGAGTGCTGGCAACACTGCCATGCACAGACGTCAAATTTCACACAGCTGTTAAAATAATTAAAATTAATTATAATAACATAAGCTTATATAGTGTGTCTCTGACGTTGGGGCTTTAAATGCAAATATCGATTATGGTCCTGAAACTGAACCACTTTTGTTCCGCAAGTTTGTAAAATAACTATTATTTCTATAATTTGTTAGTGTTCGAACTTTAACTGTACCATCAATGTACCTATTGCAAACACGGCCTCATTATTTGACATCCATGACACTGACAAGTATGAAAACTAACTAATGGATGTTGTACATTGAAAATTTTATTTAATTTGTAGTACTTTCGAATGATCCATGGAACATGGCGGATCGTGCTCCAGACAGTGTTTTTTATTTTCTGCATTCTGCTGTTTAAAGTATAATTTTGATAGCATATTATGCAGTGAATGGCAAAGGTGACGGCTACAGTTAATGAAGAATTTTCCTGGAAGTGCGAATAACCAATTCTCGGGCATCATTCGGCGGTTCGTGGTCGCGGCCGCCATTATACTTTGTACTGCTCCAGCTATCACCCAGTGCATTGTGAAGGCCTTCTACCGTACATCATGCTAATAATACTGTTTAATTTATAAACCTACTGACTCTGGCAAAGGCCCTCGAGGCTGCCATTTCTTTTATAATAATAATAATTTAATTTGTATGGAATAATGAAAATACAAAAATAACGTATTTTTGAAAAGTTGTAGAACAAAAGTAGTTCTATTTCAGGAGCATAATCGACATTTGAATTTAAAGCCCCAAAGTCAGAGACACACTGTATATACATGCTTTGTACAGCAAATAAAAGTAAAAGCAAATGTATTGTCTTACCGGGACCTAAAGAAATTAGCGAAGGACCGAGAGAACTGGCGCATACTCCACCGACAAGAGCCAAGCTCTTAAATGTTGATGACGATGATGATGAGTTTTATGAATAGATTTTGAGTTATTTTAGTTTCTTTACAAGTTATAACCTTATAAGTAATATTTTCGTAATTACATTAGAATTTCAGTGTTATTTGGGACCAGTATCTTTGTGAAAAATATTACAGGTACTTCTGACCGCTACAGAAGTTAATTTTGCACCTTGTGGGAAATATTTTTCTTCTGACCTTATTGGAGAGTGATGAAAAGTTCTACTGAGTGAAAGCCAGATATTCATAGCGGTCTGAAGGAAGATATTTCCCACGAGATTTTTTTTATTAATTTTATCAAGTACATAAAACCTAATGTAAGTGTGGTGTTTTAATACTTTACCCGCATAAAAAATAACATCCATTCGCACGCCATGCCCAATTAAGGGTTAAATGTCTACAACTCACAAAGGTAACTTATTAAAAATATTATCATACCTAATTATTGTGAATAGAAATATAATATGTGTTATCTGAACTAAAGTTTTATTTCCAAGTTTAACATCCCGCTAAGATTTTTGAAGTAACAATACTAGCGCATTTAGTTTGAAAAATAATCTCAATCAATAGTTAACCAACTAAATTTTGAGCACCACGCAGCGCCCAAATCCCGTACATTTCTTCCCTAGTTCGATGAAGCGGCGCGCCGATTCGGTATTATGTGCAAATCACGTTTCTTAGTTCGGTAAATTGGGTAAATGGTACAAACCACGGAAACCGACCCAAAAAACTTTCAAAATATTTTTAGTATATCTATAAGTATGTTATTAATTTCTAGGTACATTTAAATGATGACAAATGTATCTAAAATATGTACAATTGTACTTTTGTACATAGGCCTATGAAACTCGCAGACCTTATTAAAAAAATAAACTTACATCGAGGTCTTAAGTGTTCGGTGAAACGTACTTTTCAACCGACGAAAAAAACGGAGGAGGTTCTCAAGTCGACGCGTATATATATATTTATTTTTATGTATGACCACGCATAACTTTGTACAGAGTAGTTCGATTTTGATAATTCTTTTTTTATTGGAAAGGGTATGTACCCCGAAGTTGGTCCCATATAAATTTGGAAAAAAAAACCAACCTTAAGGGTAGGAAAATAGGGGATGATTCATTTTTCGTCGGTTAAAACTTTGTTTTTAAAGTAAATTATACCAGTTTTACCTTACTACCTATTATAAATGTGAAAGTTAGGATGTTTGGATATCTAGATGTTTGTTACCCAATCACGCTTAAACGGCTGAACCGATTTGGATGAAATTTTGCACGAAGATAGTTTATAGCCTGGATTAAAATATAGGATAGTTTTTATTCCAGGCTTACGCAGACGAAGTCGCGGGTGGAAACTAGTAAAATGAATATGTATTATTTAGTAGTCTATTTATGTGTAAAACCAGTGAATTAGTGTAAATATAGTGTAAGGTATATAAATAATTACAAAAGACAGCGCAAAAGTGAAACAGAAGAACTCTAAAATTGCCAACGGCCAAACGTCAACGTAACGGATCATTGTTTAAAGGAGTATTTGTGTTCAATATATTAAATATAAGTGATAGTCGCACATTTGTAGCATTTTAAATAACGTTTTACTTGAACACTTTCTTCAACACATGCATAATGTCATTGCACCCGGTCAGCCGATCCGTTACTTTTGCCTTCATTCTGTCAAATATACTCTCTTCATAACATAACTGTTTTACATACGAGTATCAATATTGCCTTCCATATCCATATTTATATTCTACCTACAATGTCACTGTCTGTTCTATCCTGTTTTATCGTTATTCTGCTTTCTCTGCTTGGTGTTCACGTGCGTTGTGTCATGTTTCAGGTGCTGTGGAGAGCTGTGTGTCAAACTACCTCAACATGTCTAGCTCAGTTATGTATGACACGAAAGGCCACAGTAGGTACGTGAACTAGAACAGAAGCTCAATGCAACACAAGGAACTGAAGCAGTCTAAAACTTTGTGCGATCAGCTACTGCGGGAGCGCGATGAGAGCGAAGAAGAGGTTCAACAGATTATCAAGAAAAACTCAGAACTCAAACGTGATTTGGCCAGCCTGGATGCTTTGCATAAGGATACTGTCGCATTCAAATCGGTCCATTCATTTAGGAGCTACGATGCCACAGACAGACACACATACACAGACACAGACACACGAAACACAGACACGTCAAACTTATAAAATCCCTCTTTTTGCGTCGGGGGTTAAAAATTGCTTAAGCAAATACACTTCCGGCGCTATATGAATGCCAAATCATTTAAATAATACATATTTTAGTTGTATTTGGTTGTGGTTACCAATAAGTATGACATTTTATTGGACTGATTGCTTGCAGTCAGTCCATTTCGAATGTCATAATTATTTCAAAACCACTTTTATGCGGTCACTCTGAAATCTGAATATTCGATTTTGATTTCCATTAAAGTGAAATCAAACTATCACATACATCGGAGCAAACAAGCAGCTCACAAACATCGGAACACACCTCTATTTTCAAGGCATTAGGGTGCATGTGCCGATATTTTTGAACACCTTTAGTGTACCTATGTATGTGATGGCGACTGTATGTACCTATTAGTCATAGTCAGTGTAGCTAAAACGAATGGCCTTATTGGTTGTGGATCGTTGTCATGGCAGTTTAAAATAATTCGTGGGTTTTTTAATGGGGATTTCGATAATTTTAGTTTTTTTTTAATGCTAGACGTTGCGTGTTGATAACTTTTTTTTGAACGAGTGAGCGATTATTGAAATAATTAGGTAGTTTTATGTTTCAGCTTAGGCCAAAATTCGTTCCTATACTACGTAAAATATAGCTTGAGCCCTGCGACAGCAGCTGTCAAAGTGACATGACTAGAGTATTGTTTTCGGTTTATCGTAGTGTATAGTTTGTGGTTACGATGACTTGTTGTACACCACTATTCGTGTAGTCCCACCCATAAAGTATGACGTTGCCGCAGGCCATACTTACCGTCGGCTGTCGCTGGGCTCAAGCTATATTTTACGTAGTATAATGTCCGGATTTTTCGCTGTCTAGCTGTTGTCTTCTATCGCATTACCAGGCGCGGCTCACTCGCGATTTGTGTTTATCGCTACAAGTACATGCCGGTCGCCCCTTCGAAGGGCTCTATTCAGTGGCTGCCACGTGTTGGTTCAGGACGTTCGCACGGGTCGCAGCGCGTTGCATGCGATAGAACGGGATGGCCACATTTAGGCACGTTTGGCGTACCTAAACAGGGAATTTTTAACAGAGAACCTTCTGTACGTGGTACTATTACTTATTCTGCGGCATTAATCATCCGATTCTCGTGAAAATGTATGAGCATGCTCAATAATTTTATACCATTTTTTTTTCATATCACTTTTTCATATTTTTGATTTTAGGCTCGCTAGCTCTCATAGCCCCTAGTTATATTAATATTAGCCGGTTTTCAATGACCTTCGTTGGCTTAGTTATTCAACAAAAGCGGCCAAGTGCGAGTCGGACTCGCATATGAAGGGTTCCCGTAAAATAAATTGCAGTTTACAATTTATGACGAAAAAAAAAAAACTACTTGCTAGATCTCGTTCAAACCAATTTTCGGTGGAAGTTTGCATGGTAATGTACATCATATATTTTTTTAGTTTTATCATTCTCTTATTTTAGAAGTAACAGGGGGGGAGAAGTTACAGTTCCCCCACACACATTTTACCACTTTGGAAGTGTCTCTCGCGCAAACTATTCAGTTTAGAAAAAAAAAATTAGAAACCTCTATAGCATTTTTGAAGACCTATCCAGAGATGGGTATGATGAAAAAAAAAATTGAGTATCAGTTCTAAGTATGGGGAAACCCCCAAAATTTATTGTTTTTTTTCTATTTTTGTATGAGAATCTTAATTGCGGTTCACAGAATACAGAATATATTACCAGGTTTCAACAGTATAGTTCTTATAGTTTCCGAAAAAAGTGACTGTGACATACGGACGGACAGACATGACAAATCTATAAGGGTTCCGTTTTTTGCTATTTGGCTACGGAACCCTAAAAACAGAAGATTTTGTAAGGAAGAAATTTTTAACGCACCTTTGTACTACACGATCACGTATTCGCACAGAAAATGTGTTTGCGCCGATTTCAGCGAATAAAAGCGGTCTCCCTAATCCGCAGAATTTAATTACAGTGTTACAAAGCTCAGGTGCGCAAATAATGTCGATGTCTGTCGATCAGGCTCTGTCTAGTGTGACGCCAGGCGTGACGCTGATTTGAACCCCTATTTACCGATGTGTGAGCACACAGACGTATACCTAGATATCATGCAAACGCACCCAGTTCGCGCGCCGAAGATCAGTCCGTGACTTAGTTAAAGTATAGATTTTTACAGAGGAGCCATACGCGACGGAATAAGGGACGGAAATGCTCCTATGCAGCTGCTAAATTAAGAACTGGTCTTAAAATGGCTCACGGTTTACCATAAACAGACTACTTACTTTTAAAAACCGGCCAAATGCGAGTTGGGCTCACGCACGAAGGGTTCCGTACCATTATCTATAAAAACGGCAAAAAAATCACGTTTGTTGTATCAGAGCCCCCCTTAAAAAAAAAATTATTTTGTTTTTAGTATTTGTTGTTATAGCGGCAACATAAATACATAATCTGTGAAAATTTCAACTCTCTAGCTATCACGGTTCTTGAGATACAGCCTGGCGACAGACAGACGGACGGACAGCGAAGTCTCAGTAATAGGGTCCCGTTTTACTCTTTGAATACGGAACCTTAAAAAGCTGGAATTATGACAAGGACAAGCATGATATCACTTTCTGTCACACTTATTGAGATTTGTATACTACCATCTCGCTCGATCATGGTATTAGGGTGCCTTTCCACCAGAGATGTAGGTAGTAGGTACTATATGCCATGCTATGTTATGTTTTCATACATTTGAGACGTAGCTGTCGCTGGAGCTACGTGTTAAATGTATGAAAACAGCGTTGCATGACATAGCACATCTCTCGTGGAAAGGCACTCTTATTATTAAGAGTATTTGCACATTGCACGTAGAACCGATGGCCGTTGGGGCAGAAAGGTTCTCGAGTGGCGACCACGTACCGGAAGGCGCGGCGTGGGTAGGCCCCCCACAAGGTGGACTGATGACCTGGCCCCGTAGCATGGAGTGTATACTGTATTTTCCGAAAATAGTTTTTTCTAAGTGGTGATTATTGCCATTCGCAAATTTTACCACTTTGTTTTTGCTCGTTAGCTTCCTTTCCCGAAAGCATTCGTAACCATTCGCATATTTTCCCAGTTTATTAATTTTTCAGTAGCTTTTTTTTTCAATAGGTTTTTTAACCATACCTACGCATAATTTACCACTATATTGTTTTTCCTATTCGAGCCTATGTTTTTCTTAGTAGTAAATTGCCTCATTGTCATTAGTAGTAAGTTTTAATAATACTTTTTTTCCGCTCTTTTATAAAAAAATAAAAAAGCTTCCGTCTTCTAACCTATCCGCGATCCGAGTCGGTTTTGCCACTAAGCACCCTGCTGCGTATATCGTAATACACCACTATCTTGACATTGGTTGATCTCAGAGAAAAGTTTATTTGATGCTCACCCTTTGAACAGGGACTTAGTGGCAACACCGACTCGGATCGCGGATAGGTTAGAAGACGAAAGCGGGAGCAAAGCTCCCGCTTTCGTCTTCGAGGTTGTTTTTTTTTTAAAAGAGCGGAAAAACTTGTTATTAAAACTTACTACTATTGACAAAAAAAATATGCTAAAAAAATACAGTGAGAAATGATGCGAATGGTTAAAAAACCTATTGGAAAAATAAGCTGCTGAAAAATAAATAAACTGGAAAATTATGCGAATGGTTACAACTGCTTTCGGGGAAGGAAGCTAACGAGAAAAAACTAAGTGGTAAAATTTGCGAATGGCAATAATCGCCACTCAGAAAAAACGATTTTTGGAAAATACAGTATACCTACACTCGTCCGCTGGATGCGGGTGGCGCAGGACCGGCCATTGTGGCACTCTTTGGGGGAGGCCTATGTCCAGCAGTGGACGTCTTTCGGCTGATGTGATAATGAAGAGGTCCATGGTGGGCTCCTGGAAAAGTAAAACGTTGGATCGTTCGTTGGCATCAGCGGCGGTACCACGAACTTCAAATCTCGAACTTCGTATATCTCCGTCTCTATCGCACTTATGGTTTATGGTACTCGAGCGACCGAAACGGAGATATGCGAAGTTCGAGATTCGAAGTTCGTGGTAGCGCCGCAGGACGTGTGACGAAGGGCAAGTGAGAGAGAGACCCGAAGATGGTTTTATGGAGGTATCCACGGACTGTACATAAGATTAACATACCTATTTAAATAATGATTTGTCAGAGATATTCGTGCAAAACTTTTCCTAGCTATTTATAACTTGGATCTTTTCAAGACGAGAGTATGAATAGGCACTATATAGGTATGCATTTAACACTCGACATCACTTGCCAACAGGTGAGATAGCGGTTAAATGTGCTCTTCTTCTTAATAAAGAAAGAAATATACATTATTCAAAAACAGACAGGCCACACATATTAAACAATATAATTTACTTTGAAAACAAAGTTTTAACCGACGAAAAATCAATCATCCCCTATTTTCCTACCCTTAAGGTTGGTTTTTCTTTTCCAAATTTATATGGGACCAACTTCGGGGTACATACCCTTTCCAATAAAAAAAGAATTATCAAAATCGAACCACTCTGTAAAAAGTTATGCGTATACAT
Organism: Epinotia brunnichana; assembly: GCA_963854355.1. Classification (NCBI taxonomy): domain Eukaryota; kingdom Metazoa; phylum Arthropoda; class Insecta; order Lepidoptera; family Tortricidae; genus Epinotia; species Epinotia brunnichana. The sequence continues at coordinate 20,043,318 of OY977954.1, forward strand.
ATACGCGTCGACTTGAGAACCTCCTCCGTTTTTTTCGTCGGTTGAAAATAAATAAGAAAAACACATAAAACATGAAACAAGTGTGTGTCTGCGGCAGCGAACAGGACACTGGCTCAGCATTATGCTGAGGTGTCAGTCAGACACCTACAGCTAGGGTTACCAGATACAAATTTCAAAAGTCCTGACAAAATTCCGGATTTTCGGCCAAAACTCCTGACACGAGCTTGACGCAGAGAAGATAATTAGGTACGATTATTTATAAGTTACAATTTATGAAACTCCAAAGTCGTTGTAGCTTTGCCTTTTTTGTTATTGTGATTATTGTTAAAAGTTGACAGTTTATAAATTTTTATTGTTTAATTTATTTGTCGAAAATTCCTGACATTTCCCTTTTCCGGCCGCATTCCTGACATATGTCTAAAATTCCTGACGTGTCAGGAAAATTCACCCTACCTACAGCGCTGATTTTCAGCCAGCACCGTTGGTGACTCACGTAAACGTCATATACAATTATAATATATAAACTACATAGGTACTAAATTACTGGGATATTATATTTACATACTTACATATTGTATTATTGGGCTAGGCGAGAGAGAAATAAACATAAATACAAAGTATGATGTACGCACACGCAGTGACACGCACTATATAGTATATATGGAAAAGCGAAGAATTGTTACAATTCAAACTGCATGTAGGTACTTATATAAGTATATACCTACATGCAGCTTGAATTGTAACAATTCTTCGCTTTTCCATTCATCTCAATTACAAGTAACCATTGATATCTAGTAGCGATATTTTTATCTTTTAATATGCATTTCATAGTTTACTATATCTAAATTATTGCTATCTTGAAGCAAAGACGTCTTCGCTGGCTGGGGCACGTGCAAAGGATGGAGCCCTCTCGTTTGCCACGTATAACTCTCCTGAGCGAAATAGCCCATGCGAAACGACCAATGCTTCGTTTTAAGGACAGCGCAAAACGAGACATGTTGTCCTATAAGATTGACCCAACCAAATGGGAACTGGAAACTGAGGACCGAGACCACTGGAGGAAGACCCTGGGCGAAGGTATGGTTGCGCATGATGCAGCTTGGTTCGATCTTCTGTCGTTCCGACGAGAACAGAGACACCAGCTTGCTGCTGTCCTCCCTATATCACCGTGCACAACATTTACTTGTCAATTATGCGGTCGGGCCTGTCGCTCCCGTATTGGCCTTACGAGTCAAGTGCGTAAGTGCCGCACCACCTTGACATAGACGCTGTTTAAATCATCTTATCATAGATGTACAAGGCCAATGATGATATCTAAATATATGCTTGAGTGAATACACGTAGTTGGATTCGTCTCAGCATCCAATTATATTAACATTAGGTACACATTAAAATTCATTTATATATCAAAAAGGTATTCGTTTTAACATGCCTCACTCAAACTGTCTTGTTAAAAACCTTTCATTCACATGCAAGCTAATTAAGGTTAATAATTAATTAAGATTAACTGAAGGAGGTGTCGACGCAGATCGCTTCTTTATCTAAGGGACAGTCTTATTTCAAAACATTTGGCATTTTCCTTTTACAGCATGTATTTAATATGTGCCATGACAAAACTGGTAAGAATTCAATTAGCAATCGATTACATGCATTAGCAAATCATAACTAAGTATGTGAATTAACTGCACAATTAAATTTCCAAAATCCGAACCTTCAATGTACTATATAGGTGTATGACGTCGTTCGTACTAAACAATGTATGAAGAGCTGTCATTAACTTGTCGATTTACTTCGCTGTAACTTGCTGTTGTAAGTTCATTTAATTAAGGTCATGGTTAACTTAAAGAAGTACATTACATTACCCTATTAAAAAAAGCCCGCATACACACTGTATTTTACTTTCATATTCTTCAACACAACAAGTTGTAAAATGCCACGTTAAGTGAATTTTCGTAATTTTAACCGACTTCAAAAAAGGAGGAGGTTCTATGTTCCACTGATGTGTATTTATTTTTATGTATGCTCGCCGATTTCTCCGTCAATTGTGGTCACCGATTTCCAAAATTATTTTTTTAAGAGAGAGAGAGAGAGAGTTGGGAGATAATTTATTTGTAAAACATGAGTAAGTTTACATAATGGTCATAGGTATTTAATAATCTCAATTTCTTCAAGTGGTGACTGTACATTTCGCATTTCACTTTGATTTTAATGTGATTTGCGCTTTCACTCCCACACGCCCAATGTCAATGAGTTTCTCGGAACTTATGCATGTACTGTTAACTTTTCTGTGAAGGAAAACATCGTGAGGAAACCGGTATAATCCCAATAAGGACTAGTCTTCCCTCTGGGTTGGAAGGTCAGATGCCAAATCTTGGGATTAGGTGTCAAAGCGGACCCCGGGCTCCTTTAGGGCACAACCGGGAATAACGCTAGGAGGATTTGAGAATGATGATGTCTTGCAAATGGCACTTTCAGAAGCTACTGTTACAAAACTTGAAAACTCCCGGGCTTTCTCTTTCTATTTTTCAGCAACAGTTTCGTTGCTGAAAAATATTTTCAAAACTTAACTTTTACTGCGCTGAAACTTAATTCTCTGCTAATGCTTTTACCGAAAGCTTCAGCGGAAGCTCGGGAAGTTCAACTTGTAAACTAAAAGCTTGTGTCAGCTAACAAGCGGGAAGTTGTTTGTAAGAAGTTTGCTTTTTTCTTTAGATGTTAAGGTGTAACTTCTTACGACGCTTACGATATTTTTAAAGTAAATAGTGTAAACTTGAGCCATACGAATACCTAGCGTTACAAGTTACAACAAAGATTCGTTAAGATTTTTGTATTAGCTAGTTTGTGAGGAGAGAAATTAGTGAACCGAGATTGTTTTTAGGGTTCCGTTCTCAAATAATAAAACGGGACCCTATTACTAAGACTCCGCTGTCCGTCTGTCTGTCACCAGGCTGTATCTCACTGATACCGTGATAGTTCCAGTTGAAATTTTCACAGATGATGTATTTCTGTTGCCGCTATAACAACAAATACTAAAAGCAGAATAAAATAAATATTTTTATGGATAATGGTACGGAACCCTTCGAGCGCGAGTCCGACTCGCACTTGGCCGGTTTTTTATAAGACAGTGGCAAATAAGCATACAGCCTCTCTGTTGGTAAGCTCACCGTAGTCTATGGACATTTGCAATTCCAGCTCTCTCGATTTTTGTCGCACTATACGACTCTTTCTAAGTTTTCTAATAAGAGAGAGTTGGATAACGCGAGAAAAATCGAGAGAGCTCGCGCGCCGTCTTGTGATAGCCGTGCTGAGGAGACACACATATTTTGGGCTTCGATTTTCAAACGGTTATCACTAAGTACATAATTCAGTCGTATTTACACCATCCTGAGACTTGACCAATATTAGGAGTTTCTGATGACTGATGACTTCCTGAAACAGAAATACAATGCCCATTTTTAAGCCCAAAAAATTAGGCAAGCGCGTGAAACTCATTAAAATATAATTAACATGCATTATGAGAGGTAGGGCACGGCGGAATGTCATCTCGCTCGTATGTGGAGCAGCCCAACTGGGGAAGTACCTCCACCTAACAGAAGACCGCAGCCATAATAGCACCACTGCTTTGTAGTGTTGCTATAGTATTGCATGCTATGAAGCATGTGTTGTGTTCCTGGGTAAGGTCGCCAGAGCTCCCTAGGATGCGCTGTGTTGGGAGTGAGGGTACTGCATGTCTCTATCTGCCAACACAGCGAATCCTCAAGTGAATTGGGTCCGCAACGCGCTTGTGATTCTTCTGGAGTCACAGTGTCCACAGGCTACGGTACCTGCTTAACATCAGGCAGGCCGTAAGCATGTTTGCCACCGTCGTTGTATACAAAAAAAATGCGTAATAATTTATTGTGCTATACTTACTGTGTTAGATTAGAAATCCCCAGGTTTGTTATTCGGAACGCGGTAATGCGCTTAGTTACTTACTACGAATCGCGGCGTCAAGATAATCGAACAAGCGAGCGAAGCGAGCGAAGTTCTATGCTTCAGCTTGGACCGAAAATCGATTGTCCAGTATCTGTACCGCTGTCCCACTGTTCAGCTCTACAGGTCGCATTTCTCAGCCGATTCTCGTGAAATTTTGTGAGCAAGTTTATTATAAATATAGAGGTTTTTTGTCGAGCCTCATTTTTGTAATAAAAAAAAATGAATTTTTAAATGCAGACTAGCGAGTTAACATCTCACAGAACTACGCTAGTATATCGTCCCTTGATTGCGAAAACCGCTTAAGCTCCCCTTTTGACAAAACTGAGATAATAATACTGTTAGATTATGCTTTCCCAGATCTACATGCTACAAAAGCCCATTTTTCGATACGTGGCTCCATTCCTGATTTAGTTTTAAGATAAGGTTAGATAACAACGATTTTTAAGATAATTGTTAACTGCAGACGCTGGTGATGCCTCTCGGTTCTAAAAAAAGACCTTGAACTGTATTTTAAATCTAAGATACGTACTTACCTGCCTCATACATACCTAATTGTTTACATATTTCATGTGAAGATGTACCTACCCATTTGTCCTTATATAAATAAATCTATACTTACGCATTAATAGTGAGCGCGAGCGATACCTATAGCATCTACCTAGTTATAGAATCATATATGCATGTAGTATGCACCTATCTCAAACTCCAACGTCAGTTGCTAAATGACCACTGTCACGGGTAGCCGCTATCGCCCTCGCGGTCGCTATACTTTAATTTCGCATACGTACCTGCTGTGTTTTCTCTTACACTTTTCTTTCCTGCACCCCGTCACCATCTACCGTTTACAAAGTGGCCCTACGAACCGGATCGAGTTGATATCGCATGTATCGAACGCCGCGCAAAATGGTGAACACCCGCGGAAACTTGAAAAAAAAACATGAGAAGCAGGAGCGTGATATGGAAATGCCGAAAGGGGACAAAACTGACGTGGAACAACTCACTAACCAGCCCACTAGTGAAAATTTAGAGAAAAGCGTTAAGGAATTCGACAAGACTTACGTAGCAAACGAACCAGTTGCGGGTACGTCAAAATTATTTTTGGACCCGGCTAAAAAAGAGCCCCAAATACCGCCTGATTCACGCAGTAGCAAACGCTCGAAGTCAAAAAAGTCCACGTCTTTTCGCATATTGGCTGAACGAAAACAACTGGAAATAAAAGCTGCAGAAGAGCAGGCAAGCATACAAATGACCTTGGTTAAAAAGAAACTAGCGGCAGAACTAACAGCCCTGGAAGAAAAATACAGTCACACATCTTCGAAGTCAAGTGAGATCCAAAATAATGGAAGTGAAATCGAGAATTGGATTGACCGCAGCCAGCAGGCGCTTCAACAAGTTCGGGAGGCAGGCGAGGTCACTGCCCGCCAGCCGGCGCCGACCGCTGTCGACTCAGAAGCAACGATGTTTATGCTGGCACAGGCTCTCAAAGATCTAACAGCTTCCACCTGTAAACAAAATAATAATTTAATCAGTCGTTTGAGTACACCACGTGAATTACCTACCTACTCAGGTGACGTTATGGAGTGGTTGAATTTCAAACAAGCGTATGATGAATCTACAGAACTCTGTAACTACAGCACGAAAGAGAATCAGTGGCGTTTGAGAAAGTGTCTCGTCGGAGCGGCACGAGAAGCGGTATCCGCACTACTTATCAGCGGTTCGTCGCCCGACACCATCATGGCAACCCTCGAACTACAATTTGGAAATCCAGATTTAATCGTAAATAAAATCATGAGTGATATCAAGAAGTTACCTTCGCTGCCTCAGGATTATATTGGAGACATTGTGAAATTTTCAATAAAAATCACAAACTTTGTAGCTGCTGTCAAAACACTTAAAAGAGACGAGTACCTACAAGGCGTCAGTATTTGTACAATTATCCTATCAAAGTTACCGACTGCCTTACTCACAAAATGGTCCGATTACTATTTTAAAAACAGAGAAACTAGATCGACTAAGTTGGATTTATTATCACAATTTCTATCGGACGAAGCAACTAAACTTACTGAGTCCGGTATTAGCCTGCTGAATATGAAGCAAATAAACATCAGTACGGATAGAAGCGGATTTAAGCAGCACGCAGTATTTATGGCTAGTCAACAAGCAGAAAAGTGCAAGTTTTGCAAATTATCCCCGCACAGTCTTGATAATTGCAGGCTATTTAAAAAGTCTTTACGAAAAGAAAGATGGAACTTTGTCAGAAATAGCGGGATATGCTTTAAATGCATAGCAGCTGTCCATGACAAGGAAAGTTGTCGCGCGCCGATGTGCGACAAGGACGGCTGCGGGCAGCCGCATCACGCACTACTTCATTACCCAATAAACAAACAAGCGCCGAGTCAAGTTCATACTGTGGATTTTGTTGCCGAAGAGAATGACTTGGAGCAGGTGGAGCCCGAAGAAAACTCGCAGCCTGAGAGTGAGCCCGGGTCTGAAACCGGTATTGTTGCAAATATTAGCGGGGACAACAACAAAGTTCTTCTAAAAGTGGTTCGTGTTAAGATTCACGGCCCTAAGGGCGCGATCACAACGCACGCCCTGTTAGACGATGGCGCGTCTATTTCGCTGATCTCAGCTGATGTGGTGAACCGGCTAGGTTTAGCTGGAAGAAGTGAGACTTTGCGTTTACGTGGGGCTTGGAACTCTGGTGAAATTCTGTGCAACTCCGAACTGGTAGACTTTAAAATATCAAATGAGAACAATGAGTATTTTGAGTTACGTGCTCGCAAAATTGCGGAGTTGAACCTACCTGTGCAAAAACTTTCCAAAATAGACATTACAAACTATGCATACCTAAGTGAACTAAAAGGGTGTTATCAAAGTGCTGACGTGAAACCGGAACTATTAATCGGACAAGACAATTATCATCTTATTATGCCTATAAAAATCATCGCGCGTAAACCGAATGAACCGTGTGCTACATTAAGCTCATTAGGCTGGTGTGTACATGGCCTTATTACCTCACCTTTTGTCAACCGAGGAACATTAGCACAGCGCGCTGCAAAAAACATCTTTCCCGCGTCCCACCACAACGCTTCTCGCTCGCACCCGCTGCTACCCGGCGCGGTAGGCATGTTGCCTAGCGCTGATAACGCCGACCGGCTAGCCTTTGACAACAGTCCGCCTGGCGCGCACGGCGTCTCCCCGGACCCGCGCGCCTGTCGCACCCCGCCGAGACCTACCGCGGACGACTTACCTACAATTGAAAAAAGTTGTTTTGATGAATCGTCAGTTTTATTTGTTGACTTGAGTGACCCAGATAATTCCAATGCCGATATTTTATTGCATGAAACGGTAAGGCACCATTTTGCCTTAGAAAATACTGGCCTAACGTCAAAGAAGAGGGAAAATAAAGAAGAACAACGAGCAATAGAAATATTAAATGATACGGCGAAGCTAAAAAATGGTAGATGGGAAGTAGGACTTCCGTGGAAGAGCGAAGAGAAGTTGACTGATTCTTATCCAACTGCGGAAAAACGGTTCAAATCTGTGGAAAGAAAATTGCAGAGCCACGAAGAATACGCTGCGCGATACCGAGAGCGCATCAGACATCTGTTTGAAAATAATTACGCTAGAAAAGTAACACCCAGTGATGGTGGGAAACGAATTTGGTTTCTTCCCCATTTTGGGGTGGATAATCCTAAAAAGCAGAAATTGCGTCTAGTATTCGATTGTGCTAGCACGGCGCATGGGAAATGCTTGAACGACTATTTACTTCAAGGCCCCGATTTACTGAACCCGTTATACGGGATTATGTTACGATTTAGAGAAAATCGTATCGGAATTACTGGTGATATACGCGACATGTTTCTCAGAATTAAAATAAGAGAAGAAGATCAAAACGCTTTGAGATTTTTGTGGCGAGACGACGTATCTCAACCAATTACGCAACATGTTATGACGTCACTTATATTCGGCGGGAATTGCAGTCCTTTTGTCGCGCAATTCATAAGAGATAAGAACGCACAGTTGTTTATCGAAACAAAGCCTGACGCCGCACGAGCTATTATGCACAGCCACTACGTAGACGATTTCATAGACTCGCTACACACAGAAAGCGAAGCGATAAATATTATTAACGATGTTTCCGAGGTGCATAAATTCGGAGGTTTTGAGATACGTGGGTGGACAAGTAATAGCAAGGAGGTACTGTTAAACCTACCCCAAGAACAACTAAGTACTAATGGAGACAGTTTACTGGTGGATGGGGCGAATAAGACGCAAAGAACCTTGGGATTATTATGGGATCCATCCAAGGACACGCTGGCAGTCGATGTATCGTTCAAAAATATACCTAACGAAATCCTCGAATTCAAAAAAGTACCGACAAAGCGCGAAATTCTGCGAATCGCCATGTCTATCTTCGATATATTTGGCATATTGGCTCCAGTCACGATAAAAGGAAAAATATTATTAAAGTCCGTCTGGAAAACAAGCCTTTCGTGGGATGAAAAAATAAGTAAGGAGCTATTTACTGACTTCCAACACTGGATCACCGACCTAACGCATGTTGTTGGTTTGCATATACCAAGATGGTACTTTTCTGCATTTGACCAGTCAACAATTAGTGCGAAAGAGACAACTAGCATTCTACAACTTCATTTGTTTGCTGATGCCTCGCCGTGCGCTTATGCCGCGGCTGCATACTGGAGGCTTATCGACAAAAATGGAAATGTGTGCGTTACCTTTGTCGCATGCAAAAACAAGGTGTTGTCAATGAAACGGTTATCGATTCCGCGCGCTGAATTAGAAAGCGGTTTGCTCGCAGCGCGTCTAGCTAAAACAATTAGGGATGAACATCGCATCCAATGTGATAGAACCTACTACTGGACGGACTCAACAACAGTTCTACACTGGATTAGAAACCATAATCGTAATTACAAAGAATACATCGCTAACAGACTCGGAGAGATTGACGAGTTAACCAGCTGTTTGGATTGGCGTTATGTACCCTCACGACTGAATATTGCGGACATAGCAACAAAAAAAACGCAGTATAAACTAGACGCTGAGTGCGATTGGTTAAAAGGGCCTAAGTTCTTATTTAAGGAGGAAAATCAATGGCCGAAGGACATTTTGGTACCGGAAGTAAACAAGGATGACCTTGAGATGGCGTTGTTTCTGCAACACGAACCGGCCATCCTTGAAATACCCGAACCGGAGAGATTTTCTTCATGGATACGTTTTCTCCGCGCCACCGCCTCTGTCCTGAAATTTATAAACAAAATAAAAAAGTTGGATGTCAGTGAAGCAATTACCTTAGAACGCGCTGAATGCTTAGTCTTAAAGTATTCTCAATTACAATCGTTCGGTGCAGAGATGACTTTACTAAAAAAAAGGAAGAATTTAGACAAAAATAGCTCACCTGTACTACTTACCCTGGCTCCTTACCTGGACGACGACGGGCTGATGAGGGCTGGCGGTCGAATTGATGCTGCTGCCGATGTAATCCCTGAAATGAAAAGACCGATAATATTGGACGGAAGGAACTATGTGGCCAGATTAATCGTGAAGTTTTATCATGAGAATGCTGCTCATGGTTATCAGGAAATGGTCGTCAATGAATTAAAACAAAAATACTGGATTATTCGTATAAGACCAACAGTGAAGTACGTGACGGCCAAATGTTTGACTTGTAGAATAAGGAAGGCCCAGCCCCAGATCCCACGGATGGGTGAGCTTCCCGAGGCCAGGATGACCCATCATCAGCGGGTGTTTGTGAATACTGGGCTGGATCTATTTGGGCCGATGGAAATTACAGTGGGCCGTCGCCGAGAAAAACGATATGCGGTATTATTTACCTGCTTAACGGTCAGAGCGGTACATATTGAAATGGTATTTTCACTGAGCACGGACTCCTTAATTCTAGCCCTGCGACGGATGGCGGCAAGACGAGGATGGCCGAAGCAACTATTTTCAGATAACGGGACCAATCTGAGAGGTGCCAATACTGAAATTAAGTTGGCCGCTGAAGAATTGGACCAATCACTACTTACAACATACGCAGCTAACCGTGGCGTAACGTGGAATTTCGTTCCTCCTGCAAGCCCTCACATGGCAGGCGCTTGGGAAAGGCTTATACGGTCAATTAAAACTACCCTAAAAGTGACCTTGAAAGAGAGGGCGCCGCGTGAAGAGGTGCTGATTACCCTCCTCGCAGAGGCGGAGAACATGGCAAATAGCAGGCCTTTAACTCACGTCTCAGTAGAACCAAACTGCCCAGAAGGATTGACTCCTAACCATTTTCTTCTTGGAACCTCGTCAAATTTGCCTCTAATGGGATCTTTTGATGACTCTGATTTTTTCCTGAAACGACAATGGCGCATATCCCAAAGACTGGCTGATATGTATTGGAGCCGATGGGTAAAAGAAGTTTTGCCAACAATGTTGCCTCGTCAGAAATGGCACGACGAGTGCCGTGCACTACAAATTGGCGACCTGGTGCTTATCGTCGACCCAAATGCCCCCAGAAACCACTGGGCTCGCGGAATGGTGCAAGAAGTGTGCCCCGGCAAGGACGGCAGAGTGCGAGCAGTCCATATTAGAACAAAGTCAAGCGTGTTGGTTAGACCGGCCGCTCGCATTGTACGCCTACCGGTGTGAGTGCTGCCGAAGCAGCACTGGGGGGGAGGTTGTTAACTGCAGACGCTGGTGATGCCTCTCGGTTCTAAAAAAAGACCTTGAACTGTATTTTAAATCTAAGATACGTACTTACCTGCCTCATACATACCTAATTGTTTACATATTTCATGTGAAGATGTACCTACCCATTTGTCCTTATATAAATAAATCTATACTTACGCATTAATAGTGAGCGCGAGCGATACCTATAGCATCTACCTAGTTATAGAATCATATATGCATGTAGTATGCACCTATCTCAAACTCCAACGTCAGTTGCTAAATGACCACTGTCACGGGTAGCCGCTATCGCCCTCGCGGTCGCTATACTTTAATTTCGCATACGTACCTGCTGTGTTTTCTCTTACACTTTTCTTTCCTGCACCCCGTCACCATCTACCGTTTACAATAATCTACAAGCCAAAACCTATTAAGTCTCTGTTATAATAGCTAGATTGAACAAAACTTGCAATTTAATAACAGTTAAATTGTGCTAACCGGATATACTAGATTATTGCAGCCTGCGATAACACAAAAATGTGTGTTCTGACAAAATAATCTAACCACCACATTATATGTTTTGCCAGACAACCAAAATAATCAATAGTTAAAATTGTTCAAAAGCAAAAACACACTAAGTGTAATATAAGCGGTTTTGCTTGTTACGTTTCACTCTCGAAATCACACATTATTCATTCAACCAAAACCGCCTAAGTGAGCTTTGATGCTTAATGCATACATAATAGTACTATTGTGCAAATATGCATATGCATACTCCCATTCCAGCAAAAACCGCCTAACTGCATGAAACCTAGTATTGAGTAAAATGCAAATGAAGGTGAAGGGCAAATAATTACTAATGTATTTTCGTGTTTTTACATGAACAGTCGCTTTGCTAAACTTGTATGATAGTTTGATAAAATGGACTAGACCTGAGAAGAGAGGAGCCGTTGCTGAACTTGCCTCCCGTGAGGTAGTTTGGTTAAAATAGACTGGACACAAGAAAAGGGTAACCACTTTGCTGAACGTGTAACCCGTGAGGTAGTATTGTAAAGTGGACTGGACCTGAAATGTATTATATAACGTTTTATACTCGCTGAAAGACTGGGGCTTGATTCCAGCACTGGGATATAGATATATAATTTGAAGTACTCAATTCTCACCAAAAATAATTCAATTGCCTGCATTTGGTAGTATACTTATAATTAGTCTGAATTATCCTATGTTATAAGTTCTGCTTTTACTGTGCAAATATAAATAGCATAATTAACAACGTTGTCGCTCTCACTCACGCACAATGTGGCTAGTAAGCTGTAGGTACAACTCGAAAGCATGTCTTTAAAAAAAAAGTTTTTTTTTTAATTTTGAAATAGTAACTCAAACAATTACTTATATATAATTAAAGAACCTGTTCGATGAACTACGAACGATTTTCAGCCCAAGCTGAAGCATAGAACTTCGTTCGCTTAAGGAATGGAGACGGCATTTTACATTGTTTGCAATAAACTGAGGCCCCGGTTAGCAGTATAACAACGAAGTACCAGTGTTTCTAATGTTACAAATTTGACGAAAATCAGGTAAGAGTTTTGATGTAGTTTACTATTACAAAAGATAATGTAATTAAACCACGCAAAATTAGAAATTAGTGATAAAACCTCACGTGCCAAAACATTGTACACGTATTTTCTAATTATAAGTGCTTTTACTTCCTAAATTTCAAAATTCTTCCAAGCAAAACCTACTAACTGCATCGTGATTTTTAAATAAACTCAAATACTTAAGAATCTGAAATCGTTTGAAGACTTTATTCAGGTCTTACGGTTATAAATTTACATCAAAAAGTATTATAAATCGAAAATTCCGATCTAAGCCTATTATTTTAGGAGATACAAAAAAAAGTGTCTTCAGGAAAAACCGCTTAACTGCAGCACTTTTTACGGTAAACCCTAAATGTTATCCTCTTATCCTAAACAAAAAGTAAATTTAGTCAAAAAGTCTTAATAAACGATATACTGTTCATATAATAACACGAAAGTGCTTAAGCTGTTATTGGCCCTTCATATAAATATTAACATGCAAATCTTTAAATGCGTTTTTCTCGAAACTACATGTCGTGCAGTTAAGCGATTTTCGCAGCCAAGGTACGATATATTTGTGGGTGAACAGTCAGGTGAGGTTAAAGCAGGTTACAGAATACCACCCCCCCCGAGGCTGCTCGCCTTGTCGGGGCTTAGTAACCGTGGACTGGTCACCCACGGCGAAGCTAAGAGGCACCCAGGGCCGGCCTGTTTGGCTGCCGGCTGGCCTGAGGAGGGCGCTCCTAAAGCCCGGTTAGGACGCGTTAGGGAGGGACCGCAGAAGAAGTTCTCACGCGCTATCTTCTGCGGCCGAGGTGGGATCGCAGGGGGAGAGGCATGTTGGTATAACGGTGCGCCACTCTCCCTACCCCCTGCGAACTTGGCGGGGCCGTTCCGCTGAAGCGGTATTGGTGGGACCGCAGAGGAAGAGGAATGCCGGTGTTACGGTGCGCCGCTTTCCCTATCCTCTGCGGCCGAGTCGTGGTCAGTGGCGGAACCACAGACCTGATCCGCCACCGGGTGCTGGATTTTTCGCACCCATGATCTCCTCGTAGCGGACTCAGGGGGGTCCGCTACTGAACAGGTGGAGATTGAGGAGGCAGGCGCGCCAAAACATCTGGCGTGCCTCACGAGGAGGGCTCCCGGGCATCCGCGAAGGAGCCGCTTGTGGGTGGCTGCCGCCGGCGGGGTCGCGGATGTGTGCGCAAGCGTTACCGTGACCTCGCCATAAGGCGGCAAGGTGGCAAGTGGGGGGTTTTTAGTGGGTACACCGTGGGTCTCATTAGCCCATACGGGAGTCCCACATAACCACTCGGGTCACCCCCTGCACCCGGGTGGTATGCGTAATGCATTTCCCCCCCTAAACAAAAAAAAAAAGGTTACAGAATACCAATGTCATTTGCTTTTTTCTTCAAAGTTGGCCGGAAACTGTGCGTCTAAATAAAATTGTATGATGTTCTGTGCGTTGTAGTACAGTCGACAAAGAGATCCGTGCGTCTCAATTAAATTGTAAAGCTAAGGGGCATAGGAACTAGGAACAGATTTTTCATCACACTTGCTCGTAAAGGCATACAGAGCTACAATTAGCCTATATTGCGCCACGGGCATAATGGTTTTTTCTTAACATTATATCTGTGATGTGACTCGTGCGTTAGTTATAATTATAAAGCAGGAGGTTTGAGCTCAAATACGATGTTTGAGTAATTTTAACATGCACTTTAAATCGTGGCTGTATGCCGAAGGGTCTTTGCCACAGAACAAGTAAATACTATAGAAACGGTAGTGGGCGGGGTGCATGTAGCCGATGTTATGAGTGAACACTCATAACACTGTCAAACGCAGTCAAAATGCAGATCAGTTGTCTGTTGACCGTGGGTGACGATTTTTGCCGTATTAAAAACATGCCGCGTTCTGCAATTTAGTCGTGCCAACAGGCAAGCTAGGACCCAAAGGTTCCCCCGGGAGCGATTTTCTATCACAGGTAAGTACTAAAATAACAGTTTTTTGAATAAAAACGCAATCGATTATGTAGTAAGCCGCAGATTAGGGACTACCGTAATGTCACAGCAATGTATCACATTATTCGCGTTTGACATTTTAACGGGGCGATTGTCAGTATGACTAGAGTGGTACCATGCTTAGTGTATGTACTTATCGATAAACTCACTAATTTAAAATTTACAAAGACAAAAATTATCTAATAATACAAATATTCTTCTTCTTCGTGTAAAGGGATCCAATAATTTAAACTATACTTTATTTTGCCAATATTTTGCCGCCTCTATATAAATATTAAATCGTTTATTTCTTAAAATGACACATTGAATGGTTAGTGATTACATAATAAATCTACTGCCAAACTGCATGACAGTTGGTTGGCAGTTCGTGCTGCTCTTGATACATATTTGTAGTTCTGTTTTTGTCTAAGCCAATGTTCAGTAATACAGAAAACTTGAGTGTCATGCCTTGCTGGAAAAACCCTAAGTATTCTGATGAAAAATATTAAGGGGCTCCACGCGCTTTTTGACTAGTTTTGATGAGTTTTGAGTTGATATTCCTCCGTCATTACAATTAGATATATTTATGCCACAAACGTTAAACGTTAATCAACTTTTGCAAGAGAGTTTTTTGGAAAAAATGTACCTACATTTATTTTTCTATGATTTATTCAAACATGGTCCAAAAAAGCTCTGTTTTCGATATTAGTATGTTGTTTATGCACTTTTATATATGAAATTTACATGTAACTGTTCCTTTTTGACGTTTATAACAACCCAAGAGAGTTTTTTATTTTTAACTTATTTTTACAAAAGTTACGTCCAAAAAACTGGTTTTTTGGCCTAAAACTGCTAAAGTTTAGTACCATATATCTCAAAAACTATGAGTTTTGAAGTAAATATAGGATACTATTTCGGTTAACCTCGTTGTTGTTAATACGGTAAGCCAAAAAAAAAACACGAAAAAACGGACGTTAACAGATCGAAGGTCATTTTGGGAGCTGTGAGCCCCTTAATACTCAGATCGACGAGTAGACCCAGTTGAGCTACTACATCTATTTGGTTCTATGTTAAAAGCTAGTAGGCCTACTAAAGACAAGAAATATTTATTTGTCAAAAATATTTTCTCTGATGTTAGCGTGAAGCGCGTTATGAATTTATTTACGTCAAATAATGATATTTGACATAAATAATTTATCTTCTTTGGGGGAGGCCTATGTCCAGCAGTGGACGTCTTTCTGCTGATATGATGATGATGATGATGAAATTATATTTGTTATTGAAACAAATGACACGGTACATCAAGGAAAATGTGCAATTTTATTATTATAATGATATGTCATACCTAGATACCTACTCTGTGAGTATCCTTGTAAATAGAAGAAGAAAGAAAGAAAATACGTTTATTTAGGACATTTGTAGGATAAAAGACAAAGAATTACAGACACAATGATAATATTAAAATTAATTTAATACTTGTACGTATTTTAATTAAACAGTGTTAGCATGTTTTCGTGAGCTACACAATTTATCTGATAGTTGCTTTCAGCACCATCCCCATTTAGAGCGTTTGCGAACTGCGTGTATGAGGTCGCGGACAAGATCAAAATTTCGTTAATAAGTACTTACCCGATTTCTTCGGGTGTAATTTCTCAAAAATAGCACTACACTGCTACTTCTGACTGATATTTATCAGGTTCGGACTTTACTCTAAGAAATAAGGGCATTTAAAATTGATTTAACTATATAAATATTCTATCCTATTCCTATATACTATTATAAATGTTGATATTTGGATGTCTGGATGTTTGTTACTCAATCACGCTTAAACGCCTGAACCGATTTGGATGAAGTTTTGCACGAAGATAGTTTATAGCCTGAATTAAAATAAAGAATAGTTTTTTATCTCGGGTCCCGAAGTCGCAGGTGGAAACTAGTAGGTACTATATAAACGATATATACCAAGAATATAAAATATCGATAATTATGATCTTAGTCTCACCTCTATTTTGTATTCAAAATTTCCAAATAGGTGTATCACCATAGAGTGTCATAGTAACATAAGACCTTTGGTTTTGAACATAATCAAACGTCAACTTCATTTGAACAGGGCCTCAATTTTGCAAGCAAAAAGTAAATGTCAATATCCGTCAAAAGTACGTCACGCTCACACACGTTTAGTTATTCAAATTAAATTGTTTTTATTTCAGACCATGTCCATAGTGATTAGTATACAATTGCTTATCCTAAGTTAGTCAGGTACCTAAATCTAATATTACAATATATTATACACCGAGCCTCTCATGTGCACCGAGTCCCAGTGCTTCCACACAGCGCAGGCAGGAGACTCCAGCACCAGGCGCACGAGGCTGTTGGAGCTGTCACGCACGCGGCGCATCAGGGAGGCGGTTCTCTTACGTATTATTGCACTGAAGCCATCAGTACGTGCCTCCGCAAACATACCTGATGCGCTACAAAAGCGGGGCAGCCCCAGCAGCATCCTGAACCCGTTATTATATTGGATGCGCAAGGCATTGAACGCCTTCTTAGTATAATTTGCCCACAGTTAAGCTCTAATGCAAGAAGGAGAGCAGGTATCAATACTATTCTCATATCATTTCCATATTTTAAAACCCCTTTCGAAATTGGCTCCTATATTGATGAAGAATAGACTTACGTGACTTTTTTTTGTCATTGTAAATTAGACCGCAAGCAATGCAGTTTTGAGTTACTTTTCGTCCTGAAAATTACAACTGTTGAAATCGTAATGGAATTAAAAGTGTTTACAAATTAGAAGCGTTTTGCAGTAGTGTTTACATGTACAAATTCAGTTTTGATTGTGTTGGGCTGGCTACGCAGGATTCCGAAGTAACTAGCTAACACGCCGCTTCCATCTTATTTAAGTATTCCGTGGTATTTGACATTTTGTATTTTTGAGGCCTACATCACACTGGCGCGGCCTGCGGTGGCGGACCATAGTAAATTTGACAGCTAATGACAATTTTTTTATTGTCCGCCGCGGCCAGGCCGCGCCAGTGTGTGACACGCTTAAGCCTCTCATAGACAGAGGGCCTACCGCGAACGGCATCCGAAGTTTTCCCTCTCTGTCGCACTTAGGTACGAACTCACAGGTATGACAGAGAGGGATAACTTCGAATGCCTTTCGCGGTAGGCCCTCAGAGCTATAACCACGAACTTCGAATCTCGAACTTCGTATATCTCCGTCTCTATCGCACTAATGGTTTATGGTACTCGAGCGACAGAGACGGAGACATACGAAGTTCGAGATTCGAAGTTCGTGGTAGCGCCGCTGGAGCGGCCTGGCCGCGGCGGCCAATAGAAAACATATAGTAAACTTGTCATTAGCTGTCAACATTAGGTACTATTGACCGTCACCGTAAGCCGCGCCATCCAGTGTGTTGCAGGCCTTATTGCGATTATTATTTATTATTTTTGTTTCATATTATGTATGTGTTTACTCGCAAATGTGATGAAAAACATTGTGTGCAAGATACGAGTACGCTGAGAATTTTACTAACTCGAACTCCTACGTCGTGGGGCTTCTAATAGATTCTCGTTCGTAAAACATTTTTTTTTTTTTTTTTTTTTTTATATTATCTATACGTCTATCATTACAGTCTCCCAATGCGATAGCGCAGCAAATTATTAACATAACATATATAGGGTATTCCATAATTCTAAGTTTTACAATAACATAACACATACAAAGTAACTTTGGTGAATTCATTCAAAGAGCAGACCGAACATATTAGGCATCATAGCGTACTTGTGGCACAATGTACTATTATAGTGAAGAATCCTTTTCCACGGCCTCCACGGGTCAGGTGAAATTCAATCGTATGTTAATGTCACAGAGTGCCAGCGAAAAACTTTTCTCACTTAATTTCCATCCACTATTTAACTTTCTTACCTCGTAATAAATAAGGTACAAAATGGATACATACCTACGTTTTATGTAGTCGACTGTACTGATAAATGTTTATGTTATGATATATCTTGACCGCGTGGAACGGGTAAAAAAACAAATGAAAGTTTAACTGCGTCGGAGTTAACGCCTTCGCGGGGGATGCCACATGGCTCAGTTGACACCTCGTTTCAAAATGGCGTAAGAGTTCATGTGTCTCTGGGAAAATGGGCCTTAAAGCGTTCAGCGCTTACAGATAGACCTACAATGAAAAAAGTTTTTCTTTGTCAAACTTTATGGCATTGTTATAAGACTGAACTTCCCCTGGCCTAGGAACTAGGGTTCTACTGTACTTGTACGCCATTAAGTATTTACGCCGTTAATCGTCGCATTTGTTTTCGAGCATATTCTATAGAAGTGCTAAACGCGCTAAGGTTCTTCTTCCGTGAAAACAACATAAATATTCTTACATTTATGCTCTTTTCAATTGTTTATGGTTGAGAAGAAATGACAGAATTGTACTCTGGTGTTTTATGTGACTTGTGCTGTTTAAATTGTTGTGATGTGTGTCGTTACTGTTAAAAATAAACATGGCGTTTTGCAGAAAGTACTGGGTGCTGGATGATGTAACTTATGTTGAGTGCGATGACCCTATATGAATTCAGTGTTGAATGAATTTCCTAACAATAAGTATATTATTATATTTATTATTCAGAGTTGGCAGCTATTCAGCAAAATAATTAAACTTTTTATCAAGGATGCCAAGTATGACCATAAAGTCGTAAGTCTTTGGAAAAATCATCTAGTATTGATGTCATAAAATAAAACAAAGTAGGCTATTTAAACACACATATATTTTATTTTAAGACATCAAAATAAATAATTTATTGAATCAGGCGTGGTAAAATGGACTAAAAGATAAAAAAAGCGGCCAAGTGCGAGTCGGACTCGCACATGAAGGGTTCCGTGAAATAAATTGCGGTTTACGATTTATGACGTATTAAAAAAAACTACTTATTAGATCTCGTTCAAACCAATTTTCGGTGGAAGTTTACATGGTAATGTACATCATATATTTTTTTTAGTTTTATCATTCTCTTATTTTAGAAGTTACAGGGGGGGGGACACACATTTTACCACTTTGGAAGTGTCTCTCGCGCAAACTATTCAGTTTAGAAAAAAATGATGTTAGAAACCTCAATATCATTTTTGAAGACCTATCTATAAATACCCCACACGTATGGGTTTGATGAAAAAATTTTTTTTGAGTTTCAGTTCTGAGTATGGGGACCCCTAAAACTTAATGTTTTTTTTCGATTTTTGGGTGAAAATCTTAATGCGGTTCACAGAATACATCTACTTACTAAGTTTCAATAGTATAGCTCTTATAGTTTCGGTTAAAAGTGGCTGTGACATACGGACGGACAGACCGACGGACGTACATGACGAATCTATAAGGGTTCCGTTTTTTGCCATTTGGCTACGGAATCCTAAAAACAACCCGCTCCCAGCAAGCCAGCTGGAAGGCGCTGTGTGTGGTATTTTATTATCTCGTAGCTAATTTGGAATCTATTGTAAAAGGAGATAGAGTTCATTATTCAATGAACATTTTACGTGGCGCTAACCTTTTTCATGCAAAAAAAGTTCGCGTTCGCAAACAAAAGCTGATAAGGGCATTGTGTACCTGGCTAACAAAGAACCATTCATGAGCCCACTTAATATAATCTAAACTATACATGTATTTGATAAAATCTATAAGTTCTTGTAGATTTTATCAAAACTGATATAAACAGTCTACTCATTTCAACATATACGTTGCATCTCGCAAAAAAACGTGTTCATACAAATCGGGGGATATTTGGCGTCCTCTGGGCAACCGGTAAAATTTAGGGGAAATTAATATTTTTTAATACAGTTGCCATGTAGTTTCACGCTATAATTAAATGAGTAAGTTAATTACCAGAGCAACACCAATCAACAACAGCAGACATTTTATTTTCTTGTAATCTCCTTTTAAACAGCAAATATTAGAAACGGTAGTGTCCTCCCCTAAAAAGTTGATTCACCCAAATAAGTTTATGTCAAAAAATTCATTTTTGGTACAAGCTTTTATTGCTGACTGTACTTTTCTGCATATCATCATCAACTCATTGAGACGATTCTAACGAGCCCTAACTCGATGGGGTTGTGTCGTTTTATTGCAGAGTTCCTATGACCACCTTCCAGCTCCAGCATCAGATCGGCTCCATGTTATCATACTATTGTATTGTCATGCGATATACATGTGCATGCAAAATTTCAGATCAATCGGTTGACAGGAAGAGGGTGAAATTTCAATTACTAAATTTGACCCAAGAATAAAACAAACGGGGTGAGCTGAATAAAAGCTTGTAAAAATAATAGAAAAAAACGGCCACATGACGGAATTATCCCTGAGGCCCTAGCACACTATGTCGCGTTTTACGTGACGTTTCAGTAGGTACATTTTCGCCGACATAGAACCTAGTGTGCTAGAGCACCTGAGGGGTAAATCACGTAACGTTATAACAATTTAACTGTCATTTTTCCATATAAAAAGTGACATTTACATAGATCTATCTGACGCGCGTACAATGGGTTACGTGATCGACCTGCCGAAAGTCGTGTCTTTCTTTTTGAACCCTGTCATGAAGACTCCATGCGTAGATATTATCATTTTTGGATACAAAACGAGCTGTACAGTACCTTTGAGACGTATTCGATCGTATCGTATTATTTACTTACTACCATCTGCAAGAGGCTACGCTAATCATCTATTTTGAATGTAGGTTACACTAATGAAATGGTTGACGCACAGTTTGGACCGTACGTATCACCCTCACAGCTTTGTGAGCTTTGTCGCATCCCTCATACCTCGCTCGGTAGCCGCGGAGGACGCACGCCTCTCGCGAGCATTTCGGACCGTTACGAACCGAAGACGAAGTTTTAAAAAGTTGAAGTGACAGTGGTTTTGGCGGGAGACACGTAAGTTTTCCTGTTTGTTCATATTGTTTTATTATAGTATGGCATTTAAGGATAGGTATTTGAACAAAAATTATGTATGATAAAAAGGGGATCTAATTAATTTATGCTGGTGAAAACAATGAATATCTACTGACATTTTTAATAACGGAATCTACATGATTCGTTTCGACGTTATAAATAATAATATACTTGCTAAATTGCTTCAAGTTTGCCTATAAAACTTGAAGAGTTCCCTCGATTTCTCCAGGATCCCATCATCAGAACTGGATTTTGGTGACAACGGGACCAATCTGGAAGTATATGCTTCAAAACACAGAAAAAAAATTCAAATCGGTTCATAAATTACCGAGTTATCGCGTAACAAACACACATAAAAAAAATAAAAAACATACAGACGAATTGAGAACCTCCTCCTTTTTTGAAGTCGGTTAAAAACATTAAATTAGGCAACTTGCACAAATATATACAAAACAACAAAATAATTTGTAAATATGTGCATATTTTAGTTGTAAGTCATCGTGTAGGTATATTATAAATATTATAATACTTATTATAAGTAATAATAAACTTAACCAATATATGTAATTAAAAGTTGTGAATATAAATGGACACAAAATTTACATGATCATGTTATTATTTTTATGCATACCTTTGTGTTTTATGATCATTTAAATTAAATTTAAAAATTTAGAAAAATTAAGTTTTGTCCACTAAAAGATTTCTTTTAGGTATATTAAATTAATAATTGTACAAATTCCGGCCATTTAATTATCGAATTTAAAAAACGAGCTCTAGAAGACTTTTTAATCGTACGTCTTATTACTGCGACGGGTTTTTCTTGCCCCAGCTTTGAATTGAACGTTCGCTTGTCATTTAATTTCTCTCTGAAAAAGTGATTAATTTTCCCGCGTCACTTTTAATATTTGCAGAGAGTTCCGTTCCGTGATGAATTTCAATTAAAATGACGGGTTAATTTAAAACTGAGAAAAGTTTGATTATGAAGTAAAGGTCTCCAGAGCTCCCGAGGTTGCTGTGTTATGAGTGAGGGACCTGCATTGTCTCCTCCTGTCACAACGAATCCTCAAATCACTAATGGGTCGGCAACGCGCTTTTGATTTTTCTGGTGTTGCAAGCGTCCATAGGCTACGGCGTCTGCTTACTACCAGACGGGAATTTGACAAATGTCGCACGTAAGTAAGATATCGAACGATATGACAGTTGACACCGACTCTAGTTTATCTCTGAATTTATAAAAAACTATGGCAGCTGCCAGAAAACAACGCCGCGATGCCGGTCATAATATGCGGCTCCTGAATGCATCATGGAGGCTTATGATATGTGGATAGATAAATTAGTGTATGTATGTACATAATTAGGCAAACTCGCCTGCGGCTCGTTTCATAAACCCACACTCGTGTTTAATGCCCTTCATTATGTACAGTCACATAAACTACTATATTATTCGATATCACTCTAATAGCATTTCTTTATCAGCTAATGAAAGATGAAAGCCAAAATTAATAGTCGTAGATAAAAGAACTCTGTAGTTGTGATATTTGTTCCAATTACTCTGAAACGGTACAGTTACCACCATATATTTAGTAGCAGCCGAAGTAGTCAAAAATATCACAATACGTCTTCCTAGGTAACTAGCTTGCGTATTGAAAAGAACGCAGGCACACCCGCGGGATAAAATATAGCCTATAACCATCCAGAAAGTCCATTCTACATGCAGGTGAAAGAATTTTCGTAATCGGATAAGCTGTTCTGTGTATTACAGGCCTTTAAATAGCGCTATTTACACATCGCGCTATAGTTTATAATATAATGTTATTTTTAACCAACTTCAAAAAAGGAGGAGGTTCTCAATTCGTCTGTTTTTTTATGTTGTATGTTACACGATAACTCCGTAATTTATGAACCGATTTGAAAAATTATTTCTTTGTTTGAAAGCATATACTTACAGATTGGTCCCGTTGTCACCAAAATCCAGTTCTGATGATGGGATCCTGGAGAAATCGAGGGAACTCTTTAAATTTTATAGGCAAACTTGAAGCTATTTGGCTACTGATTTGAAGTCAGTTAAAACTTGGTTTTGAAAGTCAATTATTCCTTTAGGCTTTTTAAAGCGTTATACTCAAAACGATATTTGACGCACTGTATAGCGGTATCCATTATAACGCTATGAATCTAAACCAATATATAAAAGCGATACTTGTTTAAGCGATATAATAACCTGTACCCCTTTCTCGCATTCATATCAGTTTCGCCTAACTACTCGTGCGATGTCAGCGCGGCTCGCATTGTAAAACGATATTATATTATAAGAATTATAACGTTATTCGACCGTATTTTATAATGCTATGATATTCATTGTGTTACGATATTTATATCGTTATGGAGAATACTGCTTTTGTTATAACGATATTTCTTAACATAACGAAATATATCGTTATGACATCGCTATTTTTATAACGTTTTAAAGGGCTTTTTTTTAACCTTGGGGGAATGCTTTGATGCACCGTCCGCCTGGTCAGGGGGGACCGGACAGGTGTGTGGGACTCCCGGACAGAAGGCCCAGACTACCCACTAAACCCCAAACGATTGTCCAACCATGTCGCTGCCAAGGAGGGCCAAAGGTTCGCTTGACGCATTCTACTTTGACCCTCGCGAAACGTTTTAAAGGCCTGGTATGACCCAAAACATTTTACAATACTCTCACATTTTCTCTTTACAATATTAGTATAGATAACTGTACAAGTAGCTAAGGATGTGAGTATGATATAAATATCTTCATATCTTGGCTGCTATTATCTGTATCTATATGATGATGATTGTACCCATTAGCATCAAGAGGTGGAGGCTGAGGGATTAATATTATATTTAGACGAGAATATCCAATTCCGATATTAAAACTCACTATTAAAAACCCATCAATCTCCATACAAATATAACAACAACGCAACAACTAATTAAACACCCTGGGTGGTATTATAATTTACGGCCGAAAACAACACAATGAGGTACCTTATCGCTCTCACCTATTAGAACCGTTTACTAAGTAGCGCTTAAAGTTAGTTAAGGCGACAAGGTTGTAACATTGTCTTTTGAACAATGAAGTGTAAGCCTTTTAAAATACTATTGTGAGCCGTGACAATGTTTTTCATGCTGTTTTTTTCTTTTAAAAATAAAACGGCTTGAGCACTAAGGTAAGTACCTACTTAACTAAGCTTTGAACCTTATCTACTTATATTAAGTTAGAATTTCGCAATAGTGTTTTTTGAAGCATTTATGAACCGAGGTGAGACGGATTAGGTTTCTGAACTTTTTCTTTGAACCGAACTTTGAGAGCTTTTGCGTAAGACAAAGCTTTGTAAGTTTTTATCAAGTTCGAGAGTGTAGAGACAGATGGTCGTTACTACACTTCCCTATCTGTTACCCATCCTCATATGAAGTTTTCAGAAGTACAGTTAGCAGCAGATATTTAATAAAATATCAGACAATCACGTATTCATTGACCTAGCTCCAAACCAAACTATGCTAACTTTATGTTACGTCGCATATTCGGAACCGAACCCCTATAAAAACAGGAGAATAAATTTGGATGATTTTGACATATAGATAGTTTTATTTATAAGTTATAACATGGATCAAAGCACATGTGTCGATTTAAACTTGAAAATCATCCTATGAGGGCGAAATTTGGGGAGGGCCTACAACAATTCACGTGGACAAAGTCGCTGGCAAAAGCTAGTAACATCATCATCCCAAAATACTGAAAGGGGTTGGTTTTATAAATTCGACCTCTACGTGTCGGATTCTACCCTCCACATCTTTTTACGTTTTGCCGAAAAATATGTTTTACCCGTCAGACATGGATATGCTTTCAACTTTGAAATTACGAACCCGACTTACAGTAGAAGTATTTTACCGACATATGTGAATATACATAATGGCTTAGGATTATCGACTTTCTGAACAGAGGTTTTCAAATACATTGTTTAGGTACGCTTTATTTAACTAGCTCTACGCAATACTAGTACAGTCAGCATCAAAAGTAACTACGCAATCAAAGGTGTCAAAAGTTCTTATTCCCTTTCAATAAAGACTTTGACGTCTTCATTCGCGTAGCTACTTTTGATGTTGACTGTACTACTATTCGTACGGTCGGCCAAGACCAGTTTTGACAAAACTTTCTGTGAGATCTGATTGTCGCTAAGGTTACTGTCATAATATTATTGCAAGTGGAAATCGACCTTGTTGTTTCATGACGTCCAAATGAACCTCGACCGTAGGGTGGTAGACCACATTTTTGACCGACTGTACGTTGGTAAGTATACAGGGTGTCGCGTAAACCACGGAAAATCCGTGGACAGCTGATAGGGCTGCTAAATACCTATCAGAAAAATTAATTTTAGATTTAGTATAAATGCCTTAGTTTTCGAGACAGCTTTATATACTTAAGGATGACTCACGCTAGAACGGGCCGTGGCCGGCCCGGGGCGTTTTTTAAGAACAACGACGGCGTTTTTGCGCGGCCGAGCCATACCCAAGCCCGGCCAAGCCGTGCCGACACCGAGCCGCTTCCGAGCCTCGGCCTTGACTCAGTCGGGCTTGGGTATAGCTCGGCCGCGCAAAAACGCCGACGTTTTTCTTAGAAAACGGCCCGGACCGGAAACGGCCCGTTTTAGCGTGAGTCATCCTTTACTGTAAATAGTCCTTCAAAATTAGCATACTATTTTACAGCCACTTGCCAATATATGTATAATATATTACTGAACTTAGCTCAGATCAACTCATATGATGGAGAGTTGGAGACAGAAGGTGGTCATATCAACTCCTAAACTATAATAATATAAGTTATTTTTAGTAATAATATAAAAACAGTTGTGTTTGAGTTCATTGGAACCCTCTGACTGAACGAGTTGAACACTGCAAACAAAAATTGGCAATAAAAGCTTGTAGGTAATTGTAAAAATATTGGAGCATACAACTTAGGTACTCATAAAATAGCTCCTGTCCTAAGCCCTTTATAGGACAACTTAAAAGTCATCTTTTTGTATTTTTTTATGGTGCAGAATTTTTAGTTTTATGCAATATCAAGAGACTTGAATTATGGATAAATTTTATTCTTGCCCGTTAAAGGGTCTAAGTCGGTGGATTAAGGATCCGGTACATTTTTATGTAAGAATTAAATCGACACATTGTTTTTGCACTTCACAGTACGACAGTACTAACCATTTTTTTTTTTTATAAATATTTATTTATTATTCACTCTCAACCAACCCAAAAGGACGTACCAATTAGAAATGTACTAAGTGTAAAGTAAGTTGTCAGTTGAATTGAGGTCTGCCACTCTGGGCTCTTAAAAAAAACCGGCCAAGTGCGAGTCGGATCTATAAAAACGGCAAAAAAATCACGTTAGTTGTAAGAAAAAAAAACAAATAAAAAAATTCAAAAAATATATTATTCTGTTTTTTAGTATTTGTTATTATAGCGGCAACATAAATACATCATCTGTGAAAATTGTTGAAATTTTCACAGATGATGTATTTATGTTGCCGCTATAATAACAAATACTAAAAAACAGAATAATATATTTTTTGAATTTTTTTATTTGTTTTTCTAACTAATTGTTTTGTAATTGTCTGTCTAACTATCGCGGTTCATGAGATACAGCCTGGTGACAGACGGACAGACAGAGAGACGAAACAATTAAAAAAAAATATTATTCTGTTTTTTAGTATTTGTTATTATAGCGGCAACAGAAATACATCATCTGTGAAAATTTCAACTATCTAACTATTGTGGTTCATGAGATACAACCTGGTGACAGACGGACAGACAGACAGACATAGAGACGGACAGCGGAGTCTTAGTAATACGGTCCCGTTTTACTCTTTGAGTACGGAACCCTAAAAACTAAATATCAGTTGATATTTTAAAAGTAGCTTTTCGGTGAAGGAAAATATCGTAAAGAAACCAGTCTGATTCTAAAAAGGTCTAGTTTTCCCTCCGGGTTTGATTGAAGGTCAATCGCTTTCTTAAAACAAGTGTATACGCCAAATAATGGGTGTATACGCCAAATCGAGCCCCAGGCTCCAGGATACAACCGGGCAAAACGCTCGGAGGCCGATGAGATCGCCAGTTAAATGACGAGAATCTTTCCTGTTTGTAAGACAAGCAATGTATGCTACTAACCTGGTCCAATTTTTTATCTGAAAGTCTACCTAGACATGCTTCAGATAGCTTACGAGAAATCGCATTTAGCATTTCTTAGCTTATTTACAGTAGACTGCGGTTTTAAATCCGCTGCTTGAAATTGTATTTTATAAGACACACATTTTCTGATGCTTTCTGCATAATTGTCGTAGACAATTTTTGCTCATCGACAAGCCGCAATGCTCGCGTTTTTTTTTATTTGCGTAGATAAGGAAGGATACATGAAAAATACTTTCCTACATCAAAGTTGAGCAAATGCGAGTGATTAAAACTATAGTGCGTATGGATTTAACTACTGTATGATCGTGAATTTAATTACGTACAGGTACTAAAGAAACCGTCCAAAGTAAACAGTAATTTATATTAAAAAATGTCCTCGAATTATAGGACTACGGAACGGGACTATAGTCATATTTTTTTACATAATAGTTTGAACGACATATAGGTATGTCACGAGCGGTATTAGACACGTTAAGATGAGGTTTCATGGCTACATTTCTACACTGTCGAATTAAATACAACCTCGTTAAAAAAATCGTTTAATCTGTGGGTGCGTACTACGATGGGTAGGTACACTCAGCGTCAAATACTTTGTAGCAACCAAAGTATGTATTAGTATGCTGTACCGAACTATTTGGCCACTTTGACTGCTACATAGCAGGGATCGGAAACCGGTATTGTTTGTATGGGAACGAAAACGGTTCTTTTTCGTTCTTTTGATAATAATTTCATTTCTAATTGGGCAATCTAATAATACGCACTCGTTACCTCAAAACACAACTGAGTCCTACATGTGAAGTATAAAATAGTTCGAGATTTGTGGTAAACCGAGGTTTTAGCAATTAACCGGTTCCGATCCCTGCTACAGAGTACCTAACTATTTGACGCTGAGTGTACCTAATAACTAATACTTGGAATAACTCGGTTGTTTCCTTTCTATTTCAAAGCAAACTTTTCAGCATTATGATTGATTCAGACCAAGTTAAAGTGACGAGTTTATTATAATATTTTGCTAATTGAATTAATTATTAAATCAGAAGTTAATCAATCTCAGAGAGTTGTTCAGCGAAATGGTGAAGTGCGGAAGTTGAGTGATCTTTCACTTACACATTAATTCAAAACTTGTTAAAGTGTAATTTTTTTGGTAATAAATAGGAATGAGAAAACAATATAAGAAGCATTGCTTTAAGAAACTGCTTAGCAGCGAACAACGTGACTGCAAACTTACGCGTGTTTGACGAACGCGCGACTGTGGCGCGAATCTGTATCGATCATTGAGATTAGAGGTATAATGTAAGTACTAACGTACTAGAGAAGACACGCCAAACAAGAAGTTTGCGCTACGCGTTGCGGCGGCCCCGCGCCGCGTTGCGGTACATGGGCCGCACCGTCCCAGTATATTCTAAGACAAGTTACATCCCGCATGCATATTATAATCGTTGTCATCTTCAAATAACAATATATGTATTTGAAATACTGGATCCGGCATTAGGTATTCCATAGACGAAGCTTACGACACAGATGAGAAGAAAGGGGTTTTTATTATCCATATCCTAATCGTAACCAAATAAATAGAAAACCATTGGCCCGAGAGGAATACCCCGGCACCACAAGAGGTTTTCTTTTAGTTTCAGTTAAGATTGTGTGACGTAAATTTCCTGAAAGATTCGGTATATTTTCACTAACGTCATCATATTTAGAGACAGTGTCCCGTCTACACTTCGTAACATTATCTATTCTGCGCTCACACTAGTAGGATAGACCCAGCTTCCTGTAAAGTTTGACACGGCAATGACCGATAACATGGCTCTTGGAGGTCACAGCTCTAAGGGTTAATGGACTTTAATCATTTGTAATTTTTTACTATTGTTTATTTGGTTAAACATAGCTGCCCTCTATTTAGGAATCACGATAAGGCTGAGATGATAATTTCCTTCCTCTTAGGTACGTTAAACATGTAAAAATAGATACCTAATTATCATGAAATAATAGTAAGTAGGTACTTACATTAATATCACTGTTAAAACTCCCAAAGTGCTCCAAACTCCAAACCCATGGCCCATTATAAATATCTAGTGCCAGTTAACCAACTATACTTAAGTAGGTACATACTTCGTTGAGATTATTTAATATGACCCACTTTTTACAAAATAGGGGTGTAGACACTAAATCAAAAAATCAATAATGTTGCATTTTCTCGAAAAAGGATTAAAAATGTAGTCAAATGGAGAAAAAAGCAACGCAATAGGTTAAATAATCACAAAGTTATAAGCGTCCAAAGTTTTAAGAAGGGGTATGTTCTGTCCTTTTTCCGCAAACGCACCTTCATATGAAACGATTGTCATTTACTATGACGCTAGAGGATCGTGACGTCACGATCCCGGAGCGTTTTCTCTCTCTAACAGGCAACATTGAAACGGTTGCAGCTTCGTAATTTTTTGAGATATTCGAATGGGATTTTTGTCATTAGGCATATTTTTCTTTTGAAGTAATACAAAATTTTGAGTCTACACCCCTATTGTCATTGGAATATTTTACTTTGGGCGGTAGAGTTGCTTTTTGAATTGGACTACTTTGATGCAATAGGGAACATTACTGCAATGTTCTGCCGCCAGAGGCAGCACTACCACTAATAGTAAACCAGTATAGGAATATAGGGATTCACACACACATGCACAATTGATTGTCAAATGAGTGACAAGGAAGCTTGCATAGACAATACCGCAAGTGGGAACGAGATACAATGTCAACGCTGCTAGTGTCGCCACCTACGAAGAGTTTTGCGTAATGTTCCCTATTCGGCGAACTCAAATACCTAATCTCAAGTTATACCTAGATCATACTTGCGCTCCTAACCACCCCTTTGGATAAAATACAAACTAGATTGCAATTAAATCATAAATTCCTTGTATCTATATAGATTAAATAATTTTAAGACGAATTGAAATTATGCACGCGCACGAAAACTTACGAAAATCTACACTCTCTACATACAGTAGGAGTTCCCCTCGAGTAGGAGTGGCCTCGATGCCCGATGGCCGATGGGGCGGAAAGGCACCGGAAGGTGCGGCGTGGGTAGGCCCCCCCACAAGAGGTCGCGGGAGTCCGCTGGATGCGGGTGGCGCAAGACCGGCCATTGTGGCACTCTTTGGGGGAGGCCTATGTCCAGCAGTTGACGTCTTTCGGCTGATATGATGATGATGAGAGCCTCGATAATCCGTACTCAGGTTCCCGCTGTAATCCGAACTGCCGAGTGACCCCCTGACACAATTGGCCTTATGTTTTCAAAATCTTGGAAGCGTCTTTGGCCCCAACAATTCGTTGCAACAGAATATGAATCAGAAGACAATTTTTCTGTCTTCGACTTGGAAGACAATCTGCCTGCTACGCAACTATGGGTTATACAGAAGAAACCATTTTCAGAATATACTTGTGTTTTATTTCTGAAGTACTATAATCCGAACGCTTCGTGAGTCCGATCAGGGGTTGTTTTTTTGAAGTTCGGATTATCAAGGCTCTACTGTATTACGTTTTTGTCAAACGAAACAGATATTTCCCAAAAATAACTCTCAACTCAAAGTTAAGAAACAGAAGCGCATTTAAAGTTGATGATAACAGCATCATTTTAATACCTAATGTTAAGGTTAAAATTGTATTTTTTAACCCTCGACACAAAAACAGGCGTGTTATAAGTTTGACGTGCTGTCTGTCTGTCTGTGGCATCGTAGTGCCTAAACGAATGGACCGATTCGAATGCGGTTTTATATCCGAAAGCTGAAGTGATCGAGTAAGTTCTTAGCTACGTTTCATCAAAATCGGTTCAGCCTTTTTTGAGATATTGAACTTTGAAATGAAAATGTCGGGGGTGTTTCGACTTTTCTAAGTTGTTAATTATTGTTTCAGTTCATTTTCAAACAATTAAATTGTTCGTAACATCTCAAAATGTATGATGTATTTTTTTCTGAATTATAGTCGTTTACTTTCAAGGCTTCAACTTCAACTTCAAATCATTTATTTGTGAACAATAGGTATGCACATAATGTATTTTTTTATGCTAGATGGAAGAAGGTACATATAAATTAGTCCAGCTATGTTCTGCCCCAAGGCTTACGAAGATCTTATGACTAAACATGTTCATTATAGCAGATTAAACCTATCATTTAAGTATTCGTTGATTGAGTAATATAAAATTAAATTAAATTTAAATAAAAAAAAAATAACAAAAATATTCGGTAGGTAAGTAAATCATGCATTATGTCATATTAATATTAATTATAAGTCAAAATTCTTATCACTAAAAATAAAAAAATATATTACTGAATTATGTTACTGACTATCCTCTACTAACTATCTTGTTTACTACGCTTACGCTTTTTAAATTGTATTTTTACCTGACCGTCCAATATAACTAGCAGGAATTATGTTAAACTACCAAGGCCCTCCACATCACCAAACAAATATATATAAACTATAAGAAGCTTAGTAAGACTGCAGAAAACGAAACCTGCACTAGTGATCCAGATTTCAATTCGCTGCACAATGGCATAGTCAACTGGGTCAAAACTAGCACAACATTAAAAACAAAAATTTCTAACCTGCCGAAACAGGATTGGATAAACAGAGATATACTTCAGAATATAAACATAAGGAATGAACTGTGGCAAAAAGTAAAACGCGATCCGGAAAATAATGACATTCTATTGAAATTCAAAACGCAAAGAAACAAAACTACTATTCTTACCAATAAGACCAAAAACAAATACTATAGTGATTCTTTTGAAAAATGTAGAAATGACCCTAAAAAAATGTGGAACCTCATAAACTCTCTGTCTATTAATAAACACAAATCAAACTGTGCTCCTCCTAAACTTAACACTTCTTCGGGTGTAATAACAGATGAAAAGGAAATTTGTGAACATTTCAATACATTCTTTGTATCAATCGGACCCCTATTGGCACATAATATACCACCCCATTACCATAATAACAAATATGCGTCTCCAAACCTCACAACACAACACCACAGTGGTGATCTTCTATCTTCTTTACCAGCGTGTAATGAAGAAGAAGTGGAAAAAATAATTGCTAATCTTGATCCAAACTGTAGCTCGGGTATAGATAAAATCACAACTAAATGTATCAAATGCATAAAACAATATATCATACCAAAACTAACTAAATGTGTTAATAAATGCCTGGAAGATGGTACGTTTCCAGATTCGTTGAAAGTAGCCAAAGTAACGCCAATCTTTAAATCGGGAAACAAAATGGATCCTGGAAACTACAGACCAGTTTCAGTGCTACCAATTATTTCAAAAATTTTCGAAAAAATTATCCACCATCGTCTAGACAATTATTTAACGCAAACGGATTATCTTTCCAAAAATCAATATGGATTTCGCTCCGAATCAAGTACATTGTCAGCAGCAATAGATTTAGTAACCAAAATTAAAGCAAACATAGATGCCAAAAAATTTGCTCTTGGAATATTTATTGACTTAAAAAAAGCATTTGATACGGTAAGCCATCCACTACTATTAGATAAATTAAAAGAAATAGGAGTCACTGACAAGGCATTTAAAATGTTTGATTCATACCTGAGCAATCGATATCAAATTGTAAAAATTGGTAACGTACAAAGCACCCCTCAAATGATTACTTGCGGCGTCCCCCAGGGATCTATTATTGGTCCACTTCTGTTCCTAATTTACATTAATAGCATCTGTCAGACACCAGTACATGGAGAGATAAGCCTATACGCGGACGACACATGTTTGTTTTACTTTGGTGACTCTGCAGACGAAATCGGGAAAATGGCACAAAACGATCTTAATGTTCTTGAAGAGTGGTTTAAATACAATTTACTTACTGTCAACATGGCCAAAACAAAATATGTTCTATTTAAATCGAAACATAAAAAGAAGTGCGAAGAAATGTCACTCAAAATAAATAATATACAAATTGAAAAATCTACCGAAGAAAAATATCTTGGACTTATACTAGACCATGAACTGACCTGGAAACCACACATTAGCAAAATTTGTTCTAAAATTTCATCATTACGAGGCTGCCTTTACAATTCTACTTACTGTTTTCCCCGACATGTTAGATACACCATATATAATTCGCTTGTAAAGTCCCACTTGAACTACCTCATAGAAGTATGGGGTAGTGCAAATAAAACTACGCTTAAAGAATTGCAAGTCGCCCAAAACAAGATAATAAAAACACTCTTTCGATATGATTTTCTCACATCCAGTAAAAAAATATATTTAGAAACAAAATTTTTAAATCTCCATCAACTTTATTTTAATAATACTTGCATTCTAATCAGGAAAATAATTGAAAAAAAAATTCACTCACAATTGACTTTTCAAACTAATGCTGAACTGGGAATACGCCATTTACGGAGTGCTAACAACTTGTCTCTGAGACCAGTGCGAACACAATATGGCAAAAAAAGTATAACTTATGAAGGGGCACAGTTTTATAACAGTTTACCAAAACATATCAAAGAATGTAAAAGTTTTAATATTTTCAAACATAAGTTAAAGGAGTATGTAACTAAAAATATCTAACGCCTAACTCCGGCTCTGGCCCTGGAAACACTGACATAGAAACTGGATTATATGACTCGTCATCGGTGAAATACACTACAAGCACATTGTATTAGAGCTCATTATGCATTGTACAAACTAGAATAACTTACTACTATGATCTTTTCTTAATTTATGTACCCACTTAAACTAAACATTTGTATTACTTTTTAAACTAATGTATAATTGTATTACTCACTGTTTACTTTATGTATATTTTTTACTTTATGTATATTTTTCTCTGTTTTAAGTGAAATGTAAATTTCTTTAGAGATAAATAAAGTTCTTTAACCACAAATTGTATTTTTACCTGACCGTCCAATATAACTAGCAGGAATTATGTTAAACTACCAAGGCCCTCCACATCACCAAACAAAATCTGTAAAACCTACATTAACGTTGTTAAAAACAAAGCCGAGATTGCGAGGTAACCCGCATCAAGTACAATAGGCATCATAAATCATAATACACGGACATATTCCTTATTCTTAACGTTCAAAATTGTTAGTTAACTGTGTTTCCGATATATTAGGCAGTAAAGATAATTGAATACCCCGAAACAACCATTACGCAAAAAGGACTTACCTTGATAATACGTCGTCCATGTCGTTAAAGACATTAGGGTATGGGCCTAGAATAGTGCCTGGGGAACTCCGGGTTTAATGGAACTTCCATTGGGTTCCGAACAATAGTTTTACAACCGTTGCAGGTATTTGTACCTGGAGGCAGAATGTACATAATGAGCCTACACGTGATTCTACGTTGGTGCTAATTATTAGACTAGCAACTAATAATAGGGATGTTGAATGAGAGTCAAA
The DNA here is from genome assembly GCA_963854355.1 of Epinotia brunnichana. Taxonomy (NCBI): domain Eukaryota; kingdom Metazoa; phylum Arthropoda; class Insecta; order Lepidoptera; family Tortricidae; genus Epinotia; species Epinotia brunnichana. The sequence goes on from OY977954.1 coordinate 20,078,109, forward strand.
TCAGCTTTTTTATGAAACATCGAAAACGCTCGATTCGTATGAAGTTTATTAGGGGAGCAGGAATAAGTGACATCACGATTTTCTATGATCCAACAGCGTACATTTTTCGATCTTTATGAATTAAGAAGTCTTTAAAATAGCAAATATCAGTTAAAGAGAAGCTAATTTTCCGAATATTTTCGTGAGCTTTTATTGTTACTGCGACCTTGATTTATTTTTACTGTTCACAACTACCGCATGGCGTAATTTTTCCAACAAACGAGTCAATATTGAGATTAATACAAACTCAACTGTAATTTTTAGGAATCCGTACTCAAAGAGTAAAACGGGACCCTATTACTAAGACTCCGCTGTCCGTCTGTCTATCTGTCTGTCTGTCACCAGGCTGTATCTCACTGATACCGTGATAGTTCCAGTTGAAATTTTCACAGATGATGTATTTCTGTTGCCGCTATAACAACAAATACTAAAAACAGAATAAAATAAATATTTTAATAGATAATGGTACGGAACCTTTCGTGCGCGAGTCCGACTCGCACTTGGCCGGTTTTTATTTTCAAAAAGCTCTTAATGTTCAGTCAGCTTCTTGCTCAATTCCATGGTTCTAGGAAGTAACCAAATAAGTTTTGATTCCTTTGTGTCAAAATTGTAAAATATGGAATCTAAATAGGTTTTGTTTTTGATCGCTTCGAAGAGGTTTTAGATGTATTATATTTGGTTTTAGGTATTTAAAAAATCGTTTTACAATTGGAGATGTAAAATACTGAAGTTAACGTAACGGTTAATTCTAGATCACAAAATATAAGTGGGTACCAACAATATTGGAGTTTTACATAGTTTCAACAATAACAATAGTGAAAATATTGTAGTAAATACGCAATGGTAAAACTCCAGGTCACCTAAGGCAAATAGGTAACTAAAATCTAGGATTACTCCAGAGAATAAAAGAGGAAAAACGTTGAAACCAATCTTCTTGGACAAATATGGGGCTCACGTTCTACGGAATGATATTGCCAGAAATATAACATACCTTAGTTAGATTTTATTCGGTAATTTAAAAAAAATAAAGGTCGTTTCTATATATTACATACAATAAAATTTAAAGAGAGATAGAGTTTGGATTTATTCATTTCTTAAACATATGTTCCGCTAAGAATTAAAAAGAGCAGGTCTGTACTAAGTATTAGTATCAAACTTGTGGTCTGAAATACGAAAAAATATCTACATTTTAGCATTAGGATGAGAAAAGCACTCAATTACATACCTAAATATTATGTTACTAGTATACTTAAAATTAGAACTAGAATGAACATACCAAAATAACCAACTTCCTAGCGTTTTTCTCGGTAGTGCGCTAAACGAGCCCGGGTGCGCGTTGGCATTGGCAATTTGGCACCTAATCTCAAGATTTGGGGTAGCTTTCATAAAACTAGTGCGATTTACAAAAACTGCCATCTGACCTTCCGGAGTGGGAAAACTAGACCTTATTGATATTAGACCGGGTTCCCCACGTTTTTTCTTGTTTTTCTCACCTCTTTTTAGGGTTCCGTAGCCAAATGGCAAAAAACGGAACCCTTATAGATTCGTCATGTCCGTCTGTCTGTCTGTCCGTCCGTATGTCACAGCCACTTTTTTCCGAAACCATAAGAGCTATACTGTTGAAACTTGGTAAGTAGATGTACTCTGTGAACCGCATTAAGATTTTCACACAAAAATCGAAAAAAACCATTAAGTTTTAGGGGTCCCCATACTCAGAACTGAAACTAAAAAAAAATTTTTTCATCAAACCCATAAGTGTGGGGTATCTATGGATAGGTCTTCAAAAATGATATTGAGGTTTCTAACATCATTTTTTTCTAAACTGAATAGTTTGCGAGAGAGACACTTCCAAAGTGGTAAAATGTGTGTCCCCCCCCCCTGTAACTTCTAAAATAAGAGAATGATAAAACTAAAAAATATATATGATGTATACCATGTAAACTTCCACCGAAAATTGGTTTGAACGAGATCTAGTAAGTAGTTTTTTTTTAATACGTCATAAATCGTAAACCGCAATTTATTTTACGGAGTCCGCACTTGGCCGCTTTTTTATTCTTCACATGAAATTGATGCGATACGTTAGTTCACGCGGACTAAGTCACACCCTCGTGAAGACAACCACCCCAAATCGTTTGCCCGCAAATGGCATATCGGTATCGTTTGTTCATCGTTAGTTCACGTTTGTTCAGTAGGTGAAATCGTAAGGACCCGATCCTAACATCCTTTTTTTAAAAAAACAAAATGGGGTGGTCAACTTCACGTCAACCACCCCAAACTATATTTCACGTGTTTTTTTAGCTAATATAGCAAGATAATCGTTAGTTCACGATTGTTCCCATGTTTAAATCGTTAGGACCCAACTCTATCATTTTTTTTTAATTTTTAAAGTGGGGTGGCTGTCTTCACGGCAACCACCCCACCCCAAAATCACCAAAACTAAATATGCAGAGCCATCGAGAGACGTTAGTTCACGTTTGTTCAGCCAATAACATCGTAAGGACCTCACCAGTTTTGCCATAAAAAAATAAAAACGAATAATTACTACAGTAGGCTGGAGTACCTTCATCCGAAGGGTAAAAGGCAGAGTTACAATCGGATACCAACGATTTTAATGCCTGAACTAACGTCCTTCGACACTACTTAATCAATCTAGATATGTCACTTACGGGCGCTCTAACAGGTTTAGTCAGAAAAAAAATCTAAAGGAAAATTTCATTCTTCCATTGAAGTATCATAGTCAGTGGGGTCAAAAGGAAAGTAGGAATCGGGTCCTACCGAAGTGACCGCCTGAACAAACGTGCTAAGACACCACCTAATCGATCTAGATAGGTATGTTGCGGGCGCTCTAACACGTTAAGTCAGAAAAAAAATCTAACGAAAAATATAATTCGTCCATTGGAGTATCTTAGTCAGTGGGGTGAAAAGGCAAGTAGGAATCGGGTCCTAACGATGTGACCGCCTGAACAAACGTCCTTAGACACCACCCAATCGATCTATATAGGTCACTTGCGGGCGCTCTAACACGTTTAGTCAGAAAAAAAATCTAAAGAAAAATGTAATTCGTCCATTGGAGTATCTAAGTCAGTGGGGTCAAAGGCAAGTTGGAATCGGGTCCTAACGATTTGACCGCCTAAACAAACGTCCTTAGACACCACCCAATCGATCGAGATAGTTAACTTGCGGGCGCTCTAACAGGTTTAGTCAGAAAAAAAATCCAAAGAAAAATGTTATTCGTTCATTGGAGTATCATAGTCAGTGGGGTGAAAAGGCAAGTTGGAATCGGGTCCTAACGATTTGACCGCCTGAACAAACGTCCTAAGACACCTCCTAATCGATCTATATAGGTAAATTGCGGGCGCTCTAACAGGTTTAGTCAGAAATAAAATCTAAAGAAAAATGTAAATCTTCCATTGGAATATCTTAGTCAGTGGGGTGAAAAGGCAAGTTGGAATCGGGTCCTTACGATATGACCACCTGAACAAACGTCCTAAGACACTACTTAATCGATCTAGATATGTCACTTACGAACGCTCTAACAGGTTTAGTCAGAAAAAAAATCTAAAGAAAAATGTAATTCTTCCATTGGAGTATCTTAGTCAGTGGGGTGAAAAGGCAAGTTGGAATCGGGTCCTTACGATATGACCGCCTGAACAAACGTCCTAAGACACCTCTCAAGCGATCTAGATAGGTAAGTTGCGGGCGCTCTAACACGTTAAGTCAGAAAAAAAATCTAACGAAAAATGTAATTCGTCCATTGGAGTATCTTAGTCAGTGGGGGTTAAAAGGCAAGTTGGAATCGGGTCCTAACGATTTGACAACCTGAACAAACGTCCTAAGACACCACCCAATCGATCTAGATAGGTAACTTGCGGGCGCTCTAACAGGTTTAGTCAGAAAAAAAATCTAAAGAAAAATGTAATTCTTCCATTGGAGTATCTTAGTCAGTTTTGTCAAAAAGCAAGTTGGAATCGGGTCCTTACGATTTCATCGCCTTAACAAACGTCCTAAGTCAACTCCTAATTATTCGAGATAGGTAACTTGCGGGCGCTCTAACACGTTTAGTCAGAAAAAAAATCTAAAGAAAAATGTAATTCGTCCATTGGAGTATCTAAGTCAGTGGGGTCAAAAGGCAAGTTGGAATCGGGTCCTAACAATTTGACCGCCTAAACAAACGTCCTTAGACACCACCTAATCGATCTAGATAGTTAACTTGCGGGCGCTCTAACAGGTTTAGTCAGAAAAAAAATCCAAAAAAAAAATGTTATTCGTTCATTGGAGTATCATAGTCAGTGGGGTCAAAAGGCAAGGAGGAATCGGGTCCTAACGATGTGACCGCCTGAACAAACGTCCTTAGACACCACCCAATCGATCTATATAGGTCACTTGCGGGCGCTCTAACACGTTTAGTCAGAAAAAAAATCTAAAGAAAAATGTAATTCGTCCATTGGAGTATCTAAGTCAGTGGGGTCAAAGGCAAGTTGGAATCGGGTCCTAACGATTTGACCGCCTAAACAAACGTCCTTAGACACCACCCAATCGATCGAGATAGTTAACTTGCGGGCGCTCTAACAGGTTTAGTCAGAAAAAAAATCCAAAGAAAAATGTTATTCGTTCATTGGAGTATCATAGTCAGTGGGGTCAAAAGCCAAGTAGGAATCGGGTCCTAACGATGGAACCGCCTGAACAAACGTCCTTAGACACCACCCAATCGATCTATATAGGTAACTTACGGGCGCTCTAACAGGTTTAGTCAGAAAAAAAATCTAAAGGAAAATTTCATTCTTCCATTGAAGTATCATAGTCAGTGGGGTCAAAAGGAAAGTAGGAATCGGGTCCTACCGAAGTGACCGCCTGAACAAACGTGCTAAGACACCAATCGATCTAGATAGGTAACTTGCGGGCGCTCTAACAGGTTTAGTCAGAAAAAAAATCTAAAGAAAAATGTAATTCTTCCATTGGAGTATCTTAGTCAGTTTTGTCAAAAAGCAAGTTGGAATCGGGTCCTTACGATTTCATCGCCTTAACAAACGTCCTAAGTCAACTCCTAATTATTCGAGATAGGTAACTTGCGGGCGCTCTAACACGTTTAGTCAGAAAAAAAATCTAAAGAAAAATGTAATTCGTCCATTGGAGTATCTAAGTCAGTGGGGTCAAAAGCCAAGTTGGAATCGGGTCCTAACAATTTGACCGCCTAAACAAACGTCCTTAGACACCACCTAATCGATCTAGATAGTTAACTTGCGGGCGCTCTAACAGGTTTAGTCAGAAAAAAAATCCAAAAAAAAATGTTATTCGTTCATTGGAGTATCATAGTCAGTGGGGTCAAAAGGCAAGTAGGAATCGGGTCCTAACGATGTGACCGCCTGAACAAACGTGCTAAGACACCACCTAATCGATCAAGATAGGTAACTTGCGGGCGCTCTAACAGGTTTAGTCAGAAAAAAAATGTAAAGAAAAATTTAATTCTTCCATTGGAGTATCTTAGTCAGTGGGGTGAAAAGGCAAGTTGGAATCGGGTCCTAACAATTTGACCGCCTGAAGAACTGTCCTTAGACACTACTTAATCGATCTATATAGGTAACTTGCGGGCGCTCTAACATGTTTAGTCAGAAAAAAAATCTAAAGAAAAATGTAATTCTTCCATTGGAGTATCTTAGTCAGTGGGGTCAAAACGCAAGTTTGAATCGGGTCCTTACGATTTGACCGCCTGAACAAACGTCCTAAGACACCACCCAATCAATGTAGATAGGTAACTTGCGGGCGCTCAAACAGGTTTAGTCAGAAAAAAAATCTAAAGAAAAATGCAATTCTTCCATTGGAGTATCTTAGTCAGTGGGTCAAAACGCAAGTTTGAATCGGGTCCTTACGATTTGACCGCCTGTACAAACATCCTTAGACACCACCTAATCGATCTAGATAGGTAACTTGCAGGCGCTCTAACAGGTTTAGTCAGAAAAAAAATCTAAAGAAAAATGCAATTCTTCCATTGGAGTATCTTAGTCAGTGGGTCAAAACGCAAGTTTGAATCGGGTCCTTACGATTTGACCGCCTGTACAAACGTCCTAAGACACCACCTAATCGATCTAGATAGGTAACTTGCGGGCGCTCTTACAGGTTTAATCAGAAAAAAAATCTAAAGAAAAATATAATTCTTCCATTGGAGTATCTTAGTCAGTGGGGTCAAAACGCAAGTTTGAATCGGGTCCTTACGATTTGACCGCCTGTTCAAACGTCCTAAGACACCACCTAATCGACCTAGTTAGGTAACTTGCGGGCGCTCTAACAGGTTTAGTCAGAAAAAAAATGTAAAGAAAAATATAATTCTTCCATTGGAGTATCTTAGTCAGTGGGGTCAAAACGCAAGTTTGAATCGGGTCCTTACGATTTGACCGCCTGTACAAACGTCCTAAGACACCACCCAATCAATGTAGATAGGTAACTTGCGGGCGCTCTAACTGGTCTAGTCAGAAAAAAAATCTAAAGAAAATTGTAATTCTTCCATAGAAGTATCTTAGTCAGTGGGGTCAAAAGGCAAAGTGGAATCGGGTCCTAACGATTTCATCGCCTGAACAAACGTCCTTAGACACCACCCAATCGATCTAGATAGTTACCTTGCGGGCGCTCTAACAGGTTTAGTCAGAAAAAAAATCCAAAGAAAAATGTTATTCGTTCATTGGAGTATCTAAGTCAGTGGGGTCAAAAGGCAAGTAGGAATCGGGTCCTAACGATGTGACTGCATGAACAAACGTCCTTAGACACCACCCAATCGATCTATATAGGTCACTTGCGGGCGCTCTAACACGTTTAGTCAGAAAAAAAATCTAAAGAAAAATGTAATTCGTCCATTGGAGTATCTAAGTCAGTGGGGTCAAAGGCAAGTTGGAATCGGGTCCTAACGATTTGACCGCCTAAACAAACGTCCTTAGACACCACCCAATCGATCGAGATAGTTAACTTGCGGGCGCTCTAACAGGTTAAGTCAGAAAAAAAATCCAAAGAAAAATGTTATTCGTTCATTGGAGTATCATAGTCAGTGGGGTCAAAAGGCAAGTAGGAATCGGGTCCTAACGATGTGACCGCCTGAACAAACGTCCTATGACACCTCCCAATCGATCTAAATAGGAAACTTGCGGGCGCTCTAACAGGTTTAATCAGAAAAAAAATCTAAAGAAAAATGCAATTCTTCCATTGGAGTATCTTAGTCAGTGGGGTCAAAACGCAAGTTTGAATCGGGTCCATACGATTTGACCGCCTGTACAAACGTCCTAAGACACCACCTAATCGATCTAGATAGGTAACTTGCGGGCGCTCTTACAGGTTTAATCAGAAAAAAAATCTAAAGAAAAATATAATTCTTCCATTGGAGTATCTTAGTCAGTGGGGTCAAAACGCAAGTTTGAATCGGGTCCTTACGATTTGACCGCCTGTTCAAACGTCCTAAGACACCACCTAATCGACCTAGTTAGGTAACTTGCGGGCGCTCTAACAGGTTTAGTCAGAAAAAAAATGTAAAGAAAAATATAATTCTTCCATTGGAGTATCTTAGTCAGTGGGGTCAAAACGCAAGTTTGAATCGGGTCCTTACGATTTGACCGCCTGTACAAACGTCCTAAGACACCACCCAATCAATGTAGATAGGTAACTTGCGGGCGCTCTAACAGGTTTAGTCAGAAAAAAAATCTAAAGAAAAATGTAATTCTTCCATTGTAGTATCTTAGTCAGTTGTGTCAAAAAGCAAGTTGGAATCGGGTCCTTACGATTTCATCGCCTTAACAAACGTCCTAAGTCAACTCCTAATTATTCTAGATAGGTAACTTGCGGGCGCTCTAACACGTTTAGTCAGAAAAAAAATCTAAAGAAAAATGTAATTCGTCCATTGGAGTATCTAAGTCAGTGGGGTCAAAAGGCAAGTTGGAATCGGGTCTAACAATTTGACCGCCTAAACAAACGTCCTTAGACACTACTTAATCGATCTATATAGGTAACTTGCGGGCGCTCTAACAGGTTTAGTCAGAAAAAAAATCTAAAGAAAAATGTTATTCTTCCATTGGAGTATCTTAGTCAGTGGGGTCAAAACGCAAGTTTGAATCGGGTCCTTACGATTTGACCGCCTGAACAAACGTCCTAAGACACCACCCAATCAATGTAGATAGGTAACTTGCGGGCGCTCAAACAGGTTTAGTCAGAAAAAAAATCTAAAGAAAAATGTAATTCGTCCAAGTCGTCGTATCTAAGTCAGTGGGGTCAAAAGGCAAGTTGGAATCGGGTCTAACAATTTGACCGCCTAAACAAACGTCCTTAGACACTACTTAATCGATCTATATAGGTAACTTGCGGGCGCTCTAACAGGTTTAGTCAGAAAAAAAATCTAAAGAAAAATGTAATTCTTCCATTGGAGTATCTTAGTCAGTGGGGTCAAAACGCAAGTTTGAATCGGGTCCTTACGATTTGACCGCCTGAACAAACGTCCTAAGACACCACCCAATCAATGTAGATAGGTAACTTGCGGGCGCTCAAACAGGTTTAGTCAGAAAAAAAATCTAAAGAAAAATGCAATTCTTCCATTTGAGTATCTTAGTCAGTGGGGTCAAAACGCAAGTTTGAATCGGGTCCTAACAATTTGACCGCCTAAACAAACGTCCTTAGACACCACCTAATCGATCTAGATAGTTAACTTGCGGGCGCTCTAACAGGTTTAGTCAGAAAAAAAATCCAAAAAAAAAATGTTATTCTTTCATTGGAGTATCATAGTCAGTGGGGTCAAAAGGCAAGTAGGAATCGGGTCCTAACGATGTGACCGCCTGAACAAACGTGCTAAGACACCACCTAATCGATCAAGATAGGTAACTTGCGGGCGCTCTAACAGGTTTAGTCAGAAAAAAAATGTAAAGAAAAATTTAATTCTTCCATTGGAGTATCTTAGTCAGTGGGGTGAAAAGGCAAGTTGGAATCGGGTCCTAACGATTTGACCGCCTGAAGAACTGTCCTTAGACACTACTTAATCGATCTATATAAGTAACTTGCGGGCGCTCTAACAGGTTTAGTCAGAAAAAAAATCTAAAGAAAAATGTAATTCTTCCATTGGAGTATCTTAGTCAGTGGGGTCAAAACGCAAGTTTGAATAGGGTCCTTACGATTTGACCGCCTGAACAAACGTCCTAAGACACCACCCAATCAATGTAGATAGGTAACTTGCGGGCGCTCAAACAGGTTTAGTCAGAAAAAAAATCTAAAGAAAAATGCAATTCTTCCATTGGAGTATCTTAGTCAGTGGGGTCAAAACGCAAGTTTGAATCGGGTCCTTACGATTTGACCGCCTGTACAAACATCCTTAGACACCACCTAATCGATCTAGATAGGTAACTTGCAGGCGCTCTAACAGGTTTAATCAGAAAAAAAATCTAAAGAAAAATATAATTCTTCCATTGGAGTATCTTAGTCAGTGGGGTCAAAACGCAAGTTTGAATCGGGTCCTTACGATTTGACCGCCTGTACAAACGTCCTATGACACCTCCCAATCGATCTAAATAGGAAACTTGCGGGCGCTCTAACAGGTTTAATCAGAAAAAAAATCTAAAGAAAAATGCAATTCTTCCATTGGAGTATCTTAGTCAGTGGGGTCAAAACGCAAGTTTGAATCGGGTCCTTACGATTTGACCGCCTGTACAAACGTCCTAAGACACCACCTAATCGATCTAGATAGGTAACTTGCGGGCGCTCTTACAGGTTTAATCAGAAAAAAAATCTAAAGAAAAATATAATTCTTCCATTGGAGTATCTTAGTCAGTGGGGTCAAAACGCAAGTTTGAATCCGGTCCTTACGATTTGACCGCCTGTTCAAACGTCCTAAGACACCACCTAATCGACGTAGTTAGGTAACTTGCGGGCGCTCTAACAGGTTTAGTCAGAAAAAAAATGTAAAGAAAAATATAATTCTTCCATTGGAGTATCTTAGTCAGTGGGGTCAAAACGCAAGTTTGAATCGGGTCCTTACGATTTGACCGCCTGTACAAACGTCCTAAGACACCACTTAATCAATGTAGATAGGTAACTTGCGGGCGCTCTAACTGGTCTAGTCAGAAAAAAAATCTAAAGAAAATTGTAATTCTTCCATAGAAGTATCTTAGTCAGTGGGGTCAAAAGGCAAAGTGGAATCGGGTCCTAACGATTTCATCGCCTGAACAAACGTCCTTAGACACCACCTAATCGATCTAGATAGTTACCTTGCGGGCGCTCTAACAGGTTTAGTCAGAAAAAAAATCCAAAGAAAAATGTTATTCGTTCATTGGAGTATCTAAGTCAGTGGGGTCAAAAGGCAAGTAGGAATCGGGTCCTAACGATGTGACCGCCTGAACAAACGTCCTTAGACACCACCCAATCGATCTATATAGGTCACTTGCGGGCGCTCTAACACGTTTAGTCAGAAAAAAAATCTAAAGAAAAATGTAATTCGTCCATTGGAGTATCTAAGTCAGTGGGGTCAAAGGCAAGTTGGAATCGGGTCCTAACGATTTGACCGCCTAAACAAACGTCCTTAGACACCACCTAATCGATCGAGATAGTTAACTTGCGGGCGCTCTAACAGGTTTAGTCAGAAAAAAAATCCAAAGAAAAATGTTATTCGTTCATTGGAGTATCATAGTCTGTGGGGTCAAAAGGCAAGTAGGAATCGGGTCCTAACGATGTGACCGCCTGAACAAACGTGCTAAGACACCACCTAATCGATCTAGATAGGTAACTTGCGGGCGCTCTAACAGGTTTAGTCAGAAAAAAAATCTAAAGAAAAATGTAATTCTTCCATTGGAGTATCTTAGTCAGTGGGGTGAAAAGGCAAGTTGGAATCGGGTCCTTACGATATGACCGCCTGAACAAACGTCCTAAGACACCACCTAATCGATCTAGATAGGTAACTTGCGGGCGCTCTTACAGGTTTAATCAGAAAAAAAATCTAAAGAAAAATATAATTCTTCCATTGGAGTATCTTAGTCAGTGGGGTCAAAACGCAAGTTTGAATCGGGTCCTTACGATTTGACCGCCTGTTCAAACGTCCTAAGACACCACCTAATCGACCTAGTTAGGTAACTTGCGGGCGCTCTAACAGGTTTAGTCAGAAAAAAAATGTAAAAAAAAAATATAATTCTTCCATTGGAGTATCTTAGTCAGTGGGGTCAAAACGCAAGTTTGAATCGGGTCCTTACGATTTGACCGCCTGTACAAACGTCCTAAGACACCACCCAATCAATGTAGATAGGTAACTTGCGGGCGCTCTAACAGGTTTAGTCAGAAAAAAAATCTAAAGAAAAATGTAATTCTTCCATTGTAGTATCTTAGTCAGTTGTGTCAAAAAGCAAGTTGGAATCGGGTCCTTACGATTTCATCGCCTTAACAAACGTCCTAAGTCAACTCCTAATTATTCTAGATAGGTAACTTGCGGGCGCTCTAACACGTTTAGTCAGAAAAAAAATCTAAAGAAAAATGTAATTCGTCCATTGGAGTATCTAAGTCAGTGGGGTCAAAAGGCAAGTTGGAATCGGGTCTAACAATTTGACCGCCTAAACAAACGTCCTTAGACACTACTTAATCGATCTATATAGGTAACTTGCGGGCGCTCTAACAGGTTTAGTCAGAAAAAAAATCTAAAGAAAAATGTTATTCTTCCATTGGAGTATCTTAGTCAGTGGGGTCAAAACGCAAGTTTGAATCGGGTCCTTACGATTTGACCGCCTGAACAAACGTCCTAAGACACCACCCAATCAATGTAGATAGGTAACTTGCGGGCGCTCAAACAGGTTTAGTCAGAAAAAAAATCTAAAGAAAAATGTAATTCGTCCAAGTCGTCGTATCTAAGTCAGTGGGGTCAAAAGGCAAGTTGGAATCGGGTCTAACAATTTGACCGCCTAAACAAACGTCCTTAGACACTACTTAATCGATCTATATAGGTAACTTGCGGGCGCTCTAACAGGTTTAGTCAGAAAAAAAATCTAAAGAAAAATGTAATTCTTCCATTGGAGTATCTTAGTCAGTGGGGTCAAAACGCAAGTTTGAATCGGGTGCTTACGATTTGACCGCCTGAACAAACGTCCTAAGACACCACCCAATCAATGTAGATAGGTAACTTGCGGGCGCTCAAACAGGTTTAGTCAGAAAAAAAATCTAAAGAAAAATGCAATTCTTCCATTGGAGTATCTTAGTCAGTGGGGTCAAAACGCAAGTTTGAATCGGGTCCTAACAATTTGACCGCCTAAACAAACGTCCTTAGACACCACCTAATCGATCTAGATAGTTAACTTGCGGGCGCTCTAACAGGTTTAGTCAGAAAAAAAATCCAAAAAAAAAATGTTATTCGTTCATTGGAGTATCATAGTCAGTGGGGTCAAAAGGCAAGTAGGAATCGGGTCCTAACGATGTGACCGCCTGAACAAACGTGCTAAGACACCACCTAATCGATCAAGATAGGTAACTTGCGGGCGCTCTAACAGGTTTAGTCAGAAAAAAAATGTAAAGAAAAATTTAATTCTTCCATTGGAGTATCTTAGTCAGTGGGGTGAAAAGGCAAGTTGGAATCGGGTCCTAACGATTTGACCGCCTGAAGAACTGTCCTTAGACACTACTTAATCGATCTATATAAGTAACTTGCGGGCGCTCTAACAGGTTTAGTCAGAAAAAAAATCTAAAGAAAAATGTAATTCTTCCATTGGAGTATCTTAGTCAGTGGGGTCAAAACGCAAGTTTGAATCGGGTCCTTACGATTTGACCGCCTGAACAAACGTCCTAAGACACCACCCAATCAATGTAGATAGGTAACTTGCGGGCGCTCAAACAGGTTTAGTCAGAAAAAAAATCTAAAGAAAAATGCAATTCTTCCATTGGAGTATCTTAGTCAGTGGGGTCAAAACGCAAGTTTGAATCGGGTCCTTACGATTTGACCGCCTGTACAAACATCCTTAGACACCACCTAATCGATCTAGATAGGTAACTTGCAGGCGCTCTAACAGGTTTAATCAGAAAAAAAATCTAAAGAAAAATATAATTCTTCCATTGGAGTATCTTAGTCAGTGGGGTCAAAACGCAAGTTTGAATCGGGTCCTTACGATTTGACCGCCTGTACAAACGTCCTATGACACCTCCCAATCGATCTAAATAGGAAACTTGCGGGCGCTCTAACAGGTTTAATCAGAAAAAAAATCTAAAGAAAAATGCAATTCTTCCATTGGAGTATCTTAGTCAGTGGGGTCAAAACGCAAGTTTGAATCGGGTCCTTACGATTTGACCGCCTGTACAAACGTCCTAAGACACCACCTAATCGATCTAGATAGGTAACTTGCGGGCGCTCTTACAGGTTTAATCAGAAAAAAAATCTAAAGAAAAATATAATTCTTCCATTGGAGTATCTTAGTCAGTGGGGTCAAAACGCAAGTTTGAATCGGGTCCTTACGATTTGACCGCCTGTTCAAACGTCCTAAGACACCACCTAATCGACCTAGTTAGGTAACTTGCGGGCGCTCTAACAGGTTTAGTCAGAAAAAAAATGTAAAGAAAAATATAATTCTTCCATTGGAGTATCTTAGTCAGTGGGGTCAAAACGCAAGTTTGAATCGGGTCCTTACGATTTGACCGCCTGTACAAACGTCCTAAGACACCACTTAATCAATGTAGATAGGTAACTTGCGGGCGCTCTAACTGGTCTAGTCAGAAAAAAAATCTAAAGAAAATTGTAATTCTTCCATAGAAGTATCTTAGTCAGTGGGGTCAAAAGGCAAAGTGGAATCGGGTCCTAACGATTTCATCGCCTGAACAAACGTCCTTAGACACCACCTAATCGATCTAGATAGTTACCTTGCGGGCGCTCTAAGAGGTTTAGTCAGAAAAAAAATCCAAAGAAAAATGTTATTCGTTCATTGGAGTATCTAAGTCAGTGGGGTCAAAAGGCAAGTAGGAATCGGGTCCTAACGATGTGACCGCCTGAACAAACGTCCTTAGACACCACCCAATCGATCTATATAGGTCACTTGCGGGCGCTCTAACACGTTTAGTCAGAAAAAAAATCTAAAGAAAAATGTAATTCGTCCATTGGAGTATCTAAGTCAGTGGGGTCAAAGGCAACTTGGAATCGGGTCCTAACGATTTGACCGCCTAAACAAACGTCCTTAGACACCACCTAATCGATCGAGATCGTTAACTTGCGGGCGCTCTAACAGGTTTAGTCAGAAAAAAAATCCAAAGAAAAATGTTATTCGTTCATTGGAGTATCATAGTCTGTGGGGTCAAAAGGCAAGTAGGAATCGGGTCCTAACGATGTGACCGCCTGAACAAACGTGCTAAGACACCACCTAATCGATCTAGATAGGTAACTTGCGGGCGCTCTAACAGGTTTAGTCAGAAAAAAAATCTAAAGAAAAATGTAATTCTTCCATTGGAGTATCTTAGTCAGTGGGGTGAAAAGGCAAGTTGGAATCGGGTCCTTACGATATGACCGCCTGAACAAACGTCCTAAGACACCTCTCAAGCGATCTAGATAGGTGACTTGCGGGCGCTCTAACTGGTTTAGTCAGAAAAAAAATCTAAAGAAAAATGTAATTCTTCCATTGGAGTATCTTAGTCAGTGGGGTGAAAAGGCAAGTTGGAATCGGGTCCTAACGATTTGACCGCCTGAAGAACCGTCCTAAGACACTACTTAATCGATCTAGATAGGTAACTTGCGGGCGCTCAAACAGGTTTAGTCAGAAAAAAAATCTAAAGAAAAATGTTATTCTTCCATTGGAGTATCATAGTCAGTGGGGTCAAAAGGCAAGTAGGAATCGGGTCCTAACGATGTGACCGCCTGAACAAACGTGCTAAGACACCACCTAATCGATCTAGATAGGTAACTTGCGGGCGCTCTAACAGGTTTAGTCAGAACAAAAAACTAAAGAAAAATGTAATTCTTCCATTGGAGTATCTTAGTCAGTGGGGTGAAAAGGCAAGTTGGAATCGGGTTCTAACGATTTGACCGCCTGAACTAACGTCCTAAGACACCTTCTAATCGATCTATATAGGTAAATTGCGGGCGCTCTAACAGGTTTAGTCAGAAATAAAATCTAAAGAAAAATGTAAATCTTCCATTGGAATATCTTAGTCAGTGGGGTGAAAAGGCAAGTTGGAATCGGGTCCTTACGATATGACCACCTGAACAAACGTCCTAAGACACTACTTAATCGATCTAGATATGTCACTTACGGGCGCTCTAACAGGTTTAGTCAGAAAAAAAATCTAAAGAAAAATGTAATTCTTCCATTGGAGTATCTTAGTCAGTGGGGTGAAAAGGCAAGTTGCAATCGGGTCCTAACGATTTGACAACCTGAACAAACGTCCTAAGACACCACCCAATCGATCTAGATAGGTAACTTGCGGGCGCTCTAACAGGTTTAGTCAGAAAAAAAATCTAAAGAAAAATGTAATTCTTCCATTGGAGTATCTTAGTCAGTTGTGTCAAAAAGCAAGTTGGAATCGGGTCCTTACGATTTCATCGCCTTAACAAACGTCCTAAGTCAACTCCTAATTATTCTAGATAGGTAACTTGCGGGCGCTCTAACAGGTTTAGTCAGAAAAAAAATGTAAAGAAAAATATAATTCTTCCATTGGAGTATCTTAGTCAGTGGGGTCAAAACGCAAGTTTGAATCGGGTCCTTACGATTTGACCGCCTGTACAAACGTCCTAAGACACCACTTAATCAATGTAGATAGGTAACTTGCGGGCGCTCTAACTGGTCTAGTCAGAAAAAAAATCTAAAGAAAATTGTAATTCTTCCATAGAAGTATCTTAGTCAGTGGGGTCAAAAGGCAAAGTGGAATCGGGTCCTAACGATTTCATCGCCTGAACAAACGTCCTTAGACACCACCTAATCGATCTAGATAGTTACCTTGCGGGCGCTCTAACAGGTTTAGTCAGAAAAAAAATCCAAAGAAAAATGTTATTCGTTCATTGGAGTATCTAAGTCAGTGGGGTCAAAAGGCAAGTAGGAATCGGGTCCTAACGATGTGACCGCCTGAACAAACGTCCTTAGACACCACCCAATCGATCTATATAGGTCACTTGCGGGCGCTCTAACACGTTTAGTCAGAAAAAAAATCTAAAGAAAAATGTAATTCGTCCATTGGAGTATCTAAGTCAGTGGGGTCAAAGGCAAGTTGGAATCGGGTCCTAACGATTTGACCGCCTAAACAAACGTCCTTAGACACCACCTAATCGATCGAGATAGTTAACTTGCGGGCGCTCTAACAGGTTTAGTCAGAAAAAAAATCCAAAGAAAAATGTTATTCGTTCATTGGAGTATCATAGTCTGTGGGGTCAAAAGGCAAGTAGGAATCGGGTCCTAACGATGTGACCGCCTGAACAAACGTGCTAAGACACCACCTAATCGATCTAGATAGGTAACTTGCGGGCGCTCTAACAGGTTTAGTCAGAAAAAAAATCTAAAGAAAAATGTAATTCTTCCATTGGAGTATCTTAGTCAGTGGGGTGAAAAGGCAAGTTGGAATCGGGTCCTTACGATATGACCGCCTGAACAAACGTCCTAAGACACCTCTCAAGCGATCTAGATAGGTGACTTGCGGGCGCTCTAACTGGTTTAGTCAGAAAAAAAATCTAAAGAAAAATGTAATTCTTCCATTGGAGTATCTTAGTCAGTGGGGTGAAAAGGCAAGTTGGAATCGGGTCCTAACGATTTGACCGCCTGAAGAACCGTCCTAAGACACTACTTAATCGATCTAGATAGGTAACTTGCGGGCGCTCAAACAGGTTTAGTCAGAAAAAAAATCTAAAGAAAAATGTTATTCTTCCATTGGAGTATCATAGTCAGTGGGGTCAAAAGGCAAGTAGGAATCGGGTCCTAACGATGTGACCGCCTGAACAAACGTGCTAAGACACCACCTAATCGATCTAGATAGGTAACTTGCGGGCGCTCTAACAGGTTTAGTCAGAACAAAAAACTAAAGAAAAATGTAATTCTTCCATTGGAGTATCTTAGTCAGTGGGGTGAAAAGGCAAGTTGGAATCGGGTTCTAACGATTTGACCGCCTGAACTAACGTCCTAAGACACCTTCTAATCGATCTATATAGGTAAATTGCGGGCGCTCTAACAGGTTTAGTCAGAAATAAAATCTAAAGAAAAATGTAAATCTTCCATTGGAATATCTTAGTCAGTGGGGTGAAAAGGCAAGTTGGAATCGGGTCCTTACGATATGACCACCTGAACAAACGTCCTAAGACACTACTTAATCGATCTAGATATGTCACTTACGGGCGCTTTAACAGGTTTAGTCAGAAAAAAAATCTAAAGAAAAATGTAATTCTTCCATTGGAGTATCTTAGTCAGTGGGGTGAAAAGGCAAGTTGCAATCGGGTCCTAACGATTTGACAACCTGAACAAACGTCCTAAGACACCACCCAATCGATCTAGATAGGTAACTTGCGGGCGCTCTAACAGGTTTAGTCAGAAAAAAAATCTAAAGAAAAATGTAATTCTTCCATTGGAGTATCTTAGTCAGTTGTGTCAAAAAGCAAGTTGGAATCGGGTCCTTACGATTTCATCGCCTTAACAAACGTCCTAAGTCAACTCTTAATTATTCTAGATAGGTAACTTGCGGGCGCTCTAACAGGTTTAGTCAGAAAAAAAATGTAAAGAAAAATATAATTCTTCCATTGGAGTATCTTAGTCAGTGGGGTCAAAACGCAAGTTTGAATCGGGTCCTTACGATTTGACCGCCTGTACAAACGTCCTAAGACACCACCCAATCAATGTAGATAGGTAACTTGCGGGCGCTCTAACTGGTCTAGTCAGAAAAAAAATCTAAAGAAAAATGTAATTCTTCCATTGGAGTATCTTAGTCAGTGGGGTGAAAAGGCAAGTTGGAATCGGGTCCTAACGATTTGACCGCCTGAAAAAACGTCCTAAGACACTACGCAATCGATCTATATAGGTAACTTGCGGGCGCTCTAACAGGTTTAGTCAGAAAAAAAATCCAAAGAAAAATGTTATTCGTTCATTGGAGTATCATAGTCAGTGGGGTCAAAAGGCAAGTAGGAATCGGGTCCTAACGATGTGACCGCCTGAACAAACGTGCTAAGACACCACCCAATCAATGTAGATAGGTAACTTGCGGGCGCTCAAACAGGTTTAGTCAGAAAAAAAATCTATAGAAAAATGCAATTCTTCCATTGGAGTATCTTAGTCAGTGGGGTGAAAAGGCAAGTTGGAATCGGGTCCTTACGATTTGACCGCCTGAACAAACGTCCTAAGACACCACCTAATCAATGTAGATAGGTAACTTGCGGGCGCTCAAACAGGTTTAGTCAGAAAAAAAATCTAAAGAAAAATGCAATTCTTCCATTGGAGTATCTTAGTCAGTGGGGTCAAAACGCAAGTTTGAATCGGGTCCTTACAATTTGACCGCTTGAACAAACGTCCTAAGACACCACTTAATCAATGTAGATAGGTAACTTGCGGGCGCTCTAACAGGTTTAGTCAGAAAAAAAATCTAAAGAAAAATGCAATTCTTCCATTGGAGTATCTTAGTCAGTGGGGTCAAAACGCAAGTTTGAATCGGGTCCTTACGATTTGACCGCCTGTACTAACGTCCTAAGACACAACCTAATCGATCTAGATAGGTAACTTGCGGGCGCTCTAACAGGTTTAATCAGAAAAAAAATCTAAAGAAAAATGTTATTCGTTCATTGGAGTATCATAGTCAGTGGGGTCAAAAGGCAAGTAGGAATCGGGTCCTTAGATAGGTAACTTGCGGGCGCTCTAACAGGTTTAATCAGAAAAAAAATCTAAAGAAAAATGTTATTCGTTCATTGGAGTATCATAGTCAGTGGGGTCAAAAGGCAAGTAGGAATCGGGTCCTTACGATTTGACCGCCTGTACAAACGTCCTAAGACACAACCTAATCGATCTAGATAGGTAACTTGCGGGCGCTCTAACAGGTTTAATCAGAAAAAAAATCTAAAGAAAATTATAATTCTTCCATTGGAGTATCTTAGTCAGTGGGGTCAAAACGCAAGTTTGAATCGGGTCCTTACGATTTGACCGCCTGAACAAACGTCCTAAGACACCACCCAATCAATGTAGATAGGTAACTTGCGGGCGCTCAAACAGGTTTAGTCAGAAAAAAAATCTAAAGAAAAATGCAATTCTTCCTTTGGAGTATCTTAGTCAGTGGGGTCAAAACGCAAGTTTGAATCGGGTCCTTACGATTTGACCGCCTGTACAAACGTCCTAAGACACCACCTAATCGATCTAGATAGGTAACTTGCGGGCGCTCTAACAGGTTTAGTCAGAAAAAAAATGTAAAGAAAAATATAATTCTTCCATTGGAGTATCTTAGTCAGTGGGGTCAAAACGCAAGTTTGAATCGGGTCCTTACGATTTGACCGCCTGTACAAACGTCCTAAGACACCACCCAATCAATGTAGATAGGTAACTTGCGGGCGCTCTAACTGGTCTAGTCAGAAAAAAAATCTAAAGAAAAATGTAATTCTTCCATTGGAGTATCTTAGTCAGTGGGGTGAAAAGGCAAGTTGGAATCGGGTCCTAACGATTTGACCGCCTGAAAAAACGTCCTAAGACACTACGCAATCGATCTATATAGGTAACTTGCGGGCGCTCTAACAGGTTTAGTCAGAAAAAAAATCCAAAGAAAAATGTTATTCGTTCATTGGAGTATCATAGTCAGTGGGGTCAAAAGGCAAGTAGGAATCGGGTCCTAACGATGTGACCGCCTGAACAAACGTGCTAAGACACCACCTAATCGATCAAGATAGGTAACTTGCGGGCGCTCTAACAGGTTTAGTCAGAAAAATCGAAAGAAAAATGTAATTCAGCCATTGGAGCATTTAAGTCGAGTAGGTCAAAAGGCAAACAACATTCTGTGTTTTCATCAAAAATAGTTTAAAGCCCTAGCAATAAAAGTTTATGAAGGAGGTCGCATCGCAATCGACGCCTTCTCTTTAGGGTTCCGTACTCAAAAAATTAAACGGGACCCTATTACTAAGACTCCGCTGTCTGTCTGTCTGTCCGTCTGTCACCACTGTCACCAGGCTGTATCTCAACAACTGTGATAGTTTGACAGTTTAAATTTTCACAGATGATGTATTTCTGTTGCCGCTATAACAACACTAACTACTAGAAACACATTTTTTTTTTTTTTACAATCTTACTCAAATCGGCTTAGTTCCAAACTAAGCAAAACTTGTACTATGTGTACAAGACGACGATAAACATACTTATATATGTATATAAGTATGTTTATCGTCGTCTCGGCCTTCGTGGCACTCTTTGGGGGAGGCCTATGTCCAGCAGTGGACGTCTTTCGGCTAATGATGATACATAGAAAACATCCATGACTCAGGAACAAATATTTGTGCTCATCACACAAATAAATGCCCTTACCAGGATTCGAACCCGGGACCTCCGGCTTCGTAGGCAGGGCACACCAACTAGGCTACAGCAGGCTCCCTTGCAACGAACGTGATTTTTTGCCGTTTTTATAAATAATGGTACGGAACCCTTCGTGCGCGAGTCCGACTCGCACTTGGCCGGTTTTTTTCCATATTCATCCCCGTTTTTCCACGCTCATGGGGTGAATCTGACTTGTTTCAGCATGTAAAAATACTCCTTATAGATCACTCTTAATAAAATATAACTTTTTCCGCCCCTCTTTTTCTGCCCTGGTAATCGCAAATGCAGTACTTGCAAAATGGCGGTTTCGAGATAAACGCGGTAAACATATTTTGTGATATCTATACAACAAATCTATGTGGTATAACTTTTGAAGTGTACTGAAAAATAGTAAAAAAAATCAAGCTTTTTATTGACGTATTTTTTTCTTTACTTTACTGCCTTATTTGGATAAAATACGCAGTACTGCATTTTCATCAACTATCTGGGCTTGCGGGCCTTACAGTATTACTAAGACTAAATGCAGTATTTGTGTTTATTACTGCAAAATCACCTAGCAAGTGTTCAATACTGCGTTTCTAGTTCGCAATCATGCCCAATTTTTGTACATGGTACTAGTTAAAAGTATTGTTAGGATTTAACTTCTGGATATTTTAAGTGACAAAGAGACGAAATAAAACAGATTTTAGGTAAGTTCTAGAAAAAATGTTTTTATTATCGAAATAACTTTCAAAATGTTACTTTTTACGTGACTTCCACTTAATATGAAAGTACAAAATGATCTCCTCTTAGCGAGTGAAAGAAGAAACCATTATAACTACTTATGAGATTCGATACAAATTTTCACCCCCCCCATTTCATTTCCTTACGATGACTGGGATAAAATCGATTCTTTTTACATATCCGGTACTCAAACTACACTCACGAGCAAAATAATTGCATCACTTAGCAATTTTTCATCTGCACCCCATTACTTTGTAAATTGTTACCCAAAACTGACAAATGAGGTACCAAATGAAAGCTGGCAGTAGAAAATGTAAAGGTTTTCAAGGAAATTCCAATCCAAATATTGAAAAACGTCGGAAAACTGAAAGCAGTCGGAAATGTATAAAAAATTGTTCAATGAAAACAGACAATAAAAGGACAATTTAACAATCATAGAATGTATTACTACAAATTAATACCTGGTGTTGCCATTCCTAGCTCTTATGACACAAGTTAGGCGCCTTTGCATGGATCTTATCAACTTCCTGACGAAATCCTGAGGGATGGCATCCCACTCCTCCAGCAAGGCTTCCTTCAGCTCCTCAATGTTGGACGGGGCAGGTTTCCGCTTCTGAACCCTGCGTTTTAGGCAGTCCCACATGTGTTCGATCGGATTAAGGTCCGGGCTCATCGCTGGCCAGTTCATCGTGGTGATGTACACCTCGGAAAGGTTGGTGATGGTATCTCTTGCGGTATGGCAGGGGGCATTATCCTGCATAAAATGAACACCTCATCAAACATTCCTTTGTAAGGGACAACGTGCATCTCCAGGATCGCAG
The DNA here is from genome assembly GCA_963854355.1 of Epinotia brunnichana. Classification (NCBI taxonomy): domain Eukaryota; kingdom Metazoa; phylum Arthropoda; class Insecta; order Lepidoptera; family Tortricidae; genus Epinotia; species Epinotia brunnichana. The sequence continues at coordinate 20,100,130 of OY977954.1, forward strand.
TGATGTATCTTCCAGCGTTCAAACCACGTCCATGACCCCCAGAAGGCACGAAAACCAGCTCGGTGCGCCTGTTGTAAGAAATGCCGCCCCAAAACATTTATTTATTTTATTTAAATATATTTAGACAGCATTACAGATTTACTTAAATCTAATACACTGTTAAACGAAATATAAAATAAAAGGAATTACACTATACTTCTATATACGCCCCGTCGTTCTTCTCGGTGTCAAGTTGACTTTCTTGAGTCTTCTCCTGACTGTCCACACGCTGGCAGTTACTCCTTGGACCTCACGGAGTTGCTGCTGAAGGAAAACGCCTGTCTGGTGACGATCTCGGAGAGCTGACGTGACATTGAAGCGGTCGTCCCGCTCCAATGTGCACCTTCTGCGGCCGGTTCTTGGTGTTGAAGTGACTGCCTCAGTCTGCTGGAACCTCGGGTAGACTCTACAAACTGTAGATTGCGTTAAATTCAGCTCGGCAGCTACTGATTGTTGGCTACGGCTCTCTTGCAGCAAATTGACGACTGCGGCGACTTCAGCTTCAGTGGTATCCATGTTTTCAGGTTCTTCTTCACGGGAAAATATGCGGAGATATGTACCGGTTGACTTCTGATAAGTGACTGATAACCCTCCCCCTCCTGTACCCCCGTTATATAGGCGACAAAGGGAGCTCGTGCACCTACTAAGGCGGTAATGCCCACAAACCAAGAAAATGCCCATAATGTTAAAAATATTGGGTCAATTTTCATATTTGTTAGCTTTTTGCAGAGCTTAGATTTCAGGTAACAAAAACTCGTTAAAATATTTTATAAAATAACCCCGTTTACAAAATTATAGGGTGCAGATGAAAAATTGCAAAGTGATGCAATTATTTTGCTCGTGAGTGTATAGGTTACATAACCTAAAATGTACTTATTGAAAATCTTGTCAGCACAAAACACGCGTCGTTGAAAAACGTTAAAAGAGTAATTAAATAAAACAAACCTAATTTAAATAAAGAAAATGCAACATGTAGCGCACGGCGGCTCAGCCGGCACACGCGTCTCGTCTGCGAATGACGTCGACGCTCTGATTTGCTAGCACGAAACGCGGCACTGTACCGTGCGGCTTTGAAGCGTACGAATATTTTTGTTACTCTCGCTACTCTTAAACGCAGCACTGTAGAATACTGCGTTTAGTTTAGCATCGCAAGAGTAGCTCTTTGTTATTCTTGCTACACTCAAATGCAGTAAAGTCGAATACTGCGTTTGGCATTAGTTAGTATTCGTTGCAAAAAAGTTTATGGCTAATGAATCCGCAGTAAACGTAGCAAGTACTGCACAAACTTCTAGCACATGCTGAATGCTGCAGATTTTGTTAGCACAAGTAATATTTTTATGCAAGTACTGCGTTTTTGGTTACATAAAAAACATGGTTATAATTAAAAAAAAAATGAAAATTATTTTTTTATGTATAGATTAGGCTCTTGGGATGTCATTTTTGCAAAAAAGTGAAAATCCCAAAAATGTCGATTACTGCATTTGCGATTATCAGGGCAGTTTTCTCCATAGTAAATGTATGAAAACAGTTTTCTTTAATTTCTGGCTTTTTGTACATTACCTTAATAGACCAATCAAATTAGCTTACCCTGGACATAATTCGTAAACTCGTTGTTTTTATTGTTTTATCGGATTTTACTATTCAGTATCAAATATTAATGAAATATATTAAGTAAAAAATCCGCGATCGTAACCGTAGTTAAAAAAAACAAGAGTTAACGTACACTACCTAACTTTTTCCTAAAAGTAAAAAAGGTAACCAAGTACCTTGTTAGTATAACTTTGAGGTGCATTCAAATTCGATCACTTAATAGCAAAATTAAACTGAAATCAAATTCGCATATACGTTTTTTTTCACAGTTTTCCTCTGACCTCATTATCTAGACAAGCCAAAATGGTAACTATGATGTTTTTATCTGTTTAAGCTATATTGCGTCTTTTTAGACATTTAAGACAATATTTAAACATTTATTTGTAACGTTTTAATAATAATGTATTTCTCAGTAATTATAAATAGTAACTATGATTTTTTTGTTTACTAATAGCCTTTTGTGAACGATAATCATGATTTCATCAAAATCAAGCATGTTAATTTCACGCTTAAGAAATTGAAAATTCAATTGAAAATACTCGCGACCTTGTCGTGGAGCCAGATGCATGCGGTGGGTGCGAGGCGGGGAGAGAGTGCAGGGGCGCCAGCGGGCGAGCGCACGGCGAACCCGTCTTAACGAGTTTATTTCAATTACGTGTTTTGCACCGACCGCGCCGTGTACAAATAAAACAAATATAACGGAATATCCTAATTGTAGGATTTTTAGCTCTAATGAAAAAATCACAGTTTGTCCCTTACACCCTTTGAAAACTCTGGTCCAAAGGGCGTAAGGAACGATTGATTTGCTTTTATCATCGAAAACATAAGTAAACTCTTAACTGTTAAGTAAATGAAAGAGATGATGTCATGATCGTGGTTAGCATAAAAAAAACCGGTCAAGTGTTCCGGACCACCCCGTACAATAGAAACAGGTCCACTATAAACTGACACTCACTAAGTATGTATTTACATACTTAGTGCGTGTCAGTTTATACTGGACATCAAATTTTCAGTGATGTAACTAAAAATTTACGGTTTTCGCAATTTTTCCTTTATTTGTGCTATAAATACTTCGTACCAAATTTCAAGATTGAGAGTTCACGGGATATGGGCATGGGCATTTCGTCCCTTACGCCCTTTGAGCCTACGGTAGTCGATATCCTTATTGGCAAAATTGAGCCGACAGGCCAGAACGCCAAAAAAAAGAGAAGATATGCTTATTGTCACCCACCCAGAGATGGGATAAATTTATTCGAATACGAATAACGTTTAAGAATAAATAGGATTATTTGCGAATGACGAATAAATATTTCGAATAATTATTCGCCAATATTTATTCGCGAATAACTTCTTCATTCGCATAATCATTCGTAATGCTTTTCGGGAATAATATTTTGAACGAATATTGTAGGAATGCTTTTTAATGGAATATATCTCAAAAACGTAATAATTTCCTACAGACAGAACAGAGATACCAAGTTTCTAAATTTGTTAGAAAAAGGTTACCGCTTCATCAAGGGTACCAATTAACATCGCCGTGCATGGTGAAACGGATATTAATTGTAATTATTTCACCTGTTTTATTTTTACTATTTCGGCTTTACCACGGGTGAAAAAAAACCGGTCAAGTGCGAGTCAGACTCGCGCACCGAGGGTTCCGGACCACCCCGTACAATAAAACCAAGTCCACTATAAACTGACACTCACTAAGTATGTATTCACATACTTAGTACGTGTCAGTATATACTGGACATACAATTTTCAGTGATGTAACTAAAAATTTACGGTTTTTGCTATTTTTCCTTTATATGTGCTATAGGGCGTTGCTTCGCACCAAATTTCAAGTTTCTGAGTGCACGGGAAGTAGGTTTTGATTAAGAGAATCTGTTTAATTTTTAATAATTTATCAACACACATAATATACTATTCAGAATATTTTTTTAAATTGCAGTTATCTATAATTTCTGGTAAGATAAGCCAGAAAATGTGTAACTTACTGAACTTTCTTTATTATTGATAGTCCCGGTTGATTAATTAGATTAATTTTGATTTCTTTAACTGGAATGCAAGCGTTATATCATAATAGACGCACTTTTACAAAGTTACATATTATGCTGCACTTATGAAATCAGAATTTGTTAAAAATTTAGATTTTTGGTTTTTTTACAATGACGCGGAACCCTAAAATGTTTAATTCTTTTTATTTTAACTATAACTAACAATACTTTACATCATAGAAAAAGAAAATTACAGTTATCGCATTATGTCCGGGTTTAGCTAATTTGATTGGTCTATAAGTTGACCCCAAGGAAACTATTGATACTAGATAAAAATGGAATCGTTTGACTTTAAAAAAATACATGTCAAATAAACTTTTTTCATTTTCATACAAATTGTATGGGAAACTTTCTCGATTTATGGCTTTGCTAGCCGGCAATTTCTTTTTCAATTCAATTCAGTCCCATACAAGCTTTTGATCCTGGGCAGGAATGGGATCGATTGGCATCAATAAAAAGTTTGTCAAAAATGACCATTTTCTGGCACTATGTATGTTTTTACCAAAATCTGTACACGCCAATCTTCATTAATTTGAAATCGAAGGAAGGTCTCCTAAGACCATTTTCGCCTAGCAACACGGGATCTAGTAGCTGCCCTCACTGACCCAAAATTTATTTCCACCCTGTATTTCGGATTGTCGCGTATTTTGTATTTAATAATGCAAATAAATGACACACGAGCCGCCATACTGTTTCGACACTGTCGACGTCGCGATGCGCGTATTCTGTAATGTAATAACCGACAAACGCTAGCAATTAAATTAAAACGATAAATGCTTGTGATATTAGGTTGAATATTGAAAAATCGATTAAACTATACGAATGATCGTAAACTCGATCGCGAGTAAAGTAATGTGTTATAGTGACTCATGCCGCTGAATAAGTAATAGTACAAGTACAAAAGGCACACTCCTTTAATCTTTACAATAGCCAATTTTTTTTTTCTTAGCAAAAACATTATGATTTATGGCCCTCTGACGTCGACGACTCTAGCGCAAGCCAAACGGAACGTTCAAGCTGTGGACGAACGGTGAAAATGAATTGGCTCACTTGTTGCGTCGCCGATTCAAGAAACAATAAATGAAGAGCAATAAATGTATATTCTTTATACATTACATACATTATTTCATTATTTATCTCTAAAATAATAAATCTCACAATTTGGACGAATTGAATACAACCAAACCCAACACCAAGACCCCCAGGCCACATTTTATTGGCTTTGCTGCAACACACAGTAATGCAAAATCTTGTTGCTTTATTTTTAAACATTTTAATATGTATATTCAAATAAAATAATACAACGAATGAGTAACGTTACTATGCAACGTAACAAATAGAAAAAAAAGTGGCCAAGTGCGAGTCGGACTCGCACATGAAGGGTTCCGTGAAATAAATTGCGGTTTACAATTTATGACGTATTAAAAAAAACTACTTATTAGATCTCGTTCAAACCAATTTTCGGTGGAAGTTTACATGGTAATGTACATCATATATTTTTTTTAGTTTTATCATTCTCTTATTTTAGAAGTTACAGGGGGGGGGGGGACACATTTTACCACTTTGGAAGTGTCTCTTCGCAAACTATTCAGTTTAGAAAAAAATGATATTAGAAACCTCAATATCATTTTTGAAGACCTATCCTATAGATACCCCACACGTATAGGTTTGATGAAAAATTTTTTTTTGAGTTTCATTTCTGAGTATGGGGACCCCTAAAACTTAATGTTTTTTTTCGATTTTTGTGTGAAAATCTTAATGCGGTTCACAGAATACATCTACTTACCAAGTTTCAACAGTATAGCTCTTATAGTTTCGGAAAAAAGTGGCTGTGACATACGGACGGACAGACAGACAGACGGACGGACATGACGAATCTATAAGGGTTCCGTTTTTTGCCATTTGGCTACGGAACCCTAATAGGGATAGTACGGCCACAGAATAAGTAATAGTAAGTACTACGTACAGAAGGTTCTCTGTTAACAAATTCCCTGTTTAGGTACGCCAAACGTGCCTAAATGTGGCCATCCCTTTCTATCGCATGCAAAGCGCTGCGACCCGTGTGAGCGTCCCGTCCCAACGCGCGGCAGCTACTGAATAAAGCCCTTCGAAGGGGCGACCGGCATGTACTTGTAGCGATAAACACAAATCGCGAGTGAGCCGCGCCTGGTACGGCGCGGCGTTAGTTACTAATAAAAATTCATCACTGGTAATTTTACAAAGGTGACATTTCTAAATATATAAAAGAAGAAACGGACTGACTGACTGACTGATTAACAACGCACAGCCTAAACCGCTGGTTCTAAAGATTCCAAATTTGGCACGTAGGTTCCTTATAAGGTCTAGGGGTGCACTAAGAAAGGATTTTTTAAAATTCATCCTCTAAGAGGGTTAAATGGGGGTCCAAAGTTGGTACGGGGACACAAGATTAGTCCGACTATTTTATTCGAAACTTCACACGAGTATTCCTAACGATAAATAAACCTACTTACGTTCATCAATTATTCATTTGATAACATGTAAGTTTGTATGAAGGAAACTCTTTTTTGAGATAGAAGGTTGAACGATTGTAGAAACATTACTTATTGAAATACAAAAAAGTCCTTTCAGCGTTTTAGAAAATTCCACTCCTAAGGGGGTTAAAAGGTAGTGCAACATTTGTATGGACGTTCGGTTTAATTTTAGCAAGAGACTTAAACCTTTGTAGAAAGCTTACTTATTAGAATACAAATAAAGTACTTTCAGCGATTTTTTGGAAAATTCCACCCCTTATGCGGTTAAAAAGGGGTGCAAGGTTCGTATGAGAAACATTTTTTTAGCTTAGACTTGAAAATTTGTAGAAAAAATGCTTATTTCAGCAAAAAAACTCTTCTTCTTAATTTTTCCCTGAAAAGCGTTAAGAGGGTTCAAAGTTGGTATGGAGAGTCAGAAAATTTTAAAGTATGAGATTTGTAACTTCGATCTTAGCCTGTTTGCTAAAAGACTACAAAATTTATTTTATCGTTTTTTTTTTATTCATCGCCTAAGAAGGTTAAAAGGGAGTTTGAAGTTTGTATAGAGAGCTAGACATTTTTAAAGTAAGAAGTTTGTAACTACGGTTTCAGACGGTTTACTATGAGGGTTCAAATGGGGTTCTAAGTTTGTATAGAGAGCAAGACATTTTGAAGGTAAGAGAGTTGTAACTTCGGTTTTAGACTGTTATACTAAAAGACTACAAAACTAATTTCAATTTTTTTAACCGACTTATAAAAGGAGGTTATATGTGCCACTGTATTTTTTTATGCATTTTCGCCGATTTCTCCGTCAATTGTGGACCAATTTCCAAAACTCTTTTTTTATTCGAAAAAGTATACTTCCGAGTCACATTGTCACCAAATCAGGATCTGATGATAGGATCCCAGGGAAATTGAGGGCAACCCTCATATTTTATAGGCACGCATGTAGTGATTTCGGTATTTTCTATTATAATTCGTGTATTTACCTTCGGAAATTGCAATTTGGGTGAAGTGGAACTGATGATAAAGACCACCGATGACTTATGGAACTCCTCAAAGATGTAAAGTAAGTCAAAGATTCTGACATGATTCCGTTGAAGTACACTCAAGAGCAAAAGTTTCGGGTCACCCTAAATTAAATAACCGCAATAGGTTTTTTAAATATATTTAACACTAGTCTTATTTACATAATATACTATTCTTCGTAATACCCAAATATATTAGTAATTTCCGGGATCCTATCATAAAAATATCAACGTCCAAAAATGACGATTTTTGCGATATCTCGCTCCGTTAACGTTGTTTTTTTCGTGGGTTTTTACGAGTCCGATTTAAACCTGGTAACGAGTTTTTTTTACTGCAGTTTAGATGTAAAATTTAATAAAGACCATGACAGGACTAAAAAACTGTATAACCTTGCACTATTTTAGGAAATATGACGGTTGTTCACCGACCCGAAACTTTTGCTCTTGAGTGTAGCAACTCTTGAAGTGTTAATTCTGAGATCCTTTAGGAATCGACGGAACTCCTCAAATATTATCAGCCCACAAATAGCGAATTGGGTTTTTTCTGTAGTAATCAACGCATTTGCTCTCGGAAAGCAGTATGTGGTAAATAAAAAAGGAAATGTTCATGTACCTAATGTGGCTTGGCGAAGTACTGAATGGAAGTCGGTTTAAACTTTGTTTTTAAAGTATAAATTCATTTCTCCTTAAACGTCCAGTCCTTAAGGCGACGTGAGCTCCGAAAACGGATTTAAAAAAAAAAGTAGCTCTTGTTTGGATTATAATACGGCTGCCCTAAATTTAATTAGCAATCTTGAGGCCTTTCTCGAGGGAAATCAACTATTCGAATCCAGAGTTTTTGACTTTCGCTCGATAGAAAAAAATCACGAACATAGGTCTAAGACTCCATACCTTTTGTGTGAAATTTGCCACCGGTACTCCGCCCTCTAGTCATATCGTAAGGACCCGATTCCAACTTGCCTTTTGACCTCCTTGACTTAGATGCTCCAATAGTCGAATTACATTTTTCTCTAGATTTTTTTTCTTACTAAACCTGTTAGAGCGCCCGCAAGTGACCTATCTAGATCGATTGGGTGGTGTCTTAGGACGTTTGTTTAGGCGATGAAATCGTAAGGACCCGATTCCAACTTGCCTTTTCACCTCCTCGACTTAGATGCTCCAATGGACGAATTACATTTTTCTTTAGATTTTGTTTCTTACTAAACCTGTTAGAGCGCCCGCAAGTGATCTATCTAGATCGATTAGGTGGTGTCTTCGGACGTTTGTACAGGCGGTCAAATCGTAAGGACCCGATTCAAACATGCGTTTTGACCCCACTGACTAAGATACTCAAATGGAAGAATTACATTTTTCTTTAGATTTCTTTTCTGACTAAACCTGTTAGAGCGCCCGCAAGTTACCTATCTAGGTCGATTGGGAGGTGTCTTAGGACGTTTGTTCAGGCGGTCAAATCGTTAGGACCCTATTCCAACTTCCGTTTTGACCCCACTGACTAACATACTCCAATGGAAGAATGACATTTTTCTTTAGATTTTTTTTCTGCTTTAACCAGTTAGAGCGCCCACAAGGTACCTATCTAGATCGCTTGAGAGGTTTCTTAGGACGTTTGTTCAGGCGGTCATATCGTAAGGACCCGATTCCAACTTGCCTTTTCACCCCACTGACTAAGATACTCCAATGGAAGATTAACATTTTTCTTTAGATTTTTTTTCTGACTAAACCTGTTAGAGCGCCCGCAAGTTACCTATCTAGATCGCTTAAGAGGTGTCTTAAGACGCTTGTTTAGGCGGTCATATCGTAAGGACCCGATTCCAACTTGCCTTTTCACCCCACTGACTAAGATACTCCAATGGAAGAATTACATTTTTCTTTAGATTTTTTTTCTGACTAAACCTGTTAGAGCGCCCGTAAGTGACATATCTAGATCGATTAAGTAGTGTCTTGAGACGTTTGTTCAGGTGGTCATATCGTAAGGACCCGATTCCAACTTGCCTTTTCACCCCACTGACTAAGATATTCCAATGGAAGATTTACATTTTTCTTCAGATTTTTTTTCTGACTAAACCTGTTAGAGCGCCCGCAAGTTACCTATATAGATCGATTGGGAGGTGTCTTAGGACGTTTGTTCAGGTGGTCAAATCGTTAGGACCCGATTCCAACTTGCCTTTTCACCCCACTGACTAAGATACTCCAATGGAAGAATTACATTTTTCTTTAGATTTTTTTTCTGACTAAACCTGTTAGAGCGCCCGCAAGTTACCTATCTAGATCGATTAGGTGGTGTCTTAGCACGTTAGTTCAGGCAGTCACATCGTTAGGACCCGATTCCTACTTGCCTTTTGACCCCACTGACTATGATACTCCAATGAACGAATAACATTTTTCTTTGGATTTTTTTTCTGACTAAACCTGTTAGAGCGCCCGCAAGGTAACTATCTAGATCGATTGGGTGGTGTCTAAGGACGTTTGTTTAGGCGGTCAAATCGTTAGGACCCGATTCCAACTTGCCTTTTGACCCCACTGACTTAGATACTCCAATGGGCGAATTAAATTTTTCTTTAGATTTTTTTTTTGAATAAACGTGTTAGAGCGCCCGCAAGTGACCTATCTAGATCGCTTAAGAGGTGTCTTAGGACGTTTGTTCAGGCGGTCATATCGTAAGGACCCGATTCCAACTTGCCTTTTCACCCCACTGACTAAGATACTCCAATGGAAGAATTACATTTTTCTTTAGATTTTTTTTCTGACTAAACCTGTTAGAGCGCCCGCAAGTTACCTATATAGATCGATTGCGTAGTGTCTTAGGACGTTTTTTCAGGCAGTCAAATCGTTAGGACCCGATTCCAACTTGCCTTTTCACCCCACTGACTAAGATACTCCAATGGAAGAATTACATTTTTCTTTAGATTTTTTTTCTGACTAAACCTGTTAGAGCGCCCGCAAGTTACCTATATAGATCGATTATGTATCGTCTTAGGACGTTTCTTTAGGCGCTCAAATCGTTAGGACCCGATTCGAACTTGCCTTTTCACCCCACTGACTAAGATACTCCAATGGAAGAATTACATTTTTCTTTAGATTTTTTTTCTGACTAAACCTGTTAGAGCGCCCGCAAGTTACCTATCTAGATCGCTTGAGAGGTGTCTTAAGACGTTTGTTCAGGCGGTCATATCGTAAGGACCCGATTCCAACTTGCCTTTTCACCCCACTGACTAAGATACTCCAATGGAAGAATTACATTTTTCTTTAGATTTTTTTTCGGACTAAACCTGTTAGAGCGCCCGCAAGTTACCTATCTAGATCGCTTGAGAGGTGTCTTAAGACGCTTGTTCAGGCGGTCATATCGTAAGGACCCGATTCCAACTTGCCTTTTCACCCCACTGACTAAGATACTCCAATGGAAGATTTACATTTTTCTTTAGATTTTTTTTCTGACTAAACCTGTTAGAGCGCCCGCAAGTTACCTATATAGATCGATTAGGTATCGTTTTAGGACGTTTCTTTAGGCGGTCAAATCGTTAGGACCCGATTCGAACTTGCCTTTTCACCCCACTGACTAAGATACTCCAATGGAAGAATTAAATTTTTCTTTAGATTTTTTTTCTGAGTAAACCTGTTAGAGCGCCCGCAAGTTACCTATATAGATCGATTGCGTAGTGTCTTAGGACGTTTTTTCAGGCGGTCAAATCGTTAGGACCCGATTCCAACTTGCCTTTTCACCCCACTGACTATTACTCCAATGGAAGAATTACATTTTTCTTTAGATTTTTTTTCTGACTAAACCTGTTAGAGCGCCCGCAAGTTACCTATATAGATCGATTATGTATCGTCTTAGGACGTTTCTTTAGGCGGTCAAATCGTTAGTACCCGATTCGAACTTGCCTTTTCACCCCACTGACTAAGATACTCCAATGGAAGAATTACATTTTTCTTTAGATTTTTTTTCTGACTAAACCTGTTAGAGCGCCCGCAAGTTACCTATCTAGATCGTTTGAGAGGTGTCTTAAGACGTTTGTTCAGGCGGTCATATCGTAAGGACCCGATTCCAACTTGCCTTTTCACCCCACTGACTAAGATACTCCAATGGAAGATTTACATTTTTCTTTAGATTTTTTTTCTGACTAAACCTGTTAGAGCGCCCGCAAGTTACCTATATAGATCGATTAGGTATCGTTTTAGGACGTTTCTTTAGGCGGTCAAATCGTTAAGACCCGATTCGAACTTGCCTTTTCACCCCACTGACTAAGATACTCCAATGGAAGAATTACATTTTTCTTTAGATATTATTTCTGACTTAACGTGTTAGAGCGCCCGCAAGTTACATATCTAGATTTATCTGTAGGTGTTTTAGGACGTTTGTTCAGGCGGTCAAATCGTTAGGACCCGATTCCAACTTGCCTTTTCACCCCACTGACTAAGATACTCCAATGAAAGAATAAAAATTTTCTTTAGATTTTTTTTCTGACTAAACCTGTTAGAGCGCCCGCAAGTTACCTATCTAGATCGCTTGAGAGGTGTCTTAAGACGTTTGTTCAGGCGGTCATATCGTAAGGACCCGATTCCAACTTGCCTTTTCACCCCACTGACTAAGATACTCCAATGGAAGAATTACATTTTTCTTTAGATTTTTTTTCTGACTAAACCTGTTAGAGCGCCCGCAAGTTACCTATATAGATCGCTTGAGAGGTGTCTTAGGACGTTTGTTCAGGCGGTCATATCGTAAGGACCCGATTCCAACTTGCCTTTTCACCCCACTGACTAAGATACTCCAATGGAAGATTTACATTTTTCTTTAGATTTTTTTTCTGACTAAACCTGTTAGAGCGCCCGCAAGTTACCTATATAGATCGATTAGGTATCGTTTTAGGACGTTTCTTTAGGCGGTCAAATCGTTAGGACCCGATTCGAACTTGCCTTTTCACCCCACTGACTAAGATACTCCAATGGAAGAATTACATTTTTCTTTAGATATTATTTCTGACTTAACGTGTTAGAGCGCCCGCAAGTTACATATCTAGATTTATCTGTAGGTGTTTTAGGACGTTTGTTCAGGCGGTCAAATCGTTAGGACCCGATTCCAACTTGCCTTTTCACCCCACTGACTAAGATACTCCAATGAAAGAATAAAAATTTTCTTTAGATTTTTTTTCTGACTAAACCTGTTAGAGCGCCCGCAAGTTACCTATCTAGATCGCTTGAGAGGTGTCTTAAGACGTTTGTTCAGGCGGTCATATCGTAAGGACCCGATTCCAACTTGCCTTTTCACCCCACTGACTAAGATACTCCAATGGAAGAATTTCATTTTTCTTTAGATTTTTTTTCTGACTAAACCTGTTAGAGCGCCCGCAAGTTACCTATATAGATCGATTAGGTATCGTTTTAGGACGTTTCTTTAGGCGTTCAAATCGTTAGGACCCGATTCGAACTTGCCTTTTCACCCCACTGACTAAGATACTCCAATGGAAGAATTACATTTTTCTTTAGATTTTTTTTCTGACTCAACCTGTTAGAGCGCCCGCAAGTTACCTATATAGGTCGATTGCGTAGTGTTTTCGGACGTTTTTTCAGGCGGTCAAATCGTTAGGACCCGATTCCAACTTGCCTTTTCACCCCACTGACTAAGATACTCCAATGGAAGAATTACATTTTTCTTTAGATTTTTTTTCTGACTAAACCTGTTAGAGCGCCCGCAAGTAACCTATATAGATCGATTATGTATCGTCTTAGGACGTTTTTTTAGGCAGTCAAATCGTTAGGACCCGATTCGAACTTGCCTTTTCACCCCACTGACTAAGATACTCCAATGGAAGAATTACATTTTTCTTTCGATTTTTTTTCTGACTAAACCTGTTAGAGCGCCCGCAAGTTACCTATCTAGATCGCTTGAGAGGTGTCTTAAGACGTTTAATCAGGCGGTCATATCGTAAGGACCCGATTCCAACTTGCCTTTTCACCCCACTGACTAAGATACTCCAATGGAAGATTTACATTTTTCTTTAGATTTTTTTTCTGACTAAACCTGTTAGAACGCCCGCAAGTTACCTATATAGATCGATTGGGTAGTGTCTTAGGACGTTTGTTCAGGCGGTAAAATCGTTAGGACCCGATTCCAACTTGCCTTTTCACCCCACTGACTAAGATACTCCAATGGAAGAATTACAATTTTCTTTAGATTTTTTTTCTGACTAGACCAGTTAGAGCGCCCGCAAGTGACCTATCTAGATCGCTTAAGAGGTGTCTTAGGACGTTTCTTCAGGCGGTCAAATCGTTAGGACCCGATTCCAACTTGCCTTTTCACCCCACTGACTAAGATGCTCCAATGGAAGAATTACATTTTTTTTTAGATTTTTTTTCTGACTAAACCTATAAGAGCGCCCGCAAGTTAACTACATAGATCGATTAAGTGGTGTCTTAGGACGTTTATTTAGGCGATGAAATCGTTAGGACCCGATTCCAACTTGCCTTTTCACCCCACTGACTAAGATACTCCAATGGAAGAATTACATTTTTCTATAGATTTTTTTTCTGACTAAACCTGTTTGAGCGCCCGCAAGTTACCTATCTACATTGATTGGGTGGTGTCTTAGGACGTTTGTTCAGGCGATGAAATCGTTAAGACCCGATTCCACTTTGCCTTTTGACCCCACTGACTAAGATACTTCTATGGAAGAATAACAATTTTCTTTAGATTTTTTTTCAGACTAAACCTGTTTGAGCGCCCGCAAGTTACCTATCTAGATCGATTGGGTGGTGTCTTAGGACGTTTGTTCAGGTTGTCAAATCGTTAGGACCCGATTCCAACTTGCCTTTTAACCCCACTGACTAAGATACTCCAATGGACGAATTACATTTTTCGTTAGATTATTTTTCTGCTTTAACCAGTTAGAGCGCCCGCGAGGTACCTATATAGATAGATTATGTAGTGTCTTAGGACGTTTCTTCAGGCGGTCAAATCGTTAGGATCCGATTCTAACTTGCCTTTTCACCCCACTGACTAAGATACTCCAATGGAAGAATTACATTTTTCTTTAGATTTTTTTTCTGACTAAACCTGTTAGAGCGCCCGTAAGTGACATATCTAGATCGATTAAGTAGTGTCTTAGCACGTTTGTTTAGGTGGTCATATCGTAAGGACCCGATTCCAACTTGCCTTTTCACCCCACTGACTAAGATATTCCAATGGAAGATTTACATTTTTCTTTAGATTTTTTTTCTGACTAAACGTGTTAGAGCGCCCGCAAGTTACCTATCTAGATTCATTAGGAGGTGTCTTAGGACGTTTGTCCAGGCGATAAAATCGTAAGGACCCGATTTCAACTTGCTTTTTGACACAACTGACTAAGATACTTCTATGGAAGAATTACATTTTTCTTTAGATTATTTTTCTGACTAAACCTGTTAGAGCGCCCGCAAGTTACCTATATAGATCGATTAGGTATCGTTTTAGGACGTTTCTTTAGGCGGTCAAATCGTTAGGACCCGATTCGAACTTGCCTTTTCACCCCACTGACTAAGATACTCCAATGGAAGAATTAAATTTTTCTTTAGATTTTTTTTCTGAGTAAACCTGTTAGAGCGCCCGCAAGTTACCTATATAGATCGATTGCGTAGTGTCTTAGGACGTTTTTTCAGGCGGTCAAATCGTTAGGACCCGATTCCAACTTGCCTTTTCACCCCACTGACTATTACTCCAATGGAAGAATTACATTTTTCTTTAGATTTTTTTTCTGACTAAACCTGTTAGAGCGCCCGCAAGTTACCTATATAGATCGATTATGTATCGTCTTAGGACGTTTCTTTAGGCGGTCAAATCGTTAGGACCCGATTCGAACTTGCCTTTTCACCCCACTGACTAAGATACTCCAATGGAAGAATTACATTTTTCTTTAGATTTTTTTTCTGACTAAACCTGTTAGAGCGCCCGCAAGTTACCTATCTAGATCGTTTGAGAGGTGTCTTAAGACGTTTGTTCAGGCGGTCATATCGTAAGGACCCGATTCCAACTTGCCTTTTCACCCCACTGACTAAGATACTCCAATGGAAGATTTACATTTTTCTTTAGATTTTTTTTCTGACTAAACCTGTTAGAGCGCCCGCAAGTTACCTATATAGATCGATTAGGTATCGTTTTAGGACGTTTCTTTAGGCGGTCAAATCGTTAAGACCCGATTCGAACTTGCCTTTTCACCCCACTGACTAAGATACTCCAATGGAAGAATTACATTTTTCTTTAGATATTATTTCTGACTTAACGTGTTAGAGCGCCCGCAAGTTACATATCTAGATTTATCTGTAGGTGTTTTAGGACGTTTGTTCAGGCGGTCAAATCGTTAGGACCCGATTCCAACTTGCCTTTTCACCCCACTGACTAAGATACTCCAATGAAAGAATAAAAATTTTCTTTAGATTTTTTTTCTGACTAAACCTGTTAGAGCGCCCGCAAGTTACCTATCTAGATCGCTTGAGAGGTGTCTTAAGACGTTTGTTCAGGCGGTCATATCGTAAGGACCCGATTCCAACTTGCCTTTTCACCCCACTGACTAAGATACTCCAATGGAAGAATTACATTTTTCTTTAGATTTTTTTTCTGACTAAACCTGTTAGAGCGCCCGCAAGTTACCTATATAGATCGCTTGAGAGGTGTCTTAGGACGTTTGTTCAGGCGGTCATATCGTAAGGACCCGATTCCAACTTGCCTTTTCACCCCACTGACTAAGATACTCCAATGGAAGATTTACATTTTTCTTTAGATTTTTTTTCTGACTAAACCTGTTAGAGCGCCCGCAAGTTACCTATATAGATCGATTAGGTATCGTTTTAGGACGTTTCTTTAGGCGGTCAAATCGTTAGGACCCGATTCGAACTTGCCTTTTCACCCCACTGACTAAGATACTCCAATGGAAGAATTACATTTTTCTTTAGATATTATTTCTGACTTAACGTGTTAGAGCGCCCGCAAGTTACATATCTAGATTTATCTGTAGGTGTTTTAGGACGTTTGTTCAGGCGGTCAAATCGTTAGGACCCGATTCCAACTTGCCTTTTCACCCCACTGACTAAGATACTCCAATGAAAGAATAAAAATTTTCTTTAGATTTTTTTTCTGACTAAACCTGTTAGAGCGCCCGCAAGTTACCTATCTAGATCGCTTGAGAGGTGTCTTAAGACGTTTGTTCAGGCGGTCATATCGTAAGGACCCGATTCCAACTTGCCTTTTCACCCCACTGACTAAGATACTCCAATGGAAGAATTACATTTTTCTTTAGATTTTTTTTCTGACTAAACCTGTTAGAGCGCCCGCAAGTTACCTATATAGATCGATTAGGTATCGTTTTAGGACGTTTCTTTAGGCGTTCAAATCGTTAGGACCCGATTCGAACTTGCCTTTTCACCCCACTGACTAAGATACTCCAATGGAAGAATTACATTTTTCTTTAGATTTTTTTTCTGACTCAACCTGTTAGAGCGCCCGCAAGTTACCTATATAGGTCGATTGCGTAGTGTTTTCGGACGTTTTTTCAGGCGGTCAAATCGTTAGGACCCGATTCCAACTTGCCTTTTCACCCCACTGACTAAGATACTCCAATGGAAGAATTACATTTTTCTTTAGATTTTTTTTCTGACTAAACCTGTTAGAGCGCCCGCAAGTAACCTATATAGATCGATTATGTATCGTCTTAGGACGTTTTTTTAGGCAGTCAAATCGTTAGGACCCGATTCGAACTTGCCTTTTCACCCCACTGACTAAGATACTCCAATGGAAGAATTACATTTTTCTTTCGATTTTTTTTCTGACTAAACCTGTTAGAGCGCCCGCAAGTTACCTATCTAGATCGCTTGAGAGGTGTCTTAAGACGTTTAATCAGGCGGTCATATCGTAAGGACCCGATTCCAACTTGCCTTTTCACCCCACTGACTAAGATACTCCAATGGAAGATTTACATTTTTCTTTAGATTTTTTTTCTGACTAAACCTGTTAGAACGCCCGCAAGTTACCTATATAGATCGATTGGGTAGTGTCTTAGGACGTTTGTTCAGGCGGTAAAATCGTTAGGACCCGATTCCAACTTGCCTTTTCACCCCACTGACTAAGATACTCCAATGGAAGAATTACAATTTTCTTTAGATTTTTTTTCTGACTAGACCAGTTAGAGCGCCCGCAAGTGACCTATCTAGATCGCTTAAGAGGTGTCTTAGGACGTTTCTTCAGGCGGTCAAATCGTTAGGACCCGATTCCAACTTGCCTTTTCACCCCACTGACTAAGATGCTCCAATGGAAGAATTACATTTTTTTTTAGATTTTTTTTCTGACTAAACCTATAAGAGCGCCCGCAAGTTAACTACATAGATCGATTAAGTGGTGTCTTAGGACGTTTGTTTAGGCGATGAAATCGTTAGGACCCGATTCCAACTTGCCTTTTAACCCCACTGACTAAGATACTCCAATGGACGAATTACATTTTTCGTTAGATTATTTTTCTGCTTTAACCAGTTAGAGCGCCCGCGAGGTACCTATATAGATAGATTATGTAGTGTCTTAGGACGTTTCTTCAGGCGGTCAAATCGTTAGGATCCGATTCTAACTTGCCTTTTCACCCCACTGACTAAGATACTCCAATGGAAGAATTACATTTTTCTTTAGATTTTTTTTCTGACTAAACCTGTTAGAGCGCCCGTAAGTGACATATCTAGATCGATTAAGTAGTGTCTTAGCACGTTTGTTTAGGTGGTCATATCGTAAGGACCCGATTCCAACTTGCCTTTTCACCCCACTGACTAAGATATTCCAATGGAAGATTTACATTTTTCTTTAGATTTTTTTTCTGACTAAACGTGTTAGAGCGCCCGCAAGTTACCTATCTAGATTCATTAGGAGGTGTCTTAGGACGTTTGTCCAGGCGATAAAATCGTAAGGACCCGATTTCAACTTGCTTTTTGACACAACTGACTAAGATACTTCTATGGAAGAATTACATTTTTCTTTAGATTATTTTTCTGACTAAACCTGTTAGAGCGCCCGCAAGTTACTTATCTTGATCGATTAGGTGGTGTCTTAGCACGTTTGTTCAGGCGGTCACATCGTTAGGACCCGATTCCTACTTGCCTTTTGACCCCACTGACTATGATACTCCAATGAACGAATAACATTTTTCTTTGGATTTTTTTTCTGACTAAACCTGTTAGAGCGCCCGCAAGTTAACTATCTCGATCGATTGGGTGGTGTCTAAGGACGTTTGTTTAGGC
The DNA here is from genome assembly GCA_963854355.1 of Epinotia brunnichana. Lineage (NCBI taxonomy): Eukaryota > Metazoa > Arthropoda > Insecta > Lepidoptera > Tortricidae > Epinotia > Epinotia brunnichana. The sequence continues at coordinate 20,118,580 of OY977954.1, forward strand.
GGTCAAATCGTTAGGACCCGATTCCAACTTGCCTTTGACCCCACTGACTTAGATACTCCAATGGACGAATTACATTTTTCTTTAGATTTTTTTTCTGACTAAACGTGTTAGAGCGCCCGCAAGTGACCTATATAGATCGATTGGGTGGTGTCTAAGGACGTTTGTTTAGGCGGTCAAATCGTTAGGACCCGATTCCAACTTGCCTTTGACCCCACTGACTTAGATACTCCAATAGACGAATTACATTTTTCTTTAGATTTTTTTTCTGACTAAACGTGTTAGAGCGCCCGCAAGTGACCTATCTAGATCGCTTGAGAGGTGTCTTAGGACGTTTGTTCAGGTGGTCATATCGTAAGGACTCGATTCCAACTTGCCTTTTCACCCCACTGACTAAGATACTCCAATGGAAGAATTACATTTTTCTTTAGATTTTTTTTCTGACTAAACCTGTTAGAGCGCCCGTAAGTGACATATCTAGATCGATTAAGTAGTGTCTTGAGACGTTTGTTCAGGTGGTCATATCGTAAGGACCCGATTCCAACTTGCCTTTTCACCCCACTGACTAAGATATTCCAATGGAAGATTTACATTTTCCTTCAGATTTTTTTTCTGACTAAACCTGTTAGAGCGCCCGCAAGTTACCTATATAGATCGATTGGGAGGTGTCTTAGGACGTTTGTTCAGGCGGTCAAATCGTTAGGACCCGATTCCAACTTGCCTTTTCACCCCACTGACTAAGATACTCCAATGGAAGAATTACATTTTTCTTTAGATTTTTTTTCTGACTAAACCTGTTAGAGCGCCCGCAAGTTACCTATCTAGATCGATTAGGTGGTGTCTTAGCACGTTAGTTCAGGCAGTCACATCGTTAGGACCCGATTCCTACTTGCCTTTTGACCCCACTGACTATGATACTCCAATGAACGAATAACATTTTTCTTTGGATTTTTTTTCTGACTAAACCTGTTAGAGCGCCCGCAAGGTAACTATCTAGATCGATTGGGTGGTGTCTAAGGACGTTTGTTTAGGCGGTCAAATCGTTAGGACCCGATTCCAACTTGCCTTTTGACCCCACTGACTTAGATACTCCAATGGGCGAATTAAATTTTTCTTTAGATTTTTTTTTTGAATAAACGTGTTAGAGCGCCCGCAAGTGACCTATCTAGATCGCTTAAGAGGTGTCTTAGGACGTTTGTTCAGGCGGTCATATCGTAAGGACCCGATTCCAACTTGCCTTTTCACCCCACTGACTAAGATACTCCAATGGAAGAATTACATTTTTCTTTAGATTTTTTTTCTGACTAAACCTGTTAGAGCGCCCGCAAGTTACCTATATAGATCGATTGGGAGGTGTCTTAGGACGTTTGTTCAGGCGATGAAATCGTTAGGACCCGATTCCACTTTTGCTTTTGACCCCACTGACTAAGATACTTCTATGGAAGAATTACAATTTTCTTTAGATTTTTTTTCTGACTTGACCAGTTAGAGCGCCCGCAAGTGACCTATCTAGATCGCTTGAGAGGTGTCTTAGGACGTTTGTTCAGGCGGTCATATCGTAAGGACCCGATTCCAACTTGCCTTTTCACCCCACTGACTAAGATACTCCAATGGAAGAATTACATTTTTCTTTAGATTTTTTTTCTGACTAAACCTGTTTGAGCGCCCGCAAGTTACCTATCTAGATCGATTAAGTAGTGTCTTAGGACGGTTCTTCAGGCGGTCAAATCGTTAGGACCCGATTTCAACTTGCCTTCTCACCCCACTGACTAAGATACTCCAATGGACGAATTATATTTTTCGTTAGATTTTTTTTCTGACTTAACGTGTTAGAGCGCCCGCAACATGCCTATCTAGATCGATTAGGTGGTGTCTTCGCACGTTTGTTCAGGCGGTCACTTCGTTAGGACCCGATTCCTACTTTCCTTTTGACCCCACTGACTATGATACTTCAATGGAAGAATGAAAATTTCCTTTAGATTTTTTTTCTGACTAAACCTGTTAGAGCGCCCGTAAGTGACATATCTAGATTGATTAAGTAGTGTCGAAGGACGTTAGTTCAGGCATTAAAATCGTTGGTATCCGATTGTAACTCTGCCTTTTACCCTTCGGATGAAGGTACTCCAGCCTACTGTAGTAATTATTCGTTTTTATTTTTTTATGGCAAAACTGGTGAGGTCCTTACGATGTTATTGGCTGAACAAACGTGAACTAACGTCTCTCGATGGCTCTGCATATTTAGTTTTGGTGATTTTGGGGTGGGGTGGTTGCCGTGAAGACAGCCACCCCACTTTAAAAATTAAAAAAAAAATGATAGAGTTGGGTCCTAACGATTTAAACATGGGAACAATCGTGAACTAACGATTATCTTGCTATATTAGCTAAAAAAACACGTGAAATATGGTTTGGGGTGGTTGACGTGAAGTTGACCACCCCATTTTGTTTTTTTAAAAAAAGGATGTTAGGATCGGGTCCTTACGATTTCACCTACTGAACAAACGTGAACTAACGATGAACAAACGATACCGATATGCCATTTGCGGGCAAACGACTTGGGGTGGTTGTCTTCACGAGGGTCTAAGTCACGGGCAAATTCTAGTGAGAAAAAAACATAACAGTTCACAAGTTCACAAACCCCGGTCATTGATTCGGAATAGATCAGAGTGGAAACCAAATTGTTATCATTACCATATACCTTATTACTAGATACAAGTCATTGACATATTAATATCCCATGTAAAAAAATAGGCCAAGTCTCGAAACTCTTTCACAGTAAAAAGTGGTGAGATATTTCGCAGAGCCAAGTCAGGCATTCCTATTAATCTTTATTTGCTTGCTAAATAAAATTCTGCAACTTGGGAATCACACAACTTTACTGCATTTACTAATTTTTGCATAGTTACCTAAAACTATGTAAGTGTGATTGCCAAGTCACAAAATTTTATTTAGCAAGCAAATAAAGATTAATAAGAATGCCTGACTTGGCTCTACGAAATATATATCTCACCACTTTTTACTGTGAAAGAGTTTCGAGACTTGGCCTATTTTTTTACATGGAATGTTTTTTATGGGATCTCATTTTTTTTGTAGACTTTGTATGGGAATGTTATTTTACCAACCGCAAATAACGTTTGTATAGTTTTGCAGGAAAGAACTGCAAAAATAACTTTGTAATCGCATGTATTTGTATAGGATTACAAACTTACTTATGCAGTTTGTATATTTCTGAAATTTAACTGAAATTGCAATATTTTTAGATTTTTTATGAATTATTAGGCTAAAAACTAATTACGTTTGAAATTTGGAGCTTGTGGGTCTGCTAGAAGTACCTTAGAATTAGCGTGATCATTATCAGTGAGTATGTCAGTGACAAAACTAACGAACTTAGACAGACAATAGTTCTTAAACTAAAACTTCAAATTGAATGTTATTGATATTATATGTTAGCCATATTATGCCCTACATGTTCTTGAAAATTCAAGGTTCTAGCTTTAGCCAGCACAATATTACAGGATGTTGAAAATGGCCTGAATGGCTTCGAGAAAAGGATGGTACGGCCGTGCCGCTTTGTTTTGCTCGACTTGGTGGGGGCACTGCCGTGCCCCCAGATTACAAAGTTGAACGAGCCGATCAGCCAAACTTGACACCCATTATATTTTTTGTGTTCAACGGATCAGTAACTGATCTGATCTAACTGATTGAACTGTTGTAAATGATGAATTCACAATACACTGTACGGTCAGCCTTACAAGGGCTTTACACCTTTGTACCGTTAAACTGCCATATGAAGTTGTCAAACGAGTGAAAACGACAAGGTACCTACTTAGGTGTTCAACAACTTATGATATACACCTCAGAGCATAGAATACTAGAGAGAGGACAAGCCGCCGGCGGCCGTGTCGCAGCTGTATGCTCAATGGGCATACACTGCCATACTGTGCACGCGTGCTGATCGCAGAGAATATTACGTTTTTTCCCAAAATGTCTGATATGATGCGCGTTTATTGTCAAATAAGCGTGTGTGTGTGTTTTAGATGTGTGCGTGCTTTGTCTTGTCAATTACTTGGGCGTTGTGTGGGTTAATGTACTTGCGACAGGCTCACTCTATCTATACAAATCGGCCGCCATGTCCGATCTCCTTATATTCATACATCTGTGATATACACCAAGCCCGTTCCGTGCTCGGGCCGTCGTCGTCGCTGGAATATATAACCCGACTATATAAAGTGTTCGTCACAAGCACTTTTCAAGGAATAAATAATATTTGTATTGCATGTATATTATATCCTTGACATCTCCTGTCCCATAGGTACCTACCAAAACTCAATAGGGAACGTTACTGCAATGTTCTGCCGCCAGAGGCAGCACTACCACTAATAGTAAACCAGTATAGACATATAGGGATTCACTAACACATGCAAAATTGATTGTCAAATGAGTGACAAGGACGCTTGCATAGACAATACCGCAAGTGCGAACGAGATACAATGTCAACGCTGCTAGTGTCGCCACCTACGAATAGTTTTGCGTAATGTTCCCTATTGAAACTGACGTCACGGATATAACACGGCTAAAGCCTGAATCATACTGGCGCGGCCTGCGGTTGCGGTCAATAGTAAATTTGTCAATCACTGTCAAGTTTACTAATGAATAATGATCACCACCGCAGGCCGCGCCAGTGTGTTTCAGGCTTTAGCCGTGTTATATCCGTGACGTCAGTTTCAATAGGGAACATTACGCAAAACTATTCGTAGGTGGCGACACTAGCAGCGTTGACATTGTATCTCGTTCGCACTTGCGGTATTGTCTATGCAAGCGTCCTTGTCACTCATTTGACAATCAATTTTGCATGTGTTAGTGAATCCCTATATGTCTATACTGGTTTACTATTAGTGGTTGTGCTGCCTCTGGCGGCAGAACATTGCAGTAATGTTCCCTATTGAGTTTTGACATTTCTGGAAAGCTGGTGACTTGCAAAAAAGGCCAATAGGTACTCGTTTCCGCCTGTGTTATGTCGCCTGCCTGATGCGACGCGTGCGCGCCAGCTCCAACAGCCTCCTACGCGTTGTGGCCGGCAGGCTGGATTGCCCGTTCCAGCACCACTGGATGCAACTGCATGTGAATGGGATTCGGGCAATCTATTAGGCTGCGCAAGTTTTAGTACTAAGTTAATATTTTAGTTATCATTGTAATTTGTGTCCACTAACATTAGTTTAATAATAAGTGTTTTTATTGCTACTAACCACAAACATGGATGTACAAGTCCGAAATAATTTTTTGAATTGAATTGAATTGAATATGTCTATGCTTACGTCTTTGTCACTTATGTGTGTAAGTTCCTGTATAATTATTCTTTCTCTATGGGCGAATGTGATGGGAAACTCGGTGTCCGAGTCCGAGTGTTGGCCGGCGCTCGGGCCGGCCTCGGCACGTTGAACTGTGATTAAATGGCGTAATTGCACGCTGTTTGCGCAATAATCGGCAAGCGAGATGAACCCACCGATTTTAGCCCAGTACACTCAATTATAGCTTTTCGCTTGGAATAATTATACCTACCTAATTGAAATACGGTGAATGTTACAGTTATCATTTTATAAAACGCACTGTGCAACTTTGCCGGAAAACATACATCATTGAATCCATTAAGTATATAAAATACAAATATTATTTATTGCTTACGTAATAATACATAAGATAAATAAATAAAAAACAACTAAAATGCCAATGCATCACCAAAATGCGATCTCTTAGACAGCCTTTAGGTACCTAACTTCTTGTTGCTCATTTGAAGCACCTCCACCTTAAATAAATCAAAATCAAAATAATTATTCTGCAAATAGGCCACAAGGGCAGTTTAACAAGTCAATACTCGTATATATCTATTGTTGATTCTATTGTCTCTGAGGGTCAAAATTTAAACAATTTTATCAAATGAGAATAAAGTACCTAAAGTCTTAGCTTAGGCTTAGCACTGTAATGAAGTTACTTAAGGCGCAATAGGTTCAGCGAAGTGAAGCGAACATGGTTTTTGAAACAATATAATGCGTCTGTTTATAATAATATGGTTTCAAAAAAATACGAATAGTAATCTTGAGGCTTTTCTGCAGGGAAATCAGTGATTCGAAACACGATTAAGCAATTTTCGCTCTATAGAAAAAAATCACGAACATATGTCTAAAACATATTAAAATTCACTTAAAACATTCGTAGCAAATTATGCACAATAGCTAAACATATTAACATTGGTTCTAAAAATCGGCAATATCATGTTTGAGGGAACTTAGTGATTACTTTTTTATTTATTTAAACGCACAAAAAATTAAAATTAAAAAACATGATATCCGCGCTTCCAAACACGCACTTCCATCTCGCTCACGCTTATGCTCAGCGAGAGGGAGAGAAGACCATGATACTATAGCGCCTTAATTGTCGTCGTTGCAAACATGAACTGACCGGGCTCCAGAAACAGCACCCGTTCACGAATATGACGCGCATCTCAAGTCTCAACCATCACAAAGGTCGACCTGGGGCCCGATTTTTGACTTTCTAAGGAACCAAGGCACTGTACAATTTAAAACTCTTAACATATAAAAACCGTACAAAATCTCATTCATCGTCTCGCAGTAGTATACATACATTAGTTTAAAAAGTAATAATTTGTTTAGTTTAAGTGGGTACATTTCATCATTTTGGACAGTTTTCGAGTGACCTTCTGGCGGACGCCAAAGTTGTTTTAAAGACACCCACATAAACATATTATCAGGGGTCATAAACCAAAGGGCCGTAAAGGTGGCGGGACGCGCAACAGGCGCCCACGGATCCCTAATAAAACGGTGGATAGTGGTACAGTCGGTTCAGTACAAGCGGCTACACCGAATTAGCCACTCAACTTATTGCTCGGTGAGCTGTAGATCTCGCGAGACTGCATGCGTTCTTTTCAAATAAAGTTTTTTTAATTAAAATAATTAAATAGCCTAATAAGTTCTATATAATTACCAAAAAGGCTGACGGATGCTCTATCTTGTCTACGGAGCCTGTAGACGAGTAGGTACACCCGGAGCTTTCCGGGTGTACCTACTCGTTTACAGGCACATACGAAATAATTTTTGTCCAAGCTGTAACGAAGAACGTTGTTCCAAAGTAGGTACCAATAAAAAAAAATATAAATAATAAATAAACTAAATTCGCGCACACTAATTTAGTGAACAGTTCTGTCGTAAGTTATCGGCTAACATACATTTTAACGTCTATCGTGAGGGTTGCCGACTCCTGACCTCTCGCATGCACTCAATAAGATAAGGTTTAATGAACCTTGTCACAGGAAGTGAGACAAGTTCTTAGATTGTGGTTACGTGGGTGGTGAACTGGTGACGGGAGATTTTTCTTTAGGCGCCGTAGGCTCAGCGAAGTTAAGCGAGTTATTGAAGCAATATAATACGTCTGTTTATAATAATATGGTTTGAAAAAAAAAAAAAACTTAAGGCGAGACAGAAAACTTTGTGTAGCGAGATCAGTGATTCGAATTCTCACCAAGTACAGTCGATGCCAAAAATATGTTTACACTTTTGCACACCTTATTCCATTGTAATAAGGCGAAAACTGTAAACATATTGGCGTCGACTGTACCAGAGGGCAACCCAGCTGGCTTGTTCACCCTAGATAACAACGTAACCCAATGGATCCAGCAATTGGGTGTACTGCTCTAATTTGCATGTATTTTTAACTAAGAACGATTCTAATTTAGCCAAACGAATAAATCAATAAGTGATTCGAAACATGATTAAGCAGTTTTCGCTCGATAGAAAAAAATCACGAACATACCTATAGGTCTAAAATACACTTAAAACATTCGTAACAAATTATTACCAAAAGCGAAACGTATTAAAATTGGTTCTAAAAATCGGCAATATCATGTTTGAGGGAACTTAGTGATTAGGTACTTTTTTGTTTTATTTAAACTCACAAAAAAATTAAATTTAAAAACATTATATTCGCGCTACCGAACACGCACTTACCATCTCGCTCACGGTTATGCTCAGTGAGAGCAAGTGAGAGGGAGAGAAGACATGTTTTAATTTTACCTACATATACTAGGTACCTATGACTAGTGGCTCTGTGACCAGTAGAAATGGAGACAACTTAAAAATAAAAAATAAATTGGCAAAAAAAAAAAAAAAATTATCATACAAAATTTCACGAGAATCGGTCGATAAATGCAAAGTAGATAAGAACAGTCGGATATCCGGCTATACGAATTTTTTTTGGGCCGAGCTGGCTGGCTTCGTTCGCTTCGCTCGCTCGTTCAAATAGGTACCTAGTACCTACCTACGTTAGTGGTCACCGCGACCGTAGGGGTAGCCCTAGCTAGACTTTTTTTAAATAACGTGGTCGCAAACAGAGCACAGATAACCACGAAATTCGAATTTCGAACTTCGTATATCTCTCTATCGCACTTATGGTTTATGGTACTCGAGCGACAGCTCCACAGAACCACAAATTCATATAACTATTAAACCCTCTAATTTTACCAATAAATTCTCATTGGACAGAGTAACCCTCAGGTGCAAAGTTGTACGGCTTTACGGCCTGTTTTCGCCGTTATTGACTATATTTCGTGATTATGGTCAGCAGTGCCGATTAAACTGAATGGAGCTTCTAAATCGCCAAAGCCATCGGCAATCTAAATTCGTTTAGGGGCTACGTGCTTCGGCTGTAGGGTGTAGAAACATCCTGGGCACATTCGCAACGCACCGCTTTAGGGGAACCAGAGTAGAAAAGGCATTCGATTACGCGTTGTTATTATGATTCCCGCCCCGCTGTTCTGTAACTGGTTTTATCTACACCCATATCATAAATCCTCTATAATGTGTTCGGAAACCATATATAATGACCACCATTATAGCAACCAGTAACGTAACATCAGCGTTTTATCTGTGCCAGTGTTATTATAATGTATGAAAAATCATAATAACATCGATATCGATGTTATTATGGAAATTAAGTTGGTCATGATTTGAATTCTAGTAGACCATGGCGGTCCAATGGCGGTTATTTTAATGGTTCCTCATAATAACATCACACGAGTGTTTTAATGCCTAATTATGTACAGTTACATACACTATTTTATCTATCCACATATCATAAGCCTCCATGATGCATTCAGGAGCCGCATATTATGACCGGCATCGCGGCGTCGTTTTCTGGCAGCTGTCATAGTTTTTTTTTTAATTCGAAGACAAACTAGAGTCGGATTCAACTGTCATATCGTTCGATATCTTACTTACGTGCGACATTTGTCAAATTTGTATGCAAATTGACAATTCATTTCGAACTACGTCATCTCGACTGATATTAGAATATAGGTTAAATCAAATTTCTTTGTTTTTCAGAGACGTTCGAAATTTGAATGAAATAATATTATCGAAATCGATGTTATTATTTAGTAATAATAACATTTCCACAGATAAGAAATTTGTTCTAACAAAACAGTTTATTTTTATGTTGGTCATAATGTGCGGTTCTTGAACGCATCATGGAGGGTTTATGATATTTGGATAGATAAAGTAGTATATGTTACTGTACATAATTAGGCATTAAAACACTCGTGTGATCCTATTATGAAACTCGCTTAAGCTCGTTTCATAAACCCACACTCTTGTTTAATGCCCTTCATTATGTACAGTCACATAAACTAATATTAAGCTCACCTCAACGTTCACTGACAAACATATATTATCTTGACGCCGCGATTCGCAACTAACCGTCGGTAGAGGTCTAGTTTCGTTAGGCATGACGGTTGAGGTGAGGGCGCCTGGGCGGGCACATTCACAATTCACCTCACTACGCTTCAGGGAAACCAGTGTAGGAAAGGCATTCGATTACGCGTTGTTATATATATAATTCCCGGCGTTAAGGCGCCGTAGTAGGTGCATGGTCTTATCTCCCTCTCACTGAGCATTAAGCGTGAGCGATGTTTTTTAAGTTTTTGTGCGTTTAAATAAATAAAAAAGTAATCACTCAGTTCCCTCAGACATGATATTGCCGATTTTTAGAACCAATTTTAATATGTTTAGCTTTTGTGCATAATTTGTTACGAATATTTTAAGTGTAGTTTAGACCTATGTTCGTGATTTTTTTCTATCGAGCGAAAATTGCTTAATCATGTTTCGAATCACTAATCTCGCTGCAGAAAAGCCTCAAAATTATATTCGTATTTTTTAAAGCCATATTATTAATAATATGTTATACAGACGCATTATATTGTTTCAAAAACTCTGTTCGCTTAACTTCGCTGAACCTACGGCGCCTTAAGAGGATTGTGAAGTGTCCATACGCGGCGCGAGTAGGTATTTAAAAAATGATATCTGTTTCACACCGCTCTGTGCCTCACCCGTATCGTGTGATAGAGAGAGTTGCCAGTCCTGCAGGTAATTGCCTACAGTTTCTTGTTGAAATATTGTTTCGGGTGATAACGTTTTTACCCCCCTAAAATTTTATCAAATTAAACAATTTTGGTATTATTCGATTTACTACACTTTATTCTATGTCTGTACGTTTTCTTTTTTTAGTAAATCAGTTTAGATTAATAAGAAAAAAATAAAACGGTAGACGAAGTTTTTAAGTCAAAAATACAGATTTTTAGATGCTAATAACTTTTAACGTGAGCAATATTTCTTGAAAAACAAAACGTACATACCTAGTTTTTCATTATATCTACAACATATCCAAAAGTTATAAAAATCGAACGATGTTCACGGGGTGAAAAACGTTATCGCTTTTTGTATGAAAATTTACAGGTTCACAATCCTCTTAAGGTGTAAATAATAGGGGTGAGATTAGGGACGATTTTAATTTTCTAAATTAATTAATAATTTTAAATTTCGTCAGGATTGGATAAAAGTGGACAGCTTGTTGGAATGGAAATCGTGTTTCTGTGCAAAATAAAAACAATATCCTAATATGCAGCCTACAATTTAATAACGCTTAGGCTGCTATCACACTGCCGCCGCATCTCGCTGCGTGCTGGTGCAGAGCGCGGGTTTTCTCGTTATATGTGAAGTACCGCAGTTTATATATAAATTGCGCACTGCACTTTAAACTGCACCGCACCTCCGTCCGGCGAAATTTGTACGCGGCTCAGCAGACCGCAGCGGGGCCTTAGGTACCTACTGAAATCCCATACGTTTGTCACTTAATGAAATATAATTGTAGGTAGCTGTAGGAAATGTTGTAAACATATTGTACAAAATCAGGAAGCTCTTCTACCCTCCGTACATTTGTTGATGGCTGATGGCCCGCGTTTCGCGCCGCCGAACGCACTGCTTGTCCAAAAACACGGCCGGAAGTTGCCTTCTAAAAGAGTCAACTAGGCTAGTTATGTGACAGATTAAATCAAAAATGATATGTGACAGATTGATAAACAGTTAGGGATTCAAATAGGGAATAGTTAGGGGAAACACTAGGTAAATTATCTACTCAAATCTTTTCCATACCCACGATTGAAAAGTGTGTTTGCTTCGTTGGTTGCCAGGTAGAAAATGCCCTGAGGCATTCTGTTTGCCTCTTGTACTTATTTCTATTACGTACGCTACGCAATAAAAAAAAGTTAATAAATAAACTTAGCCGTTAATAATGAATGTCACTTTGTCCACAATAATACTACATTAATATTATTATTTGTACCTATAAAAGCATAAAAACCGTCACCCGTTACCGTGAACACCTATGCTGTTTCTGTCTTACATCATCATCATATCAGCCGACTGCTGGATGGCCTTCCCTAAGGAGTGCCAAAGTGACCGGTGTACAAAATCAGGAAGCTCTTCTACCCTCCGTACATTTGTTGATGGCTGATGGCCCGCGTTTCGCGCCGCCGAACGCACTGCTTGTCCAAAAACACGGCCGGAAGTTGCCTTCTAAAAGAGTCAACTAGGCTAGTTATGTGACAGATTAAATCAAAAACTTAGTACGAGTGGCGACCACGTACCGGAAGACACAGAGTGGGTAGACCACAGATGTATGAATATAAGGAGATCGGACATGGCGGCCGATTTGTTTAGAGTGAGCCTGTCGCAAGTACATTAACCCACACAACGCCCAAGTAATTGACAAGACAAAGCACGCACACATCTAAAACACACACACTTGTATACCTACACGCTTATTTGACAATAAACGCGCATCATATCAGGCATTTTGGGAAAAAAACGTAATATTCTCTGCGATCAGCACGCGTGCACAGTATGGCAGTGTATGCCCATTGAGCATACAGCTGCGACACGGCCGCCGGCGGCTTGTCCTCTCTCTAGTATTCTATGCTCTGAGGGGTAGACCCATCACAAGGTGGACTGATGACCTGATAAAGGTCGCGCGAGTCCGCTGGATGCGAGTGGCGCAGGAACTGCCACTTTGGCAGACTTTGGAGAAGGGCTATGTCCAGCAGTGGACGTCTTTCGGCTATACGATGATGATGATGATGATGACTTTTACAATTATTATCACCAAGAAAGTCTCCACTCACTTCAATCGCAGATATGTGTATTGTGTACATTGAATATAAGCAATAAACATGTGACACAAAGCTTTCTTTGTTACTGCTTGCTCGTGTCGTACACAATTTCACAATATCCCGGCCAGGAAGCGCGATTTTCTGCCCGCAGGTGGTAAATACCCGGCCCGGGGGTAAAAGTAATATTGTGTCACATAACTCAGTGGGTAAAGTGTTCCGTTCAAAAATGCCAAGAACTTGTTGTGAATTCCGGGATTTGCGAGCAATATTAAACTTATAAACATCGGTAATATGGATACCAAACCCAGCCCTAGTAGCATGATACGTTTTATCGCTATTACGTGGCGTTTCAGTACATTTCCGCCATAAAACGTGACGATAAAATCAATCGTGCTAGCCGGCCAGATGAACAAAGTGAGGGTTGCCAAGGAACTATGTACCTACATGAAACGGTGATCTAATAGGTATAGTTTTATAACACTTTAAACTCTCGCGCTTTGTACACATATTTAAATACTGTTTTATCCGGGTCTAACGCGATATTTATTTACATTTATTTTTGACGTTTCGACACGGGTTACCATGACCGGTGCAACCCGTGTCGAAACGTCAAAAATAAAGGTAAATAAATATCGCGTTAGACCCGGATAAAACAGTATTTAAATAGGTATAGTTTTCTTTATAAGGATAAACAAAAAAAACATTACGAAGTTCGAATATAGGTACACACATATAGAGCGAGATACAAATCTGCCCATAAAATTTTAAGCGTACCTATCGTTTTCAATTTATTACATACAGTGAAGGGCACCAATATGTATTCACTTAAAGTTTCATAAATATGTATACTACAATCTTATTGTTGCAGAAATAAGGTCTGTGTACATATTTTTGAGACTTTGTGGTGTATACATATTGGTGCCCTTGACTGTACATCAACCATACACCAATTTTGTTACAATACCGTAGGTTATACTCAGTATAATAATTATCTTCTTGCGCTGGGTCTACCCCATTGAGGTCATTGTAGTCGCCCAAAGCCTTCGTCCCATCAAGAGAGTTCAATTTCAATTTCAATTACGAGTATCACGTTTTGACGTCGAAGTGAGCTATACTGTGAACTATCCTACTACAATAGGGTGGATTGTCTGGATAAATGGTTTCTACTGTGTAGCCGGGATAACACAAAATGACCTTTTGTAGGCCTCTATCGAACAATCTGAATTTTAGAGATGATTATTAGGTGCATGTGAAAATACAAACAGTATATTAGGGTGTATTGCGTCGGTGCTGATAGTGAAGATACAAGGAGCGTAGCGCACACCGGCTGACAATTTGTGGCCTAGGCCAGCTATTTATAAATTGGCAACATTACATTTATCTTACATCTATAAAATTAATATACGAATCGAAAGCCTGTTACCTCCTATATACCTACAAATAACGTTGAAAAATATATGAGAATAAAATAAAAACAATAATAAAATGAGACCCGTTATTTGGTTATTTGGTATCTATAACAAAAATCATCGTAAAAATCTGCAAAACATCTATAGCTAGCCGCCAGATTAGCTTTTTTCTTGACGTTTTTATCAAGACAGTACTACTAGTTAATCTACCGTAGAACTGGAGTTACGCCATATTAGAATACGCGCATTTTATTAAATGAATAATCAAATAAACATTTTTATCCTAGGGAAGATTTACAACTATTGGTGTGCTACTGTTCAAACATAGGTAATACAGAACACCAATAAAATTGTAGGCTTAGAAATAAGTAGGTATGAAATGTTGTTAATTAATTTTTTTTAATAAATTACTCACACATTTTATTACTTATAGGATTATAAACAAATATTTACAACAAATATAAATATAAAAAATAGTTAATTGCCAGCTTCTGATTTTGCGTTTTTTTTATATCGATGTTGGGGCGTACAGAATTGAATTTATGTAGATAGCACGCCCTCCAAGGGTGTTTTAATTTGCGGTGCGCTTTTTAGTTTCCCTTTTCAGAGATTAGCGCGTTAGTGGACTGTATGTAGGTATCCAACCGTGTGGTCTATTGTCGTAGCTACTTGATGCGAAATTGTGCAGGAAAGTTAGCTGCCTTTGGAAATCGGAACAGGTGGATGAATCAGCTAACAGAAGGTTATAGGAGCCATGCGCACTTACTTGTGATTTGGGTGAACTCCTCCTTCACGCTAGCGTTTCGTGGCACACCATGTGCTCGTGTGGGGCGCGCAGCGCAATCCCAAATTGTCCAAAAACACCTTCACTTCACGAACAGTCGAACACCTTTTAATGCTGAGCTGACAGCATATATAGTTTTCAAACGATGTACAGAGATTTGCGGCGGATTTAATAAGATTTATTGTCTTTTATCAGCGGAGGATGTTACACGCACACGGGGTTAGAATTCAACAACACTTAACTCTCGCCAGGTGGGGCGAGCGTTGCGCACATGTCGTGTATGTGACAAGGACGAAGCGATATATCAGTGCGCATGTTGGATAGGGATAATGTAGGTATAGGAATTGCGAGTATAGACACGACAACAGATTAAAGTCGGACATACCAACATACGAAATCCAACATCTCCCCCGGCTTGAAGGGTTCCCTTCAAAGAGAAAAATAATAATTATATACATATGGATGTACATAGGAAAAGATGATATCGCACCATATAACTAAAAACAAGCGAAGTGTACAATTTACCTATAATTAGGTAATTATACTAAAATAATAACTATTTATGATAACTTAAAAAATATATATACATAGATATGTATGTGGTGGCAACCCTACTGCGTAGGCAGCGGGCACAGCCGAACGATCGGTCGCTCGAGCGTACCGTTGCGGGTCCGCACTTCAGCAACGCGGACAACACCGTCTCGCCCAGGGAATACCCGAGTTATTATTCCGAGCGGCCACTGCAAGGGTGGCGCGTTAGCAACGTTTATTAAAACTATTGTTCCCACCGCTATCGGCTTGTCTGGAGTATTCCATTTCTCTCTGCTTTGTAAGTTGTGAAGATACTCAACTCGGAACCGTTTCCAGAATGATTGGACAAGCGAGTCTAGCATTGAAAAACCAGTTAATAGATTCGGTCGCTCCTGGCTTAAGTCGGCGGCGGGCAAACGCGGCAACGGCGAGGTTGACATGAAATGAGCTGGCGTTAGCGCGGTGGGTTCTGACGAGTCAGAACTTAGTATATAAAGCGGGCGGCTATTAAGAATCACTTCGATCTGAGTAAGCACGGTAAGTAATTCTTCGTATGTCAGGATTTGATTGCCTATAACACGATGAAGATGAGTTTTAAAGCATTTAATGTTACCTTCCCAAATGCCTCCAACATGAGGCGCGTTTGGGGGGCTCGTCATACGCCAAGTAATTCTACTTTTTTCAAGTTTGTCCCTGAAATGCGTATAATACGGATCAGACTGAAGAAACGTGTGAAGCTCATTTAGGTAAGATTTAGAAGTTGCAAAATTATTTTGATATTGAGCAATATTTGCTACAAAAGTTGTAAATCTGTAAGGTGAAGAGTGCACCCAACATAAGACAACTTCAGAGTCAGAAAATGCAAACGTATCCGTAATTGGATGACGCTGAGACAAAACATCGTCAAACTCGACACCGAAATGAAGCGGAAATTTACGAGCTGAAATCAGTGGAATTCCACTGACGAACTGCTCCCATAAATGCGATATGTGCGGCGGTGGCAAATCATCGCAATCCATCCCTAAGAGCCATAGTTCCTTTATAATAAGCTTGGAATAAAGTATGGCAGGGCCGACGAGTCCTAGCACGTCATACAAACGAGCAGTAGCTGAAAGAATAGCACGCTTCGTGCCACTGAGTTGCGGAGGAGAAACGTCAAAGACAAATTCATCCGAAGCGGGAAGCCATCGAAGACCAGAAATCTTCAAAGTGTCGCCGTCACCGAAGGAGACGTCTTCCGACTGGCGGTGAGATATGGGAATGTGCTCTAGCAACTGCGGAGAGTTGCTAGTCCATTTGACCAGATCAAACCCGCCAGCCTCGAAGAGACTGATTAGTTGATTCGCTATCGCAACTGCTTCCTCGGATGAAGAAGCAGAGGAAGCTAGATCATCCATGTAAACGTCCCCCTCGAGAACGGCGGCAGCGTGCGGGAATCTCTCGCGTTCGTCACTAGCGAGCTGGCGGAGCGTGCGAAGCGCGAGGAATGGCGAAGACCGGAGTCCAATGCAGACCCGGTTGAAATGATACATCTCCAAAGGTACTTCAGGCGAAAAGCGATACAAAAATCGTTGAAAAGAGCGGTGGTGCGGATGTACTTCTATGCATAAGTACATTTGGCGGACGTCAGCGAAAAAGGCAACGCGGAATATGCGAACATTCAAAAGAATGTGAAAAATGTCTGCTTGCAAATTACAGCCAGTATGTAGGATGTCGTTTAATGACAGTCCACTGTCTGATTTGCAGCTACCGTCCAGAACTTGGCGGATTTTTGTCGCGGATTTGTCGTTCCGGATGACCGGGTGGTGAGGTATACAAAACCCTGGCCTAGAGGACTCTTCGGGCGGAACCAAAGAAATAATCCCCTTATCCAGGTAATTCCGAATGACGTCATCATATTTGTCGCGGAGTTGCGGGTATTTTAAGAAATTATTTTCGAGCATCGAAAATCTTCTTTTAGCGGTTACAAAAGAATTGCCCAGATTATCTGGCGTTTGCTTGAACGGAAGATCGACTGCGTAAGAACCATTATCGTTACGCGTCGTCGTTGCGGTAAATATTTGTTCACATTCCTTGTCATCGGGACTTAGAAATTTCTTTGAGGGTACTTCCTCCAAGTTCCAAAACTTTTCCAAAGTTTGGTTAAGCGGTTCGTGCGTAAACGCACAGAGAGCACGAGTCGCGCGCGGAGGTGTCGTCACAGTGACGTCCCCCATTATGACGTAACCCAGGGTGGTTTCCAAAGCCGAAGGCAAGCCGGCACTTCGGACTTTGTCAGAAAGTAAGATGTCACAGAATAAATTTGCTCCTATAAGCATATCAATGGGCCCGGGCTCATTAAAACAATCATCGGCCAAAGGTATATTCTTAAAACAATCAAACAAAGATATGTCGATAGGCGAGTCAGGCAAGTGTGACGTAATGGATTCCACCACCAGAGGCTGAATAGTGTAAGAGTTATCGCCATTACTGTCGAATCGGGAACTAAATTGCACTATTGACATCCCAAGTATTTTTTGGGACGAACCCCCAATACCTTGAACCCTGGCAAAACGATTCTGTTTCGAAATCGGTAGCGCTAATCGATTACAACACTCGAGTGTTATATAATCAGATTGGCTTCCAGGATCGACCAGAATCCTTGCATAATGAACCTTACCGCTTGCGTCATAAAGTCGAATTTTTGCGGTCCCTAATAAGGTTGTTTTATGCATAAGCGTTCTCAAGTTATCATCATCATTTGCACTCCGAGCCGACAAATGATTCAACGTTGAGTCATGCCTCAAACCATTATCAACCCTATCGGCCGGGTGATAAGATTGCAAATTGCTTGCCACCCCGTTACTACTGCTAGGCCGCGGTGTGGAATTCGCCTTGTCAACAAAAGTGTTGGTACTGGTTTGATGCGAGTTAGGTAAATAAGTTTGTTTATGCGGCGGATTAAAATGTAATAACGTGTGGTGCTGTGCATTACATATACTACACGTTCTGTGTGACATACAAGCGGAAAATTTGTGTTTATAACTAAGACAATTGTTACACACGGAATTAGTTTTTACAAAATTAAATCTTTCGTACGGGGACATTTTTGTAAAAGCGGCACACTGATATAAGTGTTCGTGTTTATTAGTTTTACACAACAAACAAGAATCAATCGCGGGCGTTTGCGTATTAACGAATGTTTTCGTCGAATTGTTTTTTGGTAGCGGTATATTTTTATTGTTATTAGATCTCGGTTGTGATTGTGAAAATGTTTGTTTTGTTGTCGAATGCGATGCAACCCTGGATTGTTCTTTGACGAAATCAATAAGATTTTTGTACGAAGGACACGTTTCCTTGCGATAAAACATCTCAAATAATTTTATCGATTCGGGATCTAGTTTTTGTAATGCGATATGCAAGAACAAAAAATCTGCTAAATCTTGTAATTTAAGCGCTTTAAACGCCTTAACGGAGGCGTCGAAATTACATAGAAAATACTCCAAATTAGAAGCGGACCCATTCGCTATGGGTTTAAAGTCTAACAGCTGATTAATATAGCCGGCTGCCATGGCGCGTTTGTCTTCATATTTATCAACGAGCGCTTGCCAAATTATGGGATAGTTTTCCCCTGTGGCTGGCAGCCCCGCGCATACCGACCTAGCCTTATCAGTCAGTTTACCTACTAGGAACTGAATGCGTTCGCTATCTGTTAAGCGTGAGTTGTTATGAATCACACTTTTAAATTGTTCATAGAATAATGGCCAATTACGAAGGTCGCCATTAAATTCCATTAGCTGCATAGGCGGGAGATTTTGCTTCAGAGCGGAATGCAAAGGCCGCTGAGACTCTGGCGAACTTTCGATTTCAGACTGAATGCGTTTGATTTGACAATACATATCCTCAAACGCGATCCAGGACTGATAATTAGCGGTTGCATCAGGCGTTAATCGTAAAACGCATTCATTGTACGAGTCTAAAACACGCTCAAAATCTGATCGCAATTGGTCTAGATTTGATACGCTATTTAAGAACGTTTTACGTTGAATTTCGTCTTCGTACGCCTTAACCGACAATTTGTATATAGTTTGTAAGCGGGCGAAGAAGGCACTGCGCTTAGCTTCTAAAATAACTAGTTCATTCTGGACGGGGTCCCTAGCCGCCTCGTCCTTAGGGTCATTTTTCGGTGGCATGATTATAAAACTTAGCCCACACAAATAAAATATAAGTAAACACGATTTGCGGGAATAAAATGCGGTTCAAATAAATGTCCGTAAACACGATTTACGGGAATAACGGTGCAGTTAAATAACTGTGAGTACCTACTCGTAAACACAAGTCGCGGGAAAAAGCGGTTATAATAAATGTTTGACAAAAGTCGCGGAAATAAAAGTGCGGTTAAATAAATGTGAGTACCTACTCGTAAACACAAGTCGCGGGAAAAAGCGGTAATAATACCTAAATGTTTGACAAAAGTCGCGGAAATAGAAGTGCGGTTAAAATAGATGTAGGTATGTAACACGAATCGCGGGAAATAAAAGTATACAAAGGAAATGTGTTACAAAAAAGAAACAGTTTGTGAGAATAAGGCGGTTTAACTATCCGTCTACAAAGTAAGTTAAGCGATGACCGTGTAGGTATTGACGGCACAGATCGGAGCGCGCGGCACGCGGTAGTTCGAGAAAAGATTAGAACGAAATAAAAGCGGGTAGATATGAACGAAACCGGTCAGCGCTCCCGAGCCAGTGAGAACAATAGCATGTATTTGTGACGTGTACATCAATTGAAAACTAAGAATCGTTAATTGCGTTGCTGAAATGTTAGTATCTTTAGAATAATGATACGAAGATATGATGCGAAGTACGTAGATTTTACGTATCTATGGGTAAATTATATAATATAATGTCAAGAAGCTACTTTAAATAGATATAAATCCTAGGTTGGGAATGAAATATAATTATCCGGATCGTTAGTGACCAAAACTTGGGGCGTACAGAATTGAATTTATGTAGATAGCACGCCCTCCAAGGGTGTTTTAATTTGCGGTGCGCTTTTTAGTTTCCCTTTTCAGAGATTAGCGCGTTAGTGGACTGTATTGTTACAACGACCCGGCGCTTACACAGCGGAACTAGGACCCTAACTACTCACATTAATTATTTTATTGTATTTTAATATTTGTTTACGTAATTGTTAGTATCAATACTCGGTCTTCATTTTAAAAGTAGCTTAATAGACAGATTTTGGTTGGATATAATTATTTTCCAGACTGGTTGTTTTGTATAAGTCAATCAGGGTATTTATTTAGTTTCAAGTTAAGTTAAGCAGTGTCAAACAGTTAGTAATAATTATTAATTAATTTAATAATATTTAAAACTCGGTTGGTAATTCAATTAAACCGTCTGAATGGATTGTTGAATAACTAAGTACTTTAGTCGGCCGGATGGTTAGCGACGATCAGCGCCATGTGGCGGTTCTGGGAAGTTCGGGGGGAATGCAAATTGTAATAGAAAATCGCGGGAGGACTTTTTGGCTGTAACTTTGTTTTCTACATGATAAACTGATTATTGAAACTTAAACGTATTTAATTTCTGCTACGGATCTCCGTAACATATCAGAAGTGGTTTTTTATTCACGTAACCATGCTCGGGCCATATTTTCGTGGACTAGGGAAGAGAAAGAATAGTGATGACGAAGAAAATGAAGAAGAAAAGCAAGAAACGTTCTCTTGGCACATCGATAAAGAACCTCCTATAGCAACCAAGAAGCGTCATATATCGCACATAGACGCAGAACTTATTCCGAAATTCGATCCTGGCAAGAAAGCTACAAATGTGGTTGGCTCCATAAAATTGAACAACTAGGGATTATGATGACCGTGACAAAATTTTCGTGATGCAAATACGGCTACGAGGAGCGGCCAGAGAGTGGTATGATGACCTTGATGACTATGCGTCTTGGAATTTATGGAAAGAAAAGCTATCTAAAGCATTTCCACGATCCACTGAATTCGTCGACCGCCTAGAAGAAATGCTAGCAAGGAAAAATACAGAAAGTGAAACTATGACAAATTATTATCATGACAAAATGTCGTTGTTAAAGAAATGTAATATCGAAGGTGACGCTGCTGCCTCCTGTTTGATACGTGGTCTTCCAACAGAGTTACAGGCTAACGCGAAGGCATATAATTGTGAATCTCCTGATCAACTCTATTACGGGTTTTTGTCGTCGCTTGAGAATTACAGAAAAGTCGAATTAAGAACTACGGAACAAAGAGCTGGTTGGCGCCGCGGAACCGCCGCCTCCGCCGGATTTCTGCCGAAACTTTGCTACAGCTGCCGCAAGACGGGGCACGAAGCTCGAAACTGCCGCGCCACCCGCTGCCAGGTCTGCCAGCGCGCTGGACACGACGCTGCCGCCTGCTAGTTCGCCGCGGGCCCGTCGTCGCGCCCGCCGCAAATACCACAACAGGTACAGTCGGTATACTTTACTACATATGAAATTATGTCTGATTTGTATAAAAAACGTGTTACAATTGATGGTTTAGTAGGAATCGCATACGGGCAGCAAAGTGAATATTATAACGGCTAAAATGGCTCAAACTCTGCATACAAAGGTTTTCAACTTCAACTTCAAATCATTTATTTGTGAACAATAGGTATGCACATAATGTAATTATGCTAGATGGTAGGTACATATAAATTAGTCCAGCTATGTTCTGCCCCAAGGCTTACAAAGATCTTATGACTAAACATGTTTTACCATCAAACATTTGTATGAAAGGTTTCGGCGGTCTACATACGGCTTCAATGGGTAGGGTTTAATTTCAACTCTTTATTGACGATTTGCACTTGGATAGCAGTGCCGAAATTACGAATACACAACTTAACGACATTGATTTAATAGTTGGGCAACCAATAATTAACCACCCTAATGTGAGCCTTATTACGACGTCGTCAAGTGTTAAATTGTATCCTACAATTCAAAACGACAATTTTTTGACTGATATAAAATTGACCAACAATGACATTATAACCAAGGCCCCATTATACCTACAGTCCGATTTGGTACTCCCCTCCGGTGCGAGTTGTGACATTCCTGTTTATATCAAACACGATTTAGGGTCACAAACCATACTAATTTCGCGTCCAGTGGTATTTTCTCTTGGAGCATCTTCATTTTTCATACCGCAAGCTATTTTGGAAAAGATGCCTTATAGTTTACGCATTATAAATCTCGGTGACGTATGTATACAATGGCCAGCTGATAAACTCATTTGCCGCGCGGAAGTGTACGTCCAAAGCGAAGTTATGACAGTAGCAGATGTATCACACGCGGATTCCGCTACACATAAATATGTAAACTTAGATCCATCTACCATAGACATGGGTCATTTAAGCGAACATGACTCCACACAGTTACTAAGGATTTTAAATAACTACTCGCACTGTTTTGCTGAATGCTCAGGACACCTTGGGTGCAGTGATTTAATAGAGATGAAAATAAAGACTACTACTGATCAACCCGTCTATTGTAAACCGTATCGGATGTCTTACAAACAAAACGAAATCGTAAAGCAAAAGGTTGATGAACTCGTTTCAGCAGGCATAGTCCGAGAGTCGACCTCTGATTATGCGAGTCCTGTCATTTTAGTTCGAAAAAAAGATGGAGATTATAGGTTATGTGTCGATTATCGTGCATTAAATTCGCGGACGGTAAAGGATCGATATCCGTTACCACACATGTATGATCAGATTAACCGGCTTGTAGGTAAAGTTTATTATACGACATTGGACCTGGCTCAAGGTTACTATCAAGTCAAAATGGATGAGGATTTGATGAAATGAAATGAAAATTAAAAATGAAATGAAAATATGAAAATGAAAATATATTTATTGTAGAATCAGTACATCAGCTTATTTAAGTAATGCATCATGATATGATAGATAGAGTGCACTATTTTTCGAAAAGCCTAGGAACGGTGTCCTGTGCCCTAAACTAGGTATTTGATATCTAAAACGTCTTTCGTAATTGCTGAGGGCCAATACAAATTCTTGAAAATGCCATTTGGCTTGGCAAATGGGCCAGCTGTCTTCTCACGGTTGATACGTCGCGCACTAGGTTCGTTAGAAAATAAACTAGCCATTTATCTCGATGATGTCGCTATTCCCTCTGTCACAATTGAAGAGGGGTTAGACCTTCTAGAGCAAGTTTTAGATTTGCTCACTCAAGCAAACCTAAAATTAAACGTCAAAAAATGCTCATTTTTAAAAACTAACGTTAACTACCTAGGCCATGAGATAACAAAAGGCACTATTCGACCAGGCAATGCAAAGATTGAAAGCGTAGCACGCTTCAAGCAACCTCGCAATGTACACGAAGTGCGCCAATTTATTGGTTTAGCATCATATTTCTGAAGATATGTGAAAGGCTTTGCCGAGATTGCTCGACCACTCACTTACCTGATAAAAAAAGGAGGAGAATGGGATTGGGGTTCAGAACAGGAGTCTGCATTAGAAAAATTAAAGACAATTCTAACGGAGAGGCCCGTATTGGCTATATTATATATGATGTATATGCCAAAACCGAACTTTGGGTGGAATTTTGCTTCAATATCAACGCGATGATCATTTAAAGCCTGTGGCTTATTTCAGTCGCGTAACTAGCCCTGAGGTGCAGGTTTACCACAGTTATGAATTGGAAACCCTGGCTGTAGTAGCGTCCTTGAAGCGTTTTCATATTTATTTGACTGGTATTCCCGTTAAAGTTGTCACAGATTGTGCAGCTCTCAGAACGACGTTATTGAAGAGAGCAGACTTAATTCCACGCATCGCCCGATGGTGGCTTACTATACAAGAGTTCAATATTGAGATTGAGTACCGACCTGGTATCCGGATGCAGCATGTTGATGCCCTTAGTAGGAACCCTGTGGATACGGTGTCAGTACTGCACATAGAAGAATCAGATTGGCTTATAACTTAATACAAAATATAATAAAACAACTGAAAGAAGGTAGCAAAAACCCGGATATTGTAAACAATTACAAGCTCGAAAATGGTTGTCTATATCGTAAAACGCTTTATGGTAATAGGTTTGTGATACCCAAACTTGCAAAATGGGGTTTATTACAAAAATATCATGACGAATAGGACATGTAGGATTTGACAAATGCGAGAAAACCATAAAGTCGCAGTTCGGTTTGCAGGTATGACACGGTTTATAAGAACATATATTAACTCTTGTCTTACATGTGCGTATGCTAAAGGAAACCATGGCAAAAGAGAGGGTGAATTTTTTTTTCTTGTCTCATCAATCTGTGTGAAACACCTATATCTGTGTGGAACTCTTCCATAATCTGTGTGAAAGACTAATAATCTGTGTGAAACATTGCAGCTATCTTTGTCAAACACTACAATCTGTGTGAAATATCATAATAATCTGTGTGAAATATTGCAACAGCAATCTGTGTGAGATAACGCAATAGAAATCTGTGTGTAAAATCATTATAATCTGTGTGAACTACATTATCGTCTGTGTGAACTATTAAAATAGTAATCTGGTTGGTAGAACATACTTGGCTACGTATAATTGAATTATGACTACATATCATGATCTTATCTTGATTGTTTGCCCTGTGTGAAATGCAAAGTTTCTTTACCTACTGACATTTGAGTAGCATACAATAATTGTCAAAAATATTTACAAGGGAAAAAAGAAGGAAATATAGTATCACTGCATAAGTAGTGGTTGGCTCTTAGACTATAGTTATGGTGGTGAGCTTTAATGCGATGTTCATAGATGGCGCTGGTAAACTTACCTGATTGATGTGATGTTTTATCGATACAAGTTACTGTGCAAATGTTTGTTAAATTCCAGATTCACGTTGCCGGTGACAGGAACATGTCCATGGATCGGCGCGCGGCGCGGCCGATGATTCAGGATGGCCGAGTGTTACAACGACCCGGCGCTTACACAGCGGAACTAGGACCCTAACTACTCACATTAATTATTTTATTGTATTTTAATATTTGTTTACGTAATTGTTAGTATCAATACTCGGTCTTCATTTTAAAAGTAGCTTAATAGACAGATTTTGGTTGGATATAATTATTTTCCAGACTGGTTGTTTTGTATAAGTCAATCAGGGTATTTATTTAGTTTCAAGTTAAGTTAAGCAGTGTCAAACAGTTAGTAATAATTATTAATTAATTTAATAATATTTAAAACTCGGTTGGTAATTCAATTAAACCGTCTGAATGGATTGTTGAATAACTAAGTACTTTAGTCGGCCGGATGGTTAGCGACGATCAGCGCCATGTGGCGGTTCTGGGAAGTTCGGGGGGAATGCAAATTGTAATAGAAAATCGCGGGAGGACTTTTTGGCTGTAACTTTGTTTTCTACATGATAAACTGATTATTGAAACTTAAACGTATTTAATTTCTGCTACGGATCTCCGTAACAGTATGTAGGTATCCAACCGTGTGGTCTATTGTCGTAGCTACTTGATGCGAAATTGTGCAGGAAAGTTAGCTGCCTTTGGAAATCGGAACAGGTGGATGAATCAGCTAACAGAAGGTTATAGGAGCCATGCGCACTTACTTGTGATTTGGGTGAACTCCTCCTTCACGCTAGCGTTTCGTGGCACACCATGTGCTCGTGTGGGGCGCGCAGCGCAATCCCAAATTGTCCAAAAACACCTTCACTTCACGAACAGTCGAACACCTTTTAATGCTGAGCTGACAGCATATATAGTTTTCAAACGATGTACAGAGATTTGCGGCGGATTTAATAAGATTTATTGTCTTTTATCAGCGGAGGATGTTACACGCACACGGGGTTAGAATTCAACAACACTTAACTCTCGCCAGGTGGGGCGAGCGTTGCGCACACGTCGTGTATGTGACAAGGACGAAGCGATATATCAGTGCGCATGTTGGATAGGGATAATGTAGGTATAGGAATTGCGAGTATAGACACGACAACAGATTAAAGTCGGACATACCAACATACGAAATCCAACAGATGTTATCATTTACGTAAAGAAGTTTTTCGATATATTTTCTTAACAATAGGTATTCACTAAATTGACTAGGTAAGCGTTTCAGAAGCAATCTTTCGAAGCGTTCCGAAGTATTTTGCCGCGCTCGCAAAACAATCTAAATAAATCATGTAACTTACGCACATATTTCAGTGTAAGCTACCTAGGTACAATGCTTTGTTTGATTTATTGAAGGATATTGGGCCGTACCGTGGATTCTTGGCGTTTTTGGCATATCCATGTTGCCATGAAGGACTATTTTTGACCTCCGCTTCCGATGCATATAAAAATACATTCGTTTTTGTAAATAATAAATAGGTAAATAAATAGATGTGGTTTGTTTGGATATGGAATCTTTCTATTGATAAACAGTTAGGGATTCAAATAGGGAATAGTTAGGGGAAACACTAGGTAAATTATCTACTCAAATCTTTTCCATACCCACGATTGAAAAGTTGTGTTTGCTTCGTTGGTTGCCAGGTAGAAAATGCCCTGAGGCATTCTGTTTGCCTCTTGTACTTATTTATATTACGTACGCTACGCAATAAAAAAAAGTTAATAAATAAACTTAGCCGTTAATAATGAATGTCACTTTGTCCACAATAATACTACATTAATATTATTATTTGTAGGGTCATTTCGCCGGTTACGCGACCACCTTCGGTTAGCGACCACTTGAAGAACATGGTTTTTTCAATTCAAGATAACATCAATTCTACAGAGCCTATTGAAACAGTCAGTCGTATGTATTATTGTTTGTAGTTATGGAATAGGAATTCACAAAAAAAACGAGAATATATGCTTTCAGTTCTCCAAGTCAGCTAAGTGGTCGCTAACCGGCACATGAAATTAGGTGGTCGCCAACCGGCGAAATGACCCTATAAAAGCATAAAAACCGTCAACCGTTACCGTGAACACCCATGCTGTTTCTGTCTTACATCATCATCATATCAGCCGACTGCTGGATGGCCTTCCCTAAAGAGTGCCAAAGTGAGCGGTCCTGCGCCACCCGCATCCAGCGGACTCCCGCGACCTTTACCAGGTCATCAGTCCACCTTGTGGGGGGCCTACCCACGCCGCGCCATCCGGTACGTGGTCGCCACTCGAGAAACTTTCCGCCCCAACGGCCATCTACGTGCAATGTGCCCCGCCCACTGCCACTTAAATTTAGCGATTCGGAGGGCTATATCGGTTACCTTGGTTCTGGTGCGGATAACCTCATTCCTGATGCGATCACGCAGAGAAACTCCCAACATAGCTCTCTCCTCTCCATTGCCCTTTGGGTTACTTGGAGCCTTCTTATAATGCCTATTGTAAGCGACCACGTTTCAGTGCCATATGTCATCACTAGCATCACACACTGGTCAAAGACTCTCGTCTGGAAACACTGCGGAATATTGAAAGAAAGAAAGAAAACATTTATTCGTGGACAAAACAATGGGTGTAAAAAACAAAACACAGAACGTATACATAGCAGGGTCCACGAAAAGGCCTCGACTCAGCATGGTGCTAACCTAGAAGGCCAGCGCTGGTCTTCCGTCGGAACCTTTACATGAGTTATATTGGACGAAACGATGTACTGTCTGTCTTACATACATACCAATAATACTTTATTAAGATTTAAGAAACAAGTTTCAGTAACAGCTACCACAGTAGGTATACAACTATTACTAATAGTGAGAAGAATGATTTGATTAATGAATTTCTAAGTTTTTTCAAACTCACGGTTCTTTATTCATCGTGCATTTACAAATTATTTATCGCTAGTAGGTAGGTACCTACCTGAAATAGTAAATTGATTATTTTTTTAGACCTTTGTCACCCCAATCAACCAAACCTTTCAGTAAATGAATCCCCAAATTAAAAACGTCCGCTGAGTATCGGACGAGGCGGTCGAGCGAGAAAAAAAGGGTATTACGCCCACGGGCGTAACAGCACCCACTTACATGCAGTACGGCACTAGTATAGGTAGCCACGATGAATATCCTTAACCATAGGTAGGTAATAATATTTTTTTTAGTTCCATTGATATTTTAAAAGTAAAATTTATAATTGTTTTATGTGGTGTCAACTTCTTTCCAAAGTGGTGAAATTGGTAAAATTGTAGTAGTTGAGAGTAAAAGAGCTTAGTTTTTTTTAATTTCACAAACTACATCATTGCCTTCCTTTGTATTTCAGTAACTATAATGGTTTTATGTTTTTTCTACGCCACTAATCTTATTTCTAGATACATAACTAAGATAGCTTCCCAATAATGGAATTACCTACACACGTAGGTACGAGTACACTTGCGCTACAAAAACATTGGCCTTTTTTGCGACAAGGGAATAAGGCTTAAGGCCTTAGTCACCTAAAACTTAAAAACCGCACGAAGGGTACCGTATTTTATTCTGTGTTTATAGTATTTGTTGTTATAGAGCAACAGAAATACATCATCTGGAACTACCAATTTCAGCTGGAACTATCACGGTATCAGTGAGATACAGCCTGGTGACAGACAGACGGACGGACGGACGGACAGCGGAGTCTTAGTAATAGAGTCCCATTTTACTCTTTGAGTACGGAACCCTAATAAAACGTCACAATTGCATAATATCTCGGATTTCTGAAACCAATGAAGTTGGCAACGAATGTGACTCCTGTGGATTGAAATAGTATTCGCTTTCAATTAGGCAGACTAAGTATAAGCTTGTTAACCACCATCATCGTATACACAGATATATTCTTTCTTTTGTTGAAGGCATTAAATAGATTAAACTGATCTAAAACTCACCCATTTCTCTCCTCCATCACCCAATCAACTGTTCGGTGAATTAATTTACAAATTAAAACCGTCGGCGCTGGGATATCAGACGAGGCGGTCGGACAAGGAAATAAAGGACGGATATTACGCCCACGGGCGTAGCGGCCGCAACATTGCAGTACGGTAACCATAATTATATGAAAAAAAAAGTTGTGACTCTCCAATTAGTGGTGATTTAGTTGGATACTGTTTGTATATTGTGTAGATATATTTATTTATATATATATATAGATATATATTTATTTATCTATCCAAATATCATAAACCCTCCATGATGCGTTCAAGAACCGCACATTATGACCACCATAAAAATAGACTGTTTTGTTTGAAAAAAATTCTTATCTGTGAAAATGTTATTATTGCTAAATAATAACATCGATTTGAATAATATTATTTCATTCAAATTTCGAACATCTCTGAAATCAAAGAAATTTTTTAGTTCGAAATGAATTGTCAATTTGCATACTAATTTGACAAATGTGACAATGATAGTTGGATTTGACTCTAGTTCGTCTCTGAATTAAGAAAAAAACTATGACAGCTGCCAGAAAACAACGCCGCGATGCCGGTCATAATGGGGCTCCTGAATGCACCATGGAGGCTTATGATATGTGGATAGATAAATTAGTGTATGCAATGTATTTGGCATTATGTACAGTCACATAAACTACTATAATAGTCTGTGTATAATATTATTATTTTATGTGTTCTAGCTGGTAGTATTAATTTGCTTTAGTATAGAGGTAAATAAATACGTCTCTGTAAACGTGTTAGTTTGTCTATCTTTTAGTTCCTGATCTCGTCTCAATTGCTCAAATGCTAACTGGAGATCCCTTCCAGGGATAAGTTCTCCGTTGTACCAACTCAACCTACTTATTTAACAGTATTTTTACCATTGTCTTGTGTACAATAAAGTATTTACATACGATATTGTATTTAGTTGGAGTTTCCTGAGATGACTTTCCGGGACGAATACTGACCTCTCAAGACAAGAATCATTTCTGAATGACCTGGCCCCGTAGCATGGTTGGCCTTATCACGCGATAAGTGACAAGATAACAGCGTCGTCTCGTTCTATCGAACGGTGTCAGCCAGGGACGCATCTTATCTTATCTTATCTTATCTAGGTGAGGGCCCTTTCGGATGCACTTCGACCCAGTGGGATCTTTTGTGCATTTGCTCTCTCCTTTATACCTGCTCCCAGGCTTGCTCCATCATTTCCACAAAGCGGATGATGCAGTTCGCCGGGAGCACCTTGAATTCCTTTGGTTGCGGGTAACCGTTACCAAAGTAGTTCATTCTTTGTCTGGCAAGGGCATGACATTCACACAATAAGTGTTCCATAGTCTCATCCTCCTCGCCACACATTCTACAGTCTAAACTATCAGATAGTCCCATCTTGGCCAAGAGATCCTTGACCCCGAAGTGACCAGTGAACACCCCAGATATGATTCTGAGTTGCTTCCTACTGGATTTCCAGAGTTTTCTGGTCCAGCCCGAGTCCACTCCTTCTATGAAGAGCTTAGAGTGCCTTAAGCCAGCCTCATTCCTCCACTCGTGTTGGTGTTTGGTTTTGGCGTAGGCTTTAAAGGCCGATATTATGGTCCCCTGCGAGAGTCCCACAAATGGTTCTGGACCTACAAAGTGATTTGTAGAGCCCCCTCTTGCAAGCTCATCTGCTCTTTCGTTGCCGATGAAGCCCTTGTGCCCTGGTATCCAAACTAGTTGCACCTTATTGTGCCTTCCAAGTCTGTTTAGTGCTTGGACGCCATTATAAATTAGTCTAGAGTCCACTTTCGGCGCCGTAAGCGCTTTAAGGGCCGCTTGACTGTCACTGAGTATATAGATAGTCCGCCCTTTGGTTCGCCTGTCTATATTCTCCTGTACACAAGCAATTATGGCGTATGTCTCCGCTTGGAAGACAGTTGCCAAACTACCCATGCTTACACTACTACTGTAGTCATTTGCATAAATGCCTGCTCCCGTACCGGATCCCATTTTTGATCCGTCCGTGTACCATATACTGTCTTCGATACCAGACTTTGGTGGTTCTAGACCTTCGGCCCACTCAGCCCTGGTTGGAACTTTTGTTGTGTAGTTCCTGTGGAATACATACTTGGGTAGCATTTTGTCGCTTCCCATGTTTGTTATTCTGTCTAAGAAACCATCAGTCTCCATGTTTGTGTGCTTAGTTTTCGGCTTGCTATCGCTCCACAGTCCAAGAGTTCTTAATCTGTAGAGCGATTTGCGCGCCTCTGACTTAATCACCATGTGAAGTGGCGGTAGGTCCAGTAGGACTTCTAGCGCCGCTGTAGGCGTGGTACGAAACGCCCCTGTTATAGCCAGGGACGCATGCTCTATCTTGTCACTAATCGCGTGATAAGGCCAACCATGCTACGGGGCCTGCAGGGTTTCTTGATAAGACAGTAAAATCGCTATTTAAATAGCTTTTTTATTTACATTCTGCCTCAAGTTAGTCGCAACAGTTTATTTCGGGTTCAAGTAATTACTGCGTGTCAAAAAGCTAGATTCAATATACATATTTACATCACATAATATGAGAGATATTATGCAACGGTACCAAGACCATGGCATGTTTAGTACTATTAAAATTAGTGTATATACCTATATATTACAACATCTATGTCAAGTCAAGTACTATGGCATGCGGGTCATATAACGATATTATATAGTTGAATATCCAACAAAGATAATTTAGTTTCTTTTTTTGTATTTTTTTAAGCCATGAATCATGGATAGATTGTGTCTGGAAATATTATAACAATTAAATCTTAGATCGCAAATAATTTATCACATCCATTTTTTTTCTGTTTCCCACTTGTGTTTGGAGACGAGCTCTACTATTAAGCGCATGGACGCCAAAGCGTCCTTTAAGGGACGCGCCGGGGGGACTAATATCATTAAATTAAATTAAAATATCGTCTTGATACATTTAGACAGTTGGGCGAAGTTGGCTTACTGTTACAAATTCCCGACTGCGCCCGGTACAGGTCTAACGCTCCACCAAACACAGGGTGTTATATCGCTTCAAAGAATCAATTCCCGAGGAAATACAAGTGACGAGAAATGAGTTTACTTACACAATTCGTTTTCCGCTTCTACTTTTTCCGAAAATCCCTTATGAAGTGTTCGAGGACAATGACGCCACGTTACGGGTATTATGACAATGGAATTGCTTTTATAACTAATCTAGGATTCTTTTTCTTCAAGAAGGGTCCCTATTTATATATAATTTTATTGTGTACCTATCCCGTCAAACCGTCCTACTTTGCCCACATGTATCAACCTTGGGCAAAGTTGGACGGCTCCAATATAATAAATTGTTATCAAACTATGAATGAATATCGTCTGCTTTTACTCATACTAAATATTTTTCACTGGGAAAATTCACGCTTCAGGGAAAAGTTGAGTGATTTGACGTAATTTGATATTGTTTGAAGGAAATCATCAAGCTATGATAAACATTTTGTTGCAAAAATATGTCCACAATAATATAGCGTTTCTCTTACGGTTTTTTTTAAACGGGTAACATACAGACATAATTTGAATATTAGTTTATACATTTTTTTAGGGTTCCTTACCTCAAAAGGACAAAGCGGGACCCTTATAGGATCACTTTGTTGTCCGTCTGTTTGTCAGTGAGGTATCAAGTTGGAATTAAAACCATATACCTACTCATAGTCCCTAGAAGCTGTGAAACAATTTAACTTCTTAGTTAACGTAAAAAAAAGAAAGGGCCGTTTTCTACCGCAAAAAACGTAGGTACCTATATTTCGACACTCTCCAGGGAATCAAAATTTATAGGGTACTTTCCGTTGACCTAGCTAAATAGAACTATGAGATTTGGCAAGTAAAATAGGCTTATACTACAGGGAAAAATCTGAAAACTATAAATTTGTTATTTTGTACGGAACCCTCGGTGGGCGAGACCGATTCGCACTTGTCCGGTTTTTTTTAAATGTCGCCTACATTTTGCTTTAGGTATTGGGCCTAGGTTCTTTTAAATCCCAAATTAAGTTCTGTATATTTGTAGGTTTTATGTATCAATACAACCCGTGCGTGGAAAGGGCTCAGTGGAATGCGGATTACGCGGTTTTTCTTTAAGCCTCTTAACTCGGCGGAATCGAACTGAGTGCCAGGCTTTGCTTCTGATATATTGAGATGAATGCCAATCACAAATTAATCAGACAGTGGATATGTTGCTAATATTATTGATAAACATGCGTATTTTTGTTGTAAGTAGCTTTTGTTTTTTCCAACACTGTTTAGCGTTTGGGCAATGTTGCCAATTCGACGCCTATTTCATTTGATTTTTGGTTGTAATGTAAACTTGACTCGTGAAAACTCTACTTGTTAATAAAAAAAACATATAATTTGTTATTTTTTAGATATTGCCAGCTAATATGGCGTTTGATTTAGTTTCTACCTTAATGTAGATAAAACACAATTTTATAGCAATCAGAAATCTTAGTGTGTTATTAAGAATAATAATATTTGAATAAGTACACCTACATTTTTTTTATTAAAGACTCTTAATTACATAAGAGATTCAGATATTTTTGGTGGTTTTACAAACGCATAAGGTAAACGTCCCAATGTTTGGCACCTTCATGTCTATTAGTTCACACCTATTGTTCACCTCTATTTTTATGAATTAATATTGAAAGTGTCAAGTAATTGCCGATTTATTTAATATTTATTATGTATGTCTTTCCCGCTCACGGGACAATGATGTCCCGGACCTTTGGGAGGCGTGCGTGGGGCTAGGTACCTACAAAGTACCAACTGAACCAACACGTAGAGGCCCTTTTGACAATTTAATGAAATGCAAGGAGTACACCGAGCGGATGCTGTCCCTGCCCGTGTCATGGGACGCACACAGAGACAGCACCCGCTGGGGTGTATAGGGACTATTGCTGGTTGATGGAATCTAAAGAAAACGGGTTATTGGGTGAAAATGATGGACTAGTGGCTGGGCTATTGGGTGAAACCTGCTAGATGGGCCCCTATTAATAGCGACATTAAAAATGGGGGGGTAGAGAGGTGGCACTGGACTTAAAACATATAGCCAACTCGCCACTTAGGTGTCCACGTCTACCCTCGAGCAACAGCTCTTGCGACTCCACTCTGGACAGCCAGTTAAGGCAAGCCAGAGGTGGGGGGCCTGTCCAACCAACCACCCGATCGGCTCAGCCTGACCACAGGACACCCCCAGGAGCACTCAGGTACGTAGGGTCGCTACTCCCTAACAGCCCGCCACAAGCTGCCATGAATGTATGTGATCGTGCTTTTTATACATACCTTCTCAGCTCTCGTAAAAATATCAGTATACTTAATCAAAGATTAATGAGAAGTATTTTCTTATTAATCTACGGTTTAATACATAAACATGAGCCTGGACTCGAACCAGCGACCTACATCAACGTAATCGCGGTTTAATTACACTGAGTGCGAGGCTGCGAATTATTAATCAAAACATTACCGGCATGACGCCGGTGGGCTGGCTACGGAAGAATATGGATGACTTTGCCGTAATATAGCCGCGGATGATATAAAAATATGGATGTACCTATGTTAATAATCTATATCCGTACTAATATTATAAAGAGGAAAAGTCTGTGAGATTGTAGCTTTCCACGGCGACCACGTAGGTACCGGAAGGCACATCGTGGTCCACAAGGTGGACTGATCACCTGATAAAGGTCGCGGGAGTCCGCTGGATACGGGTGGGATTAGTAGGACCAGTCATTGTGGCACTTTTTGGGGGAGGCGTATGTCCAGCAGTGGACGTCTTTCGGCTGATATGATGATGATGATGTTGATGATTGCGTTCTTTGCAATACTCAGGCGGAGGCACAGTTCGCCGATTACGAATATGTAGGTTAGGTAAGCTCTGAAACTCATCCGATTTCAAAAATTCTTTCACAAAATCGTAAAGTTGTTTTTATAAGGAATATTATTTGAAAGTATACTTTGAGGAATATAATCGGCT
This sequence comes from Epinotia brunnichana, assembly GCA_963854355.1. Classification (NCBI taxonomy): domain Eukaryota; kingdom Metazoa; phylum Arthropoda; class Insecta; order Lepidoptera; family Tortricidae; genus Epinotia; species Epinotia brunnichana. The sequence goes on from OY977954.1 coordinate 20,153,640, forward strand.
CTTGCTAATTGCAAATTAATAAAGGTAAACAGCAAAATTTTTATAAACGACAAAAATCAGTAATTAAACATGTCATATAAAAATCCAATTCACTGAACTAAATCGAACGAGAACTTAACAAAATCAAAGTGCGCTAATTATTATAAAAAAACCTTTTTCCTTAGTGTACAATTTCGCTTTTTCATAGCTACAGTCCACCTGGCGTTTGATGTTTCCAGCCTGGTACGTATATATTATTATGTAGAGCATAAGGATGTAAATATGTAGGAATTAAACTTTGAACAACTTAGTCGCGCTAAAGTCCACGGCTCAACTCGATACAGTATTACACCTCATTAGGCAATTACGGCTGCTTGTTAGAGTTTGCTTGTTAGCATGCTCGGATTTGGCAACTTTGCCAACTTCCCCTTTCATGTACGCGTTAACTTCTCTCAATTCGAAAGCGATTTAATGATTTCAGGTAGGTGTTGCTTGCATCGATTAATACTTAATTTATTTCCTAACACTCATTTCTTACACTCCTCATCTTAATAAAATATTATCACATACCTAATCACATTTAATATTGGCTCTTCGAGTGAGTCCTACCAATTTAACGATCCTATCAACGCAACCGTTTGTAATGTTCTTGCTACACTTTTAAGTACAACTACCGAATTAATTGATTGAGTTTTTTTTTAATATACAACGACGGTGGTGGCAAACTAGCTTACGGCCTGCCTGATGTTAATAAGCAGATACCGTCATATGGACACTTGTGACTACAAAAGAATCACAAGCGCGTTGCCGACCCTTTATTCACTTGAGGATTCGCTGTGTTGGCAGATACAGACATGCAGGTCCCTCACTCCCAACACAGCGCACCCTAGGGAGCTCTGGCGACCTTACTCACCACCAGGATCACAACACCACATGCTTCACAGCATGCAATAATTTAGCAACACTACAAAGCAGTGGTGCTTGGCTGCAGTCTTCTGTAAGGTGGAGGTACTTCCCCAGTTGGGCTGCTCCACATACGAGCGAGATGACATTCCGCTGTGCCCTACCTCTCTAAAACTATTTAAATTAAACTTTCCTAAACCATGACTTATTTGACTTAAGATCCTATGCTCCCTATTAGATAGGGCAGAGGGCATCCATAGTGACTCTTCATGATCGGTCTTGAGATTCTCGCTTCATTCCGCTCCAAGGCTTCCCGATCTTCTTTGCCTCGTCGACCACAGTACGCCGTCAGGTTTGTTTGGGACGACCACGCTTTTTCGCTTTCCTTAGCGCATCACAATGTCACATGGTTTATAATACACTCGGCGTCAACGCACCTTTCCTAAAATTCGTTTTAAGCGATTATTACTGCTAAGATACTTACTGTACCCTGTCGATATTAGTATAATTTGAAAGCTAAAGCCTAGGGAGTTAGAGAGTTAAGTTAGTTAGGGACCTTTCAAATGATACTAATATCGACACGGTACAGTTAGTATCTTAGGAATAATAATCGCTTGAAACGAATTTTAGAAAAGGTGCGATACTTTTGACGCCGAGTGTATACATATAATTTATTTAAAAAAATGTTTTTTTCATTGGCCTATTGAGTGTCCTACTGCTGCAATACTGAGCAACGCCTCCCTCTACGACTTCCAATTCTCCCTATTTATTGCAATTTCTGGCCAGTCCTTTAAAACACGCCCACGTCATCCCACCATCTCCTCTTCGGCCTACCACGCCGTCGATGCCCATCTTGTGGCAACCATGGCAGAAAAAACTATTTTATTTTAGTACATCTCTGTGGGTCATACCGTCATATTCTAATTAAATTTAAATATGTTGTTGATTAAGATTTGCTCTAAAGTTTTATTCAATAAGGATATTAAAATAACTTCTAATCAAAAAGGCTTATATGTCTAAGCCCCCAATATCTGGAAGTTTCCATTAAATTACCGTTAATTTTAATCTCAATTTAAGAAGATTAGCTGATTATCTTCGGGGCCTGAATCCGTTTAGGCAAATAAACATTGTTAATTCTGTCTTAATATTCAGGCAATACTTAAACGTGAGGAATTTATTTTAGGTATTAATCTCTTAACGAGATTTAATAATGTATGTGTGTGTTAATTTACACATAAAATCACGCATGCCTTCCAAGTGCGCTCTATCACCTAGGTAACTAGAGGGATTATTATTTCTTCCACAGTGTATAATCCATAAGGAAGAGTGGAGTTGTAGACTTCACTAAAACATTTTGCTATGCGGATCTCGCATTACTAAAAATATTAGTAGGTACAGATTAATTAATCCCTCAAAGCTCACGTGGGCGCGCTGTAAACTGTTCTCTCGCAAAGACAAGTCTCAAAAATTATACATAAAAGGTAACTTGCATCTTTTTATTTTATCACGAAAATCAAAAGTATAATCCAGCTTTAAAACAACTGTAGCACTAAAACTTTCTTATGATTTATTTTTTTGATGTTATATGCATTTGAAATCTGCTCGCGCCGGCACCCCCCGAAAACGCTCTATATTAAACTGGCTTATGCTGTGACGTCACAACAAATATTCTCGGCGCGTTTACTATGGAGTAAGTCATTAATATGCAATTTTCTCCACAACATTTGCGTTTAAGTCTTTACTTGTCATACAAAATATCATTTCTAATTCAATATTCTGTGTAACTGTTATGTTATTTTATAGAAAAAATAATATATTGTTTTTCGTCATTTTAACGTGAGATGAAAGTAATACAATCGTTTTTTTTCTTCTATATGATATTTCTACGTTTATCCGCATCAATTGAGTGCAATTTATTCAAAATTGAAGTCCCATGCAAGTTCCCTATTGCTCACTGCTATCACCTTTTTGCATGTGTGCGTAAAGGTACTTGAGGGTTGAGGGACATTTTTAGATCAAACGATATCAATTTACATGTAATATCCTAATCAATAGGTTTCTGTCGTTATCCAATACATATCAATTATCGATAATTGCTTGCTGAACCGTACTCAAATTCATGTAAATACGTGGAGGTAATCATATTGATAGATATTGATCACCCCCAGCAAACATTTACTCAAGACGTCTTGGTAGTTTGGATTAATTTGAATTGATTTGGAAATAGTTGAGGTTATTTATGTACTCGGTTCAATTAGTTTATTTGTGCTCTGATGAGAGTAGGTATATAGTTATTTAGTTCGAGAAAGTCCTCCATTTCATTCCATCCTAAACTCGTTGGTAGCCAAATAATAATATCATACATGTTTTTATGTTAGATCTCAAATATACAGAGCAGAAAGATCGAATGCCACATGGATGGCAACTACCTTAAATATTGTAAATAAATAGCACATTCTGTGTAAAGGAGACTTTCCTTTGTTTTTAAAAACGATAAAATCTGCATTTATGGATTTATGAAAAGTCGCTTGCCTCAGTCGGGACTCGAACCCGTTAAATGTGACAAAAAATAACGTGCCGTATTTTATGGTGCAGATTGAAAGGGTTACTGATAAGGTTAATTTTTCTCTAAATAACGAATAGGTACAATTAAAATAACAGAAGGCCATGAAAATTGAAAACCAACAATTAAAACACACAAAAAAAAACAATATTCATTTAATAAACTTACTAAAACCTTGCTAACTAAGCAGTTGTTCAAAATGAGCTCCGTTTTCTCGTATGCATAAATTTTAATCTTTTGAGGAATTGACTGTTCGTAGCTCTTCGCAGTGAATTGTGATGAATCCGGAGATCTGGCCGGCGAGAGAAAAATTAACCTCATCACCATCAGCAACCCTTTCAATCCGCATCATAAAATACGGCACATTATTTTTTGTCACATTTGACCGGTTCGAGTCCCGACTGGGGCAAGCGATTTTTTCATAAATCCATAAATGCAGAATTTAGTTTTTAAAAAGAAAGGAAAGTCTCCTTTACACAGAATGTGCTATTTACAATATTTATATATTTGCCATCCATGTGGCATTCGATCTTTCCGCTCCGCAATTTGACGGACAACTTACTTACAACTTACATACTTTAATATATACTTACATACGAACAGTGAAAGTTAAATGAAAAGCTTGAGTAATAAAAAACAGTCTTGCGAGTTCATTTCAGAGTCACTAGTATTATATTGGTTACGTGACATAAATATAAATCTATATATAAAGGTAAATTAAACATCTAGCTAGCTCAGTTGGGACAGAGTAAACTGAAGATATTTATCTAACGACAAAGCCTTTTGATGATTGCGGTTCATCGCCTCAAGGAAAAACTGGGTTTAGTGCGACATATCCTTTATCCTTAGTCCGACATAGCCACCGTAAAATACTGTGCTTTGTACTGGGATGTTATTTATTTTTTCGTCTTTGTGGCGCTTTGGAGGAAAACTAAACTTTGGTATTTGGTGTTTGTTTATTTTCTTTGTATAAATAACGTTTGAAATTAGTGCGGTTTGTAATCCCTTGCGATAATAAGACGCTTTGCTGTGATACCACACTCAAGTGGATACGGAACGATATAGGGGCATTATTTATGTAATCGTATGGCATACATTATTTGGCCTTTTGAGTTTGTCACTGTTTAGTACCACCCAGGGGACATGTGCTCCTGCGGACGGTACGTGTGGTAGGTACGTAGCTCCTGCGGACGCAAGTGACAGTTGTCCCCCCTTTGTCAAGTGAGTGGGCAACTCGATTGTTAGAGGTTCTTAAGCCGCCCGAAGGCCTCTAACTCGGCTTAACGACAACTGTCATATATATACAGCAACCGGGATCCTTCCAAAGCACGGGAGAGCTCATTTATAGTAACCACTCAAACAGGCGGTCACCCATCCAAATACTGTAACGTTTGAAATTAGTGCGGTTTGTAATCCCTTGTGATAATAGGACGCTTTGCTGTGATACCACACTCAAGTGGATACGGCACGATATAGGGGAATTAAAGATTGGGAACGGATGGCACTGGGCAAATATGGGAATGGAAAAAAAAGTGATTTTCAGAAAGTTACAACTTTTGTTTCACAGCCAATTTTATACTTATCCATCATTCATTTCATTACTTTTCGCATTCCATAGGACGTTTAGCCAAATGTTCATTTTGAGTGAAGTTCAAAGTAGTTTCAGAGAGACTCTAAGGCAGGCAGGCCAGTGTAGGTACGTCGACGAGAAAGCGAGGAGGAGTGTTAGGAAGAACCACGACCCTACTTACAGCGCGCCGAGCGAGCAAAGCGCAACCGAACATTTTTTTACTACCTAATACTTACATATGTATTATACAGCGTGGAACGGTACGACGGACCTTCCCGAAAGAGGGGGATTATTAAGCGTTAGTTCGTACGTAAACATAAAAAAAAAAAAAATTGACGCGATTTTTTTTAAACATTTGTATGGAGCAGGTCGCCTCAGTTGGCCAACGCTCCATAGAAAAGTGAATTAAGTACAATTTGCAAAGCGTGATGTTTCGCACTTTTGTTTAAGTAGTTGGATTTATAAGTATAAGTAGGTATGTCCAATATAATAAAGCCGATTTGACAAAACACGAACAGATTATACACGAAAATAATTACGTCTGAATAATGATATTGCGGGTATACCAATAATTGGGAATCATTGATTTGTCAAACAATGACAAAAAAAAGAAACCACAAAATAACCCAAGTAAACGTTCGAAGTGAAGTGTCGGACAAACGAAGAAAAAATGAAACGAATTTTGTCGATTAGTTAATGCCAAAATGAAAAAGTTTTGCGTTTTTTTTAATACTTACAGTACCGGCCAATAATATATCACCCAGAATAAACAATTAAGGTTTGTTGAAACATCTCGTATTTTACTAGTTACTCGTACATATTTTATATAAAATGTTGACGACAACTGCAATGCAATACTGTAAATTTACACTGCAGCCAGCATTTACGCTGAGACTCGCAACTCAACAGTTTGTTTTGTGATAATTCTGAAAATGTCATCATATTCATCATATCAGCCGAACGACGTCCACTGCTGGACATATGCCTCCCCCAAAGAGTGCCAAAATGACCGGTCTTGCGCCACACGCATCCAGCGGACTCCCGCGACCTTTACCAGGTCATCAGTCCATCTTGTGGGGGGCCTACTAACGCCGCACCTTCCGGTACGTGGTCGTCACTCGAGAACCTTTCCGCCCCAACGGCCATCGATTCTACTTACAATGTGCCCCGCCCACTGCCACTTAAGTTTAGCGGTACCCCAAAGAGTGCTAAAGTCCTGCGCCACCCGCATCCAGGAGAAAATTTCATGGTTTCAGAGAAAACAAGCTTTTTGCCGCACTGAAAATTCGGATAAGCGATAAAGTTGGGAAATGAAATTTAGTGATTGCGATAGGTACTCAATATTGTATAAATAGATTAGCAAATTGGCATGTCCTCCCTTAAAAACACTGCAAAGAATAAGCTAAATCCGTTTAAGACCCAAGTGGCTTACCGTCCTAAAAAAACTAGCATCTAATACGGGTATAAAGTTAACAATGCCCGAGGCGCTTAATCCGGGCCTTAATATTGAAACACGCGAGGCCAGTAAACGTCTCGGTAGACTTGACCCTTCCTGTAACTCGTATTAGTTAAGTTCAGACATGGGGTGTTAATTACAGAAGACTTAACCCTTGTACGTAAAACTTAACAGGCATATGTTAAATTCAATGTTTCTTGGCCCTTCCTCATCAGGAACAGAAATGTTATAGACAATTGAATCGAATGTTTGAAATGTTTCTTTGTTCATATACCAAATCTGTTTCACATATTTGCACTCAAGGTCCCCAAGATACAGTTTGATAGATATAGTTTGGGGTCCGCACACGTACACACAACTTTTTAACACGTACAATTTTTTTTTTCTGTGGATGTCCATCTGTTTATATGGACTTGTCGTCTAGGAGCAAGTCCTTTAATTTTGATTAAAGCGACATAATGATTTTCCTGGGCGTGGGTAGGCCCCCCACAAGGTGGACTGATGACCAGGTAAAGGTCGCGGGTGTCCGCTGGATGCGGGTGGCGCAGGACCGGTCATTTTGGCACTCTTTGGGGGAGGACTATGTCCAGCAGTGGACGTCTTTCGTCTGATATGATGATGACGATGAATGATTTTCCTTGAAATCGCATGACGATTAGCGCACGATTTATCTAATCTTATATGGAAAGGGTTTATGTATTACCTACCTACACCTTACCTACTCGTTTTGATTTACTTTTGTACCAATAATTCAAAGATCATAAATATGTTTCATTTTCATAAACAGTCACGTTCAGAGCTAATGAACTTTAGTAAATGTCCGAGTGCTCGACGCTGTACTAGTATATGGCATGGACACTCTATGTCAAAGCAATATGGGTTAAATAGGGACTAAGAGGATTTTTCTTCATTCGAATTTAAGCCATGTCACTTTGACATACAGTGCCCATGCCATATACTAGTACCTACAGTGTCGAGCACTCGGATGTTTATCTTAGGTACTTAACAAATCTCAAAACTGAAATCTTCTCGAAATATAAGATTTAAATAATTAGATAACTTAATGTTAGATTAGAGACATCCTATAATATCTTAAACTTCTAAACCTACTCTCAAGGCGTTCTGAACATAATTTATTAAACGAAAACTTGATACATCCACATGTTAAATTATTCTCTCGAAACCACAATAATGAAGTTACAAGTTATACCAATATCTGAGACCCTATTATAAATCTACCCTTTCACGAAACCTTCGCAAAGTTTCAGCAATATTTGTTAAATTATTTATTGAGATAGGAATAAATAATAGTATTTTATGCAACTGTTTTATAAGGGTCTTAAAACGCGAGTGGCGTGGGTTGCGATGCGAGCCTTGGCGAGCATCGCAATTAAAGACGCCACGAGCGTTTTTAGACCAGTTATACACCGTTGCATACAATACTTTTTCTACGACAAATTTTAAATAAATAGCAGACTACAGAATAGTTAAACTTTTTAGGCAGCAAGTTTTCTATTCGTACTTTTGTTACTCACGCAATTTCTTCAGGAGTGCAGTTATTAATTTCTTCGACCATTTTATAAGGAACGTACACTTTTGTCTTCACAAACACGAATAAAATCTTAATAGTTTAGGACTAATAGTTTATCATCTTTCGTCTTTTCATTTTGAACTGTATTTTGGTGGGAAATCGGGAATGTGACAGCTATTGCTTATGGTTTGTTTTGTTTTTAATTTGTTTGCACTTGCCATCCAAACCAAACCGAATCCGGACCCGGACCGAATTCGAACTGTTTATTTTTATAAATAATACCAAGAATTTATAAAACATGTAATGTAACACACAATAGATGATGATTTATTATTATTGTAGTAAATAATTGATAATATACAAATGTTAAATCGTAAATAAATACTTTTATTTCGAAATATTTGTTTATGAAGTTGGCACCACTGCAATATAGCGGCCGATTAAAAAAAAGTTGAACAGTGCTTTTATGAAAAATGTATGAACCAAAAAAGTACGCTAAATAGTTCGTTTTTGGGCCATAGAGCATAGAGTTTTTCGACGACTTATTAGTGGTGTCATTGTATTTGAGCTACAGCCTATATAAATGACAGATAACGGTACAGGAGTAGAAAAATATATTTAATTGGCTTAAAGTAATTATTTTACAAATATTGTTTTGTTAAATACGTACCTAAGCCCGAACTTTTATCATTGACATTTCTAAAAACTTTTAATATGGGCAAAAATGGTAAAACAATTTATACCTAAACGACAAAATTCAATATGCAAAACCTTTTAAACTATTAACTGTGCAAAAACGATGTGCCGTGAATTATAATTTTCAACGAATTCACATTTATTTAAAATTGTTGACATGCTTGCTACTGTTTTAGTTCGCTCGGTATGATTTAAACTGTGTAGTTATCAGTCAGTCAATCAGTATAAAATAAATGTGTTTAGCTAAAAATACAACAGTTTTACTTTTCGTGGTACAGTTTCCACCTATTCATTGCTATATTTCTAACAAACTCCTTTTGAAATGGCTAACATGACCTGCAAAACTGCACCGCAATCAAAATTCCTTCCTTTATTACAATGTCGCCTCCACGAACTCATTCCAATATATTCTCGTTCGGAGAATCGCTCCCGCGCGGTCTTAAAAAGTACAAAACGCGCTTTAAACGGAAACATGCAGTCTTAAAAAGGGCAAAAAGAGTGTAAAAAGCACTTTGAAGCGAACGCAGTGGCATTCAGGTATGAGTTATGAGTGCATTTAAGGATACAAATGTTACATGCTTATTTGCATGTAAATTAAACACCTTGAAATATTTTTTATAGATTGTTATAGACCAGGCAAATTAATACTAAGCCTAATTACGTAGAGCTCATAACCGTTGGCGTAGAGTTTCAATTCAAGCGTCGACGGTGTCCACTTATTACGGCAAGTTGTACGTCTCATTGTTAGTAGGTAGCTGAAAAAAAAACTTACAGTTATTTATGTGATTATTAAAACGTTTATGAAATGGTTTTAAATTTTTAAGTTATAGGTATAGTCCCGTGAAACCTGTTAGTATGTAGAGTGCAGGTACCTATTAGTGATAAAAAAATTGGGTGGGCTAATTTACACTCCAGGGCAAAGTTGCAGTCCTTGTAATATTTTGTTTCTATGTATATCGGTAAAAAAATGTCTACGTGTTCTATCCTATTTTTATTACTTACGTTTGAAGAAACTGTCCTAATTTATTAGGATCTGTCAAGAAATGGTGATGTATATACAACGTGTCCCAAAACTCAACGATAAGCCGGCACCAGAGGATGGAGTTATAATTAGTCGAGAAAAAATAAGGAAAAAAATATATCTCAATTATTTTAGAAATTACAGAAAAAAAATGAAATTCATCGAAAATCGACATCCCTAATGGTATTTTTAACGACCATGTCTACAAATATTCAAATATTACTGTTTTTTTTTTGTTTTTGGAAACTTAAGTAGCCCTGCTATCTAACACAGTTCTTAAAAATACCATAATACATGTAGTTTTTACACAAAAAATAATCAAAATCGATTTTGTCCCTACAATTTTGAAAGAATTTTTCTTACAGTCCACTTTCAATCATCATGGTGTAAAAAAATTGTATTGACACCACAATGGCAATTATTTTCAAAAGTTGACGCAACTAACCAAGATTCCAAAATAGTATAATACTTTAGGAAACCTAGTCACAAAAAAAAACAACGAATTTTTAAACAAGAATCGACATTATTTAATGTTGGCGGTAATCACTTTTACTGTACCCAAAAAAGGATTTTTGTTGTTGAAAAATGTTGAATAAATGCAAAGAAATGGTACAATTTTTTTTAATTTTTTTAAATTCATTTACTACATTATTAATACTACAGTAAATGTTCAAATTGCCTGCCACCGGCATTAATACAGACATGACATCGCCTTAGAAATGATCGTTTTATCCGTCGTGCATATCTTCTACCATTGATATGATCCGCAGCTTGTGTGATTTTTTGGCGAAGCTCGTCCAATGTTGCTATGGGTTTTGAGTAGACTTTGTCTTTAAGACAGCCCCAGTAGAAGAAGTCCAGGGGGTTCAGGTCGGGCGAACGGGGTGGCCACAAGGTAGGACCAAGTCGCCCGATCCAACGCCCTGGATACTCTTGGTTTAAGTATTCTCGCACTGCACGGGCATAGTGAGCTGGGCAACCATCATTTTGAAACCACATGTTTTGTAAATCACGTAAAGGCACGTCTTCTAATAATTCAGGCAAGTCGTTTTGTAAAAAGTTCAAATAGCCATCACCATTAAGGTTTCCTTGTAACTACGTAGAATTATTAGAAGACGTGCCTTTACGTGATTTACAAAACATGTGGTTTCAAAATGATGGTTGCCCAGCTCACTATGCCCGTGCAGTGCGAGAATACTTAAACCAAGAGTATCCAGGGCGTTGGATCGGGCGACTTGGTCCTATCTTGTGGCCACCCCGTTCGCCCGACCTGAACCCCCTGGACTTCTTCTACTGGGGCTGTCTTAAAGACAAAGTCTACTCAAAACCCATAGCAACATTGGACGAGCTTCGCCAAAAAATCACACAAGCTGCGGATCATATCAATGGTAGAAGATATGCACGACGGATAAAACGATCATTTCTAAGGCGATGTCATGTCTGTATTAATGCCGGTGGCAGGCAATTTGAACATTTACTGTAGTATTAATAATATAGTAAATGAATTAAAAAAAAATAAAAAAAATTGTACCATTTCTTTGCATTTATTCAACATTTTTCAACAACAAAAATCCTTTTTTGGGTACAGTAAAAGTGATTACCGCCAACATTAAATAATGTCGATTCTTGTTTAAAAATTCGTTGTTTTTTTTTGTGACTAGGTTTCCTAAAGTATTATACTATTTTGGAATCTTGGTTAGTTGCGTCAACTTTTGAAAATAATTGCCATTGTGGTGTCAATACAATTTTTTTACACCATGATGATTGAAAGTGGACTGTAAGAAAAAATCTTTCAAAATTGTAGGGACAAAATCGATTTTGATTATTTTTTGTGTAAAAACTACATGTATTATGGTATTTTTAAGAACTGTGTTAGATAGCAGGGCTACTTAAGTTTCCAAAAACAAAAAAAAAACCTTAATATTTGAATATTTGTAGACATGGTCGTTAAAAATACCATTAGGGATGTCGATTTTCGATGAATTTCATTTTTTTTCTGTAATTTCTAAAATAATTGAGATATATTTTTTTCCTTATTTTTTCTCGACTAATCATAAGTAGCTCCATCCTCTGGTGCCGGCTTATCGTTGAGTTTTGGGACACGTTGTAGACAGTTCGGCTTATAAGCGAAGATTAAGGTCAAAGGGAATATGTGATACCTACTAAGCATATGATGTGAATACTTGATGAATAAGTACCTACATATTCCTCTGTCGGCTTAAATATACGACATTTAATATGACTTAATCATGTGTCACTTTAGACAAGTTAAGTTGTACGAGCGAGCGAAGCGAACGAAGTTTTCCGTTTCAGCTTGGGGGTCATAATTCTTTCGTATGTCCGGATGTCCAGATGTCCGGCTGTTCTCCTCCACAGGCCGAATTTCTCAACCGATTCTCTTGAAATTTAATGAGCAGGTTCAGTAATAAAAAAAAAAACAAAAATCCAGATTCCTCAGAACCATATAGATTGTTAGTTACAATGCACTTCACTACTAATAACCTAACACAAACATACATTAACTACAATTCGGCTCAAATAGATTTGTTATAGCTTTGTTAGTTTTTAAGTTAGTATTTAATTTCAATACTATTACTTTTGCGATGCCCTTGCATGGGTCATGTTTGAGACGTCCATGTTGTAACACTTTATGTAACAACATGAATGCAAATAAATTACTTGATTACTTGATTAAAAACTACATTAGTATACTAATATTAAATGGCAACATAAACTACTTACTTATTTTTTAGGTCAATTAGGAATTAAGTAATAAAGGGTTAATTAAGTAGGTATACACCGTGTCTTTGACTTTGGGGCTTTAAATTCAAATGTCGATTATGCTCCTGAAACGGAACTACTTTTGTTCTACAACTTTTCAAAAATACGTTCTCTTTGTATTTTCATTATTTCATACAAATTAAATAACATTTTCAATGTACATCATCCATTAGTTAGTTTTCATACTTGTCAGTGTCATGGATGTCGTCAAATAATGAGGCCGTGTTTGCAATACATTGATGGTACAGTTAAAGTTCAAACACTAACAAATTATAGAATTGATAGTTATTTTACAAAGTTGCGGAACAAAAGTGGTTCAGTTTCAGGACCATAATCGATATTTGCATTTAAAGCCCCAACGTCCACACTGTATAGGTTTTTTGGTTCATATTTCGAAATTAAAAAAGATATGTATCGTTTTTTTAAAAAGACACTCGCGAGTTTCTAATAAAAAATCTATACTATTAAAATAAACAGGGAAAGTGAGTGTGATTAAAGCTTTGTCAGTTAGTATGGGAGAAATGTCCGGAACCACGTGTATTTTCTATTTTATCAACTCTTGTAACATGTCGTGGTGCAATAAAGAATATTATTATCTAGCTTGTAAGTAACTATTAAGTACATTTAACTCCAATAAATAAAATAAAATATGTTTTCATAAATAAGGCCTCAATGCTATATATTATAAGACTGTATTGAGAAGTGAAATTCCAAGAATCTTCGATCGAATACGAACGGTAGATCTGAGATAGCATTCTTGGAGGAAGGTGCAAAGAGCGTGCAAGAAAAATAAAAATAAAAACCTATTCGCGTTCAGAGGGTTCTCTTTCAAGATTCAAGTGACTGCACGGCTAACATCTTTCTAAGCGTTCTAATAGGGAACTTGCATGGGACTTCAATTTCGAATGAATTGTACTCAATCGATGCGGATATAAGTAGAAATATCATACATTAGAAAAAAATGAAAAAAAAAACGATTGTATTACTTTTATCTCACGTTAAAATTACGATTTTTTTTTCGATAAAATAACAACAGTTACACATAATATTTAATTAGAAATAATAATTTGTATGATAAGTATAAACTTAAACGCAAATTTTGTGGAGATAATTGCAAATTAATGACTTACTCCATAGTAAAAGCGCCGAGAATACATGCTGTGACGTCATAGCATAAGCCCGTTTAATATAGAGCGTTTTCGGGGGGTGCCGGTGCGTGCAGATTTCAAATGCATATAACATCAGAAAAATAAAGAATTAAAGAAAGTTTTAATGCTAAAGTGGTTTTAATGCTGGATTATACTTTTGATTTTCGTAATAAAATAAAAAGATGCAAGTTCCCTATTCGGCTTACTCAAATAATTTCAAGTATAGGTACCTCTGTTTCATTCAGCCTCTACCTCCAAACATTTCCGAGGAAACTTCAGTCGGTGTCCAATTTCACGCGTATCGCCCCTCGTGAACTGACAGGCGGAATAAAGAGCCAGATGGATCAGGGATCGAGTGATTAGCACTTGTTTCTGTGGTCAGAACATTTTTAGTTTCTGTGGACAGTTTTTGAGATAATAAAAAAAAATTCTTTTGGTGGTTTGTCAATTTCATGCAATGTATCGGGACCCGACAGGCAGATCAGGGATGAATAGCACTTCCTCCTGTGGACATTTTTTTTAGTTTCTGTGGACAAATCCACTTCTGCTATATATTTTTGTCATTTTGTTATTTGTCAATTTCATGCGATGTTGCTCTTGGCGAACTAACTGGTGGAATAAATATTGAGACGGATCATGGATAGAGTGAATAGGACTTGTGTTGTGTAAAAATTTGTTTTTAACCGACTTCAAAAAAAGGAGGAGGTTCTCATTTCGGGTGTTTTTATTTTTTTAATGTTTGTTACCTCAGAACTCCGTCATTTATAAACCGATTCGTACAATTCTTTTTTTAACTGAAAGTATATGCTTCCAGATTGGTCCCATTGTTTCCAAACCCCCAGTTGGATGATGGGAACCATGAGGAATTGAGGGAACTCCTCAAATATATTAGGCACGCGTGTAGTAATTTCGGTATTTTCTATTATAACTCGTGCATTTACACCCGGAAATCATAAATTTGATGAAGTGGAAGTGATGATGAAGACCACAGATGGCTTGTGGAACGTCTCAATGATGTACTTCAAACTATATATGTAAGTTCGTCACAGATTCTGATATTATTCCGTTGAAATAGCAAACAATGAAGTGCCAAAGGTAATTCTGAGATCCTTGAGGAATCGACGGAAGTCCTCAAATATTATCGGCCCACATACAGCGATTTGGTTTATTGGTCTAAAAATCAACGCTTTTGTTTTCGAAAATCAGTTCATGTGGTAAATTGGAAAAAAAATGTGGAAATGTTAATGTGGCTTGGCGGAGTACTGAATTGAAGTCGGTTAAAACTTTTTTTGAACGTAAATTATTTACAATAAAGCCATTTGGTTTTGATGGTTACTAGACAACGGTAGCACTATCACTTTATTTATACTATGGTGGTGGCAAACTAACATAACATTCCGGAGATATCACCGGTCTCCAGTTATTTAATATATTCGCCCACTTGCCATTAACTTTGACAAATCAGCCCCCATCAATTTTCTGCCTCACATATATTTTTTACTGATATACCTCAAAGGGTTCTCTATAATATGGGACCCTGCGTCGGCCTATCTCAAAAAATCAATCAGAGGCACTCGGACAGTGACAACTGGCTTGGTTATCTGTCAAGACTGGGGTCAGTGACCGGTGAAGACCTCTATAGCGTGTGTTACGGACATACGTTTTAAGGGCAGTTATACCAGGCGCGGCTCACTCGCGATTTGTGTTTATCGCTACAAGTACATGCCGGTCGCCCCTCCGAAGGGGCTCTATTCAGTAGCTGTCGCGTGTTGGGACGGGACGCTCGCACGGGTCGCAGCGCGCTGCATGCGATAGAAAGGGATGGCCACATTTAGGCACGTTTGGCGTACCTAAACAGGGAATTTGTTAACAGAGAACCTTCTGTACGTAGCACTATTACTTATTCTGTGGTTATACTCATACTCATTGAATGAATATATTGGGTCCTTACCTATGAAATTGGCGTTTTTTTTTGACAGATATTATTTTGTACGTAATTTATTCATTTCTATTGCAACTTCCAAATTATTTTTTAATTTCATTATTAGACTATGTAACAAAGGTTTTAAATACAAAAAATAGGTTTGAATTTTTTATTTAGTGTTTCTATATTTTATTTATAGTAGTATCTATCTTAATACAAAATATTCCGTGTGATGTTAATGATACAGACATTTTTTAAATTATGTATTAATCATATTTGTGATATTGGCCATATGAGTTTTAGATATATAGATAGATAAATCATTTATTTTGCAACATACAACAAACAAAATAAAAAGATGAATATCAAATTTTATCTAAAAACTGATCGTTCTCTTAGAACTAAGTAGGTATATCGTATTAAAATATTTTAAATCGTACCTATTTACTACCTAGCCCTAGCACATGCATGTATTTTTGGGATGACCTTCGAACCTCTGAACCGTTATGTTGAGATTAAAAATAGTGATTTACTTTATGTAATTTTTTTGAACCCTAAAATTGACAGAGTACCTATCTAAAAATGCACACTTTAGTGACCTTTATGCATTTTATTCTAAATCAATTGTTTGCGCTTTATACAGTGCAGACAGTGCAAACAAGACTTGAACGCACGATTTTGTTTTACTTTGCAAAGATTAGGGTTGATAAAATAAATAAATCATCTTAGTCAAGTACGGTCAAAGAATTTAATTTCCTACCCATTTAGGACTATTTCAAAGTGACACTGTAAATAAAATCATAAGAAGTCTCTTACGTTTTGATTGATTACGTCACTTTGACAAAGTCCAAAGTGGGTACGACATTAAATTCTTTGACTGTACCTACTTATATGTAATGATTTCTGCGTCACACTTAGCCGCGTTTCGCAGATGATGTAGGTAGTTCTGTTGCCGCTATAACAACAAATACAAAAAAAAAACGGCCAAGTGCGAGTCGGACTCGCGCACGAAGGGTTCCGTACAATTATCTATAAAAAAACTATTTTATTCTGTGTTTTTATTGCTATAGCGGCAACAGAAATACATCATCTGTGAAATTTTCAGCTGGAACTATCACGGTATCAGTGAGAATACAGCCTGGTGACAGACAGACGGACGGACGGACGGACGGACCGCGGAGTCTTAGTAATAGGGTCCCGTTTTACTCTTCGAGTACGGAACCCTAAACACAGAATAAAATAAATATTTAAGGCGCTGTCAACACCAAAAACGCGCACACTGTCTATTTGTATCGGAGTAAACGAGAGCGAGTGAACTTGAGCGGCCAGGTTTTAGACGAAAATAACGAATTAAAATAAAAAAAAGTGTGGATTTTTTGCGAAATATGGCTCGTCTACGGTTTAGGTATGAATATGTGGACTTCATGTTTTTAATTGCAGACCCATACGTCAAAAAATAAGGACATAGAACCATTTAAGATGATTTTAAGACCAATCTTTGCAATTATTTTCTATCGAGCCGATTTCATCCAATTATGTTTCGAGCCCGTCTACGGTCTTGGAAATATGATGAATACTTATTAACATATATTTTTTTTGATGTGCTAGAACAAATAGTTTTTCTTAAACAACTGCTTAAATAATATAAATTTCAACAAATTTGGTCTTGTCAGCCTCTTAAGGCGGCTCCCATACAACAAACGTTATTTCTTCGCAGTTTTTTTATTTCGAAAACTGAATCAACAAAATAAACCACTTTACCTATATCATTATTGAACCTGCTTACATAATTTGACGAGAAACGGTTGAGTAATGCAACCTTTAGAGGAGGACAGCTGGACAAACGGACATACGAAAGAATTTTTGCCAAGCTGAAACGGTGAACTTCGTTCACTTCGCTCGCTCGTTTAATTATGTAATGTTTTAGCAGCTTTAAAAGCAATATAATGTTATAGCTTTAAATTGCATAATATTAGTTTATTATGTGACTGTGCATAATGAAGGGCAATAAACACGAGTGTTTTAATGCCTAATTATAATACAGTACCATACACTACTTTATCTACCCACATATTATAAACCGTTAATAATGTTTTCGGGAACCATTAGAATAACCACCATTGCACCGCCATGGCCGACTAGATTTCAAATCATGACCAACTACCTAGATTTCCATAATAACATCGATATCGATGTTATTATGATTTTTCATACATTATAATAACACTGGTACCTACAGATAAAACGCTGATGTTACGTTACTGGTCGCAATAATGGTGGTCATTACCTATACTTATGTGGTTTCCGAACACATTATATGGGTAGGATTAGGATATAGGAATTATGATATGGGTGTAGATAAACTACTTAAACCTGTTGTTGGTTCTGCTGTTGGTGGTGGTTATGTATCGAATACCTACGACACATAATATTATATATACATACTTGTACATACTTGTACAGGTACCTAAAGCTTACAGGATGGGAAGGAATTATGTTTCATTAGGACAATTACTTATGCACTATGTCCGTATGCCTGTGTAGTAGTGCGTTTGTTTTTAGGGTTCCGTACTCAAAGAGTAAAACAGGATCCTATTACTAAGCCTTCGCTGTCCGTCCGTCCGTCCGTCTGTCTGTCACCAGGCTGTATCTCAAGAACCGTGATAGCTAGAGAGTTGAAATTTTCACAGATTATGTATTTCTGTTGCTGCTATAACAACAAATACTAAAAACAAAATAAAATCATTTTTTAAGGGGGGCTCCCATATAACAAACGTGTGTTTTTTGCCGTTTTTATAGATAATGGTACGGAACCCTTCGTGCGCGAGTCCAACTCGCACTTGGCCGGTTTTTTATGGTTATTGACCCGTCCCAGTAACATACGCAAACTTTTTAAAACATCGCCTACGTGGCAACTTTGCCCTCTCGTAGTAACTGGCCGTCGCAATTAAAAACAAAAAAAAACTGTTTATTTTATTAAAAATACTTCTTTCTACATTTTAAAGGTAGCTACAATATTTTCATCACACATGCTCATAAATGGTGTTATTCCATGCCTGTATACCTACAGAAGGAAAATGGCCTAAATTGTTCCCGGGGGAGTAATGGTATTTTACGGCTCCCTAGGGAGTAATGAGCTTGAGTGTGATCTGATTGGTTTAATCAAATCTAGATGGCCATTGGTTGAAAAAAATCTAGTAAGCAACGCGCTGCAAGAATACTGCTCATTGATTGGTTGAAATATTGAAGCTGCTGCTCCACTCGCATTGATCTCGAAGTGAAGTTGTCAATTTCGTCAATTTTTGATTGGTGCGGTGCGCTTGTATGAAACATAGATTTTTCCGTCTTTTGTACTTAGTTATTTGTTTCCTCGCAAATGTGATGAATATCAAGGCGTAAGAATATTGCAAACTCAAGTCACCGGCGTCGGGCTTCTGATATACCCACTCTTGTTTGCAATATTCCACTTACGCCCCTCGTTAAACAATTAGTTCAGGCAATGAACTGAACTACTTGTATGGAAAAAATGTCAAATTTGGAAATAATTTATAATAGCTGATTTTTTCTTAGTAATGGATACATTATCAATTAAATAGTTACCTAGCGATAAAATCCAACAAAATTTCAGACATCAAAAAAATGATTACTTAACCAGCTTCTGAAAAGTCAGTAAAAATATTATTAAATGGTTTTATCTTTTTTTGGTTCATTTACATTTGCTTTATAATATTCAAGATAAATGATTAAAAAAAAACAATTCATGTTTTATTTAAATCTATATAAATACTTCCGGATGGAAAGTTTGTTGGATTATTGAATAAAGCATCTTAGAATAATGTTTTAAAATGATGTAAAGAAAAAAACGCTATTATAAATTAATGTTTTTCAAAACCGTATTTTGCCTGGAGTAAATGTACTTTTGAGAGCTATATGAGGTGTTGGGGGAAGCCCCCGTTTACAAATAATATTATTATTAAACTATTACTTACATACCTATATTTTTTATTACACATCATACTTATCTATTTGTTTATCTATTTATGTTGAAAGTATGTAATAAGACTAATAAGTAGCCATTTTAGATATACGTCGGCAATGCTGTAGGTATTTAAATATATTATAGTAGGTAAACTGTATCAATTGATTATTGTGGTGTGTACCTATGATAAGGTAGTTATTGTGAGGGGGAAGTTGCCACGGGTAGGCAAAGTTGCCTACCCTAACTCTAAAATTAACATAAGTAGAATCGTTTCTTTCCAGTCTCTTTTTTTATCATTTTTTTATCATGGTACCTATTTAATAAATTATTCTTGTATTACACTAGGTACATAATTTATAAAAGTACAAGTTTTATAAATTTTATCATTATTAATGATATTACCCAGATTATTCATAAATTGTATAACAATACAACTACCTAATCTATACTATGTAGACCGCCAGAGCAAGTGTACGACTATTTCGCGCGCCCTTACGTAAGCCTCTTTAGCTCAGTGGTAGAGCACTGGTCTCGTAAACCAGGGGTCGTGAGTTCAAACCTCACAGGAGGCACTGTCCGAAATTACTTTTTGTTTATTTTAAAAGGTATTTTAAGCTTGCAAATATTTTGTCTCAGTTGAAACTTAATTATTTATAGTTGATTTCAATTATAATCATAAAATTTTTTCGTTTTCTTATTAAAAGGTGGACTTTTTTTGACTTATGGTTATTGTACAATTTGTTTTTAGTACATTACTTACCTAGGGCGGTTAAACAAAGAATGTCTCAGATTGCAGGTATAAATATGCGCTCTGAGGCTTTCTTCATTACCGCCCGTGGTGAGTACAAAATTTTACGTCTCTATCTGGCCAGGAAGTGGGGTTTTCCGCACGCATAGCGTGCGGTAATTCCTACTTTATGGCCAGGTATGACGTAAAAAAATTAACCTAATTATTTTCATTTTATTATACAGGTGTGGCCTGTAATAGGAGCAAAAAATGAAACGGTAGATTATTAAGCTTGTGAACAATTATTTCCACATAGTTAAACTTGAAATTTTTTTTTTTTTTTTTGAATTTTTTTTTCTTCAAAATGAGTTTAGTTGTATTTTTTTACTCTTCTGGAGTGCTATCAGTAACTTTTTATTTTAAAGACACTAAAAAAAATTAAATAAAAATCATAAAATCACAAAAATATATTTTGAAAACAAAAATGCAATAACTGTTATGACTCGTTACATGATTTTACCTCAAAATCCGCATTGACTGCTGTGCTATGATGTCGTGGTGCCAAGATACATTACTTGGAGTTCATAACTTTAGATCAAAATATCTCCGATTCCAAAAAAAAATTAAAATGACACAAGGGGTTACTACAAATGCTCTAAGGAAGCGTCCCTTTGAATATTTGCTGCTATTACAGGCCACACCCTGTATGTATTGAAAACTTTGGGTTTAGATAGAGGTTATTCGAGATTGCTCGTTTTTATAAGTTTTAACTTAAGCCGATAGCAGGGAAGAGGGGTTAGGGTACCATAAGAAGTTAGAAAACATATTGTTTTCAGTGAATAAGTATTTATAAATCTCCCATGCGCCTTTTCAGAAATTAATAAAAAAATGTCTTGCCAAATTGCGAATTTCTTGTTTTTTTTAAATAGTCTTGTAATTAATGAACAAATCCATGTGTACATACATATATTTCTGTATATAGGTGAAACGTTTTGTATGTAATGGGAAATTTCTGGAACCGCTTATCCTATTTAAAAAAATATTTCACCTGCGTGTAGAATGGACTTTCTGGATGGTATAGAATATATTTTATCCCGTGGGTTTGCCTGCGTTCTTTGCAAGTACGCTAACGAGCTGCCCAGCTCGGAAATAGATAAATTACCGTTTCCTAGAAAAACAAATTTCTATTACCAATACAAAACATGCTATTAAAATTTCCCTTCAAAACAGTTTATTACATTTTCGATCCAATCAACTCCCAGCACGAATAGAATTTCACAGTCCATTTCACTTCAAAAACCAGTCAATAACATAACTTTCTCTTTGGTTTCAGAACACGGAATGCGAAATCAAATACACCCCTGAACTCCGATAAAATCCCAGTGAATTCTTTTTTCAAATTTAAATAGTGTTCTAAATTTAAAATGTTCCGGTACTGGTTGTGTTTTGTTTTCTTTTTGGCGGGCAACTGTGGTGCCAACAACTGTAGGGATGCCAACCTTTGCTGTCCCGGACGGGACAGTGCCTGTGTGGTGCAGAAGGCCCATCAGAACGCGATTATTGAAGACCTCACGGACAAGCCGTGCTATTGTGACCACGCTTGCTTGAAGTTGGGGGACTGCTGCTCGGATTTTAGAGAGACTTGTGGAGGTGAGTGATTTTATAATGAGTTCATAAAATAGTAGATTGTACAACAAGTGCATAAAACGAGCCATTTATCTGATACGTTCCGGCGAGGGTGGATAGTTAAGTCGAGGGGTTAAATGGCTAATTTATACCCGGGTTACACACACTTCTTTTCACTTCGATTGAGAGAAAATAACAAATAATTGCAAAATAAAATAAAATAATAGCTCATTCCTGTCACTTAACTTTTTTAAAGTTTTTATATTTCATTTTCGACGCTAGTGGTATTAGACTTCGGTACTTCATATTGCCAAGTCATTTAATGGTTCAATACATTTTAAAATAATAATTGACTTCTATTTTATCTGGTTTTATTAATTTATTAATGGAAAATACGGATGTTAAATTTATTAAAACAAATCAAATCAAATGACAAGTTTATTCTACGAAGTTTTATTGTGTGTGTGGCTGTTAGGCCCGATTTTCTTAGTCTTTAAAACAATTTTACTTTGCGCACTAGAGCATAAAAGTGGCATTTTGTGCAGCATACATCCAGCACAAAGGCGAACTTTGCGAGCATGAGAAGTGAAAAAGAACATGTAGGTACCTAGTCGTTTTAGTAAACGAGTTTATCTCGTTATTTTCCTACTTTGAAAGTAAACAGGCAAAGACAGACAAATTTTTCCATGTTTTACGAATAAGGGGATTTTAACTTTACCTAAATCAGCCTGCATTGAACTGACAGTTTTTTTAAAGTGTGATTAAAGTTTATTTTTGATTTGGCAAATCACGATTTCTCGGTTGTAAAGGGATAAATAATAAGAGAACCTACCTAAGTATAATTTGTAGAAAACATATTTTACAAATATACTTATGACTACCTATATGCTAAAATTTTATATTTTATTATGGATCGGCAACACGCTTGTGTCGTAAGCGTCCATAGGCCACGGTATTTACCACCAGTGGCCGTTTGTTGCCACCGTTCGCGCTTCGTACAAAAAAACCCTCCTTAGTGTTCAACTTACCCGCTACACTCATTAAATATTCCTTAACAGCGCCATTGGACTTCTTTTTTTAATTTAACAAGCAGTTAACGAGTCCTGTACAGTCTCCGAACAAAATGGCGTAAGCGCCATACTTTTTTCACTAAGATAAGCCGTTTTGACTCAATAGGGCTGCGATCGGAATAACGGTCGGTATCCCGTTACCGTTTACTGGGTAAAAAAGTAGGGTGCCTTATTGTGTACTTGCTGTGAAAATATGGATGTTCGAGTTTCTCGAATGTAGCAACGATTTTAATGAAACTATAATTTATTTCTTTTATACCACGATGGAATAAGCATACCCCTTGCCAGATTGCAAGTACACACCGTAGCCTGTGGAAGCTTTGGATCGCGAAGTTATCATGTCGAACGCTGCATTTTGAAAATGAAAATGAAAATGAAAATGTTTTATTTCATAGATTGCTAGGTTACATTGAAAATAAGGTTGGGTCTTCCTAGTAGGTAAAAAATACCTGTGTCAGGAAGACCCGCTCCTCCATAAAAAAGCAGTTAATGTTAATGTTAATTTCTTATATGTAGGTAAATATTTATAACATAAAATAAAAACAAAGACGAAATTAGGTATCACAGGCATAGTGTCGTGACCCTAAAGTTGAGTGTGTGTGTGTGTGTGTGTGTGTGTGTGTGTGTGTGCGTGTGTGTGTGTGTGTGTGTGTGCGCGCCTGTGTGTGCGCTTGTGAGTGTGTGTGTTAGTGTGTGCGTGCGTGTGTGTTAGTGTGTGCGTGCGTGTGTGTTGTTTGATAAAGTAGGTATATATTATATATAACATTTTCCATTTTGTTATGTTTTACTAACTATAGAATTAAATTTAGATTAATACAAGATTAAGTAACAGTTCAGTATCTTCATAACTTAGCATCTTTAACCATTCCGTTAGAGACCTCTTACAATTATATTTCTTTTGTTGATAGATATTAATTTTAACATTTATTTTATTATAAAGGTATGCTGCACGTGTCTTATACTGCCTTTTAGCAAACAAAGATCTATATGTTGTAAGTGGGGGAACGGTGCAATTTTGCTGTGACAGCTATAGGGTATATTTGACGACCACTTTAGCCTAGTTGGTAGTACTAGTGACCCTGCCTACGAAGCAAGAGGTCCTGGGTTCGAATCCCGGTAAGGGCATTTTATTTGTGTAATGAGCACGAATATTTGTTCCTGAGTCATGGATGTTTTCTATGTATTTAAGTATTTATTTATCTATATGGG
Organism: Epinotia brunnichana; assembly: GCA_963854355.1. Lineage (NCBI taxonomy): Eukaryota > Metazoa > Arthropoda > Insecta > Lepidoptera > Tortricidae > Epinotia > Epinotia brunnichana. Next base: position 20,177,823 of record OY977954.1, read on the forward strand.
TAAGTATGTTTATCTTCGTCTAGTACCCATAGTACAAGCTTTGCTTAGTTTGGGACTAGGTCGATTTGTGTAAGACTGTCCGCAAATATTTATTTTATTCATACTCATACTCATACTCATTTATTTATAATATTATAAAAATATTACACGACACATATTATTCACAATTTCATATTATAAGCAATTTAATCTTATTATATGTTTATACATAATAATATCATTCAATTATTATTTTCATAAAATTTATTTAAATTATAAAAGGCATGTCCAATTAGCCATTTTTTTTATTTCTTTTGAAGGTGTTTGTGCTTTCCTCCATCGTAATACCTAAAACATATACCTAGGTATCAGTAATCAGTAATCAGTATCTTTATTGCTTTCATAGGTAAATACAAGATGGTCCATTATATATGTTCAGCTATGAAACCCTGTAGGGCACTACAATATTAAATAACTAAAACTAAAATGTATTAATTTGCAACAGCTTAAGGTGCTTATCTCTTAATTGTTAAACTTATACAAAACGGTGAGCATGCAAAGATAATCTTATGCTAAGTATTACAAATATGTATTAATCTAGCTATAGCTATACCTATACTATTATATCAGTAATTAACTTTCAAAAAATATATTATATCCCTACATTATTACATTAGTATATCCCTACATTACAACACAGTGCATCCTCTGCAGCTCTAATAAATAAACCATTCGGTAGGTATCGATAATGTGGGTAGTCCCATATCATACGATATATCACCATTCGAACCAATCCTGTTGCCTATGTTACAATAGGTACAGTGGCGGAATGAAAAGGTTGATCAGTTTTCAAATGAAATCATTTACGCGTTGCAAGCACATGTTACCTTTTTAAACTGTGTATCAGACGAGAGTGATGTTTTGAAAATTATGTTCAACTGTTTGATAACAAAGTTCAAATTTACTTAGACGAATTATCCTTGACTATTAATATTTGAACTAAAACCTTTTTATTAGTTTGATCTTGCCATTACGTTGTGTCAAGTTTGATAAGGCTAATGATTAAATCCACTTCGCTTAAAATTATTAAAACTATAAATGTGAGTAACAGGTCCTGTCAATGTCATCTTTGCTATTTCTTGTATACGTTTTTTTTTCTTTTTTTAACTAGGGTAAGTGCACCAGTAAATGAACGCTTAAGGATATTTTTGACTTTAAAAATTGTTTTATGTAAGATAGCTATACTTAATATCGGCCGTGACTGTTTGTACAGCTCAAACAAGTATTCTAGTTTGCTTAAATTACTTTGCTTTTGCAATAGGTTTCCATAATTTTCAGTTATTTGACCTTTTAGGTAGAAAAATGGAAAATCACCAGTGAATGAACAGGGTTTTCTAGTAAATGAACAACTAAAAACCAGTGAATGAACTACTGTTATAGTTATGGTTTGTTGGTTTAAATTGCTGTTTAGCGATTTTGTTTGGAGTATCTCGATATACCAACACACGGGGTGGTAGTTAATGGTTTACTTTTTCTAAAACAATTAAAAAACTGTAACAAATGTTCGTTCATTAACTGGTTCCAAAAAAACAATAAATGAACTAGGCAATTATGGGTCGATGTTCATTTACTGGAAATCTATACACCAGTGAATGAACTAACTTTATATTACAAATAATCAGGTTTTCGTTCATTCACTGGTGCACTTACCCTAGTTTTCCAAAATTCAAAGAGGTGTCGTGAAATGACTTTCATTATGACGGAATGTGTCTGACACTCGGTCGATAAAGCAGATACTGATAACTTATACTGAGCAAGCAAAAACAGATCTTAAGGTGTCAACCTTTTCATTCCCCGACTGTACTCTAAAATCCAATGCTTCTGAGACCTGCCAGAGGCAGAGTTGTCTCACTTGCCACTTCGGCTAAACTCCACACAGCACCTCCGAGGTGACGATACACCTAGGGAATATAATCTCGATCTCGCGAGATCTCGAAATCACGAGATCTCGACAAGTTTTCGAGATTCAATCTCGATCGCTGGAATTCTCGTGTGTTGAAATCTCGGTCAAGATCTCGACAGAAATAATCGAGATCTCGAACGAGATTTCAATACCTACGCTCAGCATGTTAATAATTCGGGTCATAGTCCTTGGCCTAAATGCTTCCAAGAAATTATAAAAAAATATGTACTTAAAATTAGTGCATGTTTGCACATTTTCTATTTTGTGATGTGTTGTAGGTACAAGTCATTGAAAAACGTTAGTTCAGTATTCCATCTAGATGTGTTTTATGCTCAAAATATAATAGCAATACCCTAAGTAGGTATTGTTTAAGTTGCATTAGGGAAATTTTGACCATATTAATGCATATTAATGTTAAAACAAAAGTGGAATCTCGATATTGTCGAGATCACGTCGATTTGTCTGAAGAGATCTCGATTCCCTAATCTCGACATCGGATTTTTAACGCGAGATCTCGAATTTCCAATCTCGGTTCGAGATTGCATTCCCTAGGTACACGCGATCGCGGTTGACAGTCACACTAACGTAACTATCAAACATCGGATTTATAAGACGGTGGACCTTCTGTACCTAAGAACTATTATTTATTCTGTGCTACTTGGCTATAAAAATATAATAGGCATTTTCCAAAAGCAAAAAACAATTCTCATAAGATTTTATACTCTGGCCTGGCGATACCTATATCAAAGAAGGTAAGTTAGTTTTACTTGACATGAAATAATAAGTTTAGCTATTTTCCCTCTGGGAAGGAAATTACATTTTCTTAGAAATAGACTGTCATAGAGATTGGAACGCAGAAAATTGCCAATATAATTGAAAATAATAATGAGATTGCGAATATTTTATTACGCTTACTCGGTAAATAACTTATTGCCAGGGAAATAAGGTATATAGTAATCAAATAATCAAGTTTATTTCATTCATGTTGGTACATAGATATTCATATTACATTTTAGGTAGTAGAGGTCTGAAACATGAGCCTTGTATCTTATACTTACGCTAATTAAAACTAATGGTACAAAAGATGAAATAAAGAAATATGAAGCATGTTAATGGTTAAATTAGGTATACATGAAAACCTTTTGCTTTAATTATACTCGTACATGACTCTAGTACAGTGTGTACCTACTATCATTATTATATATACAATTTACTATAATTATTAAGTTAGGCTAGAAGTATTCTTTTAATTTATCATTGAAATATTCGCCTGTTTTATAATAGCTTTTTGTAGGTGACTAAAGTAATATACTTTTTATAGAAACATATTTTTTTGTCAGATTCTTTGTTTTTATCAAATTCGGTGGATATATATTTTTACGCTCATAACATACGAGTAGGTGCTGTTTGAGTGCATTATATATATTCCTGTTTACAGATTCTTCTATCTAATTTAATTTTTTAGTTTTTTTTTTTTTAATTTTGTATGTTATAAATCTATATTTACCTACGTATCATGATCACGTTTTACGCTACGCGCTACGCTCATAGCCGATCGCGTGGTTTTCCTCGTATTTAGCGGAAAGCGCCTACGGCGGCGTAGGGACTCAATATCGGGCTCCCGGCACTGAATGTGTTAAGGGTTTGTTCCTCACTAGTAAGGCCGATATAGAATAGGGTTTCGATAATACAACGCTGTAACTCTATATCCATGAAATTAACGATAAAACTGAAAATAGTTCCAGGAAATACGCTGCAGCCTAGCATGATTACGTTTATGTCAGACATAAAGCATGCGTTCCGCAACACAGCAATGACAGCGGTGGCGGAGCGGCGCGGCCGGTATTTATGTTCGAACTAATACGAAAGGGCGGACCCTTTCGTATTAGTTAATATTTATGTATTAAATAGGCCGAGCCGCGCCGTTCTGTGCGTATCCTTTCATATTATTACAACCGGTACCGCCTAAGCGCTGCGCCGCGCCGCTCCGCCACTGCTGTCAGTGCGTTTCGGCCTTGACAAGTATATAAGTGCGAGCGGAACGCATGCTGTATGTCTGACATAAACGTAATTTTTTAGAATTGAGTGAAAGTAACCGAAGTAAGCTTTCCTCAAGTTACTGGGAGACAAAGTAGGCGCGTGTCTAGACAGTGCGTAGCACGCAGCGGACAGCTTGTCGCATACATAGTCAATGTGTAATGACCATGTCAACCCTGAGTCGATTACGAAGCCTAGGTACCTAGTTGCGTCTACCTGAAGTACTATGGTGTTGTTGGTGGTTATGTTCAGTGGGCTATGTTTTGTTTTTAAACTAAAATGTATAATGTTCGTCTTTTCCACATTTAGTAGCATGCCATTTGCAGTAATCATGCTAGGCTGCAGCGTATTTCCTGGAACTATTTTCAGCTTTATCGTTAATTTTATGGATATAGAGTCACAGCGTTGTATTATCGAAACCCTGTTCTATAATTAAGGCTAGTAATTAATACACAGTTAATTCACTTTGGAAAAAAAATGCATTTTCGTCAGTGAATGTATTAAAATTATTAATTAATTACTTATATCCGTAGCTCGGCACGCAAAAACATATTTATCTAGGTACGTAGAGAGCGAAATATCGGTCCAGTACCGAACCCATTTTTAACCCAGTAGGATAGATAGCTATTATTAATGCAATAAATGATGAATCCTTAATAATGTGTAAATTATGGTCACATTACATTACTAATGATTACGATCAACTTAGAATTAAATATGGCGCCGGCAGCCTGTCATTCCATAAAAAAAAATCAAATTTTACATACATTCCGATTTTAATGAACACCGCTTATTACGATTACATACTGTTTTGACAATATACTTGCCATACTTTACCGGTAAGATTTTAGTATAGGGTACGTATGAAATCCTTTTTAGACTGGAATTTTGCCAGAAACGAAGTCTGTGTTTGATATAGCATACATTTTAGATTGTAGATACCAACAGTACCTATACGCTGCAAAGGATAAAGTAATTCGAAGCGTGAGATGGAAAATGTTTGCAAAACGCCTATCCGGGATAGGTCACCAAAACAGACGCGAAACAACTTTTTGCTTTCATTTTTGTGTCAGGCGCTAACTTTATCGGATAAAGGTGGAGCTAAAGACAAAATCTAAAATGAATGTAGTAAAATCATCAAGTTAATTTTAACCTATGTATTTAACTAGCTGCCCGCGCAGCTTCTTCTGCGTATTGCCAAGAACACAGACAAACCCGCGGGATAAAACATTTTTTTTAATCGGGCTTGTGGTTCCCGCGATTACCCATTACATAAACATACAAAGCTAAAATCTCACATACTCTTCCTCTATATAATATTAGTAATAGATTAAAGGCTTAATATTTTTCTTATGCTACAATTTCTCAAGTACTACATGCTACAATTACTCAACGTACCTAACGTTAAAGCTAGGTATCCTGATGTGTAGAGCTCACTTTGTACTGGACATTTCAAAGCTTACTATAAAAACCAAAATTAGTTGACATCTAAATGGCTCGACAATTAAAGTACGTGACTGTAAATAATATTTGACATTGGGAGATATCTACTTAAAGGTAACTCTGAAAAAAGAGTAATCATTAGTGAGTTCTGATTAATAAATAAATAAATTAGTTATTTATTTAGGTATTAACCCATAAAATTACATTGGTTACATTAAAAATTAAAAATATACAATTAGGATGCAATTAAAATAAAATTAGTTAAAAAAAATTAATTAATTTCCCATCACAGAAAAAGTGTCGTTGACATCTAACTCGTTAGGTAGCATGTCGTGCACACTACCTTAACAATACTGTTTGTCGATAAGTAACTTTAATACAATCGCGAAGTTGCTATTTTTAGAAAAAAACTATTTAATTAGTAGGTAGGAGGAGTTGGAGCTCTCAGAAATCATGTATACCTAGCTTCAATGATAAAAACTGGAGGCTATCTGTGTGAGCTGTGGGTAGACCACGCGAGTCATTGACTTAGAATAATAACGCCTAGAAACGCAGTTCACGCGCAACGGTGAGGCCACCTAAACTCGGCCATAAATGGCCCAGTACGCCGATCGGTGGAACAAAATTGGTGCGTTTGTGTGCGTATTGGCGCGTGTGAATACGAGTTGACTACATGAATCCATTTTATGCCTCACGCTTGGCGCGTCGGCCGTATGAAACTATCCTTCTATGCGTTATTATTCTAAGGACATTGACAATATTTTTTTCCCTAAAACTAAATCGGCAAAAAAAATATGTATAAACATCGAACCAGCTCACAAAAATTCACGAGAATCTGTTATGAAATGCGACCTGTAGGTACTGTAGAGGAGAAGAGCCGGAGATACGAAATATTTTTTGCTCAAGCTGCCACGGAGAACTACGTTCGCTTCGCTCGCTAGTTCAAAAATACTTGCAAGATCTGAAAAATTACGTTTTCAGTGTTTTCACGTAAACCATTCGTAGTCGACTGGACCTTTTTTCATTATGCATGTTGACGTCGCAAGTATAATGTGAAGTGCGGAGTTTAAGCTGGTACTTAGCGGGATGAATGGGGGCCGACAGCTGCCGCGGGATATTAAAAAAAAAACGTATTAAAACAGGAGGTTACGATGTACAGTAGAACCCGGAACTTCTGAAAAAAAATATTTTGGTACAAAGTTTTTATGGCCGACTGTACCTACTTTTTTACACAGTTATCAAATATTGAGAGAGTTCCAATAAGCCAAAACTCGACGATATCGTGTAATTATGAAGATGCTATGGCCTATCTCCATTATCAGATCAGCTAGGTTGTAGCATACCTATTATTCATCATTATCATATCAGCCGAAAGAAGTCCACTGCTTGACATAGGCCTCCCCCAAAGAGTGCCACACTGACCGGTCCTGAGGCAGCCGCATCCAGCGGACTGCCGCGACCACCTTTACCTACCACCCAAAAGGTGGTGGTGTCGCAAAACTTACTTAGGTATGCTAAATATCAGCTCAATCATAAAGAATCTCACATGTATATATTCATAGACCCTGAAATCATACTCCTATATCGTTGGGCAGTTATGTATAAATAAATACTAGTAGCCCGCAGAAAAATCTCTAGTTACAAGTTATTTTTTTAAATTGCAAAATTATTAACAAAGTGCTAGGTGTTAATTTTTGCGAAGTGGACCACTTTTGGAGGGTCACCACCTCCACACAATAGGCTATTTACTCTATTTATTAACGTGATTAGTTTGGATTAATTTTGTATTAAGCTGTAACGTCTGCTAAACAAATTTAAAAATTCGCGCTGCGGTCGCCGCTTCGCATACGGCTCGGAGCGTTGCATTTTTAAAATTTACTTTAATTTTAAATGTAATTATTTTGTACCATATATTTTACACTTTTCCCTCCAACTGTACCAACAAAGAACAAACAAAATGGCCGCTAGAGCGCTTCGTATGCAAAGGGGCAGGTTGGTGGCACGGATTAGTCTCCTAGATAGTGCCCGCGAAATAAAACGTCATTTGCACGTGAAAATCCAAGGATTAAGAATTTGCTACAATGTAGGTAGTACAAGAATAGTATCTCAAGCGGACGGAATTTCGTACCAATGTCTCAATACTACAAGAACTCGGAATTAAGCAGCGTCTATCGGATTTGGTCTAATCACGCATCCTCAAACTGTTCGGACACATTTCAAGACGCAACAACGACTCCATAGAGCGTCTCGTCGTCCAAGGCAAAGTGGAGGGCACTAGATGGACGATCGCCGATGCCATGGAAACGACGAAAACCTCCAATAGACAGTTATGGCTTGATGTCGTGAGGCGAGCAACAGCGGCCACCCGTTATTCTTTACGCGATCATGCATCTCACCTCACCCGTCACGCCTAACGAAACTAGACCTCTACCTACGTTTAGTTACTATGAATCGCAGCGTCAAGATATATTTGTGGTTGAGCGTTGAGGTGAACTTAAAACAAGTTACAGAATAGAGGGGCGGCAAGCGACACTACATGTTGATCACGACCAATCTGACAAGAGTGAAACGACTGAGAAAAAGAATATCTCAAAGTAAAGAAGACTTTAGGGCCAATTTCACCAAACAAGAACATTTAGAGTGAGTTGCACCAAACCGTCTGCAATATTAAGCGGCGTTCATTAAAATCCGACTGGAGATATTATACATACATAATACATTTTTCGTAATTTCTTATTGTCGCTACCTATCAGATGGCGTGTTTCACTAGTGAATATTAAGAAGGATAATCTTGGAAAGCCAGTAATCCCTTCGCGTACGTTTTTTTTGTTTTTACTGCCGAAATGGCATTTTATGTTAATACTCGTATTTGCTTTTTATTAAAATACTTGTCACAACAAGGGCATTTGATTAATTTTGTCAGAGACCTAATCATCTCTAAATATTCTATTAATTGAAATTAAATTTATTTTGCAATTTCGTTTTTTTAGATACTTACATCTTAGTTAAAATTTTTACCACGACATGATTTTTTTGTTTGACTAATTTTTTTGATTAATTATATTTTGAAAATTTTCTTTCACATGTAGTTTTGAATTTATTGTTAGGAATTTAAGCTATCTTTTATGTGTATGTAAGTAGGTACATTGCACTTTGTTAGAGTTCCCTTTGTGGCATACCTATTTGTAAAATAAAGGATGACTCACACTAGAACGGGCCGTGTCCGGCCCGGGCCGTTTTCTAAGAAAAACGACGGCGTTTTTGTGCGACCGAGCCATACCCAAGCCCGGCTGACCCACAGCCGGGCCGTGCCGACACCGAGCCGCTTCCGAGCCTCAGCCGTGACTCGGCCGGGCTTGGTATGGCTCGGCCGCGCAAATTCGCCGTCGTTTTTCTTAGAAAACGGCCCGGGCCGGACACGGCCCGTTCTAGCGTGAGTCATCCTTAAATGTTTCATTTTGATTTTTGATAAGCATATAAATTATTATAAAAGTTATAAATCTACCTGTCTCCGTAGCTTTGCGTAACTTTTAAGTACCTATTGTTTTAACAATTGTCCATGTTTTACATTGGCGATTTTTTTTATTAAATCGGATGAACTCCCTTGTTCCCCGGAACCCTTACATGCAAATTTATAAAGTTACTAGTTACCCGTGCACTTTGCCCGCTTATTGAAAAGAACGCAGGCAAACCCACAGGATAAAATATATCCTATAATCATCCAGAAAGTCTATTCTATACGCAAATGCAAGAATTTTGGAAAACGGAAAAGCAGTTCCGGAGATTACCCATTACACAAACTTATAAACTTACAAAGCTACAATCTAACAGACTTTTCCTCTTTATAATTTTAGTATAGACAAACTTACATTTAACTGACATGATTTTTTTTTTTTTTTTTTTTAATGGCTTCCACGCCATCAGAAGGAAGAGAGTTGCGTCTCTGTTGAGCAGAGTGCGCGGCAGTTCTAACACCATCCTGAATATGTTTGCTGAGCGCCTGGACTGCCCGATGACAAAACACTGGGTAAAGATCATCACTGGCCAAATAAGGTAATGATCTTTGCCCAGTGTTGCAAATAATTAAAGTGTTGCATATAAAAGTAAGTGTGTGTGTCAATCGTTTTATTATTATTATTACTTTTGTTTCCTTATGTAGAAATATGGGTCTTTGCCTGAAATAAATCAATTTTATTTTATTTATTTATTTTATTGCTCCAAAAAACTAAATTTTTCAGTTTGACTGTGGAGTCAAAAATAACAGTCTCATTTCTCTTCAGCATTAACATATGTTGAAGTGTCTTAAATATTGAGATCTATCTCATGAATGCCCCAGTAGAAACGTGAAAGGAGATTTCTACATGGCATCCATGAGGTATTTTTTTAATCGATACTTAAATATAGCTTTTTTAGTGTGTTCAGTATATATGGTATGCGTTTCTTTAGTGTCCTATCACCATAGTACTTACTCTTACTAGCTTCTGCCCGCGACTCCGTCCCCTTATGATTTCTTGGATATCATATGTCCTTCCGCAGGACTTAAACCATCTCTATACCAAATTTCATCTAACTCGGTGCAGTGATTTAAGCGTGAAGAGCTAATACTCGTAGACAGACCGACACACTTTCGCATTTAAAAGAGTAGCAATGTTGCGTTGAGGCAGGTGAGCCTAAATGAATTCCCTGCGTAAAGGCATTCTGGGTAGATAGTAAATTTCGCCCAAGTATCGTTGAGGAGATCTGCAATCAAGATAAGCGGGAACGCCACCGTATTTATATTTTTTAGGCTGCGTCAGTTTACGTTTTACGATCATGTTGGGGAAGGTGGTTAGAAAATATATACGAAGTCGCGGCGCGTCTTTGACTTACCTTTTTTTTTTTTTTTTTTTTTACGTTGGGGAAATGCCTTTACGCATCCCGCCCGCCACGGGGAAGGGGCAGGGCGCCGCGGGATCGCTTTCCGCATTCGACCGCGTACATATACCTACCTAAGCAATGATCTAATATAAAAAATAGGTAGATAATGTTATAAGCGCTTCAAAAGTGGCACACTAAAGCCTGGCTAATTGACACGGCTTGCCATAGTTTCGCGTCGTCAATGGAAACGAATGCTGTCAGAATATGGTGGCCATTTTTAAACACGGAATTTCGTATAGACAACATCTACCTATTTTTTATATTACATCATTGTACCTAAGTAGTAAATGTTGGAACAGGTATGATGAAAAACGGATGAAAACCTTTCTTATGAAAATGTCTTAACCTCTTAGGCCTTATGTTGTCTCTAGCTGTCAACACAGCGAATCTTTTAATAAATAAAGGGTCTGCAACGTGCTTGTGATTCTTCTGAATTCGAAAGTCTACATCAGGCACGGAGCAACCGTCGAAAAAAAAAGTTAAGGTATTCTCTCTTTAGCCACCGAACCACCGGCGCGGGCGTTAACTTCTTTACAGACTAAGATTTCGATTTCGAGATAAAAATTACAACATAGATTTGCATTCAATGTCAAAATTATAAGAACACACATAAATACAAACCACACACATAAATTAGGTGCTATATAGCCTGTCCAAAGCATAGCTCCCGATAATTGGAAACAAATGGCCTCCAAAAATCCGTGGAATACTTGTATGAGGCAAATGAGGCTTGGCGTCGCGTGTTTATGGGGGAGCCAATTTCGCGCTGAATTGAACAAACATCACTGGCACTCGATCCGAACTTCGATAAGTTCAGTGCATACGTTCACTGTTGACTTTTTACCGTGCCGTTGCTTTTATTTTTAACCGACTTCAAAAAAAAAGGAGGAGGTTCTCAATTCGGATGTATTTTTTTTTTAAGCAAAAGTATCGAAATAGCTGTGCGGCACAGCTAGGTATTTCGATAGATATGGCAGGCACAACCTGTGCCTGCCATTCCGCTCGCGTAGAACTCGTTAAGAGGATTGTGAAGTGTCAATACGCGGCGCGAATAGGTATTTAAAAAAAATTATCTGTCTCACACCGCTCTGCCTCCCGACCCGTATCGTGCGATAGAGAGAGCTGCAAGTCCTGGAGGTAATTGCCTAAATTTTCTTGTTGAAATATGGTTTCGGGTGATAACCCTAAACCTTAATGAAATTAAATAATTTTGGTATGATTGGATTAGGTACACTTTAATCTATGTCTGTACGTTTTCCTTTTTTAGAAAATTAGTTTAGATTAATTAAAAAAAATAAAAAGATAGACAAAGTTTTTAAGTCAAAAATATAGATTTTAGATGCTAATAACTTTTAACGTAAGCAATATTTCTTAAAAATCAAAACGTACAAACCTAGTATTTTACCATATCTACAACATGTCCAAAACATATAAAAATCGAACGATGTTTACGGGGTGAAAAACGTTATCGCTTTTTGTATGAAAATTCACAGGTTCACAATCCTCTTAATTTATTTACCGTTTGGCAAAGTGTACATTCCCCTTATTTTACCCCCCAGTTTGAATTCTCAGTCTTCTCAGGAATTGACAACGATCTCCACTCATAATAGCCTATTCAAATATACGAGTACGCGCCTTTTATATGGGCTAGCCAATGGCCCAGCCATTTGTCACCGCGCCATGGAATCATTGGGTTGATTTCCGGGATAAAAAGTATCCTATGTCCTCTTCCAGAACCAATAACGACTGGCTATTATTATACTTCTAACTCAGACCACAGTAGCTGGTTAACAAACCTTTTTTGGTTTTGTATTCAAACTTTGAGTATTGAGAATAGGTTTAGCTACAACTGGTTAAGCTACAAAATTCCTTCACATACTAAAACCCTATCCAGAAATATAACAGTTCACATATTGTTAGAACACACACCAAGTTAGGGCCCTGCGGCGACGTTCGGTGATAACAGTATACTAGGTTATAAGTAACGTTTTATTGCGACAAGAGTGTTGTAAAAAATACTTGGCGCAGATTGCTTTTCGTCCCAGTGCGACAAAACGAGGAAGCCATTTTGATTTGGATCGATCTGGGCCTGTATTTGATACGTAGCCAGATAAGTTGTAACCAGTATACGTCCAGCGCGGTATCAACGCGGGCCCGCGTTCGATGTGTGTTTGAAGTGTAGTTTGTACTTTCGTAATTGTTGTAAATATCAGAAATAAATACCTCTTAATATGCTAGCTTTAAGTGAATTGTAATATATATGATGTGGATGTACTTAATAAATAAATAAAAAATAAAAAAAATAATGCTTTACAACTTGCGCGGGCTCGCGCCCGAACCGCATGTCCCGCGACCAATGTGACACAAAACCATAGAGGTAGAATAGATAGAGGGAGTCAGCCACACATACACACATGAGTGACAAAGATGTATGCATAGGCAATACCGCAAGTGGGAACGAGATACAGTGTCATATTTTCTGTCCCTCATCGCGTATACAGATTTTTTGTTTGCCACCAGCTTGTTGGCCACCACACCTGTCAAAATTTGTACTGAAACTGACACCACCATGACGTCACCGATATAATACGACTAAATTATAAATGACATTAGACGTCAAGAGTGTATTAGCTTCTGATACTTCTTAATTTAGTATGGTTAATTTACCATTGTCCCTTTTGGGTATACGCTAGGACGCCATCTATATATCCTCTATCTACGCACAAAACAGAAGACAATCTACACTCAAAGTGCGCTCGAGCAACGCACACATTAGACACTGCTCACGGACACGATATCTCGGGCGGGTTGGGGATAAATGCGAGCCACAGAGTAGTTTTCTACTTTTGCTTTGTGCCATCCGCTAGACGCGTCTGTGATTTGTGCAATAATTGAACAAAAAAAAAGAAGTTATCATCATAACTGTTCAGTGGACGGTTGTTTAAAATCGACATTAAACGGTGAATTGTCGTTTTTTAAGGTACAGTGGTTTCAGAGAGGTTAATTAGGAATGTTGCGTCATGTACTTATTAACCATACTATAGGTTACTATGTTAATGAAGGTTACTAGGTATAGATACTTGGTGGAGGGAAACTGGGATTTCTGCCCACAAACTGTTATGCAGTTTGGCAGATATTTAATAATATTTTCAAATGTAATGCTTGTTAAATAAAATTCACGTGTGCGTTCAAAATGTTACGTGATCACCCCTCAGGCCCCTTTTTCACCACTTTGATAATTGTCGCCTGACAATGACAATTCGACTTACATGGCTGCGTTGACAGGTGAAGGTGGTTGCTGCCGTTGCTGGACAGCTTATTGACCAAGCAATGTACGTGAATTTGTAACTGTCTGGTGACAATTGTCAAGATTGTAAAATAGGTATATTTAACGGCCTCCGTAGCCCAGTGGGTAGTGACTCTGCCTACGAAGCTGGAGGTCCCGGGTTCGAATCCCGGTCAGGGCATTTATTTGTGTGTTTATCACGAATATTTGTTCCTGAGTTATGGATGTTATATATGTATATAAGTATCTATATGTATTTATCTATTATATATATCATCGCCTACCTACCCACAACACAAGCCTTACTGAGCTTACCGTGGGCCGAGGTTGATTTGTGTAAGATTGTCCCATAATATTAAAAAAAAAAAAAAAAAAAAAGAAAGGTCCCAGGCCTCTGTTTCACCAAAACGACAATAATTGTCGCCTGACAATGACAATTCGACTTATATGGCTGCGTCGACAGGTTAAGGTGGTTTATGGACAGCTCATTGACCCAGCAATGTACGTGGAATTGTCATTGTCAGGTGACAATCTTCAAGATGGTGAAATAGGGCCCAGGTCTTGCTGACACGTAACATATGCAGAGAATATACTAGAAGTATTGCCATTTTCAACATTTTAATTTTTATGGGATGGTAGGTAATTTACACATTATAAGACATAATCCATATTATTTCTGTGTAATCCTATGTGGAATGGAGACGTCAGAATGCAATCGGGAATGGCGTTAAGACGAGAAGTGAAAGATTTCATCCTTGCCCAGACCATAATATATTCTTTTACGTCCATTTTACCGGCTATATTTACCCTGTAATAAACAAAACAGTCCGATAAGGTCCTATATTGATAACTAAGGCCTCGGGCAAGGACCGGCAAAACAAATATACTTAGTCCCACCCGATTTGAAGCCTTATTTCTATAGGCATAAGCTTGTCTTCACAGTAACAAGGTTTAGCGAGATATGTCTTTTAGTAAGTTATCAATCGAGGTCCTTCGAAAACAATTTATACGGCTTGTAGTTCTAATTTTCAACTTTATATACTTGGAATAAGGTTATCGTTTCAGTAACACAGCTCAGCAAGATTATGTTGTTTTGAAAATTACTGGCTGGGCTAATATGCGTATACATCGTCTCCGCCCCGAATAACCCGACTCATTTAAGCCATGCATTTCTGTGGTTATAATTCCAGAACACAAACCAAATTTTCTAATTCAGTATTACCAAACACGATTAACTCGAAGTTATTAAATTAATAAACGTATTTGTTCCCGAATAAAACTGAATAAGGATATTGTTGACAATAAGTTTGCCAGGCGGTGGTTGGTAGTTGAGGATAGTGTCCACTGCCTGGCAATAATTAATATGTTGATGGGGGAGTAGACAGGGTGAGTGTGGACTTCACCCCAGAGGGGTTTATGGCAGTCCACACTCAGAGAGAGACTCTGAAGTACTGTCTATACAATAGTAGTTCTTTATTCATTAACTCACACGGTATATATACGAGTACATGTATTATCATTCGCACATCTCGCACGCACTTAATCTACGGCACGTATTATACAATATCTAATCGCTAACTGAGAATGTGCCTCGTCGGCACATATCTCCCCCCTTACAACAAAAATGGGATGAAATCCCATTTCCTGCTAAGTAACTGGTCACATATACATATATGAGAAAAGTAGGTAGGTACCTACACAATAAAAATCAAATCAACTATATCACTAAAAAAGACAAAATACTTAATATAATAGGCACACGCATTTCTAAGTTCGTTTTCGGATGCTTGAGAAATGTTAAACTTGCTGTGTGTATAAGACCACAACATTTATAAAACAGTGCGAAAGAAAGTACTTACAATAGTCGTGTACATACAATCCAGACTTGAATTACCTTTTCGGTCAATTACAAGTTGGGCTTAGCACAATAAAAAATAATTGAGGCATACTCATAGGCTCGAAGCAGCAGCTTATCTCATCCTGGGCATTCGTCTTCCAGGGCAATGTTACATACAGCACAATAATAGAAAATACAAAAGTATGATAGTTATCTAAATACAATTAAAAATAGCATCTTAAGTAAATTACCTAGAAAAATGGAAACCGTGATGCGCGTTTATAAAAATATGCTGACGACGCGACTCCGCGACCTTGATCTTGACAAAAAAATATCGATGTATTTACCTACGCTCAGCGCTGCGTCGACATTTCAATGCGCGTACTGTGAATTGTTTCTGTTCTGTATAATTATGACGAGTTGCATTTTCGCCAACTGTGTTGCGTTGCGACGCTATCCTTGCAATGAATGACGTCTTCAACCTTACACTTCTTCTTCGCGAAATTTTGGAGGCAGGCTTAAACGGCTGCAAATTCTTCATCCAGTATGTCCCCGGGCCGTGACGCAGCAGGCGTCGCACCATGGACGCTGCTCGATGAACGGCAAAAATGTCGGCCACGATTAGTGTGGCACGAAGGCGCGTGACAAAATGCACAATTTTGCTGTTTTAGGCTTCTTGGCTTGTCGTGTGCGCTGTAATATGAATTAACATATTGACGCTGCTTCTCAGTTATGTTTTCCTTGTCGGAATATCATACTCGATGAGAAAGCGTTTGAATGGGGTCCTGGAGAGAAGGTTGAGGCGTTTTCTATAGGTCTCTTCATCAACAAGGGCGTAGTTCCAGTCGGGAGTGCGTTGTTCTGGTCGGGAGCGGATCCTTATCGTCGGGAGCGGCGCGTTTCTTCATTGGACTTTTGTTTCAGGCAGTGTTCCATATATCTACTTAATGCAAGCGGGCGCGGCGTATTTCTTCAGGCGGGTGCAGCGTGTTTCTTTAATGTGGCGCGGCGTATTTTTCGAGTGGGTGCGGCGTATATCTTCGAGCGGGCGCGGCGTATATCTTCGAGAGGGTGCAGCGTGTTTCTTCAATGTGTCGCGGCGTATTTCTTCAGGTGGGTGCGGCGTATTTTTGTCCCCACTTAACCAGATGGTTGCGCGTTCAGTCGTCGGAAGTAGGCGTTTTGATTTTGTTCAACTTCTTTGCCAGATCGTTGCGTATTTAGTCGTCGGGGCGCGCGTGTTTCTTCAGTCGGGCTTCAGCGATGCGTGTTCTTCTTGTTTCAGTCGGGGTCACCACTTTGCCAGGCGGTGGTTGGTAGTTGAGGATAGTGTCCACTGCCTGGCAATAATTAATATGTTGATGGGGGAGTAGACAGGGTGAGTGTGGACTTCACCCCAGAGGGGTTTATGGCAGTCCACACTCAGAGAGAGACTCTGAAGTACTGTCTATACAATAGTAGTTCTTTATTCATTAACTCACACGGTGTATATACGAGTAGCTACATGTATTATCATTCGCACATCTCGCACGCACTTAATCTACGGCACGTATTATACAATATCTAATCGCTAACTGAGAATGTGCCTCGTCGGCACAATAAGTATGATGAGTTCTGGTGACATTAGTAGCAACGCCGCAGTTACACATACACTTTTAAACTTTTTTCAACACATTTGCTTGTAACGTGCCTCTTATTGTGCCGCTTTTAGGCTCATAATCCTGGGTATGTAACACGCGTGTTTTATAACATTACGACACTCGTGTAGTCATGTTTATATCCCGATTAAGACACGTTGGCACCTTGCAGCAATGTACTCGGCGCATTCTTAAATTGACCGGGTTATACAGGTTTGTTTTTAATTCTCGGCAAATGGATTCTTACTCGACTAAACAAATTAAATGCTTCATGTGAATTAATTGATTATTTCTTCTTGGATATGATATACAAACGTTTCATTTAGTAAAACTATTTACTTTTGATAACATTTTACATGAATTTATATTGAATAAGAAAATATTCATTTTATTTTGTATTGGCTGTTTAGAGATTTCATCTAAGCCTCGCGCACTGCGCGAAATTCACGAAAATATTGTTGCGCGCCATTATAAGTAATTTCACAAATATTTGTAAACATTGAAGATGCGTGTTTGGTTATTATTCAAAATGTTGACTCGTGATGAATAGAAAAGTGATAAATAGAATTGACGCCACTGTACATTCTTGGAGATGTACAAATGTAGGTATGTGAGTAAAAACCTGTTGTCATCAATAACTAAAGGAAACAACTTAGGAGCCTGTAACATTTTAATTTTATGAAAATGATTTTTTCCTCGCAAATGTGTTGAAAAACGTCGTATGACACGCGTGAGCTTTGATAATTACATCCTCGGCTCTCTTATCACGCTCACCTGCACAATTCCGCCTCTGATGTAATGATCAACACAGCTCACTTGTATCACAATGTACTATTAAAGTTTGTGTCGTTATTCAGGTCCTGGTGTATAGAGTTATTTTCAACAAAAGTGCCTCAGTAATTTAGTTAGCTTGAGGTTCGCATAAACCACACTGCTTTCCAATTCAGAATAATGGTCTGAATCCATCAGGGTTTCAGTTTTCGTTGCGATATCCCTTACACGCTATATAGGTATATTGTACTAAGATGGTGTTAATACAGTTTCCAATTACAATGTTCCTTAAACCATATAAGTGCTTATAGAAGTATCAGGTATCGGAAGGTAGCTAATTTAAAGTTTCAGAAACCTTATGTGATCAGTGTTCCCCCTATGTAAGTTTTCGATCGTATCTATGTACAGTCGAGTTCACAAACATCTTTACAAGCTAACCTCCGAAAAAAATGTTTTCACCTCACTTGCTCGGAAAGGCCTTTTTGTATGTTTGATCTATTGAGAAAAGCGCTTTTTATCCACATGTGAAGAAAGTAGACGTAGAACATTAAAAGTACTATGACGTAGAACGTTAATGTTTATTTTTGGTTTTTTGTATATTTTATGTGACATATTTTTTTTTTACTTTTTTTTACTTACTTTTTTTTGACTTTTTTAAACTTTTTTAACTGTTTTTTCTTTGTTTTTTTTTACATTTTTTATGACTTAAAAAAAAAACTTTTTTTAAACTTTATAACTTTTTTTAAACTTTTTTTGTAACTTACTTTTTTTACTTTTTAAAACTTAATATTTTATTTTCCTCGTTGTAGTGAGGTGAAAAGATTTGTGTTATACACGGCTGAAAAGTTATTTTACATCTCGTGTTTTAAATGAACAGTCGCAGGTAAAATACAACTTTCCCCCCTTGTATAACAAATAACTATTACACGCCACTAAACCACTGACAATAAGGTCGAGTAAACATATTTTTGGGAGGTTGGCTTGTAAAGATGTTTGAAAACTCGACTACCTACCTACTTAGATTATTCAATCTACGATCACTCGTGCCTTTTTCGTCGCGTATTTAATTTTGAGTCTGATCATCGACTTGTGTCGCAATTCTCTTTTGCAGGCGTTTAATTTAACTTGCACTTGACAAATGTATAGAGACAGAAGGTGCCCATAGCAACTCCTAAACTACTAAAGATAACCCCTTCGTGTTTGGGCTTGTGCTCATTGAGCAATCTCAACGAGCAAAAAACGTACGTTCGGCAAAGAAATAAAAAAAAAATCGGTAGGCAATAGGCATACAAATGATGTGAAAATGAAGTTGTTTCACATTTAAATAACGTGTAATATGCATATCATTTATAAATTGAAAAGAAAAAAATATTTTTTTATACAAATTGAATACTTAATTGTCGTCACAAAACTGACTGGTATGGTGATATAGCTAATTTAGGTCATTACCTATAATGATGTAGGCAGTTATAAGTTAAACATGTAGTAGAATAGCAAGTCAGTAATAAATGTATCGTGACACAATACCTACGGTTGTTTCTCTATACTTAGTAGGGCCCTCCCTGCCCCTCACTTCAGATGGCGATCTTGCCAGGATACTGCTTGCCTTGCTTGGAGGCGAGGCATGTCCATGGTCTTCTCTCCCTCTCACTGAGCATAAGCGTGAGCGAGATGGAAGTGCGTGTTCGGAAGTGTTTTACATCACTTTTTACTACATATTAATTGATTTATGGAATACTGGATAATTTATTAAAAATCTGTCCTGTTATTAAACTAGAATAATAAAAAAGCTATCCTTTTTATAAAAAACACATAGGGTCGTTTCGCCGGTAACGCGACCACCTTCGGTTGGCGACCACTTGACGGACTAGGCTGCTTCAATTAAAGATATTAACATTTCTACAAACCCAACAGAAAACTAATTAGTTATTAACTATTCTTGAATAGTGTCAGAATAAGAATAAATACACTTTAAAACCCAAAGCTTAATCCAAAGCAAGAAAAAATAACCTCAATTCACACATTTTACACATTGCTTCCGAAAAGTGTTGACGTGCAGTGAATCTGTAAAAAAAATAACGCGACAGTTGGCGCGAAAACTTTAGTTACGTCACTTAATTTTATTATTATGCTGAAATTAGTTAGTTGATTGCTTAAATGATTTAGCTATTGTAATAATTTCGTTGAAATTCGGCATATTATAAAAATAGATTTAAATAAAATGGGGTGGTCGCGTACCCAAAAAAATTATTACCAAAGAAGTCGGATAGCGACCACATCGTTTTTCTTTTTCTTTCCTTATGGATTCTTGCGGCACCCGCGATATTTAGCTTGGCAAGCCAATTGTGTTGGTAGGTATTTAAGCCGCGCCAATCCATGCTATGTCTATAGTAGGTATATGTAATATAATAATAATATATAATTATAAAATGAATAATTCATATGATTATATGATATGGTTATATTACAAATGCGAAAGTGTGTCTTGTCTGTTACCTCTTCACGCTTAAACCGATGGACCGATTTTGATGAAATTTGGTATGGAGATAGTTTGAGTCCCGGGAAAAGACGTAGGATAGTTTTTATCCCCGAAATAATCCCCTAAGAGGCTGAAATAGGGGTTGAAGTTTTGTATGGAGCTACGATATAAACGAGACACACGGACGGAGTCGTGGGCAGAAGCTAGTGTAGGTAAGTAGAATTTAATCTAAAAGGTTACATAAAAGCTTGTAAAATGGTGGCATTTAGATACCTACTATGAACGACATGTTTGACTGTAATAGCAATATATATAATAGCACTATGGTGTGAGCGAGATGGCGCGCCGTTTTCGATTCTATTTTGCATTGACAAGCAATGTAAAGTAGATTTAGAAGAGTAACAATTTGTAGTAGTATAAGGGCATACAGGTCAGGTAGGTCCAACTTTGAGAAAGAGGTCAATCGTCGAATCCGACTCGGCTGGGCAGCGTTCGGGAAGCTACGCTATGGCACATCTTTTCGTCTAATATTCCGCAGTGTCTGAAGACGAGAGTCTTTGACCAGTGCGTGTTGCCAGTGATCACGTGTGGCACCGAAACGTGGTCGCTTCAGAAATCATAAGAAGCATCATAAGAAGGCTCAAAGTCACCCAAAGGGCAATGGAGAGAGGGCTATGCTCGGAGTTTCTCTGCGTGATCGCATCAGAAATGAGGCTATCCGCAGCATAACCAAGGTAATCGATATAGCCCTAAGCCGCTAAAGTTAAGTGGCAGTGGGCGGGGCACATTGCACGTAGAACCGATGGCCGTGGAGGCGGAAAGGTTCTCGAGTGGCGACCACGTACCGGAAGGCGCGGCGTGGGTAGGCCCCCCACAAGTTGACTGATGGCCTGGCCTGGTAACGATCGCAGGAATCCGATGGATGCGGGTGGCGCAGAACCGGTCATTATGGCACTCTTTGGGGGAGGCCTTTGTCCAGCAATGGACGTCTTTCGACTGATATGATGATGATGATGATGCATCGTTTTATTAACTACTTAAACACTATTTGCAAGAGTGGTCGCCAACTAGCTAACAGGTGGTCGCAAACCGACTAAAGCGGTCGCTATCCAGCGAATTCGCTATTTTGAAATCTTTTCCATATTTTTTCCTAATCTATGGATGAAAGTGCTATATTTTATTGTAGGTTTCAAAACTTGACTATACTCAGAACCTATACGAATACCATCTATTATGTGTGTACATTGAATAGGTATACATTTACTAATCTAAAGTGAGCAACTCGGCTAAGTGGTCGCTAACCGGCGAAACGACCCTAGATTGTCGTTAAAAATTACGAGATCTCGAACATTTCAGTTTATTTTTATGGTGATATTCAAGATTTTTTTACAGAGTTACCAAGCCATTTTTTAATATTATGTTCAGTTACAAAACTTCTTTGTTTCTTTTTCAGTCTACAGTATTTTTTCTGTAGTAGAATTCTTCATTATTTCTTCACACTGGAAGCTCAAAAATCAATCTTTTCGTCAGATCGTGAACCGGCCTCGCCTTAACAACTCACGCTAATTGCGTACACGAATTATTGAAAATGCCCTCCTTACAATTTTTTTTACAGATACACGTTACATTTTCAGCTTAAACAAATTCTAGTCTTACATATTACTAGACAGAGTAGGTACCTACTTACATATTGCTTTCTCTCTTTATAAATAAATACCTTAAAACCTTTACATAATCTTTACCTAAAACTGGAATTCGAGACCAAAAAAACTACGACAATGTTGCCACTGCAATAAAATTATCTAACAATAGTAAATCCCTTTTTACTAAAAACACACGCTGACATAATTTATTTATTGGTAATTTTAATTCTATAATTTAAAGAAGTAATTTTATTTACTTATTTTTACATAAATACAAGACGCTTTAATAAAAACTAAATCATCCGTAATTTTTGGTTGCAAAGCTGGTATTGCGCTTGTATCACTTCAGGTGTAAATAACATTTGGTACAACATTTTAACTACATAGGAATAATAAAACATTTAAAATGGCAGAGGTCAAAGACCTATTTCATGAAGGCCTCTGACACCGCAGAAATGGCAGTCACATGTCATGAAAGTAGAGGACGAGATGTGCAAACTGGACGGATTAATTACTGGAGTGGTGGAAAACTTTATTATACAAGTGACCGACTCAGATTCCGAAGTTAGTGATTCTGACATTAGTGATGGTGAAGATGAAGATAAATAAAAATAATTCATTAAAAAATGGTTTTATTTAACTTTTCCATACTGTCTTAATAATATGGCACACTGTCGTGTGTGTTCATTGGTAATTCAACTTGTTTAAGTTCTTTACAATAAAATTTTGTCAATGAATGAATTGTGCCAGCCAATACAAAGAAGCATGGTTACAAAGGTTGGCGAAACCTGAAAACTTTATTTGACAATGACATAAGTGACTTTGACAGATTTGACAGTGACGTATCTGTCGTAGTTTTTTTTCGTCTTGAATTCCAGTTTCGAGATTAGACGACGCGAACATGCGTATAAATAGGAAAACAGTAATAATGTTAACAAATATCAGGATTCTCTATTTGCCGTATTATCAAAGCGAATAATTCTATTACGTCTGGCTGAAAAAGCTGCGAACGAAACGGCGTTAATACAAAATATCGCTTTGTATTTTAATTGCTTTAGGGAAAAATAAACTTAGCGTTTTAGGAATAGAGTTCAAAATGCAAAGAATTTAATCAACATATGGTGGATTTAATGTTGTGTGCTATTTTAATTTAAGGCATTAATGTAAATGTAACGCTATGCCCTTCATAATTGAGTTTAAATTTCAGTAAATGGAGAGATATTTACAATTTAAACACGCGTGAAAGAATAGGAGCGCGAATATTACATACGATAATTTATTTTAATAAAAGAAAAAGTTCTAATAGCGACTTTACTAATAAACCTAGAAAGTTTCTGAGGTCAGAGATGTTAAACAATTTCAATTAGGTGCACCTAAAAGTATGTATTTATAAATCCTAATTTCCATTTCCTTTGACTTGATACACTTCAAAATGTCTCCATCAAACTAGTCGGCCATTAATTTGGGCGCCCTTAACTAATACCCCTTAGTTGAATAACTGAAATTAGCACAAAATAAAAAGGGCTTAAGCGTTATAGAATCCCTAATAAGTTGAGGCATTTTGTCTAAGTTGGTAATCCCTGTAACACCTGCATGTAACAGTCTTAGGGACTCCGGGGAAGGCTTAGTAAAGCTTACTTGTTTGAAACTACCCATCGACGTATATACGTCAGTATGTTCCATAGGTATGAAGACAATAGAGGTCTCTGTCGGAAGTTTCTCGCCAACGTCTGTGTATTAAACTGGCATTGAATTGGAAAAATAAATCATCATAATCTGAGCCCTAAACAGGTCTCGAACCTGCAATACAGGGGTTGCAGGCACAGTGCTCTCACCACTGCGTATCTTTTAAATAAATAAAATAAAAATATTTTATTTCACACCAGTTTGATCCATATGTGATTAGATTAGCGAGATTATACTTAAAAACTATGTTAGAATTACAAACTAAGAATCGGGGGCATTAAATTACAGAAATGGTTTTGGCAAGCTATTGGCAGTACCAAACAGAGCGAACATTATCTCTACTTGGCCCCGCCAATAGTCACCTCCGTCCAATATTTGGTGAGGGGACAGTTGAGGCGCTCGGCCAACACCCTTAGGAGGCCATTGCTGCTGCCGCACACACGCCTTAGCAGTGATCCGATTCTTTTGCGCCTGATGGCAAAAAAGTCCTGTGCGAACATACCGGATGCACTGCAGTGCCTTGGCAGCCTCAACAGCATCCTAAGGATGTTATTGTATTGTACGCGTAATGCGTTATAGGTCCTCTGCGTGAATTTTGCCCACAGACTGCACGTGTAGAACGTCTGGCA
Source organism: Epinotia brunnichana (assembly GCA_963854355.1). Lineage (NCBI taxonomy): Eukaryota > Metazoa > Arthropoda > Insecta > Lepidoptera > Tortricidae > Epinotia > Epinotia brunnichana. Next base: position 20,202,130 of record OY977954.1, read on the forward strand.
GTAAGCTTTGAAAAGCGTCAGTTTGACTTCGTTACTACAACTTCGTTTTAATCACATTCGCCGCTACTAGTAACGATAATACAGATACTGTATTATCGTTTATAATTTGATCGTGGTAACTTCCAAGTTAAATTAACACGAAACAAAAATCTATCTATATATATTAATAAAAGAAAGTTGTGTTAGTTCCTTTGCTTTTAACAGTTTTAACTCGAGAACGGCTGAACCGATTTTGATGATTGTTGATTTGTTGGATTTCTCTTCGCCCCGAATAGCAGAATAACTTTAAAAAAAATGGAAAAATTAAATTTTTTTTTCATGCATTTTGTACGGCGGAACGAAGTTCGCGGGGTCAGCTAGTATATATACAGCTTGTATTTTTAATATTACCTCAAATTGTAACCAGAGGTAGGTGTTAGGGCTATGAACCGATATTGCAAGATTTTTTTTCTTAACTACTAACTTTTTTTTTCCATACAAAATAATTCAGCACGCAATGTATCACTACATTGTCTTACTGATGTGACGTCACAACTGTCACATGTAACCCGCTACTTCCATGTGTCAAATGAGTGCAAGCATTACATTGCTGCTCGATAAATTTTCAAAAATTAATTACGCTTTGGTAGTTAAGACTAACATACAATTTTGTTACAATATCGGTTCATAGTACTAAAAGCTACGTATGGTTAAAATTTGAGGTAATATTAAACATACAGGTTGTATAAAACAAAGTCGTGTTAGTTACCTACACCATTTATAACTCAAGAACGGCAGAACCGATTTTTGTGAGGTTTGATTTGTTGTCACTTAACTCCGAATAGCGGAATAACTAATAATAAATGCAAAATGTAAAGTTTTTTTTTCTTTTTTTCATACACTTTGTATGGCGTGGCGGTACGAAGTACGCGGGGTCAGCTAGTATTTAATAAAATATATTTTTTCGTTAAGTTAGTATAAGTTCAGCAACCCGCTTGTGATTCTTTTGGAGTAGCAAGTGTCTATACCAGCCATACTCAACCTTTTTTTCCACGAGGGCCACAACGACATTACAACAACGGCTAAAATTTTTAGCTAAGGGCACAGAATAAGTAATAGTACTACGTACAGAAGGTTCTCTGTTAACAAATTCCATGTTTAGGTACGCCAAACGTGCCTAAATGTGGCCACCCCGTTCTATCGCATGCAACGCGCTGCGACCCGTGCGAGCGTCCTGTACCAACACGCGGCAGCTACTAATGGGCCGCCAATTTGGCGGCCGCCGGCATGTACTTGTAGCGGCGCGACGGGATCACAGAGTGAACCGCCCCTGGCCATACTCAACCTTTTTTTCTACGAGGGCCACAACGACATTAAATATCGGCTAAAATTTTTAGCTAAGGGCACAGAATAAGTAATAGTACTACGTACAGAAGGTTTTCTGTTAACAAATTCCCTGTTTAGGTACGCCAAACGTGCCTAAATGTGGCCATCCCGTTCTATCGCATGCAACGCGCTGCGACCCGTGCGAGCGTCCTGTACCAACACGCGGCAGCTACTAATGGGCCGCCAATTTGGCGGCCGCCGGCATATACTTGTAGCGGCGCGACGGGATCACAGAGTGAACCGCCCCTGGCCATACTCAACCTTTTTTTCTACGAGGGCCGCAACGACATTAAATAACGGCTAAATTTTTTAGCTAAGGGGCCTCGCTCGGGCCACAATGTACCTGAATTCATGGTATTTATACTAGAAGCGCCTGGTGGATTGTCTTAAGGTAGGTTAGAGGTAAAAATATCCTTTGTTTTGTTTTTTCATTGTGTGCCAATATGCAGTGTTAAATAAGCTGTCCAATAGCTATTACAGGAGTCGACGTCCAAGATAATATGACGCTTTTGCACCTTGCTCCTTTGAAATAAGGCGTAAAATACATATATTTGACGTTGACTCGTGGAAGCCTTGCGGCGATACTAACCTTGTTAGTAACCTTTTGAGATTCGATACAACGGTAAATGGGGAGGGTAAGGCAGAGTGGTACGATTTGAGAACGGTTCTTAAATATCTATATAAATACTACGTTATACATTTTAACACGAGAAAAGTACCCAATTATATATCATCATCATCATCATCAGCCGAAAGACGTCCACTGCTGGACATAGGCCTCCCCCAAAGAGTGCCAAAATGACCGGTCCTGCGTCACCCGCATCCAGCGGACTCCCGCGACCTTTACCAGGTCATCAGTTTACCTTGTGGGGGGGGGGGGGGGGGGGTACCCACGCCTCGCCTTCCGGTACGTGGTAGCCACTCGAGAACCTTTCCGCCCCAACGGCCATCGGTTCTACGAGCAATGTGCCACTAAATATATATGCTCTATTGTAATCTTTGCTATGCCTAGTTAGGTGAAACTTGCTATACTATTATCAACCGCTCGCTGTGCGCGGAGCCATAATACTACATTACTAATGCTACGTTTACACTATGCCGAAGTGAGTAGGGAAGTGGGCTGGGACGTGGGCAGCGCGAGTATGTAAACACCCACTCGCTCTACCCACTTCTCATGCCGCTGCCACTGCCCTACGCTCCCCTTTTTGGCGGTTTTTGTGGCGGAAGTCAAAGGACTAGCAGCGTCAGCGCGAGTGAGTGTTTACATACTGTCGTCACACTCACACCGTCGTCAACGGTCACCGCGTTATCAACGTTTGTGTAGCCGTGCTAGTTAGTGTACAAATTGTGATCATGTTGTTATCAGTGTTCTGTTGCGATGGATTTTCAGCATCCACCATCTCCTGGTCCGACGACGGCGTTTTCGCCGTCGAATACTTTTCATAACATTAAAATAGTTAGACAAACTCAGGATGCAAAGCGCAGAAGGTATGAGTAAGGCGTCCAACATTCTACAATAATCTAAATTTAACTTACGTCTGTCGTCCTCCACTGCCCGAGGCCCAACACAAAAGAAGTATGGAGTGGCAATGTAAGCGCTCACTGCCCTTCACAGGAGTATTACGGCAGGAAGCAGGGCAGCGTGAACGAAAGTGGAAGTGGCATAGTGTAAACGTAGCATTACATCAAAAAATAGTTTCGGTAAAACAAGGAATGTCTCAGATTACAGGTATATGAGCTATAAATATGCGGTCTGAGGCTTTCTTTATTACCTCACGTGGTGAGTACAAAAAGGGAGAGCCCTGGCCAAGGAGTGGGATATTCCGCACGCGTAACGTGCGGTAATTGCTACTTTATGGCCAGGTATGACGTAAAATGAGAGAGCGATAGATAACTTCACATATCTGGTCTAATTAGGAATTCAAGCGAGAGAAACTCAAACTAATACCAAGTTATCCAATTCGACGTTTAAGAGAAACTCTTCGCTAAGCAAACCCGTATGTCTGTCTTTTTGAATTTCTCATTTACATATTCGCCTAATTAACTTGTTATTTGTCTTTTACTGTAATTGGGCGAGTTTCAAGTGTTACAATGTTTAAATTCACGAATTTTAATGACATGTTCTTAAATTTGGACGGCAGATGCGGGTATATAGACATTTCGAGGGTACACGGACACATATACCTATGTTTGTGAGCTTTTGCGGTTTTTCTTAGCCTTTTTGAGTATCTGACATTGACATAGACATAGAAAAACTTTATTCAACATCACATTTTATACAAAAGGAACAGCGTACAAATTAGACTTAGGAATAGACAAACACACTCAAACAATATCGTACGAGGCATTAACATTTTGTGATGCTAAAAAGGGGCTGGACTCAGCATACTGTTGCAGTGAGTACCTACCTACTGAGTACCTACACTGCAACGCTGATTTTCAGTCAGACCCTTACATATAATAAGTTTTAATTCTAATATTATCTCCTTTTTCTTTTCTTTCTGGGTACACATGTCCTAAGATAGTGGCCAAGCTAGTTAGTTCCTTTAGTGAACGTTCTGGGTATTGTTACTATACATTATTCTATATATTACTGTGAGCTATAGAACTAGCGAGACTGAGCGTCTTGTTAAAAAAAAAACGAAAAACTGAATTGACATAAAAAATCTATATAACTATTGGAGCTGTTCACAAAATTTCACGAGAAGCGCTAGAGAAATGCGACCTGCAGAGGAGAACAGCCGGACAGACGCTAAACATACGAAAGAACATTGGCCCAAGCTCAAACGGATAACTTCGTTCGCTTCGCTCGATCGTCCAGCTTAACACCAGGCAGGCCGTAAGCTTGTTTGCCAACGTCGTTGTATGAAAAAAAAAGTTTGATAAATAGTTACTCGTCATGCAATTCGAAGGAAACAAATTTGAAACCGAACTTGACCAGCTCACTAAAAGAGAAACCGTCGAACGGGTAGTTGGCGTCAAGTGTTAAATAATGCGTTACCATTTTTTTAAGGAACCCTGAAAACTGTAACCTTTTTTTCACCGCTCCAAATTGAAAGGCGACGAGGGGGGTGATTGTCGGGAAATTGTTTCAGCTTTTACCCCGTCACCCTATTACGTGGGGTAGTTAGACGCTGGCAATACAAACTGGGGTAATTTTGTTCTTGATGGATTTACTAGAGGACACAGATTGAAGGAGTGTGTGTGTGAGAAAAAAATGCTACACCGTTGTTTACTAAATAACCTGTAGACAAAGATTGATTTTTACGTTTCAAAAATAGACAAATTAATTGAATAAAGTTTTCCAGGATTCCCTATTAGGTATGTTACTTATATAGTTATTTGAGAGGTCAATGATGTAAGTCTTCTTATACTTCTCAATTAAGTCAGGTTAATTTACTTCCATCGCTTTCGAGGATTCGCTAGGACTCCATCTCAATCCTCTATCAACGGTGGAAAGTGATATGAAACGATCCATCACCACTCAAAACAAGGGAGTAGAATACTTGCCGTCCGAGTTCGACTCGAAGGAGGTTTCCTATATAAAATATGCATCGCCCCCATCCCGATTCAGTTCTGAAGACTGTAAAGGCCATTTCGTACGAGTAGGCGAATATTGAATTTCATGCAGATACTAAACTTTGAGATTACTTTCATTGCCTGGTGCCAAGGATTCAGAAGAAGTGCTCTGGATTCCGGTTTTATAAAATAAATAAAAATAAAATAAAAAAGCCTTTTATTATTCCATATAGGTTACAGATTTAAAATTCCTTTGTTAGCTTTACGTATGGACCCCTCTTCGGGTAAAGGCCTCCTCCAAAGTCGCCCATTCGTCTCTTTGTTTCGCTTTTGTAGCCCAATTTTCTCCTGCTATCGCTTCGATCTCGTCTTTCCACCTGCCCTTAGGCCTGCCGACACGTCTCGATCCTGCTGGTCCTGCCCACATGGTCACTGTTTTCGTCCAGCGGTCGTCTTTGTATCTACCCAGTGCCCACTTCCACTTCAATCCTTGAGCGAATGAGAGTGCGTCAATTACTTTGGTCCTCTGTATTATCTTTGCATGATTTATCCTATCCGAGATTTTTATTTTTAATTGTTTTCTTTCTAGAAAAAGAAAATAGAAAGACAAAGAAAGAAAAGATTCCGGTTTTATTATCCTCTAAATATATCGTTTAACTTGCCTGTTTACGCTTTGACTAGTGATTATAGTGCGAGGAAATACCTACAAAAGTTTTTCGCAAATAAATGTAGTGTGTATGAAGTGTATGAACCCGCACTAATGACTATCTGATTAAAGTGTACCTACCTACACAGGCAGAGGCTAGTTAGATTTTTTGTAAAATTGTCTTCCATCAATGGTTGATGACGATGAAGACGATGTCCCCTAATTTTTATTTATTTAAAATAATACCTATGTCCCGCTAGGACTATTAATTGATATTTTTGACGAAACCTGCATGCATCTGCGAAGGAATTCAAAGGTAAAACTCCCAAGCCGCACTGACTCAGTGTTTGGGCTATAATGGAATATGTTGTAGTTCCTTACTTATTAGAGGTATTTGCCCATCAGAGAGACATAATAAAGGTATGATGGCGATGATTACTAGCTTTTGCCTGCGAATTTGTCCACGTAAAACTCGTTATTTGCGCTCCCTTATAAACTTTAACCCCTATTTCACCCCCTTAGAGACTTCCTCATGTTCTCATGTCAAATCCCAGCGGCAGGTTCGCTATTCGAGTAACGGAAAAAGCCGTCGAAGCACGCCGTGTGTTCGAGCCCTCGGGACGAAAAGTTTCACTTCAAGTCAGGGCTCTTCACAAAGCTAACATCACCGTAGTCCGCCCAATATAAAGGATCGATCTCACTGAAGCGGTGAGTTGATGCAAAATGTCGGGTTTTCAAAAGCTGCGGCTCTTATGAGCCGGTCAAAAACTCTGGTAAAGTTATAGGTATCTTTAATATTTCAATATCAATCAGAAACTTTGAATTTCTAGTACTTATGGCTAAATTCTTGAAAAATTATTGTTTTCAACTTAAAATTAGCTACGTTTACAAAACTACTACTCTTCACCTTGTGATTATTCATTCATATAAATCCTGGACGTAGCTTTTTTTTACCCGACTGCGCAACGCAAAGGAGGGTGGGTTTATCGTTTATCAGTCTATATGTACGATTTTAATGAACGTCAATCGATTTGTTTTAATCTTGCGAGTGACACTGTACCATAAGCAAAATTCAAAATGGCGGCGAAAATAATTAAAGGCGACGAACTATGATCATATATCAGAATTTATAATCATTATTAGGTTTCTTCAATATTTTTTAGTTAAAATAACCATTTAGGATTTATTGCTGCTAATTTTTTGCGAGTGTAGCTATTTTTAAGTTTGTATGTAAGGTATACTTTCGGGAATGAACTACTCATACCCCTTAACCTCCTAAGACCCCGCGTACAAAATTTTGTACAAATTTCAAAATCAACTTTGAACTTTTACTGAATGTCAAAAAGTTCCTAATTCAACGACACAAAATCGTAGTCTGGGCCCCAGGAGGAATACATACTCGTACCTACAAAATGAAGGGTCCACGGAAAGAACATGACATGCCTAGTTTAATTTTTTTACAAAAAGAGATTTTTAATGTCACGCAATAGTTCATAATGAGCTCAACATTTTGGCATTAAAATCTCATTTTGAAAAAAAATGTGACTAGACATGTTCTTTCCGTGGACCCTTCAACAATCTCACAGACCTTTCCTATTTTATCCATACAAATATTATAAAGAGGCAGTGATAGTGTGTGTAGCTTCCTAAAATGTAAGTTTGTATTTAATGGGTAATAATATGGCATACAGGAACCGAAGAAAAATTCTTTCACCTTAGAATGGACTTTCTGGATGGTTAAAGGCTATATTTTACTAACCGACTTCAAAAAAGGAGGAGGTTCTCAATTCTTCTGAATGTTTTTTTTTGAATGTGTGTATGTTACGCGATAACTCCATGATTTATGAATCAATTTCAAAAATTATTTCTTTGTTTGAAACCATATACTCGTACTTCCAGATTGGTCCCGTTGTCACCAAAATCCAGTTCTGATGCTGGGATCCTGGAGAAATCGAGGGAACTCTTCAAATTTTATAGGCAAACTTGAAGCTATTTGGCTACTGATTTGAAGTCGGTTAAAACTTTGTTTTGAAAGTCAATTATTTAATTGCGATACGCGGGCAAAGCCGTCAGTGCAACTTGTATTAGTATAAATAAAATATATAGTTAAAAATCTGAAGATCATGTTACCCCAGGGCGTTCAGAGACGAGTACAAAAGGTTTTGTGAATGTACACAGGAGTTTCCTTATTCTATTTTATTTACATGTAATATGTAATGGAAGGTTTATGGAAGCCAATGGACGGGGAATAGAAACACTGGCAACACTGACGAGTGATACTGAAAGTATAGGTTAACAGGATGTGATTTTAAAGAGTATGTGTGACTTTGAGGAGGCATAAAATGACTCCATTTACACCGGTGTCGCAGATTCGTAGAAGGAATCTTTTACCTTTTTCTAAATCTTATTATTACACCTTGTGCATATTATGTTACACCTCCTCGAAGAGCGGTGTCTCTTATCACAAGTGTCTTGGTATGCTTAAAAAGAGAGACCAACCTGCATTTTTATAAATCATTTAAGTTACTGAATAAATTATTTTGTATTTGTATGTGTTTCGTTGTTGTGTCTGTTTTTCAACATTCAACAAAAATAGTCTTTTCAATGTAATTTTTTTTTTAGTGTCCGTATTTAAATTTTTGCATGTTGGCCGCTTATGAGCATTATCTTAAAACCCATGGTTCTCTTAGAACTATGTTGTATAACTTGTAACTAGCCCTAGCACAGGCCTCGGTCTTTTTGGGCTGTTACCGCACACTGTCTTTAAACACTTGTCTTGACCATTATTTAGACTTAAGAATTTAGTGATATACTTCAATTTAGGTCCGTTGTTAAAAATAATATTTACAATTAACTTACATGAGAATTAAAGTATAACATTAAACTAACAAAAAAGACCGCCCCGGATCGTTGGTGGCCCAAAAGTTCCCATGACACTGGCAGAGCGTTGCCACCACAGATGTATATATGAATATAAGGAGATCGGACATGGCGGCCGATTTGTATAGAGTGAGCCTGTCGCAAGTACATTAACCCACACAACGCCCAAGTAATTGACAAGACAAAGCACGCACACATCTAAAACACACACTCTTGTATACCTACACGCTTATTTGACAATAAACGCGCATCATATCAGGCATTTTGGGAAAAAACGTAATATTCTCTGCGATCAGCACGCGTGCACAGTATGGCAGTGTATGCCCATTGAGCATACAGCTGCGACACGGCCGCCGGCGGCTTGTCCTCTCTCTAGTATTCTATGCTCTGAGGTTGCCACGCTGGATGGCCAACGAAATCTGTTGATATACTTGATGTAAAAAAATTGGTAGTATAAATAAACTTAAACTTATACAGTTTTATAGGTACAATATCTTCGGAAAGCTGTCCCCTAGGCCTGATTTTTAAAAGCAGCCATGTCTCGCTTAGACATAGAGATGGATGGCGCAAACGCGTTGTGGATGACAGGCGTTCTGCGATGGAACCTGGTTCGAGACACTGGCCAATAGAAGGTTGCGTAGACAACAAACTGAAACTATAGCCCTTAGCATGAACTTCGTCTGCCAGAAATGTGGACGATCGTGCCGATCTCGTATTGGTCTCTACAGTCACGAAATATGATGTCTCCATGGCAATGTTTAAATCGTCTGAAATAGACGCAAAGGCCTGTGATATACGTACACTAGATGCCCGCGTGGGTTCGCCAACGAATTACATATTGATGTAGGCAGAGCCGCGGAACGAAATATAGTCTTTGTCCATCCTGTACGACCAATCTAAACACTATTTAAAGAATTTTCAAAATCGAATGAGCTGTTTCGGGGGTTCCTTTTTATAATATTTGTAGGTATTAACAGAGAAAGGTAGAATAAAGATTTTTAATCGCACATTTCCATGTCACTGAAACGAAACATTACATTTCATTATTGTCACTTTTCCCTTGCCAAGGAATTAAAAAAAAACGATAACACCGATAAACGTTAAACCGAATGGCGCGAGCAGTATTTAAAAATGGAAACAGCAGTAAATATCACATTGTTCTGTCTTTATGAAAAACGTCTCATTGTACTACAACAGGCACGGTAGTTACGCCATTTTACAAAAAACTAGGGCGGAATTGTGAAGACAGTTTAAGGAAACAATGGCTCAGGCGTTTTGTGGATTTACGAGGTGTCAAATGGGGTGAGAATTTCCTTGGCGTTTTTCTAACGGATTTCAGCTTTTTTAACGGGTAGGTATTAAGACTGTTGAAATTTAACTCGATGTTTCAAATTTGCAATAATATTGCAAAAGAAGCTTTATTAAATGTAGGTATATATTTAGTCCTCCTCATCGATTTCGATGACGGCGACCCTAGCAATTACGGATTTGCCCTATTGTGAGCTCTAATGTCGCTGGCTAGGCCAAACTTACTCTTAAAAACTCTATTGCATGGGGGACAGTAGAGTTTGCCAGTTGTATTATAGGTGTACCTACACGTATGAAGGTTTAGGCCTCTCTTGTAGGTACCTAGTTCTTGTAAAGGCCTTGGAATGGTCCCGAAAACATCAAAATTATACAAAATATAAGTTATTCATAGCATGTCTTGAAATAATACAATGGAACAGTTTCACTTCCAACTCACGACACGGAATCGCACGATTAATCTAGATTTAAGGAACAAACGTCCGAACTTTACAAAGAAGTTAAGTCTCCGCAAAAATATAGCGAAAATTCCATTTTCAAAAATTCTCCAATAGTTCTAAAACGTTCGTAAATCAAACTTTATTTTGCCTGAAACGGTTCCGCGCGAATAACTTTTGTGTTGCGAATAAAACTTTGCAGCCAGTAACTTTGGTAAGCAACAGACTTTAAATTTTGAACACTGGCCATCAATATTATTAGATTATTTTCACATTCAATTTATTATCTCGAGGCTGTATTTTATTATATTTGATCAAGATAACGACGATTTCTACGAAATATTTTCGGGGAACCCGTTACTGCAAGGAATTCAATAACTCATCCCTCCAAAATATTGCCAGCATATTAATTTGTGTGTAGCAGTTTTTGCCTATGAGAAATATGCGAGGCAGTGGAATTTATATTGGTTTTATTTCACAGCATAATTATTCATTTATCTTTACCGTAGTGTTTTTTCGTAAATATTATTATAGCTGCACACTTTTCAAGTTCTAATTGGTTCTAATTATATCTAACAATGTACTTAAAGTAACTATTCTGATGTTATATAGGGGGTTTTTGTGTGAACTTTAATGAGATGCTTAGGTCCTACCTTAATCGTTCGTAAAAATAAACATAATTTAAACAGCATTTAATTTAAAAGTGCCCGTTTTATTAATCTCTATTGAAAAACTAAAAGCACATTTCGGAGAAAATATTCTCAAATGAAACTACTTTTTACACCTGCGTACAGAGTGTAAAGCCATTCAGTCTTCTTTCAACTCCCTTAAATAACGTATAAATAGCTATTGGTGTGCTTGTGCGTGGAATGGAACCGCTTTTAAATACATTCTTTTTAATCGCGCCGAGAATTCGGTCTTTGAGCAAAACGCCAACAAAAATATTTGCTTTGGAAAATACGGTATGAGAAAATGTGTAAACCAACACGGGGGTATAAATTGTGTGTAGATTTTGTTAGAATGCAATTTCGATATGTGAAGTAGATATAAAATTTCTGCTGTGGCGTATTGCTAGATTGCTACTATGTTTTTGCCAATTTGTGTTGGTAAACTTTCTAGTTGAGTTGACTGTGGTGCATGGGCGGGCTCACTACATTATTCCGAATAGGCATTCCTGCAAAATTGGTTCAGAGGTCCGCTTACTGGTTTTTTTGTTTTCATGTTGTTGTGGTTTGTGGTGTGCGGGTTCACTAAATAACGTTTTTGCAACAGTAAAACTAAATTAGTTTTAACAAAATACCTACTTGGAAAATTTCAAGTAACATTGTATTTATTATTATTAACTCAGATAACGAGATCCATTATTTGTTAGTATTATCCTTAGAACGATTGCTATTTAAAAAAAATAAGTTCATTAACATAAAAAGGACGCTATTTGACTTTAGAAAACTGTGACGACAAAAGTTTGTATTTCCCTACAAGCTTCACACTAACGGAGAAACTTTATGGAGTTTTTTGGTATTATCTATAATGCTGATATTTGCGCGCCCAAACGCAACGTGGGAGTGTGGAACTAAAATAAACCTCCCTCTTTGTTAATGAAAACAATTTATAGCGCGTCGGAACAAATATCAGCGAGCGTAGGTGTTTTATGTTCCAGGCTTCGTTGCAGCTCACTTCGGGGCGTTTATTCAGATTTAGAACATAGAATAAGAACAGTACAGTTCGCGATCTAAAAACACTATTTGACCGATGAATTTGGGAATGGGAATGGCATAGGTATCAGTTCATGTAAACTTTCACGTATTTATTTGGCAAAACTGTTCACCTCATTATTATCGCGGTTTGATATATTTGGGTTTGGAAGACTATCATTTTGGCATAAGAGCAGTAAGATAAGTCATTACTTTGAGCCGCGTATGTTCAAGATAGATTTTTGTGATTTTTAATTCGGAACCTTCGTTAATTTACTTTACAATGCACTTGCTCTGAAAGTGCGCCTTTATAAGGTTCAACATTTTCACGGGAAGTCGTCTAAATATTGCCGGTGCCGGGCGGGGCCAGCCCGTACGGGAATGGATTTCAGGCCAATATTCCCACACACGTGCGAGTATGAAATTTCATGACAGTTAAAATTTCACCTTTTAAGTATATTTTTGTATTTTCTTGCATGATGCATTGTAAAATGTTGTATGCTACACGTGCGGATAGGTAATTCCCAACTCGTGTCGATCAAAACACTCCCTGACTCGTGTTTTTGGTCATCGCCACTCATTGGGAATTACCTACTTTCCGCACTTGTATCATAAATAACTATTACCACTATTGCGCATATGCTCTCTAATCTTCTACCATGTAGCCCGATTTTCCGTAGCTCGTCCCCAGGGCCCCTACCTAAGCCTTCGGAGGCTACAGTAACACCGGAAAGGGGGTGCGATGAATCCCTGCACAAGATCGCGTGCGAGATAAAATACCCGACTCTGTTTAAGTGCCCTAATTAGAAAGAGATAGATAATCTATCTCGCGCGCGGTGGTCTTGTGCTAGTATTATTAGGTACCTATGAAATTGGCGGTTTCTTCACAGATATTATTTTGTACGTAATTTATTCATTTCTATTGCAACTTCCAAATTATTTTTTAATTTCATTATTAGACTATGTAACAAAGGTTTTAAATACAAAAAATAGGTTTGAATTTTTTATTTAGTGTTTCAAATTAAAGCTTGAAAACCGCCCTTTTCATGTGCTGCCGGTTAAAGTGTTTCAATTACGTATAGTTTTATGATGCGAACTATTTTTAAGGAATGAAGATATGTGTAAAGTAGCTTAAAAGTTTTCTATATTCCTACCAAAATTTAGTTTGCTTTGAATTTGACATTGCTGAATAATCCGCAAAATTAAATGTATGAAAATCACAGTTTTCATAAAATTCTCCATACACACCGCCAATTTCATAGGTAAGGACCTAATATTAGGTAGTTCAGGTCTTCTAGCTAATTACATAATTTATGAACATGCTCACAAAATTTCACGAAAATCGATTGAGAAATACGACCTGTAGAGGAGAACAGCCGGACAGCGGTACAGCCGGACATCCAGACATACAAAAGAATTTTGGCCCAAGCTGAAACGGGGTACTTCGTTCGCTTCGCTCGCTCGTCTAATTAAACCTGGATACGCAATCTGCTATTTAGGTATGTGTATGTAAAAATACAATATCCCCCATATCCGTTAAATCTCGTGACTCGTACCGATTGGCACCGAGTGACGGATGGGCACACTCGGTGCGCACTCCGCTCATAATGGACTCACATCACATTATCACAACAACGAACGATTGCACTCGTTTTTGATATATCGGGCCTTTCCCTCAATGGGAGTGTTCCATAAATAAACCCGAGCCGTTGGCTGATAATTAGATGGCCTGTTGGATTTCGTGTAAAATGGAGATAAAAAATTTGAATTCTTTATTATGCGTGTTGGGTCAAAAAATGGGTAAAAAATCTCAAACAATCTATAACCCGACTACGAAAACTAGCTGAAAATATTTTTTTTTCATAGAAATGGTCGCCTAAGTCATTCAGAGCATAATTTCTAATCGATTGACACCTCTATCGTCAAAATCAGCCCGTTAACGTGTTCACTAGCGCCACTGGTAAATAATTGAGATTATTTAAATTTAACGATATGTATTTTTAAAAGTAGGCACACTGTACATTGTATTTCCATTTCCATTCCATTCTAGATATGCATATCAAATAATTTTTGGAATCGGATAAGCCGTTCCGGAGCTTACCCATTAGGTACATAATATAATAATCTAATCTAATCATACAAACTTACATTTTACAAAGTATCATTCACACAGACTCCTCCTCCTCCTCCTCCTCCTCCTCCTCCTCATCCTTTTTAGGGTTCCGTAGCCAAATGGCAAAAAACGGAACCCTTATAGATTCGTCATGTCCGTCCGTCTGTCTGTCTGTCCGTCCGTATGTCACAGCCACTTTTTTCCGAAACTATAAGAGCTATACTGTTGAAACTTGGTAAGTAGATGTATTCTGTGAACCGCATTAAGATTTTCACACAAAAATCGAAAAAAAACATTAAGTTTTAGGGGTCCCCATACTCAGAACTGAAACTCAAAATTTTTTTTTTCATCAAACCCATACGTGTGTACCCATAGGTCTTCAAAAATGATATTGAGGTTTCTAACATCATTTTTGTCTAAACTGAATAGTTTGCGCGAGAGACACTTCCAAAGTGGTAAAATGTGTGCCCCCCCCCCTGTAACTTCTATAATAAGAGAATGATAAAACTAAAAAAAATATATGATGTACATTACCATGTAAACTTCCACCGAAAATTGGTTTGAACGAGATCTAATAAGTAGTTTTTTTTTTAATACGTCATAATTCGTAAACCGCAATTTATTTCACGGAACCCTTCATGTGCGAGTTCGACTCGCACTTGGCCGCTTTTTATAATATTAGACTACTGCACTATACTGATTACTGTCGAAAACTTTATGCTACAGTCACAACACGACGTCAGTTTTCACAAATGTCAGCCGCTGTCTGTCTGAATGGTAGGAACTGCCAGAATTTCAAATTGCTTTGTTTTCGTAGTCATATAATTGAATTGAAAATTCGTTGCACTGAAATGTTACACTTTATAAACAAACATGAAAAGGATGCTCATTGTCTAGGAGCTTTATTAGATCGGTAACGATTTTGGAAGCTAAGCAAAATTGGCCGTGGTTTTTCTATAGATATTGTGATTTTGCCTTTTGGACTCGCTGGTCCTTAGTGAGACTCGAGTAACAACCTCATATAGGTAGTCAGTACATATGTAATATGCAGGCATCGGAGTTTTTATCGCACGATAAGACGTTAGCGAGCTATGTAGTCGACATTAGCAATAAAATTCAACTCGTATTCATACTCGTACTCATTCATCGTGATTAAAAGTCGGATTCAAATTATAAATAAAATATTTTTTCTATTAGATTTTCTGATAGTCATAGCTTTAACTATTTTAACATACAACTATACAGACTCTGATACACAAACTACATCGCTGCGATAGACCTAATGTGTAACTGACCGATAATCAAATTGAATAGTATGTGCCATGTGTCATTCACTCACGATGAGAACCATGCTATGTGAACTTAGAACTTAATGCAAATCCAGTTTCTTATTGAAAACAGTGCCACCTTCTTGATAGCTGGCGAACTCTCTGAAGCTCTAGCGATTTCTAGGCTAGGCTGTCAAGGTATTTCAAAATCAGTAGCCTAGGGGTACAGACGGTGGTATTTGGAGTCGTGATCCGGGGTTCAATCCCTACGACCGACGCACTTCTTGTATGTTTTGTACATTCAAATGCCATCTCAATTTGGTCGAGTTGCCTGTCTATCTCAGTATGTATATTGTAGTCTTTGATGAGGACCAGACGTGTCAGTTATTCACAAGTGGATATTTGATCATCATATAAACTGATTTACCGCAGAAAATATGGAAAAAGTCGCAGTTATTTACTCATTCTACAACTGTATACTCAAAGACAAAATTAAAGGATCGTTTATAAACTCGTCAACGTTGTTGTTGTTGTCCGTGATGATAAAATTTAAATCACTAAGTAATTAAATAAATGAATGAATATGAGTATGAATACGAGTTGAATTTTATTGCTAATGTTGACTACATATAGCTCGCTAACTTCTTACCGTGCGATAAAAACTCCGATGCTTGGTAACATGTCATGTCTTTATTGTTAATTAAGGGCATATTTTTGAACCTTTGGGAACGTACATATTGATGAACTCGGCTCCTATCTAACCCATACATCATTTTTAGAACATCTCACGCCCCATTCAAATTTCAAACAAAACCCGATTCCGTCCCATCACATCCTCAATCGCAAGGAATTAAAAACGGGAACAACGCAAACAGAATCTCATCCCGGCATAATTGCGGGCCAGTTCTAATTATTCAACTTAATTGGAGTTATGTCCGGATTGTTTGGAAATGGACCCTTTGGATATCCAATTCACCACATTTCTGGCTGAGGAATGTACATATAATTTTGCCCTACTAGACTGTTACTAGGTTCTGCCGACGATTTCGTACGTTTATAGAAGACGTATGAAGTAGGTATGTAACTACATAGTACCTAAAATACTGTATCTTATTGTGATCAAGTCATGTTAAGCTTATTTTTCAACATCCGTCCGATCCGAAAGAATAACAAACATCTAAACATACCTACGAATTTTGCGTTTATTATATTAGTAATATAATAGGTACATACTTAGATTCACGCCTTCATTCCCAAAATGAGAGACTTATGTTCTAGTGCCACTTTTATCATAAATGTGGGTATAAAAGATCGACAAAAAGTGATATCGCAGTGATAGGTGGCTAGCCCTTCGCCCACAACTCACTTCAACCCTGTTCCCATAGTACACTCCTACAACACCCAAGGGGAGAAAGGGGGTGGTGTTATTCTAACCCGAAACCACACGGGGGATTAGTATTTTTTTTTTTTATATTTATTCAGTATCTCTTTAATTTAGTATATTTATTCAGTATCACTTAAGAGAGGTAGGGCACAGCGGAATGTCATCTCGCTCGTAAGTGGAGCAGCCCAACTGGGGAAGTACCTCCAACTTACAGAAGACCGCAGCCATAATAGCACCACTGCTTTGTAGTGTTGCTATATTATTGCATGCTATGAAGCATGTAGTGTTGTGTTCCTGGTGGTGAGTAAGGTCGCCAAAGCTCCCTAGGATGCGCTGAGTTGGGAGTGAGGGACCTGCATGTCTCTATCTGCCAACACAGCGAATCCTCAAGTGAATAAAGGGTCGGCAACGCGCTCGTGATTCTTCTGGAGTCACAAGTGTCCATAGGCTACGGTACCAGCTTAACATCAGGCAGCTTGATTGCCACCGTCGTTTATAAAAAAATAGTTAATATAACTTGCAAGAATTTATTATGTGTTATTTCTGAAGTTACCGCCCACAATTTGTCTGCTTTGCTCAAAGGTTGACTGGTAGAGAATGCTTACGGCATTAAGTCCGCCTTTTGTACGTTAAATTGTTCTTTTGTGCAATAAAGATTAAATAAATAAATAACTTTATGATGAGTCATGGGTGTGGAACATTTTGTAAGTATATTTAACAGTGGAGCCTTGTCATATCGTGTCTGTCGCGTCGACAGGTTAATTAACCTCCAATCTATATGACAGCATGATCATAATATTCACTGCTGTCCAATCTCGCAAAGTATCCCAGCAGGTCGATCACGTAACGCATTGTACGCGCGTCAGGTAGATCTCAACTCAATGTCACTTTTTATATGGAATAATGAATGACAGTTAAATTGTTACTTATTAATAAGGATATCAAATGTAAAGAACGTAAAGACATTGTTAGTTTATCTGTCGAGAGATCAATTGAACTGTCATGCGTGGAGCTCGCTCGACTCATTATAATTTGCGTATACAGGCCCCCATGCGCGGATTTCAGTATTTTTGAATCAATTATGGAGGATGCATTAAGTAAAGTATTTAACAGTCATAAATGTATTATTGTTTGTGGAGACTTCAATATAAATTTGCTAGAGGATTCAAACTCGTCATCATGTTTATTAAATTTATTTAAATCTTTCGATTTGGTAAATCTTTTCTATGAGCCAACGAGAATTACAGAAACTTCGGCAACCTGTATAGATAATATTTTTTGTACTAAAAATCCGGTAGGAAAAAATGTTTTTAACAAGTAAGGCTCTGATCACGGCGGCCAAATCGCATCTTTCAGAGCTGAGGCCGATAAATTACCTGCAGAAATCATATTCCGACCAGTCACTGAAAGGAGGTTAAAAACTTTTAACAATAATGTTAAATGTAAACTCGATTTGTTAAGAGTACCAATTCAGAATCCCAATGATTTCTATACTAAATTATTTTTCTGTATAGAAAAAGAGTTTAACGCATGTTTTAAAGTCAAAAAAGTCGAAAGAAAGGACAGGGCAAGGTTCAATGACTGGGCCACGCCTTCGATTCTCAAATCGAAAAATAACTTGTATGAGTTATACGCATTAAGAGAATCACACAGGGATTTTCATCTGAGCGAGTATGTTAAATCCTATACTATAGTAAGCTATTTAAGCAAATATGTAATATATGTATCGTAGCCAAATTCAAGCACTTTGCACGTAAAATTAGAGACTCAAAAGATAAAATTAAGGACGTTTGGAAAATCATCAGTAGTGAAACTGGTAAGGTAAAGTCGCGAGATCCTAAATTTAGTCTGCTAGTATGTGATAAAGCTATAGAAGCTGACTTAGAAGTTGCAAATGAATTTGAACGCTTTTTTACAAATATCCCCCTCGAGACAACCAGGTCGTTGAATTCGTCTCCTCGCATGGCTGAGTCACTATTAAAAACAAATGTGCCTGAATGTTTAAATATTTTCTTGTTTTAAATACGTCATCCCTCAAATGGTTACTAAGGCGTTCAGGTCATTAATTTTAAAGAAGACTGAAGATCTTTGGGGATTATCGGTAAAGGTTCTGCAGTCAATTATGGATCCTATTGCACCGCATTTAGCTTCATTGTTCAACAGATGTGTCGATGCAGTAGTCTTCCCTGATTTAATGAAGCACAGTCGCGTCATTTCTGAAGGTGCCCTTTAACTACACAAAAGAGTTTAAAACGGGTTGAAAGTCGAACGAGGATATTTTTAAAGTGCCAATGAGAACGTACCTCGCGTACCAGTGACTGTATTTAAAATGGAAGCGCACGAAAAATCAGCCACAATTAGTAATGTAAATAGATGCGTTCCGCCTGGGGCCCGCTAATTTGTTCCTAATTAGACAACGGATAAAGGGGAATTAAACGGCTAAGTTAATATTTAAATGAAGGGTAAGGGTTTTATGATTGGATTTTAATATAACTTTCATCTGTTACAGTAATCTAGGAAACCACACTTCGGATTCAGCGGAAATCCCAAGTAAAATATTGGATTCGAATATTGGTACCTATATATAGTAAAAGCAATCTTAAAATGGCATTCACGAATTCGTGTTTAATGTGTGCAATTTTTTTATCGCAAGTTGCAACACTTTAGAATAATATATATTATATACACTAATCAATTCAATGTGTATTAATACAATAAAAGTCATAATATTAGATAAGTTTACAAGTCAATAAAACTTAGTCAAATAACCCGCCCCGTGTCATTCCGGGTGCAAATGTGCCCATCACACTCGCCACATTGCCGCGTTGAATCGCGATCGACAACCGCAAGAATAACCCGGAAGGGGGGTCATGCCCTCTCAGTCGCAAACGGCCTCTGAGCATCAGCATCCCATAGTCTCCACCGCAAGAGGGACAAATGAATAATTCACCAATGCGGAGTATTTGTACCGCTTTCTAAGCGCAGCCGCCTCGTCAGCAGCTCCTGCTGCCCCAATGGTGCGACCAAGGTGCGAGGCAGCGAAGGTGCTCAAAAACACAAGTGGCGTCCCACAGCAAGCATCTACCCTTCTGCCATGGCACCAGGGTCAAGCCATCTCAGGCCTGAAGGCTCCAGCACACATGGAATATTGGCCGAGACTAACGCCCTCCGGACAATATCATTGAGGGCATGGTGACGAGAGAATCTCCCCGCACAGCGACAGCAACTCAAGGCGTGGTGCCCGTTGCTCTCCACCATGGCACCGCAGATGCATAAATGAGGTTCGCATACATCGCAGCCCAGGCGGAGAGCCACCGCCACCCGCATCGATTCGTCGTCAAGCAGAGTGCCCATGTGTGGAGAGGGAAGCGCATGCAGCCATGCCCCAGACTCTGGCTTAGAAACTGCCTTCAGTCTAGCCTTAACAAGAGAATCCAGTGCCTGTCTCACTCCTATATCGTCCCACGAACGCTGGTGATCGGGTTTTTCCGGCCTGCACACGCCTGGGTTTAAAGCCACCCAAGCATCCCAAGCATCAGACGCGTGTGGTATGGTTACCTTGTCACCCTCCATGGATCATATCAGTAACAAGGCCCACAACACCACTCGCCGACGCCAAGAAAGCCGGAAGGCTGATGTCACGCGCACGCCGAATTCCCAATCCACCATTCCGGATAGGGAGAGACGCAAGTTCCCATTGGTCCTGATTTAGGGAAACATTCAAGATGGACTCTAATGTGTCCTTTAGCACACTGTCAAATGAATCGACATCACCGGGGTGCAACCAAGCCGGCACAGTGCGCAAAAGGTAAGTGAGCTTGGGCACTGCGAAACAAAACCGCAACAATCTGAGAGCAACGTGAGCCGAAAGATTTTTTAATCTAGTCGCCGCCGCCAGGAGGAGCTGCCTCCTTACTTCAAAGGCATCAGGAGTGGCTGCTGGAATAATAGGAGACCCCAGAAGATTAAACGTTTGCTCCGATAATACATGATTGCTGCATAATTGCTTGTGATATTAATTAATAATAGCAAGATATTGCTAATCAACGCTTAATCAAACAAGGCATTGCTTATTGCTTCACCACATAGTTACTTTATAAAAGTCGTATAATCTTAACTATCTAAGGCTCTTACGACATTCCTATTTTAAAGCGTTCTCCGTTCTGCATTTCCGTACACGGCATAACC
Organism: Epinotia brunnichana; assembly: GCA_963854355.1. NCBI lineage: Eukaryota > Metazoa > Arthropoda > Insecta > Lepidoptera > Tortricidae > Epinotia > Epinotia brunnichana. The sequence goes on from OY977954.1 coordinate 20,222,929, forward strand.
ATGTTGATTTGATACACGTGCTAAAAACCTCTCCAAGCTCTTATTGATATTTTGACGTTTTTGGAAACTGAGTCTTATTGGATAGCAGCAGGTTAGCGAATGAAGTGAATGAAATGAATTAGATACGAGTTTGTGGGAGTGAGTGTATTTGTTTGTTCGCTAATCACTAACACTATCGTCGAATTGAGTTGATTAGATTTCAAATGCATCAAATATCATTAAAATAGATTTGAATTTGTAATAATAGTCATTTTAGACCGGATTTGGCTAAACTGGAACAAGATCTTCAAAACAGTATGGGCTAATCTGAGAATAAATACACCAACATACGCATGAACAAGTACATGTACTAAAAGGTAACTAACAAACCCATTTCATGACAGCTGGAAAATCATGCCATCCCACTTTATCGCATAGCACGAGCTCTTTTGATAAAATGTAAACGAAAGTGGTTTCAAAGAACCATTTGATACTGACTGTACTTGGTGCGAAAAACACACTACACTTAATTTAAAGGCTACATTACATACATGAAAATAAATTTCCGTAATCTACCACGCACCTCACCATCTGAACCTCCGGTTTTACAAATGTATACCTTACTATATTTAAAACAAGGCTCTTTTTCGCTTAAAACCTACTTTTGAAAACATTGCACGCGCATTGTGAACATTATCAACGGATTTAAGACTCTATTTAGAGTAAAATACGTTTCGTTTTTGTTTCAAGGATTGCGTTTAAAAATTTCAACGCTTTTGTTTTTCAGCATCCAATTTCCGACTGTTTACGTATTGTGATAGGGTTGTTTTTTGTTTAACAGTTGTTTATGAGTTATGTAGGTATATTAGCGGGTAACAGAGCCCTGAAGCGTGTGTACAGTAATCCTTCTCGACATATTTCAGCACTTACGTATTTCAGTGGGTTGTTTAGCTGTGAGTTGGTAATTTAAAGGGAGGAAATTAACAGAGACAATCGTTCAAGTTGTAGGTGGAATGTATCTGTAGTAAGTATATCGAATCTTTAGAGATCTGTCTTGCCATTGCATAGCAAGAGCTGGCAGCTTCCTCGCTCAACGCATAAGCATTGCTATTGAGCGAGGAAATGCTGCCAGCGTCCTCGATACCTTGCCACAGGGGCCTATTTTAGAATTCGTTTTATTATTTCTACTTTTTGTATATTTTTTTAGGCTAGCTTAATTTAATTTAATAGTTATTAATGTAGACCTAGTTACTATTTGATTCCCAAGGTACTTATATTTATATTAGTGTGTATATATGTTTTAAGTTAAGAATTGGAAATAAATAAATTTCAGAATATGTTGATATCAGCTCAATATGTAGTTTTATTTATTTCATTGGCAACGAGGATTATTATTATTTATTTCAGTATCTGTTTATGTTTTTTGAACGAGCGAGCGAAGCGAATGTAGTTCTCCGTTTCAGCTGGGGTCTAAATTCTTTCGTATGTCCGGGTGTCCTGGTGTCCGGCTGTTCTCCTCTACAGGTCGCATTTCTCAACCGATTGGCGTGAAATTCAATAGCAATTGAGCAGGTTCAATAATTATATATACCTAGATGTTTTTTGTCGATACAGATCTCAGTTTTTTTTAAAATAAAAGGCATACTTGCGAGTCCTACATCTCACAGAGAGCTACTATTACCTATGCAGGACAGCATATAATACAGGGTGTGGCCTGTAATAGGAGCAAATATTCAAAGGGACGCTTCCTTAGAGCATTTGTAGTAACCCCTTGTGTCCCACTCATTTTTTTTTTTTTTGGATTCGGAGATATTTTGATCTAAAGGACCTCCAAGTAATGTATCTTGGCACCACGACATCATAGCACAGCAGTCAATGCGGATTTTGAGGTAACATCATGGAACGAGTCATAATAGTTTTTGCATTTTTGTTTTCAAAAGATATTTTTGTGAATTTTTTGTATTTTTTAATTTTTTTAGTGTCTTTAAAACAAAAAGTTACTGATAGCACTCCAGAAGAGTAAAAAAATACAACAAAACTTATTTTGAAGAAAAAAAAAATCAAAAAAACGATTTTTTTTTTCTTGTTTAACCATTTGGAAATAATTGTTCACAAGCTTAATTTTTGCTCCTATTACAGGCCACATCCTGTATAAGTACTCAGTGGATCACATAGCTAACCAACATTTTCGTAGAATAAAACGAATGTTTTATACCTACAAGGAACACATTTTATTACGCGTATCCAGCTTAAGTTAGTTGTATTCTCAAGTAAATCCCCACTTTATATTGCTAGCAGATCATTCCTCCGTTTAGCGAGACGAATAATTCAGACAGTGTAAAGGATCCATCCTCCTGGGGAGCCCATAAATTGTCGGCAAACGTTCTAGGGCCCAAAGCCTTGCCTTAAATAATAACGATTTATTTGTAACTAGCTTTTGCTCGTACTTCGATCGCGTTAAACTGGTGAAGGCGAATATAAGTAACTATCGAAATTCTGGCATGTTTTTACACGCATTCAAACCAGTTTGCATGGGACTAACTAGAATTAGAGCACGTAAAAAGACAAAAAAAGCGGCCAAGTGCGAGTCAGACTCGCACATGAAGGGTTCCGTTAAATAAATTGCTTTTTACGATTTATGACGTATTAAAAAAAACTACTAACTAGAACTCGTTCAAACCAATTTTCGTTGGAAGTTTGCATGGTAATGTACATCATATATTTTTTTTAGATTTATTATTCACTTATTTTAGAAGTTACAGGGGGGGGGGGGGGGTACACACATTTTACCACTTTGGAAGTGTCTCTCGCGCAAACTATTCAGTTTAGAAAAAGATGATGTTAGAAACCTCAATATCATTTTTGAAGACCTATCCATAGATACCCCACACGTGTATGGGTTTGATGAAAAAAAATAATAATTTGAGTTTCAGTTCTTAAGTATTCCCCCAAAATTTATTGTTTTTTTATATATTTTCGTGTGAAAATCTTAATGCGGTTTACAGAATACATCTACTTACCAAGTTTCAACAGTATAGCTCTTATAGTTTCGGAAAAAAGTGGCTATGACATACGGACGGACAGACAGACAGACAGACAGACGGACAGACATGAAAGAAAGAAAGAAAGAAAGAAAGAAAACATTTATTCGTGACAAAAGAAATACATAAAACAAACTGCAGACACATACACACACACACACACATTTGCCACGAAATGGTCACAACTCAGCGTAAATGCTGGCGGCGCCAGCGCTGGTCTTCCGTTGTGACCATTAGGTGAAAACACGGAACAATGACGCCACAACGCACACAAGGAAAAAATTACAAAAAACCATAAGTATAAGAAAGAATACAGTGCAACAATGCAGGACAATTAATAACGAATGAAATAAAAATAAAAAAAACTTAGAAACATGAAAAGACACCTTATAAATATTAAAACTTTGATTCCACACATGCTAGGTAGTGTGGTATCCACTTAGATAAAAAAATATATATAACATGAGGAATCTATAAGGGTTCCGTTTTTTGCCATTTGGCTACGGAACCCTAAAAAGGCGACAGTCGAAACGGCTCATACAAAGTAACATAGTATTATGACGTCACAGCATTATCTTCGTATACCTAACCGTTGTACAGTCAGCATCAAAAGTAGCTACCCAAACGAAGAAGTCAAAAGTCTTTATTAAAAGGTAATAAGAACTTTTGACGCACCTATTCGATTGCGTAGTTATTTTTGATGCTGACTGTACCTATGCTTAAATCACGTAAATTGTTATTTTGGTCGTGAAATACTGCGTTTAAGTACATAGTTGTCGTACAATATTTGTTCTATCAAATTGTAAGGATTGTATTCTTATCGTTTAATTTGCCCTTGGCCGATAAAAAAGTACATATTTTTTTGAATCTTTCAAGTCTCATATCTGTGTATGATTTTAATCATATTTTCAACCGACGAAAAAAACGGAGGAGGTTCTCAAGTCGACGCGTATATATATTTTTTTTATGTATGACCACGCATAACTTTTTACAGAGTAGTTCGATTTTGATAATTCTTTTTTTATTGGAAAGAGTAGGTATACTCCGAAGTTGGTCCCATATAAATTTGGAAAAAAAAAACAATCCTAAGGTAGGAAAATAGGGGATGATTGATTTTTCGTCGGTTTAAACTTTGTTTTCAAAGTAAATTATGTGATTTATGTTTTATTGTACGGACTACTTCTAAAGCGGGTGCAGCGGCGTAAAACGCCGAACTTCTGAAATGCAATAAATATAGAGGCCTCGGCAGAGAGTACAACTTTGTACCCTTTGGCGTCGAGACCCTCGGTCCGTGGGGTCCCAGTGCGCATAAGTTATTTGCGGAAATCGCGAAACGTCTGGTTTATGTAACTGGTGACCGAAGAGCTGGCGGCTTTCTTGCGCAACGCATCAGCATTGCAATTCAACGAGGAAATGCCGCCAGCATCCTCGGTACAATGCCTCGAGGGCCTTTTTTAGATTTAACGTAGTTTTAATTTAATTTAGTTTATGTTAATTATAATCTTTAATTGATAATATATCCATTACATATAATTTGATGGTTTACTATATAATATATATCAATATAGCAAGCAAATTAACATGAAAAAAGTAACCAATTCTTCACAAGTTCTCAGTTTTTATCTGTTCTGAATAACGAATTTACTGAAATGTGATGCAGTATACAGTACTGAAAAACAGATGTGGTGAATTGCTGTTGTGGGGAATTGTATCCGTGCACAGTTCTTTGCGAAATCAGTCCACAAGGTGGACCTGGTAAAGGTCGCGGGAGTCCGCTGGATGCGGGTGGCGCAGGACCGGCCATTGTGGCACTTTTTGGGGTAGGCCTATGGCCAGCAGTGTGGACGTCTTTCGACTGATATGATGATGATGATGACGATTGCGAATGAACAAACGCTTTTGTGTAAAAATGAGGTGAATTACCGTTGTGAAACATTGCGTTTGTGAGAGAACCGCCCATGAAAAAAATGCTTTTGTGTAAAGCTTAGCATAATTCCTCAATTTAATCTGATCTCGTTGCAAATACACACTCTTACTTTTACATACATACTCGTAGGTATTCGATTGCGGGTGCCGTATTAGACGTTAAAAGTAACTGCCAGACCATAAATATTGGCAGTTACCTTTATGACCCATAAAATATATACCTACATCCTCGAATTTAACGATTGTATAGCTAAAAAACTTAAATAAAGCCCTTCTTGTACTGTAATAGACATTACATAATCGAACGAGCGAGCGAAGCGAACGAAGTTCTTTGCTTCAGCTTGGGCCGAAAATCGTTTGTATGTCCGGATGTCCGGCTTAACCGCTGTTCTCCTCTACCGGTCGCATTTCTCAACCGATTTTAGTGAAATTTTGGGAGCCGGTGCGTTAATTATATAGTTTTTTTTGTCGAGTCACGTTTACGAAATTAAAAAAAAATATATTGAAAATGTCATGCTCACATAGCCTCTTGTTTAAATTGTGTCATCATCCTCCTATCGTTATTCCCGGTTGTGCCCCTAAAGGAGCCCGGGGTCCGCTTTGACACCTAATCCCAAGATTTGCCATAGGCACTAGTTTTACGAAAACGACTGCCATCTGACCTTCCAACCCAGAGGGAAAACTAGACCTTATTGGGATTAGACCGGTTTCATCACGATGTTTTCCTTCACCGAAAAACTAACGGTAAATATTCCGTACATAAGTTCCGAAAAACTCATTGGTACGAGCCGGGATTCGAACCCACGACCGCCGCTTGACAGCCGCATGCCTGAACCACTAGGCTACCGTAGCTTGTTTAAAATGTGTAACACAAACATAACATATGCCTATTCGAACACGTCACCCCTACATGAAAAGGGGCTTTACCTATCTTATCTTATCTATATGCCCCTTTCGGATGCACTCCGACCCAGTGGGATCTTTTGTGCATTTGCCCTCTCCTTTATGCCTGCTCCCGAGCTCGCTCCATCATTTCCACAAAACGGATGATGCAGTGCAACGGGAGCACCTTGAATTCCTTTGGTTGCGGATAGCCGTTACCAAAGTTATTCATTTTCTGTCTGGCAAGGGTATGCCATTCACACAACAAGTGTTACATAGTCTCATCCTCCTCGCCACACATTCTACAGTCTAAACTATACGCTAGTCCCATCTTGACCAAGATATCCTTGACCCCGAAGTGACCAGTGAACCTGGCTATACTTAATTTTATACCTATAATTTTATACCAGCATCGATCACCGTACATACAAGCACACGACGTTATGTCACATGGCAGTGGTGCTGTTTCAGCTATATTAGGTAGACTGCTCCATTGGATCCAGCTCCATGTGGGTGGCCACCCACCCACTTGGAGTTGGATCTGACTTGAGAGCTGCTCTCTCTCTCTTATTCTAATTTTATTTTATTTTATTTGTTTCATTTTCATTTTCTGTATTTTGTAACACTAGGAGTAAGGTCTTTTGTTACTAACATATTATACGGAGCCAAGCTCTGAAATATATAATTTTTATATTTGTTTAACTCAGTCCTTTATTTTTAGCCCCGAATATCCCCCCCGTCATCGTGCTACCCTCGCACCCGCGAGCAGCTACCTATAATATTTAATGTGTGTTTTTCTACTCCTGTACCGTTATCTGTCATTTATATAGGCTGTAGCTCAAATACAATGACACCACTAATAAGTCGTCGAAAAACTTCATATACAAATATTTCGAAATAAAAGTATTTATTTACGATTTAACATTTGTATATTATAAATTATTTACTACAATAATAATAAATCATCATCTATTGTGTGTTACATGTTTTATAAATTCTTGGTATTATTTATAAAAATAAACAGTTCGAATTCGGTCCGGGTCCAGATTCGGTTTGGTTCGGATGGCAAGTGCAAACAAATTGAAAACAAAACAAACCATAAGCAAGAGCTGTCACATTTCCGATTTCCCACCAAAATACAGTTCAAAATGAAAGATGATAAACTATTAGTCCTAAACTATTAAGATTCTATTCGTGTTTGTGAAGACAAAAGTGTACGTTCCTTATAAAATGGTCTAAGAAATTAATAACTGCACTACTGAAGAAATTGCGTGAGTAGCAAAAGTACGAATAGAAAACTTGCTGCCTGAAAAGTTTAACTATTCTGTGGTCTGCTATTTATTAAATAATGTCGTAGAAAAAGTATTGTATGCAACGGTGTATAACTGGTCTAAAAACGCTCGTGGCGTCTTTAATTGCGATGCTCGCCAAGGCTCGCATCGCAACCCACGCCACTGGCCTTTTAAGACCCTTCTTATACAACAGTTGCATAAAATACTATAGTAATTCAATTTGATTGATTTAACTGTTTTTTAAAGCGTGGTTTCGGTTAGAGTCTCTTAAGACCTTTTTAGTCCCGCGCTTAATTGAAAACCAGTTCTACGAGGCACGTGCACGGCACACCTGACTGATGCATCACCGTGTCCACTGAAGTCCGTTTAAGATCGTTTTACTGCTTTAAGCTGCATTTCTATAAACTATATGTAGAGTCAAAAAAAGAGCTTTCGTTGCCATGCCACCCTGTATTTTCAAAAAGCCATAATATCTGTAACTTAAAAGTTACAGATATTATAGCTTTTTGAAAATACAGGGTTAAATCTAAAGATTTAACTTCCAAAAGAGCGTATTTTCACAGGAAAGCGACTGAAGTTACGTCCTTCTGAGGTTAATTTTCTCCGCCATTAGGGACGCAGCTGACAAATTGCACTTAACTGCTTTTTATTGGCCATTCCGCGTTTTACAGTCCGAGCTCGTTTTGAATAAATTAAAATTTAATAATTCCTTGTCTTTTAGGTTATTAATGGTCATACTTTCAGCTTGCTGGGGAATATCTTCAGAATTTATGTTTTATACCTGATTGGAAATGTTACCTAAGTCGATGTTGCTTGACCTCCCGGACGGTTGCTGATCCACGAAGTCACTCTAGATCATGAGTGCTTTGAATTTAATAATAATAATAATAATAAATCCATCACCGTGTCTGCACAGCGTCTATCGGACCAAGTGCGCGTCATCCAGCGGCACAAGCGGTTGGATGACGCCACGCTTGATCGGCTACGCCTGGAAGCACTCTCTGCTCATGCGGCCTCTACCTTGGCGCGGGACCCGCCCGCCTTGTCGCCGGTTCCGGTGCCTGCACCCGACCTGGCACCGGGGGTGCCGCGGGTTGATCCCAGTCCCGACGAGGAGGACTGTGCGAATCAGAGTGTAAGCAGTCAGGCCCATGAGCAACTGAGGAGGGCCCTGGAAGAAGCTATTACGCAGTATCGCTCCACAAACAACTCTAGGCCACGATTACCACGCTTGCCTGTGAATATACGCAATCTAGCGCTAATGGGAGCCCTGAACGGTCTGCTAGACCCGTATCTACGGGCTAGTGAAGACTTAGTAGATACACACTCAATCATGTACTGCGGGGCCGTCGCGGCGTGCCGTGTTGCTCGCGTCAAGTTTCCGGACGCTGACCGTGCACCTAGGACCGCCGGGGATGTCCCTGCATGGCAAGTACGGATTGAGCGGCGTATCAATACGTTTAGGACTCTCATTGCAAAGCTGATCTGCTTCAGGGGGGGCAACAACCGCCCCCGAGTCATGCGCTTTGTGAACCAGGTCTTCGCGGGAACTGGTATCAGGCCCCGCGACTACATGGCCTGTGTCACGGAACGCATTGACTTTCTGAAGCAGAAAGTCTATGCATGGGCAAGCCGTATTCGCCGCTACAGAGAGCGTGTGGTACCAGCAGAATCGCCTTTTCCAGAGCGACCAAAGGAAGGTATACCGGAAGTGGGAGGGAACCGATCTTCATGTGTCTGACGGGCAGCGGCCGGATGCTGCTGCCATGGTTGACTTCTGGCGTAGTATCTGGTCGGTGCCAGTCGAACACACCGAAGGCGAGTGGATGAGTGTTGTCGAACGTGAGTGTGAGTTCATCGAACCCATGGGGACTGTTACCATCAGCCCCGAAGACGTTAGTTGTGCCATCCGTTTGACCCCGAACTGGAAAAGTCCTGGGCCGGATGGACTGCACAACTTCTGGGTGAAATGGTTTCGGTGCTCACACCTGCGTTTGGCAACGCAGTTCCAGCAAGCCCTTGAGCTTGGTTCCCTGCCATCTTTCTTTACAACTGGTATCACCTCCCTGCTCTATAAGTCCGGTAGTACCACGGAAGCGAAAAACTATAGACCCATCACGTGCTTGCCTACGCTGTACAAGCTCCTTACATCCATTTTGAGAGCAAAAATGAACGCACACATCGTTGCGAACAACGTTTTGGCCCCTGCTCAAAATGGATGTAGGGTTGGGTCTCGTGGTACTAAAGAGTATAGACATGACCATTTGCCAACGAGTCCGGCGAAACAAAGGGGCCCTCTCGGCCGCCTGGATTGACTACAAGAAAGCCTACGATTCGGTGCCTCATTCATGGCTGAGGAGGATCTTGGAGCTGTATAAAGTTGATGCAGTTCTAAGATCCTTCTTAGGCGCTTGCATGGGACAGTGGGCCACAGTTCTTCGTCAACCGGGGGGAGGAGATGGCCCCTCTGGCCCGCAGGACTCTATAAGGATTGAGCGTGGAATCTTCCAGGGCGATAGCCTGAGTCCTCTGTGGTTCTGCCTAGCGCTGAATCCACTCAGCACCCTGCTGAAGGATTCAGGGCTAGGTTGCCGGCTTCGGAGAGAGGGTGAGGTCATTTCTCATCTGCTCTATATGGATGACCTCAAGCTATTTGCACCGAATAGACATGACCTGTTGGAACTACTGAAAACAACAGAAGTCTTCAGTAGCGCCATCAAAATGGAATTTGGTGTCGATAAGTGTGCGGTTATACATGTACAGCGGGGTAGAGTTGTAAATTCAACAAATTTACAACTCTCTGAGACAATGTCCCTCAAATCTATCTCCGAAGCAGAAACCTATAAGTATCTTGGTATGTCACAGTCATTGGGTATTGAGGGTGAGGGTGTAAAGCGGGCGGTGAAGGAGCGTTTCTTTTGTCGCCTGACAAAAGTACTTAATAGTCTTTTGTCCGGCGGCAACAGGGTGCGCGCCTTCAATGCCTGGGTGATGCCCTTGCTTACTTACTCCTTTGGCGTACTAAGATGGACTCAGACTGAGCTGGATGCCCTGGACCGAAGAGTTCGTGTACTGCTTACTGCGCATCGCATGCTACATCCACGCTCGTCTGTTATGAGGCTGTACATCTCGCGGAAGTGTGGAGGTCGCGGTTTTTTAAATGCCAAAGACCTCCACAACCGCGAGGTGTACAGTCTCAGGGATTATTTCCTAAACAACGAGTGTGGGATGCATCGTGACGTAGTGGCAGTAGACGGAAACTTCACCCCGCTCTCCTTGGCAAACAAGAACTGGCGCAGACTTAAAATAATGAGCGCCGAGGACCGCAGGGCGGTGTGGAGGAGCAAGGAGCTTCATGGGCGGTTCTGCAAGGCCCTCACAGGGCCCGATGTGGATCTGCTCGCGTCGGTGAACTGGCTACGTTTCGGGGATCTCTTCGGGGAAACCGAAGGTTTTGTCTGTGCAATTGCGGACGAAGTTATCATGACGAACAATTACCGGAGGTATATCCTGAAGGACGGTACGGTCGACATTTGTCGGGCATGCCGCCGTCCCGGAGAGTCACTCAGGCATATTATCTCTGGTTGTGGTCATCTTGCTAACGGCGAGTACTTGCACAGACATAACCTTGTAGCCAGAATTGTTCACCAGCAACTTGCTCTTCTATACGGTCTTGTGGTCTCCGAAGTGCCTTATTATAAGTACACACCTGCGCCAGTTCTCGAAAATGATCGTGCCACGCTCTATTGGGATCGATCTGTCATCACAGACAGGACTATTCTTGCCAATAGGCCTGATATCGTGCTGACAGATCGATCGAAACGCCAGGCAGTGCTCGTCGACATCACCATCCCCCATGACGAGAACCTCGTGAAGGCCGAGAAGGACAAAGCCAGCAAGTACCTAGACCTGGCTCACGAGGTGACCGCCATGTGGAATGTTGATTCGACGATCATTGTCCCGATAGTCGTTTCGGCAAACGGTTTAATAGCGAAGAGTCTCGACCGTCACCTTAAGAGACTCTCGCTAGATGGATGGATCAAGGGTCAGATACAGAAGGCGGTACTCCTGGATACTGCGCGGATAGTCCGGAGGTTCCTGTCTCTGTCGCCCTGACCACCGGTAGCTTAGGCCCTGCCTCGCTGCCGGTGGCACCCTAGGTTAGGTTTTTTATAATGTGTTTTTATTTTGTATGTTTTGTATATTTATTGTACTTTTATATTCATATTGTAAAAAACCTAATCCAAGAATGAAAATAAATGAAGAGAATAATAATAATATTTGCGGACAATCTTACACAAATCAACCTAGTCCCAAACTAAGCAAAGCTTGTACTATGGGTACTAGACGACGATATGGATACTTATATAGAGAAATAAATACTTAAATACATAGAAAACATCCATGACTCAGGAACAAATATTCGAGCTCATCACACAAATAAATGCCCTTACCGGGATTCGAACCCAGGACCTATTGCTTCGTAGGCAGGGTCACTACCAACTAGGCTAAAGCGGTCGTCAAATTGATCATTTGACGATGACGCACCCCACTCCATAGATTCCACTAGTTTCTTATGATCGTATGACCTGCATATGTCTCTAGTTGTCATCACAACGAACCCTCAAATCAATCAAGAGTCGGCATCGCGCTTGTGATTCTTGTGATGTCGCAGGCGTCCATATAAACAAAACAAACAAACAAATAGACATCTATCTATCTATCTATACAACGGTGTCTGCATACTAGGAGGCAGCTCATATGCTTGTTTACCACCATCCTAGTATAAACAAAATAAACACATGGTTATCTTGAAAAATCTTTTAATTTCACTTGTCTCTTACTAATAATCTTTATCATTCCAGTGGTCGACTGCGAAATATCCGCCTGGGGCACTTGGTCCGCCTGCGACACGAGGTGCGGGGCGGGAAGCATGGTGCGCACGCGTCGCGTCACACGGTCCCCCGCGCGCGGCGGCCGCCACTGCCCCTCGCTCGTGCAGCGCCGCGCGTGCCAAGAGCACCAGGGGTGCCCGCATGACAGCCTGCAGATGCAGCGAGGTGAGAACGCTTTTGGCACTTTGGAATGTTCTTGGTACTCCGAAGGTCATTGGTACCCTCAACATTGTAATTGGCACTTTTACGACGTCACTGCCACTTTTTAGAACACTATTGACACCTTCAAGAACACCATTGGCACTTTCAAGAATGTCATTGGCAATTCAAGAATACCATTGGCACTACAGGCAGTTTTAATTTTAAATCTTCAAACTTCGATCGTGTCACCGGTAAGGCATTCGTATAGTCTGGTCGATGTGGGGTGGTCCACCTGCGACACGTGGTGCGGGGCGGGAAGCGTGTTTCGCACGCGTCGCGTCACGCGATCCCCCGCGCGCGGCGGCCGCCACTGACCCTCGCTCGTGCAGCGCCGCACGTGCCAGGAGCACCAGGAGTGCCCGCATGACAGCCTGCAGATGCAGCGAGGTAATGTTTTTGGCACCTTCAAGAACGTATTTGGCACCCTCAGATAGCTTGAAGAACGTCATTGGCACCTCCGAAAACATAACTAGGATCGTTGGCATGTCTTTGGACCTTTCATAAACCATTGGCACCTCCAAGAATGCCATTGGCACAATTTAGAACTTTAATTAATCGGCAGTCATAATTTTGTTTTTGACAACTTGAACGTAGGTATCACCGGTGGGGTGCTATAGTAAGTGCATTGGTAAGTATAGTCTGGTCGATGCGGTGTGGTCAGCGTACGACATATTGTCAACAGTAAGTACCACTTTTTAAATGCTTTTTCGAACGTGTCCTTGCAATAATAATAGGTACTTTTGATAATCTAAATGAATGTATAGGTACAAATTGATTTGATGGTCACTATGTCAACCTAAACTAAATATTTGTTTCAGACGAGACAGCGATGATCCTACCGGGCGCGTTGTCCGTGAGCCGCCATTTTAACTCCACCTCCGACATCCGCAAGAATCTGCGTATGCGCAACCCTGACGACCCTGAGGCCAACGCGCATAGAGAGTGAGTAAATATAGTTGCTGGTATTAGAAGTGTTTTGGTCGAACAAACGCTTTATATTTGTACAATGGCATTGTTTACCAACGGAAACTGAAGCCGCTACGAAGACAAAGTTAGCACCACATTAATACATTCACTAACGCTTGTATTCCGTTAAGGGGTAAGCCGTTTAGTTAGCTCATCATTTATGCTAGCTCATGAGATACTTAAACCCAATTCCCTTAATTTTATATAGAAATCTCCCGTGAGACTCAGACTTATTAAAATAAGTACTCGTACCTACTCATATTGAAAGTCAAATTCAAAGTGAATTTTTCAATTTAGGCTTATTAAATGCATCTATGAATGTCGATAAATTACCACCGGTTCGGTAAGATAACCTCTGCCTCGAGAAGAACCGGCGTAAAAAACTCAAATTATCTTATAATATACATATATATGCTTAACTATGAAATAAGTGTCTGCTTTACGACAGATTTGAATTTAGAATCAGTAAGTTCGGTAATTCGTTTTGGAATTTTATTGTAGAAGTTTTTAGAATTTCCCAAGAACGACTTTGTTTGTGAAAACGGATCGTGACGTATTCCCTATTGCCGTAGTCGAAACTTTCGACACGCATGGGAAAAAAGGGGGTACTGGGGTAGTGCTGTTCTAAACCGAAACCAAAAGGGACAAAAAACAAAGCGGGCATATTAATGCCCGCTTTGTCTTCTCTCTGACATGACTCTATTTCTAGGGCCGTTCTTATCGGTTACACTGGCGGTAATTTTACTAAATAGTTCTTGAAAGTCCTATCTTCGAGCTTTTTGTACGCAGTTGAATGTCAACAGCGATCCTGCGACACCCCCCTTTACAAGGCAGAGCCGAATCTCGTTGGTGGCTTTAGAAGGTAGTCCAGCTTCGGTCAGCCCGTCATATCCACCCCGCCTCCACTAGATAACGTTGAAAAACCCGGCCAAGTGCGAGTCGGACTCGCGCACGAAAGGTTCCGTACCATTATCTATAAAAATATTTATTTTATTCCGTTTTTAGTATTTTTGATATAGCGGCAACAGAAATACATCATCTGGGGAAATTTCGACTGGAATTATCACGGTATCAGTGAGATACAGCTTGGTGACAGACAGCCAGACACATAGACAGACAGACAGACAGACGGACAGTGGAGTCTTAGTAATAGGGTCCCGTTTTACTCTTTGAATACGGAACCCTAAAAAAAGGACACGTCAGATATTTTTAACAGCTTTATTAATGCTGGTGTCTGTACTTAGGTCATTCTGACCTAAAGCTACAAAATTAACGAACTACCAAAACAGCAACGAATTATAAATTATTAACGACAAAAGCCAACACTGTAATTCAGTAGGCCTGTATAAATCGTGTCCGACGCCCAATTTGATTCACCGCTAGGGTTGGCACTTGCCTGAATTTATGGAAGTTTTTTATTATTTCTCAAGATGATGTATTAGGGTTTGATAAGGGACGGTGAAGTATCCTTATATTTGATTTATTGAAAAATTGGGATGGTTCTTTGGTTGTTCCATTCTCACTTCTTATTTGATGTAGACCAACTTCATTGTCAAACTATCCTTCATTGCAATGGTCATCTTCAGAAAATGAATTGAGCCTAATCAGCCTATAAACATTCCATTGAATCAACCTGATTTCAATCAAGTTAGTGGTCTGCTTTAATTCCTATATTGAAACGTATTGCTATTGCTCTAAGTTTAACACAAGACATTCATTTCAACTGTAATTCAGACAAACATACGTCCAATTCAAACGTTACTTAATTACACTACAGATAATTAGTAAGTTCTACAAATACCATAGGCTGGTGCAAAATGTTCTTTTTTAGGGTTCCGTACTCAAAGAGTAAAACGGGACCCTATTACTAAGACTCCGCTGTCTGTCCGTCCGTCCGTCCGACCGTCCGTCCGTCCGTCAGTCACCAGGCTGTATATCACTGATACCGTGATAGTTCCAGTTGAAACTTTCACAGATGATATATTTCTGTTGCCGCTATAACAACAAAATAAAATAAATATTTTTATTGATAATGGTACGAAACCCTTCGTGCGTGAGTCCGACTCGCACTTGGCCGGTTTTTTATTTACTTTTATTCACTTCATGTGTTTTGTAAAAACTGCCCTGCTGCAACGCTTCTATTGCTGATAGGTCTTATCTTATCTTATCTTATCTAGGTGAGGGCCCCTTCGGATGCACTTCGACCCAGTGGGATCTTTTGTGCATTTGCTCTCTCCTTTATACCTGCTCCCAGGCTTGCTCCATCATTTCCACAAAGCGGATGATGCAGTTCGCCGGGAGCACCTTGAATTCCTTTGGTTGCGGGTAACCGTTACCAAAGTAGTTCATTCTTTGTCTGGCAATTGCTGATAGGTACATCAACTCGAGCGGATTAAAGACAAGAAACCTAACCTAAACCACACTCAGATGAACAATTGCAATGATTGAATGAATACGTTTATTTCAGAACCAGGTCCATATTGTTAGTAAATATTATCTTAATATCATGTTAAATATTACTCAAAATAAGTTTTCATCATTTAGATCAAAACATCATTCATCGTTTGGATGGATTTGGATGGCAATGGAGAGACAGAGAGAGGGAGATCCACTTCATGTAACGAACTTATTTTGTGGCAACCCTGTTCCCAGCGGAAAATTCGGTTTAATCCAACTAATTTTGGAAGCTTAATTAGCAAACAACTAGCGGACAGGGTAGACATACAATGCTAAATAGGTGTACGATTTAATATTTGACTAATTAGTGCTATGTATATTTATCGTCAGCAATGGAGTGATGTGTAAACTGCACTGCTTTTATAGTGGGCTAATAGTTGCCCGCGTGACTCTGCCCGCGTATTACAAAAAGAGCCCACGGGAAAATATAAAGAAAGAAAGAAAGAAAGAAAGATACGTTTATTCACTAACACACAGGACACATATATTAAGCAAAAATAAATAAAAATAACAGTAAAAAACATGTAACAAGTGTGTCTCTGCGGCAGTGAACCGGACACTGGCTCAGCATTATGCTGAGGTGTCAGTCAGACACCTACAGCGCTGATTTTCAGCCAGCACCGTTGGTGACTCACGGAAACGTCATACAATTATAATTACACAACTATACATATAATTAATTGTGCAAGGCGAGAGAGAAATAAACATAAATACATAGTGAGATAATACATACAGCACTACCTACATGCAGCTTTAATAAAATAATAACTACGTTACACATTAAAGTAAATTTTACTATTAAACTAAAAACAAAAACTAGATAAAAATGTGCAATTGGCATATTTTTGCTGTCAAAAGTGCAGGATTAGGATTAGGATTTTTGGAGCGTCAACAAATAGCCTTTATTAAGCTTGCGCTTAAATGTGTATCTGCTAAGGGCCTTTGGATAGGGGGAGGGATATCATTCCAGCACTTAGACGCCGCGAACTTGAAGCTACCTCGGAAAGCAGCGGTTCGGTGCATAGGTGTTATGGCCATTGCCTTGAATCTGCGCGCACTCTTTGACCATACCAGTTTATTGAAAAGGTAAGATGGGGTTTCGTGCCTTACCACCCCAAAAAGCAGAGTGGCAAGGTGCAGGCGTCGGCGTGCAGACATGTTAAGCAAGTTAGCGGCGTTCAAGTATGGAGTGATGTGGGACCGGGGAGGGACTCGGAAACAAAAACGAGCATATAGTCTATCTTATACACCGTGTATTTTTTGATTTCCGGTAATTTCGACACGATGTTCGGTTCATTAACAGAAGCTATTAGGTATGTTGATTTTTGTTAAACTCGAAAAATTTTTTTTTATTCATTTTTCATACAAACTAAATCAATATTACAGTGTGGGAGGGCTCTAACACTTAATCTCAATTAACACAAAGTTAATTTTCACCTACGACAGCACTTGTCAACACATGGCTCAGTGGTAAATAGTTTGCTTATGGAGTGAGGGGTCCCAGGTTCAAATCCCAATAATTCCCTTTTTCGTTTAACGAAAATTAAAACGTAAATAAAATAAAGGACCCTTCACACTGATTCGGTCATTAAATTGACTTATTGAATATCTGAAAAATAGTAAGAGTTAAGACACTAGTTTCTTAGAGAAATTTGTTCCATTTAACCTGAGGATTCTTCCCTTAAATTTAACAGAAATAAAAAAAAACACGGTGTATATATGTACGTCCAAAGAGTTTTTGAAATCGATCGAGTTGTTCCGGAGATTGCCCCTTACATAGAAATCTACAAAGCTAACACACTCACACAAACTTTACTTCTTCATAGTACCTATAAACAGTACCTATAGAGTTATATATGTATATAAGTTTAATGGATAAAATAGTAAAAACATGTATAAAACTTTTACAAAACTAAACTATTATTAAATTAAAATAACTAAAACTAAACCTTAAACTTAGAAAAAATAAAATAAAATAACTAATTAAATAAGAGGCCTGGGCCTCTTGGCAGGGTGCCCATCACGCAGGCAGCATTCCCGCGCTGAACTGCGATTGCGATCCTTTGCGCGAGAAAGCTGCCGGCGCGAGGGTCACCCGTTGCCTCCCTCAACCTTTTGCTGAGCTCCCTGTGGAGATCCAGCGCACCCTTACCCCAAGGACCTAGTGTCTCGACGCCGAAAGCAAAGAACTGATATTGGGCGCCGAGACAGCTGTACTTTGAGACCTTGAGGCGTTCCCGGGCGTCTGCCGCCGCCCCCGCGCGTTTGGTAGTCGCTGGTAGGTAGGACGCTGCCAGGGTGTCTGTACAGGTGGCGTCCCACACCAGCGCACGGCCCGTCTTCCAGGGTATCAACGACATCCCGTCAGGGCGCTTGCCATCGCTCCGCACAATCTGGGGCTCCAGAGCAGCGGGAACGTTGGCACTGACGAGCGCTCTTCTGAGAATGTCGTTGAGAGCGGCGTGGCGGGACAGGCGGCCGGCGCCCGAGGAGCAGGAGAGGCCATGGTGGCCGAATCGGTCCACTGGAGCCCCACAAGAAACACAGTTGTGACCTGTGCAGATCCCAGCTCCCAGCCGGAGACCGACGGCTATGCGTAGAGTGTCTGGGTCGATAAAAGTACCAGTGTTGGGCGAGGGATATGCATGGAGCCAGTAACCAGATTCTGGCTTGGACACCGCTAACAGCCTGGCCCGGTCCCTGCCTGTTGAAGGCTCTATTAATGTTTGTAAGGTGGCGACGGAGGCTATTGTATCCCATGCCCTTTGCCTATGTTGTTTGCACGGGAGATTTGGACTCGGTCCAGCTAGCCAGGCATTCATGGCCTCGTCCAAACATGCAATCTCGCAGTTAATGCCCGTTGGGGCTTTTAGTATTTTACCTGCGAGATCTAGCGTGCTGTGGATTGAAGACAGGAATGCCGGCAAAGCCACACTTGAAATTTTGCGGGTTCCTAGGCCGCCATTCCTTATTGGTAAGGCAGCTTGGGTCCATGCCTGTTCGCTGAAGTGAATGTTCACGATGTTTTCAATTTGGGATTTCATTAGACTGTCAATAGGTGTGGTCAAATGTGGGAATTTCCAAATGGGGCAACAGCGAAGCAGGTAAGTGAATTTAGGGACAAACAGACAGAATTTTAAAATAAATAAAGCTGAGTGGCTGCTAATTTTGACAAGGCGGTTACCTATAGAGTAGTTTTTTTGGAACACGCCTGATTATGATGACGTGATTGAAAATAACTGCACGTGCGGCTTCAAAAACCGCAGCCAAACCCGCGGATTAAAATATAGCCTATAACCATCCACAAAGTCACACGCAGGTGCACGAATTTTCGAAATCGTATTTTTCATACAAACTTACTTTTTACAGACTTTTCCTCTTTACAATATTAGTATATATATACATTTATTTTTTTATTTTTTTTACTACGACGGTGGCAAACAAGCTTACGGCCTGCCTGATGATAAGCTGGTACCGTCGCTTATGGACACTTGTGACTCCAGAAGAATCACAAGCGCGTAGCCGACCCATTATTCACTTGAGGATTCGCTGTGTTGGCAGATAGAGACATGCAGGTCCCTCACTCCCAACACAGCAAATCCTAGGGTATATGTGGATGATTTCGCATTCAAAATGTGTTATGTTTACCTATGTGGGATAATTCTATCTCGCTATCTATATATATATATTTTATATTGTATATTTCTATACAATTGTACCCTATTAAACCCTACGCCCGAAATTTCTCGCAACGGAAGCTCAGGATATTTTAGCTATCAAAACGGCCGCTCGGGCAAATATTTGTGCTTCTGTTTTGTGCTTTTATGCGTCCTAATATTGTGCCGTTTAGCTCCAACAGAGGTTTGTTTGTTATGTTAGGGTGAATTGAATATACTTTGGTAAAGGTTTCGTAGCGCAACGAGCCGATAACATACGAAAACCTGTTAGTAGATGAATGCGCCTTTGAGCAGAGCCGGTTACTGGGACTGATTTTTTATTCTTCAATTTAGTCATATTGCACGCACCTATGAATGTCAAAAAACAACCGCTGGTTCGGAAAGAAAACCTCTGTGTCGAGACGAAACGTCGTCAAAAACTCGGTGAGAAAAGTATAGTCGGCAATAAAAACTTGTACCAAAAATGAAATTTTTGACAGAAACTTATTTAATTTTTATCACCAGAAACTAGTTTCCGAGCTGGATACGGTGGATCCCATTGTGTATATAAAGTTTCATGTTATTCTAGCATGTAGTTTTAAAATTAGAACCAAAACTACGTTTGTTTGGAGGGTCGAGCGCCCGCTATATCCTTAAGAGCAATGCCTAGCTGAGCAACTTTTGAAATCTCAAATTGTTGACGCAATGTTTCTGTCGCGCTGTTGTGGGCGGCGGGAGCTGTCTATGCGATAAGGACAACTGCAGCTCGAACTAAAATTCCCACGAGGTTTCGCTCTCGACTATTTCCTCCTTCAAAACGCAACCAATCATCATACAATTTTGGAAACTGCAAGAGGAAGAAATAATCTACGCCGCTATGTTTTGATTTTTTGGATATTTGTATATTGCGCCTTTTTTTGCAGCCATTTCAATTAAGCCGTTTTTGCGATTTTTGAGCCACTGTAAGTTTCTTTAAAATAAAAAGATCCAAAAAAGCGAATCATAGCGGCATAATTATTGATGATATTGACTTAGAGATATTGACCTTTTTTAAAATAAAAAAGTCATTGCTCTAGGTTCATAAACCAGGGAGGAAACAGTCGAGAGCGTTTGTACGGGAAAATCGCAGATAGGCATTCCTCTTAACATGTCGAAACGCTCGAACGCGCTTCCTTAACGCTCGGCCACGACTTTGGTATTAAGCTACCTGCGACCAGCGTTTTATTTGTTCATTGCGCGTGATCCCAACTAACAGTGCGTTGCGCGTCTCGACCGCGCAGTGAACAGATAAAACGCTGGCAGATAAAAGTCGTGGCCAAGGCGTTACTTTGCGCGGTACTTAAGTAGAAACGCATTGATCTTCTTTGCCTTATAGTTACTACATTGTCTATATTACGAAATCGTTTTCTTTCATGTGACAGTGTTATTTTAGTTCAGCACCCCACAGCGCTCGTAAACATTGATGGGCGTAACGTAACGTATAGTTAGGAAAGTCTCCTGTTTGTACTAAACCTATTTTCGCCGATGTGCGAAGTGTCAAGTTTTTAGGATATCGTAAATATTATAGTTTAGGTTTGGCCGTAAAGTTAGCTTTGGGATAGGTTCGCTTTGATTTATGTTTTAGGATGTGTAGGTATTTTGTTTTTTTTTGATATTACGCTATAATTTGTAAAATTTTAGCTTGATTGACATGTCCGTATAATACTGTACAGTCACCAGCATTATAATCCATTTCCATAATTCCATACTAATCCATACTAATATTATAAATGCGAAAGTGTGTCTGTCTGTCTTACCGCTTCCCGCTGAACCGATTGAGATGAAATTTGGTATAGAGATAGTTTTAGTCCCGTGGAAGGACATAGGATAGTTTTTATCCCGGAAATCATCCCCTATAGAGCTACGATACAATCGAGTTCCATCTAAAAAGTCGTCAAAAATGTGTGCCAGGGTTCTAGAAATAGAGTCTATTCAGATATTTTTAGCCGTTATATATGTAATACATGCTAGAGATAAGTAGGTATTAAAAATAACTTTAGCTTAAGACACTGTATTAACAAAGCTTACTTATCGTTAATAAATAATATTTTTTTTTTTTTGTTTTTTTTTTATTTATGCACGCTTTGTGTGGCAGATATTAATGCTGGTGACTGTACCTACCTACCGTTTAATTAAGTTTTCCAAGAAGCACCCTGCACACTATGCAGTTTGTCACAACAACTTAGCGTTTATTGACTTGTGGATTTGTTGCAGATACTGCGTGGAATTCGAAGTGACCAAAGTGTCGAAGGCCTGCCACCTGGATTCGGACTACAAGGCGCTGAGAGAAGGTATGGCTTTGACAGTTAACGCTTACCCCGATCAATGAGTACGTCGGTATTGAGCAAAATTCAGCCGTCTATGAAGTGTTAGGTTAGATTACATGCGGGGTGTCAAATATATAAAAACACACTGTACATCTCTGGTGATTATTCACCCTTTAACCCTTGGTATGCTTATGTAAAAGAAAATGTGACTTAGAAGTTTTGAACGAAACTTTCAAATGGTTCTGGACGGATCTGGAACTAAGCATACGAAAAGTTAAGAGGAAACAGCAGGCGTGTCGTCTGCGAAGTTTGAGCTTCCTTGAAAGTGTTTTGTATGGACAAAACAATTATATTATTTTAATCTATAGATTAGGAATTAGCTATAAATCTATGTCCAGCACGGAAAACAAGTAAAATGAAAAGATTAAAAAACACCCAACTGCTTTTTGTAAATATTAGAGCCCAAGTAACTCACACGATTTACCTTACAATAGTGTGAGTTACTTGGGCTATCAACGACACCTCATATGTCGAAATCCACCATGCCGTTAAATTTGGACTGCAGCCCGTGAAATTGAACTTCTCGATTAAATTATAAACAGCGTAGCGTACCAGTAACTGGCCACCGTTCAATACCTGGCCACCTCGTACTAAAACGAACTCTATTCACCTATAATAGAATTCAGTTTAGTATAAATTGGTCAGTTATTGAACGGTGGCCATTTACTGTTGATTTACCCTTTATCGAATCTGCATAGCTTGCAGTGTAATTTGTGTGTAACTCATGGTATTGTTTTATGTGCTTAATTAAATAAAATTGCCTCTTTGGTTGGGGTATTCCCAACGTCCATTCCGGACGGAAATCAGGTTTCAGGCGGATATTGGTTCAGTTTGAATAGAGTTTTGTAATGGGTTCTGTATGTTGCCTGAAAATCCAATATTCAATCCAAAGCGGCTCAAACATCGCAGCTAAAAGCCAGCTCTTGAACTGCATTAGAGAAAAGAAAGAAAGAAAAAACATTTATTCATGGCACAAAAACTACAAGAAAAATCATAATAAATACAAAACTAGAGAAACATATTTATTTATTTCAACTTTATTGCACAAATAAAAAAGGTATAAAGGGCGGACCTAATCCTTAAATGCATGATTTTTTGTAAAATTCGCGGCGACCAGTGTAGGGCCTTAAGCGCCAAAGATTGAAATTATAACACTAAAAAAAAATGTCAAAAGTTTGTGGATGCGTTCAGAATCATGTAAATGTCACATTTATGAAAAAAGTAATAAATGTCATTTTGGCTGCCTGCATATTGAGCCACGGGCCATCAAAATATACGATGTAGATCTACATCATTAGATATGCATTTAAGGGTATGCCACAAGGCATTCTCTCCCTGTCAACCGGTAGGATAAATCCAAATAATAATAATAGCTGTTCCAAATAATAATCTTAAACGCATGTATTGTTTCTCAGACCCTGAGGTGTAATAAATGCTTACTTTAGTTTTGATCAGTTACATATGAAAATAAAAAAATTGTGAGCCGAACTCAGCTTATTACAAAATTCAAATTCAAATATTTATTCGTGACACACAATTTATTACAATTTTTAATTACTTATATGACAATTTTTACTCCCTAGGGCCTCAGAAATACACTGTTAAAATTAACTAGCTTCCGCCGGCGACGTCGTCTGCGTGGAGCCGGGATAAAAACTGTCATATATCCAGGCTATAAACTATCTTCGTGCAAAATTTCATCCAAATCGGTTGAGCCGTGTAAGAGTGATTGAGTAACAAACATTAAACGGCGTTTTTACGCGGCCGAGCCATACCCAAGCCCGGCCGAGCCACGGCTGAGGCTCGGAAGCGGCTCGGTGTGGACACGCCCAGGCTTGGATATGGCTCAGCCGCGCAAAAACGCCGTCGTTTTTCTTAGAAAACGGCCCGGTTCTAGCGTGAGTCATCCTTAAACGTCCAAACATCCAAACTTTCGCATTTATATTATTACGAGTAGTAGGATTCTCCCGGGGCACGGGGTATGTACAAAACTTACGTAAAGGCCCTCTTGTACGTAGTGTGAGCTGTTTAAATAGTTAATGTTAAAAATTTGAATCACAAACAAAATAAATGCCTTGAGAACTTAAAGAAAGAGAAAAAGCGATATTTCAGTGATAGGTTGCTACTGTTCCTAGTCCATCACCCACAACACATTACTACCCATTGTCATAATTATGCATGAAAAAACGTCCCTTCGGTTCCTACACGCAGGTCATGAAATTGCTCATATAATAATTACAAAAATCCGAAAACATGGAAACATCGTTGATTGGTACAGTCAAGGAATTTAATTTCCAACCCACCTTAGGTTCAATATCGTATAGCAAACCGTCACCATAAGAGCTAGCTAGAGCACGGCGGCGTTACTTTGACATATCGCATGTATTGTGTTTTGTTAGTAACTAGGCAACAGATTAACTACGTTGACATGGTGAACTGTGGTGAACTGAACTTTTGAACGTGTTATCTCATGAATCCCTATTCTTTCCTGGTGTAACTCCACTATTTGAGCTCTTAATAGTTTGCGGTTAGCGGAAAGCATTTTATTTTTCAAATTAATAACGTGAAATTTATTTTACAATTGTCTCGATTGACACTGACACATGACAAATGTAGAAAAAAAGCTAATGTGAACTTTTCGCAAAAAGGTTATCTGTAATGTGAAGTGACAAATAATACGTATTGACATTTCAATACTATTAAAAATAGAAATTTCGACCTTATTGCATTGCGAATGTCTAACGACATTTTAAAGAAATGGGTAGGGAATTAAGTTCCTTATTATTATGTTTATAGTTAAGTAAAATATATTTAATCAGTAAACATTTTTATATTTATAAAACGAAAAATTGTCATATTTTAATAAATGTTTCACACTTTTATGATTTATTTTATTGCTTCAAACGAACTCTGCAAATAATGTCTACAAATTGAGCTTCAATTTCGATTTTAAATTGAAAATTTTTACTTAATTTGTTGCTGATTTTCCTGAAATTAATGACGAAAGTTGTGACATAGCTAGATTGGTTAATTACGGATAAATGGTAATAATACTCGTAATGTCAAAGTCAAATATGCCAAACGTCACAAACTACGGTATTTTACTGACATCCCTATCAAGCATCTTTCTATGAAACCTCAAATACGCTGTCTTAGTATGTGTTGGAAAATACGGACGTGTACTTATCATAATATTGTCGTATTTATAGTTTTGTCATCATTCATCAATTGTTTGACGTAAGTTGTAATGCGTTCACTAGAATTATCGTGAAAATGTTCGTAGCAATGTTTAGCTCTATGTTTGGCCCTGTTCGGTGTTCAGTTCAACCAATAAAAAGATAAAAAGTATTATTTATTTATTTATCGTATGGCGGTTACACACTGGTACATATATGTATTCGTATCGATGTCGCTGATAGAGTTCCAGTGTGCGCTGCGAGGTTCAGAAGGAACAGTGCAGCTGCCGAGTTTGTTGTTCGTCAGTACCTACCTTAATGGTTGGCCAGACTAACCGATTTTCATTTGTTCTAGGGGAGAAAGTGTGCGTGCTCTGCGAAGCGGCAGCGCTCCGTCGTGACCTGAAATGGCGATGTGGCGGTCATGGTGTGACCGGGCATTCTACGCGGTTCTACGCGCTGGTGGCGCCTCACTGCCGCGGGAAGTGGCAGCGGGCCGGCAGCCCTGACAAACGCGAGCACTGCTGCGCCAGCCCACATTTCATATTCGTGTAGACCGGCTTCGCTTAGCTAGTGTTAGACTTAGAATGGGGTCATACAGAGTCAAAATAAGTTTCAGGCAAAAAAAAAAATTTGGTACAAGCTTTTATTGCCAATTGTACTTTTCTGTCTTCAACTTCTCATTGAGACGATTCTAACGAGCCCAAACTCAACGGGGTTACGTCGGCAAAGTACTCAATTCTCATGGCCAGGTGTCTGTCTCCATAATCAGATCAGCTCAATTGGTTGATGTTAACTGGTTCAAAATTCAGTTTCAAGATTTGTACCACACTAACAAACGAACATGTCAAGTTAAATAAAAGCTTGTAATAAAAACTAAAGGCATTTCCTGTGGTCATTGGTTAAACTTAGGTGAATGTTATGTTTTAATCACACTATAAGGATATTTAGCTGTTGCGGATTATGAGTCTAATTAAATAAATAAAATAAATAAATAAATATTACGGGACAATCTTACACAAATCAACCTAGGCCCACGGTAAGATCAGTAAGGCTTGTGTTGTGGGTACTAGGCGATGATATATATAAAATATACATAATGAAAATAAGTTTCTGTCAAAAAAATCATTTTTGGTACAAGCTTTTACTGCCAATTGTGCTTTTCTGCATACCATCATCAAGTACTCATTGAGGCGATTCTAACAAGCCCAAACTGGGTTTGGTCGTTTTATTGCGAAGTTCCTATGACCACCTTCTAGCTCCAGCATCAGATCAGCTCCAATTTATCATAATATTGTATTGTCATGCAATATACATATGCTTGCAAAATTTCAGCTCAATTGGATAACGGGAAGTGACTGAAAAATGGATTGCAAATTTTGACGGACAACTTACATACTTACATACGAACAGTGCAAGTTAATATAAAGCTTGTAATAATAAAAATAGGCAAACTTTGCCTTTGTCCACAGAGAATATGCGAAACTACATAATTCTCTGTATGACCCGAACACGTTTTTGTCTTTATTCGACGAGGTACTTTAGTCCACGAATTTGGCTTGAGTTTTTTGGCAAAGCCTTGTTAATGATTCTCTTTATCGTAAATACATTTCGTACCAATGTTGAATCATGCACGAGACTAAGATAAAACCCACTATTGCACTGGAATTGTGTTATTAAATTCCGTTGCAGTCAAAAATATGAAGATATAAGGGACTGGAGAATTTGCGCGTTTTCAAAGTAATGTCTAATCTTGATCGGACGTTCTAAGCGTAACCGATTAGTTTAGGCCCTCAAATGCTGTAGTGGTGTGACTGGGTATTATGTTTGCTTCTACGCTTCGACTAGCGCTTCCACTGCTGCAACCCGCTATATATTCGTGTAAAGTGGTTCCTAGTTAAGGTTATAAAATCAATTCATTTTTTGTTTTTCCAAAACAGCGAGTATCTTATATTTGTTTTTTTATCGTTATAAAGATAGAATATAATAGATGGCACCCACCCCTTTTTCTTTCGTTTTCTATTATATCGAATCTGTCATTAAACAGACTACACTTTAACGTAAAAGTAACACAAACTAACCTAAGACAAAATTAGCCTTGAGTAACACTGATAAAAAAGGTGTTGTTATAAGTGTATCCATTAAAACATGAAAGTAAAACTGTACGACAACTTTCTGATCGCGTATCTATTTTTACAGCCAGAAACTTCCTACCCTTACAAAGTTATAATGCAGTTCAGAATAGTCCCCCATACTTGGGGCTCCCCATTGATTTTACAAAGTATCCAACTTCAATCAATCCACGTTACACCGCCTTTGCTGGAAAAGAACTTGTATCTCACGTGGTTAGAGTTCAATAACGTTTGACCACGATTCACTGGTAGACTTAGACTAGAGATAATGTATATGGCAGGTACTATCATGCTTCAGTGGGTAAGGGATGCGTTCCACTTGAATAAAAACCTTGAAAGTTGGTAATTTATACGGATCTGTATTCGATTTTCACCAGTCGAACGAAGAGGGTGTATTGTGTAAACCAAATATCATCCTCAATTACTCATAAGAGCGTTCGGGTACACTGTTTTTATTTTAACAATTTTTATTCATTATTAACCCTCCTGACCTACTTTACAGAACTTATTATAAGCCTCCATGTCAGCATGAAAGAGCGTATCGAACTGATAAGAATGATTGATGATAATGGACATTGAAAACTTTTTATTTTGTTCCCCATTCGGTCTTTGTTGTCATTGACAACTTTATTTCAACATATAAAAGGGCTATTGTTAAATATCTTATTAACTTTATCAGTCAAATACAAAAGTTGTCATTGAGCTGGAGGAATTTGAAGCGCGAAATTGAACCTTAAGCTAATTGGATTTAATTGAATCTAGACTAATTATGAATATTATGATGTTTTCGCCTTTGTGGTTGAACCTATGCTATCACAGTTTATTTGCAATCGATAATAATTATGAAGAAGGTTTATTGAATAGCCTTTCACTAAGGCAGATTTTAGTCTCAATGTCACCTATCAGAAAAAACCCAGACTTTTTTCTAATTGTGATTGACGAAAGAAAATTTATTTGGAAGTGTACTAGACTTAAATATGACTACCTATTCATGCGACTCCCAAGAGGGTCTAGATTTTAAAAAGAACTGCGTATTAAGGTGTATTTGTCACTGATTGATTTTCGCCTTAGCTCTCCCGAGACTCTTGAGACAGCAGAGGCGGATTTAATACGCAAATAAAAACGGTATTCAGTTGTTTTACGTAACATAGTACATTGTTTAACAAGGGGCGTATGAGGAATATTGCAAACGAGAGTCTATCAGAAACCCGACGCCGTGAGGCGGAGGGCTTTTGATGACTCGAGTTTGCAATATTCTTACGCCTGTGTTATACACAATGTTTTTCATCACATTTGCGAGGAAATAAATAACTACAAAAGACAGAAAAATCTATGTTTTATACAAGCGCACCAATCAAATGTTGACGAAATTGACAACTTCACTTCCAGATCAGTGTGAGTGGGGGGCGTAGCTTCAATATTTCAAGCAATCACAGAGCATGGAGCATGTGGTTCTTGCAGGGCCTGCTCGATTACCAATCACAGAGCCAGAATTCTTGTCGTACGCGGCCGTCAAGATTTGCTTAACCAATCAGATCACACACAAGCTCATTACTCCCTTGGGACCATTATTTCCCGCGGGAACAATTTAGGCCATTGTCCTTCCGTATACAGGCATAGAATAACACCATTTATGAGCAAGTGTGATGAAAACATTTTTTTGTGAGCCTACTGACTCCATTGAGTGCTCCACGCCTGAAAAGTTCACGAGTCCTTAATTAATATTTCTGCCAACCGATTTGCTGCGAAATGTGTCCAAGTCTTCCCTGGTTTTCCTGTTTAGGTATACCTCACCTACGTCAATCATCACACAGCACCTACCCGGTAGCTAGCACCTAGGAAACAGGTGTTTTTTCCCGAACCATTAGCTTTTAAGGCAAAAACCAAATATTAAAAATAAATTGAAATACTGCATTTTTATTTCATAACATTCATTATATTTCATAACACACATGTTTTTTATCATTTTTATATTCTCTTGGCTTTGTTCCCATTTGCCTGGCGCAATTGGGCGCAGGAAAAATAAATAAGCATTAAAATTTCAGTGGGATGCGATATTTATCGGCAGTACGATTGAAGTATATTGACTGTAAGTGCAATTTTATTCCCAGTTTTGAATTTATTTGTGTATCTGAATAAGTTATTGAAGTAAAGCCTTTTTGTAACACTTTAAACTCTCGCGTTTTGTACACATACATTTACAGAGATTTTTTAGTTATCTGCGACCATGACCGGAGCAACCCGTGTCGAAACGTCAGAAATAAAGGTAAATTAATATCGCGTTAGACCCGGGTAAAACAGTATTTTAAAGCCTTCTTATTAACGTTTGCATTAGCATCGGGGTCAATATATTGCGATTTACTGTTAGTTAAAAGATATTTACCAATTTTTTCTTCATTTAAGTCAATAATTATCGTCTCAAATAAAACTAATATGCAGTAGTTTTACCACTAGCGTTAAATACAACACGAAACTTTGGTGTCGTGACCGACATCATAGTTGTTGGATCTTTACATTAATTATGTTTTTATATACTTACAAAAGTGCTGCGGACGATCTCAGTTACAAAGTCTTGCATAATATCGTGAGTTACGTCCGTTAAAATCTGATTGTATGCTAAGTTTCACAGTTCTGTATGAGATGACAGCAGCCATATCGATACCTGCAGACTCAAAGGGCGTAACAACAGGCTGTTACGCCCTTTGAGTCTGCAGGTATCGATATGATGTTTACGTTATTGGTGGCACTACACTTGGGGTTGCGTGTTCGCGTTACGTGGTTGCCGCTCTTTCATTTGCCGTAAGAAGGAAAAAGATGCAACACGAATTGGGCAAATACCGCCAAGTGGAGTTCCACCATTAGTTAAGAGTATATATATCTACAGAAAAGGCTCCTATGTAGCTAAATTAAGATATGGTATTAAAATGGCTGAAGGTTTTACCATTAACAACCTACTTAATTTGGGCGGGTGATGGACTATTCTTCGCAACCTCATACTAATACAGTTACGGCAAATAAAAATAAGTGGAAACTATGACAACGAATGATTTCTGTCACACTGAGCGGATTTTTATACACTGAATAAATAGGGTTGGATTATTAGTATGTGTGAAAGGCTGGTCATATACGTTGAAGTTTTTTGGTATTTTTAAACAAACTATATTGAGGTATATGTTCGTATCAAAATCATTTTTAAATGATGTCTACTTCCGTAAATATTCTCACTTATCCCTGCCATTTGACAAAAAAATTGTTTTGGATTTTCTAAACAGATTCTTCTTTATTAGTTTTTTCAAATTTATTTTTGAATTCTTTGATTCAAATGACCGAGGGAGTCATGTCTACGATACTACGCTGCTACGCTCGTAGACGCGCTCGTAGCGACCGGAATGGGCGTGCTACGGAATGTATTTTCGTCTGACTGCTTAACCCATTCACGGCCACGCTACGCTCGTAGTCCTACGCCGTAGTCCTTAGCAGCTTAAACTCCGTGTGTAGCGAAAAGCACTCGTAGCGCTCTGACGCATGTTTGTCGTCATGGGCGCTGAATGGGTTAAATAAATCAGTGTAGTTTAATTTACTTTGACTGAGTTTGCATTTAAAGTTTTGTAAATTAGCCTTAAGGATCGCACTTAGCTTGTATAATTTATAGTTTCGTATTTCATTCATTAATGTAATAGTTGTATTAAATAAACCATTCACTGTATTGAGCTTACAATAGCTACCTGTAGGTCTGCACAGCTGACGGAGCGATGCGATATTGCAATGATTTTTTTCTTACTTAATATGAGAACAAATGGATTCTTAACAAAAAGTTCCGTGAGTCATATTGAAATATAATGACACGGGTCACTTTCGTCTTTTGTTAGTGTGCTAAGCGCGCCGGCGTCGCGAGTGTTCACGATTAAGAACCACGTATTGGACCGAAACCTTAGAATAATAACGCATAGAAGGATAGTTTCATACGGCCGACGCGCCAAGCGTGAGGCATACAATACAATGGATTCATGTAGTTGTGATCAACTCGTATTCACACGCGTGCGTATTGGCGTACCAATTTTGTTCCACCGATCGGCGGCGGCGTACTGGGCCATTTATGGCCGAGTTTTAGTGGCCTCACCGTTGCGCGTTAACTGCGTTTCTAGGCGTTATTATTCTAAGTCCGAAACATGTCGACATGTCGAGCTATATTCGACCTCAAATACGTCAGTGGTTTCATTATATTTTAATATAGATTCTTAAGGCTTTGTTAAAGTTTCAAATATTAAATATTTGTTGTTGTAATTTGACATATTTGCAGTAATATACGAGTTACTTAAATATTTTAAATAAAACTTAGTTAAAATTTTACGTAAATTAGTATTTAGTGTAATCATTTTTACATTAATGTTTAGATTTATAAGTACAATAGTTTGTGAATACATATCCTCAACGACTTGTGTACATACAATGTTAATAAATGCATTTTAAAATTGTGTTCTTGTTTCATTTACCGTGAACACAGTCACATACCCCGTGACATATTACTATTTTGTGAACAGATTTGATAGATTCTAAACTAGATTTAGGCGCATCACATACTACCGCTGCACGGCGCTGCGGCCTGCGGAGCCGCGTACAAATTTCGCTGGACGGAAGTGCGGTGCAGTGTGAAGCACCGTGCTGAATTTATATACAAACTGAGGCATACAACGTTGCGAACCGTCGCTCCGCACGCCGCAGCGGGTGTGTATTGACCTGACCGCCTTAGACAATAACCTTGACGATTTTTTTTTTACTGATTAACTTAAGACAGACAGGGATAATCAACGTTTTTTAGCAAAAAAAACTAGTAAAAGTTAAGTACACCACCTTGAATATTTTTATTTTATTTTATGATTATTTAATTTACTTAAATTCATAAAGTTGCGCAACGAAACAACTACCGTTAGTCCCATTGATGTGGAAAAACTACTACAGTGTTTTAAAACTTTTTCTAAAGAGCACTTTAGTAGCTGAATGAAGTTGTTATCAATGTCGATAATGGGTTTTTAAAAAGAAGTACTGTCGCCATCACATACATCGGAGCAAACAAGCACGTCACAAACATCGGAACACACCTCTATTTTCAAGGTGCAGGTGCCGATATTTTTGAACACCTATAGTGTACCTATGTATGTGATGGCGACTGTACCTACCTATAGTTCCTATATATTTTGAGCAATCGGTTCAAGGAGCACGGGATCTGCCAGATATACCTAGAATTCATACACTTTTTTTATTTTCAAAAATTCGTTAAAAAGCGAAAGCTACCAGATTCGACCCCTAAAAATAAAACAGTTATAGTGCGAACTCCAGTGAATACGAATCGAATATTAAATTCGTGTTCATTTTCGCAGTGCATTGTCTACGGAACTGTACTGGCTGCGTTACGCGAGTGACTGAATATTGCAGCTTGTTATTCAGTTAACTGTTAATTTACGTTTAATACGTCTTTTTTCGTGTAGTCTTTTATTCTAATGTGGTGCTTATTGCGAACGATCCCCCGTCAATGTACAAAAAAAAATATGTAAGACGTAACGATACGGAGAATTGTATTTTTGCCCGACAGCCTCAGAAGGAGGGTTATGTTTTGTATTGATCGTACTCGTACTTATGTATTTATTTATGTATGTTCACGTTTCACGGGCTACAGTCGAAACGGCTTAATGGATTTTGACATATGTGGTGTCGTTGGATTCCCCATAATCGTTTGAGTGATTATATTTGAAAAAAGCAGTACCTAATAGGGTTATTTGAAAAATCTTTTGATTTCACTTGTTGAATGATAATATTATTATTAGCTTGTAATGCACTCGCTCTCTCAATTAAGAAGGCGTCAATCTTTGTAGCGGCAATTATTACTACACTGCTTTGTTCGCCTAATGCGTTCGCCGAACTTGTTTCAAACTACTTCGGCCAACAACCGTCATCTGGCCGCCTACTGCGTTAACACAATAGGCGATGGCAGCCATCGGTCCACGAATGTGGCCGACTATGGTCGTCTTTGCACTGTAAACTGTTTGCGACTTGTTTCAAACTACTTCGGCCAACAACCGTCATCTGGCCGCCTACTGCGTTAACACAATAGGCGATGGCAGCCATCGGTCCACGAATGCGGCCGACTACGGTCGTCTTTGCACTGTAAACTGTTTGCGACTTGTTTCAAACTACTTCGGCGAACGACCGTCATCTTTACATTAGTCTGCCCGCCTACTGCGTTAACACAATAGGCGATGGCAGCCATCGGTCCACGAATGCGGCCGACTACGGTCGTCTTTGCACTGTAAACTGTTTGCGACTTGTTTCAAACTACTTCGGCGAACGACCGTCATCTTTACATTAGTCCGCCCGCCTACTGCAGTCACATATGCGATTGCACCGTCGTTCACCGAATGAGACCGACTACAGTCGTCTTTGCACTGTAGATTGTTTGCGAGTAATGTAATTAAGAGAAAGACAAGATTAATATACAACAATCATCCTAGTTCTTAAAACCTTAATAGCAATATATACAGTTATTACGCAATAGCCAGCTTATCCCGCTTAGAACACTATCTACATTTACCTAAATCTACATATTAGCAATCTTTATTTATCAAGACATATTAGCTAATCATATTAATATTTAATACTTTATATATACAGTCGCCATCACATATATCGGAGCAAACAAGCACGTCACAAACATCGGAACACACCTCTATTTTCAAGACATTAGGGTGCATGTTCCGATATTATTGAACACCTATATAGTGTAACTATGTATGTGATGGCGACTGTACAATAATAATGAATACTTAGTCTGAATCTAGTCCTTCCACCTTCACGGCTGCCTGGCAAGAGACCGCTCCGTGGGAGGTGTCCGGGTATTTATTAACTATGCCGGGTGAGGGTTTTGTTTGTTTTGTTTTTAAAAGGTCTTTATTTGTCATTAAAACAAGTACAATGTAAGAACACTATCACATAGACTTACACACGAAAAACTAAAATTAAAAGCTACTTTATACAGGCTAGTTTTCGCCTTTGAAAGCTGGTTGCAATGATAAAAAGATTCTGATTATTACATAAAGAAACTGATTACATATGTTATAAATATTAAAAAATATACCTAAGGGTATTTATTTAATGTGGCCCATTGTATTGGGTGCACTTTTTGCATTAAGACTTATTAATATAATTTTAAACAGAACACAAACTAAAATTAGGTATATCTATTTATATTAAGTAAATACATGATACCGCTTATTGCGGGTAACACAAAATATTGAACACACCAGTGCTTAGCCGTAGGCAACATGAATACAATTTAACTAAACTAGTTAATAGTAAGCGAGTGAGCTACCTTGCCTCCCGCGGGGCCGCGCCACGCAGGCCGTGACGGGGCGACGCGGGTTGCGAGACAGGTCATTCGAATGTTTGCTCCTACCCGCCGCATGCGCAGAGACCAGTGTGACGTCAGTCGGAGGAAACAAATAATAGTGCTGGGGTAAACGGTAAGTGCCATATCCGTCGATATATTTAAGATCAGAAGTCGTCTTATTGGAAATATTTGAAACCAAGATATTTTTATGATGTTTACATTTATCGAAGAACTTGAGTGTTAAGGTGATTATGAACTTACGTAACAATGGAATATTTTCGGAAATATGTAATTTTTTTAAGGTTCG
Organism: Epinotia brunnichana; assembly: GCA_963854355.1. Lineage (NCBI taxonomy): Eukaryota > Metazoa > Arthropoda > Insecta > Lepidoptera > Tortricidae > Epinotia > Epinotia brunnichana. Next base: position 20,257,586 of record OY977954.1, read on the forward strand.
TTTTGAATGGAGTATCATACGCAATTTTCACAGCTTTGTTTTGGATTGTCTGCAATAGTTCATAATTAGTTAAGCAGGTACTACTCCATACGGGGCATGCATATGTAAGACAAGGCCTGACAAGAGTGGTGTAAATCCTGAGTTTCGTTCGAGGACTGAGGTTGCACCTACGGTTTAATACAGGACTAAGTGCACCAAGAGCTTGTGCACCTGTGACACGCAGCTTGCATATATGCTTGGTCCAATTGAGTTTACTGTCCATGATAACGCCCAGGTAACGGACTGCGCTGCTCCAAGGGATCGCATGACCAGAAATTTTTAGTTTCTTGTCAGGGGGTTTACGCTGACGAGTAAACATTATCGCTTCAGTCTTTGCCTCATTGAGTTTGAGTTTCCACTTGGTAAAGTATGAGTGAAGCAGATCCAGGGACAACTGGAGGCGATTGATGATGAGGTTAGTGTCATTCGATGACGTATAGGATGCGGTATCATCAGCAAAACAGGCCAGATGGGTCCGTGTTTGTATGGGAACGTCGTTAATATATGTAAGGAATAAATAGGGGCCGAGGATGGATCCTTGGGGCACGCCAGCAGGCACTAGCTGCCTTATAGATTTGTTATGGGTGAGGGTGACGTCACCGGTACGGCTGGGTTCTAGGTGCCGTCAGTGTTGCCAGCGCCGCATAGTGATATCTTGCCACCCGAATAAGCTCGGCGACAACATTAATGCTGCTTTAGACGACTGTCTACTTAACGAGAATAATCTTATCAGGACGATTGATCCTATAGGTTGTACGCGGGCTGGGTTTCCGCAACTCGACGTCATAAATGCGCCTATATTGCGCAGGGGTTTTGGCACTACTGTTATTCGTGCCAACCCAGTTCCACCAGGAAGCCTAGCAGACCCTTTATGTTGCCGACGGCCTCCGGTAGTGACCCCGGTGTTCCGAGGTGTTTTGCCCTGTATTCCGCCACTCCAGGACATGTCAGGATGACGTAGGCGGCTGTCTCGTCCTCATCCATGCAGGCTCTGCAGAGAGGACTGTCTGTAACACCTAAAGTAAAAAGGTGTTTGTTTAGTAGTGCATGACCAGTTATAGCTCCTGTCAGAAGATGGAGTGCCGACGATTGATCCTGAAAAGATCGGTCATTGTGGCTCTTTGGGGGAGTAGTGAACGTCTTTTGGCCGATATGATGACAATGACGTTTTTTTAGGCCACTGTTGGACAAAAGCCTTTTGCTGGATCACCACGAGTACCCTATATTCAATGCTTTTTCCGGCCCATTGCTAAGAAATGTGTTCAAATTCTCTTGGGAACAACACAAACGATTTGAAAAAATTACATTTCTAATATTTATATTTTATAAGAAACATGAAAGTTAATGTACAAAGTAAACGAAAACCAAATTGTTTCACAGAAAACTTCTAGTTTACTCAAATTATTGGTAAATTGTGCCTAAATGCAAAGTTATACCGCAAAATAATTGAGTAATCCAAACTGTAGCCACCGGGGAAAGTTAAAATAAACCCATTGTTTCCCAGTCCGCAGTTTTCAAAGGATAAATTCAATTTGCGGTGATTAATGGCTTTCGATACAGATAAAGAAAGAAACAAATATGATTAATAGGTTGGACCGAAGGTTGTCGGTCTCTGGCTATTGAATGGAAAATGGATGACTTTTTGACTCTCGTTGAAATGTCATAATGGATCTATTCACCTATTACCACGTTTGCAGATTCGCGGTGCGTTGCGCGGCATCACACAGTGTAGTAAATCGAGCATGTTTGTGTAGGTACCGTAAAATGGGGTGAGTTGGGTCAAAATAGACATTCAAAGCTCGATAAAAATGTATTTAAATGTGGCACTGGCACGTTGATTTTTATAAATAAAAAGGCCCCCCCCCCGTATGAATTTTAGTTTTTTAATGATTATTTATCGTTTAATTTCACATTTTTAACGATAAACACAAAAATTGTGGGAAATCCCACCTAACCCCGTAGTGGAGTTAGAGGGGATAGCAACGGGGTGAGCTGGGAATATGTATGGGGAAAAATTTCGGATTGTGAATTTCAGATAAGCTTGCCTCGATCCGCGTTCTGTCCCACTCTCTGCTCTTCTTCCGCGTGATCGCTCCCCACAACCCTGGTTCCACTCCAGACCACATATCTTTCAACTCTCACTTCTAAAGACACCAGTTTTTTTGAATGTTATAATTTGGCTACTCCGTGTTGCCGCAACTCCGCAAGATAAGAAAATATGTCTAAAAGTAAAATAAAATTACTTTTAGGGCAACTTGAGCCAGAAAATCAAAGTAGCTACTGAAAATATTCGCGTCCTATCTGCCCCCTCAACTCCTTAGTACCCCATTTTACGGTACTAACTTCAGGAACTAGTCATCAAAAATTCTTTCACCAATATATAGGTAGTAGGTATAGACATAATCTATATTTTAAGCCTGGGATTTTTGTAAAAAAAGATCGCAAGTCATTTCTGGATGATACTAGCACGGGACCGGGATAAGTGGCGTATTCGAAGAGAGGCTTATGCTCATCATGGGCGATTACAGGCTGATAATGATGACGATGATGATGATTCTTGTAATTAGTGGCCAGAGCCATGCGGGTAGCTACTACATTTATCTGCATAATACGCCCGTGTGGAATGATGTAATATAAATAAAGGTAGCTAGGATAAAATATGGTGTCTACTTATACGAAATTCCCTGTTTAAATATGGCCAGGCATATCTGACAGCTGATACACGTTTACGTTTCCATTGATGAAGCGAAACTGAGGCAAGTTGGTGCAATTGACTCAATTTTAGTGTGTCATTTGTGGGGCTCTTATAACCTATCAATTCTTCTTTAACCTGCCTTTTTAGGGTTCCGTACCCAAAGGGTAAAACGGGACCCTAATTACTAAGACTCTGCTGTCCGTCCGTCTGTCTGTCTGTCCGTCTGTCACCAGGCTGTATCTCATGAACCGTGATAGTTAGACAGTTGACATTTTCACAGATGATGTATTTCTGTTGCCGCTATAACAAATACTAAAAAACAGAATAAAGGGCAGAATAAGGGGGTTTAAGGGGGCTCCTATGCAACAAACGTGTTTTATTTTTATTTTTAATGTTTTCAATTGTACGGAACCCTTTGTGTGCGAGTCGGACTCGCACCTGGCTAGGTTTTTTATATTACATCATTACCGTGTGACTTCGCGTATTGCGAACAAAAATGAAGAAAACGCCTTCAAAGTCAAACCACATTCTGTTTAAATTCATTCATTAATTTGTCGACGTCAAAAATACGTACATTTGTCGCCTTACCTAAATTACCTAATGCTGTAAGTTTCAAAGTGTTAACATGTCTTTGACATCACTAAGTACCAAGTTTATAATTTCAAACTTGCGTAGGTCGGGTTTCCTTTGTACAAATGTTTTCTTTGTATAAATGAATGTGGTCGGCGGTTTCTGTAGGTTGTTATTTGCTTTCGCAGTTTTTCAGTGCTAATTCTTTCCTTTTGTGAAGCAGAATGCTTTTCTTATTTAAGAGTTTACCGCAAGAATTTAAAGCAGGCACAAGGTTACTTTCTGCAGCGATATAAACAGAACATACTGTCAGCTCAGACGGGAGCTCGTAAATCTCTACACCAAATAGGCAATAGGCATGATGCGTCATGTTAAAATTGATAACGTAGTGTTGTAAACCATCAAATTATTGTAATAAAGTATGTATGTACCTAAACGCAGTGTTTCGCGAGCGAAACAGCAATTTACTTGATTTTCCATACAACGGTTAGTACAAATATATATTTTGATTAAAAAGTCTATCCACTCACACTTGGTTTTCCTTTCAGAACCCAGATCAAACATTTGGTGACGGTCGAAATAATTTCGGGGGTTTCAACTAAATAAAACTAAGCGTTGAATTAATTAAACGTTGACAAAAGGGACAAAACATTCCTACCGTCTCACCCCTGTAAAGAATTAATTCTAACCCAGATTATTCGGACAAGGGATGTAATCTTCTTTAACCCACACATTGGAATCCAGAACCCTTCAAATTTCAACCTTAGTTGCATGATTCAGAGTTCAGAGCTAAATGAGATGTCACTCTACAAAAGTTTTTGGGTAAATTCTTATATAATGAAAAAATGTGTAAGAGGCTTGGTGATGACACCGTCGTGTAAAGATAACTTTGTGTTTTTAAAAATAGAGGGTATGAAAATAAAATGTTAAGGTATTCGAGGAAAATGTTTTGGTAATGCTCGTAAATAAGCGTGTAAATTATACCTGGTTTTGAACAAGATTTTTTTATCCGAGGAAATGACGGAAACACGCGATTTTGAAGACTTTAAATATCACAGCGAAAATATAAATTTTATTTCTAGCAACGACTAAGGTAAACGTGTTAGTATTCGACGTTGCACTAGTGTATGGCATGGGTACTTCATGTCAAAGCAATATGGGGTTCATTCGAACTAAGGGGATTTTTCTTCATTCGAATTTAAGGCACCATAGGTTCATGGTCTTCTCCCCCTCTCGCTGAGCATAAGCGTGAGCGAGATTTTTTTTTTTAAATTCATGTTAATTCGGCACGTAATGTTGGTAAACTAGCTCTGCCTCTCTGAAACGCCATATAAATTTTAACAGTACATTGCTGCTCAAAAAAAAAACTCTCCATTAGAAAACGTAATTGTTATATTTTTTGATAAAACCGTTCACAGCACTTTAAAGTATCGTTACTTAAAATGTATGTTCTAATGGATGTCACACGCTGTATAGAATTGACCTTCGAGATAAACCAGGACAATTTTTTTTAATACACGGGTGAACCCGCCCGGCCACAAGGCTGAAGTATGATTGGATATAAATCCAATCATACGTTTCATACCAGTACTAGTCTACTAGTAATATTACAAATGCCTGAGCTATTCTGTCTGTCTGTAACCTTTTCACGCTTAAAACGCTGAACCAATTGAGATGAAATTTAGTATGGTGCTAGTTTGAGTCCCCGGGAAGGACATATGATAGATTTTAACCCCAAAAATCATAGGCTGCTCCCGGGAATTTCCGTTAACTTTGGCATAGTGCACAGAGTACATTCACAGAATTAGCATTATTATTTTTTTTGAAAAAAAAAAAACAAAAAAAAAAGATTTTTTTACAAAATAATTTAATGTAGCATTCACGGATATTGTCTTATTTAAGGGCCTTGAAACACATGAACTAAAAAAATACATACGTAAAAATATATGTAATATCGACCGAACTCACTTTGTAAACCTTCTTGTAGTGTATAGGAGCCTTAAAAAAATTGTCACAGTTAAGAGCCATTGACAGTGGTTAAATCTGCAAAACTGATTAAATGAAACATTGAATATCTTGATAACAGTAGGAGTTAAGATACTACTGTCTTGGAGAAATTAACTTTATTTGATCTAAACTATGCCCCCTTGCAATTAACGGAAATTCCCAGGAACACGTTGTAGAGTTACGATATAAATGAGTTCCACGGCCGATGAAGCAGCGGGGAAAACCTAGTTACATAATAAAAATAAAGCAGACGATCTAGTCATAAAATAAAAACTAAAAACGTCATGAAGCTTGTAACAAATGAGGTCAACTACAGTGTTGTCAGCGCCCGATCTCAGCGTAACAAGCGCTGACAACTTCACTTTATTGTAACAGATTACACTAATTACTGTTCGCCTACTGCACGGCGCTGCGATTTAAATTTAAGGGTAAAAGTGAACGCGAATTTGTTCCATATGTTTTTCGGGCTACACTGTTTCATTCTGTGTTTGTATGTGTTAGTATTAATTATGCGACGTAGTAACTTAATTTATTAAAATCATTATATCATAGGTATATTGGTAGGTACTGTTTTGAAAAAAATATAACTCGCCGGTTCTTTTCGTGGCAGACATTTTCTACAGTCAACCAATTTGATTCCTAGGGGCCACCGTAGAACCCTATCATTTAAACTGCTACATATAATTACTGTTCGCCTACTGCACGGCGCTGCGATTTAAATTTAAGGGTAAAAGTGAACGCGAATTTGTTCCATATGTTTTTCGGGCTACACTGTTTCATTCTGTGTTTGTATGTGTTAGTATTAATTATGCGACGTAGTAACTTAATTTATTAAAATCATTATATCATAGGTATATTGGTAGGTACTGTTTTGAAAAAAATATAACTCGCCGGTTCTTTTCGTGGCAGACATTTTCTACAGTCAACCAATTTGATTCCTAGGGGCCACCGTAGAACGCAATAATCCTAGTAACCCGTATTGACATAGCATTTACAACGGCAAGGTTCTATGATGGCCTAGGAATCAAATTGGTTGACTTTGTAAATACAATGTCATATGCCTAAACTGAAGAATAAATAACTTTGACTTTAAAACTTCTTGAAATGCTCAAGTCAGTGCCGATTCTGCATCTAAGGATGAATGGAAGCGGGCAATTCCACCACACATTCACACCCCAATTAACAAAAAAACAAATACCCCCAATTAGCACACAGTTTACACATACCTATTATAGAGTTCCTGCAGTCTAATAGATGATCATGTCTACTGTTAATGTAATCGAAGATAAACTTTAAATTACCGTAACGATCTGCAATCGGGCTATATATCAAATAACCAGTTAGTTCTATATAAAGTTCGATTATTTGCCCTATTACTCGGCAATGAAGTTAAATAGCTCCAGCCATTGGTACTTTATTTAGCACCACGGAGCTAAGAAATACTTTTAACTTTTTCTTTTATACAGAATTTGTAGTATAGCTTATTTAACCAATTTACGTTTCGGTATTATTGTCGATACGCCTCAATTTTACTTTACTATTGATACAAGTACCTACAAAGAACAATTGAAACGCGCATACACTAGCGTAGCACACCACATATACAGTAGGTACAAAGATCAATACACAAGAAGCATAATAAGGCTACGTAGGCACATGGTCTTCTCTTCCTCTCACTGAGCATAAGCGTGAGCGAGATGGAAATGCTTGTTCGGAAGCGCGGATATCATGTTTTTTAATTTAATTTTTTTGTGCGTTTAAATAAATAAAAAAGTAATAGCTAAGTTCCCTCAAACATGATATTGCCGATTATTAGAACCAATTTTAATATGTTAAGCTTTTGTGCATAATTTGTTAAGAATTTTCTAAATTGTAGTTTAGACCTATGTTTGTGATTTTCTATCGAGCGAAAGTCAAAAACTCAGGATTCGAATAGCTATAGTCCCTCGAGAAAGGCCTCAAGATTGCTAATTAAATTTAGGGCAGGCGTATTATGATCCAAACAAGCGACTTTTTAAAAATCCGTTTTCTGAGCCTACGTCGCCCTAAGTAATAATCAACTACTGGAGGGAGCTACACCTACAAGAGTCTAGCTCTTAAATTTATGATGTTTTTTTTTCCAAAAATAATAAGTTACTTTTTCTACTTTTTTTTTATAACTTATAAGTTCCCCAAACACAGTGTTTATTGGCAAGGATTGCACTCACTTTCTTTACAATCGTTTTTTTTTATTTTGTTATTTTGTGTATCTATCTTATTACAGTTATTGCCTACCTTATAATTAAGAATAAAAATAAAATAAAAATAAACTAGTTGCTCTATGAACTGTAGAATTCGCGAGCCTGCCTTTTTATTACCATTATCTTTTATTTCAATTTCAAAAACCTCAATCGACAAAAAAATCTATGTAATTCTTGAACCTGCTCACAAAATTTGACGAGAATCCGTTGAGAAATGCGACCTCTAGAGGAGAACAGCCGGGTAGACGCTGGACATACGAAATAATTTTGGCCAAGGCTGAAACGGAGAGCTTCGTTCGCTTCACTCGCTCGTTCAATTAATAGGGAACTTGGATCTTTTTATTTTACTACGAAAATCAAAAGTTTAATCCAGCATTTCAACTGTAGCATTTAAACTTTCTTATGATTTATTTTTCTGATGTTATATGCATTTGAAATCTGCACGCGCCGGCACCCCCCGAAAACGCTCTAAATTAAACGGGCTTATTAAGCGCGTTTACTATGGAGTAAGTCATTAATTTGCAATTATCTCCACAAAATTTGCGTTTAAGTCTATACTTGTCATAAAAAAATATAATTTCTAATTTATTATTCTATGTAACTGTTATGTTAGGTATATTATCGAAAAAAAATTCGTCATTTTTAGCGAAATAAAACTAATACTTGCAATCGTTTTTTTTCTTTTCTTTTCTTTTGTATGATATTTTTACGTATATCCGCATCGATTGAGTGCATTTATTCGAAATTTAAGTCCCATGCAAGTTCCCCATTATTCTGTGACAGCGTTTAAAACTTCCAATATGGCCGCTAACCCATTCCACTTGTAATACCTACTATGCCCATTCGTAGCTGAATTAAAAAGAACTTCGTTAAACCGAGTCAGTCGGCTCCACCGTCTCTCGGCTGGCTAATTTAATGCCAGTCGGCTGAAAAACGGCAGCTAAAGGCTTTAAATAAACTAAAATGGCGTCACTAGTGGCTTAAAGTTACTTCTTGATCTTGAGGATAGATTGAGGCGTGTATGTTTTTTCGTGTAAGTATGTACCTACTTATTTACTTGCCTAGTAGGTATAGGTATATTATGCATATCTTCGTCGAACCAAGCAAATTAGACTAGGTCGATTTGTGTTAGATTTTCCCTTATTAAAAATATAAATCAGAACAGAATAAATAATAAATAAATAAATAAATATTTGCGGACAATCTTACACAAATCAACCTAGTCCCAAACTAAGCAAAGCTTGTACTATGGGTACTAGACGACGAAATAGATACTTTATATAGAGAAATAAATACTTAAATACATAGAAAACATCCATGACTCAGGAACAAATATTCGCGCTCATCACACAAATAAATGTCCTTACCGGGATTCGAACCCAAGGACCTCTTGCTTCGTAGGCAGGGTCACTACCAACTAGGCTAAAGCAGTCGTCAGAAGGCGGTACCTACTCCTGGACGCTGCGTGGATACTGTGGATAGTCAGGAGGTCCCTCTCTCTGTCGCCCTGACCACAGCCGGTAGTTTACGCCCCACCTCTCTGCTGGCGGCACGCATACGTATCATACAAAACATCATTTTTACATTACATATCAACAAATAGTTGTAAGTGTGGATAATAATAAATAAATAAATAAAAATATAAGAGTGTTATACAAAACATATTTTTCTCAAACATGCAATGAAATATTCTCTTTACGTTCCTTATAATAGACTCGGAAGTATCCTTTTTTGGGCGCAGCATCTCGAGGCGGCCTGAAATAGGATTTGATACAAATTTTCAGGCCTAGGCCTGCAAAGTACTTAACTTTTTAATTTTCATTCCACTATTTGTGGTACAGCATCACGGCATTCAGCCATGAAAATTTGTTTGATTTGAGGATTTTTATTATTTATTTCATTGCATGTTTGAGAAAAGCACTATACCTACTTGCCTCGGCGTGAAAACGGATTCCCGGCCTCGTATCTCTATACCTACTTGGCCGGAAATCCTTGTTTCAGTAATCAGTATCTTTATTGCTTTCATAGGTAAATACAAGATGGTACATTATATATGTTCAGCTATGAAACCCTGTAGGGCACTACAATATTAAATAACTAAAACTAAAATGTATTAATTTGCAACAGGTTAAGGTGCTTGTTAAACCTATATAAAATAGTGAGCATGCAAAGATATCTTATGCTAAGTATTACAAATATTTATTAATCTAGCTATAGTTATACCTGTACTATTATATCAGTAATTAACTTTCAAAAAATTCTTGCAGTGAGTAAAAACAGTTTTTAATTAGAAATTTGGTGACTTTTTTATTAAATAATTTATTGTTCTCCTCGTCCCTTATAATCTTTGGAAGTTTATTGTACACCTTCATACACATTACGTGGGGACTAGAGGCGTGCATTTTTAATTTAGATGCTGGAATTGGAATCTTATCTCTGGGTCGTAGGTTTGAGGTAGTCGGTATCTGTTGGTCTAGAAATAATGTGTTATGCTTTCTTAAAAACTTACATAGCTCTAGTATGTATAAAGAGGTCAAGGTCATGATATTGAGTTTAGGAAAATGTGGTCTTGAGGTGGTGGCCTTGAACAACGGCCAGGTCCAGTCAGAGTACGGAAGCGTCGATATTGGCGTGCCTCAAGGATCGTCGTTAGCAAACTTGTGTTTTTTAATCCAAGTTAACGATCTACCCAAAACCGTTAAGGGTGACATGTATCTTTTTGCTGACGATGCATGTAATATTGTAACTGCTCCTTCATTGCAGCAGTTGGAGGATCAAATAACCGTTGACATAAGGCACATGCAAAAATGGTTCACAAACAACGGACTTGTGTTAAACCTCGCAAAAACACACGTCATTCATGTCAATCTAGGGGGCAAACCTCCTCGGTCTCTAAACGTTCGCATCGATGACACATTTCTCGAACAAGTGCAATACACTAAATTCCTCGGTGTGACTCTGGACTCCGCACTCAAATGGGACAAACATATTAATATACTATGCGGCAAACTATCTGGCGCATGTTTTGCGCTAGGGAGGCTTGCTCGTGTTTTACCGCAAAACCAATTGCGCTCAAGTTATTTTTCACTATTTCACTCTGTTATGTGCTACGGCCTCGAATTTTGGGGTTCAGCAGCTGAATGGCATCGCGTCTTTGTCTTGCAAAAACGGGCTATAAGAATAATAACCATGACGCCACCGGGGACTCCAGCCAAACAGTTATTCATTGATAACCATATTCTCACACTACCCTCACAACACATTTTCAACATTGCTGCGCACGTACACTCACAAAAACACACCTTTTACACAAACAAACCCACACGTACCCTTATAGGCAGTAAAGAGCGACTTCTTTCGTCTTGTCACCGACTGACTAAGTCCTCCAAGACAATGCACGTAATAGGTCCCAAGGTGTATAATAAACTACCTGAAGACATTACGATGGAGGAAAGCACAAACACCTTCAAAAATAAATTAAAAAAATGGCTAATTGGACATGCCTTTTATAATTTAAATAAATTTTATGAAAATAATAATTGAATGATATTATTATGTATAAACATATATAAGATTGAATTGCTTATAATATGAAATTGTGAATAATATGTGACGTGTAATATTTTTATAATATTATAAATAAATGAGTATGAGTATGAGTACAAAAGATATTTTTCTCAAACATGCAATGAAATATTCTCTTTACGTTCCATATAATAGACTCGGAAGTATCCTTTTTTGGGCGCAGCATCTCGAGGCGGCCTGAAATGGGATTTGATACAACTTTTCAGGCCTAGGCCTGCAAAGTACTTAACTTTTTAATTTTCATTCCACTATTTGTGGCACAGCATCACGGCATTCAGCCATGAAAATTTGTTTAATTTGAGGATTTTTATTATTTATTTCATTGCATGTGTGAGAAAAGCACTATACCTACTTGCCTCGGCGTGAAAACGGATTCCCGGCCTCGTATCTCTATACCTACTTGGCCGGAAATCCTTGTTTCAGTAATCAGTATCTTTATTGCTTTCATAGGTAAATACAAGATGGTACATTATATATGTTCAGCTATGAAACCCTGTAGGGCACTACAATATTAAATAACTAAAACTAAAATGTATTAATTTGCAACAGGTTAAGGTGCTTGTTAAACCTATACAAAATAGTGAGCATGCAAAGATATCATATGCTAAGTATTACAAATATTTATTAATCTAGCTATAGTTATACCTGTACTATTATATCAGTAATTAACTTTCGAAAAATTCTTGCAGTGAGTAAAAACAGTTTTTAATTAGAAATTTGGTGACTTTTTTATTAAATAATTTATTGTTCTCCTCGTCCCTTATAATCTTTGGAAGTTTATTGTACACCTTGATACGCATTACGTGGGGACTAGAGGCGTGCATTTTTATTTTAGATGCTGGAATTGGAATCTTATCTCTGGGTCGTAGGTTTGAGGTAGTCGGTATCTGTTGGTCTAGAAGTAATGTGTTATGCTTTCTTAAAAACTTACATAGCTCTAGTATGTATAAAGAGGTCAAGGTCATGATATTGAGTTTAGGAAAATGTGGTCTGCAACTATCTGTTTGGTATATATTGACTAAGATCCTTATACATTTCTTTTGCAACACAAAGAGATCGTTCACATTTGTACTGTTGCCCCACATGATAATTCCATACCGTAGCCGGGCCTCTGATGTAATGTACTCTTTATATTATTATTGTAAAAACCTAGCCTTAGATGAATAAAGAGAATTTAAATCACTGATGGTATGATCACTTGGTTAAATTCCCCGAAGGAACTTACCTACTTAGAAGTGAATGTGATTAGACAAACCACAATGTTTTTAGTTATGTAAATTCCTTGTTTGTATCGAAAAAGAGGCAGCACATTTCCTGTCAGGAAAGACAATATACTTACCTAAACCAAAGCTGCTCGGAATGAAACCGCCATGTGGCTTTACACGTGACGAATAGAGACGGATTGACGGAGGGAGTCCACAAGCGTTGCCATCTCCGGAATTTCATATGGTTTTGTTTTGCGAACAATGAGCGTGTCGGAATTCGGAATTCTGACATTTAAATCAAATACCACTATGTTAGTATGTGGGCCGAGGGAAACTGTTATTGTGTCGAATATAAAACAGAATATACTGACTAAGCCGGCATTCTTTCCGCGGTATCTGAGAGCAGATATACCCGTACTTTGATTACTACTTACTTACCTACTTATTTATCACTTTGTAATTATTGATACAATGAACTTGCTCCCACCAGTGTATTATAGTTTATAAGATAACTAACCTATGATAAGTATTGTATTAACACTACTGTGGCCCCGTTGTCTTAAAAAAGGATCTATTATTATTATTGTGTATGCCTTAGCCATATCATCATGTATGCTTTGGAAGGCATGCGTGGGGCCGAAGCCAACCGCGCAGAGGCCGTTATTTTGATTGCACTGAGGTATTCTGATTTTGAAACGCAGCATAGCGAAAGTAATTTTTTATAGTGCTTGAAAAAGATTTTATTATTTATTTTGACTGTGTGCTAATCTGTAGTCGTGATTTATAAGATATATTTTTGTTATACTGGGTGTTTTCGGAGTCCTGATCCGGAATGACCAAAGCAAATAAGATTGTCACACGAAGTCACTAAACAAATTTTCCCATGGGACCAACTATAAAATAAGAGCCAATTAAGAGTTAATTGTGACTTAATTGAGAGCAAGCTGTTTTTTTTATTGTGAAATTAGTAGTTATTCTCATGGGAAATGTTGTTCAGTACAAGCAACTTATTCGCTTTTGTTCATTGCGGACCATGACCCCGAAATCACCCAGTAAAAGACTGGAAAATTCTGAACAAAAGTGTGTACTTAACTACCTACTTAAGGGGCTTACTGCTCCCAATGACCTTCGATCTGTTACCGTCCGTTTTTTCGTGTTTTTTTTGGCTTATCGTATTAACAACAACGAGGTTAACCGAAATAGTATCCCATATTTACTTCAAAACTCATAGTTTTTGAGATAATATATGGAATAAGAATAAGAATAAGTTTATTTTGGAACAACAACAGGCATATACATCATATAAGGCTTAGATCTAAAGAAGGAATCTAGTGTTGCTTCAAAAAAGAAGTCCACTCAGCATGAGTCGAGACACACAGTGCAACGACGCTGATTTTCAGTGGATCCGTTTAACTAAAACTAACTTATTAACCTATATTAGAGACTAGCTTTTGCCCGCGACTTCGTCCGCGCGGAACTCGTTTATATAGTAACTTTCTCCCCCCTTTTCACCCCCTTAGGTGATGAATTTCCAGATAAAAACTATCTTTAGTAAGGACTCTTTGGGAAGGCCCCGGAATTCAAAGTATCTCTATACCAAATTTCATCTCCATCGGTTCAGCGGTTTAAGCATAAAAAGGTAACAGACAGACAGAGTTACTTTCGCATTTGTAATATTAGTATGGATTGTATGAAGGAAAGGGTCATTATGGCTGAGTTGCATGATTTTATAGATTACCTTACTCCGAACGCCTTTTTTTACAAAATAGACTCCGCCGCAAACTTGGTTTCTATGACCCGCCTCACCATAATAGATGCATGTAGGCTTTTTTCAGTATTATTTTGCATATTTTCATATCACACGGCCGTAAGGACTTTTTCTACTAAACCGTAGGACTAAATTAACTGACTTGTAATTTAAATATTTTATATTAAAAATAAAGATACGTCAACAAAATGTTACATCTAATAGTTTTCAAAATAGCCATAATAAAACGTCTTTTTTACCCCGTTTTAGAAAACATTTTCGAAACTACCGCCATAAGGTACCTTTACCCTTGAAACGTCACATACATATATTTACCTATGTAATGTTCCTATTCCCCAGGACTCCCAACTACCGCTATACCGTAAATAGGTTCCATCCAATATTTCACCCCCTATTTCACCTCTTTAGAGGATGATTTTTGGGATAAAAACTATCCGTTGTCATTCTCCAGGACTCAAACTATCTCTATACAAAATTTCATCTAAATGGGCTACATCCAAATTTTCACCCCCATTTCACCCCCTTAGGGGATCATTTCCGGAATAGAAACTATCATATGTCCTTTTCCAGGACTCAAACTATCTTTCAACCAAATTTTATCAAAATGTGTCACAAACAAATTTCCACCCCCAATTACACCCCCTTAGGGGGTGATTTTCGGGATAAATTTCAATTTCAATTTATTTATTGCATTATCACATTACAAAATATAAATGGTAGGTACATTATAAGGTATTCATGTGACACCCTGCAAGGGCACAACAATATATATATATGTATAGAACAGACTAAACTTAAAAATATGGACATTAAGGAAAAATAAAACTATCCTTTGTCCTTCCTTTACTATCGCTATACCGTAAATGGGTTCAATCTAAATTTTCATCCACCATTTCTCACCCACTTAGGGGATGATTTCCTCCTTTCATGTATTCCAGAATAAAAAATATTCTATGTTATTTCCTTGGACTGAGACCTCTCTCTATACCAAATTTCATCTGAATGGGTTCTATCGTAATCTTCAAGCCTCAATTCACCACCTCAGGAAATGATTTTTCGGGATAAAAACTATGCATTGTCCTTCCCTGGGACTCCTTCTATCTCTTTACCAAATTTCATCTAAATGGGTTTATCCAAATTTTCACCCCCTATTTCATTTCTGAGGGGATGATTTTCGGGATTAAAACTATCCGTTGTCATACTCCGGGACTCAAACTATCGTTGAACCAAATTTTATCAAAATGGGTCACAAACAAATTTTCACCCCCAAATACACCCCCTTAGTGGGATAATTTTCGGGAGTAAACTATCCTATGTCCTTCTTCAAGACTCCAACTCGCTTTACCCGTAAATGGGTTCCATCTAAATTTTCATACCCCATTTCATCCCCTTAGGAGATGATTTCTGGACTAAAAAATATTTTAAGTCCTTCCCCAGGACTCTTAACTATCTCCATACCAAATTTCTTCTAAATCGGTTCTATCCAAATTTTCACCCCTCATTTCACCCCCTCAGGAGATGATTTTTCAGGATAAAAACTATGCATTGTCCTTCCCTGGGACTTTTTCTATCTCTATACCAAATTTTAACTAAATGGGATTTATCCACATTTTCATCCCTATTTCATCCCCTTGGGGGATGATTTTCGGGATTCAAACTATCCATTGTCATTCTCCGGGACTCAAACTATATCTATACCTACCAAATTTGGTCTAAACGGAGTCCATCCAAAATTTCACCCCCCATTTCACCCCTTTAGGGAATGATTTCCAGAATAAAAACTATCCAATGTCATTCCCAAAAACTTAAACTACCTCTAAACCAAATTTTATCAAAATAGGTTACATCCAAATTTTCACCCCTCCATTTTACCCCCTACAGGGAAAATTTTCGGGATAAAACCTATCCTTTGACCTTTCCCGGGACTAAAACTAATTAAATACCA
Organism: Epinotia brunnichana; assembly: GCA_963854355.1. NCBI lineage: Eukaryota > Metazoa > Arthropoda > Insecta > Lepidoptera > Tortricidae > Epinotia > Epinotia brunnichana. The sequence goes on from OY977954.1 coordinate 20,273,640, forward strand.
AATTTTATCCAAATCGGTGCAGCGGTTTAAGTAGCTCCATACAAATTTCCACCCCCCATTTCATCCCTTTAGGGGTTGATTTTTAGGATAAAAACTACCCTAAGCCCTTCCCCAGGACTCAAACTATCTGTATACCAAATTTCATCTTAATCGGTTCAGCCGTTTTCATGTGATGCGCGGTCACATAAACAGACAAACAGATAAACAGACAAACAGACAAAAATTCTAAAAACTGTTGGAACGTGTTCTGTTATCGATTTTAAGTATCCCTAGCCAATTTTTTTTTGGAATATCTTTCATGTACAGACTTTCGACCCTCTTCAGCTTTATTATATGTATAGATATTAACCTAAGAATATACATACTGTACGGTATACAGAGATACTTAGTCCACGCTATGTCCAGCGAAAAGCAAACCAAAACCTGAGTTGCAAGTACTATAATAATATCCTACTCAAAATAATATTCTTAGCACTGACGCAGATCGAGACGCAGATTGAGACGCAGATCAGCTAGGCCAAAGAAATTGCTTTAGTAGGTGGAGTTAAAGCTTATTTTTAAATGTAAACAGGGAAGGAGACTTTCTTATTGGCGGGTGGGATATTATTCCAGCAACGTGTGGCAGCGTAACGAAAGCTGCCACAGAAACTAGCTGACCTGCATAGTGGACAGATGAGGCGGGGTGCTTGTCTAACATGCATACGGGAAAATATAAATTTGTCGTAGAGGTAGGAGGGTTGCTTTCTATTAACAATTCCAAATAATAAAGAAGAGAGGTGAAGTGTCCTTCGGGCATTCATTTAAAGCAATTTGCTGTTATTTAAATATGGTGTAACATGAGCTCGGTGTGGAATCAGAAAACAAAATCTAGCACTGGCGTTCTGAACCCTTTGTATCAGCAGTTTTGTACCTACGTGATAACAGACAGTTTCCAATAACCGTGTCCGCGTAGTTAAGCTTTGATAGAATAATGTGACTCACATAGTTTAATACGCATATCAGAGTTTAGGTAATCACAAATTCTATATAAGACTTTAAGGCGATAAAAACAATTTCGAACTATTTCAGAAACATGATTTTCAAATTGCAGTCGACCATCCATTAGTACCCCTAGATTTCTGGCTTCTGATACTCGAGCAATGCTTTCATCCAGGATACGGACTTGAGGATTGCGAGATATCGTGTCGACTATTTGGAGTTTCGTGCCGAGTACCAGAAACTTCGATTTTAAAGGGTTCAAAACCAGGCTATTAGTCTTAGACCAGTGCGCAATCAGGTTTAGATCTTGATTTAATTTTCCTACGGCTAGAGCAGTATGTTGAGGTTTGAACGATATATACAGTTGCAGATCATCTGCATATAGGTGACATTTACAATTACTTATATTATTTATGATATCTGCACTGTATAAAATGGGAATATAAATAAAATGGGTCCCAAAATGGATTACTATATTGCACTAAACTTTAGCAGTTTTAGGCCAAAAAACCAGTTTTTTGAACGTAACTTTTGTAAAAATGAGTTAAAAATAAAAAACTCTCTTGGGTTGTTAGAAACGTCAAACAGCAACAGTTACATGTAAATTTTTTATATAAAAGTGCATAAACAACATACTAATATCGAAAACAGAGCTTTTTTGGACCATGTTTGAATAAATCATAGAAAAATAAATATACATTTTTTTCCAAAAAACTCTCTTGCAAAAGTAGATAAAGTATTGAAGAACTGATTAACGTTTGTGGCATAAATATATCTATTGTAATGACGAAAGAATATCAACTCAAAACTCATCAAAACTAGTCAAAAAGCGCGTGGAGCCCCTTAACTTATTTTGATTTAAGAGGCAGTAGGCGGGGCGCATTGCACGTAGAACCAATGGCCGTTGGGGCGGAAAGGTTCTCGAGTGGCGACCACGTACCGGAAGGTGCGGCGTGGGTAGTCCCCCACAAGGTGGACTGATGACCTGCTAAAGGTTGCGGGAGTCCGCTGGATGCGGGTGGCGCAGGACCGGCCATTAAATTGACCGGCTTGTACAGGTTTTTTTTTAATTATCGGCAAATGGATTCTTATTCGACTAAACAAATTAAATCCTTCTTGTGAATTAATTGATTATTTCTTCTTGTATATGATATAGAAACGTTCAATTTGGTAAAACTATTTACTTTTGATAACATTTTACATGATTTTATATTGAATACAAAAATATTTATTTTATTTACGGCCTCCGTAGCCCAGTGGGTAGTGACTCTGCCTACGAAGCTGGAGGTCCCGGGTTCGAATCCCGGTCAGGGCATTTATTTGTGTATTTATCACGAATATTTGTTCCTGAGTTATGGATGTTATGTATATAAGTATCTATATGTATGTATCTTCAAGCAGTCGATTACGTATCGTTTGGTCACTAACACGAGTCCCCGTTGTCAACCGTAGGCGATTTTGTAACTTACGTGCCGTCACAGAGCGCTCTCGACGGGCACTCAATCGGATGTAGCGATCCTCTTGTGCCGTAATCGCTCGCACCCTGCCCGATCCAGGCCTTCTTGCAACACTGCCAGTCTCTTGGAACCGATCCCACACATTTTGGATGGCTCGGCGAGAGAAACCCAACGAAAAAGCTACAGACCGCTGTGAATGACCTTCAGCAATCAATGTAACGGCTCTGGTGGCAGTAATGGTATCCATATGCCTTCGTTGACGTGGCATTATTAACAAAAGATGTTAAAAGAAGCAAAAGATGGACAGAAATAGTTTTTTAACAGAATAAAATTGTGATTCCATCTGAAAGGAATTTGACCTGAAACTCGTTTTTTTTATTTGCTTCAATTTCTGGCCAGCTGTTAGACTTAAACACCAGCATTAAAGAGGTTGGATACTGAAGGAGGCCGGACATCATTAATTAGTCACTTATTAATTAGTTTACATCTAAAAATTTACTCAAAAACAGAAATATGTAAGTGGCCCTTATTTTCTTTTGAGTAGTATACAAATGTAATAATATGGAATATAACGGCTTAATAATATTTAAAAAAAATGTGAGTATAAACCAGTTGTCATCAATAGCTAAAGGAAATAACTTAGGAGCCTGTAACATTTTCATTTCATGAAAAGGATTTTTTCCTCGCAAATGTGTTGAAAAACGTCGTATAAAACGCGTGAGCTTTGATAATTACATCCTCGGCTCTTAACACGCTCACCTGGTTCGCGTGATAATACCGCCTCTGATGTAGTGATCAACATAGCTCACTTGTATCACAATGTACTATTATGAAACTTTTTATAAAACTGTCATTGTTATTGCAATCTTCTACCTAGGACGGTAGAGTTGCTTCTTGAATGGACTACTTTCATGCAATTCGGCCGACTCAAATATTCTCAAGTATACATCTAATGTCCATTTGTGTTCATATTGTGTAGTTGTTGATAACCCCCTTCGTTTTCGTCGGAAGTTAAAAAGGATTCAGTTATGAAATAAAAGAAAATGAGACATTTATTAGTAGGTATATTTATTAGTCCCTTTTTAACACCAAATCTGTAACAATTGATAATTGCACCCTTTCCAATATTAAAAACAATTTATAAGAAATATTGTCTTAACTAGTGATTATTTTTTTGGTACTGGCGTCTCTTTTGACTGAATTAAACCTAAAGGAACATATTAACTTAAATAATTTACTTAAACTTAAATTAACAAACATACGGCCACTTATTGTTTTAAAATATATATGAATATACCCCAAACTAACCCCCTAAAACAATAAATAATCGTTTAAATTATGGAATTTCGTGATTATCAATATAAAACACAATAAGTTACACAAAATCAACCAATACAAACTAAATTCTAACTGCAAATAAATTGCCTATGACTTTGAATCATGGTCGTGACACTCTGCATCTGTTTGCCTGTCTGTCCGTCCCTCTCGACCAAAACTTTGTTGATAATATTGGCACAATCCTTATTTTCAATAATGGTGACATGGGTGCCTTCCAAATAGTGCACCGTGACATTGCTATGCGTGAATTTATCAAGACCATAGTTTTCGTCGCATACCAAGTTAGGGAGATTATCTTTAGGACGAAGAAGGACTATTGGCGCCTGAATCTTCTTTATATCCTTTGAGTTGTAGTTGAGCACAACTTTAACTCTGTCGTAACTGACGGCAGCGACATCCGCAATGAACTTAGGAGTATACCGGGATTGAACTGGAGACATGTCGGTGGCCAGCTTAACCTTCTCTTCGAAACTGTCGATATGGCTCAGTTTCTCTACAAGGGCGATGGTAACATCGTTGTTGGGAGAGACGATGTCGATGGTATGGCAGATAAGAGCGTTTTGCAGCTGGGCGTCGCTCTTGAAGCAGATCAAAGTGGTGAGGATGGCTTGAAGGAAGTCAGGGGCGCCGTCGACGCAGAATACTAGCCCGTTCTTGTGACCTGGTTTGAGAAGGAAGAGGTTAATTTAAAGTCGCTATGTACAGTAACGATGAATGAAGTCGGGGCAAATGTCCACATATACTGTTCTTGTATAGTGACTTGATAGAAAAAAATAGGACGTAACGTTCAAGTCACTATAATATGTACAATTATGGAACAAGAAGTATGGCCTACACTCTATCATTTCACAATCACGATAAAGTACAAATAGGTCCATGTTTCTTTCCTTGACCGTATGCCAGCTCATCAACGTTCTAAGTAACATACGTCATCTGTTAGTTCGAAATTGAGAGTTCCAAACCATTATCATTAAAAGTACTTAGGTACATAAGTATTCTCCATTCTCTTTTACAAAGTCTAGATTCTTTCAGATGATAATCCATTAGTAGTCGCTGATTTAGTAAGCGCCAATCATGCCAGCTATTCTTTTTTTTGCCTTGGTTGGCCTTCAACCAGCACGCAGCCAGTTAAAAATATGCTTAGGGAAACGTCACACAGGGGTCGGCACGTACCACAGCGTAGCCCTAGTACCGTAGTACCAGCGTATTGTGGCACTTAATGAGAATGAATACAAGTTCCAAAATCTCGTTAAAAGTACAACAACTTAAAACTTTCCATTTCGAAGTAAAACTGCATCAGCTATCCCTTTCATTGGCTTCCAGTTTCGGCGAACAATAGCCTTAAACTTTAGCCCGCAATTAATTTAGTTAACTAACTTGTATTATGGCGTCTACGGACTGCACATTCTGTAGAAAAGGAGTCTCATAAAAAAATAAGCAACGGATATAGGAAATCATAATTTATTCTGGAACTTCATAAAAGTCCCTTGTTTTTGAGTTTATTATTTTTTTCCTTCACTGTCACTTTCGTCACAGGATTATTTTGGCATGAATATGTTTTCGGTAATCGAATAGTCATCAAAATATACAACAATAACTAGTTTACTGTGTTAAAAATATTCTAAACTAAAGGCCATTTTAAATACGCACGCAGCTTTTTTGACTTTGTATTCACTAAATTACAATTCGTCATCATTATATATTAACTCTGCGAGTATTCGCCATTCTTCTCTTGTCGCTCCAACCATTTAATTTTCTTATACAGTAAGATAATTAATAGAACAGTATTGAATAAAAGTTAACTTACCGTCGCTCTCTAGCTTAGCAGCCAACTCCAGCATCAACTGGCAACCGAAGCTGTAGCCGAGTAGCGTGAATGGGCCTCCAGGAGCCAGTCGCGTCCTGACCGTCTGTACACAATATTATGTTAAGTATAGTATTCAACATCCAGGCCCGTAACTGGGAGGAGCTTGCTGGTGACAGGGACAAATGGCATAAATTGACGTTGGAAGGGCGTACAACTCATGCCGAAGCCTGGTTTAGAATTCTCGCCAATAAGCGATCCAAGAGGCACCAGCATAGCACCTGTTCCCCGCGAGCAAGTTTCATTTGCATGACTTGCGGTCGTGCGTGCCGCTCCCGTATCGGCTTATATAGCCATAAGAGACGTTGTCTCTCCCCTTAACACTATTTTTATAGTCTGTAATAGACTGAAAGGCCTATGATGATAGTATTCAAGTATTTATTGCAATCATGTTGTTACAGTATTGTACATAGTTGACATATGTTACAGTAAGTCTCAAACATGAAATATGAATTAATTTAATGTTTCTTAATTAACTTACAACTAAATATATTTATAACATGTAGTTATAAGCAGCTTGTATTTTTTTTAAGTAAGTTTCATTTGAATTTTACTTATATCCATTACAATTTGCGTGCGTAATCGTCATACGATTTAAAGGGAAACTATTTTGAAACGCAAAAATATTAATATTGTTATGTCTGAAAAGTACTTGATGATCAAAATAAGTGAACGAAATAAAATATTTCACTTTGATATCCTAAATCCGAAGAAACGTAGACGAAATTGCCCATTAAAATTCTCATGTTATATGGAATGAGGTATTGGTATTTTTGTTTATAAGAATAAGAGTAACTTTATCACACAAAAGACACTGTTACATAATAGGAAAGCGATATCTAGTGAGTCCTTAACTAGGCTGAGCCTGTACCTTGGAATTTATAAAGTCAATAAGATGTCAGTTTCCTGAAATTTGGTAACTGGCAAGAAACTTCTGAATTTAGACGGCTCATTAGATTTTTTTTAAGTAATCATGACGGAAACATTTGAGATACAAGTGAATTTTAACATGTGACGTGTCTCTTCCAGATACATCAAACTGAAAGAAACTGACTTTCTACAGCTGAAAAGAAACGGGTTATTTGGAGCAGCTTTGTGATCCTACAATAATTTTATATAGCAAGAAGCCAGCAAGTTCCAATCGATTGAATAGGGGTGTAGACACTAAATAAAATAATCAATAATGTTGTACTTTCTCGAAAAAGGATCAAAAATGTAGTCAAATGGAGAAAAAACCAAAGCAAGAGCTTAAATAATCACAAAGTTATAAGTGTCCAAAGTTTTAAGAGGTGGTATGTTCTGTCCCTTTTCCGCAAAACGCACCTTCATATGAAACGATTGTCATTTATTATGACGCTTGGGGATCGTGACATCACGATCCCCTAGCGTTTTCTCTCTCTAACAAGTAACATTAAAAAGGTTGTAGGTTCGTCATTTTTTGAGATATTTGAATGCGATTGATGTAATTAGGCATATTTTTTGTCTTCTTTCTTTTGAAGAAATAATAAATTTTGAGTCTACACCCCTATTGCTTGCTCGGAGCTGGCCAACAGCAGAGTATAACTCAGAGAGGAAAATGCAACCGTTCTGATGCCATATACGGAGTACTGATTGACCATTACCTGGATGCATTATTATTATCTCTATCTCCACTTATAATAAATCCCTAAATTAAAAAAAGAATCAGCCAGTTTGAAACTTAGCTTTCTGTGGTACGAATGTTTTCAGCATCCCATGGACGGAAAAATATGAAACATTTTATATAGGTACATTATTATTCCCGCTGCAACTTAGGATAGTTTTTATCCGACTGCGACGGTTAATTTATTTTCCGTAATATACGACTTCATTTAATTTTTCATTTATTATTCTTAAAGTATATCGCCGCCACATCTGTCAGCTAAAAGAAACTTCAAAATCACAGACTAATAAGAAATACTACGGACAAAATGGCGGAATTTCTTTGCCTTTCTTTCGCCTATTAATAATTTTAATCCCGTCTACGATATACATTGACGAGACACATAGCAAATATAAAATTAATCGATTTTGATATGCGAACTTATATGCGCAAATGTCGAATAAAGGCGTAATTTCTACAAATGTAACAACAAATTCGAACAATATAAACTTGGTTTTTTTGAAGGCACGCGCGCGCGCTCTTTGCGTATTCAGCCAAACGACGAAAACCGAAGCTCGAAACAGCGTCAGCAAAACCGGATACGATTTAAAAAAATATAAATCTCCTAAAAAAAATATTAAGTGACTAGTGGAAGGCTTTCAAAATTAATTTAATTCATATAAATTTAACCTATTGATGAATATATTATTAATTCAAACTGTCGTTATCTTTGATAGTTTTTTACACAATTCAGTTACCAAAACTCACTTGAATAATCTTTTAGAGGAAGTATTTTTATTTATTCGTTTTGGATTATACTGACGTTATCCATTGACGAAAGTTTTAGTAAATTATAGGGAAGGTTGTAACAGTTAAATGCGACACTCTATTGAAGAAAAATACCACTTGTATAATCTTTCCCTGGATTTACAAGGGTCACTAAGAAAATGCTGTGTCATACCTAAATCCACGTTAGAATTCACTTTCTCTTTTTACTACTAGTAGTACTCATTATATTCTATATATTAACAAAAAATCGCGCTCTTGTGAATTATCGAAGGTGCATTCTGTTTACGTACCGGACTACTACAGCTACACCTCTATTTGGAAGACAAGCGGAAATAATCCATACTATCCATACTAATAATCCATACTTCCATACTAATATTATAAATGCGAAAGTGTGTCTGTCTGTTACCTCTTCACGCCTAAACCGCTGAACCGATTTAGATGAAATGAGCCCCGGGGAAGGACAAGAAGAAGGGTAGTTTTTATATCTGAGGGGCTGAAATTGGGGGTGGAAATGTGTATGGAGCTACTTAAACCGCTGCACCGATTTGGATGAAATTTGGTATATAAATAGTTTGAGGCCCGGGGAAGGACATATAATAGGGTTTATCCCGGAAATCATCCCCTAAGGGGGTGAAAAGGGGGGGGGGGGGGGGGGTGAAATTTGGATGTAATCTATTTTGATGAAATTTGGTGTAGATATAGGTTAAGTCCTGGGAAAGGACATAGGATAGTTGTAATTCCGGAAATCACTCCCTAAGGGGGTGAAATGGGGGGGTGAAAATTTGGATGAATCCCGTTTAGATGAAATTTGGTATAAAGGTCGTTTGAGTCCCGAAGAATGACATTAGATAGTTTTTATCCCGAAAATCATTCCCTAAGGGTATGAAATAGGGGGTGAAAAATTGGATAAAATCCATGTACCTAGATGAAATTTGGTATAGAGATAATTTGAGACCCTTCGAAGGATATAGAATAGTTTTTGCCTCGGAAATCATCCCTTAAGATGGTAAGTAGAAGTTTCTTTGCATTATATTTTCTAAGTATAAGTTCTACGCGGACAAAGTCGCGGGCAACAGCTAGTTATTAAATAAATAAATAAATTACCTACTCGTAATCTCAATCACTCAATTTTATTGCTTAATTGTATCGTTTGTCCAAATTTTAATTTCGGCAAAAAGCAGTTTTTCTCTGAAACGATGAAATTTTCAGGATTATTATAAAACAAACCTAATCTGCTGCGAACTACAAGCTAAGGAGGTATTTAAAAATAATAAAAAAAACTGGCATTTTGCCATAATGAAAATTCGGTGAAACGATACAGCTGGGAAATGAAATTTAATGATTGCGATAGGATACCCCTGGGTAATGACACTTACCAAGTACAGCCTGTTGACCATAGCCTCGATGTCCTCGTTTTGATGTTCCACGCCAAGTTGGAGTACGCAGACCTTGCACTTCAGCCTTCTGCACAGCGGTTCCATTACTGAAGCGGCGCCTTCCAAACCAGGGAGGAGGAAAATAGGCGGGTTTTCGGTGTCGTGGATGGCTTCGTGACCCTGGAAAGTGATTTAGCTTTAGAAACTGATATAAGAAACGAACTGTTTAAATTAGCAGACTTCACTTGTCACGGCTAATACAGGTACCTAGTAAATAACGTTTCTCCATTGGCTAAATTCGGAAATAACACTAGAACCGAATGTCTGTGTAAACCGTTTTGTGGGACAGACCTTATTTGTAAAATTATTCCCCTTTTATGATAATAATAAATAATAATAATAATAAACAAATCTCTTAAATACATCAGTTACCTAAGATTTTAACCAATTAAGCCTAGCTTTGGAACTAGCAAACAGTTATTTAAACAAAGGCTGAAAACAATAAATTTAGATCTGTTACGTACTAACGGCAACGCACCATTGGTGGACTTTACGTCGTTGTAATAAGGCTCACAGATGGTCAGTCGACTGCGTCGTCGATGGTACACTGAGTTCAGTGTTATTACTTAAATTAAGTCATTTAGTATGTAGGTAGGTATAACACAACCATATTTAAATGTTAGAAAGGAGCGCACATTCGCTGACAAACTGGCCTCAGTTTGGCGAAACAGGAAATGAATACTTACCGTTAAGTTGCTTTTTGAAATAAATAAATAAAAATAAATAAACGGTTGACAAGTTTATACGTCCATTATTATGTAGCTTTATTAGTCAATGCAAATGTCAGAATGAATATTTTGTCGCACGACGCACAGGCAGACTGAGGAACTTAATTGAGGCAAATTTTTGAATTGTAAGGCAACTCATGATGTCAGACAAAGCGGGCCTATAAGATGGTTGTCATTTTATCACTTAGTTTATCGTTGTGGATAAGACATCCGTCACTCTTACACTCCCATTCTAGTCAGAACGTGACATATGTCTTATCCACAGCGATAAGTGGTAAAGTAGCAACCATGCTACGCCCACAGGACATTTTAATTAAGTATCTGTCAAAAATGTCATTTTTGGTACAAGCTTTTATTGCCGACTGTAGTTTTCTGCATACCATCATCAATTCATTGAGACGATTCTAACGAGCCCAAACTCGATGGGGTTGTGTCATTTTATTGCGGAGTTCCTATGGCCACCTTCCAGCTCCAGTATCAGATCAGCTCCAAGTCATCATAATATTGAATTGTCATGCGATATACATATGCTTGCAAAACTTCAGCTCAATTGGATAACGGGAAGTGACTGAAATTTTGACGGACAACTTACATATTTACATACATACGAACAGTGCAAGTTAATATACTTAAAGCTTGTAATAATTTAGGTAAGAGAAATTTGAAGACGCTTGCAAATTCTCAATATGGTTGACCGAATCTGCCTCAGAAACAACTTGCGGCTCTAAGGTCCAAGTTACTGCAATGCTAAATACTCAGAAACAAAATTACGGAGGCGTATGATTTACTTCGTAACACTGGACTAAACTAACTACATAAATCTAGGTCATTGTGAGATAATTAGTTTCGCATCTTAATTTAACTTTAATCTGTTTCGAGCTCATTCTGAAACAATAGCAATAGTTTATCCGAACGCACAAAATATCGGCACATCAAGCTACACTTTAGAATATTATTAGGACTCGGCCATGACTTTGAGCGGTGGTTGCAGCGGCAGCAGACCACTATATGTGGGAGCGAGAGGCTAAGTTCTGATCTCTCGCTCGCACGTACGGCGGATCGCTGCCGCTTTTGCCGCCACCCTAAGTCGTGGTCCCTCAAGCCTTTAAGCCTTTAACCCATTCCTATTTGTAATGAACGTATAAAAATATTGAGTATTGATTTAAATACATGAAAATTAGATCGTGTTGCGAAATACATGTCGCAGATTGGCCCTCAGTTCGTAAAACATGTCTCCTCTCGCTGCCTAATTCTAGACTGATTTGAAAGTAAAATTTAAGCACAAAACTAGCTATTTCTGGAAAGATCTTAGCACAAATTCGTGAGCCCGCATATTAGAGAGCCTTTTAGCCCGAGATGTATGTAAATTACCACTCGGGAAACAAATTACTGGTAACAGACTTATTAAAATTTAAACGAAATTCTAGAACCGATGATAGACGGATCCAGGCTCTCTTAGCAACGTAAATATTAATTGATTTCAGAAATATGTTTAACTAGCTTCTGCCCGCGACTCCGTCCGCGTGGAACTCTTTTATATCGTAGCTCCACTTTCACCCCCCATTTCACCCCTTTAGGGGGTGATTTCCAGATTTCCCGTGTTGAGTCAAATTAAGCCGCAGGCTCCACTCCTGGTGGTGCTCTTCCGTCAAGTCTTTTAAGTTTCGTCTTTGCAACTCCAGGATAAAAACTATCCTATATCCAAATGTATCTGTGTACTCAAACTATCAATCAATCTTTCCATAAAGTATTGATTTTGAAGCTCAAAAAAAGATTTTCGAACATACAAATTTTGCAACCCTATTTAACCCGCTTTGGGGTGGGTTTTTCCGAAACCCTAAAAACTTTTTCTTGTATTGTAATAAGGATTCCAAACACAAAGTCTCAAGTCTCTCACTTAAAATTGTACTCCATCCCGTTACAAACTTTCAGTCCCCTTTTTACCCCCTTGAGGGTGGAATTTTCAACCCACCAACCAACTTATATAAACTAGGTTTAACGTAGGGCGTTGATTTAAGCGAGTCAGTCAGTCAATCAGGACTTTTACGTTTGATAAATAAACGAAATAGTTTGTAAAATATATGAAATCCTTAAGAGTGTATCTAAAACTAGGGTTGATATCATTTTTTTTTGTTTTTCTAGCACTTACATATAATGTATAAATATATTTTGAGTTATTAAGGGGTCAAATGTGGTTCCAAATGGTTCGTATAACACATGGCTGCTGCGTCGCCAGTTCTAGGCATGAACATATAGCTTGACACGCTGCTGCGTATCTAAATGTATATTTATCTATTTCTTTGACACGCTATACATATATAATTATACAATATATTCCAATTCACAAAGAGGACTAGGTTCCAGGATTCCTAAATCACCCCTGCCAGAGAACCTTCCAGTCAAAAAAAAAAAAAAAAAAAACCATTTTCTCTTTTCTCATATTATAGCCCATTTCACTACCATGATTACGAGGAATCTAACGACACCTTATATGCCAAAATCCATCAAGCCGGTTGGACTGCAGCTCGTCAAATAGATTTATTTTGTCCACATACATAAAAAAAAATAATAATAATACATACAGTCAGGGGTAATAACATACGTACATAAATAAGGACATAAATATCTGTACAAGCCTTTATGACATTGACAATAGAGTCCTGTACAGATATTTATATCCTTATTTATGTACGTATATAAGTACCCCTGTATGTACATATACGCTCAAAAAAACATAACCCTCCTTCTGAGGCAGTCAGGTAAAAATGGCTGTTTCTCACCTCGGTCCCGTCGGTGACCATGGTCGGCATGTATATGAAGGGTTCCGAAACCAGTCGCTCTTCGCCGAAGTTCCTCATGAGGATTCGGAGACCAGCCGCACCTTCCGCCGCGTTGGGCCGTACCGCTGTGGTCGAGGATTCCGCTTCGCGTTGGGCTGCTAGTTCCACTAACCTGTAAATAAGTAGCAGTTAGCATCGTGGCCAGATCGGAGAACAGGAGTAAACCTGGACTATACTATTAATAAGGATTTGTTGAATTTTTCACAATGAAATGAAAAATACACAGAAACTTGAGGATTAAACCGTAAAAGCTAAAAAGCGATCTCTTACAGGCAATCATTGGGTAACAGGAAAATAAAACTCATGACAGCTGACAAGTAAAGAATAATTTGAGAAAATTAAGAGATAAATAAGTAATGAGGATGATAAGGATGACGACATCTAGTCATAAGCTACAAATAATTCAATACAACCATTGAGTTTTAAATACCCTTTTAGGCGAACGCGTATTATAACTTAGACAGGTACAAACTTAGAATAATAACGCATAGAAACACAGTTCACGCGCAACGGTGAAGCCACCAAAAGTAGGACATAAATGGCCCAGTATACGCCGATCGGTGGAACAAAATTGGCGCGTTTGTGTGCGTATTGGCGCGTGTGAATACGAGTTGATCACAACTACATGAATCCATTTTATGCCTCACGCTTGGCGCGTCGGCCGTATGAAACTATCCTTCTAGGCGTTATTATTCTAAGGGTACAAAGTAGCTCTGAATCAAATTAGATTGACAATAGGTACATTACATGTTGGTGCAGTGACCAGGATCCAAAATGTCTATTTAAGGTTACCTGTTTTTAAAGCAATCCCTCTATCATTGGACTGGTTTCCCTGAAATTTCAAATAGCTTTTGATGGGTTATTCAATAAGAGAACTAAGAACTTACTTTGCGAAGGTGAGTGTTCTGATGTCCTGCGCAGTGAGGAATATCTCGAATTCCCTCTCCAATGTCTGTTTAATCTCCACCGCCATCATACTGTCCATTCCAAGTTCGGCCAGGGACACCTGCTGGGATACTGTCTTCAGATCCTTGATACCTGGTGGAACGTCAAAACATGTTGTTAAAAAATGGTGTTCTAGACGAACATATTCGTATTCTGCAAGAAATTTTTTATGAGCATTCATTGTCATCAAACATTTGATCACAATTCTTGTTCGATATCCAGTTAAGAGTAGGTATAAGATACATTTTGAAAAAAGTTCTATCAGTTAGGCATCCCTTCTTATTTCAAATCGATTTCCGTATCGCCGGTGACAGCTTTTTGGTACAGTTATTTTATCCTCTTCTGCTAACGCCATATCAAAACCACTTATGAATCTTACGATCTATGCAATGATGTCAACCAGTGATCCTATATGGATGCTTTTTTGCTAAATCCAAACCATATTAAAAACCACTTACCCATGATCTGTGCAATAGCGTCAACCAGGTTCCCGCAGCCGGAGCCACCGGCCTTCTTCTCAGCTACCACGATGGAGGACACGATAGCGGCGTCTTGCTTCAAGAATTTGTCCAGCGCCAGCAGACAGGATGAGATCCTCTGCTGCAAGGTGCCTCCGATCTCAAGCAGGACATCTTCGTCCTGCATGTCGGCTACGAGACCCACCTGATCATGGATAAAGATTATGGATCAATAATGAAACCAAATTTTATCGAGGTTAAGACATGAAGTGAACGGAACATGGAACAAATTACACTGTCGTTAAGAGCAAACTATAAAGTCTAGACTAGCAACACCGAGCAGCTTGACCATTAACGACTTGCCATTTGACCAGTATAAGTTATATTGATTTACGATTGAAACTGTACAACTAAATTGTTTCTAATATGACACTAAAAATTAGCTCACTCCTAAATATATTATCTTTCAAAAATTGTACTTTAAAGTTCCAAATTCTCAGTCTCCTGGCATGTCTCTCGTCGGACGAAATGAAAGGTTGAAGGCTGCATCATAACTTTATTTTGAATATGTACGTACAATCTGCACTAAAATAATGAAAATGAAAAAATGAAAAAAGTTTATTGGACAAAAAAAAAGATACACAATATGCTAATCACGACCCTGCGTCCTGAGCTAGGAAACCCTGTGTTACAGGACTCAGTTTCGTATCAAAGTTTTTATACAAGTATAGTTAGTTTTAGGTACGTTACATCAACTTTGCTTATTTTAATATTCCTTACAATTTTGTTTACATTATGTGTGTGTGTGTGTGTGTGTGTGTGTGTGTGTGTGTGTGTGTGTGTGTGTGTGTGTGTGTGTGTGTGTGTGTGTGTGTGTGTGTGTGTGTGTGTGTGTGTGTGTGTTTGTGTGTGTGTGTTTGAGAGAAAGAGTGAGAGAGAGAGAGAGTGTTAAGGTGGTTATATATACATATATGGTAAGGGTTATAATATTTATAATATATTTATAATTTATTACTGTAATAATACTTATTTTGTCACGACTAGCAGCAGTTCAGTTTCGTGGTAATCTAGTTGCATGAGCCACTTTGTCAGGAAAGATTTACTGGGGGGCCTTGTGACATGGTGGAGCTTACTAAAAGTTTTCAGGACTAGTGGGGAAATGAAAGCGTGGAATTTTTGGGCAAATGTTGTACATGTTTTTGGGGTTTTCCAGCGCTGACGCCGTCTTGTGTCCGCTAAGAACATTTTGTCGTGCAGTTTGCTATAATTGTATATCACTTTTCTTAGGAACAGCTGACGAACAGTGAGAACATTAGAGACCTTGTAGAGTTCTTTGGTGCTGAAGCGTGATGGTTTTCTAAAAATAACTTTAAGAAGAGATCGCTGTGCCCTCTCTAAGCCAATTAAATGCGTCTTTGCCGCTCCTCCCCAGACCGCGTTGCAGTAGCCCAAAAGGGATTCACAGAGAGCAAAATATACGGTTCTCAGCAATTCAGGGTACGTAATATTCCTTAAAGTGCGAAAAACAAACATGAGCTTTCGAACACGACTCTTGAGTGACTCAATATGCTGCCGCCACGTGAGGTGAACGTCTAGTATTACACCAAGATAGCGTATTGTGCTTGAACGCTCAATAAAGCTTAATCTGTTGTCAAGACTGTAGTTAGACGTAGAATCAATCTGGTGTCCCACTTTAATACTAAACATGTCGTCAGGCTGGCCTTTAGCATTTATAGAGAAACATAAATATTTTGTTTTTTGGACATTTAATGATAGTAAATTGCTATCCAGCCATTCCACAACTAATCTTAAGTAAGACTCTGCAACACTTTGAGCTTCAGACCAGTCTTTTCCACGTATCAAGATAGCTGTGTCATCTGCGAAAGAAATGGTTGTAGCATTTGCTAATTTGAGTTTACAAAGTCCATTTATGTAGATCAAGAAAAGAGTCGGCCCAAGAACGCTTCCCTGCGGCACTCCGCAATCCACGTCGGAGAAGTTGCTGGTGTGTTCACCCACACGAACACATTGCTTCCGATTCAGAAGGTACGATCCAAACCAATCCAGTGCAAGACCCCTAATACCAAGGCCCTCGAGTTTTGATAATAATATCGGAATGGAAACCGTGTCGAATGCCTTGGCGAGGTCTAAAAATATTGCTAGGCACTTTGCACCTTTGTCTAGACAGTCCACTATTTTACTGACAAGAAGATCAACCGCTTGTTCAGTCGATCTGTTTTGCCTGAAGCCAAATTGGTTAGGAGACAAGATGTTGTTACGCTCAAGATAGTTCAGGAGTTGGTGATTTGTGACCTTTTCAATGAGCTTCCCAATAACGCTAAGTAGCGAAATTGGCCTATAGTTGGTAACTTCAGCTCTGCTTCCTGTTTTGTGGATTGGTGTTACTGAAGCTACTTTAAGGGTATCGGGAAACACACCTGACGTCATGCTTAGATTGCACAAGTACGCGATTGGTTCTGTGACGCTGTTTATTGCCGTTTTTAATATGTTTGCCGTAATTCCGTCTAATCCTGGTGAACTCCCCGTTTTTAACTGTTTTATTAAAGAAGCAATCTCGTGGGTATCCGTAGGCCTAAGAAAAAAGGATGAGAGTGGAGAGTTTTTACCCTGGTTCGTTCTAGCCAGCTCCGCTTCGCTTACCGCCAATCTGTTGAGTGTAGCTTCAGCCAATTTTTTCCCAATAGAGCTAAAGAAGTAGTTAACGAGCAGTTCAGAATTATGGTTATGCGTAGACGTAATATTGCAGGCAGCCTTTACTGTCTTCCATGTCTTTTTTGCATCGAGCCGTGCCTCCCATAACTCGCGTTGATGATGTTTGGCCTTAACGTCTTTCAACAGGTCGGCGCAAGTATTCCTATATTTTTTGTATTGATTTTGCAGAGCCTCGTCAGATGGATTTTTGTTTGCCTGTAGATGGAGCCAGCTTCGTTTTCGTATACATTTAAGAAGTCCTGGTGTAATCCATTGTTTAATCGTTTGCTTTGAGCTACTAACTGCCACGTATTTTTTATGTTTGTTAATTATAGTTGTTAGTGAACTACAGAAGAAATCACTTGCTATATTTATATCGTTCATTTGATAGTTCGTATCATCGTCGATCGTTCATATAATATATATAGTTTCAATGTGTTTGTCTAATTTTACCTTAAATGCAAAACTTATTCCTAAAAAATTGCATTATATTTTGTCACTCGGTTTTTACCTCAGTCTCTTGCTACATCAAAACACATTAAAATTAGTTTGAATTACCGCATCCAGCGCGTTGCTGTGCGGTCTGATTGAAAGATTGAAGTGAAGTTAGCTCACAACCACTCGCGTCCGTATTGGCTTGCGATTGGCTTAGTCGCTTTGGCGAGTTGTGTGAGTGTGGTTGTGCTGCGGCCAGTCAGCTTATCAGTATCCTGGCACGCATTTTTTTAAAATCTATTGTTCCCTATAAACTTTTTTTGCATTCATAGGTCGTAAATTCGTTACATTAGAGTACTGAATTGCATAATTTCAATATTAAATGTTGCATTAACGTAGTAATTGGCTAAAAACTTTAAATAATCTCAGTGTCCTGTCCTCAGTCTCCTGGAAACATAATAGCCAGCACACACATACATATATATATTATACATATCATTTAACATAGTAATTAAAACGGTTTTTAAGTTCTTTAGTATCAATACCTACTCAGTATCCTTTTCATAGCCTCAGTTCCATATTTTTTTTAAATACTCATAAGATTTTTTGACTGTCCTCAAACGGTAAAAAAACGACCTAAGCTAGACGTCAAGCTACTTTTCTGACCTTAGATGCCAAAAAAATGTTGTGCCAAAAATCACTTTATTTTCGTCCCTCCTGAGTAGAACCACCCTAGTGTAATATATTTATATGTGTATAGTTTGATTTGGATAAAATGGGTTTACCATTTGCCACAAAAACACGTTTCGTGAATTTAAACCGTCTAAATTAACAGATATAAAGAGTTTCAGGAATCGTATTAATGGCAAGGATTAACAAACGGATGTTCATTGGCCCAGATGATCTGAGCTTTAGTATAAAAGAGCACAATGGTCAACGAGGGTCAATTTTGTACTTACGTCTCCCACAGCTCCCCACTGCACAGCCAGGGCAGGAAAACCGAGCTTCTTCCTCCATTCGCAGATCCTCTCCATCACAGAGTTGGAAAGACCATAGTTGGTCTGACCAGCGTTACCGCGTCCGCATGATACTGATGAGAACACCACGAAGTCCCTATGGAGAAGGTGAGAGGTGTAAAGCTGTTATACTCGTATTTGTATTAAGTATCTTGTATTCTTAATTAAAATAAAGTGTTGTGCCTGAACCATGTTTATGAATTTTCTACCAGTACACAAATTAAGGTAACGTATAGAACACTTACTTCAACCCAGGGCAGAGTTTCTTCGTCAACTTGTCCAAATGCATCGTCGCTAATGCTTTAGGGCCGAACGAGGTTTTGAAAGTCTCCGGCGTTTGATTTTGGAAAATGGAATCTTTTAGGACGACTGCAAGGTTAAATACTGCTTGCACGGGACCCATTGTCAGGGCCATTTTTAGCATTTCTTCGCACCCAGATTCGGTAGTGACGTCATGTGTAGAGATCTGAATGTCTGCTCCGTATCCTGCCCATGCGCTGTTGAGAGTGTTGAGAACAAATAAACAGAATAAAAAAAAGTTGTGCAGAAAACCGAAAAGGTCAAGGCATCAGGTTTGGAAACATAGGGCAAGAACGACTAAGATCAATAACACAGTTTTAGTCCTATTACCTGCCATCAATTAGCAGTGCCTTTTTTGCAATAATGATTTCAACTTGGGGACAGACGATAAAGTTATTAAAATTCAACCCAATTAAAACTCTCGGAGATTTGCCCATTTTTATGAACGTCAACTATTCAACAGCAAAGGAACCCTTACCGCAGCCTAGAAGACTGGTAGCCGTTGGAGATGCCACGTCGTGACGTCAACAAGATCTTCCTGGCGCCACGAAGGATGAGCCAATCTGCCAGCTCGAGACCGAAGCCACCCAAGCCTCCAACGATCACGTACACCTTCTCCGCATCGCACATGTATCTGAGAAACGAAAGTCAGTTTAACATACACACCTTTTTTTTCTTATAGGACGTTGACTCTTTACAACTCTTTATTATAGGACAGTTTGCCCGCGCGGCTCCACCTGTGTTTTACACAGAACGCAAGTAAATATAGCCTAAGTACACCCAGAAAGTTAATTCTACATATATATACAGGTGTAAGAATTTTTGAAATCGGATAAGTGGTTCCGGAGATGAGCCTACATAGGGAATCTCTGATGTTCTTATTCTTATGGTATATTTTGTGTCATTCTTACCGAGGAACCGCTTCTACGTATGTGGCAGCTGGCTTGACCGTTCTGTGACTGCGGTCGTCATCACGCACTTTGACAATAACCTGGGCAAAATAATCCATCATGAACTACTGAATACAACTGCTCCAGAAAAATAAATGAAATGAAATGAAAATTAAATGTTTATTATTAACAAATACAGACACTCAGAAACATAACTAAGGTCCCATACTAGCCTAGGCTTGTCCCGTGGAAACTAAGACGAATACAGATTAACAGTTAAGTAGATGTCACTCCTGCCACTCCTGGCAGAGCCAAGCTCTGGATAGAGTCAGATAGAGGACTCTGGGGGAGGCCTATGCCAAAGGCAACCAGACAATGTCTGAGGAAATCGGCTATCAGTAATCCGATGTTACTCCTATATAAGATGAATTAGGTCACTTCTCATTACTTAGTTCACGATTTGACGATTACGCATCTTACTATCCGGAATGCGACGCCCCTCCCGCTTCACCGTTTACCTCCCCGCGCTTGCTACATGCGCTTCACACCGTACCCAGACCGCCAATATAACGTGCTAAGTCAAGAAACTATATTTCCAGTTCATACTTAGTTATCAACACATTTAGTCGAATAACGTACCTTGCCAATATGTTTTCCTGCTGCCATGTAACGGAAGGCTGTCTCGATCTCATGCTTCTCAAAGGTGCAGTATGTCAGTGGACGGACAGCCCCACTATCAATACCGGAGATGAGCAAGTCTTGCAGTTTCTGGAACAGAAGAACAGGTTTAATATAGGTATTTGAAGCGTACTCTTCAATTTCAATTTAACTTTATTGCCATAACTTAAAAATATTACAATGCAATACAAGAAAACTACAATTAAATAAACTTCAGCCTTGCTGATGATGGTAAGTGAGGTCTGCTACGTCCAACTCCGTCAAAATCGTCAATGGCTCACTTGAAAAAAGCCAATTTCGGTCTTGTTTGGGTTGCCAGTTGCTCCCGTGAAAACTACTGCCTACTTAAGCCTATTTCTGTCTTGGGACTAGGTAACATAAGAATCTGAATACAACTTAGATAACGCTTATATAAGGAGGAGGATAGATAAATCTTTCAGCAGCCAAATACAGCAGTAGATCATAAGGTCGAAATAACAATATTCCTGTGGTCACGGATGAAAGCACACAAACCAAAAGTTTCCAAGAAAAAATAGAACATAGTACTTACCCTTCTGAACTCAAAGCTCTGATCGAAGATGTAATCCAACATGATGCCGTGGAAGGAGGTCTCCTTAAGGAAGAAGTACATTCCGATGGCTGTGTTCTGGCTGATGTCGAATTTCCCTATTTCGAGGAAACGGCCGCGGTAGCCAAGGCAGCGTACTGATGCCTGAAAGAAATAACATTAATTCATTAGCAGATCTAGATTAAATAGACAGTTCCTTCAATTTATTAAAGTATCACAAGAAAAACGTTGGAGGCGCGTTCTGCGCGAATTGGCTTTTGTGTAGCAGGGTCATACAACGATTTAAGTTCGCGTCTCTTCTTTGGACATTGCCGAAGTTAGGGGCTATAAAGCACGGAAACACCTAACTGTTGACCACAGAGTTCATATCATTCAAATACGACTTAAGTTTTACTCAATCTGCCACATTGTGTGCTCATAATGCGAACAGAGGCTTACCGTAATCTCGGCGTTTGTAGTTTGAAGTCAACATTGGTGTTGTTACTTAGAGCTCGTCCGAGCCTTAAAGACTTGAGCCGTCAGGGCACATGCGAGGCTTCGCAGTACTGCATAATTTAGCTTTAACGGCTTGAGTCATGAAGCACGGCCAAGCTCTAAATCACGCCACTACTTAGTTATGTACCTTCATTGCAAAGTGGATTTGTATACTTTGAGCACGATAATAACCTTTAAAATGTGAGTGCCATGGAATGATATTCGAGTTACCTGCAGTTTTTCATCAGACAATGAATTAAGGACCATGTCCACACCCTTGCCGTTGGTCTCTCTACGGATCATGTCCTCAAACGACGTGTCACGGGAGTTGCCAATGTTGTTGTCTGCAATAAATAAATAAATATTTAAATTAAAAAAAATATTTGCGGACAATCTTACACAAATCAACCTAGTCCCAAACTAAGCTAAGCTTGTACTATGGGTACTAGACGACGATATAGATACTTATATAGAGAAATACATACTTAAATACATAGAAAACATCCATGACTCAGGAACAAATATTCGTGCTCATCAAACAAATAAATGCCCTTACCGGGATTCTAACCCAAGACCTCTTGCTTCGTAGGCAGGGTCACTACCAACTAGGCTAAAGCGGCCGTCTAATACCAGAGTCAATTAAGAAATAACTCCTAACACTTGGGAATTTTAGTGATAACTAAACTCAAATGGAGTTGGGCAGGACATATTGCCAGGCAGCGTGACGGTTGGTGGACCAATGCGTTAACAGACAGTGGCCACTGATAGGGAAAAGAAGCGTTGGGCATCTACCAGCTCGATGGGTTGACGACGTAAAACCTATCGCGGGTCATTACTGGATGAGACTAGCACGGGACCAGGATAAGTGGAGTGGCGTACCCGAAAAGAGGCTTATGCTTAGCAGTGGGTGATGAATGATGATGACTTCGGAATAAGAAATCTCGGACGAATAGAAAATATCTTGCCTCCTTGAAAACGTGATGAAATAATGACTGTTTATAGCAGAAATTTAAAAACTAGTTGAAAAAACCGTTGAACCGAGATCGTATATACGATAGCTCAGTTGGTCGAATCGTAAGCGATTGTTTTGTTAGTAAATGTAACCTAAAAAAATAATGCTAATATGTTACTGCTTAAGACAAAATTAATTGATTACACTTGACATTCATGAATTCAAGGACAAGGCAAAAACATTAAGGATTACGTCATATTAATTGTGTTATTCTGGTGTTTAAAATACACCAATCTGAATGGAATCACGATCAGATCACTGTCATTTTAGTTTTTTCATATCAATGTAAACCTACCTTTAAGCTGGGGGAACAATTTCTTGATAAACGCTCGCTTCTCCGCTGTACCCACGGTGGTGAATACTTCGCAGCCGTTGTGAAGAGCTACGCTGATAGCGGCTTGACCAACGCCACCAGACCCAGCGTGGATCAGCACGGATTCACCAGCTTGGATCTGACCAACCATCACCTATGGAAACAAATAGGAATTTGGGTAAGAACTCTTAATAAGACCTACATCATCATTTTACTTCCAGCACAGTCCTGACAGCTGGACTAGGATTATCAAATGAATAACCAGAGCATTTACCAGAATATTGCCTTAAATAGTTCTCATGTAGATACATAAAGTTTACTTAAACTAACAGCAGCCATATTAACTAGTTATGTGATAAAACATACACTATACATTGTTATTCTAAAACGTTCCCTGAACATTATACATATTGGCCTCTCAGCGCCGAGGGTCAGCGCGACACTAAAACCAGCCTAAGACCAAAGTATTGGGATCAGTTGAAAGGTTTTGTACTAACCATAGCATAGTACACAGTGCCGTAAGCGACAGGCACGGTTGCTGCCTCCTCCCATGTCCACTCGTCAGGGATGTTCCACATCAGGGCCCTGTCTCCTTCCACCAGGTTCGCCATGCCACTGTTCTGCACCATAGACATCACTCGGGAGCCGCTGAAAAATAAAATCATTTAATTCTACTTCATCATATTAGCCGAAATACGTTCACTGCTGGACTTTCCTCGAATGACCGGCCCTGCACCACCCGCATTCAGCGGGCCGCAAACTCTTCCAAAAACAGCTAGGTAAATAAAAGGTTTAAACACAAACTTAAACTTCCTGAACCTAAACTTGAAATATTTAGGAAAAGCCCTCATTACGCCGTTGTAAAATACTATAATAATCTTCCTAATTATATCAAATCTGAAGGGAGTGATGAAATGTACATAAAAATGTTGAAAACATTTCTTACAAAAAAAAATTACATTACTCAGTTAATGATTTTTTTAATGATTGTGATATTCGTAATTAATAAATAATTTGTAGCCTGCATTTGTTATCTGTAGTTTCTGTAGTCTGTATGTTAATATCTACGTGATTAATTGTATAATATAATAATATTTATATATTAGTTCTTAAGGATACAATTGCTATACCCATTCAGGGTCCATGAGATACCTCCTTATATTGTAAATCAACTTGTATATTACCATGGTGCAATAAATGACTAAACTAAACTAAACCTTTAACCAGGTCTTCAGTCCACCTTGTGTGGTGCCTGTCGGTACGTGGTCGCCACTCGAGAATGGGGAAAAGGTGTTAAGTATATTCATGTTCGTAGTCAGAATTTTCAAAGGGAGTCAACCTTTGGGTACTTTGACTTACTTGCTAGTCTTCCCGACGATCTCGAATCCTTGGACACACTCCTGCGCGAGTCTGCCTCGCGCGACCGCGTCTACTGTCACGCGCCCTGTCGCCGTCATGACGTCACGGAAGTTCAGCGCGGCGCGGTACACCTGAACAGAATACATTTTTTTTTCTTTTTTTTTATCTCTGATATAACCAGAAACAGTCCCCGCGAAGGATACGGATGACTGAATCCGCGCTTACTTTATGATAAATGATTTCTAATGGAACAAGTGATTCTGTGTATGAATGATGACGATGAGTGATGGTTGTAATGGATGATGGTACATTATTTTAAGGCCATTTACCGATTTGGTGGGGCTGGATCAATCAGTATGCGGTAATTTGTACTTTGACGTCAGCTTACTGATGTTGCACATATGTCCTCACTTGTCGGTATTACCGTTAGTAATATGTTGCGCGGAAACGGGGTCGAGTGCTTGCAGTACAGCATTCGTACCTCCACGCATGCCACGTCAGTCAGGAAGCAATCATTTAAATATTGACACGCAGTAAAGAATCGGTATTCACTCGGCTGACAGTTGACACGACAGGCTTACTGATATCGTACCGTCTCCGTACTGACAACTCAGGAAGTCGCCTTATTCTGACGTTGGAATAAGACATCTGTCACTCTGGCACTCGCATACAGAACGTGACGGATGTCTTATCCACAGCGATAAGTGATACAATGGCAACCATGCTATGCCCGCTGATCTAAAGTTTTCTAGTCTTTTGGTTTTCGACATTACCATAAACATGTGGACACAAACGGAAGACTATTGAGAAGCATATTTAGCAGAATGATTCTAATTACAGTAATAATAATAAGCGTCTGTTCAAAATGTCAACTTCGTCATAAACTACTCGTTGAAAGGGCTCCAATGACCCCAAACACGACGTGTTTATCTTGTATAGTTTAGGAGTTGCTATGACCACATTCTGTCGCCACTGGGATTGTAACCGGTTTTTTTTGTATGGGAACGTAACCGTTATTTTTTTTTCTTTGTTATTTATTTCATTTTCTAATTGGGCAATCTAATAATACGCACTAGTTACCTCAAAACACAACTGAGTCCTACATATGAAGTATAAATAGTTCGAGGTTATTTTGAGGTTTATGCAAAAAACCGGTTACGATCCCTGATCTCCATCATCAGATCAGCTCGCTGGTGCCATATTGTTGCATTTTCACTGAATCTACGTGAATATGCCAAATTCTAGCTCAGTCGGATAGTTTGAAAAATGGGCATCTATCCGATGTTTCAGTATCAGTGGGTCGATCACGTAACGCATTGTACGCGCGTCAGGTAGGTCTAAAGTCACTTTTTATATGGAAAATTGACAGTTAAATTGTACCGACGCGCGTTCGGAACGTTACGTGATTACCCCTCTATTGTTATGGGGGTTGCTAGACATGCTTCTCTGAAACTGCTCGGTACTCCTTGCGATGCCGAAACAACGCGTTTGTAAAGGTTTTAAGTATGATTGAGATTATTGAATGTGGTCGGCTTTTTAAAAATCTTTTAGGCCTCTCACAGACGGACAATGGAAAACTTGTCATTAGCTGTCAAATTTACTATGGGCCGCCACCGCAGGCCGCACCAGAGTGATGCAGGCTTCATTTTAGTTTGAATCGTCTACCTTGGACGATAGAATTCCTTTTTGAACGAATTATTATGCAATTCAGCCAACTCAGCTAGAAATGCCAACTCAGCCAAATCAACAAGTATATACTCGTAGGAGACGCTGCACCTAAGATATTAGCGGACAGCCAAGCAAGATCACAGAAAGTCTAGTAAGGAGTGACCTTGATTTGGCTGGCCACCGTACTCGTATCCACAAGGACCGAAATCACGCGGCGGCCTCCTATAATCCATGTTTTCACTATTAAGATGGTACTCACGTGAAGCAAAACTCTCTCAGGATCCTTGAAGACCATGTCGTGTCTGAGCGGGCCCTCGATCCACTTCATCGAGGAGAGGTCTCCTATGGTGAGGGTGTTGACGAACGCATGTTCCGCGCGGACCGTGTCCAGATCGCCCAGAAGTAAATGGCGGTATGTGCCCCATTGACCCTGGAGAAAAATATTACGTCAAGAAGAAATATGACGACAGGCAGAGCAACTGAAAGTTTATTTACAGTGCCACTTCCAGCCATTTTAGGTTTAAAGATGGAGAAGAATAATTTTTGGTATGTTATCATCTACTTGTAAGTGAAGACTTCTCTTCGAGGCAACCACTCATCGTTATGTAATGTGACGTTGGTAATGGAATGGCACAGAATTAGATTATGTCCTACTTTGCTTACTTTGCGTATTTTGTTTTCTTTGAACAACCACCTTACTGAAGGGTCTTTAAAAATAGAAACTAAATGCTGAGAACAAGTACTTACATCTTGTAATACATTAATAGCCATGTCCTTATCCAACTGTTCTTCATACAGTTCCAAATCCGAATTAAATTGAGGCGCCGAAGGATCGTTAATTAGGAAGCCATACACGATCTCACCACCTGGCTCTCTCCTCAGACAATTAACCAGTCCAAGAAGACCGTTAATTTGCTCATCTTGAGCATAAAGCACCACTTTCTGTCCTTCTTTAAGCTCCTCTTTAACTTGTTCAATCCAGGCGTAGGAGTCGTCAGCTGTAACAATCTTGATAAACTTAGCTGGTTTAGCTCCGACTCTCTTTCGGAAGAGGACCAAGTACTCGCATCCTGTATCGTGGACTGTGATGATGTCATATTTTTCAGCGTATTCTTTAGGGTTCGGGCGTTCCTTCTCTCGGCTGAGCAAGAAGCACTTGTCTCTTAAAGTTGAAGCCGCTTGCTGTAGAATCTATGAAATAACGGGATAATTGACATTAAAATTTTTTTTTCATCACAAGAAAGTCTAATCATTAAATAGCTACGTTAATTACCAAAATAAAGGTAGGAGATGAGATGATGAACGTGAATTTTATTATTTTAATAACAGCGGTTAAAAAACAACGAATAATCGTTGCAAAGCTTTGGTGATCTACTTACTTCAGATCTTGACAGGAGGTTCGCTCCAACGAACAACACCGTATTCGTTTCTCCTGATATCTTCTTGTTCTCTACAGTCACATTACTTGGCATCTCCAAAGTGTCCTCGGATATCACCAACATCTCCGCCTGCATGAGTGGCATATCGCCAAGAATGTCACCAATTTGTGTGATGATGGGCTCCAAGCTGTTGTTTTTGTATTCTTCATCGACCAGTTCAATGGTCTTTACTTTGAAGGTCTGGATGTTTTCGAGAATGATTTGAATGTAGCAGCGAAGGATGTCTTCAGACTGAAAAACATTTTTTTTAGATCATCACCATATACATACTTTAAACATCAACGTAGAATTAATTTTCAATGACAGCTTACCTTTATCTTGTTCTTTCCAAAGTTTGGCATGAACTCATACTTCTCTAGTACTGGTACTCCAAGCGGTACTCTCTTGGAAATGGGGGTAGCATGGAGACCACGGATTTCCACTCCACCAGATCTGAATGAAAATAGGGTCAATCGTCAATAACTAGCCACTGAAGGTAGTAATATAGTTACTGGTTAATTTTGCGCTGATTGGACCGCGTTTACTAAGCGATTGCAAATAAACAAAAATATCTTTGCTGAAGTGATTCGCCAGTTAACGTAGCTATAAGACTTGTAATTAGTAGGTAACAGTTACAACAAAAATCTACGGTGACCTTACCAAACTAATCAGATTAATCTGAAATAAATAATTTGAATTGAATGTTGCAAAATTTTTTTAAATAAGAGGTGAAAGAAGATTTTTTTTTAACTTTATTCACTGACCTGATAACTCCTACGTCAGGGTAACTCCTAACTTCGAACGACTGCCTGGTAGACTCAGGGTTCATGTTCGATATAGCGTTGTAATGCATGGCCGCGTCGATGGACAGCCTCTCGATCCTCGTCGGGACGAAGAGACCACGCGTGTCGTGTCCAATGATCTTCATTTGGAGCATGCAGTCCATGAATGTGACCCAATTGTTCACCCAAGCGAGGCGGCCGCGGGTGCCTTCGATGTTACATCCAACGACGCCACGGAAAAGACCACTAGGGAAAAAGAGGAATCGATTAACTGCTTCATTTATTAAGTACGGAGGAATCAACCGTATGCTTCTATCTCCCTGATTGTAAATGGACACCACAGTCTTTAGACGCTTGCGACTCCGGAAGAATCACAAACGCGTTGCCGATACTTTATTGATTTGAGGATGCATTGAGTTGATAGTTAAAGACCAATGCGAGTCCCTAACACGCAACATAGCGCATAAATATGTTTGTCCTTTCGTTCACATCCTAGTCAGATTTTAATGTGTTTCGACGCCAGTTCCACTAGTGAGATTAGAATATGAAAGTCGTGAACCAAGTTGAGGTCGTTTCAAAAATGGGATATGGTCATAATGAACGAGACAAATTGTCTAAATGATAATGATTTTACTACTCAAAGAACCATGATGACCGAAGCAGGAACGATTTAGTGGAGAGTACATCTGCGAGTGGCCATTATTGTCTGTTTAATCGTGAGTCAGTTGTCGGTACAACCAATAAAAGCTAATCGATTATCGTGCGCGTCGTAACACAATCGCAACGCAATTGTCGCAAATTTGCTTATTTAGTTAATATTACCTTTGCGGAGTGTGTAAGTAATGAGAGGTACGTACTTAAAGTAACATCAATTTTTGATGCAACGCTTGGATTTTGGTTGTATGTACCTAAGTAGGTACATACAACCAAAATCAGTACTGAGCATTAAAGGTGTAAGCGTATCTTCGAAGATATACAACTTAATATTGCAGCCTTTGTTGTTTGATTGAAGAACTATTGACCAATAGATGTATTCAATCTTACCCATATTGGTATCCTCTAAGCCTCAGCTCCTTATAAAAGTCCTTGGTAAGCATGTGCTTGATGTTCGCTCCAGTGACTTCTGGCAAAGCTGGCAATACTCTGTAGTTCTGGCCCACATCCTTCTGGGCGTAAATGCGGCCTGTCACGATGGATGCACCACTTTCGACGATCTATATATAGTAAGAGGATAAATATGAGTTAACTAAGAGTTCAGTAAAGCAAAATGGAAACTTCACCAACTAGCCCAAGTTAACAAAACTGGAAGGATACCGAGAAGTTTCTGGAAGAAACAGCACAAATACGGAGACAGTAAATTTTATCAGTTGACTCAGGCTCACGGTAAGTTATTATTATAATATTATTATGTCTCTCTGACAATCTACATATACGAACTTTCAGTTTTATAATATTGCGATAATACTGATAATATCACAGAAGCAAGCTTAAAGCAGTAAAACAAATCCTTACAGACGTCCGATTTGACGCATTTTTGTTTGAGTGACGCGTCGCTACAATAAACTTAAACCGAAATTCGGTCGACACACCGCAGTCATTTATGGTAAGGTCGCGGGAGTCCGCTGGATGCGGGTGGCGCAGAACTGGTAATTGTGGCACTCTTCGGGGGAGGCCTATGTCCAGCAGTGGACGTCTTTCGGCTGATAAGATAATGATGATGTGCCTTTCACCGGGTTTTCAATGGAGCGCAGATCTAAAAAGGTCTTAAGATACTCTAGTTTACACACTGATTCAGCAATACACACATAGGTTCACAACTAACCTCAAAGTTCCCACTGCCTTTCTGGATCATGATGATGAACTCCAAATTGCCATCTTTAGGGATGTTCGTGGCTCGCTGGAACCTCACGTTCTCGAAGACCACCGAAACCTCCGTGAAGAGTTCTCCCATCATCATGCCAAGTGTCTCCCACACGAGGACCAAGTAGCCCGTGGCGGGGTAAAGGTTCCGTCCTAGAAAAAGAGTTTACATTAAGTCCATGTCACCTACTCTTGCCCAATGTAGATACGCGAAAATATACTAAGTAGTTTATTATTTTTTATAGGTAATTTACAATGTATATTGATTACTAGATCTATATTGCGACGTCATACGTTGTAAATTTCAACATAACGAACCTATCCATTACGTGCCGGGAGATTAAGTCAAGCCGAAGGGTATCATTTTTCTGGCGGTATCAAGGCTGATAACATGTAGTATATACACCTTGTCTTACCGCCACATCTTATTTTTGTTTTTGACCCCCTTCGAAAAAGAGGGGTGTTACACAGACGGCATAAATCAAAATTTAACACACCCTCCATACAACAAATATTGCTAAGATCCAAAACTTTAGATTTAAAAAAAACGGTATCAAGTCGGTTTATAAATCCGCTGGGAATTACGATGCTAAAGACAGACCCAGATATACAGGGTGATTTCGGGGTCGTGGAGCAAGAAGACCAAAAGAGAATAACATGGTAACACTGAACAACTTTTCCCAA
The DNA here is from genome assembly GCA_963854355.1 of Epinotia brunnichana. NCBI lineage: Eukaryota > Metazoa > Arthropoda > Insecta > Lepidoptera > Tortricidae > Epinotia > Epinotia brunnichana. The sequence continues at coordinate 20,304,266 of OY977954.1, forward strand.
GAAACCGACGACGAAATCGCAAAAAAAACAGCTGTTCAATACATTAACTCTCAATTAACTAACAGTTACCTCACAGTTGACTCACACTCTTAATTGGCTCTTATTTTTTTGGGATTTCGTGGGTAAAGTGGGAAAAGTTGTTCAGTTATCGTATTCATTCGCTTTTGGTCTTCTTGCTCCACGACCCCGAAATCATCCTGTACCTATATTATAAGAATAAGAATAATTTATTGAAAAAACCTTATTGCTAATGTTACATTGTGTTACATTATGTTAAACTTCTAACACCCCTTGTTCGTCGGGGGTAAAAATCCCCACAAATTAAAACCTACCAACTAGCAACGAAGTCCTCCAACTTGTTCAAATTAAACTGGGCAGTATTAATTGAAAGCAAACCGCAAATAATCTAGCTCGAAATGAAATGGCAGGCTGTGGGGACATAGCCATATTGAAACCTAAATTCAATTTCCATCCGCCAATCGCGATCGGAATATTCGATACATGTATTATAATCTGTAAAATGGGTTTGAAATAGTCGCAGCCATTCGTACGGGAACATAGGTAGTTTGGTCGGACATGGTTTTTGGTGGTATTACCTACGAGTAAATATGAATCGGATGGAATAGTTACGTTAGTTCGGATTTCTGATGCATACATATTATAAGAGTCATGGATTAACTATTACCATGAACGTTTTAGATATTTAATCAATTTAAAACTAACTATGTAGTACATCCTAACCAAAAAAACACAGGCTCTAAATCTGTTCCGTGCCCGTGCGGTAAGGCTCCCATACGGCTGGCGGCATTACCGCGCTGGATAGCAAATGCCGATCCGTTGTGCGAGATAGCTGCCAGCCCTCTGGTCATACGTTTTAGATTAGATTTTGACGAGGTTTGAGCTTGATTAGTGAAGATCCTATGAGCATGATTTATTTTAACTGACGACTGGTTTACCCTGCCTGGAACGGTGTAGGTGTGATGGTCTTGGGTTCAAACTCCGGTAAGGGCAACTATTTGTGTGATGAGCATAATATTTTGTTTCCGAGTCTTAGTTATCTATGTATTTTAGTTTTCATATCCATCAATTTATCTGCTTTGCCTTAAGGTTGACTGGTAGATAATGCTTTATAGCTTGTAGTCCACCTTTTGTACCATAAGTTATTATTTTGAGCATTAAAGTAGAAATAAATATATCGTCATTCCATGACACTCCTTATTGAGCTAGCTATGGGTATAGTTAATTTGTGTAATATTTATGAACCTTCATTAAACAGAGACTTTTCTTGGATCTTACTACGACCTCGCTTTTCATGTCCGTCGTTGTAAGCGAAAAAGTAGGAGAGGAAATAATGCTAACATTGACTTGATTTACAATTTCGAGGAAGGCGTTTTTTGACATTCGCATCGTAAATGCCGACGCCGCTTCGTATGGCTTACTCACATGGCCCACAATCGCACAAAACCACGCTCGCGAAAAACATCGCAAATATGACCTGGCTGCAGAAGATCTTAGAGCCTCATTTACTCCCCTTGTGGTCTCCTGTGATGGCATCGTCGGAATGGAATATGAATCCTTTATAAAGAAAACATCTCTAAAGCTATGTGAAAAATGGTCCAAACCATACTCACAAATAATAAGCTGGATCAAAGTCAAAATACAAATATCTATCATCAGAGCAGTCTCTATGAGAATTAGAGGAACGAGAAGAAGAATAGGAAGATTTGGATGCGAAGACGGCTGCGGAATACCCACCATAGAACACTAGATTCCTCTTCTTTTTTTATGATATTGTATGAGCTAATATTGTATTATTTAACGCATAAAACTTCAAGCATCATAAACGTTAATACAGTAATTCTTCATGATATAATGGGTCTCTATCGATCTATCTAAATAAAACGGAAATAAAAAACTAGGACACTCAATAATCTGCCATACGTGTTAAGTCGCACTCCCACTGCTTTACCCTAATTCCAAAAAAAATCACCTCGTTTTCACCTCTACTGTTTCGAAGTGAGTTTGAAGGTGCCATATAATTGGAAAATGTCGACGTTTACCTTATTAATTTATTGTAACTAACACATTATGGGTCCAGTAACCTGAAATAAATATATATTGTATTGAATTGAATTGAATTGAAAAACTTACCATCAACAACGTGTCCCGTCATGTATTCGCTGTCCTCGTCTACAATGGACATCCGCACCGTTCGCTCTCCGGACTTCATCTTTTCTTGAGCCTTGTATGACGTCACGTACCTGGTAAAATAATGGAATATTTCATATTTAAACTTACTAAAGAAAAACATCCTCGCCCAACGCATTCGTATCATAATCGTCATCATCATCATCATCATCCTCATCATCATCAACATCATCATCAGCCTATATACGGACATGCACTGCTGGGTACAGGGAACGGGCAAGAAATTATATGAAGTAGGTATCGGTATGCGCAGAGGAAAAACTGTTTCGTTCGTCCTAGTATCGTAGAGCCCTTTTTAACCTCCTACGGAAAAAGAGGGGTCTTATAAGTTTGACGTGTCGGTGTGTCTGTCTGTGTGTATGTCTGTGTGTGTCTATCTGTCTGTGTGTGTGTCTGTGGCATCGTAGCTCCTAAACGAATGGACCGATTTGAATGCGGTTTTTTTTATCCGAAAGCTGACGTGATCGAGGTAGTCCTTAGTTACGTTTCATCAAAATCAGCTCAGCCGTTTTTGAGATATTGAACTTTAAAATGAAAATGTCGGGGGTTTTTCAACTTTTCTAAGTAGTAGTTATTAACCAATGGAGATGTTGACTGATAGTGGAATCAGCAACTTTATATGAAACGTCATAATCGCTTTGTAAAAGTAAAAGTGTTGTCAATTTTTTAGGTGAGCGGCCACTCGTAAAATCAGTAGATTATGATAGATCTATTAAAAAAAAACATATTTTGTTATGAAATATAGTAATACTCTAAAATGCATCAGAGCCGAGATATTTCCCATATATATTGCCACAGGTCATACTAAAAAGTTATAATACACAAAACTTAAAACTTAAATATTCGGCTCCGATATTATTTAACGCAATTAATTTTATATATCTATGCGTATTAAGAGGTCTTCTAAACCATTATTAAAAAACATTCTTGGCCGCTGCAATAAAAGAAAACTAAAATTTTTGTGAAAATTACAAAGTTGCCCCATGCCTTATGTAGGAAAATAGTAACAAGTGACGTCTCGGTTTTCTGTCAAACAGTAAATTGTTTAAGCCTTTAAAAATCTTTAGTATAGTACATTAAATAAAACGATTGACACTTATTTAATAGCCATATATTACGCTTGTAGTCACCGTTAGATTGTGAACACCGTCAGTTTAAAAATAGTGAACTGTCAAAACTGTTCACAATTTAACGCATTATTTTTCGTTAGTTTATAAACTATCAATGTCGAATCGTCGAATTGTCAACTGAGATCAAATCGGCATGCTACGGACCGCATACACAAAGACAAAGACTAGGTAGGTTAGGTTAGTTAGGTAGCTTCAGTTGCCCGAAGGGCAAACCGCCTAGACATAGGAGCCCCGCACAGCGGGGCTCCATCGACACTGCTGGATGCCGAATTAAATGGAATTAAATGTCTGAATAACAAAATAAACAATCATGTTCTGACGTAAGTGGAAGCTGATGCAAGAAGAATGATTCGTTCAACCAATCAGCGCACATGGTGCGTTCCGAATCATACCAATTTGATTCAGTTCACAATTTGACGATCCGTCATTGATAGTTTATAAACTAACGAAAAATAATGCGTTAAATTATGAACGGGTTTGGCAATTCATTTTCGACAGTTTGTAATATCGCGAGTACGGAGATTATAAACTGACGGTGTTGATAACCTGACGGTAACATAATATACAAGCGTTGCAAAGGATTTGAAACTTCGTGATGTATCCTAATTAGTATTTATCTAATGCATACGACAAAATGCATTTAATCATTTTATCTATCCAAATATCATAAACCCTCCATGATGCGTTCAAGAACCGCTTATTATGAACACCATAAAAATAATAACATTACTTACTAAATAATAACATCGAATTCGATAATATTATTTCATTCAAATTTCGAACGTCTCTGAAAAACAAAGAATCTTGATTTAACCTCTATTCTAATATCAGTCGAGATGACGTAGTTCGAAATGAATTGTCAATTTGCATACAAATTTGACAAATGTCGCACGTAAGTAAGATATCGAACGATATGACAGTTGGATCCGACTCTAGTTTGTCTCTGAATTAAAAAAAAAACTATGACAGCTGACAGAAAACGACGCCGCGATGCCGAATAATATGCGGCTCCTGAATGCATCATGGAGGCTTATGATATGTGGATAGATAAAATAGTGTAAGATTTTGAACCGCTTTCAGAGATCGTAATTTGTACATGTTTCTTTTTAAATATGTACTTAATAGTAGTTTATGTGACTGTACATAATTAGGCAATAAAACACTCGTGTGATGTTATTATGAAACTCGCCTTTGGCTCGTTTCATAAACCCACACTCGAGTTTATTGCCCTTCATTATGTACAGTCACATAAACTACTATTAAGTACATATTTAAAAAGAAACATGTGCAAATTACGATCTCTGAAAGCGGTTCAAAATCTTCAATATTTAGCCCGACCCCTGTAAATGAAATATGGCGGCATTGGCGGCGTATTGAAGTCACAGTCGATGTGTGAGTGGACGCGACGGATCACTGGCAGCGATTTGTTTGCGGCGACTGACGGATGTGTTGCGATTAATATTAGTCGCTCGTTATTAGTCGCGTGCCTACCGACCACACTGCGTCACGGATTTTATTATTGAAATCCAGTTTTTTTTCAACCTTTTTCGTCGTGCGGAAAAAAATCGCATACGCTGTTATTCAATACATTTTAAAAAAGCATCAGGAACGGCTAGGGGCTACTAAAGTTACAGTAAGGTAATTTTATTGTGTGTATTATTGGAGTAATTTTTAAATACATGGACTTGTTGTGTCTAAATAAATAAACAAATATTTAAAAAAAATAAAGCAAGAAAGAGAGTAAATGTATATATATTTTGAAACAAACACTTATATAATTTACTTTAAAAACAAAGTTTAAACCGCCTCCAATTCAGTACTTCGCTTTGCCACTTGAGAATTTCCTTTCCAATTTAGCACATAAACTGCTCTCCGAGAGCAAATGCGTTGAATATTACAGAAAAATCCCAAGTCGCTATCTGTGGGCTGATAATATTTGAGGAGTTCCGTCGATTCCTCAAGAATCTCAGAATGAACACTTCATTAGTCGCTACTTAAACGGAATCATGTCAGAATCTTTGACGTAATTTACATCTTTGAGGAGTTCCATAAGTCATCTGTGGTCTTCATCATCAGTTCCACTTGACCAAAATTGTGATTTCCGAGGGTAAATACACGAGTTATAATAGAAAATACCGAAATCACTACACGCGTGCCTATAAAATTTGAGGGTTACCCTCAATTTCCCTGGGATCCCATCATCAGATCCTGATTTGGTGACAATGAGACCACCTCAGGAGTATACTCTTTCGTATAAAAAAAAGAATTTTGGAAATCCGTTTACAATAGGCTTGTTGCGTGGTGTTAAAATTGATAACGTCGTGTTGCTAAATGGATAGTAAACCATCAAATGATTGTAATAAAGTATAAATTACAAAATATAATTCAAATCATAAAAAGATATGAACCTTGAAAGTTCAGAAAAAAAAGTTTTTTATTTATTGTCCAAGAGTAAATTTAAAGGTACCAATAGAATCCTTACGCTTTTATAGAAACAAATTTGTACGACAACTATGGACCTAAACGCAGTATTTCGCGACCGAAACAGCAATTTACTTAATTTTCCATGCAACGGTTAGACGCGGCAAATGGCACGGTGTGACGTCATACTTTAAAGCCAATCAGTATGAAGCGTTTGGGCTGCTGTCAGCGAGGTCCGTCTTTAACTCGATTTTTTGGGTTTTTTTTTTTTTTTTTTCTTAGCTTGTTTGGGTGTCCCACTGCTGGGCAAAGGCCTCCCCCATTTTTTGGGTATTAATGTCCTTTAAATGTAGTTGCTTCCATACAAACATTTGTTCATCAACAAAAACTGGTTCGAATGGCATCGTAAACAAATTTAAGGTCACAAGCCCATTGACAGAGAAATCGGCGAACATACATAAAAAAAATACATACAGTGGAACATATAACCTCCTCCTTTTTTTAAGTCGGTTAAAAATGAAAATACATAGAGAGTAAAAATCATGATAATTTGTGTGACAAAAGAAAATAACTCAGCATGTGCTGTGAGAGTCATTGCGGCTGCACAGCGCTTGTTTTCAGTTCGACTCCTTTTCACTCATACCATTGAATACTTTCACGATTACAGCCTCAAGATGCTTCAAAACCTCCCAGGAGGTCGGGAAACACAAGTTGAAAGCCCCTGTGTCTATATGCAAATGTTTGCATATAATTTTGGTATGTGCATACATATAATGCAATATACGAAAAAGCTCGCCTCTCCAACTTACCTACGCTATAACACATTAAAATTAAAATTAACATAGTTAAGAATCATTATCACTTTTAAACTCGTGGCTCTGTGAGGTGTAGACTCACGACACATGTCCTATTAAAAAAAGTTTTTTTTTTTAATTTTGTAAAACTGAATCGAAAATAAAATATCTACATAATTATTGAACCTGTTTATTGAACCTGTTCAGCCATCAGCCGGACATCTGGACATCCGGACATACGAAAGAATTTTGGCTCACGCTGAAACGGAGAACTTCGTTCATTTCCTCGCTCGTTCAAAAATTGTCAGAACCACACATCGTTTTATTGTACAAAAAACTTATTGGAAATAGCTTTAAAATCTTCCAAAGTGGATACTATTCCAATTTTACAGCAAAAGGCCTAAAAGTTATTTCGAGGCTATGCGGTAGGTGGGTACCCGGTCGAGGGTGAATTCCCGACATGCTAGTTTTAATTAGAAGAAACCTGACGAATTGGTTCGGTTTCCAAGACAGAAGCTGTTAACTTACTTCAGCTGTAGTTTGGGAACAGAAATTAAGCAGTCATTTTGAGTTCTGAGAATCCTACAAATGTCACTAATACCTATGGGTACGAAATAAATACGACTTTTTTGTATATTTGGATTATTTGGATGGTGTTACACTTTCACGCAAAAACTGATTTTAATTAAACATACCAAAACCGTATCCGACGTACTCTTGTTATGCTTTTTTTGTTAGGCCAATAAATATATTAGTTTATTAAAGTATGTAGAGTTCTTGGTCAATACATTAGTTATGTTATAATAACAACTGTCCTCCCTCTTCATTTGTGCACTTTAAAGTGGGACACACTGTATAGATTACAGACATTATGTAAAAATTATCAAATACGGAGATAAAATCATAAATATCTCCTACTCTACTTTCGTAAAGTGTGTTAATAAACACAAAGGAATATTTTTCATAGCTGTACGGGCCAAGAATAGTTTGGCAAGTAACTAAGTCAAGTTAGTACATATATATCGAAGTTTTTAGACGCTACTCGTTAGGAAAGTGGGCAACCATGGCCGACTTTACGACCCGACACTCACAGCTCATAAAGACAATGCACGCTATTTGGTATGTTGCCAATACTGAGCTTTGAGTTGTGAAGTAAAATGTGCCCAGCGGAATATTTACTCTTGAAATAGGCACTAGGCACTGTACTGTTAGATGGTCTGTTGTGAAACATTTTAACATTTTCGGGTAGGTATGTATATAGGGTGATTTCTAAGTCCTTAACTCAAATACTAGTTTCCAATGACAATTTAGAACATCTGGTTCTACTAGGAATTAATAAATATTTAACATTATTTTTTATCGTTAAGGCGACGTGAGCTCAGATAACGGATTTTTAAAAAGTCGTAGTTCTTGTTTCTAGTATAATACGGCTGCCTCAAATTTAATTAGCAATTTTGAGGCCTTTCTCGAGGGAAATCAGCTAGTTGAATCCTGAGTTTTTGACTTTCGCTCTATAGAAAAAAATCACGAACATAGGTCTAAAATACACTTTAAAAAATCATCACAAATTATAAACTACAGCTATAGTATATTACAATTGGTTCTAAAAATTGGCAATGTTATGTTTGAGTGAAATCAGCTAAATTATTACGTTTTTATTTCTTAAACGCACAAAAAATTAAAATTGAAACACATGATATCCACGCTTACATACACGCGCTTCCATCTCGCTCACGCTTATGCACAGTGAGAGGGAGAGAAGACCACGAAACTACGTCGCCTTAAAAGCATTTCCAGTCTCGATCACATTTTATTTTGGTCACCCTACTTAGCTCATGAATCTGAACTGCATCAAAACCCTTTTTTTATTTTTATTTTTTTTATTTATTTATTAATTACAAGACAACTATGAGGTCCACTGGTGTTATTTATTCTTAGTCTAGGTTAGTACTTAATGGTAAAAAGGGATTTGGTACGTTCAGTAAGTATTTTTGTCAAGGGACAATCAAACTTACCAGCTATCATTTTCAGGATACTGTTGCTGCTCCCCTTTTATGGTTGAAGGAATATGCTATCTGTTTGCCCTAATTATCACTCTAGGCAGCAGTTAGGTAGGTTAGGACTTGAAAATAATATTTAAGTTTACGACAGCACGGCTATCACAAGACGGCCGCGACATACTCTCGAGCTCTCTCGCACTATCCGTCTCTTTCCAAGTGGTCTAAGTAGAGAGAGACGGATAGTGCGAGAGAGCTCGAGAGTAAGTCGCGGCCACAGATGTATGAATATAAGGAGATCGGACATGGCGGCCGATTTGTATAGAGTGAGCCTGTCGCAAGTACATTAACCCACACAACGCCCAAGTAATTGACAAGATAAAGCACGCACACATCTAAAACACACACACTTGTATACCTACACGCTTATTTGACAATAAACGCGCATCATATCAGGCATTTTGGGAAAAAACGTAATATTCTCTGCGATCAGCACGCGTGCACAGTATGTCAGTGTATGCCCATTGAGCATACAGCTGCGACACGGCCGCCGGCGGCTTGTCCTCTCTCTAGTATTCTATGCTCTGAGGTCGCGGCCGTCTTGTGATACCCGTGCCGGAGTCATCCTGTATTATGCGCATCTATTATCGTATATCGTATCCGGCGATAAAGATTGCACATCGGCCTTTGGAAAGAGACAATAGTGTGACAATGAGTGTGACTGTGGAAACGCTCTACAAAGCCGAAATACCCGATGTGCAATCTTTATCGCCGAGTACTGTAAGTCATCATCATTATTTAAGAGCTAAGGCTTAATTGTCGCTGGAGTAACCACCATGATTTTGTTCTCTGCCAGCCTCTTGACGTCTTCGTATGACTTTCAGTTTCAGTTTCTTTAATGGTAAATATCAATTTACAGGTCATAATAAAGAATGTCTTATTAATAGTATATTTAGACTAAAGCATACATTTAAAAACAATACATAAAATATGCAGGAGAAATACCTAGGTACAATTAATAATAACATTTAAGATGAATGTCAATCAGTCAATTATCTACCTGTAAAATAAAAACTCATCCACACTGTAACATGCTATAAAAGTTGATTTGAGTTTTTTTGTAAATATGATGTCACTTTCTGATGATATTATGTGGCTCAGAACCATATGATTATTATAAATATTGGGGCCAATGATACTGAGTGACTTGGCTAGTCGCTTTACAGGAGCGAGCAGCTAGGGCTGTCTACGGTTATTACTCGACAGCAACTTTTTCTTTTGACGACTCTTTGATGGGTACCTATACTCTATTTATTTGATTACGAATGGGCATTTGAACTGTGTTGCATGTTTAGACTTGTATTATTGTACCTTGAAGCTTCATGAAACGAGTCACATGTAATTTTATCAAGTTTCAAAAATAGGTAAATAGTAGGTACATCAGGTCGAAAATAAAATATATTTGATAGCAGCGTCACTAATTAAATAGTACAAAAAATCACTGGAAGATCGCTTTAATTCCAATGGTACTGCCGAGACAGAAATTAATTATCTATACACATATTTGTTTGTGACAGGTTTAATTATTTCATTTCGAACCCTTTGACTGATTGACATTTTAATCACGATTAATAATATGTACCCGTGACATTTACCTACATTTTAAGTGCTTGGATTATTTAGCCCAGCTCCTTCAATAATCCGTGCTTCGATAGGTTTTTAGAAACACTAATTAATAATATTGTCATTTTCATTTCGTTTGACGCCGCGCCATTACAAATGATTGTGAATACAGTTTTAAAGAAGTGTAGGACTTTCTTCGAATTTCTTAAGATTCTAAGTATCATAAGTATGAACGCAGATAATTTGTATCGTTTTCGAAGATGGGGAGTATGAACATGAACTAGACTAACTATATATTTTAGTCATACAACTCATCAAAGTGGGCATATAGGCATTTGGTCATATAGGAAGGCACCACAAGGAGTGAATAAACATATTCCGTAATAATTCGTCAAAATGTGTCAGAGAACATTTACTGTAAATATCGTAACTAAACCAAAAACGTAGATTAGGTATACATATTTAATAATTTAAAAGTGATTACATCAACGTCAGGGGGATTTAATAAGAAGCTAACTCAAAATGAACAGAAGGGAAAATATTTAAGAAAAATACTGAACATTGAAAGGAAAATGAGTGAAAGGATTAATTAAAGATTTCCTCTACAGATTCGTTTGTGGCTCATTTTTTACGCATTAAGATCGGATTCAGGTCAGATTTAAGGTTTTCAGGGAAGCATTTAATTTTATATTCCGACTAGCTTTTGCCCGAGACCTCGTCCACGTACCTAAACTCTTCCAGTTCCAAAACTTCTACTCTCAATTTCATCCCGTCGATTGATGATTTCAGGGATTACAAGTATGTTTTAATCGTGGTTTTAAAGTGTAAGTCTGCGAAATTTAATTCAAATCTATTTGGTAGTTTTTTAGCAATTGAGTGACTAAAACCCAAACAATTTTGAATAGGCAACTTAACAATACTTACGATACAGATACATTCATCGTTCGTTGCATACCGCACGCAAACAAAGCTGAATATATTTATTAAGAACAATAAGTTTTTTTGTATCATGCCTTAAGATAATGATAAACTTTATACAATAACAACAATAAGTTAGCAATATGCTGATTTATTGCCTAGTGGTAGTGGTAGTACTCGTACTACCCTTGTAGATTACCAACCAACAATCCCATATCAGCAAAACAGTAAGTTTGGTTAAGGCATCCGTGCCAAGATTGTAAGGCCGGCTAAGCTACTTAGGTATATAGTGTTTATTTTATGTAGCTAAGTAGACTAGATCTGTTCTGTTTAAGGGAGAGTCTTATTATTATTAGGTACTCGAGTGCCCAAAAAAGGAGTGTAATATTTTTAGGGTGTATGCATATATGTGAGTATTACTTTCAATGGGCAGGAAGCCCAAGAGCGCTGGTACACTGGAATAGAACAGTCCTGGTCTAAGATTGTGTTTGAGAGTGCCAATATTACGCAGAGTAATCAATGAGATAAGATGGTGTGGTTAAGGTATGGTGACTACGGTGACTTGTTCACTTACCAGTCTTCGCTGTGCTCCCACTCCACCAGGTGAGCCATCATTGGAGTACCCAGAGACACAGGGAACTGGATGTGCGGGTAGATTTCAGCTAGGTGCGGATTCAAACCAGCTTCGTACAGTCTGGAAGGAAGTTTATCTTGAAAATACCGCGAAAAACAATACAAAGTTTTATTTTTTTATTGCGTTATCCTGATTTTTGCATTGTAGTCTTGAGTTTCCAGGATCTCATTCTACGGTATTTTGAGATCAATAGATTTCTCTTTTCTCCCAAAATATAGGTTGATTTGGTATAAATGCTCTAGCGGACTACATGAACTAGAGTTCTAAGGGGGCTACAATGGCTTTGCAATTAAAAACATAGGATTTCGGTCGTTTCTTTTTAAACCTTTCGATAAGGAGGTGGGCTGGGACTGACTAATCAGATAAGTACAGTTAAAATTTGCTGCCGCATCGTATGAGAAAGTTAATTATATAAATAATAATTATATAAATATATAAATAAAGGGCAGTTGTAACGCTCTGGGAATTACCCAGCTACTAAATATTGACGGTCATGAAGTAATTTATGTAGATTTTAAGACTTTTGTGTTAAATACTCACTTTCCTAAAGCAGTAAGGAAGACTTGTACGTTGTCCTCATGCCCCTTCTTTGTGAGTGGAATGTTCACGACGTCTTTCTTCAGGGAGCGCCTCAAGATAGCTTGCAGGAGGCCGTGAGGTGCAATCTCAATGGTTATGGCGTTGGGGTGGATGAGGCGGGACGCCTCCTCGAAGAGGACTGGGCTCTGTGGAGGTGAGGTCAAGTTAGCTTTTACATTCTTGACCGGACGTCGTACTATCTAATAATTATACACTCGTAAATGTACCTATGATAATGTACTAATGATAGAGAGCAGCGTGGGTAGACACGCCCTGGTGGACCAATGTCCTGGTAAAGGTCGCGGGAGTCCGTTGGATGCGTGTGGCGCAGGACCGGTCATTGTGACTCTTTGGTGGAGGGCTATGGACGTCTTTCGGCTGATATGATGATGGTGACGATGATGAAATGTACCTATACCTCATCTTTTCTTGAAGAAAACAGAGAGCGTATTTCACAAACGGAGCGTTCGAGGGAGGAAGTTCCACTGAAATTGTACCATTTCGGCTTTAGAGTCTAGGGTGTGAAGATAAATGGCCTACTGACAGCAAGCGGTGCGGCGGCAGAAACAGCAGTGGGCATCAGAAAACAACCTATTATATAGGCAATAGAACACACACAAGGAGACGACGTCTCTCTTTAAACTTGTAGGGTAAAGTCTAAGGCTAAAGTATATATAACTATACAATAAAACAGTAACCCCATCTCTTGTAATCCCATAGCGTACACACAGTGCGTATAGTTGTTCATCTATCATTCTTTCTAAGCCCGCGGCTTATATACCACGCTCATGAAAGTGTTCACCTACTGTTGGCAATTCTATATAAATGATGGAGACTTGTAGAGTGAAAACCCTTTTTATTCCAAGAAATAAAGTAGGTTCGGTGGATTTTGAGACCGAATTGCATTTCTAATTAATTATCGATCTTAGTGACTCAAAGGCTCATAGCAGAAACAAGAAAAATTTGTCAAGCTTTCATTCTAGCCAGCTTTCGTGTCACAGTACAATAATTATCTTTTTCTTAAGCTAACATTAAAACAGTCACCTGCACGATTATGAGTGTATTATATGATCTGTTTAAAGAGCCGTGATAGCTTGTCAGATTTTTGTGAACCTTGTAGTGTCATATACTTATTACGCCATTCGTATATTTAGTAAGCCAAAAAAAGGTCTACCACTTTTGAACCTTAAGATACAAATAAGAGAGTCAAAATTGGTAGATCACTTTCTTATCTGACTGTGCATACCATCTTTGTTCCTGAAACGATTAGACAACAGACTATCTAACCTAGTTATTAAAGATGTTGCAACATGAAAAGACATTTGGCAAGTCAACATACCAGCAGATTGTTGGTGTGATATTCAGCCGAGGAGAACTCTGCCCTCTTGTCGTTCCAGAACTGCTGAGGTATTGAAGTGGACACCCACTTCTCCGAGCGCTGCTTCGGCTCAGGTATCACCTCCTTTAGGTACTTCAGGAGCGTTGGGCCTGAGCAGATAGTCACAGTTTAGAACAATTAAAATGAACATACAGACACAGAATTAGGTAAACCGAAAACGATAAGGACTTAAAAAAAAAACAAAGTTAAAGAAGAGGTATCGTAAACACGGGTAACTTTGATTTAATGGAGGTTTTCGATGTCCCTCACGAAAACACCACACATAGCAATGTCACGTAAAAGTTACAAAGTGAGCAGTTAAATACAATCTACATTAATCCACGAAGACGCGTCTCAATCTACTTATATGATCTAGACCACATAAATAAATTAGTACTCTTCTAGTCCCGCTCAATCTAAACCAAATAAATAGGAAACCATCGACACAAGAAGAATTAGCAACGAGAAGAAATAGTGTGCTCGCTTGTAGATTGTAAGATCTCTATATACAAGTTTTAAAATAACTTCTTACCAGCTTCCGCGATATATCTGGAGTGGTAAGCGATGTTGGAGCACGGAACCTCCTTAGCGAAGATGCCTTTGGCTGTTAGCTTGCCAACGAACTCCTTCATGGCATCAGCAGGGCCGGAGATGGTACTGGAATCGGGGCCATTGCGGCAGGCCACTTCGATCTCGTGGGGACACATGGTCTTCATCTGTTGGGATTGGGAGTAGGAGAAATATTAAATTTAGGTCTAAATGGTACTGCAATTGCTGCTGCAGGGTAGAGAAGAAAATTGGCTTTGAACCCCCGCGTTGGATGTTGATAGATTATGCCATTGAGATTTAAAATATCAAGTTCAGTGTATGTGAAGTCCCTAACCAACACTGAGACAGCGTGGGGACAGTTGCCCATTCCCTCACGCCCATGAGAGGAGGCCTGTGCCCAGCTGTGGGACGTATATATAGGCTGACGATGATGATGATAAAGTTCAAATAATTAGTACCGCCTAAACTTAACTTCGTAAGGGGTTAAGTAGCAGTAACTTTTGTAAACATCCACCAAGAACATAATTTTACTCAAGTTAAGCTAGCTCTACATCCAGATCAAAAAATAAACAAATATGCGTTATCATTAAGAAATTCAACACACCGCAGGGTCGATGAAAATAGCTGCATGCTTCATCAGCAACACTGCGAACTCTGAAATGTATGATACAAAAGCAGTACTGACCTGATTGTATCCGAGACCGACAGCAGCCATGGATCCCTTGATGAAAGGCGTCTCAACAGACGCCTTTCCGCGATAGTACGCAGCCAGGATCATCTGTTCCGCGCTGAAGCATCCGTCTGCGTACGCGCAGCCAAGCTCGCCGACGCTGTGGCCTGATGAATAGAAAGTCAGATGTTTATGGTGGCAAAGAACTATACGGCCTGAACGTTAGTAACCAGACAACATAGTATTGACGCTTGTAAATCCATAGTCACAAGCTCGTTCCTGAACCTATATAGCTTTGATTCGCTGAGTTGACACCGAACTTCATTATGAAACTTAAGTGGGGCTGGGCAGGACACCTTGCCAGGCAATGATGGTAGGTGGACCAAAAAGGTGTCAGATTGGTGGCCACTTCTAGGTAAAAGGATCGTCGGCCGTCCACCAGCTCGATGGGTGGACGATATTAGGAAGATCGTGGGTCTCTTCTGGATGAGATTAGCTCAGGATAGGGACGGGTCGGGTACTCGAAGAGAGGTCTATGCTCAGCAGTGGGCGATTACGGGCTGACAATGAATGAATGATGATGAGTTGACAACGAAGCACCGAATTAAATCCACTCATCATTCTCCTTGCTGTTTTCTTGTAGTATCCTAACCTGGAGATCGCTTTGGCACCTTGATGTAGGTACTAGTTATGAAAGCGACTGCTATCTGACCTTCCAACCCAGAGGAAAAACTAGACTTGTTGAGATTAGACCGGTTAATTATCAAATGATAAATATCAAAGAATACAAGTTTTTTTTAAAAACCGAGTACAAGTTGGGGTTTAAATTCGAACCCACTAGGTACTACCTCAAGATTGAAAGTCACGTTCCTTACAGTTCGGCTAACCGTCGCTGGCTCTTGGTGATGACTCCACTCATTCTAATTTTATACATTGATGATGATGATGGCCGATATGAGCATATAAGATGGCTTACCAATGATGTGATCAGGTTCAATGCCAATAGACTTCAGGATGTCAGTGAGACCAATCTGAACAGCGGCGATGCCGATGAAGGAGTGTAGAATGTTGTCATAGATCTTCGGGTCGGGATCCGTGACGATTCTGGTCAAGTTGATGCCTTTGGGCTCTAGAGCTATGTGGCACCTGGCGAGTAAACGGTTTTATTAATGCACGGCTGGCTTGACTTAGAATCAATGTGTTTCTAGCAAAATAGTCTTCAAAATTAAATAAATATTGTGCTCGTAATAATATAATACTAGGCTAGGATTTAAAGGCACATAAAAAAAAAACAATCAAAAAAATACTGATTTTGCACAGCTAAAATACTAATCGTTTATCAAAATTCGGTTTTAAATTAAATAAATAAATAGCAATTTATTTCAGACATTCATCCATAGGTATTACACATAGGTGGGTATATACATAAAAGCAAAAATGATAACAAAGGAAATTTTGAATTTTAAAATAGTAAACATAACTAAAAAAATTAACTAAACTACTAATAACTAGGACCGTGAAGGTTTTGATGTGTAATTGTAAAATTTTGATGTGCAAGTAGTTTTTGGTTTGGTAAGAGGTTAAAATTTTCCCATTTAAGTAATATGTAACCCTTAAAATCATCGGCACACTAGATATTATTATTTACCTATGACTTGAAGTAGTAATTGAAATCATCGGCACACTAGATATTATTAGTTACCTAGCTTGAAGTAGTGATTGGAATCATCGGCACATTAGATAATAATTATTATTATTTACCTAGCTTGCAGTAGTAATTAAAATTAATCCTTTCAAGCGTCTGATTTGACGCACACACACAGACATGCGTCGCAACAAATTTAAGCGTACTTCGACGGACTCAGCGGTGCGTCTGTCACTAGTGCTGTGCCTGTGCCGCGTAGAACTGGTGTTTAATGAAGTGCAGGTCTAACACGGTCTATATAAAGTCAATTTCAGTTACTGCTTTAGCTAATAAAAACAAGGTTGGAGCCTTCCATTATGCATTATAATACGCTTTTATCGCGATCCCGCTCGTCTATCACTCGGCTAAATTAATGTTTGCCTTGGAATCTTACTTGTGAATAGCAGCTGCGAAGATGGGAATTCGCATGAGCTGTGCCGCCATGCCGGCCCACTGTGAGCCCATGCCGGAATAGACGAACCACACCGGTCGCTTCACGCCGGAGAAGTATTCCATGCTGCGCGCCATGGTTTGACTCTTCGTTGGGCTTGGACCTGCATGAAATATGTTTATTACAAACAATATATCTTCTAGCTCCCAGCATACAATACAAGGAAAATTGGCAATTAATTTTGAATCAACAGTAGAGTTTCTTTTGTTTTAAAATCGAACTAAACGATTCAAATGCAACCCTGTTCCAATTATGAATGGTTACTTATTCCATAGAATAGAAGATTGATCCATGGATGAAAATATACCAGAGTCAATATGAGGTCATGCAAAAAAGAAATGTAAAACTAACTATCCAATTAGGAATACATCAAATTGAAATAACTTTATGTGATCTTTCTGTTTACATAATTGTAAAACACATGTGAGTGCGAATTAAACTTGTATTCTAGCATGCAAGTGATTGGCATAACACGATCTGCTTAATAAGAATGTAAGAAATAAAAGCCCCATCGGAGTCTGGGCTAACAGGGTGGAAGGACTAGAGATTGCAGATCCGTGCTATCTGAACCTCTTTCTTGTATAGCCTGATCTTGGGAAACTCAAATTTGGCCACTTAAAAATGTTACCATAATTTATGAGTATAAATACTCACGCAACAATGTGTATCCCCTAACAACGTGACCGCCAATGTCCTCATCATGAATGGCGTGCCAGAGTCGGATCTGCTCAGCATCCACTGTCCTCGACTCCAGGTCATCCAGAATCTTGGCCACGGCGGACTCTGTGCGGCCTGACACGCACACCAGGCGGGGAAGACCGTCTTCTGGGAGGCCGTTATTGATCTGATGACATGTTAAGTTAAATTGTGACTGATAAAATAATTTACTTTAAAAACAAAGTTTCTATACTTAAGGTTGGTTGTTTTTTTCCAAATTTATATGGGACCAACTTCGGAGCATACCATCTCCAATAAAAAAATAATTATCAAAATCGAACTACTCTGTAAAAAGTTATGCGTGGTCATACATAAAAAAAAAATATATCTATACGCGTCGACTTGAGAACCTCCTGCGTTTTTTTCGTCGGTTGATAAGGAGCCATCGAAACGATCGACTACTCCAAATCTTGAACAACAATTTAGAAGCTTTTAGTCATGAAAGAACCAAACTCTTGCCTCTAGAGAATTTATATAGAAGAACTAAGTTACTAGATCAGGATCAGGATGTTGAGTGAGATACCTGCATTTTTCTCAACACAACGAATCCACACATCAATAGAGGGTCGGCAATGTGCTTGCGATTCTTCTGCAGTCACAAAGCGTACTTATTAATAACTAGCTGACCCCGCGAACTTCGTTTCGCCATACGAAATGCAAGAAAAAAAACATATTTTTTTCAATCTTTAGGGTTCAGTACTCAAAGAGTAAAACGGGGCCCTATTACTAAGACTTCGCTGTCCGTCCGTCCGTCTGTCTGTCACCAGGCTGTATCTCAAGAACCGTGATAGCTAGAGAGTTGAAATGTTCACAGATTATGTATTTATGTTGCCGCTATAACAACAAATACTAAAAACAAAAAAAAATTAAAGGGGGGCTCCCATACAACAAAGGTGATTTTTTAGCCGTTTTTATAGATAATGGTACGGAACCCTTCGTGCGCGAGTCCAACTCGTACTTGGCCGGTTTTTTTTTATAGTTATTCTGCTATTCGGGGCGAAGACAAATCCAACAAATCAACAATCATCAAAATCGTTCCAGCCGTTCTTGAGTTATAAATGGTGTAACTAACACGACTTTCTTTTATATATAATTATATAGATAATGAACCATTTATTTCAGGCATCTAAGGCCCATGGTAACAAATACTCGTACCTTAAAATATAATACTTTAAACTCTCGCGCTTTGTACACATACTTCATCATATCAGCCAAAAACCACTGCTGGACATAGGCCTCCCTGGTCCTGCGCCACCCGCATCCAGCGGACTCCCGCGATCTTTACCAGGTCATCAGTCCACCTTGTGGGGGGCCTAACCACGCCTCGCCTTCCGGTACGTGGTTGCCACTCGAGAACCTTTCCGCCCCAACGGCCATCGCCACACATACTTAAATTACTGTTTTACACGGGTCTAACGCGATCTAAAAAATTGACATGTAAAACTACGTTTTATAAAGGATTAAATATATGAAAATGAAAATGAAAATATTTATTTAGGTACCCTTTATTTCTGACGTTTCGACACGGGTTGCACCGGTAGTGGTCGCAGATAACTGTAGCCCCAGCAAGTTGTCAACAGAAATATGGGTTCAAAATATTTCACTACCCTCCAAAAGTCGATAAAAATATGGAGGATACACCCGAAAAAGTTCACTACCCGTCAGGTCAGGACACACAACACTCACAGTACCCGCGCACAGATCCGAAGATATATCCTGAGATTTCAGTTTCTGAGCAGAGCTAAATAAATATCGCGTTGGACCCGTGTAAAACAGTAATTTAAATACCTTTATCTACACCCATATCATAAATCCTCAAGAATGTGTTCGGAAACCATATATTATAACGACCACCATAATTGCAACCAGTAACGTAACATCAGTGTTTTATCTGTGCCAGTGTTATTATAATGTACTAGCTGTTGCCCGCGACTTCGTCCGCGTAGAACTTTTTATCGTCTTAGAAAATGATTTCTCTCAATACAAAATTTGAACCCTCTTTTAGGGGATAATTAAAAAAAAAGTTGATGTTCATTTTCTAGTTTGTGAACAAACAGTCTAAAACCAAAGTTAAAAATCTCATACTTTAAAAATGCCTTGAAATACTCAAACTTTGAACCAATTTTAACTCTCTTAGGGGATGAATTTGGAAAAACTCTGAAATCAGTTTTGTAGTCTTTTAACGTACAGAATAAGACCGAAGTTAAAAATCTCTTACTCACACTTTAAAATTTTATTGCTCGCCATTTAAAATTTGAACCCCCTTTTAAACCCCCTTAGAGGTTGAATTTTTCTAATCGCTGAAAGAACTTTTTTCGTAAACTTTTAAGTCTCTAGCTCAAAAAAAGTGTTGCCCATACAAAGCTTTCTGAACCCTCTTATGGGTTGAATTTTCTAAAACTCTGAAAGTACTTTATTATTAATTTTAATAAGTAACATTTTGAATAGTTTTAAGTCTAGTAAAAAAAAAAGTTTTTCCCACACAACGCTGGATACCCTTCTTAAGGATCTTAAGGATCCCCTTAGGGATGGAGTTTTCTAAAACGCTGAAAGTTCTTTTTTAGTATTCTAATAAGTAATCTTTTTGCAAAGTTTTAAGTCTAACTCAAAAAAAAGTGTTGCCCATGCAAAGCTTGCTCTCCTTTTTAACCCTATTAGAGGTGGAATTTTCTAAAACGATTTGTGTTCTTTTTTTGTATTTTAATAAGTAATCTTTCTACAAAGTTTCAAGTCTCTAACTCAAAAACATAAACTTTCCCTGATAAAAACTTTGCACCCCTTTTTATCCCCCTTAGGGATAGATTTTTTCAAAACGCTGAGTCTTTTTTTTTGTATTTTTATAAGTAATCTTTCTACAAAGTTTTAAGTGTCTAGCTCAGAAAAAGTGTTCCCCATACAAACCTTGCACCCTTTTTTAACCCCCTTAGGGAATGATTTTTGTAAAACGCCGAATGTAGTATTTTTTATGTTCTAATAAGTAATTTTTCGTCAAAATTTTAAGTCTCTATTAAAAAAAAATATGTTTTTCCCATACAAACTTTGCACCCTATTTTACCCCCTTAGGGGTGAAATTTTCCAAAACGCTGAAAGTACTTTCTTTGTATTTAAATAATATTTCTACAAAGTTTTAGGACTCTAGCTAAAAAAAATAGTTTCCCACATACAAACTTTGCACCCCTATTTTAGCCCCCTATTTTTAGGGGTAGAATTTTCTAAAACGCTGAAAGTACTTAATTTGTATTCTGATGACTAATCTTTCTACAAAGTTTTAAGTCTCTATTTAAAAAAAATATTGTTTCCCCCATACAAAATTTGCACCCCTATTTTACCCCCTTAGGGGTAGATTTTTTTAAAACACTGAATCTGGGTACTTTATTTGTATTCTAATGAATAATTTCTCTACAAAGTTTTAAGTCTCTATTTAAAAAAAAGTAGTTTTTCCCATACAAACTTTGCACTCTATTTTACCCCTTTAGGGGTACAATTTTCTAAAATCCTGAAAGTTCTTTATTTGTATTCTAATGACTGATCTTTCTACAAAGTTTTAAGTCTCTATTTAAAAAAAAAATGTTTCCCCTATACAAACCTTGCACCCCTATTTTACCCCCGTAGGGGTGGAATTTTCCAAAACGCTGAAAGTGTTTCATTTGTATTCTAATAACTAATTTTTCTACAAAGTTTAAGTCTATAGCTCAAAAAAAAAAGGTTCTCCTATACAAACTTTGCACCCCCATTTTACCCCCTTAGGGGTAGAATTTTCAAAAATCCCTTTTTATCCCTAGCCCACGTTATAAAAGCAACATACTGTGCAAAAATCAACTCTCTAAGATTAGTAGTTTCGGCTGTGCGTTGATGAGTGAGTGAGTGAATAAGTCAGTCAGGACATAGGCATTTATTATGTATAAATAGATAGAAGATAATGAAACTCCCATTCAAATATCTCAAAAAATTATGAAGCTACATCCGTTTTAATGTCGCTTGTTAGAGTGAGAAAACGATGAGGGACTGTGACGTCAATATACTCGAGCGTCATAGTAAAAAACAATCGTTTCATATGAAGGTGCGTTTTGCGGAAAAGGGACAGATCATACCCCCTCTTAAAACTTTGGACTCTTATAACTTAATCATTACCTATATAACCTCTTGCTTTGTTTTTTTCTCCATTTGACTATATTTGTTTTAAATCCTTTTTCGAGAAAATACATTATGATTATTTACCATATTTTCGATTCCTGAGCTATAACCACGAACTTCGGAATTCGAAAATATTCGGGTATCTCTATCGCACTAACCATACTCGAGTGACAGGGATGCAAATATATGAACATTGAGTATCGGTTTTCGTGGTAGCGCCGCAGGTACTTTGGCTGAATGCGCCGAGCGCGTATATTGTCATTCAAAAAAAACAAATTCGTGTTAATTATATTGTTCAAATTTGTTGATTTCATTTATTGAAATTACGACATAAAACGACATTTGCGCATATAAGTTCTCATATCAGAATCGAATATTTTTTTATGGTTTATATTTTAGCATTTGTCTCGTAAAGGTCTATCGTAGACGGGATTTAAATTATTAATAAGTGAAAGGCAAAGCAATTCCGCCATTTTGACGAAAATTTGACGGTTCTTATAGCTGACAGTTGGAGCAGCGTTTGATTTCAATAAAAATAAATTAAAAATTAAATGAAGTCGTATATTTCGGAAAATTAATTAACTGTCGCAGTCGGATAAAAACTATCCTAAGTTGCAGCTAGAATAATAATGTACCTATATAAAATGTTTCATATTTTTCCGTTCATGGGATGCTGAGAACATTCGAACCGCGCAAAGCTTAGTTTCAAACTGGCTGATTCTTTTTTTAATTTAGAGATTTATTATAAGTGGAGATGAAAATCATAATAACATCGATAATCGATTATAACAGAGCTTTGGCAGTTCGTGGAAATATGCTGACCCGCAGGTTTGCTCGGTGCTCCAGTGAAGTTAAGATGACACTCTTCAGAGCTTATTGTCAATCATTTTACTCGAACAGCCTGTGGGTGAGATATACGAAGCGAGCATATAATGCATTGAGAGTGCAGTATAACAACATATTTAGAATGCTGTTGGGCTTGCCCAGCAGGTGCAGTGCGTCTGGCATGTTTTGCGAAGCACGGACGGATGGTTTCCCAGCAATCATGCGCAAAAAGATCATGTCCCTGCTGGGGCGAGTTAGACGGAGCGCCAACAGCATTCTAAGTGTGTTTGCCAACAGGTTCGACAGCGCAATCCTCATGCATTGGGTTGGACTTATTAAAGGGGTAGCCCTAAACCCCGACTAAGAAGTATTTTAATTTGTATTTTATTTGTATTTGTATTTAATTTAATTAAGTTACCTTGTATTGTACTTAAACTAACATAGTTTTATATAATTTGTATGTTTTTTTTATGTTACTAACAACTATGGAGTCTTTTGTATTCCGAAATAAAGATTTTATTATTATTATTATAACATGTGGGTAGACAAAATAGTGTATGTAACTGTACATAATTAGGCATTAAAACACTCGTGTGATGTTATTATGAAACTCGCCGAACACACTCGTGTTTAATGCTCCTCATTATGTACAGTCACATAAACTACTATAAAGACTAACATACATACATCAATATACTTAGGCTGCGGTGTTTGGTTACCAGCAGGCTGCAGGCTGCGCGTTATTTTGCCGCCGTCGCAGAATTAAAAAAAGTCGAGCGCCATTGTGTATTAAAAAAAAAAAATTGTCACTACTTGAAGAGATCCTCAACCATGGGCGACAGGCTGATAATGATCGTATTTAGTAACCATACCTTAGGTCTAGCCACATTCTTCAGCAGCACATGAGCATTGGCGCCTCCGAAGCCGAAACTGTTGATGGAGCACATGCCCTTGTCCCAGGGGTGCTTCTCCGTGACCACCTGGAGGTGACCGTTGACCAGCGCCTCGACACCCTCGCGGGGGACGGTGTAGTTCAGGTTGGGGGGGATGAAGCCCGTAGTGTAGGCTATGCACATCTGGAGACAAGTTTAGTATTAGGAGAGGTAGGGCTCAGCGGAGTGTCATTTCGCTCGTATGTGGAGCAGCCCAACTGGGGAAATACCTCCACCTTACAGAAGACCGCAGCCATAATAGCACCACTGCTTTGTAGTGTTGCTATATATTGCATGCTATGAAGCATGTGGTGTTGTGTTCCTGGTGGTGAGTAAGGTCGCCAGAGCTCCCTAGGATGCGCTGTGTTGGGAGTGAGGGACCTGCATGTATCTATCAGCCAACACAGCGAATCCTCAAGTGAATAAAGGGTCGGCAACGCGCTTGTGATTCTTCTGGAGTCACAAGTGTCCATAGGCTACGATAACTGCTTAACATCAGGCAGGCCATAAGCTTGTCTGCCACCGTCATTGTATAAAAAAAAAGTTTTTCAAGTTGAAGGTGATGCAAAAGTTGGGCTACGTCGGATTCATTTTGTAAGTACTTAAAATTCTTGTACAGTCAGCCAGGTACGTTTTGTACCTGAACACACAATAGGGTCGAAAAGTGGTAGACTAGATCATACAAATCGTATCGGATGCTGATTTGTGAAATTGTGTATGCTATTTATTACGAAGCGTTGCTAAAATTATGTGGCGTGGATTACACAACAGGACCGGAGATAATGCTGATAAAAATAATTACCGTCCCATATCATTGGCAACCGTGGTGGCGAAGGTTTTGGACCGTCTGCTTGATCGTAATCTTTCTCATCATATATTGCTCAATGAGGCGCAGTTCGGTTTCAGGCCAGGGCTTTCTACCGAAACAGCGATTTTACGACTCAAGCATACGGTTCATTACTATACTTCGCGTAACACTCCGGTATACACCTGCTTTTTGGACCTATCGAAAGCCTTCGATCTTGTGTCGTACAATTTACTGTGGGAAAAGCTCTTGAGGGAGACAGCTACACCCAAAGAGCTGGTTTTTATTTTAAGATATTGGTACCATAACCAAATGAACAGTGTGAGATGGGCAGGCGCTTACTCGGAGGAGTACAGGTTGGAATGCGGTGTGAGACAAGGGGGGTTGACGTCTCCACGGCTTTTCAACCTGTACATAAATAACTTGATCGATGAGCTCAGCAGTGCCAGGGTTGGGTGCTCAGTTGGTGGCCAAATTATGAACAACGTTAGCTACGCTGACGATATGGCGCTGCTGGCCCCATCGATTGGGGCTCTCGAGATTTTGATTGGCATTTGTGAGAGGTACGTGGAGGCCCACGGTCTCAGATATAACTCTAAGAAAAGCGAGCTACTTGTATTCAAGGCAGGAAACAAAAAACCGAAATCTGTGCCACCGCTTAAACTTGGAGGAACGGAGTTGACTAAAGTCACAAAGTTCAAGTATCTGGGGCACTGGGTCACCGAGGACCTCTCAGATGATCTCGATGTGGAGCGGGAGCGTAGGGCATTGGCAGTGAGGAGCAACATGTTGGTCCGCAGGTTCGCACGTTGTACGAGGGATGTCAAAATAACCCTTTTTAAGGCATTTTGTCAGACTTTCTACACGTGTAGCTTGTGGACCAAGTGCACGCAGAGAGCTCTCAATGCCTTACGCGTCCAGTACAATAATGGTTTCAGGATGTTGTTGGGGCTGCCTCGCTTTTGCAGCGCATCAGGAATGTTTGCAGAGGCTAGAGTTGATAGTTTTCATGCTATAATTCGAAAACGAGTTGCCTCTCTGATGCGCCGTGTGCGAGGCAGCGACAACAGCCTCCTGAACACCATTGTTGATAGGCTGGAATGCCCGATGGTGGAGCACTGGAACTCCTTACATGTTGTAGCTAATAATTGTATTGTCTTATTTTAATGTCTTATTTTATTTTTAATGTGTACTTTATTTTAATGATTGTATATGAACTATATGTGGTTCGAAATAAACAAATTAAATTAAAATTAAAAAAAAATTACGACATAACTGCATTCAAACTGCAAATTGTATGGAATTCTTAACCCTATATCTTATTCACTTTAGTATATAGTTTGTTTTACTTAAAATAACGAAAAGTAATTCAACCAACCTTCCTACCTACCTTTCTGTTTTGCCTACTAACACTAAGCTTTTAAATTATTTTACGTACTAACAAAATTATGGATCTGGAGTCTGAAAAAAAATATTTTTATTTTTATTTATTTATTTTATTTATTACCGATCACCGATCTTTAATTTAATTGTTATATTCAAGTAGGGTTGTAAAATCATTACGCATAAACAATATAACAAACAGTAGCTACTCCAATACACGTGCCAAACTTCGGTCAGTTTATTGACGTCTCTTTGTTATCTTTACGTTAAAATTTAGCAACAAAAGAAGTCATAGAATCCCACTTTAACTGCATTTTTGTAATTTAAACTGAAACAAACTAAACAAAATATAAGTACTAAATTTAAAACAGGAGTCTGTATTTTCATTAGAGCAGCATTATCGAAGCTCTAGTGTTTGCATAAACCACTACATAATCTAGCTTAAAATACGTTCATAAATCTCTCAATTGTGTGTCGACCATTTTCCATAGGCGAAAATCCTAGCGAAGTGCATTAAGTATTTCATTTATTTATCTTCCTTTATATATCACCATGGCTCAAGTTATATATTCTTACTTAAACTACCTAATAAAAGAGAGTATGTACGATCTTTCTCAACTATTATACAACATTGCGGTCCGCAAAACTGTTGAATTATTCTGCAAAGACGTACAATAGCCAGCTTTTACAAAGCCCTAAGCCCGACTTAATATATTACTGTGAAATTCGTTGGAGTTCTCCTATTTGGGGAAGCGCTCTATAAGCTTTATTCACTGAAGCAAATAATGTTGAAGTGCAGAGTCAAATGTTTTAAGTAGTCACTCTTATTTTTTTAGATATTATTTTAAATTTAAGAAATTACTTTTGTAGTGATCAAAGGTTATTGTAGCAGGAATTAATTGTTCAAACACAGTTTAGACGATTGACAAGATTTCAGAAATTTAAAATTCTGTTTAAAAAAATCCGATTAGAGAGGCAGCCTTATCTATTGTGCAGGGTGTGCGTTGCACACGGGCGCAGCGGTCCCAGGAGGGCGCCGAGCGCCACTCGCCGCGCGTGCCGCCCTTCTAGAGGGCGCTAGGGTAATGATTGCACACGGGCGCTACATGGGCAAGAGACCCCTCTGGATCTTTTTGCAGAACAAATATACCTACACAAGAATCTGGGGACAGCTGTTTACCTTGGCAACGGAGCAGAGACCAGATGCCGGCTCGCTGTGCCCAAGGTTTGACTTGATGGAGCCGATGAGCAGTGGCTTGTCTCGACCAGTGCAGAAGATCTCGTCTATCGCCACTAGCTCTTCGGGGTCACCGACTTTGGTACCTGTTGGAGAAATTTGGGTATAGTAGTCATTGTATCAGCTGAAAGAAGTCCACTGCTGGACGTAGGTAGGTAGTTAGGCCGTAGAAGATGGGGCAGATGATCCACATTCGACCCAGTGACTTCACAAGTAATATGGTACGTACTCATTTACTGGTAACTTATGTTTTATATAGGAATTACATAATGAACACGACACAAACCCAAAAGTAAACTGTACATATAGGTAAACAATATAATCCTACCTCAACTTAAAAAAAAGTAAAGTGCCTATTTTTCTGTGCAGCTAAAAAAGGACATTTTGTCAACCTATCGTGTAGGGTAAGTGCACCAGTGAATGAACGAATCCAGTGAATGAACGAAAACTTGATTCTTTGCTTAAATTAAGAGTTCTGTATATTTCTAGCACACCGGGTATTTTTTTCTCGATTAGAAGCATTCACTGTAAGGGTTTTGTAACATTTATATCAACTCAGTCGCAACTGTTACTAAATGAGCGAAGCTTAAAGTTGACGGGCTATGGGCGTGGATTTTTTGTATGAGCCGGTAATAAGGGGACAAGATTGTTACCTTTTATTTGATGTGCCATTGTACTAGTTTTATAAACTTGTAACTTATGGTGTGTGGTTTTTGGAAATCATAAGAGCGAAATTGTGCTATTCAAACATCTTTTTAAGTTATTTAAGTTTAGATTCTCGTTTTTTAGAAGGTGTTCTATAACTAGAATTAAAAACTGCCTAAATCCAGTGAATGAACAGGAGTGTTCATTCACTGGCAACGGCTGTTTTAATGTTTTCGCAAAATCTTAAGTTCTAGTTATTGTAATAAGATTTAGTTTTTAGTAGCATAACCACCAATGGTTTGTCCGTCGTTGGTCCAGTGTTCGAACAAACCTCATTTTCGAACATAAATTAGTTCATTCACTGGTGTACAGATTTGTAGTAAATGAACATCGACCGATAATTACCTAGTTCATTTATTGGTTTTTTGGAACCAGTTAATGAACGAACATTTGTTACAGTTTTTTAATTGTTTTAGAAAAAGTAAACCATTAACTACCACCCCGTGTGTTGGTATATCGAGATACTCCAAACAAAATCGCTAAACAGCAATTTAAACCAACAAACCATAACTATAACAATAGTTCATTCACTGGTTTTTAGTTGTTCATTTACTAGAAAACCCTGTTCATTCACTGGTGATTTTAAATTTTTCTACCTAAAAGGTCAAATAACTTAAAATTATGGAAACTTATTGCAAATGCAATGTAATTTAAGCAAACTACAATTTTTAAAGTCAAAAATATCCTTAAGCGTTCATTCACTGGTGCACTTACCCTATTCAGTTCCATCTGCGATGAAATTGGCAACTGAAAATTTAATTCGCCATGCCTCTGAACTAGCCAAATAAGTAATTTAAAGCAACAAGGTTGCAGCATGACACATGTACAGGACCATTGCAGCGCAGCGTCTGTGCATACGACTTTGTCGCACTCATTGTTTATTCAGTTCCAAACCGGTAATACACTTACCTCTTGAATTGACAAAAGACTTCACTCTACAAATTGGAGTTCCTAGATTTTGCACCAAAACTAAATGAGCATCGGATCTTTGGTATGATCAAATGTATAAGCCTTTTTGGTACTGTATAGGGGTACCTCCTTATGCAGCAACAATGGAACGTTTCCACCGATTCGGAATAAAAGAAGCCGCAATGTATCTGCTAAATTCGTAGATCCATGTGTAAGCAAGTGAAAGCAACTTTGATTGGTATTGCAGAGGGTATAAATTCAAATGGCAAGGTTTCATGTTAGAAGACTGGCAAATGTTTCGAATGCTAGCTCCAAGTTCCAGTCAGATTGTTCAGGATTTTAGGATTGTGCATTCATTTGATTTGTGCTGTCAGAACGCTAGCAGACAGTGTAGTTGTATCTAAAAATGTTTTAAAATGTATACAGGGACAGGTACAGGAACATTAATTTTATATTTTCTGCTGGTGTCGAATACAATGTAAACGTTATATTTGTATTTAGTTTTCGCCAATATGTTTCACATTTAGTAGGATATTTTAAATCATTTGATTTAAAATATCCTACTAAATGTGAAACATATTGGCGAAAACTAAAGTACGTTATTTACTGCATAGTTCACCAATACTTATTTTGCAATTCATTTTTGCAGATTCAATTAAAATAATATTATTTCATATAATAATCTAAGTTAAACAGTTAATACAGTCCGCAAAAAATGTCTCTTTCATTTTAAGATGTTTCCAAATTTCGAAAGAGCCCAAAGTTGCCTCAGAAATTAACCTGCTATTAGCTACGGCTTATCGTAGACTGCTATTATGTACGCTGAAAGGGTTAACGAGGATGCCGTCGATAGTCGAAGTACTAAAAATCGACTTTCAACCACTTACTGTCGAAAAGGTTGAAAGCGGGTTGAAATTGTGAAGCCTTTAGCGGCCATTAAAAATGTAGGTTCTAGCTACGGGTAAAATGCGATAAGTAAAGTTTCAGGGATATTTCCCGCTAAAATGTGCTAGCCCCATAGCTCAATTTAAATGGAGGAAGCTAAACATACACTAATTGTGTTGGCTTTGTGCTCTGAAAGGCAAAATGGGTTGAACGCAGCTCACAGGGAAATGTTTTTATTGTCCATGCATAAAACGAAAAATGGCGTCTGAAAATTAAGAGGTGTACCGTTATTAGTTGGTAAACAGTTTGAATTTTTGGACGACTAGTTACCGTTAACCGGCAGTTGCTAACATTCTACTTCTAGGTGCGTAAAAGTCTAAAGATTCATAAACTTTACAAATTCGATATTTATTGGTGTGTAAAAGTAATTTTCGAAAAGAGTGTTGAATTTATTTTTCTCTTAAGCAGAAGACATAAAACGGGGCAGATGGATTCCAGTGCATCCCCTTAAAAAACCGTTAGGCTCATAAAAATAGGTACTTAATTACGTTAAAAGATATTATTTTACAATGCTGCTCGTTATAATATTTTAAAATCTAATTTAATGATGGTCCTCTGAATTTAATAATCTGAGTAACGTAATACTATTGACTCGGTCTATTGGACTTTCAATATCGCTAATGAGCTTAATGGTAACATTACTGATAATGTTAGTCAAGACAAAACGTCCTTAGTACAATTGATGAATTAATGAATGATTATACTTTTAAAACGATCATCCTCCTAGCGTTATTCCTGGTTGTGCCTTAAAGGAGGGCTCCTTGGAGAAAGAGATTTGGCATAGGCACTAGTATTACGAAAGCGACTGGCATCTGACCTTCGAACCCAGAGGGAGATCTAGACCTTATTAGGAATTAGACGTATGCCTGTGGTCGCCGGTTCAAATCCGGCTCGGAACCTAAATTATTAAATTTTTCCTTTAATTTGAAATTTATTCTCTTGAAAATCAGAAATTGGGCATGGCCGTTGCATTTTCCTCACTTGAATGGGGATATTCATTATTTTTGCACCCTTAAACGGACAGTTAAGGATAGTAACAAAACCAACAGTCAATGTCAATCGCCTACGTTTAGTAACAAAACCGACCGGTTAGAAAGACGTGACTTAAACATCACTTTAGTTAACCTTAATCTGCCATTTTTTTTTAAATTTCCCGAATCATTGATTGAGCTCACAGATGTGCTCTAGGATGATTTCCGGATCTGTAATCTCGGTTTACCTATTCAGGAATCTGCCGCGATGTTTTCAATAAGTACTAATATTATAAATAGAATATGTATGTGAGATCGTAGTTGTGTAAAATGTAAGTTTGTACGTGTTGGGTAATCTCTGGAACCGCTTATCTGATTTCCAAATTTCTTTCATCTGCGTGTACAACGGATTTTCGGGATGGTTAAAGGCTATATGTTAACCCGCGGGTTTGCCTGCGATCTTTGCTATTCGCAGATGAAGCCGTAATAATAAGATACCAAAACCTAACAATAACTAATTTAATGTAAGATGCTTTGATTGCATCATCACATCCGGTTCGTAGGACCATTTTTTCCTCTTCAATAGACGAGGTAATTAAAATCAAATGCAAATATATTTTTTTAAAGGTTTGTGTACACTTCAGGCGTTGTTAATTCCCAGAAGACTAGGCGTCGTATTAAAAAGCCTTTGTGTAGTTTCATCAACAGAATAACTAGAAGACTTTGCAAAGTTTAAAGTGCAAAATGCCTGTGTGGCCAATTTGGCTCGTTATGATGATGGGAGAAGTACAACATTGTTACACCACGTCTAGGCTAGCTTGATAATTTTAACAAGGTTCCCTACCTTGCGTTGAGGTGCTTGCGTGTGAGGCATTTTGAGGTTCTTAATAGGATTGAAGTGAAGATTCTAGCTCGTGTTGAGATGAAAATGAATTTAGAGATGTGACTTAGGTGTAGCAAGCGAGTATAACCCAAATATTGAATATTAAAGGCTGAGTTTGATGAATGTACCAATCGGACACTTTTATATTGGGTAATTTAATTAAAGTCTTACAATCAATTATGTGTAGCATTGAATCTATGTTGTTTTGAAGAATGAAGCCTCACGCCGCGTCAAGTTGTATGGAAGTGCAGCAACTTTTCTATACAGCAAAGACACTGACACGTCCTCTTTCGAATGCCAAGGTTTATAAAGTTTGCACATCATAATACGTGTCACAGACATATACTGTTATACTAAGTATAATAACCAGTGATCGGATCTAGGATGCAATTTCCCGGGGTTTAAGTCCGTAATATTAAGATGGATATGACTTACAATCCCGCGACTTTTTTTGTTACCTACCTTTACAAAAAGTTAAATAACTTTTAATTTTAAGTAGTTTACAGTATAAAATTTACAGAAAATGTAAAAATAACAAAAATGTTTACAGTACAGTATAGAATAGAATAACTGAACGTAACGTAACGTTTATTATTCTTGTATGTTTACCAGGGTATACAAAATTAGTATCACCATTTTGTTAATCTTATCACCAGGGCTCGAACTTTTAGTGCCGATGACGTTGCACTGCACCGCACATAAAATGCCTTCTAATAGTATATTCGTAAACAATTACCACTTATCAACCTCTTTTATTAAATGAAATGGCCACTTAAAATGAGCAGTATATAATGTCTTGACTGACATTGTCATTCAAATCGAGCCCTGCTTATCACATTCTCAACATATCGACAAATAATAATAATTACAGTTATAAATACCCATTATTAGACAATTCTAGTGTTCTTTAAGTGTGCAAATATTAAGTGACGTATTTTTTAATTTACAATAGCCCATTTCCCAACTCCCGGGAAATCCGAGACACATCCACAATAAGCATAACGTTTGAGGTCGTTCACCCCAAATTGCATCCTAGATTCGATCACTGATAATAACTGTACCTATATGTCTGTATTAAGATAGTAAGTTATGTGTGCTGATATTAAGTATAACTCCGAAGCGCAACGTGGCGCGTGTATAAGTACTAACCGCGACCAGGCGAATTGACGGCTTCGGAACAGTGACAGCATGCTCTAATCAACAAGTATTCAACCAGCCTGCATGATATAAAGTACTAGAGCTCTCGAGAATTCGCTGTGTTGACAGTGAGGGAACATCTGCAAACACCTTCATTTGTATCTAAAAGTCGCCATAGCAAATCCTCAAATGAAAAGGGTCAACGCGCTTGTCTCTCCTATGAAGACGCCAGTATCTTATTTGTCTTACGTGTGTTTGTTTCTCATCGTATAACAAAATAAGCACGGTGCACTCTTCGTAGAACTCCCTCAGCAAGATGTGATGCTTTGTTCCCGTCGCAGTTCGTCTTGACGTGAAGCAGCTGACACTAGCGAGTGATCGAGACAACGTTTTGGCAGCTACGTTGTCTTAAAGTGTTACCCAAGCACGTTGGGATAGAGGAATAATCTTACCGGTTCCATGAGCCTCAACAAAGTCCATACTCTGCGGGGGCACGGAGCACTCTTCGTAGAACTCCCTCAGCAACATCTTCTGGATGTGCCCGGCGGGGTACGTGATGCCCTGCTCTTTGTACCCGTCGCAGTTCGTCTTGGCGTGGAGCAGCTGGGCGTAAACTCTGGGAAAGAATTTTATACAGATACAGTTTGAATTTCTCGGTCTCTGGGTTGGAAGCTCAGGTGGCAGTCGCTGTCGTAAAACCAGTACCTAGCCAAATCTTGAAATTTGGTGTCAAAGTGGACCCCGGGCTCCTTTAGGGTACAACCGGGAATAACGCTTGGAGGATAATGACAGTCTGAATTTTCCATCATCATAACCTTGGGGCCTCTTTTTGGGACCATGGCACCCCGTACACATTGGAGCCTGCCTCCAGAGAATTATAGAAAGCAGAAAACAAAACTGTCTCCATCTTCATATCCTTCTAGCGTATTCCCGGTTGTACCCTATGACCTGTGGGTGAGTATCCACTAGGGTTTTGCAAGATGTGGAAGAAATCCACCAATATAATTAATTGCCTGGCTCGCGCATCGCTTCCTATTGGTGGATTTTTTCCTCGCACACTGCTCCGCTACCTAACACAGCTTAAAGGAGCTCGGGGTCCAGTTTGGCACCTAATCCTATGCTTTTGCGTTATCACTAACTTTACAAAAGCGACTGTTATCTGGCCCGACCCACAAAATAGACCTTGGTGGGATAAGACTGGTTTCCTTCGATATTTTCCTTTACTAAAAATCTACATTTAATATAAAATTAAATAAAATTGGTTACTATATACGAGTGTTTAATCACTTTCCTGATGGCTTAAAAATATTAGATGGGTAAGCTTAAGCACTTAAACTTCACTAGAATTATATATTCGTTGCGAAAGGATTTTATTCCACAAAATACTTCTTTGATTGTTGTGTTTTCTGTAAGTATTCGGTTTTTCTAGCCTTATTGTATACGTTGGTTAGCATTGAAGACATAAAAGTAAAGGAGTGGATAAAATAATACAGCCTCTACATAATATATGAGATTCATATAGTGTCTTCATTTCCTTATTCAGAATAGCAATGTAGCTGTTGTGCTGGAAGATGAAACATTTCCACGAGAATAGTAGAATTCAAGATGACAGGTGGGGCGGGCGTTGAAATATCTAATTCGGATTACAAAGGTCTCAACTGCACAATAGAATAACAAGGAATATCAACTCTAGAACGAATGGATTAAGGTTGAGATTAGATATTCGTAAAAGTATTCGTTGCACCTTTTTTAATTACTGACGACGCTCAGAAATGTTGAGGAGTAGTGTGCCTACAGACTTAAAAGTAATGCGTCGTCAAGATGGTACGGTGCTTGTGCAGTTGACGTCAAAGAAATGTTTACATTTTTTGCCTTGTTACGATGGCACAAGGTGCAAAATTGTGAACATATCTTTGACATGGGAATTCGGAGACAATGTATTTCTACTATCAAACTAAGTAACTGGATCTACGGAAAACGAGAATCAGCTCATAGCCTCCTGCCCTTTACATAATGATGTGATTTTTTTATTTATTTATCTGATAAACACTTTTTCTGTTAGCCGACATTCGCCAATGTGTAAGAAAAATACATTCGTTTGCGTGACGGAAAATATTTATTGTGACAATTAAGAAAGCGCCTTCAATTGTGCATTGTAACTTGGATTGTAACTTACATTGGGTTTGCTTTGCCAAATAGGATGAGCTCTGCTGCGTATGGTACTCGTAAGAAGAATTAATCGACGTGGAGATAGCTCGCCTAGTTTACTTTTTTTTAATACAACGACGGTGGCAAACAAGCTTACGGCCTGCCTGATGTTAAGCTGGTACCGTAGCCAATGGACACTTGTGACTCCAGAAGAATACTGTTACTTCAGATATTTTCACAGTATCATGATTCATGACATATGATTTATTGATTTGGGGAAAAGCAGCTGATTGTTAATGATATTTGAATGTTGAATTCCAAAGTGTGTTTTGTGGTTTTACTCTAGGTACCCGTAGAAAGCTTACCTAGTCTCTATTCTCTCTCTAAACTATTTCTAAATATTATTATTTCCATTAGCACTAATGCAAGCATTATATTCTCAAAGGCCAACATGCCAAGTCGACTTTGTTGTTAAGGTTGCATACTGTGGCTAAATTAGCTTAGGAAGTTGTAGACTGCAGTGCATAATTCTGTTATAATGAGACGTCTGATAGATGTGGCATTTGCAGTTTACTAGGGTAGTGCTTACCTTCTAGAATCTTTGGCCTTTTGAAGGAAGCAAACGACGATGGCCTCTGAACGCGCATAACCGTTGGCGCTGTTATCGAAACTCTTGCATCGACCGTCGGGAGACAGTACTCCCAATCTGTTACAAAAACAAAAACAATTTTAGTTAAGTACGTACATACCTCAACAAGGTACGTCTCGGAGCAATTAATTGACGTTATATATATAAAACAGTAGGTATTCGCTCTTTGACGATTTTGTGATGTGGAGCGGATTATCACAAAAACCAGTAGAAGTAACCTAAGCCGTTATATCCAATAACACACCAGATGATCGCGATATGAATTCTAAATGATCTAATGCAGACAGAAACCTTCGGTAACGGTTAGTTGAGGTGTGAGCCAAGGATTATAGTAAGATGAATCTAGTTTTGCCTAAATTAAGACTTGAAAGCAAGTGCTGCTGAAAGTGCATCCGTTTTAAGTCTTAATTTAGATAAATAAAGCTGAATGTGCGAGTATGGCTTTGAAGGCATGTTCCAGAGAGTAAAGAGCACTGGCACAGGCTGAGTTTACGGCGTCGGAGGGTCCAGTGACTCTCAGCTAAGAGAAAGTATCTGCTCAGTCAAAAAAGTCTGCATTTCTAGTATCATAGTGTAGAACTATGTGTAGGTATGCGGTGCTGGAGGCGGATGGAGAGGATTAGTTGAACGGACACAAAGACGTTGACGTTGAAGTGGTTGAAAAGGTGAAAGAAATAGGACATTATTAAAAATCATAGAGAACAGAAGAGGTAAGATGTTTGGACACTTGTTACGATACGATTTTTATACGAAAACCGTAATAGAAGGGAAGATAGAGGGAAAGAGGAAGGTCATCGGAACAAATCAAGGAATAAGTAAACAGCTTGTCGTATCAGGATGCCAAGAAAAAAGCTGAGAACAGAGAGGAATGGAAATTGTTACACCGACAATAGCTTCGCTCTTAAATATATGATGATGAGTGTAGAACTAACCTAGGGAATTGAAGTAAGACGTAGAGATGGAGGCACAGACTAGACCCGCCAACGATAGCGGAATCACAGTCACCGTCTCTGATGGCTCTGAAGGCGTGTTTCAGGGCATAGAGAGAACTGGAACAGGCTGAGTCCACGGTGTAGGAGGGGCCTGTTGCCCCAAGCCAAGAGATGGTAGATCCTCAGTATGGTAGTATCATAATGTAGAACAAACCTGGAGAATTGAAGTGAGACGTAGGGATGGAGGCACAAATTAGACCCGCCAACGATGG
The DNA here is from genome assembly GCA_963854355.1 of Epinotia brunnichana. NCBI lineage: Eukaryota > Metazoa > Arthropoda > Insecta > Lepidoptera > Tortricidae > Epinotia > Epinotia brunnichana. The sequence goes on from OY977954.1 coordinate 20,340,886, forward strand.
CGGAGTCACAAGGACCGTCTCTGATGGCTCTGAAGGCGTGTTCCAGAGCGTAGAGAGAACTGGAACAGGCTGAGTCCACGGTGTAGGAGGGGCCGGTGACCCCAAGCCAAGAGATGGTAGATCCTCAGTATGGTAGTATCAGAATGTAGAACAAACCTGGAGAATTGAAGTGAGACGTAGGGATGGAGGCACAGATTAGACCCGCCAACGATGGCGGAGTCACAGTGACCGTCTCTGATGGCTCTGAAGGCGTGTTCCAGAGCGTAGAGAGAACTGGAGCAGGCGGAGTCCACGGTGTATGAGGGGCCGGTAACTCCGAGCCAGTAGGAGATGCGGTTGGCTAACATAGCTCTGGAACAACTGCGAAGAAAAATGGTTTCCTATTATCATTTGGTATAGCAATGCAGTGTTCCAGTACCTAATTACTATTCGTTTCAATCATAATCATATTTTATTACTAATAATTCATATTACATGTAAAAATTGCTAATAAATAGATCATATTTTATTACAAAAAAATAATCGAAAAAAAAATACAGGAAGTCAACAGAAAATAAAATAAAAGAAATACTTAACAGTACCTACTAACTGCTAACACATGCACATTAATAAGCAGTACTTGAGTCGTACTTATACTCTGCAAATTCAGTGAAGCTGTAAAAGGTATGCTTGATAAGCCATCGTTTAAGCCTCGATTTGAAACTGACCAGTGACAGTTTAATTGGCGAAGACCATGGTGGAGTCAAAAATGTTTCATTGTTTCGTCATATAGCAAAGATTATCTATTAATGTTAGCTTTCCACATAGCCTACGAGTAGATATACATACATAGTTATATGCCTGCTAAATTCTTAAGGCTAATTTTAACCCATTCACGCCCACGCTATGCTCGTAGCGCTACGCCGTAGTCCGTAGCAGCTTAAACTCCGTATGTAGCGAAAAGCGCTCGTAGCGCTTTGACGCATGTGTGTCGTCATGAGCGCTTAATGGGTTAAACATTTGCAGGTGATAAAAAATCCACTGTATAGTTTAGACCTTCAAAAGAAAGTTAAAAGTAAGTATGTTAATACTTATTCGTTGTATAACTCCTCCACTTCAACAATAAACATTAGAAACTTTTTCCACTAAAACGCTAGTTAAATGCTCCTCTCATATAACTTTTCAATTGCCATAGTTTCTGTATTCAGCATTCTAGCGTTTTCATATTGAGTTATAAAAGCATTTAAACTAATCGTGGAACTTGGAGCAAAGGCTCTAGCAATTCAATTTTAACTTCTAGCTTACACTTCACATTGCTCTAGAAAATGTAGTCTTAGCTCGTGTGGATAAAGTTCAAAGTTGAATTAGATGAAAACAACAGTTGTCTTCATTAAGGCATTTCGTAGTCGTAAATGTCACGTCATTACACATTACCTACATATATGTCAATGATCTGTAGGTTATAATTAAAATTGAAAATTACGCCATTCATAAATAAATAAATATTAAGGGACAGTCTTACACAAATCGAACTAGTCACATAGTAAGAGTAATAAGGCTTGTGTGATGGGTAGAAGACGACGATATATTTAATAGATATAAATACTCAACTACATAGAAAACATCCAAGACTCAGACAAAAATATTTACCATTACAGGGATTCGAACCCAGGAAGTTCAGCTTCGTAGGCAGCGTCACTATGGTCTGTGGTCACTACTAAGCGGTAAAAAGACAGACAAATTCATGAAAAGGGAAGAAATTATAGGTTCAAATTCGGGTGTTATTAACTCTCAAGTATATTGGAGAGTCTATCCAGCGAATACGAGTAAAGGTCAGTGATTCACGGTCATCTGTCCAGTCTGATTTGGACTGACATGTACCTTCGTCATACTCGTGATTATTTACTAACCCATTACTGCCAATCACGAAACATATACGTCAGAGCGGGTTTACCTGTCACCATCACTAAACTTCATTTCCCAATTGACAACATTTCATAAATTTTAGGCCTTAGTTCAATTAGCTCATTGTATTCTACTCGAAAAGAGGAACACGCTGGTAGTTTTATATTTCCAGTATTATTTATCTTAATTTTTTTAAGATTTTCTAAAAAATCCAATTCTACTGCAGAATAGGCACCTTGCTTTAGTCCCGTTTCGACGAAAACGTTTAAAAAGTTTAAATGTCATTTTCGTGTGGGTTATAGTGGGTTACATTGACGCCATCTTGACAATGTTTGTTTTTAATTTGGTATATGTAAACAAGACTAAAGCGAGATGCCCATTCTGCAGTAGAATTGGATTTGCTACGAGTGCATTCTTACAAGATTTATATTAACTTGCACTGTTTGTATGTATGTAAATATGTAAGTATGTATTATATGTAAGTATGTAAATATGTAAGTATGTAAATATGTAAGTATGTAAGTTGTCCGTCAAAATTTGCAATCCATTTTTCGGTCACTTCCCGTTATCCAATTGAGCTGATATTTTGCATGCATATGTATATCGCATGACAATGCAATATTATGATGACTTGGAGCTGATCTGATGCTGGAGCTGGAAGGTGGCCATAGGTACTCCGCAATAAAACGACACAACCCCATCGAGTTTGGGCTTGTTAGAATCGTCTCAAGGATTACTTAGTCTAATTTGTCGTCTTAATTTAGGTTATGGTTAGTGTGTACTTATAGCTATGTTAATATCTACATTACTTAATCACTAAACATATTATTATTATTTTTACCTATTTTTAATGTCATGTTTCTAGAAGCACTCAAGTAGGTCAGACATAGTAAGTACTTCTAGAAACATGCATGTCATCGCAATGCCTCAAATATGGGCAGTTAAACCCCCCAGCCAACAAACGCAGGATGGGGTTGGGGCTGGCCCGCACCCGACGCACCAGAGATGTGCATCGCTTGCGCATAGTCGTATAAAAGCAATCTATGCGCGCTTCAGCAAACATCCCTGATGCGCTACAGAAGCGGGGCAGCCCCACCCGGAACGCATTGTTATACTGGACCCGAAGGTCCCCATAGGCCCGCTGCGTGTAGTTTGCCCATAAGCTGCACGTGTACAGGGAAGTGCAATATGCTCAAAAAAGAGTTATTTTCACCTCCCTAGCGCAAATTTACGTGCAATCATGTTTGCCCTCACCGACAGGGCCCTCCGTTCGCGTTCGATATCCATGTTGTCTTTTAGGTCTGAGGTGACAACATGGCCTAAATATTTAAAAGTCCCTACCCTTTCCAGTGGACTACCATTTAAATTGATGGGGGGTACCCTGTGTATGCGGTAACCAGTAGGTTCAAACACCGTGTATTTAGTTTTACCTACATTGTATCTCAGCCCCTGTTGGATAGCGTAGGCCTCACAAATACCTAAAAGTTTTCGCAAACCTCAAGCCGATGCGCTCAACAAAACCGTATCGTCTGCGTAAGTAACTCAATAATAATAATGATGGTATGCAGAAAAGAACAGTCGGCAGTAAAAGCTTGTACCAAAAATAAATTTTATGACAGAAACTTATCAAAAATTCATTAAAAATTTAACATAAATAATACCGGAAACATAAAACTACCCGCGTGTTCCTCTTTTCGAGTAGAATACAAGGAGCTAGTCAACGTGGACTTAGAATTATGAAATGTTGTCAATTGTATCTATCGTTTGTCCGAATTTTTAATTTCGCCAAAAAACCGCTTTTACCACTATGACATGAACCATGTCATTTTCTGGATTATTATAAAACATACCTAACCTAACCCAATGCCCTTGCCAGACAAATAATGAACTAAATACTTTAGTAACGGTTACCCGCAACCAAAGGAACTCAAGGTGCTCCCGGGGAACTGAATCATCCACTTTGTGGAAATGATGGAGCAAGCCTGGGAGCAGGTATAAAGCAGAGGGTAAATGCACAAAAGATTCCACTGGGTCGAAGTGCATCCGAAAGGGCCCTCATCTAGATAAGATAAGATAAGATAACCTAATGGGGTCTAGACGAAAAGTATTTAAAAAGAATCGAACAGTAGGCGGTCTTAGAGAAAACTGGCTTGTTGCCGGAATGAAAGTTCGGACAAATTATACATTTGAGAAATGAAATTTAGTGATTGCGATAGGATACCGTCAGAGCGCTTTGCGTGTCTAACGCTACTTTTGGACACTGACACTTTCAGGAACGTGCTAGGGTGCTCTGGGCCGTATTTCACCTTCTTGACAATTTTCACTTAACAATGACAATTTCACGTACATTCCTGGGTAAATTAGATGGCCAGCAAGCACCTTCACTTGTCGACGCAGCCATGTAAGTCGAATTATCATTGTCAGACGACAATTGGGAATGTATGAACATTTTAGAAGTGCCTGATTATTTTTTTGGTGATAGGAATAACCTTCCTTAGAGCCAGAAAAAAGTTGCAGACTTTTCAGCTGCGTCACTTAAGTATTTTTGAAAAATATAAACAGTTTCCTCACTTACGTTTTGGGTTTAGGACGGCGAATGAAACACTTTGTTTCATCCGTCTCATATTACAAAAAAATATCTTAAAAATCCGTGGTAAACTGAAATTGACAGCTGCAGCAGCTATATTTGACATTTGCCAGGGTCAGATTTTTTTTTTGTAATTTGCGATGGATCAAGGAAAGTGTCTCATTCGCCGCCCTAGACCCAAAACTTAAGTGAGGAAACTGTTTATATTTTTCAAAAATAATTGATGTAGCTGAAAAGTCCGGAACTTTTTTCTGATGCTAAGGAACATTATTCCTATCACCAAAAAAAACAGGCACTTCTAAAATTGTCATCCATTCCCCATTGTCGATTTGGTGAAATAGGGGCCTGCTCGTAGGCTTAGCGGTTTTTTGAATGTTATCGACTACGAGCGAGTCGCTTTCCGCTACATTCGAGGAAAACCACGAGATCGGCTACGAGCGTAGCGCGTAGCGATTAAGGGATTTCAAACTGCTACGGATTATGGCGTTAGGGCTACGAGCGTAGCCTGGCGATCAATGTTTTGATGATGATAATGATGCATTCCTGGTCCCATAATGAGGGATTATGGGACATAGGGCGATTAATGGCTTACTGGGCTAAATTTTGTACTACATCGTATGATCAAATTAGTATTTTTTTTCCTAAAGTCACCACGCTTTACGTACGTATTGGTCGTATAACATCAAACGCGAGTTTACTGCACTTGGGAGTGAAAGCAGAAACGCCCTCGTAGCTTCCAATAATGTCTAGCGTACCGGAAAACTTGGGCTGCAGTGGAAATGTTCACTCGGAAAAATATAATTGCTTTGCTTGAGACTACTTAAGGAATAGTTCGGTGACTTTAATGGAAGATTATTTCTCAACTCGCTAATAAGTTTTGAAGTTCCTTGTGAAAGTCGATGAAGTATAGCAAAGGAGAGAAAAACGTTCTTCTTTTGTTTTATGGAATTTTAGAACAGAAGACGTTCATATGTGGTAGAAACGATGGTCAATTTGTGTTAATGGGGGGTCCAAATGATACAGATATCATTCCGTGCAGCGCTCTGCGTGACCTAACGTTATGTTTGTATCCGTAATCTAGTTATGCTACCAATGATTGCGTAAAATTTTGTACGTACTCGTAATTTAGTTAAATCTAAATATAATATGCCAAATGTTCAGCGTGAAAAAGTATAGAACTTATTAGTATGGATCATCGGTCGTAACCTGCGTAACCTACGCTAACAAACTTGTTGGTGTTAAGGCTCCGCACGTTCATGGTCTTCTCTCCCTCTCACTGAGCATACACGTGAGCGAGATGGAAGTGCGTGTTCGATAGCGCGGATATCATGTTTTTCGGAATATTTCAGAAAACTAGAAGAAATTTAATTAAGCAAGAAAATAAAGTTATTGCCATTACTTTATGAAGAAGATTATAAAATTTCATATTTTTTTGTAAAAAAATGGAGTAGTAAACTGGTTACAAGTGAAATAATAGGGTTCACTTTAGATTTTTTTTCTCTACTTTCTTTTGTTAAAATGGATTTCTACGAAAACTATGTTACTTCTCATATCTTGCAGATTATGATATATTTTTTCCGACACTAAATTGTTACGTCATAAATGTCATAATGTATAAAGTGGTTACTAAACAACTCATTTTTACGAAAACTTGAAATGTCGAGCCTTAAGCATAGACTGGCGAAGTCTGGCAAACTCACGGGTTGTTTTCAAATAAAGTGCAAGTACCCTACTTAAAGTGAAATTAAGAAACGTTAACTTTGTACACACAATAAACATTCCTATTTCTATTTTACTTTATTTGTGTAGTGTGTACAACTATGTTCAATTTATTGTACCTATGCTTTAATTTTCTGTTATTAATAAGTTTTATGTAATAGGGGTGTAGACTCAAAATTTATTATTACTCGTACTTCAAAAGAAAGAAGGCAAAAAAATATGCCTAATAACGAAAATCCCATTCGAATATCTCAAAAAAATACGAAGCTACAACCGTTTTAATGTTGCTTGTTAGAGAGAGACAACGCTCCGGGATCGTGACGTCACGATCGTCTAGCGTCAAAGTAAATGACAATCGTTTCATATGAAAGTGTGTTTTGCGGAAAAGGGACAGAACATACCCCCTCTTAAAACTTTGGACGCTTATAACTTTGTGATTATTTAACCGCTTGCGTTGTTTTTTTCTCCATTTGACTGCATTTTTAATCTTTTTTCGAGAAAATGCAACATTATTGATTATTTTATTTAGCGTCTACACCGCTATTTTATGATTTTGATCGTTGACATATAATATGAATTATTATGGATAATAATGATTATGATTATTATGGGCCAATAATAATGATAAAAAACATACCCGGTGATACCGAAGCCGTTGACCTGCATTTTCTCGTAGAACCACGTTTTCTCTGACTCCGAGAAGCAGGCGCCGACGAATACGCCCACTTTCTGGTTCTTCAGCTCTTTGGGGTTCACACCTGGGGACAACACAAGAGGGGCTTAGTTGAGGAACATAGTATCTAATACTAATATTATAAAGAGGAAAAGTCTGTGAGAGAGAAGCTTTGAATGTTTATAAGTTTGTATGTAATGACTAATGGGTAATCTCCTGAACCTATTAGCCAATTTTAAAACTGCTTCATCTGCATGTAGAATGGACTTTCTGGATAGTCATGGGCTAAATTTTATCCCGCGCGTTTTTTAAGGTGGTTCGATTTCCATACAAAGCGTTATTTGACATTCGCAGGCTAACGGCGTGATATTTTAAGAAACTAATGTATCAGACTTTTATCAATTGGCTTCCCATTTGCGCCAAATTCCCCCTTTCCTAGAATAAACTTGTATAAACTATATTAATTTGAGAAAACTAGTTTTCCCAAAATATCACGTGACAAACCAATTTCTCAAATTAATCTAGTTTATACAAGTTTATTCTAGGAAAAAGGGAATTTGGCGCAAATGGGAAGCCAATTTATGAATGTTTGTTACATAAGTTTCTTAAAATATCACGCCGTAAGCCTGCTAATGTCGAATAACGTTTTGTATGGCAATCGAACCACCTTAAACTAAAAATTATTGATTCAAAAGCACAAACACTTTACGATGGTGATTCCTTTTAAGCAATCAAGACTGTAGCAAGAGACACCGCTCTTCCTTAGAGTTTCATCATGATCATAATATCAGCCAAAAGACGTACACTGCTGGACTTAGACCTCTCCCAAAGAGTGCCACAATGGCCAGTCCTGCGCCACCCGCATCCAGCAGACTCCCGCGTCCTTAACCAGGTCATCAGTCCACCTTGTGGGGGGCCTACCCACGCCGCGCCTTCCGGTACGTGGCCGCCATTCGAAAAACCTTTTCGCCCCAACGGCCATCGGTTCTACGTGCAATGTGCCCCACCCACTGCCACTTAAGTTTAGCCTCAGAGTTTAACATGATATAATATCTTATCTTATCTAGGTGAGGGCCCTTTCGGATGCACTTCGACCCAGTGGGATCTTTTGTGCATTTGCCCTCTCCTTTATACCTGCTCCCAGGCTTGCTCCATCATTTCCACAAAGCGGATGATGCAGTTCGCCGGGAGCACCTTGAATTCCTTTGGTTGCGGGTAACCGTTACCAAAGTAGTTCATTCTTTGTCTGGCAAGGGCATGACATTCACACAATAAGTGTTCCATAGTCTCATCCTCTTCGCCACACATTCTACAGTCTAAACTATCAGATAGTCCCATCTTGGCCAAGAGATCCTTGACCCCGAAGTGACCAGTGAACACCCCAGATATAATTCTGAGTTGCTTCCTACTGGATTTCCAGAGTTTTCTGGTCCAGCCCGAGTCCACTCCTTCTATGAAGAGCTTAGAGTGCCTTAAGCCAGCCTCATTCCTCCACTCGTGTTGGTGTTTGGTTTTGGCGTAGGCTTTAAAGGCCGATATTATGGTCCCCTGCGAGAGTCCCACAAATGGTTCTGGACCTACAAAGTGATTTGTAGAGCCCCCTCTTGCAAGCTCATCTGCTCTTTCGTTGCCGATGAAGCCCTTGTGCCCTGGTATCCAAACTAGTTGCACCTTATTGTGCCTTCCAAGTCTGTTTAGTGCTTGGACGCCATTATAAATTAGTAACATGATATAATAACAAACATAGGTATTATTTTAGTTAAGTTAATAGAGGAGGGGATAGATATTATTTCAAAGAGTTTTGACTTCTAGTCCAGTAAATACCTACCTATACTCTCTCCTTCTCCGATCAGTTTATAGTTCGTCCGCATTCTTTGCAATACGCGGGTGATACCGCGCGGGAAGCCAGTAGGTAAACTTATAAGGACCCTATGGCATCCTTTTTAGGGATTCTCCCACGCTCCCACAGCCCTACTCACTGAAAATGCGCCTTTTTAAGTTTACTGGCTGCCCGCGTGGCGTCACTTGCGTATTTCAAAGAACGCAGGCAAACCAGCGGGCTAAAATGTAGCCTATAACCATCCAGAAATTCCATTATATTACATCCATCCATTGCGATGACCAATTCCATCGGGTAATCGTTTTTACTGGTCCAATAGCACGCGTTTTGGAAAGCGCTCGTATTCGGGGTGCGGGACGTTTCCAAAACGCGTGCTATAGGGTTCATTGTGGGGAGCCGGTTTAACTAGTCAAACACACAATATGTGTCAATTGTATATACATACATGTATGTAAATTCTTTATGTAAATGGAACAGAATAATTTATTACAAGAACAGGATAACATACATATACAAAGGCTATGTATTGGCTAGGATTGTATTGATGTCTACTCCCTTGTCTCTGTGTGTTTTTTGTGTAGTGAATAAATTACTTTTTTTTTTCTTTCTTTCGCTCGTTCGAAAAGAATGAGGTAAAATGGGGAATGGATGAAAATTTTACAAGTGCCTGTTGGTGATAGGAATAACCTTCCTTAGCACCAGAAAATAGTTGCAGACTTTAAAGCTGCGTCATTTATTTTTTTTAAACATAAACAGTTTCCTCACTTATGTTTTGGGTTTAGGACGGCGAATGAGACACTTTCCTTGAACAGTCTCATATTACAAAAAAATATTTTAAATATCTGACCCTGGCAATGACAAATATAGCTGCTGCAGCTATCAGTGTCAGTTTCAAGCAAAGTGTCTTATTTGCCGTCATAAACCCAAAACGTAAGTGAGGAAACTGTTAAATTGTTTTAAAACTAATTGACTCAGCTGAAAAGTCTGCAACGTTCTTCTGGTGCTAAGGAAGGTTATTCCTATCACAAAAAAAATATCAGGCACTTCTAAAATTTTCATCCATTCCCCATTGTGAAGTTCGGGTAATAACAACAAGCTAAGTAGGTAGACTGTTTCTGATACATTTTAATCAAATTGAAATTCGAACATATTTAAATCCAAGCAAAACGCAATGTTAAATAACAATCAAGGAAAACCATTTTTCCTCCAATAACATCAACACCGACGACATTAATTTCCAAAATTGAATTTGTAATCTAACACAGGAATTCAAGATATAATTTCGGTATAATATCGAAATTTCGTTTTAATTTCGTGAGGTGTTTCTGACTCGACGTGATGGTTTGACATCTGTTTTACATTTGTTGTTTGAGAGAGATAGAGAATTTTCGCTTATATTTGGAGAAGCCTAATTGGGTAATACTGGGGTCACTAATGTTTCCCAACCTAACGTTTGGCAACCTTATTCATTTCGCATCTTTTCATTCCCAACCACTTAATATTTCTGAAACTGTTAAATATTTCAGGATTTTTGTAAACTAACCTAAACGAACCTATAGGGTTCTACACGATGGCCCTGAAATAAATCCTGAAAGATTTACAGTTTCAGAGTTTGGGAAATGAAAAGTTGCGAAATGAATCAGTTTGTCAAACGTTAGTTGCGAAAAGAAGGTGTTCCGTAATACTGCCACCTCTCAGAAAACCGCAGCCATAGTAACAACACTATTACAATTAAAAAGCGGCCAAGTGCGAGTCGGACTCGCACATGAAGGGTTCCGTTAAATAAATTACTTTTTACGATTTATGACGTATTAAAAAAAAACTACTTACTAGATCTCGTTCAAACCAATTATTGTTAGAAGTTTGCATGAACATATATTTTTTTTAGTTTTATCATTTTCTTATTTTAGAAGTTACAGGGGCCCCCCACACATTTTTACACTTTGGAAGTGTCTCTCGCACAAACTATGCAGTTTAGAAAAACATGATGTTAAAAACCTCAATATCATTTTTGAAGACCTATCCATTGATACCCCACACGTGTATGGGTTTGACGAAAAAAAAAAATTGAGTTTCAGTTCTTAGTATGGGGAACCCCAAAATTTATAATTTTTTTTCTATTTTTGTGTGAAAATCTTAATGCGGTTTACAGAATACATCTACTTACCAAGTTTCAACAGTATAGCTCTTATAGTTTCGGAAAAAAGTGGCTGTGACATACGGACGGACAGACAGACAGACAGACAGACAGACATGACGAATCTATATGTTAGCATGTCTCCTGAACGCCCCTTATTTGACATTGATTTGAAAACATTTATGAAAAGAAGAGGGTATAGAATACTATCTTTTTGTCGTATGGCGGTAGGAAGCGCAGGCGGCGACCGGGCAGTCGGAATAGACCCATCGGACCGTACGGTTAGAGATATCAGGCTATTTGGATTAAATAATCATTGTAACTATTGGCAGAAATATAAAGCTGTTGGATATCTTCACTGGTTTGTATCATTTCTCTGAGACTCCGGTCACATATATATAAGGGTTCCGTTTTTTGCCATTTGGCTACGGAACCCTAAAAACTGCATTCAAATCGGCGACCATTCGTTTGATGCCATCAATAAAAAAAACATAAATATTTCACCTGTTTTTTTTTAACTATCGACGCTTAAGAATCAATACCGTCTAAGTAACAAAAATACAATTTTACAGAAAGCGTGGCATGCTATTCGTTTTTTTTCTGCACCTTACTGCATTAATAGGTAAAAAAACGTCAAAAATGTTAGTTAGACATTATTGATTCTTAAGCGTCGTTATGTTTGTTTGTAAACGGTGGCAAACACTCGTACGACCTTCAAAGAAGTTTTTTTTTTTTTTTTTTTTTAATTTATTGACCAATATAATCTGAGTAGTACATTTTGGTATACATTTTTTCACCAGCGGAAACCTCTGGGGTTTATATGCTGATGAATAAAGCGCAATCGCCGACTCTTTATTGTGTCGACAACTACAGTCCCCCGCGGCTATGAAGTCAATCCTGACACATCGCGCAACTATGAAGTTTCTGAATAATGACAATGTCAACCATAGGAAAAAAATACATATTCAACCCTAGAGGCATGTCTCAGCATTGACTTCATAGCCGCGGGGGACTATAGAGACAAAGTTTAACGTGTCTGGGTGTCTAAATGTGAATAAATAATGTGTGTGTGTGTGTGTGTGTGTGTGTGTGTGTGTGTGTGTGTGTGTGTGTGTGTGTGTGTGTGTGTGTTAGTGTGTGTGGTGTGTGTGATGTGTGTCTTATGTCTTTTTGTATTTATTTATTGTATTATCTGTGTGTTGTCATGTCAACAATAATAATTTGAGTTTGAATTTTTTGATTTTAAATTGTGTTTTGTCTCATTCTCACAAACTGCAGATGGCAAAGTGATAGAATACATACGAATTTAACGGCATTTAGTTAAAATACATTTCATGAACGTTTATGAATGACAATTATCATTCTTCGCATTCTATAACTAAAAAAAATACAAGTCAAGTGTAACTAACTGGCTCCTACGGTATATTTTGAATCTTATAGATAACAATAAGGTTTGATTTTCAGATATATGATTCTTGACTATATGATTGTATATCTGATTTAATCGATACATAATTGCTTTACATTTCTTTGATAGAAAAAGTTCTAAACTTGTTTTTTTTATCTTTTTTTTATCTGGCCTACTCAAACACTACATTATATTACGATTTACGACACAATCAAGTTCATACCGTAGTATTTTATCTCATCTAAAAACTCACTTAATAAAATATGAATAAAACTTCACTAAGTTAGGTGTTTATCGAAATTTGTCCAAAAAAAACCATTTCCGAAGAGTGTTGCATCTCTTTTTCTCGTGCGCGGAAGGCATAAGTGTGTCACTGTCAAGAAGGCATATATGCTTTTCACCTCACTAGCTCGGAAAGGCCTTTTTGTATGTTTGTTAACTATTGAAAAAATCGCTTTTTATCCACATGTGAAGAAAGTAGACGTAGAACGTTAAAAGTACTATGACGTAGAACGTTAAATGTTTATTTTTGTTTTTTGTAGGTATATTTTATGACATATTTTTGTTTAACTTTTATTTTTAACTGTTTTTACTTTTTTTTACGTTTTTTTATTTTTTTTACTTTTTTTACTTTTTTTTAAAATTTGTTTTAAACTTTATTTTACTTTTTTCTTACCCTTTTTCTTATTTCCCTTGCTGTAGTGAGGTGAAAAGATTTGTGTTATACACGGGTGAAAAGTTATTTTACGTCTCGTGTGTTGAAACACTCGCTACGCTCAGGATTCTATTTTTGAAACACTCGCTTCGCTCGTGGTCAATCATAGAATCCTTTCGCTAGCTCGTGTTTCAAATGAACACTCGTAGGTAAAATACAACTTTCCCCCCTTGTATAACAAATAACTATTTCATGAATCGACTCGAATCAAGGCACCCCCTTAAAGGACATAAACGAGACACAAGCAATTCGTGTTTGATTGCCACTTCAGGTCATATTTCCCAGTTTGCCCGATGGTAAAATATTATTCACTATTAGTACATCGCACCATTTCTCCGTCTACTTGTTAGCCAAGCTAACTTGTTTGCTTTGAGTCCGTCTAGAATCAGAATGTAATTGCTTGGGAATCAAGAATTCCTTCGGCAAGAGACGGAATGAATTTCGAACTCGAATGACTTCGACGCTGCGGACACGGCTTGTTAAGTTTGTAGCAATGTGTGTGGGTGCAGCCTTTATTAACCGACCTCAAAAAAAGGAGGAGGTTCTCAATTCGACTGTATTTTTTTGTGTGTTTGTTACGCTATAACTCTGTAATTTATGAACCGATTTGGAAAATTATTTCTTTGTTTGAAAGCATATACTTCCAGATTGGTCCCGTTGTCACCAAATCCAGTTCTGATGATGGGATCCTGGAGAAATCGAGGGAACTCTTCAAATTTTATAGGCAAACTTGAAATAAACTTGAAAATATTTGGCTACAGATCTGAATTCGGTTTAAACTTTGTTTTTAAAGTAAATTATATTTATTTAAACTTAATTGCAGAAATATAAAAATGTTCGATTGGCGGACTTAATGCCTTCATACATTCTCTATTCCACTATATTATATTCATTAATTAAAGTCTACTTTAAACGAAATACGCGTAAATCCCAGCCCTATTCATTCACAGAATTCCAAAATATCGCTGCATCGCTGTTAACAGATTATTTCCTGTCGCTGAATAATTCAACTCTCCGTAATATGTCAGCTTATGGAATATCAAAACGGAAGAAACGTCATCTGTCAGTTGGTCTATTTCACAGAACGTATTGTTATCTATAAGATTCAAAATATACCGTAGGAGCCAGTTAGTTACACTTGACTTGTATTTTTTTTAGTTATAGAATGCGAAGAATGATAATTGTCATTCATAAACGTTCATGAAATGTATTTTAACTAAATGCCGTTAAATTCGTATGTATTCTATCACTTTGCCATCTGCAGTTTGTGAGAATGAGACAAAACACAATTTAAAATCAAAAAATTCAAACTCAAATTATTATTGTTGACATGACAACACACAGATAATACAATAAATAAATACAAAAAGACATAAGACACACATCACACACACCACACACACTAACACACACACACACACACACACACACACACACACACACACACACACACACACACACACACACACACACACACACACACATTATTTATTCACATTTAGACACCCAGACACGTTAAACTTTGTCTCTATAGTCCCCCGCGGCTATGAAGTCAATCCTGACACATCGCGCAACTATGAAGTTTCTGAATAATGACAATGTCAACCATAGGAAAAAAATACATTTTCAACCCTAGAGGCATGTCTCAGCATTGACTTCATAGCCGCGGGGGACTATAGAGACAAAGTTTAACGTGTCTGGGTGTCTAAATGTGAATAAATAATGTGTGTGTGTGTGTGTGTGTGTGTGTGTGTGTGTGTGTGTGTGTGTGTGTGTGTGTGTGTGTGTGTGTGTGTGTGTGTGTGTGTGTGTTAGTGTGTGTGGTGTGTGTGATGTGTGTCTTATGTCTTTTTGTATTTATTTATTGTATTATCTGTGTGTTGTCATGTCAACAATAATAATTTGAGTTTGAATTTTTTGATTTTAAATTGTGTTTTGTCTCATTCTCACAAACTGCAGATGGCAAAGTGATAGAATACATACGAATTTAACGGCATTTAGTTAAAATACATTTCATGAACGTTTATGAATGACAATTATCATTCTTCGCATTCTATAACTAAAAAAAATACAAGTCAAGTGTAACTAACTGGCTCCTACGGTATATTTTGAATCTTATAGATAACAATACGTTCTGTGAAATAGACCAACTGACAGATGACGTTTCTTCCGTTTTGATATTCCATAAGCTGACATATTACGGAGAGTTGAATTATTCAGCGACAGGAAATAATCTGTTAACAGCGATGCAGCGATATTTTGGAATTCTGTGAATGAATAGGGCTGGGATTTACGCGTATTTCGTTTAAAGTAGACTTTAATTAATGAATATAATATAGTGGAATAGAGAATGTATGAAGGCATTAAGTCCGCCAATCGAACATTTTTATATTTCTGCAATTAAGTTTAAATAAATATAATTTACTTTAAAAACAAAGTTTAAACCGAATTCAGATCTGTAGCCAAATATTTTCAAGTTTATTTCAAGTTTGCCTATAAAATTTGAAGAGTTCCCTCGATTTCTCCAGGATCCCATCATCAGAACTGGATTTGGTGACAACGGGACCAATCTGGAAGTATATGCTTTCAAACAAAGAAATAATTTTCCAAATCGGTTCATAAATTACAGAGTTATAGCGTAACAAACACACAAAAAAATACAGTCGAATTGAGAACCTCCTCCTTTTTTTGAGGTCGGTTAATAAAGGCTGCACCCACACACATTGCTACAAACTTAACAAGCCGTGTCCGCAGCGTCGAAGTCATTCGAGTTCGAAATTCATTCCGTCTCTTGCCGAAGGAATTCTTGATTCCCAAGCAATTACATTCTGATTCTAGACGGACTCAAAGCAAACAAGTTAGCTTGGCTAACAAGTAGACGGAGAAATGGTGCGATGTACTAATAGTGAATAATATTTTACCATCGGGCAAACTGGGAAATATGACCTGAAGTGGCAATCAAACACGAATTGCTTGTGTCTCGTTTATGTCCTTTAAGGGGGTGCCTTGATTCGAGTCGATTCATGAAATAGTTATTTGTTATACAAGGGGGGAAAGTTGTATTTTACCTACGAGTGTTCATTTGAAACACGAGCTAGCGAAAGGATTCTATGATTGACCACGAGCGAAGCGAGTGTTTCAAAAATAGAATCCTGAGCGTAGCGAGTGTTTCAACACACGAGACGTAAAATAACTTTTCACCCGTGTATAACACAAATCTTTTCACCTCACTACAGCAAGGGAAATAAGAAAAAGGGTAAGAAAAAAGTAAAATAAAGTTTAAAACAAATTTTAAAAAAAAGTAAAAAAAGTAAAAAAAATAAAAAAACGTAAAAAAAAGTAAAAACAGTTAAAAATAAAAGTTAAACAAAAATATGTCATAAAATATACCTACAAAAAACAAAAATAAACATTTAACGTTCTACGTCATAGTACTTTTAACGTTCTACGTCTACTTTCTTCACATGTGGATAAAAAGCGATTTTTTCAATAGTTAACAAACATACAAAAAGGCCTTTCCGAGCTAGTGAGGTGAAAAGCATATATGCCTTCTTGACAGTGACACACTTATGCCTTCCGCGCACGAGAAAAAGAGATGCAACACTCTTCGGAAATGGTTTTTTTTGGACAAATTTCGATAAACACCTAACTTAGTGAAGTTTTATTCATATTTTATTAAGTGAGTTTTTAGATGAGATAAAATACTACGGTATGAACTTGATTGTGTCGTAAATCGTAATATAATGTAGTGTTTGAGTAGGCCAGATAAAAAAAAGATAAAAAAAACAAGTTTAGAACTTTTTCTATCAAAGAAATGTAAAGCAATTATGTATCGATTAAATCAGATATACAATCATATAGTCAAGAATCATATATCTGAAAATCAAACCTTATTGTTTATCTAGATCGATATCTCGCCCCCGCAAACCCCTGTATTCCAAATTTCATCGAAATCGTTAGAGCCGTTTCCGAGAACGTGATTTATAATATTTGCAGTGAATATGATATTTGCAATCACGTCACACACAAACACACACAAACACAAACATACACACACAATTTACATATAAAATATATATTTTTCTAACACTTTGTTGTATTTTATTACAGTAGGTTATTTTTAGGTTACATTCGTTGTTAAATCGATTTATTTGCGCATTGTGTTCTACCTGATCATCTGTTAACTAATATGTATACTAGTCTAAATAATAATATGTATTTAGTTTAGTTATTATTCTGTATAAGAACCACACGATGAATGTTTTAGAGATTAAGTCCGTTGTGTCTTGAGGTGGGCGTAATCGCTGCGACTCAGTCCCTGACTACCTACGAACGTTTTTTTATCTCGCATACCTGTTTATTATGTTCAATAAAAATCTTTAATCTTAATATAGGTACAGTCGCCATCACATACATCGGAGCAAACAAGCACGTCACAAACATCGGAACACACCTCTATTTTCAAGGCATTAGGGTGCATGTGCCGATATTTTTGAACACCTAAAGTGTACCTATGTATGTGATGGCGACTGTACAAATGTTGCTCGTTTAATAGTTTAGGATTTATAGTACAGATAATATGACTTTGTGGTCAACAAACGATTACTCGCTCAAATTAAGCAGATTGTTTATGGTAAGCGGTAAGTCAGCTGCCACCATTCAAACAAGGTTCTCAATTTAGCTGCATAGGAGGTCTTCCGTCCATTATAGCACGCATAGGTCTTCCTATAAGTACTAGAGCACAATTAAAGCTTAGCACACCTCAAGATAAAACTTCAGCAATGAAACAAACAAACTCGAAAGAAATTCAAATTCTCAATTTTTCCATAAAACCCCCGAAGTTCCACAGCGCTATCGCAAATCCATTAGAGATATAACTCCGGTGATTATAACTCAATATTGTCGGCCACTCGGCACAATTCAAATTTTCTTCATTTCATATTCTGCGGTTGGGGAGCGGTTTTCACTGACTTATATACTGTTTAATAAAGTCCTGTTTTAACCGAGTGCATATTGAAAGAGGATTTCAAATAGGAAAAATCTATAATATTGATAGAAAATGGCCCGGTAAATACACAGTTAAATATGTTATGTATCGCAATATCGCTTATTTTGAAAATCTAATCATGCTGCTCATTTAACTCACAGTTTACTCACAGTTAACTCACAGTTAACTCACAGTTAACTCACAGTTAACTCACAGTTAACTCACAGTTAACTCTTACTTGGCTCTTATTTTTTGCGATTTCCTGGCTGGTCCCATCGGAAAAGTTGTTCAGTATGACCATCTTATTCGCTTTTGGTAATTCTTGCTCGACGTCCCCGGAATCAGCCTGTATTAGTATGTAGTTTACAATTGTATAACGTCTCCATGAGTCAACAACGGTGCTGGCTGAAAATGAGCGATGTAAGTGTCTGACACCTCAACATAATGATGAGCCAGTGTCCGGTTCACTGACGCAGAGACACACTTGTTTCATGTTTTACGTGGTTTTTTAGTGTTTGACGTGATAACGTCTTATAAATCGATGAACACCGACAGCACGCACGAAAAAGTATGACTCATTGTCCCGTTCCACCTGAGCCGAGCGTTCGGCTTTATCACGTAAAATTATCGTCCGTAAACCGACTTTATAGACAACCATTTTTTTATGTTTAATATTTGTGTCCTCTGGGTTTGTAAATAAGTGTATCTTTATTTATTTCATAAGGCAGGCCGTGTGCTAGTTCACCACCGTCTTTGTATAAAAATAAAATAAAATCCACAGCACAATTCTCGCCCAATTACATTTGTAAAACGTCAGTCCGTATTCCGCCGTTTCCAAATTACTGAATACAAAAACCACTCGGTTTTCAACTGGCTCAAAAGACTTCGGAGTTAATGTGAAAGGGGACTCACGGCTGGAAAGGAATTGCCGCCCAATGACCGAGACGAATTCAATCGGAGTTGCGGATCAAACAAATTGCCCTCATTATTGGTGGGGGTTTTGAAGAAGATGTGAATTGGAATAGCTTCGGAAGTTGACAACTTAGAAAGGTACTAGCACAGAGGAGTGTAACTCAAACATGCAATCAAAATATTGACGTTACATTCCTTATTAGCTGTGAAGTATCACGTTCCGGGTGCGGCAAAACTCGGCAGGCAATCCCTTATTTCCCGGCTTTTGTGGTATGTAAGTACCTAATAATTGCTCGTATTTGGGGCAAATCAACTGGGCAAGTTAGAGAAGAACGCATCGATAAATATGTGATGTTTTGTTACTAGTAGTGAGTCAGGTTGCCAGAACTGGCGGGGATGCGCTTTGTTATGAAAGAAAGAAAGAAAGAAACATTTATTCGAGACAAAAAAGCTTTGTTACGAAAGGGTTCTATCTCAGCATAAGCCGGCATTACTGCCAGCGCCGATCATATGAGTGAGGGAAATGCATCTTTCACTGTCGACACAAAATGATCCCCAAATTAATAAAGGTTAGGCTACGTGAACATGGACCACGGTGTTACCATCAAGCTGAACGACCATGATTCAGAATAGATTTATTGATTATTACACATGGAACTCAGGTTCCGCATAGCACATGCTTATTTGTTCCTAGCGCAATCGGGTGTATACACCTCAGAGGTGTGCGAGAGCCGTCTCTTCTCTATAAACACGGCTTAAGTGTAAGGCCTGAGTGGACGCTCGAGTCGGGCGTGCGGGGAGCGGGGCGTGCGGCGTGCATGTTAAACAGATGAAACTCATACTGGTCTCCTGAGTAGGCTGCACAAAGCGAATGCACGCTCGCCCGCCCCGCTGCACGCCCCGCCGAACGCTCCGCTCCGAGCGTCCACTCACTTAGTCTCCGTGTAAGCTATACCTACTTACATAAAAAAACAAAATATGTCGACTTTCCAATAGTACAATTAAGAGTGTTACTTTAGTTAGAATAACGACTGAATGGACGAGACGAAACTAAAATTATTATTATCCATTTAAAAAACCACAATTTTTGACGTACTTAATTATCGAGAAATTTCACGTTCGCTGACTACTTCATTTATTCAGTAATCTTATCAACGGTCACCCTATTACACCGAAAAGAACTAAGCTTGAAATTATTATACATTCAAATGCCCCAATGAAGCAAAGAAGTTATTAATCCATTTGATAATACTGGAAAACGCTCTTCATTATGATCGCACAAAATATTTTGATAGCGTATATCATTGAAATCGAGTGTCATATGTTATTCTAATACACCGTGGGCGTTAATAACCCGAAATATTTTAACCACGCATTCCTTAGGTCATTAGGCGCAAAAAATGTTATTTGAACCCCACTCAAATCCTGCTTAGTTTTGAAGATATTATCATTTTCATGTAAACTATTTATTGTGATTAGTAAAGTGCATTAAGCTCTTTTGATGGAGACGTTGCTACCGATGTTGCCAAGTTTCGAGTCGTTATTGACATACATCAAAGTGACAGCTACCACTCTACCACATTTTATTAAAAGGGATGATTTCCATCCAGGAAGCGATACTTATCAAAATTTTATTTACAAAAACAGAAAAAAATACAGAAAAAAAATTATTTTTTTGCTGAATTTGGATTGGATTCATATAACATTTTTTACTCCTAATGACCTCCGGAATGCGTGGTTAAAATCTTTCGGGTTATTAACGCCCACGGTGTATCGATAGGCGCGTTACCAATTCTAATACTTTTTCCCTCTTAACCCATTCAAAGCTAATCACGACACATGGGTCGGGGGGATACGGGCGTTTTCCGCTATAATATATAACTACGGGGATTAACACATTCACTGCCAAGAATAGGGAACATTACTGCAATGTTCTGCCGCCAGAGGCAGCACTACCACTAATACTAAACCAGTATAGGAATATAGGGATTCACACACACATGCACAATTGTTTGTCAAATGAGTGACAAGGATACTTGCATAAACAATACCGCAAGTGGGAACGAGGTACAATGTCAACGCCGCTAGTGTCGCCACCTGCGAAGAGCTTTGCGTAATGTTCGATATTGCTACGCGCAACGCTCGTAACCGATACCGATGGTTTTTCAGCTAAGTAGCGGGAAGCGCCTACGGCGAAGACGCCCGCTAGGCGGATAGTGTATCCCCCTGGCCACGACTTTGGTCTTAAGCGACCTGCGACCAGCGTTTTATCTGTTCATTACGCGTGATCCCAACTAACCACATTGCGTTGCGCGTCTCGACCGCGCAATTAACAGATAAAACGCTGGTCGCAGGTCGCTTAAGACCAAAGTCGTGGCCAAGGCGTTAGTGTTGCTGCTACAGGCTAACGGCGCGGCGCGGCGCTACGAGCGTAGTTGAGCAGTGCATGAGTAAATGTGCCGTTCAAGTGAAAAAAAACCGGCCAAGTGCGAGTTGGACTCGCGCACCGAGATTTCCGTACAAACCTTTTATTTATTAAAAATATTTTTATTATATGATGTAACTAAAAAGTTACGGTTTTCGAAATGTTTCCTTTATCTGTGCTATAAGACGTTGTTGCGTACCAAATTTCAAGATTCCGAGTTCACGGGAAGTACCCTGTAGGTTTTGATTCTCTTGCGAGTTTCGAAAACTTGCGAAAATTTGCGGCATAAACGGCTGTATCTTTTGTTTGCGTTTGCTTAGAAGTTTCAATTCAATTCATTTATTTGCAACCATGTACAATAAAAACATGGTGAAATGAATCTAGTGTCAATGGATATAGAAATAACTTATTAAAATAATCTCGTAATTAACTTGTGTAAATGGCCAAAAATAACTTGGCATAATAATCTTGTAATATATGTACAGGTATAAAAAAAAAGTAATAAAATAATTAGGTATTGAATAATCAGGTAAAAATAATTTGATTGGAGATAATTTTTTTTGACTAGAGATCGTCATAATAATTCTATACACAGAATTATGGTGGGTTTAGATATTGACGAACAGTATAATACGTTTTTTCAATCAAATATTTTTTTAGGGTTTTGATGAATATTTTGTTGTTTTTCTCATTTTTTATTTCGTTCGGCAAATTATTATAAAGTCGTATTGACATAGAATAAGGTCCAGTGCTATGCAGATTTAATTTTGAATATATTTGTACCAAATTATTTTTAAAACGTGATTCGTAACGACGAGGCATATCTCCGAGTATGGAATAAAATTCAGGGTGATTTCTTACGAATTTACATGATTCGAGTATGTATAAAGACGGCAGGGTTAAAATTCTAAGATTTTGGAAATGGTATTTGCAACTGTCCCTTTGCTTGATATTTGCTATAATCCTGACACATTTCTTTTGCAAAACAAATATTTCTTGTACGTTTGTGCTGTTTCCCCACAAGGTTACTCCGTAAGTAAGCCATGCATGTGCGAATGCATAATATGCTACCTCGGATGTCTGGATGTCGGTTGACTTTTTTAATTCTCTTAAAGCGTATATAAATTGGCTTATTTTTGATTTTATTTTCTGTATATGACACTTCCAATTCATATTTGAGTCTATAGTTATTCCAAGTAGTGAAAATTTAGGTACGCATTCTAGTTTGATATTGTTAAAAGAGCAAGCAGCTAGATCCAATTCACATTTTTGCCGAGGTCTAAATTGCATTACTAGTTTAGTTTTTGAAAAATTTATCTCTAGGTTATGGTCATGCATGCGGTTTGATTTTTTCACAGGTCCAAGGGACAGTAAACTTGAGTATTTGGTATAAATTTCAGCTTGATACCTTCACGCCTTCCTGAGAAAAAGGTGCTTGACAGACGGACGGACAACAAAGTGATCCTATAAGGGTTCCGCTTTTTCCTTTCGAGGTGCGGAACCCTAAAAAGAGGGCAGTATGCGCTCAGTCGTCCATTGACAGCAGATTGTCAAGGCATTTAAGTATACAGCTACGGCAGTTGCAATTGGCTTATGGCAGAGATGTTCGCGTTTAGTGGCGGCTACTATTTATTGGTTGTAATGTGCGGTCGCTCGAACGGTGTAAGTGACGGTTTTTAAGAGGCGAAGCCAGTATCAATGGTACTTGAGTTCGGCAGACAAAACGACCCGTTTTGCGGTGGGTTCCTAGAGGTAACGTCACGTGCTCACGTTTTCTGCTCCATCCAATTACGTTGGAATATTATTATTAACAGTTCTCGATTGCCTTCCACTTAGAAGGTTGCGCGATTATTAGAACTCTTACCTTGTGAGAATAATATTATGGGAATTGAATCAAATCGTTTAGAGAATACAGTTGAACTTATTTTGTATATTTTGTAACCTAGACGCAATAGTTTATTTTCGAAATAGTTTACTACCTATTTTATAATTTGTTAACAATGCTTTATCACTTTCAACTTCAATCTGAATTCACAAATACACATTGACACAAAACATATATGTATAAGATGAACATTGAACAAGACGGTGTGAAGATTAGAATCATAGTGTCGACATTAGGGACGTTTAATCTTATTTTACAAATGAAACTGTCGACATATAAGTATTATTTATATTTGAAGTGATGTCGAAAATAAACGTACTAAGTGTTAGCAAATCCTTCATATAAATACATAGTAGAGTAGGGAAATTTGCGAGAAAGGTTCCTTCTTTAGGAACATTTCTTATTTATAGACCGATATAACGTATTGCTTGTCTGTACTTTACGTGTTAAGGAAAACGAAGAATTATGAACGCACGAGAACACACACGTGTATACAGTGCTGGACAAAAAGAATCATACACTTACACGGAAATGAGAGTTTCTTTCTGAACTACTTTATGAATTCGATTACATATATTATATCTTAGGCAAACTTGTAGCACATTCCATGGCTTATTATATATAGATATTAAAATTTCAAGATTCAACAAATTTATTTATTTACATGGGTATTTATCAATAGCACTTCATTTTGCTCTGGACAAATTAAATCATACATTAAACACAAACTCAATTAAACTTAATCTAATATTTTGTGTGGCCTCCTTTTGCTTTCAAAACCGCTGCTAATCTTCTAGGCACGCTTTCCACCAATGACTTTAGGTATTCAGGGTCGATATTGTCCCAAGCTTCTTCCAGTGCACCGAAGTAGGAATCCTTGTTAGTCACATTTGTTTTATTAATTTTGCTATCTAAATAAGACCATAAATTCTCAATCGGGTTGAGGTCGGGCGATTGTGGCGGCCATTCAAGCTGTTTGATCCTATTTGCCTTGAAGAATGCAGTGGATATTTTAGCTGTGTGCTTCGGGTCATTATCTTGCTGAAATAAATATCGGCCCTCCAAGCCACATTTAAGCAAAGAAATCTCTAAATTTTCTTGTAATATGTTAATATAATCTACAGCGGTCATTATTCCATTAATTCGAGCTAAGCTGCCAACTCCAGACCAAGCAAATGAGCCCCACACCATAACATTACCTCCACCATGCTTCACAGTTTTTTGTATGTTGCGTTCTGCCAACGCTTCGCAAGGCTTACGCCACACTCTGAACCGGCTTTTTTGTCCAAACAGCTCGAATTTACTTTCATCAGTCCATAAGATTGACTTCCAGTACTCCAAGGGCTTTCCAATATGTTTCTTCGCAAATGCAAGACGCTTTGTTTTGTTTTTACTGCTTATAAATGGACGCTTAGATGCTAAACAGTTTTTTAAACCATTTTCTCTGAGCCTGCGACGTACAGTTCGAGAACTGACCCTAAGATCCATCGTTTCCGTAATAGCTCTCGATGATATTTTTGGATTTAGCTTCGCACATCGAACAATTCTAGCATCATCGCGCAGAGTTGTTGATCGCTTGCGACCGACTCCAGGCAAGTTCGCCACAGTTCCTTGGTTTTCATGTTTCTTCCAAATGTGCTGTACAGCGGGAGCTGTACAGAGATGGAATATTTTTCGGCAATTTTCCGAAACGAAATTTGTTTTTTCCTATCACGTATAACCAGATTACGAACATCTATGGAAATCTGTTTTCCTGACATCTTCAACATTGAAATAATACATGAAAGTTACTTCAAATGGTCAAGACTGACACAATGACCTATTTTTATTTTGTTTCTAGCCAGGCAATTACGTGGTACAATTTTATTTCTAGTAAAGCGTCCGTATTATCTATTTTGTCCAGAGTATAAAATGACGCGGTAAAAGTAATCAAGCACTAGAAAACAATATTTTGAGAAGATCGCTAATATTGTTATATTAATAATAGAGCTCATTAAATGTCCTAAAAGTTTTCTATACAAACATCACGTGGTGAAGTTCACAAAAAAAGTTGTAAAGGAAAATATACTTTTCGTGTAAGTGTATGATTCTTTTTGTCCAGCACTGTACATAAAAGTTGAACCTTAGTTAATTTACGAAACTAGCTCCGCCTGCGTAAGTATTACACAGCACACAAGCTAAACCACGGGATATCGTACCTCCATACAAACTTTTGCCCCCATTTCACCTCCTTAGGAGATGATTTCCGGGATAAAAACTATCCTAAGTTCTTTCTCAGGATTCAATCTATCACCAGACAAAATTTTATCTCAATCGGTTCAGCATTTTTAGCGTGAAAACGTAAAAGACAGACATAACAAGGTAACAGACAGGACATATTTATGTACATACGTACTATTGTTTTGTTTTCATTTTAAGTGTAAATGCCTAGTTTGGATTCCAATCGATATATTCCGTCTAACAACTTGATGTACCTACATATTTTAATATTTGTATGAACATTATGACATGTAATTTGGCTTTACGAATAAATTAATTATGATTATGATTACACCGTTACAACCATTTCTAGATTACTTTTATCATCCAACACTCAGCTTAATCAAAGTAAAACCGTCGCACAATCGAATTACATTCAATTGCCATTCGCAAGACAATAAACTGGTCTCGAATCCATTCACCCGTTAATTCATTCGTTTCGTTCGTTCATTCGCTCGTGGCTCACTAAATTAGACCGCAAACGACACTTTAATTGGGACAGGTTCACGGCTCCATGCATTAGTTACGGGACCCTTGTTACGGAACCACCTATTATTGCTTTTGTCTTTTGCAGAAGTTCAATAGATTTTTTACAGCTGCCATTCAGAAAAGACATTGTTGCGAATGAGGGATTTAAATTTTCTTTACGTCATACCTGGCCATAAAGTAGGAATTACCGCACGCTATGCGTGCGTAAAACCCCACTTCCTGGTCAGATAGAGACGTAAAATGTTGTACTCACCACGGGCGGTAATAAAGAAAGCCTCAGAGCGCATATTTATCGCCCTTGCCTTCGGCTCGGGCGTCAAATACCTGCGATCTGAGACATTCTTTGTTTAACCGCCCTAGGTAAGTAATGTACTATTATAATGCACTTGCTCTGAATGTGCCCCTTTATATGGTTGAACATAAACACGGGAAGTGGTCGATGCCAGCAGGGCGTCGCCGGGCGGGACCTGCCCGTGCGGGAATGGATTTCAGGCCAATATTCCCGCATACTGTGCGATAATGAGATTTCGTGACAATTAAAATTTCACCTTTTATGCATATTTTTTTATTTCCTCGCATGATTGATTGCACTCGTGTCGATCAAAAACACTCCCTAACGGTCGTGTTTTTGCCGTTTTTGGTCATCGCCACTCGTTGGGAATTACCTACTTTCCGAACTCGTATCATAAATAACTATTAAAGAAGGTGTGAAAGGCAGTATGTGCCACTCGCTGGCAAAGTTATTTCTGTCTTGGGCGTAATCAGTTGCATCTCTCGTTACGCTCAAGATTCTACTTACTATTAAGATTCTATATTTACCCAACTGCCGAAGGAGAGGAGGGTTATGTTTTTCGAGCGTATGTATGTATGTAAGTATGTATTTATGTTTGTATGTATGTATGTGTGTATGTCTTATTCTTTGACACGCCCTGCAGCCTAAACCGTTTGACGGTTTTCGACATATGAGGTGTCACTGGATTCCTCATAATCGTGGGAGTGACATAGGCTATAATATTTGCAAAACGCAGTTGGGTTTTTCGAAAAACTTTTCATTTCACTTGTTTAAACAAAGTTTTAACCGACTTCAATTCACTAAGTACCTACGTACTTCGCCTTATTTGAAGAGTACCCTCGATGGCTCCAAGTTTCCATCATCACATCCTGATCTAATGGGGAATTGATGAAAATTTTAGAAGTGCTTGATTTTTTTTGTTGGTCATAGGAATAACCTTCCTTGGCACCAGAAAAAAGTTGCAGACTTGCTGCCAATTATTTTAGAAAAATATAAACAGTTTCCTCAGTTACATTTTGAGTTAAGGACGGCGAATGAGACACTTTCCTTGATCCGTCTCATACTACATTTTTTTTTTAAAATAAACACAGCTTCCCAGTTTTATATGTTTGACCTACAATTGGAACCTACTCTCCCACATTGAAATTTCAATATTTTCAGAAAGCAAAAAAAGATTTCCACGTTATCCGTAAAACAATTTACGCGCGGAAAAGGGAGGCACGTTGCCATTTTTACGGTTTCACAAAAAAACCGTAATGGGTTGGCGATGAAATTTTACAACAGACACATGACAACACGTTACCCCGAAATAATTGAGTTATCCCTTGTTGCGTGTTCATCTACATTCTACTGAATGTGCATTGTATTTTGTTGTGCGGCACGTATTTGTATTTTTTACAAGTAATTATATTTACAATTTCAGCCCCCCGGATCATTAAACTTAAGTGGCAGTGGGCGGATCATTGCATGTAGAACCGATGGCCGTTGGGGCGGAAAGGTTCTTGAGTGGCGACCACGTACCGAAAGGCGCAGCGTGACTCCCCCCACAAGAACTGATGACCTAGTAAAGCGACCTTGCAAGAGCCCGCTAGATGTGGGTGCTGCATGACCGGCCACTTTGGCACTCTTTGGGGGAGGCCTGGGTGATTCTTACGCCGCGTTTTTTATCCGCTCAGCGGTTGTATTTACCATCTTTGTAATATTATATTATAATTAAAATTGTAATTACTAAAAATTATATGTTGCTGGGTATAGAGGATATATTTCATTTTGTAAGATTAAACTAAGTACCTATATAAGCTACTGAACACCATAGTTAATATGGGAGTTAGTAAGGACAGCGTTTGAAACGCCCTTTATATGCTTTTAGTAACTCGTCTATGTCCAGCAGTAGACTTCATATTCATATTCATATTAATTTATTTCGTATTAATCATACATTGTCATTCATTACATTAAAATATCATAATAAGGTCATTAAAAACAATGTCAACAGGCATATATATAAGAAGCAATACAGGCAAAGTTCTTCTTTCGGCTGATGTGATGATGATAAATCTTTCTTTCCTGAAATCACTATTCCCAGCGACACCCACATGGTCATGACCCGCCATCTGCCCGTCTCAAGAGCCGCAGGAGTTTCATGCGGAACACTAGCCCCCTGCAAAGTGACCCCTCAGATGCTCGCTGCTGGTTGTGGCGGACTCGATGCCCTCCGTGCCAGATTCGGAGCAACTTCCACCCAGCCACAAAGAGCTATGGCCCATTCGGAGGGCGCTAAATAGGCTCAGATCGCAAGTTGGCCGCTGCAAGGAAGACATGGCCAGATGGGGAGTGCATCGTGACCAATCACCCCAATGTGTTTGCGATACAGCACCGCAAACCATGGCGGCTGATGGCGCGCCCCACAAACCCACACTCTTGCTCGGAACACGGCGTCAGAGACGCGACTGCCAGAGGTTGTCCACACCGCTGCCCAATGCCCATTGGGCATCACTTATTTGAGGAACCTCGACACGAAGATGATTTTATGTTACGATGAGTATCAAGGAAGCTCCTTAAATGTACGTATGTGAGGGTGACTGTACAGGAAATGCTTGAGAATATTTATTGAAGATGGTAAACAGGAAGTTGAGACAACATCAACATTGGATCCAACTGGGTCACACGAGGAACCTTTGGAAGCTTCATCTTTCATATATTATGTCAACAAACGATGGTAGGGTGGAACTGAAGATTGACTTTTAAATTATAATCTGCCAGTTGAATAACATACAATAACTGATACGAGTACCTATAACCTAACAAGGTTTTTGTTATTGTTGATACAAAGATCAAAAATAAATAGTAAAAGAACATTGCTCTAGCAGAAGTATCTTAAGGTGGTTCGATTGCCATACAAAGCGTTATTTGACATTCGCAGGCTAACGGCGTGATATTTTAAGAAACTTATGTAACAAACTTTCATCAATTGGCTTCCCATTTGCGCCAAATTCCCCCTTTCCTAGAATATACTTGTATAAACTAGATTCATTTGAGAAAAATAGTTTTCGCAAAATATCACGTCCCAAACCAATTTCTCAAATTAATCTAGTTTATACAAGTTTATTCTAGGAAAGGGGGAATTTGGCGCAAATGGAAAGCCAATTTATGAATGTTTGTCACATAAGTTTGTTAAAATATCACGCCGTTAGCCTGCGAATGTCAAATAACGTTTTGTATGGCAATCGAACCACCTTAATCCATATGAGATTAGAAAAATTGTGTGTTAATCGTCATTGTTTTGAAAGAAAACAATCGAAAGAAGTAAAGCTATTTAGTGTAGGTACAGTCAATTGCAAAAATATGTATTGATTTAATCCTCTTTTAAATACGGACCGAAATCTTAATCCGCTGATATAAGAGCCATCCATATTTTTAAACTTGACTGTAACATATTAGTATTCCTATGTAGTATTAAATGTAACTAATTATTGTAGATACTTAGTTCAATGTAATTTATTGATTATTTCATCATGTGACAAATTCAAACACATTTAATGTACCTATTGTTCTTGAATAAATGAACTATCAACTATTCCTCTTCGATATTCTGGATAAACGAAGTTAGAAACGTAGACGAATTTAGCCATGTTTTTTCGGTTACGAGGTTCTAGAGTCTATAAATGTCTGAAGTACTCACCAGCATCGATAACAGCTTCATACGCCTTCTCCAACAAAATTCTGCACATAGGGTCCATTGTGTGTGCCTGCTTATAATGAACCCCGAAGAACGAGGCATCGAACTTGTTGACATGGTTGATCTTCCCCGTGCGCTGCGGGATTTCAGGGTGGGCTAGCTTCCAACGGCGCGGGTCGCCTGAGATCAAGTCCACCTGAAGAACGGAAAGCGGCAATGGATGAGGAACAAAGTTATTTGACTAATCTGGTTTCACTTCAGGGTCAGGATTGCTTTCCCAATTTACAAAATTTCGCCATGGTACGCTCGCAATGCAGAAATCAACGAGTATTTTGAAATCCCTACTATACTCGAAGAGGCAAAACGCTACACAGCAAACTACAAGGACCTACTAGCAACTCATCCAAACCCTCTATCACAGTTGCTTCTAAAGCCAAACCCAATGAAGAGAATCAAGAGAGCCAATGCGTTGCCTGACTAGGGGAAGCTAGGGCAGTGGCCCTACCTTGCCAATTGCCAACCTCTCTCAACTCATTTGCTCATAGTTGTTGTTGTGACTGGTCGCAGATTAACAGAATAATAAAAATTAAAAAATAAATAAAAAATATTACAAAATTCAGCAGCAATCGAATCCCGGTCTCATGTCGTGGCCGAAGAAGATTTTTTTTTTCTTAGTTTATTTTGTGTCCCACTTCTGGGCAAGGCCTCCCCCCTAGATTTCCAACTATCCCGATTTATTGACAATTCTGGCCAGTCGCTTTGAAAGACGTCCAGTCCATCCCGCCATCTCCTCTTCGGCCGAGTCGTTCCCTTTTCTGTAGCTATTTTAGCCCACCTGTGTGGGTGCAAACGGCAAACATTGCCGCATTGGGTGCATTTTGCCGAAGAAGATAAATAAATAAAATAAATATAACGGGGCAATCTTACATAAATCGAACTAGCCCGATAGTAAGGTCAATAAAGCTTGTAGGCGGGTTTCACTAAACCGTCTGTAATGGTAAGTGGCGGTGTTCGTTAAAATCTGAATGTATGGAAAGTTTGACAGGTTTATATGGAATGACAGCTGCCGGCGCCATATTTAACGTTGATCGGTCTGTAAGTTGTGTAAGTTGTGTAAGTTGGTGCAACCCGCCATAAGAGTGGTTAAATTCATCAATTTTTTTAACCCTCAAATCAGATGAAAAGTTAATGGAACTTACCAACGTACTTCAAGGAATAAAATGGGACATACTGGGCATGAGTGAAATTAGAAGGTTAGGAGAAAAATCCTGGACTACCCGGATCTAGCTGGAGGAGGCCTTTGCCGACTGGCAAGCGGACACCCAAAATAAATAAACAAACCAAACTAATAATCAAAGAAGAAACTACAACATTTGGATGTCACGATCAAAGGCTATAACATAACATAACATTAAATTCATCGACATACGGGACTAAAAAAATCGTCGTGAGAAGTAAAACTTGTAAATTGAGTATCGTCTTTTTCACCCGAGGAAGGACTAAGGAGGAAATAAATGAACCATCCCTGTTACAAATTTGGCCACGAAGGTTTGCCAGGACGGTCTTACGCATGTCGATTATCCATACCCAAAAACCAAGACTCAGTACAGTCAGCGGCATAAATATATGATGGAACAAAGGCCGCAAAAATATCTGATGACAACTCTATTCCTAAAGCCGTAAGAGCGTGTCAGATATTTTTGCGGCCTTTGATTCATCATATATTGATGCTGGTGACTGTACCTAACAAATATTCATGCTCATCATATCATCATATAAACAATCTTATCCAGAAGTGACCCGTGATCTTCCTAATATCGTCCACCCATCGAGCTCAAAGAGAGGCCTATGTTGTGGGCGATTACGGGTTGACAATGATGATGATGATATAAACAATACTCTATGGATCGTTGATGTCCGAAATAAATTATTACTAACAATAATAATAAAAATAGGCACTACCGGGATTTGAACCCAGGACCGTTCGCAGGCAAGGCAGGCTACTCCCTAGGTTAAACAGCTAGGGTAGTACAAGAAATGAAATGAAAATAAAATGAAAAAGCTTATTTATACAGGTTATAAAAGAAAATTAACAGATAGCAAAGGTTGGAGCCTCCTATTAAGCAAGTAATTTTGCTTATGTCAGGAGACACCGCTCTTCCAAAAACAAGACGAAACTTGGAGAAGAAAGCTCATTACCTTGTTAAAGAGGTTCTCCTGCAGTTCAACTACGGAGTCGGAATCCGGGAAATACCCGGAGATACCACTGATCAGGACCTCGTCACCAGGTGGAGGGTGTGACAGCCGATGTCCGGACTCCAGTCGGTCCTCGACTTTTGTGGTTGGTGCCATCTGTCGAAGAAAATTCAATCTTATAACACCGATTATAAAGTCTTATTTAGGGATAGGGCGACATGTGCCGCGGCGCCGAATGCGAG
Source organism: Epinotia brunnichana (assembly GCA_963854355.1). NCBI lineage: Eukaryota > Metazoa > Arthropoda > Insecta > Lepidoptera > Tortricidae > Epinotia > Epinotia brunnichana. The sequence goes on from OY977954.1 coordinate 20,373,215, forward strand.
CTGTTAGGTGAGTATGGGAACACTCACGCTTAGGCTGTTATTCTTTACACGCTCATGCGACTCACCCCACCCGTCACGCCTAATGAAACTAGGCCTCTACCTACGTTTAGTTACTACGAATCGCGGCGTCAAGATATATTTGTAGGTGAGCGTTGAGGTGAGCTTAAAACAAGTTACAGAATACCGAGGCTGCACAGTTGCGGAATAAAAAATGTTCGTCACATATGGATTACCTTTTTCCTCAGACACACGAAGTAAACTGAATGTAATCAGTCGATAAAAAGCATAAACCTACTGTAAATTATGCCTAATCAATGCAGATGTAATCGAATAATTAAAATATGCTCACGTTTTTTAACCCCGAGGTCGATCTTTATATTAAGCAGCGTACCGTTCAGTTCCAACAATATGACACTATATTTAACCTTACTACATTATGTTTAGGCTTATTTTCAATTGGCGAAATCGCTGTTGATTTGTTAGTGTCGCTTTTAATTGTATGTCTACTTGAGGTTTTTATTTTTTCTTTCCTAATACGTCAATAGAATTTTAATATTAATTAGTGTTCTCCCTAGGAACCCCCCCACACCTCTTACAATTTTGTAACACGAGCAAAATAAATGTATATTCGATCATTCTAGAACTACCTACATGCCTTACTTAAGTATTTTTTCCTATACTCATAAGTACCGGACCGCCGCAGAAGATATTCAAGAAGTTATTTTCGTTCTCTCAGTATAGTTTAAAGGATCCTTAATATTTAAACATATTTATTGTAATTTATTTAACAATATTTCGTCTTCCTTGCTGTTTGTTTACATCGGTGACATGCGATCAAAGAGTACTATGAATATAGAGACGTCAGTCAAGGTTTTGCAAGCCGCGCGTCATCTAGTTTTTAACCGACTTCAACAGCCAAAGAGTTAGCTCTAGTAAGTTCATATGTGTGCGTCAAGTGTACGCATGTGTGCGTGAACGGAAATACTCACACACACACATTTACCTGTACCTACATGCATACATATTGATGTATAATATGCCAATTCCTGCTTAACGAATAAATTAAAAATAATAAAGACAATTTATGAGTTATAATATATTTTATTCGAGGAATCACAGTCAATTATCAATCCGACTCGGCTGGGCAGCGTTCGGGAAGCTACGGCTCATCTTTTCGTCCAATATTCCGCAGTGTCTCAAAACGAGAATCTTTGACCAGTGTGTGTTGCCAGTGATGACATATGACACTGAAACGTGGTCGCTTACAATATGCCTCATAAGACGGCTCAAAGTCGCCCAAAGGGCAATGAAGAGGGCTATGTTGGGAGTTTCTCTGCGTGATCGCATCAGAAATGAGGCTATCCGCAGCAGAACCAAGGTAACCGATATAGCCCTCCGAATCACTAAACAGTGCAGTGGGCGGGGCACATTGCACGTAGAACTGATGGCCGTTGGGGCGGAAAGGTTCTCGAGTGGCGACGTACCGGAAGGCGCGGCGTTGGTAGGCCTCCCACAAGGTGGAATGGTGCGCTAGATGCGGGTGGCGCAGAACCGTTCACTTTGGAACTCTTTGGGGGAGGCCTATGTCCAGCAGTGGACGTCTTTCGGCTGATATTATGATGATGAAATATAATTAAAATTGCAGTTCAAAAAATGCTACGCAACTAATGCTATGCTGTTTACAGCGACACTATCTCAGACTAAAAAAAAACGCTTTGTCGGGCTATACAATTTGAAGTTGGCCAGCTACATGAAAAGGTCGATACTATTCCTGCTTCTCATCTGATCGTGAGGTGACTAATCACTGTGTAAATAAATAGTTAAATTGTTATTCAAAGTTATTGGAAAAGTACTTCATGGTGTATAACGAGTATTAGGGCGTGCGTTAGTGAACCTCTTTTCATAAACTATTTACAATACAAAGAACCATAATAACTTTGAATGCTGTAAATAACCATTTTAGTTCACGTCAATGACCTCAGACGTTGAATCATTCATTAAACAACCAAAATAATTCACCAGAGTAATTATCATTCGTAGGTTTAATTACAATACATTCACCAGCAGTAGGTACAATCGGAATCAGGTACGCGTGAACAGATAACGAGTCAGAAATATTTTCAAGACACAAGAATCTTGGTCATTCATCCATACATACAGTCAAATGCAACTATAACCGGTAAAATATTATTTTAAACCATTAACGGTCCCCGATTCAGTATACTTTGATCTGTGGCGATACTAATAATAAACAGGTGTAATGTCTGTGAAATGTAAGTTTGTATGTTGGGGGTAATCTCAGAAACTTTACCCATCCTATTCTAAAAACCCTTTCTTCAGTAGGTTATATGTAGAACGGACCTACAGGATTAACACGTTCCCTGTCCCCATACAAAATTGTCCGTCAATGTCACAAGTCCAAGTGACAGTTGTAGTTCGGAGCCGTGAACAACCCGTGGACCCATAGTGGGGACACGGACTCCTGAAAAAAAGGTTCGTGGCCCCACATTGGGGGCACCCGGACAGGGAACGTGTTAAGTATGTGCTATATTCTTATACCATTGCTTCGCCTAGATTATTTGTATACGCGGCGGAGCCGCGCGGGCAGCTAGTACTATTAAATCGATAACTCTGAGGGATAATCACGTTACGCGCCGAACACGCGTTAGGACAATTTAACTGTCATTTTTCCATACAAAAAGTGACATTTAGATCTACCTGACGCGTGTACAATGCGTTACGAAATCGACCTGCTGTTCTTAACACAAATGGTCTTCGTGCATTATACGATCTTTAACCTTTTGAACGCCATTCTTCACGTACTAAAGTGTCACTGACACGCCAACCTTTTTTCCATAAGTGATGGCGCTTCGGGCACGACAATACACGACGCCTATAGGCGTTCTTGGCGTTCAAAGGGTTAAGAATAGAACATGCTTGACTTAGGCTGGGTTGCACCAAACCGTCTGAAATTGTAAGTTTGACAAATTTCTATGGATTTCTAATTAAAAGAAAAATTTAAAAATTTAGGCTCCGAGCCGGATTCGGACCGGCGACCACAGGCATACATGGCCCGTCGCTACTAACCAACTGAGCTATCGGAACAATCTGTCTCAGCGCCTAAATCTTTCAATCAGTTCCTTCTTACAACGCAAAATTTCTATGGGACGACGGCTACCGGTGCCATATTTAACGTTGACCAGTCTGTAATCGTAAGTTGGTGCAACCAGCCCTTAGTAATTTTTAAATCTACAATTGCCAGAAGTGTCACTGGATATAAAACATCATGTGCATTGTGCATATTGATTGAAATTAGTTTATCCGGTTAATGACAAGGTGCCACTGACTAAAGGCACTGGTCCCACCGCCGGCTACAGACTATAAGCTATCGGTGATTACTCGCCCAAGAAACGAACAAAAGATAATAGCTCAAGTGTAAATAAAATAGTTCATCGCCGGCGGTGTGAACAGCCAGCTATAAACTATAAATATATAACTCTCTTTTTTATTTACACGAAAGCGATTCTCTTTTGTTCGTTTCTTGAACTGGAAAATAGCCGATAGCTCATAGCTTACTCGCTCGCGGTGGGACCAGTGCCTAACAGATCCATTTCAAATACTTCTTCCGCTTCCGTGTTCATACGGCAGTGTTATGTAGACTTGCTTGTCGATTACGCATTGTACGACTTGTACAGTCACCGGCATCAATATATGATTAATCAAAGGCCGCAAAAATATCTGACACGCTCTTACGGCGCTAGGAATAGAGTTGTCATCAGATATTTTTGCGGCCTTTGTTTCATCATATAGTTACGTAAGTGACTGTACGTGCGTCAGGTAGGTACCCAAAGGTTGCTTGGCAGAGATCGCTCTTTAGCGATAAAATAAAGAAATATTTGCTGACAATCTTACACAAATCGACCTAGTCCCAAACTAAGCAAAGCTTGTACTATGGGTACTAGACGAAGATAAACATACTTATATAGATAAATAAATACTTAAATACATAGAAAACATCCATGACTCAGGAACAAATATTCGTGCTCATCATTCATTCATTCATTCATTTATTTCTTGATAAAAAAATTTATTTTACATGTCAACTTAAAATATAATGATTTACATTTCATTTTTAAATAATGTTACAGTCAATAAAATTTAATCGTGTGATATTTTTCATGGTACATGGTTACATAGGTGCTTATTCTAGTAGTCGTATTTTTAATTTTATTTATTTATTTTTTTCATCACACATATAAATGCCCGAACCCAGAACCTCTTGCTTCGTAGGCAGCGTCACTAGGTCACTACCAACTAGGCTAAAGCGGTCGTCACCGCCTATAAGACCGCTTGTTTGCCGCTGCCCTTATAGTCACTGTTTTCTGTACTGCTACTGTTTTCTATTACTATTGAGGTTTTCAATTAAGAGTATTTGTATTGTTTTATATTTAAGATCTAAATATCACTTTTTGTATGGGAAAATGACGGTTGAATTGTCGTAACGCTCGTTCGAATAGTAACGGGTTTACCCCTCTGCCACGCTATGGACAAAAGAAAAACTAGTACCTATGTAAAGAGGAGTGGGGCGCTTTCTCGTATATACCTAGAACAATCGAATCCATTCTTAAACCATTTAACCGTTAGAAACTTTTTTTAAATTGGAAGAACACCACAATATTCCGGCGATATCTTTTTTAAAATTTGACTGTTGTTTTCCGTGGGTCTATTATGGAAATAGGCTCGAAGTGTGTTCTGGGAGATGGGCTAGATGTGATAGGTTATCACAAAAGTATCACATTTTCTCCATCTTTGTACCAGCAATTGCTAGAAGTAGCTTAGGTATTCCATTTCTAAAGTATTTTCGAGATCAATGCCACCGTATTACGTCGAACACGTACGCAAATTAAGTACAGAAATTCACGTGATTACGTCCCGTTCTTAAATTAGGTAATAATTTCAAATGAACCAACCTTAGTACAACACAAAAACTTTCACAAAACTAAACTGGTATGTCCCGGAATCAAACCCTGTACGTGGACACAGGCAGGCACCCACAACTCGTCTGGACAACGGCGCTACACAGCGGTGTTTATAAAACGAACAATTAAAAAAGATTTGCGTACAGGGTGCTCGATGTTAATGGGTTTAATAGGAGTGAGTTCTACCGCCAGACATACGCACCAGTATTCTTTCAACGATTTTTTTTTTTTTTTGCGGACAATCTTACACAAATCAACCTAGTCCCAAACTAAGCAAAGCTTGTACTATGGGTACTAGACGACGATATGACCCTAACTACCTATATAGAGAATTACATACTTAAATACATAGAAAACATCCATGACTCAGGAACAAATATTCGTGCTCATCACACAAATAAATGCCCTTACCGGGATTCGAACCCAGGACCTCTTGCTTCGTAGGCAGGGTCACTACCAACTAGGCTAAAGCGGTCGGATTTGACACAAGGGCACAAATCCGTACTTTGATGTCTCTGTTATTCTGGTAAAGAACGATAGAGACATGAAACGGATATCAACAGAGGATCTATACGGTTACCACCATAAGGGACGGAAATGCTCATATACAGCTAAGTTAAGAACTAGTCTTAAAATGGCTGACGGCTTATCATAAACATCCAACTTAATTTGGGCGGGTAAGGGGCGGTTAACCTCGACTTTATACTGGCTCAAATTGTCTTGAATAAAATTGATTGTGCACTTGATTGTACAAATCTTGAAAAATATACAGATCATTTTGAAAAATATACAGATAATACCTTTTTTAGTAAATTTTATGGTGAATTCTTAATTAGGTAGGTAGGTACTTTTTCAAAAAGCCTTCGAACGACCAAGACTAAATAATCTGGCTACGGAACGTGTAATCAAATTTTTTTTTTCTAAAATTTTGCCTGATAAACTATTTAAAAACAAACCTTTTACGCATAGGGTTTTCTAAATAACCATCCAATTTCAAAACATCAGCTCGGAATCCAAAAGGCATACTACACATTTATCCAACGAACACATAAGACTGTTTATAAGATCCACAAATTATAAACTACCATCTGCTATCGTTAAACGTGACATTATACCCGAAGCGCGGATTAGCGAACATGAACTAAAGTGTCGTAGTGACACAGAACTACTAAAATGATGTAGTTATATGGAACCTTCTGGGCGTATAAGACCTTTTTAATACCTCAAGCAGGATCAGCTAGGTTATGTTTGCTTTAGAAAAGCTTTTAATAGAAATCGTATTGTAGGAAATGGGATTATAGCGGTATAAAGCGCTGTCTATGTTGTGTAAATAAAATAAATAAATAAAAAACATTTATTTCAGACCATACAGATCCATAGTTTTGTTAGTAAAATCTTACGTGTTATGTTAGTCTTGGGAACAAAAAATAAAATAAAGTAAGAAAATAAAAGCTTTAAAAAATACATAAAATTCTTAGGTTTTCTAAAGAGTTGGCTATTGAGAGAGTGAAGAGAACACCAAGGCTACTTAACTCTCCCTATAGCCACCTCAACCCAAAACTTCATCATCGGGCAGTCGAGTCTTTCAGCCAACGCCCCGAGAAGACCGTTGCTGCTGCTGCGCACTCGCCTTAGCATGGAGGCGACTCTTTTTCTCCTAATGGCAAAAAAGTCATCGAGTCGCGCTCCCGCGAACATGCCAGATGCACTGCAGTATTTCGGCAGCCGCAACAGCATCCTCAAGACGTTATAGACTCGTCACTGATGGAAAGACTGTCCTGTCACACGTTATGGACATCAATGGTATCCAGGATTACTTAGGTTAGGGCTGACACTGAAATATTTTCCTTCTCCTGTATTTGAGTGACAACTCTATAAAAAAAATAGGTATCGTCAATAGGCAGCAGGAAATGATTTATAAAATTCCATGAAAACCAAATAGTGATGTCAAAAATGCACCGATTCTGACGCTTGCTACGAGTACGTGCCGTTGCTGAGAACGTTGGAAAGTTCCAGAAAATGCCTTCAACGTTGCCGGCAATAAAAGTAATATAACCGGCAAATTTGAAAAATGCAGGCTCCTGTCACCGCAAACTTTTTTGAAAACTGTTCTTATTTTCGGATTTATACCTATAGTCAATCCTTTTCTAGAGCTAATATTCTTAAATTAAAAACAGGGAGCCTCATTCATATCTTTAACTATCAAATAGGGGGTAGGGGGGTAGGGGTAGGGTAGGGTACCCTTGCCCTGTTTATCAAAACTTACAAGCCTTGTATTACAAGCATTTTGCCAGTAAAAAAAAACATTATTACAAATATGGGGCCTGTTTATCAAAAGCTTGTAATACAAGCGGAAGTCTCTTTCTAATGAGAGAAGTTGAAAAGAGAGTTCCGCTTGTATTACAAGTTACAAGCTTTTGATAAACGGACCCCAGCTGTCCGATTGCGTAATGCTGTGTAAAGTAAAGGTACGTCAGATAGATCTAAATTCTAAATGTTATTTATTGTATGGGAAATTGCCAGTTGAGATGAACAAACGTTCGAAAAGTGACGTAGGTAATAAATAACCCATCAGGGGTCCATTTCACGAAGCCTACAAGATTGCTAGAAGTTTCAATTTTACTAATCTAAATCGTCAGTGGTTAAACGCTTCAGGTCGTGGAGTGGGCACCATATCTAAACTAACTTGTCATGCCTGGAGGCCACTCTCGGGCCGTTCGAGATGATGTCTAATAGAGAGGATCTCTATTGATGTCATGTGCATTGAAACATGTCACCAATTTGTCGAAGACAGCAAAATTTCTTATTCTAGGACTTGATATGCTTACGTGAAAAGGAACGCGTAAGCGGAATGTCATCTCGCTCGTATGTGGAGCAGCCCAACTGGGGAAGTACCTCCACCTTACAGAAGACCGCAGCCATAATAGCACCACTGCTTTGTAGTGTTGCTATTATTATTGCATGTGGTGTTGTGTTCCTGGTGGTGAGTAAGGTCGCCAGAGCTCCCTAGGGTGCGCTGTGTTGGGAGTGAGGGACCTGCATGTCTCTATGTGCCAACACAGCGAATCCTCAAGTGAGTAAAGGGTCGGCAGCGCGCTTGTGATTCTTCTGGAGTCACAAGTGTCCATAGGCGACGGTACCAGTTTAACATCAGGCAGGCCGTAAGCTTGTTTGCCACCGTCGTAGTATAAAAATAAAAACTGTTCTGACTTGGCAGTTTGAGCCAAATACTACTGTCAGTATTTGTAAGCTGTCAATATTTCCCACCATAACGCCATATAATCTAATGTAAAGGAGAATCAGTGATACCTACCATATTCTCGATCGATATATTATACCGAGCACTAGTTGCATCTCGAACGCTGGGAGTCGACATATCTCGACCGTGAGATATTGAGAATACGGAAATAAGTTTTCGTTCGATATCCGCCATTTTTTTTTCGAGATATTTTTATAGACATCATCTCGAATGGCGTGGGAATTGGCCTCCAGCACTGGCTTGGTATAGGCCAATTCCCGCGCGTCGAGACGTGCAACTTTGGAATCACGTGTCGTGCGACATTTCCGAACACGTCTCACTACGTGCTACGATTAAAGGATGACTCACGCTAGAACGGGCCGTGTCCGGCCCGGGGCATTCTTAGCATAGCCATCAGTAAATATCGACACAAATTTAAAAAGTAGTAACTCGATGAAAATACCTAAATACATTAAAAAAAAACCATGGATTGTCTTCTTAAATTATAAAGTACCAAAGTTTCAAGTTCAATGACACCTTTCATGGAACTCGAAAAATAAAACAAAACACCCTGTATTCAAACTTCAGGCTGGATTGGAAGTTTCATGTCGCTGTAATGATCGATATACGTTTTTTCACGTAATGACTAAACTTTTTTCATGAAAACTTGCAATGATTACAAAAAAATATCATTTAAGGGTGGGTTGCAACAAACCATCTGTACACGTAAGCGGTGTTCGTTATAATCTGAATACTGTATGGAAAGTTTGACACATTTCTATGGAATGACAGCTGCCGGCGCAATATTTAAGTTTGATCGGTTGATAATCGTATGTTTTTGCATTTCGCCCTAAGGCCGTGTGGCGTCGATTACACTTTCCTAACCGGTAATCTTTAAAGATGGCGTCGACAGCTGTCATCTCATAGAGAACTGTCGACCTTCCCATACAAACAGATTTTAAAGGACGTAACTTACGATTGACTAACCGGCGGTTTGAAACAACCGAGCCTTGCTACTATTTATAATTTTATAAAGTTTTGTTCATATTTGCTACCATGAGATTTATATTTGCATCTAGAATGATCTAGAACATGTGGTAAAATACTGTTATTTTAATTTGGTTTATTGTTGGAGTTGACTGAGGTTAAAGAAATACTCTGGAATTTCGTTCTTTGAAGAAAGTTTAAAGCATTCGTGTTCTGGCTTCTGACATATAAGAAAATATATAGTCAAAATAGATATAACCGATTTTTTTTCATTCTCCAACTCATGGCCTTAAAACTCTTAAAGCGTGAACTGCAGATCAATTCTAAAAGTTCTTAAAAAAAAACCATTGTGTTATAACAATTACACATACAAAAACGTAGACGTACCTTTACCTTAGTATGTGTATTTTTTTACAACTTTCCTTAAAAGCATCACTCGTTCATCCCGCCGTCATCGTCATGGTCTACTGAAGTTCGATACTAAGTAGAAAAGTAGTTAAAACTGTTACTAAGGTAAGGCATGTACAATCGAGTTCTCCAATACAGACTACATTTCAAAAATATCTATACTTACTGCTGTGCCGCAACGACCCACAGTGGATCTTGGCCTCCGAAACTAAAGACCACCAAGCACTGTCCAATGCCGTTTCAGTCCAATCGACGGCCCGCAGTTCGTTCAGTCCAATAGACGGCCCGGAGTTCGTTCAGTCCAATAGACGGCCCGGAGTTCGTTCAGTCCAATCGACGGGCCGGAGTTCGTTCAGTCCAATCGACGGGCCGGAGTTCGTTCAGTCCAATCGACGGCCCGGAGTTCGTTCAGTCCAATCGACGGGCCGGAGTTCGTTCAGTCCAATCGACGGGCCGGAGTTCGTTCAGTCCAGTTCAGGTCTTTTTGGAGTTCGTAACCCCACGTACCTAGGACGTCTTCGACCAGTTGGACGTCCCGAGTAGGTACGCTCTCCAGACTGCACGATCGTCACCCATGCGAATTACGTGCCCGAGCCATCGGAGTCTTGAGGATTACACAGAAATATCTAAAAACAGTCACAGACATAAGACTCATGTGAAGATATTTTTGAAAAGTTGTACGTATAGTTATTTTAGAACTTGACTGTAATATAAAGTATAATTGAAACCCTGGTAATTCACAACAAAACCCGATAATCGAGTATCACAGTAGCATTATACGGTACACGGGGTATTGTGTGCAAAGCAGGTGTTTTCAGTACCCACCTGGATGGAAACCCCTGACCCGGCCCGCCTATATTACCGCCATAGGAATACGTTCCTTTCCAAAATACGAGTATTTCTGGAACGTGAATCGAGAACTTTTTAAAATGGGATTGGGATTTCAGTAATAGCACATTATTGCCGTGGCCGGGAAGGAGGCAATTGCAGGCTGAGTAATTATATACGTATAGTATAATACGAAGCCTGCAATTGCCATTCCGGCCGAGGCTCATATAGGCTTTTCTCAAAAATGGGGGAATAAAAAAACTAAATTAAATAAAAATTGAGGATACCGCAAATTACATAAAATTAAACGACAAAGTATATTTTTTTAAACAGAATCCCAAGTGTGTTTTTCCACCGAAAAACACAAAAACAATGAGACTCATACAAAAATGTCGCGTTTGCAACAGAAAAATACGACTTGATTTGGCTGAATACGACCTGTGCCGTCTTTTATATGCCAGTTTCTACTTTAAAAAAAGTTTGGTACTCGACAAATAAACGAATTTATATGTAACATTCCAGGCGGCCTGCAATGTTTTTTAATTTTTTAATTTTGTTCTGGCCTTAAACTAACATAAAACATTATATACTCTGAAAGCCAGTCTTTACTAGTGAACCGATTTCAATTAGCTAAGATTTCAGGTTTTACTGGAAATAGCTTACAAAGTCAAAAATGCCTAAACACTCCGTAATTTCGTACACTTACCTTAATCACTAATCAGTGTGAACAGCCCACTAGGCCCTCACGTTTATCTCGTAGCTCTATAGAAACTTTCAGGCCCCATTTCACCCTTTAGAGTATGACTTCCGGGATAAAACTATCCTATGTCGTTCCTCGGGACTCAAACTATCTCTGTACCAAATTCATCTAAATCGGTTCACGTACAAATTTTCTCCCCCATTTCACCCCTTAGAGGATTATTTCCGAGAAATCCTATGTACTTTCCTAGGACTCAAACTATCTCTAAGTATATCAAATTTAATCTAAATCGGTTCAGCGCTCGATTCGGTTCACGTAATGCGCGATCAAATAAACAGACAAACAGACCAAAATTCTAAAAAAACAGTTGGAACGTCTTCTGTTATCGATTCTAAGTATCCTCAGCCAATATTTTTTCTAATATCTTCCATGTACAGACTCTCGACCCTCTTCAGCTTTATTATATGTAACAGATAGTAAAATTAGGAACTAAGTATGCGTATGAGAAGTTTTGCGAAAAGTAATATATACGCATGTGAAATTGTACGCGTGGATAATCAAATGAATGGAAAAAAGGCGACCGGGTTTTTTTATACAATAAAATAGAAATGCTGAAAAAATGGCGATTCGAAAGTTTTATATAAGGAAATAGTAAAACTGGAAAGAAAGGTGATCGGAAATATTTATACAAGAAAATAAAAATATCGGAAAATTCATCTAACAAATCCACTGTGAAAAAACGTAAATGTATATAGGTACTGTTCTGTACGTACATACTATGTGTGTAACACGCATGCGATATTATATTAAGTACGAGTAGATAATTTGACTGTGAGTAATTAATGAAAAAAGCGAGGAAGACTAAATAGAGGATGTATTTTATGTTAACTAACAGTTTGTAGTCATAAACTGGAAGTTATGTTATATTAGTAAAAAAAATAAACAGAAACACTTGGTTGAATAACTATAAATGATCATTCATATTAAATTGTAGTAAATGTAGTAAAGGGGAAGCCCAACAGTCTCCAGGGGTGTTATTCGCTACGCGTTAATGTGGCTCACCCCGCCGGTCACCCGTTACGAAACTAGACCTCTACCTACGCTTAATTATTACGCATCGCGGTGTCAAGGTATATTGGGGGTAAGCGTTGAGGTGAGCTTAAACCAAGTTACAGAATAGGGGGGCTGCAGGTCGTGGCGGGAAGGCAGGACAGCGCCTTGCTCGGCAGGTTCAATGGGCTGGACGCTCCTAGTACGTGTGCACCTCGTTGAGGCTGCCAAGTCTGGCTTTTAAATTGTAAACAAAATAATGTTTTGCTCTACTACTAAAATTGAGTTGCAAGATTCCACCCGAACAAACATAGTTAGGTACAGTGGGGTTACTTTAATTCCTGGGTTTAGATTGTTGCCAAGTTGCTGCCAAGAATTGAACGTCACTGTCAGTGTGTCTTTAACAGTCGTAGCATCGGGCACGCCAATCGATGGAAAAAAAATACGTGCTTGTATAACTTCTAAGGTAGCCACCTATGTACTTACAACTTTCAGTATAGTAAATACATGAATTTTATTTAATTCACTGAATATGGCTATAACATCCAAAACCTGTTGCAAATCACAACCTTGACGGCCATTTGCTTTTTTCGATATTTGTAGCATGGGGTGTCATTGATCACTTCTGAGGGTTTACTTTGATCACAGATACCCGCATCATCATCATCATCATATCAGCCGAAAGACGTCCACTGGCTGGACATAGGCCCCAACCAGAGAATGCAGCGGACTCCCGCTACCTTTACCAGGTCATCAGTCCACCTTGTGGGGTGCCTACCCATGCTGCGCCTTCCGGTAGGTGGTCGCCACTCAAGAACCTTTCCGCCACAACGGCCATCGGTTCTACGTGCAATGTGCAATGTTACCCTTATAATAATAATACATATTTATTTATTCAGATAACTGATGAATGATTATCCATTGGTTAAATTACAATCTTACGACACTATTCTAAGAATATCATTATTGACTTATGTGAATGATTCCCTAATTTAATATACAATAAATACCGTTTTTTTCTTTGTCAAAGTAACCCCAAAGGCACATAAACCTTTATAAATCCTAAGCCTGTCAACGGATTTGTTTTAAATGTTCTGGTGTTTATTTCCTTATTGGGGTTAGTATCATAATCCGTTAAAAAAGGGGAGTTTTAAAGTAACCCCGATATCAGTATAAAGTTGATCACCGACTAAAATTTTCTAAGAGATACATTAATAATATATTTTTTTGTTGGTGGAATCGATAGAGGACCAGAAACCGATTTTTGCATTTTTTCCTTATGTTTTTGGATAAACGTTCAGGGAGATACAGACGTTTTAATTTTGAAATTGATCAAATTAACCCCTTATCACGGTACATACATACATTGCAAGTTAATAGAAAGGTTGTAAAATTTATTTGGAATCCTCACGGGGCAAGGGGTATAAGTATTGTACAGTCACCATCACATACATCGGAGCAAACAAGCAGCTCACAAACATCGGAACACACCTCTATTTTCAAGGTTCTATTAGGGTGCATGTGCCGATATTTTTGAACACCTATAGTGTACCTATGTATGTGATGGCGACTGTGGGTACTTGTCTTAAGACAGTTTATACTGTTTCTGAATGCGCCTTGGTCTAAGCCTAGATCTAGCCCAACACAATCATAGGATTACTACTAAGCTCAAATGGCGTAATAGTTGAGAAAGCATTCAATTCCAGGCGCACAGGCAGGGTGTTAGGGTAAATACCCACCAGAGACGTGCGATCGGACAGATAATGCTGGCGGCTAATTGTTCCGGGGGAGTGAAGCAATCAGACGCCGCTATAAAATACTTGCAAGGATAAAATGATATTAAAATTGTTTGGTGATTGAAGGATTAAGAATGGATGCCTTAAGAAATTCAATTCAATAGGGAACATTACGCAAAGCTCTTCGTAGGTGGCGACACTAGAAGCGTTGACATTGTATCTCGTTCTCACTTGCGGTATTGTCTATGCATGCATCCTTGCACTTGAACAACAATTGTGCATGTGTGTGTGAATCCCTATATTCCTATACTGGATTACTATTAGTGGTAGTGCTGCCTCTGGCGGCAGAACATTGCAGTAATGTTCCCTATTGCTTCCGTTGTAAAAAAACGTTTATATTGTTCCCCATCTGGTATAGAGATGAAATAGTACATTTCGATGCTAGTGCGGAAAGTATGTCATTACGTGACGAGTACCGAGATATCGGGACGAGTGAAGAATGACATTTTCGCAAGTGTATCGAACGACATTTTTTAATACAGTTGCGAAAGAATAAGAATAGTAATCTTGAGGCTTTTCTGCAGGGAGATCAGTGATTGGAAACATGATTAAACAATTTTCGCTCGATAGAAAAAACCACGAACATAGGTCTAAAATTCACTTAAAACATTCGTAACAAATTATGCACAAAACCTAAACATATTAAAATTGGTACTAAAAATCGGCAATATCATGTTTGAGGGAACTTAGTAATTACTTTTTATTTATTTAAACACACAAAAAATTTAAAATAAAAAACATGATACTTATCCGCGCTTCCGAACACGCACTTCCATCTTGCTCACGCCTATGCCCAGTGAGAGGGAGATAAGACCATAAACCTACGGCGCCTTATATAAATTTGTAATGTATAGCCTGACAAGTTCCTATTTAGCCCTGATATAGTGTCGCTAAAATCAGCTTACATATGGCAATAATACGTGTACGTCATGAGTAGTCGGGATAGTGTGTATTGGCATCGTGCAAGAACGAGTGAGATATACAATATTATGTACATTGTAGATTGTGAAACTATGTTTTCAGGTAATCGGAAGAGCATGTTTAGTTGATAATTAAATATAAATAATTACCTATCCGTGAAAATCCAACTCTAAATATCCGACATCCATATATTTATCAGATTCTGGCTCCGATGTATCTTCACTTTCGTCAGTTGATGAGTCACTTTCAGGACCACCAACCTCGATTATAAATCTTTCTGTCTGTGATTCGATTATGGGAGTTTGTTTCCTATATCCGTCTTCTATTTTTTTTACGTGGTCGCAGCATTTGCTCCAATTTTCTATAGTCACTTCCTAAATAATAACAAAGTGTCAATTAAGTTTTATTTTAACCTTTTAAATAAAATTCTTAACATTGATTAATCTAAATACCTAAAAACCAGCTTAAGCTAACCAGTTCAATACAACCGCACTATGAATATCAGTATCCGTCATGTCAACAACTAATTTCAAAACATTGTTTTTTTTAATGCTGCTGAATCATTCGTTCTTTTTCTGCCGCAACCATTTGAATATATTTAATAGTATTTTTCACAATCGTGTTATAATAGAGAGCTTTTTAGTCGAGTACCGTGTTTAGGCCACGAAGCTTGCTGAGTGGCCTAAGTAAGGTACGAGATTAAAAAGCTTGATTATAACACTATTGTGAACAATACTTTTTGTACGAGTTCATTAAAATTAATTTTCTACGAGTCAACTGAACTAATTAAACAAACTCGATACTGTTGAAACGAAGTGCAGCTCATCGCTCGTACGCTTGTTGATATCTTAAAAGACATCAACGAGCGTACGACATCAAAGCGATTCTATTGGTCCAATTCATTACAGTTCAGTAAAGCAGCCACGTGATTGGTCGAATTTATTTTAGTTGTCTGGAGCGTATCGAAAAGTAGTTATTTCGATTGTTTCGACAGTAACAGAAAAGAGTGACGTTGCAGTATTCTCTATGAAATCTTAATACACATATTTTAATCGTCGAGTACAAAAAATGATTTTTTTGCATCCGGGTGAACTTTTTTGGGCATTTTGATTTCAAAATCGATACTGTATAAAATTAGTGACCAATTATCAATGCGAAAACTGTATATCCTCCATACAACATTAAAGTTACATAAAACACTAAAATTTAATCCAACGCTTCTAACTAGAAGACGTAAAAACACCGTTGCCCCACTTACAACATATAGATCTTTGTTTGCTAAAAGGCAGTATAAGACACGTGCAGCATACCTTTATAATAAAATAAATGTTAAAATTAATATCTATCAACAAAAGAAATATAATTGTAAGAGGTCTCTAACGGAATGGTTAAAGATGCTAAGTTATGAAGATACTGAACTGTTACTTAATCTTGTATTAATCGAAATTTAATTCTATAGTTAGTAAAACATAAAAAAAAGGGAAAATGGTATATATAATATATACCTACTTTATCAAACAACACACACGCACGCACACACTAACACACACGCACGCACACACTAACACACACACTCACACGCGCACACACAGGCGCGCACACACACACACACACACGCACACACACACACACACTCAACTTTAGGGTCACGACACTATGCCTGTGATTCCTAATTCGTCTTTGTTTTTATTTTATGTTATAAATATTTACCTACATATAAGAAATTAACATTAACTGCTTTTTTATGGAGGAGCGGGTCTTCCTGACACAGGTATTTTTTACCTACTAGGAAGACCCAACCTTATTTTCAATGTAACCTAGCAATCTATGAAATAAAACATTTTCATTTTCATTTTCATTATTATTCTGAAATATGAAGAATGATTTTCGTTTTGTTTACATCGGTGACATTCAATGACTTCCAACGCCTGTTGTCAAAAAAAGACGTTGCCATTAAAATAAATTAGTTCCACTGAAAATCCGCAACATAGCGAGGGCTATATAGGAACTTGTCAGGCTATACCTAACTGACAATGTATGATTATTACAAATAAAGACATATTATGTCATATCATAGCTCCTTTGTAGGAATCTTTAGTCTAACTAAGTTTGCCCAGTGAACATGGCGTGTGCGTTGTGCTTTACATATTAATAAACTGGCCTGTTATTCGCTACGCGTTAATGCGGCTCAACCCGCCGGTCACCCGTTAGGAAACTAGACCTCTACTTACGCCTAATTACTACGCATCGTGGTGTCAAGGTATAATTGTGGGTGAGCGTTGAGGTGAGCTCAAAACAAGTTACAGAATAGGGGGGCTGTAACCTCAAACAGTTTCACAACTACAAAGTTTTAAAAAAATCCAGAAACTTTTTAATGGAATACTGTCAAATCAAAAGTGTCATTTCAACATCATTAAATTCTAGGATAACTTATATAATCGCAATAAAATGCAGAGCCAGAATTCCGTTGAAATAAACGCGCAGCGCGCGAAAGTCTCGGGACATAATAATATGGGTGATACAACATTCAAAATTACCGGGAACACTGTCAGGCGCAAATGTCCCTTCAAGCCATGTAATAAAGCTGGTTGTCGCAAGTTTTGGCACCAACCCTGTACGGCTTATAGCCCTCTGCTTGTCAGGCAACTTAGGCAAATGGTTTTGGCTGTAGGAATTCTGGACATCGTTCTTAGTGCGGTTTTGGGAGCGTTCGTGGAAGCGTTTAAAAATAAGTATGAATCACTTTATGGAAAAGAGGGGTCTAAAAGTAAGTGGTTCTTAGATGTATTGAGAGTTCGAAACATTACTTTAGACTACTCGTACGGTCACAGGAAAAATATATATCGATTTAATCCTCTCAAAATTATGTAACGAAACCTTAATCCGCTGGCATATGCGATGGGACATATTTATGAGTAATTTGACTGTACAGTAAGGTAAATGTATTCACGTACCAACGTAGAACCCTGTCGCAATTGACAGGCCCCTGTCACTCTGATATGCCACCTTATTGCGATAGGGTTCTACGGTGGTACGGTCGCGGACTTTAATTGTTGTGCCATTTAGAGCTCACTTTATACTGGACAATAGGGAACTTGCATCTCTTTATTTTATTACGAAAACCAAAAGTATAATCCAGCATTAAAACAACTGTAGCATTAAGGTGGTTCGATTGCCATACAAAACGTTATTTGACATTCGCAGGCTAACGGCGTGATATTTTAAGAAATTTATGTAACAAACTTTCATAAGTTGGCTTCCCATTTGCGCCAAATTCCCCATTTCCTAGAATAAAATCGTATAAACTAGATTAATTTGAGAAATTGGTTTGGGACGTGATATTTTGGGAAAACAATTTTTCTCAAATTAGTCTAGTTTATACAAGTTTATTCTAGGAAAGGGGGAATTTGGCGCAAATGGGAAGCCAATTGATGAAAGTTTGTTACATAAGTTTCTTAAAATATCACGCCGTTAGCCTGCGAATGTCAAATAACGCTTTGTATGGCAATCGAACCACCTTAAAACTTTCTTATGATTTATTTTTCTGATGTTATATGCATTTGAAATCTGCACGCGCCGGCACCCCTCGAGAAAAAAATAAACGGGCGCATGCTATAACGTCACAACATATATTCTCGGCGCGTTTACTATGGAGTAAGTCATTAATTTGCAATTATCTCCACAAAATGTGCGTTTAAGTCTATACTTGTCATACAAAATGTCACTTCTAATTCAATGTTCTGTGTAACTGGTGTGTTATTTTATTGAAAAATAAACATTTTTACTTTCGTCATTTTAACGTGAGATAAAATTAATACTTACAATCGTTTTATTTTTATTTTATTTCTTTTGTATGATATCTCTACGTATATCCGCATCGATATAGTGAAATTTATTCTAAATTGAAATCCCATGCAAGTTCCCCATTATAAGTTTAACGATTAAATACCAAAATTAGTTGACACCTACGAGTGAATGGTTCAACAATTAAAGTCTAAATGCAAGATACAAGTGTGCTGCTCACTTCTGTAAGTATTTATCTATTAATTGAATTGTATTATTAAGTACTTATGAAACATTACAGTTTTAACCAAAGCAAAGCGTTACATGTATTGACTACATACTAAAACTACTATCTAAAGACTAACTTAAATCTACAGGTTACCTGTCTTGCTTCATCTCAAGTACTCTCTTCCATTAATTCATCAATCTCCCTATCCCTGTCGCAAACAAATCACATTCAGGTACTGCCGCGCCGCGAGGAAGGAGTTGATGAGCGCAGTCGCGCGCAGTACGGGCGCATTCCCACGTAGGTACTGCGCGCGTATATGTATTAATATTATATTTTGATTTTTTATATAGAAAACTACGGGCGTCTCAGACAAATTAAAATATAATGAAACGGGTCAACCACGTCACGCCACGTCACGTCAGTCTCGAAGACCTGAATGGCGTTCCATTATATTTTAATGTAGGTACTGTTTTTAAACCGTACCGGAAAGCGCGGCGTTCGTAGGCGGGTTTCATGTGGCCAGGCCCTTATCAGCGGAATTTCATGATAAAAACCTTGTCATCAAATTGCTCCCTGAACAGGATAAATCGCCAATAACAGGCCACCCTTCAATAACCGGCCCCTTCATACAGCCTTCGTCTTTCAACCTTCGCCTACAAACAGAATTCAATTTAGTATAACGTGGCCAGTTATTTAAGGGTGGCCAGTAATTACCACCTTATATTTATAATGAATTATATTATAGGTGAATAGAGTTCATTTTTCGTTTGAGGTGGCCAGTTATTTTGTTACCTATCTCTATAATACTATTGATTTTTCACAGTAATTAGAATATCCAGTTTCCTTGGTCTGACGACCCTGATATTATGTGGAGTGATGCTGATAGTGTCAGTGGTTAGAAACAACCGTAAGCTCATGTGGGTAAGTTGGTTTCCTGTATATTGGTTGCGTGTAGGTATCTATATCTCTATCAGACTTGCAGGGAGGAAGATTGTGTTTCACGGTAACCGCTTCTGTAAATTTTATTAATATTTTATTACGCAAGTTGAGTGGACGAGATATGCATGAATGGTCTAGGTATCATTGCGGACGAGTTGAAAAGAGCCTGACTGACTGACATAATTACCTCGAAGAAGACAAAGAATCTAAAAAAATATATTATAAATGTTTTTTCTCTTTTTTTTAAAGGCTTACCTATAGCTAGATAAAAATCTGCCAAAACACAGTGCGGTTTGTTGGCCGACAAAGCTCCTAATTTATTTTACAATTTATTAGCTAAAAACTGTATGAATATGCATTATTTTAATAAGATAACCTGTCGCTTACTTTATTTTCATACAAATCTATGTCCTCTCATTTACAGAAGATTGCAGCTAAGTAACATATACTTCACTACTCATTAATAAGGCTGTTATGTAGGTATAATGTTATTTAAGATCTAAAAAAAATTACATGTTAAACTACGTTTTATAAAGGAATAAATGAAATGAAATGCTGCTAGATGGCCTGTACTTCGCTTTGTCACGTATCATAATAAACATTAACAAGTCGAGCAAGAGAGCAAAACAGGCACGGCTGAAGCCATTCGGGACATTTTCGACCCCCGTGTAACTAAGTTGTGGCAAAAAGCTAGAAGCCTATATTTTCAGTAACCAAGAGGGCATTACATAGCATACATTTCCAAATTACATTATTGCAATTAATAATTATAGCAAGTCCCTCAAGTTTGTCACGAACTCACTTACCCACTGACCAATCATCAAAATTCTAAATACTTCTAGCAGTCCTACAAACTTGAAATTTTGCATGCATCGGAGCAAACAAGCAGCTCACAAAGATCGGAACACACCTCTATTTTCAAGGCATTAGGGTGCATGTGCCGATATTTTTGAACACCTATAGTGTACCTATGTGTTGGCGACTGTACAATGCACTAGAAAACTGTAGAATCGCTATTTGCGGTTGGTAACATTTCCATACAAAGTCTATGCAAACATTATTTCCAGCTGTATTCATATTTTTTTAATGTAGGTATTGACACATTAACCTACAAAAAGAAGTGAGCTCCCATAAAAAAAACATTCCATGTAAAAAATAGGCCACGATTCGAAAATCAATCACTGTAAAAAGCTGTGAGATATTACGTAGAGCCAATTCAGGCATTCTTATTAATCTTTATTTGCATGCTACATTAACTTTTGTGACTTGGCAATCACACCAATTTTTTGCATGGAATATTTTTTTTATGGGAGATATTTAGGTCTTACGGCTCGGCCACGACTTCGAGCGACAGCGACAGCGGCGTACCATACGTGGGAGCGAGAAATCCGAGCATTTAGACTCTAAAGATTAAAGTTTAGAAGGATCTGGGACATGAGAACAGACAAAGAGCAAATAAGTCTATTCATTATGTTTTTTTTTAGATTCGTATTGTGACTTCTACGAGTTTGAGTGCATATGTCGTGATTCTTTCCATTATGAAAGTGCATTTCGCTCTCCTTGCCAAAGAGAAAGGTAAAGACAAAAATAATGTTGTATTTAAATGCGTTACCTAATGCTCATACACATTTTATTATTAAGGTCAATGAGGGCAAAACCGTAGTATTTTTGTATGAGTTCAATTTGGTTGGCCATAACTATGTTATTATTCACTTTTTAATAAACTTGATGCTTATAATAGGTTAAGGCGCTCTTATTAGACGATGTTTAGGTATTTGCGGAGGTGAGGCAGACGGAGTGGGAGACGCGCGTCCCGCGCACCCCGCTAACGGCCTTATTCTGTTGGCATCCGTATTCGGCTCGTTTTTGCGGATCATACGATCAAATGTTTTTTATCTTGAATAATTGTTTTATTTTTCAAATCTTGGTTAATTTGTGTAAGATTGTCTCCAAATATTTATTATTTATTTATTTATTTAAATCTATTATTTTAGAAAATAAGGAATATTAGGTAGTTACAGTTCTTAAGTGCATCGTAGTATGATGACATCAATTATGGACACTTACTTTCCAAAGATATGTTAGTACAGATTTCTTCATCATCATCATCAATCCACCTAGCATTTTCCCAGTTCCTAGGTGGGTGCTTCCGTTTTCCAAATACGTAGAACTGATAAAATAATAGTACATCTTCACTTCCTAAGGGTGAACGTCACCAATTATGGATTGTACAAAATGTTCTAATATATAATGTACTAATATATAGTTTTTTTTAAACCGAAATAAAATCGATTACTTCTAGGTAATGTTATATAATAGCGCCGGTTAACGCCCGCTTAAGAAACCATCAAAATTAATAAACAATTAGCTATGTTCATCTATTAATACAGTCGATATTGTTCAACCTCGAAATTTCGGGGAGTTTGATGAAATTTGGTATGAATGTTCGTTGGAAGCCCTGTTTTCGTCTCCCCAAAAGTCCCCGGGTCAGGACCTTCTAGAACGGCCCGCTATCTTGGGAAATGTACTCCATTCGTAAGAAATTCAGTGTCTGTTCGAAAACTACGTACTCTATGAAAACATGGTCTACAGCAACATTAAAGCTGAATAAATTCTACACGAGCGTGTAGTACGCAACCTTGACGAGAAAACGTGTCTTCGTGGAGAAAAATGCATCCACATGTGAGATTTTCCTTCGATTCCTTCGCCATATTGTTTTTTTTAAACTCGATGTGCGCCAACACGTTGTCAGCATTAAGATAAATCTAACACCACCTCATGTTTTGGAATTCATCAAGCATCTTGACCTGGAGGTGGTAGCAAACTATCACTACTTAACGAGAAATTTAATCCATTATCATTCTTTAGGGCTTAGCCGTAGTCGGGTAAAATGTTATTATTAATGTAGTTCATATCCTATTGTGTAAATCAAAGTGCATTTGAAATTCTCCCGAGCTCCAAATTTTGAGAATCTTCTCTGGAAGAACATTGAGGGAAAATCTCACATGTGGATGCATTTTTCTACACGAAGACAGGCTCGTGCAGAATTAATTCAGCTTTAATGTTGATGTAGACCACATTTTCATAGAGTACGTAGTTTTTGAACAAAACCTGTATTTCTTACGAATGGAGTACATTTCCCAAGGTAGCGGCCGTTCTACAAGGTCCTAACCCGGGGACTTTTGGGAGACGAAAACAGGGCTTCCAACGAACATTCGTACCAAATTTCATCAAACTCCCCGAAATTTCGAGGTTGAACAATCATCATCATCCTAGCGTTATTCCCGGTTGTGCCCTAAAGGAGTTCGGGGTCCGCTTTGACACCTAATCCCAAGATTTGGCATAGGCACTAGTTTTACGAAAGCGACTGCCATCTGACCTTCCAACCCGTAGGGAAAACTAGACCTTATTGGGATTAGACCGGTTTCCTCACGATGTTTTCCTTCACCGAAAAGCTAACGGTAACAAGTTTCGAGGTTGAACAATATCGACTGTATTATATTTATCTCCTGGCAAATTATATTATTACCATAATTATTACCTATGTTACATTAAGTATGACTGACTGATCAAAAACTAGATAATTAGACCACTGATAGTCAGAAGAGCATTTTATTATACAGGATGTTTATTTTAAGACCAGCAAGTTCTTCAGTACATGACCATGTCTATTAAAAAATGTAATTTGACCAAACATCATATAAAAAGAACAATTTCAATTTGTCTCTTAAATAACTAAACGTGTTATGTCACTGCGCTCGCGCGGTGCGTGCTGCCTACCATGCTACCTCGACCAGCGGCCACACCACGATGGACCTTGATCCTCTCAACAAGCCAACAAGATTGGACTTACACTTGTTACTTGACTCTATACTCCAGGCAAAATACGGTTTCGAAAATCATTAATTTATAATAGCGATTTTTTGTATATTTCATTTTTAATCGTTATTCTAAGATGCTTTATTCAAGAATCCAACAATTTTTTCAACCGGAAGTAATTATATAAATTTAAATTAAGCTTTAATTGTCTTTTTTTGTTTGATTTATATTGAATATTTTAAAGCAAATGTAAATTAAGGTAAAAGCCTCCTCGATCTCAAGCCATTTTTCTTGGTTTTTAGCCAACTGCATCCAGCTAGGTCCGGCGACCTCAGTTATGTCATCGGTCCAACGTCTTCGTCGTCTACCTTTCCTTCTTTTGCCTTTCGGCCCTGACCGGTTTGTTGCTTCCAGTGCCCATCTTTTCTCCTTATATCTGGCGATATATGGCTTTTACCCGAATTGGGTTCATATAAGAAAGAAAAAAATGGCATAATGCTTTTAGATTTAGTAAATATGTACTAACACAAACAATGTGGAATAAATAAAGCTTAAATAAATAAATATATATATATAAACTACCTGTTGCCCGCGACTTCGTCCACGTATAACATGTTATCGTATAAATGTTTGTTAAAGATATTTAAAAAAAAACATTGAAATTAGTTTTGTACAGTCAGCATCAGATAGTTAGTAGCAGTCTAGGTAACCAAATATATCGCAACACGTCTTTATTACTATAGGAGTAAGGATGTGTTACGATATATTTGGCTACTTGGCTGCTACTATATGACGCTGACTGTACCTAGTCTTTTAGTAAACAGTCTAAAACCGAAGTTACAAATGTCTTGCTCTATATACAAACTTAAAACCGTCTTTGAACTCTCATAGTAAATAGTCTGAAACCGAAGTTACAAATTTCTAACTTTAAAAATGTCTTGCTCTCTATACAAAATTCGAACCCCCCTTTTAACCTTCTTAAGTGATGAGTTAAAAAAACCCTGAAATAAGTTTTGTAGTATTTTAGCAAACAGTCTTAAACCGAAGTTACAAATCCCTTACTTTAAAAATATCTTGCTCTCTATACAAACTTTGAACACCCTTATAATCCCCTTTAGGGGATGAATTGCAAAAAACGCTAAAATAAGTTTTGTAGTCTAAACAGGCTAAGTTCGAAGTTACAAATCTCATACTTTATAATATTCTTGCTCTCCATACAAACTTTGAACGCTTTTCAGGGAAACATTAAAAATAAAACACTTCAGTTTTTTTTATTGTAATAGGTTGGTATTTTTTCTACAAAATATCAAGCCTCTGGCTAAAAAAAGGTGTTTCCCATACGAACCTTGCACCGCTTTTTAACCCCTTAAGGGGTGAAATTTTCCAAAACGCTGGTAGTACTTTTTTTGTATTATAATAAGTAGGTACCTAATCTTTCTACAAAGTTTTAAGTTTCTACCTAAAAAAAAGTTTCCCCCATACAAACATTGCACCTCTTTATCCCCCAGTTAGCGGGTGGAATTTTCCAAACCAATTAAGCTGTATCTTCGTATTCTAATAAATAATCTTTCTACACAATGTCAAGTCTTTAGCCAAAAAAAAAAGTTTCCTCCACACAAGTTTTCACCCCTTAGGGGTTGAGTTTTTCAAAACGCTGACAGTTCTTTAGTTATATTCTAATAAGTAAGCTTTCTACAAAGTTTTAAGTCTCTAGCTAATAAAAAATGTTTCCTCCATACAAATTTTAATCCCTTTAGGGGCAGAATTTTCCAAAGTGCTGAAAGTACTTTATTTTTATTTTAATAAGTAATCTTTCTACAAAGTATTAAGTCTCTTCAGTCTCTTGATAAAATAATAAAGTTTCCCCCATACAAAATGTGCACCCCTTGTTATGCCCCTTAGGGGCAGAATTTTCCTAAACGTTGAAAGTTGTGAACCATTTTTTAAATCTCTTAAGATATTAACACTGCCTTCACTGTATATCCTAGAAGTAGGTATTTTTGTCAAGACCAATCCAAGCATGTTCAATAACGTTTCAGAAGGCCGCAGATTTCCGACACGTAAGCAATACAAACATAAATTGAAAACTTTGCAGGGGTAGCAACAACACAGCGCTAATCAAATTAATTAATATAATAGGGCATACATTTGACTGCTTGCAAAAGAACCAAAATCATTGCAATTGTTTAAATATTGAATTTGTTAATAAATAAAAATACTTAGGACTAACCATTGATAGTAAATTTAGCTGGGGTACTCACATAGATATATTATGCAATAAACTTCGAGCCATCATGGCGAAGTTATTTAGTTTAAAAAATATTGTAAACAGAAAAATAATGCACATCCTGTACCACGCGCTGGCCGAGTCAGTGATTAGTTACGGGTTAAATTCCTATGGACGCACTTTTAAAACTTACCTTAACAAAATTTGTAACATCCAATTAAGAATCATTAAAAAGTTATTGGTAGATAAAAAAACCAAAAGCAGTTGCAATGGGAACTATAATTTACTGTATAAAAAGTTAAAAATCTTACCGGTTCATGAAAAAGTAAAATATTTAATTACTATAGATAACTATGGCCTTGACCGCTACAAAACTAGTAACAAACAGTTACGTAACTTAAGGGAAAGCACAAAGAGAAGATATTTAGAGTATTATAAAACGAATAACTACTTCGGCCAAAGGACTCGTAAATACATGATACCTAAGATTTTTAACCAATAAAGCCTAGATGTGGAACAAAGTACTAGCAAACAGTTATTTAAACAAAGGCTGAAAACAATACTTTTAGATAAAATTAATTTAGACGAAGATTTACAGTAGATATAAAAAACATTATTTCTTAATTGCACCAGTCACACGCACTAACGACGACGCACTCGGCGGACCATTGGTGGACTTTATGCTGTTGTAATAAGGTTCACAAATGGTCGGCTGAGTGTGTCGTCGATGGTACACTAAGTTTAGTGTTAGTAAATTAAGTAGGTTATTTAGTAAGTAGGTAAACACAACAATGTTTGACTTTTGGAAGGGAGCGCACATTCGCCGACAAACTGTCCTCAGTTTGGCGAAGCAGAAAGGAATGTACTTGCCATTGTTGTTTTTTTGAGAATAAAAAAAAAAAAAAAAGAGGTGGAATCTTGGGAATGGCACCGAACATTTTCAATAAAATTCCAGACCGAATTAAAACACTGGATATTAATAAATTTAAAAGACAATTGACTTCATATTTGATTGAAAAGTGTTATTATACCATTAAAGATTACTTAAACGACCCTACGACATAACATGGTTCCATTCCAGATATTCCTTAGTTATAGTATTTTTGAGAGTTTTTGACATGTGTTTGAAGTATTTAACACCAATCACTGTATCGACATTTTCTTTTTAATTTTTATAAATATATTAGCTGGCTGAAGGAATATTTTGTAAACCTACATTGTGGGTAAAGCATAGAGGTGTTATATTTTGTATACTAACAATACTTGTAAAAGTTGTAATCTATGTTTAACAAAATAAATTGAATTTAATTGAAAGTACTTAATTTGTATTCTAATAAGTAATCTTTATGCAAAAATTTAAGTGTCTAGCTCTAAAAATAAAGTTTCCCCCATAGAAACTTTGCACCCCTATTTACCCCCTATAGGGGGTGGAATTTCTAAAATCCTTCTTAGCGTTGCCTACGTTGTAAAAGGTAGTTCTGGTGGTAAATTTCAACTCTCTAGTCTTAGCAGTTTCGGCTGTGGCATTGATGAGTGAGGTGAGGTGAGTGAGTGATATCAATAACTCCATACCGACAAAAGATATGTTTACTTAGATAACGTCACATTTATTTGCTTTAGTGGGCTTATTTTTAAAGGGGGCGTGGCGGGGGGAGGGTTTCTTGGTAGTTATTTAGAGAAGCAGCAGCGGCAGAGTGAGTGCGAGATGTGAAACGGCATACTTTAGTGTTTTGTGATGGGTATCATGTGCACAAACAGCTGGCAAAGTTTTGCAGCTGTATAGGGGAACACCCTGTAGTACTTTGTACCCGACTGCCTCAAAAGAAAGTTTATGTTTTTCGAGCGTATGTATCTTATCGTATCTTCTGCTGGGACATAGGCCTCCTCCAAAGAGTGCCACAATGGCCGGTCCTGCGCCACCCGCATCCAGCAGACTCCCGCGACCTTTACCAGGTCATCAGTCAGTCGCCACGCCTTCCGGTACGTGGTCGCCACTCGAGAACCTTTCCGCCCAATGACCATCGGTTTCTACGTGCAATGTGCCCCGCCCCACTGACACTTAAGTTTAGCGATTCGGAGGGCTATATCGGTTACCGTGGTTCTGCTGCGGATAGCCTCATTTCTGATGCGATCGCGCAGAGAAACTCCCAGCATAGCCCTCTCCATCGCCCTTTGAGTGACTTTGAGCCTTCTTATGAGGCATATAGTAAGCGACCACGTTTCCGTTCCAAATGTCATCACTGGCAACACACACTTGTCAAAGACTCTCGTCTTGAGACACTGCGGAATATTGGACGAAAAGATGTGCAGTAGCGTATGTATGCATGTATGTATATGACGAAGATGAGGAAGGGCCGTGGCCTGCTGCTGGTGGAGTGGCAGGATCTTTTTCCGCACTCGTTTTAAATAGAATCTACTAAACAGCAAGTAAATATACTTCAGTTCACCAACTCGTTTTAGGACTTTAGACTAGGTAGTCGCTATCCGGCGCAATAGCCCTAAATGCTTTTGCTATATTTCTGTATGAATAAATAAATCTATTATTCGTACAGTCCATAATTGGTACCATTACCCCCCCCCCCCCCCACCCCCCCCCCCACAACCATGTGCTCGTGTCCGAATCCGATTTACACCCGACTACTTACTACCTAACAGTTCTACGGATAACTGAAGATTTTTATTGACATCTTGTCAATATGCTCCAGCTACCTATTAATACGTTTTAGGTGCGGAAACGCTTTACTGTAGTAAATATCGCATACCTTATATTTGTTATTCTAATCATTTCGAATGTGTTCTCCAGCATGTATTAGCGTTTCCTATTCCTTTAAGTATTTTTATTTACCGTGATAACTCGAAATATTTGCTGCAAAAAAGGCGTATTTGCGTGCCAGGTAAACATTCACAGGTCCGTCGTCGGCAGTGGCCACGGGCGTACTAAATCATACTCGCCACCGCGCATGCACGACGCGGACACCCGGTTTTTCAGACAAATGACCAAATGTATTGAATTATCAAACATATTGAAATTCTAAGAAGCCGGTAGATAGATCTACCAAAAAGCTACCTATCACAACAAATTTCATTGTAATGTTCCAAATAACTTTAGAGATATTTCGAGTTTGGTGGTAAAAAAGCACTGTTTTGAAAGGCAAAATCTATAGAGATTTTTGTAAGCAACCGTGATTTTACGAAGCACGAACATAGCCAATGAACTGAAGATATACATATCAAAAATTTGGATCTCTAGCAATAGTAGAAGTATACTAATAATCGGTTTGGAAAAGGCACTTTTTCGATGCGCAGCTGCATACAGCGCCTTAAGCATTTATTTAACTTTTTGAGGATATTTATGTAAAATAACTAATACTTCAGGTTATTTAAATATGATTTTTTTTTAAAACATGTCAGCAGACGGATTTTCCCTAGGTTTTGGGGCTTTTCCGTCTAGCAGTTACTTTTCGTGTACCAGGACGTATTACAAATCTGTACGTCAAGTAAGCAACTGTAAATTTAACATTTTTAACAACCTGTAGTTTCACAACAAGTAACGATAATGTAAAATGGATCAAACTACCAATAAGCCTGATTAACGAACAATATAATAACCGTACTGACTAAACCGTAATCCGCATTTTCTGATCGCAATTTCAAAAAAAGGATCAAGGCTCCGAACTCGTGTTTCGACTTCGGAGCTCAACGAAACTTCCAAGGCCATTTTATTGCATGTGCTGCCTATATAGCGTCATCTGTTTTTGACTGTTGGTAGCAAATACAGTCGCTGCTTTATCGATCGAGTCGGCTAGTGCGTATTGTGGTTAGAATTGCCGCAAAAGCCGTTGTACGGAAATACCCCGCAGACGGAATTGGCCGCACTGACCTTAATAAGATACTGAAAATTAATAAGTTCGTATCTCAACCACGTACAGTCAACGTGAAAAGTAAGTGAGCAAAATCAATATTTCAAATCATGTTCTACCTACCTAGCTTGACACCCAAGATATAACAAGTTATACTTACCAAAGTGTCATTTTTAACTGAACATTTAATTAGTCAAAAGAAAATGATGATAAATTATATTATTGTATTATATACGATGTCATATCCATCTCTGTACTGGAAACTCATTGTTACCTAAGTGTCAAGTGACCAACAAAAGAAAGTCACAATTTCAAATTGTCGAAATGAAAACTCGATATTAAAAAAGGATTTATACAAAATATTTCCAAAAACCAAGCTGAAGTAATAGAAACTTATTTCAACCCTTGACGGACACGATGAGTGTTATATTCGCTTCGCGTGTTTGTCTGACGAATATAACCGCGATTAACCGAACATCTGACTTGTATTCCGAGGTGATCTTGCGAGGTCATGCAGTCCCAAAACCCGTATTTTATAGATAATCAGTTCAATTTGAAACGCTCAATGACTAACTGTTTGAATGGCATGTCACTTAGTTCTCAAGATATTTAGGCGTTCCAGGTGAGTAATTAAAAACAGCGTAAGTTTATTGCCTCTCAGAACAAAGTGGGGCGTCACTCCTGTCCTGACAAAGTTCTGCATCGCACTATCGAAGTTTCTTAAATCAGTTGTATATATAACATCCTAATAACTCTCATTGGACTTCGGTCCCTAAGAGATCGCTCTATTGCCGTATCTTCTACAAAAGCTTATGGGTAAGTGCTTAAAAATTAAAATCCTATGACATATCGCACATATAATGAAGTATGTTAGAAAGAGAAAGAATAAAGCATAAAACGAATAAAGAAAAAAAAATGAATAAAGAAAAAGGATATTTGTATGTTAGATGCGTTGCTCCGAAGATTGTGTCAGGATTGGCATTCTTCAGCATGCCCCCGCGAGCTGAAAGCTTTCATAGGCTAGGAGCATCAGCATTCAGCAGTCGACAAATCTTGGAGAATGCCCTTCGCACAACTCCTTGTGCTGTCCTCACATCGGCCACTCTGTTGACACAATCAGTTCCTGGGTGGACTGCGACGATGCGACCCCGTCTCCACTTTAATGGGGGAAGGTTATCTTCCTTCAGAAGAACCAGGGACAAGGAGTCTCCGCTGACTCCGCTCTCCGTGACTTCGTCTGCGTCATCTGCGTGTAACTCCTATACAAACTTCCACCCCATTAGGCAACTTGAAGTCAAAAAGTTTTCGCCATGAATTAATTTTGAATAAATGATTTTAAATTTGAATTTAAATTCAGGCAAGATTTTTTTTCGAAGGTAATCGTATAATCAGAGTTAATTTCGCATTTATGATGAATTTTAGGGGTTTTTTGTTTTTTCGCCAAGTCGAGCAAAACAAAGAGGGCACGCCCGTGTACCATCCTTTTCTCGAAGCCATTCAGACCATTTTCAACATATCTTCTACCGAAATCTCTTTTTCCAGATAATTTTTGAAATACTTTTTGTATTCCGTTTTCAGATCCTTCACTTGCGGCCAGTATATTTATATTGAGTGACGCATGCGTGTTCGAGGTTTACATTTTATTCGGAACAGGTAAATACCCCATTTCACCACCTGTTACCAGCGGCGCTACCACGAACTTCGAATCTCGAACTTCGTATATCTTCGTTTCGGTCGCTCGAGTACCATAAACCATAAGTGCGATAGAGACGGATATATACGAAGTTCGAGATTCGAAGTTCGTGGTAGCGCCGCTGACCCTTGTCTATACCAATGTTACTACTTAGTATAAAGAGGGAAAAGTCTGTGAGATTGTATGTTTTGGGTAATCTCCGGAACCGCCTATCCAATTAAAAAAAGTCTTTCACCTGCGTAGAGAATGGACTTTTTGGATAATTATAGGCTTAATCTAATCCCGTGGGTTTGCCTAA
Source organism: Epinotia brunnichana (assembly GCA_963854355.1). Taxonomy (NCBI): domain Eukaryota; kingdom Metazoa; phylum Arthropoda; class Insecta; order Lepidoptera; family Tortricidae; genus Epinotia; species Epinotia brunnichana. The sequence continues at coordinate 20,404,970 of OY977954.1, forward strand.
GTTATTTTCAATACGCAGGCAAAGCTGCGCGGGCAGCTATATTATAAAGACTGCCAACGTTCCATTAATAATGACAGTGATCGGATCTAGGATGCAATTTAGGGTGAACGACCTCAAACGTTATGCTTATCGTGGATGTGTCTCGGATCTCCCGGGAGTTTGGGAAATGGCCTATTGTAAATTAAAAAATACGTCACTTAATATTTGGACACTTAAAGAACACTAGAATTGTCTAATAATGGGTATTTATAACTGTAATTATTATTATTTGTCGATATGTTGAGAATGTGATAAGCAGGGCTCGATTTGAATGACAATGTCAGTCAAGAAATTATATACTGCTCATTTCAAGTGGCCATTTCATTTAATAAAAGAGGTTGATAAGTGGTAATTGTTTACGAATATACTATTAAATAGAAGGCATTTTATGTGCGGTGCAGTGCAACGTCATCGGCACTAAAAGTTCGAGCCCTGGTGATAAGATTAACAAAATGGTGATACTAATAACTAATAAAAATTATTACTTTTACTTGTATACCCTGGTAAACATACAAGAATAATAAAAATACATAAAATATAAGACATACAAGTTACGTTCAGTTATTCTATTCTATGCAGTAGGTACTGTAAACATTTTTGTTTTTTTTACATTTTCTGTAAATTGTATACTGTTAACTACTTAAAATTAAAAGATATTTACCTTTTTGTAAAGGTAGGTAACAAAAAAAGTCGCGGGATTGTAAGTCATATCCATCTTAATTGTGCAAGATTGCACAACTTTTTATAGTATTTTTACCTTTTTGTATATCGTTATTGTCTTTGATTTTTATATACTTTTTATTGTCATATTTGAGATCAGATACTTTTGTTTTCTTCAACCAAAACCAGTGCCTTTTTATTTCGTCTAGAATATTGGTTCTTCTACCGGTAGAAAGTATGCATACTCGTTCTAAAGGTGAAATAAGTGCTCCTTGCACGGGAGACGGTGTGACAGCGGGTGCAAAAGAAATAACCCCGTCCGCGCAGGCAAGCCCGGATCAATCCCATCAACCAGAGCTGCCGGCACCTTCCCGCGCGTCGAGCGCCGCCACCTCGCGCTCCTCCGCCACCATCGTGGCCCAGCAGCTGGACGCACAGGCGCAGCATGCGCGCCGTCTAGCTGACTTAGAGCGCCACGCTGCGGAGCAGGCTGTGGAGCGAGAGCGGCGCGCTGCGGAGCAGGCTGTGGAGCGAGAGCGGCGCGCTGCGGAGCAGGATGTGGAGCGAGAGCGGCACGTTGCCGAACTTCAACTAAGAGCCGAACTCGCGGCTATTGGTGCGGGCGCGAGCCTGCGTGGCGGCAGCCGCGGCACGCGCAGTCACGCAAGCGTACAGGAATGGGTAAATAATGTGATTCCTAATCCGAACGACCAACAATTATTAAGTGCCAACCCACCTTTCAGATACGACAACAATGCGGCCCAGTGCGAGGCACAGGGATCGAGAGCGCCGCACGGCCAGGGTGCCGCGGAGTATAGGCGCTCTCCCGAGCAGAATTGTCCTGAAGACGGAGGAGTGAAGCATTTAGTCAATTCGTTGGAGAAGTTAATAAATAAAGTTAATCCTCATCCACACGTTACGAAGACTGAGTTGCCAATTTTCGATGGCAAGTCATATCTAGATTGGTTAGCTTTGAAACGTGTTTACGAAAATACAGCCGAGAGTTTCTCGGCCACCGACAATTTAGCCCGGCTGTCGTGCGCTGTACGCGGAGCGGCGCGTGATGCCGTGGCGGGATTGCTGGCGGCGGCCCGCGCGCCCGGCGCGGTGCTGGCCGCGCTCGATGCGCGCTTCGGCCGTCCCGAGCTCGTCGTTGTGCACGAAGTGGCGGCGGTGCGCGCGCTACCTAAGGTAAGCTACGACGGCAAAGATTTAGTAATTTTCGCAAGCCGGGTACGCAATTGTGTAGAAGTAATCCGTTTGTTAAATCAACCGGACTACTTACGATCACCCGAGCTTTTTCAGATCTTTTTTTTTTTTTTTGTGGAGCAAGCTGCCTCCACTGCTGCGTCCGCGGTGGTTGGATTATGCCCATTCATGCGATGGATTTGATTCTAAAATAGAAATGTTTGCCAATTTCCTGTCTCGTGAGGTAGATTTGCAGTGTAGGTTTGGTGGCGTATTTGATTACACGCCGTTCACTGCGGCTCGGCCGAGCGCATACAGGGAAGGGGTTAATATTGTAGCTGAGAGTAATCATACGAATAATAGCATTCCAACGCCAAACAATATGCAAAATAATATTGACAATATTTGTTTGTTGTGTAAACAAAGTCATGAGTTATTTCGCTGTGACAGATTTATCAAAATGACGGTTAATGATAGATGGCAACTCATCAAAAAGAAGAAAATTTGTCACAGATGCCTGAAAATAGGTTTTCATAAGAATAAAGCTTCTTGCATGAAAAAAGTCTGTAGTGTAGAAGGTTGTAGCATGCGTCATCACGTTTTGTTGCATGAGTCGAAACTTGAGCGTGCTGTCACCGCACACGTCGACGTGGACGACGGTGACAACGAGCCCGCGCCCTCGACGTCCGGCGAGGCCGCGCCCGTGGCCAGCAGTGCGTCCGCAGCGGAGTCACCGTCTGACGAATCGGAACACGAACTGATGACGCATGCAACTTCATCCTCACCCAAAGAGCCTTCTGCTCGTCCGCTATTGAAGATCGTTGCTGTCACCGTGTCAGGGCCCGCTGGTAGTGTTGACACTTACGCTTTACTCGATGACGGTGCGACAGGGACATTTTTAGACTCTGAGATCTCGGCTCAAATTGGTGCTACGGGACCCAAAAAACAAATTCATTTAGATTGTGTAGGTGGTTTAGGCAAGGATGTTGACGTGCAGTACGTCAATTTCCTTTTACAGGGCCGACACTCCACTGAAGTTCACCGCGTCGAAAAAGCTAGATCAATTAGTGATTTAGGTGCTGCACGCCAGTTTGCGCATCATGATAGCGTGTGCAAATATCCGTACCTAGCAGACATAGCTCATGAATTTTGTTACGAGGACGTAAAACCTATGGTGATCATAGGAATTGACAACTGGCATTTATCCATTGCTAAAGCTACACGCAAAGGAACCAAGACACAACCCGTAGCTATTTTGACTGCGTTGGGATGGGTTTTGTTTGGTTTCGGTTGCAGCAAAACTAAACGGGTTGATGTTGTCAACCATATAACAATAAACAATCCCGAAGTAGAAAGCGATCGGTTCATTGTAGAGCGCCTTATTAGAGAACAATTTAAAATCGATTCAATAGGAATATCGAAAAATGAAGCCCGCAGTACTGACGACGAGCGCGCCATACAAGTTGTCGAGCGCACAGCGCAGCGTGTTGAGGGAGGCCGCTTTGAGGTAGGCTTGTTGTGGAAGTCCGATAATTTAGATATTCTTGATAGTTACAAGTTAGCTTTGTCTAGATTTCTCAGTTTAGAAAAAAAGATGCTGAAAGATCCTTGCTATGCCGAACGCTATCGCCGTAATATACATGACATGTTGTCAAAGGGATACGCCGAACCATGCTTGACACGTCCCGATTCGAGGTGTCCTCTTTGGTACTTGCCGCATTTTGGCGTTACTAACCCGAACAAGCCCAATAAATTACGGACGGTACACGACGCAGCCGCCGTATCTCACGGCGTATCTTTAAACTCTTTGTTATTGACAGGCCCAGATCTTTTGCAACCTTTACTGGGTATTCTGATGCGGTTCCGGGAGGGAAAGGTCGCCTTAAATGCAGATATTCGTGAAATGTTTCCTCAAATAAAAATTATAGGGAAAGACAGGGACGCGCAAAGATTTTTATGGCGCGATTCCCCAAACGAACCGATCAAAACATACCGCATGTCGTCCATGATCTTCGGTGCTGCCTCTAGCCCGTTTACTGCCATTCATATAAAAAATAGAAACGCTTCGGAATGGCAGGAAACTTACCCGGACGCAGCACGAGCAATGATCGCTGATCATTATATGGACGATTGCATAACTAGCTTAGATAGTATCACCGAAGCCGCCAAGCTGGCATCAGATATATATACCGTTCACTCTCATGCTGGTTTCGAGATGCGTGCCTGGATATCGAACAATCCTTTGGCGCTCTCGTTGTTGCCTAAGGATTCACTACTTGAGGCACCAACTCACAATGATATTGACATAGATTTAGGCCGTCTGGCCACGCCCGTCCGTACGCTTGGTCTCATCTGGCAACCCGCCCCAGATGTGATAGGTTTTAACACGGGGGTAAAAAAGGAGGCCGTGTTGCCAGATAAGCTGACAAAGCGACAGGTGCTAGTACACGTGATGCGAATTTATGATCCACTTGGAATCCTTGCCCCAATCGTTGTTCGTGGTCGCATCATGTTTCAAGACGTTTGGCGCAAGGGTGTGGACTGGGACCAAGAGCTCCCTCAAAGTGACTGCGCTGCGTGGAAGTTATGGTATCAGGATATAATATTGGTATCTACTCTGCGAATTCCACGGCGCTATAACTTAAGCGATGCTAAGGTAGTGGGTTGCGAACTTCATTTGTTTTCAGATGCGAGTGAGTCTGCTTTTGCAACGGTCGCGTTCTGGCGATTTCTTTACGATAATGGTGACGTTGGGCTCTCTCTCATCTGTAGCAAAGTCAGGGTATCCCCACTTAAACCTGTCTCGATTCCTCGCTTAGAGCTTCAGGGCGCTCTGATGGCTGCACGTCTTGCGACGTCTATATGCGAAGCCCACCGATTGAGGCCTTCGAGACGTATTTTCTGGTGTGACTCGATGACTGCTCTGGGCTGGCTTCGCAGTGACGCTCGCACGCTCAAGCCTTTTGTGTCTCATCGAGTTGGTGAGATACTGGAGCTCACAAATGCTGCCGAGTGGCGTTGGGTCCCGAGTGACCTAAACGTGGCAGATGATGCCACACGTGTGAAGCGTACTGTGCTATCTCCAGAATCTCGCTGGATATCGGGACCCAAATTTCTTCTTTCTTCGGACTGGCCCACCGAGCCTAAGATTGATATCAGCGGACTAGGCCGTGAAGAGTACAAGCATAATACTCTTATTCATCTCATCACCGAAACCGATCTGCCCGCACCAGTCTCTGCAAACCCAAGCCGTTTCAGTTCATGGTTGAGAATGGTGCGAGCAACAGCAAAAGCGCATCAATTCATTTCATTATTGCGTACGCGTAGTCTGCGGAGACGAGATCCTAATTTTAACATGCCTCGTCTCGAAGGGTATTTGTGTACCTTCCAACCTACTTGCACATCCTCTCCTAGTATCCCTAATACTTCCAGTACATCGGCAAGAATATCTGCGAGTGATATACGCCTAGCTGAGGTCCACATCGTACGGCAGAGTCAGCTGGATTCTTTTAAAGAGGACTTCTTGCGCATCAAGAATCGAGAGCCGTTGCCTCGAAGCAGCCGCCTGTTCAAACTGTCGCCCTTCATTGATGACAGCGATCAGCTTAGGATGTCCAGTCGCATAGTCGCAGCAACGGCCATCACTGATGAAGTTAAGCGCCCACTCATATTGGATGGCAAACATCCATCTGTACGCCTCTTGATAGCCAAATACCACCAGAAGGCTGCTCACGCATACCACGCACTGGTTTTAAACGAGTTGCATCAGAGATTCTGGATTATAGGTCTCAGAAATGCAGTCCGGTTTGTAGCCCATAACTGCCAGCTGTGCAAACTTCGACGCTCCAGAACCTTCCAACCACCGATGGGAAACCTGCCAGAGGCTCGCTTGGCTCACCACCAGAGGCCATTTTCCTTCGTCGGCCTTGACTACTTCGGACCTGTTCACGTCACTGTTGGTCGGCGACAAGAGAAGCGCTACGTGGCTCTTTTCACGTGCCTAGTTGTTCGCGCCATACACATAGAAGTAGTCCACAGCCTTTCAACTGACGCGGCAATAATGTGCCTTCGCCGCTTTATCGCTCGACGTGGGACTCCTGTCGAGATTTGGTCTGACAACGGAACTGCTTTTGTGGGGGCCAGTAGAGAACTACAAGCACTCTATAGCGAGTCAGTTGAAGATTATGCTGCTAACGAGTCCATCAAATGGTGTTTTATCCCCCCTGCAGCGCCTTTTATGGGTGGAGCGTGGGAGCGGCTAGTCCGTAGCGTTAAGGATGCACTTAAAGTGACGCTTAGAGACAGAGCTCCTTCTGACGAGGTCTTGACTACCCTTTTGGCGGAAGCTGAGGCATTGGTGAACACGCGACCTCTTACACACGTCTCGCTGGACTCCGACGCCGACGAAGCGCTAACGCCAACGCATTTTCTTCTTGGATCATCGTCCGGGCGCCCTGTCCCAGCTGCCCTTGATGAGTCAGACCATCTCAACCGAAGCAAATGGCGAAGAGCGCTCAGGCTAGCCGACCATTTTTGGCAGCGTTGGGTGCATGAATATCTGCCCTCCTTATCACCCAGAACAGGAGGCGGAACTCCCCCAAGTATCGCCGAGGGCGACGTCGTGATCATATGCGACTCCAACCTGCCACGCGGTTCGTGGCCCAAGGGACGCATTGCACGGCTGTTCCCAGGGCGAGACGGTGTGGTTCGAGTGGCGGATGTCGCTACCGCTGCAGGCACCTTTCGGAGGCCTCTAAAAAAGCTGGCGAAAGTCCTTGTCACTTAAAAAAGGGGAGAATGTGCAAGATTGCACAACTTTTTATAGTATTTTTACCTTTTTGTATATCGTTATTGTCTTTGATTTTTATATACTTTTTATTGTCATATTTGAGATCAGATACTTTTGTTTTCTTCAACCAAAACCAGTGCCTTTTTATTTCGTCTAGAATATTAATAAAAATAAAATAAAATAAATACTAATAAAAATTATTACTTTTACTTGTATACCCTGGTAAACATACAAGAATAATAAAAATACATAAAATATAAGACATACAAGTTACGTTCAGTTATTCTATTCTATGCAGTAGGTACTGTAAACATTTTTGTTTTTTTTACATTTTCTGTAAATTGTATACTGTTAACTACTTAAAATTAAAAGATATTTACCTTTTTGTAAAGGTAGGTAACAAAAAAAGTCGCGGGATTGTAAGTCATATCCATCTTAATATTACGGACTTAAACCCCGGGAAATTGCATCCTAGATCCGATCAATGATAGTGAGGCTACTAGCTGTAACTAGTTTAACTATAGAGAGGTCTCTGTACCATTAATTTCATATCGTATGGTACCTCTGCTCATGGCAGAAAAAAACCGGTCAAGTGCGTGTCAGACTCGCGCACGAAGGGTTCCGTACCATTATCTATCTATAAAAACTGCAAAAAAATCACGTTTGTTGTATGGGAGCCTGTAGCCTTGTTGGTAGTGACACTAGTGACCCTGCCAACGAAGCCGGAGGTCCCGGGTTCGAATCCCGGTAAGGGCATTTATTTGTGTGATGAGCACAAATATTTGTTCCTGGATGTTTTCTATGTATTTAAGTATATATTTATCTTTTTAACCATGTTTATCGTCGTGTAGTACCCATAGTACAAGCTTTGCTTGGTTTGGGACTAGGTCGAGTTGTGTAATAATTAATAAATTGTAAAAATAAAAGAAAAAAAAAATATTCGGTTTTTTTGTATTTGTTGTTATAACGGCAACAGAAATCCATCATCTGTGAAAATTTCAAATGTCTAACTATCACGGTTCATGAGATACAGCCTGGTGACAGTCGGACAGACAGACAGACAGACGGACAGCGGAGTCTTAGTAATAGGGTCCCGTTTTACTCTTTGAGTACGGAACCCTAAAAACGAGGTACGCATTTACAGGGTGTCCGGTAAATAATGGAGAACCTTCTAACTACGAGTGCACCTTAGACTGGTCCAGAAAATCGACTTTGAGGTTTTGTAAAAGTCCCCTGGTTTTCGAAATATTCGCACTTTTCGAAGAGCGAATTGTACCAAAACAAGGTGTTTAAAAGTGAGCATTTATAGCAACATCTTTATTTGTAAAGATGTAAATGGCATGTGTTATACCATTTTAGAATCAGTATTAGATAAACTATTTTTCAAGAAGTTGGCCACTCTGGTCCTCATACTTTTTTTTTTCACCACAAGCAATCGGGTAATTTACTTTCACACAGTGGCAACGCTCTCTGACAGTCCGCCATTTTTAAGATGCTGATGACGTAGGCAGGTTGCGCTGACGTCACGAGCTGTCACGGGAATGACATGCCTTGTTTTTTTTATGCCATGCCTCTGCTTAACACAATGGCGGCGCCATCTATGTTTTAGGAGCTTTTTCATTGAGTTCGTAGATAGCGCTATTGTGTTGCTGCTAAGTGGTCGCCACTAAGTGCGACCACTCTGCCGCACATTCACATTTTCACTGCTAGCGGCCGCCTTAGCCATAGTCGCTTTCCGCTACTTAGCAGGAAAACCACGGGACGAGCGTAGCACGTAGCGATTGTTGGCAAAGAATGTGGATGCGGCCCACTAGCAGCGAGCGCGAGGCACTCCCGCAGCGTGTGGCTCAGACGGGCCGACACTTATAAGCATACGTCGGACTATAGGGGGCAGTTTGAGGGCAAGGTAAGGTTTACAAAAAAATCTTAACTTACGAGTATTATAATATACCTACAAATGTACCATGAATGTAAATTAAATCAAATATAACACAGACTATTCAATCTTATTTTTATTTAAAATTTAAAGGATATAAAAAAATAAACACTTAACTAACGTACAGCCTTAGAGCCGTGTTCTTAGAACTTGACATTGTCCAGTTTGTGTTTTGTTCCTTTCTCACAGCTGCAATTGTCTGAGTGACGGATAAAGCCAAACGAACGTTTTCGCCATTTTGACTTATGTGTAGTCCAAATACGTTTATTAATAATGCAGTTAGTTGCTATGATATTTGGAATTTCACATTATAAATACTAGGTACCAAATACTAAGTACAAATACTCGAAAGTGAATTGATTGATTTGCGAACCTAACCTATTATTCTGACATGCCACGAAAATGCCCGCTGGAGTCCGACGTTTGCTTATAAGTACAAAATATATGAAAGGACCATTCGTGGCTGTCACTACTGGCTCAATAAATAAGACATCTGATTGCCGTACGACATATTTATTTATGTAAAAATAAAAATAAAACCACCACCACCACCACTCTCTCTGTACCATTCGTTACAGAGAATTTTTATCTCCTGGTTTTACTGACGACGCCAACCGAGGCTTTGTCTCCTAGGTTATTATTGTGATGTAATATCCCACTGCTGGGCAAAAGCCTTCCCCCACTTTTTACAATGTTCCCGATTCTGAACAATCTCTGGCCATTCTTTCCCTTTCGGACCCGGCTACATTTACATTTAATTGTCAAATCAAAAACATACATACTTCATTTTACGTTGGCAGGGTCTTGTTTTTCGGATCTGAAAGGGAAGTTTGACTCCGTTTTAAAAGAATGGCCAGAGATATTCTCGCCATCGCCGACGAGGTCTGCCACTTCATCGTTTCGAGCTGTAGGGTTGCCATTCAGTGGCGATCTTGGCCTACAGTTCACTCGGCATGCTACAGACATAACCAGATCAGTCTCATTCTCATTCTCATTCATTCAACTTAGCTGACTTTCGAGCTTCATCGACTATTTGAGTTTCGGAGCGCAGCGCGGATACGATCCACTAATTTGATATCTACCTAATATGCTGCGCTCCATGGATATAATTATGGTCGCCTATATAGGGTCTCTTGGCTATTGAGTTTAAAATTGAATAATTCAGTACGGTTAGTTTTGTCGTAGTAAGGAATATATTACGAGTTCGTAAACGATGAAAGTATAATAGGGGTTAATGTCATCATATATTGTGAATATGCAAATGCAGTTTTGAATAAACTGCAATGCTTGACGGTTTGGTTGAAATACTGTTTCATACAGGGTGTTGAATTACATTAAACTAGTCATTTCGGGATGTCCATTCTAAACATACATATAGGTGCAAGAATTTTGTAATCGAATAAGCAATTCCTGATATTAGGTATTTTAATTGTTGAGCCATTTAGAGCTCACTTTATACTGGACAATTCTAATCTTACTATGAAAACCAATTATTAGTTGACACCTAATTGGCTACAATTAAAGTCCGTGACTGTAGGTCCTACAATCTCACAGACTTCTTCTTTATAATATTGAATTTAAAAGTATAGATATATTTTTTTTCTGACAGAACCACGTATTTAATAACTCTAATCTATTATATATACCTACAATCGCCTCATCTAGTATTCAGAACAGAGTCCTGAGCTTATTAAGGGGCTGGTTCGATTTGTGTAAGATTGTCCCCTAATATTTATTTAAGTTTATTTATACACATAAACCGCTGGATGCGGGTGGCGCAGGACCGGCCATTGTGGCACTCTTTGGGGGAGTCTTTCGGCTGATATGATGATGATGATGATGATAACACATAGCTACTTACACCACTCGGGAACGAGAAAGGTTCTCGAGTGGCGACAAGATGGACGTGGTAAAGGTCGCGGGAGTCCGCTAGATGCGGGTAACGGAGGACCGGTCACTTCACTCTTTGGGGGAGGCCTATGTCCTGCAGAGGACGTCCTTCGGCTGATATGATGATACATAATTGCATACATAATGTTGGTGTTGTTTTCAGGGATCCATTTCTTTGGTGACTTGGCTGTCTTCACTTACTACAACTTAAGGTTCCTGCATCCAACATTGTTCTACACTGGGCAAGTGGAGAATTTGTGATCTAACTACTAGAACCACGCAATACAAGTTATATACAAAATTTTGCTCTTTATCATCATCATCCTCTTATAGATGTCCCGGTTATAGGTGTCCCGGTTATAGATGTCCCGGTTACAGGTGTCCCGGTTATAGATGTCCCGGTTATAGGTGTCCCAATGATGTTATATAAAAAATAGGCTGAGATGTTATATAAATTAGGCGTCAGCACTAGTTTTACGAAAGCGACTGCCATCTGACCTTTCTAACCCAGAGGGAAAACTAGACCGTATGGGATGAGACCGGTTTCCTCGCGATGTTTTCCTTCACCGAAAAGCTGATGTTAAATATCAAATGATATTTCGTAGGTTTAGTCTATTCGGAAGTGTAATAGAGTAAATTCTGTCAAACGAACGCAACCAAAAATCGACTTTATAGGCTAATAATAAAGTAGTTTTTCGCTTGCGTTTTTATGGCACCATTTACTCTTACACTTTCGGACGTACCTACTATAGGGTAAAGGCTATTTTTTGTTGCACGTGGTGTTATCGTAACAGGTATGAAAAACCATGTTTTAATGTTAGAGTTATACTTTTTGTTCATGATTGGTTTATTTATTAGTTTATCTATTAACTAACATTGTATTTTAATCAAAATATCAATATATAATGTGTTGTTCTGGACACGAACGAAGAAATAAAAACTGAATTGTGTTGCTCTGTAAAGAGAAAACTTTTTTATTAATAACGAGTTTACAGCTACAATTTATCTAATTCTATGCTTATAGGATAAGTACAATTCTTACCTGTAAAGAGAAACAACATTTGAAGCTATAATTTCTCCAATTCCTTAATATTCATAATCTTATTTAATTTTTAGATGCACTTTCGTGACATTGCAATTTCCATCCAACTGATCTGTCACCTGTCAATGTTCGCCACAGTTCAGAGCGGACCAAACGGCATCCTTAAAACTATTGCGCAGCAAATTTAAATGAAGTGTGTAGAGACTAACTTCATTTTACATCTCCCCCCCCACAATTTTTTTTTTTTTTTTTTTTTTTATTTTTTTTTTTTTAATACTTACATGTGCTTATGAAATATTTTCTTTTGTTTATATTTCTTTCAGTACCGGAATTATTTTGGTTATGTGAAACAAATTAGATTCCGACTTTTTATGTCCGGTATCTATCTTATAAATTGAATCAGATATTTTTTCTATCACTTTATATGGTCCTATCTTTAATTCGTCTAATTTTTTTCTGTTTAATCGATTTCCATTCTCAACAAATACTGTATCTCCTACTGTTATTTGGCAATGTTTTCTGTTTTTATCAAATAGTTTTTTATTATTATTATGTGATTTTACTGTGTTTACCAATGCTATTTTTCTATCTTGCGATAAATCATTAAACGATCTTTTTTTTTTTTTTTCCTCTGGTAGAATATTATCACTTATACCCTCTAACAAATATTTTGGTGAAAATCTTGTTACAGTATGTTCTGTCTCATTATATCTTTTGGTACATTCATGTGCAACAGTTGTCCAAGCTATTTTTTCTTTCCTTTCATTTATCTTACACCTAATTTTGTTTACTAAAGTTTGGTTTAATCTTTCATTCAAACCGTTTGAAAATGGTGCATTTACTGCAGTAAAGATTATTGGTATCTTTTCTCTATTTAAAAAGTTTTTAAATTCTTTTGAATTTATACCTGGATATTGATCAGACAAGATCATACCAATTTTACTTCCTTGTGGTACTTTTTGTATAAGCTTTATAAAATCATTAGATGTTTGAGTTTTGGAAGTTAAAATGAAAGCATATCGTGTAAAGTGATCCACCAGCAAGTGTAAGTATGTTTTTGTGGAGCGTGAGCCACCAAACCCACCAATAGTATCAATGGATACTATTTCAAAAGGGTAAGTAGCAGGGCCCAAGTGGGACATTAATCCAAATTCAAATTTCCTTCTAGATTTATTCTTTATGCATATTTCACAGTTCTGACAAATTTTCCTGATATTATTAGTTAAGTTTTTAGCTATATAAAATGGTTTTAACTTATTCTCCATTTGTTGTATTCCTATATGGCAATAATAATAGTGTATTTTCTCTATAAGCTTTTTACTAAAGTCTTCTGTTAGTATTATTTTTTCTCTTTTTCCTACTTTTTTATAGTATATTTTGCCTTTTAATGTTAGTTTATTTTCATTTTGTTTTATATGTTCATTTTTTTCTTGGTCATCCTGAATGTCTTTTAGTTGTATGAAGTTAACAATTTTTAAGTTTTGATCATGATTATCAGTATCTTCACCTGGTTCTAACACAGGATTTCTACTTAAACAGTCCGCCTCTAAGTTGTATTTCCCTGGGGAATATATTACCTCAAAATCAAACTGAGATAGGTAATATGCGAGATCTCCTAGTTCCTCGTCTGTCCTTGCTTTAATATTCATTTTTTCTAGAGGTTTATGGTCAGAGAAAACCGTGAATTGTTTTCCTACTAGCCAATGCTGCCAGTATTTTACTGCTTCCTTTATTGCTAAGCACTCTAAGTAAACAGCTTTTTTTTTCTTCTGCGAGTCATTCAATTTTCTAGAAAAATAAGCGCAAGGCTTTTCCTCTCCATTGTGTTGTGTTTGTTTTAAGATCGCGCCTATGCCTTGTATACTAGCGTCAGTATAAATACGTATTGGTAAATCTGGGTCAAAGATTGCCAAAATTGGTTTTAAACAAAGCAATTTTTTTATTGTTTCAAAGGACTTCTGACATTTTTCCGACCAACTGAATAGTTGACCTTTTCTTAGTAGATTATGCAATGGATCCAATATAATTGATATGTTAGGCACATATTTTCCATAAAAGTTAATTTTGCCTAAAAATTGTCGTACATTTTTTTGTGTTTGTGGTGCTGGAAAATCTTTTATGGCTATTAGATTATCTTTTAACGGTGTAATTGTATTGTCTTTTATAATGTGGCCCAAGTACTTCACGGAATCTTGAGCGAAATTACATTTAGAGAATTTCAACCTAAAACCTTCCTTTGAAATTGCTTCCAGTAACAATGATAAGTGTCTAATGTGCTCTGCAAAAGTTTCAGAAAATATTAGTATGTCATCTATGTAATTCACAGTAAAATCAGACAACCCATGTTTTCTTATTATACTACTCAATATTCTCTGAAATATTGCAGGCGAAGTTTTTAAACCATATGGGAGACAAGTCCATTGGAAGTGGCCTTCCTGAGTTACAAAGGCAGCTTTTTTTCGGTCTTCAATTTTTAAAGGAATCGACCAGAAAGCTGAGCTAATGTCAAGAGTTGAGTAGAATTTACAGTTTCTCGTCTTTACCATCAAATCTTCAATCAGGGGAAAGGGCTGTGATTGGGGCACAACAATTTTGTTCAGATCACGAAAATCTACACATAGTCTCGATTTCTTACCTTCTTCTTTTTTGTACGCCAATGTTACTGGAGCAGCAAAAGGACTGTAAGACTCTTCAATTAAATTCCTTTGTAAAAGCTTTGATACCTGCTGCTCTATTTCCTTCCTATCTTCTATAGTGCATCTATATGGCCTTTTACTACAATATTTATCCATTATCAAATCTATGTGTGCTTCGTAGTCCTTCACCGTCCCCACATCATATTTATCTTTCGCAAATAGCGATTTATATTTGGAAATTAATTTATTTATTCCTGCCTGTTGCTGATGATTTAGATGGTTTACTGAAATATCAAAATTTTCCACTTCTATATTCTCATTAAAGTTTATTTTATATTCATTTTTCTCTGGGGTCTTAGTCTTATCAACAACGCCCAGGTTTTTATCTTTACTACACAAAATGTGTGCTTCGTCGTTATTATTAGGATCAGAAATTATTTCTTCATTTTTTTTCTCTGTGAGCTTTTCAATGTGATGTTTTTTTTCCTCAATATTTTGTGAAATTTCTAATCTATCATTTTGAACAAGATGAAATTGTTCTATACAATCCAATCCGATTAAAAATTCGTAGTCGAAATTTTCTTTGTCTATTACAAAGACATTGACTTCTCTTTCAATATTTAAAATTTTCAATTTTAAAGTTACCATTCCTAAAGTTGATTTAACGCCATTAATTGTTTTTAACCCTGTTGTTTTAATATTAGGATTTATTGGATTATTTCTCAAGGACAAGAATCTTGAACTTATCAAGGAAACATTCGATCCTGAATCGTAAATCCCTGAAACCTGTAATGTATCATTTATTAATAAGTTTAGTTTAATTAATGGCGGGATCACTAGTTTTTTGGGTCTAAGTTGTTTAACTCGGTTTCTAACTGAGAATTATTAACCGTCCTTATTTGATCCCGTCTTTGCCTATCCGTACTTTTGTTTTTGAACCAACATAAAGATTCGGGATGATAGCGGTTGCCCTTATTTTCTTTTTCACATATTCTGCATGGCCGGTCTCCTCCATTCTTTTCCTTAGTCTTGTTATCAAATACGAGCGTTCTCTTTTCCCATATTTTCTTTTCCACCATATGTTCTAAACTTCTAATACTGTTAAATAAATCCTCCGTCTCCTTTAGGGCATTCCGGTCAATTCTATCGGCTACAAAATTTGGCAACCCCGTAGCAATAAGATCAATCAAAGTAGACTTATCCATGCACTTATTTATCTCCAACAGAAGTCTCTCCTTCTTAATAGCATATTCCAGTAACGAGCCTTGCTTATATTTGAATAAAAAAGCATACCTGACCGGTGACCACCCTTTGTCTGCATAGGTTTCACAGAAGATCCTTTTCCACATTGACCACTCTGAGTTTACGGTATGTTTTATCAACATGGAGCTGTACCAGTCACAACATGAATCTTCCAGGAATAACTTCAGAACTTCGATACGCCTCATATCGTCTTCTATACCAAAACGAGTACATTCCATTTCAAAAGTGGTCATCCATTGTGCTGCATTTGAAGTTTTCCTAGTGAATTTTTCGATCACAAACTTTTCAGTTAAATTTCCCAAATTCTTAGGCACATCCTTCTGCTTCTCAGCAAAACTTTCCAAGATTCTTGTCAGTGCTTCTTCTGAAATTCCAGCAGCTGCAGGCTGTTCCTGTTTTTTTGGTGCTATCTCTTCCAGTAAAAATCCCTTAAACTGAATATTTCCGTCCTCATCTACATACATTTTATTTATCTCGGGAGTTATTGAGATCCAAACCTTCCTTCTGTCATGCCTCTTTTGTAATGTAACTTTAACTTTTTGAAAAGCCTGTGTTTTTACAATTGTCTCGTGCAATTGCACTGGTTGGAGATGTTCGGGGAACACGAAGATACTGTTATCTGCGTCCGTAATTGAAGTCACACAGATTATATTCGATTTTGGATCCTCAGCCGGTTTTACTACAAATTCAAATCGTAATCTTTCCATCTTCCTTATAACAGCTGAATAATGTTGTTTTATAATGTGTTGTTCTGGACACGAACGAAGAAATAAAAACTGAATTGTGTTGCTCTGTAAAGAGAAAACTTTTTTATTAATAACGAGTTTACAGCTACAATTTATCTAATTCTATGCTTATAGGATAAGTACAATTCTTACCTGTAAAGAGAAACAACATTTGAAGCTATTATTTCTCCAATTCCTTAATATTCATAATCTTATTTAATTTTTAGATGCACTTTCGTGACATTGCAATTTCCATCCAACTGATCTGTCACCTGTCAATGTTCGCCACAGTTCAGAGCGGACCAAACGGCATCCTTAAAACTATTGCGCAGCAAATTTAAATGAAGTGTGTAGAGACTAACTTCATTTTACAAATATTTAACCTATAAATTGAGGGGGCTGACTACTGGATACCTAATTTTACCAAAAACCCAGTGTCCTGCCTCCCGCGGCTGACTATTGGGTTATTCTTTTTTTTATTTATTTTCGAGTCAATACTACCATTACGACCGTTAGATTTTAATTTTCAAATTTAATCTAGTCTAATCTAGTCTACTTTAAGTAAAACCCAGTAGTCAGCCGCATTTGAAATGATGGTTATATGCGGCTGACCACTGGGTTTAGCGTATCCATTACTCAGCCATTAACCTTGCGTGGTAGGTCGATGCGAAAATTATGTGTACACTTTATGAAGTCTATATCATTGAGATACGGTTCAAAATTGTATAGATATTTTTGACGTTGACTGTATTGTTTGAATGATGGTTTTCTTATGTGTGTTACGCAGGTTTATGTGAGTTAAATACCTACATAATTTTATTTTCTTATTTGTGGTAAAATGTTTGTATTTTGTGATGCGGCTGAATACTGGATCGGTTTTGAGATCCTAAAACTGAGACCCCAATAGTCAGCCGCCGCGCCCGCTACTAATGTAGCGGCTGACCACTGGGTATCTAAAGGCTGATATTGGGGTCTCAGGGGGCTGACTACTGGCAGCGCCAATTTCACTTTTCTTTAAATATTTTAGATATTATAATGTTATCATTTTAAATACGTCTACTAAATGAAAGATTAATAAATTATCCACAGGTGATAATGATATAAACTCCATTGGCCCATGTATGACAGATTTACATGACTTTGAACTTAGAAATTATGTTAAGAGGCTGACTACTGGTGCCTATACCCTACATAAGTTTTAATTTTGTACTAAGCAGTAACGCTGCTAACGGAATGTATAAATGTAATGCTCTGGGCCGGATTCTCGGATTCTGTGTCGCCGGTACGAATCCGGCTCGGAGCGTAAAATTTTTCGATTATTCCTTTAATTTAAAATTTACGCAAGTTTTTTGAATAACCCAGTGGTACCTGCTGGGAATCGAACTCACGACCTCAAGATCGAAAATCACGTGCCTTATTACCGCTCGGCTGCAGTGACTTTTTTTAACTAGGTACAATGTCTTTGTATAGTTGCAAATGTATAGTCGCCGTCGTCGCTGACAATAAATATTTAAAATTTGCTATAATTAATCAAATATTTTGTGCGCATGCATGCATGCTGAATGCAAGAACATGCTATTATACCTATGACCATTTGAACTACTGTATTATGACAAATAAATAAAATTGAATTTGAATTGAATTGAAGCAGTGAACGTACGGTCCTAACTATAAACAGTCGGATCTGCAAAACAGCTTCTTTCCAGGTGCTGAGTTGCAAGTGAATATTAGAATAGAATAGAATTATGATTTATTGACCATAAAACGTATTCTGACTACATCTTTAACACAAATTCTAATTAGCATTGCATAGTTGCACCGACAGCTATAGATTCAGTCTTGAAACATCGCGTATTTGATTTAGTAGATTTTGCAAAAAAAATGTTATTTCTACGTAAAATGTTCATTGAATAATGAACTCTACTTTCTTCTACAATAGATTCCAAATTAGCTACGAGATAAAGTACCACATACCAGTGCCTTATAGCTGGCTAGCTGGGAGCGGGTTTTTATTGTCGTTTAGTCCACTTTGAATCTATTGAACAAGGCGATAGAGTTCAATCAATGAACATTTTATGTGGCACTAACCCTTTTTCTTGCAAAAAATGGCACCCGTCCGACCACAGTCGTATTGTTAGACTTAAATAATATTGTTCTGAAGATAAGAAGATCAGTCCAGTTCAGAAAATCTCAACTATACTATACAACTCAGTTACCTTCTGCCCGTGACTCCGTCCGCGTGGAACTCATTTATATCGTAGCTCCATACAAACTTTCATTACCCATTTCACCCCCTCAGGGGATGATTTTCGGGATGGAAACTGTCCTATGTCCTTTTAAGGGATTCAAAATATCTCCATACCCATCTCAATCGGTTCAGCGTGAAGAGGTAACAGACATACACACTTTCGCATTTATAATATTATAGTATGGATGGTTACAGACAATGCTAATGGCCTGTAAAAAATGATTAATTTCTTAAGTAAATCGGTTGAATAGAAACTCAACGTACCCACGAGTAGGTAGTAAAAGGTTGTTGACGTTGAACAAGGAGACGTTAATAAATTTAATTAAGTACTAATTAGAATACGCCAATGCGTAAGCAGAATAAATAGACATATTAAAGTTAATGACACTTGGTACTTTTAGTCAAGTTCGTGACACTCGGTGAGGTTAATTTATAACTATACTTTATACTTACCTACACCCTATACCATAACATAAAATTAGAAAAACCGGCCAAGTACGAGTCGGACTCGCGCACGAAGAGTTCCGTACCATTATCTATAAAAAAGTATTTTATTCTGTGTTTTTAGTATTTGTTGTTATAGCGGCAACAGAAATACATCATCTGTGAAAATTTTAGCTGGAACTATCACGGTATCAGTGAGATACAGCCTGATGACAGACAGACGGACGGACGGACGGACGGACAGCGGAGTCTTAGTAATAGGATCCCGTTTTACTCTCTGAGTACGGAACCCTAAAAATTGTGCGTTAATTGTCATGCGATTTCAAGGAAAACGTGTTTGTAACGCAAACACTTTAAGTATTGATATGTTTGAAAAGCACTGAATGATCGAAATACTTATTTAACATTTGGTGCAATATTTCCCTTTGATATCCTTGATATACGAAGAAACGTACAGTCAACCAATTTGATTCCTAGGCCACCGTAGAATCCTGTCATTTGAACTGCTACAAAGCGACGCAATAATCCTAAGTAACCCGTATTTAAGTTTCGATAAAAGAGAAAAATTTAAAAATTATTCGCCAGGGGCTGTCTGTCTATCGGTCTGTTTTACTTGTAACTAATTTGGGAATACACAGAACTTGTAACTAAGTATGTTAGATAGGCAAATTTTGACTTATAATTTAATTAAGTGCCATGGTGGCCTACTTTCAGAGTAAATATGTACATTACATCATCATTTCCTTGCCCTTATCCCATTGACTTGGGGTCGGCGCAGCATGTCTTTTTCTTCCATACTTATCTCATTCTATTTTAATTCATACCTAATACTCTTTTGGTCACATGACTTTCATTCCTCCGAATTACGTGCCCATACCACGCAAGGCGATTGGCTCTCAATTTATCCGCGATAGATGCTACTTTCAGGCTTCCTCTTACATACACATTTCTTATTCAGTCCATCCTCGTCACACTAAACATCCATCTTAACATTCTCATCTCCGTAACATGCAATCTCTTTTCATCCGTCAACTTTGGCATTCCGATCCATACATGACGACAGGTCTCACAATGGTCTTATAGATTTTGCTCTTTAGCCTAGAAGGCATTCTGCCGTCGCATATTGTTCCGGAGACCTGTCGCCATTTCATGCACCCAGCGCTTATTCGGTTTTTGAGTAAATACAATACAACACAATAAAAATACTTACGCCATAAAATTCCATATAAATCGTTTTATTTAATGAGCTAAGCAATCGACGAAACCGAATACAACATTGTACACCGAATACTGTTAGTCTGCAGGGTTGCTTAGTAAACCTATACGAAATACGAGAATGCCCGTATGGAGAAAATGAAAAAGGTTTCCATCCCTGTAAGGGTAAACGTATAATTTTCAGTTACACTTCAGCACTAGAATGGCACACCCTTCCGGATATCCGGAAAATGTTCGCTGTTCAAAAAGGGCTGAACTTTACTCTAAAGCTCTCAAGTTTACCCTCAAGCTCCGTGGCAGATGAAAGCTCGGAACGGAAACGTAGCTCGCCGTCGCTGTACTTTTAAAAAGCTTGCGGTCTGGCGAATATGAACTTTATAATAAAGGCATTTCATATTTTGTTTCAGTTTTAAGCCTTTTGTGACATTTTGTTTCATTAAAAGTACAATGGACATTTCCAACTTGCTTTATGTCAATGTTATTTCGTCACTTTGCATCGCATTTCAATGTCGTTCATACGCTCGCTTCCAAAATTGTGTGTGCTAACGTGTCAGACCGAGAAACATGTTGAAATGCTATTAGGATGTCAAAGAGGGCTCGAATTGATGCTTGCTTGAGGCCCTTGTTTTTCGTAATAAATAGGAGTGTGCAACTTAAAAAGCTGCGAATTATTTATTCAACCTTTTCGGTGCCAATCAAGACATCCAAGAGACATTGTCACGCCAACATCATTGAGCGAATACAAACCCTACTTGAAAGACTGAAGATTGCTTTGACAGCGTGCGCCATAACGCCTTTAGTCGTTCTTGGCAATGCGGACGCACGCACGACACCTTTAGGTTTGGTAGTTTCAAAGGGTTAACATGCATTTTACTTATTTATTACAAACCCATTACTTATCGTCCCAAGCCCCAAACATATTCATGTTCGCTTGGACATAAATATTTCAAAACTAGTTCATATTTCAGTAAGACCTAGGCAGCATACAGTTTGCATAAAAATATGTCTATTTTCCGCAATGGCAGCCTTAAAAATGTTAGCTTGAATTTCATGAGAACTAGGAGAAAATATGGAATGTAGTCTATTTATGGAAGTTATTTTAGAAGGTCGCGTTTCCATTGTATGGTGACAAATATGACAGATTGTAGTCCGTGTGATATTTTGCTGACTTGGATAGTCTACTGTTCGAAAGAGACAAGATATATATGTATAAAACTCTACCTTAAAACCTCTCTACTATATAGTCCAAATTACCTAACTATGGTCCAAATGAACTCGAATGTTACACGATTCGGTGACTATCACTGTGGATGAAATCTAGGAGCTGCAAAGTAACTACAAAAAAAGCGGCCAAGTGCGTGTCGGACCACGCACAATGAAGGGTTCCGTGCCTACTACTACACAAACTAGTGGATCTCCCTAAACTGTGAACGTCCTTACTAATTTGATAAAATATTGTTACATTATGGTATAAGATTATATTTATGATCCCCTACCCCCTATATCTACCTATCTCCTTGGTAAATGATTTCTGGAATAGTATTCTACGTCTTAATGCAGATTACAATCTATTTACCTGTGGGTCAAGATGCACCCAAATCGCATGGCAAAAGTTGAAGACCGAAGCCTGACCTCTTTGTCACCCATATTTCAGTAATTTTATAAGAGAGCGAAGGTGAACTGCAGGGTCCTACCGTAACTTATTCATAACTAATTAAAATTTCAGTATTAGTATTAGTTTATTACACAAACCAACTGTTCACTATTTTCATGTGGCATGAAAATAAAGAACTTCGAGCTGGTTAACAACAATTAATGATTAGAGGACAAAATGCCGGTTTCAAAATTGATTCGTCCCGCATAATTATGTTGTAAGTTGATCTTCGATTTCAAACCGTTCCTGCGGGTCTATACAAAACGATCATTAATATTGATCGTTCCTCGTTTTTCTGCAGCAAATTGTTTTTATTCTTAGTACCTACAAAAAATAAATATATAACTAAACAAACTTTTAACCGCAACTTCGTCCGCTTATACCTGTTAGTAGCCTTAAACGTAGGTATTTTATGTTAAACGCCTAAACAAAGTCTAAGAGCAAAAATATGCTATTACTGCTAAGCATAAACCATGAGCATGACACAGCCGGCACAGGCTCCGCATCAATTGTCGCAATTAATTCCATAATACCTCTTACCATCCCTTTAAGAGATGACTTCAACGATGAAAAAAACTATCCTATGTCCTTCTCAGGGTCTCAAAACTACCTCCATATCTACCTAATTTCATTGAAAAGGTACAACAGACAGACAGAGTAACTTTCGCAATTATAATATGATATTAAGTATGGATATGGATTTATGTATTGTAATTGAAATACGCCACTGATAATCGGTACTTATGCTTGTAATAAGTCTTAATTATGCATATCAGTGAACGACATTATATTATATTAAAAAGATCGTATCGTCATACAAACCTTACGGCACTTAGATCCTTTTCTATAGGGAAATCAGTTTTTCAGCAATTACTCGAAAACCTTTAAACCGATCTTTTTCAAAACACTTTTCGGATTTCAAAATTTCACTTCCATCGTTCGTAAGTTAGAAGGAGGGGACACAATTTTCGTGCCTTTCGTGGCGATTATCTCCGAGTGCTGAGTAACCTTATAGTTATTTTAAAAGACCTATCTTTTTATGTGCCACATATGGACTTAGTGTTAAATACATTTTTTGACATGCAGTTACAAGTATGGAGTGAACCCGTAAAAATATTTTTTTTAGTCATTTCATTGCATAACTATATAGCAGCTATCAAAATACACCTTTGCTCCAAATTTCATTTAAATACAACTAATAGTTTTCGAGTAAAATGCCTGTGACATACGGACAGACGGACATGACGAAACTATAAGGGTTCCGTTTTTGCCATTTTGGCTACGGAACCCTAAAAAGGCAAATAAAATTCAAGAAGATAACTACAGAAGTCGTTATTACAGTTGTTCTTTTGGACTATAGTTGTGAGTTTTTACGGTAAGTGTTCGACGCGGTTCAATATTGGGTTGCGCCGATGCTTAACTGTATGACCGTGCTTGCTAGACGGTAGGGTGCGAGCGAGACGGAGCGGTTTGTCTGTCGCACTCGCACGGTGGATCCGTAGGTGGAAGTGAAACAGCAATATTTCTTGTAGGTTGCTTGATGGTAAGAGCAGGACAGCTAGATGTTGTGGCTTGGGGATGCGAGCTTAGACTGAAGATGGTTAGCTATTTTTCTTGCTATTTATATAGTGTCCGGCTTTACCATAAAGCGAGCAATTTATTTATTTCCAAAATAACGTTGATTTACACAATTTTTTACTATTGTTTAAGTGTTTACATTATTGTATTAATTAATCTAGTTATTTTAAGGTGTTACAATCATATTTTTATGACACAGAATTACGTGTGAAATAATAAATTATTGTTGTTTGAATACAATTCAATTGGGTTCTTTAGAAATGTTTACGAAAATATACAATTTTTAAGTCAATGTGATTAATTTGAATCTTAAAGTTATTCCTAAGAATGACAATGTTGCTATATATTAAAGTTATCTATGTTATTAATTGTAAACATTTATACAGAATTAAGACATAATAAATTCTATTGTCTAAAGTTAATAGTCTGTTATTTATCTAAGTGTGAATACAAAGCAATGGGTAAATTTGTGAATTCTAAAACGAGTTTGAGAGTTAACTTATACTAAAAATGTGTAAAATGTAATAAATTACATTTTCCTAAACTATGTCGGTGCAGTACCGTTTAAACAGAATTACTGGAGATCGATATGTTTACTAACAAATACAAGGTTAAGAGTTATTACTTTAATGAAGGGTTATGGATCGATCTTGTTTCTAAAATGCAATCTAGTTAAGTTTTGTGTTAACAAGCTCTGACTGACGTGTCAGTCAGGTTGAACACGGATCGTTAGGGTGATCAGCCACAGTTGTCTAGTCAAGTATTTCAATTTCAGGAACTATCCTTGGAGGGCTATTCGAACATAAAATATGTGACCCTCGATCGCTAAACTTTTGCAAATAAACTACCTATCTTCTACGTGTTTGCGATCTATTATGTACGGTCGACTCCGATACTATGAGAGACTTAGCGTACTGAGCCGTTTCCCTGTATTGCGGTACAGTCGAATTTGATACTATGACGGTCTGAGTACGCTAAGTCGGTCTTTGCATTGCGGCCTATCGTGTACAGTCGAATCCGATACTATGATGGGATGTCTAGTATACTAAACAAGTCCTCTACATTAAGATGTTATCGTATAGACGAGTGTCCTGACATAAATTAGACCTATGCAGGCGGGAAAGCTATTTCTAGGTGGTAACAAATTGTAGACAACGTGGGTATGATTGACGTGTGTCTGAAACAGTAAGTATACAAATACTTTCCAATATGAAGTATATCATTTTCTCGTTCACTTGATATATCATTTTCTCGTTCACTTATAAAATGTAATAATGAGAGTGAGCACATTCAGAAACTTGTATTCTACTGGTTGTGGAAATTTTTGACCAATTCAGGCGTCCCAGAAAAAGCAGAGGAGGCCATTTGCCCCATGTTGACTACTTACATAAACTGTTATCTAATATAAATACAATAAACTTTACTTGCTATGCTAGAAACATCATTCACAATAAATTGTGCACAATCCCAGTGTGTCCAAATTGCACTGGCCGTGTATGTACTCCACCAATAACTTTAGATAGACTGTTAGGACTCTATTGCGCCCGCTTTTGGGGTTTTTTGTACTTATTCTATAAATAGGTAAGATACGTAGTTTAATGGAAACATGCGCCAGGTGAAACCGCGTCGGAGCTCGAGATCCGAGATACACAGCATCCGCGAGATAAACTTAATGGGGTGCTTCGTGAAAAAATGTTGATATCAAACTACATGAGGTGAATGGGGAATGGATGAAAATTTTAGAAATGCCTGATTATTTTTTTGGTGATAGGAATAACCTTCCTTAGCACCAGAAAAAAGTTGCAGACTTGTCAGCTGCGTCAATTATTTTTTAAAAATATAAACAGTTTCCTCACTTACGTTTTGTGGTTAGGACGGCGAATGAAACACTTTCCTTGATCCGTCTCATATTACAAAAAATATTTTTAATATCTGACCCTGGCAATGACCAATATAGCTGCTGCAGCTGTCAATATCATTGTCAGTGTCAGTTTACCACGGATTTTTATGATATTTTTATGTAATATGAAACGGATCAAGGAAATTGTCTCATTCGCCGTCCTAACCACGAAACGTAAGTGAGGAAACTGTTTATATTTTTCATAAATAATTGACGCATCAGAAAAGTCTGCAACTTTTTTCTGGTGCTAAGGAAGGTTATTCCTATCACCAAAATAAAAATCAGGCGTTTCTAAAATTTTCATCCATTCCCCCGGAGAAGGAACTCTGTGCCGTGGTTGTTGCGGTAATATCCGCCATTATGTGCCAATGAAATACAATATACGAGTAAAGTACTTACACCTAGTCGGCTCACTTAGACGATGAATGAGGCTCTTATTTTCCCTTATCTATATTTATATTATTTAACAACCGACCAGGTAGCCTAGTGGGTAGTGACGCTGCATACGAAGCTGAAGGAAGGTCCTGGGATTGAACCCCGGTAAAGAAAAATTGTGTGATGAGCATGAATAATTGTTTCCGAGCCTCGGATCTTTTCTATGCATATAAAGTATTTATCAATAGGGGCATCTTTTTTTTATTAGGAAAATCAAAAGTGTAATCCAGAGGAATATCTTTCTTATGATTTCTTTTTCTGATGTTATATGCATTTTAAATCTGCAAGCGCCTCGACCCACCGAAAACTCTCTATATTACACGGGCTTATAATATACTATGACTTTGACGTCACAATTCATATTCTCGGCGCGTTTACTGTGGAGTAGGTACTTAAGTCATTAATTTGCAATTATCTCCATAAAATTTGCGTTTAAGTCTATACCTGTGATACAATAGTAGTTTATGTGACTGTACATAATGAAGGGCATTAAACACGAGTGTGGGTAACATCATACGAGTGTTTTAATGCCTAATTATGTAGAGTTAAATACACTAATTTATTTATCCACGTATCATAACCTTCCATGATGCATTCAGGAGCCGCTAATTATGACCGGCATCGCGGCTTTGTTTTCTGGCAGCTGTCATAGTTTTTTTTTAATTCAGAGTCAAACTAGAGTCGGATCCAACTAATCCAACCATCATAAGTTCATAACGTTCGATATCTTACTTACGTGCGACATTTGTCAAATTTGTATGCAAAATGACAATTCATTTCGAACTAAACGTCATCTCGACTGATATTAGAATAGAGGTTAAATCAAATTTATTTGTTTTTATAGACGTTCGAAATTTAAATGAAATAATATTATCGAAATCGATGTTATTATTTAGCAATAATAACATTTTCACAGATAAGAAATTTGTTCTAACAAAACTGTCTATTTTTATGGTGGTCATAATGTGCGGTTCTTGAACGCATCATGGAGGGTTTATGATATTTGGATAGATAAAATATCATTTCTAATTCAATATTCATATAACTGTTATGTAATTTAATCGAAAAAATCGTTTATTTTTAATGATATTTCTACGTATATCTGCATCGATTGAGTGCCATTTATTCAAAATTTAAGTCCCATGCATGTTCCCTATTAAACATATCGTCGTCTAGATCCCATAAGGCCTTATGCCTTAGCTTGCTATGGGGCTAGTCCGATTTGTGTAAGATTATCCCGTAACATTTATTTTATTTATATTTTATTTAAAGAGATAAAGTTTGTGGGTGTGAGGATGTTAACTTGTGAACTCCAAAAACAGTCATCCGATTTATGAAATGATTTCACCAGTATATAAAATGGATCTTTGAGATGGATACCTATATGCTTTATTTTATTCCGTGGCTACATTTGAGTTCTTTTCTATTGAGGAAAGTTTTCTTTAGAATATTTTCCAACATATAAAGATAAAAATTGATAATATCCCCCCGCAAAGTTTATACCAACAAAGCGTTTTTCACGTGTCATAAGAAGTGAATATGACAATTGAAAATATTCTCTTTCTTCTTATGACATTAATGATTTTTAAGGTTCCGGTAGATTTCCAGTAAGTATAGTGAAAGGAAGTCCCGCTATTACTCTTGTAGGCTTAAAAAAAAAAAAAGATTTATTGTCGCAAAAAACACAAAATCACAAAATCGAACACCGATGTAGATAATTATATAAAACAACACAATGCAGAAAATAAATGATGCGACAATAGGCTCGGGGCTCAGCGTTTGCTGCTAGCCTGCTACTTACAACACGGGATACAATGTTAATAATAGCTAGCTGCAAGGGGAACATTCGCATTACGCGTAATGAACTTTTACTTTAAAAGACTAAATCATGCAATAAGAAATAAAGTAGCTGATTTGACTGTCAGATGACAATCCTATTGTTTGGTGTGAAAATTCAATTTAAGAAACCAATTTGATGTCTGACGAGAGGTAATGGGCCTCTCGTCAGACATCCAAGCCAAGAAATCCTGGAACAAAAAGAGAGCGGGGTTGGACACGCGCTTTGACGGTCGGATAACCACTTCTTGTCCAAACAGGCCCTCTGCTGGCCATCTACTTCGGGACGTCCTCGGAATACATGGAGGCGATCAGTTGAGAAACAGGCTGGCTCATCTGCTCTGAAAAAGCTAGAAGTCGCGCAAGATCGTGTAAAAAAAAAAAAAAAATGGAAAAAATCAGAAAATAAAATGGAAAAAAGTTAAGTAGGTAAGTAAATGTATGTACGTGTCTATTTTTTTTATACAACGACGGTGGCAAAGCTTACGGCCTGCCTGATGTCAAGCAGATGTAAATGTAATGTGTTTTTTTTTTTTATTGTGGCAATAAATTATTTTTCTTTCTAAAACGGATAGCTCTTCTGCGAGCCCTATTTCCCTAATGAGGGATAACAGGAATACATCATCAACAAGATCAAGTTGTTATTTTATTACTCATTATAATGATACTGCTCGAAACGAACACGTGTTCAAGCACCTTTTAATACAAATACAAAATATTTTATTTGACTTTTTAACACGGTATAAAAACAAACAAGGTTGGAACCTTCCATTAAGCATGTCGTATGCTTGTATCGGAAAATCCCGCTCTTCCATCACTCGGAGATGGTAACAAAAACCAAATAAATTAAGTTTAAATACTACTACATATAAGCAACTTAATTATATAATTTAGGTATGTGTGCGTGTGCGTGTGCGTGTGCGTGTGCGTGCGTGCGTGCGTGCGTGCGCGTGTGCGTGTGCGTGTGCGTGTGCGTGTGCGTGTGCGTGTGCGTGTGCGTGTGCGTGTGCGTGTGTGTGTGTGTGTGTGCGTGTGTGTGTGTGTGTGTGTGTGTGTGTGTGTGTGTGTGTGTGTGTGTGTGTGTGCGCACGCGCGCGCGGCGCGCGTGTGTGTATGTATGTGTGTTTGGTTCACAATTACTAACTTAACAATGTTAACTTATTTTATACACTATTATTTTCTATTTATTAATTTAATTACTTATTTTCTGTTCATATTTGTACATTTTGTTGACCTAAGGTACATAACTTAAAAGTATCTCTGTTTCTTCATAGTTTAAGTTGTTTATCCACGTAGAATTAGCTTTCTTACAGGTATGTAGCAGCATCGGGTAAATATTAAAATGGGCATCGATGCGATTGTATAAAAGGGCGGATTGCGTAGCAAATTGTTTCCTAAAAAATTAGATTTACAGACTGGCATAGGGGCAACTTTGACTTTCGTCCTCCTCGTTTGAGTTTGTGGTACATAACTTAAGGTATGGTGCAGTTTCGATAGACTAAGTACATAGTTTACATAGTTTACGCATGGATAGTAACTCACATTTCTTGTACAGTTCAGTAGTACGGTACCTGAAGGGCTTTTGGAAAATAACTTTAAGTAAACTCCTTTGCACTAATAACGCTAAGCATTTTGAAAACATTATTAATGTGTAATACCGACGCACTGCGAGGCGGCTCAGCGTTTTATGAAGCGTCGTAAATTTGTTGAAGCGCTGAGCACGGCGGCTGTGCGAAAATAACCTCTTAAACCTGAATCGCAATTATTAGGCGTACGCACTAAGCGGGAAAACGGGCGGGTTTTAGAACGTTTTTTTAACCGCTATCTTATAAAGCGATTACCGCCTGGTCCATGTTGGTATTTTCATTAAGATTTACAGTAGTAGGTATGTTGTTTTAAACAGTTATTTCGATTAGAAATTTTCGTTTTAAGTTATTTGCAAAAATCACGAAACGTCTGGTTGATGTAACGGTGACCGAAGAGCTGGCGGCTTCCTCGCTCAACGTATCAGCATTGCAATTAAATTGCAAATCCTCGGTACAATGCGTCAAAGGCCTTAGTTAGTTAGTTATACTGGGCGTTTTCCGCAAGTCGACATCCATTGTGCCTATTTTGCGTGAAACGGCGGTGTGGCGCTACTCTAACCACCCAAGCTCGTCTAAAAAGTTGGTGAGTGCCTTGGTGTTGCTGACTGCGTCCCGTAGTGTGTTTGGAGAACCTAGGTGCTTCATTCTGTATACTTCTACCTCCTTGCAGTCCAGTAGTATATGTTTAGTCGTTTCTTCTGCCTCCATGCACGCTCTGCACATATGGCTGTCTGTGATGCCTAAGTTATAGAGGTGTCTGTTCAAGGTGTTGTGTCCTGTTATTATACCCACTTATTATAAGCTAGTACGGCTGGTTACGCCTTCGATACCTGCCTGACTCAAATGAATTAATATTATAAAATATATCTTCTTCAGTCTTGCGCAGTTGGTTTATATGTGTCCTTAGTAGTGTGGTTGTGAGTTTGTAGTCGCGTTTCGACAGAATCTCTTTGGTCTGTCTGCATGTGTCTATCTCCTCCCAGTATCTTTGGTGTAGGTCTTTAGTGTGTTGGTCCAGTTGATTGTATATGTAGCTTTGTGGCAGGGGCAAGATTGGCTCCGGTCCGTATGCCGTTGTTTCTGAGCCTTTCCTGGCCAGTTCATCCGCTGCATCGTTTCCTCTTGAGCCTCAAAGGCCTTTTCAACCTAGGTAGTTGTATATAATTTAGAAAAAATAAATGATACTTTAAACTTTGAGCCATGTGCGTAGGTATATCATCATCGTTATAGGTGCGCGTTAACATTAGTGTTTAATATTTCACCACCCCATACCAATTAGCAATCATGAGAACTTGATCATACACGAGTGTAAAAATCCTCGCGTTAGGTGTTACCACTAGCCTGTCAGATATTTATCCGCGCTTTCTTGTAGCAGATATGAATGCTGGTCTGTAAAACAAGTGAACTTAAAATGCCACGAATACACCCGCAGTGCGTACCGCCAAGGCTACGCACAGTTTCTTCCGTTTTACACGTTTAATTAAAACCCGGCCCACTCTTAATGTCGGCTGATATTGTCAAACTTGAATTCCGCAGGGAGATTTACGCGGTTTTTTTAAATTTCACCAAATACTTTGGTGAGTTTTTTTAGGGATCAGGGGTGTTTTATTAAGCCTCGCTGTCTGGCGGTGTTTTATGTAATGAATTTACTGTTTTTAGTATAATATCACAGTTTATTTTTGAAATTGGTACCTACCTACAGGGTGCTAGTATGGCATTGGGTTCGTTTCAATGGCTTGTGTTAGTCATCGCGACATGGCATGACCGCATAGGACGCGACGTTTCTATAATTGGGGAAGCAGTCAAGAGACAGACCTCGAATTCGTGTTATTTATTACGAACGGGGCTACCCGTTTATTATCTTCGTAAATCGTAATATGTAAGTATGTATACTTTTTTCTACCAATAAATGGTTTCCAAGCATTAAGGGAAGTAGGTACGCCAGATGATCGTTCAGAAACGCTAAGGCTTTTAAATGAGCTGGTACGTACATAAATCTGAAAAAGAAATCCTGTAATATTTCATTAATAATCTGAAAGTTTGTTTTCTTGTATGTACAACATTAAATATTTATAATGTTAAAAAATCTTGGAACGAGGCTGCTTTCAACTAATCATTTTCTGCAGCTTTCAGAACACAAGTGATATTTTCACGATTCTTTCGAAAAAAGTTTGATGGGCGCCGCATACCAGCCGAAAGATGTCCACTGCTGGACATAGGCCTCTCCCAAAGAGTGCCACAATGACCGGTTCAGCGCCACCCGCATCCAGCGGACTCGTTTCAATGGCTTTTGTTTTACGAAGAGCAAATATTGAAATAATATTAGCGAGCGAGCAAAACCAATGTTTGGGGCTCTTAATAACAGGTGACCACAAATCGTGGCTCTGTATAATGTGGTAGTGGCAGTGTGTAGCTATCAATTACTTATTAATGAAGTCAAAAGTGTACAACGATATTTTACATAGTTAGATGTTCTCAATTTTTTTTCTTACAAATCCTGAAAGAGGCGCTGAAAACTGCCTTCTCCTTTAAGTAGTTGTTTTATTGGTATGAAAATGTTTTCATACCAATAAAACAACTACGTATGTACCAACCCCCGTTAAAAATAACGGGTCGTAAAAGTTACAAAAGCTAATTTCACGAATAAGTATATATAAAAAAATCAATGGCTTAAAGGTTAGTTTGAAGAGTTCCTAACCTTTGTAACTACTTCTTCTTTTGTTTCTGTTTTCATCTTGCACTGTTTAATGTACAGTCAAGGAACTTAATTCCCTACCCATTTCTTTAAAATGTCGTTAGACATTCGCAATGCAATAAGGTCGAAATTTCTATTTTAATAGTATTGAAATGTCAATACGTATTATTTGTCACTTCACATTACAGATAACCTTTTTGCGAAAAGTTCACATTAACTTTTTTTCTACATTTGTCATGTGTCAGTGTCAATCGAGGCAATTGTAAAATAAATTTCACGTTATTCATTTGAAAAATAAAATGCTTTCCGCTAACCGCAAACTATTAAGAGCTCAAATAGTGGAGTAACACCAGGAAAGAATAGGGATTCATGAGATAACACGTTCAAAAGTTCAGTTCACCACAGTTCACCATGTCAACGTAGTTAATCTGTTGCCTAGTTACTAACAAAACACAATACATGCGATATGTCAAAGTAACGCCGCCGTGCTCTAGCTAGCTCTTATGGTGACGGTTTGCTATACGATATTTAACCTTAGGTGGGTTGGAAATTAAATTCCTTGACTGTACAATAAAGTAATACATACGTACAATACATACATAAAATAATTAAATACATTTTGCAATACTTGCCTGAGTGTATGTATGTTGGTATGTCATAGTTGAATATGTAATAGAAACCTGCACTGGCTAAACAAAAACAATGAAATATGGTGTTATCATTGTTGTATTCATTTAATTGTTCATGCGACATAGGGCCATAAATTACGAGAATAATAATGTATCGCTTCCCGGTAATCCGGCATTAAATGAAACGTTATCGGGCCTAGCCTGATATGATAAATCAACGTAGTCCAATCAACGAGGAATGATTTCGGACGAAAATATTTTTCACAAGTAACTCGCTAATATTCTCTCCAAAATTCACTCCCTTAGGGGATGATTTGAGGAAATTATAATATATTCTGTTTCAATCTAGGCTATCTGTGTGTCCTATTCCATCGTTTATCCGTGACTATAAAAATATAAGTTTCTGCCCGTGACTCCGTCCGCGTGGAACTTGTTTATATCGTAGTTCCCTACCAAGTTTCACCCCCGATTTCACCCTTTTAGGGGATGATTTCCGGGATAAATGCTACCCTATGTCCTTTCCCGAGATTCCAACTATCTTCTTACAAAATGTTTAATCTCAATCGGTTCAGCATTATGGTAAAAGACTGATAGAAAGAGTTACTTTCGCAGTTATAATATCAGTATGGCTATGATATTAATGAAGTCAAAAGTGTACAACGATATTTTACATAGTTAGATGTTCTCAATTTTTTTTCTTACAAATCCTGAAAGAGGCGCTGAAAACTGCCTTCTCCTTTAAGTAGTTGTTTTATTGGTATGAAAATGTTTTCATACCAATAAAACAACTACGTATGTACCAACCCCCGTTAAAAATAACGGGTCGTAAAAGTTACAAAAGCTAATTTCACGAATAAGTATATATAAAAAAATCAATGGCTTAAAGGTTAGTTTGAAGAGTTCCTAACCTTTGTAACTACTTCTTCTTTTGTTTCTGTTTTCATCTTGCACTGTTTAATGTACAGTCAAGGAACTTAATTCCCTACCCATTTCTTTAAAATGTCGTTAGACATTCGCAATGCAATAAGGTCGAAATTTCTATTTTAATAGTATTGAAATGTCAATACGTATTATTTGTCACTTCACATTACAGATAACCTTTTTGCGAAAAGTTCACATTAACTTTTTTTCTACATTTGTCATGTGTCAGTGTCAATCGAGACAATTGTAAAATAAATTTCACGTTATTCATTTGAAAAATAAAATGCTTTCCGCTAACCGCAAACTATTAAGAGCTCAAATAGTGGAGTAACACCAGGAAAGAATAGGGATTCATGAGATAACACGTTCAAAAGTTCAGTTCACCACAGTTCACCATGTCAACGTAGTTAATCTGTTGCCTAGTTACTAACAAAACACAATACATGCGATATGTCAAAGTAACGCCGCCGTGCTCTAGCTAGCTCTTATGGTGACGGTTTGCTATACGATATTTAACCTTAGGTGGGTTGGAAATTAAATTCCTTGACTGTACAATAAAGTAATACATACGTACAATACATACATAAAATAATTAAATACATTTTGCAATACTTGCCTGAGTGTATGTATGTTGGTATGTCATAGTTGAATATGTAATAGAAACCTGCACTGGCTAAACAAAAACAATGAAATATGGTGTTATCATTGTTGTATTCATTTAATTGTTCATGCGACATAGGGCCATAAATTACGAGAATAATAATGTATCGCTTCCCGGTAATCCGGTATTAAATGAAACGTTATCGGGCCTAGCCTGATATGATAAATCAACGTAGTCCAATCAACGAGGAATGATTTCGGACGAAAATATTTTTCACAAGTAACTCGCTAATATTCTCTCCAAAATTCACTCCCTTAGGGGATGATTTGAGGAAATTATAATATATTCTGTTTCAATCTAGGCTATCTGTGTGTCCTATTCCATCGTTTATCCGTGACTATAAAAATATAAGTTTCTGCCCGTGACTCCGTCCGCGTGGAACTTGTTTATATCGTAGTTCCCTACCAAGTTTCACCCCCGATTTCACCCTTTTAGGGGATGATTTCCGGGATAAATGCTACCCTATGTCCTTTCCCGAGATTCCAACTATCTTCTTACAAAATGTTTAATCTCAATCGGTTCAGCATTATGGTAAAAGACTGATAGAAAGAGTTACTTTCGCAGTTATAATATCAGTATGGCTATGATATTAATGAAGTCAAAAGTGTACAACGATATTTTACATAGTTAGATGTTCTCAATTTTTTTTCTTACAAATCCTGAAAGAGGCGCTGAAAACTGCCTTCTCCTTTAAGTAGTTGTTTTATTGGTATGAAAATGTTTTCATACCAATAAAACAACTACGTATGTACCAACCCCCGTTAAAAATAACGGGTCGTAAAAGTTACAAAAGCTAATTTCACGAATAAGTATATATAAAAAAATCAATGGCTTAAAGGTTAGTTTGAAGAGTTCCTAACCTTTGTAACTACTTCTTCTTTTGTTTCTGTTTTCATCTTGCACTGTTTAATGTACAGTCAAGGAACTTAATTCCCTACCCATTTCTTTAAAATGTCGTTAGACATTCGCAATGCAATAAGGTCGAAATTTCTATTTTAATAGTATTGAAATGTCAATACGTATTATTTGTCACTTCACATTACAGATAACCTTTTTGCGAAAAGTTCACATTAACTTTTTTTCTACATTTGTCATGTGTCAGTGTCAATCGAGACAATTGTAAAATAAATTTCACGTTATTCATTTGAAAAATAAAATGCTTTCCGCTAACCGCAAACTATTAAGAGCTCAAATAGTGGAGTAACACCAGGAAAGAATAGGGATTCATGAGATAACACGTTCAAAAGTTCAGTTCACCACAGTTCACCATGTCAACGTAGTTAATCTGTTGCCTAGTTACTAACAAAACACAATACATGCGATATGTCAAAGTAACGCCGCCGTGCTCTAGCTAGCTCTTATGGTGACGGTTTGCTATACGATATTTAACCTTAGGTGGGTTGGAAATTAAATTCCTTGACTGTACAATAAAGTAATACATACGTACAATACATACATAAAATAATTAAATACATTTTGCAATACTTGCCTGAGTGTATGTATGTTGGTATGTCATAGTTGAATATGTAATAAAAACCTGCACTGGCTAAACAAAAACAATGAAATATGGTGTTATCATTGTTGTATTCATTTAATTGTTCATGCGACATAGGGCCATAAATTACGAGAATAATAATGTATCGCTTCCCGGTAATCCGGCATTAAATGAAACGTTATCGGGCCTAGCCTGATATGATAAATCAACGTAGTCCAATCAACGAGGAATGATTTCGGACGAAAATATTTTTCACAAGTAACTCGCTAATATTCTCTCCAAAATTCACTCCCTTAGGGGATGATTTGAGGAAATTATAATATATTCTGTTTCAATCTAGGCTATCTGTGTGTCCTATTCCATCGTTTATCCGTGACTATAAAAATATAAGTTTCTGCCCGTGACTCCGTCCGCGTGGAACTTGTTTATATCGTAGTTCCCTACCAAGTTTCACCCCCGATTTCACCCTTTTAGGGGATGATTTCCGGGATAAATGCTACCCTATGTCCTTTCCCGAGATTCCAACTATCTTCTTACAAAATGTTTAATCTCAATCGGTTCAGCATTATGGTAAAAGACTGATAGAAAGAGTTACTTTCGCAGTTATAATATCAGTATGGCTATGATATTAATGAAGTCAAAAGTGTACAACGATATTTTACATAGTTAGATGTTCTCAATTTTTTTTCTTACAAATCCTGAAAGAGGCGCTGAAAACTGCCTTCTCCTTTAAGTAGTTGTTTTATTGGTATGAAAATGTTTTCATACCAATAAAACAACTACGTATGTACCAACCCCCGTTAAAAATAACGGGTCGTAAAAGTTACAAAAGCTAATTTCACGAATAAGTATATATAAAAAAATCAATGGCTTAAAGGTTAGTTTGAAGAGTTCCTAACCTTTGTAACTACTTCTTCTTTTGTTTCTGTTTTCATCTTGCACTGTTTAATGTACAGTCAAGGAACTTAATTCCCTACCCATTTCTTTAAAATGTCGTTAGACATTCGCAATGCAATAAGGTCGAAATTTCTATTTTAATAGTATTGAAATGTCAATACGTATTATTTGTCACTTCACATTACAGATAACCTTTTTGCGAAAAGTTCACATTAACTTTTTTTCTACATTTGTCATGTGTCAGTGTCAATCGAGACAATTGTAAAATAAATTTCACGTTATTCATTTGAAAAATAAAATGCTTTCCGCTAACCGCAAACTATTAAGAGCTCAAATAGTGGAGTAACACCAGGAAAGAATAGGGATTCATGAGATAACACGTTCAAAAGTTCAGTTCACCACAGTTCACCATGTCAACGTAGTTAATCTGTTGCCTAGTTACTAACAAAACACAATACATGCGATATGTCAAAGTAACGCCGCCGTGCTCTAGCTAGCTCTTATGGTGACGGTTTGCTATACGATATTTAACCTTAGGTGGGTTGGAAATTAAATTCCTTGACTGTACAATAAAGTAATACATACGTACAATACATACATAAAATAATTAAATACATTTTGCAATACTTGCCTGAGTGTATGTATGTTGGTATGTCATAGTTGAATATGTAATAGAAACCTGCACTGGCTAAACAAAAACAATGAAATATGGTGTTATCATTGTTGTATTCATTTAATTGTTCATGCGACATAGGGCCATAAATTACGAGAATAATAATGTATCGCTTCCCGGTAATCCGGTATTAAATGAAACGTTATCGGGCCTAGCCTGATATGATAAATCAACGTAGTCCAATCAACGAGGAATTATTTCGGACGAAAATATTTTTCACAAGTAACTCGCTAATATTCTCTCCAAAATTCACTCCCTTAGGGGATGATTTGAGGAAATTATAATATATTCTGTTTCAATCTAGGCTATCTGTGTGTCCTATTCCATCGTTTATCCGTGACTATAAAAATATAAGTTTCTGCCCGTGACTCCGTCCGCGTGGAACTTGTTTATATCGTAGTTCCCTACCAAGTTTCACCCCCGATTTCACCCTTTTAGGGGATGATTTCCGGGATAAATGCTACCCTATGTCCTTTCCCGAGATTCCAACTATCTTCTTACAAAATGTTTAATCTCAATCGGTTCAGCATTATGGTAAAAGACTGATAGAAAGAGTTACTTTCGCAGTTATAATATCAGTATGGCTATGATATTAATGAAGTCAAAAGTGTACAACGATATTTTACATAGTTAGATGTTCTCAATTTTTTTTCTTACAAATCCTGAAAGAGGCGCTGAAAACTGCCTTCTCCTTTAAGTAGTTGTTTTATTGGTATAAAAATGTTTTCATACCAATAAAACAACTACGTATGTACCAACCCCCGTTAAAAATAACGGGTCGTAAAAGTCCCTCTGGTACAGTAGTACTACCAGGTAGTTCTACTGGTAGTACAAATGATACACCCTAAGGTCACTAGTACTACCAGTAGTACTAGTGACCATAACGGCAGACTGGTAGTACAACTATACAACTTTCTTTGACATAGATTTACTTTCGCGATTATCATAGTGTTCTGAGCGAGCATTCGTTCGTTCTTGGGCGGATGAAAACAGGATTTCACATAGTAAAATGTTCGTTCGTCAGCACACGAACAAGTAAATGCTCGCTCAGAACACTACGTGAAAACGCGGCTTAGCAATACAATCTAAAAAAAATGTGTTTTTTATACATTTTGACCGATCGATAACGACGTTTTTTTTAAACTTTATTGCACAGTATAAAATACAGTTACAAAGGGCGGACTCAATGCCATAGGCATTCTCTACCAGTCAACCTACAGGCCAAACAGAGAATAAAAAACTTTGGTGCAGAATACGAAGAGAACACGAACACTTCATAAATAGTAGACATTTTGTATGAAAAAGCATAAATTTTTTTTGGTTGGCTGCATAGTAAAAGTCAAAGTTTTTTCCGTTCAAGGTTTTCAGTGAGCTAGAAAACATGTATGTATATTTTGTTTACATCTGGAATGTGTATCATATGTACTACCAGTTGAACTTTTAATACAGTGGTCTATGACAAAACCCGAGGGATATTCTTGTATTTTTAGAAGTGTCCCTAAGGTGTATCATCTGTACTACCAGTAGAACTACCTGGTAGTACTACTGTACCAGAGGGGTAAAAGTTACAAAAGCTAATTTCACGAATAAGTATATATAAAAAAAATCAATGGCTTAAAGGTTAGTTTGAAGAGTTCCTAACCTTTGTAACTACTTCTTCTTTTGTTTCTGTTTTCATCTTGCACTGTTTAATGTACAATAAAGTAATACATACGTACAATACTTACATAAAATAATTAAATACATTTTGCAATACTTGCCTGAGTGTATGTATGTTGGTATGTCATAGTTGAATATGTAATAGAAACCTGCACTGGCTAAACAAAAACAATGTAATATGGTGTTATCATTGTTGTATTCATTTAATTGTTCATGCGACATAGGGCCATTAATTACGAGAATAATAATGTATCGCTTCCCGGTAATCCGGCATTAAATGAAACGTTATCGGGCCTAGCCTGATATGATAAATCAACGTAGTCCAATCAACGAGGAATGATTTCGGACGAAAATATTTTTCACAAGTAACTCGCTAATATTCTCTCCAAAATTCACTCCCGGGATGATTTGAGGAAATAATAATATATTCTGTTTCAATCTTGGCTATCTGTGTGTCCTATTCCATCGTTTATCCGTGACTATAAAAATATAAGTTTCTGCCCGTGACTCCGTCCGCGTGGAACTTGTTTATATCGTAGTTCCCTACCAAGTTTCACCCCCGATTTCACCCTTTTAGGGGATGATTTCCGGGATAAATGCTACCCTATGTCCTTTCCCGAGATTCCAACTATCTTCTTACAAAATGTTTAATCTCAATCGGTTCAGCATTATGGTAAAAGACTGATAGAAAGAGTTACTTTCGCAGTTATAAAATTGTTAAAGTTATGGCTATGATGTGAAGACCACTTTGGCCTACTTAAATAAATAAATATTACGGGACAATCTTACACAAATCAACCTAGGCCCACGGTAAGCTCAATAAGGCTTGTGTTGTGTTGTAGGCGACGATATATATAATAGATAAATACATATAGATACTTGTATACATTTATATAACATCCATAACTCAGGAACAAATATTCGTGATAAACACACAAATAAATGCCCTGACCGGGATTCGAACCCGATCCCGAACTACTTGGTAGTGATCCCGCCTGCTAGGGCTGCTGGAGGTCCTGGGTTAGAATCCCAGTAAAGGCATTTATATGTGTCATGAGCACGAATATTTCCTCTTGAGTCATGGATGTGTTCTATGTACTATCGACAAAATTGAATCCTGACCCAGCATGGAACCTTGTTATAATCAACTGACGTATTAACGTCATATGATCGTGCGTATGTTCGTTAATTGTGAGAAGGTTCTATGGTGGGTCATGAATTCATGATTCAGTTGGTTCGATTGTACATTAGTATTTATTTATACAGCGTGTATTGTCAATATTACCTCAAATTGTAACCAGAGGTAGGTGTTAGGGCTATGAACCGATATTACAAGATTTTTTTTCTTAAGTACTTACCAATTTTTTTTTCCTTAAAAAATAATTCAGCACGCTATGTATCACTACATTGTCTTACTGATGTGAAGTCACAACTGCCACTAGTAACCCGTTTCTTCCATGTGTCAAATGAGTGTAAGCATTACATTACATTGCTGCTTGATAAATTTCCAAAAATTAATTACATCTTGGTATTTAAGACTAACTTACAATTTTCTTACAATATCGGTTTATAAGTAGTACTAAAAGCTACGTATCGTAAAATTTTTAAGTAATATTAAACATACAGGCTATATAAGTTTAGGCACCTATATATCATAATATATATCGTGGCCTAGTATCCATGGTACAAGCTTTACTTTTCAGGGTCTACGGCAAAGCGTGTGCCAGGTATATATGTACAATAAAATCATTAAAACTAAAAAAAAAGATATTATAATCCATAATTTGATAGTAACAATAACATATTTAATTAAGAAATTAAACTACTTATCAAATAAAATAACTTATATCTAAAACTAAACTACTTATAAAATAAAATTACTTACAAATAAAATATTTGACCGAGTTCGCCGTCGCTGGGCAACGTGCCCAGAAGGCTGGCAGCATTGCCACGTTGGATGGCAATGCTTATCCTCTGTGCGAGGTATGAGCCAGCCCTCCGGTCACCCGTTATTTCGGCGAGTCCCTTCGAGCACTCTTTAAAGACCCTGTGGGCACTTTCCCCCCAGGGCCCTAAGGTCTCAACCCCAAACGGCTCAAATATGCAACCACTGTTAATGTTTGCATACTTGCGCCGTTTGAGGAGCTCGGCCGAGTTGGCTGCAGCGCCAGCCTTCACGGAGGTGCCACGGAGATGGGAGAGCGCTAGGGTGTCGGCACATGTTGCGTCCCATACTAAAGGTCGTCCCATCTTCCATGGCACGAGGGTCATACCGTCGGGCCTTTTGCCATCATCTCGGGCAAGACCGGATGGCTCCAAGATGGCAGGCGCTCCTGCGCTGGCTAGGGCCCGACGGATGATATCGTTCAGGCTAGCATGTCGAGGTGCACGACCTGCACTTCTGCAGCAGGATAGACCATGGTGGCCGAGCTGGTCGACTCGGTCACCACAGCGACAGCGATGTGGGGCAACGCAGGTCACTCCCAGGCGAAGAGCGACAGAAAAGCGGAATGTGGAGTTGTCCATCAATGTACCAATTTGCGGGGAAGGCAGAGCTTGGAGCCACTGTCCGGATTCCCATTCAACAACGGCAAGGAGCCGAGCGCGCTCTGAGAGACTGGTTGCCTTTTGATGCAAGTTATCCCGTACCAGTCTACAGAGCGGCTCGTCCCACAGTCGCTGAGAACTTGGGTGTCTAGGCAGGTCAGTGCTCGGACAAGCGGTGGTCCAGGCCTCTATGGCCTCAGACATAAAAGGTATTATGAGTTGTTGAAGCGGAGTTTTTAAAATTTTGGAGGAAAGTTCTAGTGAGCTGTGTACGGAGGACAGATATGCGGGGAGTGAAACACTGGAAATTGTTCGGATACCCAGGCCACCGTGCCTTATTGGAAGGGAAGCCTGGGTCCATGAGCCGTCGTCCAAATGGATATTTATTATTGTCTCTAAGAGGTTTTGAATGATTTGGTCAATTTTGTCTAAAAGGGTATGAAATCTCCAAAAAACTAAAAACTTATTTTAGTAGGTATAGAATTAACATTACATGGAGTTGGTTCCAGTGTTTCATTATGGGACAGTCCAGCCTATTTGCTATAATAGCTAGGCGGCTGTTGGGGCTGTGTTTTCGCAAGATTGCGTGGAAACCGTCTACTCATGTCACGGCGAATATTCCCGACGCGCTACAATAACAGCAACCGAAGCGCATTATTATACTGAACGCGCAAGACGTTGATTGCCCGTTGAGTATAGCTGACCCACAAGCCGCACGTGTAAAAGGACTGGCAGTAAGCCCTGAACAGGGTTAACTTAACTTCCTGCGTAAATCGTGCAAACCTGCGAGCCAATATATGCCCCCGCACAGCCAACGCCCTGCGCTCCCTTTCAATGTCAGGATCATCTGAGAGGTACTCCGTGACCCAATGACCCAGGTATCAGGACTTAAGAAATATGTGAACAAAAGCGCACCCGCTTTTACCTAAGACATAAGACATTTATTTAGCAGAATCGTTTATACGTAGTATTTATAAGTACCAGTCCCTGCATTAGGTAATTGTGATGTATGTAGGCATGCATGTATATGTAGGATAAGTACGGTGGCTGCGATCACCGCGGTTATGATATTAAAGGTAGTTCGTTAACAGCTACGTTGAGTGTCACTTGTCTGCCTGCCCGCTCCTATATTTATCGGTGGCGACGAGGATGGGATGGCGGAATCAGTGGTGAAAATTATCAAAAAAGGGCTTAAAACGGCACTTTTATCGAACAAAAGCGGTAGATGTTTGAATAATCACATGCTTACATACTTATTTCATTATCGAAATTCAAAACACACTACTACCGGCGAATCGCCGGCACAGTTGGTGTTCGGTAGACAATTGAGATCTCGATTAGATTAATTACGTGTTCAGTCATCGAGGTCATCGCCCCCGCTCACCGCAATCGACTCATTTGTTAAAAACAAACAGTGCTCGCAGATTAAACACTACGGCGGGGTTGGAAGATGCGGATTTAGCGCCGACGAGTTAGTTTTATACAAACATTTTACTAATAAATCTAAATTTACTTGGGCTTTAGGCCAAATAGTTAAAAAAACGCGGAAATGTGCTTTATCTTATCAAAGATCATAAAACGGAAAAAGTCAAAGTCAAAATCATTTATTCCATTGACATACAATATGCACTAGAATATGTCTTAAAACTAGGCAGGTTTAGGTTTACATTTTATCAATTTGAGATTCGTAACATTTTGTAATTTGTATTTCAGAGATTAATAGAGAAAATGTTATAATTTAAATTCTATGTCATAGTAACTCATTTATATTATACAGTGCATTTTCAGTTAAAATTTGTTTGAGGTATAATTTATATTGAATGTCATTTAGTATGGTAACAGAGTCAGGTAAATTGTTATACAATTTAATGCTTTGATAAATAAAATATTTTCTAGATTTGGCTAGGCGTAGGTACATTTGGAAGGCAGAGTTTATGTCTATTTCGTGTGGGGTAATTATGGATTATCTTTTCTTACTGCCGCTCAGGTGCTTGCGAGCATATAATAAGTTTTTATAATATAATAAAACAGTGAAAAGACACATTAACCAGTTGGTGAAGTATAAAGGCAACAGTCCAAATCCTGTACCCCAGCGGGACCACATGGACCGGCCAGCGGCTTCCAGTATGTCGCCTGCAGTGGACATACCTCCCGTCTTCGGACTCCAGTCACTCGAGATGCAGTCCAGCACCACAGCGAGCAGTTCTTCCGGAGTGCCTGACACGGTCAGCATCAGACCGGAAGTAATCCGAGGCCACTCACTCGAGCAAATAGGCTTAGAGCCGGTAGTGGGGGAGGAGAGAGTTTTTTTTTTTTGGTTGGATATTCTATAAGCCGGGCCACGCAGGGCCCTTTCGCTTAGTGTTGACTTGTAGCGTGTGTTGGCCGCAGAGGGCCAAACAGCAGAGATTTTTACAAACTAAGCTTATTCTAACCTTATACTTAGCTAAACAATTCCAATTTGCCCGCGGCCTTAGGGGCTTCTGGGTCTTTCGTTCCCAGGAGGTGGGAGGGGCAAAAATTATATAAAATTATGTTTATGCTTATGCTATACTTATGACTTAGTTAAACACTATGAGCTGCCCGGTGCCTTAAGGGCTATCGGGTCTTCGCTCCCAAGAGTTGGGAGGGGGGCACTACCCCTATCAGATGACATGTTCGTGGAAGTTATGGTTTGAGCTTGAGATGGTACCCTTGGGAAAGGGATCCGGGGGTAGTGCGGGGGCGACCGTGGGAGTCTACCTCGTCGCAGATGGGGCCTGTAGGGCACCCTAGGCTGAGAGACATGTGAAACAGTGGAGCCAGAGCCCGTATCTACCAGTGCCAGGTTTTGAGTTATGTTAGTGGTGTCACCACCACAGGGAGGAGAGAGATGTAAGACCCCCCGATATAGCGGCGGACTACGCGGTGAACGCCGCGCCGAGCCCGGCGCTGCCGCCGCCTGCCGGCCGCGCGCCGCTCTCCGGCGCCGCGGCGGACGACGCGCCCTCCGAAAGCACTGACGCCCTGGACTCACTAGCCAGGCCTTCAAGGGCTAAACGGAATCGGCCGGCCGTTAATTATAAACAATACTTTTAGTCAATTAGGCTAAGAAACTATGGGGGAGGG
The DNA here is from genome assembly GCA_963854355.1 of Epinotia brunnichana. Classification (NCBI taxonomy): domain Eukaryota; kingdom Metazoa; phylum Arthropoda; class Insecta; order Lepidoptera; family Tortricidae; genus Epinotia; species Epinotia brunnichana. The sequence continues at coordinate 20,449,319 of OY977954.1, forward strand.
ATTGTTATGTATGTAGGCATGCATGTATATGTAGGATAAGTACGGTGGCTGCGATCACCGCGGTTATGATATTAAAGATAGTTCGTTAACAGCTACGTTGTGTGTCACTTGTCTACCTGCCCGCTCCTATATTTATCAGTAATGTAACATTAGCTAGAAAGCTCCTTACTGGTGAATAATTAAGTCTACACATTTACGTCAGTGCCGAAAAAGCAGGTAGGTACGATCATCATATATGTCTCCAGTTTTGTCATGAAGAGAACAATAATTGGCCGCAAAAACCCGATTCCCAAGCTAACAAGAAAAGAAAAAAATATATGTTAAGTACAACTTAACCGTCCGAAAACCGCGCCCTTTACAAACAAATCACGTTAGCTCTCAGCCGCAGGGATGGGAAAAAACTGGAATGAAACACGACTCGAGTATATCAATTTGACGACCTCTGTAGCCTAGTTGGTAGTGACCCTGCTTACAAAGCCGGAGGTCCCGGGTTCAAATCCGGTAAGGGCATTTATTTGTCTGATGAGCACGAATATTTGTTCCTGAGTCATGGATGTTTTTTCTATGTATTTAAGTACCTATTTATTCGTTTTAATTATTTAATAAAATTTTAGTCAGTACGTTTTTTTAGGGTTCCGTAGCCAAATGGCAAAAAACGGAACCCTTATAGATTCGTCATGTCTGTCTGCCTGTCTGTCTGTCCGTCCGTATGTCACAGCCACTTTTTTCCGAAACTATAAGAGCTATAGTGTTGAAACTTGGTGGGTAGATGTATTCTGTAAACCGCATTAAGATTTTCACACAAAAATAGAAAAAAAACAATAATTTTTTGGGGTTCCCCATACTTAGAACAAAACTCAAAATGACATTTAGGTTTCTAACATCATTTTTAGAGTTCCGTGCTCAAAGAGTAAAACGGGACCCTATTACTAAGACTTCGCTGTCCGTCCGTCCATCCGTCCGTCTGTCACCAGGCTGTATCTCAAGAACCGTGATAGCTAGAGAGTTGAAATTTTCACAGATTATGCATTTCTGTTGCCACTATAACAACAAATACTAAAAACAAAATAAAATATTTTTTTAAGGGGGGCATACAGCAAATGTGATTTTTTTGCCGTTTTTATAGATAATGGTACGGAACCCTTCGTGCGCGAGTCTAACTCGCACTTGGCCGGTTTTTTTCTAAACTGAATAGTTTGCGCGAGAGACACTTCCAAAGTGGTAAAATGTGTGTACCCTGTAACTTCTAAAATAAGATAATTATAAAACTAAAAAAAATATGTGATGTACATTACCATGGAAACTTCCACCGAAAATTGGTTTGAACGAGATTTAGTAAGTAGTTTTTTTTTAATACGTCATAAATCGTAAACCGCAATTTATTTAACGGAACCCTTCATGTGTGAGTCCGACTCGCACTTGGCAGCTTTTTTATTCTTGTATTTGAAGTTCAAATACAATCAAATTTTGAACATAACCTACCTATTTATTAATCTATATAAGTATATATTTTATAAGTATATAAGATTAGTCGTCGGGGCAAGAAGGTTAACCAATCTTCGTTTCGCCGACGACATCGTCTTGTTTTCTTCAACCGCTTCCGAGCTTTGTCATATGCTTGACGATCTCAGCACCGCAAGCCTCGAGGTTGGCCTAAAGATGAACATGTCAAAGAGCAAAGTCAATAGCACAGAACGTAGGGTAGAGATAAACGGAGAACATATAGCATATGTCCATGAGTATCTTTATTTGGGCCAATTACTTAGTCTCTTTCCAGGCGCGACAAGAGAAAGAGTTCGAAAGACGGACCGAAAACGCCTGGAGGAGCTATTGGTCCATGAAACACCTAATGAAGGGCGACCTACCTCTGTCACTTAAACGTAGGCTCATGGAAATGTGCATACTTCCAGTCCTCACCTATGGTGCACAGACTTGGTCTTTGACGGAAGCGCAGAAGTCCAAACTCGGGGTTTGCCAGCGAGCTATGGAGCGCAGCATATTAGGTGTAAAGCTAATGGACCACATCCGGAACACCACGCTGCGCTCCAAGACCCAAATAGAAGATGTAGCTCGGAAGGCAGCCAAGTTAAAGTGGGACTGGGCTGGTCACGTCTACCGCATGCCGAATGAGCTGTGGGCCAAAGGGACCACGGAGGGGAAGCCCCAACACTCAAAACGGAGACGCGGTAGACCTCGTCGGCGATGGCGGGATAACTTGGACTCCTTTTTAAAAGACTGGCCAGTTATTGCTCAAGACCGCGATGAATGGAAGGGGAGGGGGGAGGCCTTTGCTCAGCAGTGGGACATAGCCGGCTCGATATAATAATATATATAAGTATATATATCGTCATCTAGTACCTACCCATAGTTACAAACTTTGCTTAGTTTGGGACTAGGTTGATTTGTGTAAGACTGTCCGAACATATTATTTATTTATTTAATTTACTAGAGTAGGTATCACAAAGCAATAACTTTTAAGGGGAGGTATGCCTAAATCGATTTTTGATACGCATACAATTTATTCATAAACTAGCTTTTGCCCGCGACTTCGTCCGCGCGGAACTCGTTTATTTAGTTACTTTCTCCCCCCTTTTCACCCCCTTAGGTAATGAATTTCCAGATAAAAACTATCTTTTGTATGGACTCTTTGGGAAGGCCCCGGAATTCAAAGTATCTCTATACCAAATTTCATCTCAATCGGTTCAGCGGTTTAAGCATAAAAAGGTAACAGACAGACAGAGTTACTTTCGCATTTGTAATATTAGTATGGATTGTATGAAGGAAAGGGTAATTATGGCTGAGTTGCATGATTTTATAGATTACCTTACTCCGAACGCCTTTTTTTACAAAATAGACTCCGCCGCAAACTTGGTTTCTATGACCCGCCTCACCATAATAGATGCATGTAGGCTTTTTTCAGTATTATTTTGCATATTTTCATATAACACGGCCGTAAGGACCTTTTCTACTAAACCGTAGGACTAAATTAACTGACTTGTAATTTAAATATTTTATATTAAAAATAAAGATACGTCAACAAAATGTTACATCGAATAGTTTTCAAAATAGCCATAATAAAACGTCTTTTTTACCCCGTTTTAGAAAACATCTTCGAAACTACCGCCATAAGGTACCTTTACCCTTGAAACGTCACATATTTACCTATGTAATGTTCCTATTCCCCAGGACTCCCAACTACCGCTATACCGTAAATAGGTTCCATCCAATATTTCACCCCCTATTTCACCTCTTTAGAGGATGATTTTTGGGATAAAAACTATCCGTTGTCATTCTCCAGGACTCAAATTATCTCTATACAAAATTTCATCTAAATGGGCTACATCCAAATTTTCACCCCCATTTCACCCCCTTAGGGGATCATTTCCGGAATAGAAACTATCATTTGTCCTTTTCCAGGACTCAAACTATCTTTCAACCAAATTTTATCAAAATGTGTCACAAGCAAATTTCCACCCCCAATTAAACCCCCTTAGGGGATGATTTTCGGGATAAAACTATCCTTTGTCCTTCCTTTACTATCGCTATACCGTAAATGGGTTCAATCCAAATTTTCATCCACCATTTCTCACCCCCTTAGGGGATGATTTCCTCCTTTCATGTATTCCAGAATAAAAAATATTCTATGTTCTTTCCTTGGACTGAGACCTCTCTCTATACCAAATTTCATCTGAATGGGTTCTATCGTAATCTTCAAGCCTCAATTCACCACCTCAGGAAATGATTTTTCGGGATAAAAACTATGCATTGTCCTTCCCTGGGACTCCTTCTATCTCTTTACCAAATTTCATCTAAATGGGTTTATCCAAATTTTCACCCCCTATTTCATCCCTGAGGGGATGATTTTCGGGATTAAAACTATCCGTTGTCATACTCCGGGACTCAAACTATCGTTCAACCAAATTTTATCAAAATGGGTCACAAACAAAATTTTCACCCCCAAATACACCCCCTTAGTGGGATGATTTTCGGGAGTAAACTATCCTATGTCCTTCTTCAAGACTCCAACTCGCTTTACCCGTAAATGGGTTCCATCTAAATTTTCATACCCCATTTCATCCCCTTAGGTGATGATTTCTGGACTAAAAAATATTGTAAGTCCTTCCCCAGGACTCTTAACTATCTCCATACCAAATTTCTTCTAAATCAGTTCTATCCAAATTTTTACCCCTCATTTCACCCCCTCAGGAGATGATTTTTCAGGATAAAAACTATGCATTGTCCTTTCCTGGGACTTTTTCTATCTCTATACCAAATTTTAACGAAATGGGATTTATCCACATTTTCATCCCTATTTCATCCCCTTGGGGGATGATTTTCGGGATTCAAACTATCCATTGTCATTCTCCGGGACTCAAACTATATCTATACCTACCAAATTTGGTCTAAACGGAGTCCATCCAAAATTTCACCCCCCATTTCAACCCCTTAGGGGATGATTTCCAGAATAAAAACTATCCAATGTCATTCCCCAGAACTTAAACTACCTCTAAACCAAATTTTATCAAAATGGGTTACATCCAAGTTTTCACCCCTCCATTTTACCCCCTACAGGGAAAATTTTCGGGATAAAACCTATCCTTTGACCTTCCCCGGGACTAAAACTAATTAAATACCAAATTTTATCCAAATCGGTGCAGCGGTTTAAGTAGCTCTATACAAATTTCCACCCCCCAAAACATCCCTTTAGGGGTTCATTTTTAGGACCAAAACTACCCTAAGTCCTTCCCCAGGACTCAAACTATCTGTATACCAAATTTCATCTTAATCGGTTCAGCCGTTTTCATGTGATGCGCGGTCACATAAACAGACAAACAGATAAACAGATAAACAGACAATCAGACAAACAGACAAAAATTCTAAAAACTGTTGGAACGTGTTCTGTTATCGATTTTAAGTATCACTAGCCAATTTTTTTTCGAATATCTTTCATGTACAGACTTTCGACCCTCTTCAGCTTTATTATATGTATAGATATTTCGGCGGACATAAAGAGTATGATAAGTTGTATGCATCCATATTTTTATACTTGCCTGTGCCTCTCATACACTGCCTAAATCATCTGACAAGATGCAAGGTGAAAAGGCCAAAATGAAAGGCCAAAAAATGGCTCTACTCGATAGGGCCCAAGTATATGACAAGTTGCCCCAAGAAGTCAAAAACGCGCCGAGTACGAGGTGTTTTGTGAACAGACTTAAAATTAAACTAGAATCCGATGCATGCTATATTTTATTCTGACACACTTAGCGTTATTTAAGTTCGTTGATTAAAATAGCTACCTAACACATACTTACTCGTGCTTACAACGCTGGCTCAGCGACCCGAAGTGGATCTTGGGTAGCTTGCCGCCATGATCGGATCGGATCATGATCGGCAGTTTGAAGCTGGCAAAGGTCTTTCTGGACATCGTCTATCCAGCGATACCTTGGTCGGCCGACTGGACGTCGACCATTTAGGTGCCCCAGGTACACTCTTTTGGCAGCACGATCCTCTCCCATTCTCTTGACGTCGTGTAAAATTAAAATAAACTTGAATTCAAATTGCCACTCACAAAACTCTTATCTCGCACCAACTACCTCGTCCCTAGTTCTCACTGGCAGATCCCGAGAGCCCATAAATAATAATAAAGTGTGACACCGCAAGGATCGCGCGGCTTAGCCGTTGCATTGTATTATTCTGATAGTCTTCATAAAACCGAATGGTTTTTTTTCACGCCGGAGAATGGCATGGCGCCAATCTGCCAAAGTGTTGCCGTGGGTGAAGGGTTTTTATATTTTAAGGTTTAGGTTTTCTTCGGGAAGGAGTATCGCTAAGCATTACATTTAAAATTCCTTTGTCCCGCATTAATTTATTGATCACATAAGAGCTTAATGCCACTTAGTAACTGCCATTCTGGACCAAATGGAAAATCGAAAACGAAAGACCAATATAGAAATGGGACCAAAAGTAATACCATCAAAAGTGAATTTGATGAAATTGTGTCTGTAAGTATTTTCTTTTCTATGACCACTTTTATTCACGTTCAAAATGAATGCCCAAATGGAATTTTGTCCAGTATGAAATAGGTTCATATTTAAATACGTGCAAAGTGAATGTAGTCCAATTTAAATGAATAAAAATAAATTATATTATGATAATGGACTATTTTGTACAAAATTCATATATATACATATATATATATATATATATATATATATATATATATATATATATATATATATATATATATATATAGGGTGTGTAATGATCGGTATAAAAACAAATAATATAATTTCATTGGATATAACCATTTTTGATATAATTTCAAAGGGTAGAATCATTCATTGTATATAATAAACGTTTGGTATAATATCAAAATATATATTTTTATTTAGTATAACTATCATTCGGTATAACGCTTTTTTCTTATAACCATCATAGAGTATAATTCTTATTTGATATACATCTCATATTGTATAATGATCAAGCGGTATACATTTTATGTGCAAATTGCGTTTTATTTACCTTAGCTAAACTAGTTCTTTTCCGTTCTAACCTAACGTAAACCCTCAGACCAAGAAAAAAAGATAGACGGAGCATGACGAACCACCTAGTGAAGCCGGTTTTAAACCAAGCCAAATAAGTTTAGCATACGCTCACGCACACATACCTATACAAACAAAACACATTCACCGCAAATAATCGCTACGCGCTACGCTCGTAGCCGTTCCCGTGGCTTTCTCGCTAAGTAGCGGAAAGCGCCTACGGCGTAGGCACTCGCTAGGTGGGTTCCTGGCAATGGCAGTGATAGTATAGATGAATTATCGAGAACATGGAATTGCATTTGTAGTGGTAGTATGAGAAAATAGAAAATTCAAATATAGAATGCCTGTAAACATACAATACTATAGGTACGATATATGCAATTCCATGCTCTCGTTAATTTATCTATATTGACATATTCCCTGCCGAGAATCGCTACGCGCTACGCTCGTAGCCGGTCCCGTGGCTTTATCGCTAAGTAGAGGAAAGCGCCTATGGCGTAGGCACCCGCTAGGTGGTTCCTGGCAATGGCAGTGAAAGTGTTAACAGATTTTGTGGCGGATTGATGCTTTGCTTTTGAAATCGATGTCTAGTCTGCGGATTTGAGGAACCTACGGAATTGAAAAAAAAACCGGACAAGTGCGAGTCGGACTCGCCCACCAAGGGTAATGTACAAAATTACAAATGTAGGTATAGTTTTTAGATTTTTCCGGGTACTTGTAGTATAAGAGGACATTATTTGCCAAATTTCATAGTTCTAGGTCAACGGAAAGTACCCTATTAAATTTTGATTCCCTTGAGAGTGTCGAAATATACATACGTTTTTTGCGGCATAAACGACCGTATCTTCTTTTTACGTTAACGCGCTATGGAGCGCAGTATTCTAGGTGTCAAAAGGACGGATCGGGTCCGAAACACTACACTGCGCTCCAAAACACGCATAGCTGATGTGGGTGTAAAAACTCCCAGGCTCAAGTGGGACTGGGCCGGCCACGTCTGTCGCATGCAGATAGGTGGGCTAGCATAGCTAACAAGTGGGTGCCACATGACGGGCGACGCATACGGGGCCGACCTAGACGGAGATGGCGGGACGACCTGGATGTATTCCTCAGCAATTGTGCGGAAGAGGCATCTAGTAGGGACGCATGGACATCACGGGGAGATGCCTTTGCCCAGCAGTGAGACACACAATAGGCTCATAAAAAAATAAAAAAAAACTTAGAAGTTTAATTTTTCACAGCTTCAAGGGACTGTTACTTAAGTATGTGGTTTTAATTTCAACTCGATACCTCTACCAACGCATTCCCGAGATATACTCCAGGTTTTTATTCTTTTTATCATTTTAAAACATTGATCTAAGATGCTTTATTCAAGAATCCAACAAACTTTCCATCCGGAAGTATTTATATAGATTTTAAAAACGAATGAATTGTTTTTTTTTTAATTATTTACCTTTAATATTATAGAGCAAATGTAAATGAACCAAATTAAAGATAAAACCATTTATTAATATTTTTTCTGACTTTTCAGAAGCTAGTTAAGTTATCATTTTTTTGATGTCTGAAATTTTGTTGGATTTTGTCACTAAGTAACTATTTAATTGATAATATATACATTACATAAAAAAAATCTGCTATTATAAATTATTTCCAAATTTGACATATTTTCCATACAAGCTGTCAGTTCATTGCCTGGACTAATAAAGGGTATTGACAGACAGACAGACAGCCAGACGGACAACAAGTGATTCTATAAGGGTTCCGTTTATTTTCTTTTGAGATACGGAGCCCTAAAAAGAATAGAATAGAATTGAATAAACATTTATCCTTGACAACAACATAATACATGTACATAAATCAACACACAAACAACAACATTACTACGAAACGGTTCCATCTCAGCGTACGTAAATCAACACACAAACAACAACATTACCACGAAACGGTTCCATCTCAGCGTACGTAAATCAACACACAAACAACAACATTACCACGAAACGGTTCCATCTCAGCGTACGTAAATCAACACACAAACAACAACATTACCACGAAACGGTTCCATCTCAGCGTACGTAAAAGCACGTAGGTATGGATATTATGTCGTTCTAGCCCGGGCCTACGACAAAGTAACTGAAAAATAATGGTAAATGATAGAATTAGTATTATATATATAGAATTAGTAAATGTGATTGGCAAAACACTCCGCCGCACTGGGCGTTTGAGAACAGTTCCCCGTCGCATGGCACTTGCAGAAAAGAACCCGCGTGTCATTGGGCCTACCTACTACGAGCGACTACCCGCTGATCTTAGACTGGAACCATCTGACGAAGCATTTAGACGCCACCTGAAATACCTTTTATTGGAAAATCCATTATACTCAGTTAAAGAGTATATGGATCTTGATCTGACATGTTAAATTATTATTTTTACCTATTTACATTTGTTTTAATATGATTTGACATTAAATATCACCTATATTCTAATGCACATTACACTATATTGTAAATTGAATGACGATACCTAGTGGTTGACATATTTGTTCTTTTGATTTTGTTTTATTTCTATATTTACTCGTTATTTAGTGAATTTGTTGACATTGTATTAATTTAATATTATATCTTTATTTTTTCTTTGTTTTTGACGATCGTGATAAATAATCTTATTTTTTTGACATGAAAGCAAATTTGTAATGTATTTTTTTATCATGAAATAAATAATCTAATCTAATCTAATCTATTAAATAATACGTAAAAATAAATTCCATCTGGCGCTTCAAACGGATATCATTTATATCCACCCAGTATTCATAGGAGAGATAATAAATGTCAGTGATTTAGGAGAGTGATGCTGTGCTTTTCACAACCTATGACCTATGTTAACTTGCCATCACGTGTATCTAGTTTTTTAGGGTTCCGCACCTCAAAAGGAAAAAGGGGAACCCTTATTAGGATCAATGAATGAATGAATGAATTAATTAATTAATTAATTAATTAATGAATGAATGAATGATATTTACGCATAAAACGTATATTTCGACACTCGAAGGAATCAAAATTTATAGGTTGCTTTCCGTTGTCCTAGAATTTTGGCAAGTAATATCGTCTTATACAACAAATACAGTATACACTACAAAATGTGCCAGCGTGAAACCATACCTATCATGTTGACAGTGTAATAGTCAACGTCACGTCCTAACTCCTAACAATTTCAAACTTCTTCTAATTAATCATTATGCAGATACGATGATGATGAGAATAATGCAAAATTACTTGTCTTATATTTAATTTTAACTGTTAGTTTTAACAACATAGGACTTTTGGTTAGTAGTAGGTACCCTATGCCTATGCCACATAATAAAATAATAGGTCTTTGAATTCACAGAATAAATATATAAGTATTAAATTTAGTATTAACTTAGTACAAAATCTTTTGAACCAATAAAATAATAATTTACTTTAAAAACAAAGTTTAAACCGACTTCAACTCAGTATTACGCCAAGCCACGCAGGTACATGAAAATTTCCACATTTCCATTTGACTTTACCACATGAACTGCTTTCCGAGAGCAAATGCGTTGATTATTAGGTAGGTACAGAAAAAACCCAAGTCGCTAATCTGCGGGCTGATAATATTTGAGGAGTTCCATTCCGATTCCTCAAGGATCTCAGAATTAACACTTCATCAGTTGTTAATTCAATGAAATCATGTCAGAATCCTTGAGTAAAGAGAAAATATCTACGCTTTACATCTTTGAGGGTTTCCATAAGTCATCTGTGGTCTTAATCATCAGTTCCACTTCACGAAAATTTGCGATTGCCGAGGGTAAATACACGACTTATAATAGAAAATACCGAAATCACTACACGCGTGCCTATAAAATTTGAGGGTTGCCCTCAATTTCCGTGGGATCCCATCATGAGATCCAGATTTGGTGACAATGGGAACACCTCAGGAGTATACACTTTCGAATAAAAAAAAAATTGAAAATTGATCCACAATTTTATTGACGGATTAATCTCAACATACAAAAAAAAAACCGACCAAGTGCGAGTCAGACTCGCGCACAAAGGGTTCCGTACCATTATCAATAAAAATAATTATTTTATTTTGCTTTTAGTATTTGTTGTTATAGCGGCAACAGAAATACATAATCTGTGAAAATTTCAACTCTCTAGCTATCACGGTTCTTGAGATACAGACAGACGGACGGACGGACGGACAGCGAAGTCTAAGTAATAGGGTCCCGTTTTACTCTTTGAGTACGGAACCCTAAAAAAAACATACAGTGGAACATATATACCTCCTCCTTTTTTCACGTCGGTTAAAAAGAGCTATAACAATATCAGAATGTCCACATACATTCAAACGTAAAGAAATGAACGACAACACGAAAATAAAAGGTATTTTTGCCGGCCCGTACTGCAGCCGCCAATTAGAGAAATGATCAAAGGGCGCTCATTTTTGTCCACAATTACACGGTGCCCGATGTAATTAGTGGCTGAGAAAAGAGGGTCGTTGTTTGTGTTGTGAGCATGGAAAATGTCTGTGACTGTACATTAAAGAAATTGATGTTGAAATATTATATGTAGGTACCTAGCGATCTCGACACAGGAGCCACCGAGGTGTTTTGACAGTTTTTAGGGTTCCGTAGCCAAGTGGCAAAAAAAGAAACCCTTATGGATTGGTCATGTCTGTCTGTCTGTCTGTCTGTCAGTCCGTATGTCACAGCCACTTTTTTCCGAAACTATAAGAACTATACTGTTGAAACTTGGTAAGTAGATGTATTCTGTGAACCGTATTAAGATTTTCACACAAAAATATAAAAAAAAACAATAAATTTTGGGGGTTTCCCCATACGTAGAACTGAAACTCAGTTTTTTTTTTCATCTAACCCATACGTGTGGGGATCTATGGATAGGTCTTCTAAAATGATATTGAGGTTTCTAATATATTTTTTTTTCTAAACTGAATAGTTTTCGCGAGAGACATTTCCAAAGTGGTAAAATGTGGGGGGACCCTGTAACTTCTAAAATAAGAGAATGATAAAACTAAAAAAAATATATGATGCACATTACCATGCAAACTTCGACCGAAAATTGGTTTGAACGAGATCTAGTAAGTAGTTTTTTTTGAATACGTCATAAATCGTAAACCGCAATTTATTTTACGGAACCATTCATAGGCGAGTCCGACTCGCACTTGGCCGCTTTTTTTAAGGTAAATAAGTAGTGACCGTAGCCTATGGACGCTTGCAACTCCAGGGGCATTGCGGACCCTTTACAAACCTGTAAACTCCTTTTTTGAAGAGCCCCATACTGTAGTCCCTCGGGAAAATCGAGACATGGAGCTCATTCCAAAGCTATAGCGTTTGTGGGAAGGAATAGCTAGAGGCAATTCGTGATGCTTAAATTGATAACGTTGTGTTGCTAAATGGATAGTAAACCATCAAATTATTGTTATACTTATACTCCTCTTATAGCGTTTCGGCTGCCGCCAGCGAAGTCCGTCTTTGTCTCAAATTTTTGGGTATTTATGATCTTAAATTTTTGTATTCGCTCCCATACAAACATTTGTTTCTCTCCAAAACAGGATTGAATGGTTTCTTAAAAAAATCTAAGGGCACAAGTGCAAAATGACGAACAATGGGGAACATTACGCAAAACTCTTCGTAGGTGGCGACACTAGCCGCGTTGACAATTTATCTCGTTCCCACTTTTGGTATTGTCTATTTTTTGTCACTCATTTGACAATCAATTGTGCATGTGTGTGTGAATCCCTATATTCCTATACTGGTTTACTACTAGTGGTAGTGCTGCCTCTGGCGGCAGAACATTACAGTAATGTTCCCTATTGCTGACCTGCTATGTGTTCCACGGTTGTCGCCAAACGTTGTGTATAAAATAGCAGTTAAAGCAACGTTTTTTCAAGAATTGTAGATTCTAAGATCAGATAGACAACTAATTCTAGCCATTACCAACTTTAACACATTGGATACAAAGTCTTGTTTGGTTCAACGGAATGAAATAACATTGGACGTTTTGAAAATTACCTACTGCTGAATATACTCCAGTAAACTATGAAGATGGTTTCATAAAAACAAATGTACGCACACTCCCTTTATTAGGTCTATATTCGCCTTTTTTGTTTTGACTTAGGGGTGATAATTTAATAATTTAGACAGAATTTGTATGACATATATGATATGTTATAGGTATTTATATGTTTGTATATTATACACTTTAACGCCGTGGCATAAAGATGGGTTTTGAATAATGTAGATGAAAGGAGTGCGTGCCACAGAGTCGTTACGAGAAGTTCTTTAATCTTTTAATTAAGGTGTTCCATAATTTCATATGAATAGATACCTACTTAATGGAACACGTGAGGGGCGAGTAATGATTTCATGAAAAATTGCTGTCTGAATAGAAATTAGGATGTCAAAGTTATTTTAGGAATTTACTAACATACCTATACCTACTGACTATGTGGTTCAATCAACGATAATGCTCCCAAGTCCGTCCCTTTTATAGCTGGGCATTTTTTTATAATTGTGTGCCCGTCGTCAAACGAAAAAACTCAATGTCCGTTTTGTGACGAAGGTTAAGCATATATATAAATTATGTGAAAATTAACTATTTTCTACGTTACTTAAATAAGTAACGTGTTTAGTAATACCATTAATTGAGATATCTGAATGGGATTTTCATCACTAGGCATATTTTTTTGCCATCTTTCTTTTGGAGTGCTCAATAATAAATGTTGAGTCTACACTCCTATTATTTGAAAATGCCCAGCTAAGTATGTGGACGCCAAGGACCGGAAAACTGCTTTTCAGGCTTAAGCCTATCGATTTGGTAACCTTACTTATTGGTATGGTAAGCATATATTAGGATGTGGTAAAGGTAACCCTAACAAAACCCTATCTCGATAGGGTTTTGTTAGGTTAGGTTATTTTGTTGTTATTATTAGACCCCACTATCGGAGGTGCAAATTGGTAGCTGTCAAGTTCATAGGGATGGGAAAAATATTTATGATATCGATATCGATACTCTTACTTATTCTGTACATTTAGTTTTATATGTACCTATACCATTTTTAGACTACAATTTAACATGTTTTTTTGGGATCCATGATAATCATTGTCATCAGAAATATAAACCATTATCAGTACAACAAAGATACTATGGTTGCTATTTTACTTTTCTAATGTTTCGAGTTGCAGAGCAGTGCGTGAACGCTCTTGAGTGTCTTGAGATAAACCTTTTCGATAGAGGGTTTATAGAGTTACTGGGTTTATTGTTGAATATATACATCATGGCTGCACTAGATTACTGCAGAGAATCTAAAAAACTGATTGTTCATTAAAAATAGGATAGCCCTTTTGGTGGAAATAAAAGAGAGATTTATTCATTATTTAATTTTTAATTAATTTATGAATGGTTCGTACTATGAAAATAACCATAATTTGTTATTAATGATGAAAGACTGAATATTTTATTTATAAAAATGAAAAATATTGAACAGACAATTTTGTAATTTCCAATAAGTATAATTTGATTCTGAAATATCTGTAGTTATCTGTATTACTAGTATTTATTTATTTATTTAGATTTTTAGAACTTACTATGGTAGTTACTGTATTAAGTATTTGTGTACAAGTAAACATTGAAAATTAAATCTAAATAAATAAAATTAAGCTATCCTAAAATAGTAGTGAGTAAAAAATTAACTACAAACAGAATATCTACCTACACAAAAGTAAAATAAAATAAATTTTGTAGTTATAAAGCCCTGTTTTAAAAAATAAACACGTTTAATTAAAGTCTTAGACTCTCATTATGGTAAAGGAAAATTATCGACGTATAGCTATAATTATCGACATATAGCTAGTATTTCAAAATAATTTTTACCCATCCCTACAACTTGACAGCTACCATTTTGCACCTCCAATAGCGGGGTCTAGTTATTATGGATAGGGTTTTAAAAACAACTTCTAAAATAACCCTATGGAAAACCCAAATAAGGGAAACCGGTTCCGTTCCCTGCCCGTGCAGCTCCGCCCACTTATTACAGAGATTAGACAGATCCGCGGGATAAAATATAGCATAAATCCATCCTAAAGGTAGTTTGTGGTCAAAAGCGTGATCTTTAACGGACGGGTTCAATTTCCTGCAAGGGCAAACATCAATAGGTACAGTCGCCATCACATACATCGGAGCAAACAAGCACGTCACAAACATCGGAACACACCTCTATTTTCAAGGCATTAGGGTGCATGTGCCGATATTTTTGAACACCTATAGTGTACCTATGTATGTGATGGCGACTGTACCTACTTAAAATACTTCCATATTTCAAACTCAAGGAAAAAATATGTTTAAGATTACCGGGTTCAAGTCTGCAACCCATACTTATACTCATTTATTATAAAAACCAATTTAAATGTCAAGAGAACACACACTATAGAAATTATATTGTTAAAAATACAGCCTACAAGCAAATGAGGCCAGTCGCTCTAACCAATTGAGCTATCGGAACCGTGATCGGTTCAACAATTTTTTTAATAAATTTACGTCTGAGTTAGAAATTATTTTTTTTAACACAATAATTTAATATGTAGGTACACCTAGGCGAAAATCTTCCCGGAGTGAAAGTCTTATATAACGCCAAAATCTAAGGAAAGGTATCTAAAGGTTGTAATCCAACTGTTTCCACAAGATTTGTGGCTTGTCCCGTGGGAAGCTAAGTTTTACTAGTTTCCAGCCCGTATAATTCACGAGCAGCCAAGTTTCACAAGTTTAACTAATAAATCGAACACACATTAAGTAATGTATTAATTATATATTGTCGGTGTGGAGTAATGTCCAACTTTTGCATTCTGCCTTTACCTTTTTTTTTGAAGAACAAACTTTTTGACGTTATAACGTCTTATATAAATCGATGAACACCGGCAGCACGCGCGAAAAACGACTCATTGTCCCGTTCCACCTGAGCCGAGCGTTCGGCTTTATGACGTTATCAACTAAAATTATCTTCCGTAAACCGACTTTATAGAGACAACCAAATTTTTTATCTTTTATTTCTGCATGTAAGCTCTTCTAGGTCTTGCCCTATTCCTTGTTGCTTCTATTTTTTCCTATATTACTATTTTAATCCAGTCACTGTGACGTAAAAAATAATGTCGTACAGTCGCCTTCACATGCAGGGGCGCATGCACCTCATACGCCTTGAAAATAGAGGTGTGTTCCGATGTTTGTGACGTGCTTGTTTGCTCCGATGTATGTGATGGCGACTGTACCTACTACGATGCCTACCACTAACACCACGACCACGCGACAATTTCTTAAGTGATTTTTTTTCCACAGGCTAGATGAACATCATTCTTATTTTAATGTCATAGAGACGTTGGCAAGGATTTTTCTCCCTGCGTTCAACTCGATAACTAACTAACCATTAAGTATTACTCGTGGTATTACTCGCATACTTGTCTTATCCATAGCGATAAGTAATAAAATAGTACTAACCTAACCATGCTATGCTACGCTGGTAATGGAATGGACACAGCACGGCACTCGTATGTAAATAAGTCCAGCGAACAACACGATAAAGATCAATAAGGGTTCTTAAACGTCTCATAACCTAAAACTACCGCTATCAAACTATTTTCAGGGCAACTTTAAATTATCTAAAAGGGACCTCTTGTAAATTTAATATGAGTGGCCTTTTACTTGGAGAATTTATCGTTGGAAGATTCTATGCACAACTTTGGAAACATCCTGTAACTCGGTATTTTACATTGGAAATCAAACCTTATGAGAAAGGAATACAGTGCACATTGAAATGGGCTGATACTGAACCGGTGTCGTTAGTTTTGTTGTTGAATATGCTGGTTTCACATGGTTTCACTGTTGTGCAACCAATAGAGGGACATATACCTAAGTCGTACCCTTGGTAAAATAATGCAATATGTGACGATATGTCAAAAGTCATTTTATAATGGAAAAAGCCTTAAAAAAATGCGTTCTACAATACACGAAAAGAATTTTATTTTTAACTTTTTTAGTTCCTGAGATATTTACTCGGAAATGACGTAAGTTATCAATGGACGTTAAATAGAGTTACAAATGCGGTTGCTTCGTTGTTTAACGTCGCTTCCGCGAGCTATGTGCGGCGCGTGCGCTGTCGTAATGTCAGTCGCGTCAGTGTTACCAGACAGTAAGTATGTGTCGTGCGTTGGATCGAAATTGGCAAAAATGGATGCGGGAAATGAAAGTCTCAACCGTGAGTAATTTCAAATGTTAATAAAATACCTTTGTACAAAACAATTGTAAGTGCGCATACGGCTGTTTGGGTGTTGATTATAGCAATAAAATAGCCAGTCGCATCATCATATACGATACTTTTATTGATTTTTGGCATTTGCATGAAAATGCTTAAAAAAACTTATGAAGTACATTTTCCTGATATTATGCTATGAGTATTACGTAATTTTAATGTTTGTTTAAATGCTGGCCGTAAGTTCACTTGCGCTTTTGTTATACGAACTATTCATGGCCGCTTGTGAAGATATTGCGTTATATGACGCAACTGTGGGTATCGCGTGTGCACTTACGTCGTAATATTAGGTCGTCAACTAAGATGCGTCGTTTTCAAAAAGTTTGATTGCATATAAAAGACACGTTTTTCGTACAAATGTTACATATCTATATTTATTTGTTTTGTAGCTTGCCTAAATAATACTACTAACGCATTTTTAATTCATTTATCTTTTATTTATTTTTTACACACTGTATAAACTTTGTGTTTTATAATATTTGTACGTTAAAGTGGCTTATTTTATGTGTTACTTCCAGTTTTGAAAGCAGTTGCGGAGTTTTGTGGCATTTCGTCTGATGAAGAAATTTTCGATAAAGCTGACTTGGAGAGACCAAAATTACAAAATGAACGTATATTACTATTCCGAAAGGCGACAGGTTCTTAATGGACTGTATCAAATTGAGTCCTTACGCGGGTCGCCGTGACTTTGCAGAATGAAGGTTAATGTTTGAGCAGATTGCGTATCGGCTTACCTGGAGATCTTGAAGGCAGGCTCAGCATCCGATGAAGGCACTCCCTAAGGCTAAGCCCAGCGCTGGATCCAGATAAGCGGCACCCCTGGTTCTATCACTCAGACATACAGATGTCGAGCCGAGTCGCAATCTCTGTATGATAATTTGATTGGAAGCCGGTAAGGTACAACCTGCCCGTTTACTATAAAGAAACTATTTCTAAATCGGTCCTACCATATCAGCCAGATGTATCAGATAGTAGTCCTTTCAGATTGCAGTTTAAGGCCAGATGACAGCTTCGAAAGCTTTCCATCTACGTCTATTTTGAACATTCTACTACTAGTAAGTAGTATATGGCCAGGAAGTGGGGTTTTCCGCACGCATAGCGTGCGGTAATTCCTACTTTGTGGCCAGGTATGACGTAAAAATATTTTTGTCACAATCAGCACTTTAAGACTGCAAGGCGATTTTTTTTCAAACAAATTAAAAACTCGAAAAATTAAAAAAAAATCGTGTTTTGACCCCTGGTTGACTGGACATAAATTGTTGCAAATTAGCTCTAGTATAACCCCTTTCAAGGAATAGGTCGAATTACCAGTCACCCTGTATATTGATGCCGGTGACTGTACATGACTTATACAATTGGATAAATAAATCAATATGATTTGATATGTCTTTATTTGTTATAATCGTACAATTTTATTGTCAATTAGGTAGGTACCTACATTACAAATTGATTTAAATGAATAACTAAAATATGGTAATAATAATACTACGGCCGAGCGAGATGGTACTATACAAATCTCAAATAAGTGTGACAGAAAGCGATATAATATCATTCATTGCCCTTTTTATAATTACACTTTTTTATATTTAATGAAATTTAGTTAGTATGAGGTTGCGGCAATTAAACCATTACCCGCCTAAATTAAGTTGGTTCGTCCATTTTAAGACCAGTTCTTAATTTAGCAAGTTGGCAACAGTATAGGTTCCTCTGTAGATATCTATACTTTAAGGTTTTAAAACGATGTTGGGGTAATAGTCACAAATATACTGTAAGAAAATGCTTTGAGGAATCAAGCCAAGCCATTCCAGCAACAACCAAGCAACCATTCCGGTAGTTGAAGGCCAGATCAAAATTAAAAAATAAAAAACATTGCAGGCCGCCTGGAATGTTACATTATAAATTCCTGTATTTGTCGAGTCATCATATCAGCCAAAAGACGTCCATTGCTGGACATAGGCCTCCCCCAAAGAGTGCCAAAATGACCGGTCCTGCGCCACCCGCATCCAGCGGACTCCCGCGACCTTTACCAGGTCATCAGTCCACCTTGTACCCACCCCTACCCACGCCGCGCCTTCCGGTAAGTGATCGCAACTCGAGAACCTTTCCGCCCCAACGGCCATCGGTTATACGTGGAATGTGCCCCGCCCACTGCCACTTAAGTTTTGCGATTCGGAGGGCTATATCGGTTACCTTGGTTCTGCTGCGGATAACTTCATTTCTGATGCGATCACGCAGAGAAACTCTCAACATAGCCCTCTCCATTGCCCTTTGGGTGACTTTGAAGTCTTCTTATGAGGCCCATTTGTCGAGTACCAAACTTTAATAATTTACTTTAAAAACAACGTTTTAACCGACTTCAAAATACTTCAAATCAGTAGTCAAATTGCTTCAAGTTTTCCTATAAAATTTGAAGAATTCCCTCGATTTCTCCAGGATCCTATCATCAGAACTGGATTTTGGTGACAACGGGACCAATCTGAAAATGATTTTTTTAAATCGGTTCATTAATTAGCCGAGTTATCGCGTAACAAACACACAAAAAAAATATACATTCGAATTGAGAACCTCCTCCTTTTTTGAAGTCGGTTATTATAAACGATGGTATTCAGCCAATTCAACTCGTATTTTTCCGTTGCAAGCGCGACATTTTTGTATGAGTCTCAAATAGTTTGCGTTTTTCGGTGGAAAACACTACCTATATAATGGAACGATATTCATTGTTTGGTTTAATACCTAATGTTTATATTTCATGTACCCACTAACACTAGAATTAAGTTTTTCATATGTTTTTGCTTTACTAACAACTATGGACAATGTTCCGAAATAAATTATTTGAATTGAATTGAATAAATAATTTTATGGAATTTGCAGTTTATCGTATCAGCAGAGCATATCCTTAATTTGTATTTAACAATAAGCTTAACTTCAATTTTGTCTTTTTTATTCCCCCATTTTTGAGAAAAGCAATATATTATTATTAGCCTCAGCCGGAATGGCAATTGCAGGCTTCGTATTATAATTAAACGGACTCGCAAGCTCGTCTGTTTAAACAAATACTCAGCCTGCAATTGCCTCCTTTCCGGCCACGGCAATAATGTACTATTTCATCCCTAAAACAGATGGGGGACGTTAACGTATTTTTTTACAACGGAAGCAATTAAATTGAATTTCTTAAGGCAATCCATTCCTAATCCTTTAATCACCAAACAGTTTTAATATAATTTTATCTTATGCCTTGCAAGTCCTTTATAGCGGCGTCTGATTGCTTCACTCCCCCAGAACAATTAGCCGCCAGCATTATCTGTCGGCCATTTTAGTTCGCGCAGAACTTTAGGCGGGAACGGAAAATTATCTCCAGTGTTGCCACTTCGCGAGAATGAATTGGACGTTCTCCATGGTCTGTGTAGCTTTATTGTTAATTAGGGTTTAATTAAAAATTGTTTTGTAGTCGAAGCCGTTTTATTTGCTAAGAGAAAAGAGGAATAGGTAGCACGCTAAGAAATTTATACTTAAATCCCGTTGTGAAATTGTGAATGCAGACATTTTATATTTTGTTATACGTAAAGTCGAAAACGTTGTGAAGTTTAAAGGCATTGTTATATTTTAATAATGAATGCGGTCATATTGCCTGTATTAGAAAATCTAAAGTAAGGGGATTTATCTAACAGAAGAGAGAGCGAAAATAAACATGCTGTTCCCAGAGAGCGCTTATATGAAGTCACGCCGCAAGACGATTTTCGATTTTCTATGGTCAAACAGCGCCTACAAACTTATTAGTCTTTATGTAATTAAAAATCTTGAAAATAAAAAGAAATGTTGGATTCCGATTCCTAGTGTTTTCCGACTATTTTCGTGAGATTTGTTCATTACAAGAGCGAGCGAAGCAAACGAAGTTCTCTGTTTCGGTGTGGGCAAAAGTTATTTCGTATGTCCGGT
Source organism: Epinotia brunnichana (assembly GCA_963854355.1). Lineage (NCBI taxonomy): Eukaryota > Metazoa > Arthropoda > Insecta > Lepidoptera > Tortricidae > Epinotia > Epinotia brunnichana. The sequence continues at coordinate 20,470,129 of OY977954.1, forward strand.
GTCTGTCCGGCTTTTCTCCTTTCAACAGGTCACATTTCTCAACCCATGCTGGTGAAATTTTGTGAGCAGGTTCAATAAAGAACTACTTATAGATTTTTTTGTCTACTTATAATTTTTTTTAAGACTCACTCGAGTTCTCACCTCATATGCCTTTATAACGTTATGAAAATAGTGATATTATAACGTTATAAAGAAAGATATGTTTCAAATTCCCATACAAAACTCGGCAAATAATGGAAATATAGCGTTATAATAGCGCTATTTTTATAACGTTTTAACTCATAGAGCTACTAGTTTTTAACCCCCGACGCAAAAAGAGGGGTGTTATAAGTTTCACGTGTCTGTGTGTCTGTCTGTAGCATCGTAGCTCCTCAGTGAGTGGACCGATTTTAGTCCGGTTTTTTTGTCCGAAAGCTGACGTGATCGAGATGGTTCTTAGCTACGTTTCAACAAAATCGGTTCAGCCGTTTTTGAGATATTAATTAACCTTTGAAATGAAAACCTCGGGGGTTTTTCAACTTTTCTAAGTCATTATTACTATTGTCAAATACCGTTTTACTAAACTAAAAAATATTTACACGTTACATCAAACCAAACACTACAGTGATGTTGTCAGCATGCCTACGAAAATTGCATTAATATATCAAACTCACCATCCTTTCATGTTGTCCAGCTAACAACAACATTCCATACAAAAGCACTAGTGACGCGCCTAACCTATGTGCAGTCGCTAATATTTCTATTCCTGGGAATATTGCCGGAATCTTGTTTCGTTTGCCGATCAAATCATCAACTATCTATTGGATTTTTTCCGAGCCCTATAACTAAATAAGTATATATATGTGCAGTGGCGGAGCGCCCATACAAACCGATTCCCACCGGCTTGCCGTAAATTTAGTTTTAGGCAAGCTCATGGCGGAACGCCCATATAAACCGATTCCCACCGGCTTGCCGTAAATTTAGTTTTAGGCAAGCCCATGGCGGAACGCCCATATAAACCGATTCCCACCGGCTTGCCGTAAATTTAGTTTTAGGCAAGCTCATGGCGGAACGCCCATATAAACCGATTCCCACCGGCTTGCCGTAAATTTAGTTTTAGGCAAGCTCATGGCGGAACGCCCATATAAACCGATTCCCACCGGCTTGCCGTAAATTTAGTTTTAGGCAAGCTCATGGCGGAACGCCCATATAAACCGATTCCCACCAGCTTGCCGTAAATTTAGTTTTAGGCAAGCTCATGGCGGAACGCCCATATAAACCGATTCCCACCGGCTTGCCGTAAATTTAGTTTTAGGCAAGCTCATGGCGGAACGCCCATATAAACCGATTCCCACCGTCTTGCCGTAAATTTAGTTTTAGGCAAGCTCATGGCGGAACGCCCATATAAACCGATTCCCACCGGCTTGCCGTAAATTTAGTTTTAGGCAAGCTCATGGTGGAACGCCCATATAAACCGATTCCCACCGGCTTGCCGTAAATTTAGTTTTAGGCAAGCTCATGGCGGAACGCCCATATAAACCGATTCCCACCGGCTTGCCGTAAATTTAGTTTTAGGCAAGCTCATGGCGGAACGCCCATATAAACCGATTCCCACCGGCTTGCCGTAAATTTAGTTTTAGGCAAGCTCATGGCGGAACGCCCATATAAACCGATTCCCACCGGCTTGCCGTAAATTTAGTTTTAGGCAAGCTCATGGCGGAACGCCCATATAAACCGATTCCCACCGGCTTGCCGTAAATTTAGTTTTAGGCAAGCTCATGGCGGAACGCCCATATAAACCGATTCCCACCGTTTTGCCGTAAATTTAGTTTTAGGCAAGCTCATGGCGGAACGCCCATATAAACCGATTCCCACCGGCTTGCCGTAAATTTAGTTTTAGGCAAGCTCATGGCGGAACGCCCATATAAACCGATTCCCACCGGCTTGCCGTAAATTTAGTTTTAGGCAAGCTCATGGCGGAACGCCCATATAAACCGATTCCCACCGGCTTGCCGTAAATTTAGTTTTAGGCAAGCTCATGGCGGAACGCCCATATAAACCGATTCCCACCGGCTTGCCGTAAATTTAGTTTTAGGCAAGCCTATGGCGGAACGCCCATATAAACCGATTCCCACCGGCTTGCCGTAAATTTAGTTTTAGGCAAGCCCATGGCGGAACGCCCATATAAACCGATTCCCACCGGCTTGCCGTAAATTTAGTTTTAGGCAAGCCCATGGCGGAACGCCCATATAAACCGATTCCCACCGGCTTGCCGTAAATTTAGTTTTAGGCAAGCTCATGGCGGAACGCCCATATAAACCGAATCCCACCGGCTTGCCGTAAATTTATTTCGAGGCAAGCCTATGTTTATATACTTACTCTAAACTCTTTCATTACGGTTTTTGTTTCGGGTTGCGCATAGAAAACTTTCACGCGCCGCCACTGATTATGTACTTAGGTACAGTTTATCCACGCCATGACCAGTTGAGGCCGTGAGTCCAAATATGGCGTGCAAGTCCAAACTTATTCTTGAACACTAAGAATGGGCACCCTAAGGGCGGGCTGCACCAACTTACAATTACATACCTCATCATATCAGCCGAAAGACGTCCACTGCTGGACATAGGCCTCCCCCAAAGAGTGCCACAATGGCCGGTCCTGCGCCATCCGCATCCAGCGGACTCCCGCGACCTTTACCAGGTCATCAGTCCACCTTGTGGGGGGCCTCCCCACGCCGCGACTTCCGGTACGTTATTATTATATTTTTTTTATAAATTCCTGACATGTAATATTGACAATTACGAATAAATAAATATGAATATGATCACAGTCAAACTGACCGGAACTATTTGTAACTATTAAGGGCCTGAGTTAGAAAATAGCGCGTTCTTTGAAATGCCGTTCTGACCAAATTTTTAAACGATAAAGGCTGATTTTCAGATATGTTTGACTATATTATAATGCTTGTTTATCTGAATTAACCGAAACATTATGATTGTTAAAATTTACTCGGTGGAAAATAAATACAAAGTTGGATATTTATTTTACTTTTTTACATCAGCCTACTCAAACAACACATCATTCATCGACATAAATAAGTTTAAATGGCGGTATTTTACCTCTTCTAAAATCTCACTTAATTAAATATGAATAAAACTTCTCAGAGATAGGTATTTATCAAAATTTGTCCAAAAAAGCCATTTCCGAAGAGTGTTGCATCTCGTTTTCTCGTGTGTGGAAGAGATAAGTGTGTCTTTTTCGAGGGCGTGGTTTACTCGAATCGAGGCAGCCCCTTTATAATTGTAAGACTGCTTTTGGTGCAATATTTTAGTGCCGGACTTAAAGCTTTGACACACCTTTTGAAGCGGGGATGCCATTCTGGTCCCTGCGAGGACATCTTCTCCCTCTAGAGTGACGGATTAAATATAAGTTGTTAAAAAAGTACAATTGTAGAACAGCTGTCGGTAACTAAACTGAGTAATATTGGCTGCAAATGCATATCACTACATTATATAAATATGGGCCGGTGCTCATACATATATTCCGAATATTGCTGTGTACAAGTAGATAGGCTCGTACTGAAGCTGTATTCTGTTTTCTCGTAATAGTAATAGTAACATTACTGCCATGTTCTGCCGCCAGAGGCAGTCAGTATAGAAATATAGGGATTCACACACACATGCACAATTGATTGTCAAATGAGTGACAAGGATGCTTGTATAGACAATACCGCAAGTGGGAACGAGATACAATGTCAACGCTGCTAGTGTCGCCACCTACGAAGAGTTTTGCGTAATGTTCCCTATTTCTGGGACACAAAGGGCGAAGACTTACACAATTGTATACAGAACAACAAGCAACTACTACCTACTAGTAGTGACTCAGTGAGTTAAAGAACACGGGAGCCTGTCTTTAAAAAAAAAACGTAAAACTGATTCGGCAAAAAAAATACTGTATAATTATTAAACCAGCTCACAAAATTTCACGAGAATCGGTTGAGAAATGCGACCTGTAGAGGAGAACAGTCGGACACCAGGACACCCGGATATACGAAAGAATTTTGGCCCAAGCTGTAATGTGCCTTTTTTTTAATACAACGCCGAAGTGGCAAACAAGCTTACGGCCTGCCTGATGTTAAGCTGGTACCGTAGCCTATGGACACTTGTGACTCCAGAAGAATCACAAGCGTGTTGCCGACCTTTTATTCACTTGAGGATTCGCTGTGTTGGCAGATAGAGATATGCAGGTCCCTCACTCCCAACATAGCGCACCCTAGGGAGCTCTGGCGACCTTAAAACCGGCTTCACTGCGCTCGTTCAATGGGGTTGGCCGGTGAAAGCTAATTGTAGATGGCGCTCTTATAGATTCCATACGATGAGAGAGAGAGACAGAGAATCGATGGTCCCTAACTTGTATGGAAACCATATACAGTTCTTAGGCAAAAATCTTCCCCATAGCTTTAATCCATAGCCTTTTATTTTTAGCCTTTTTCGGAAAACGGTGGATTCCCACTTCAGAGCAATTCGGGACGAAACATTAAGTCATTTTCGCATAAATAAATAAAAACTACTTCCCGCCATACAAATTTAGCTTTTTTAGGGACCATTATTGGTGCTGTAAGTTTGACAGTTGCCAGCCCCATTATATACGGGATGTATTATTCAAACGAGGCAGTGAGGGAAAATCCGAAACTACAAGGGCTACGGAAATTTGCTCTTAGGAGTCACGAGAACGATTTGAGAAAAAATAGAAACTGCATTCAGAGATTTTCAAAAGAGCCGGGATACGAACCCAGTCACATCTGGGTCATTCGAGCGTTTCAACCGCCTCACTTTCGTGGACACACTTTTGAAGAACTGGGCGCATATTTCCATGCCTTCTTCGGATATTTGTTAGATGTCCGGTAAACTGAGATACCTAACCATAAACGAAATTGAAATCTGCAACCACTTTTATAAAAAAGCGACCACGAAAGTGATTCGGAGCAAACGCTCGAATAATGTTAATGATATATCTGTCTAAAAATCCGAGTTCGTTTTTTTTGCGTAAATTAATGTGCTTGATGTAAGGCACAATTATTGCTATGAAACCCTGTACCTACAATCAAAGGAAAATGCCGTACCTACACGTACGTAATTACAAATAATAATTTGTTGTTTTAAATTCGTTATAATCCTAGCTTGTAATAAGTGCTTTAGTTTCGAACTGTAAACTTACATTGTGTCTAATACATAAACATTGCTTACAACTCAATTAATTGCCTGTGTGCAGGGAAATGTTTACAACGTAAATATCGCATTCCGGCAATATTCCCGTAAATCCCACATCATTACCCGCACAACGTATTACCTAGTACAATAGTGATTTGTCAGGGGAATTGTATGATAAATGACCTCATCAGCACAATACGATTGCGGGAATCACGGGGCCTTGCGAGGAAAAATGAATTAGCGGAACGTTATATGGGTTTTTTCTAAATTAGGGGTTTTGTTGATCTTTGTGTTAGTAAAGAGAACATAATTCGATACCTGCAGAACTCAAAGGGTGTTAACGCCAAAACGCCACTTTTTAGGAGAACAAAAAAACGAAAAAGAAATCTATTTTGCAAGCTTTTATTTACTTTCACCTGTCCCGTTGTCTGTATGTTTGTCTGTAATCAAATTTTGCAAGTTAAATTTGACCCACTTCCCGGTTTCCGATTGTTCTGAAATTTTGCATGCATAATTATGTATATCGCATGACAATGCGATATAATGATGGCATGGAGCTGATCTGATGCTGGAGCTGGAAGGTGGCCATAGGAACTCTGCAATAAAACGAACACAACCCCATCGAGTTTGGGCTCTTTAGAATCGTCTCAATGAGTAGTTGATGATGGTATGCGGAAATGTACAGTCGGTAATAAAAGAATGTACCAAAAATGAATTTTTTGACAGAAATTTGTTTATCATAAATTATTGGTTATTTAGATAATGTTCATATTTGGAACAAATTTTTAAATTTTGTAGATGCATCGTATTATTGATTAACATATAATATACATTAATAAAGTGTCTTGGAGTATGCGTCTAATATATGGTCCCCTCATTACATTACCTACAAATCTCGACTTGAAAGACTACAGCAGAGGTTTCTAAGATACCTTAATTACCGAACCAAACGTACATCTATTAGTTATAGTGATAGTTGTAAGCGGCATAATATGATGAGTCTGGAGGATAGGAGAGACATGCTCGATATGGGTTTGCTTTATGACATTATCAGAGGTTGTGTAGATTGCCCTAACCTTATAGCAGCCATCAATTACTTCACACCGAAAACAAACACCAGGTACCCACGCCTTCTTAGTTTACCTAATCATCAAACAAATTACGGTAGGAATTCTGTAATATATAGAATATCAAGGACATACAACAATCAGTTTAGTGACATCGACCCATTTGTGTATAACAACAAAAAATCGTTTAAAAGTGCAATTGCGAAACAAATACATAATAATATTGAGGAGGGCTGAACACACACACACACACACACACACACACACACACACACACACACACACACACACACACACACACACACACACACACACACACACACACACACACACACACACACACACACACACACACACACACACACACACACACACACACACACACACACACACACACACACACACACACACACACGCACGCATAAAGAAGATAAAAGATTGTAATATTTGTAATATTTACTCATTAACCTAACATATTTTAAGCAAATCCGTTTCTTCCTGTATCTGTTAGGGAGACCTGTCATTGGCTCGACAATTGTATCTTAAATGTAAGCCTATATTGAATGTTAAAAGCTGTTGGTCTTCTAATAAAAAAAAAAAAAAAAAAAAAAAAAAAAAAAAAAAAAAAAAGAAGGCTTTTAGTCCCCACAAATTAAAAACAGATGGCATATACGACCATAAATTATGCTTCTGTGAAATGCTTAGGGCGTTAAAGACACCCAAATGAGCTATTAATTAAAACGTTTGTTGTCTTTTCAATTAATAATTTGTTTCAACCACATGCGTTTGCCATGATTAAAAAATAGACTGTTTAAAAAAAATTTTTTCATTAGTTGTATGTAAACCATAGCTATAAGAAACAAACAAAAATCATTAAAGAAAAATTACTTGAAATAAATGTATTCGTTATGGGTCTCATCGTGATGTGCTGTTGCCAATATTCCTGTTGGTGTCCTGTCGTTTCACCAAAGAACATTTCGCAAATTTACACTTAACAACCAACGATCAGCAAAATTTTGTTTTGACAATTAATTTTTTTACAACTCAGCTTTCTACAAATGACTGATTTGAGCTTTGCTCCCGCTTTCGTCTTCGAGGTAATTTTTTTATATAAAAGAGCGGAAAAACTTGTTTGAAAAAAAATATTGCCATTTTGCAACACAAATATTGTAATTTTTATCCTACGCACTACTCAAATTGGAATATAAATCGTATGCCATGCAAATACTTGGGTACCTACATTCTAACAATGGTTTTGTATAACAATTAACATTTTGTTTAATGATATTTTGGTAAGTGTATAAAATTGCCAAACATATTATTTGGTGGAATGAAAAATGTATAATTGAGACTTTATTATTGCATATGTAGGTACATTTGACATTCTGTACTTATTGCTAGTTGAGTGTTTGTGAAATAAACGTTTGTAAAATTAAACTTTTGCGCAATAACACGTTTGCCAAGTAATTATTTGATGAAGCGATTTTTGTCCAACAATAATTTGCTAATATTTTTTTGGTTATACATTAGTGAACCAGTTTTGAGAGTACAATTATTTTAAATTGGGATTGCTGGGGAGCATCTCTCCAGCAACACTAAATTTAAAAAGAAGAAATATATAATATTTTTTAAGTCTATCCGCTTAACCACGAGTACTGGAAAGGGTTCCAAACGTTGGGATATACATATATTTAGTACATATACACGATGAAATCCTTTTAAATTGTTATATTTAAGGATCGAAGGAAGTCTATTAAGGTCGTAAGTAAATACTTCCTTGATCTATGCCTATCCCTTTCGGGAAATAGGCGTGGTGTTATGTGTGTTCTCCAGTTTCTTCAGCGTTTTTTTAATTGTGTTATTAATCCAATCCAAGTGGCTCGAGATCCTGGTGTACACTCCGATGCCATCGGAACATCCACATAGTTCATTTCCGTAAGACACTATCCCAATCTGTACGTCGTTGCCGTCAGTTAGAGGACCACCGCTGTCGCCCTGAGGAAACAAAGAAGATTAACAAAAAAGGATTGGCTGCATCGCTGATCAAAATACGCACCGTAAACGCATACAAATTGAAGTTTGAAGAATACGTGACGCGACGTGACGTAAAAATTACATGCTGCTGAAATGAGGATGCTGCGCTGGGCCGGCGGTGTCACCCTGATGGACCGTGCCCGTAACACCTATATCCGTGGTAGTTTTAAAGTAAGACCTATTCCCGATTAGATAACAGAGGGACGACTGAGATGGTACGGGCATGTTATGCGCCGAGAACCTGTACACATAAAAAAAAAAGTAAAAAAAAAGTAAAAAAGTCATTTATTTAAACAGAATGAGTTTTACATAGTTACCAGCCTGTATCGTGGAGAACCAGTTAATTTTTAAACATCAGAAATAAGTTACCACATATATTTATTACATTTGGAGGAGTAAGAAAAAATATGACTCGAAAGGTGCTAGATAATTTCCCCCCGCCTAAGAGACGAGGAAGACCGCGACTGACATGGATGGCTACTGTAAGGAGGGAAATGCAAGAAGGCCAAATCCTATCAGAGACAACCCAGGACCGAAAATCCTGGCGAAAGATTACTAGGAGAGCCGACCCCAAATAATGGGAACAGGACCAGGGAAAGAAGAAGTATAAGACGTGACGCATACAACACACACATCAATGCGTATGCGCTGCGATAAGCACCGGAGTGGACGCTGGCTTAAGGATAGATCGTGTTTAACCGACTTAAAAAAATATATATAAAAATAAAAAAAACATCTGAAGAAAAATATTTGGGACTAATACTAGACAGCGAACTATCATGGAAGCCACACATAAACAGAATAAAATCAAAACTATCATCACTTCGAGGGTGTCTTTTTAATATTGTACACTGTTTCCCTCGCAAAGTGTTATACACAATTTATAATTCGTTAGTAAAATCACATCTGAACTATCTCGTAGAGATATGGGGTAGCGCCAATAAATCCACACTTAAAAGTCTACAGATTGCCCAAAATAAAATCATAAAAACACTTTTTCGTTACGACTTTCTCACACCCAGCGTTAAAATTTATTCAGAAACTAAAATTATGAATCTTAACCAGTTATACTTTAACAATACTTGCCTCCTAATAAGAAAAATACTCGGAAAAAAAATCCATTCACAAATATCTTTTAAAACTAAAACAGAGGCAGGATTACGTCCTCTACGTAATGCCAACAATCTATGTCTCCAGCCAGCGCGTACTAAATTTGGACAAAAAAGCATAGAATATGAAGGGGCAAAGTTCTATAACAAAATACCTAAACACATCAAAGATTGTAAAAAATTGTATATGTTTAAACGGAAATTAAAAGACTTCGTTATTAAAAATATCTAAATCCGGCCCTCTCAGTGACAAGTCGTAAACAAAGAAGTATCGTGTTACTATTCAACTAATCCCCGTATAATTATTTTCGACCTAATATGCATTGCATTAAGGCATAAAATGTAATCGAATCCAATGTTATAAGTGAACTGTTTTCTGACTGTATTCAACTAATCCCTCCCTACCCTCAGTGTGCGAATTATTCGCGCAATTTTGTATTATTTGTATTACACTTTCTTACTTCTAGGAACAAAATTTGTTCAACAAATACCTTTGTTAATATTTTGTATTAGATACTATTACAGGCTTAGACCTATTATAATTTAAACTGGATAGCGTATTTCGATTTAGTGAATATTTTAATAGATTTTATAAATTTTGTTACATAACTACCTACCTATTGTGTGTACTACTGTAATTTATAATCTATTTTGTGTAATATGCTTAGAGTGTTAAGCACCTTGTGGTGCTTACCTACCGATAAAGTTTAGTAAAATTAGTTTAAGTTTCTCATAAGTGAAATGTATAATTTCTTAGAGAAAAAATAAAGTTCTTTAAACCTAAAAAAGGGGAGGTTCTCAATTCGTCGGAATCTTTTTTTACGTATGTTCCCCGATTGCTCGAAGACGCCCGGCACGATTAGGAAAATTATGTTTTTGCTTGAAAGGGTATATCCTTCCCATGTGGTAGATCAGGTCAGGATCTGATCCCGGAGAAATCGTGGGAACTCTTCAAATTTTATGGGCACACTAGAAGCGATTTGGGTAGTTTGGGTAGGTACTGATTTGAAGTCGATTAAAACTTTGTTTTTCAATTCAATTCAATTCAATTCATTTTTATTTCAGACAAGGTCCATACACATTTGTTAGTAAAAAATAATTAACTTATGACTAAATGAGTGTTAGTTAATAATACTACTTAGGGTCTAAAATTCTCGTGCGCGCGTCTTTACCTGCACATGCATGGACGTCCAGCGGGCTAGCATAGGACTGTCCCAGCGGTAAGCGAACACGCTCAGGATGCTGTTGGGGCTGCCGCGCAAACGAGACAAAAGCGAAGCGCATCTCTTCCTCATCACAGCCGCGAAGCCATCCGTCCGCGCTTCGGCAAACATGCCGGAAGCACTACACCATCGCGGCAGCCCCATCAGCACCCGGAACGCGTTATTGTATTGGACACGAAGTTCGTTGTACGCCCTCTGCGTGTAATTGACCCACAGGCTGCATGAATAAAAAGATACACAAAAGGCTTTGAACAAGGTAATTTTGACATCTTTAGTGCATCTTGCAAACCTGCGGGCCAACATATTGCACCGAACGGCCAACGACCTTCGCTCCCGCTCGATGTCCATGCTGTCGCTCAGGTTATCAGTGACCCAGTGACCCAAATATTTGAACGAGCTGACCTGTTTCAAGGGAACACCTAACAGGGTTACAGGCGGCACATTGTAGGTTTTGGTGCCTGCCTTGAAAACCATCATCTCACTCTTGTTCGCATTATATTTGAGTCCATGGGCCACCGCATACCTTTCACAAATGGCCAGAAGGTGCTTAAGGGCTCTAATTGAAGGAGCCAGCAGCACCATGTCATCAGCGTAACTGATGTTGTTTACACACACTCGATCCACATGGCATCCGACTTTGGTACTGCTGAGTTCCTCAATCAACCCATTCATGTATAGGTTAAAGAGCCGAGGCGAGGTTAGCCCCCCCTGCCTCACCCCGCTCTCCAAACGGTACTCCTCCGACAAATAACCTGCCCATCTCACATTGTTTCTTTGCTGGTTATACCAATATCTCATAAGAGAAGTAACTTCACCTGGCAAAGTTGTTTCTTCACTAATCTTACCCCAAAGCACGTCATACGATACCAAGTCGAAAGCTTTCGACAGATCGAGGTAACAGGCAAAGACTGGCGTTCTCCCTGTTGTATAGTATTGGACAGTGTGTTTAAGGCACATGATAGCACTTTCCGTGGACAGCCCCTGTCTGAAACCAAACTGCGCATCATTAAGACGGAAGTGCTTATCCAAGTGACCATTCAACACACTGTCACACACACCTTGGCTACAATAGTCGCCAAGGATATTGGCCTGTAGTTTGACGGATCTGTTGAGTCACCAGTCTTGTTTTTTACGACCGGTACAACAATAGTGCGCATGAGCTCGTCAGGCAAGTATGAGTGTTTAATGCATAAAGAATAGAACATCGCCAGGACCCTGGGTAAATGTTTTTGAAGTAAGTAAATTATTACCAGACATACACTGTACCTCATTTCAGATAATATTTGAGTATTATTATTAATTTGTTTTTTTTTTATTTACTTAAATATAAAAGAATACTAGGATATCAAAGGGAAATATTTAACTTTTTTACTTATTTCGATCATTTAGTGTTTTTAAAACATAACAATACTTTTATTTTCGTTTCACAATGGTTTATTTTTAATGTTATAAATCGTGAAAATAGAGTACCTAGAGTAAGTAAGAATGATTAATGAAGAGGTAGTCTTACCGAGGGATACGGAAAAAGAAATACGTATCAGAATTGAAATTGCCAGAAGTACGTTCATGAAAATGAAGAAACTCTATACAAACAAAGACATTAACTTAAAGCTTCGATGGCGAATGGTAAAATGCTACGTACTGTCGATATTCTTCTATGGTGTCGAAGGATGGACCATTAATAAGAGCATGGAGGCTAAAATAAATGCATTCGAAATGTGGCTATACCGAAGAATGTTAAAAAATTCCTGGAAAGATAAAGTAACAAACATCGAAGTTCTGAATAGAATGAATAAAAACCTTGAAGTTATGAGCACGGTCAAGAAAAGGAAAACGTCATATTTTGGTCATATCTATAGACACGAAAAATATAATATAATCCGTAACATCTTGGAAGGGAAAATCGACGGTAAAAGAAGCAGAGGAAGGAGAAAGCTAACCTGGGTAGATAACATTAAAAGCTGGTCTAACGTTAATGACACTGCCAGTCTTTGCAGACTGGCACAAGATAGAAACAAGTTCCGGAAGATGGTCGCTGACATCCGCTGAGGATATGGCACAACAAGAAGAAGAAGTCTTACCGACCATAACATCACCTGATCTCTCAAAATCAGAATGACAGCCATGAAACAAAAGATAAGTATATCCTAGGGTTATCCTTGAAATAACGGCCCAGTCCGTTGTCCATTCGTAAAAAAGGCAGGCTGACTCGCAATGACAAGGTCCCATTATAAATCGCACAATGGGGAAAGGATGAAAATTTTAGAAGTGCCTGATTTTTTTTTGGATTAGGAATAATCTTCCTTAGCACCAGAAAAAAGTAGCAGACTTTTCAGCTGCGTCAATATTTTTTTAAAAATATTAACAGTTTCCTCACTTACGTTTTAGGTTTAGGGCGGCGAATTTCCTTGATCCGTCTCATATTACAAAAAATCTTTTAAGTATACCCCTGACAATGACAAATGTAGGTGCTGTAGCTGCCAATATAATTGCCAGTGTCAGTTTATCACCGATTTTTAAGAGATTTTCTTGTAATATGAAACGGATCAAGCAAAGTGCAAGCCTTACTTTATCCAATTTAAAATATTGACCCTGCCATGCTTATACAGCGTGTCTCTGACTTTGGGGCTTTAAATTCAAATGTCGATTATGCTCCTGAAACGGATCTACTTTAGTTCTACAACTTTTCAAAAATACGTTATCTTTGTATTTTCATTATTCCATACAAATTATATAAAATTTTCAATGTACATCATCCATTAGTTAGTTTTCATACTTGTCAGTGTCATGGATGTCAAATAATGAGGCCGTGTTTGCAATACATTGATGGTACAGTTAAAGTTCAAACACTACCAAATTATAGAAATGATAGTTATTTTACAAAGTTGCGGAACAAAAGTGGTTCAGTTTCAGGACCATAATCGATATTTGCATTTAAAGCCCCAACGTCAGAGACACACTGTATATTTTCGAGTTAGTTTTGTATATCAAGTGCAACATCAAGCAATTTCCTGTTTTTAAAAGTATACGCCAGTGGCATAAAATTAATTCAATGCCTCTAAAAACAGCTTTACTAGCAAAAAGTGCTTTCGGCATGGCACCGATTGTATACAATAAGTTACCGGAATTTATAAGAGAAACTGACATGCCCCAATTTAAATCAAAATTATTTAAATTCTTAGCAGATAAAGCTTTTTATTCAGTCAACGAGTTCTTAAACTGTACTTAGCGAAATATAATTAATAATTAAGACTAGACCTAAGTAGGTATGTAATGCATACTGCTTGCAAATTTGTATGCCTAAATGGCCGAACATAGTGGTACACATATTACCATTGTACAATTTTTGTTACCTATGCTATACAAATAAACTTTTCACCTCACTTGCTCGGAAAGGCCTTTTGGTATGTTTGATATCCATTGAGAAAATCTCTTTTTATCCACATGTGAAGAAAGTAGACGTAGAACGTTAAAAGTGCTATGACTTAGAACGTTAAATGTTTATTTTTGGTTTTTTGTATATTTTGTGACATATATTTTTTTACTTTCTTTTTTGTACTTTTCTTTTTTTTTTACTTTTTTTGTAACTTTTCTTTTACTTTCTTGAATTTTTTTAAAACTTTAAACTTTTTTTTACCCTTCATATTTTCCTCGCCGTAGTGAGGTGAGAAAAGATTTGTGTTATACACGGGTGAAAAGTTATTTTACGTCTCGTGTGTTCGAAACACTCGCTACTCTCAGGATTCTATTTTTGAACTACTCGCTTCGCTCGTGGTCAATCATAGAGTCCATTCGCTAGCTCGTGTTTCAAATGAACACTCGCAGGTAAAATACAACTTGCCCCCCTTGTAGGTATAACAAATAACTATTACTTTACTATACTTACTTTACTTTACTTTACCTACTTAAAGTGTCTTATTCGCCGTCCTAAACCTAAAACGTAAGTGAGGAAACTGTTTATATTTTTTAAAAATTATTGAGGCAGCTGAAAAGTTTGCCACTTTTTTCTGCTGCTAAGGAAGGTTACTCCAACCACCAAAAAAAATCAGGCACTTCTAAATGTCGTGGGTTTGGTAGTTTTGGTACACTTTGGGCCAATAGAGAAGACCAGCGCTGGCTGGAAAGCCAGCTACATGCCGAATTGTGTCCTCGACACGGGTTGGGTTTTATGACACGGCATAATTTGATGCATGTCTTTGTAATCTTTTTACCCGACTGCGCGACGCGAAGGAGGGTAATGTGTTTTCCACCAGTCTATGTATGTATGTTTGTTCCTTTGTGGCACTGTAGAGATCAAACGCGTAGGTCGATTTTAATGAATCATACGTCAATCGATTCGTATTTTTATCTTTGCGAGTTTTACTGAAGACAGGACAGTAATCAAAATTCATAATGGCGGCCACCAGATGCCATATTGTATAAAAGAAATGAATAAATCGATGAACTATGTCTATCTGTAAAATATTCATTAGGTTAACCATTTTTAATTAAAATAACCGTTTAGGATTAATAAAGTTTTAAAGTTGGTTACATTTATGATTCTGATTCGGATTCATATCATTATATTTCCTTGGAACAGCCTTCTCAAAATGTTAATTAACCTGTTAATGTCTCCAACGAATAGAACAGCTACAATATGCATCTCGTAATGCATCTCACATTGTGTAACTTATAGATGTATAGTAAATATAGAGATCATTAGACTATGAAAGTAAGAGTTGATTTACCTGGCATGCGTCCTTGCCTCGCGATCCAGCGCAGATCTCTTTGTTATTCAATTTTTTGTAAATTTTACTACAAATTTTCTTCGATATGATTGGTATTTTTACTTGGCGTAAATATCTCGACAAGGTGCCCTGTTAAAAAAAATATGCTTTAATTTATTCAAGCCACGACGCTGGCAAAACTATGTTTATATTAGTTTAGTTTTATTAATCTCATTATACAAGGTTCACATAATACATTTCAGATCATATTACAAAGTCGCTTCCCGCTGTCTGTCTGTCCCTATGTATGCTTAGATCTTTAAAACTACGCAACAGATTTTGATGCGGGTTTTAATGGATAGAGTGATTCAAGAGGAAGGTTTATATGTATAATACATGCATATAAACCCGTGCAAAGCCGGGGCGTTAAGTCATTTGTCATTTAAATATCATTAATTTATTGTCATTAATTGTCACTAACGTAGTTCATAAGTCTCCACTGTTACAACATCATATGGATCGACTAAAGATCTGAAATAAAGATATTTTATTTTATTTATTACTTGTCGTACAGTGATCGTTGCTACAAAATAATAATAATAATATGGTTGCATACGTGCAAGTAGCAAAATATAAAATAATGTAAGTAAGAGATAAGGCATGTCAAATCGTGTTATAAGAGAAACTTGAGAATTTTAACTAAAAAATATTAATTGCTTTTGTACCTATAGGTACCAAATCAAATATAAAATGTCAATAAAATAAAACCAAGTCAAATTAATGAAAAATTATACAAATAAAAACGAAGTTAATTAAGAAAACAAATAGTTGTAACTATAAGTAGCAATCAAATAACAAATGTCAATACAGGAAATTACTTATAGTCATGTCAAAATAATAAATAAATAAATAAATTTAATTACTTAATGTCGTGTCAAAAATATATAATCAAAATCAGGGAAAAAAATATAATATTGAAGTGAAACACAAGATGCTAGGTCAAACACTGATTTATTCCGAAGCCACCCTCATATGTATAAATGTTACAAACAACTACCTACATAGTTATTATATTAAATCTACAACATCTTTCTCCTCATAGAAATGTTTAGATACAAGAATAACATTAATAACTTACACATAATAATAATACCTCCTTACTGTACTTAAGCTACTTTAACAATTCCTGTCACCATCTTCCCTTATCCTATCTTTGAAAGCATTTTTTATTTAATTTATTAACAATAATCTAATAAGGTATACGTATCTACCGAAAGCAAGCATGGTAATTTTTGTTTGTTGCTAAACAAACAGAAGAAGTTTGAGTAGCATTAACAACTTAGGTTACCTATAGGTACCTACTTACATCTAATTATACTACTAATATAAGTACTTACTATTACTTTTGGTGTAACATAACATAACAGAAGCAACATATAATTATGATGTTTATAAATTGCTATGGCGTGACCGTGACCTACTTCTTTAGCATAGCATCAGTTTTCTTATCAGCTAAAGTAAGGTGCCCGTTTTAAAACTATAAGGACGTATATGATGTGCAGTGCAGATGCACATGCTTACGTAATAGTATTGTACATATGGTTCAAAATTGAAGTGTACATTAAGTTATTGGTACGTTTTGTAACAGTTGTTCACATGTGTAAACACTGATGAATGGTTTTTTTTTTTAGTACAATAATGTGCATTAACAAGTCTGTTTTAACATGATAACTGATTAATATTTTTATTAAAATGTACCTAAATCTAAATTATTATTTTTTTTAATCAAATTCAGGCATTGTGCCTTGCATTTTCCGAGCCATCTTTCTAGTTATAAAGCCCGTGGGTATCCCAGTATGCTTGGAACTAGGCAGATCTGTTGGGAGACTTACCGTAGGGGTCGGTACCGGCGGGGCCCCGAGGACCGCGGACGGGCCTTCCGCGGGGAGGGGCGGCGGCGGAGCGGGTACCGTGTCAGCTACTGGGTCACGCGTGCTCGTGCCCGCGCTCGCGCTCGTGCCCGTGCTGGGCTGTGGCACGTCGCAGCCAGCAACGCCTTGCGCGTTGCCGGTGGGAGTGCGCGGTCTTTGCCGTCGAATGATGTGACGACGGTTACGACGACATTCGCGCCCAAAACTGTCTCGTAAAATATAAGACCTGGGCTCGGGAGCCTTACTTACCACCTTCATAAATTTACGCTTTAGACCGTCGGCTACAACTACAACATCTTCATTTTGTAGTGGTGGGAGATCTCGTGTTACTCGGTCGTAGTTATTTTTTTGTCGCAACTGCTTATTTAAAATGAACTGATGATTTTTTACATAATCTGTTTTCGCTTCTATTTTTTGATGCATTGGTAAACGTGTGCGAATTTTTCTTCCCATTAATATTTTTGCTGGAGAATCAATTCCATCCCTAGGCGTACTTCTGAAATTTAGTAGTCCTAAATGATAATCTTGGCCCGATAGGATACATTTCTGAATCATTTTTTTTACTGTACGGACTGTCCGTTCAGATTTTCCATTTGACTGCGGGTACATTGGAGAAGACGTGATGTGAGTTATATCCCACATTTGCACAAACTTCTTAAATTCTCTCGACGCGTACGCCGGGCCATTGTCCGTTATCAACTCTATGGGACTTCCGTGTCTCGCGAATTGCTCCGTCATTGCTGCGATTACGCAATTACTATTAATTGCTTTTAATTGGGTTACTTCCACATAGTTAGAAAAATAATCCACTAGTATTAAATAATACTTTTTATTGAGCTCAAAAATGTCCGAGCCTAATTTATACCATGGCTCATCCGGCACGTCATGCGGCACTAGCGGCTCCGGCGGCGGCCGCGGGGCCAGCAGCGCGCACGCCGCGCACTCACGAACCGCGTCCTCCACGTCGCGCGACATGCCTGGCCAGAACATGACGTCACGCGCGCGCCGTTTACACCGGTCGATACCCAAATGTCCCTCGTGAATGCGATTTAACATTTCCGCACGTAAAGAGTCTGGAATATAAACCTTATCAGATTTCAACACTATACCTTCCTCATAGTGTATGCACTCGCGATATGACCAAAAGATTCTCAGATCATTATCAACGTCATATTTGTTTTTAGGCCATCCGTCCATAATGTAATGTACTAGCTTCTGCGTCAGTTTGTCTCTAGTCACATGTTCCCTTACCATGTCTAATTTTTTATCACTGAACTGTACATGACTTAACACAAAACACGCCTGCGCATCCATCTCATCGGCCATCCGCTCATGCATCAGTTACGTTAATGCTGCCCGTGACAGCGTATCAGCTATATACATGTACTTGCCTGGTGTATATATTACTTGGAAACTGTAGCTTTGCAACCGCAATCTCATTCGTTGAAGGCGTGCGGGTACAGCAGACAATGGTTTCTTGAAAATGGCCTCCAGCGGTTTGTGATCTGTTTGGATGGTCACGTCCCGTCTCCCGAATATATATTGATGAAACCGTTCACAGGCAAACACGATTGCCAACATCTCTTTCTCAATTTGCGCGTATCGTGTTTGAGTGTCGGTGAGCGTGCGTGATGCAAACTCGACAGGGCGACCGCCCTGCAGCAGCACGGCGCCCAGTGCCACGGCACTCGAGTCCACGGACAACACCATTGGCTGATGTTCGCTGTACAGCGCCAGCACTGGTGCTGCCGAGATCTTTTGCTTTAACACTTTTACCGCTTCCGCGTGTTGTGTGTCCCAAGTCCAGTTCACATCTTTTTTCATTAGATCCCTCAATATTTTTACGCATTCTGAGTAGTTAGGTATGAACTTGGAGAGATAATTGACCATACCTAAAAATCGCTCTAGCGCCTTTCTGTCTTGCGGATCTGGCATGTCAATGATAGCCTTCACTTTTTCATCATCTGGCCTCATGCCTCGTCGGTCAAACACGTGCCCTAAATATTTGATCTCAGTGACCGCGAACTTACATTTATCTCGATTAAATCTAATACCGATGTCTTTTGCTCTCTGTAATAACTTTTGAAGCCTCATATCGTGCTCTTCTTTAGTAGACCCCCAGACAATTATGTCATCGATAAAGGAGTCGGTCCCCTCCAAGTCTTCCAAATGTTGCCTTACCTTCGCGTGGAACATCTCTGGCGCACAGCTGATTCCATATGGGAGCCTTAAAAATTGGTACCTACCAAATGGCGAGTTAAACGTGCAGAGGTCTGCACTGGCATCGCTGAGCTTCAGCATCCAAAACCCGCAACGTGCGTCCAACACGCTGAAGTAGCGAGCTCCGCGCAGGCGCGCCGCCAGCTCGCTCACCGTCGGCAGTGCAAAGTGCGCTCGCCGCACGGCTTGATTCAAGTGTAACGGGTCCAAGCATACTCGGATATCCCCGTTTTTCTTGGCAACTACGACTATAGCATTGACCCATGGAGTGGGATGACTTACTTTTCGCACGACCCCTAACTTTTCCATTCTAGTTATTTCATCGCGCAATTTATCTTTCATACCCAAAGGTATTCTACGTACAGGACAAATTACTGGTGGTACATTCGGATCCACTATTATTTCATGCGTTCCTGGTAATTCGCCCAAACCTTTAAATAAACCCTTATACTCGTCCACATTCAAAACATCTAAACGTTGAATCACACCTAATTTCACACAACTGTCTAAACCTAAAATATTTTGACAGTTCATGTTCGCTACCACAAATTTTACCTTATATTTAGTATTTTTGTAGTCAATACCTAACTCACACTCCCCGATTATTGGCACCGAATTACCTGTGTATGAAAAGACTCGCCTACGGAACGGAACTAAATCATGTATATTGAAACCCATAGACATATACTCGGATTTAGATAAAACATTCAACATTGAACCGGAATCCAATTTAAAATTAAGCGGCTTACCTTTAAAATATAAACACTCATTCCATTCCTTTGTGACATTTTTTTCGATAGGTTTCAACTGATCTCCTAACGAGCTTACATACAATACATTAACGTAAAGTTCATCATCATCATCCGAGACCTCGGCGGAGTCATCCTCAGCAACCGACACATAGTCCACACGATCCCCCTTAGCTCGCTTGGTGCATACTTTAGCATAGTGCCCGCGCGTATCACACACGTAGCACACCGCGCCGGCCGCCGGACAGTAGGTGGGGTCGCAGTAGGCGCTCCCGCAGCGCGGACACTGCTGCGCGCGCGCGCCCTGGCGGCCGCCGCGCGCACCGCGTCGGCCGCGGCCCCGGCGCCCGCGCGCCCCGCGAGCGCGCCCGACCGCGTCCACCTGGACACCCGACGATGTCGAAGCCTGCGCTTGCTCGATTTGCCGACCTTCCTCTGTGGACATCTCGTGCGCTTCGCATATTTGCACCGCCTTCGCGAGCGTCAGTCCGTCCGCCCTGAGCAGACGATCCCTCACTACGTTGCTCGTAATACCACAGACTACTCGATCACGTATGAGCCCGTACTCTAAAGTTTCAAACTCGCAACCCTGGCTTAGCAGTTTTAATGCTGTGACATATTGATTTATAGTTTCACCTGGACTCTGGGTGCGTGTAAAAAACTTGAACCGTGACATCGTTACGTTCACTTTCGTACCGAAGTGCTCATCGAATTTCCGCTTAACACAATCAATATCGTCAGCACTTTCGTCCTTAGCATACGTGAACGTGGAAAAGATCTCATATCCTTCGGCGCCAATGAGGTTGACCAGCAGACTCGCTTGTACGTCCTTCGCCTCTTTGTTCACCCCCGATGCTTTTAAAAACACCGAGAATTGATTCCACCATTTTTTCCATGCGTCGGCGCGCGCCGCCGCGCTGCCCTCGACATTTAATTCCGGCGGAGGACGAGCGTGCTCCATATTACACGTAACACACTAACACGCTAACACACGGTGATAACAAAGTACGATACAATCACTAATCGCGAACTTTTATGCGTTTAACGCAATTTATTCTTTTTACCGCTGTCACCATGAAGTGAAACACAAGATGCTAGGTCAAACACTGATTTATTCCGAAGCCACCCTCATATGTATAAATGTTACAAACAACTACCTACATAGTTATTATATTAAATCTACAACAAATATTACATCTATTTCATAATTTGAATGAATTCTTTTACTGAGTAAAATGATTTTTCCAATAGATGTTCTCTTATAAGCGCTTAAAAGTCTAAGTAACCGGAGTGATCACTCCTCAGTGTATATACTCCTGGTATTGGCTCTTATAGGAGTTATGAGATTATAACGGCCCGCAGATGTTCTCTTATAAGCGCTTATAAGTCCAAGTAACCGGAGTGATTACTCCTCAGTGTATATACTCCTGGCGTTGGCTCTTATAGGAGTCATAACATTATAGCGGCCCGCAGATGTTGTCTTATAAGCGCTTATAAGTCCAATTAACCGGAGTGATTACTCCTAAGTGCAATCACTCTTGGTGTATGCTTTTATTAGATGAAATGTGCCTATAACGGCTAGGAAATATGTTCTTGTAAACGGTTACAAGGTACTTCGTTCAAAGTGTGTGTCGATGTTTCAAGCTTATTAGTAATTTTCGGTTAATTATGGAGTAAAAACTATGGGTAAATAAATTCCTCATCTATTTACTTAAATCCATTCACATGTTTTATTGTAAGTATGTTAAACAGGTTTTATTTCATTCTAAAATGTTATTTTGTATTAATACAATAAAAGTCATAATAATAGATAAGTTTACAAGTCAATAAAACTTAGTCAAATAACCCGCCCCTACCCGTTACAAGGTGAAGTTATAGTAGTAAAAGTGCTTAAGTTCAAACAGCATTTAATTATGCTGTTAAAAGCGCAGTAGCAAATATCGATGCTATAATCGGAGCTTTATAAGTCCAAATAGCCTTATACAGTATGCGTTCCAGGATAATTTTGCTTGTTGGGTAGGTACCTTTAACAGACGGGCAGGCACCGAGTGAGCCACTTTTAGGAAGGCCGTATGGCGGAGTTGCGTTACTATGGAGAAATAGTGTATTTTCTAATGTGTCAGTGATAAAATGTGATAACTGTCGGGTCTGTGCAATTAAAGTAGCTGTAAAGGATCGTCACATCATTGTAATGAGTATATACATGCCTACAAATGCGCCTGTTAATGTCCCGGAGTTCACAGACTGCCTGGGTACGGTAAGTTCAGTTATAGATGAATATGGTATTGAATCAGTTTACGTTTTGGGTGATTTTAATGCCAATCCTGGCGAGATATTTTTCACTGAACTAATACATTTTTGTGGTGAACAGAATTGGTCATGTATTGATACCGATATCATACCTGTCCTCACTTACATACACGTTTATAAGTGAAGTGTACGGCACCACAAGTTGGCTCGATCACGGTATTCTTACCCAGGCGGCTGTGCATTCCGTGACTGATGTGTATGTAAAATATGATTTGTTGTGGTCTGATCTTTTTCCACTTGTCATATAATGCAATTTAGAGCTGTTAAGGCCTACATTACCTAGTGAAATAAAAACCTACAAAAAAGTAGTGTGGGGTCAAAGAACTGAGCAGCAAGTAGATCTGTATAAGACGGAGGCTCACAATAGGTTGAGATATATAGACTTTGATAAGAACTTCACAACTTGGGCAGATAAATATTGTAATAACGAGGCACACAGGCGTATTCTTGACAAAATGTATAATAATATTATAACCGCGTTGTGTGGGGCATCGGTGTGTACAGGGCAGGGGTAGGCGGAGTGGAGGGGTAAGAGGGAAGAGTGTGAAGGGGTGGAATGAACACGTGGTAGATGCTTTTGATCTGGTGTCCTACGAAGTACTATGGAAAAAGCTTGAAGAAATTAATATGCCTTCGGAAGTAATTAACATCCTTAAGTACTGGTATGGGCACCAGGTCAATAGGGTCAGATGGGCAGGAACAACGTCTGATGAGTATGGGTTGGAGTGCGGCGTGAGGCAGGGGGGGTTGACTTCACCCGCACTGTTTAACCTGTACATTGACGCACTTATCGTCTCGCTCAGCAGTCAGCATGTCGGTTGTCATGTTGAGGGTGTTTGTGTGAACAACCTCAGCTACGCAGACGACATGGTGCTGTTGAGCGCGTCGGTGTGTGGTTTAAGTCGGCTGTTAAGAACGTGTGAGGAGTACGCCATGAGTCACGGGTTAAAATATAATGTGGAAAAAAGTCAATACATGATCTTTCAGGCCGGCAGTAATCGGACAGGAAGAGTACCGGCCATAACACTCAATGGAATGCCACTTCATATAGTCGAGTGTTTCAAGTACTTAGGTCATGTCGTTACTGCCGACCTTAAAGATAATGTCGACATCGAAAGGGAGCGAAGGGCGCTGTGCGTGCGGGCGAACATGTTGGCTCGCAGGTTTGCGCGGTGTTCGAGCGGCGTGAAGTTAACGCTTTTTAAAGCTTACTGCACGTCGCTGTACACGTGCGGCCTGTGGGCTAACTACACGCAGAGGGCGTACAGCGCCCTCCGGGTCCAGTACAACAACGCGTTTAGGGCGGTGATGGGGCTGCCTCGTTACTGTAGCGCCTCGGGCATGTTTGCGGCGACGCAGCACACGGCATGTTTCCACAACACCATGCGATTGCGGGCCGCGTCCCTGCTCCGGCGCGTGCGAGCCAGCGCCAACACCGTCCTAGCAATGATAGCGGGCAGACTAGACTGTCACTATATATGCATTGTTGCAACAGGCATGTAAGGACTGGTGAAGGATAAGAGAATGTTAATTATGGTTGTGTGTTGTTTGACTTATATAATGAATGTTTTAATTATGTGTTATGTTATGAGCCTATATGTAGCTTGAAATAAATGGATTTTAATTTTAAAAAAATAATTTAATACAGGGGGGGGGACTCCCCCCGAATTTTTCAAAATACATTTTATGCATACTTTTAATGTTCCATGAACCCCCTCCGAAATTAAAACTTGGATACGGACGACCGAAGCCGTAGTAACATCAAGACTTGTTTCGTAGGTAGGTATAGTTGAGATTACTTAATTGGACCAATGACTGTTGGGACGGAAAGGTTCTCGAGTGGCGACCACGTACCGGAAGACGCGGCGTTAATAGGCCCGGTATGAAAGTGCAAAGTGATAGTCTTACACAAATCGATCTAGCCCCATAGTCAGCTCAATAAGGCTTGTGTGACGGTTACTAGTCGACGATATATTAATCGATATTACTTGTACGTAGGCGACTTACGAAGGCGCGGCGTGGACAGGTGGACTGATGACCTGGTAAAGGTCGCGGGAGTCCGCTGGATGCGGGTGGCGCAGGACCGGTCACTTTGGCACTCTTTGGGGGAAGCCTATGTCCAGCAGTGGACGTCTTTCGGCTGATTTGATGATGATGATGATGACTGGTATTGGAATTTTCTACCTTGGACGATAGAGTTGCTTTCTTGGAGATGAGTATAGGTCACCAGGGCTTTCGAGGATGCGCTGTGTTGAGAGGGTTCGTTGATAGAATGAATCCTCAAACCGTTTTGTGGTTGTGACTCATCTGGCCACCAGCGTCCATACGCTATGGGGGCTGCTTACGATCGGGCAGGCCGTATGTCTGTTTGCCACCGTCATAACATAAAAAAACGTAATTTACTGAGCAAATATACAGTAATAAAATAAATCGATTTCATTAAACGAATTTGATCACGTAGGTAGATTTATTATATATCTGTATATAGGTACAGCCCAACGTTTTGTTTTGAGCCCGTAAAATGAAATCTATTTTTCAAACCACATGCTCGACAATGCCGAATTATAGGTCATGTAAACCCTACCGAAAGCAAGACATTAAATCCCTTGGTATTAGCCGGGTTATAATGTTGTACTGAATTTCATTGTAACCCGCTGGTTAATAATATGATTTCACTTTTCATAATTCTTATTACTATATGCATAAAGTTTAATTTTGCTAAACACAATTTGTCCTAGGCCATGGCCTACTTGATTTGACAAAATAAATGAAGTTTGCCTCCGTGTGAACCCCGGTCCGGAGGAGCGCGGTGCTCGAAATTCGAATTTCGAATCTAGGACCACGGCTTGTGCTTTCGAATTTGGAACGCCGCGCGCCTTCATTTGTTCACGCGTGACGAACAAATCGAGTTCTTGTAGGTGCCTATAGAAGATTTAATTTCAAAAATAATATTGAAAATGTCGAGTGATGAAAGTGTTTTGACTCCTGAGTTTATCAAATTAGATGCCATAGGCATAATAAACTCCAACTCAACCTCAATAAACGTACCAAATAAAAACATTACCTTATCTTTCCATAATTGGACTAACGTGTCTAATGTTACTATGTACTTTTAATTTGCTAAATAAACATTATTTATCTACTGAGCCTGTTTTTTTGTCTCGCATAAGGTGTGAAAAGTAGAGTATACACCTCGGGGATAAGACTGTTTTAGTCTTGGGCGGTTGAACCCCTCACTGCACTCAGGACTCAGTCTTAATTCCCTCGCTTCGCTCAGGAATTAACTTATAACTCCCTCGCTACGCTCAGGAGTTAAATTATGAGTCCTTCGTTACGTTCGGGATTCAATTCGCTCCCGTGACATAAAACAGTGCTTTATCCCCTTGGTGTATAATCTACTATAAATATTTTATTTAATGTGTAATAACCGCGGAAACTAAAGACATTATAGTTACTTACGCCTTCTTTAGTCAGACCCCATCCAGTGACCTTGACCTCAGTACCTGGTTTCAAGTTTAGGTCCTTAGCTGGCAAACCAACTTTAGCTACTTTGGGCCCAAACTTTACAGTCTTCGTCAGTTCCAACAAGCAGATGTCATTACCATTCCGACCAAAGAAGAACGGGAAATGCTTGAAACAAAACGTCACTTTGGTTCTGCGTGGGAAATGCTCGTGACATATCACATTTTTCACAGGCTTGGTTCTGATTTTTCTGGCCTTATCAGCTGACCCACTACGTACTTTTATTAATGAGTAGTCGATGACGTCGCTGAAATTAAGGTATGTTTTTTTTATGAAATAAAGTAATCTAAATCTAAACCTATGTAAATAAAAAAATACATTTAGTGCACTCAGAGGCAATGAAAACAGGTAACTTTTTAGGGATATTCCTATACAAAATGACCCATTTTCATTGCCTCTGAGTGTATTTCTTCTTTATATTTGAGTATCAGACTATAAAACAAGCGACGATTCCAAAGTTCTCGTCATAGGGGATGGTAGTTCGACGAGTACTGCCTGGCGTTTCGATCGATCTGTCAGCAGGATATGGGGTTTATTGGCTAGAATAGTCTTGTCCGTGATGACAGATTGATCAGTGCGGCAGGCAAGATGCTGGTGAATAATCCTGGCTACAAGGTTATGTCTGTGCAACTACTCGCCGTTAGCAAGATGACCACAACCGCAAATAATATGCCTGAGTGACTCTATTGGAAGGAGGCATGCCCTACAAAATATCGACGGTACTGTCCTTTAGGATATATTTTTTCCGGTAGTTGTTCGTCATGATCGTCTTCTTCGTTATTTCGTCCACAATTGCACAGACAAAACCGAGTTCACCGACGCGAGCAGGTACATCGGGCCCTTTGAGGGCCTTGTAGAACAGTCCATGTTTATAAATACGTATAAACTTATTTACCTCACGCAATGTGCAGCTGTCAAAATAAACCTTTCGTGGATGATGGAGCCTCCACAAAATGTTTTGTTCATTTCGCGATCTGTTGACTCGATTGACACCATGAAGGGAGCGTCTTTAATGGGGATATTATGTCCACCTGCAATGCTTACATTGTCACTTGTGCCCGTTGCGTAGAATGCTGGAATACAATTTATTTTTTATATTTTACAAGCCTTAAGTTTACTTTTGGAGCATTGCTTTATATGGGAGCGAGTCGTGGACGCTAACCCAGAGAGACAGAGAACGACTGGAGGCCTTCGAAATGTGGTGCTGGCGAAGGATGGAAAGGATTAGCTGGACGGAGAGAAAGACAAACGAAGAAGTTTTAAGGATGGTAGATGAGAAAAGATGTTTGTTAGGATGTATAAGAAATAGGAGAGGCAAGATAGTGGGTCACCTGATACGGCACGACAGTTTCTTCCTAAACATCCTGGAGGGTAAAATTGAAGGCAAGAGAGGCAGAGGAAGGCCTAGGCTAACATATTCTAGCCAAATAAAACATAAAGATGATGTCGAGTCATATGAGGTAGTCAAGAGGTTGGCAATGGACAGAGAAAAGTGGCGGTTACTCCACTGACAAGAGCAAGGCTCTTAAGTAATGATGATGACGACAAGCCTTATGTATCAGCAGAATGTAGAACTATTAATAAGTACTCTTTTTTCGTCCGATCAGTTCTTTTTTTTTCTTATCCGTTTAACTTGCTTCCTAGTAAGTTTGTTGTCAGAGATAGTACTTTATCACGTGTACCGATTTCTATAGTATTTTTAAGCATCTATATATATATTTGAAAGAAGGTACTTGAGGAATACTCTCATAGGAATTTAAAGAAATAAATAAGGAATGGCATTTTTGGACAAATTTCAATAAATACCCAACTTAGTAAGTTTTATTCATATTTCATTAAGTTACATTTTAGATGAGGTAAACTATAAACTTGATTGTGTCGTAAACTAATGTATTGCTGAGTAGGCAGAGTTAAAAATTCAAAGAACGTTTCAAAGCACGCGATAATTTCCAATTCACACCCTTAACTTTAAAAATACGAGTAGCCGCGACCCTCCTTAAAATGCTTGCGACCCAGAATTTGAAAATCACTATAAGACTTAAATAAGTACGTATTATTACAAGGCGTGACTAAAAATATTTTAAGTAATAAAATAATAAACTAGTGGTTCTGTAAGCTAAAAAACGAGCCTGTCTTTTTAAGATTTATTTTTTTTATTTCAAAAATGTGACTTGACAACAAAAATCTATATACCTACCCAATTAACGAACCTTCTCACAAAATTTCACGAGCATCGATTGAGAAATGACCTTTAGACGAGAATATTCGGACAGCGTGACAGGCGGACAGAGAGAGGACATGGGTACGAACGATTTACGGCCCAAGCTGAAGCATAGAACTAGCTTCCTTCGCTTCGCTCGCTTGCTCGATTAGAGGTACTTACCAGTGCACAATGTTGCTCGATTCGATATAATAATCGTGAGGATTACCGTTAAAACAAAGCGAATCATGGTGAAACGCATTTCAAAAATGTAGTCGGGTAGGTACTTTTAGCTGGTATATATAGGTACTCTGTTAGATTAATTAGCCGCTTAAGGATGACTCACACTACACACCGTGCACGAGCCCGGACCGGGCTGACGCCGTGACATAACCGGACTAAATAAAGTGCTAGTCACAGTTCTATACTGACTCGGGACCATTTCTGATTTAATTATATTTTTGTGTCTTTATTAACCTTCCTGTGTTTTTGTGCCCTGAATAAATTATTTTTTCTTTCATCCTTTCTTATCTAAAAATACGGCCAAGTGCGAGTCGGACTCGCGCACGAAGGGTTCCGTACCATTATCTATAAACAACTATTTTATTCTGTGTTTTTAGTATTTGTTGTTATAGCGGCAACAGAAATACATCATCTGTGAAAATTTCAGCTGGAACTATCATGGTATCAGTGAGATACAGCCTGGTGACAGACAGACGGACGGACGGACGGACGGACGGACAGCGGAGTCCTAGTAATAGGGTCCCGTTTTACTCTTTGAGCACGGAACCCTAAAAAAAAGCTGTAGCTCTTGTTGGGAGGCCCTCAAAAGGCCCGATGTGCCTGCTCGCGTCGGTGAACTGGCTACGTTTCGGGGTATCGAGGATTTCTTCGGGGAAACCAAAAGTTTTGTCTGTGCAATAAAATTGTGGACGAAGTAACGAAGAAGACGACCATGACGAACAACTACCGGAAATGTATCCTAAAAGGACAGTACCGTCGCCATTTGTCGGGTATGCCTCCGTCCAGGAGAGTCACTAACCGCTCGGCCACGACTTTGGTCTTAAGCGACCTGGGACCAGCGTTTTATCTGTTCATTGCGCGGTCGAGACGTGCAACGCATTGTGGTTAGTTGGGATCACGCGCAATGAACAAATAAAACGCTGGTCGCAGGTCGCTTAAGCCCAAAGTCGTGGCCGAGCGGTCAGGCATATTATTTGCGGTTGTGGTCATCTTGCTAACGGCGACTAGTTGCACAGACATAACCTTGTAGCCAGGATCATTCAAAGACCACGAGCCCTACGTTGCCTTAAAGGCAATTAGACCTAAGTATTTGGTATGAGTTGAACTTGATATCTCTACGCGTTCATGAGGAAAAGGGTAATAAGTTTATAATTATTAAAAAAAAAGTATGTGACGTAACTAAAAATTAAGGGTTTTCGGAATTTTTCCTTTATATTTGCTATAAAACATTTCTTCATACCAAATTTCAAGATTCTAGATCGACTGGAAGTACCCTTTAGGTTTTGATTCCCTTGCAAGATTGCGTTGACATATAAGTTTGATTTTGTTACAGCTTAAAGGTATTATAGACCTGAGTATTTGATATGAATTTCAATTTAATACCTCTACGCGTTCATGAGGAAAGGGGAGGATAACTTTAAAAATATTTTTATTATATGATGTTACTAAAAATTTACGGTTTTCGCAATTATTCCTTTATCTGTGCTATAAGACGTTGCTTCATACCAAATTTCAAGATTCTGAGATCACGGGAAGTACCCTGTAGGTTTTGATTCCCTTGCGAGTTTCGAAAATTTGCGGCATAAACGGCTGTATCTTTTGATTGCGTTGGCTTAGAAGTTTGATTTTTTCACAGCTCTAAGGGACAGTAGATTTGAGTATTTGGTATACATTTCAGCATGATACCTCCACGCGTTCCTGAGAAAAAGGGTCTTGACAGACGGACGGACGGACAACAAAGTGATCCTATAAGGGTTCCGCTTTTTCCTTTCGAGGTGCGGAACCCTAAAAAGGCTCTTGACGCATTTTACCGAGGATGCTGGCGGCATTTCCTCGCTGAATTGCAATGCTGATGCGTTGCGCGAGAAAGCCGCCAGCACTTCGGTCACCAGTTACATCAACCAGACGTTTCGCGATTTCTGCAAATAACTTATGCGCACTGGGACCACACGCACCGAGGGTCTCGACGCCAAAGGATACAAAGTTAAAGTACTCTCTGCCGAAGCCTCTATATTTATTAAGTTTTCGATTTTCGGCGTTTCCCGCCGCTGGACCCGCTTTAGACGTAGTCCGTTGGAGGTTCCCACCTCCAACCAACCAACGTCGTGCCAGTGTTTACTCAATTCTGCGCTCTATGAGGAAATCTTAAGAAGACGCATATATAAGGCGCCCCTGCCACCGCTCATATCAGCTTCGGCTCGTAAATCTCCAGCTTTTTCACATCCCTACGTATATAATAACATCTGCAAGTACCAGAACATTAAACAGCTTTCCACTCCTGAAGCTAGACGTATCGTAAAGAAATGGTTACTAACATTGTCATATGCTGAAACCGAGAGACTGGTTAGAATACCGCATACAAACTAAACCCTATAAAGCTGTTGTGGAATTTCCATCATCAACTCACACCCAAGCACACACACATACACACACACACCCACCCCCACCCCACACACACACACACACAAACACACGCACACACACACACATATATATGCAAACACACTCGCATGTCAATAGAATTTAGTTTATATACCAACTCGACTAGTATTATCTAAACTATATAACTAAGTAACTACATTTCCTTAACACTCCTGTAAATCTTGTTTTTTTCGCACTCGCAGACTGCCAAGATACAGGCTTAAGCCTAGTTTGGAGTCTGATGGATATACCCCATAATATCATGTAACAAGTGTTTTTGTGAAATAAATCATTTATTATTATTATTATTATTATAGTGTGTCTACACAGGTAACGCCCCACACAAGCATCCGTCCCAACCTCCACGGAACCAGACACTCACTACCAGGTCTTTTGCCATCATCTCTGAGATGCCGAGATGAGAGCCAGGCAGCTCAAGAAGAGCAGGCACATTGATGGTGGCAAGATACCAGCGAAATATGTACCTAATTAAGTGTCGGTCTTGAAAACTAAGACTTTTTGACAACTAAGTCCGTGGTGACCCAGTCGGTCCACGTCCGTGCCACAAGGGCATATGTGTGGAGTGCATACCGTGACTCCAAGCCGCAGTCCAGTCTCCAGACGAAGGGACGTCGGATTCAGGAAGGTACCGGTATTTGGAGAGGGATGGACATGTAGCCAGTGACCGACCTCTCTGGCTCCGACCACAAAAAGCCTTGTGCGATCTGGACCGGAACTGCGGGCCAGAATCTTTCTATGAGTTTCCTGCTTTCTGCGCTGTTTCCACGGGTGTAACCGTTCGCTCGCCCACGGCCGAGGCGCGGAACGGGAGAATGCATTAACTCAATGAACGAGCGCCGGCGCCCCGGCAGAACCGGACACGGTGTACTGTGAATGATGCTTTATTTCACCGTTTATCAAAGTTTTAAATTTGTCAATAGGTTCCAATTTGAATAAATAAGTATAATAATTGCATTTATTTATATTCTTATCTCATTATTTTAATCAACAAAATTATTTTAGGTTGACTAATTTGCAATGCATGTGCGCTGATATTCGTAATATAACTAGGCCAACTAGGTCATATCATTAGGCCTGAATCACACTGATTAATTAACGCGTAATTATGTAAACGATCGCTACATGAAAAGTAATATATTTTTCATCACACTTGCTCGTAAATGGTGTATTATAAGCTAGTTTATATATAGAGCAGCTATAACCGATTTACTTCCCACGGGAGTTATGGATTTATAACTCCCTAGGGAGTTATGAGCTTGTGTGTGATCTGATTGGTTAAAGACCATTTAAAAACAAATCAAACAAATTGGTTGGGAAATCTAGTTGGCCGCGCGTCACAAGAATTCTTCTCTGTGATTTGGTTGAAAAAAATCCAGCAGGCCATGCGGCGCCACGCCCCCTCGCCCTCCTCAAATCTGTAAATGAAGTTGTCAATTTCGTAAATTTTTGAGTGGTGCGGTTGTATGAAACTTAGATTTTTCTGTCTTTTGTAGTTATTTATTTCCTCGCAAATGTGATGCACATTGTGTGTATCACGGGCAGTAAGGGGATTACAAACTCGACTCATTAAAAGCCCTCCGCCTTTGGCGTCGGGCTTCTAATAGACTCGCGTTAGTAATCCCCTACTTTGTCCTTGTCTTCCACCGCCTTTAGCCAGGGACCTGGGAAGCATATATAGTTTTAGAATCAAGCTGAAAAAGTATTTGCTAGAGCATCAATTTAGTCAGGAAACCTTATGTCTTGAAACTAGCTGCCTTTAAGTGCCCTGTCTTTGTCTTTGTATCTTTATTCCTCATATCTTTGTGTGTTTATTAGCTGCCTTTTTTGTAACTTAGTTTACCGCTTTGCCATGCCTAATTTAATTTAATTTTAAATTAAGATTAAGATTATGATTTAGGATTGCGGTCAGATACTTACTGTCGGGATATGTCCCATCTGCATATAAATAAATCCGCACAACATCTGGTTCGCATAATAATTGTGTTATCTATCATGTTTAGATTGTGTGAATTCTTGGCAGTCGTTTTATGTATGTACAGTTAAGCTTGTGACGTTCAATATTTAATTTTTGCACCAAACTGTATTCGTTCTTAGTTTTCTTCCTGTATCACTAATGTACCATATATTCACTATCTGAAATAAAAGTTGCGTTCGGTCTGTCAAGTTGACAGTGACACTGACACACAGTTTGCCGACGCGTTCACACGATGCAATTTGCCGTGCCACTCTGGCGTCGGATTTGTAATAGTTTTAAGATATATTGTGTTTAGCGTAGGTATTTGTTTTGTGTTGCCTTCCAGGAGGTAACTCAGGTAAAGGCTCCGACGGAAGACCAGCGCTGGCCTTCTAGGTTAGCACCATGCTGAGTCGGGGCCTTTTCGTGGACCATGTATTTTTAACGTTCTGTGTTTTGTTTTTTACACCCATTGTTTTGTCCACGAATAAATGTTTTCTTTCTTTCTTTCTTTCTTTCTTTCTTTACTTACGGCCCTTAATGCACAATGTACCTACCTACTATAAGATAACTGTAGGTACTTGTACTTATGTGATTTAATAAACTAAACTTGTAGATTAAAATAATGAAATTAGAATATAAATAAATGCAACTATTTAGTACGCTTATTAAAATTATAACCTACTGATAATTTAAACTTTGATACGCGGTAAAGTAAAGGACGATTTGCAATCACACTACACCGTGTCCGATCCGGCTGGGCGCCGTCGGTTATCGAATTCATGAACACATTGTGCCGTGCTGACAAAGCCTTGTCAGCTGGTCTGCCAGAAAACGGTTACATCCGTGAAAATTAATCCGAAACCTAGATCATCATCCCCTAAAGGAGCCCGGGGTCCGCTTTAACACCTAATCCCAAGATTTGGCATAACCACTAGTTTGACGAAAGCGACTGCCATCTGACCTTCCAACCCAGAGGGAAAACTAGACCTTATTGGGATTAGACCGGTTTACTCACGATGTTTTCCTTCACCGAAAAGCTAACGGTAAATATTCCGTACATACGGTCCGAAAAACTCATTGGTACGAGCCGGGATTCGAACCCACGACCGCCGCTTAGCAGCCGCATGCCTGAACCACTAGGCATGAACAAAATATTAATCGGCCAAATATTTCGGGACGGTATAAATCATACGACTTGACGAGCATTTTAATTAGTGACGGCGGCGGTACGGCGCGGAAAGGTTATCGAGTGGCGTAGTAGTCCACAAGGTGGACTGATGACGTAAACGTCGCGGCAGTCCGCTGGATGCGGGTGGCTCAGAATCGGTCATTATTGCGCTCTTTGGGGAGGCCTATGTCAGACAGTGGACGCCTTTCGGCTGATATGATGATGATGATGATATGTTACGCCGTCAGCCCGGGGCCCGGCACGGCTCGGGCTCGGTGTAGTGTGATTCATCCGTAACTGGTTAATTAATCCAACAGAGTATATATATTCGCGAACTAACAGTACTCGAGTGGATTTTTTAAACGCATTTTTACCATGATTATATTTCTTCTGTCGGTTTTCATGATTATTATATCGAATCAAGCAACATTGGGCACTGGTACGTATGAATCTAGTCTTTTTAAATATATTTTAGTCCAGCCGTGCTACTAGACATTGTAGAGCTATGCCTACTGGCCCCATCTTCAGTTCAAGGTCAACATTATTTAATTCAACGGTATAAATCATAGTTAAGGCGCCGTCGGTTCACGGTCTTTTCTCCCTCTCACTGAGCATAAGCGTGAGCGAGATGGAAGTGCGTTTTCGGAAGTGCAGATATCATGTTTTGTGCATAATTTGTTACGAATGTTTTAAGTGTATTTTAGACCTATGTTCGTGATTTTTTTCTATCGAGCGAAAACTTCTTAATCATGTTTTAAATCACTGATCTCCCTGCAGAAAAGCCTCAAGATTACTAGTCGTATTTTTTGAAACCATATTATTATAAACAGTCGCATTAAGTATATTATTTCAAAAACTATGTTCGCTTAACTTCGCTGAACCTACGGCGCCTTAAGGCCGGGTGAAAACTTGTTAGTTTTTACTTACGTAAGATATAGTATAGCTTTCTTTAGGAGCTAAGGGTGTGTTAGCAAATGTAAACACCCTCTTAAGTCGGTTATCATAATTTCTTCCAACTTGCGGAAGTTGTAAAAATCAATTGATTTTTTTAATGACTTATCGATGATACGGTATTTTCGATTCTGACTTCAGTAAGTATGGTGTAAATACTGTAAATGGGCTTGTAATAATTTCAGTAAGTTAAACTCACAAAAAATATGTACATAGGTATTACTTACTTACTGTACCTAATTTAAGTAAACGAAACCGTAAGTTGCTGACACAAATTTTACGAAAGAAAATAAATCCGGCCTAATATTAAGTTAATTTGAGACTTTTATTTCAGTAGCGGGCACAAGTGACAATGTAGGCATTTCAGGCGGAAAGCCTATCCCTATCGAAATGGTTCCCTTCATGGTGTCATTATGGCGCAAGAGCGGAAAAAGTAAGAAGTATCATCCATTTTGTGGAGGCTCCATCATCCACGGAAGGTTTATTTTGACAGCTGCACATTGTTTCCGGTAAATAAATAATCAATAGTACATTACATCAGAGGCCGGGAAAACACGGATTTCCGGCCAAGTAGGATAGAGATACGAGGCCGGGAATCCGTTTTCACGCCGAGGCATGTATAGTGCTTTTCTCAAACATGCAATGATATAAATAAACAAAAATCCTCAAATCAGACTAATTTTCATGGCTGAATGTCGTGATGCTGCGCCACAAATAGTGGAATGAAAATTTAAAAGTTACTTTGCAGGCCTGGGCCTGAAAAGTTGTATGGAATCCCATTTCAGACCGCCTCGAGACGCTGCGCCCGAAAAAGGATACTTGCGAGTCTATTATAAGGAACGTAAAGAGAATATTTCATTGCATGTTTGAGAAATAAATAAATATTAGCACATTCACTGCCAAGAATTGCTACGCGCTACGCTCGAAGCCGATCCCGTGGTGTTCATCCACTAAAATCACCTGACCTGATCACCCAGGTGATTGTATTGGACGAATATGTCTTTTTAGATCACCCAGGTGGTCATATTGTATGCCATTATCCAGCACGATCCTCTGGGTGATTTTAGTGGACAGAATTATATTCTGTAATATGACTTTCCAGAAAGTAATATTACTTTGCTAGTAATTCTAGTGGCCGAACTTATCTAGTATCTTACCCAGGTGATCGTGATTATAGTGAACACAGAAATGTCCAATACGATGACCTGGGTGATCAGGCTAGGTGATCTTAGTAGATGCCGCGGGAAAGCGACTACGGCGTCGCGGCGAGGCGGGATCCTGGCAATGAAAGTGCAAAGTGATAGTCTTACACAAATCGATCTAGCCCCATAGTCAGCTCAATAAGGCTTGTGTGACGGTTACTAGTCGACATATTACTTGTACGTAGGCGACTTACTGATTTGTCGGAGCGGATGCAGTACGACATATCAAGATTCAAAATCAAATATTCATCCCCATCATGAAAATATTTAACTCACAAGGATTTGAATCCTGGACCGTCAGCTTCGTAAGCAGAGTCAAGCACTTCCGGTTTAATAAAGATCCGTTTATTAGAACTTACTACTAGTTTCCTCTAAGGCATACTTATCATTACCGGGGTTAAAGCACCAGGCAGAGTCAGTCGTAAAGTATTTTACCGACAAACGTTTCACAATGCGTTCGTTAATTTCGCCAAATTTTCATTTCAGCGATTTTTTTAATACTCAAATACGGTTATGTTTTTAAGAACAGCTAAAAGGTCATTCCGTAGAACCCGTTAGGTTAGGTTTGTTTTATAACAATCGTGAAAACACCTGAATGACATCTGTTTCTGAAAAAAAAAATATATTTGACGAAATAAAAATTCTATATACTATTTACATTTAGACTTTAATAAGCCATGCAAAATTAAATTATACAAAAATTAAGATTAAATCGTTGGTCGGTAAAACAAGGGTTAATAGTGCTGCTTTGTAGTTTGGGACCGGACCGCACTGGTAGGGCGATTGGCGACGCGAAGGCGATTTCAGTACAACTCGAGCAACTTACTGGGATCGCCGCTCCAGTGCGGTGCGGTGGATCAAAATATTAATTTTATTTCAGTAAACCCGTCCCCGTCTCATATATAAAAGTATACGTCGGGTCAGCCAAGTTGAACGGAATACGGAATAGTTTTGCATAAAGTGAAAAACAATTTTTTTCACGAGGAGTTCTCCTTTGATCAGTTTGGTAATGACATCTGCTTGTTGAAACTGACGAAGCCTGTCAAGTTTGGACCCACGGTGGCTAAAGTTGGATTGCCAGCTGACGACTTGAACTTGCAACCAGGTACTGAAGTCAATGTCACTGGATGGGGTGTGACTGAAACTGTTGTAAGTATACTTAAATAATATTGTCTTTGATTTCCGCGATTATATCTCATTCTCGAAAAAATATGCCTAATGACGAAACTCCCATGTTAAAATCAAAATCAAACATTTATTCTGCAAATAGGCCACAAGGACACTTATACATGTCAATCAAAAAATTACAATAAAAAATATATATACGTAATCTTACAACAACAATTATTTGGAAGTTGCAGTTTAACAAAACTAAATGTCACTAAATGAAAACAATAATTAAAAAAATATCCATTACGTTAGATACAAGGTCTCTATCAGAATTAACAAGAAGTTGTTTTAGACAAAGAAAACCATTGTCTCTTAAAACTTTGGACACTTACACCACACTTTGGACATACCAAGTCTCATCTCAATCAGTTCAGCGGTTTAAGCGTGAAAAGGTAACAGACAGACAGACAGACTTAATTTCGAATTTAAAATATTATAGTATGGAAGTATGAATTGTATTGGTAAATAATAGTGGTTCAACGTATTGGTGTCTACTCGTCGGTTACTAAGGCTATCAATTATCATCAAGGTCACCACAGCTCCCAATGTTCCTTTCTGTCCTGTCCACACAGTAAATCCTCAAAAGGTGTAGTCTACGGTGTTCACTTACCACCTCGCAGGCCGTAGTTTTGTTCATGTCGCATTAGCAAATTATAGCACGTTTTCTTTTAACAGGACATCATGACAAACAATCTACGCCAGGCAACAGTACCAATCGCGTCGGCGGAAAATTGTCGCAACGACCACAAACATTTGACTGACACGGAGATCTGTGCCGGATCGCGAGGCCATGATGCATGCGATGTAATTTAACCCTTACTTTTATAGTCATATGATGTGTACATAAATAACTATTTCTCAAACATGCAATGGTATATTGACGTTGTGTTTAAACGTCAAACAAGACGTTTTTTTTTGACTTTTACATCGGTGTCTTCGGTGAAATGGAGGTCAACAAACTTGCTGAGTCCATAGCGCCTTTGATGCTCTGTTACTTTCGTGCTTGAGGTTGATGAGGAATAGCCGTCAAAGACGAAGAAGGTAGTTTTTGTTTTTCCAAAAATACAGACTTTCAAGAGCAGATATCTTGAAAACTATACTAGATATCGAAAAACTTAAGAAAATAAACCATGTAGGAAATTAATTCAGCTTTCATTATGCTAATATAGGTATGTCCCTAAAACGCATATTTTCCGAGATATAAGCGTAAACCCGAAACATGGGACCTTCAAACCCACCCCTCCCCTCCGGCTCAAGGGCTACGGGCAAGGACTTTTGATATGTTGATCTCCTAACAAAGTTCCTTCCAAACAAAGTTACGAAGTCAAAAATTGTGTTTCAAGCATTTTCGTCTATACCTTTTCGTTACCTGACCTAGAGATGTAATAAATACAGTGCTTTTTAAAGGCTGAGCCCCATGACATCGAGTCGCGAATTTATAATGAAACAAAAGAAGGTCGCTTTGCAGGCGTATTAGGCCTCCAATTTTATATGAAATTCCATTACGATGTCTCGTCCCGCCGCGTCCGAAACGTGGTACTTCAATGCCTATTATAAAGAACACAACTTCAATATTTTGGCACAAACTGAAGTACAGAACTTCGTTCGCTTCG
Source organism: Epinotia brunnichana (assembly GCA_963854355.1). NCBI lineage: Eukaryota > Metazoa > Arthropoda > Insecta > Lepidoptera > Tortricidae > Epinotia > Epinotia brunnichana. Next base: position 20,509,135 of record OY977954.1, read on the forward strand.
CTTTCTCGTTCAAAAGGCTTGAAGTTTATAGACAGGTCTACATCAGGCTCATTCTTTAAAGAAACAAGAAATCGTATTTATATACATTGACAATCTTTGTAATTTACTAGTAAATTAAAATAATCTAACCTTTATCTTATTTGTTTCTTCAGGGTGACAGCGGCGGTCCTCTGACTTACAATAACGTACAGATTGGGCTGGTGTCCTACGGTGAGAAATGCAGACTATATTCCAATGGTGTTGGAGTCTACACCAGGGTCTCGAGCTACTTGGAGTGGATTAACGAAACCATCAGCAATAATCTTCCCTGAAAAAGCCTGGGAACATTTATAACAGCACGAAATTATTAGGTTCATTTGCTAAATTATTCCAAGACTGAAGCCATTTTAGACAAGGTTGATTAAGATAATTTTGGAATGTTTAGTAAACAAATTATTTAACTTACACCAACAGATGTAGCTACTTATGTAGTATTTTAAGGTAACCGACTTCCAATGTATGTTTTTAACCAATTCCCCACGATTCAGGTACAGATGTAGTGAATAATCATTTCCTATCGTATTTTCTCGGAAATGTTCGTATTTGTCATGCTGCATCAGTCAACCTCAGTACTTTTTGTACCGTGACCGACTGAAATAGCAAGACAGGTTTGTACGTTACCGTTTTTGTCAAAAATTTCATTTTTGGTACAAGCTTTTATTGCCGATTGTACTTTTCTGCATACCATCATCAACTACTCATTGAGGCGATTCTAACGAGCCCAAACTCGATGGGGTTGTGTCGTTTTATTGTGGAGTTCCTATGGCCACCTTCCAGCTCCAGCATCAGATAAGCTCCATGTCATCATAATATTAATATTGCATTGTCATGCGATATACATATGCATGCAAAATTTCAGATCAATCGGTTGATAGGAAGAGAGTTAAATTTCAATTACTAAATTTGACCTAAGAAGAAAGAAAAAAAACCGGTCAAGTATTTACGAGTCTGACTCGCGCACCGAGGGTTCCGTACAAACTTTCATACACCATACCGGTCATGTGAGAGTATGTTTGTTTATCAGCGATAGCTTTTTATCACGCGTACCGATTTCGCTTATTTATTTTTTATTTGAAAGAAGGGACTTTAAAGATAATCTGTTAGGAATTTGAAGTTATAAAATTACATACAAAAGTAAGAAAATTACAAATTTAATTAAGAAATTATTTATATAATACGTTGTGACAGACGGACGAACGAACAGACGGACGGATTCGCACCATAAGGGTTCCTTTTTTACCTTTTTGGTACGGAACCCTAAAAAACGGGGTGAGCTAAATAAAAGCTTGTAAAAACGATGGGAAACCATTATGCACTACATCTGTACAGTATTTAGTCTAGGACACAGATCACGGACATGGCGGCCGATTTGTATAGAGTGAGCCTGTCGCAAGTACATTAACCCACACAACGCCCAAGTAATTGACAAGACAAAGCACGCACACATCTAAAACACACACACTTGTATACCTACACGCTTATTTGACAATAAACGCGCATCATATCAGGCATTTTGGGAAAAAACTTAATATTCTCTGCGATCAGCCCGCGTGCACAGTATGGCAGTGTATGCCCATTGAGCATACAGCTGCGACACGGCCGCCGGCGGCTTGTCCTCTCTCTAGTATTCTATGCTCTGAGGGTCTGACGCATATGTGTCGTCATGGGCACCGAATGGGTTGCAGTATTTCAACTAGACTCTCTTAAGGTCCTTTTATGACGCGTTTTCTGTTAGGCATGCTCGGATTCGACTCGTTAGAAATTAGAAGATACGTGTCACTAGCGAAATTCGCATTATAGTTCCTCTCGGCTATGAAGTCAATCCTGAGACATGCCTCTAGGGTTGAGTATGTAATTTTTTCCTATGGTTGACATTGTCATTATTCAGAAACTTCATAGTTGCGCAATGTGTCAGGATTGACTTCATAGCCGCGGGGGACTGTAGGTATTATACACGGCAGGGTAGACTTAGTGGAAGATGTGGTACAACTGTACGCACCCACGGCGCGCGTGCGGCTGCGCAGAGCGCCACTGCTGGCTACGCCATTCGCGCGCACCGAGCTCCTGCGCCACGCGCCGATTCCCGCCGCCCTGGCGCTGCTCAACTCTGTGCTCGGCGCAGCGAAGCACGTCGATGTGTTCGCTACCCGATGGCCGCTACTGATAGCGCAATGTAAAAGGATTTTAGAGTCCTTACATTAAATAAATAGTTATAGTTAAGTTGGAATATATATTTAAGTTTGTAATGCTTTTGCGTAAGCTGTAATTGCAAATTGTACGTTAGATTTTAGATTTTAGATTATTTATTTCGAGATAAAAATTACAATATAGGTTTGCATACAATGTCAAAATTATAAGAATCCTTATCACGATCGTCAATAATAAGAAATAAAATTTAAAAATATTCAAAATGTAAATACACAAAGTGGAAATCGTAGCTCCAATTACGGATTGTCATTTAAAAACTAATAGACACATACTATTAAACAAATAAACAATGTCAATTTATGCATTAGGTACGATTTAAAAGTTGAATATAGAATATAAATGTTACACAAGAAATCATATCAAATTATAGCTGTCAATAAATCAAATAAACTCTTAAAAAACCATGTCCATGAACTCATGAACAGAGTACAGAGGGTTATCCAACAAAAGATTTCTCAGTCTACGCCTAAATGTTTCGTCACAAGGTTCGTTTCTTATATCGGCGGGTAGGTGCTCGAAATAAGTAGGCCCTATAACCCGGGGATTTTTCTCTGAAAGCGCCATGCGACGAGGAACTGTCCTTAGGTGCCCAGTTGAACGAAGCTGTTTGCCTGGTACATTCACACGTTCAAACTGGGAGATGTTTTTTCTTACAAATAAGAGAAGCTCAAACAGATGTTGTGAGTAGTGTGTCATTATGCGTTGCGTTGAGAATAACTTCCGACAGGGGTTCCGATGCTTGGTCCGATGTTAGTAAATAAATAAATACCTGCGCTTTGAAAATCAGTTCTACGAGGCACATGCCCACACGTGACCAATCCGCCGCCGAGGCCGCCGAAGTCCACTTATTTAAGTTTATCCTAGCGACGCGTGTCTATGTGAGAGCGTCTAATCGGACGTTTGTACCTATAGAGGTACTTTCCAAACATGCGCTCTAAAAACAATAATCACTTTTTTTATAAACGTCAAGAGTACCTAAAGGAATTTCACACTGCAAATTCCCGCCTCTTTCTCTCCAATTTAGACAGCAAAGCTAACAAATTAGATTATATCCTAACTCGCTGCTAAGTTACTGCGGGAGAAGCCCTAATTTTCACAATACTACCTTCATTAGTACCAAGCCGTTATTTCGGCCTCATCAAGTATTTACCCTACTGCAGTCTCGTTCTGTTATTAGCTGGGCTATTCACAAAGCTTACTGCCTACAACTCGCTTTAGGGGAGCCAGTAAAAGGGTACCACCAGAGATGTATCTACCGTGTTTTCGGTGTGAGGTATCAAATTGAAAACACATCTCCGCATATATTATGTGCCCGGACAGTCACAAGGCATGTTCTTTCCGCATGTACCTTTCAACTATATATCTAATTGAAACTGAAAAAGCAAGTGTTACGTAACAGAGAAATAAATTCTGTCAAAAATGACATTTTTGGTACGACAAGCTTTTGTTGCCGACTGTACTTTTCTGTATGTACTGTGGTTCTAACGATCCCAAATTCAACGGGGTTACGTCGGTTAAGTACTGAATTCCCATGGCCACCTTCTGTCTCCATCATCAGAGCAGCTCGGTGGAACCATAAGATTGAATTGTTATACAAAATATACCTTTACCCAAAATTTCAGCTCAATCGGTTCAAGATATCTGCTTCAAAATTGAGTTGCAATATTCCACCCGAACAAACATAGTTAGGTACAAACAAACATAAATTATATAATAAATATAAATAAATAAATATTTTGCGGACAATCTTACACAAATCTACCTAGTCCCAAACTAAGCAAAGCTAACATACACTGCAAGTTAATAGAAAGCTTGTAAAAAGGCCTGGGGACCGATTTTTGACTTTCGAGCGCTCGAATCTTACACTTACACTCGAAAACGGTCAAAAAGGATGAAATGCTGTTTTGAAGTAGTGATTGAAAATTGGAAAACGATTGGTATTGACCACTCGTATTCAATTCTATCGGTAGAAAGTAAGTGCCTGCAGTTTTGACACTACGATATACGCTCGAAAGTCAAAAATCGGCCCCCTGTTTCGGTATTTTATCGAGTAATATGGGGTTGTGTCGCCCCCGACACTGATGCTTCTAAAGTTTAGTATCTACTTATTATTTTATTATATTATCTAGATCTTGATTAATAACTTCCACAATTTATGATAAGTTGTGGGTCTGGGTTATTTTGCGAGATTTGACAGTGATATAACCCTATCATGAAGTGGCTATCACTGATTAAGAATCCCCAGCCTACTCAAGTCGACGACTGTACAGCCTGTATGTTTAATGTTACCTCAAATTGTAGCCATACATAGCTTTTAGTACTATGAACCTATATTGTAAGAAAATTGTAAGAAAGCGTAATTAATTTTTGTAAATTTATCGAGCCGCAATGTAATGCTTACACTCATTTGACACATGGAAGAAGCGGGTTACTTGTGACAGTTGTGACGTCACATCAGTAAGGCAATGTAGTGATACTATATGCGTGCTGAATAATTTTATATGGAAAAAAAAAGTTAGTAGTTAAGGTGGTTCGATTGCCATACACAGCGTTATTTGACATTCGCAGGCTAACGGCGTGATATTTTAAGAAACTTATGTAACAAACGTTCATCAATTGGCTTCCCATTTGCGCCAAATTTCCCCTTTCCTAGAATAAACTTGCATAAACTAGATTAATTTGAGAAAAATAGTTTTCCCTAACACCTACCTCTGGTTACAATTTGAGGTAATATTAAAAATACACGCTGTATAAACGCAGTTTAGTTCTCATTTTAAAACGGGATACTGGAATAATATGAAACTTTTTATACATAATTAATGGGATCCGTCATATCTATGTCGGAAACTAGTTTATGTTGCTATAAAATATAGTATTAAACAAATGAAGCGATTAGAGACTTTGAATGAAACACGTTCTACTCGCTCTATTTGTTTCTACTTGAATTTCGAGCAACATAAACTACATTTAATACGTGAGTTTAAACGTTTAAGGTGGTTCGATTGCCATACAAAACGTTATTTGACATTCGCAGGCTAACGGCGCGGCGTGATATTTTAGGAAACTTTATGTAACAAACTTTCATCAATTGGCTTCCCATTTGCGCCCAATTCCCCCTTTCCTAGAATAAATTTGTACAAACTAAATTAATTTGAGAAATTAGTTTGGGACGTGATATTTTGGGAAAACTATTTTTCTCAAATTAATCTAGTTTATACAAGTTTATTCTAGGAAAGGGGGAATTTGGCGCAAATGGGAAGCCAATTGATGAAAGTTTGCTACTTACATAAGTTTCTTAAAATATCACGCCGTTAGCCTGCGAATGTCAAATAACGCTTTGTATGGCAATCGAACCACCTTAATTATTGGTATTATTTCATATTGTCTCACGAAAGTTTAAATTAGTTTCTAACCTAGATAAAGTTTGTTATTCTTGCATGTTATTTTTAAATGCGAACCAAACTACGTTTGTGTGGAAAGTCCTGCGTCATGTGACTCTAAGTATAAGTTTTACTGATACATATACGTTTTCAAACGCGTTTGCGTTTAGTTCCAACCTGTATGGCAACGCGAACAGCGCCTCTGGTGTTAACTATTAGGAACTACGCGTTGCCATACAGATTGAAACTAAACGCAAACGCGTTCGAAAACGTATATGTATCGATAAAACTTATACTAGAGCTACTGGCGACCCAATAAGCCACGATGAATCGAAGTGACAGCCACGATATGATATGATATGAGTTTATATATTATCAATTTATCACTGTTAAATCTTCCAAAGTATTCCAAACCTGAAATGTGCAATTTTTGAACACGCAAACTCTGTTTGTATTAAAAGTATATACAGAATGTAAGTACTCGTTTTCGATACTCGAGAATGAAGTTACTTTGTATATGTATATACAATTATACAGTGTGTTATACGTGTTGTGAGTATACAGAAGGACCGCTGCCGGAAACCGGGCAACGGGATTGAAACTTCGTAACCGACTGCCTCGGACATCGCTGTACCGTCGGCAGCGACAATTTATTCACCAACGCTGAATATTAATGTTTATAGTGGGGTTGGCAATGGGAATGGGGAATGGATGAAAATTGGTGATATGAATAACCTTCCTTAGCACCAGAAAAAAGTTGCTGACTTGTCAGCTGCGTCAATTATTTTTGAAAAATATAAACAGTTTCCTCACTTACGTTTTGTGGTTAGGACGGCGAATGAGACACTTTCCTTGATCCGTCTCATATTACAAAAAATATCTTAAATATCTGACCCTGGCAATGACCAATATAGCTGCTGCAGCTGTCAATATCATTGCCAGTGTCAGTTTACCACGGATTTTAATGATATTTTTATGTAATATGAGACGGATCAAGGAAAGGTCTCATTCGCCGTCCTAACCACAAAACGTAAGTGAGGAAACTGTTTATATTTAAAAAAAATAATTGACGCATCTGAAAAGTCTGCAACTTTTTTCTGGTGCTAAGGAAGGTTATTACTATCACCAAAAAAAAATCAGGCGTTTGTAAAATTTTCATCCATTCCCCATTGAGAAGTGCAGAAGTGTTATAATCGCAGAACGAAATCAAGTTAAGAAAACCAACTTAAAAACTACGTATATTTTGATCCTACAGTCATATTTAAATCGCCTAGGTTCATGCGCTCTCTCTTGCTAGGCGTATAGCCAAGTGCATACTGATAATCAGATATCGGATCTGTGTCAACTTTAATTTGGATTTTTAGTTTAAAACGAAACCCTTTTCGTCGCAGTTAGTATTGTTAAAAGAGATGTTGATCGTTTAACTTTTGTTAATTATAACAATACCGGTGCTGAGTTAAGTTTGATCAGCAACAAGCAAATTATAAAGACTGTTAATGCCAGGTTTTTTAAAAAGAATGATCCTGTTTTAGCTGTAGCGAGTTGCAGTAAAGAGAGGTACTCGTATCTGTAGATGTAGGTAGCATTCATTTCATATGGCAATTGGGTTGTTTTCAAATAAAATAGGGTTGGGTTGGGTTTTAAGGTAAAGTTAAGAAACGTTAACTTGACTACCTTGAAATATTATGTGAATATTTCAAGTGTCTAACTATCACGGTTCATGAGATACACCCTGGTGACAGACGGACAGACAGACAGACAGACGGATGGACGGACAGCGGAGTCTTAGTAATAAAGGTACGGAACCTAAAAACGGTATCGGCTACAACGGTAACGGTATCGGTAGGTATAGTGCCAAACATCTGTTTGGCACTGAATATGTAAGTGACTGATGCGATGTAACTTACCTATCGTTTGTCAATTGGTTTATCAGCATCATCACCATCTCAGCCGAAAGAAGCCCACTGCTGGACATAGGCTTCCCCCAAAGAGTACCACAATGACGCGACGCTGCGGTGCGCTGCGCCTGCCGGTACGTGGTCGCCACTCAAGAACCTTTCCGCCCCTCAATTGGTTACTATGTCCACAAAAGTTGCAAGAAAAATAAGATATCTAAGTATATTGACGAGTATTAATCGAAACAGCAGTAAAATAATAATGAAGTACCGAATACTCATATTAAATATACCTATTCGGTTTCCGCAATCATTATACTAATTAAACAAAACGATACCTTGACCTCTGCCCGCTTGAAACGTTGGGATGTATTTATTAACATAGTATACGCGATTAAATACATTTATGTATGCATGTATGTAAGCAATTTATTGTACGCAATAACAGGAAGCATGTGTATGTCGCACAAAATCAAAGTTTAAAGGCAAACTCTTGTTATTCTATCATCGTCATTAAGTCGTTCCCTCAATGCATGGGATCGTGACATCATGTCCTATTCTTGATAACCAGACTTCGCCGTTGCAAGGGTGCAGCGATTTGTGAAATTTGTGTGTGCCATCTATCGAATGGTCTACCCCGAGACCTCTGTCCCTCAATTTTGCCCGTCTTAATAATCCTTTCGAGGCTATTCGAAGAACGTCGTGAAAGGTGTCCAAATTATGTGAGAATAGGGTTGGCATATTGTGAATAGTCGAAGATTTATAAATGCGCTCTTCCGGAATGGATTGGTTTGTTCGCATTGCAGTCCAAGGTATCCGTTAAAGTCGACGCCAACACCACATCTCAAAAGCATCGATGCGGCTTTTAATTTTGGCTCGAATAGTCTACTAGGTCTCTGAGCCATAAACTTAGAAAGATAGAGAACTCCAAGGAGAGTAGAAGAGCCTAATTTAAATTATTTGTCTCTGTTAAGCGCGATCCCTCCATATCTTATTTATGTTACCTATCGCAATCACTAAATTTCATTTCCCAACTGTATCGTTTTTCCGAATTTTCGGAAAAAAGCCAATCATGTCGAATACCCAAAATCTTTTCCATTTTTGTATACTTGTTTGCGTAGAACCCATTGGGTTAGGTTAGGTTAGGACATGACATTTTCAGGATGATTATAAAACAAACCCAGTTTTATAATAATCCTGAAAATGTCATGGCTTCAGAGAAAAACGGCTTCAAGGACAAATAAAAATTCGGACTAACGATACTGTTGGGAAACCATTTATAGTGATTCAGGTAACCTACTTTTAGTTATTGTGCTGACGGTCCAAGCAGAGATGAATTGTATTACGAAATCATGTCAACGCACGCTATGCATACAAACCCCGCCGGCGAAAGCTTCGCTCAAATAAATACATGAACTATTTATATTATCCTCTTGAGGAAATAGTCTTAGCTGGACAGACCAGATACGCGACAATGTCAATAAAACGTCCACCACGCCCATACATGTATACTGCCAGAGACGTCCAGAATGTAATTCGTGGAAGTCACGACTCTCAGAATATGACTCAAGGAGGGATTTATATTACCTACTAATTGAACGAGGGAACGAAAGTGAATGAAGAAGTGAAGTTCTCCGTTTCAAGTTAGGCAAACATTCTTTAAGCCTGCATCACACTGGCGCGGCCTGCGGTGGCGGACCATAGTATATTTGACAGCTAATTACAAGTTTTCTATGGTCCGCCGCGGCGGCCGCGCCAGTCTGTGATAGGCCTTAGTATGTCCGGCGTCTACCCGGCTTTCCTCCTCTAGGTACAGGTAGCATTTCTCAACATATTTCCGAAAAAAAAATTGTGAGCAGGTAAATAGGTTTAGGTAGGTATATAGATAATATATATTTTTTGTCGATTTAGAATAGAATAGAATAGCTGTATTCAACATCACATTACACAACTCTATAATTAAACATACATGTGAATCTTAAGATTAGACTTAAAATATAAATCTAAAATTAGTTACAGTTATGATGTAACGTGTGTGTGTGATGTTAAAAAGGAGTTTGCCTCAGCATACTTAATGTTACAGTGAGACCACTGCAATGCTGGTTTTCAGGCAGACCCTGAGGCTCTAGTATAAGTTTTATTGATACAATACGTTTTCGAACGCTTTTGCGTTTAATTTCAATTTGTATGGCCACGCGAACAGCGCCTCTGGTGGTAACTATTAGGAACTACGCGTTGCCGTACAAATTAAAACTAAACGCAAACGCGTTCCAAAACGTATATGTGTCGATACAACTGGTAACTATATAGGTACATCCATTTTACATTGCTCGCTGTTTGTCGGGATTTAGTTAAGTATTCGATATTCAAAAAATACTTTTTTTGCAGAAAAGCAGGTCCGCGAGTAGGTATAGCAAGAGTTAACTTGAGACTCGAGCACGTACTAACGTCATACGTACCAGGTCTCAACTCAACTTACAACTTACCGAGTCACTAGTTATAATATATTATTTAAAATGCCTCATACTTAGTCATAACTAGAGGGCGGAGTACCGGTGGCAAATTTCACACAAAATGTATGGAGTCGTTTTTTTATAATTATTATTTTAGGCTTGAATAACAAAATTATTCATTTACCTAATGTATATACTTAGTATGGTACCTACTCGTAAATTGGAAGTAAGTACTTAACATTTATTTTCATAAATCGATTTCAGGAATAGTGATGATAATGTTTTGATAAGAAAACATATTATTATGTATTATAGATATTAACAACATATTTCATTATATTTGTATGCTCGTAAGATAATTTCTATAAGTTCCTAAAAAATATTATGCAAAATTAATCATTTATTCGTTATGTATTTAATCATAAGAATACTTAGGCGACTCCATACATTTAGTGTGAAATTTGCCACCGGTACTCCGCCCTCTAGTCATAGCATAAATAATAGTCATAGAGGTAGAATAGATAGAGGGAGTCACCCACACATACACATATGAGTGACAAAGATGTATGCATAGGCAATACCGAGTGGGAACGAGATACAGTGTCATATTTTCTGTCCCTCATCGCGTACCTATACGGATTTTTTTTTTGCCACCAGCTTGTTTGCCACCACACCTGTCAAAATTTGTACTGAAACTGACACCACCATGACGTCACCGATATAATACGACTAAATTATAAATGACATTAGACGTCACGAGTGTATTAGCTTCTGATACTTCTTAATTTAGTAAGGTTAATTTACCATCGTCCCTTTTGGGTATACGCTAGGAAGCCATCTATATATCCTCTATCTACGAGAATAGTGCATTACTGCAATGTTCTGCCGCCAGAGGCAGCACTACCACTAATAGTAAAACAGTATAGAAATATAGGGATTCACACACACATGCACCATTCATTGTCAAATGAATGACAAGGATGCTTGCATAGACAATACCGCAAGTGGGAACGAGTTACAATGTCAACGCTGCTAGTGTCGCCACCTACGAAGAGTTTTGCGTAATGTTCCCTATTGAAGTAACTCTTGCTTTATAATTTGCCCAATGTATGATGGTATGGTCTGGGGTACTTTGCGACATTATATGTCATATTGTTTACAAGGAAAGAGGAAGAGAGGGAGCCCAAGAACATCTTTTACGGACCAAATCAAGGAAAAAGTACGAGTAGACAGCGTGTCGTATCAAGATGCCAAGAAGAAAGCTGAGAATAGAGACAAATGGAAATTGCTCCGCCGACAAGAGCCTGGCTCTTAAATATATGATGATGATGATTGTTTAGACACGTTAACTAACCAGTCGATGACATCATAAATTATCCAATGTCAGGCCTGTGAACCTTGCCGCTTTGGCTGCGCTCGGCCCTTGCCATGCCCTCGCACACGTCCAAGATGTCAATACACTCCACAGTGGTGGAGCGCCCATACAAGCCGATTCGCACCGGCTTACCTAACATTTCTTGCTACATATTACCTAACTCGTCAATCATCAAAAACAGCCCTTGAAACAGCCTTTGTCCAGTGAACATTCTCACCCACCGCCACTGATACACCCAGTGGTGTCTCTAGTCCATGTAGCACCCGTGTGCAATCATTACCCTAGCGCCCTCTAGTAGGGCGGCGCGCGCGGCGAGTGGCGCTCGGCGCCCACTAGGACCGCTGCGCCCGTGTGCAACGCACACCCTGCACCATAGGTAGAGATTACGCTAGGAACGAAAGAGCGCGTGCTATTCGGCGATCGTTTCGATCGACACTGGTTTTAATTATAAGAACTTCTGTTGTTTCAATCATTTTAAATTTGTATTAAAAATCAATTAACACTGACACATCAAAGTCAACCGACTAAACAATAGAAGGATTTTAAGCCTCATAACAGTCATAAAAAATCCGAAACCCGCATATGACATATTTAAATAGAAATTTAAAACTTTTCCTCGCCTTAACCGTATTTCGTCTCTTAGAGAACAAGGTAACAAACGCCAGGGTTGTTATGTGATTTACGCCATTTTGAAAACTCGGTTTTCGCGTGTGGGAACAACAACCGAAATTTATTTGCATAAATTTAAAATTTCGTCTCGACCGTAACTCGCATTTTTGCTAGGGACGCCCTTGGGCTTCGGGTTTCGGCTTTCGAAGAACTGGATTGTGAATAATGTTATTGATGTGCTGTTGCCGATATTCAATATTCATAAGCGCTCGACATTGTTTGCATGCCGAATATTTACCTACCTACATCTGTTTTTATTGTGTACACTTTATAAACGCTGTGTGCTGTGTTTAACCTTAAAATAGATTATAAATGTTCTCATGTAAGTGTATCCCATGTATTCTTATGAGAATAAAGTTCATCAACCATATATACAGGATGGGCCCTGTAACAGGAGCAAATATTCAAAAGGACGCTTCTTTAGGGCATTTGCAGTAACCCCTTGTGTATCATAAAATTTTGGTTTCGGAGAAATTTTGATCTAAAGTTATGACCTCTTAGTAATGTATCTTGGCACCACGAGATCATATCACGGCAGTCAATGCAGATTTTGAGGTAACATCATGTAATGAGTCATAATAGTTTTTGCATTTTTGTGTTCAATAGACAGTTTTGTGATTTTTTCATTTCTTTTTCATTTTTTTGTGTTTTTAAAATAACATTCCAGAAGAGTAAAAAAATACAAAGTTTTTTTTTTGCCACCACTTGGAAATAATTGTTCACAAGCTTAATAATCTACCGTTTAACTTTTTGCTCCAGTTACAGGGCCCACCAGCTTTTCTTAGTATAGGTCGATTTGTATAAGATTTGCGTTTTCAAACCTGTTTGAACTACGACAAAACTACGTATTGGGCAAAAGAAAAGGGGGTATCACTCAATTTATTTCCATAGGATGGGCTTCCTCATTCCAATTCCAGATAACAATACACCACTCTTATGTATAATGTTCACATATAAAATCACAGCTTTTTGATACCGAAGCGAGCCGGCTCGGCGTTTGTCAGTCGAATCATGCTATGCGAACTTAGAACTTAATGCAAATCCAGTTTCTTATTGAAAACAGTGCCACCTTCTTGATAGCTGGCGAACTCTCTGAAGCTCTAGCGATTGCTAGGCTAGGCTGTCAAGGTATTTCAAAATTCGCCATCAGTAGCCTAGGGGTACAGACGGTGGTATTTGGAGTATATGATCCGGGGTTCAATCCCTACGACCGACGCACTTTTTGAATGCTTTGTACATTCAAAGAAAAGTTGTAACTACCGCAGAAGAGATGGCGCTTGTATACGCAAGCATTTAATGCCTTCTCAATTTGGTCGAGTTGCCTGTCTATCTCAGTATGTATATTGTAGTCTTTGAGTCGAATACGAAAGATTATGGCAGGTCGCAGATGACAGAGAACATTCGTTTGAAAAGTTCGGTCACGAATGAGTTCGTGGGAGTTGTCTATGCGTGCCAAGTTTGAGCGCACATTTTTAAGAGAGATTTGTTCTCAAGCCCGATATCGTACACAACCTACCTAACCTAGAAATTAACTTTACTTTTTTAAGATCAAATCAAAACGGTGCAAACATATTTAAGTTAAGTTTAACTTTGTCAAAGAAACGTTTACTGAAACAGTTGTTAGGTACTTTGATTTTTATATAGACACTAAACCAAAATAAGTTTCCGGTTTCGGCCAAAACCAAAATCCGTCGAGCACTAATTTCGCCTCATTCTTGAGAATACTTGAATTTCCAGCGGAATATTCGCCGATTTATGTCATTCTACCGGACGTATTTTATTCCCGCTGACTAGTAAAATGGAAAGAATAGAGTTTCTGAATACAAAATGTATTGGGCGGAAATTCAAAGCTATAAGGAAATGAGATTACGCTTCAGTGGATAAAGTAGCAAATAGCTAAAGATTTATAAGCTTTTTTAATGAAAAATCGTATTTTTGACATTGATAAAAGTAGTGTATTTTATTTTCACCGCAACAGTAGCAGTCGGTTTGCCTAGTATACATCGCGACTCCAATAAATAAATAAATAAAAAATAAAAAAGCCCTTTACGAGTAATCCGTCTCATCAGCTAAAAGTTACATTACCAAAATTCATTTATTTTTACATGTTCTTATCAGCCAAATATTTAATGCTATTTATGTAACTAAATGAAACTTAATCTAATGAGTGGACCTCGTTACGAGTAAAGGCCTCTCCCAGTTTTCGCCAGTCCTCTCGGTTCTGCGCTTTCATGTGCCAATTATCAGGACTTTCTTTTTTGATTTTATTATTTACTAGCGACCCGAGCTTCGCACGGGTTTATGTGTATGCAAATAATAATAACATGAATGTGTTATACATATGAACCTTCCTCTTGAATCACTCTATCTATTAAAAAAAACCGCATCAAAATCCGTAGTTTTAATGATCTAAGCATACATAGGGACAGACAGACAGACAGACAGCGGGAAGTGACTTTGTTTTATACTATGTTGTGATTAAAAGGGTTTATTTTCATTCGAATTTAAGCCATGTCACTTTGACATAAAGTCCTTATGTCAAAGGTACACTAGTGCAACGTAAGGGCCAGGACGTTTACCTTAATTACAAGTACTTACTTACTTACCCCGCTGGCTCAGCAACCCCAAGTGGATCTTGGCCTCCGATACAATTCCATTTATTTATCAACCAACTGGGATCATGTGTGTTAGTTTGTGTTAGATTTGATACGAGTTCACGAAAACGCGCCCTATTCTGTGCGATCTCCTCCCAGTTTTCTGCATGCAGGGCGCGAAGGTCTTTCTCTGCGTCGTCCTTCCAGCGATATTTAGGCCGACCAGCCGGTTTTCGACCGCGACCGAAGGCTCTCTTCACCGCCCTCTCTACTGCCCTGCTATTCTTTAACTTGTTTTAAGGTCACCTCAACGCTCACCCACAAATATCGCCGCGATTCGTAGTAACTAGGCGTAGGTAGAGGTCTAGTTTCATTACGCGTGATGGGTAGGGTGAGGCGCATGAGCACGTAAAGAATAACTGCAGCCCAGGCATTCTCTCAAGGTCTCCAAGCCATCGGAGTCTTGCAGATTTGATTTCTCCCAAGATGTTGGGCTCGGTCACCATATATTACGGCTCCTGGTTTTTGCAGACCCTCCTACCATCTTTCCTACAAGTACTCATGTTATTATGACTGTGCTCTTATGTTAGGTGGAGCATCTTCAGTTGAGCTGCTCCAAATATTAAGCGAGATGACGCAAAATTGTTTGATTATTATCTTTTCTGAACATTGGCACAATTAGTCCCCGCCACTGTCGTCTATCCATACAAACGTAGTTTAGATCTCATTTTAAAACGGCATACTGGAACACCATGAAACTTGTTATACACATAGGGATCCGTCATATCTAGGTCGGAAACTAGTGTCTGTTGTTATAAATTAAAAAAATTATAATATAACCTAATGTAAGCGGAGACTCATGGACATGTGCAAACTACCGTTCCTCACCTACGGGGTGCACAGACTTGATCTTTGACAGTATCTCAGAAGTCCAAACTCGGGGTTTGCCAGCGAGCCATAGAGCGCAGCATATAAATAATAATAATAATAAATAAATATTACGGGACAATCTTACACAAATCAACCTCTGAGGCTCACGGTAAGCTCAGTAAGGCTTGTGTTGTGGGCTCTCCAAGACTCAAATAGTAGACGTGGCTCGGAAAGTGGCTAAGTTGATGTGGGACTGGGCTGGTCATGCCAGCCGCATGCCGAGCGAGCTATGGGCTAAGATTGCAACAGACTGGCAGCCCGCCAGCTCGAAACGGAGACGCGGCAGACTGCCTGAGCAGGACGTTCCTGAGAACGCGAAGTCTGGATACGGAGGGGGGAGGCCTTTGCCCAGCAGTGGGACACAACAGGCTCTTAATAATAATAATAACCTAATATTATTATTTTAAAATGAAAACCAAACTACGTTTGTATGGAGAATCGAGCGTCCTGGCGACCCTAAGAAATCAATTACAGCCCGTATTCTCAATTACAGCCCGTATTCCCAAGCACCCAAAAACCTTAATAACGTAATTACAAGCATAGTATCGCGATAATATTCCGCCGACGATCTCGCAATATCGCAATTCTGTCGCAGACTCTCATTATTCTCGTTAGATTACGCCAATTCTTATTACAAGCACATTAGGCCGGATTAATTCCTAAACCTCGCATTTGTTGTTGCAATCAATAAAAGCAACCTTAACTTGGACATCAATGAGTGCAATTTTCAATGAGATCAATTGTGACTCGAGGTTGCGGACATAAAAGGTCGCATTTTGATAATATGAATGAGCGTTGAGTTTACAGTTAGAAAAACAAATTGATTTTAGAATTATCTTGACGTTTAACTGCCTAGGATGAAACTTCGTTTATTTCTCGCGATCTTTGATTATGTCGTATCATGGTTTGAGTTTATTTGGTTTTATGAAATGATTCTATCATATTTTGACATTGATTAATTCCATGCATATATTTACACGTAAAGATATTGCAAATGATTATAAAGCACTTATTATAGCCTAGTTGGTAGTGACCCTGCTTACGAAGCTAGAGGTCCTGGGTTCAAATCCCGATTCCCGGTAAGGGCATTTATTTGTGTGATGAGCAAGAATATTTGTTCCTGCTTGAGTCATTGATATTTTCTATTTACTTAAGTAGAATTGCCAGCAGTATTCCTTTTGTTTCCGGCAACGATAACCAGCGTTACCGGGAATTGTCCATTAAGGTTAAGTAAAACAACGCTTGCGCTAGTTTACGGGCTTGAAGGGTAATTAATTAAATAACCTACACTGACCTGCTTTAGAGTCGCTCTGAAACTACTTTGAACTTAATAACTACTAATTTAATAAAACAAGCTGTAGATCACACATAATGCGTTTTAGACCTGACGCGTTTTAGGCATGGGGCGTAGTAGGCGTCAGACATTTTTGACCTACTAACTGCTTTTTAGTCTCAATCCTATCGTAGTCCAAATGCGTTTGCGACCTAAAGCGATATACTCGTAGCTTAAACAGTTTTAGTCCTAATGCGGATCGGTTCAACAGAGAGGAAGGCATAGTGATAACTAGGAAATCGGCGTTTAAGAGTATAACCGACTTAGGCTACGTATAGACATAGGTCAAAAACGTTTTAGGCAGACGGAGAACAATGGTTAGATAACATCAAATGGTAAATGAGAAAGGTATGAACTGCATATTCGGAGAACTCGTAAAAATACGAAATATTTTCGGACGAACAATTTTCGGACAAGAAAATTTCGTAATTGCGATGGGGTACCGTAGCAGGTATTTACTTCCTTAGCAACCATTTGATAACATAGGTACAAAGACCTGTCCATATTATTACTATTTATTTATCAGGCAGGCAGTTGAAACAATATTCAATTAACTTTAGGTATATAATTGTTGAGCTTTAATTTTCTTCTTTGTACCAATGTGCTTGTCTAATTTGTTCTTGAATTGGTTGACGTTTGCTTGGTTGCAGAGAGGAAAGAAGCCTGAGATACAGGATGACGGAGTTCGGGTGTCCTAACCTCAAAGTAGACGAGCATACATAAAAGCTGAGATAGATGTATTCTGCTAGCATTAATACAAGTAGTAGGTAAATATATAAGGAACTTGTACCTACTGATTTAGAAAAAACCCAATGTCCCTCTCCAGGATTTACGCTGTCTCCTTACCAAAGTTCATTTAAATTGGTTTAGCGGTTAGTTAGTTAGTTATACTGGGCGTTTTCCGCAAGTCGACATCCATTGTGCCTATTTTGCGTGAAACGGCGGTGTGGCGCTACTTAACTCTAACCACCCCAGCTCGTCTAAAAAGTTGGTGAGTGCCTTGGTGTTGCTGACTGCGTCCCGTAGTGTGTTTGGAGAACCTAGGTGCTTCATTCTGTATACTTCTACCTCCTTGCAGTCCAGTAGTATATGTTTAGTCGTTTCTTCTGCCTCCATGCACGCTCTGCACATGGGGCTGTCTGTGATACCTAAGTTATAGAGGTGTCTGTTCAAGGTGTTGTGTCCTGTTATTATACCCACTATCTTGCGCAGTTGGTTTCTATGTGTCCTTAGTAGTGTGGTTGTGAGTTTGTAGTCGCGTTTCGACAGAATCTCTTTGGTCTGTCTGCATGTGTCTATCTCCTCCCAGTATCTTTGGTGTAGGTCTTTAGTGTGTTGGTCCAGTTGATTGTATATGTAGCTTTGTGGCAGGGGCAAGATTGGTTTAGCGGTGTAAGGTAACTGAAAGTTGCCGATTGTATCTGTCTTTGTTACCCGTAAGTCCCGTAACGATAATTGCCGTTACCGGGAATTTTCCAATATTCCCAGCATTGCATCACTAGGTATATTACACGTGCTTGAAACATTTTAAAATGTGTATCGTCGTTCACAGATCCACAGAGTATCTCTCACATACCCGATCGTAAGAGCATTGTCGGGGTCTCAAACACAATTTGTCGGTGTCGGTATTTGCATACATATTGAAGTAGGTTTCGGGATCGGGGCGGTGAAGGATTGGCTCGCGGAGTTTTCTGATCGGTTGGAATGCACACAGTCTTGCTTCTTTAAAACTCTTTCAGCGCGATGCACGTGGTCCCTGAATATAAACTTATATTTTATTATTTATTTTATTTATTTATTTATTTATCCAAACAATTATTAAACTATTATTACACAGATTGACAATCTGAGCGCTGCTGCACACCATACACCAACTTTAAGTCGTTGGCGTAGAGTAGGCATGCAGCGCTCTTTAGAACTAAAGCTAGGTCATTAATCATGACGCCAAAAAGAAGTGGACCTCAAATTTAACCCTGGCTGACTTCAGAAATAAAGCATCCGTGTTGTACAAACTGTTGCCTGTCACGTAGATAGCTGGCAAAGAATCTTCTAAATGACTGATCAGTGACTGTCCCAATAGTATCAGCTGATAGTAAGCGACGACAGCCTAAGAGGAAGCTCACTGGTTCAGTAGTAGCCTATTCACTCTTGTTTTGAGCGAGATGGAAGTGAGTGTTCGGAAGCGCGGATACGAGTATCATGTTTTTTAATTTTAATATTTTGTGCGTTTCCATAAAAAAAGAGTAATAGCCGAGTTCCGTCAAACATTTTTAGGATCAATTTTAATATTGTTATTTAGCTGTTGTGCAAAACTTTTCTGAGCTCTCGTCGCCTTAAACAAAAGTAAATACGGCTGTAGTGTAAACATTGCAGGCACTTACTTTCTACCGATAAAATTAAATACGAGTGGTCAATACCACTCGTTATTAAATTTTCTATCGCTATTCCAAAATTATAGAATTTCATCGTAGTTGACAGTTTTTGAGTGAAAGAGTCGAAAGTCAAAAATCGGTCCCCTGGACGTTTGGTGATGGAACGGGGAAGGAGGAATTAAGTCTTGCAGTTCCACATAGATAAGATAAGTAGCTTTTTCCCGCGACTTTGTCCGCGTAGAACTCTTCAATCACCTTAGACGATGTATTAGGTATTCTTATAAATACAGCTATTGTACAATTTCCCACACAGTTTAAACAATTTCCATTCAGTTGCTATGTTTTCAAAGCTTTTACAGTTAATAGTTAAATCGCATATCCATAGGAATTAATGTGTTTTACCAGGTTACTAGGCATTGCATATGATTCAATTTCGAACTCACAATATATCGTCCCGTTCACTCGATACCATTTACAATTAAGATGGAAAGGAATATACAATGTTATGGAAAGCGTTTGAAAAGAAATCGGATCTGTTGGAATTCGATTTGTGCTGATTTCAATTGGATTTGTCACTCATTTAGAGCGCTTTGTTCCTGTCCAATTGTATTTGCACTCGATGAAAGATTACAATTTTATGTACGAATATAAATAAATGCACTAGCTGCCCTTTGACTCACTTAGCTGGCTTCGGGCGCGCATTGATTAGAACCTAGGCCATCCCGCCTAAATATAGCCTATTCTTCTTCTTCTACCGGCCTTCTTCGCATTTTTAATTGGGGTCGGCTCTCCTAATCATTTTCCTCCAGAGCTGGTGGTTCTGGGTCGTCTTTGGGTCAATATCATTTTTCTTAAGGTCGTTATCCACGGTCTTTATCCATGTGAGTCGGGGTCTCCCACGTTTCTTCGGCGCTGACTCAAGCTCGAGAATTGTTCTGGTCATGTGGTCCGCTGGTCTCCTCATGACGTGGCCATACCATCGCAGTCGTGTTTCTGCTATAAGTATCCCAAAACTTCCGTAACTGAAATAATTTTTGAAATGGGATAAGCGGTACGTACTGGAGATTATCTATTAGTTACATACAAAATTACAATGCTACAAAACTACAATCTCACAGACTTTTCCTCTTTATCTTCTATTTTTATAAACGTAAAAGTCCTGACTGTCACTCACTCACACTTAAATCAACACCCAGCCCAAACCGTTGAACCTAGAAAGCAGATTTTTTCACAATAGGTAGTTTATATAACGTAAGTACCCACTAAGAAGGGATTTCTGCAAATTCCACCCTCAAGGGGGTAAAAAAAAAAGGGGTTGAAAGATTGTATGGGGATAAAGTAAAACTCTAAGTGAGAGATTGAAACTTTCTGTATGGACTCCTTATTACAAAACAAGAAAAGTAATTAAAAGGTTTTGGAAAACCAGCTAAGCGGGTTGAATAGGAGTGCAAAGTTTTTTGGAGGAAACTTTTTTTTTGAGCTACAAAATTAAAACTTTATGAAAGGGATAGTTTTATCCCGGAAATCGTCCCTTAAGAAGGTGAAATGGGGGGTGAAAAATTGTATAGAGCTACGATATAAAAGAGTTCCACGCGGACGGAGTCGCGGGCAGAAGCTAGATTACTATAGATGTACAACGACTTTTTTTGCTTAGTTGGGTCGATCACGTAACTTTTCTTACGAACGTTAGGTAGATTTAAACGTCATTTTTGAAGCTTAAATCTATCCCCTTATGTCATTTTTTTGGCATCCGACCCTAGACGGTAAGTGATCTGTACTGAATGAACGACTGAATGGAAATCCCATACTAAAACGAGGAATTGAAGAAATTATTTGCAACACGTAACTTTTTGACGGATAAATTGTACGATGAATTATGTCAATTACTGACTGACAAAGTCATCATATCTGTCATGTCAAAAGAATCAAACAAATTGTGAACAAAGATTATCGTTATAATACATTAATTTTAAAGTGATATATTTCAAATTGAAGTGTTATTTGAAATGCCGCCGAAATACTCGATGAAGTACAAAAGTACCTACAGAATATCAGAAGCACTAAGCAAACAATGAAAAGTAAGAAGTGGTAAATGTCATATGGTATTTACTCACATTTGTTATTGATCTCACTTAATTTGCTGTGTTATGTGCTTCGTTTCAGATAAAGCAGATCTCTAAGATGATCATGCGATGCTGAGCATCAACGATAAGGAGAGAAAGAATTTAAAAGCTGTACCGACGGAAAGAAATGTTGGCGGTGCCGATGTACAATTGTCCATGATTCAAATACAAATAGGGTGCACTACAGAAACATGCACCCAGAAACATGTATGTTTTCATATGCGCGCCCTACACGTCGGTACGTTTGACGCCATGTGCGTTGCTTCATACATGGATGTCGATCACAGAATAGTTTACTTATTCTGTGATGTCGATGTAGGATAAGTAGGCACTCATGAGGTAAGGGCTCGGCCATTCACAATCGGACGACACTCTGTCACCGTGATATGGTGCGGCGCGGCGCCGTAGGAGCTATCGTTGCAGCGCCGTACCGAGTAAAAGCTCACAGTCATCATGTTCCTAGCGTTATTCCCGGTTGTGCCCTAAAGGAGTCCGGGGTCCGCTTTGACACCTAATCCCGAGTAAAAACTCACAGTATTACACTCGTATTCTACGGTGCCGCAACGTCAGTTGATTCGATGCTGTGTGTGTGTGTACCATTGGCAATGTGATATTTTGCTTAGTGTTGGTACCACGTGACACCGTGCATCTACATAATACGGTACCGTAGAAAAGACGTTGCCACTTCGTGAAAAATATAAACACACGGCGCAGCAACATGCGTTTCCACGGGGTGCCAATCTGCGCCATTTCACGTTGACGAAGCCGTGCCGTGAACATGGACCTAGCTAGCCCTAAACTGCAATTAATTTATTATACTTAGAGTTCCATAGCCTGCCGCATTAAAATATTGCCTGATTTAACATATAATTTCTTTATTTCTTAAATATCATATCGGCTTAAACTCAGTTTCAAATGAATACCACAAATGTAGGCACCTTCTTCGGTGTAGTTAGCAGTAAGTTAGCAGTTTGTCGCTGATGGCCTGCCTCACAAGAGGCTGAACACCGCGTGTATACAAGACATTAGTTGAATAGGGAACATTACTGCAATGTTCTGCCGCCAGAGTGCAGCACTAACACAATTAGTAAACAGTTTTTTTGACAACTTTGACAAGTCCTTCAAAGCTCTGGATCAAATAGTGAAGAAAATATTTCAATGAATAAAATGCATCAGTGCCGCGTAATTGGATGCAAGAATGAAGGGCATCATTCATTTCCGAATGAAACGATGATATGAAAACTATGGGAAGCGGCAATGCGTCGTAAAGCAAAAAAAAACCCTCATCCACCTTTAAATGGCTATAGGATGCCATTTTAATATCACAGTACAGGTATTTTACACACGAATGATAATTAAACGATTGTAGTTGGTGCCGGTTAATGTACGGCCCGATAATACGCGTCCATCTATCGTTATATCTCTCTTTTTGTATAAGTTAAAAAGAGACATAGATATAGAGGATGCCAATGATTGGGCCGTACATTAACCGGCACCAGTTTGTTTACGGGTTGTGTTAGTGTCGCCCCCTACGCAGAGCTTTGCGTAATGTTCCCTATTGGCCGAATTGCATCAAAGTACCTAGTCCATTCAAAAAGTAACTCTACCGTCCAAGGTTCCAATTCCATTGACAGTTTTATAAACATACAGTGGGCCACATTAAATAATGTCAACCATACCGTATACCTACCGTGTCGTGAACTGCCATACCATACGAAGTTGTGAAATGGGTGATGGTGACAAGGTGCTAAGGTGTGCAGCTACTTATGAGTTCGACTGTACAACAGCCAGTGGCGCAGTTTCCGTTTGTCTACCTTTCTCAAAATCTCCTTAAACTGCTGGTGGTCAATATTGTAGTAATAAATGTAAGTACCTATCAAATCAAAGTTAAACACTCGTGCAACAATGTGTATTGCTTTCGGTTTTAGGTGATCCGGAAAATCTGCAACAACGTGGATGATGCTTCTGCTTTTAACTACTTTTCTGGCAGAAAGCCTTTTATGGTTTTTCCGACGATCAAAAAAGTGGCAATAGTCATCGCGATTATGGCTTGTTGTCTGCACATCGTGTTCATTTAGTGACTGTCGTCTTTTTAAGATACAACTTAGTGCTATATTTTTGCTAAAATAACCAGTATCGGAATTTGCATTAAATCAAAGTAGTTGGGTCCATATTCAACGTCATCACGGCGTATTTTCGTCATTATTATCTCAGCAAATATTATCAAAATAAATGATTATTAGAATTTGCTTTGGTTAAAAACGTATAAAGACACAGGCTTTGAGTTTTATTTCATAAAAAATCTTGTGTTTTGTCAATCTTTTACGGCGATAATCATGAGGTGATAATACCTAATGACCTTGAGCGTTTCAAACCACCGGAGATTAAGGAGATTTACCTACCCAGTTGCTGTAAGTTCAAATATCATGAAACTTTTTCAAGCACTAAGGTAAGGTCATATATCTAATTAAAGATGTATTGCCTACGATGTGTACCTATTTTATGGCTTCATACCTAAAAGCTGTATTACTTTTATCACTAAAGCGCAAAATTATTGAAAAGTAAGCCTAAGTTAACTATCAAGTTAACTTATATTCTAAGTGTTCGAGAGATTTAGGCATCTTACCAAAAATCAAACGATTTTTTCATTGATGTGGGCCCAACATTTAAAATTATACTACCCATCATTTTGTCTATGGACACCTGAATAAGATGGAAATACAGCATGCTCCCTCTAATGCATAATCAGAGGCATATTTAAAGATTTGGCGTCCCGGGCCAGTAAGTTTTGCCGCCCCGGGCCAGTAAGTTTTGGTGGCTCGCGCCACCCCTCGGAGCGGCTCGGGCCGCCCCTCGGAGCCTGCCGCCGCGGGCCATGGCCCCCTTGACCCTAGGGTAAATACGACCCTGTGCATAATATTTATAAATCCATCAAAAAGTTCGAACGTAGTCGTTGTGTATCATTTGCTAGATTAAACCAAAGAGGTCTTGTAAAGAAAACAGACAATGAGTCATTGAAAACAAAGCATAATCACAGTCGTTGACAGTTTGAAAAGTCAACTAAGTCAGGAAAAATTTGGAAGATTTTTAATGTAAATATAAAGATAAAAACCGATGTAGTTACAATAGGGGTGTAGACTTAAAATTGATTATTACTTCAAAAGAAAGAAGGCATAAAGTTATGCCTGGTGACGAAAATCCCATTCAAATATCTCAAAAAATTACGAAGCTACAACCGTTGCTTTCTAGAGAGAGAAAACGCTAGGGGGTAAGTACTTATAGTTAAGTACCTATAACTAAATATGTCATATTATGATACTCAGCATTACGTTATTTGGCTATTCGACTGTTTCATAATATCTCGAGCTTATCGAATTCATTTTACTCGGCTTTATTAAGCGGTCTTCCTTGACTTTGCTGCGGTGAGCGGAGCGACAGTTTTCACTTTGTATACAAGTAGGTAGCTAATAATCATCATCATAATATCATGGTACCATCACGCTGATCTGATGATGATTCATCATAACCATGGCCTGGTGTTGTCTGTGACTTTACTATGTAATGCTATTATCCTGTTCTGTGACTTCACTCTACTCCCTTGCTGGGCAGTGGGCACAGAACTCCTCTCATGGTCCTCATGGATTAGTAGGAATGGACAACGTATAGTCCCCATGCTAGCCCGTGCCATGCCCGACCTTTGAATGTCATCGCAAATGTACGCTGAAATTTATCTTTCACCGAAATGCTAAATATATTATTCCGTATACACCTAAGTTCTGCATAACGCATTAGTATGAGACAGGATCACAGGATTTAAACTTTCAGTATGATTAATTGCATTCTAAGGTATCTGCGGTCAGCTTACGATATGAGCTAATGTTTTTGGCGTAGGCACTCGTTAGGGTTCCGTACTCAAAGAGTAAAACGGGACCCTTTTACCGCCTAGACTCCGCTGTCCGTCCGTCTGTCTGTCACCAGGCTGTATCTCACTGATACCGTGATAGTTCCAGTTGAAATTTTCACAGATGTATTTCTGTTGCCGCTATAACAACAAATAATAAAAACAGAAAAAAATAAATACTTTTATTGATAATGGTATGGAACCCTTCGTGCCCGAGTCCAACTCGCACTTGGCCGGTTTTTATTAGAGTCGTGTCTGGCCCCTTGCCGGCTTAATGGTTACCGGGTATATGAAAATAATCATGGCAGTTGAACATATAAGTAATGCATTTAACACGAAAACTATCACAGATAAATAGGCATAACTAGTTAACGAGTAATAGAGGACCGTCTGTCCGTCTGTCCGTCTGTCCGTCTGTCCGTCTGTCCGTCTGTCCGTCTGTCCGTCTGTCCGTCTGTCCGTCTGTCCGTCTGTCCGTCTGTCCGTCTGTCCGTCTGTCCGTCTGTCCGTCCGTCCGTCCGTCCGTCCGTCCGTCCGTCCGTCCGTCCGTCCGTCCGTCCGTCCGTCCGTCCGTCCATCCGTCCGTCCGTCCGTCCGTCCGTCCGTCCGTCCGTCTGTATGTCTGTCCGTCTGTCCGTCTGTCTGTCTGTCTGTCTGTCTGTATGTCTGTCTGTCTGTCTGTCTGTCTGTCTGTCTGTCCGTCTGTCCGTCTGTCTGTCTGTCTGTCTGTCTGTCTGTCTGTCTGTCTGTCTGTCTGTCTGTCTGTCTGTCTGTCTGTCTGTCTGTCTGTCTGTCTGCTTCTTAACTTCTAATACTATAATTCCGCCTCTGATGTAATAATCAACATAGCTCACTTGTATCACAATGTACTATTTTATAGATACCCTGTACGGAACCCTTCGTGCGCGAGTCCAACTCGCACTTGGCCGGTTTTTTTTCTTCAAACGACTGCCATCAGACCCTACAATTTTGAAATATGGACGCTTGCCACTACAAAAGAATAACAAGTGCGCTGCCGACTCTTTATTGATTTGAGGATTCATTGTGTTGATAGCTAGATTAGCTAGAGACATGCAGGTGTCCTTGGAAAACAGCGCATCCACGGATGCTTTGGCTAAATCACCACCAGGAAGACAACATCAAATACCCACAAAGCAAGTAGGGGTATTATTATGGTTGCGGTCTTCTGTAAGGTGAAGGTACTTAATTCACCTGTTGGACTGCTCCAAATATAAGCCAAATAACATATATATTATAAAGTACACTTATACTTATTATGATGATAAAGAGTATAGGTACTTTAGGGGTGGCCTGATAAAAAAACATCATCAAGATCTGAAGATGGAAACCATGGATAATCAATGAAACTCGTTAAGTAGTATATATAGCGATGTTTGTAGTGTAGTTTGTAGATACTCATATTATCAAAGCAATTTGGGTATATGTAAACAAGCATTTTCTTTGTAGCTTACTAAAATGTCTAGTATTGTTCAAGTGTGTGTTACTTAAGGGATGGCAATTTAGGTATCAATAACTCATATAGCGATTTGGGTATTTCCTAACGCAAGTTATGTATTTACTCTCAAATTTTCAAATTAAGAGAAGTGGAACTGCCTGAAATGACCACAGATATCCTATGAAATTTCTCAATGAAACGTCATCATCATCATCATATCAGCCGAAAGACTTCCACTGCTGGACATAGGCCACCCCTAAAGAGTGCCAAAATGACCGGTCCTGCGCCACCCGCATCCAGCGGACTCCCGCGACCTTTACCAGAAAAATAAAATCAATGAATAGTTTTAGGTATTTCACAATTTTGACATTTTGTTGAAGTAGCAAGTACTCGTACTTACTATCGATGTCAGATTTAAAGATGAAAATTGGACTAATGGCTCATGGACTATTGTCACCGTCACCACCCAACCCTGGAGTTGTTTGTGACTTCATGCTACTTCCCACGACTCGTCGAAGCAATTATTGCGATTTAGGTATACTCAATTACTCATAATAGCGGTATTTGGGTATTTTCTAAAGCAAATTATGTATTTAATCTCGTGAGTTACAAATGTATAGAGGTGGAACTGCCATAAATAAATACAGAAATCATATGAAACTCCTGTTTGAAAAGTTGGTATTCCACAGTATTGACATTTCGTTGAAGTAGCAACTGCTTAATGTCTTGAGAATACAAAACTTATGTTAGATTTAAAGATTTTTTTTTTTTTTTTTTTATTTATTTATATTTTTAAATTACATCTAACAAAACATTTATATTCTCGCCAAACTGTTACGTTTGATGGCGAATTGACTCATGGCTCATATACTATTGTCACCACCCTGCTCTGGAGCTGTTTGTAACTTCCTGCTACTTCCCACGGTTGGGCACTTTAACTGCTCCCATGGATGAGTGGTGATATTAATCTTTGAATTTCTTCGCAGATGCAGGCAGGTTACTTTACGTTGTTAGCCTTCACCGAAATGCTAAAGATATTCCAAAATAACAAAGGATTGATGCCCACAACATGCATCTGTAAGTGACGGACACCAAGTTATATACATCTTTGGTCAGAGTAATACTTTCACTGTGTCACAGAACTAATATAAAGTCATCGTCATCATATTCAAAACCAAAGAATATGCCACTGGGGACTAACCTCTATTCATGTATTAGATCGATATAAATACTTGTATTCTCTCGTCTCCAACACCACCTTTACAGTACAGGTCTTCAAATTCATGTTCAATTTATTCATAAAGCCAATTTACATGTTATCAAGCACAGTCAGAGACCTACACACACTCTTAATTTCTTAATAATAAAGTCGTGTGCAGGTCATTTTGAACACCCGGCCCGCTTAGCTATTTCTGCTGCTGACTGTACTTAAATAAAAATAAAAATTACACATTATGGATAATTCTTCTCTGATTCATGGCAGGGCAATATTTATCCCAATGCATGCCCAGCTTTAAATTTCTAGTAGGTTTCTTTACGATGTTATCGTCTACATACATACAAACATACATACAATCAATCCTTTATCCCTAAAAGGGGTAGGCAGAGCACATGAAACTTGTTTTCCAGTGCTACTTTTAGCATAAATGTGGGTATAAAATATCGACAAACTGTGATACCGAAGTGATAGGTTGCTAGCCCATCGCCCACAACACACTTCAACCCTGTTCCCTTAGTCGACTCTTACGACACTCACGGGAAATAAGGGGGTGGAGCTATTCTAACCCGACACCACACGGGAATTCCCGTGTGTTATCTTTTATTTTGGTTAAACTAATAATCACTTCCGAGAGCTGCATTATATTAGTACACGCTTACGATTTGAAGCTACAATATCCATTTGAAATTGACACACCACCAATAGAGCAAGTAGTGGTATTATTACGGCTGCTATCTCCTGTAAGGTCTTGACTTCTGGAAGGTCGTAACTGGTGGAGGCCGTGCTTCCTCAGTTGGGCTGCTCCAAATATTAATGAGCGAGATGACATTCCGCTGTGCCCTTACTCTCTCAAACCCGAGTAGATATAAACATAGCATAGTAACCATATTTTATCGTAACGACCCTATTTTTAACCAACTTCAAAAAAAAGGAGAAGGTTCTCAATTTGGTTGTATTTTTTTTTTTATTTTTTTAAGTGTGTTACCTCAGAACTCCGTCATTTATGAACCGATTCGTACCATTCTTTTTTTAATTGAAATAATATGCTTCCAGGTTGGTCCCATCGTTATCAAAACTCCAGTTGAATGATGGGAACCATGAGGAATTGAGGGAACTCCTCAAATATATAAGGCACGCGTGTAGTAATTTCGGTGTTTTCTAATATAACTCGTGTATACGGAAATCATAAATTTGGTGAAGTGGAAGTGATGATGAAGACCACAGATGGCTTGTGGCACTTGTCAATGATGTACTTCAAACTATAAAAGTACGTCACCGATTCCGATATCATTCCGTTGATATAGCAAACAAAGAGGTGCCAAAGGTTATTCTGAGATCCTTGAGGAATTGACGGAAGTCCTCAAATATTATCGGGCCACATACAGCGATTTGGTTATTTTCTCTAATAATCAACGTATTTGCTCTCAGAAATCAGTTCATGTGGTAAATTGGAAAATAAATGTGGAAATGTTCATGTGGCTTGGCGGAGTACTGAATTGAAATCGGTTAAAACTTTGTTTTTAAAGTAAATTATCTATAAGTTGATATCAACTAGCGCTTCTTGAAATAAAAGGAACAAACTGAAATTTACATACGGCACTTTCAGGCAGAAAATAATAACACGACGATGAAACATGGTCTGCAGCAACGACGTTCATGTGATGCGAGGAGCATTGTACTCCGAATTAATGTAACACTATCTGTCGCAGTTGAAAAATATACATAGATAGTTAAAGCTGCTTTATATGGTAATCATTTATCTAAGTATTTCCATAATAGTATGCAGGTATAGTCAATGCGGCTTACTTTGAATGCTCAGAATATGCCTTTATCGGTACTTAACTTACAGTAATTATACTTCGAATAAGCCGCTTGACTGATGTAAACTCATTAAAAACTATTTAGTGAGTCTGTGACCTGTAGAATCGCGAGCCTGTCTTTTTTTCATTTTACAAGCTTTTATTTATTTAACTTGACCTGTTCGTTTGTCAGTGTGGAACAAATCTTTCAACCTCTACCGATTGAGCTGAAATTTTGGGAACAAGCAAAGTTTGGATGATGATTCAATATTATGGTACCATCGCGCTGATCTGATGATGGAGACAGAATGTGGCCATGTGAATTCAGTACTATAGCGGGGTAACCCCGTTGAGTTTGGGCTCCTTAGAATCGTCTATAATTGAGTAGTAAATAACGATATACAAAAAAATACAGTTTGCAATAAAAGCTTCTATCAAAAATGTTTTTTTCATAGAAACTTATTCTCTTATTACAAGCTTCTGTTTAACATGAGTTGTCGTTTGTTAGTTACTGTGCGACAAATCTTGCGACTGAATTTGGAACCAGTTATCGTAATCCGATTGAGCTGAAATTTTGGGTATGAGTATAGTTTGGATGACAATCTATCCAATATTATGGTACCATCGAACTGATCTGATGATGGAGACAGAATGTGGCCATTGGAATTCAGTACCTAGGTACTTAACCGACGTAACCCTGTTGAGTGTGGGCTCGTTAGAATTGTCTCAATGAGTAGTTGATGACAAAGCGGAAATAATTTACAGGGATGTTAATGTGCCAAAAAGACAAAATGCTGTTACGGCCTTACCCACAGGCTGGCTCCCTCGGCTAGGTATATTATACCTAGATCTGATATTTTATCTAATGAAAAATACCACGATTCACAGATTTTAAAATTTCGATATTTTAGAAATATTCACGCGACTTTTTGTAGCGATACAAATGCGCGTATCACGAACGCGTGAATGTCGCAAGATACTATCCGTAGCGATAGATCACCTGTCAAAATCACCTTTATCGTCACTGTCTCGCGTTTGCTACCCTTTAGAAAGTCGCTAAGTGCAACCCCTCTTAGGTATAAAAACCATCTGTCACTATACCCACAGTTCAAGTGAAACGCATGGGTACGCATGTTTAATCCTCGAGTTAAATGAATACGGCCAATAGTAATTAACTAAGTACCTACTATTGTAAGTAACTATAATATTAAATTAGCTAAAATAGAACTGCACCCCTGTAATAGTACATTACTTACCTAGGGCGGTTAAACAAAGAATGTCTCAGATCGCAGGTATTTGACGCCCGAGCCGAAGGCAAGGGCGATAAATATGCGCTCTGAGGCTTTCTTTCTTACCGCCCGTGGTAAGTACAACATTTTACGTCTCTATCTGGCCAGGAAGTGGGGTTTTCCGCACGCATAGCGTGCGGTAATTCCTACTTTATGGCCAGGTATGACGTAAAAATATATATATTTAATTAGTTAAAGAGCGAATACAGCGGCAGATAAACCTTTACGGCTTTGTCCGCTGTACAAATGTTTTCTTTTGTATTGTTTTTTGTAGTAAATAAATGAAAAAAAAAAAAACACCAAAGCAAACCATGGTTGTTGAGGCACTCCACACGCCATCGGCACTAGCTCAACGCACAGCGATTGCCATAATACAGAAACGCTTCTTTTTTGGTTAATGGTTATTAATTACAGCAAGGAGCTACACGGGCGGTTCTACAAGACCCTCACAGACCTGCTCGCATGGGTGAACTGGCTACGTTTCAAGGATCTCTTCGGGGAAACCGAAGTTTTTGTCTATGCAATAGCGGAAGAAGTTACCATGACGTACAACTACCGGAAATATATCCTGAAGGACAGTACGGTCGATATCTGTCTGGCATGCCACCGTCCCGGGAAGTCACTCAACTCAGCCATATTATGTCCGGTTATGGCCATCCTGCTTACGACGAGTACTTGGACAAGCATAATCTTGTTGCCAGGATTATTCACCAGCAATTTGCTCTGCTAAACGGTCTTGTTGACTTCGAAAGCCCTGACTATAAGTACAGCCTGTTCCAGTTCTCGAACATGATCGTGCCACGCTCTATTTGGATCAATCCGTCATCACAGACATGACTATTCTAGCTAATATGCCTGGTATCGTGATGACAGATCGATCGAAACGCCAGCCAGTACTCGACGACATCACCAGCCCCCATGATGACAACCTTGTGAAGGCCGAGAAGGACAAAGCCAGCAATTACCTAGAGGCAAGTCATGGCTTACGAGGTAACCGCCATGTGGGATGTTGATTCGACGATCATTTTCCCAATTGTCGTTTCGGAAAACGGTTTAATCGCGAAGAGTCTCGACCAACACCTTAAGAGACTCTTGCTAGATGGCTGGGTCAAGGGTTAGATACCTACAGAAGGCGGTACTCCTTGACACTGCGCGGACAGTCAGGAGATTCCTCTGGTTCTCCCTTGTTAGACCTAACAACTTTAGCCCTAATGTTTCACTAGACCTTATGCATTTTCCTTCGAAACAGTGAACTTTTCGGGTTTACTTTGAATATCATCAAATATAAGTTAGGTTTGTCTTGCAATAATCCTATAAAGTTTACTATTTAAGAAAAAAAATGCATTAGATCTAGTGATGCATTAGGTCTAATGAAACATTAGGGCTAAAATTGTTAGGTCTAACAAGGGCGAACCGATTCCTCTCTCTACTGCCCTGATAACTAAAAATAAAATCAAAAATATTTTTAATTCTAATAAATAAATATAAAAAATAAAAATAAAAAAACTGGTAGCTTAGGCCCCGACTCGCTGCCAGCGGCACCCTTAGCTTTTTATAATGATTTTATGTATTGTATGTATAGTTTTAAGTTTTACTTTTTTATATAATTGTTGTAAAAACCTAACGTAATATGAAAGTTGAATAAAGGAGATATAATATAGTTACCCTCTCTGACCTACGGCGCAACTACGCTGCTCAACTGGTTGAGCGAACGGGAACTTAAATTCCCCATAGCACACCTAGTTGTTTCATGGGGAAAATGTATGTACTCATGACACAATTTGACAGAAAGTTTGATCATTGGGAATTACTGATTTCCCTATGGCACAATTAGTCACCTACGATTGTTCCCCGGCCCAGGCCCACAACTTTAATGTTTCAAGCAATTAAGAAAAGATAGGTATACGATAAATCGGTTTTCATGAAATTTTACTGTAATGTAGTATTTACTACATTGCACGTAAAAAATCCATAAAGTGGTAGAATAAAATCTAGAAAAAAAGATAAAGGTAATTGGGAGAACTTTTTCCTGAGTGGTTATTATTTAAACGGCAGATTCTAAAAACGGCAGATATTTGTACAGTTGCCTATAATAAAATACCTCTATTCCACTAAGTTAAACTGGAAGTTCAAACAGTTGAACTAATTAGACAAAAATATTCCCCTTTATTGCTGTAGTACCATTGGATAGTACCATCAATGGAACTAGTGACACACTTGTATATCGCTAGTTCCATCGATGGTACTAAAGACCACAGTTCTTAGTACCATTGTCCGATAATAATAACAGTAGGTACTAGTGACACACTGTTGTTTTCAAGTACCTTTAGGAAAAAAACTTCCTGGACATTTAAAAGTTTTATAATTCCGACACCTCCAAATGCAGTTATTATTTTTGTACTTGGTGTGAAAATAAAACTCATACCCATTGTACAACAATAATTTTCCGCGCCCTCGCACTATAACACTTACAACAGAATCATTCATTATTTCACCGGTTTAATACATTTTATTTACGCACAATTTCTTCTAGTAATACCTACCTATCTGGAAGTTGACACTTTTCAAAGTCAATGAAAGTGGATTGCTTATAATTATCATAGCATAGACTATGATAATATCTGAAACAAAATAGTGGCCAGTTTTTTTCCTAATGGTACTTGAAAACAACAGTGTGTCACTAGTACCTACTGTTATTATTATCGGACAATGGTACTAAAAACTGTGTCTCTAGTACCATCGATGGAACTAGCGATATACAAGTGTGTCACTAGTTCCATTTATGGTACTATCCAATGGTACTACAGCAATAAAGGGAAATATTCCAATTATTTCAACTCTTTAATGCCATTTCTAATATTTAGAAAATTTAAATAATTCGAATATTGTTGTCTAGTTCAACAACAAAGTTCGAATAAAGTAATAAAGTAAGTATATTATTTTACTTCTGACAAAAAACATAGGTATTTCAACCTCCTATTAATGCACGGTAAGGAATTAAATTTTATTAGGTATGTTAAATAATGGTCTCCTGGTACTTCGACAGCTTTTATATTGTGAAATTCATCTCTTAGTCATGTTTAATGAAAAATAGTGGCACTTGCGAATTTTTAACATACAAGACAACTGGTGCTAAAAAAGAGTACAAAATAGTTATTTGTTATACAAGGGGGGAAAGTTGTATTTTACCTGCGAGTGAAACACGAGCTAGCGAAAGGATACCATGATTGACCACGAGCGAAGCGAGTGGTTCAAAAATAGAATCCTGAGCGTAGCGAGTGTTTCAACACACGAGACGTAAAATAACTTTTCACCCGTGTATAACACAAATCTTCACCTCACTACAGCAAGGAAAATAAAAAAAGAGTAAAAAAAAAGTAAAAAAAAAACAAAAAAAAATAACAAAAAAAGTTAAATAAAGTTTAAAAATAGTTTTAAAAAAAGTAAAAAAAAATAAAAGTAAAAATAACAAAAAAAAAAGCTAAAAAATAAGTTTAAAAAGTTAAAAATAAAAGGTAAACAAAAATATGTCATAAAATATACCTACAAAAAACAAAAATAAACATTTAACGTTCTACGTCATAGTACTTTTAACGTTCTACGTCTACTTTCTTCACATGTGGATAAAAAGCGATTTTCTCAATAGTTAACAAACATACAAAAAGGCCTTTCCGAGCTAGTGAGGTGGAAAGGTATTTAATAAGTTCATATATCACATTACGAGTATGTCCTCTTTTGCAAATGTTTTTAAAACAATAACATGATTGTTAATAACTTTAGTGTGCTATGGGGAATTTAAATTCCCAACGGCTCATCCAGTTGAGCAGCGTATTTGTGCCGTATTTCTTAATAAGTATTGCGTGGAGTCATTGGTAACTTACTTGTGTTATGGGGAATTTAAATTTCCGACGGCTCAACCAGTTGAGCAGCGTAGTTGTGCCGTGGGTCAGAGAGGATAGGTACTTACATGAAAATAAATAACAATTCGGCAAATGCAAGACCACGTGGTAATGCATCATCAGAACGTGGCCCGTGTTTACTTTATTGGATCTGTGTAAAATGTAAAAATCATTCACTTTACGTTATTCCTCCAACTATCGTCATATCTATTTTATTGTAATTCATTAATTAAAATAGTTTTAAATAATTTTTGTTTTTTTTTCGAGCCCCCAGCAGCGCAGCGTTCGTATGTCACGAATAAAAAAAAACTATACAGGGAGTAGAGACCACGAGAAACAAGTCTCCCTCGTGGTCCCACTGGTGGGTAAATCAGTGGAACCACGAGAAAACTGATAACTATATAAGATTTTTTAATTATGTAGATATTTAATAGTACCTAGGGTGGTAAAACAAAGAATGTCTCAGATCGCAAGTATTTGACGCCCGAGCCGAAGGCAAGGCCGATAAATATGCGATGTGAGGCTTTCTTTATTACCGCCTGTGGCGAGTTCAAAATTTTACGTCTCACCCTAACCAGGAAGTGTGCGGTAATTGCTACTTTATGGCCAGGTATGACGTAAAAAAATACAAAGTGACTCCACCCACTCTAGTTTTTGTTCCACACTAATCCATTATCGCGATGGATTATTTTACATAGCTTTTTTATATTGCGTTCTAATTCATAATCGCGATGGCTCAGTGATTCAACTATTAACTAATTTATAAAGTATTTGTAATTTAATAAAGTAATATAGATATTTTTTTTCGTTACTTAATTAGCTGTTGCGTGGGGCTCCTATTTCTGGGCAGTTTGCCCTTCGAGCATCTGAAGCTACCTAACGAACCTAACATACCCCTACCTAGCGTTATACGCGATCGCAACGCAATTTGAGTTTGAGTTTGTGAATAGAGGATTTTTTAGGTAGGGCAGATGCCCCGGTTCTGGCTACTGGGCCGGTTTTGGCCACTTTCAACTTTAAATTGAGTGTACTAAGATACCGAAAACTGAATGGCCAATCAGTCTTAAAGCGGCCACAACTGGGGCATCTGCCCTATTAATGGATTAGCGTGAAACTAAAAGTAGAAACAGATCCATTGATGCATTAGAGTGGAACCAAAAGTAGAAACAGATCCTTTTATGGATTTCTCCAGTGGATTAGAGTGGAAAAGACCGACTCCGCATCCCCAAATGAAATGCTTTAAGGA
This sequence comes from Epinotia brunnichana, assembly GCA_963854355.1. Lineage (NCBI taxonomy): Eukaryota > Metazoa > Arthropoda > Insecta > Lepidoptera > Tortricidae > Epinotia > Epinotia brunnichana. The sequence goes on from OY977954.1 coordinate 20,545,315, forward strand.
AAATTTCTACTCTCTTTCTTCGTCGAGGCGCGCGACGCACCTTCGCAAAGAGTTTTGCTAGCCCCCATTTCGGTGTGTGCTCAAAGCAGACGTCCGGATACACCCTACCGACCCGTGGTCACACAAAGTTGCCACACCGGTTTGACCACGGTATTTTATTAAGATTAATTAGATCACGGGTAATGTTTATTTTAGCCTGACCCTAACCAGCCCGTGGTCAGACCAAGTTGGCACATGAGTAGTTAATTCTCTTTGGTAAAAATATTAAATCTAATGACTTCACAAACATTACCTCATACCTTTCTTTGTGTAAGCGTGGTGTGACTACGGATAAATAATAATATCCGTGATCACACCAGTAGTGTGGCAACTTGGTCTGACCACGGGGCTCTTGGAAGGTCATGTATTGTACCTACTTACGATCCCTGACACAGTCTGGGGCTTCACGACGGTAATAAGCACTAATTGTCTTATTTGAGCGTTTTTTGTCTAAACCTTTGAGAGCATTCGAATACGCCATGGCTACACGCACTATAATCTCAGAACCGTGTAGGTATAGAACCTTTGGCTTTTAGGGATAAATAATAATTTCAAATCTCTCGAAATCTTAATAGGTATTTAAACGTTTCAATCGAAAAACAGAGGACTCTTTTATAGTTCTTGGAAATTTCAAGAATATAAATACAAGCTGTAGCGGCTCTAAAACAAAACTTAATATTAAAAAAAATATTGAAAATCAACATCCTCTAACCAAACTATTCGATATAAACTATCGATAGAAACTATGCACTACAATGCTCAGATTCCTTGTCATATCAAAGCAATTTCCTTGTGTGTAATGATATGAGAAATACGCTACCAGTTAGTTAAGAATTCCTTGTTTGATATTTATCTATTTATAGTTTTTAACATTGTAGGTACCATCTGCGCGGGTCTTGGCGTCAGTGTGATGTTAGCATTAATTGTCACCACCTTTGCTGCATAGTAGATGTTTGGGTTTAATTTGGAAATTATATTTTATGTGTTGTGGTTAATCAATTAAGTATTTTATTTATACAAAAACTATATATAAACACTATTTGGAATGCAACATTGGTTTTAAATGGTAGTTAAATACTATGAAGGTCTTCCGCCAAAACGTAACTTTGTCTTTGGTTATTTATCAAAATAGTGCGTTTCGTTTATTCCTGCTAATGCAGTTGATATATGTATTTGTTAAAATAATGTGAGTTTATTTATAATCTTGTATTTTTTTTCTAAAATCGTTGCATTAATGACCAAATAAACATTTATTTCAGCAATAACTTTTAAAGACAAACCATTCGTTCAATGGATTTCCTTTGCAATAACAAAACGGCGATACCCATTCACCTAGTGATCTGTACGGTCCCTGAACCGTTTTCGAACGTACGTACGGAGTTACGTGGTGCAAATTTTTGACAAGCGTCGGGTCGGCTCAAAAATGACATTTAAATCTACCTAACGTTCGTAAGAAAAGTTACGTGATCGACCCAATCAAATGGTATTATAGAAAGAAAGATACATTTATTCACTAACACACAGGACACATGTATACATCAACATTATTGACCCCACTAAACAACAATTTTCATGCTCGTTCATTTACTAGTAGAGAAAGCAATAATATATAGCCCTAAACATAATAAACAACTCGGTTGCAAACTTTAGTCTAAATAATGGCGGAACGGGGAGCAAGTTGTAATCTTTATTTAGTAAGAACTGAGAACTAATGTAGTGCCATTTATTAATCGGAGTTCTGAACTTGTGCTATTGGAAATAGGGTGGTTGTGGGGGCGAGATATGGAGCTTAAACTCGTCGAACAGACATTTATAATAATAAATCAGCCTATACGTCCCAATGGTGGGCAGAGGCCTCCTAGGGGCTGTCCATATATTACGTCATTTCAAAATAAGGGGGAGGAGGTCTGACCATTGGATGACGGTATTCATTTTACTAGGCGGGGAAGGTGTTCCATTCAAGGAATTAACAGGATGATCATAGAGGGGGTCCAAAATCGACAAAAAACTATGACGTAATATATGGACAAAGCCCCTATCATGGATGAGAAGGAACGGGCAATAGTCCTCACGCTGGCCCAGTGCGGGTTGGAGACTTCACAATCACATACACCTTTGTGTTTCTTATGCAGGTCTCCTCACGATGTTTTTCCTTCACCGAAAAGCTAACCGTAAATATCAAATAACATTATGTACATAAGTTCCGAAAAACTCAATGGTACGAGCTGGGATGCAAACCCACGACCGCCGTTTGACAGACATTATTTTACGATAAGTAAAGAGCGGGCGGGAGTGAAAATTGTTTCAATTAATAATACAGAAACACTTTCCGTCACTTAACGACACACAACACTTTGACGACACAACGGAGCCACGCTGTTATGTCGCCTCAATAATTAGTTTTTAATTTTATAATATTTTTGTATGTATGTTAGTCTTCAATGTATTTGTTACTATGGGCCTTAGATGCCTGAAATAAATGGTTTTTTTTTTTTTTATTTTTTTTTTTTAACTTTTTCAGAAAAATACTCTTGAGACGTTTGGAAAGAATGCACCAAATTATAGGTAGATCTAGATTTAATACACGAAGTTTTCGCTTCGTATTTTTTTTTTTCAGTTTTCAATGGTACCTATTTAGAAGTGTTTTTCGAAGAAACGAAGTCATTTTTATAAACCGAACTACCACAACACTGCGACCAGAAATCTGGTGCCTCGGCGGTTGGAACGTTTTTCTAGAACCCCGAACTACGGGACAGTGTGTCCGGTTACCGTATGCGATAAATCATCACGCATGGAACTTTCCCGGATTTGTATTCCACTTGTGCAGACCTGATAGCGCGTATTATAAGTTCATGGTGAATTTGAAAGTTTGCCCTTCAAGGGTGGTCCTTCAGGTTGGCAGGGAAACTTCTGATTTCTTAATAATACTTAGTGATGATGGTCGGACGATATTAGGAAGATCGCGGGTCTCTTTTGGATAAGAATAGCTTACGATCGGGACGGGTGGCGTGCTCGAAGAGAGACAGGCTCAGGAGTGGATGATTACGGGCTGAAAATGATGATGATGCCATATTTATCCGTAATCAAGAATGTATGGGGTTTTAGAAAAGTTTTCCATCGGCGCAATCCTGCTGCTGCCATTTTGACCTTTTTGTTGAGGCGCCGTAGGTTCATGGTCTTCTCTCTCTCTCTCACTGAGCATAAGCGTGAGCGAGATGGAAGTGCGTGTTCGGAAGCGCGGATACCATGTTTTCTAATTTTTTTTTTGTACTTATAAATAAATAAAAAAGTCATCACTAAGTTTCCTCAAACATGATATTGCCTGATAACATGATAATTTGTTACGAATGTTTCAAGTGTAGATAAATACTGTAGACTTATGTTCGTGATTTTTTTCTACTCGTATCGAGCTAAAATTGCTTAATCATGTTTCAAATCACTGATCTCGCAGCAGAAAAGCCTCAAAGATTACGTACTACCTATTCGTATTTTTTTGAAACCGACTCGTTATATTGTTTCAAAAACTCTGTTCGCTTAACTTCGCCGCGGCGACGAACGGAAGTTCATATATTTGATCGAGTTCTATAATCTTTGTCGCGGTGACATACACTATACGTCTCTTTCTAAGCGTTCTAATTAGAAAGAGACGGATAGTCTATCTCGCCGCGACACATCTCGCGGGCCATCCTGTGATAGTCGTGTTGGCACAACACCCAAACTCTAGTTCTACTAAGGTACTAGGAAGAAACAAAATGTTTTATGGATACGGCTGTTCTTTACGATATCACAGGCACAATTCAACATTGGTTTCTGGTAGCTCATGATATCACCTATGTTGTGACATAGCTGTAACATGGCCCTTGCCTGTCCAACTATATGTGCCATGGTTCGAATAGTACTTTACCACAGGTGACAACGCCACCTTCAAAAAAGAAGTACACAGTACGTAAGCACGGATGCATGTTTTTTATTATGTTTCTTTCTCATTTGACCACTATCACATCTTATGGAAAGTGATGATGAGATGAAGGGTGTTACATGCAAACCTAGATAGTGCCTATTGACTCTCGTCTTAAAAAGATCCAAGTTATAGGTAGCTGGGAAAAGGTTTGCCGGAATTTAGTTGACAATTTTGGTTTTTGAAGCGCCTTGTATAGGCTTTTTAACGAGCCGGCGGAAAAATCTGATTTGTAGCTGAATTATACCTTATTTTTTTATATCATGTGGAATCTAGAATGCTCGCTAAAACGCTTTCTAGAATGCTCGCTAAAATGCTTACTAGAATACTCGCTAAAACGCTTTTGAGAATGTTCGCTAAAGCGCTTTCTAGAATGTTCACTAAAACACTTTCAAGAATGCTCGCTATAACGCTTTCTAGAATGCTCGCTAAAACGCTTTCTAGAATGTTCGCTAAAACGCTTTCTAGAATGCTCGCTAAAACGCTTTCTAGAATGCTCGCTAAAACGCTTTCTAGAATGCTTGCTATAACGCTTTCTAGAATGCTCGCTAAAACGCTCCTGTTTATTTTGTGAACACCTGTCCTGTAGTAGAGTCGGTAGAGTGCTCATTACAATTAAGCGCTCACTTCTATCAGCACCTTAAAGCTAGTTTTAGACGAAGCCAGTGCTGGCTATGTTGTTGTTGTCTATGACAGTAATCTTTAATGTGAGTACGGGTGGCAGCCTGCTATAAAACTTCTAAGAATCAAGTTTCCCACTCACTTGACGAAACTCCTAACAACAGTATATCTTTCCCTTTGCTTGAAAAATAGGCCGGCGCTCTATTCCCGCCAGTGCTGGCAGCCAGTCCTTTATGGTCGCTGTACACATTGGACCAACGTTGGAGCGTGAGCAGGATGCAGATAGCTGCATCCTGCTCACGCTATAATTCGATCTCATTCGTTTACATAGGTAAACGAATGAGATCGAATTATAGCCCTCTCCCTCTAACGTATAGCTGCATCCTGCTCACGCGCCAACGTTGGCCAAATCTGTACAGCGACCATTACATACAATAACAAGCCAGCACTGGCTTCGTCTAAACCGGGCTTTAGGGATGTAATGTAGAATGTTGCTATGTCACGAATTGTTATTAAAATATCCGAATTGCGCTGCGCAACACAGCGCGAGCTCCCGTCACGTACGAACTTTATGTGGGAAGTTTTGACTAAAAATTTCACACGAAACATGTGCAGAAACGTGAGTGCTCGTTACCTACTGCTTCATACTTTTCTCCCTAGGTCCGCGTGTTCAACATTTTTACTCTGAATTACAATGCAAACAGGTGCTGTGTGTACTGCCATTTTCAGCACACTTCAAAAAGAAGGATATTTTGGCAGATCTTTTTGTTTGAAGTGTGCGGCTGTTTCGTCCGTCGTCTCTCACAGGTCACAGGCAGTATTCTCAAAGACCGCTTTAAATTTGGTATACTTAGATCATATATAAGCATATCATTTCATAACTGAAACCAAAAATTATGTCCGTACAGTCGCCATCACATACATCGGAGCAAACAAGCACGTCACAAACATCGGAACACATCTCTATTTTCAAGGCATTAGGGTGCATTGTGCCGATATTTTTGAACACTATATAGTGTACCTATGTATGTGATGGCGACTGTACATAAGTTTGCCGGTACGTATGCCCTAAATACTATAACTAAATGTTTAATTAAATAGGTACTCTGTTATTGACGCATAAGGCCGTGATTACTCGTACTGTGTTTAAAATCTTATCAGATACTAATCTCTCTATTTTGCACTCTCTAATTAGAACGATAAGAAAGAGACGGATAGTCTAAGTCTAAGTCTAGTGATAGCCGAGCTGAACTAATTCTTTTCAGAATTTTTAGTTACACAAACATGGCTTAGTCTTGCTTCCCGCACAGGCCGCGCAAATAAACACAGTTTAATTCACCAGGGAATGTAGTGAATACGGATGTTAAATTCAACACGGCCTCGCTCTCATCAAGCTAATTAGAAAGAGACGGCTGCAGCGCGTAAATAGTTGATGAACACGAAATTACAGTGCTAATTTAGGTGCCATGCATTGCCAACATTAGGGCGGAGTGGCTTCACGAGTATATTAACGTTGAATGAATGGAAATTGCGAGTCACATTTGGTTCCGTGATTTTCACTGTTGAACTAATGTAAAGGTGTTTGTGAAGAGCATTATAGCGAATATTATATTACAGATCATCTTCATCATATCAGCCGAAAGACGTCCACTGCTGGACATAGGCCTCCCCCAAAGAGTGCCACAATGACCGGTCCTGCGCCACCCGCATCCAGCTTTCATCTATAATCCCGCATTACATGGTGTTGTATCGGTTGGCAAACCTTAAATAAATAAAATAAAATAAACAAATAAAGTAAAATAAACGCTCGCAAAATAAACAGGAGTGTTTTATTATCTATGAAAACGGCAAAAAATCACGTTTGTTGTATGGGAGCCTCCTGTAGTCTAGTTGGTAGTGACCCTGCTTACGAGGTCCCGGGTTTGAATCCTGGTAAGCGCATTTATTTATTTATTTGTGTGATAAGCACAAATATTTGTTCCTGAGTCATGGATGTTTTCTATGTATTTAAGTATTTATTAATCTATGTAAGTATGTTTATCGTCGTCTAGTACAAGCTTTGCTTAGTTTGGGACTAAGCCGATTTGTGTAAGATTGTAAAAGATAAAAAAAGGTAAAAATACTTTTAAAAAAAATATTTATTCTGTTTTTAGGGTTCCGTACTCAAAGAGTAAAACGGGACCCTATTAATAAAACTCTGCTGTCCGTCCGTCTGTCTGTCACCAGGCTGTATCTCACTGATACCTACCGTGATAGTTCCAGTTGAAATTTTCACAGATGATGAATTGCTGTTGCCGCTATAATAACAAATACTAAAAACAGACTAAAATAAATATTTTTATATAATAATATAGATAATGGTACGGAACCCTTCGTGCGCGAGTCCGACTCGCACTTGGCCGGTTTTTTTTGTATTTGTTGTTATAGCGGCAACAGAAATACATACTCGGCCACGACTTGTGCTGCGGAGGCCGCACTCCGAATACTCCGGTCTCTCGCTTCCGGTTCCGCTCCCGCTTCCGCTTCCGCTCGGAATCGCGGCCGAGTACTAAGTGATGACATAAAATGGCGTACTGGCATGGGACTTCAACTTCGAAGACTTTATTCGAATAAACTGCACGCAATAGATGCGGATATACGTAGAGATATCATGCAAAAGAAAAAAAAAAATCGATTTTATTATTTAATCGTATGGCAATTATTATTTTTATACAATTATTATTATTTAAAAAAATCGATTGTATTAATTTTATCTCACGTTAAAATGACGAAAATAAAAATGTTTATGTTTCAATACAATAACACACCAGTTACACAGAACATTGAATTAGAAGTGATATTTTGTATGACAAGTATAGACTTAAACGCAAATTTTGTGGCGATAATTGCAAATTAATGACTTACTCCATAGTAAACGCGCCGAGAATATATGTTGTGACGTCATAGCATAAGCCCGTTTAATATAGAGCGTTTTCGGGGGGGTACCGGCGCGTGCAGATTTCAAATGTATATAACATCAGAAAAATAAATCATATGAAAGTTTTAATGTTAGGTAAGTACAGTTGTTTTAATGCTGGATTATACTTTTGATTTTCGTAATAAAAAAAGGATGCAAGTTCCCTATTACCGCTTGCTGATTGGTTAAATCCAGCTTGCGACTGGATGCTCTCAATCTTGAGGTCATTGGCTCGCATTCTACTAGTAGCTCGTATCTTTACCAATTAGTCATCGGAGCTTATGCACGGAATATACCTAATTTGTTTGCCGTTTACCTGTTAATAGAGCGCTCATTGCCGAGCGGTACCTCATGCTCGTACCCATTGTGCAATTTAACCAACGCTGGTCAATTTGGAGTGGTTGCTATCTGAGTGCGACTGTGCGTTAAGCCATTGAAATTGGTTGTTGTCTATGACAGTAATCTTTAATGTGAGTACGGGTCACTGCCTGCTATAAAACTTCTAACAATCAAGTTTCCCACTCACTTGACGAAACTCCTAACCCGCACAAGGTCTATTTTCTCCTGGGTTGCTTAGGATTAGGTAGCAGGTAGACTTCAGGCTGCTTTAGGGTGTAATCGGGACAGCACTAAGATAAAGCGGACCTAGGTTGTGGAAGTCCGTCGGATGCAGGTAAGGTGGTTCAGGACCGGTCCTTGTAGCACTGTTTGGGGGAGGCCTATGTCCAGCAGTGGACGTCTTTCGGCTGATATGATGATGATGAAAGAGGAACTAAGTAGAGACATGTAAAACAGAAATGTGGATTTTTTATTTGATTGGGTTCACATCGGACTCCGTCTCAAAGCACAAGATAGTTCCATCTTTGCTATTCACTTCGACATGACGAAGCATGCGCCCGTACTCTCGTGTTGGCATCCAAACATGATCTATTACATTGATGTCCACTTCGAAGAGGAATATACCCTGCAAGGAAATCAGAAGATAAAAAATAATTTAAAGTGCTAATTTGTACGATTCTCACCGACTGGACCGGGCCGAAACGCGCCGGAGTGCGTTTTACAAGTTACCACACTCACAGGAATTTGAAGCTTTAAGGCGAGGCCGGTACACGATCTGACGAAAAGATTGATTTTTGAGCTTCCAGTGTGAAGAAATAATGAAGAATTCTACTGCAGAAAAATTGCTGTAGACTGAAAAATAAACGAAGAAGTGTTATATAACCGAACATAATATAAAAAAATGGATTGGTAACTGTAAAAAAAATCTTAAATATGACCATAAAAATAAACATAAATGTTCGAGATCTCGTAATTTTCAACGACCATCTCTATGTTTTGTTTTTTATAAAAAGGATAGCTTTTTTATTATTTTATTGTAATAACCGGACAGATTTTTAATATAAAATTATTATGCAGTATTCCAAAAATCAATTAATATTTACTAAAAAGTGATGTTACACACTTCCGAACACGCACTTCCATCACACTCACGCCTATGCTCAGTGAGAGGGAGAGAAGACCATGAACCTGCCTCGCCTTAATACAGACGGTACATTTCTTATTTCAATGGATTGTTGTCTGCTCGCGGACGTGGGCGGCTGTGCTCGGCTATTGTCGCATCCGACCGGCTCCGTCCGGCTTTTGCCTACTGCACTGTACTACTCGTAATATTAAAACACGATCTACTGCCGCGATGTGAAGCGGCGTCATGCGTCCAGCAGGTCGATCACGTAACGCATTGTAGGAACGTCGGGTAAGTCTAAATGTCACTTTTTATATGGAAAATTGACAATTAAATTGTACCGACTGGGCCTACATTAGATAGAACATTATTAGTTAGGACTTAAGAATTCATACCCTTATTTCTGTATATCTTAAAGTTTGCAGAATATTTAACAACTTTGATATTATTGAAAGATTATTAACAATGATAAAATATTGGACCTTGCGGGATTTGAACCCAAATCATCCTGTTGCCTTATCGGGGCAGATGATTATTGGCGTTTGCCCTGGAGTGGATATCTATCGGCTGCTATAATAATGGATGATAATGTTATTATTATTTCTTCTATTACCTACTAGTATTATGTGTTATTTCCTTACCTTAGGTACCCCGCAATTCTTCTTATCGTATTTAATGCGCAGTAAATCCATCAGGAAAGCGAGCCATTTGTGGCGGCAAGTGAGTTTATACGCGTTGAAAGTCATCTGCCAGTGACCATCTTCGTAGTAGAAGTCTTGCACGGAGATCTGCGGTGTCAAACTAAGGCTAAAGCTGGCAACATGACATCGACGAGCCAAATGGAGCGGCGCCGCACCATAACCGGGCCATAAATGTCAAAACGAATGTCAGAAAGGTAACCAACTTATATTGGGACTGGGCTTACGGACTATTTAAGAGCAAGTAGTGTCGTTATTATTGCTGTGGTGTCCTGTAAGATGGATGTACTTCCCCAGAAGAGCGACATAACATTCCGCTGTGACCTACCTCTCTTACTCTATGTGCACTTGTATAAATGTTTACCCCGTCCATGAAAACCTAGCCGACCGATAAAGACAAGACTAAAGTCACGCCACCCGCCAGCGCAGATTCCATGATGCTGAACCAACTTCCGACCTAAAGGAATCCTGGGCATCTGAATGGGAGTCAAGATTTCAATCAATCAATCATTTATTTATTTCTTGAATGTGGTACATATGGTGTAATAAGATACAATGTTGTTCAGCACAATCCAGCCTGAATAGGCATAGAAATATCTCAAAAACTGCATTACTATAACTAAGACTAGATTCTTATGAACTATTATGCAGCATGCAAAAAATACTACTAAGTTACAACATTACACTACATTACACTACATTACACTACATTACACTACATTACACTATATCTCTTCCTGATAATTATCTTCAAGCCCAATCTCAAGAAACGACCTGCGGGCTTTGAGGAGCCCCTGCGCGTTTGGTGCATGCTGATTCTGATTCTGAAGTTTTAATGGAAGTAACCGTAGTAAATAGAATGTCAATAACTGACTGGCGCTTTAAGTAACTGTGACCACCCCGGCGTTGTATGCTATAGTTACATTACTTGCCTGGAAGTTACTATTTTTCCTAAGAACAGTCAAGTTTCCTTTCGCCAAATTATTCTTCGTAATTTCGATGGTAAATACTCCTACCGGGTCCTTAGGGTTTGGTTTTATTAGCTTCTGGCATTTCCCATATCGTTTGATTACGCTTACGTAGGGTCCCTGAAACATTTAGTCAGTGTGAGGTTATAATGAACTAGAGAATTTAGCTTCTACGCTACCGTAACGCAAACAACCTAGTATATACCTACGGTTACCATTATAATTTTATCTGATGAGCACGAATATGGCTCGCAAAGATGAGCATAAATAGTTTTAAATATTCTATTACATTGTGTGCAGTAGGTATAGCTGAGGGTCGATCACGTAACGCATTGTACGAACGTCGGGTAGGTCTAAATGTCACTTTTTATATGGAAAATTGACAGTTAAATTGTACCGACGCGCGTTCGGAACGTTACGTGATTACCCCTCTGGCCCAGTAGCTCTAGTATAAGTTTTATCGATACATATACATTTTCGAACGCGTTTGCGTTTAGTTTCAATTTGTATGGCAACGCGTAGTTCCTCATAGTTTCCACCAGAGGCGCTGTTCGCGTTGCGATACAAATTGAAACTAAACGCAAACGCGTTCGAAAACGTATTGTATCGATAAAACTTATACTAGAGCCTCTGGTCATTGTAAGTATACGAGTATGCATGGTCTAGGTCGATTCTTCCGTAAATGGCGCTTTTGGTCCAGGTGTTCAAGTCGAGCTACTTCAAAAGAAGCTACACCTTTTCTGACTTTATTACGCCATTTTGGTCTCATAGACGCGACCTAGTACTCGATGTTGCAATAGTTTATTGGCATGGGCACTTTATGTCAAAGTGACTTGGCTTAAATTCGGATGAATAAATCCTCTTCGTTCGAATTTAACCCATATTGCTTTGACATAAAGTGTCCATGTCATACACTACACTAGTGCAACATCGAATACTAGGACGCCTACCTTATGACAACTAAGGCTTTGGATACGAGTCACGGTCTGTGAGGCGAATATGGCAAAACGCCTGTACAATTATACACATCTAGGCAATGCCATACATGTTTGTGCGACTTTCTGACGCAGACGCCGCGCCGCTTCGGCCTCCGTTCGCGGCGCTTGTGCAAAAACGAAGCCTTATTCCTATTTGTCGACTTGTTGTAAACTTGCGACCTGTGATTTAGCCTGCGAAGCTAAACAAGGTTCTGGGTTCGAATCCCGAAAAGGGAAAAGTTCTACATAATTATGTTGAATAGCAACAAGTATTTCTGGACTAGATCCCTTAAAGGGATAAGTTTGCCTTTGTACTTCCTTTGGAAATTTTTACTACTACCACTACTTCGGCCTCAGGTTTAGTACATCCAGCAGTAAATTATGATTTTATTTTTTCTGTATTACCGAACACTAACCAAGCGCTAAAACCTGCGTTTCGCCGATGACATAGTCTTGTTCTCCCATAATGCACCCAATCTACAACAAATGCTCCAAGACCTGAGCACAGCCAGTCTTGAAGTCCGGCTCTAAATAAACAAGGGCAGGCCCAGTTAACGGGCGTAAAGCATAGGGTTAATGTAGATGGGCAGGATATTCAATATATTGACGAATACTTGGGCCAGATAGCATCCTTCGATAACAGGCAGTCTAAAGAAATTGATCGACGCATCGAAAATGCCTGGAAGAGCTTCTGGTCCATAAAGGCGCTAATAAAGGGTAACCTTCCTTTGACGCTGAAGCGCAAACTCGTTGGCATAAATAATGTAACCAGCCTATCCTAACATTTGGCGCCCAAACTTGGTCACTAACAGAAGCCCAAAAGTCCCGACTCAAGACTTACCAGCGAGCAATGGAACGCAGCATACTCGGAGTTCGTAGGATGGATCGGATCAGGAACACGGTGCTACGTTCCAAAACTGTCATCGTAGATGTGGGTACCAAGACCGCGAAGTTAAAGTGGGACTGGGCAATGGAAGTGTCCGCCGGATACACCCGGAGTGACGGGCCAAGTTAGCCACCGAACGGACCCCACAAGATGGCTACCTATATAGGTACAATCAGAGACTTTCCCGGTCGACAATAGGCTTGTTGTGTGGTGTTAAAATTGATAACGTCGTGTTGCTAAATGGATAGTAAACCATCAAATGATTGTAATAAAGTATAAATTACAAATTATAATTCAAATCATAAAAAGATATGAACATTGAAAGTTTAGAAAAAAAAGTTTTTTTATTTATTGTCCAAGAGTAAATTTAAAGGTACCAATATAATCCTTACGCTTTTATAGAAACAATTTTGTATGACAACTATGGACCTAAACGCAGTATTTCGCGACCGAAACAGCAATTTACTTCATTTTCCATGCAACGGTTAGTACAAATTGCACGGTGTGACGTCATACTTTAAAGCCAATCAGTATGAAGCGTTTCGGCTGCTGTCAGCGAGGTCCGTCTTTAACTCGATTTTTTGGGTATTAATGTCCTTTAAATGTAGTTGCTTCCATACAAACATTTGTTCATCTACATAAACTGGTTCGAATGGCATCGTAAACAAATTTAAGGTCACAAGCCTATTTAACAATTTTTTCCCTTGTTGGGCGCAACTAGCTAATGCGAGCGTTCGGGTCGTTACGCGTCGATTGGACAAACGAATATCGCCCTAAAGGTGGTCGGACCTGGAATGTCTCTGACTGTACCTAGAGGCAGACCGAAAAGAAGATGACGGGACGACCTTAACCCATTCAGTGCCCATGACGACAGATATGCGTCAGAGCGCTACGAGCGCTTTTCGCTACATACGAGGTTAACCTGCTACGGACTACGGCGTAGCGCTACGAGATTAGCGTGGCCGTGAATGTGTTAACACGTTTCGTACGGATGGGCGATTAGATTAGAACTAAGAGGTGTGGCAAGAAAAAGGGGAGGCCTTTGCCCAGCAATGGGACACAAAAAACACTTACCGATGTCTCTTTCGTTTGTACACCGTTTTTGGTTGTAGAGACGAATGTAAAAAATAGACAAAATAAAATTAAAATTGGCAAAATTGCGTTAATCGACATGTCTTTATTGCTTGGCGGAGGTAATAAACGTAGGTAATCTAAATGATACTCGTTTACCACCATATATGACTATGATTGTCAATGTATGATGGTTAAAAAGACATTAGTTTTATATATCCAGTGATTAAAGCCGTGTTTATGAACAAAAGGTCGTTCAGCGCTTCAGCGGTGCGTGACGCAACAGTGAGCGGCGCTACCATGGGAATCTCCCTCTCTGTTGCTTGAATAGGCCTGCGACCTAAGATTTATTACGATGTCATTCGAACCAGTTTTTTGAGAGGAACAAATGTTTGTATGGGAGCTACTACAAACACATTCAGTGCCGCTAATCGCTACGCGCTACGCTCGTAGCCGACCCCGTGGTGGTCCTCGTATGTAAATAAAAATAAAAAAATAAAAAAGATTTACAGTCGCAAAAAAAACACAAAATCGAACACTGATGTAGATACTTTATATAAAACAACACAACACAGAAAATAAATGAATGCGACAATAGGCTCGGAATGTAGCGGAAAGCGCCTACGACTTAGGCACGCGATAGTCGTGTTCCCGGCACTGAATGTGTTAAATAAAGCACATAATTACCATCAAACTACACAACGGGTTACACCTGAGCAAGTAATATGAGAATGGATTTGGACCATAGTTGGGTGACCTGGACTATAGTTGTGTAGTTTTACGGTACCCAAATATTTGAGTTAAACACGGACTTCGCAGGCGGCAGCCGAAACGCTTCATACTAAATTGAGTACTATCATTGTAGGCTTCTTTTTGGCATAAAATTACCGACTGTTGAGTTTGTTTCGGCGTTTCTTCTTAACAGTGGTCTTCTTTTTCAGAAACGCTAATTGAATTTTGACTTGTAAAAGTGTCATTGCGGCCTACTTGCAGAATAAAACTCATTTTCTCAAACATTCAATGAAATGTCGTCATTACGTGCGTTTAACAGGCTGCAAAGTATCACGTTTCGAGCGGAACAACTCTAAGTCGAGAGAACTGTAAAGGAATTTCATACGAAATTGAAGGCCTAGGCTGGGAAGCAGTCTTAAGCTATTATTTCATTTATTTAAACACATGCATGCATTACTGCAGACGCCGGGAAAAAAGGGCTTGCCAGGTGAGTAGGATAGTGAAACGAAGCCAGCAAGCCTGTATACATAGTTCTTTTCTCAAACATGTAATGAAATAAATAAAAAAAACTCCAAAAAATCAAACTAATTTGCATGGCTGAACGCCGTCATGCTGTGACACAAACTGTGGAATGAAAATTTAAAAATAAAATTACTTCCCAGCCTAGGTTTTCAACTTCGTATGAAATTCCTTTACAGTTCTCTCGAGTTGTTCCGCCCGAAACGTGATACTTTGAAGCCTGTTATAACGCACGTAATGACGACGTTTCATTGCATGTTTGAGAAATAGTACATTGTAGGAGAGGCCGGAAAACCGCTCAAAGATGGACGAGTTAGTTTGAGGGCCGACACGCCAGTGGAGGCCCTCAAATAATACGAGTCCATATTTAGCGTTTCCGGCCGAGGCATTACATAGTGCTTTTCACGACTACTGCGAGGAAATAAGAAAACATTTGCATAACTAACTATAAGTACTTTAATAGAAATTAATATTTAAATTTGCGTGAGGACAATTGTTAAAAGAAAGCGATGTATTATTGACAGGAACATTTATTTGTACTTTGTGTCCTTTCAGAATTTGTTTGTATGTTCTCAAACGATTTTGATGGATGTGGGTGCCTTTTAGATACTCTTCCATAGTATGAACTATTCGTAGGCCTTCTTATATTTAGCCCGCGATGTCTCTGGTAGCAAATTACTAGCTACTGCCTGTGCTCTCTCTTGCATTTCGGTAGGCATCAGCGTATGAATATCATTTTGTTCACTAGAAGAACTCATTTTTATAGCGTAGATACGCGGTTCGTGTATTTTTTAGTCAAACACAATTTACACTATCTAATTCAGTAAGTATTTTCTGATCCCGCCTTTTTTACTTTTTTTATCACTTTTAAGAGGTGATTTTCTGTTGTTTGCTTCAAACTGACTCTAAACTTAGAAGCGTTTTTCCTAAAAAAAACTACAATCAGCTACAAAAGTAATAACGCCTTAAGCCTGAACTGAATGGTTTTGACGTTTTTTTTTTTTTAAACAAGTAATTGGACCTATAAATAACCTAATATTATTCTTTAAGGATAAAGTTGCGCCAAAAAAAGACCTTTTATTGATTTTTATCCAACCACTACTACAATGAAACATTGTAGTAGTGGTGGTTCAGGTGCTACAGCTTTTGCCTACTTTCCAGCTCGGTTTTAGACCATCTATTGCCACAATTCCGAACAGTGGCGTGAAAAATATTTTATTATTCTAGTGGCTCTGTGAGCTGTAGAACTCGCGAGTCTTTGTTAAAAAACAATAAAAAAAATATAAATTTCCAAAAACTGAATCGACAGAAGAAATCTATATAATTATTGAACCTGATGCTTCCAAAATTTAACGAGAATCGGTTGAGTAAGTCGACCTGTAGAGAACAGCCGGACAGACAGACAGTTAGGACAGTGGGTCATCTGGACATATGAAAGAATTTGGGCCCAAGCTTAAACGGAGAATTCCGTTCGCTACGCTCGCTCGTTCTATAACCTCTCCTAATTCGGTATATAAATATGTGTATTCAATTATATAGGGTGCTCCCGGGAATTTACGTTAATTTTGGCATATTGCAGAGTACATTTACAGAAACAAATTAGCATATTTTTGTTTTCGATTTTTGTTCAAAACAATTTTACTAGGGGCTTAAAACACATGAAATTAGAAAATGTGTGTAAAAAATGTGTAATATCGAACGAACTCACTTTTTTACCTACCTAACCTTTAAAAATCTGTTATGACGTCACAGTTAAGAGCCATTTACACTGGTTAAATCTACAAAACTGTTTAAATTAAACCTTGAATATCTTGATAACAGTAAGAGTTAAGAAAAATTATCTTAGAGAAATTAACTTTATTTGATCAAAACTATGCCCCCTTGCAATTAACGGGAACACGTTATATAAACAAGTAGGTACTGTACTAAATAAAAAAAAGTCTGTCGACCTAATAGTAACTGCAGGGGGCCGATTTTTGACTTCGAGCGCTCGAAAATTAAATAAAAGTAAATACGATTTTAGTGTCAAAATTGCAGGCACTAACTTTCTACCGATATAATTGAATACGAGTGGTCAATACCACTCGCTTTTAAATTTTCTATCGCTATTTCAAAAGAGCATTTCGTAATTTTTGACACTTTTCGAGTGAAAGATTCGAGCGCTCGAAAGTCAAAAATCGGTCCCCTGGAAGGATAATAAACGAACGATACAGATACGATACCCGTTAATGTAAAACCGTATTTACCCGTGTTTCGCAATATAGCAGTATTGTTTACAGAATTACCTACAAATCGGCCCGGCTCGTTCCGCGAGTGGCTGCGACGGCTGAATTTCAGTTAACGATTTCAGACGGCCTAATCCCTTTGTTAGGTGCAGCGTCAGTAAATAATTACAGCAGGCGCACATTTATATTGTTCCCTTGAATCGGCTCAACGCGCCAGTGATGCATTTTACCATTGTTGGGAATATTATAAAATTATCGGTAACGGCCGTAAACATTGCCGGTAACAGAGGCCATAGAAAGCCACTGATCGCATATTGCTTGCTGGGCATCGGCGTCAAATACCTGCGACGTGTAACATTATTTGTTTTACCGCTGTGCATAATCTATTTTGCTCGACTTGGCGGGGGCACTGCCGTGCCCCCAGATACCAAGAACCATAATTAGATTCCATCGAATCTACCAAGAAATTTCACTGTCACAGTGAAACCCACAGACTACTAAGAGATACTACCATTGTCAGTATGACGTATTCGGGGGGTAAACACGTAACGTTCCGAACGGGCGTCGGTACAATTTACGAGTAACTGTCAATTTTCCATATAAAAAGTGACATTTAGACCTACCCGACGTTCGTACAATGCGTTACGTGATCGACCCAGGGTAACCAACCTTATTATGGTAATACAAAATATAATCGTCAGAATCAATGTTAGACTGATGCGAAATACTTTTTTTCATTTTTCATTCATTCAAATTTAATTCATTTATAAGAGACACTTGAATTTCTACAATGAAACAGGATGATGCATAAAAAACTTAACACTAGGCACTTAAATCTACTTAACTACTAGTATATATACCCTCTCCAAGGTCACAGCCCTTGGGAAGGGTGCCCATAAGGCTGGCTACATTTCCTCGTTGAATTGCAATTCCAATCCGTTGGCCGAGGAAGTAGCCAGCCCTATGGTCAGCCGTATTATCTAAAATTTTTTTCTTTATTTCTTTATAAAGCCTATGGGCGTCAGGACTCCACGGCCCGAGAGTTTCAACCGCGAAGGCCGCAAATATGTAGGTGTTTGTCAGGCCCGCATATTTGCGGCGCTTCGCGGCTTCTGCCGTTGTTGCCGCCCCGCCCCCCCTCAAAGAAGTTGTGGCTAAATGGGACGGGGCCATGGTTTCCACGCAGGTGGCGTCCCAGATAAGAGGCCGACCCATCCGCCACGGAATGAGTGTCAATCCATCGGGTCTCCTGCCATCGTCACGAGCCAGGCCGGGAGGTTCCAGGACGGCAGGCACGTTTACGCTGGCAAGAGCCCGACGGATGACGTCATTAATGCTAGCGTGGCGGGATAAACGGCCGGCACTCTTTGTGCATGAGAGGCCGTGGTAACCCAAACGGTCTACCTCCACTTCGCAGGGGCAGCGGTGAGGTACTACGATATCCGCGCCTAGACGGAGACCGACAGCCAACCTTAAAGAATTGTTGTCTAGGAGAGTTGCACAGTGAATAGAAGGGTAAGCGTGTAGCCAAAATCCGGATTCGGGTTGCGATAAAGCCAATAAACGGGCTTTTTCAGTCCTCGTAGAGGCAGAGTTTAAGAGCCACTCTGATGCCTGGCGGCAAAGAGGTTCATCCCAAGTTCTTTGTACTGCTTTATTTGATGGCAGGGGTTTACCCGGGCAGGCTAGCTGCCACGCATCCTCTGTTTCGTGTAAGTACGCTACCTCAAAATCTCGAAGTGAGGGAGTAACGATTTTACCTATAAGTGGTAACGTACTGTGAACAGAGGAAAGAAAAGCAGGAAGAACGATGCTGGAAATTTGCCTGATTCCAAGGCCGCCATGTCGGATTGGCAGGGTAGCTTGTAGAAATTGCCTTTCATTGATTTGGACGTTGAAAAGTTTTTGGATATGTAGATGCATGATGTTGTCTATTTTTTCGCATAAATTAGTAAATTTCCAGAAGGGGCTACACCTTAATGCGTAAGTCAATTTGGGGACAAAAAGGCAGGACCGAAGAATGAAAAGAGCCATGTGTGAGTTTATTTTGAGGAGTCGGTCAGAGTCACAGACCACTTAACCTATAGACGCCGCTTACCAAGGCGCCCGCGTGAGCCAAGCTTAAGCTCAAAAAACACCAAGCAGCTGCCACGCCCCCAAACATTATTTTAGTACGCGGTCGACCGTTCACGAAGTAACATGTAATATTCGACTGCTTTCTTGGCTATAAAGTGTACAAAATATGCCTTATTGTATGGTTAAGCTGTGTGGAAATTGTAGCAAGACATCAAGTCTTCAAAAGGATGGGATTTTATTTCACAGGTAAGCATTTTTTTACTTTTTACAACGAAAAAACAATCATAACCTAGCATTTAAATTTATAAAGTAAAGGTTGCTTAGCGTTGATGTCTTTCAACGGCTGTCTTTTTCTTTCGCTTACATTTTCTTGGCATTCCGTCTTTGTCGCACCATTGCAGTGTCTTAATTAGTGATGTGACTGGTCAATAACTTACGTCTCCGATATCCGGAAAACAATATGAACTGTGGTGTAATACAACAAACTTGTATTATTGAAGTAAATACTACTAATACTGTATTTATTTATGAGAGGTGTATTGTATTTCTAAATAATGTTTTATTTTGTTTTACAAACTTTTATTTACTTTCACATTCAATCTTGCAAGTTAAATTTGACCCACTTTCCAGTGACCGATTGAGCTGAAATTTTGGGTATAAGTATAGTTTCGATGACAATTCATTATTATTGTACCATCGAGCTGATCTGATGATGGAGACAGAAGGTGGCCATGGGAATTCAGTACTTAACCGACGTAACCCCGTTGAGTTTGGGCTAGTTACAATCGTCTCAATGAGTAGTTGATGACGGGATACAGAAAACTTCAGTCGGCAATAAAAGCTTGTACCAAAAAAATGTTTAAATAAAAACTTATTTAGTAAGTATATATATTGTTTTACAAAACTCTAATAGTTAGTGGAATTTATTTTTGTTTATGCATTGAAGATGTGTAAAAGAAAATAGAAAAGTCACGGCTGTAGACAAAAGCCAATTTTGAACCATCCATTTTATCCATCCATATTTCATACTAATTCCATACTATTCCATATTATTTACGATGACAATTATTAAACAAACGATGACATGTAATATTTATACTATTATAAATAAATGACTTATGACTTATTCCATTCCAAACTATACTATACTAGGTATAATATATATACTATATTTTACTATATAATATTATAAATGTACGTACTTAGCAAAAAACACAACCACACAGCGCTATTAGACGCATATACACGAAACTAATACATTTTAAAAACCAATAAAATATGATATTCGCTTTAATCTTGACGTTGGTTCCAAATTAAAATATTTACACTTATATTCTGTAGTATATTTTTCGAGTGTGTCGCATCACTACCCAAGATGGCGCGCGGCACCGTGCCCTTGAGCCAGCCAATCACAGTGCACTTGTCGCCCCCCGCGCCCCGCCAATTTGGCATAATGAAATACTAGACAAAGTTTTATGAAGTGGCGTCTATAGGTTAAGTGGTCTGTGGTCAGAGTAATCAGAGAAACGGCGAATTTGGGAATCGACAAAATCCGGGATTGCTTCTTCGAAAACTGGGGCTCCGAGAAGATGAAGTGAGCTATTTGAGAGGACTTTAATGCCTGGACAGATGTTGTTAAAACTGTCAATAATCTGCGATTTATTTACAATTTCAGGACTTATAAAAATCTCGCATTTTATTAAATTTTGAATAAGTAAATGAAATAAATAATTCTTAAGAAAACATTCGTCCCGTCCAGACGGACGTAAGATACCGAACATGAAGTGGGGAGTAAAATTTGGAGGGGGAGTTCAGTATTACTAGGCATTAAGGTTCAACCTCAGGGTTCAACCTTTGGACAGTTTTCCTTGTCTACACCAGTGCCGTGGCAGCGCACGAAATTTTTCGATGGGCAACCCGGAATAAAAAGTTATGAGTAGGTATATACACTTTACAGTACACATGGTGCTACTTTTCCGCACGTGTGCGGAAAAGAGCACTTTCCGTGCATATGTCGAAACTTTAAAGAGCCATATGTACTGTAAGACGTTGTACGATACATGTGCGAATAGGTAATTCGCAACTCGTGTCGATTTAAAACACTCCCTTCGATCGTGTTTTAATTTATCACCACTCGTTGCAAATTTCCCATTTTCTGCACTTGTATCGTATATAACTATTACAATGCACTTGCTCTGAATGTGCCCCATTATATGGTTCAACATAAACACGGAAAGTGGTCGATGCCAGCATGATGTCGCCGGGCGGGACCAGCCCGTGCGGGAGTGGATTTCAGGCCAATATTCCCGCATACTGTGCGATAATGAGATTTCGTGACAATGAAAATTTCACCTTTTATGCATATTTTTTTATTTCCTCGTATGATGCATTGTAAAATGTTGTATGATACACGTGCGGATAGGTAATTCCCAACTCCCTGGCGGTCGTGTTTTTGGTCATCGCCACTCGTTGGGAATCACCTACTTTCCGCACTTGTATCATAATAACTATTAGGCAAGCCGGTGGGAATCGGCTCGTATGGTGGCTCCGCCACTGTAAACCTACTATAGTTGTTGCAATATTTGATGCAATGGAATTCGGAACATTGCCGCCTGCCGCGGACAGCCGCTCTGATCCGAGTAACTAATCCAGCCGATAATGAACGAGAACCGAAAACGGCTCGCATTTCACTTGCTACTAGGTTTACAGCTGCCGAACATTTTACCTTTCATTTAGTTAGAGTGATTACTTACTCAACGCTTCCCCTGTTTTATAAAGCGCAAAATGCATGCAAGTTTAACTACATTGTGGGGTTTGATTAATATTATACGAGTAAGTACTTCTAGTTTTTGACTAAAATGTGTGTCGGTGCGGATAGACAGACAGTCATGGATGACGAAACTAAGGACCCTGATGCTGGTCGATCACGCAACGCATTGTA
Source organism: Epinotia brunnichana (assembly GCA_963854355.1). NCBI lineage: Eukaryota > Metazoa > Arthropoda > Insecta > Lepidoptera > Tortricidae > Epinotia > Epinotia brunnichana. The sequence continues at coordinate 20,567,444 of OY977954.1, forward strand.
CCCGCGTCAGGTAGATTTTAATGTCACTTTTTCTATGGAAAAATGACAGTTAAATTGTACTAACGCGCGTTCGGAACGCTACGTGTTTACCCTGACCATGGTACCACATGGGAAGGATTTGTTTAAAAATAAAGAATTTTCGAAATCTTTCTTAGCATCTTCGATAATTCGCGATAATTTCCTCTGATAAACCCTATATAACATTACGAACATGAACATAATATTGTAAATAAGTAATTCCGAAAAATTACAAATGTAAATGTGTGAAATTTACACCAGCTTTAAACAGGAAGAGAATCGACGGTATCCTGCCCATTTGCGAGTAAATATGTAAATTAAATTCAGGGAATTCGCGCCGTATTTTATTTGGGAATGCGAAAGTGGGATCAACTTGGAGTATTATAATATGATGTTAATTGAAATATACTAAATTAAATGCCAGATCATGAAACAGGTACTTATGTTATTATGGGTAAGTTTACACATTATGATAACGTCACTTAATTAGCTTAGATATATATCTGTACCACGGTACTTTTTTATCCAATTGCCGCAGAAACGACTAATCTTTTCATGATAATACTTTCGCCTATTCTTTAATGCACCAGAACAGAAAAATCTTAACACTGATAGGTAGCAACAGGCGATCTTATTTCAGACACCCTTTGATAGCAGGGAATGGCGAACAAAATTAAGGACAGGGACAGTAATAAAGCAAGAGGAGTAAACTAAGAACTAATTACGGGAAAAAAACCATGTTTGCAGGTAGATTAAAATTTGCAAATATTGTTTTAATGAGAATCACTGTGATATTTTTCATTTAAAATAAACCCTTACCTAATTCAAAGGTAGATGCTGGCGGTAGATTGTGGCTCTTCAAATTTTTAGTTTTTATAAACAGGTTCTATTACCTATCTAAACTCTACAGTAAAATAATAAACACCCACTAGCCGGAAACAACTTCACAGAATTTCAGCGAAAACGTCAGTCATATCTGTCAAAACAACCAAGTTATTTATATTTATTTTAGTCTTACCTGTATTTTAGAACAAGTCTCGAAGGTTTAAAGTCAGCTAGAGGCAGAAATAACGATATCATGCACAAAAGTGCCACGGAGGTTCTGTCGAAAGGCAGCGACAAGAAACGAAGCAGTAGTCAGAGCACTATTCAGGTATAATACAAATAGTTCAACTGATTATCATCATCATCATCATATCAGCCGAAAAACGTCCACTGCTGGACATAGGCCTCCCCCAAAGAGTGCCACAATGCCCGGTCCTGCGCCATCCGCATCCAGCGGACTCCCGCGACCTTTACCAGGTCATCAGTCCACCTTGTGGGGGGGCCTACCCACGCCGCGCCTTCCGGTACGTGGTCGCCACTCGAGAACCTTTCCTTCCCAACGGCCATCGGTTCTACGTGCAATGTGCCCCTTGCCACTTAAGTTTAGCAATTCGGAGGGCTATATCGGTTACCATGCGATCGCGCAGAGAAACTCCCAGCATAGCCCTCTCCATTGCCCTTTGAGTGACTTTGAGCCTTCTTATGAGGCCCATAGTAAGCGACCACGTTTCCGTGGCATATGTCATCACTGGCAACACACACTGATCAAAGACTCTCGTCTTAAGACACTGCGGAATACAACTCATTATGTATTTAGTTAAAGCAATGACGCGTAGTTGCAGTATCCAAGAGGCAACCGGATAGCTCGCGGTATTTGAGCTTCCGAAGTGTTATGGAACTGCTATGTGTAACCCGAACTGAGCCAACTTGGCCTCGGGCGGAAATAAAGGTGGGCAGCCGAATGAAACAGCATTTCAGCGTACACACTTTTAGACAACCGCTTGTTCAATCAGCTGCCCCGCGATTCTCCTATGTCCGCCCTAGGCAAAGTTGGATTAGTTCGGGTTGCATAGAGCGGTTCCACAACACTTCTGGAGCTCAAATGCCGCGAGCCATCCACCATTGCTCTGAATAATTAGCGCGCTGTATACATATGTGTATGCTTGTAACTATGCAGGTTTGATTATGGTTTGATATGTGTGTTGAAACGTACGAGGAAGCCTGGGCGTCTGTGACATCGCCGATAATATCCAAGAAAGCCGGCTGCAATGGTATGATCATGTGCAGAGGAGGCCACCAAACTATGTTGGTAACTTAGCACTACAACTTTCCGTCTTTGGTCGAAGATCCACGGGCAGACCCAGAACAAGATGGAAGGATGTAGTGCTAAGAGACATGAGAGAGAGGAAGTTATCCGAAACCGATGTCGAGGACAGAGCAAAGTGGAGAAGTAAGACGGGGAAAGCTGACCCCACCACCATGTGGGATATATAGCTAGGAAGAGAGAGAGAGAGAGAGAGAGAGAGAGAGAGAGAGAGAGATATGTGTGGCACTGAAACAGCGGTCGTCGTTAGCACCCGCACAACAGTAGTCACAAACGCATGCACACATACAGTCGCGTAGGCTTAGCCAAGTATGGGAAGCTCTCGTTCTTGTTGCTTTGCCGAATCTCAAGCAGAAGCAGTATAATTGGTTTCAAATTTAACTAACCAGTCACATAAAAACTAAACAATGATATGTCAGAAATCAAATGTCTTAAGCCCATTTCAACACACAGTAATCATGTTATCGACGTTCCTAAATTGGTGTTCACATTCATAATTAATCATCCTAGTGTTTTTTCCCGGGTGTACTCCAGAAGCCTTGGTCTACTTTGGCACCTAACCCCAATATTGGACTAGTTTTACATATGCGACTGCCAACTGATCAACCGATCTTCCCCAGAGGAAAAACTAGATCAGACCTTGTTAGAATCAGACCGGTTTCCTCACGATGTTTTCGTTCACCGAAAGGTCAGGCATTTTTTTTACACACGTCGTTAGCAAACAATCATACGGCCCGTCTGATGGTAAGTTACCGTAGCCCATGGACGCTTGCAGCTCCAGGGGGCTAGCTTGTGTGTTACCGACCCTTCAAAACTCTGTGGGTACACTTTCTTAAAGAACCCCATACTGAAGTCCCGTGTGTGTGATTCTATGTATTTGTATTCAAATTAAATCTTTTTTTTTATACCACGTCGGTGGTAGACAAGCTTACGGCTCGGCCCACATGATGGTAAGTTATTACCGTAGCCTATGGACGCTTGCAACTCCAGGGCACTATTCACATGTGCGTTGCCGACCCTACTATTTGCTAGGGTAGATCCCCACAAGGTAAACTGATGACATGGTATAGATCTCGGGAGACCGCTGGATGCGGGTGGCACGGTACTGGTCATTGTGGCACTCTTTGGGGGAGGCCTATGTCCCAGCAGTGGACGTCTTCCGGCTGATATGATGATGATGATAATGATTTGCAGCCCCTCCATTTCATGGTGCACAAACCCGGCTGCCACTTTGAGAGCTGCTGCGGCGTCTGCAACCTGTTCCCTGGCGTTCTACTGATCGCCTTCAGCCAGGTTCTGGTTGGTGCTGTGCTGCTGACACTGCTGACGTCGCACGGGAAGCAGTATGACGACCTGCACCATACGCAGTTTACGCAACGTTAGTATACTTACCTCAAATTTCGTATACATACTTCCTATGCATCCTGTATCCCTAATAGTAACTGCGGCGCCACCACAAAAATCGAAAGGCTCTCACTCTATCGCTTGAATATGAAAGTGCGTTGGCACAAATAATAATAAAGCCAAAATGGAAATGCGCTCCATTGAAAACCAAATCAACGCGGCCCACGCTAGTGATTACACCGGTGAGTCCGCTGAAGTCCGCTTAAGTTTATTCTAGCAACGCGCCTGTGTGTGAATGCGTCAATTCGAACGTTTTTACAGATTTGTTTTACTGCATTAGCTGTGCATAAACACTCCATCTTTTTGATCGAATCCCCATGTCTGAGGGGCGTGAGGGTTTTAAATGAGTGGGTGTTTGTTTTTGTAAAAACAATGACCATAAAAAAAACGCATTTTAAATCAAAAGTCCCGAAGTACGCGTTTAGTGGGTCACTAATTGGGCACCCATGGACGGGTATAAAAGGGGGGGTAAAGATCGATTAAGGGTCATTTGCTATCCAGACGTCACTGAGATCATACCTGAAGAGCTACAGCAAGAAAAAAACATTAAAAAATGGATACCACGCCAGAAGAAGCCGCTCAAGTGATTGCACTACTGGAAACTGGACTACGACAGACTGAAGTTGCTCGGCGTCTGAATATCAGCCGTTTTCGAGTGCGTCGAGTGTTCCAGCGGTTCGAGGAGACTGGTGGCTACATCAGAAGGCATGGATCCGGGAGGCGACGCTGTACTTGCGGTTCAGACGACCGGTACATTGTGACGACTTCCTTGCGGAATCGTTTTTTCAACGCTGTTGAGCTCCAGCAACAGCTTCGAGCAGCTCGCAGAACGTCGGTGAGCGTCTCCACGATCAGACGAAGACTACGGGAGAGGAACTTGATGCCCCGCAGGGCCGCTACGGGCCTCCAGTTGACTGCGCAGCACCGGAATGCCAGAAGAAGATTTCGCACTAGCCATGAGAATTGGACGTTCACCCAATGGAGGAATGTCCTCTTTTCTGACGAGACGAGAGTGTGCCTTTACACCAACGATAGACGCAGAAGGGTGTACAGGAGGCAGGGGGAGCGGTATACAGAAGCCTGCACCGTAGAAACCGTCAGCTACGGGGGTGGATCCTGTATGTTCTGGGGCGGCATTTCCGTCGACGGGAAAACCGAACTTGTTTGCGTTTCCCGGACTGGAGGTGGCCGTGGCCAGGGATCCCTGACTGCTCAACGGTACATTGCGGAGATCCTGGATCCACATGTGGTCCCATATGCTGATGTAATTGGACCTGGGTTCCAATTTATGCACGATAACGCCCGCAGCCATACAGCGTTGATCGTTCGGGACTACCTGCATGCTGCTGGTATCAACGTTATGGACTGGCCAGCAAGGAGTCCCGACTTAAATCCCATCGAGCACCTCTGGGACCAGCTGAAAAGGCGGGTACGATCGCGTGATCCTCCTCCTGCCACACTTGATGAGCTTCATGATGCTGTCATTGAGGAGTGGAACAACATTCCTCAAGAGAACACCGTGACGCTGATCAGGTCCATGACCGACCGCATGGAAGAGCTTCGGAGGGCTAGAGGAGGCAACACTAGGTTTTAAGTTTAGTTTTAAGCTTTATTTTATTGTTATTGTTGTGTTTTATTTTTTTGTAATTTTTGTTAAATAAACGATTTTTCCTTTTTCCTGTTTTTTCCTTACGGGGTTGATTTTCAATTGACATTTTCCGATAGAAGGTTTCATTACCTTTCAAATAAGACCCCATAGTCATGGGGTACATTACATTCTGTAAGAGCAATTTTCGCTCAAAACGAAATTTTCGAAATGTGCGATTTTTTTGACGCCGAGTTGCCTGTAGTCGCACAAGCACTCCGAGGCAACGCCATATATCTGTGTTCGTGTTCCAACGCCGAGTAGGTACAATACGATTAAAGCCAGTTAACGATTCTGAAGTAAGCCTCGAGTCGCCTCCCGCATACCCGCCCGACCCCTCTGACACCTTTGCAGCGCTACTATAGTAGCTAAACATCAGAATCGTTAACTGATTTTAATCGTATTGTACAGTGACGGACTTAAATTATTGAGCCATTTAGGTGTCAACTAATTTTGGTTATAATAGTAAGCTTAGAAGTGTCCTGTATAAAGTGAGCTCTAAATGGCTCGATAATTAAAGTCCGTGACTGTTCGTTTATCCATAAATATGTTTTTTTGTATCGTTCTTTAAACCTAATATTTTCCAGTGATGAGCATGACAACTGGCGCAGTCCTGAGCGGGGTCACCGGTGCTGGCCTCTTGCTCATCGTGGTCGCGCTCACGGAGAATTGCAAGGCCATGCTGGTGAGTTCTTGAAGTTAGTCTTGGACTATCCATCTCTTTCTTATTTTTATTATTTATCGTATGACATTTGGTCTTCTTGGTCACTGGATTACATAAAAACCAGTACTTATAAGACAATCATAAAAATAAAATAATAGTTATTTGTTATACAAGGGTGCAAAGTTGTATTTTAACCGCGAGTGTGGAATTGAAACACGAGCTAGCGAATGGATTCTAGGGTTGAACCAAGAGCGAAGCGAGTGGTTCAAAAATAGAATCCTGAGCGAAGCGAGTGGTTAAAAAATAGAATCCTGAGCGTAGCGAGTGTTGCAACACACGAGACGTAAAAATAACTTGCACCCGTGTGTAACATAAATCTTTTCACCTCACTAAAGCGAGGAAAATACTGCATAAAGAAAAAAAAACAGTAAAAAAGAAAAAATTAAAAATAACATTAAGAACAGAAAAAACGTAAAAAAGGGTTAAAACAAACAAAAAAACATTCAAATAAAGAAAACATTAAAAAAAGAGAAACAACATTGAAAAAAGGAAAAAAAGAAAAAACATTGAAAAAACATAAAAATACATTTAAAAAAGAAAAAATAAATTCCAAAAATATTACAGTAAAAAAAGAATAAAACATTAAAAATAGAGAAAAAAACTTAAAAAAGAAAGACAAACAAACAAACATTTAAAAAAAAGGAAAAAATATATTCAAAATAAATATTTGCGGACAATAATCTAACACCAATCGATCTAGTCCTAAACTGAGCAAAGATTGTACTATGGGTGCTAGACGACGATAAACATACTTAAATTGATAAATAAATACTTAAATACAAAGAAAACATCCATGACTGGGAATCAAATAGGTATTCGTGCTCATCACACAAATAAATTCCCTTACCGGGATTCGAACCCAGGACCTCTAGCTTCGTAGACAAGGTCACTACCAACTAGGCTAAACCGTTTGTCTGTATTGTGTGTTGGTATTTATTGAAAAGATTTTCCGGTACCAGGACTGCGCTGTGACCTGTGACTCTTTGAGACAAATTATAGAATTACGTTTGTTACGTTTTGTATTTATTTTCCGAACCTCATGTTTTACCTCATAATTTGCACAGAAGTTACTAAAAACATTGCAAAAAAATTATAACTTTTACTAAATTAATTGTTAATTCAAACAGCGAAATATTATCATTTTAAAATATATATATTTTAGTTGAATCAAAAATTCATTGGCCGTCGCTGATTCGGACTCAATCTCCGCGAGCTACGTGACGTGTTTGCAGAGTGGTTGTTTACTTACTCCGGATCAAAGTCTATTTTTAGACATCCCATCTAGTAAGGGGATTTTGCTCTTCTGGAGCCTAATTTATTTTGACTAAGTGACTATAAAAATAAGATAAAAGAAAGATCAAGAGAGCAAAATTATATGTTTACGGTGAAGGCGATATAATGAATCCTAAGTGAAGTGAAAGATTCTACAATAGGAGCCTGAGCTTAGCCATGGATTCTAAAGTAAAGATAATGGGATTGATGTGTTTACGCCCGAGACGGAATTAATTTTGCTAGGTACCGAGTGGCATATACTGCTTTTCGCACCTTCTACAAGGAAATTTGAAATCCAATGTAGATAGTTATGCTGTATATATATGTAGGTATGTATCTACGTGTCATGCAGTCATATGTGAGCTAGTATGATAAAAAACGTTTTATACTACAGACTACAGTCTCTACATTTCAATTTGACAAATAGACACGCGTTGGCCAACACAAGTTATATCAAAGATACCGGGTTCGAATCCCGCTAGTTTCAACAGTGTTACACATAGTGTGTTTTTGAAGTCTAAATTGCAAGAACTCGAGCCAATTTTACGGGACTATGAGCTTAAAAGGCTTCAAAGTCTTTTAAGTCGTGAGTCCGAGTCCTCTTTTGAGTCTGATCGAGTCCTGTTGTCACAACTCAGGCTTCGAAAAAGACTCAAGCCATCGCATCTTTTATAGTCTTTTTTCAACTTTATGTGTGCCTCGAGACTCGAGTCCTATAATGAAGACTCACTTTTGAAGTTTCTTTCCAATATCAAAGCAAAATGACACAATGATGTAATATTTCAGAAAAGGTTTGAAGGCTCAAAGGAAGTACATAGTAGAATAAGTAGTTAGTTCTATTTTCAAAACTATTAATATTGCGTAATCTCAAGTGTTCCTGCAAGTCCTCTGAGTTCTAATAATAACTCAGTTGTTCCAAAAGCCTTCAGCGTAAACAAAACACTCGAGTCTGTATAGATGACTCGAGTCTGTATAGATGACTCGAGTCTGTATAGATGACTCGAGTCTGTATAGATGACTCGAGTCTGTATAGATGACTCGAGTCTGTATAGATGACTCGAGTCTGTGTAGATGACTCGAGTCTCTATAGAAGACTACAGAAGACTCAAGTCCCCCCAAGTTGAAAAGAGCTTGAGCTTCGGTTCAATGACTAGAGTTAAAAAACTGAGTCCAGTCTCAGAAATTAATGAAGAATCTAAGGACTTGACTCTTTACCAACACTAGTTACAAACAGTGCCTTAGCTACAATACATACTTAAAGACTTACAAAGTCCCAGACTATGCCTCTATGTAATATTAGCACAGATAGTCACATAATTTCCCATTAAATATAACACCTCATATTCCGCTCAGTTTTAAACGCCGAAAAGCTATCGTGTCTTGTTTACAAATAGACAGAAAATCCGGCGTCTCCGGCGACTCGAAACACCATGATAACCTTAAAACAACTTTACTTTCTTGACGTCGTATTTAAATTACTCTTGTGAATCTGAAAGCAGCCCTGGCGCCGCATATTAAAGATCACTTTTCAATGTTATATAAACGGTAGATACGTGAATAAGTAAATAATATTCCGTGCCTTGCCAGGCCACTAGCTTCAATGTGCTCGACCGGCCACGATGTATCGACATCTATTGTGAATTATTGGTAACAATTTTCAGCGCAGTTGCTTCTTTGAGTTTTGACGCAAAAAGAGGGGTGTTATAAGTTTGACGCGTCTGTGCGTCTGTCTGTGGCATCGTAGCTCCTAATAGACGGAGAGCTGAGGGACCAAAACTGGAACAATTTTATAAAGGCTGATATTTTAATATTAGGTCATAAATAGCTTGACAGCTGCACTGTTCCTTCTGAACCTCGCAGCGCACACTGGAACTCTATCAGCGACATCGATACGAATATATATATGTACCAGTGTGTAACCGCCATACGATAAATAAATAAATAAATAGCTTGAATATCAATAGCCTGCCGTCAGTCAGCCAGTTTTTGGGACAACTGGCGTGTGGGGGTGGTTCCGAACTTGTTAAGAAAGCACCTACGTCGCAACTGTTTTATAAAATCTGAAAATTTGTCTGTGGATAGTAAGACAACTAACAAACTATGCGGACATAGTCAGTCTGCAGAATATTGGAACAGTACGCATCAGCAGCCCGCTAAACCCGTCAAAAAATTTGGTTGGTGAAAGTGTTATTATAAAATCAAAAAAAAATCCTGCAAGTAGTTCATAGTACCTAAAACCAGACTAACATAATCAGCCCAAAGGTTTATGTAACATACGCCGTCAGCAGTCAATAGAACAGCGGTGTGGTTAGATTTTATAAAACACTTTTTTTGCAACCAAAATTTTTGACGGGTTTAGCGGGCTGCTGACGCGTACTGTTCCAATATTCTGCAGACTGACTATGTCCGCATAGTTTGTTAGTTGTCTTACTATCCACAGTCAAATTTTCAGATTTTATAAAACAGTTGCGACGTAGGTGTTTTTTTAACAAGTTCGGAACCACCCCCATGCCAGTTGTCCCAAAAACTGGCTGACTGACGGCAGGCTATTGATATTGGAGCTATTTATGACCTAATATTAAAATATCAGCCTTTATAAAACTGTTGCAGTTTTGGTCCCTCAGCTCTCAGTCTTTAAACGAATGCACCGATTTTGAGGCGGTTTTATGTACGAAAGCTGACGTAGAGATGATTCTTAGCTATGTATTTCAACAAACTCGGTTCAGCCGGTTTTGAGATATTCGGGGGTTTTTCAACTTTTCTAAGTTTTAGTTATTGAGATACTTGCTGGAATCCTATAAAACTGTAAAAAAAGTACAGTAGACAATAAAAGTTTGTACCATTTTTACAAGCTTTATATTAACTTGCACTGTTCGTATGTGCATAGAATATGCAAGAATGTAAGTTGTCCGTCAAAATTTACAATCCATTTTTCGGTCATTTCCCGTTATCCAATTGAGCTGAAATTTTGCAAGTATATGTTTATTGCATGACAATACAATATTATGATGACTTGGAGCTGATTTGATGCTGGAGCTGGAAGGTTGCCATAGGTACTCCGCAATAAAACGACACAACCCCATCGAGCTTGGGCTCGTTAGAATAGTCTCAATGAGTAGTTGATGGTGGTATGCAGAAAAGTACAGTTGGCAATAAAAGCTTGTACCAAAAATGAAATTTTTGACAGAAACTTATTTTATATAATCTATTTTTATCAGGTATACCTGCTGGTGGCACTGATCGTCATGATGGGTATAGCCTCGCTGGGGCTTTTCAAGATAAGCCGGGCTTGCAGCCACTTCCACGATGGTAAGACAGACACACTTATGAGGACTTACTTACGTACTACGCTGGCTTGATGACCAAAAGAGGATCTTGGCCTCTGACGCAAGAGAACGCCACTCTTCCCTATTCTGCGCCACCTCACGCCAGTTAGATTAATTAATGGTTATTATTTTGCAAATTTAAAAAACACAGCGTGTTGCTACTTAGTGTAAACGCGATAAAATAATAATGATTTAATGATATACAACAATTATTATTTCTCTTCAATTCACACAATGCAACTGATCACTCTGATGAAGCAGAAAGGAGAAGGAAGTAAAGGTACCTATATGAAATAAAACATAACTTCATTCTGCTTTATATGTGAAGAATAATCAAAATCACTCCCTAAAATTTTAAGTGAATAATAAGCTGTAAGCTACTCTTTAATTCTCTTAAAATGCAAAACCCGTCCACTTTATTATGGAACAGTTAATTTCTTAATTAGCATATCAAGTAAGTATCAAGACTATGACACATTTGTAAATGATATTACTGTTGCCATATAAACAGTTTTAAATACATCACAGGCTCGGCTCATCTTTTAGCCAGACTCTAATATTTGCGACAGCAAAGCGCGCAGAAATATCTGATTCAACTCTATTGCCTTTAGGACGTGTCAGTTGTTTTTCCTGGCTTTGTAATGGCAGATATTAATGCCGTTGATTGCAAGTACTTAGTAAATCTAGAACAATCTCTCATTCCATCCACCCTTTTCAAATCTAGCCCATCAAAAGTTTTCCCTCTTGTGTATTTAGGCTTATTACCTCCGAATCTCCCTAATCAATAGTCCGCCCGCATCCACCATATTTGCTGACGACGCGAAAACAAACGAAAACACACACCCCTATCCCAATGGCGCAAAGATCATTTTCGTATAACAAGATAGCCATGTTGTATTGACTTATACCTGAAAATCTTGCAATATTGGAAAAATAGGGGTATTTGAACGTGATTGGTTTGCTGATACATCAATGGAAGAGATGAGATAAATGAAATCAGTCTGAACTCGTCAGTTTTTGAAGGCTTTGCTACGGAAGTCAATTAGACTCAACACTTCGCATCGCAATATGATTGAATGTGTTATGGACGCTTACACGCGCGCCGAGCTTAAGACTTAAGCAAGTATAAGGCCGCGTTTAGGTACAGGCGACACGAGGAGCGAGCTGTCAGGCGACTATGCGCGTGGATAGCTTCTCTGCCATAATACGTAAAAAAACCGCATCGCTGCTCGCTCGCTTCGCGTGTAAGGGTTAGCACCAACAGCATTATGGCAATGTTTGCAGGCCGGTTGGATGGTGCCTACCTAAACCATTGCAGTGCACTGCATGTAATGGGAAATAATGTATACTAACACTTTAGATGTAAGATGAAATTTATCTACTAACCCTGACATGTATTTTTATTTTTTATGATCTGTGTATAGTATTTAAGTGTTTGATCCAAGTTGGTTGAATAAATAAATGAATTATTATTATGCCGGCGGCGGCGGAGGCGGAAAACGTCGTAGTCGCATGCATGACAGCTCGCGTGTCGTGTCGCGCTACAATATATATATTTATATATTATATTTATATTTGCGGACAATCTTACACATATCGACTTAGTCCCAAACTAAGCAAAGCTTGTACTATGGGTACTAGACGACGATATAGATACTTATATATGTATATAGAGAAATAAATACTTAAATACATAGGAAACATCCATGACTCAGGAACAAATATTCGTGCTCGTCACACAAATAAATGCCCTTACCGGGATTCGAACCCAGGACTTCTAGCTTCGTAGGCAGCGTCACTACCAACTAGGCTAAAGTATGTTTTACTCTAATAACATTCATCATTAAGTTTTTTTTTTTTCTTTGCTTATTAACAATCTATGGACCATGTTGTCTGAAAATAAAGATATTTTATTTGGGTCACTATCAAATTTACCTTATCGCTAAAAGACAATGTAGCTGAAATGTCTGGATTATGTTATGTCATTGTAACTGCATAGACATGAATGCTAAATGCCTCTTTGGCAAAACGTCTGGATCTTAGAACGTAACAATTTAAAATGATTTAGCAGCAAAACATCTTGATCTTCGAATGACTTTATTTCTTAATAGACACAAATGCTAAATGGTCCGGTAGTAACATGTTTGTATCTTAGAACGTCTTAATTACTAAACAGACATGAACGCTAATCAGTCAAGAAGCAAAAAGTCTGGATTGTGTAATGTTTTTATTGCTTAATGGACTAAACGCCAAGTGACCAATTAGCAAAACGTCTGGATTTCAAATGTTAAGTATTATAATATGACACTTGAGAATTAAAACCTTGTCGCACAATCTATTATTTACATACTGGCCACTTCAACGTAATTAGTATGTAATCGATTATTAAATAAAATTTAATTTGCATGGAAAAATCCAAATACAAGTTAACACAAGTTAGCAGTAAAGGAATTACTTCAAATTTAATTTTTAGGTGGATAAACCAAAATTTTTGAGCGGTACTAACAAATAAAAATGTCAGAATATCCATATTAATATTATAACTTATAAGCCTAGCTTAAACTGTTACACATTTATAAATTACTAGCTGTTGCCCGCGACTTCGTCCGCGTAGAACATGTTATGGTCTAAATGTTTGTTTAAAGAATGAATTTTAAAAAAAAACATTGAAATTAGTTTTGTAGTCTTTTAGTAAACAGTCTAAATCCGAAGTTACAAATCTCTTACCTTCAAAATGTCTTGCTCTCTATACAAACTTAGAACCTCTTTGAACCCTCATAGTATAAGTCTGAAACCGTAGTTACAAATTTCTTACTTTAAAAATGTCTTGCTTTCTACATAAACTTCGAACCCCCTTTTAACCTTCTTAGGCGATAAATAAAAAAAAACGCTGAAATAAGTTTTGTAGTCTTTCAGCAAACAGTCTATAACCGAAGTTACAAATCCCTTACATTAAAAATTACTTGCTCGCCATACAAACTTGGAATCCCCTTTAGAGGTTCAATTTTAAAAAAAACCGGTCAAGTGCGAGTCGGACTCACGCACGAAGGGTTCCGTACCATTAGATAATGGATATAAAAAACTATTTTACTATATGTTTTTAGATATAAAAATAATAATTTATAGATATAAAAAACTATTTTACTATATGTTTTTAGTATTTGTTGTTATAGCGGCAACAGAAATACATCATCTGTGAAAATTTCAGCTGGAACTATCACGGTATCAGTGAGATACAGCCTGGTGACAGACAAACGGACGGACGGACGGACAGCGGAGTCTTAGAAATAGGGTCCCGTTTTACTCTTTGAGTACGAAATCCTAAAAACGCTGAAATAAGTTTTGTAGTCTTTTAACAAACAGGCTAGGATCGAAGTTACAAATCTCATACTCTAAAATTTTCTGACTCTCTATACCAACTTAGGGGATTAACGCTTTTCAAGGAAAAATTAAGAAGAAGAGTTTTTTTTGTTGTAATAAGCATTTTTTCTACAAACTATCAAGTATTTAAGCTCAATAAAAGTGTTTCCCATACGAATCTTGCACCCTTTATAACCCCTAAAGGGGTGGAATTTTCCAAAACGCTGAAAGTACTTTATTTGTAAGCTTTCTACAAAGTTTTAAGCGTCTATCTCAAAAAAGAGTTTCCCTCATACAAACTTTGCAACCCTTTGTAACCACCTCAGGGGTGGAATTTATCAACACGCTGAAAGTACTTTATTTATATTCTAATAAGTAAGTTTTCTACAAAGTTTAAAGTCTCTTGCTAAAAAAAGAACGTTGCCTCCATACAAATGTTGCACTCCCTTTTAACCCCCTTAGGGGTGGAATTTTCCAAAACACTGAAAGTTCTTTTTAGGGTTCCGTACTCAAAGAGTAAAATGGGACCCTATTACTAAGACTCCGCTGCCCGTCCGTCCGTCCGTCCGTCCGTCTGTCTGTCACCAGGCTGTATCTCACTGATACCGTGATAGTTCCAGTTGAAATTTTCACAGAAGATGTATTACTGTTGCCGCTCTATAACAACAAATGCTAAAAACAAAATAAAATAAATATTTTTATTGACACGGAACCCTTCGTGCGCGAGTCCAACTCGCACTTGGCCGGTTTTTTTGTATTTCAATAAGTAGGTAATCTTTCTCCAAACGTTTAACCTTGTATCTCATAAAATAATTTCCCTCATACAAACTTTGCAACGATTTTAACAACCCTTAGGGGTGGAATTTTCCAAAACGCTAAAAGTGCTTTATTTTTATGCTAATAAGTAAGCCTTCTACAAAGTTTTAAGTCTCTAGCTAAAAAATCATGTTACCTCCATACAAATGTTGCACCCCCTTTTAACCCCCTTACGGGCGGAATTTTCTAAACCGCTGAAAGAATTTTTTTTATTTCAATAAGTCATCTTTCTACAAACTTTTAAGCTTCTATCTCAAAAAAAGTTTCCATGGTACAAACTTAGAAACCTTTTTTAACCCCCTTAGGGGTGGATTTTTTTCAAAACGCTGAAAGTGCTTTTTTTTTATTTCAAAAGTAGTTATTTATATATAATTTCCCTCATACAAACTTTGCAACCATTTTTAACCCCTTATGGGTGGAATTTTCCAAAACGCTGAAAGTACTTTATTTTTATTCTAGTTAGTAAGCTTTCCACAAAGGTTTAAGTCTCTAGCTAATAAAAAACTTGTTTCCTTCATACAAATGTTGCACCCCCTTTTAAGGGTGGAGTTTTCTAAAATTGAATTTTTCAAAACGCTGAAAGTACTTTAATAATATTCTAATAATGCTATTTACAAAGTTTTAAGTCCCTTGCTAAAAAAAAAGTTGCCTCCATACAAATGTTGCACTCCCTTTTAATCCCCTTAGGGGTGGAGTTTTCTAAAACACTGAAAGTTCTTTTTTGTATTTCAATAAGTAATCTTTTTACAAACGTTTAACCTTGTATCTCAAAAAAGAATTTCCCTTATACAAACTTTGCAATGATTTTGAACCCCCTTAGGGGTGGAATTTTCCAAAACGCTGGAAGTACTTTATTTTTATTCTAATAAGTAAGCTTTCTACAAAGGTTTAGGTATCTAGCTAAAAAAACATGTTTCCTCCATACAAATGTTGCACCCCCTTTTAACCCTCTTAGGGGTGGAATTTTGTAAAACGCTGAAAGTAGTTTTTTTTTGTATTTCAATAAGTAATCTTTTTACAAACTTTTAAGCTTCTATCTCAAAAAAGCGTTTCCTCATACAAACTTTGCAACCCTATTTAACCCCTTAGGGGTGGAATTTTTCATAACACTGAAAGTACTTTATTTTTACTCTAATAAGTAAGCTTTCTACAAAGGTTTAAGTCTCTAGCTAAAAAAACATGTTTCCTCTATACAAATTTTGCATCCCCTTTTAACCCCCTTAGGGGTGGGATTTTCTAAAACGCTGAAAGTGGTTTTATTGTATTTTAATAAGTAATCTTTCTACAAACTTTATAGCTTCTATCTCAAAAAAGAGTTTCCCTCATACAAACCTTGCAACCCTTTTTAGCCAACTTAGGGGTAGAATTTTCCAAAACGCTGAAAATATTTTATTTGTATTCTAATAAGTAATCTTTCCACAAAGTGTAAAGACTCTAGCTCAAAAAAGAAGGTTTCCTCCATACAAACTTTGCAACGATTTTTAACCCCCTTAGGGGTGGAATTTACCAAAACGCCGAAAGTACTTTATTTTTATTCCAATAAGTAAGCTTTCTACAATGTTTGAATTCTCTAGCTAAAAAAAAAATGTTTCCTCCATACAAATGTTGCACCCCCTTTTAACCCCCTTAGGGGTTGAATTTTCTAAAACGCTGAAAGTTGTTTTTTTTGTATTTCAGTAAGTAATCTTTTTACAAACTTTTAAGCTTCTATCTCAAAAAAGAGTTTCCCCCATACAAATTTTGCAACCCTTTTTAGCCCCCTTAGGGATAGAATTTTCCAAAACGCTGAAAGTACTTTATTTGTATTCTATAAAGTAATCTTTCCACAAAGTTTGAAGACTCCAGCTCAAAAAATAAAGTTACCTCCATACAAACTTTGCACCCCTATTTAACCCCTTTAGGGGTGGAATTTCCAAAAATCCCTTCTTATCCGTCGCCTACGTTATAAAAGGTAGTATAGGTGTAAATTTCAAGTTTCTAGTTCCAGTAGTTTCGGCTGTGCGTTGATGATCTGTCAGGAAGTCTTCTTTTATATATATAGATGACACATTAAATTTTCAGACGTTTTGCTACTAACTCGTTCTGTGTTCACGTCAATCAAATAATTTTACTTTCGACGAATTGGGATTTCTAATTATATAGACTATTTACATTTCATGACGTTTTGCTATTAACTCGTTCTGTGTTTATGTCAATTAACTAATTTCACTTTCGGCTCATTAGATATTCTAATCATATGGACTATTTATATTTTCAGACGTTTGGCTACTCATTCATTCTAATTCTTAGCCATCCAGCTAAACTATCTTTTTGCTGACTGAGTATTCTACTTTCATGTCGTCGCAGCTGAATTGACTATATGCTGACTGTGTATTTAAATTTTATGTCATCTAGCTGAAATGGTCGTTTAACGATAAGGTAAATTTGATAGTGACCCTTTTATTTTATTTATGATTTATTTTATTATAAAGTCATCGTCAATGCCTGTCCGTAAACGCGGCCTCATCACGGCTGTCACAAGACGTCTCTTTCTATGCCTTCTAATTAGAAAGAGACGTGTAGTCTATCTCGCCGCGACACAGCTCGCGCTCTGTCTTGTGATAACCGCGTTGGGATCTAGATCCTTCAATCTCCGAGGATGCGTCCCCCGTCCTCATTGCGAACTAGTTTGGGTTTTGTCTTTTTAGACTCGTTTTTATAATTGTATGTTGTTGTGTGTTGCTGTTGTTGTTGTGTGTAATTGTACTAATTGTGTGTTGTGGTGTTGTATTAGTTTTATTCTTGAAATAAATTTATTATTGTTGTTATAAAGGAAATGTGGATTTTTACAGCTCCCAAGATAAAGGACGAGCAGCACCGACTAGCGAACTTGGCCTGCGTAAGCGGCTTACTCACGTTCTTTGGAGCAGGTGGGTGGTCACATGGTAGTCTACGTCACACAAATGTTGCCATTGTGCAAATTGACTGACATCTTGCATTCAAACAAGGAGCTTTGTTAAGGTGGTTCGATTGCCATACAAAGCGTTATTTGACATTCGCAGGCTAACGGCGTGATATTTTAAGAAACTTATGTAACAAACTTTCATCAATTGGCTTCCCATTTGCGCCAAATTCCCCCTTTCCTAGAATAAACTTGTATAAACTAGATTAATTTGAGAAAAATTGTTTTCCCAAAATATCACGTGACAAACCAATTTCTCAAATTAATCTAGTTTATACAAATTTATTCTAGGAAAGGGGGAATTTGGCACAAATTGGAAGCCAATTTATGAAAATTTGTTACATAATTTTCTTAAAATATCACGCCGTTAGCCTACGAATGTCAAATAACGTTTTGTATGGCAATCGAACCACTTTAATGCATTTTTAGGGTTCCGTACTCAAAGAGTAAAACGGGACCCTATTACTAAGACTCCGCTGTCCGTCCGTCCGTCTATCTGTCACCAGGCTGTATCTCACTGATACCGTGATAGTTCCAGTTGAAATTTTCACAGATGATGTATTTCTGTTGCCGCTATAACAACAAATACTAAAAACAAAATAAAATAAATATTTTTGTTGATAATGGTACGGAACCCTTCGTGCGCGAGTCCGACTCGCACTTGGCCGGTTTTTATTTTAAATATTAGCTAGTTTACTATTTATTTGGGGTTTAAAGACACATGTCAGAAATAGTTCAACGTAAACATTGTTTGAAAGCACGTAAGGGAAGTAATCGCTCCGCTCATAGCGGAGCATGCACTCAGGCCGTACGAGTACACTAAGGTTTTCTACATATTTATTAGAGGAATAATTCCTCAGAGCATAGAATACTAGAGAGAGGACAAGCCGCCGGCGGCCGTGTCGCAGCTGTATGCTCAATGGGCATACACTGCCATACTGTGCACGCGTGCTGATCGCAGAGAATATTACGTTTTTTCCCAAAATGCCTGATAAGATGCGCGTTTATTGTCAAATAAGCGTGTAAGTATACAAGTGTGTGTGTTTTAGATGTGTGCGTGCTTTGTCTTGTCAATTACTTTGGCGTTGTGTGGGTTAATGTACTTGCGACAGGCTCACTCTATACAAATCGGCCGCCATGTCCGATCTCCTTATATTCATACATCTGTGTTCTTCCTTGTTGGAAACCTGTTACGATCGCAAAACACTAGGTAGGTTAGGTTCGTTAGGTAGATTCAGATGGCCGAAGGGCAAACAGACCAGAAATAGGAGCCCCGCTGAACGGGGACCCGTCGAAAGTGGCCAAATGCGAAAAAAAAATCGTTACAACGTAAAAACATTCTGTGTTCGTAATTAGTTTCGTAGCAAGAAAAAGAATTCTTCACACGTAACTGAAGCGTTGGTTTCGTAGACAACCGAAGAGAATTTTACGTACCCGTGAACTAAATAGTAATTATCTGGCCTGTAATTGACTGAGTCATTCACTCAGCTATTACGGGCAGTAATGCTCATCTGCCAGATACAAATTAAATATCTGTCTGATACCTACACTGATTGCAACTGCACTCCCGATGATCAAATACCGGTATTCGGGAATATATTTTGAACGTGTTCTAATATCACGATTTCTGACCATTTTAGCTAAACTGTTGTTATTGGTTTCTTATCGATCACTTTGACATTTGTGTGTGTGTGAGAAACGGACGAAACACATTTTCGTTAACAAAGATTTGCCAAGTTTTATGAATAGGGGAGTTGATATAGGAAGATGGGGTGGCTTCGTACATGTTTGCGCCGATGCCGGTGGTGTTATTCGCTCGACGACTTTAAATAAAACTTCGATAAAAGTTTGACTGTAATATAATTTACAATTATATAGGCTCTGATTGAAAGCAAGGAGAGTGTGGCCGTTTAGATAGTTACAGAAGTGGTTGTATATATGTTATGTCAAAGTAAGTGACCAGCGAGATCTCTAGTTGGTTTAGGTAGGGATAAACCTACACATGTGTAGCGCCATGATTGGCGCATTCAAAGCCCCCCTCATGCAAACCGTGCCTGACGGGCGCGTTTTGCTACTGCTTATGAAAAAGGTACCTATAATAAAGTGTATACACAAAAAAAGAGTTGCGTTCGCAACAGTACACTTTTTACTCATAGCCTTGTAAAAAAAAATAACCGATATTTCAAAATGAGATGAACGCTGCTTAATCGTCCACTTAATTGGCAATAATAATGTAAGTAAGGAGTAACGTAAACGCTTGCTTCGAACTTTTGGCGGAGCCGAGCAATTTTGCTACGCAACCGTCAAGTCTGATATATCTTCGTGAGGAATACATTTTTAACTAGCATTTAGTTCGCTGGTATGATCGTGAAAATGTTCGTAGCGGTGTTTGGCTCTATGCTTGACTCTGTTCGTTGTTCAGTTCGACAATTTAAAAATGGTGAATGCTCGTTCTGTTAAGGAGACGCTACACGAGCGAAATCTGCAGGCCTGCAGCGTGATTTGGCACGTGTGGATACGTGTCGAAAGCACGGCTTCCGACCAAATCGAGGTCACTCCATACTAGATTTTCTGCGACCTTGCTTGGCAGTCCTGCCGATTTCGCTCATGTAGCGTCTCTTTTACTTGTGAATGCTCAAGGTGCCGGTTAATGTACCTACGGCCCAATAATTGGCGTCCACTATCTGGCTGTCCTGTGTCGAGGATTTAAGGGATTATAATTAAATAACCAGTATTACGTGTCACGCGCGTTTATTATTCGGTAACAGACTGACGGCTATTTGGATGACAGTTGTTGACACAGCTTTGTATTTACCCACATATACATCAATCTCAATTTTTAACTCATGCAAAAAGAGAGAGAGAAAGATAGTTGGACACGTATTATCGGGCCGTACATTACACGGCACCAAATACAGTCGCCATCACATACAACGGAGCAAACAAGCACGTCACAAACATCGGAACACACCTCTATTTTCAAGGCATTAGGGTGCATGTGCCGATATTTCTGAACACCTATTGTGTACCTATGTATGTGATGGCGACTGTACATCAGTGCCTTTAGACGCGGGTTAGACTCAGGCAGCTTGCCAAGTAATTTTCTAAAACACCATCTAGCGCCACATCCAGAATAAGTCTTCACAGCTGATATTGGGAGCACATTATACTAATTGCCACTTCATTGATCTGATTGATGTTGCACATGACGGACGACTCTATGTAATTGATGACGTCATTTTGCCAAATGCACCGGTTTGCGATGACTGTGACTAATAATATAACAGTAAAGGCCGAAACGCACTGACAGCGGTGGCGGTGCGGCGCGGAGGCGGTACCGGTTATAATGTTCGAACTAATACGAAAGGGTCAGCACAGAATACCGCGCCGCACCGCGCCGCATGGCGGTTTTCTGTGCGGACCCTTTTGTATTAGTTCGAACATTACAACCGGTACCGCCTCCGCACCGCGCCGTGCCGCTCCGCCACCTCTGTAAGTGCGTTTTGGCCTTAATTTTGGATAGTTATGACACTTCATTTTAAGATAGACACTGCCAGCTTGATTTGAGAACTCGTTGTGTTCAAACTGTTTATATACACACTACCAACAGGCTACCTCGCAAGGGTACCTACAAGCTGTTTAGAGATAAATTCAGAAGAACCAATTTGGGCTGTAACTCGCCAATCTCAAGAATGATACGGCTATACAACCATATTCCGGACTCCAGAGGTATAGATATCTTCCATGATACTAAAAGTCATTTCAAAAAATCAGTTGTCTCATATCTTATATCACTGGAGTCTGGTGGGTGATTGCCATTTGCTTGCTACTTGATTCGATCTAAATATGTAATCTATATAATATATTTAACTTCTCCTATTTAGGTACATTCTTAATTTTTTAGGGAAAATTTAAATGTACATACTTATAAGTATAACTTTTCACCCACAATCAATCTACTAATCTACTATTAAGCGTAAATATTTATTTATTAGTTAATGTAATTTTATATGATAGTTTTTTTGTTACTCTAGATTTTACACATGTGTGAGCTGTGGTCACCTATAAGTGGCTATTAAGCATCTTAATTGTTTTTTTTATTTAAGCCAAATGTATTGTTTAGATGTGTTAGCCGTTGGTGGTACTAAAAAAATAAAAATAAAATATAACCTCTAACCTTTAACCATCGCGCTCTTTGGCAGAATTATATTTGAGGGTCTGTTCATAATCATTTTCATATCAGCCGAAAGACGTCCATTGCTGGACATAGGTCTCCAGGTCGAGCGTAGGTTTTTGTAACTATGGGCCTTAGATGCCTAAAATAAATGGCTTATTATTAATATTGTCTCAAAAACTCATTCAAAGGAGATTATAAAATATGTTCCACTGTGTTTTTTTTGATGTAGGTAAGTTCATTGATTTCTCTGTCAATTGTAGATTGATTTTCAAAATTCTTTTTTTATTCGGAAGAGTATACTCCTGAGGTGGTCCCATTGCCAAAAAATCAGGATCTGATGTTGGGATCCCAGGGAAATTGAGGGCAACCCAAATTTAAAGCCACGTGTTAGGTGATTTCGGTATTTTCTATTAAGTATATCTCGTGTACCCTCGGATATCGCAATTTTAGTGCATTATAACTGATGATGAAGACCACAGATGACTTATGGAACTCCTCAAAGGTGTAAAATACGTCAAAGATTCTGACATGATTCCTTTGAAGTAGCAACGAATGCAGTGCCAGTTCTGAGATCTTTGAGGAATCGACGGAACTCCTTAAATATTATCACCCTACATATAGCGACTTGAGTTTTTTCTGAAATAATCAACGCATTTGCTCTCGGAAATCAGTTCATGTGGTAAATTGGAATGTTTTCATGTACCTATGTGGCTTGGCGAAGTACTGAATGGAAGTCGGTTTAAACGTTGTTTTTAAAGTAATGATTTTGTTACAGTGGTATACTTCTTCTCGTTCGTGGTAGTCTTCAGTTTCTACCACTTCAGATACGTGCGGCGCGCCATCTTGTTGCACGAGGCCGAGTGCGGCGAGTATGCCCCGGCAGAATAAGTAGGCTGAACGGCGAATGCGTGAATTGGAGTTCAATATAATACGGTATTTGTCAAAACTCAAAATAGCTTCTTTTTATGAAACGTCAAAAATGCTCCGTTAGTGTGTAATTTGTACGGATAAAGCCTGCATCACACTGGCGCGGCCTGCGGTGGCGGACCATAGTAAATTTGACAGCTAATGACAAGTTTTCTATTGTCCGCCGCGGCCAGACCGCGCCAGTCTGTGAGGGGCCTTACTTGCTTGTAACGTCACAATCAAGCGACGTCATTATTGTTAGTTTTTATGAATTTAAAAATCTTAAAATGGCAAATATTTGGTCCTTACCTATGAAATTGGCGGTGTGTATGGAGAATTTTATGAAAACTGTGATTTTCATACATTGAATTTTGCGGATTATTCAGCAATGTCAAATTCAAAGCAAATTAAATTTTGGTAGGAATATAGAAAACTTTTAAGCTACTTTACACATATCTTCATTCCTTAAAAATAGTTCGCATCATAAAACTATACGTAATTGAAACACTTTAACCGGCAGCACATGAAAAGGGCGGTTTTCAAGCTTTAATTTGAAACACTAAATAAAAAATTCAAACCTATTTTTTGTATGTAAAACCTTTGTTACATAGTCTTATAATGAAATAAAAAAAATAATTTGGAAGTTGCAATAGAAATGAATAAATTACGTACAAAATAATATCTGTGAAAAAACCGCCAATTTCATAGGTAAGGACCTAATATATAAATGAAAGACTGATATTTTCCGAGTGTTTTCGTAATGTTTAATCTATTGCTAATGAAAAAACTATTTATTTTCGCTGTTGTTATATACCTTACTGGCGAAATGTTAACAATTTTGTACTATATGACTGGAACACAGAAAATTGCCTTAGAGTAATTTGTCCGAAACCATCATTACTTATTCCGAAATGTCGAAATTTCGAACGCCATTTTCCACTAAACGAAAATTTGGACGCAAATGATTTGATGGAATATATAAATACTCGTAGGTTCGATTAGGCTTTAAAATTCCTTCAGCGGAACATGTTATCGAAATTATGGAGTTCGGACAAATTACTCTTCGGAATACGTAGTACATATTAACCTGAAAGTGTACTGTCGCCATCACATACATCGGATCACACATGCACGTCACAAACATAGGAACACACCTCTATTTTCAAGGTATTACAGTGCATGTGCCGATATTTTTGAACACCTAGAGTGTACCTATGTATGTGATGGCGACTGTACCTACTTTATTAAAAATAATATGAATGGATGGATAGTTACTTCAACTGTGTCTCAATCGTTAATAGGATCACGCTTGATCTTTAAAAATGTATATAATATGGGAAATTCGTTTGTTTACATTTTTGCC
The DNA here is from genome assembly GCA_963854355.1 of Epinotia brunnichana. Lineage (NCBI taxonomy): Eukaryota > Metazoa > Arthropoda > Insecta > Lepidoptera > Tortricidae > Epinotia > Epinotia brunnichana. Next base: position 20,591,545 of record OY977954.1, read on the forward strand.
ATTTATATTTAACTCCAGTTTAAGCATAACTGCCGAGTGACTCCAAACGTGGTACAGTCGCCATCGCATACTCTTCGGAATACGTAGTACATATTAACCTGAAAGTGTACTGTCGCCATCACATACATCGGAGCAAACAAGCACGTCACAAACATCGGAACACACCTCTATTTTCAAGGCATTAGGGTGCATGTGCCGATATTTTTGAACACCTACAGTGTACCTATGTATGTGATGGCGACTGTACAGTAAAGTGCAAAAATATGTATCGATTTAATCCTCTCATATGTACCGAAACCTTCATACCCATATTTTAATACTTGACTGTACCGTGGCAGTGCATGTGGTTTTTGAAAAAATGTTTGTGATATTCTGAAAAGTAGGTTTGAGCATAATTTATATTTTTGTTTTATTACAGTATTGAATACCAATAACCTGGTTTCATTTTAGATACCGAGAACGTGTAACGTTTTGACGACTATTACCATTTCTGAGAGCTTGAATGGATACGTGAATTACCTGTAGTAAGTTTTTTTTTTTTTTTTAATAGCCTTAAGTGTCCTACTGCTGGGCAAAAGCCTCCCTCTGTTCCTTCCACGTATCCCTATCCTGGGCAGTCTCCCACCAGTCTTGGTCGAAGACGTCAAGCTTGGCAGAGAGCCATGGAACGCAGTATTTTGGGCGTGAAAATAACAGATCGCATTAGAAATACAATACTGCGTTCCAAAACGCAAGTGGCTGACGTAGCTCACGCAGCCGCCAAACTTAAGTGGGACTGGGCCGGGCACATCTGCCGCATGCCGGAAGACTTGTGGGCTAAAATCACCACCAAGTGGGTCCCACACAACCGAACACGGCGTCGCGGTAGACCTCGTCGGAGATGGCGAGTAAGTTTTACTAATTTTATTATACTTCTCAAGAATACGAGTGCTTATAGCATTGTAGCATTGTAGGGCATTGGCCGTCAGGGCCAACATGATAGCCCGGAGGTTCAGCAGGTGTACAGCGCAAGTTAAAGTAACACTCTTTCGAGCGTACTGTACTTCGCTGTACGCCTGTAGCCTGTGGACGAGGTACACGCAGCGTGCTATTAATGCCATGCGTGTACAATATAACGACGCCTTCAGGGTATTGTTGCGGCTGCCGCGATACTGTAGTGCGTCGGGCATGTTCGCCGACGCGCATGTGGATGGATTCCACGCCACGCTGCGCAAGCGCTGCGCCGCGACGCTCCGCAGAGTGCGCACCAGCCGCCACGGTCTCCTGGCTGTCGTGGCAGAGAGATGGGACAGCGCCCTAATCAGGCACTGGACCTCTCAGCATCTAAGTTTAGGTACTAACATAGTTATTTAAGTTTATTGTAATACTAACATCTATGGATTATTTTGTCCGAAATAAATGATTTTTATTTTATTTTTTTATTTTATTTATAGCGCATATAGGTGGGACAATATGATAGCTAGGACAATTTCTGTCTTGGATAAAGGTAAAAACTCATTTTTTGGAATTCAACCTGCAGGTAGTAGCAAACTATCAATACTTAACGAGAAATTTAATCCATTACCATTCTTTTGGGTTTAGCCGTAAACGGGTAAAATGTTATTATTAATGTAGTTCATATCCCATTGTGTAAATCAAAGTGGATTTGAAATTCTCCCGAGCTTCAAATTCGGAAAATCTTCCCTGGAAGGACATTGAGGGAAAATCTCACATGTGGATGCATTTTTCTCAACGAAGAGACGTTTTCTCGTCAAGGGTTTGCACTACAGGCTTGTGCAAAATTTATTCAGGTTTAATGTTGCTATATACCATGTTTTCATAGAGTACGTAGTTTTTGAACAAAATCTGAATTTCTTACGAATGGAGTACATTTCCCAAGATAGCGGCCGTTCTACAAGGTCCTGACCCGGGGACTTTTCGGAGACGAAAACAGGGCTTCCAACGAACATTCGTACCAAATTTCATCAAACTCCCCGAAATTTTGAGATTGAACAATATTGACTGTATTAGTAGGTCACAGCTTACTGTATTTTTCATTCTTTTGTCACCTATTATGTAACCTGTGTATCACAAATAAATATTTACTTACTTACTACTAAATATATATTAACTTTTTTGTCAACTGTTGTTTATAAAAATGATGAAATAATACAGCTCGGTGTTCTAGTACATGTGAATACTCAAGCCTAAGTACCAGCACATTAAGGATATCGGTAGTATCAACGATTCTGAGTAAGAAAAATCTAAAAAAAATCTTAAGTACAGTCGCCATCACATACATAGGTACACTTTAAGTGTTCAAAAATATCGGCACATGCACCCTAATGCCTTGAAAATAGAGGTGTGTTCCGATGTTTGTGACGTGCTTGTTTGCTCCGATGTATGTGATGGCGACTGTACGTGTACAAATTGTTTGAAAAACTGTAAAGAGACAATCTATACTAAAGTGACTACGGAATGAGAACGACTAAGGTGTTTCCTCACAGATTGAAATATCCATATAGTTTGCTCCACGTAGCTATATTATAAAGTGCGTTGACCCCGGCGCGTGTTAACGGGTATAGCACGGTAATATGTCACGCGGTCGCAGCTGGTGAGAAAAACGCCCCCGTCGAATATAAGACGATTGAATAGCTCATAAGAGAACCCACACAGAAGGACAACACTTCCCTCACACATTTTAATACTTTCAATTCAATTTAATTCATTTATTCAGGGACCAACATGGATCATTATTGTTAGTAATAATACTTAGCTTAATATTAGTAACTATGTATAAAATTAATAGAATAGCGCACATAGTCAATTTAAACAAATAATATTAATTAGGCATCGGAGTTTTTGTCCCATGGTAAGACTAATAGCAAGCTATGGAGTCGACATTTGCCATAAATGTAAACTCTTATTCATACTCATACTCATTTATTTAATATATCTTAAAATGCCTTTAGAGCGGTCGGCCGTGTATCTTAGTCGAATTAAATAAAATAAAAATTCATAACTTCAACTATTTTTATATACATATTTTTTACGTGTTTTAATGTATCTTTTGTTTGTTTATGAATTTTCGTAATTAAATCAGTATACAAATAGTAATAATTTTTTATTGTAATACCTATTTATTTTCCAAAGATTACATTAAATAATCGTTTCTAAACTTGTCAACGTTGTTGTCCTTGATTATAAAGATACCTAACTAATTAAATACATGAGTATGAGTATGAATAAGAGTTTATATTTATGGCAAATGTCGACTCCATAGCTAGCTATTAGTCTTACCATGCGACAAGAACTCCTATGCCTAAATTAATAATAATACAATTTAGGCCTTTATGAAATTTACATTAAAGGTAAGTACTTTCACTGCCAGGATCCCGCCTAGCGGACGCCTACGCCGTCGTCGCTTTCCGCTACATAGGGAGAAAACCAGAGGATCGGCGTAGCACGTAGCGATTCATTTGTTAAGTGAAATAACTTCACACTCCAAATAACTCACTTATTGAGACATGCTACTACGAGCGATTTCTTCTTTTCGTAAGCGAAAAAATGCTGCTACTTCTCTACGGCGTAGCACATATAGCGATGCTTCATCGTTACTATGCTACGCTCAAGCCCGTAGCCAGGTAATATCGTATTATAGGCGTAGCACACTGGAAGTTAACTCAGACATGCTATGCCTACCTGTATCAAGTCAATACGTTGGTTTAAATGGACCTAAACTTTGTAAAAATAAATAATTTACTTTTCAAAACAAAGTTTTAACCGACTTCAAATCACTAGCCAAATTGCTTCAAGTTTGCCTATAAAATTTGAAGAGTTCCCTCGATGTCTCCAGGATCCCATCATCAGAACTGAATTTTGGTGAGAACGGGACCAATCTGGAAGGATATGCTACCAAACAAAGAAAAAAAATTCAAATCTGTTCATAAAATACCGAGTTATTGCGTAACAAATACACATTAAAAAAAAAAAATTAAAAAGTAAATTTATTTCAATAATAATGTAACATTTTATTACAAGATTTTATTGCCAACTTCTTTCATTGAGAGGATTCTACGGGGCCCACAACGGGTTTACCTGGTGTAATCGAGGAGTTCCTATGGCCACCTTCCGTCGCCAACATCAAATGCGTTTTATAATACATATTGCACTGTCATCTCACCTACACAAGTGTAAAAGAAATCAAGTCGATTGGACTTCGAGAAGTTATCGAGTTTGTCTAGCAAGGTTCGCCCGAGCAAGCATTACACATACGTTGCAAGTTAAATAGAAGCTTGTAAAATACATTGTCACACCTGCTACTCAGAAATAGTAGTTGTCGCCCGCAAATGAGGGATCAAAGTTGGACTTTTCCTCCCTGATCCTGCTATTTAGAAAAGAGTCGTTGTTGCCCTTGAATGAGGAATTTTAAATTTTGTCATGGAAAGTGTGAGTGTGTGTCACTCGGTAGCAAAATTATTTCCGTCCGTAAACACTTGAATCCCTCGTTACGCTTAAGATTCTACTTTTGAATCCCTCATTATGCTCAGGATTCTATTGTAGGATCCCTCGCTTCATTCAGGAATTAATATAAACCGCCCAAGCTGTAATATATAACTCCCATGAGACAGAATCTACTACACTGCCCAAAAATGTCTATAGGGATCAAGTAATTTTTTAGCTTTATCATACTACAATCTCTGTAATACCAGCCCATCCAACCGTGACGATAATGGCAATACCGAAGTAATAGGCATGATGCCTCATGTTCAAATTAATAACGCAGTGTTGCTAAATGGATAGTAAACCATCAAATTATTGTAATAAAGTATAAATTATAAAATATTATTAAAATCATAAAAAGATATGGACCTTGAAAGTTCAGAACAAACTATGAGCGTCTGTTTAATTATTGTGAAGTAATGTCAGTGTTCAAAAAAGTTAAACTATGTATTTTAAGGGAAGAGTATGCGTACAAAGAGCATTTAGTATTAAATGTAAGAAAAAGCAACCTTAGACAAAATTTACCAAAGCAAGCTATGTTCAATTTACCTAATTTTGTCAATGTGCATGGGAAAAGAAACGTCAGATATCTTCTTCCTTATATAATAAAATTAATAAACCAACTACCTAAAGAACTATAGCATAAATACGTAAATAGCTTACAATCGATACCTAGTATCAAAAGGTATCTGACGTTATCTGAACCCAATACGAGTGTATTGTTTTTATGAGTCTATAACGGTGATGTATTCAAGTAAATTAATGTACCATAGCGAACTATTCATCAGCATATAAACCCTAGAGGTTTCCGCTGGTGAAAAAAATGTATACCAAAATAATATATATATATATGTATACTCAGGTTATATTGGTCAATATATAAAAAAAAAAAATATATATATATATGCATTTTTTTATTGTCCAAGTGTAAATTTAAGGCTGCCAATAGAATCCTTACGCTTTTATAAAAACCAAATTGTATGTCAACTATGGGCCTAAACGCAGTATTTCGCGAGCGAAACAGCAATTTACTTGATTCTCCATACAACGGTTAGTACATCTAACAGGTGTGACGTCATACCTGTGTCTCAATTAGTATGAAGCGTTTATGGCTGCCGCCAGCGAGTTTAATCTTTGTCTCAAAATTTTTGGTAAGTATTTATGTTCTTTAATTGTAACGTGGACACTGACTAAGCGTGAAAGAGAACGGTTGGAAGCCTTTGAAATGTGTTGCAGGAGGCGGATGGAGAGGATTAGATGGACAGAGAAAAAGACGAACGTGGAGGTGCTTGAAAGGGAGAAAGAAAAAAGGACGTAGTTAAGAACCATAGAGAACAGAAGAGGCAAGATGTTTGGACACTTGTTACGTTACGATGATTACATGAAAACTATAATAGAAGGGAAGATAGAGGGAAATAGGAAGAGAGGGAGACCAAGTATCAAGAAGTCAAGAAGAAAGCTGAGAATAGAGACGAATGGAAATTGATCAACCGACAAGAGCCTGCCTCTTAAATATATGATGATGATGAATTGTAGTTGCTCCTATACAAACATTTGTTCCTCTCCAAAAACTGGTACGAATGGCACCGTAAAAAATTTTAAGTCATCCCTATTTATTGTAGCATTACTCTAAAACGTACTTGATCCCTATACACTTGGGCAGTGTATTTCAGTTTCTATTCCACTGTAGGGCTATTTCCACTACAACACTTCGTGGTCATATATCACAATAGTCACCGATAGAGATTAGTGGTGGGGTCAACGCACTCCATCCTTATAAGCCGACCTTATCGACTTTCCTTCATTGGCTTTATTTGAAAAACCGCTATTGCGGATTAAACTGGATTTCTACTGTATCCAGGAATCCGGGCAATAACTGGACCATTTGTAGTTAATGTGAATTGGTGCTCACAAAAAAATAATCTTACATAATGCCAGTAGTATGTAGTCGGAGGGATTTTGTTTGGCCGGTTACGGAAGAGTCGAAAAGAAGGGATGTGTTTTAGTTTTGTATTTGTGTGGGTTGCGTATATATTGCTGAACCGATTTCGATAAATGAGGTGTCTACTGATTCGAAATTATCCGGATGACATAGGCTACCTTTTGAAAAAAAAAACGGGACCCTATTACTAAGACTCCGCTGTCCGTCCGTCTGTCTGTTTGCCCGTCTGTCACCAGGCTGTATCTCATGAACCGTGATAGTTAGACAGTTGAAATTTTCACAGATGATGTATTTCTGTTGCCGCTATAACAACAAATACTAAAAAACAGAATGCAATAAATATTTAAGGGGGCTCCCGTACAACAAACGCGATTTATTTGCCGTTTTTATAGATAATGGTACGGAACCCTTCGTGCGCGAGCCTGACTCGTACTTGGCCGGTTTTTTAAGCTACTTTTCCGTACTCGGGTTACAGTTTTTTGAACTGATTTTCATACAAATGTTCATGTTTTATTCGTACCACTTAGGGGTAGTTAAACAAAAAAAACATTTGATGATGGCAGTAGGCATATATTATTTAACGGTTGGTACAGTCAGTTGCAAACTGTCTTCACTCTGACTGTTGCAATAACAATAGAGCTGGCGTCAAGATGTACAGTCAACGTCAAAGATGATATACTTTTGCACCTTAATAATGTGTATTAAAGCGAAAAATGTATTCGTAGATCCATACTGACGCCACTCGGCAAGGTACGTTTTCGTCTGTCCTGCTATCATTTCCACACAATTTTGCACGTTATCATCAACGACTCCTTTTTATTTCCCTGCCCCGAATTCTATTAAATAAAAGCAGAATTCAACGAAAGTTGAATTCAGTTTTGAAGTTTCCATCTGTACTTGACAGGTTTCTGACAGATACCCTGAATGAACGAATACCGCGTTAACCTTTACGGGACTCCAGGTCTTATGGCTTTTGCAATTAACAGCATAATTGCGTGGAAAATAATGTGGGTTTTCGTCATTATGGCCCTAAGGCGCAGAGGTTGTTGGAAGGCCTGATTTCTCGTATACAATAACTTGAGAATATTTACAAATTAGTTTTTTCTTGATTATAATTTAACAAACTTTGTTCTCAACAAATGAGGCGGAATATTTGCGAAGGCTCACAGCGTAACTGTAAATTACTTAGCTACGGAATATTTTTTAATATTTTACAAGCCTTATTCTAAATTAACTTGAATCTAACACACTAAAGCTCTACATTGTGATCATGATTTTCACTAAAATATACTCAAACATTTTTTTTCAAATGAAGAGTGATTTTTTAGGGTTCCGTAGCCAAATGGCAAAAAACGGAACCCTTATAGATTCGTCATGTCTGTCTGTCTGTCGGTCCGTCCGTATGTCACAGCCACTTTTTTCCGAAACTATAAGAGCTATACTGTTGAAACTTGATATTTAGATGTAATATGTGAATCGCATTAAGTTTTTCACACAAAAATCGAAAAAAACATTAAGTTTTAGGGGTCCCCATACAAGGAACTGAAACTAAAAAAAAAATTTTTCATCATACCCATATGTGTGAGGTCTTCAAAAATGATATTAAAGTTTCTCATATAATTTTTTTCTAAACTGAATAGTTTGCGCAAGAGACACTTCCAAAGTGGTAAAATGTGTGTCCCCCCCCCCTGTAACTTCTAAAATAAGAGAATGATAAAACTAAAAAAAATATATGATGTACATTACCATGCAAACTTCCACCGAAAATTGGTTTGAACGAGATCTAGTAAGTAGTTTTTTTTAATACGTCATAAATCGTAAACCGCAATTTATTTTACGGAACCCTTCATGTGCGAGTCTGACTCGCACTTGGCCGCTTTTTTATACATATAATACCTACCTACTCACCAGATATGAAGCCAATCCTTACTAAGTATAGGTAGGTACTGACGGAACGGGCGAACATTAACTTGCTACATTTATTTACATGCTTACAGGTAAAAACAAAAGGTTCTGTTTTCAAGGAATATACACGTCAGTTGCTTATTTACACACGAAATATCTAATATCCTCACGTAATTCCCCGAATAAACTAATTAGGATAGACATAATACGGATTTTTGGATCCGGCCCAGGAAATATGGCCGGACAGCTACATAAATAGAACAGGGAAATGATCATAACAACATGAATATTATCGAATGTGAAAACAATATTCTCGTAACTCCCGGGTTGATTTTTGTGATTTTGAATATGGAATCTTCGCAAGGACTGATGCTGGGCTTCGGAGGACTGATGGTAAAATGAGCAAGTTTTTAATCTTTGATGGCGTGAAGTTTGTAGGGCAATAGGAACAAATGACGTCACGGTTTTCTACGGAAAAAAATAGGAAATATATGTAAGTTAAAGCTTATGTTTTTAGCGTTCGGTACCAAAATTGGTCCAACGGAACACTTACTTTGTTGTTGGCAATGTAAGAATAATTTTCTTTATTTGACTTTTGCCTTAGGCTAGGTTTTTTTAATAATATTGATATGAAAAGAAAACAACAAAACTAACTTTAAACTTTATAATATTTAAAAATCCACATAGCTCTTGAATTCCAATACCTGTAAATAAAATCACACTTATACACCTGCATTTCATCATACTGTGCGAGACGCACCTATGACTGGCTCTGGGCTGGGTAGAATTGAAGAGAAATCCTGCACCTTCGGCGTTGGTCGTTACGGCTTAGCAGGAACTTGGTCGGGTCGGGGTTCTGAATTGAAAGGCTTGTTTACTTTTTCAAGTAATGTCACTTCGCTGCTACTGTAGGTACTGAATTTCATGGGGTCTGGCCGCCCAATTTATACTATTAAGTTACCTCGGCCGGACGCCCCTTCGCCCCGTATATTTGGCGGGAAAGCGATTTGCGCGGGAAATTTTGGCGCGAAATGACATGTTCATTTATTATAGTTCAATCTTACTCTAATACATTATTTACAGTGCTTATACCTATTTCTATGCTATTTATAATACATTATTACACGAGATCCTGCTCGTTCGGCGTAAAAATGCATCTGAAACGCGGGAATTCCGTGTCCGCCCGTATATACGTACCTCGTCCCCCACCTGAGGTATAAATACCGGGTTTCCCCCCTCGCTCGCCCATCAGTCGTTGCCTGACTGGCGCGCGAGTAGGATCTCTAGGTTTCCTTTAGTCTGTCTATATTTCTTAGTGGAAACTTAGTGTTATCCACTCGTTATTTAGGAAACCAGCGGTATATTACCCTTTTTTACTATGTAGGAATGAAATGTGAGGCCTATTATTCTTTATTTCAGGTGCCGATGACATAAGGCAATAGTAGCGCAATGCCTATGTTATAAGAAGGTTTATAAGCTAGATTATTACAAGTTAGGTCGCGACTGACAATTTTATGTTTATAGCGGGTTTATTCTATGCCGTCCTGCACATCTCTCCCGCCGACCATCGTTCGGGTGAACGTTGGATCTTCTTTTGCGTGCAGGTTCTCAGGCTCCGTCGGCAGGATCACCAGCTTCTTGGTCGGTCTTCTGAAGACTCCGCCCTTGGTGGTCACGTCCACTGCTCTTGTCACGCCGTCGGGGCCCGGGTATATAGCGGTAACCCGGCCTCGTGGCCATGTGTTGCGAGGCAGATTCCCGTCGGCCACTAGCACGATGTCGCCGACGTTGATAGGCCGCCCATGACCGTAGGGCTCCCGCCGGTACTGGAGTGAGGGCAGGTACTCCCGGAGCCAGCGGGCCCAGAAGTGCTCGGCCAGGCGTTGGCTCGTCCGCCAAGTCGCGCGGCCGATGAGTGCGGTGTCGTCGAATGTCCCGGGGTTGGGGGCCCGGGCTGAGCCACCGAGGAGGAAGTGGTTCGGCGTGATGGCTTCTGGCTCGTCAGGATCAACCGCCACGTGAGTGAGGGGGCGGCTGTTCACTGTATATTCGGCCTCGGCGAGCAGAGTAGTCAGGGTCTCCTCGCTGGGGCGGCGCTCGTTGAGCACGGCGTGTAGGGCTCTCTTGACGGCTCGTACCATCCTCTCCCATGCCCCGCCCATAAATGGGGCTCCCGCCGGTATGAAGCGCCAGCTGATACCGCGTTGCGCGGCGTCGGATTCGAGGGCGTCGCCGTAGGCCACGCGGAGCTCTTTGTCGGCAGCGTGGAAGTTACTTCCGTTGTCGGTCCAGATCTCGGTCGGGCAGCCGCGGCGCGCGATCATGCGTCGGAGCGCCATGACCGCGGAGTCCCCGCCGAGACTTGGTATTACTTCCAGATGTACTGCGCGCACGGTGAGGCACGTGAAGAGTGCCACGTACCTCTTCTGAGTCCCTCTACCGACGGTTACTGTTATCGGGCCAAACAGATCGAGGCCCGTGTAGGTAAACGCTCGCTGGTGGTGGGCGAGCCGGCACCGCGGGTGGTCGCCGGTGGGCGGCACTGACGGCATTGCTTTCTTTATCCGGCACGGCAGGCATCGATGCACTATCATTTTCGTCACGGGTCGTAGGCGTAGAATACTATAGTATTGTTTACACTCGTTTATAGTAGCCTCGGCGCCGTTGTGTTGCATTTGCCTGTGTATAAAGTCTATATATAGCTTCACTGCCGGATGATTTCCATCGAGCACGGGTGGCCGTTTTTGTAGTTCGGTGATGTCCACTGCTGCGTTGATACGCGTCTTGATAACAATAACGTCGTTCACTAGTTCGACCGCCATGTGTCGTAGGCGGCTATGTGAGCCCGGTGGCTTATTATTTCTGAGGTCACCGAAGTCGTCATGGAATGACTCCAGCTGACTGGCGCGTATCACTAAGCGTTCCGCTTCACGTAGGTATGTGGCATCGAGTATTTTATACTTTCTATTATTTTGTAGCCTTTTAGACGGCGGCTGCGGCGGGGCGGGCTTGCTTCGTTTATTCCAGTCTGGATCGGCCTGTTTGTTACGCATGGTGCGCTTGTAATGTGCGCGCGCCTTGCGGGTTCGGCATAGGTCGATGAACTGTAATACTCTGCCTATAGTTCGCAGCAAGCGTTCCCACCTCGAGAATCGGGCCGGGTCTGGTAGCCAGGCGAGCGGGCCGGGTTTTCCCTTTACGACTGATATTGTGTGCACCTTTTCTTCACTTATTTCGGACTCGTGCGGTTGTGATGGCTCTGTGGGCCACGTCTCCGGGTCATCACGCAGGAAGGCTGGGCCCTGGAACCACCGATGATCAGTGTTGAACTCGAGCGGGACTGTGCGCGTGGCTTCGTCAGCGATGTTGAGCTTGGTAGGTACCCAGTGCCATTCTTTGACAGCCGTGTACTCCTCTATGGCGGCAATGCGGTGCGCGACAAAGGGCCGGTACGTGCGCGCCCCGGTCCTCAGCCACGCGAGTACTGTGCGGCTGTCGGTCCAGAATGTCTTCGTGTCTGGTTTGAAGTCGTGCTCTTCTATTACTGCGGCCGCCATTCGACTCCCCATCGCCGCGGCCTGCACCTCTAGGCGTGGGACTGATATCACCTTCAGGGGCGCGACCTTAGCCTTCGCAGCTATCAAGGACACGTGCACTCGCCCGTCGCCCGTAGTTATGCGCCAGTATAGCGCGCTTGTATATGCAGATTCGCTAGCATCGACGAAGATGTGCATCTCACGCTTGGTCGCGTCACCGTAGTAGGGGTAGGCGCGCGGAATCGCGAGGTCTCGCAATGCCCTTAGGTGCAGCGTCCACTCCGTCCATTGGCGCGCTAAGTCTGCATCCAGCTTGTCATCCCAGCCAGTTCCGCGCCGCCACACCTCTTGTAGGATTTTCTTTGCTATGATGGTTACCGGCGCCGCTAGCCCGAGAGGGTCGAAGATCGACATTGTTATTTTCAATATTTGCCTTTTGGTAGGCTCGATGTCTTCCAGGGCTCCGGGAGGTAGGCGGCTGAGGTCCAAGTTGAAGGCGAGTTCGTCGCTCGCGGGTTTCCATATTTGTCCCAGGATTCGTTCATTTTTCATTTCGCTTTTATTCAGTTTGACGGGCGCGGACGTGGCGTCCTCCGAAGTGAGGGCTCGGAGGACCCGCGTGGAGTTAGAGGTCCATTGGCGTAGTTCGTAATGGGCCTCTCTATGTATATCGCGTACATCACTTGACACTCGAATCGCGTCTTCTTCTGTTTTGAAGCTGTGTAGGTAGTCATCGACATAGTGATGTCTTATTATTGCTTTGACGGCCTCTGGATGCGTTTCTTCGTGTTTCTGGGCGTTGACGTTCTTCACATATATTGCTATTGACGGTGAACAAGTAGCGCCAAAAATGAGTGAGGTCATGCGATATTCTTGCGGCGCGTCGTCGCCCCGCCGGTCGCCCCGCCATAGATAGCGCAGGGCGTCTCTGTCTTCAGATTTGACTTTCACTTGCATGAACATTTCTTTAATATCCGCCCCCACGGCGACTGGGTGTTGCCGGAAGCGCATAAGGACGCCTGGCAGCGACTGTAGGAGGGCCGGGCCCGTCAGTAGGCGGTCATTGAGCGACACGCCCCTTGTAGGCGCGGCGGCGTCGTGGACGATTCGGACTTTCCCGGGCTTGCTAGGATTCAGCACCGGGAAATGGGGGAGGTACCACACTCTTGATGACTTGGTGGGCGGCGCAGGCTTGGCGTAGCCCTTCGAGACAAGGGCGTCCATTTCTTCACTATATTTGCTTTTAAGCTCTTTATTTTTGTCGAGTTTCTTTTCTATGTTATGAAGTCTTCTCAGTGTATTTTCGTAGTTGTCAGGCAAGCGGCTGTCGGGTTGTTTCCATAATAGCGGTGCTTCATAATGGCCGTCGGCTGTAGTCGTTATTGACTGGGCTAGCATGATACGCGCCCGCTCTTCCGGGCTTGACTGGGGTAACTTCGGCTCGATAAGTAGGTTTTCGAGCGCGAAATATTCACTGAGTTGTAAATTCAAATCTTCATTTTTCTCGGCTTCTTCAATAGTGGTCAAGCGATGCGTCGCATGTACTTGTTTGCCTGTGATGCGTGTGTGTGCACCGTGTAGCACCCAGCCTAGCGGCGTTAGGGATGCCGCTGGCTGATGCCGCTGGCCGCGGCGTGTTTCATTACTGACGAGTAAATGCCAGTTATCTTGTCCGATTAACACTCTAGGTCTCGCTGACTCGTACCGCAGGCTATCTTCTATGTCGCATAAGTGTGCGCACTCGCGGAGATCCTCCTTCTTAACGGACTGTGGTGATAGGCTCAGATCGTCTATGGTATGCGCACCGACCCTATAAGGTTGGTCGGTGCCGCGGATGCTGAGCGTAACACGGCGTGATCTCGATGCGTCGATTTTTTCTTTCGTTATAGCTTCTATTTGTAGCGGCACTGTCGGGCCGTCCAGGCCTAAGTCGTTCGCGAGCTCTTCTTGTACAAGTGTTATCGTGGAGCCGTCGTCGAGGAGGGCGTAGGTCTCGACGGCTCCCGCCGGTCCAGAGACTGTGACCGGGATAATTTTCAGATAAGCTCTCGCTTCTCGGGAGGCGCGTGTCGATGTGACGGCCTCGTTTCTTTCTTCGATTCGTTGATAATGTAGCAAGTTGTGGTGGAAGTATTCGCAGCCGTCTCGCTCGCACTTCGTGCGCTTGCATGAGTGCATCCTGTTCTTGTAGCGCAGGCATCGGAAACATAGCCGTTGATCTTTGGCTAGTTTCCACCGGTCTTCAACGGCTTTTTCGATAAACTTAGTGCATTTATCTATTGGGTGACCGGTGTTGTTGCAGGCGGCGCACTTAGGTGAAGGCTTGTCTGTGGTCGCGAAGGCTCGGTGTGTCCTCTTTGCAGGATGAGGATTTGCACCGTCGACGTTCTCGGGCTGCGCGTAGAGCGCGCAGTAGTCCGCCTCGCGTTGCAGGAAGGCTGATATCTTTATTAGCTCAGGCTCGTCGTTTTTCTGCGTATTCGCGTAGTCGAACCATCTGTAGCGTAGGGCGGGCGTAAATTTCTCCATCATTGCCCGTGTCGTCTCCGGGCTGTGTAGATAGTGAGCGCGGTCAAGAGCCTTGAGTGTGGCTATGACGTTGGCTACACGGCTGGCGAAGACACAGATGTCGAGCGGCCCGTCGTTAAGGCGCGGTAGGGCGCGTAAACGCTCGAGCTCGGCGAGGGCAATGGCGTCTGGGCGGCCGAAGCGGGCTTCTAGGCTTCTCATTACTTCGTCTGCGCGAGCGTTGTAAATGAGGAGGCTCTCGACGGCTTCTTTGGCCCTCCCTTTGAGGCATCTTCTTAATCTTGCTATATTATCCACTTCACTATAATTTGCGGTGGTTCCGTTGTAGGCGGCTTTAAATGATAGCCAGTCTTGATGCGAGCCGCTGAATGGCGGCAACTCGGCGTGATAGCGTGATGACTCTCTCGGGCCGGCACGCGCGGCGATGGCGATGGCAGAGGCGAGCTCACTCAGGTTCACACTTTGTTGATTCTTCAGTACTATGGCGCTATCTTCTTGCGTATTCGCTTGTGAATACATTAACGGCGGCGGATATGCGTCTGTTTCGCGTGGGCGCGGCGGCGTTGGGGCGAAAACGGGAGCGTGGGTTCCCCCGGCGGGGGGAGGGGCGGGGACGGCGGGGCGCACGGCAGCGGCGCCCTGTCCCGCGCCCTCGGCGGGGCTCCTCTCCCGAGCCTGCTCGGCGTACTGTGGGGTTGCAGGCTCGGGTTCTTCGATGTAAGGTGCATTGGAGATGGCGAGGACATGTCTCTGGCTGGTCTCGAGCCATTCATCTATGCGGCGTTCTTGTTGGACTGTAGATATTGTGCCGGTGTCATCGTCGCTGTCTTCGGCTTCTATGGCGGCTATGCGCGCTTGCGCGAGCTCCAATTTGATTCGGAGGGCTTCTTCTCGCGCTTGTGCGAGACGGCGGACGCGATGACTCGACGTTGTTCTCACTGATTTTGACGGCGGCCGTGCGGCAGGATGCTGGCTTGACTGTGGGGTTTCCTGCCGCAGTGTTGCTGCAGGGTGTAGGCTCTCCTGCAGCAGCGGGACTATGGGTGGCAGCGTTGACTGTGGGGTTTCATGAGGCAGTGTTTGTGACTGCGCGGCATCATGATGCTGCCCTATGGGTGACCTCGGCTGTGGGTCTGGACGAGGCGCCGGCGTCGCAGGAGTGCTTGTCTGTGGGGTTTCCTGCGAGGGCCTCGAACCTTCTTGAGTAGTAGCAGTTCCCGACGTGGACGTGGTTGCTTCTTCCAGCATGGCTTCTCTGATGTTCGCTGCGATAAGTTGACCGAACGTGCGTTTTCCTGCTTTCGATCTTGTAAGGGGCATCCTCTATGTAGAATCCGGTTTTCGATGGACCAGCATGTGCGAGACGCACCTATGACTGGCTCTGGGCTGGGTAGAATTGAAGAGAAATCCTGCACCTTCGGCGTTGGTCGTTACGGCTTAGCAGGAACTTGGTCGGGTCGGGGTTCTGAATTGAAAGGCTTGTTTACTTTTTCAAGTAATGTCACTTCGCTGCTACTGTAGGTACTGAATTTCATGGGGTCTGGCCGCCCAATTTATACTATTAAGTTACCTCGGCCGGACGCCCCTTCGCCCCGTATATTTGGCGGGAAAGCGATTTGCGCGGGAAATTTTGGCGCGAAATGACATGTTCATTTATTATAGTTCAATCTTACTCTAATACATTATTTACAGTGCTTATACCTATTTCTATGCTATTTATAATACATTATTACACGAGATCCTGCTCGTTCGGCGTAAAAATGCATCTGAAACGCGGGAATTCCGTGTCCGCCCGTATATACGTACCTCGTCCCCCACCTGAGGTATAAATACCGGGTTTCCCCCCTCGCTCGCCCATCAGTCGTTGCCTGACTGGCGCGCGAGTAGGATCTCTAGGTTTCCTTTAGTCTGTCTATATTTCTTAGTGGAAACTTAGTGTTATCCACTCGTTATTTAGGAAACCAGCGGTATATTACCCTTTTTTACTATGTAGGAATGAAATGTGAGGCCTATTATTCTTTATTTCAGGTGCCGATGACATAAGGCAATAGTAGCGCAATGCCTATGTTATAAGAAGGTTTATAAGCTAGATTATTACAAGTTAGGTCGCGACTGACAATTTTATGTTTATAGCGGGTTTATTCTATGCCGTCCTGCACACATACTTACCTTAGACCATTTGTAAACTTACTTAGCTCTGAATTAATTAATTGCGCAGCGACCTCTCCTTCTCATTAATTATGTTTTGTTACGTATAAGTTATAATTATAAGGTATATTATTTTAAGATCTGTATCTCTCTCTGGGTGCCCTGAAAACCAGCGCCTTTAGCATATTTTGCTGCTGGCATATGCTGAGTGGTATCCATTTTGGTGCATTTGAGTTTATGTAACACACATGTGAAATTTCTTTGTTATACCAAATAAATATATTTCTTTCTTTCTTACGTGGTACTTACCTAACCTTCCAAGATCGAAGTAAGAAGATGCTGAGAGGATAAGCAGTTGTTACATTTGACAAAAATAAAACCTGATCTTTTATCGCAGCCATACATTTCTATTCCAAAATTGTAGGCTACTCAATAAAAATATCGATAAAACAAAAGCGAGTTTATACCTACATAAAAAGCGCTGTAAATTCACTGTACGCATTTTACAACATTGACATCGGTAACACAATCTTCAAGGGTCATTAAATTATACAGCTTGTACCCACAACCTATAAACTGCGGAATTTACTAAACTCGGAAATAACGACAAAATGGCCGGCATCGCCGCCATTTTATGGACACTAAACATATTGTGAAAACAACTAAAATGACCGTAGTACATTTAATAAGCGTACTGAAATTTCAACAATGACAACTTCGACTTAAAGTATAAAATAGGGTGTATTCTTTGTTTTGTCATTATTATTTTGTTATAAACTGGGGCATTGAATAACAAAGTTAGATTTGATGGTGGCAAAGGTACTGTCATCAATGGTGGTCAGTTTGGTGGCGCGATGATAATCATGATATTGCATTGTCACTGAATTTACTTAAGAGGCTGACAAGACCAAATTTGTTGAAATTGATATTATTTGTGCAGTTGTATAAGAAAAACTATTTGTTCTAGCACATCAAAAAATATATAAGTTAATATTCATCATATTTCCAAGACCGTAGACGGACTCGAAACATAATTGGATGAAATCGGCTCGATAGAAAATAATTGCAAAGATTGGTCTTAAAATCATCTTAAACGGTTCTATGTCCTTATTTTTTTGACGTATGGGTCTGCAATTAAAAACACGAAGTCCACATATTCATACCTAAACCGTAGACGAGCCATATTTCACAAATAATCCACACTTTTTTTTATTTCAATATTTATTCATTATTTTCGTCTAAAACCTGGCCGCTCAAGTAACACTCGCTCTCGCTTACTCCGATACAAATAGACAGTGTGCGCGTTTTTGGTGTTGACAGCGCCTTAAGTATGGATGCCAAATTTCAGCCTAATCGGGTATAGGTTGTACGCGGGCTGGGTTTCCGGAACTCGACGTCATAAATGCGCCTATTTTGCGTATGGGTTTTGGCACTTATTATTCGTGCCAATCCAGTTCCACCAGGAAGCCTAGCAGACCCTTTATGTTGCCGACAGCCTCCGGTAGTGACCCCGGTGTTCCGAGGTGCTTTGCCCGGTGTTCTTAACACCCCAGGATATGTCAGGATGACGTGGGCGGCTGTCTCTTCGTCTTCCATGCAGGCTCTGCAGAGAGGACTGTCTGTAACACATATAGTAAAAAGGTGTTTGTTTAGTAGTGCGTGACCAGTTATGGCTCCTGTCAGAGAAGTGCCGGTTTTAGCTTCCTTCAACCCTGGATGGTTGATTATCGGGAGGGCCTCCCTGGTTTGCCTGCAGGTTCCTAGGCTGTTCCAATATTTTTGGTGTTCTACCTTGATGTTTAGTCGCAGTGTGCTCCGCAGCCATGCGGGGGGTAGAGGAATTGTGGGCTCAATCGGATACCGGAAAGTGGCTGAAAAATGTTTCTTGATGACATCTCACACGTTTGCGTAGTTACATGACATACGACCAGAGCAAGTTAAATAAAAGCTTTTAATAATGTATAAATGTTTAGTAAACCGTTTTATAAACGTTCAGCGGTTGCCTTTACCATTTTTATAACATTGTGATTATAACTTATAATAAAAATCACAAAAAATTATATGTTGCTTTGTATCGAGGATAGGTTCTGATTTTGTAAGATTAAATCAATTAGCTACTGAACATGAACACCACTATTCATATAGGGAGTAGCGTTTGAAACACTCGTTACATTTTTTTAAGAATATTAATTTAATTTAGAGCCTCCAATCGATACAATCCTCCAATGGCTTTTTGTTCGCTTGTTTATTTGTGTGTAATGACAAAAGAAAGAAGAAGAAAGCTTGTAGCAGATCAATCATAAAAAAATATATATCCTCAGATTAAACGAAAATTCAATCAAACACTGTCGTCTGGAGTTAAGTCTTCCTTCTAAGATCAAATTAAACTTCAATAATCCCGGCAAGCCATTATCAAATCCGAATCACGATATTCTGGCGCCAGCGATAAGGAACTGTCAAATTGGAAATTGGCCGATACGGGCCGTATCACCCTCTTCAAACTTCGCGAGTGACAAATCGCACCCCAGTGCCTGCGAGTACCGTGCAAGTCGAATTTCAAGTTTGAAGGCTGTGCACACAGTGCGAGCTACTAACCTTGTTACTTGAAGTTCGTGCAGATTTATTGGAAGTGGAGTGATACTGTATAATCGCCTCTTCCAGAGCACTCCTCAGTGGCTTATTATTACCCTAGGTAGGTACGGTCGGCTTAGAAAGTAGTCTGCCAGTTTTTACAAAAGTTGCTGTGAGATCTGATTGTCGCTAAGGTTACTGTCATAATATTATTGCAAGCGACAATCGACCTTGTTGTTTCATGACGTTCAAATGAACCTTGACCGTAGGGTGATAGACCACATTTTTGGCCGAATGTATACTCTTGCTCTGATCTGAGTCCACCTCATCGGCACTGAGATCGAGCTGCGGCAGCCCCGGTGCCAAGTCGGGCGCGGGCACTGGAACTGGCAACTTGGCGGGTGGGTCCCGTGCTGAAATAGGTGCTGCGCAGGCAGCAATACCATCCAGCTGATAGAGCCTCGCGTCGATCCATCCGACAGTTTGAGCCGCTGAATGACTCTCATCAAATCTGATCGGATAATCGTTGACAGGTCACAGTGATGGTTAATTCAAGGACCTGAAACAAAAGAAGTATCCGAACATGATACGTGCATATTAAATTGCTATCCCCTCTGTCAATCTCCAATTACATATAAGAATAATTTATTGAAAAAAACCTTATTGCTAATGTTACAATGTGCTTGCGTATTAAAACATAGTACATACATACATTATTACATGCGTCTGAACTAGAATGATCCTGTGTCTCAGACAAAGATTAATAATAAAAGAATAATTACAAACTAATTAGTGCAATTTGTGTCCAAGAAAGCTATATTATAGTATCGTACATTTAGAAACAATTTTTATAGAACATCTTAATTGAATAATCTACTTATATCTATTTAACATTAAACAATTTAAGTAAACACAAATAGCCTATTAAAAATTACGTAAGGTACATACGTACATTACACATAACCATAACTACAGTGTCAGCAACGTATATAGAGGATTATAATAGATGACGTCCTTAGCGTATAGTATACCCAAAAGGGACGATGGTAACCTAAATGGTGGTGGTTAACCTTACTAAATTAAGAAGTATCAGAAGCCAATACATTCTTGACGTCTAATGTCATTTATAATTTAGTCGTGTTATATCGGTGACGTCAGTTTCAGTACATATTTTGACAGGTGTGGTGGCAAACAAGCTGGTCTCAAACAAAAAATCCGTATACGCGATGAGGGACGGAAAATATGACACTGTATCTCGTTCCCACTTGCGGTATTGTCTATGCATAAATCTTTGTTACTCATGTGTGTATGTGTGGGTGAGTCCCTCTATTATATTCTACCTCTATGGTCAGCAATGTCAGCATCTGCGTTAGACTCATACAGGGTGTGTAATAGGAGCAAAAAATTAAACCGTAGACGTAAGCTTGTGAAACATTATTTCCAGGTGGTTTTATTTGAAATAACAGATTTTTTTTAATTTTTTTTCTTCAAAATATGTTTACTTGTATTGTTTTACTTTTCTGGAGTGCTATCAGTAACTTTTTATTTAAAATGAAATAAAAATTAAAAAATCACATAAATATTTTTTGAAAACAAAAATGCAAAAACTATTCTGACTCATGACATGATGTTACCTCTAAATCTGCATTGACTGCTGTGCTATTATGTCGTGGTGCCAAGATACATTACATGGAGGTCATAACTTTCGATTAAAATTTCTCCGAATCAAAAAAAAAATAAAATTAATGAGACACAAGGGGTTACTGCAAATGCTCTAAGGAAGCGTCCTTTTGAATATTTGCTCCTATTACAGGCCACACCCTGTATATATCATAAATTTGCGGCGTCCATTGCCTACGGCACACTAAACCTCCGGTAGCGGGAGCTGTTTTGATTATGTGATGATTACTTGAGATTATTTGAGTTGGCCAAATACGGTATTTGACTAAAGTCAAATCAGCTTCATTTTAAGGAACGTCAAAAACGCTACGTTAGTATGGAATTTGTAGGGATTACTTGCTAGTGACGTCACAATCAAACAACAATACAATGCAATACAAATATTCTTTATTGCTCACCAGAAATAGTACATAAAACAAAAACAGAGGTAAATTAAACAACGTCCTAAATGTTAGTTTTTATGAATTGAAAAATCTTAAAATGGCAAACATACATGAAAGCTTGATACTTTCCCAGTAGTTTCGTAATGTTTATCTGTTACTAATGAAAAAACAATTTATTTTCACTGTTTTCAAATACCCAATTGCATCAAAGTAGTCATCCAGATTCCAATCCCAAAGCCGTTCACATAAAGTTATCTAAACCACATGTTGGGTTAATAAACATTCTATTATATTCTTATTCATCTTATTACATAATACCTACTGGCTTGCTTTGAGAATCGCATAACAACTCGCGCTGTGTGAACCCTACTTTACAGACTTAGGTGGCCTGGATATTGCGCCCCTAAAGTTAGCTATACCTTATTTAAATCTGGATGATTCGCTTGATTCAAATTTTAAAATATTCTGACAAATCTTTTGACAAATTGGAGAAAATTTTGCCGGCAGGCTACGTACCGTTTCTTAACAGTTGAAAAAATAGGTCAAACAAAAAAATTAACGAATAAATAAATGGAGTACGGTTTTAAAACTTTTTATTTATTTTAATCTTATTGATTTTAATCAACCCATATCTATATTATTATTCATTACATCTATACTAATATTATAAACTGATAAAGTTTGTGAGTTGTATGTGAGGAGTAATCTGCGAAACCACGCATCCAATTTCATAAATTCAGCAATTTTAATTTTAAATTTCAAACATTTATTCTTGTGACACAACCAACTTACAGTAATATAAGACAAAGACAAAACAAAGAGTGAATCTGTGCCGTGTCACGAAATGAGCTAAACTCAGCATGATGCCGGCTTTGCAGCCAGCGCTGGTCTTCCGTTGGATTCGTCCATGTGAGGACACGGTACATAGCACCAGTATGCCGAATATTGAACCATCGCGCTGGGAGATTTTGGCTCAAGATCGGTCAAAGTGGAGGCATAAAGTCAAGGTTAATGTGCAAGCCTTCAAAGAACGAAGACGTAACGAGCTCGGCGCTAAGCGCGAGGAGTTAAAGGCTCGACAACCTGTGGCCACCCACTACAATTCTGTCGAAGGGATGCTGAAATCGGCCAGGATAATGATGATGTTGATGCCGAATGGACGGGGTGCTCTTTGCCTACATTTTATCCGGTGGCTCCGGCTGTGTTCTTTGTAATATGCTAGTCAGTAATGTGAGGGTTAATATCCACTAGAGATGTGCGTGTTTTTATTTGACACCTATCGTCGTGCATGCGAAATATTTGAAATCACATGTCTGGTGGATTTTCGCCTTTACTGCATCAAAACCAGCACACACAGCTGAACTAACAGACCACAGAATATAGCTTTAAACTACATATTAGCCTCACTTAGAGCATACAAAGTGTACATTGCGCCCTGGAGACGACATCAATCAATTCACACCAAGCCCTCCAGACGTTCTTCATTTATCATAATGTATGTGACGTATATTCACGACAGTCCCAGGTGGTAGGCAGACTTGTATATTTAAATTGGTTTCTTGGAAAACACGACATGGATCGGATAGGTAGTTAATATATCTTAGATTATACAAAATGATCGCGTTTACATCACTTTTCAAAAAAACAAAAATACCTAGGTCACAATTGATGAATCGCCTAGATATGTCCTCAGAGCAAAGACATAGGCAGAGTCCACACTACGAACTAGAAAAATGAAGCAACTTTTTTTAAGATGTGTGCGTAAGAGTTTTGCCAATAGAATTAAATATTCCTATAATTTGAGTAATTTGCTTGACGTATACTAAATAGGTTTAAAGAACTTTTTTTGCCATAAGAATTACAAGAATTCACTTACACGAGAAAGTTTACAAATTAAAACTTATTAGGTTTTAATGTGTATATTATTTGATACTGGCTATGCGACTGTCTATAACAGATTTAAATGTATAGAACCATGTGTTCGAATAAATGTCTTAATTGACATTGTACTGTTGTTTATGTACTTGACAAACATGTAGCTTAAAATATATTTCATTATGTATTAATACTCGTGTTATTTGCATATTATACATCAAGCGTCCTCTGCAACCGCCCACCCTCACAATGGTTATGGGAGCCCAGAGTTATAAAATTGCAAACGAGTTTGTTCCAGGTCAGATAATTTAAGATACGACTGACAAAGTAGTTAATGTTTGGGTAAACGAATAACAAGATGAGTACTGTTAAAATTGAACCACTTACGCAAGAAAATTATGAAACTTGGAGGATTCAGGCTGAAGCAGTCCTGGTAAAGAACGATGCATGGTGCTACGTAGATGGGAGTAGCGTGAGGCCTGCTGAGCCAGAGGAATCGAAGAAGTGGGATATTGGAGATGCCAAAGCTAAGTCAGACCTTATTCTTGCCATTAGTCCATGTGAATTGCGACACTTACGTGGATGCAAGACATCGCGGGATGTATGGTTGAAGCTTGAAAGCGTACATGCATCAAAGGGACCCGCCAAAAAGGCAACGTTGTTGAAGGAGCTTTTACTCCACAAAATGAAGGAGGACGGCGACGTTAGAGAGCATGTTATGCGATTCTTTGACGTGAGAAGCAAACTGGCTGACATGGAGATTGAGATGCACAACGACTTAGTTTCCATAATGCTTCTCTACAGTTTACCACCAAGCTTCGAGAATTTCAGATGCGCTATCGAGTCAAGAGATACGTTGCCTGATCCCGAGGCTCTAAAAGTCAAAATTATTGAAGAAGTGTGTTCTAGAGGACAAAAAGAGAACGAAGGAAAAGCTTTTCTTATTAGGTCGAGGAGACCTTTCAATCCGGCGAGCGGTGTCATTGGGACCCACTTTAAAGGCAGATGTTGGGAATGTCATCAATATGGGCATAGAGCGTATGACTGTAAGATGAATAAGGACAAGGAACAGTACAAGGATAGTGCTAACTATGTGTCAGAATCAGAAAACTATTCACAGAATGATAGTTTCGGTCTTGTAACATTTAATTGTTTTTCAGGTGATAATGCTGCCTGCGGCGGGAATGAGGACTGGATTATCGATAGTGGGTGCACCTCACATCTGTGCAACGATCCTAGTAAATTTGGCAACTCATTGATACCTCTATCCGGTAAACTAAATTTGGCAACAAATTCATGCACAAATGTACGAGGTAAGGGTACTGTAAGGTTACTTTCATGCAAAGAGAATCTCAAAACAATCGTGGAATTGCGCGACACTTTATTTGTTCCCGATTTGAGGTGTAATCTAATTTCAGTTGCAAGAATGACTAAAAGAGGGTATAGTGTTACATTTGATGAAAAGACAGCACGTGTTAGGAATAGTGACGGCAACACTGTACTTGTAGCAAATCGTTCAGGTAATCTTTATTACGTTGAGGAACAAATGGGTACCGTTTCAGTTCTGTCAGGGGTAAGTGATGACTTAAAGTTGTGGCATGAACGATTGGGGCATCTAAATAGGAGAGATCTTGTGAAACTTTTAAACAAAAGTGGTGTGAAAGTTAAGATGACGGATGCAAACCAATTGATTGACTGTAGTATTTGCGCGAGTGGAAAAATGAGTGCATTACCTTTTTCAAGGAGTGATGGCCCATGTAGAGAAAAATTGAGAATTGTCTATTCTGATATTGTAGGCCCTATGCGTCATGAGGCCATTTATGGAGGGAAATATTTTATCACCTTCATTGATGATTCATCAAGATGGTGTGAGGTGTACTTGTTAAAGAAAAAGAGTGAGGCACTGAATTATTTCAAAATTTATAAAAACCACGTGGAAAATTTGACTGGTAGGAAAATTACTTATCTTCAGACAGATAATGGTGGCGAGTATTGCAGTCGAGAGTTTGACGAATATTTGCAAAATGAGGGTATAAGAAGAAGGTTGACCATACCTGGAACTCCTCAACAGAACTCCGTAGCAGAGAGAAAAAATAAAACACTAGTGGAGATGGCGAGATGCATGTTATTTGCGGCAAATCTCTCACCAGGCTTTTGGGGTGATGCTGTACTAACTGCATGTCATATTCGAAACCGATGTCCAACAACTAGCCTGGGAGGTGATACGCCATATGAAAAATGGTATGAGCGACCTGTCAGATTAGATTACTTACAACCATTTGGAACCAAGGTACACGCCTTAAACAAAGAGGAGGGTAAGGATAAGTTCGCTCCCCGCAGCGTAGACGGAATATTTGTAGGCTACCCTAAAGACAGAAAAGGTTACAAAATTTGGCTGCCACTTGAGCGAAAATTTATCGTTTCACGAGACGTCAGATTCCATCACCACGTGGATCAAAATAATAAAAATGCGATACCTGAGGCCGATCCTTTTGAGATTAAAAAGGAAGAGTTACCGACCTATTTCAATGAAAAATCAAACCCCAATTTAATAGAAATAGTTTTTCAACCTGAAAGTAATTTTGTAAAACCCGTTGAAGTGCCTAACACTTTAGAACATAGACATGAAGAACCAGGAAGTATGCAAGAAGCTACAGGTGATTTGGAACCGGCGGAAGTGAATATAGAAAACATTCAGGAAATGACTAACAACCTAGTGCCAATAATTGCTGGACCATCTCGACATTCCCAGGAAAATATCAGTCCTCGCAACAATGAAAGCAAAGCAATGAAAAGAGGTCCAGGTAGACCACGGCTGGAAAGAGGACAGGTTGGACGGCCAAAGAAAATCTATCATATGGTTGAAGAGGAATCAGAAGTTCGAGAAGAAGTTGGCATGGCAGAATTTTCTGATTGCCAAGATTTTGTCGGTTCTGCGGAAGTATCATTAAAGCAAGCGCTGTCAGGCGTTGAGCGACATGAATGGGATGAAGCCATCTTGTCGGAGATAAGAAGTTTGATAAAAAATGACACTTGGGATATAGCTAAACGACCCGTAGGCCGTAGTGTTGTTGGTTGCCGATACGTTTTAACAACCAAGATGAATATTGATAAGACTGAAAAGAAAAAGGCGAGGCTCGTAGCAAAAGGTTACAGCCAACAATATGGTATTGATTACCATGATACATTTGCACCTGTCGTTAGGCTGGACACGATAAGGTTACTGACAGCACTTGCAGTTGAACTTGATATGGAAATTCATCAAATAGACATCAACACAGCTTATTTGAACGGTTCACTAGACGAAGATATATACATGGAGATACCGGAAATGTTAAAAGAAAGTTTGCAGAAGCTTCTAGCGTTAGAAGAGGAAGGATCCATCGTATATGTACGGGCTAAGCAAATGTTAGCCGATATGGAGGCGGGAGGTGAGGCTTGCATACTAAAAAGATCCCTTTATGGTTTGAAACAAGCTGGACGCCAATGGAACGCTAGACTCGATGAGCAACTAAAACGGATGGGACTACGGCCGTCGTTGAATGAGCCATGTCTTTATTTTCAAGAAATAGATGGTGACACCAAGCTCTTTGTTGCCGTGTACGTCGACGATATTTTAATAGCATCGCAGAAAAGAGTCTACATAGAAAAGTTCAAGAATGAACTGGCCAGCGAGTTCGATTTAAAGGATTTTGGCATCGCGAAGTATATACTGGGGATTGACATTGAGCGAAGTGTCAACAAAATCAAGCTGTCACAACGAAAATATATTGAAAATTTGATTAGTAAATTTGGTTTGGCAAAATGTAAGGTAACAGTGTCAACTCCAATGGAAATAAATTTGAAATTACAATCAAAACAACAAAACACAAATACCGATGAACGATACCCGTACCGCGAATTAATTGGAAGTTTGTTATATCTATCCGAGGGAACGAGAGGTGACATTTCAAATACCGTTTCAAAACTTGCACAATTTGTAAATGCCCCAAGTAAAGAGTGTTGGACGGCCGCAAAGCGTGTATTGCGGTATTTACAAAGAACGAAAGAATACGGTATCGTATTCAGAAAGACAGGTAAGTCGTTACAAGGGTATTCTGATTCCGATTGGGGTGGTTGCTTGCTGGATAGACGGTCTTACTCTGGTTATGCTTTTGTATTAGGTGGTGCGAGTGTGTCGTGGAAGTCACAGAAACAGAAATGCGTTTCCACAAGTTCTTGCGAAGCGGAGTATATTAGCTTAGCATCGGCAATGAAAGAGGCAATATACCTGAACAGCTTACTCACAGAAATTGGTTTAGGTAAATTTGCGAAAGTAACCTTAAATGTTGATAATCAAGGGGCTATCTACTTAGCCAGTGATCCAGTGTTTCATTCCCGTAGCAAGCACATTGATATACGATATCATTTCATGAGAAGTGTATTGAAGGAGAACGACAACATTAAGTTGGAGTATCTGTCGACAGACTCCATGTTGGCCGATGTACTGACTAAGGCTTTGCCAAAAGTAAAACATTATGCATGTATGTCTGGTTTGGGCATTAGCTTATAGATTATTATTTAATTTTATTTTTTTGTTTGGTTGCTGTTGTACTTCTTCTTAATATACACATCAAGGGGGTGTATTAGGTTTTAATGTGTATATTATTTGATACTGGCTATGCGACTGTCTATAACAGATTTAAATGTATAGAACCATGTGTTCGAATAAATGTCTTAATTGACATTGTACTGTTGTTTATGTACTTGACAAACATGTAGCTTAAAATATATTTCATTATGTATTAATACTCGTGTTATTTGCATATTATACATCAAGCGTCCTCTGCAACCGCCCACCCTCACAAAACTAAAACTACACAGTGTTTAAAAATAGGATAAGTAAGTATACCTACATATGAAAAAAACTATGGGGGTAGAAAACCATTACAATAATTATTGCGCTAAATAAGTATCTCCGTGTTGCTAACTGCAAAATCGAATTCAGTTTGAAATTGTTAAGCAGTAATGTGGGATGATATAAGGTGCATCCCCATGACTTTCGGCCATGCACTCCACCGTGTGGTTCGACCCGTGTGGATAGATTCCGTAAGCAGGGCCAAATATAGATTTTTTCGAGGAACACGTTTTTAATTAATATCCTTCAGTACCTAAAGCAACCTTATGTAAAGAGTGAGTTGGGCCTAATAAGGACCTTTAAGTAACAACATTTAATTAGTACATACAGTTACCTTTACAATATATTAAATTTAAGCTTAATCTACTATAGTAAATGGCAAAGAAGGGTCCATATATTTAGCAACCAATAATGTACTAAACTGTCCATTACAATCATGTGCCCTGGTGTCTCCCTCCACAGACTACGGTGTCCGCCAGCCACCAGGCGAGCCGTACGTTTACTTAATTCAAAAAAAAATATGACAAAAATCGACCACGATTATAACAAACTAAAACATATTTATACAGGATTATTGCAGGAGTCAGCAGCAGAAGTAGCTACGTTAAATAACACGCTCAAAATTATCCTGACAGTCCTTATCCTCTTGACATTAGAGTCGTGTGTAGGTCATTTTGAGCACTTGAATTGTACTAATTGATTGAAACTTTTGGGGATAGTAGTGCACCTTGCACTTACACGGGCATTTTTTTATGCAAGTATTGCCCGTGAAGAGTACCTACATCAGGTGTTCTTCCTTGGGTAATAAATAGTAATGCAAACAAAATTGCCCGTGTAAGAGCAGCTACTACCTACTAAATAAGCTGGCCTCGCAAACTAAACGAGCGTGGTGTTAGGATTCGAGTCTCTTTTTAACCGACTTCCAAAAAAGGAGGAGGTTCTCAATTCGGATGTTTTTTTTTAATGTTTGTTACCTCAGAACTCCGTCATTTATGAACCGATTCGTACAATTCTTTTTTTAATTGAAAGTATATGCTTCCAGATTGGTCCCATTGTTTCCAAAGCCCCAGTTGGATAATGGGAACCACGAGGAATTGAGGGAACTCCTCGAATATATCAGGCATGCGTGTAGTAATTTCGATATTTTATATTATAACTCGTGTATTTACACCCGGAAATTATAAATTTGGTGAAGTGGAAGTGATGATGAAGACCACAGATGGCTTGTGGAACTTCTCAATGATGTACTTCAAACTATATAAGTACGTCACAGATTCTGATATGATTCCGTTGAAATAGCAAACAATGAAGTGCCAAAGGTAATGTTGAGATCCTTGAGGAATTGACAAGTCCTCAAATATTATCGGCCCACATACAGCGATTTGGTTTATAGGTCTAAAAATCAACGCATTTGCTCTAAAGAATCAGTTCATGTGGTAAATTGGAAAAAAAATGTGGAAATGTTCTGAATGTGGCTTGGCGGAGTACTGAATTGAAGTCGGTTAAAACTTTTTTTTGAAAGTAAATTATGATAATTAAGGGTCCTTGTGTGTATTCAGATTCAGATTCAGATTCAGAACTTTATTGATAAAATGTCATATTTTACAGGTCAATATCATGCATGTCAAATACATTTTAAAATGTCTTATTGTCTTAGATGTTATATACCTATCATTATTGAATAATTTTGAAAGTGTTGTTGATTTATGAGTGGGTCAATGATATATTGGTCATACAGTCGTCTATGCTGTAGCAAGCCATTTTTATGAGGAGCTGTTTGAGCTTGTTTTTAAATGCTGCATCAGTTACGGCGTTTATAACGTCAGGCGGTAGGACGTTGTAGATTTTAGGGCCTAGCACGCTGAGTGATTTCCGAGCCTTGGCTAGCCTTTGGTGCGGCACGAGCAGCAGGTGCTGGGCGCGCGTGGACATCATGCCGGGCGCGTGGCCATCAGAGAAGTTTGGACACGGGCCGTATTATTGTTTGAACTCGCATTACCGCGACGACGTTGAAACTTTCGTTCAATGGAGTAGTTGTATAATATTAAGTTTATTTTTACCCAGCAACATGATTTTGAATACATGTAGATGCGAGTTTAACTTTTAAACTTATTGCGGAGTTAAGTACTCTTACCAAGACTGTACTGTGGATAGTCGAGTTTGTTCCATCCAAGACTACTAAAATCAAATGCTCTTATTCATACTTATACTCATACTCATCAAACCTATTTCAGCTCAAACCCCGTTAATGGTTATTTATGATACAAGTGCAGATAGTATGTAATTCCCAACGAGTGGCGATGGCCAAAAACACGACCCTCAGGGAGTGTTTTTAATCGACAAGAGTTGGGAATTACCTTTCCGCACTTGTATCATACAACATTTTACAATGCATCGTGCAAGGTCTTAAAAATATATACATTAAAGGTGAAATTTTAATTCCCTTATTCGTCGCTAATATTCTCCTGTATCCACGGCAGGAACTTTGCCAGGTCGGTGAACACGACGTAGTGCGTCGTGTCGCAGCGATACTCGTTCTGTCGCGGGACAGACAGCGACACCTGCCCGCGGAGGAACCAGGAGTTGCGCACGAGGAACACCATGCCGCTGCCGCTGTCGCCGTTGCATACTGAGCCGCCTGCAATTTTAAATATAGAACACTGTATAGAGCATACTAGGTATCAAATTAGTGGATCGCATCCGGAACACCACACTGCGCTCCAAAATTTAAATAGTCGATGTGGTCGATGTGTATGTAGCTCGGAAGTCGGCCAAGTTGAAATGGGACTGGGCTGCTCATGTCTGCCGCATGCCGAGTGAACTGTGGGTCAAGACCGCCACTGAATGGCATGTCCCGACAGCTCGAAATGGAGACGTGGCAGACCTTGTCGGCGATGGAGAGACGAGCTACCGAGCTAGACTCCTTTTTAAAAGAATGACCAGAGACTGCTCTGAATCAGGAGTACTGGAAAAAGTGGGGGGAGGCCTTTGCCCAGCAATGGGACACTACAGGCTCACAATAATAATAATAATAAGCCCGCGGGGGCAGCTTGTGGCGAGCTGACGGTGAGTGGCGACACCGTGGACCCCTAACCTCCAGAGGGCCCGAGTGATCTGGCCCTCGCCTCTGCGCTTGCCTTAACCGGCCGGCCAGAGTGGAGTCGCAAGAGCGTAACCTATGCTCCAGGTTGGAAGTGTAAAATGTCATAACGCCGGCGGCCCTTGAACGGATTACCGGGATCTGGCGCACCGCAGACTCACCTCTCGACAACCTCAAAGCCGCTCAGACGTGTTGCTCCATTGTCGCACTGTGCATGCGACTGTTTTGTGGGGCCCACTTAGCGAGTTGGCGAGTCACCGCCCGCTTTTTTACAATTTTGAGACTGATTGTCACGGCAGGTGTCCGCTAGTCTCCTCCCATAACCCATGTTCCAGTCCACCCACCATTCAACCCAATAACCCATGATCTTAGTTTCCATCGCAGTCCCAGTGCTGCACTGCAATAGTCTTTGCACCTGGCGGGGACCATCACCGGTTGTATCATGTTGTGCGGTCGGAGATGGTACCCGCCATGTGTATCCCTCGCTTTAGATTAATTTTGATTTAAAGGGCCTTTGTGCTGTTGGCTTCAGCCCCACGCATGCCTTCCAAAAGTCTGGGACCCCATGGTCCCGAGATATGGAAAAAACATACAAATAATAATAACACTGTATACTGGCTGAACACCGAACTGAAAGAACATAAATCTGACTTCCACCCTATTAAGTAGAGAGGTACAGCGGAATTTCATCTCGCTCATATGTTGACTTGTGGCGCAACCCAACGGAGAAAGTACAGTCGAACCATAACATCTTCAGCCGTTTGACAACTGGGTGATTTTCGAAAAATGTAACGGGCGTTTCATACGCTGTCTTTACCATCCTTCATGTTAACTGTGGTGTTTAGTAGCTAACAGAGTTTAATCTTACATCATTTACTTTAAAAACAAAGTTTTAACCGACTTCAAGCCAGTAGCCAAATTGCTTCAAGCTTGCCTATACAATTTGAAGAGTTCCCTCGATTTCTCCAGGATCCCATCATCGGAACTGGATTTTGGTGACAAGGGACCAATCTGGAAGTATATGCTTTCAAACAAAGACATAATTTTTCAAATCAGTTCATAAATTACTGAGTTATCGCGTAACAAACACACAAAAAAAAACAGTCGAATTGAGAACCTCCTCCTTTTTTTAAGTCGGTTAAAAATCAGAATATATCCTCGATACCTAGCAACATATATTTTTTGTGATCGTAATTTTAATTAATAATCAAAATATTACAAAGATGGTAAAGACAACCGCCGAGCGTTTAAAAAACGCTACATGAGAATCACCCATCTTCGTATCGCAGTTTAAACGTGACGTTCCAGCGAGACAGTTACAAAAGTGTTCAGCCCCGTGTGAAGCTGACTAAACCTCTACCTTACGAAGACCATTATAACCACGGAATAAAGATTATAACACCACTAAGTGTATATTTATTTGGGCCAATTAGTCTCTTTCCAGGCGCGACAAGAGAAAGAGGTCGATAGACGGACCGAAAACGCCTGGAGGAGCTATTGGTCCATGAAACACCTAATGAAGGGCGACCTACCTCTGTCACTTAAACGTAGGCTCATGGACATGTGCATACTTCCAGTTCTCACCTACGGTGCACAGACTTGGTCTTTGACGGAAGCGCAGAAGTCCAAACTCGGGGTTTGCCAGCGAGCTATGGAGCGCAGTATATTAGGTGTAAAGCTAATGGACCATATCCGGAACACCACGCTGTGCTCCAAGACCCAAATAGAAGATGTAGCTCGGAAGGCAGCCAAGTTAAAGTGGGACTGGGCTGGTCACGTCTACCGCATGCCGAATGAGCTGTGGGCCAAAGGGACCACGGAGTGGAAGCCCCAACACTCAAAACGGAGACGCGGTAGACCTCGTCGGCGATGGCGGGATAACTTGGACTCCTTTTTAAAAGACTGGCCAGTTATTGCTCAAGACCGCGATGAATGGAAGGGGAGGGGGGAGGCCTTTGCTCAGCAGTGGGACATAGCGGGCTCGATATAATAAGTAGGTACTAGTACTACTAGAAGAGGTCGTTGTTGTTCTACGTCCGTAGGAATAACCCTAGAAACCCTACACGTGACCCCCGGGTGCTGCTAATAGAACAACAAACTCGGCAGCTGCACTGTTCCTTCTGAATTTCGCAGCACACACTGGAACCCTATCAGCGACATCGATACGAATACATAGTACCAGTGTGTAACCGCCATACGATAAATTAAATCAGTACTACTAGTAGGCCATGTATCGAGATATACCGATAACAGGTGGACCTTGAACGCCACGAAATGGAAGGGCACCGTATGGTTCAAGGAATCAAAGAAGACCTAATAATAACAGGATTGAGCGACTCCAGAAAAAAAATGTTAAATCACTGGCCTTTAGGACAGGGCAAACATATACAGATAATATTGATACTAGTAAGCGTTTTAATATACAAGCGTTAAGTGACCGTCGTGATTCCACGGATTCTGTTATACTATATAATCTTTTTCACTTAAGCGATATTTATTTTCGAACCCGCCTTGTTTAGGAGAAGAACATTATTTTTATTAAATAGCTATTAAAATTTTAAATAACACGTGCATATAACTCAACGCTCTAAGTTAACAAGAAGTAAAGTTACGATTTTTTTTATCAAAAAAAAACTTTAAAATGCTCTCCTGTAAAATTCAAAAAATGTCGCTTCAGTGGTTTTGCTTTTCCACCGTCGATAACAATGTCCTAGGTGCCCGGCGTGCCACCGTCGGCGCGGCGGGGCAGGCCGCCGGCCCCCGCGCGCCCCGTGGGGCCGCCGCGCGCCACGTACCGGCCACGCGCGCCCCGTTGGGGCCTCGCGCGCCACGTGCCGGCCCCCGCGCACCACCTGCCGGCTCCCGCGC
Organism: Epinotia brunnichana; assembly: GCA_963854355.1. Taxonomy (NCBI): domain Eukaryota; kingdom Metazoa; phylum Arthropoda; class Insecta; order Lepidoptera; family Tortricidae; genus Epinotia; species Epinotia brunnichana. The sequence goes on from OY977954.1 coordinate 20,625,461, forward strand.
GCCACGTGCCGGCCCCCGCGCGCCCCGTGGGGCCCCCGCGCACCACGTGCCGGCCCCCGCGCGCCAGCCAGCCAGCGGAGTCTTAGTAATATGGTCCCGTTTTACTCTTTGAGTACGGAACCCTAAAAAAAAGATAGCACTCAATGGGGACAAGCAATGAACTGCGAATCACTTTAATTATATTACTGAATTGTAAATCTGCGTAATCACATATTATTATATTAGGACAATTGAATATTTCTACTTACGGCTGCAGTACTTGTGAAAGCTTTTCAGAAACGATATCATAGAACTTCATGTTTGCTTAAAAATACGAGATAACGATTCCATTTCGTAAGTGATGACAGTTTTTGCTGCAAAAGTGGTAGTTGGACAAATAATTTTAGTATGGGAGTGAAAGTAAGTGTCACTGATAAAATAAATAAAAATATATAAAAACTTAAGAGGGCTCAAATTTAACAGAATAACATAATAAAGAACATGGACAAGATTTGTATCTGCTAGTGATATAGACTTTTTCTAAGATACGTACCGTCCTTGTAGCCGGCACAGAAGGTATAGTTGGATGTGTACCGCTCGAAGAACTCGCTGTAGGAGTCGATGCAGGTCTTCTGGGCCACAATGGGCATCTCCACGAGGGTCAACTCTTCCATCGACACGCCTTTGTCATCGAAGCCCCAGCCTACCACCTGTGGAGTGTTAGTATGTTAGACTCTCTGACACAAATTGAAGAAATTTGTAGATCGATCTGACAAAATGTTCTCCCTCGAACGCTCCGGTGGTGGAATGAGCAATACCGAGCTATGCTGGGTTCTTCAAAAGGAGTTCACCTATATATTTTTAAAGGAGCGTCAACGCGCATTGACTGCACGCCGTCAACGCACGAAAGGAAAAAATCGTTAGATAGGTAGTTAGACAGACAACTTCGATTAAAAACACCGCACTTAAATCGGTTCATTCATTTGGGAGCTACGACACCACAACACAAAGACAGTTTGCGTCAGGGGTAAAAAATGGCAATCATATTAATCAATCACTAACCCTTTCTTCTCTATGATATTAGTCAGGTCCACTTGATTGTCAGGCCACAGGTAGGCGGGGTGGACGAAGTCGCTGTACGTGCCTCCTCGCAACTTAAGTACGCTGTCATCACGGCTGTAGGACGACGCGTTGTATTACGGATGCACAAAGCAACTATCATACTCGTGTTGGTCATCACTCACCGCTCCCTTCTTCCTTATGACGTTCTTCAGGTCGACTTCGTTGTCAGGCCACAGGCAGGCGTTGTGGACGAAGTCGCTGTACGTGACTCGATCTCGCAACTTGAGTACGCTGACGTCATGGCTGTAACGACGCGTTGTATTGCGGATGCACATACATGGCAGCCATCATACTCGTGTTGGTTACACTCACTGATCCCTTCTTCCCTATGACATTGGTCAGGTCGACTTCGTTGTCAGGCCACAGACAGGCGGGGCAGACGAAGTCACTGTACGTGCCTCCTCGCAACTTGATTACGCAGTCGTCACGGCTGTAACGACGCGTTGTATAACGAATGCACATGGCAACCATCATACTCGTGTTGGTCATCACTCACCGATCCCTTCTTTCCAATGACATTAGAAAGGTCAACTTTGTTGTCAGGCCACAGGCAGGCGGGGCGGACAAAGTCGCTGTACGTGACTTGGTCTCGTAACTTGAGCACGCTTACGTCACGGCTGTACGCTGTCGCGTTGTATTGCGGATGCAATCGGATCTCGGAAACCTGAAAATGAGAAAAAATATTTTAACATAACATACTTTGTGTTTTTTTAAATAATTTGATTTTCTTAGTCTTGAATGCTGTAATAGAATTAATAAAGCTTTATTTTATTTTATCTCTGTCCGATTAAAATCATACGTAAGGAATCCAAGCTCGTTATCAACTACTAGTCAAATTCATGAAACAGTCACCATGTATCTGGGCTAGCAAGTCTAGAAAATTGCTGTCATTACCAAATCTGGATGTGATACTCTAGGGTGGACCCTAGAGTATCACATCCAGATTTGGTATTAATTCTATTACAGCATTCAAGACTAAGAAAATCAAATTATTTAAAAAGATTGCTGAATGGACCCCTCGCGGGTAAAAGCCTCTTCCAAGGCTTACCAAGTCGGTCTTCTCGTGCGGTTTTGAACCAATTTTTGCCTGCAACTGAGGCTATTTCGTCTTGCCATCTATTATTAGATCTTCCTCGACGCCTTGATCCATACGGCTTCCATTTCGTGGCGTTCAAGGTCCATCTGTCATCGATATATCTCGATACATGGCGCGCCCATTTCCACTTTAGCCTTTTTGAAAAGAGTAGAGCGTCAATAACTTTAGTTTTTTTTGCGTATTTTAGTGACTCTCACTCTATCTCTCAGTTTAATATTCGCTCGATTGCTCTCTGAACCGATTGAATTTTTATTTTTGCGGGTCTTTCGAACAACCAGGTTTGACATCCATAAGTAACGCATGGTAGTATTGCGGAGTTCAGTATTATTTTTTTGTTTTTAGTTACAGGGTTCTTCTGTGCTTTTTTAGTCTTTCTTTATGAGCCCAAAACTTTTTTCAGGCTACTGAGATCCTTCTAGATATGAAAGAAAGAAAAAATATTTATTCAAGACGCTTAGACTAACACATAACAACATATTTCTTCTATGCTCCTCTTTTTGTCAAATGCCAGTCGCTTCCCTAGGTAGATGTATTCCTGCTCGTGTAGCAAGGTGTTGGCGTCTAGTAGGATAGGTGTCTCTTTGTCGTTGGTCACGATTTTTGTCTTTTGTAGGTTCATTTCTAGTCCAATACGTGTACTTACTATATGTAAGTAATTGGTTCATCATGGTGTTCAGTTTTACAGGACTTTCTCGGACTCGGACAGAGATAGACATATGAAATTGTGGTGAAAGGTAAAAACTAGTTTCTAGGTACCAAATTAGTAACAGTCCAGCGTGCTAGAAATTCCAGATTTGGGAAAAAATAAAGGTTAGTTGATAATTGGAAATAAAATCCCCTTTAATCTGCACACTCTGGGCGGGAGTGTTAAGGCTGCGCTTGGCGGCCGGCATTATTATTATTATTCTGGTAGTGGCTTCTGGGCTGTCAAAGCCCTTGTATCACTGCGACCATCGGTGATCTATTGTGATCGCCACTTACTACAATTCTTGGTCAAGTCCTGCAAACTCAAAGAATTGCAGGATTTTGTTGACCTCAAGAAATTTGATCTCCTCCGGGCACATGATGTGTTTGCCCAAGAAGGAGTTACGACTGCGCATGAGACAATGGCAATCGGTTAGGATGTGTGTAGGCGTCTCCTCTGCTTCAAAGCAGAGTCTGCACTGCCTTGTGTCACACAGTCCTATAGTTTGCATGTACTTATTTAGGCAGCAGTGCCCTGTAAGCACCCTGACCAGCATGCGTAGGCGGTTCATACTTAGCGCCAAGGCGTCAGAAGACGCCTTTTTGCTAAAGGCTCTAATAATATATTGCTAATAGCTCTCCAGGCTTGAATAGTCTTGTAGAAACAATAAGCTTTTAGAGTGAGCTTGGTTAGACTTTTGGGGATACCACAGAACGGCTCTGGTCCGCTGTGTGTCCCCTTCGCCCCCGCTCGTGCAAACTCATCAGCATTTTCGTTTCCCTCGATACCTGCATGCCCTGGAAAACCTGCTAAAATACGCTACCGGCATACATGGTAGCGTATTTTAGCATCTACGCAACACGTCGAGAAATGAAAATTGAAAATGAAATGAAAATTGTTTTATTTGTTCATTTATTTAAGAAATAGGTAGATGTTGGGACTCACCAGTTTAATCTGAACGCCCTCGACAGAAGTCCGAAGGTTGTGCTTCCCCAAATACACCGTCAGTGTGTTATGGTTGACGACTCGCCTGGATCCTTTGTGGGTGATGCAGTGCGCGGCGGTGATCACATGGCTACGGGTCACCAGTGTACCGCCGCAGATGTACTTGATGTCTACTGTCTGAAAAAGGAAAAAAATGTAGACTGAGCCCTTGTTTATGGACAGACGTAGACGCGTGCTGTCAGGTGACTATTGAAATGCTCACACCACACAAAAACTCCTAAAGCGCGTTCCAGACGGATGTAATCCGGTATCCCAACTGGGGTGACCTTGGTGAGAACTTGGTTTCCATCCGCGGATTGCGTTTTGGCTACAAGGGTCTCATCCACCCGCCAAACATGTTCGCTAATTGTATGTATTTATTTGTGCTCATCGCACAAATAAATGCCCTTACCGGGATTCGAACCCGGGACCTCCGGCTTCGTAGGCAAGGTCACCAGTCACTACCAACTAGGATACAGGGGGCTCCCATACAACAAACGTGATTTTTTCGCCGTACGGAACAGGACATGAAAGTTTCCAGAATTTTCCAGGATTTTTCTGCAAGTTTTACATTGCAAGCTGGGAGAAGGATGAACATGTCATGACACGTTACCTGTGTATGGTAGAGAGCTATCTGCCAGGGCCACTGCCCCTCCAGCGTGGGGTGTCCGTTTACGACCAGCGGGTTCGGGGTGTTGCGTACAACCTTGCCACATTCTGCCTGCAAACAATAGTAAAACTGAACTTCAGCACGGTATTCAACTTTTTATTTAACGTCAAAAATGGTCTGATATTGACATCACTTTTGTCTGTGGTCAAACACCGTCTCTTTTTAGGGTTCCGTAGCCAAATGGCAAAAAACCGAACCCTTATGTATTCGTCATGTCAGTCTGTCCGTCCGTATGTCACAGCCACTTTTTTCCGAAACTATAAGAATTATACTGGTGAAACTTGGTAAGTAGATGTATTCTGTGAACCGCATCAAGATTTTCACACAAAAATAGAAAAAAAAACAATAATATTGGGGGTTCCCCATACTTAGAACTCCAAAAATCTAGACACGCGGCAGCGTGTCAAGCTAAGTTCAAGCAAAGGAACTGGCTAGCCAGCGCCGAGTGTATCATTAATACACGAACCACTTGGTGCCACTTTTGATACTTCTATAACTCAAAACCTTTTTAACGTAAACACATAAAACTACGTGTGTTTAATTATATCCATAAGGACATCTAGAAGCCCAAATTTCAAGAAGCTAGCTCAAACGTTTATAAACACATATGAGGGTCAAAAAGTCGTATATTTTAGCACTGACTGACTGACATATAGTACCTAAACCTAACCTACTTCCAGGTGACCTAGAAGGATGAAATTTGGAATCCAACTCGGTAATTGTGTGTAAGCGTAGGAAAAAATCTAAAAATAAAAAAAATAATAAAAAATAGGGGGGTGTCCCCATACAACATTTTTTTTTATTGTAGCGTTGGAACCGTTACAAGCAGATATTTGAAACTATCCCAATATAAATATGTATTATTTATTATATTTGCTATATAACATAAATATAAAAATAAAGTTAAGTCAAAAAATAAGGGGTGTCCCCATACAAAAAACTTGTAATACGCGCTAAACAACCGGCCAACGGTGTGTCGTCGGCGGCGCGCGGCACCACATAATTATACACAGAACAGAAGTAAATCTCAATACCTGCCTAGTTTTCTTTACAAAATAACGATATCCCACCAAAAACATTAATGTAAAAAAGGAGAGACAAGTTCTATACAAAAATTATGTTTGGCGGTGGGCTTCGCCGTAAAAAGAATGGAGATCTAAATGAGTGCCAATTTCTATGCAAAATCCAAATATGTATTTATAGGAACAAAATAACATTATGAACAAGTATTAAACTGTCTTTGCTTTATTGGATAGGTACCTATAACAATTACTGTTATTTAAAAATGTGAGATCTTAAAGTAAGTTAGATTTGACTTGGCCAATTTTTATCAGAATCAAATAATATATATATTATGTTGAATAACTTTATAAAATGACTGATGTAATGAAAACTGGCCAAGTCAAATCTAACCTACTTACTTTAAAATCTCACATTTTTAAATAAAAAATAAGACGTAGAGTTTAATACTTGTTCATAATGTTATTTTGTTCCTATAAATACATATTTGGATTTTGCATAGAATTTGGCACTCATTTAGATCTCCATTCTTTTGCGGCGAAGCCCACCGCCAAGCATAATTTTTGTATTGAACTTGGCTCTCCTTTTTTACATTTACGTTTTTGGTGGGATTTTTTTTCATGAATCCCATACGTGTGGGGTATTTATGGATAGATCTTCAAAAATGACATTGAGGTTTCTAATTTTTTTTTTTCTAAACTGAATATGTTTCATGAGAGACACTTCCAAAGTGGTAAAATGTGTGTCGTCGTCCTACTAACTATATGACGCTGACTTGTTGGAAGTTGGAAGAGGCCTTTGTGTCGCAATAACACGCCAGCACTTCATAATAGTACATTATGATACAAGTGTGCTAAGTTGTTCACTACATTCGAGTCGGTTTTTAAGCCTGAGCCGAAGGCGAAGGCTTAATGGAGACGAGAAGTGTAATGACCAATGCTCACGTGTTTCATACGACGTTTTTCAACACATTTGCGAGGAAAAAAAAAATAAAAAAATGAAAATGTTAAAAGATATGTAATGAAAAGGCACTAGTGCGATAATGTAATGTAAAATTCACTGCATGGGTAATATTCTGCATTATTTTGCTAATATTTAAAAAGATATGTAATAAAATAAATAAAAAATAAAATAAAATATCTTTATTTCAGATCTTTAGTCGATCCATATGATGTTAGTAACAGTGGAGACTTATGAACTACGTTAGTGACAATAATGACAATTAATTAATGATACTTAAATGGTTAGACAAATGACTTAACGCCCCGGCTTTGCACGGGTTTATATGCATGTATTATACATATAAACCTTCCTCTTGAATCACTCTATACATTAAAACCCGCATCAAAATCTGTTGCGTAGTTTTAAAGATCTAAGCATACATAGGGACAGACAGACAGCGGGAAGCGACTTTGTGTTATACTATGTAGTGAAGAATAACTGGTTCAGGCTTATTTGGCCCTCCCGATAGCCACCTGAACCCAGTATCTTGAGAGTGGACAGTCGAGGCGCTCCGCCAACACCCTCAGAAGACTATTGCTGCTGCCTCTCAGCCGTCTCAGTAGCGACGCTACTCGTTTTCGCCTGATGGCATAGAAATCGTCGGTGCGCGCCTCGGCGAACATACCCGAGGCGCTGCAATGCCTTGGCAGCCTCAATAGCATTCTGAGTATGTTGTTATACTGCACCCGAATAGCGGAAAAGGCTCTCTGCGTAAAACTAACCCACAGACTGCACGTGTAAAACGTCTGACAGTAAGCTTTAAAAAGCGTCAACTTAACTTGCTTGTTACAACGTGCAAATCTGCGGGCAAGCATATTGCCCCTTACCGCCATTGCCCTCCTCTCCCTCTCAAGATCCATGTCATCCTTCATATCCTCGGTGAGCATATGCCCCAGGTATTTAAACTTACTTACCACTCTAAGGGGGACGCCGCCCAGCATGATTGTAGGTACTGATGTTGGGTTATATTTCCGTGCCTTAAAAATGATAAGCTCACTTTTGGTTGCGTTGTACCTAAGACCATGCCGCGCGGCGTAATCCTCGCATATCCTGATAAGCCTACGTATAGAGCCCACTGATGGACCCAGCAGCACCATGTCGTCCGCGTAACTTATATTATTGAAAGGTGTCCCCCAAATATGGCATCCGACACGTGCGCTGCTGAGCCCCTCAATCAGCTCGTTAACATAAAGATTAAACAGGATAGGCGACGATAGGCCCCCCTGTCTAACACCACATTGGAGCCTATACTCATCTGAGTATTCCCCAGCCCATCTCACCTGATTGACCTGGTTGTTATACCAGTATTTTAACAAGGCTGTGCAATCGGGTGGTAGCCCCGTTTTAGCTACTTTCTCCCATAATACATCGTACACAACCAGGTCAAAGGCTTTGGACAAGTCCAGGAAACACCCATATATCGGTGTATTCCTGTCCTTGTAATACCTGACAGCTTGCTTAAGGCACACAATTGCACTTTCCGTCGACAGGCCAGGCCTGAAACCGAATTGCGCATCGTGCAACTTAACATGCTTACAAAGTTGTGCATTAAGCAAGCTGTCCAGAATTTTGGCCAGTATAGTTGCCAGTGAGATGGGTCTGTAGTTCCCGCTGTCTGACAAGTCTCCTGTTCTATTTTTAGCAAGTGGAACTACTACGGTGCGAGTAAGCTGCGCCGGAAGATACGAGTGTCTTAGACATAAAGTATAGAACATCGCTAGAACGCGTGATACGTGTACCCCTGCATGTTTGAGATGCTCAATACTGAGTCCATCATGCCCCGGCGATTTGCCCCTCTGCATATTTTGAATAACGGCCTCAACTTCTTTTGCCTTAAATATCACAGAGCTCTCGCCCATGAAGGTCTCAGCATTGCACATCCCTGTCCCCAAGATTGGACTCACAGTAAAAGCACGCCTAAAATTATTAGCGATGTCCTTTTTGTCACTCGTTCCCCCCACACTCACAGGGACACTCGGCCGCACATTTAGTTTATTCGTGTTTTTCCAGAAGGCTTTAAAGTCCTTGTTAGCTCGATTTGTGGCTAAGATATCATTTTTTATTTGATCTTGCCTATCTTGACACCATTTTAACTTGGACTTAAAAAGCCTCCTGGCTAAACACATTTCCTCATAAATACGACCCTGGAGTGGTTTGTTCGCAGACATCCACACCAGGAATGTACCCCTTGCCTCCCCGTGAGCGTCGGCCACGTGTCTATTCCAACCTGCTATATACCCCTTTCGCACACCTCGCCCATGCTTACTCGACTTCCTTGCCGCTTCCGTCAATGTAGTAACTATGCCCTGATACATTCTATCTAATACTTTTCTGTGTTCGATGTCGTTGCACAGCTTATCCGCGCATGACGTTAACTCGACCGGGAAGTCCAGTAGTTTCAGTTTATCATTACAAACCGAGTGATAAACATCCACTTGCTCGGCCTTTCTATCCCCCCACATTACACCCTCGTGCAACGGCTGGACAGGATTACATCTAATTTTGATCTTGTTCATTTCACAATAAATCATGAGCGGCAAGTGGTCAGACCAATACACGTCATACTGAATTTTAACATCGCACACAGTTCTCCGCGCTGCCTCAGTGACAATGCAGTGATCCAACCACCTGTTACATCCATGGGCGTCACTAGTGTATGTATAAGTTTCTGATTTATCACCTAGCATCTCCAAATCTACACAACACCATTTTTGTGTTTCACAAAACTGTAGTAACTCCCTACAAAATATTTCATTGGGGTGTGCATTAAAGTCACCTAATATATATATAGCCTCGACGTCCGCGTTATCCGCACTTATGGCACTAATCTCGGCCATACATTCTGTGAAAACCGGCAAGTTCTCAGCCGCATTTACTGGCATATACACACTAAATACAAGCGCCGCAGAGTCCGGCATCTCAACCCTTATAGCTGCTATGCGCACACTTTCACATTTTAAAACCACCACTTCCTTAAACACTGATTTCCTCCACAGAATCGCTACGCCTCCATGTGGACGCCCCGTCAAAATGCCGGCACTGGTATCCACTGATAATGAAAAGGCACTAGTGCGATAATGTAATGTAAAAGGCACGGCATGGGTAATATTCTGCATTATCAGTGTAAATACGCTGTAATAAGACCTACTTTACAAGCAGGTGTGTTGAAAATAATTAAATATGTAGTTATTGGCAATACAAATATACCCTGAGAACTTTACGGTTTTTTTGGAAATAATTCAATATCAAGCTGATTTTTTTTTTACGGTTTTTATAGGTGATTTTAAGAACCTATATTTAAAAATATTACGTTTTTGCGGACCGGAAGTACGGAAAAAAAAGTTGTGGCTGAAAACTGGTGATTTTTGTCCGCAAACATGGTATCAGTATTTTTATAATGGAAACTTCTTTGTAAATGCTTGTTCTAAAATGTATGACTTGAATACAAAAATATATGCAACGGGAAATATGAGCTATTAAATTAAAATGGTGGTTTAAGTTCTTGTCAAATTTACTCAAAGAAAATAATAATATAAGTTTTTTTCAGCTAGACATTAATAACTAATATTATTTCCAAAAACTATCATTTGAAATAAAACAACATATGTGTTTGGAAAATTGTTTTTTTGTTATTACGTAATAACATAGATCGCAAATATATATCAGTTGCATTTTTTTCGGAGACCTTTAATTTAAGCCCTCAGAATATCAATGGAACAATAATACAACCCATATTATTTATTTTCGTTAATATACTCACTTACAACTTACACTTCCAATCTGATTTGGACCTAATTGCCCTATAATTAAGGATTATTTTAGAACGCACGGCGAAATGTAGGCATTGAGTAGCACGTGCTGTGCCGCCAACTCCAAGGCCAAATTTGTATTGTCGCTTCGCTTGTTCATGCAAGGTCCGGGATTTTTGAATTGATACCTACACTACGTAGCCCTTGCCCAATAAATTTTTATTTTAGTGATTTAATGTTTTTTTGTAAATTGTGTTACGTAGGTAGTTCTTTGGGGGAGGCATATATGTCCAGCAGTGGCTGTCTTTCGGCTGATATGACGAGTGCCCAGAGGAGAATAGTTACCTTAGAGCGTTTTAGTTATTTGGCTGATGACAGTAAGTAGTCATCGCTTGCGGTCGAGTGCTAACCTTACCCTTACGGTGCCGTCTCATAAGACGCGCACATATTCAAAATATTTTACGGCGCCCGCTGTGAAGCTGTGGAATGAGTGGGCCTTGTATTGTCGCTAAGACAGTCCCAGTCTGTTGCATTGCATCATAATCATCAATCATCATCGTCCCAAAGTGTGCCACAATGAACGACCATGTGCCACCCGCATCCAGCGGACTCCCGCGACCTTTACCAGGTCATCAGTCCAGCTTGTGGGGCCCTACCCACGCTGAGCCTTTCGGTACGTGGTCGCCACTCGAGAACCTTTCCGCCCCAACGGCCATCGGTTCTACTTAAGTGTAGCGATTCGGAGGGCTATCGACCTTGGTTCTGCTGCGGATATTTAGCCTCATTTCTGATGCAATCACGCAGAGAAACTCCCAGCATAGCCCTCTCCATTGCCCTTTGGGTGACTTTGAGCCTTCTTATGAGGCCCGTAGTAAGACCACGACCACGTTTCGGTGCCATACGGCATTGCATCACTCAAGCGTAATTTGAAGATGTGGCTTTTCAACGACATGTGAATAAGTTGAATACTTTATTATATACCTAATGTATATATTTATAGTATTTGTACGTATAGTATTAATTGATATAATTGTATTTTTCTTAGATGTGAGTGTGTTCTTGGTTTGTTCTATATCTTATTGTACACGGTGTAAGTTTCTCTATACAGGGTGAAATTTTATTAACCGTTCAAATTTTCACAGTGGATGTCTTAGATTAGAGAAAAACAAAAAATACGTGTTTTTTCTTTCAGTATTTTTCAATAAATTATTGAGACACAGCAGCCGAAAGATATCCTAAAAAACTATGCGTTTGAGTAACACTCTTATATCTCTAAAACCTACTTAAGAGCGTTCAATAAAGCTCTAGTAATACTTTTGGAGTTATTTTATTTTCTTAACTCCTCTATAACACTATTAGTTCCAACTGAGATAGTTATTACTCACTTATAAAGATTAAGGTTATAATAAAACCCTCAGCTAACACCAAAATATTAGTTGTGGACTTATCTACATTACACATCAGTAAAGAGTCCCCAGGACGCACGATTCTCATTTTTAAACATCATGCTGGAATAAGCAGAAACTTTATATACACAATGGGATCCGTCATATCAACATAGGTCGGAAATATATACTAAAGTTCTTTTCACTCTATTTTACTCCTTTTGTTGTGTATACACAGATTCGAGCACCCTGTTTTAAAACGAAAGCCATAATGCGTTTTTATTGACGGATCACGCTAGAGCTCGATAAAAAAGTAATAATTATACGCTTAATTTATTTTACTATAATTATTACTTTTTTATGGGTGGTTTCAAATAAAACTATTTAGGAATAAAATCAACAGTTTTTTTTATTATAATCAAAACAATAACGCTCATCAGCAGAAAAACAATTGTAAGCTTGGCAGCTGACTCTAAATTAGACAAACTGAAATACTCTCAAGGAATAAACATAATATAACTAATATAATTATGCGAGAGCTAAAACAATCTTATCTAGATATATTTTCTTATTATGATCGTTATATGTTGTCTCTGTCAATGAAAAAGTCATTATAGTAAAAAGTGTCTAGTCACGTAAAAGAGACATATATAAACCATAACTATAATGATACCTATTATGCTATTATCGGTATGAATTTTTAATTTTTACTTTTATAAAAATATTATGAATTACGAATTTTCATTAACAAGACTAAGTGTATTTTACATGCATCACAAAGAACATAAATAGAAGTAGTATATCATAAAGTAAATAATTCTTATATCATTTTCGCCTGATTTTTACGGAATTTATATAGATTACTTTTAATTATTTTTTACCGTTGCGGTATTAAATTTAGGTGTATTATTAATGGATATTTAGTCAAATTACCCAACCTATTTTTTGGTGTAAAAATATGGCTGATATCTATATATTGTTGTGTTTTCATAGAGAGAAACCGTAAAGTTCTCAGGGTAATAATAATACTAATCAGTGTAAGGTTAGCGGAACATACCTGTCCTCTGTTTTTGTTGTTGTTATTGTTGTTGTTGTTCGGGTTGAGAAACTCGTCGATCTTCGGGGGCCCGCCCATGTAATAATCTTTCCTGCAATCAAAACATACACATGTGTTTTTGATATGTGATTCTGTATATAAATTGGTCTCCATCTAAACGATATAAAATCATTACTACTACACTATACAAACCATAAAATCATTATAAAAACCTAACCTACCGGTAAACTACCGGTGGTCAGGGCGAAAGAGAGAAGAACCTCCTGACTATCCGCGCCGTGTCCAGAAGTACCTACCTTATCTTATCTTATCTTATCTAGGTGAGGGCCCTTTCGGATGCACTTCGACCCAGTGGGATCTTTTGTGCCTTTGCCCTCTCCTTTATACCTGCTCCCAGGCTTGCTCCATCATTTCCACAAAGCGGATGATGCAGTTCGCCGGGAGTACCTTGAATTCCTTTGGTTGCGGGTAACCGTTACCAAAGTAGTTCATTCTTTGTCTGGCAAGGGCATGACATTCACACAATAAGTGTTCCATAGTCTCATCCTCCTCGCCACACATTCTACAGTCTAAACTATCAGATAGTCCCATCTTGGCCAAGAGATCCTTGACCCCGAAGTGACCTGTGAACACCCCAGATATAATTCTGAGTTGCTTTCTACTGGATTTCCAGAGTTTTCTGGTCCAGCCCGAAGTACCTACCGTTTTCTGTATTTATTTTATTTCATTTGGTTCAGGAACAGTTACAACTTACAAACTAAACAATGTTTAATCAAACACACACACTCATCACATGCGTTTACACAAAATATATATATTCATATCTGACTCTTGACCCAGCCATCTAGCGAGAGTCTCTTAAGGTGACGGTCGAGACGTTCGCCAAAACGACTATATTAGGTCAGTTCGTAGAGTACAGTAGACGGCAAACTTCGTGCGCAAATGAGGGGAAGTGGGGGGGCAGCTTGCACGTACAATTCGCCTTTGCGCAGGCAAGGTCATTTGCGCACGAAGTATGCCGTCTACTGTAGTTCTTTGTTGCAAAAGGTGGTGTAGAAGTTTTTTTTTGTTAATATTGTTTACTTCAATACAACCGAGCAAATATCAAAAATTGTTATATCAGATATCTTGGGACAACTTTTGGCAGCAACAAATCCTCGAAGTTTTGTGACTTTTTTTTGGTTTCTCACTCGTAGCTGCTAAGTATACGGCGCATCCAAGCGAAAAGTTATATAGTCACTAGGAAAGTAAAGAACATGAAATTATGCGTCTAATGAGTACCAACACATATTAATTCGGTTCAGCGACATAGTAGAAAACCATGGTCGAAAATTAGGCTTCCCTCAACTTTGTAAGTTATTTCAAGGTAGTGGTTTTTAGGCTTCTGCGTCTCAATTTTGAATTTAACTATAGGTTTTAGCTCATCAATTGTAGGAATTTACAGAATCGACAGTCATTGCAGCATTAGTATCATCATAACTGGCAATCGAAGAGCTGGCGGTTTTCTCGTGCAACGCATCAGCATTGCAGTTCAACGAGGAAATACTGCCAGTATACTCGGTACGATGCATAGAGGGCCTTTTTAGGGTTCCTTAGTCAAAATGGCAAAAACGGAACCCTTATAGTTTCGTCATGTCTGCCCATCTGTCCGTCTGTCCGTATGTCATAGGCATTTTACTCGAAAACTATAAGGTTTATTTGAATAAAATTTAGAGGATAGGTGTATTTTATTAGCCGCTACATAATTCTATAATGAAATGACAAAAAATATATATTTTAGAGGTGCACTCCATACATGTAATTGCAAGTCATAAAAAAGAAAAACATCGTATGTCCACGTGTGGCACATCAATCGATAGGCCTTTTAAAATAAATATAAAGTTTTTCAGCAAGTTTTTCGATTAAGTGAAAATAGTCGGAGATAACCTATAGTTAAATTCAAAACTAAAACGCAGTAGCTTAAAAACCACTACTTACCTTGAAATAACTTACAAAGTTGAGGAAAGTCTCGTTTTCGACCATGTTTTTCTACTATGTCGCTGAACCGAAGTGTTGTATATTGGTACTCATTAGACGCATAATTTTATGCTCTTTAATTTCTTAGTGAATAACTTTTCACTAGGATGCACCGTATAGAAGCTACGAGTGAGAAACCAAAAAAGGTGCCATAATTTTGAGGATTTGTGGCTGCCAAAAGTTGTCCCAAGATACCTCGTATAACCATTTTTTGTTATTTGCTCGGTTGTATCGATGTTAACAATATTTAAAAAAAAACTTCTACACCACCTTTTGCAACGTGGGGTACGTGCTTTGAACCCCTACGGACTGGCCTATATCGGGACGATGATCGTCGAATCAACAACCCACATGGCGGTTACCTCTTGAGCCAGGTCTGCTCGCTGGCTTTGTCCTTCTCTGCCATCACGAAGTTCTCGTCATGGGGGATGGTGATGTCGACGAGCACTGCCTGGCGTTTTGATCGATCTATCAGCACGATATCAGGTCTATTGGCAAGAATAGTCCTGTCCATGATGACAGATCGATCCCAATAGAGCGTGGCACGACCATTTGCGACAACTGGCGCAGGTGTGTACTTATAGTAAGGCACTTCGGAGACCACAAGACCGTATAGCAAAGCAAGTTGCTGGTGAATCATTCTGGCTACAAGGTTATGTCTGTGCAAGTACTCGCCGTTAGCAAAATTACCACAACCGGAGATAATATGCCTGAGTGCCAAATGTCGACCATGGTACGGTACTTCAGGATCCGGTAATTGTTCGTCATATTAAATTCGCCCGCAATTGCACAGACAAAACCTTCAGTTTCCCCGAAGAGATCCCCGAAACGTAACCAGTTCACCGACGCGAGCAGGTCTACATCGGGCCCTGTGAGGGCCTTGTAGAACCGCCCGTGTAGCTCCTTGCTCCTCCATTACTTTAAGTCTGCGCCAGTTTTCGTTAGCCAAGGAAAGCGGGGTGAAGTTTCCGTCTACTGCTACTACGTCGCGATGCATCCCACACTCACAGTTTAGGAAATCATCCCTGAGAGTGCACACCTCGCGGTTGTGGCGGTCTTTGGCATTTAAAAAGCCGCGACCTCCCACACTTCCGCGAGATGTACAGTCTCATAACAGACGAGCGTGGGTGTAGCATGCGATGCGCAGTAAGCAGTACACGGACTCTTCGGTCCAGGGCATCCAGCTCAGTCTGAGTCCACCTTAGTACGCCAAGTAAGGAGTAAGTGAGCAAGGGCGTCACCCATGCGTTGAAGACGCGTACCTTGTTGCCGCCCAACAAAAGACTATTAAGTACTTTTGTCAGGCGACAAAAGAAGCGCTCCTTCACCGCCCGCTTTACGCCCTCACCCACAATACCCAATGACTGTGACGTACCAAGATACTTATAGTTTTCTGCTTCGGAGATAGATTTGAGGGACATTGTCTCAGAAAGTTGTAAATTTGTTGAATTTTGAAACCACTGCACATGCATAACCGCACACTTATCGACACCAAATTCCATGTTGATGGCGCTTCTGAAGACTTCTGTTGTTTTCAGTAGTTCCAACAGGTCATGTATATTCGGTGCAAATAGCTTAAGGTCATCCATATAGAGCAGATGAGAAATGACTTCACCCTCTCTCCGTAGCCGACAACCTAGCCCTGAATCATTCAGCTAGTGTTATTATTATTTTGTAATGACGAGAGATATCATCCTGTTCTTGACTGGTTTTATTGTTATTGACCCTATATATTTCTGAAAATATTAGTAATGTACCTATTTTTGTGTTTTGACTCTATAACATATATATATTTGACATCTCTAAGATCATTAGAATAATTATTATTAATTGTATCTGGACGCTCAGAGACCTTATATATACATCTCTGGGATATAAAGTGATATCACAAACTTCTTGTTAATTCTGATAGAGACCTTGTAGGTATCTAATGTAATGAATATTTTTTGTAATATTGTTTTCATGTAAATATAGTGTAGTTATAGTACAGGTTAAGTTAGTTTTTTTGTCATTTTACTTAATTCCTATTTTCATGTACATATTTGTATCATTACCATAAACTTGAGTTATACTCGTAATAGTTAAATAAGAGTAAGGCTTATTCCACCTATTTTCCATTTTACCCTTTCACCAATACTCCTAGAGCTCAAAAGAACTTAGTGTCAAAATACCTAAATCACAGAATAGGTACCTAACTTTTTTTCTCATAACACCATATTCTTAATATGGCCGAACTTCAAAATAGCTTAGTCTCATAATGCCTAAACTTCAAAACAATTTAGTTATTTTAATATTTTGTCATAGAAATGACAGAAGTCATTCGGTATTTGAAGGAATTTGTGCATTTCAATCTTTAGGTATTTAGAGAATATGACGTTTTGGGTCAAAGTCATAATGAATTTCGTTCATTTTAAGAATGAGACAATTTGAGATTTAGGCATTATGAGCCCATGGTAATTTGAAAATTAGGGGTAATCGTGAATAAGGTATTATGAAATTTAGGTGGAATAAGCCCTACTCTTAAATAATCACATTTAGTTCTGATAAATTGCAACTTCGATATAATTATTGTTGTAAGATTATTTTTTTGTTATTCTAAACGATGGATTGACATGTGCATGTTTAAGTGCCCTTGTGGCATATTTGCAGAATAAATGTATGGTTTTTTTTTATTAAACTACCTATAATTAGACATCGGATGAGTCATCGCGGTTTTGCACGCGGATTTAAGCAATAAGTCCAAATATCGTCATTAACGGAAACCGAGTTACGATCATTATCGCTGTAGGCTGTTTTTAATGACGTAAATAAATAATAAAACTATTTATAATGGAGAATTATTATATTCTACTAGCTCCGCCTGCGACTTCGCTCGTGTTTTATAACCAACCCTGCTAGGATAGCATTAGCACAAGACCAGACGCGAGATAAACTGCCCCACTCTTCCTAAGTGTTCTATTTAGAAAGAGACAGATAATCCAGTAACCATCATCATCATCATCATCATATCAGCCGAAAGATGTCCACTGCTGGAAATAGGCCTCCCCCAAAAGGTACCACAATGACAGGTCCTGCGCCATCTGCATCCAGCGGTAGTAATCTAGTTTTGTTCAATCTAAATAAAGATAAAAGAACTTTAAAATAGAGTGCGAGTATCTAAGTAGTTTCAGAGATTACCAAATATATTAATAAGCTTTAATGAGGTCCACACGCAACGATAACTGTAAAGCAGTGCGCTACGCAACGTAAGTTGGTTCGACATGCATCGTCCACATGACACTGATTACGCTGAGCAGCGCGTCCGTATTGTATGTAGGTACAGCTCGATTCACGAAAGCTGGCACGAATGAATTGAACGAGTGAATGATAATGTCTATGTGTGCATCACATAATTATTAAATACAGGTTGATGCAAAGAGTGATTATGATAATTGTGTTGCCGAGATTTTGCATTTTATAAATAAATTAATAAATAATAATAAATAAATATTATGGGACAATCTTACACAAATCAACCTAGGCCCACGGTAAGCTCAATAAGGCTTGTGTTGTGGGTACTAGGCGACGATATATATAATAGATAAATACATATATATACTTATATACATATATAACATCCATAACTCAGGAACAAATATTCGTGATAAACACACAAATAAATGCCCTGACCGGGATTCGAACCCGGGACCTCCAGCTTCGTAGGCAGAGTCACTACCCACTGGGCTACGGAGGCCGTTAATAATATATTATTATAACATTTATAACCACGTTTCATGCACAATGACGATGCCGTGAAATGCGAAAATAACAGGTAAATTTCGTAAGAATCTTTTCGCCGTCATTTTGTAGATTGCGGCGTCAGTGTGAAAACAGGATATGAATAAATTAAAAACTCTGCTGACGACGGACTCCTTCTTGGTCTTTTTTTTGATTGTTTAAACAATTCGAACAAGGCATCTGCTTTCGATTCTTGATATTAAGTTAATATGTAATTTTCTATGAGTCCTGTGTTACTTGAAATCAATGTTTTCATTCATACATTCATTAAATAGGCCAAGAAAATTAGAATTCTTCGAAGAATTAATTCCCATAAAGCTGGAAATCGTTTTATTACCTTCATTTGGCCCTAAATGCATGTAATCCGAGTTTGCACCATCCCATGAGGTGTGCTAAACCTTTGGGAGCCCATATTGAGCCCATTTGCATATAGCACAAAAACGGTACATCGGACGGAAAATGTATTCATTTCAATATTAAAGAAGGTCAAATTCTGCGTCGAATGAATATCTAAAACTTCAAATTTTGTTCAGTGGTATAGTCGAAATCAAAGGTCTAATAAGGTAAGGAACTGGGAAAAGGGGTCTAGCAGGCTAAGCTAGTGAGAGTGGCCCCCGACGAGGGATTTGATGATTCTTTCAGGGGGTGTACTGGCAGGTCCTAAGAACACTCCATGCTTTAATATCAGTCCACGACCTTCTTTTGTTTTCGAGTAATTTAGGATAGTATAAAAAAAAACAGGTTGTCATTTAAAGTGTCATAATAGGTATACTGTTCAAGATAGAGTAACCAAACAAAATGTTCATGAATAAAAATAGAATAGGCTATAAAGTGCATATATTCAATCAACACCATGTCCTTAAACATCCTTGAAAAAAATCTACTTTTAATTTTGTTTTATTATTTTTTGACACTTTTTGCACAAGTGCACCCACAAGAAAAATATCGTGACAAGCCACTAATGCCCACTACATATAAATATAAAAACATTTTCAAAAATCTTCGTGAGTTATGTCAAAAAAAATACAATCGTCGAACAAATAGATACTAGCATATAATTAGTGTACCAGTGTATTGAAAAAAAACTAGTTTTTTGCCTATACCGGTGTCATTTTCTAGTTGGACTTTTATTCAAAATCTGACTGGAATTGGGTAAGTATTTCCAAGGAAAAGGAAAGTGACATTCCGCTATGCACGATATTTTTCTTGTAGGTGTACCTGTGCAAAAGGTGTCAAAAAATAATAAAATTAAATTAAAAGTAGATTTTTTTAAAGGAAGTTTAAGGACATGGTGTTGGATATGTGCACTTTATAGCCTATTTTATTTTTATTCATGAGGATTTTGTTTGGTTACTCTATCTTAAACAGTTTACCTAAAAATTATTATAAAACTTAAATGACAACCTGTTTTTTTTTTATTATCCTAAATTACTCGAAAACAAAAGAAGATCGTGGACTGATATTAAGCATGGAGTGTTCTTAGGACCTGCCAGTACACCCCCTGAAAGAATCACCAAATCCCTAGTCGGGGGACACTCGCTAGCTTACTCGTAGCCTGCTAGACCCCTTTTCCCAGTTCCTTACCTTATTAGACCTTTGATTTTGACTATACCACTGAACCAAATTTGAAGTTTTAGATATTCATTCGACGCAGAATTTGACCCTCTTGAATATTGAAATGAATACATTTCCGTCCGACGTACCGTTTTTGTGCTATATGCAAATAACTGAAAAAAACTCAAAAATTTCGCGGTTATTGGGCTCCCAAAAGTTTAGCACACCTCCTGGGATGGTGCAAACTCGAATTACTTACACGCATTTAGGACCAACTGAAGGTATTAAAACGATTTCCAGTTTTATGGGAATTAATTCATCAAAACGTCTTTTTTGGATCTAATTTTCTTGGCCTAAAAAATAAGTCGGAAAAATAAATATACGTTTTATTTACAAAGGACTTTAATAATAATTACTAAAAGGATTAACAAGATACTTGGTGCAGATTATAATAATATCATTAATTTTTTCTTGAATAACGAAAACGTATTACTTAGGTACATGTTTACAAAATATTAGGAGGTCCCTGTATAAGAACGGCACTCACACTGACACTCACAGTGACATTACTTTCATTCAATCCATTCATGCCAGCTTTCGTGAATCGACCTGTACCTATAAATCGTTTATGCCTTTTCCGAGGCTGAAAAGCCTCTGTACCAAATGTGATCCAAATTGATTCAACGGTTTAAGCGTGAAAAGGCAACAAGCAGATAGACCAACATAAATAGAACAGTTACTTTCACATATGTCTATAATTATTAGGTAAATAGTATGATTCAAATACTACTTACCTAATAATTATGGTATACTGTAATTATGTTTTCTCAAACATGCAATGAAATGTGACGTTACGTTCCTTATAATAGGCAGCGAAGTATCACGTTACAGAGCTATAACCACGAACTTCGAATCTCGAACTTATAGCTTATGGTACTCGAGCGACCGAAACGGAGATATACGAAGTTCGAGATTCGAAGTTCGTGGTAGCGCCCCAGGTGCGGAGAGACGAGAGACACCTGCAAGATGGTCTTTTTTTAATTTCCATTCCACATTTATTAGTGGCAAAGCATTACGGCGTTCAGCCATTAAAAAAACTCTGAGCAACATTTGCTTATTGGTTCGTTATGACATTCTGTTTATTCTGTTAACAACAACGATGTTTGCTATATTTTGCAGTTTTATTTATGTAGAATCGACTTTAACATAACAAATACGTAACACGTTATTAACAAATTGCATTTATTTTAAATTGCCAATTTAACTAGACAAATACACATTGAAATTATTTAATCTTTAGAAATATTAGCGGTAAAAATGTCTGCTCGAACCGCATAGGTATTTTTTAAATCATATTGAAGGCAAAATTTATATTTTTCATTCTGTAATTCTATTTTATTGGATTTATTGTGCGTGGTTGATTTTGTTATTTAATATGAGCTCCAACGAAAACACCGACGAAGAAATAGTACCTACGTGACTTAATATATGATGTGCTACTTAGTTATACTTTTTGTCTAAACTAGAACTTTCTCTAGAAATTAAAGTTTTATTTCTTGGAGTTTTTGTAATTTATTTCATTGCATGTTTGAGAAAAGCACTATACAAATACATACCTCGGCGTGAAAAGGGGTTGCCAGCCTCATAACTATCCGGCCTCGCTACGCTATATGTGCTCGGCCGGCAACCCCTTACTTCCCGGCCTCTGTAGTAATGTACTAATGTGTTACTATAGACTATAAAAATACGTACCCGCCGTCATCCTCGTCCTCATATCTGGTAGTGGTACGCATCGGTGCCGCCGTCGTCAGCTTGTTGTCCGGTCTCCTCGAGTCGTCGTTACCGGACTGGGTACTGAAGCTGCCGGAACCGGACGAACCGAAGCTGGTGCCGATTTTTGTATTTTTATTAATATTTATGAAATAGTCATTAAATAGGTGTGTAGACTCAATTGTTTTTATTATTTCAAAAGAAAGAAGGCAAAAAAATATGCCTAATGACGAAAATCGCATTGGAATATCTCAAAAAATTACGAAGCTACAACCGTTATGTTGCTTGTTAGAGAGAGAAAACGCTCCGGGATCGTGACGTCACGATCGTCTAGCGTCATAGTAAATGACAATTGTTTCATATGAAAGTGCGTTTTGCGGAAAAGGGACAGAACATACCCCCTCTTAAAACTTTGGACGCTTATAACTTTGTGATTATTTAACCTCTTGCGTTGCTTTTTTCTCCATTTGACTATATTTTTATCCTTTTAAGAGAAAATGCAACATTATTGATTATTTTATTTAGTGTCTACTCTACACCCCTATTCTTCAGCAATTTATTGTGGAGTAGTTATGTAATTGAACTTTTTGCCTGCTTGTAATACTATATATTTATTTTTTGGATTGCTGGTTGTGACTACCCTTGATAACATTCTACGCAGCTTTACATATGTTAGATGAATTCGATATACATAGGTATATTTGGTGTTGCATTGCATATCTTCTGCAAGTAAGAAATGCATTTTTTAAGTATTCGTGTATAGTTATGCAGCCTTTGTTTATTCAGGTCTTTTAGTGGCGTCTGTACACGACATAAAAGTGCAATATACGGCGTTTGATGATTAAGTGGTGTCATTTCATATTTGGCAGAGTGAATCCCCTGAACCCCCAGACCGTTTTAAGAAGAGGAGCCATCTTGATTTTTGTCGTGTTTAGGCTATTGCATTAAACTTGGTGTCGGTTTCGAGAATAAACGAAAGATGACAAATTCATTTATGGAATAATATTTACACCATTTCATATTAAAAACTTGAGATAAAAGAAAATAAGTTTCCGTCAAAAAAATTTTTTGGTACAACCTTTTATTGACGACTGTACGTTTCTGTATACCATCATCAACCACTCATTGAGACGATTCTAACGAGCCCAAACTCAAAAAAAAACGTCTGTCTCTATCATCAGATCAGCTCGACACAATATTGAATTGTCATCCAGACTATACTAACACCCAAAATTTCAGCTCAATCGGATAACGGCAAGTGACTGAAAAATCGATTGCAAATCTTGACGGAGAACTTAGTTAGACCTTTTTTCGTTTAAAAAAATGCAAATTATATACTTGGTTTATACGAAAATGATACCAAACTTGCCATAATAGCTAAATGCATTTATTGTGATTTTGGTTCCGTGGAAAGTAATTATTTTTTTACACGCACAATACTCAGACTAAAAAACTCTCTTAATCAATCGCCGTATAATGAAGCCAACACCAGCAACTATTTATTTTGTGTACTTCTTTGATGCTTAAAATACAGTTTTCTTTTCGTAGCACAACAGCGCTTTAGTGATTTTTGGATCCATTTATGCTTTCTATTTTTGGAAGATATTTTTATTTTTATTATGGGAAAGCAAAGATTATGGAACAGTACAAGCAAAATATGGAATATATTGAAGGGTTTGTCTGAACAATTTTCAGCGTAGATTTCTGAAAATGAGAGCTGATTTATATAATTTTTAAATAAGTATATATTTTCCTCGCTGTAGTCTCTTTTTGTCACATGCCACTCCGTTACATATGTGTTAATGTAAATGGGGAAGGTTATGTATTGAGCGGTGTCATGATCTGATAGCCCTAATTGAACAGTTGTCCCTTTTGCTGTTTTTACATACATACATATAATCACGCCTCTTTCCCAGAGGGGTAGGCAGAGATCACTGATCTCCATTTGCTACGATCCTGACAAACCACTTTCGCTTCACTCACTTACATAACATTTCTCATACATGCTGTTTTTAGGTTGCTGATTATGTGATATATACAATTGTTTTTACGTGTAGGTTCATTTGTGTGGCTAATCATGTTAAAATTTTGAAGCATGCTAAAATAATCTTTCGTCGTTTTATTTTTAATTACTTAGTGTAAGTACTATTAAAATCACCGCATATGATTATTTTTTTTTTAGTTTTAGATCGGAGTAAATTTAGGTTGATTTTATTATTATATATTAAGATACAAATATACACATTCTTAGTACAACAATAAAGGTTCCAAGTACTGTCAACGTTACAAATGTTATATGTTTATTATAATATAGAAACGGCAGCCTCCTCGCCTTAATTGAACCGTTTAAGAAAAATCGACGAGACCCTCGCCTTTACAATATAAATTTAAAGTAAGCGACAATAGTAATAACTGGGGGCTAGTTGTCGTAGACTCTTTGTGTGACGAGTGTAAAGGTCAAAAAATCATTCATTCATTCATCGCAGACAAGGAATGAGGAAAGCATCATTGGATGGCTTCCCCATTAAAGAATTTATAACTGATGAAGGACATCAGATGGCAAGATGGATTATTGTTTTGTATAAAACAGATTGCCAAGCTTTGCAGGATACAAAAAAAAAATCTTCATTTCTGTTCCTTGTTTATGTAAATGATCTACCATATATGGTAAGCCGAAGATCAGATATTGTTATGTTCGCCGATGACACCTCATAACTGCTCAAGGTTAATAGGAAATATACAGCTCATTGAACCAAATATGACCCTCTCCATGATATCTGACCGGTTTGCTGCCAATAACTTAGTGTTTATAACTGAAAAAAAATCACTAGCGAACTCAATATAAACTTAGCTTCAAATATTAAACTTAATGGTGAGTGAGACCATAGAATTTGTAAAGACAACCTGTATTCTTAGGCAGGTATTACGTGAGACTCTAAACTGCAGTGGGGCTCCCATTCCCACATATTAACTGCGATGGGAAGAAGATTGAGCTCCGCTGCTTTTGCAGTCAGGAGAATAAGGCAGCTTACCAATGTAGCAACGGCACGGTTAGTTTACTTCGCTTACTTTAATAGTATAATAAATACTTATGGTCTTATTTTTGTGGGGATCAGCGGCAGATATTGAGACTGTCTTTATTTTACAAAAAAGGGCTGTTAGAGCAATTTACAACCTGGGTTCGCGTGAAACATTAAGAGAATTCTTCAAGGAAACATATTCTAACACTGCCGTCGCTATACGTATTTGAAATAATAAAATATAATATGTATGTTAGGAAGAATTTATACAACTTCCCAACGAACACTGATAGGCCCAAACCTTGGGACCCAAGGTTACCAGAAGCACAGGGAAGCTCAAAACAACTTTTTACACACTAGTAAAAGCGAAAAAGTCGTTCTTGGGAAATTGTACAATTCTACAATAAAATTCCAAAACACATTACCGAACTTACTGACTGTAAATTCAAATCTGTCGTAACAGACACTTATTTCAAAAGCATATTATAATATAGTTAAACGATTACATCATGGATAGGGATATTTGACAGTGATACCGTCCTGCACTAGAAATCTATCGCAAAATCAATAAATAGCTAGGCTCCCTACTGTAGCAAAGTAGCGATGTAATTTTATAATAACTACTCTGATACTGAAATTATATAATGTGTATACTGTTTTGAAAAAAATATACCTCGCCGAGTTTTTGCCCGACTACGAGTGATGTTATTATTACACCTATTTTATATTGTTTTACTGTAGAGAATACGCTAAAATAAGCATGTTTTGTAGGAAAAACTTGTCTCTAAAATCAACAATGGCCGAGATATTGGACCTCAAAATAGGAATTTGGAATCCAAAAATGACCCAAAACCGAATCGGAGCACTCCACCATCCACGTGGTTTTGTCTGCCCTACCTACCCCTAGAGTGTTTATAAAAGAGAACGGAGGCACGAAGGGACAGCAGCCCTCGGCCGCCATGACGGAGCGCGGGAACGAGTGAGGCGAGCGGCTGAGGCTGGTCACTAAAGACAACCAGGAAGCTGCGGAGCCGAGCGAAGTGACCGTGTTTCGTCACGCAAGGGCGGAAGGGCTGCTAGCTGTTCCCGCAGCGCCGGAGCTACGGGAAGTCACTATAATATTGTCACTAAATACTCAGAGATATTTTAACTTAGAAACTTTTACCATGGATATCTCGTGAGCCAGACTTTTCCCAACTTTCGGGTCAATTATCTCGGCCATTTTTGATTTTAGAGAAATATTTTTCCTACGAAATATACTTGTTTTAAAGTCATTTCTACGATAACACAATAAAAAAATAGAGGTGTTATAACGACACAATATCCATCAAAATTTTTACAAGTCCAAGAATATTCCCAACTTTAGGTCAAATATCACGGGCATTTATGATTTTACAGAAAAGTTTTTCCAACAAAACACGCTTATTTTAGCGTATTGAATGAATTTTTTTTTCTTTTATTATTCCTGTGGTGTTCACCGACGGCATTGGTAGTAAAACACAGATTAGTCTTTGAGTATACGCTGTAGCTGGTGATGACAGCGACCACCAGCTGCAGCGTATACTCGCTCGTCAGCATACGGAGTGGTCGCCGACCACTCCGTATGCTGACGAGCGTAAGACTGCGCGAGGGGCGCTCCCACACCACATGCAGGTACACATTTATTTATATAGAATAACACATTTCTTCCTTTTTGTTAAATCACAGATTCTCACATGAGCGAATTACTGCATACAAATTTTATTACTTTCAAAGCGGATAAGTTCACTGGTTTAAACCGAGGAATTATTAGTTAAACGATATATTTTATTCCGTACATTCATAATGATATCCTTATTTATCTAGAACAGAATTTAAGAAGGAAATTGAAGAAAACCTTGTGACTAAGTCTCACATTCATAATAATTAATAATACCCTTATTTAATCTAGAACAGTATTTAGTAAATACCTTATCAAATTGACGAAAGCCTTGTGATTAAGTTTAACCTTGTCTCTCTCTTTTCAATTTAGCTGATTTGCTTTTGTAAATACATAAATTACCTTTAAAACATTTACCTCTAGGAGGTTGTATGTCACAAACATCTAAAACTCTGAACAATGGTTCATGAGAGATGATAAAATCAGAGGATAATACTTACCACGAAATCATTTCGAGCTTGCTCGTCAACACTAAACTGAAACTACTAAACCAAGAGTCTTGAAATGTGTAAGGTACTTATTATATTAATGTGTAAGGATTTAACAAAATTCGACCTTTAAGTGGGTTAAAAAAGGTATAAATGTGTGTATGGAAAACAAGTCAAGTGCGGACCGTACTTCATGTGGTAACGTGGAAAGCTGCATGAAGTCTTGAGAGCTTAAAATGGGGACTTCAACTTTATAAGAAAACTTGCCTTAGTGAGAAAATTGTAACTCTGTTGAAACGGTTTGTTACGGATGGTTCGCTGTTATTATACTTGGCTAGCAACAAAAATAAGCTTTTCGTTAAAATATTTGACCAGCATACAAGATTGAATTTATTATAAACTATAGCTGCCCACACGGCTTCACCCGCGTATTGCAAACAACGCAGGCAAACCCGCGGGATAAAACATAGCTATGTCCTTTCAGAAAGTTCATTCTATACGCAGGTGAAATAATTTTTTTAATCAATCCAGCGGTTCCGGATATTACCCATTACTCACAAACTTAAAAATCTCACGGACTTTTCATGTTTATAATATTAGTAAAGATTAAAACGGGCCGCAACTCTTGATTTGCAAAGAATGTTCCAAACGATCAACTATGTAACCAATATTAGTCCGCCTTACAAATTTTAGACCAGCAAAATAATTGATTGAACAGCGATATTTCATAAAACTCAAATACATTTTTTGATTAGCTGTAGATTCCGACTAAAAGTAATCCATTAATAAAAAAACATTACACTCCTTTTCGTTGGGCAGTCGTGTAATTAGTCAGCATGTATACGAGTATAGAATCCAACTACCAAATAGCAAGAATGTAGGTTAGTTTAGGTTAGAACTGCGACCTTCACTGAACGGAACTGCTATATAAATGTAGGCTAGGTTTTTAGAACTGCTTACCATTATTGAAAAGTTTTTTGATCAGTAGTTGCTTATCAGTTCATCAATCATTAAAAATAATGTATCATCTAATACCGTCAAATTGAAATGCAATGGAAAGTTTTGCGTCTTTTGGCATAAGATAACGGGTCGCCGAAACTGACGAAACGGATTTTGATAACAAAATTGGTTGTCTAAAAAGTCGGTTTACAGACGATAATTTTACGTGATAGGCTCATAAAGCCGAACGCTCGGCTCAGGCGGAACGGGACAATGAGTCATACTTTTTCGTGCGTGCTGCTGGTGTTAATAATGTTTTCAGGAAATGCGAAAATAACTCTATCCGCCAGTATATACATGTGTCCGTCTCTTACCTTTGATTGCATTTAAACCACAAAACCGATTTGCATACAATTTGTCAAAGATATAGTTTAAACCCCTAGGAAGGACATAGGGTAGCTATTATCCCGGAAATAATTGCTTACAGGGGTAAAAAGGTGGGGGAGGAACTTTGTACTGGGGAGCGATGTTTAAATCTACGCATGAAATACTTTAATAGCAATTATCCTCTAAGGCGATTAACGAGATCCACGCGGACGAAGTCGCGGGTTAAAGCTAGTTCCTATATATTTTTCACTTTTGGTCAAAAAAAAATCTAAGTCTTTTTTTGGTCCCCCATGGTTGCTGTCACATACACATAAGAGATGCTATCATTGCGTGTTGGGTATCAAATGAAAGAGGAGAAAATTTCGAGTTCAAATATTTAAAAACATTATTCATAGTTACTTTTCCGGAGTCGGGATATAGTTTTTTAAACTTTATTGCTTGTAATGTAACTTTAAGGTGAGGCATCTCGGGTGAAGCTACATACGCGACACTAAAAACCTACTAGGCGGCGCAACATTATCGTAATTCTCCCCAGAAACACACACCGCTACATTTCACGCACACTATCTCACTTTACTGTGACAGGTCACTGACCTCGGTATTTTTTTGCTTTCGTGATATTATACATTTAAATCAGTCACCAACCTCCATACAGAAAGTGAAATTGTCAAAACATCTTATTGAATAATGTCAGACTTGTTGACATTTTCTTATTCTGCGATGATTCTGCGTATGTTTCTTAGGTACATTTTGGTATATGAAATATGTACTATTGATAAGTCAATAGATTAGTCTTTAGATTGGCAATGTCATACATAGCAACTCTATTCGGTCTTCGCTAAGGTGCAAAATTTCATGAAAATAAGCAAGCGAAAATGTATTAACATTGCTTGACAAAAGGGGTAGCATTATGGTAAGGACTCAGATCGAGCTGGCTTTTTGGGGGGCTTGAGCCTGGATGGATAATTAAATTTGAAAATTCAGTTTCATTCTCAAGTCTCAACTCATCACAATAGAGGGGCCATTAAGCGATCACGTCAGTCAGAATGATCGAGCCTTGTTGGTACGTACCTATTTGTACGTTACTGGGTAGGTATCTATATTAGGTAATCCTTATTTTGCTCCTTAGTTTTATAGTGTGAGAATGCAAAAAAGTAGGTACTACAAATAATACTAAGTATAAAATACCGTCCTAAAACATAATTATACATTCGGTTTCTGCTGCTGTTGTAAGTGTTATTATGAAAGTGTAACACCAATGTATTAGGTATACCCGTAAACTAATATCAGGCCAGAATATAATTATACTAAATAGACCTAATAAACTCGTACCTACATATATTAATACGTATTTAGTACTCTTTAATCACTGTCACTGACACCCCCTGGTGCCTCTATGATTGTGATGTACGGTAAGTAGTGTCGTCAGCAAACCGAAAGTGAGTAATGTAGTCGCAGGTGATGGTGATACCTACATCAAAGGGTAGACACTAATAACATAATTATAGTAATTTGTTAGTGATATGTGGAAGTTATTTGTATATTCATGAAGATCATAAAAACTCTTCGGTGCTCTCCAGTACCACATCCAATGAACCTGGTTCAAAGCGATGCGTTGTTAGGACTATAGAATTCGACATTAAAATCGCAAAGCACGATGTAGTTCTGGTTTTTGCAAGCTTTATATTAACTTCACCTGTTTGTATGTAGGTTAATTTTGTCAGTAACTTATTTGGTTTTGTTTTATGGATCAGTTAGGGTAGTGTAGACACAAGTTTGCGACTTCGAAAAGCTTGTGCCAGTTGCGCGACACGCGTAAAACTGCGAAATTTTAGGACTTTTTTTACATTAACGTCTGAATTTTAAAGTTGATTAAAATGGGGAACTTGCATGGGACTTCAATTTCAAATACATTGCACTCAATTGATGCGGATATACGTAGAAATATCATACAGAAGAAAAAAAAACGATTGTATTAGTTTTATCTCACGTTAAAATGACGAAAAAAAAAATATTATTGTTTCGATAAAATAACATAACAGTTACACAGAATATTGAATTGGCACATAAAATGATATTTTGTATGACAAGTATAGACTTAAACGCAAATGATGTGGAGATAATTGCAAATTAATGACTTACTCCATAGTAAACGCGCCGAGAATATATGTTGTGACGTCATAGCATAAGCCAGTTTAATATAGAGCGTTTTCGGGGGGTGCCGGCGCGTGCAGATTTCAAATGCATATAAAATCAGAAAAATAAAACATAAGAAAGTTTTAGTGCTACAGTTGTTTTAATGCTAAATTATACATTTGATTTTCGCAATAAAATAAAAAAATGCAAGTTCCCTATTCCAACAATTTTATTTGAATTAAACTGCAAATCTGTAAGCTCTTAGGGGAGGAAGCTATTGCCCTTCGAAAATGATATATTTTTTCCGAACTTCGTCGATTTTAAATTGCCCTGTCTGGACCAAAACATAATCATAAATCCCTCGCGCTATGAGAAAAAATATTAGTAATAAAGTTAAACTCAATTTAATTTGCTTTCATTAAAACACAGAGAGGTCTGTGAGACTAATAATTCAATCACAATCTCGAAAACACTAAAATAGGTAAAAATTGATTATCAAATAATGAGACATTTGGTGTTACTATACTGACAAATGTATAGGTATTCAAAGGGCTTTGCATGCACATTTGCCACCAACTACCAGAGAGCTAAGCTCAAATGCTCAGTTC
This sequence comes from Epinotia brunnichana, assembly GCA_963854355.1. Taxonomy (NCBI): domain Eukaryota; kingdom Metazoa; phylum Arthropoda; class Insecta; order Lepidoptera; family Tortricidae; genus Epinotia; species Epinotia brunnichana. Next base: position 20,656,544 of record OY977954.1, read on the forward strand.
TATGCTTAATTTGCTCAGGAAAATTATTCTAAGTCATCGCTTTGATTTCGATAGGCGATGACGAGAACGATCTTGAGAAAGCCCAGGCACAACACGAACTCAAAAAACTGAAAGAACCTGAGGAAGAAAGCGTGGAAGAACCTGAAGAAAAGCTTCTAGCTGAACCAAACCAAAAGAAGTCTGTAAATTAAAAAGTAATTATTGTTTTTACATGATTTATAGCCCTCCGTATTGCTTTTAAAAGGCAGAGGGCGGGGCACATTGTGGTGCGGCAAGACAAACCTTTTAATCGGCGCCAGCCGGCAATCCAGTATTGCGTTCGTGTTTCAGCATACAAGAAAGAATTTTGTTATTTCACAGTAAACACTTGTACTTCGGTAATCACTTGTGGTTTTTGTATGCACACTTGTAGGATTTTTGAGTTTTTTCAATAGTTTTTGATTGAGCGTTAGCGCGTGCGAGACGGGTATTTTTAGTGCACTGTGGTTTGGGGTGAGGGTGAAGGAAAGTTGCCAGGTATGGCGTGTAATAGGATGCGTTCAAAATGTGTGGTTGTATATTAAAAATAAATAAAGTAAATGAGTAAAATTAATAGTAATGTGTAGGTATTGGCGCCGCCATATTGCACATTTGATATTATTTCTTGTGTAACATTTATGTTGAATATTCAAATTTTAAATTTAGGTACCTAATGCATAAATAGACTATATTTGAAGGGCCATCGCTTGAGTTTATAGACCTGTGGCTTAACTAAAATTGTTTTAAATTTATTTATTTTTTAAAGTGTACTACATCTTGATGGTCAAAGTAGCATAGTTTATGACTTTTAAACCAAAATTTCGTGTTCACACTATCCTAACTATATATCGGTTCCAAATACCGAAAAACCATGCCCTTGCGATTTAAGCCTATTTTGTGTCGATTTCTACTGACCTATATCTACAAAGAATAATATAGGTAAGCAATATTATATCGTAAACTAGTGAATATCTGTGAGTTAATTCAAATGAACCCTAAGCATCCTCCAATGTGTGAATCCTCTTTAGTAGCAAGCGTCCATAGGCTTCGATATCTCGCAAACCGTGTGTTTGTTTGCAAAATACATGGTATAAAAAATGGTACTAATAATAATTCTTTGATAATTGTACTGACTGCCGTACTTCCTGGATGGCCCCTCGATTTCGATTCCTGCTTGTAAGTAATGTATTTTATTTACTGATATTTCTTTTGTACGCATAGGATTACAAATGATATGCCATTTTATACTATATATGTATGTATCACATACATACATATAAACCTGAGCTCTGCTTGGGTGAAAATAGAGAAAAAGAATTTCCCAGATATGAGACTTAGCTGGTAAGGCGAAAAAAATATATATTCTATACTACTATATATAGAATGGGTGGCGCAGGACCGGTCATTTTGGCACTCTTTGGGGGAGGCATATGTCCAGCAGTGGACGTCATTCGGCTGATATGATAATGATGATGATATATAAAACATTTTTCTTTTTCGCCTTATCACAAAGGAATAAGGTGCCAAATTGTAAACATAGCTCGGAAGTCGATTTTAGCTACCTAATTGTATTCTCATTGGCAAGATCCGTCACATCATTATATCCTTCCCATAAAGCTTTAAAGCGAGCATACGTTGTTTACTACAGCATACTTAATCTAAATATGTCTGTTCTAGTGAATTCCTTAGCCTCAGAGTAGGTAAAGAAAATGAAACAAATTCTTCATTAGTAGGAATGTTTTATACCACAAGAATAAAAAGTATATCATTCAATGTAAATTACATCATACAATGAAATCATCCTACTTACCCATAGTACAAGCTTTGCTTAGTTTGGGACTAGGTTGATGTGTGTAAGATTGTCCGCAAATATTTATAAAATATTTATTTACTTCATTATTTGTAGGTAAAAAAATATGTTAGGCAACAAAATGATGCAAATCTATATATTATGCAATGGAATACTTTACTGTTTAGGCATATTAATTATTACAATTATTTACTACTTCTTCTTCCTCACTTGACTTTCAAACTCTCACTCAGGTCTGCCATGAAACCGCTTAGCGGGCGCCTACGCCGTCGGTGCCTACGGCGTAGGAGGAGCGTAGTGCGTAGAGATTCTGGGCAGTGAATGTGTTAAAAACTTGGAGTTGAAGTGTAGTTAGGAGGTATCTTGAAGAACTGTATCCAATTGGGTGACAATAATCCGTCTTGATTTGACCACAATAAACACAAATTACATCATGCTTGCATATTCCGAGTAGGTATAAATATTCTGACAATCTCTTTCCACATTCAATTGGTTGGAACTGCAGGGGATTTAACTGGATGGCGTCATTATTACAGCGGATCACAATATACTATCATAATCGTTATAGTTTGTACACTATACGATTTTCATTGTATTTAATATATTATTATTTTATTGAAAACGATATATCTAAGTCCTAAGACAGCGTAAATGCCAAATGTCAAATCTTTCTATATGACAGATCGCTGCCCCAATATTATAGGGTTCTATGTTGCACTTTTATCAACTTGAAATTTGAAGTCTGTCAGAGTGACACTAAGTCTAAATTGAAGTACCCCGACAATGTAACATAGGACCCTATAATATTGGGGCAGCGAGATGTTACGACATACACCGTACTAGACAATGTGACCTGTGTGATAAAAAAATATTCCACATTCTTAAGAAACGTATTCGAACTTCTTTCATTAATAACGGAATCTTAAGATGAGAAATATGAAAAATCGGGTTGTAATGGTAGGGTTTGTGAACGAACTTTTGTGTTTTAAATTAGAACAAATTGTAAAAATGACCGAATATCTATTTTAAACGTTTATCCACCCACATGACACCCTATTAATTCTCCCTGAAAACGTATTATTTTCTAACAGCTGGTATTAAACTAGCGAATTTTACAGTTGTCAAAATGCAAAAAATCGCGACAGACGTCCGTCCAGCCCGAGGCCGCTTGGCCATCTGCCTACTAAAATTCAAACGAATGACTTACGCGCATCCGTTTTGAGCGAGATTTTATATTTATGTGCTTAATGTTACTAATTTACGTTAATTAAAAATAAAATGACCCTACTACGTTGTCAAATATTTAATAAGGAATAAAAGGATACAAAAATAAATACTGAACATTGACTAGCAAAAAAATGGTTCTGGTTTTTAGTCAACTCGACCTACCGAAAAACGCGCAATCAGAGCTAACTTTGCGAGCCTAATCCATCGAGGCAAATTAATCAAATCGTGTGTTGGGCATTATATAATTGTAGCAAATATCTTCAAATAGCATTTAAATAAGAAACCGTTACATTTTATGTAGTTTTCGCGTAATGAAGTAGGAATTTCCAAGCCCATTTTGGTACTTTTCTGAAGTTGCTTCACCTTAATTATGGGGCGCCGCTTTGTCATAGTTTGACAACAGTCATGTGGCCGTTATTTACGCCAGTTTTTCTCGAGGCATGGGTTTTCTTTCCGAACCGGTGGTAGTTTATTGACATTCATAGTTGCATGTTATATGCCTTAATTGAAGAATAAATCACTTTGACCTATAAACCACAGTCTATAAACCAATACAGTCAGTCGACGAAGCCGTCTAGACAGGGCAATCGAGCGAGGGGCGTATAGGGCAAGCCCATGCTGCATACGGGTGGTCATCTGGTTGCATAACAACTATTGTCATAATATCGATTGTCATAAGAGTCATAACATAAAGTTGATACTCATTTTTTTTTGGCATAAATGGTTTTATGGCATAATTATTCCGTGTCATAATTATATGGAGTCATAATTGGTTTAACCATAATGTAGAATGGCATACATTTATTTAGTCGTAATTTTGATATTTATAATTAATTTTAGTAATAATTGTTAATGTCATAATTAATTTTAGTAATAATTGTTAATGTCATAATTAATTTTAGTAATAATTGTTAATGTCATAAGCATAATCGCGGATAGGTTTTTTTTTTTATAAAAGAGCGGAAAAACTTGTTGTTATCAAAACTTTTTACGACCTAAAAAATCATAGGCTTATGCGTATTGCAGTTTATGCATTTCAACGGTATGGATAAAAAGTTATATCAGCTACCAATTTATGACCGTTAAAAAGTATGCTTATAAAATTTTATGCGCCACAAATTTATGCGCAATACACATTATGTTCTTAAACATTATGGTTCAAAACTTTATGCGCATAAATGTATGACTATTTACAATTATGCATAATAATCAGTATGGCGAATCCACGTATGCCTATCAATAATATGACTATTACACTTTATGCAACCCGACCCCTACCCGCTGCATACATGTAGCTTGGGACAGTCGCCATCACATACATAGGTGCACTATAGGTGTTCAAAAATATCGGCACATGCACCCTAATGCCTTGAAAATAGAGGTGTGTTCCGATGTTTGTGACGTGCTTGTTTGCTCCGATGTATGTGATGGCGACTGGACATGACGTTGTCAAACCCGCAAACGTCAAAGGCGTCGGTCCACTGTTACTCTTTACACTGTGCCTATACGGTGTGTGACGGGTGCGAATACCTAACTATAAAGGTCAATAGTAAGGCGACGGCTAATGGCGGATGCAAGCAAAAGCAAGGTTATATGGTTTCTAGGTTATAATTGTGCTTACAGCGGATCTCGGTCGAGAATAAGAGGCAGAGGCCCCGTGTCATTCGCTTATATACAGGGTGGCTCATTCAAATCGGTCAGTATGGGAATGTCTGAAACTATAAGACATACGAAGATTTGTTCTTAGGAACTATGTCACCGATTTTGATAAAAAGAAAAACTGCATTCATACATTTGAAAAAAAACTGTACCCAGCTCGGGAATCGAACCCGGTTGTTTTGAAAAAATAAACTTACACTTTTCTATTTAAATATCGATTGTGTAGGTCTTAAGCTGTAAATGTCTCTAAATAATAATAAAATGCATTGTTTTGACATACTTTAATTTATCATAGTAGGTGTTCGAAGTGACCACCGTTACAATATTCAACAAGTTCAGGCATGTAAAATTGTCTCTATGGCTGTTTGTACCTCTCTACTTGTTACATACACCTTATCATGTGGCATTAGCATTGCATTACATCTTTAAGGAAGTTTTGTTATCTACAGTAATCAAACACTAACAATCAATTGAAAAGCCCACTTAAAGTAAGTATGTAGATATTGTAGATAGGGAGACGTGTTAAAAACGGTGGTCACTTCGAACACCTACTATGATAAATTAAATTATGTCAAAACAACGCATTTTATTCATTTTAGACATCAAGTTTCTTAGAGACATTTACAGCTTAAGACCTACACAATCGATATTTAAATAGAAAAGTGTAAGTTTTTTTTCAAATTAATGAATGCAGTTTTTCTTTTTATCAAAATCGGTGACATGGTTCCTCAGAACAAATCTTCGTATGTCTTATAGTTTCAGACATTCCCATACTGACCGATTTGAATGAGCCACCCTGTATACTATTACATTGATTATAGTGACTTCTAGCGGGGCGCTCCTGAACTATCTAGGTACACAGAGTGCTTAATTATGTTGCCTATGCAAATAAGTTAGCTCACATTAATATCCGCAGATGTCGCCACCGGCTTCCATAGTCGTGTGGCGTCATCTAGCGACTTAATCATTATTGCTATAAACTCTATTATCCATCCACGAACCTAAATATAGCTGATAGGCATACTAGGTAGGTAAATAGGTAATTAGGTCTTGTTAAGTATTAACAGTCAATAAAGTGCACTCACATATTAAGGTTAACCGGATTCTGCGGTGGACCCTGCGTCGAAGAATACACTGGGCCCGCACCAGTCTGTTGACCTTGAACTGGCTTCAACTGAGGAATATCCTCTGGCCTAATCCCCGGCCTGGACGTCGTCCTTCTTTCATCAAGCTTATCTATGGCTGGTTGAGGATTATTCGCATTGCATATCTCCCTGCCGTTCAGCCTTATAACTTGTAATTTAGGGGCTTTGTTTAAAGGATTGTATTTCACGAAGAATCGGACGGCGGTAGGTGGCCCTGGGTGGATTTTCATCTTCGTGTTTTTGACTTCGAAGTCCATGTTGTCTGTGGTTGTGACTTCGCCGAACCAGTTCTGAAAAAGAGCAGCATTTTAGATTATGATGTACACCCAACAAGCAAAACAGTCATTATATGTGTATTCATATACATGATATACCGTCACGCCTCCCAAAGAGAATGACTATGTGGACGCACATAAATATATCACATCATAACAAGCATCGTCCGATCTGTGTAAGCATGAACAAATTAACAAATCTATCATTACAATATCATACGACGCATCGAAAGTGATTATGGAAAGAGCTCACCCTGGTTTTCCTCCAAATCTAACACTACAAATCTGTCATTAACTGTTTGTACCTACCTACCCGTCAACATTGTTATTAACATGATTCCTTGTATCCTTGTACGTGTTGCTACATGAAATAAATCGGCTGTTTGAGACAATTATTATTCAATTCAATTCAATTCAATTTATTTAATTTCTAAGATAACATTGATCTCATTGTTGTTAGTATAAGGCATAAGCCTTAAAAAAATATTAGTACGTAAACACTAAGTTAGATTTAAATAATAAATAAATAAATAATAAATATTACGGGGCAATCTTACACAAATCAACCTAGGCCCACGGTAAGCTCAATAAGGCTTGTGTTGTGGGTGTTGCGACGATATATATAATAGATAAATACCTATAGATACTTATATACATATATAACATCCATAACTCAAGAACAAATATTCGTGATAAACACACAAATAAATGCCCTGACCGGGATTCGAACCCGGGACCTCCAGCTTCGTAGGCAGAGTCACTACCAACTGGGCTACGGAGGCCGTTATTTAACAGTTAATATTATTTCATTAATTACAGGACAACACACATGATCATCTATCATCCTTAGGATGCTGTTTGAGCTGCCCCTAACTCTGCTCAGCAGTGACGCTGCTTTTTTGCGCATAATTGCAGTAAACCCGTCGGTGCGTGACTCAACAAACATCGTGGATGCGCTGCAGAATTTGGGCAGACCAATCAGCATCCTAAAGGCGTTGTTGTACTGCACCCTAATAGCATGATACGACTTTTGGGTATATTGGACCCACAGGCTGCCAGTGACTCGCCCTCAACCCAAAAGACGACCGAGGCCATAAATCCGCTCAATGCAATACAATGGGAAACTGATAACGCGAGCTCAAGGGTTTTATTGCCCTAATCATCTTTTGGGTTGAGGGCGAGTATAACATTATATAAATGTAAATAAACTATCGTGAAACATGACTATTAACGACAAATGCTGAATATGTTACGTTGCCGCGACCATTATATGGCTAGATTTTGCTAGTGGTACTATTAACCCGCTAAAACAATTTGTTGGTGACTGCGTGTCGGATCATACGCGGTGAGTCAGATTGTCCGGAGCTAGTGAGTCGCCTCGAGCGACTCTATACTCCGGATACCCCACAGATAACCCTTAGGCCACGGCGACGCGATTTGTTGGCGGTGCCTGCGCTCTTGGCATCAGCACCGGAGTGTGACTTACTTGCGTGGCGATGGATGTATGTGCGCGGTGAATGTCTGAGCTTCTGTGAGTAGATGGATGACAGGCAATCAACTGTACCAATGTAATTATATGTGTTTTGTTTGTTTTGTTGTATAGTTTAGTATCGTTTTCATGACGCATTGGTTTTAGGACTGTAATGTTGTGTTAACATGTTTTTAATAATAAATAAATAAATAAATTACATATATTTGGTTCCGAAAATATACCCACCTAAATACCTGCAAAATGGATATCATGTTTCGTAGTCAAATTATATAATAGTTATTTACGATACCGGTGCAGAAAATAGGAATTCCGCAACGAGTGGTGATAAATTAACACGAGTTGCTTTAAATCGACACGAGTTGCGAATTACCTATTCGCACGTGTATCGTACAACGTTTAACAGGCTCTTTAAAGTTTCGACATATGCACGGAAAGTGCCGTTTTCCGCACACGTGCGGAAAAGTAGCACCATGTGTACTGTAAAAAAGTAATTTTTGGAATAAGGGAAAAATTTGGATCGGATATTTTCGCTGATTTAATTACGTTATATATTGCCAGTTACTCGTACGATAAAAACGTCCAAATGAAGTAGGTATCTACCGAAAAATTCGTATTACAGACAATTTACGCCAATTTACGAAGGGTTTTATTATTGGCTTGATTGAACATTATTACAGATTATTATATTAGATTCACTACGTCTGGAATATTATTCATAATTAACAAGTAGTTAATACCTATACCTACGCATGTCTTCAAATAAGCTTCGTGTGTTTATTTATTACATTAATTATCTTTACGTGATCTATCACGATAAAGCTATAATTATGTACTGATGTAGTTCATTTCAAGTGTAGGTAAGTCGTTGATGATGATTACAACGAGTTGGACATTGACTGCAGACCGCAGCAGCAGACGACGTGTCGCAGCGACACTAATAACATGTTCGCTGCGGGACCGAAAATGGCGTTTTTTTGTATGGTGCGTTATAAATGAAATGAAATGAAATGAAATCGTATTTATTTGCGTTAAGTGCGGTTATATAAAACTCACACGAGATGTCACGATGTGAAATTGTCCAACACACTTAGCTTATTCCAGAATGCAAAAATGACGGCGTTTCAAAATGTATTACAATTCAATTTAAATACAATACAAATTAATGTCAACACGTCATAATATTATTTCATTCAATTATATTAATTACATTTAAAAAATTCATTCATTGTTTACAAACATTTTTCTTTCACCCATATAAATAATTATTTTCTAAATTTGGTTGATGTCGGCAATTGTCGTATTACTAATGGTAAGTGGTTAAAAGTCTTTATACACATTGTATGACAATTATAAGTCTGGAGCGCACTTTTGCACTGTGGACCTATTAATTTTGCAGGATCTCTTATTCTAAGTTTAGGGTTAGTTTTTACAATCGTGTATAAATTTGGATTTGACCATACAAATATTCCAGCTTTCCAGATATACAAACCGGTGAGGGTTAAAACGTTAAATTTCCTAAAGATTGGCCTACTTGATTCTAAACGTCCTACTCCACTTAAGGTTCGCACACATTTCTTTTGACAAATAAATTCATGTTTTACACTGCTGCAATTTCCCCAAATAATGAGACCGTATTGTAACATGGATGGAACATGCTACGGCTCTAGTATTGTTGAGTCATTTGATGTGCTTTATCACTTCATCTTCTGTACAGGGAGTAATGAAAATACTGTTGTTCACTGCAACAATGCTATCTGTATTTGTTTTTTACTAACTTTAGTCATTGTAATATTAAAAAAATGATTATTAAATGCTTCTGCTATCTCTTGGGGGCAATGTATTAGTTTATCTCTTACTTTTACTGACTCAATGCTTTCGAACCTTTTCATGTCATTTGTTTTGGTTTTAATAATATTCCAAGTAATTCTACCCTTATTTTTGGAGTTCATCATATTCCTACTATTTACGTTGCGATGTGACTTAGACTCTCCAACTCTGCGTTATCGGGCTCATATGCCTGGTAAGGTAGCGACGGATATAAATTACTGTAACTATGCGAAAACGTTCGCTTTTGGATACCTACCTATCAATATAGCTCTCAGAGCATAGAATACTAGAGAGAGAACAAGCCGCCGGCGGCCGTGTCGCAGCTGTATGCTCAATGGGCATACACTGCCATACTGTGCACGCGTGCTGATCGCAGAGAATATTACGTTTTTTCCCAAAATGCCTGATATTATGCGCGTTTATTGTCAAATAAGCGTGTAGGTATACAAGTGTGTGTGTTTTAGATGTGTGCGTGCTTTGTCTTGTCAATTACTTGTTCTTGCGACAGGCTCACTCTATACAAATCGGCCGCCATGTCCGATCTCCTTATATTCATACATCTGTGATATAGCTAGTAGACGAGTTGGTTGTCATAGAGTTTGCCTCCCGAACCCGGGGCTTCCTACTATTTACTTAAGAGGTATGTGTAAAAGTAAGTATAAGGCTTATAACCAGTAACCGCACTGAATAGGTTTAATTGAGGAATTACTACAAATACAAATACAAATTATTTATTTACCATAACAACGTTACATGCGATTAAATTAAACTATTCTGTTAACATACACATTTTTAACAAACAGAGAAAGATATCCGTCAGCCCCAAACTAGGCACAGCCTGTATCTTGGGAGCCGAGAGTACAGATTTTACAAGTATACTTTAAAATAAAGGAACAAGATGACCGTGCTAAGAAAATATTAAATCTAAAATAATAAGATAAGTGTGTGAGTGTGAATGTGTGCGTGTGTGTGTGTGTGTTTGAGTGTCTGTGTGTCTCTGTCTGTGTGTGTGTGTGTGTGTTTGTGTGTGTGTGTGTGTTTGTGTGTGTGTGTGTGTGAGTGTGTGTATGTGTGTGTTTGTACTTCGAGCTAGTAAGTAAGTAAGTAAGTAAGTAAGTAATTTATTTTGTGAAACATAGGTACATACATTGTAGATCTTAAATTAGGTTGAGAGTCCTCTATGTTCTACCTTGCGGCGTACAAAAAAATAAAACAGGAAAACAATTACAATAATAAATGGCACATGTGTTCTTATATTAAATACCTATATATGTCAAACAGATTTAAACATATAAATTAGCAGCGTAACTGCTTTATACAAAATCAATAGTAAGTAGATGTCATACATAATTAAGAACAAAAATAAAAATAAGGAATGTCACGATTACAGATTTAGAAAAAAAAATAAAAAATCAATATATAATAATAATTACAGTTCACAATGTCAAGAGAATTCTATTTTAAACATGACAATAAATTGAAATTATATAAACATGCAATTAGATTTGGTCATTAAAGAATTCATCTAGCGTGTAATAAGCTCTTTCGACCAGTTTGTTTTTCAGGTCCTTCTTAAATATGTGAAGATCTTGACATTTAAGAGCATCTGGTAAAAAGTTATAAATTTTAGTTGCCATTCCCAATATACTTTTTCTTAGTAATGCAGTTTTGCCAGGGGCCACATTTATTTTATATTTATGCCGAATCGATCTTCCGCTTGCGCAGGAGCTTTCTATTGGAAATAGAACCGGATTTGATTTAACAAAGACTGACACTTCAAAGATGTACAGGCTTGTTAAAGTCAGTATGCCTAGTGTTTTAAAATGGGGTTTACATGATTCAATTTGTTTAATATTGCACATTGCCCTTATACACTTTTTCTGCGCTATAAAAATTCTTTGAATTGAGTTTTGTACAGAATTACCCCAAAATATTATGCCGTATCGTAAAATTGACTCCACATATCCGTAATAAGCTAGTAACGCTGTTTTTTGATTAGATATTGTTGAAACTTTTCGTAAGGCAAATACAAAGTTATTTACTCTAGTGGATAAAGAGTCAATATGTGGTTTCCAGCTTATGTTTTTATCAATATCAATACCTAAGAATTTCGCTACATCAGTCTGTTCTATACGTTGATCCTTACATTGTATGTCAAGATTTATAGAGCGTGATTTAGATTGATGAAATTGCATTATCTTTGTCTTGTCAATATTAATATTTAATTTATTTAGGTCCAGCCAGTCAATTATAGTCGCAAGAGTATTATTAATGTCCGCTTCATAATTTTTAAGGTCATTTGATTGAATTAAAACGGTACTGTCGTCTGCAAACAATATCATAGGATGGGTTGTACATTTTGGCATATCATTAATATAAATTAAGAATAATAAAGGCCCCAAAATACTACCTTGAGGAACTCCGCGCATCAGTAGCCTTGGTTCTGAGTAATATGATGTTTCCTGCATCGACTTAGAGCAGATTCCCTTGATCTCCGTATGTTGTGTTCTATTTTTTAAGTACGACTTTATTAAATCTAGACAATTTCCTCTAATACCACAGCGTTCTAATTTATGTAATAGTCTATTATGGTCGACACAGTCGAAGGCCTTCGACATGTCCATATATATTGCTGAGATGGGTATCCTTGCGTCTACACTCAAAATAACTGTTTTTATTAGGTCGTAAATTGCGAGGGTGGTTGACTTATTTTTACGAAATCCATTTTGTTCGTTAATAAAAATCTTTTGACTTTCTAAGAATGTATATATCTGGTCGTATATAATTTTCTCTGTAATTTTAGAGAAGATAGAGAGGAGAGCTATTGGTCTATAATTTTCAACTTTATCTCTGTCTTTGTTTTTGTACAAGGGTTTCACCACGGCTGTTTTGAGTTTATCGGGAAACAGTCCTTTTTCTAAAATTAAATTTATGATAAAAGATAGGGGATGCGCCAAAATGTCGACACTGTGCTTTATAACTTTGGTAGCAACTTCATCGATGCCCACGCTGTTAGTATTTTTGAGTGATTTTATCACTTGTTTGACACGAGCTGGTGTAACAGGAGTCACAAAAATTGAGTTTAAAGTATGGGGTGGTAGGCTGTCCCTGAGTTTCGGTTGTGAGCTCTCATTATGTTTGGTCTGGTCTATGAAAAAATTATTGAAAATGTTAGCAATGATAGATGGATCAGTGACAGTATTATTTCCATTGTCTTTAATTTTTGCAATCGAAACAGGCGGACGATTTTCGTTCTTATTGTTAATTATTTGCCATGCGGCACGACACTTACTACTGGATTTTTTTATATGATGTGCGTTTTGGGCCTTTTGCGTTAGGTTAACAATTTTTTTTAGTCTATAGGAGTACGCTTTTAATTCGGCTTTATTGGTTTGATTCTGGTTGGCTCTGTATCGCCATAGTAGCTCCCTTTTTTTTTTACAACAAACTTTTATTCCTTTAGATACCCAAGTAGGTTTTCTCCTATGTGACATTTTTATTCGTTTGTACGGAAAACATAGATTGTAGAAAAGTAGAAATGATTCTATAAAATTATTGTAGGCTTCATTTACATCATAGCTTTCATATACATCAGAAAAACTAATATTACTTAGAGAGTTGATAAATTTGTCCATGTTGCTAGGGGAGTAGTCACGTTTCTTAATAAACCAATGCTTAATTAAACAAGTATGTTTGACTGGACAGTTTAATAAAATGGCGCTGTGGTCAGATAGGCCTAGATCTATTACTGATCCTTTCGAGCCTCGTGTGTTAACTGCAAAGTTGTCGATACACGTTCCGCTAGAAGGCCGTGTCGGAGTATGAATTAGGAGCTTGAGATTAAAGTTAAGAAGAGAGTTCTTAAATGTAGTAGAAGCATAATCATTATTGAGTGTGTTGATATTAAAATCTCCACAAATAGCTATTTTTTTATTTTTATTACTAGTAGTTAAAATACTCAAGGCTAATTCAAGTCGTTCCATGAAAACTGTAAAATCTGAGTTTGGTACTCTGTATATACATAAAATAATCAAGTTTTGTGATATTATCTCGACAGCACAACACTCAAAGTACATGTCATTAGCCAACTTATTAATATCCGTTAGTTCTCTATATTGAATATGTTTATTTACATATATGGCACTACCGCCGCGTTTATTTTTTCTAGAATATATGGAGGCCAGAGTATAATTTTTTAGTTTGAATAGGTTGCTTTCTCCTTTCAAAATAAAATGTTCAGTAAAGCAGACAACGTCTACGTTATTTGCAGAATCATTTAATTGTTCCAGACATATCGTTACCAGGTCAGACTTATTTAATAATCCGGCAATATTTTGGTGTAAAATATTCACAAAATGCGTTTTATTATTATCCGTATTAACGAAAAAACTTCGCGTCCTGTTCTGCTGATTTTATACCTCGGTTTTCCTGATCTAATTTATTGTTATTAACATTTTCAGACGGGCATGTAGGTGTTATATAAATTAAATTACAGAATTTATGTGTGAATTCCTTATCCGAGTTATATATAATATTAGAACAGAGAAACTTGGCAAAGTTTCTATTTATCGAACTTTTACCTATGTGATGTTGACGTGTGTATTTATTTATATCAATAAGTGAGGTACCTTGTGACCTTAAAATTAAGCTATGCAATTTACTGTTGATATTGTATATATCATTATTAATACGCCTACTTTTTTCGTACGGCAATGTTGACACTTGGAGTTTTAGTCGCCGAAAATTGCAGTGATGGATTGCATGAGTTATGTAAGACAGTCTGTATTTACTTATATTTGATACTATTATTACTACATCATCACCCTCATGCATATTTCTTGTCAGATTCACAATGTTTATAATTATGTCTTTGAGTTCTGCACCCGGTTTACATATTGATATAATTGAGGAATATGAATTACACTTAGTTTTAATAAATTCGGCTAGAGATTTGCCGTACTCATCACACAAAATCAACATCTGTTTCCCATTAGTACACGCATCAATTTTGTTTATGTGCCCCGTGGCTTTCGATGACACTGAAGATGAAGATGGATTATCCTCTTTGTGCAGCTGTGTCTGTGTCTCGTCCCCGACGAGCTGGCCGACTGGAGCTGAGACTTCTGAGGTATGTTCCGATCCAATTCCAATATCAGTTGTTGATGTAATTTGTCTACTTTTATCTATTGTTTCTGTAGTCTTTAAAATATTGTCACTATATCCTTGCAATTGATGGTTCGTGTGAGTGTCGGTAGCTACCTTTATTCCAGGATGTGGGTAGTTCTTTTGCTCCAAATTAGACTGTACCAAAGTTTCCGCGTCCGTCAAATTAAGTTTTGTTTTATTTATACTTTTGTGTCCTTTCGTAGTTTTTGTCGGTGTCGATTTACATATATATGTTAGTTTTTTGGTTTTCTTTTCGTAAGCCAAAATTTGCTTTTTTAAGGAACAATTTTCTAATCCTAAGTTTCCAATCTCTGCTTCAGCGGTTTGCAATTGCATCGCTAAGATAGTAATTTTAATTTTTAATTCTTCTAACTCTTCTTTCATACTATACCCATTCCCAGGACAGCTTCGGTTCAATATTGCAGAGTAGTCCTCGTTGCTACTTTCATCCGACGGCAGGGAATCGAAAGAGTTCTCAGTTGGTATATTTGGTTTAATACGTTCAGTCACATAATTTGAAGGTGTATGTAAATTACGTGAATTGGAAGTCGTTGCTTCGGATAATGGTCTCGTCAGTGAGGAGTTGGGATTGTTTAATATATGTACACAATCATTACATCTCCAATTTTGTGATTCCTTTGCTCTCATTAGGTCATATAATTTTTCGGATATTTTTGTGCACCGCACATGAAACTTTTTTTTGCATTGAGAGCAATTTAGAAAGCGTCTATCTATGATATCGTCTTGACATTTCGCGCACTTTGCCATAATGTTCTTTTTACTCGTGTGTTGTAATGTGTCCACTTTATTCATGTGTCAGCGGCCGCGCGCTGCAGCGTACGTCAGGAACGGGTTGCGGATGACTCACCGTTCGCACTCGCGTAGCCGTTTGGCCGTTAAGTAATGATATTTAAAATGTTTTTCATCATTACTTCTAAAGTATACTATTGTTTGTGAAACGGTTTTTTTCACTGCACTCCTTGTCTCACTGTCTTGAAAATGATATAGTACACAATCACAATGACGCATTTATTTACGCGATTTTGAATTAAAATAACAGCGGCATCAAACAGAGTGACTGCCTTGCGCTAGCGATAACGGACAGTCTAGGTTTTAATAATGTCCTCGGATTGTTCATAAGTAAGAGACATAAGCCATTTCTTTATTTTGTCTTTGAGTATATATCTGGTGAAGTCGTCGATGGAACACGCTCGGGACACCCTGTTGTATATCGTAGGGTGCAGATAGTGGGGAAGTCGCCTACCAAAAGCAGATTTTACATGAGGGGTGCGAATGACCATGTGGTTTAGGCGTTTCTGTCGGCGCTTTGCATGATCAGTTTCCGCTAGTGCAATCTGATGAGATTCTGTAACAGCTTTTAAGATAAAAAGTTGACGAACTCTAAGAACTGACGCTTCTTTATACAGATCGTTGGTAGGGAATCGGAAAGGTTTCCTCATCATAACTTTGAGTACGGCTCGTTGCGCCCGTTCAGTTATTATCATTATACTCTTTGCGGCGCCGCCCCAAGCTGCAATGCAGTATTGCAAAATGGACTGACAGAGGCCGAAATATACCAAGAAAAGAACTTCTCTAGATGCGCCGCTCCTCAGAAGCTTCATAATATAGATTACCTTCCTGACCCGGCCAGATAATGACAGGATGTGTTGTCTGAAGGACAGTTTCGGATCAATTATGACTCCAAGGTACTTAATTGTTTCAGCACGATCGATTGTATCATGTATGCCGTAAGCAGAAGACCATTTCAGCTGATTACATGCAGAAGGTGCCGAAGAGAGTGTTTTAAAAAAAGTTATAAATTTAGTTTTTTTTGTATTTAGTGTAAGTAAGTTAATGTCTGACCAATCTGCTAAACACGACATTCCCTTTTCAGCCATATCTATGGCCTCAGCCCAAGACCCACCGCTGAAAAGAGCCACAGTGTCGTCGGCGTAACAAATCAAGTCTGAATTTTGTAGCTGTAAGGAAAGAATGTCATTCATATATATTAGGAATAAGGTGGGCCCGAGGATACTCCCTTGTGGAACACCAAAACGAATAGGCAGCTCACTACTGCTACAGTCGCCGACGCGAACGAACTGTGTCCGATTAGTAAGATAGCTTTCGAACCAATCCAACGCCGAACCTCTTACTCCAAGATGATGTAGTTTTTTTAGGAGAATCGGCGCAGAGACGGTATCGAAGGCTTTGGCAAGATCGAGGAAAATCCCTATACAATGCTTACCCTGGTCAAGTTGCTTAGCAATTAAACTAGACAGCAGTACTACTGCATTTTCAGTGGACCTACCCCTCCTGAAACCGAACTGCCTGTCAGAGAGAAGGTTGTTGTTTTCCAGGAAAAGTGTCAGGCGTTTATTAACTACCTTTTCTAAGAGTTTGGAAAAAATGCAAAGAAGTGAAATAGGACGGTAATGGTCAGGATTATTTTTTTTACCATTTTTAAATATGGGAGTCACCGAAGACCTTTTCCAGGGATCGGGAAATGAACCCGAGGATAAACTAAGATTAAATAGGTGTGCTAGCGGAACACATATAAATTCACTAATAGCTTTTATCAATGGTGGCTTATAACCATCTGGCCCGGGCGAACTGTCATTTTTTAAGGAATGTATGAGGTCTCTCACTTCCTGCGGATCGGTCGGGGCAAGAAAGAAAGAGTGGGATGGTGTTCTATTTGGAAGATAGTTCAACGCTAAAGTCTGCTGTGTAGTATTTAGCCTATGCATAATACGATCTGCCAGCTCCACCCCTACAGAGGCAAAATGTTTATTAACTGTAGTAAGTGATTCTTGACTATTTGCGGATATTTTAGTAAGCTCGTTGGCATTGGATGAGTGACTAGGATACTCACAAACGCGCTTTATGGAGTTCCAAAGTTTCTTTGGGTTATGACAATTACGAGATAATTCCTTATTCTCAAAGTCAGCTTTGACATTTCGTAATAGTTGCCCATAAAAATTTCTGTAGCGTGTATAGCTGGTTTTTAAGATCTGGTCATTAGGGCACATTCTCACCTGTAAGTGTAGGTTGTCACGGTGTCTCATACACCTTATTAGGCCAGGGGTCATCCACGGTTTCAGGTTAAAACGGCTGCGGCTTAGTCGGACTACACTACTATACTTGTTTACCGTAGCCGCAACTGTGACATCGAACAACGACACAGCTCTATCAAGATCCATACACCCAGTCACCGGCGTCCAATCAGTGTCTTTTAGTTCTGCCGATACTGCCTGCATGTCAACACGAAAAACTTTGCGGTCGCGGCTATGACTAGGGTTCTGGTGCGTCACGGTGACCATTGTTAAGTCGTGATCCGTAATCGCGCTGTTGCACACAATACCCGTAGCTATTTGATCGGTTTTGATAAAAATGTGATCCAGACAAGCTTTGCCTCTAGTAGCAGCCGTGATCGCAGGCAATAACCCATGAGATGCCATTAGGGACAGATAATCACCAGTTACAGCACTCTGTGTGTCCAATAAGTCGATGTTTATGTCGCCTGCCACCATTATGCAAGGACTATTACTTATACTCCTCAAAGACAAATCAAGGGAACGATTAAAGCTATCAAAATCACGAAGCGATGGCGAACGGTATATGCCCAAAATCGAGATATTATCGACTTGAACCAGCAGAAAGTCGGCTCCCATGACAGGCCGGTTCGCGAACTGAAGGGCTCAGAGAGTTATCCACATAAATGGTAACACCGCAACTCTTATTCAGGTGATTGGTTGTGTCAAATGGGGTGTAACCTGGAAGCTGATTTATAACTGAGTTTTCATGCAGCCAGCACTCCGACAGAACAATTATGTCAAATGACGTATTGAAACGTTTCAGCGCCAATGAAAAGTCGTTAAAATTATGCTGAAGGCTTCTTATGTTAAAACTAATTATTTTAAAAATATTGTTTACGACAAGATGGGAACATGACTCGATACTATTGATTGAGTGACACTGTATGGTAAATGAATTATCCAATTCTCTTTCTAGGTCACCATCGAATGGAGACAATAAGGTGGGAAATGATCATAAGTTGCAATGAGATAGTCACTCAACGAAGAGAACCGAGTGCATATAACGTTATGTGTCAGTTGGAACATTTTTAATGATACTAGGTCATCCGAGGAAGTACAATAGTATGTGAATGTGTGTGGTGTATGAATGTACCCTAGTGGAATGTCAGGTGTACGTGTGAGTAGTATGTTGTATTGAGAGTAAGTTACAAAAGATTCATGATTTAACGATAATACGCCAGGGCGGGAAGGAACCCGGTACACTTTTATGGAGGCCAGCAGGAGAAATTTAGGTGCGCGTCGCTGCCCCGGATTCAGGGATAGGAGCCAGTCCGATGAGGGCGTCCAAATCTCTTGGCTGCTTAATAGCGACCGCTTGTGCACCCTCCTTTTCTTTGACGTAGATTGTGCCGTTTTTGGTCCAGCAGAATTTGAAACCATGGCATTTGGCGCGCAGACGAGCCTCTCGAAATAACTGCCGGTTCTTCTTCGTTAGGTGCTCATTGAAAAATAATTTACTTTGTGGACCTGGCACTTCTACATCGACCGTAGACAGATTTCGTCGTGATTTTGCTGAGCGGAGAAAGGCATCGCGTATGGGCTTCCGTGTGAGACGCAATATCACGCGTCGAGGCTGTTTGTTGTGACTAGCCTGACTGCCGTCGGACCTCGCCAGACGCTTGGCTCCCACGCGATGTACTTCATCGATCTCATTCTCAATCAGCGTCAAGCCGATCTTCTTGGCAGAAACAAGGACTACGTGGGTCAGATTTTCATTGGGCGTTTCGGTTAAACCCATGATTTCGATTTCGTTGCGCATATTCCACTGTTGGTGGGCATCAGCCTGCTCCTGGAGCATCAGTACTGTAGAACGGAGTGAGGAAACTTCCAGCTCCCGCTCGCTTTCACGCTCTTCGAGAGCCACAATTCTTTCTTCGTATGAGTCCAAGCGATCGATGCATTTAGTTAATTGAGTAGAAATGCTTTTCATACTTTGCCTGACCTCGTTCATGTCCACTAGTGATGGGAAGTAAGTTATCGACACATTATTTATTATATCATTTAATAAAGAATTACATATGGGATTTATAGAAACATGGCAGACAGTATCTACTTATTGTTACATTCTACACAGAAAGATTATATTTTTTAACTTTTTTATTTGCTTAGCGGCTACTTAAACTTGTAGTATGAAGTCTGTCTAAAATTACAATATTCTTTCAGATTATGAAAACGATGTTTTCCTGAAGAAGAAACACACCTTTGAAAAAAAAGGCGACAAAAGGAGAATGTGTGCTGGGTGCTACCAAAAGCTGCGTGATGATACACTCAACCACCACGCAACTTTTGGTAGCACCCAGCACAAATTCTCCTTTTGTCGCCTTTTTTTTCAAATGTGTGTTTCTTCTTGAGGAAAACATCATTTTCATAATCTGAAAGAATATTGTAATTTTAGACAGACTTCATACTACAAGTTAAAATATTTTAATACTCATACTCATTTATTCATAAAATATAAAAATTTACATGTCAAAAATTGAATTATAATATGTCAAATGAATTTGATTATTCAACTAGTATAACATAACAATATTTAGGTATGAATAACAAAATGTCAAAATTAGAATTATAATATGTCAAATGAATTGGATTATTCAATTAATAATAAGTCCTACAATTAAATTGATCTAGGAATAAATATTATTATGGGACAATCTTCTACAAATTAATCTCGACTCACAGTAAGCTCAATAAGGCTTGTGTTGTGGGAACTAGATGATGATATATCTACATACTAGTAAAAAGTAGTGTGTAGTTATAGTGATATTTTTATAAAATGTTTGTAACTTCAAAGCTTATGTGCAAAATAATGGCATTTTACATTCTATTCATACAAAATCCTTAGATATTTTATGGGTTTCATTTTGTACTGATAATAAGCGGTTGGACTTCACAATAGAAGTACAGAAAACATGCATGACTCATAAACAAATATTGTATATGTAAGTACCTACCTGGAGTAATTAGCTTCGTAAAACGACTTCCAACAATAGTAAGTGCCAGTGTGACTTCGCAGCGTGTTAGCTCAAAACACAAACGTTTTTCGATAAGACCACGGCACTCACCAGTGTGTAAAATTAAAACATAGCAGAAAAATAATAAAAAATCTTACCTGGGTCAATTTCCGTAATTGGCTATTATTGCTTCGACGAAATCTGTTTTTGGTATTGGATTTGGCTGCCGAATGTTGTACACCACCCAGCTATTGACTAAAGCTGTGCCAAAAAGCAATTCAAGCATGACTTTACGATACCACTTCACTCCTCTCTTTAGGGTTGTGTAATAATAAGATGACATCTGATCGCTGAAATCGATACCCTTTTTATTATAACACTTTTTATTGTCATTGTAGGTCATAAGGTCATAACAACCTGTGGTTTCTGAATTGCTTCTCCCGTAGTACGTCTTGTCTTGCCGGTACTTTTTATCGACAAATCATAATTGCGGCATGTAGAAATCATATTAACTGGCCTCTTGTCCACCCATTTTATGATTCGTACTTCATTTTTAATCATTGCACCGATTATTTGGCCTTTTTTCAGTAACAAACAAATTATAGTAATCGTCAGGGGTATTCACATCATCTGGAATGTTTATTTTGCAATCTTCGCTGAATTCTTCAAAGGTAGGAATTGTGTCATCAATATCTAGCTACTCATCTTCGTCATTAGCATTTGCTGCATAAGGAATTACAATGGCTTGCATTTCTTGGGTAATATCTGAATCATTTTCACTCGAAACCAAGTCATCGCTTTCAGAAGAAGTGCTACTAGAATCTGATTCGAAAATATTGGGGACAAAATCTTCATCCGTATCCGAGTGGTATTCATTGATAGATTCTGTGTCACTAGGTTCTACTACACTACTGGAGATACCTACATGATTTGTGCTATGGGCTCGATAGATTGAATTCATTTGACCAACTGTATCATTAACTAATATTAATTGAGCATTATCAATATGATATTTTATATTCAAAGATATATTATTAGAGCCGGTCTCATAAAACGATTCGTTTTGTTGATTTTCAAAAGTTGGTTCTGCCAATAATTCATCGATTGCATCATTATTTAATGGGCATGATAATGATTTTGCACGTGATATGTCACTAATAGAACTACACCTGCTTCTCAACGTCAGATGTATTTTTAGTGCCATTGGAATTGGGGTAACGGTTCGGCATTTTTTTAAACTTGAAGTGTATTACTACTACTAGGACTAACGTAAATTGAGTTTTCTTCTTTTTGATTCAAGAGTTGAACTTTCCGAATTTTAGGAGTTTTTTCTAAATCTCTTTGCAATGATGGCTCCAAGTTAGTTGGAGTAAGTTGACTAGTAACAGTCGTGTGATCTTTCTCTAGATTATATTTGCATTTTTTAGGAGCGGTAATAAACATTGTGCTTGCTGTTCCTCTACTAACGTGATTTGGTTTCAGCTCTGGGGCGGCTTTCGGCTCCTCGCTTGGTCCAGGATTAGTGACATAAATATCGGAGTGATTTTGCTGCGAGTAATTTTTTTATATCTCTTTTCATAAAAACTTTTCTCCACTCCGATTTTTCATTTTGATTTTCACTTTCACTATTTTTATCTTGCTGAAACGATAATTCTAGCATTTTGCGACACTGCTTATTTGGTCGAGTCATTATTAACAGATTGACACCACCTAAACACGTATACAGATACTCGAAAGTCTTGAATTATCGTATCGTATCGTACGTCCGTTCTCGCTAACGTCACAACACTAATCGGAAGTAAACAATGCAATCGCCTACAACAGTGCGGGAGGGGCCGGAACGACCTTGTAATCTATGACGGGCCTTTAGACCCGTTTCCCGCAAGGAATCAAAAAAATACCAATCAGTGCGTTATCGGGCCGGAAAACCTTACCACAATATTAATGCTTTATCGAGTAGCCCTAGATCCTAAACTCAACCTTACGAGTATACTTGTCTCTTTCGTACATGCAGAAATACTCATAGTACCTACGGCCGCCGCACCAGAGGAAATTCACCGTTTCTCGCCTCCGCACAGAGTGGAAGCACATGCATCGGGTGTTTAGACCTTATATCGCAGCGAACGTGATAAAAAAAGCGTTTTGTTCCTTGTCCTGTAAGTAAGTTTTTACATGGTGGATTTTTCTAGGATTCTTATAATTATTACAATTACTAAAGTATAATTTAAAATGTTATGCCATGTCAATTGTGAATTAAGTCATTAATATTATTGATAGTTTAAGTTTAATTTGAATAACATATATAGTATTCTTATGGACAAGAACCCCTCATCAAGTGAAAGCCTCCTCCAAGGATTTCCACTTTTTTCTGTCAGTGGCTTTTTCTTGCCAGTGAGTACCGGCTATTCTTCTTATTTCGTCGGACGAACGACTTTTTAGTCTCCACCTTCGTCGTATTCCTGTAGGCCCCTTGCAAACACACACACACATATTATTATGTCTGTAATTTTTTGTCTTTTATCCTACAAATGTGCTAAATAGGTAAACGTATTTTCTTCCTTTCTTTCATTTTGCTTTTCAGGATTTCCTTCAGGCTCCAGAGCTTGTTCCAGGCTATTTTTACTCGTCTGTCCACTTCATGTTCGTTGTGTTGAGGGTTGAATGAAATTTGCTTGCCTATGTATACAGGATGACTGGTAATTCGACCTATTCCTTGAAAGGGGTTATACTAGAGCTAATTTGCAACAATTTATGTCCCGTCAACCAGGGGTCGAAACTCGCTGGTTTCCGAGATATTCGAGTTTTTAGTTTGTATGAAAAAAATTCTCCTTGCAGCCTTAAGCTGGTGATTGGGACAAAAGTACTTCCATTTGGATGGTAAAAAAACATTTTTGTCACAATCAGCACTTTAAGGCTGCAAGGCGATTATTTTTCAAACTAACTAAAAACTCGAACAATTAAAAAAAATCGTGTTTTGACCCCTGGTTGACTGGACATAAATTGTTGCAAATTAGCTCTGGTATTTTCAAGGAATAGGTCGAATTACCAGTCACCCTGTATACATAGGCAAGCAAATTTCATTCAACCCTCAACACAACGAACATGAAGTCATCCACAAAGCCATCTACAAAGTCTAGCGGCGTGTTTTCTGCTGTTATGGTTTTGTGAGTGCTACTAGACATTATTTTGGTTTTTTGAAAGTTAATTTTGAAGCCGACTTTGATACTACCAGTAGCTGCATGTAGGCATTGTACCATTTCCGGTCCTAATTTGTCCAGTTGACTTTGCTGCTGGTGCTGTTTTCATATATGTATTTTAATCAATATATATTATATTATATAATAAATTGTACAATGTGCGTGCCGCTAAAACTCAGAAACGAGTCCCGATATAATGAAGGGGCTTATATGGTGTGGTAGCCTTCTACCGACACGCATTTGGCGCTTTTGTATTTAAAACAAATAAGTACTTCTATACATATAATAAAGCTGAAGAGGGTCGAAAGTCTGTACATGAAAGATATTCGAAAAAAAATTGGCTAGGGATACTTAAAATCGATAACAGAACACGTTCCAACAGTTTTTAGAATTTTTGTCTGTTTGTCTGTTTGTCTGTTTATCTGTTTGTCTGTTTATGTGACCGCGCATCACATGAAAACGGCTGAACCGATTAAGATGAAATTTGGTATACAGATAGTTTGAGTCCTGGGGAAGGACTTAGGGTAGTTTTTATCCTAAAAATGAACCCCTAAAGGGATGTTTTGGGGGGTGGAAATTTGTATAGAGCTACTTAAACCGCTGCACCGATTTGGATAAAATTTGGTATTTAATTAGTTTTAGTCCCGGGAAAGGTCAAAGGATAGGTTTTATCCCGAAAATTTTCCCTGTAGGGGGTAAAATGGAGGGGTGAAAATTTGGATGTAACCCATTTTGATAAAATTTGGTTTAGAGGTAGTTTAAGTTCTGGGGAATGACATTGGATAGTTTTTATTCTGGAAATCATCCCCTAAGGGGTTGAAATGGGGGGTGAAATTTTGGATGGACTCCGTTTAGACCAAATTTGGTAGGTATAGATATAGTTTGAGTCCCGGAGAATGACAATGGATAGTTTGAATCCCGAAAATCATCCCCCAAGGGGATGAAATAGGGATGAAAATGTGGATAAATCCCATTTAGTTAAAATTTGGTATAGAGATAGAAAAAGTCCCAGGAAAGGACAATGCATAGTTTTTATCCTGAAAAATCATCTCCTGAGGGGGTGAAATGAGGGGTGAAAATTTGGATAGAACCGATTTAGAAGAAATTTGGTATGGAGATAGTTAAGAGTCCTGGGGCCTTCCCCAGGACTCTTAACTACAATATTTCCTAATATTAATATTTATAAGTCCTTACTTACAATATTTTTTAGTCCAGAAATCATCACCTAAGGGGATGAAATGGGGTATGAAAATTTAGATGGAACCCATTTACGGGTAAAGCAAGTTGGAGTCTTGAAGAAGGACATAGGATAGTTTACTCCCGAAAATCATCCCACTAAGGGGGTGTATTTGGGGGTGAAAATTTGTTTGTGACCCATTTTGATAAAATTTGGTTGAACGATAGTTTGAGTCCCGGAGTATGACAACGGATAGTTTTAATCCCGAAAATCATCCCCTCAGGGATGAAATAGGGGGTGAAAATTTGGATAAACCCATTTAGATGAAATTTGGTAAAGAGATAGAAGGAGTCCCAGGGAAGGACAATGCATAGTTTTTATCCCGAAAAATCATTTCCTGAGGTGGTGAATTGAGGCTTGAAGATTACGATAGAACCCATTCAGATGAAATTTGGTATAGAGAGAGGTCTCAGTCCAAGGAAAGAACATAGAATATTTTTTATTCTGGAATACATGAAAGGAGGAAATCATCCCCTAAGGGGGTGAGAAATGGTGGATGAAAATTTGGATTGAACCCATTTACGGTATAGCGATAGTAAAGGAAGGACAAAGGATAGTTTTATCCCGAAAATCATCCCCTAAGGGGGTGTAATTGGGGGTGGAAATTTGTTTGTGACACATTTTGATAAAATTTGGTTGAAAGATAGTTTGAGTCCTGGAAAAGGACATATGATAGTTTCTATTCCGGAAATGATCCCCTAAGGGGGTGAAATGGGGGTGAAAATTTGGATGTAGCCCATTTAGATGAAATTTTGTATAGAGATAATTTGAGTCCTGGAGAATGACAACGGATAGTTTTTATCCCAAAAATCATCCTCTAAAGAGGTGAAATAGGGGGTGAAATATTGGATGGAACCTATTTACGGTATAGCGGTAGTTGGGAGTCCTGGGGAATAGGAACATTACATTGGTAAATATATGTATGTGACGTTTCAAGGGTAAAGGTACCTTATGGCGGTAGTTTCGAAGATGTTTTCTAAAACGGGGTAAAAAAGACGTTTTATTATGGCTATTTTGAAAACTATTCGATGTAACATTTTGTTGACGTATCTTTATTTTTAATATAAAATATTTAAATTACAAGTCAGTTAATTTAGTCCTACGGTTTAGTAGAAAAGGTCCTTACGGCCGTGTGATATGAAAATATGCAAAATAATACTGAAAAAAGCCTACAAGCCTACTACCTATTATGGTGAGGCGGGTCATAGAAACCAAGTTTGCGGCGGAGTCTATTTTGTAAAAAAAGGCGTTCGGAGTAAGGTAATCTA
The DNA here is from genome assembly GCA_963854355.1 of Epinotia brunnichana. Lineage (NCBI taxonomy): Eukaryota > Metazoa > Arthropoda > Insecta > Lepidoptera > Tortricidae > Epinotia > Epinotia brunnichana. Next base: position 20,682,914 of record OY977954.1, read on the forward strand.
TAAAATCATGCAACTCAGCCATAATGACCCTTTCCTTCATACAATCCATACTAATATTACAAATGCGAAAGTAACTCTGTCTGTCTGTTACCTTTTTATGCTTAAACCGCTGAACCGATTGAGATGAAATTTGGTATAGAGATACTTTGAATTCCGGGGCCTTCCCAAAGAGTCCTTACAAAAGATAGTTTTTATCTGGAAATTCATCACCTAAGAGGGTGAAAAGGGGGGAGAAAGTTACTATATAAACGAGTTCCGCGCGGACGAAGTCGCGGGCAAAAGCTAGTTAACAATAAAGTTGCTATTCGAGTGTTGTTTTTCGAGTTGCTATTGTGGCTACACAATTGACAATATTTCAAACTATGTAATGATGCCTAATTCGAAAACCATTTCTGTAATTATGTTACCTGAACGTAATAAAGTAGTTTTCAGATTTCATTACCCACCCGTATGTGGTTTAAGCAGTGTGTGACGTCAATACAACGACTGTCATACGAGTATCATAGGTGTGCAAGCATACAGACGGCTCTACGACTAGACGTTGACGTCATAATTTAGTTACGACCTTCTGGAATTCGCTACTTTTCAGTTTGATATTTCTGAATGAAAACTACAATTTAGGGAGAAATAAAAAAACACGAGCCGCTTAAAAGGAACATTTTCTTTCAAAAAATTAAAATAGATCAATTGCTTTGTTGGACCGATCGGTCTTAGGATAAGATCCGGTCTCGAGAAAGAATCCGCACGTTTACATTTTTGGGCTATGGTATTTGTAGCAATGGTAAACTAATACTTACTCCAAGTATATCCGCCTTGCTATCCAGCGCAACGTCGATCCATACGGAGTGCAATATGCTGTCTGTTGACAGGTTCATAACGCCGTACCACCGGCCGAGCTCCGTGCCAGGCGGCTCGTAGCTGAAGACGTTGGGGCATGGCGACTGGGGGGTTTGCTGCTGGTGTGAGAGGGAGAGTACCGTCGCTAGTAGCAGGACTCTGAGCTAGAACAAATTGTGAATGCAGTTGTTTATAACACTTTAAACTCTCGCATTTTGTACACATATTTAAAATACTGTTTAAAGGATGACTCACGCTAGAATGGGCCGTGTCCGGCCCGGGCCGTTTTCTTTACAAAAACGCTGTCGTTTTTGCGCGGCCGTGCCATACCCAAGCCCGGCTGAACTACGGCTGGGCCGCGCCGACACCGATCCGCTTCCGAGCCTCGTTCGTGACTCGGCCACGCAAAAACGCTGTCGTTTTTGCGCGGCCGTGCCATACCCAAGCCCGGCTGAACTACGGCCGGGCCGCGCCGACACCGAGCCGCTTCCGAGCCTCGTTCGTGACTCGGCCACGCAAAAACGCTGTCGTTTTTGTAAAGAAAACGGCCCGGGCCGGACACGGCCCGTTCTAGCGTGAGTCATCCTTAAAGGTAAATAAATATCGCGTTAAACCCATGTAAAACAGCAGTTGATTATGTCATAAAATATCTACAGCAGCAGAAGTAGCGATGCGGGCCTTAGTGCTCGAAAATTATCTTAACACGGGCTCTAATGCTAGATAATAAAAGTCTGTGTAGATCATTTTGAGTGTGTTACTATTTAGCTATTTATGATGCTGACCTACAATAATATATGTTTTGACAAAAAACAAGTTTTGATGCAGGTTTTATTGTTGGCTGTACAGTCGTGGAATGAAAAGGTTGACCACCTTAAGATCTGTTTTTGCTTGCTCAGTATAAGTTATCGGTATCTGCTTTATCAACCGAGTATGAAACATTCCGTCCTAATCATTTTGAATGTCATTTCACTACATGGCCCACAGATACGTCCACTATGAGAATTGACCTCTTTGCATTTTGGAATGGCGAGTTATAAGCATATAGCATATTATAAGCAGCTCATGGCTTGACGTACAATGTAGGTAAAACCAACTATTTACATGGTCTTCAAGGCGGGAAGTAAATGTCCGTTCTTTGTTCCACCTATAGTTCTTAACGGTATTCCCCTCAAAAGGGTAAATTAGTTTAGATACTTAGGACATTTGCTGACCGAGGACCAGAAAGACGATGTAGATATGGAGAGAGAGCGCAGGGCATTGTCAGTCCGAGCGAACATGCTAGCCCGCAGATTTGCACGGTGTACAGATGAAGTGAAAATTACACTTTTCAAGGCTTTCTGTACATCGCTGTACACGTCGAGTCTGTGGGTTAAGTAGATATACTCAACGGGCTTACAATGCCGTGCGCATTCAATACAATAATGCTTTTAGAGTGTTGTTGTAACTTCCGCGTTTCTGCAGCGCATCGTCCATGTTCGTCCATGTTCGTCTGGCGCAAGAAAACTGTCTCGCTGTTAGACAGGGTGCGCGGGAGTAGCAACAGCATCCTGAGCATGATAGCTAACAACCTAGATTGTCCTCTTTTGTGGCAAATGGGTCACAGGACTAAATCTCTTTTTTGTATTAATTATTAAGCTACTAACATTAGATTAAGTAAATACTAATAATGTGTGGACCAAATGTTGTCTTTAAATAAATAAATAATAATAAAAAAATAAAAAATAAAAAAATATGACTGCAAGAAATAGCAATGATGACATTGACAGGAACTAAATTCACATTTATTTTTAATCATTATAAGCGAAGAGGATTTAATCATTAGATTTATCAAACTGGTACATCGTAATGGCAAAATCAAACTTAACAAAACGGTTTTAGTTCAACAAATAATAGTCAAGGAAAATTCGTCGAAGTAAATTTGAGCTTTGTTGTCAAACTGTAAAACATAATTTTCAATAGATAGCTCAAATACGATGGGTTTTTCTTGGTTTGTGTCAGAAGCCTCCATCATCAGATCAGCTCGTTGGTGCCATACCTACTTCGGATAGGTAGAGGATTTAATAGATGGGCGTCCTAGCGAATGCCCGAAAGAGATGGAGGTAAATTAATCTCGCTAAATTGAGAAGTATCAGAAGACTAAAACTTCCTTGATATCTAATGTCGTACATATATAATCACATATATAATCTAGTCGTGTTATATTAAGCACGGCAGTGCCCCCGCCAAACCGAGCAAAACAAAGAGGCACGGGCGTACCATCCTTTTCTCGAAGCCATTCAGGCCATTTTCAACATTCTGTAATTGTGTGCTGGCTAAAGCTAAAACCCTGAATTTTCAGGGACGTGTAGGGCATAATATGGCTAACATATGATATCAATAACATTCAATTTGAACTTTTAGTTTAAGAACTATTGTCCGTCAAAGATCGTTAGTTTTGTCACTGACTCACTTATATACTGATAATGATCACGCTAATTCTAAGGTACTTCTAGCAGACCCACAAGCTCCTTTCAAACGTTATTAGTTTTAGCCTAATAATTCATAAAAAACCTAAAAATATTCCAATTTCAGTCACGTTTCAGAGATATTCAAACTGCATAAGTAAGTTTGTAATCCTACATGCGATTACAAAGTTACTTTTGCAGGTCCTTCCTGCAAAACTATACAAACGTTATTTGCGGTTGGTAAAATAACATTCCCATACAAAGTCTACAAAAAGAAATGAGATCCCATAAAAAATATTCCATGTAAAATATAGGCTAAGTCTCGAAACTCTTTCACAGTAAAAAGTGGTGAGATATTTCGTAGAGCCAAGTCAGGCATTCTTATTAATCTTTATTTGCTTGCTAAATAAAATTTTGTGACTTGGCAATCACACTTACATAGTTTTAGGTACCTATGCAAAAATTAGTAAATGTAGTAAAGTTGTGTGATTCCCAAGTTGCAGAATTTTATTTAGCAAGCAAATAAAGATTTATAAGAATGCCTGACTTGGCTCTACGAAATATCTTACCACTTTTTACTGTGAAAGAGTTTCGAGACTTGGCCTATTTTTTACATGGAATGTTTTTTTATGGGTAGAATTTTCGACAGCTGGTGACAAACAAAAACCGGCCGGTTGCGAGTCGGACTCGCGCACGAAGGATTCCGTCCGTACGTTACCTTTAGAAACGGCAAAAAATCACGTTTGTTGTATGGGAGCCCCCTGAAATATTTAATTTATTCTGTTTTTGAGTATGTGTTGTTATAGCGGCAAACGAAATACATCATCTGTGAAAATTTTGTAACTATCACGGTTCATGAGATACTACATGGTGACAGACGGACGGACAGCGGAGTCTTATTAATAGGGTTCCGTTTTACCCTTTGGGTACGGAACCCTAAAAAAGCATATAGCCGCTGAGGGACAGGAGATTTGAAAATGCTTCGACGCTCCCCGGTGGTCCTGGCTTGTGACAGGTCAGGTACACAACGGTCAGGAACGCTTGACTATCCCCCAGATGTGTAAGGCCGTGCTATGAGGGTCCCCAGCCCTCTGGCCCTACTGGGGCAGGACGCGGCCCGTGGCAACAAAACCGCGCGCGTCTCTTACCCTGCGCTTCTCTTCGCGCTCCCTCTCCGCGGCCTCCTTTTGTGAGATGACTGTCTCACAAAAGGAAGCCACCGCTGGGTCTATGTATACTTTTTAGCCAAGATATACTCAATCATTTATTGCAATATAAAAAAAGTAGGTACAGATGTTAACTTAAAGCTACAGATAATTGTGAACCCTGTTGGGCACTGCAATGTTAGGGAGAGGAGGACTTACTGATACGTTTATAATTTATCTTCTAAGTATTCATTTAGTGTGTAATAGCCTTATGTACTTTGTATCGTCTTCTTCTTCTTTTATAGAGTTAGGTAAATTATTATAAATCTTAATCGACATTATTGATGGACCTGAGGATAGCAGGTTCAGTTTGGCGGGCGGTGGAACGAGTCTATTCTTATTACGATGACGACCGCTTTAGCCTAGTTGGTAGTGAACCTGCCTACGAAGCAAGAGGTCCTGGGTTCGAATCCCGGTAAGGGCATTTATTTGTGTGATGAGCACGAATATTTGTTCCTGAGTCATGGATGTTTTCTATGTATTTAAGTATTTATTTATCTATATAAGTATCTATATCGTCGTCTAGTACCCATAGTACAAGCTTTGCTTAGTTTGGGACTAGGTTGATTTGTGTAAGATTGTCCGCAAATATTTGTTATTATTTATTACGGATAGGTAGGTCGTGAAGAGGGAATGTCTTCGCGTTTTACATATAACTCTTTATGTTTCTGTACAAACTTGCATGTCTCAAATATATACTAGAAAAATTTAGTAATTTATGTTTTATAAAGTAAGGCTTTCAGCTGTCAGTTTATATAGAATTGCTAGTGCGTGGCTGGTGGAGTTAAGCCGAGTGGAATAGGAAGCTTGACGTTACTTGCGATCTGATATATTTTTAACGCTGAAAGCTATATGAGCTAAGGAGTTTTGGCTATCACTTTACATGCAATGATTTTAGTGGGATCTCAGTCCTTTTGGTAAGGTAATTTCTAAAGAAGTTTGTGAGAAACTTCCATCCCCTAATTTAAAGGGTTGGGGGTGATTTACTAAAAATCTTGAAATATGTATTTTATTTTTAACAAGGAGTCCCTACTAAAGTCTCATACAAAATTCATTCCCCTAGTTTAAGGGGTTGAGGGGTAAAGGTTCCAATTTTAGGATGTTTTTGTTGTTTGTTTACTTATACTAGCTTACATACCAAATTTCAGCTATCTAGGACGTCAGGAAGTACCCTAAAGGTTATGATAATCAATGTGAGTGAGTGAGTGAGTCAGTGACGAAATCAGCGTTTTTAGGGTTCCGTAGTCTACTAGGAACCCTTATAGTTTCGCGTTGTCTGTCCGTCCGTCCGCGGATAATCTCAGTAACCGTTGGCACTAGAAAGCTAAAATTTGGTATTAATATGTATATCAATCACGCCGACAAAGTGGTAAAATAAAAAGGGGTTTTTTTATTTTTTATTAGGGTACATTCCCTATACGTAACGTGGGGAGTGTTTTTTTTTTCATTTCAACCCTAACGTGTGATATATTGTTGGATATGTATTTAAAAATGAATGGGGGTTTGCAAAAATCATTTTTCAACACATTTGCTCGTAACGTGCCTCTTAATGTGCCGCTTTTGGGCTCATAATCCTGGGTATTAAACACGCGTGTTTTATAACATTACGTACGACACTCGTGTAGTTATGTTTATATGCCGATTAAGACACGTTGGCACCTTGCAGCAAGGTGTATGTATGGACTCGGCGCATTCTTAAATTGACCGGGTTATACAGTTTCGATCAAAGAGGAAAATTTATAAATTATTCGCCACGAGCGGAACCGAATTTGAACCCGCGACCTCTGGAATCCGTCCATTGCTCTTATCCAACTGAGCTACCGTGGGTCCCGCCAGTGGCAACGAATCTTTCAATCCCTTCACTCTTCTAATTAACCTTAAGGAGGCTCGTAGCGACATCTACCGTGAAGTTGTTACAAACTTCTGATACGCGTTATACGGGTTATACAGGTTTGTTTTTAATTCTCGGCAAATGGATTCTTACTCGACTAAACAAATTAAATCGTTCTTGTGAATTAATTGATTATTTCTTCTTGGATATGGTATAGAAACGTTTCATTTAGTAAAACTATTTACTTTTGATAACATTTTACATGAATTGAATAACAAAATATTTATTTTATATTGTATTGGCTGTTTAGAAATTTCATCTAAGCCTCGCTGCGGGCGCACTGCGCGAACTTCACGAAAAAAAAATAGTTGCGCGCCATTATAAGTAATTTCACAAATATTTGTAAACATTGATGTCGTGTTTGTTTATTATTAAAAATTTTGACTCGTGGTGAATAGAAAAGTGATAATTAGAATTGACGCCACTGTACATTCTTGGAGATGTACAAATGTATGTGAGTAAAAACCTGTTGTCATCAATAACTAAAGGAAACAACTTAGGATCCTGTAACATTTTGATTTTATGAAAAGGATTTTTTCCTCGCATATGTGTTGAAAAACGTCGTATGACACGCGTGAGCTTTGATAATTACATCCTCGGCTCTATTATCACGCTCACCTGCGGTTCACGTGACAATTCCGCCTCTGATGTAATAATCACCATAGCTCACTTGTATCACAATGTACTATTTTGATATTGTTAATATTTTCGGAAATAATCACTCCAGAAGTAAAAAAAATGTGCCCCCCCCCCCCTCTAACTTTTGAACCATAAGTTTTAAAAATATGAAAAAAATCTCAAAAGTAGAACTTTATAAAAACTTTATAGGAAAATTATTTTGAACTTGATAGGTTTAATAGTTTTTGAAAAAAATTACAAAATAATTTCACACACTTACTGTGACAGACGAAAAACTACGGAACCCTACCCTGAGCGTGGCCCGACACGCTCTTGGCCGCTTTTTTAGATATCAATTAAAGTCTTAATCAATGCAATTGAAACTTTATATGTTTAATATGTCCACTAGTAAAAACACTAAGCTCCATTCCATTTCATAATGTTTAAGTACTAACACCTAGATGTAAAATATAATGTTACTAACACCTGCTTATATTCTAAATTCAATTTGACATGTTTTTTATTTTTATTGATTATATTTTAATGAATATTACAATCTAAAAGTGTAACTGAAATAAATGACAATTTAATTTAATTAATATCCCGAGAATTTTGTTTATCTGGTATAATCCAAACTTAAGTAATGAGGCTTCAAAAAATACGACGGAGTGCTTCGAGAAAAGGTAGGTAGTGCTCTTGCACTTCGCTTGGCTGGTCTTGGTGAAATGAAAACAAAATTATGATTTTCTTCAACATCACTACACAAACCCACCTCTTATTGAAGCACACTAAAGAGTGGAACACATTTCTTACCATTTTCAAAGTTAATATTTCACTAATAAGTCACTTAAAATATTATTCAATAAAAACAACTTTTTACGCGCATCTCCCTAGCCCACCACTTCGAAAATGACACAAGAAAAATCGTAAAGGTCAAGTTTACGATACCCTGTCGAACTAGACAGACGTATTTAGAGCGGTCATTGCGGCGTGTTAGACTAAGATAGTTATAGGTGTCACAGTTGGGTGCTTATGCGCAAACTGGTTACAAGATGCAGTACTATATTTATAGTTTGCTAGGAGTATGACAAGACAGGTAAGTATCCAGTTAGATTATAAATAGCTAGACATAATCCTGTTCAGCTCCCGCTGCCCCTTGTAATACTGTTTATTGTCTCCACAGATACGACACTCTAATAGTTCCACCGAGGTCAGGCAAGGCTGTGACGGCATTTAGAGGCAGAGACATTTACCTCCGCTAAAGAACAAGCTAACACCTTGGCCACGACTTTGGTCTTAAGCGACCTGCGACCAGCGTTTTATCTGTTCATTGCGCGGTCGAGATGCGCAACGCACTGTGGTTAGTTGGGATTGGGATCACGCGCAATGAACAGATAAAACGCTGGTCGCAGGTCGCTTAAGACCAAAGTCGTGGCCAGGCAGGGGGTTAGCGTTCAATCACTTCACAGACACTTTATAAATAGACCTTAAGAGGGCGTAGTTGCATGGTATTCTCTCCCTCTCACTGAGCATAAGCGCGAGCGAGATGGAAGTGCGTGCTAAAAGCGCGGATATCATGTTTTTCACAAGCTTTATTACAAGCCTTATTAACTTGACCTGTTCGTATGTATGTAAATATGTAAGTAAGTTGTACGTCAAAATTTGCAATGCATTTTTCAGTCACTTCCCGTTATCCGATTGAGCTGAAATTTTTCATGCATATGTATATCGCATGACAATGCAATATTATGATGACTTGGAGATGATCTGATACTGGAGCTGGAAGGTGGCCATAGGAACTCCGCAATAAAACGACACAACCCCATCGAGTTTGGGCTCGTTAGAATCGTCTCAATAAGTAGTTGATGATGGTATGCAGAAAAGTACAGTTGGCAATAAAAGCTTGTACCGAAAATGACATTTTTGACAGAAACTTATTTAATTATATTTTTTTGTGCGTACATTCAACCTCCTAAGGCCCCTCGTACAAAATTTTGTAAAAATTTCAAAAACTTTTACTAAATGTCAAAAAGTTCCTAATTCAATGACACAAAATTGTAGTCTGGGTCCCAAGAGGACAAAACGAAAATCCTTTTACTAGTAGCTAACATCAGAATCGTTAACTGATTTTAATCGTATTGTACCTACATGATGTTATCTCAAAATCTGAATTGACTGTTGTGCTATGATCTCGTGGTTCCAAGATACACTTCTTGGAGGTCATGACTTTCGACCAAAATTTCACCGAATAAAAAAAATGCGACACAAGGGGTTACTGCAGATGCTCTAAGGAAGCGTCCTTTTGAATATTTTCTCCTGTTACAAGGCCCACCCGTGTAAACACGGCACGCTATAAGCGCAATATACACATGCAGGCATTGCATGCAACTTTAACTTCATTACGGGGTTTGATAGATCAATTGAACTCAGCATACCTCGGTAGCCGGCAATGCAATGAAATTTGCATTCAATTTCTTGCATGTGTAAAATTGCGCTACAGATAAGTCAACTGCATGTGTAGTGTGTGCGTGGTCTTGTAACTGCCGCTGTGTGGGTCAGTGCGCCTGTTAACCCAGACGCATATTGACCAATACGCAGAATGTACAAAGTACCTACCTAACCTAACCTAGCCTACCTACCTACATAACTACCTACAGTAAAGTTATAACGCTCTTTTATAAAAAAAAATATAACCTATCCGCCATCTGAGGCGGTTTTGCCACGATAAGTGACCAGTGACACGCTAACAGGACATTTAATTAATAAACGAATATATAGGTACTTTAATGTAGGTAGGTAGGCTAGGTTAGGTAGGTACTTTGTTCATTCTGCGTATTGGTCAAGATGCGTAGAGACCCCTGTGACGATGACTGCCGTATCACTGCCCAAAGTCACTGCCATTCAAATAAAACCTGCACGTACCACTTACACAGAGCTGTACGCAAAGATGAGACGAAGTATCTACCTGTAGGAATACACAAACGGGAAGGACGATTTGAAGCATACATATCGCACACCAAATTAATTCGTGCGCTACTCTCCCACCGAGTTAACATGTCAGAACGAGCCTGAATTGTATATCTAAGACTAATAGTCCAGGCAACGAACTGACAACTTGTATGGAAAAAATGACAATTTTGGAAATAATTTATAATAGCTGATTTTTTCTTTGTAATGGATATATTATCAAATAAATAGTTACCTAGCGACAAAATCCAACAAAATTTCATACATCAAAAAAATGAAAACTTAACTAGCTTTTGAAAAGTCAGAAAAAATATTAATAAATGGTTTTATCTTTATTTTGGTTCATTTACATTTGCTCTATAATATTCAAGATAAATAATAAAAAAAAAACAATTCATGCTTTATTTAAATCTATTTAAATACTTCCGGATGGAAAGTTAGGATTCTTGAATAAAGCATCTTAGAATAATGTTTTAAAATGATATAAAGAAAAAAAACGCTATTATAAATTAATGTTTTTCAAAACCGTATTTTGCCTGGAGTATAACCCATTCAGTGCCTGCGTCAAAGGACTATGGGCGTTTAAGCTGCTACGGATTACGGCGTAGCGCTACGAGCGTAGCTTATGAGTAAATGAGTTAAGTAGTAGTTGTAGAAGACACTTTAATGCACAAAAAAAACAAACATGTAGAAGCAGAAAAATTAAAAACATTTGTGAAAAGGTGAACTTATCCCTTTAAAGGATCTCTTCCAGCTAAATTCTATTATTAATAGGATCAGCCCCTTTCCATTTTTGATTCCGTTAAAACTTTTGTGTTAAAATTCTACCGCGGATTTTCACCAGAAAGCGACATTTCACGCACACATACCTTTATAGCGTGTGTCGCAACGGGATATTTCCCTTGTCCAATGCCATAAATGTGGTCCGGACCCTATAAAATCGTTATTTAAACATTATAGGTTAAGTATTCTTATGCGGGCTTTGTTTATTGACCCACCTATAGAAGGGGTTCCTATCGTCAATCAAGCAATTTAAATGTCCGCCCTTCCTGCAAGACAAAAGATAAAGATCCGGGTGCCTATTCTAAAAGTACACGGCATAAGTACTATAAAAATCCAAAGGAGGCCTTTATGAAAAATCAGACTTCAATTAATTAAATTGTTTATTTATTTAAAACATGTTAACACGACATTACAGTCCTAAAACCAATGCGTCATGAAAACGATACTAAACAATACAAAAAACACATATATGTACAATGTTCCTTCCATTTCTTTACCCTACAACTGATCTCTATAAAAAATGTAATGTCTTAACTGTTAGACAACTCTTTATCCTGCAGATCATACAGAAAAAACACTCAACGGTAACCTACGATTCAAAAAAGGTAACTAGCAAGCGTCGTAATGATTTGATATGTCCTCCCATTCATTGTAACACGCGGTTTGCGCCAAGATTGTTTGGCTTTCTAGGAGGCTTCCTGTATAATAAAGCTAATAACAAACATTCTATTTACTCAGTAACAATAAACCAATGCAAAAAAACTATCACGAAGTGGCTGCTCAGTCTCGATTATAATGATACTGAAAGGATGTTGATCCCAATCTCATAAGCGATTACCTTAAATATCTTTAGTTATCTGGCTAAAAAATATATTTATGTAGCAATATGAACACACACACACACACACACACACAGACACACACACACACACACACAGACACACACACACATTCTTTCGCTACTAGTTAGTATAATAAGTTTATATTGGATTGTATAATTGACTTCCAAGATTGTGTTATAGATGTCTGAGGACTGGAGCCTGGTGACCCGACATACAGGTTTCCCCTAGTTCGGGCACCAGTCTCCGCCGCACAAGTAATGTGACTACTTATAATAACCATAATATTAATCTGTGTAAACTGTGTACTTTGTGGTGGAGTTAAATAAATACTTTTTATTATTATTATTATACTTAATTGAATTGGTACAGTTCATTGCCTGTCATCAATCTCCTCACAGAAGCTCAGACACTGACCGCACACATACATCCATCGCCACGCTAGTAAGTCACACTCCGGTGCTGATGCCAACAGCGCATTGAGTTGTGAGAGAGCACGGATCAGCGGTGAGTTCCTGCGTGACACAGTGCGCGCTGTCGGCGCCGCCAATAAATCGCGTCTCCGTGCCCTAAGGATTATCCTGGGGACACGAGGCGACTCACTAGCTCCGAACAATCTGACTCACCGCGTATGATCCGACACGCAGTCAACAACAAATTGTAATTTCGCCTTACCTTCAACGAATTATAACCTAAGGTTCCTCAGGTATTTGGTGCGATACAGATTCAGGAATGGATAGTTCCCAAAAAAATTCCTACATATTTAAAAACCGTTGAAACGTTTTCTGAACATACTAATACTAATGAATACTTTAACCATACCTGACACATGATACACAGTTACACACCTCTATTTTCCAATTTGTAATTGCTTTTCAAAAGAAGCTGGCTTTTCAAAGGTTCAGCTTTGTGGTGGTCACTTGCAAATTGCGTATTTTGTATTCGCCACGGAAACTCGCGGAGTAAAGCTGATGACTAAAGAACTAAAAAAACCAAGCAATTTGCAACCTATCGCGTCAACTCGTCTTGTGTATCCTGACCCTTGGATTGATAATTAATAATGCAATTCAGAGATCTGACTTATACCAGTCTAACCTCACCTGAAGGTGCATTTTCTTTTTTCGATAGAACTCGCATGTGGGGTGAGATATATTCCCAAGACACATGCCATAGAATAGAGGCAGCGGTTTTCGTTGGTTGATAGTGCATGCTTTCAGAGTGCGGAAATTTACAAAACGCATGCTTAAGCGCCGTTTACACTGGTCAGCAGCGGGAGTTCTCTTGTATCAGGCATACCATCTACATCCCGAACTGCCTTCTCGCACGCTTCTAATTTGCCGATAGGTTTCACTCTCAGAGCATAGAATACTAGAGAGAGGACAAGCCGCCGGCGGCTGCCTTGTTAGCTCAATGGGCATACTCTGCCGCTAGTTCACCGTAACAACGGTTACCGAGTGTGCACGCGTGCTGATCGCAGAGAATATTACGTTTCTTCCCAAAATGCCTGATATGATGCGCGTGTTTGTCCAATAAGAGCTTAGGTGTGCGTGCTTTAGATGTGTGCGTGCTTTGTCTTGTCAATTACTTGTGCTTTGTGTGGGTTAATGAACTTGCGACAGGCGTACTCAATACAAATCGGCCTGCATGTCCGATCTCTTTATATTCATACATCTGTGGTTTCACTGGTGCTCCCGCGTGATGTGTCGACCGACTGTCGGGCAATTAAAATGCGCCTTAACCTCGCCTGAGGTGGCTGTCGGTAGCGTTGTGAATATGTAAAAATATTTGCAATTAAAATGTTCATTTTAATCTCGTAACTTTAATTACGTCGTCGCTCTCACGCATACTTATTTAATACATTTACCCAGAGGGAGAGCGTGAAACCGATGTCGCATATCATTCCAATGCTTCAGGACCGCATTCCAGATGATTGAACTATCTGGGTTTTCCAGCCAAAGAGGATATTTTACCTTTTGTAGGGCACAATATAAATCTCAGGACAAAAATGGCCACTTGATAATTAATGGTGCAGATTTTTTAGGTTTATACATTAGCAAGAGACATGAATAATAAATAAAATTTAAATTGGTCTGTTGACTTGCTGCAAAATATTCTTATCTCAGGCAGACCGTACGTCTTTTGCTACCATAGTTTACTTATTTACTTACGACGTTGGCTCTGCGATCCAAAAAAAAACATTTCATACCGTGATCCATATCTTGTTAGTGAAATATGTAAGGATTAGAAATAAAATAAAGTAACGAAAAACTGTGGATTTTTACGTAAAAAGTTCGGCCATTGAGAGAGCCAGGGCCAGGCTACTTAGCTCTTCCAATAGCCACCTCAACCCAAAACGTAATCCGCGAGAAGACCGTTGCTGCTGCCGCGCACTCGCCTTAGCATGGATGCAATTCTTTTTCGCCTAATGCCAAAAAAAATCATCGAGTCACGCTTCCGCGAACATGCCAGATGCACTGCAGTGTGTCGGCAGCCGCAAACAGCATCCTCAAGATGGGTGCCGGTTAATGTACGGCCATGATAATGTACAGCCATGATAATGTACAGCCCAATAATACGCGTCCAACAATAATATGCGTCCATTGGACGCGTATTATCAGGCCGTACATTATTGGGCCGTGCATTATCATTATCACCCTGAGCAAATTCGGTACGGGGTAATAATTGGAAGCCAATCTTGTACGACCTGATAATGTACAGCCCAATAATTGGCGTCCATTAAAAAGTCTGCAGCGGGTCGACGCCACCCCGCTTCGCGGGGTGGCTATTTCCGGTCTGAGGGACACAAGTGAACCCTAACCTAACCGACCTAAGGCAGAGTTCGCTTTTGATAGGCAGCAAACTTGGTCTGGGGCAATAATTGGAAGCCACCTTTGTTTGAGCTGATAATGTACGGACCGATAATACGCGTCCACTTTTTGTGGCTTCGTATTATTGGGCTATACATTATTGGGTCGTGCATTATCACCCTGAGCAAATTCGGTACGAGGCAATAATTGGAAGCCACCTTTGTCCGGGCTGATAATGTACGGCCTGATAATACACGTCCACTAAACGTGGACGCGTATTATCGGGCTGTACATTATTTGGCTGTACATTATTGGCTCCCCTCAAGATGTTGTATTGAATGCGTAACGCATCGCGTATGCGTAATTAATCTTGGCATCCAATACTAGAGAACGCCATTTTCTCGGCTCTGCGTTAACTCTTGCCAATTGTAGATTTGGCGCAAATCCGTCTCGACCATGCCGCACCAGAGATATACCTTTGACGTCTGGCAGGGCGTCAACCTTACGGACGGCTACGGTATGCTCTAATTATTCTGGGATCTTTCTCCATCCTCTCAAAGTGGCCAAGCCAAAGAAGTATACGATATTTAGTCATTCTGATGTTAGGCTATTGAACGGGTGATCGAAGCGCACGAAGTGTTTCAGCTAGGGCCAAAATTCTTTCGTATGTCTGTTCTCCTCCACAGGGCGCATTTCTCAACCGATTCTTGGGAAATTTTGTGCTCACAAGGTTCAATCATTTCGAAACATAAAAAGATTTTATTTGAAATAATTTACTTTCCAAAACAAAGTTTTAACCGACTTCAAATCAGTAGCCAAATTGCTTCAAGTTTACCTATACAATTTGAAGAGTTTCCTCGAGTTCTCCAGGATCCCATCATCAGAACTGGATTTTGGTGACAACGGAACCAATCTGGAAGTACGAGTATATGCTTTAAAATAAAGAAAAAATTGTTTAAATCGGTTGATAAAAAAATCAATCATCCCCTATTTTCCTACCCTTAAGGTTAGTTTTTTTTCCAAATTTATGGGTATACCCTTTCCAATAAAAAAATTGTTAACAAAAACGAACTACTCTGTAAAAAGTTATCCGTCGTTTTCATAATAGCCGCACGCTAAAGACAAATTGCGTGGGTTGTCAATCGTCGATATGAATTGACTCGGGTCCCAAATTACACTCTTGACCGGGCCCAGGGTATCGATTCGGTTCATCACTTCCGTGTCGTATTCACATTTAAATATGTTTTACGAACTCATTCCACCAAATCCACTAATACGAAGATATTAAAATAAATAAATAATAATTACCAGGGGACAATCGTATCTAGGGGAGATTCGTGGTGGAGAAATGCTATTGGTGGATTTTTCCTCGCACACAGCTCCGCTACCTCACACAGCTCTGATGGATACTGACCCTTATCCTTTGTCTCGGAGGGGTAGCCAGAGGTCACGGCATTCCATATTAAGATTGTCATAAACTTCTGTTTTCTCCGACTTTAACCCACAATAGCTTGAATGCACTGAAAATTAACACATTCACTGAAACGAATAGCTACGCGCTACGCCCGCTAAGTAGCAGATAGCGTCTACGACGTAGGCGACCGCTAGGCGGGTTTCTGCCAGTGGAAGTTTTAATCTCATGTGCTCTGCCTACCCCTTTTGGGAATACAGGTGTAAATTTATGTTTTATGTTAACACATTCACTGACAACGAGTACGTAGCCGATAAAATACGAAAGACTATTAGCAGCGGGTTCCTGGCTGTTAAACGATGGACTGTAGCTAACACGATAACGATAATATATTTTAGAACGATATGAAATATGTTTCTGTCAAAACTTTAATTTTTAGTACAAACTTTTATTTCCATTTGTACTTTTCTGTATATCACCATCAACTACTCATTGAGACGATTCTAACGAGCCCAAACTCAACGGGGTTACGTCGGTTAAGTACTGAATTCCCATGGTCTCATCATCAGATCAGCTCGATGTACCATTATATTGATAAATTATAATTAATTATTTGTTCTGTATCTGTAAGGTATTTGATAAGTCTTTAAGGTATTGTAATATGGTACCCTGAGAAATTTACGGTTTTTTTGGAAATAATTAAATATCAGGCTAATTATTTGTTTACGGCTTTTAAATGTTATTTTAAACAACTTTTACTATTGGAATGAATAATTCTATGGACCGGAAGTTAGGAAAAAAAATTAACCCGCAAGCAAAACAGCTATCAGTATTTTTATAATGAAAACATGTTTGAATACACAAATGTTGAGACTTACTGCCTGAATACAAAAATATATGCATCAGGAAATAACGGCATTTTAATTAAATAATTACGACCTTGAGATAATATTGAATTTCATCTGGCCTATAGAAAGGTTTATTCACTAACAAAAATAAGTGGATGATGCGCGTATCCCAAAGAACGTATATAGACGTAGTCAATTATAAAGTAAATAAAGTTTATACCATTTTCGCCTGATTTTTACGGAATTTATGAAGATTACTTTTTATTATTTTTTACCGTATCGGTATTAAATTTAGGTGGATTATTTATGAATATTTAGTCAAATTACGCAACCTATTTTTTGGTGTAAAAATATGGCTGATACCGATATATTGTTGTGTCTTCATAGAGCGAAACCGTAAAGTTCTCAGGGTATGGGCCTTGTTGCCTGATTTAAATAACTAAATAAATTGAATTGTTATCCAAACTATATATAAACCCAAAATTTCAGCTCAAATGGTTGATATCTTCAAAATTTAGATGCTAGATTCAACCCGAACAAACATTGCAAGTTAAATAAAATCTTGTAAAATACGGTACTAAATAACACGACGATATATAAACTAACACTAACATCAACTGAAAGAGATCCCCACAGGGATACGTTCGCCTTTGTACCAACTTGACCTATTTGGTCTGTATTTTTACCAATGTCTTGCGTACAATAAAGTGTTTACATACATACATATATACATATACTATTTAGTGCCTTGATTTAAGAAGGTAGACACTCACCTTGGGTTTGGAAGTTGCGAAATTTCTATGAACAGACTCCCAGAGGGCCGCAGAGTCCCAGAGAGCGAGCGCCCTACTTACCGCCTTGGCCACGACTTTGGTCTTAAGCGACCTGCGACCAGCGTTTTATCTGTTCATTGCGCGGTCGAGACGCGCAACGCACTGTGGTTAGTTGGGATCACGCGCAATGAACAGATAAAACGCTGGTCGCAGGTCGCTTAAGACCAAAGTCGTGGCCGAGCGGTTACTCTCGAGACCTAGGTTACCTACAGTCTGAAATGCACCTCTTTAGAGAATCATCTCCTTTTCCTCAAGGCACGTTCTAGACAGTTTTATAGTGCGCTGTCCGAAATTGAAATTATTGCGCGCTCACGTAGCGCTGAAACGCAAACCCAACCCAATCAAACAAGGGCGTAGCCAGGAGGGGGTTTTGGGGGGTTCATACACCCCCTCAAAGTTTTCAAAATATTACATTATCCTGAATATTATTGTCATTTCATGCATATTTTTGTTGTTTTATTTTCTTGAACTCCCCCCCCCCCCCCCCCTCCCCCCCTAAATAAACCTGGCTACGCTCGTGCAATCAACTGGAATGAATCGACGACTTTTAAAACTATTTGACAGTTCAACTGACAGTTCTCAGTGATGCTGTCTCAAAAATATATAATTAAAGCGGGTACTTAACACTGGCATTGGATATGTTAAATACAGACGCAAGTTTGGCGCAGCTGTCGGCTCTATATTAGTTAATGAATTGGTTCAATTTTGACGTAAGTGTATTCCGCACTTGAGATGCAAACTCGCTAAACTTGCGAACTTCCTACACGAGCAGTAAACGAGTGAGCTTAAATTAACCGCGACTGTACCGATCAATTTGTGTTACAGCGGCGGATTATCGGTTCAGCACTGGCGAGTACACATGTGTCTCGGATCATGATACAAATTCCAAAAAAAGAAGTGTCAACTGGACGCTACACCCAGACTTTTTTGGAGTGGCATGTCGTTACGTTATCCGTAAAAAAACGCCGAGATGATTTTGCAATTGAGTTATAATTAGGTATAGAGCAGACATCTTGTATTAGCTTAAGTTTGCACATGATAATTATGCGTGTCGGCATCAATTTGCTTAGTCTGTGGTGGGCACTAATACTGACATTCCAAGACTGATTCCAAAAAGTATTAGCCTAAGGCGGCCTTTACACCTGTAAGTTACTTACGTAAGTTCAGTACAAATATTGCTTACAGACGACTTACGTGAGCAGTATTTGTACTGAACGGCCTGTTGTACACTTATAAGTTCTTACGTAAGTTCTGTACAAATATCCCCGTAGCATGGATCACGCGATAAGTGATAGGATAGAGCTGCCGTCCCTGGCTGACACCGTTCGATAGAATGAGACGACGCGCTTATCCTATCACTTATCGCGTGATAACGCCATCCATGCTACGCGGTCTGCTCACGTAAGTCGTCTGTAAGCAATGTTTGTACTGAACTTACGTAAGTATCTTACAGGTGGAAAGGCCGCCTTACGTAAGGACTTACAAGTGTACAACAGGCCTAATAATACTAGTGTTTTGTCTCATTGTTTGGTTTTATTTGCGAGACAAAACACTAATATTATTAGACTAATACGCTTTGAGAAATGGGCCCCTGGTGGGAAACTTCAAGTAGGTAATATAATATGTTCTAGGTGGCTACTTAGAATATTAGGTACAGTCAGCCCATGAAAATGTTGAGCACTTTAGGACTTTGTCAAATTAAATCACGATATGGGAGAGAGACGCGCGTGATGATTAGATGTCAATCATTTAAATTTAGAACCCATTGTTATGACATTGATGCAAAAGCGTGTAGACTTGTCATTGCATATCTCTGTCTCAGTTCTGCGATGTTGACAGACTGCAGTTAACTAAATTAGGAATAGATGTTTCACGACACAATGTCAAACTTACACGGCACAAATGAGAAGATTAATTTCTAATAACAAAGTATGAGTCCTCGTGGCGTTGTCAGTAATTGTTTGCTTTCTAATATTGAGGTCTGAGATTCTAATCTCATACGACGACGGTCTTTTTGTGTATTTTTATTGAAGTTTAGTAATTAGTAATTGGTATGTTTGGTGTTAGAAATAGGTGAAAAACATATTTATGCAATACTAAATGTTCGTGAATTGTTTTACGAAATCAGATTATCAGTTTCGGAGATTAAATATATGTAGAAGAATACAAACTTATAAACTTTACCTACTGCTTTATTTTATTAATGAAAATCCACCAAAGTCCAATTTTATGACCGTTGATTAAGTATTAAAAATCTAAATAAATTATAATGAGGACTAATCTTAGACTAAATTAGTTTTCTTGCGTGCTTGCCATCATGTCATCTAAATCATCGTCATTCGTGATCTAATGAAATAAAACCGAGATTTATCCAGGAATTTTCTTTATTACAAAGTAAAATATAAAAATTAGCGTTATTGAAGAATCTGTAGTGCAAACCAGTGATAGCAAATAATTTCTTATCACTCGGGGACGAGTCCTTAGATGACCATCTATGTTTGTTGTTGTTTTCTTCATTCCACAGAAGACTTGTCCGCCAACGATTATTAAACTATTACTTTGGCTACGAATTATTCCTTCGACAGCATAATCTTCTTACTCATTCACAGTTCTTTAGTCACGGTATTACGCTGAGAATAATGAATCGTCAGTATACTGTTCGAATACAAAAACATGGATACCGTTGTAAACTGAGACAACATACAAGAAACAACCGGGAAGACTCAGAATAATATCATTAAGTTTGGAAATACAGTTGCCCTTTTGATACCGAGTCGCAATTTCAATACTATATTTCAGATATTATGGCAGGCATCTTAATGTTTAAATATTAACATTTCTGTCAATTTCTTTGATAATTTTAGCTCATGACAGACTCATCATTTTGGTAATTTAATGTCACCGATCACATTTATCAGTGGCATTTGTAGAAGTTTTAATACTTAGGGAGTCGGAGGAGGTTTCAAATGTAGGTATATGACATTTCAGTGTCAACGAAGTTGCTTGCAATTTGATGCGATAAGGTTCTAAGTTTGCTCATCATTTTCATGGGCCGACTGTACATAGACTGGCTAGTCTACACGTAGCAATAATAGGTCAATAGATTTGGCCTGCTTTTTGTGAGACAAAATAATGGGTATATTCATCTATCAAAATTAAATCATCAAAGTATTTTTTTATATAGTCTTGTCGATCGATCTATGAACTCAAAAGAAAAATTAACGGCCGTTTTAATTTTGGGCGCATAGATTGACGAATCCAGCAACGTAAAAACTATTACGATGTGTTCAAAATATACTTAAATACAAAATACTTGTAGTTAATAGTGGCCTACTTTTTTAAAATACATATCGTTAAATTTAAATAATCAAAATTATTTACCAGTGGCGCTAGTTAGCACATTAATGGGCTCTTAAAGTGTCAGAGAGAGTACGCAAAACGCGTTAAATGCAAACGCTATGTTAATGTGATGAACCATATCAAGGCTCATATTGAGTCATGCTATCTTTTTAGGTAAGTTTCTCGTATTGTTTTGTTTCTAAAACCTACTTATAGCACTTGCTTACGCGTCTGTACACAACTCAGCAACAAAGTTATCCGCCTGACTGCGCCAATACGTCTAGACTCAACTATTTACATAGCATGGTGTAGGCAAACAAACACTAATATGTATACAGGGTGGAAATAGATTTTGGGTCAGTAAGGGCAGCTACCAGATCCCGTGTTGCTGGACGAAAATGGTCTAATATGAAGATTGGCGTTTACAGATTTTGGAAAAAACATACAGGTTGCGAGAAAATGGACATGTTTGACAAACTTTTTTGTTAGAGTGAGAAAACGATCGGGGACCGTGACGTCACGATCCTCGAGCATCATAGTAAAAGACAATCGTTTCATATTAAGGTGCGTTTTGCGCAAAAATGAGAAAACATTGAAACGACCGTTGAACCAAACTAGCTACTAGAAGAGATCCAGGACACGCTACTAAATTGTAACGCACGCTGAAACAAACCCTGAAGCTGAAGACGCCTACTGATATTTTTTTACTCTACAGAACCCTATGTAATCTTTAGCGTTAAACTAGTTCTAATGACGACTCTACTGTAATTGCGCTTATTTACCTACTGTATTAAACCTACTTTCGTTGCGTGCTTTTATTACGAATACCTGAAGATTTGGCCAAATGTGATCGCTAGTGGTAGGAACCCTGTAATGTTGTGCACCGTAATAACCCTGATTCTTTTATGATAGCTTGACAGAAAACCGTAGACTCTTCATCCCTTAAATATTTTTAGCCAGCCTATCTGTTCTTAATTGAACCCAACTGAACGTAACTTCCAACTGCTATTTTTGTATTTCTAGATAAAATCAAGTGCTAATATTGAGAACTAGAATTTATTCCCTATAATTACTTTATGATTTAAAATATTTTTTGTTTTTGGTAGAAAATCCCCCTACTCCTATTACGCGTCCGGTTGAACAAGATGTAGCTTTATCATTCATATAAACAAGGTTATTTATTTGACCCTACAGTGAGCTAGAAATGTTCCCTAGATACTTGTATTTAGGAACAAAAGTACTATCGACGGGTTGTGTGGTAATTGTTAATAATTAAGAGTAATCACTCACACAGCTACATCTTGTTTAGATGAGGGTTTGGACGCCCTAAACAAGTTACCTCCCTTACTAACCTAAGGGTTTAAGACCCAAAGAATGAAGCTACCAGTGTTTCCAACCTAGTGGTCTGTTTCGAGAAAAAACACCAAACAAACTCGTCAGACATCTTTTAGAAGTGACAATATTTATAATTAATTTATATGGTCAAACTCCTACGACCATTCTATAGCGGGAAACTGTAGGTAATGCTAAGACATTCCGTTCTTTACATGTGAAATATTTAACCTAAATTGTGTCTTAAATGTAGAGAAACATTCCACTTGCGATAATAAGATACCTAATTGGATTTTATGGACTGCTCGGCCTGCCATAAAGCCCAGAATCATTTCATCTTTCTGAAACAATCCTGCAAAGATATCCCAATATCATAAATAGAACTATAACCCTTTGATGATAATTAGTAATTGATCATTATACCTTAATGTTTCACATGTAATGACATACGGAACTTAACACCACTTTGCCCTTAAAGAGAACTCAGTCGCCCACGCTAGCAATTTAAAACTCCATTATTGTTGTTAGTATAGTAGACCCTTATTTCAGTTATTTATGCCTAAATGCCCTTAACAGTGTATGAATTTACTCCTATGCCTATCCTGAAGTCCCTAAGCTGCTTATCTCTTGAACCATACCTTAGTTCAAGAAACAAGAATGTATCCCTACTAAATCTGTAAGTCGTTCAGTTGGCGAAACTGAGATAGCAACGTACCGGCCAGAGTGAGGTCCCCCCCCCCCTTGCGACCGCAGTCTAGAGGGAATACAAGGGGTAGGACGGCCCTATTGTGTATATTAAGGTTATATATAAACGTATTTAATGAAGCCCGCTTCTCGAGTACTACAGAACTTCGGCGAGCGGAGTATCCTCCTGTGCCAACCTGTGGCCACGCCTTAGAACGTAGAGGAGTCTCGATCCACGTGGGAGAGTGTTGGCTGTCTCTTGGTCTGTATAAAAGAGACATCAGATCCTCTCGTATAATCTGATTACGCTATCAGACTCCACCGTAATCTCGTTGTCACCGTTAGGTGAGACTACAGAGGCAGGCAAACTGTTTATTGTGTTTACCTAGACTGGGATCTGGCTTGTATAATAATAAAAACAGTAAACTACTTTAGACACTATTCCAGTACCCAGAACCATAACTCTTCATTGCGGAGTTATTCCTCCGCAATGGCAAGCCACGTTCCCGGGCCTGTCTCACAAAAATAAGCACTGCACTTTAATATAACGATAATAAACACCCGGTAAAACCAACGGTAAGAAAAAACCAAACTCTTAACAAAAACAGCCAGAGACCCAACCAGTCTGATCGATGATACTTGAATGAACCCAAATACTACTGCGACTCGGCCTTTTATACTTTCCTACGAGGGACAAGCGACAAGCCGCTTTTGCGTCATGTCGCTTTTGCGACATGTCACTTTCGCGACACATGTCGCTATTGGGTCATGTCACTTTTGCGACACCTGTCGCTATTGGGTCATGTCACTTTTGCGACATCTGTCGCTATTGGGTCATGTCGCTTTTGCGACACCTGTCGCTATTGGGTCATGTCGCTTTTGCGACATGTCACTTTTGCGACACTTGTCGCTATTGGGTCATGTCGCTTTTGGGACATGTCACTTTTGCGACACCTGTCGCTATTGGGTCATGTCACTTTTGCGACATGTCACTTTTGCGACACTTGTCGCTATTGGGTCATGTCACTTTTGCGACATGTCACTTTTGCGACACTTGTCGCTATTGGGTCATGTCGCTTTTGCGACATGTCACTTTTGCGACACTTGTCGCTATTGGGTCATGTCACTTTTGCGACATGTCGCTATTGGGTCATGTCGCTTTTGCGACATGTCACTTTTGCGACACTTGTCGCTATTGGGTCATGTCGCTTTTGCGACACCTGTCGCTATTGGGTCATGTCGCTTTTGCGACATGTCACTTTTGCGACACTGTCGCTATTGGGTCATGTCGCTTTTGCGACACTTGTCGCTATTGGGTCATGTCGCTTTTGCGACATGTCACTTTTGCGACACTTGTCGCTATTGGGTCATGTCGCTTTTGCGACATGTCACTTTTGCGACACTTGTCGCTATTGGGTCATGTCGCTTTTGCGACATGTCACTTTTGCGACACCTGTCGCTATTGGGTCATGTCGCTTTTGCGACATGTCACTTTTGCGACACTTGTCGCTATTGGGTCATGTCGCTTTTGCGACATGTCACTTTTGCGACACTTGTCGCTATTGGGTCATGTCACTTTTGCGACATGTCGCTATTGCGACACAGCAACATCGATATGAGATTAGAGACGTTGGTAAAATCACCAAACTCTGAATTGTTGATGAGTGCGTTGAAAAACCCACCTAAGCTCTTTGGAAATAAGGTCGAAATTTGTTTGTCGTTTTAGCGCGCTAGGCCCAGTATGCGTAAACATGCGCCTCACGACCAGTGATCGTATCGTTCCTTTTATTTAGTTCTTTATGCTTTAGCTTTTAAGGTTGAAATTAGTATGTCTTTACGCTTCCAGACACGATAGTTTGCGATGGTAGAAATATTACTTCATTGGATTATAATAATTCTAGATTTCTGTTGCACACTTATGAACCGTTATTATACATTAATGTTTTTTAAATGTTATCAGTTTCCGATATTGTCTATTTACACTTTTGAAAGTTAGCTTAGTTGAATTTAAAGACTGTTTTCCAACTTTGGGTATGAAATAAAAGTTTTCTACCTCTTTCCGTATTTTAATAATTATAATGAAAATTTCAGAAATCCGCTAGCGAGTATGCCCGTTCGGTTTCAACATAACTCTTAAAACTATGGACACTTGTAACTTAGTGATTATCCTCCGGCGTTGTTTTTTTCCGTTTGACTACATTTTAAATCCTTTTTCGAGATAATACAACACACACATACACTATTGATTATTTTATTTAGTGTCTACAGTATACCCCTATCTTCGATCTATCCGTATTTTCTTTTAATCCCGTTCCTGAGCTATAACCACGAACTTCAAAATTCGAAAATATTCGGGTATCTCTATCGCACTAACAATACTCGAGTGAGAGGGGTGCAGTTATTCGAAATTCTAGTTTCGACTTTCGTGGTAGCGCCGCTGAAAGAAGTACTTTGGCTGAAAGTGCAAGAACGTGTGCCATTCAAAAAAAACAAATTCATGTTACTTATACCTATTGTTCGAATTTGTTGATACATTTAATGAAATTACACCTTATTACAAAATTTGCCCATTTAAGTTCTCATATCAGAATCGATTATTTTTTTATGCTTTACCATTAGGCATGTGTCTTGTCGAGATCTATCGTAGACGGGATTTCAATGATTAATAGGTGAAAACCAAAGCAATTCCGCCATTTTGACATTTCTTATTTTTATTTTTTATTTATTTATTAACAACAAACAAATTACATGAATAGTTTGATACATTGCTCCACAAAACTAAATTTTTCAGTTTGACTGTGGAGTCAAAATTACAGTCTCATTTCTCTTTAGCATAACATTGAAGTACCTTAAATATTGAGGTATCACATGAATGATAAAAACGTGAAAGGAGATTTCTACAGGGCATCCATGAGGTATTTTTTTAATCGACAGATGTGGCGGCGATAAGCTTTCAGAGTAATAAATAAAAAAAAACGGCCAAGTGCGATTCGGACTCACGCACGAAGGGTTCCGTACCAGTATAAAAACTATTTTATTCTGTGTTTTTAGTATTGGTTGTTATAGCGGCAAAAGAAATACATCATCTGTGAAAATTTCAGCTGGAACTATCACGGTATCAGAGATACAGCCTGGTGACAGACAGACGGACGGACGGACAGCGGAGTCTTAGTAATAGGGTCCCGTTTTACTCTTTGAGTACGGAACCCTAAAAATTGATGAGGTCAAATATTTGAGCAAATTAATTAACTGTCACAGTCGGATAAAAACTATCCCATGTGATCATAGCTAGAATAATAATGTACCTATAAAAAATGTTTCATATTTTTCCGTTCATGGGATGCTGAGATCATTCGTGTCGTGACAGAACAAAGCTTAGTTTCATACTGGCTGATTCTTTTTTTATTTCAGAGACTTAATATAAGTGGACATGACTAGGGAATGCAAACCGGTTAACCGGTTAGCCGGTTAACCGGTAAATTTACTAAATATGAGGCCGGTAAATTACCGGTAAATTGAAATCAAAACCGGTAATTTACCGGAACACAAATTAATAGTAAAATACTACATTATAACGATTTTAATGCTTCATCGTCATGATTATACCTCAATATCAATAACCCTCCTTTTATCATGTAAAAATGTCAATTGAATAAACTTGTTAGCGTTATCTTAACCTCATGTAGGATCATATTAATGCAATCGTATGTAGAAGCTCCCTAAAATATAAACACGTTCCCGGTTCCGTTCTACAAAATATGAATAATGATCAGTATGAATAAGTACAATAGAGACACCTTATTTTACATACTTTAGAGGTATACTCATCATTACAATCCAAAGAAATACCTCTCTTCGTCTTACTGGGAGAGAGAAAGCCAAAGGCAAGGAACATAGGTGTGGTGGTGCTTTTCTTCAAAAAGGGTGACAACACTCTGCTGAAGAACTACCAACTCATCTAACTTCTGAGCCATGTCTATAAACTGTTTTCGAGAGTTATTAATAATAACTCATCTAGCCTGCGTACGAGATAATAACTTATTATCTCGTACGCAGGCTAAATGACTTCAAGCTACCTAGACAAGCCGGTTCCCGGAGAGGCTTTAGCACCGTAAACCACATCCATACGCTCCGTCAGGTTATACAGAAGACTGAAGAGCTGCCCCTCTGCACTCTGCTTAGCGTTCGCGAACCACGAGAAAGCCTTCGATTTGATCGAAACCTGGGCTGTAGCTGTACTAGTCTCTCCAGCGTGCAGCGGTGCCAAGTTGACTACCGCTATATCGAAGTATTGAAGTGTTTGTACGAAAACTCCACTGTGTCAGTCCAACTCCAGGATTTGAACGCGAAACCTATTCTGCTGCAGCGGGGAGTCAGTCAAGGAGATGTTAGTTCCCCAAAACTGTTCACCGCTGCACTGGAGGATTTTTTCAAGACTCTGGACTGGAGTAGGCAGACATCAACGACGAGTACATCATTCACCTTCGGCTTTCTGACGATTTAGTAGTCTTGGCTGAGACCATGGAGGACTTTAGTACGATGCTCGATTACCTCAGTAAAGCCTCCGAGCGAGTCGGTCTAAAGATGAACATGGATAAGACGAAGATCATGTCAAATGCCCATGTAGTGCCAACTGCTGCTACAATCGAACGCTTTACGCTCAGAGTTGTAGACGTTTATATATACCTATGACAGACTGTCCAGTTCCAGTCCTGTATAGGCTTGGTTTGACCAGTGTGTGTTGCCAGTGATGACATAAGCATGGCACCTGAAATGTAGTCGCTCACTATGGGCCTCAATAGAAGGCTAAAAGTCACCCAAAGGGCAATGAAGATGGCTATGGAGTTTATCTGCGTGATCGCCTTAAAAAAGAGCCTATCCGCAGCAGAACTAAGTTAACAGATAATATATAGCCCTCCGAATCGCTAAACCAATGCCGGAATCTGGAACCCCCATTAGCTCCACTCCTAGAAAAAGTTATAAAACCGTTTGTACAAACGCTCTTAGGTAAAATGTATTTTTACTATTACTACCCTTTTCTCTATCCAACTCTTTTCGATCTAGGTATGGTTGGTGATATATACGTCTCTTGAAGCCCATAGAAACATCTATTTAGTGAAATATTATTTTAGACTACTAAGTGGGCTTGTAGTTATTATATTATTATTCCTACCTAGCTGCTAATCCCCAAGGAACGTTTTCAGTTGTGTTTTTTGCCCTCCTACCACTGAGCAAATTTTCAATATTAAAGAATCTGGTTATTACGGCATTTACGGCACATAATAACTCTTTATACTATATCATAGCTTACTTTTACGATAAATAAACGTCAACTAACGCTACTTATTAGCTAAATTGAATTTACCGGTAATTTCGGTTTTGCCTTACTCAAGTCGGTAATTTACCGGTAATGAAATTTGCCCGGTAATTGCATTCCCTAGACATGACAAGACGATAAGCAGGTATAACTATGAGTAATAAATAATTGTCGACTGGTATTTCGTTGCCAACCAGAATTAGACTTCCATTTTTTGTTTCAAATCTGCGTAGGTACAGTGAGCAGCAGAAGTAGCTAAGCAGGCCGGGTGTTCATAATGACCTACGCACGCTCTTACTTTTTTAAGAATAAAGTCGCAGTCATTTTGATGACCCGGCCCGCTTAGCTACTTTTGTTGCTGACAGTAGGTACAATCGAATACAAAAAGATGTACAGTCGCGTCTAAAAACAAGTGGGTATACGTTTCTGAACTTTTGTCCAGGAAATAGGACTGAAAATCGTGTACATATTTTCACGTTACTACATTTTTTTATAGTCATCGAGTCCCTGCCAGCCTGCCTGGACAGGGTGTCTAAATCCTTGTACACTTGAGCAAACAAGCACGTCACAAACATCGGAACACACCTTTATTTTCAAGGCATTAGGGTGCATGTGCCGATATTTTTGAACACCTATAGTGTACCTATGTATGTGATGGCGACTGTACCTTATCCAAAGTCCGAGCCTTGTTTTGTTTGATGAACCGTATTGAAAATTGATTGGCACTTGCGTTCGCGTCAGCAACAAAGTTATCCTCCGGGCTGCGTCTAGCAGCAGCTTGCAACTTGATAGTGATGGGTTTATCGATGGAATTTAATATTCAATAAAAAAAATACACTTTAATTTTTTTTTAATAAGCAGTTAGGTAACGTTTGATACCGAAATGTATACATTTCAAATTAAAAGAACAATGGAAAAATGTGTTGCTCCGAGCCGGATTCCCTAAAGCGTTATATAAGAGGGGACAGATTTAAAGATTTAGTGACCGAGTCTGATTGTTCCGATAGCTCAGTTGGTTAGTAGCGACGGGTCATGTATGCTTGTGGTCGCCGGTTCAAATCCGGCTCCGGCTCCGACTCCGGCCGGAAATTTTATTAATCCTACGCTATAATATTTTGAGGCGTTACAAACATACATACGAGTACAATAATAATTAGTAGATCTATAGTTTTGTTGAAATGATGATTGTCGCAATATTTTCAAATGGATATGAAATTGGTAAATTATACACTATGTTTAACAAAAGTATAAAACGCTCAAAATAACACACCTCTTAAAACAACTTCGCTCTGAGTTACTAAACGATAAGAAATATATTTGTGTACTTACATAACATATATCAAAGCAAAAAAATGTAGTTTCAGGTTTAGTAAAATTTTGGAGACAATTTTATTGAGGCAATTAGAAGGAACCTTGATACGACGGGTTCCTAAGGCAATCTTGGGGACATCTCGATGGTACCATGCTATTGCATTTTCACCGAAATGTACATCGATACATGAGGTGTCCGATTGAGATGACATTCGGTATAATGTCAGCTCATAAAATGTTCGTTTTATTTTATATTATGACGGTCAGCTTCTCAACACAATCTCGTTTAATTGTTAAATCCCGATTGCATACCTTATCTTATCTTATCTAGGTGAGGGCCCTTTCGGATGCACTTCGACCCAGTGGGATCTTTTGTGCATTTGCCCTCTCCTTTATACCTGCTCCCAGGCTTGCTCCATCATTTCCACAAAGCGGATGATGCAGTTCGCCGGGAGCACCTTGAATTCCTTTGGTTGCGGGTAACCGTTACCAAAGTTGTTCATTCTTTGTCTGGCAAGTGCATGACATTCACACAATAAGTGTTCCATAGGCTCATCCTCCTCGCCACACATTCTACAGTCTAAACTATCAGATAGTCCCATCTTGGCCAAGAGATCCTTGACCCCGAAGTGACCTGTGAACACTACATTGCATACCTACTCACGTGTTGCGTTGGAGCACAAAAAACAAAAAAATTAAGAACAACAAAAAATCTGCACTTTTCTTTCTAGTAAACTCATTCCTTCCATATGGCGCGCCGCAATCTTTTCGCAGATTAAGTACCCCGACCTTCAAATACAAATACTTTATTAATAAGCACCAAGTTACATGTCAGGTCATGTCAAGTTACATCTCTTCGAATTACCTTAACCTTAAACTTGTATCATGCATTAAAGAAGATCATAACGGCCGGCTAAAACGTTAATATTTATGACACATCATTTTGACGTCGCATAGAGATAAGCCGTCCTAAAGTAAAAGGTACTATGTGTACAGGGAATTCATAAATTTTTATACCTTTTTTTCTGACGGTATAATAACATTTTCATCTTACAAGGTCGTCTTGAGCCCTCGCGTATTTACTTTCTTTATAACACTAAAGATACTTCAACGCTGAAATTGAATGACATTCATGATTATAAAATGTAGGTTAGTAGGTAAATATTTAATGGTGTTTTCGAGAACAATTCGCTTTGTAAATTAAGCTAAGGCTTGATTAGCTTGTGAATTGAATTTTTGGTATAGATATTTCCCACTCATAGGATTAGGTGTCAAAGCGGACCCCGGGCTCCTTTAAGGGGCATAACCGGGAATAACGCTAGGAGGATGGTGATTTTTCCCACTCATGGGACAAAGGTGAGACCTTTCGGA
Source organism: Epinotia brunnichana (assembly GCA_963854355.1). NCBI lineage: Eukaryota > Metazoa > Arthropoda > Insecta > Lepidoptera > Tortricidae > Epinotia > Epinotia brunnichana. Next base: position 20,713,751 of record OY977954.1, read on the forward strand.
GGCGTGCGCGGTGAAGGAGTAGGTACCGGAGTACCGAAGTACCACATAGCTAACATGTAGAGGCCCTTTCGACAACTTCATGAAATGCAAGGGGTATACCGAGTGGATAACTGTCCTTGTCCGTGTCATGGCACGCAGACAGAGATAGCACCCGCTAGGGTTTATAGGGCGGAGTCCCTTATTTTACCGACAAATGTTTCACCGAATGCATTGTTTCACCGAATTTCTATTTCTACGATTTTGCTCTCTTCGAAACTGTTAACTTTTTAGGTATAGCTAAATAAGTTTCTGTCAAAAATTTCATTTTTGGTACCTACAAGCTTTTATTGCCGACTGTACTTTTCTGTATACCGTCATCAACATCATCAACTTTTCTGTATACAATCATTGCGGACATTGTTCATGAACCTAAAAAAGCTAGATTTAAGTATCGTTTAAAAAGATACCTCATGGATGCCCTGTAGAAATCTCCTTTTACGTTTCTACTGGGCATTCATGAGATAGATACCTCACTATTTAAGACACTTCAATGTATGTTAATGCTGAACTGAAGAGAAATGAGACTGCAATTTTTGACTCCACAGTCAAACTGAAAAATTTAGTTTTGTGGAGCAATTTATCAACGTATTTATGTAACTTTTTGTTGTTAATAAATAAATAAATTAAATTAATTAATTGCGACGATTCTAAAGAGCCCAAATTCAACGGGGTTACGTCGGTTAAATTTTGAAATTTTAAATAATATTTAATTGTCATCCAAAGTATACTAATACCCAGAATTTCAGCTCAATCGGATAACGGCAAGTGACTCAAAAATGGATTGCAAATTTTGACGGACAACTTACATACCAATAGGTCAAGTTAATATAAAGCTTGTAAAAATAATTGTGTAGAACCCATTAGATTAGGTTAGGTTTGTTTTATAACAATCCTGAAAACTTTACAGTTTCTGAGAAAAAATGGGTTCTTTCAAATGAAAATTTGGCGAAACATTCAGTCGATGAACCGTTTGTCGGTAAAATAAGGGACTCCGCCATATAAACCCTAGCGGGTAAAGGAATATTTCTGGCCAGGGAGGACAAAAATCAAATTTTCCCATCACTACGACTGCTAATCTTCGTTCGATGCCGAGACGGACGCGCGCCTGATCAGACCGATTGGCAACCGCAACTAACGCAATCAACAGCCTAAACTCAACCTTATTCTTTAACTAACTAAGTACATTTCTCTTTGACAGCTCCCTTTACATCTTTAAGACATTGACCATCTCATTCTAAACGTTAGGCGCTACGTAATAAGGTTCTTTTTCGGCTATTATGAAGAACAAGGTCACGGTCTGATTCGAGGATTAAAGATACAAATTTCCTTGTACAAAAACCATTATTAATTGATCTCTTTTCCTTACAAAGAGAAAAGGAAACGGGCTCGGATAAGGATCATAATTAAATGGATAATGTAGGCTGATAATGGATTTCTAGATATAAAAGGCTTCATTTGTATGTATAATTATGTTGGGTTTTTATTGAACTAAGTAGGATAGTAGAAATAGGATTGGGAAATTATCTAATCGATCGCCCTTTCGAAATGGTTTTAAAAGGTTTCGTATATATAGTCTATATTAATAAGTACTGAGCCAGGTATATACCGTCTATAAAAAACATGCACTTCAGTTTGCATCTTGTCCTAATAACATTAAAGCAAAAAGTGGTATGTGCCGTCTTTGCTTAAAAAATATACATTCGTTTGTGACATTAGAACATAATATCCTCGCCAGATTATACCAAAAAGGAATAAAGACTTTATGTGAAGTTGTTCAAAATGCAGAATGACTTCCAGGTAAATAATTGAATTTAATTGTAAAGTATGTAGATACTACTATACATAGACCAGTTTAGGTGAAAATTATGTGAGAAAATCGTGAAATTTTTAATTAGTTTATATACATGCGCAAGTTTATGTATCCTGTAGATCCATATCTTTATTTTATATAAGATGAGTTTAATAGGTTAAGTTGTATGAAAACTGAACGCGTCTCGCCATCAAACGTAACAGTTCGGAAAGAATATGAATGTTTATTAAGATGTAATTTAAGTATCATCATCATTTCCTTGCCCTTATCCCATTTACTTGGGGTCGGCGCAGCATGTCTTTTTCTTCCATACTTCTCTGTCAGCCGTCATCTCATCACTCACACCTTTTCTCTTCATATCGTCTCTCACACAGTCCATCCACCTTTTCCTTGGCCTACCTCGTCGTTTACATCCATCCACATTCATACCTAATACTCTTTTGGTCACATGGCTTTCATCCCTCCGCATTGCGTGCCCATACCACGCAAGGCGATTGACTCTCAATTTATCCGCGATAGGTGCTACTTTCAGGCTTCCCCTTACATACACATTCCTTATTCGGTCCATCCTCGTCACACCACACATCCATCTTAACATTCTCATCTCCGTAGCATGTAATTTAAGTATATAAATAAATAAGAAAAAAATATATATACATACTTATATACTATACTATATACTTATGCAGTCAAATGTAAAAATATGGGTGCATAAAACTTACTCATAAATATGTTCCATCGCTCTTATGTCAGCGGATTAGGGTTTCGGTAGGTACATATTTATGAGATAATTAAATCGAAACATATTTTTGCACTTGACTGTCTATCTATTTCTACATCTGTATGTACACATACACATGTATCTATTCAGCCCGTATCCACCCACTGTTGAGTATAGGCCTCTTCTTTATTACGCCACTCTCCCCGGTCCTGTGCTAATCTCATCCACTGTTTGCTTCCTGTTCGGCAGATATCATCGGTCCATCGGGCTGGTGGTCTGCCCGCTGACCGTTTCGATGACCTTGGCCACCATTCAGTAACCCGTTTTGTCCATCTCCCATCGTTTCTCCTCGCCAAGTGTCCCGCCCACCCCCACTTTAAGTGTTCCGCTACTTTCGTTCGGCGCCGGATTTCAGTGTTAGGGACACGATCTACAAGTGAGATGCCTAACATGGCACTTGACTGTACTATAATATTATAAATGCGAAAGTGTGTCTGTCTGTCTGTCTGTCTGTTACCTCTTCACGCTTAAACCGCTGAACCGATTGAGATGAAATTTGGTATGGAGATAGTTTGAATCCCGGGGAAGGATTATAAGATAGTTTTTATCCCGGAAATCATCCTCTAAGGGGGTAAAAGTTTGCATGGAGCTACGATATAAACGAGTTCCACGCGGACGGAGTCGCGGGCAGAAGCTAGAGTAGGTAGATAATATATTACAAATTTGACACACCCACGTATGAGACTTAATGCTGAAACCGCGTCAGTGCCTATTCATCAGCCCTTTGACTCAGCACCGTTAAATAGTCATGAGTTGCCCGAGGGCTCTACAGTCTCATTAATCATTGATTCCAAGCTCAATGTTTGTTATACGCGAGAAAATGTCGTTAAAATAGAAGTTCAGTGTTTCATGTCTCAGAATATGGTTTTGACTGACAGTCAGCAACTTTTTATGGAACGTCAAAAATGGTCTAGTAGTAGTCGTGCCAAGAAAGTGGTCTGCCACTTTTGAACCTTAACCAGGCCTATCCCACTGTCATTTTAGCGGGAAATAAAAATTATCTAGTTATATATATTTTTTTTAATAAGTACAATTTTACATATTTAAAATTAAACATTGCCCCACAAAACTGTAGTAACAGTTTGACTGTTACCCTAAGAACTTTACGGTTAGCTCTATGAAAACACAACAATATATTGATATCAGCAATATTTTTACACCAAAAAATAGGTTGGGTAATTTTACTAAATATTAATTAATAATCCACCTAAATTTAATACCGATACGGTAAAAAATAATGAAAAGTAATCTTCATAAATTCCGTAAAAATCAGGCGAAAATGGTATAAACTTACTTTACTTTATAATTGACTACATCTATAATGTTCTTTGGGATACGCGCATAATCCACTTATTTTTGTTAATGAATAAACCTTTCTATAGGCCAGATGAAATTCAATATTATCTCAAGGTCGTAAATATTTCATTAAAATGCCGTTATTTCCTGATGCATATATTTTTGGATTCAGGTAGTAAGTCTCCAAATTTGTGTAGTCAAACATGTTTTCATTATAAAAATACTGATAGCATTTTTGCTTGCAGGTTAATTTTTTTTCCTAACTTCCGGTCCATAGAATTATTCATTTCAATAGTAAAAGTTGTATAAAATAACATATAAAAGCCGTATACAAATAATTAGCCTGATATTGAATTATTTCCAAAAAAAACGTAATTTTCTCAGGGTATGTGGGAGGCGGCAGTCTCTATTCATGGTAACCTCCCAGTCCTAGTGTTAGGTCTAGCCCGTCAGGGCTTTAGCCGCACAGCGTATGATATAAGACGTTATCCCATTGCAAAATATGAACTGTTTTATAATAATAAATAATAAATAAATGAATATTATGGGACATCTTACACAAATCAACCTAGGCCCACGGTAAGCTCAATAAGGCTTGTGTTGTGGGTACTAGGCGATGATATATATAATAGATAAATACATATAGATACTTATATACATATATAACATCCATAACTCAGGAACAAATATTCGTGATAAACACACAAATAAATGCCCTGACCGGGATTCGAACCCGGGACCTCCAGCTTCGTAGGCAGAGTCACTACCCACTGGGCTACGGAGGCCGTTTAAAATAATAATTTTGTAATAATTCCCAACTTCCCGGCTATTTTGTTTTATTATTATCGTATCATATTATTATTTTGTTTTTTTGCACCAGAGGCGACCAGGGGTGGTTTATTTGACTAGTTTTTTATATACCGTAACCTCGGGGTACATGAACCCAATGGAGGGTTACTTTGGCCCGCATAAAAACCACACATAGCAATGTCAAATAATAAAAGTACCAACGTGAGCAATTAGCTGAAACTAAAAATAAGGTGACCAGACCATTCTTAATCTCATAAAAAAGCGGAGGACCAAGTAATTCAAGAAAACCAAAGTTACCCCCCAGGGCTTAAAGTACCCCGAGGTTACGGTACCTATTTGAAGAAGATCACTTTATATGAATTGACATGTAATATTTATAATAGAATTATACTTTACATTACACTTGAACATAAACGGATGTTATTTGGTATGTCAACAAACCTATCTCACTCTATGATTGCAAAAAAGATACAGCTAACGTCATCATCATCACTTATGTAGTGGACCTTCTGTTATCTGTACCTTTAGTAGGTACTATTAATTATTATGTACCTTAACTTATCTACAAATAACAGAGTCGACAAATGGTAATCCAACGGCCGACTCATATTTAAATGTGACGCGGAAAGGGTTAACATTAAGTCTTATATTTAATGTGTCGGAATGCGGCATAGTTCTAGCTGAATGTGCCAGAGCCAGCAAATCACACCGCACCGCTCCAGGCCAGTGATAATTTTCAACTAACCAACTCGCTAATACGGTCGGCGAAGCTTAATTCGTAGCCAAGTTGGGGACACACTGCGATACCGATTTTAGAAATATTCGTTGCCTACTCACTTGCTTGTTGCAGCCACGGTTGCTAACTTCGCGCACCCTTGAACTGATTGCCGTGTTCTGTGTTTGCCAGGGGAAGAGGCGGCTTTGAAAAGTATATTTTTTAAGCTATTTAGGCTACCTATTTTATAATCCGAAATCAAGTGATGAGGTTTGTTAAAATGTAATTGTTATTTATATATCAAAATAATTATCTATGGTTGTTACTATCACCCTCTAAATCAGCTGTAAAATAAACATCACTTTGTTTGAAACCAAGTGGAAGTTTTATTAGGTTATGGGCCCAGCACGCTTCCACTGCGCCACTCTTACTCCAGGCAAAATACGGTTTTGAAAAACATTAATTTATAATAGCGTTTTTTTTCTTTATATCATTTTAAAACATCGATCTAAGATGCTTTATCAAAATTATCAAGAATCCAACAAACTTTCCATCCGGAAGTATTTATATAGATTTAAAAAAAGAATGAATTGTTTTTTTTTATTATTTATCTTGAATATTATAGAGCATATGTAAATGAACCAAAATAAAGATAAAACCATTTATTAATATTTTTTCTGGCTTTTCAGAAGCTAGTTAAGTTATCATTTTTTTGATGTCTGAAATTTTGTTGGATTTTGTCACTAAGTAACTAATATATATATATATATATATATATATATATATATATTGATAGAGATGCGCCGAATATTCGGTAAATATTCGGTATTCGGCATATTCGGCACGTTTTTCAATGTTCGTTATTCGGCCGAATTATTCGGTTCAAATGCCGAATATTTACCGAATAATTTTGCAGGTGTTTTGTCTGCAAGTTGTAAGAATGTAACATAGTCATTGTCCTGTGAAATTATTATTCTAAAACGGATTCTTATTGTTATTTAACTACCTTTAGTATAAATGTTTCATTAAAACTCAACAAGATTTTTACCACTGAAAAATGAGTTTGTTTTGGAACGGCTGATTAAGGCATAAGGCATTCCTTTGAACCGAATTATTCGGCCGAATATTCGGTTCGGCAAAAGCTGGACCGAAAATTCGACCGAATATTCGTATTCGGTAAAAACCATATTCGGCGCATCTCTATATATTGATAATATATCCATTACATAAAAAAAATCTGCTATTATAAATTATTTCCAAATTTGACATATTTTCCATACAAGCTGTCAGTTCATTGCCTGGACTATCTGGTACGTACGTGTTTGCGAGGTTTCTCAAAATGCGACATGCGAAATATGCGAATAAAATGCGAAAGATCAAAAAAGAGGAGGAGGAGTGAATGAGCAACTGTGAGGAGTCAATGAGATGAGTGACAAAAGATTTTCCTAATAAAAAACCTGGGAAATTGCAACGCTTTTCTTCATGCCAATGTTTTATTTTCATTTCTTATAAACTAACCTAAAACAAGTCTTAAAAAACTGTCATAAAGTCAAAGTCATTTAATGCAATATAAAAATGGCACATGCCAAAAAACCTCAAAACTTCTGTTCACAAATATAAATGTCAAAGTGACAGATAAAGACAGTCGTAATAAGTGACAGATAATTATAATTGGGTATTTGACAACAGTGAAAAAAAATTGTTTTTTCATTAGCAACATATCAACATTACGAAAGTACTCGGAAATTATCAAGCTTTCATTTATGTTTAATATTAAAAGAGTTTTAAATTCATAAAAACAAATAATAAGGACGTTGCTTGACTGTGACGTCAGAACATAGTAATCCCTACAAATTCCATACTAACGGAGCGTTTTTGACGTTTCATAAAAAGAAGCTGATTTGACTTTTGTCAAATACCGAATTGTTGAACCTGCACACAAAATTTCATGAGAATCGGGTGAGAAATGCGTTGCAAGCTAAAACAGAGAACTTCGTTCGCTTCGCTCGCTCGTTCAACTATGAATATTTACTACTATAACAGAAACAAGCGGTAAATGCATACGTGTCTAATGTGCCCCCGCCTTTCAGCTGTAGGGGACATTTTAGCAGCCGTCGCAGTAATACAGCCATTATGCGATTAAGCCATCCACGAGTCGCGTGGGAATGGGCTCGCTTGTACCGAGATTCAAACCTAACAGAGCGTTTTTGAGGTTTCATAATAGTAGTTTATGTGACTGTACATAATGAAGGGCATTAAACACGAGTGTGGGTTTATGAAACGATCCGAAGGCGAGTTTCATAATAACATCACACGAGTGTTTTAATGCTTTGCTATATTGCTTATGCTAAAAATATTTATCTGCATATCATAAGCCTCCATGATGCGTTCAGAAGCCGCTAATTATGACCGGCATCGCGGTGTTGTTTTCTGGCAGCTCTCATAGTTTTTTTAATTCATAGACAAACTAGAGTCGGATCCAACTGATCCGACTATCATATCGTTCGATATCATACTTACGTGCGACATTTGTCAAATTTGTATGCAAATTGACAATTCATTTCGAACTAAACGTCATCTCGACTGATATTAGAATAGAGGTTAAATCAAATTTCTTTGTTTTTCAGAGACGTTCGAAATTTGAGTGAAATAATATTATCGAAATCGATGTTATTATTTAGCAATAATAACATTTTCACAGATAAGAAATTTGTTCTAACAAAAAAATATATTTTTATGGTGGTCATAATGTGCGGTTCTTGCACGCATCATGGAGGGTTTATGATATTTGGATAGATAAAAAGTTTTTCAATATTCCTATTGCACCCGAGTGTAAAATCGTTCTACCTATTTATCTGACGCGTCGAGTCCTACCGATGACGCGTCAGAACGATATCGGTTCCAAACATTTAGTTCAGTTAGTTTCACATGCGATCTGACATGACGGCTCCTATTAGAGCACATCAGATCATCACGTGAGCTAATTACGAATCCGGCTTAGTGTGCCCCTGCCTTTCAGCTGTAGGCGACATTTTAGCAGCCGTCGCAGTAATACAGCCGATGCGATTAAGCCATCCAATTTATTTATTTTTATTTTTTTTTTTTTTTATTTATGTATTTATTTCAAGTAACTTAGACTCATATTTCTTATATTTATGGTTAGTATGTACTTATAGCTGTGTTAAAGTTTAGGTTAGACATAGTATGTACATATAGAAACATGCATGTCATCGCAGTGCCTCAAATATGGGCAGTTAAACCCCCCAGCCAACAAACGCAGGATGGGGTTGGGGCTGGCCCGCACCCGACGCACCAGAGATGTGCATCGCTTGCGCATAGTCGTATAAAAGCAATCTATGCGCGCTTCAGCAAACATCCCTGATGCGCTACAGAAGCGGGGCAGCCCCACTATCACCCGGAACGCATTGTTATACTGGACCCGTAGGGCCCCATAGGCCCGCTGCGTGAAGTTTGCCCATAAGCTACTCGTGTATAGGGAAGTGCAATATGCTCTAAAAAGAGTTATTTTCACCTCCCCATTACAGCGCGCAAATTTACGTGCAATCATGTTTGCCCTCACCGACAGGGCCCTCCGTTCGCGTTCGATATCCATGTTGTCTTTTAGGTCTGAAGTGACAACATGGCCTAAATATTTAAAAGTCCCCACCCTTTCCAGTGGGCTACCATTCAAATTGATGGGGGGTACCCTGTGTATGCGGTAACCAGTAGGTTCAAACACCATGTATTTAGTTTTACCTACATTGTATCTCAGCCCCTGTTGGATAGCGTAGGCCTCACAAATACTTAAAAGTTTTCGCAAACCACAAGCCGATGCGCTCAATAAAACCATATCGTCTGCGTAACTCAAATTATTCAAACAAACTGTGTCAATATGGCAGCCGATATGCGTCTTGCTGAGCACCTCGAGAAGCTCATTTAGGTAAAGGTTAAAAAGTGAGGGCGAGGTTAAACCACCCTGTCTCACCCCACACTCCAACCTGTACGGGTCCGATAAACTACCTGCCCATCGAACACTATTGATCTGATTTCCATACCAATACCTCAGAATTTGTATGGTCTCCTTAGGTAGTTTAATAGCTCCTAGTTTTTCCCATAGGATATTGTAGGAAACCAGATCAAAAGCCTTACTCAGGTCTAGGAAGCACGCATAAATGGGCGTCTTTCTATTTAAATAATATTTGACAGTGTGCTTAAGGCACAGTATTGCACTCTCTGTTGATAACCCTGGTCGAAAACCAAATTGGTTAGGGTTAAGACTCACGCATTTATTTAACTGTACATTAAGCACACTATCAAATACCTTAGCAATAATAGTCGCAAGGGATATAGGCCTGTAGTTATTGGTGTCAGACATATCTCCAGTTTTATTCTTAGGTACAGGAATAACCACAGTTTTCATCATATCCTTGGGCAAATAACCGTGCCTTACACACAGCGTATAAAACAAAGCTAACACTCTTGAGATGTGGGGACCCGCATTCTGAAGATGTTCGACGCTGAGACCATCGTGCCCTGGGGATTTGCCTCGGGAGATAGATTTAATAGCCTTGGCTACGTCCTTAGCAGAGTACCCCGGTCCAGGTTCCCCTTCATTGGTCTCAGCTTCGCTCACCCCATTCTGCGATGATCCAAGAGGAGATTTAACAATGAAATGATTTTTAAAAGTGTTAGCAATGTCTTTGGTGTCGGTTTTGCCATTAACACTCACAGGGCATGTTGGTCGAAATTTCATGTTGTTTGTAGTCTTCCAAAATGACCGGAAGTCCTTTTTGGAGTGTTGTGAAGCTAGAATATTCATTTTTATTTGGGCCTGATTGTCTTGGCACCATTTCAATCGAGATTTGAATATTCTTCGCGTTTCACACATCTCATTAAATAACCTGCCAATTTCCGGTCTACCACAAAGTGTCCACTCATGAAATTTCTCTCTCGCAGCCCTGTGCGCATCGCTGACATGCCTATTCCACCCTACTACCTGTTTTTTGGGTTTACGCTTCCTCCTTGCGGTTCGCATCGCAGCCACACAGAGAGCAGATACAATATTTTCATACAAAATGTTCAAGACTTTCCTATGCCCAATGTCACTACAGTATGTATCGGCACAGTGAGTAAACTCAATAGGAAAGTCAATACATTTCAACAACCTGTTGCACTCTTCGTTATATCTTATTATTTGCTCCGACCCTCTCCCTCCCCATATTATGTGTTGATTAGATAAGTCAACTGACTCTTTTAGCCTGGGTGTAAGTAGCTTCAAATCACACTGTAACATGATTGGGAAATGGTCAGACCATGTCACATTATAATCAACGTATACATTGTGCACAGATGCAAACACCGACTGCGTTATAACACAGTGGTCTAACCACCGTCTACACTTATGCGCGTCACTAATGAAAGTATAAGTTCCAGAGTCAATACCTAGTTTTTGTGTGTCCATGCAACACCAATCCAGGTCGTTGCAGTAATTCATTAATTCACTAAAAAACAGTTCACCCGGATGGGCATTGAAATCTCCCATTATATACACCGATTCGACCCCGTATTCATCAACAATCGCACTCACCGCCCCGAGGCAATCCATAAATTCCGGTAGGTTGTCCGCGCTATTGGTCGGCATATATACACTAATCACTATAATCGGATGGTCGTTCGTCACTATCTTAATTGCGCATAAACGCGGATTATCACAGTGCACAACCGACACGTCGTGAAAAATGGCACTATTCCACAGCAGCGCGACACCGCCGTGCGGGCGCCCGCGCACCATGCCCGCCGTCGTGTACACAGCTGAATTTCCCGTCGCACAGAAATTGTCGTCAATGCCATTCAAAAACGGAATCTCGTCCGGCAACAGCCATGTCTCCTGGAGGGCAATTATAACACATGTTTTGCACAAGTGCCTGACACCGTCAACACAACGCTTAACATTTTTACAGTTGAAACTTGCAAATGTAAACAAACTACTTGCCATATTATAAGTTTAGTTTATTGCCGTCAACAAAGTTTGTGCGCGGTTCCTTAACCTTGTAATGAACAAACTTACGGAAAATAATACCTTTCGGCCATAAATTACTGTCTAAAAACAACGGTACTTTCGATTCAGCGACAAAAAATTTATAGGCGCAATAGTACTCTTCATTTCTTATTTTTAATTTTTCCAGAGACACTAATTCATTAGTTTCGCTTCTAATGTGATCAGCAATTTCCGATACTATCGCTTGTTTATTTACTCTCGTAATGAACATGGGAACTCTGCGCTCCGCCGCCTTAAAATTTCCGTGCGTCGTAATCGCAGTACCAAGCTGTCCTTCAAATCGCTTATTCGACTTCTTCTTTTTGTTCTGCACTATCTTATAATCATCTTTATTATTTTTCATAGTTTCATTTTTTTCTGTAAATGCACCAGCATGATGCGACACCTCACGCAGAGGGACCGGAATCGAAGAAGAGCCCTTAGGCGCTGGTCCGGCCGATGTGGTCAGCTGTTCAGCACGATGACTCATCTCTGTCGTCACATCGGTCGCCGGCGGCGACACAATATTTTCCGCGGTAGGCCGGCTACCCGACATAACAATTGAGCGATAGGTCACCTTTTCACTTGTATTTACACTTGTAGGTGAAATTGTTGGTTCTTTTGTGGTGTTTGCTGTGTCATTTAATGTCGAGTTATGTTGGTGCGATATGCCCACGGGTCCGCTATCGAAGCACCAAGCACCCCGTCTCGTGTTGACATTACACATAGATAACCGGGATGGTACGAAATTTTTCGTTGCCTGAACCTCTAATCTTAGGTCCTCTAGCTCATCCGAGGTAACGTATTTCGCTTTAATAGTGGCCATGTCGTTCTGCAAGCGCACAATATCCTTCAATAATTTTGTACAATCCAGATGGTCGAAAGTAATTGGTGGCAATTTTTCTAACTGTCTTGCCACAAATACAGGTATTATACTGGGGTCCTCTGTTCTAAAGACGCCAATTATGTCGTGTATATCACGTTGCTCCTTTCCATCGCCTCGCCGCTGTTTATTTTGCTTTTCCGTTAGAACAGAATCACACGAGTCACGTGGGAATGGACTCGCTTGTGCCGAGCAACGAATGGTGTTAATGATTAGTTCGTTCGTAAGACGGTAAGGATTAGTGATGTCAGAGACTGAGTCAAGCGTAAAAATATGGGTTTCAGCTGGCTAAGGATGCAGCCGAGTTTACATCTCAGCAATGTCAGAAAGGCGTAAGTACTTTGGCTACTTCCATTTTGTTCTGATATATGGAATTGACCTATGGGGTGACGCTGCTGGTCGTGAGAGAGCTTTCAGGCTGCAGGCGCGCGATCCGTGTGGTTTCCAGCGTGCAGTGGGATCACCCGGCCAAAGAACTGTTCATTAGCATCAAAATCCTAACGCTAGCATGCCTGTATATCTTGGAGATAGCTAAACTAGTAAAGTCTAACTTAGATCGGTTCCAAACGACCTCTGTAGTGCCGAAATACAATTACAGGCGGCGCGGCGTGATGAACACCCACCTCCTCGCACGCGACTCGCTAAATCAAATAAAAAGCGGCCAAGTGCGAGTCGGACTCGCACATGAAGGGTTCCGTGAAATAAATTGCGGTTTACGGTTTATGACGTATTAAAAAAAAACTACTTACTAGATCTTGTTCAAACCAATTTTCGGTGGAAGTTTGCATGGTAATGTACATCATATATTTTTTTTAGTTTTATCGTTTTCTTATTTTAGAAGTTACAGGGGGGGGACACACATTTTACCACTTTGGGAGTGTCTCTCGCGCAAACTATTCAGTTTAGAAAAAAATGATATTAGAAACCTCAATATCATTTTTGAAGACCTATCCATAGACACGGTTTGATGAAAAATTTTTTTTTGAGTTTCAGTTCTGAGTATGGGGACCCCTAAAACTTAATGTTTTTTTCCGATTTTTGTGCGAAAATCTTAATGCGGTTCACAGAATACATCTACTTACCAAGTTTCAACAGTATAGCTCTTATAGTTTCGGAAATAAGTGGCTGTGACATACGCACGGACAGACAGACAGACAGACGGACGGACATGACGAATCTATAAGTGGTGAAAATACCAGAAGGGTAAATAACGGGAGGAAATAAACGTTTACAGTACCTTGGTCAGTCAGGTGTAAGTTTTAAAAGTACTTGCGTGTCCCACGTTGGCGGCGCCGCTCTCTTGATGATAAATAAACACCTTCTTGTCGGTCTTGTCACAAGTTATGATAAGCAAGATTGATAAACATAAAATGCTGAAGGCAGACGGGATCCACTGATTCTAATTGGAATATTTAAGACCCTTTTTGAGGACGCGTGAGAGCGTCACGTCAGACATTTTTAACGCGAGAAGAGTGAATGGAAAAGTCGAAAGTGACCGAATCTAATTGTCGATTAAGGATATGGAAACGAACTAAAGAGTGAAAAGGGTTGTTCCTTAATGTTGCTAGATTACAATAAGATAATTCCTAAACATACTGCCCGGGAAGAAATCTTCAGGATTTCTTATTACACGTAATACTAATTGTCTACAATAGTGCAAAATAAACTATATTATTACTAAATATGCTTAAAACTACGTGAACTGTACATTTAATCATTGCTGATGAGGGAGAGGGCACAGCTTCACAACAGGTCGCACCAAGTGGTTGCCTGTAGCAGTTTTCAAAGTAGCAACTCGCACTACACCGTCTCGTCCTGGAGATAACGAAACGATACGAGCCAGTGTCCAACAATAAGGCGAGGTATTCTCATTTATTATGAGTACGATATCGTTAACCTTTAGATTATCCGTGCCCTTAAACCACTTGTTACGGCTTTGCAGATGGTGCAAATACTCCAAATTCCAACGACGCCAAAACTGTTGGGTTACACTTTGAAGAAGTTGCCATCGGGATAGCCTATTCAATTTCTTAGTCTGAAGATCGTACTCAGGAAGTGACACCATGTTATCTCCTACAAGGAAGTGAGCTGGGGTCAATGCATCAATTTCATCAACGTCGTCTGAGATGGGACATAGAGGTCTTGAGTTCAAAATTGATTCAATCTTGGAAAATATGGTACTCAGTTCCTCGAAAGTCAGAACGGTTTCTCCTATTATACGTTTCAAGATTAACTTTGACGATTTGACTGCAGTCTCCCATAGTCCGCCCATGCTTGGAGCAGATGGGGGATTAAAATGCCATTTAATCTGATACTTGAGAAAGTAATTTTGCACGTCCGAGTTCCTGGTGCATCTCTTGAGGAAGGAGTAGAGTTCCTTTAAATGATTATTTGTTCCAACAAAGTTGGTACCACAATCAGAAAATATATCCGAGCACCAACCACGTCTACTAATAAAACGGGTGAGACACGCTAAGAAACAGTCAGTGGACAGATCTGACACCAATTCAAGGTGGCAAGCCTTTGTGACCATACAAACAAAGACACATAGGTACGCCTTTGCAATAGGTGCACGTTTCAGCTTGGACGTTTTTATCAAAAAATATCCGGCATAATCTACTCCAACCCTCGCAAAGGGTCTACAAGGAGTGACTCTTGATGGAGGCAAATCTGCCATCAAATAGTCAGCAGGTTTCGGGTTAGCTCTGAAGCACTTAAGACATTTTCTAATTTGCTGTTTAATAACCGTACGGGCCGATAAAATCCAAAATTGTTTTCGCAACAATGAAAGCAACATGGGTGCACCCACATGCAAGTACAAGTCATGATAATAATTTATCAACAAAATTGTTAAGGGGTGCGCCTTTGGAAGAATTACTGGATGTTTACGTTGCGTGGATAGATGCGTATACCTCAATCTCCCTAATACACGCAGGAGCCCTTCACGATCAATAAAGGGAACTAATTTTCGAAGGTTAGTTTGGTGTGGTAAACCGCGTTCAACTAGTTTCATTTCAGTGGCAAACACTGACCTTTGGACAAGTTTTATTAAGGAATATAAGGCGTTACGCCACTCCGAACACGTCAACTGACCAGTGGTTTTTGCATTCGGATTTTTCAGATTATAAATAAATCTCAGGCAGTATCCATGTACCTTAACAAGGGTGTGAAGTGAGCTATATCTAGTCATAAACTCTGTCGGATCGACTTCACAGGTGATCTTGTTAACTTGAACAATGGATTCTGCATCCTCATTAGGTTCAAATGGAACCGTATCGCATCTGACGGGACCAGCTGACGGCCAAGTGTCTGGAGACATCTTTAGCCATGGTGGAGACCACCAAAGAGAATGGGAGCCAAGCTCCGAAGGCATCAATCCTCGCGATGCAGCATCTGCAGGATTCATCAAGGACGGCACATGTCTCCATTGACAAGGAGATGTGTTCGCGAGAATCTGTGAGACTCTGTTCCCTTCGAACATCTTAAGTTGATGAACCGGCGTGCGTATCCATGAAAGAGCAATGCTCGAATCACACCAGATTACAGTTTCATGGGCTACATTAATCAGTCCAGAACAATGCTTAACCAACTTTGACGCTAGAAAAGCACCACAAAGCTCGAGCCGCGGCACCGTCATCTTCGGTTTTATTGGCGCGACCTTGGACTTGGAAAGTAACAGGTGGACCTCCACCTCATTATTCGCTCTTTCAACACGAAGATAGGCCACAGCAGCGTACCCCTTGAGTGACGCATCACAAAAGGTGTGAATTTGAAAGTTTGTGCTATCAGCAGGCAGGATAAACCGGTTTAGTTTGATCTCTGACAGATTTGTGAACTCTTCGATGAATGACAGCCACTCTGACTGCTCCTCATTAGGCAAAGGGTCATCCCAGCCAAGTCCAAGAAGCCACAGCCGTTGCATGAACGCCTTTGCAGTAAATATAACCGGCATCAGCCAGCCACACGGATCATATATGCACGCAATGTTTGCGAGCACCGCTCGTTTTGTCAGTCCAGTATTTAAAATTTTACTATGATACGTAAAAGCATCACTCACAGGATTCCATTTAACACCTAGTACCTTCACGGATCCTTCATTTTGAGGCTCAAATGACAACGACCCTTCACGGACGTTGTCAGGCAAGTCAGATAAAAACTCACGATTGTTGCTCGACCACTTACGCAACTCGAAGCAAGCATGGCGAAGAAGATCAATTAACTCGGCTCTTTGCTTCCGAGCAGAGTCAAGGTCGGAGGCTCCCGTCACTATGTCATCAACAAAAATTTGATTTAACAAAATTTGACTAGCGTCAGGATGTGATGCCTTTCCTTCCTCCGCCAATTGCAGAATACACCTCATAGCTAGGAATGGGCTAGCCGAAACGCCGAAACTGACAGTTGTCAAACGAAATTCTTCAATGGGATCATCAGAATGTTGACGCCAGAGAATTCTTTGATAGTCACGGTCGTCCGGATGCACCAGCACTTGTCTGTACATAGCTTTGATATCACAAGTGAATGCGACAGGCTTAAGACGAAAACGTAGGAGTACGTCTACTATGTTACGTTGAAGTTTAGGACCCGCATGCAATACATTGTTTAAGGATATGCCCGTGGACGAGGGCATAGAAGCATCGAAGACCACTCTTAATTTAGTGGTAGAAGAGTCTTCCTTCGTCACACAATGATGAGCAAGGTAATATTTTCCACCACCATATTGTTCGTGAACAGGTTCCATATGGTTCTCGTCCATGTATTCTTTCAACACCTTGCAATACTCTGTCTTCAATGCAGGATCCCTTTTAAATCTTCTTTCTAGACTTAAAAGTCTTCGGGTTGCCAATTCACGGCTATCTCCCAACTCAGTTTGATTTCCTTTGAATGGAAGACGTACAACAAAACGTTGCTCATCATCACGCGTGACATTGTTCAAGAAATGATCCTCGATAATCTCATCTTCGGGATCAGGAAATATTGTTTCTGGGATCTGTTCAATCTCCCAAAACCTAGTCAAACAATCCTCTAATGCCACATGATGTGACGTCAGCTCAGGAACCGAATCAGTGAACCTCGAGGAATCACCAATTATTATCCAACCAAAAATAGTCAGATAAGCCGCTGGTACATTGTGGGAAGGCCATACCTTCTCGCCACATGAAATGTCATTATACATGTCACTGCCCAAGAGAATGTCTATGGGCCGAGACAGATTAAAATTATCATCAGCCAATTGTAGATGCTGATAATTTGACTTAATATCCGCAGCCAGGGAGACCGATGGTAAATTACCAGTCACCTTCTTTAAAATGATAGCCGAAACCGTCAGTAACGGCTTGTCAGTATTCAGCGGTTTTAAAAACAAAGTTGTCACTCCATGTGACCGATGAGGAATGCCCGCACCCACACCACTAATTGCCACTGGCTGATGGTTGTGCTTAAGTTGGAGACGCTGAACGCATTCCTCTGACACAATCGAACACTGCGAACCAGGGTCAACAAACAAACGTACAATTTGGAAATGCCCATCACCATTACCCGCTAGACACATGGCCGTACCCAACAAGACATTGTGCAATTTAGGTTTAGTACCCATCACAGGAGAAGATATCAACATTGCACTGTTGACCTTTGGAACATTAGGTACATCCATTTCTTCTTCACATGTATGAGGTGAAGAGCCCTCAGTCAAATCAGTCATGACAGCAGCTGAACGTACTGCAGATGGAGAAGCATCCATATCTGTTGTAGATGGACAAATCAATGTGTGATGTTTTGCCCGGCAGACCTTGCATTTATGTAATGACGTACAGTCATGGTACTTGTGTATTCCAAAACAATTGAAACACAAGTTTTTGGTTTTCAAAAATTCACGACGTTGCTCTATACTTAATGCCTTGAACTTATTACACATATACATGTAATGATCTAAGTTGCAATACCGACAACTTATTTCCCTGCCTTGTTCCTGAACATGCATGACTGTTTTAATATTGCGGTTAAATTGAGACTTAACAGCCAGCGCTTTAGATGAAGTGATACATGCTTGCTTTGCAGGGACAGACATCTCCAATGCCTTGCAATGATTTTCCAGAAAGATTATAAGTACAGTATAATTAGGTATGTCTGCACCTGTCAAACTCAATTCAAATTTGCTACGCACTTCAGTAGGTATCCTTTTTAGTAAAATGTGTAACAGGATGAATGACCATTCATGAGGGTTGAACTTCAATGCTTGAAGAGCAGCAATATGTTCATTAAATGTGTTCAAGAATGGCCTTAAGTCAGACTTAATGTTTACAATTGTCGGTAGGGACATTATGTGCCCAAGATGAGTATCTGCAATTAGACGTATGTTAGAGAACCTGTTCTCTAAAAGTGTTAAAGCAACACTATAATTTTCATCAGTGAGTGGCAAATGTTTCACTAAATCATGCGCCTCTTTAGACAGACATGACAACAAATAATGTAATTTTCTCACAGGCTTCATGGATCCATTTTCATCAATTAAATTTTTGAAAATATTGATGAAGTTTGGCCACCCTGTTATGTCCCCAGCAAATGACGGCAACGAAATACGAGGTAAAGGCAAGTCTTGCCCTTGACCTTGGGAAACGACATCAGAAACCACGGTCGCGGATGCTGACGAACCACTCGGAAACACTTGACAATATATCATACTAACCTGATTCATTTTTAAATCATACTCTACGTACTCTTGTAAATGCTTGTCCGCATCAAAACCGGCGCGCTTAGAAGCCTCAACTGAAATATAACTATCCGTAAACTCCTTCTTGATTTGCGGAAGCTCTTGATACCTCGTTTTAAACTCTAACTCCTTTGATTCGTTATCAGCCGCACTATTTGCCGCATTCCACAGTAAATCTATTTGTAATTTTACCACTTTGTATCGTATTTCGACCGCCATATTGACTAAAACTCACGATTTTACTGGAAACAATAACAATGATAACAATATCTTTCACAAATAACGTTTCGCGACAATAAGCAATTGACACTTGACACTTATTGACAATTCACTTCGTTCCGTTCACTCACTGCGTTTCGCTTCACTATCACCACAGACAAGTATGTTCCCATTGACTGAGATTCGAATGGAAACGACAATGAAACGCTTTAACGAAAACCGGACGTGGGTGAATACCTTTACCTACCAGCAATGACGAAACGTAATGTACGTGAATATCTACCTACCTACACTGCTAGGTTAGATAAAACAATGTGGAAATTAAACTTATTTTATGCACAAAGCAGACACTTAGACATATGATTCAGGAATGTTTGTACGTTCAAGACACGAAACGCCTAAAAACAATGCTCAGGGAGCAGACATAAATAAACAATTACTTTCGTAAGACCGATGCAATTCATGCAGACACTTTCGACTTATATGCACTAAGTGCAGGAAATTAATTACTTTTGTAAAACAAAATGGACATATGCACAACTTGCAGGCACTTTTCGACGTAATGCACTGTGGCAGAATACTTTAAAGAAATAGGACAAACTACGCAACAATATGGCCGACAACGTGGAAACTTTACTTTGAAAATCGGTGTTTTCAATACAAATCTTGAGAAATCCGGTTCTAAAAGGAACAAATTCTATGGTGAAAATACCAGAAGGGTAAATAACGGGAGGAAATAAACGTTTACAGTACCTTGGTCAGTCAGGTGTAAGTTTTAAAAGTACTTGCGTGTCCCACGTTGGCGGCGCCGCTCTCTTGATGATAAATAAACACCTTCTTGTCGGTCTTGTCACAAGTTATGATAAGCAAGATTGATAAACATAAAATGCTGAAGGCAGACGGGATCCACTGATTCTAATTGGAATATTTAAGATCCTTTTTGAGGACGCGTGAGAGCGTCACGTCAGACATTTTTAACGCGAGAAGAGTGAATGGAAAAGTCGAAAGTGACCGAATCTAATTGTCGATTAAGGATATGGAAACGAACTAAAGAGTGAAAAGGGTTGTTCCTTAATGTTGCTAGATTACAATAAGATAATTCCTAAACAATAAGGGTTCCGTTTTTTGCCATTTGGATACGGAACCCTAAAAAGTGCCTTCAGTCTTTCGGCCCGATGGTCTATAATAAAATCCCAGAGAACGAAAAAACCGCAACGAGCTACAGCTCATTTATTTCTAAACTCAAATCCTACCTGGGCTCTGCTGCCTACTACTCGTTGAGCCAATTCTTCTCGCATGATGACAATTAAATTGGAAATGATGTGTAAACTGACATCTAAATATAAAAATATTATCTAATATCATTACAAAGACTGCTAATGCCTAGACAATGTACCATTCCTTGAAAAGAAGGAACCTACTATAGCTAGCTTCACTATAGAGAGGTCTCTGTACCTACAACTTACCATGCATTTCATGTTAGCGATTAGACCTCTGCTTAACGCAATAGTGCACTTAAATTCAATCGAAAAAACTCCATTTCCAAAACAGTGAAAAACTCCGTTAAATAAAACGATTGTACCGGAAGACGCAGCATGGATAAACAAGCTGGACTGATAACCTGGTAAAGGTCGCGGGAGTCCGCTGGATGCGGGTGGCGCAGGACCGATCACTTTGGCGCTCTTTGGGGGAGGCCCATATCATACCATACATTACCGATGTTCAGATAATCTTTTTCTACTACTTCGGTTCAATATCCATCTTAACTATCCATCCATTACAACAGAAACTTCCAATGTACCTAACTAAGCAAGTTCAGAGGATGCGGAAGGGGCAATTGGCGACTTGGCATGAACTTGGACTGGCTCTAACTAATCACAAGGCTGTGTAACTGTTAACTGTGTTTTCAACACATTTGCTCGTAACGTGCCTCTTATTGTGCCGCTTTTGGGCTCATAATCCTGGGTATTAAACACGCGTGTTTAATAACATTACGACACTCGTGTAGTTATGTTTATATGCCGATTAAGACACGTTAGCACCTTGCAGCAAGGTGTATGTATGGACTCGACGCATTCTTAAATTGACCGGGTTATACAGGTTTGTTTTTAATTTTCGGCAAATGGATTCTTACTCGACTAAACAAATTAAATCCTTCTTGTGGATTAATTGAATATTTCTTGTTGGATATGATATAGAAACGTTTCATTTAGTCTATTTACTTTTGATAACATTTTACATGAATTTATATTGAATAAGAAAATATTTATTTTATTTTGTATTGGCTGTTTAGAGATTTCATCTAAGCCTCGCTGCGGGCGCACTAACTTCACGAAAAAAAATTGTTGCTCGCCATTATAGCTAATTTCACAAATATTTGTAAACATTGATGATGCGTGTTTGGTTATTGTTAAAAATGTTGACTCGTAGTGAATAGAAAAGTGATAAATAGATTTGACGCCACTGTACATTCTTGGAGATGTACAAATATGTGAGTAAAAACCTGTTGTCATAAAGGAAACAACTTAGGAGCCTGTAACATGTTCATTTTATGAAAAGAAACTATTTGTATACATGTTATCCATACCATACACAGTTATGCAATAAATAATTCTTATTCTTATTCTTATTCTTAAAGGATTTTTTCCTCGCAAATGTGTTGAAAAACGTCGTATGACACGCGTGAGCTTTGATAATTACATCCTCGGCTCTATTATCACGCTCACCTGCGGTTCGCGTGAAAATTCCGCCTCTGATGTAATGGTCAACATACCTCACTTGTATCATAATGTACTATTCCGCTGGTCCTGCCTAGTTCACAAAACATTTCTCGACTTTAAGCTAGTTGCTTGTATACTATAATTATGGGTATCTAATCAGAGATTACATTACATATCAACAGGTTACACATTGAGCCATTATTACAGACAAGTTCTGTTATTAGCCTAAGCAAAATACGATTTGTTTAGAAATAATTATATATCAGGCCAGTGAACGAATATACATAGAACACGAGCTCCATACAAATTTCTACCGAAACTCGGGCCCAAAACCCGGTATGCGCATAGTCAACTGCGTATCCAATCACAGCTACCCAAAATGTCAGCCTATTTTCAATTACCCAACACAAATGGATGCGATTGGTCAATTTAGGAATGCATTGCTGTGATTAGCCGTCGTGCGTCACGTCGGACGACAGCCATGTAACAGTGACATCGAAAACGGATAATTGTTGAATGGTTACATGCAACAAGAAACAACTTAGTTTATGATAACGTTTGCGTGATTTTTTTGTTCAAGAAGTAGGGCTGAGTCGCCAGGTAAAATACCAAATTATTATTTTTTATTTACATTATAATACAAGTATAAGTAATGTAGAGCTCCTTATAGAAAATATCGCTCTACATTGCCTTTATAGATTACCAGAAGGCTTTCGATACTTTGTCACACTTATCTATCTGGGAGTCACTAAAAGCACAACACGTAGAGCCCCAGTATATCAATATAACCCTGCACGTGTCCCCTGGGTGGTGCTAAATGAGCGACAACACTTCCGGCGAAACAGCCGCAACTATAAAAATATCACATTACAGATCGCCATACGATTAAATAAATAAATATCAATATTCTAAAATACTTATACGTAAATAGCACAAGTAGAGAACAATTAGAAACTGTTCTATTGCGCTTTTAATTAATGTAATTTGATGGCTGCAAGGATCGGTTTTAAATGCATCAGTCACATCTTTGAAAGAGGAAATATACCAAAACATTTATTTGCAATGAATGCAAGATACGAGGGTCAAACTGAAAGTTCTTAGAAAATCAAAAACTGAGCAATCAAGCAACTTATTACTTTTATTATATCTTTTCAAAATAGCCTCCCTTCACATCAATACATCGCTGCATTCGATAGAACCATTGAGAAAAGCACTTTGCCCACTCGTCCTTAGGGGTCTCTTCGACGGCCTTTTGAAACGCAGCCACTGCTTCGTCGGCGTCCTCGAAGTTTTTCTTTAATTTTTGGGAATAAATAAAAATCACAAGGTGCAAGGTCGGGGCTATAAGGTGGGTGACCCAGTAATTCCACGTTTGCCGTCGCCAAATAGTCGATCGTTTGCTTGGCGGTGTGCGATGAGGCGTTGTCGTGGTGAAGCAGGATCCTACTGCGAGGCCGTTTTTCTCGAACTTTTTCCAAGACAAGTGGTAAACAATTGTTAGTGTACCACTTCGCAGTAACTGTTTTTTGATCCTCTAAAATAATTGTTGCGTAATGACCAGTCCTTCCGAAGAACGAGGCCACCATCTTTTTTCCCACACTTCGACCTCTCTTCACTTTAGTAGGCAACTCCTCGGAAGGAAACACCCACTCAGCAGACTGTCTTTTAGTTTCAGGATCATAACAGTAAATCCAGCTTTCGTCACCCGTAACTACGTCGAACACAGCATTTGAGTCACCTCCGTTGAATCTTTGACCCATTTCACGGCACCAATCAACACGACGGACTTTTTGGGCTTCTGTCAAATTATGAGGTATCCACCGGGCACAAAGCTTCCTCACCGCTAAATGTTCATGGAGGATTTTGTGGACTTGACTCATACCAATGGCTAAGCTTGTACGAATCTGCTGATAGGTTACTCTTTTGTCAGTCTCTATCATACGCCGCACAACACTGATGTTATCTTCAGTAGTCGCCGTAGAAGGCCGGCCCTCACGCAGATCATCAGTGAGATCAGTGCGGCCACGTTTAAATTCATTAAACCAGTTGTAAATAGTAGCACGAGATGGGGCTTCATCGTGAAAGGCCAATCGAAGTCTATCATAACTTTCTTGTTGACTTAAATTACATCGAAAGTCGTAAAAAATCATTGCTCGAAAATTTTCTCGCGTTAAATTCATGCTCACGTAGTACACACAATTTTCAATTTGCCGCCAAATCGTAAAACAAATGACAATCGAGTGGAATTCGTACACAAAAATATTAAGAAAGAGTTCTATTTTCAAATTTTGAACTTATTTTTTTATTATATTTATTACAAGTGGCCAGTTCTAAAGACTTTCAGTGTCGCCCTCGTATAATGTAAAGAACAATGAAGATCCCTTTTTTTGGCATGCCATTTCGAATCGTGTCGTTTCAAACGAACTGCTTCATTCCATATTTCGTTTCTAATTGGATGTGTTGGAAATGCAAAAAAAAAAATGACAGAAACGTTTTTAATAAAGATCAATCTTTCGTATTAAAAGGCTGTACCCTTAAAAATTGGCAATAGCCTTTGTTAGTCACGAACTAATAACATGTAATTTTTCATGAATAAATTGCTAAGCAATTTGATTAAGGCGCTATAGTTATGTGCATAATAAGTATGTACCTTTAGATGTTTTCCTTCACTGGATGACTAAAAGTAAACATCAAATAATATTCCGAACGTAAGTTTCGAGTTGAGTGGGCGGGGCACATTGCACGTAGAACCGATAGCCGTTGGGGCAGAAAGGTGAAAGGTAAGTATGAGTATATAGCGACCGCGTACCGGAAGGCGCAGCGTGGGTAGACCGGACAAGGTAGACTGATGAAGTGATGACCAAAGTATATACTTACAATTATAAAATACAATTACAATAATCAAAAAATAACGAATTAAATATATTGTCCAATAAAAATATTAAAAAAAGATTAAAATATTAAAAAAAATACAAAAAAATATATTTATAAAAAAAATTGTCGATTCCGTTTTTTAACGGCCAGAACGTTAACCACCTAGCAATTTGCGGACGATGTTTCTCTGTTATTCAGATGCCCGAAACATTACAACATCAATAGCGATATAAAGGACACGCTAACAGACTTTAACGACTGGCTACGCGAACACTGTTTAGAACTTAATATGAACAAAACTAAGTTAATACAATTCAGGCCATACCAAAAAATACCTCTAGATTTGGCACATGTATCAAACGAAATCGGTATTGAAGAAGTTAGTACATTTAAGTTATTGGGTCTTACAATTGACACAAACCTAAATTGGAAAAAGCATATTGAAATTACAAACAACAAGTTATCTCGTTTCATATATGCGCTAAGTGTACTTAAGAGAAATACTCATATTGAATGTGCATTATCGGCATATTATGCGTATGCATATGCATGGCTGCGATATGGCATTATCTTATGGGGAAATAGCACTGACGCCCACGACTTGTTCGTAGCGCAAAAAAAGTGTATACGCATAATAGCAAACATACGCTGCCCGGAAAGTTGCCGACCCCACTTTGTCAAACTTAAGCTGCTAACCCTACCGTGCATATATATACTGGAAGTAGCACTGTTTGTAAAAAAACATCTAACTCAATACACATTTGTTAAAAGCGTCCGTCGAAATAACCAATTAGCCCTCCCGGAACCTAAGCTGAATATGTATAAAAGTGGACCTCATTACCAATCAATAAAAGTCTACAACAAAATCCCTGACTTCATAAAAAAAGAGGATAAGTTTAATAGTTTCCGCAGTAGACTTAAAGATTGGCTAATAAGTAAAACATATTACTCGTATCAAGAATTTATTACAGACATCCTTAAATAGTTTAATAGTACATTTACAATTTACCGCTCAAAATAATAAATTGACATTAGAATTACATACGTATATACAATTATCAAATAATGTTTTAGTTAATAGATGTAAATAAGTAGCTATGTTTAGATACCTATAGTATGTGACCTAGCTAGTAATTAGAGGAAGATTGAAATGCATGTGCATGATTAATAAAATAACTGCCTAAGAAAAAAAAAATATTTTAAGGAATGTTAAGCATATAAATGGCATGTAATTAAATAAAACTAAATATAAATTGCTACGCCCTATCAGGGCCCATATGGAACTCATGTACCTATTATAAGATCTGTACAACTATGGATGCAATAAATGATATTGATATTGATATTTGTCACAACAACTTAAGCCTTGGCCACGACTTTGGTCTTAAGCGACCTGCGACCAGCGTTTTATCTATTCATTGCGCGGTCGAGACGCGCAACGCACTGTGGTTAGTTGGGATCACGCGCAATGAACAGATAAAACGCTGGTCGCAGGTCGCTCAAGACCAAAATCGTGGCCAGGGGGTAAGAGACGCAGCTATCAGATAGAAAGAGACAACAAACATTAAATTTATTCACTATGAAGGCGGTTGTTGTGACAAATTGATAGGTGTCTAGAACGCTTGAGCTGAGGAGGATTATGTCTGGCTATTTATAATCTAACTGGATACTTGTATTTTCGGGTACGTAATACGAGATATAAGAACTCATCATATAACATTCATAACATATACGCTCACTTTGTATAAGCTTGTTTAGTATAACATTCACTGGATATAATGAACGAAAAATATATAATTTCAAAATATCTACTTTTGTAAAGTATAACGTTATTTAGATATAATACCAATTGATATAACGATTAAAGCGTATAATGTTTATAACCCCTAAGATTTAAACATATATTATACATTTAATCTAACATCAAAAGCATGATGCTAAGTATAGTATAAACGCCTACAATTATTTTAATAGTAATCGCTTGAAAAGCTGAATATGCTTTGAATGTAAATTTCTTAGAGCGATAACCTTAAATTTGTGTTTGAAGAAAAGTAAACATTGAAGATATACATGTTATGTTGGTTAAAATTAAATATTTTTTTTGTATTATGTGGTCTTCTTAATTTAAAATCAACCTTACCTAACTTATTAATCCTGAACATTTGGTAAAAGTAAGTTGTCTCCTTGTAACCTTAAACCTAAACTAACCTAACTTTTTTTTTAAAGAAACGCATGCCAATTATTGTATACCAACCTTAACCTAACCTAACCGCCAGCGTATCGACGTCACCCCGCTTCGCAGGGTGCCTATTTCCGCTCTAAGGGACACAAGCTAACCATAACTGCCATAACCTAACCCACCATAAATGCGATCGTTGATTTGTTTTTTACTGCGGGGGGCTACACCCCCCGAGCCCCCCTTGTAGGGGGCTTTGCCCCCCGTCACCCCTTTTTCTAGCTGCCCTTACCTAATTTCGCAGGCTCTGATTTAGATTTCATGTCTCTTATATCTTATAATCCTTATACTTACTAAAATATTATACGTTTTAGTCAATTTCAGTGTTATATAAAAAAACGTTATATAAAATGAATATTATGTCAGTTGACCGTTATTCCTTATAAAAGTATTGATTTTGTTATTATAGCTAACGTTCATTATATTTTGTAAACGTTATTAATATGAAATTTTATATTATGTTGTTATATTTCGTGAGACGCACCCTGTATTTTCATACTTAAAGCAAACTGGTACTGCATCTTGTAATGTAACCTAAGTTAACAACTCGGATCATAATAACCAGTTTGCGCATACGCACGCAACTGAGACACCTATAACGGTCTCTGTCTAACACGCCGCTAATGACCCTTTTAATAAGTCTGTCTCGTTCTACAGGCTATCGTAAACTTGACCTTTATGATTTTTCTTGTGTCATTCTTGAAGTGGTGAGCGTGGGAGATGCGCGTATAAAATTGTTTTTATTTAATAAGGTATTAAGTGAGTTATTAGTGAAAATACTTTGAAAATGGTAAGAAGTGTGTTTCATTCTTTAGTGATGTGCTTCAATAAGTGATAACTAAACCACGTTAGTGATGTTGAAGGAAATCATAATTTTGTTTTAATTAGTGTTGTGCGAAGATGTTTACCGGTTATGGAGGTAGTCTTTTTAATTATTACCGATGTTCTAGATGGACCGACTGGTTTGTAATGGTTTTTAATAAGTATCTAAATAATTTTAGGTTGACTGTATAAAAAGAAACGATTCTCGACATAGGTACGCCCCTATGTTATTTTTTAGGGTTCCGTGCCCAAAGGGTAAAACATGACCCTATTATTAGGGTTCCGTACCCAAAGGGTAAAACGGGACCCTATTACTAAGACTCCGCTGTCCGTCTGTCTGTCTGTCCGTCTGTCACCAGGCTGTATCTCATGAACCGTGTTAGTTAGACAGTTTAAATTTTCACACATGATGTATTTCTGTTGCCGCTATAACAACAAATACTAGAAAACAGAATAAAATAAATATTAAAGGGGGCTCCCATACAACAAACGTGATTTTATTGCCGTTTTTATAGATAATTTTTATTTATCTTATTGTTTCTGATATAAGAAGTTTCAAAACGTTTAGCCTAGTGGGTAGTGACCCTGCCTTCAAAGCTGAAGGTCCTTGGTTCGAATCCCGGTAAGGGCAAATATTTGTGTGCTGAGCATGAATATTTGTTTCTGAGAGAATTCATGGTGTTATATGTATTCAAGTATTTATATCTATTAAATATATCTTCGTTTAGTACCTATGAAGCCATATTAAGCGTACTATGGGGCTAGCTCGATTTCAAATTCAAATAAATTCAAATATTTATTCGTGACACACAATTTACACATACAAAAGAAATTTGTGTAAGATTGTTCCCTAAATTTATTTACATCATTAAGGATGACTCACGCTAGAATGGGCCGTGTCCGGCCCGGGCCGTTTTCTAAGAAAAACGACGGCGTTTTTGCGCGGCCGAGGCCCGGTATCGGCACGGCCCGGCCCGTGACTCGGCCGGGTTTGGGTTTAGCTCGGCCGCGCAAAAACGCCGTCGTTTTTCTTAGAAAACGGCCCGGGCCGGACACGGCCCATTCTAGCGTGAGTCATCCTTTACATGTTATTAAACAAGACATACTCGTACCTCTAGCATCACTGCAACGTTACCTCAAAATGCTCAACAGTAGTTAGTCGAATACCTAAAAACCCAGCCCCTGTACACCAAATACAAATACCTTAGAAGTATAAATTGAAAAATTCAAATTCAAATATTTATTCGTGACACACAATTTACACATACAAAAGAAATAATATAATACATATTTTGTCACGAAATGGACCCTTTGGTATAGTCATATTATATGCCATAAAAAAGTGGTCAAAAATATCTGACACGTTCCAGCGGCCCTCCTAAGGCCCATGGACCTACCGATAGGACTTATTCTTTCAAAGGAATATAAACCATTTAAAATTTGAAAAGAGTTGCATTTGTTATACTTCGGTCGTTTTTGGAAACAAAAGAAATTCAACTTTATTTCCGACATCAAATAAATAAATAAATAAATATTACGGGACAATCTTACACAAATCAACCTAGGCCCACGGTAAGCTCAGTAAGGCTTGTGTTGTGGGTACTAGGCGACGATATATATAATAGATAAATACATATAGATACTTATATTCATATATAACATCGATAACTCAGGAACAAACATTCGTGATAAACACACAAATAAATGCCCTGACCGGGATTCGAACCCGGGACCTCCAGCTTCGTAGGCAGAGTCACTACCAACTGGGCTACGGAGGCCGTTCCTGATCCTTTCAATTCCATTTTTAACCGACTTCAAAAAAAGGAGGAGAATCTCAATACGGATGTATTTTTTTTTTTAATGTTTGTTACCTCAGAACTCCGTCATTTATGAACCGATTCGTACAATTATTTTTTTAATTGAAAGTATATGCTTCCAGGATGGTCCCATTGTTTCCAAAGCCCCAGTTGGATGATGGGAACCATGAGGAATTGAGGGAACTCCTCAAATATATTACGCACGCGTGTAGTAATTTCGGTATTTTCTATTATAACTCGTATATTTACACCCGGAAATCATAAATTTGGTGAAGTGGAAGTGATGATGAAGACCACAGATGGCTTGTGGAACTTCTCAATGATGTACTTCAAACTATATAAGTACGTCACAGATTCTGATATGATTCCGTACAAATAGCAAACAATGAAGTATCAAAGGTAATTCTGAGATCCTTGAGCAATCGACGGAAGTCCTCAAATATTATCGGCCCACATACAGCGATTTGGTTTATTGGTCTAAAAATCAACGCATTTGTTCTCGGAAATTAGTTCCATGTGGTAAATTGGAAAAAAAAATGTGGAAATGTTCATGTGGCTTGGCGCAGTACTGAATTGAAGTCGGTTAAAACTTTGTTTTGAAAGTAAATTATGTATTGTATGTTGGGCCTTAGGAGGTTAAAAATTACATAGTTTCTGGTACTGTACCTACCTACAAATATTTACAAACGAATTAGTAGGTAACTAATGACAATTAGTAATTAATTACTTACTCAGATAAAGTAACTTATTTATCAAGCAATGACACGATCTCTCTGAACTCAAATTACTCCCGAACTACGTAGGTAGCAGTGGCGGAGCGCCCATACAAGCCCATTCCCACCGACTTGCCTAAAATTTATTTTTAGGCAATCCTTTAGTTACTTAGTAGTATAGTTAGTTAGTTACATACTTTAAACTCTTTCATAACTTTTTTTGTTACGGGTTGCCCATTGAAAATTTTGACGCGCCGCCACTGGTACAATACCACTCAACTGTTCTCAATCGCTTAGATCCTTAGATGTAATGTAACCAACATGTAGGCACTTTTCAACAGACTGGATATGAATTGAATTGTTGCTAAAATAATTTACTTTTCAAAACAAACAAATCAGTAGCCAAATTGCTTCAAGTTTGCCTATAAAATTTGAAGAGTTTCCTCGATTTCTCCAGGATACCATCATCAGAACTGGATTTTGGTGACAACGGGATCAATTTGGAAGTATATGCTTCCAAACAATGAAAAAAAAATGTAAATCGGTTCATAAATTACCGAGTTATCGCGTAACAAACACACATAAAAAAAACAGACGAATTGAGAACCTCCTCTATTTTTGAAGTCGGTTAAAAAAGAATGGACGCTTGGATTCCACACAGAACTTTGTCAATTACAAGATACTCTTTTAAGTACCAAAGTTATATAATATACAAATATTTATGTAATTATACACAGTTAACCAGTGCGAGTAACAACTGTATTATCCAGCACAATCAATGTGCAACGAGGCCCTTAGTTCCTAATTATGAATGATTAGTAGTTAAACTTATAATTAGGTAGGCAAACAAGAGATAAGTAACAGAGTCCATTCTTGAAAAACAATTTGTGTAGATAGTTAATTACGTCATCAGTAGATCCCGTTATTAATATAACTAATTTATTGAACATAGTATAGTTGGTACTCTACGTTGTATTTGTGATATGAACAAATAATTAGATGTAGGTACAAATAACATTGATTATAAGACTTATCAAGTGTAATATAGTAGTATTTCGCTACGATGGGTGACAATTGGGGTCATGATATAAAATATTTATACTTATGGACAAAATATAATAAAATGCGAGAAGAATTTGACGGTTCCAGAAAAATTAAATTGCCGCCTCAATTAAAATTCTGCCAAAAACTTTGCCTAAGAAATATAAAGACTCATGCTAGCCTATTCTCATTATTTCCTCCATATGTATTGATATTTTATATCATGAGTCAAAAAATTGTCACATCGTGACAAAATACCTCAGGGGCATAAAAAAATATCGAACAGATAAAAAAACATGGATAATTCACTTTAATACAACCCAAAGTACGTCATAAAAATTCCAAGTATTATATATTATGTTTCTAAGTGTTTATATTATAACAATGATTGTCTTGAAACGCGGGCGCTATCCGCCCTTGACATTAAGCAATATTTTAGCTCGCTTAGCGCACAAGGAGGAAAACCCGGTAATTACTCGTCAGGCTGCCCGTGCGATTGTTTGTTGTGCCTCTTAATTGATTACCAGCATAGGCCGAGAGCTATCTAATTATACGCACAAATAATCGTACTAATGCAAAAATGATTAGGTATCAGTTTTTCCATCTTTAATTATTTAATGAAATAATTTGTTTCGTTAATATTTAGGTGTGTAAGTAATTTAGAAATTGGTTCAATAGTGAACTTGCAATCCAAAAATCCGAACCTATTTTTCGTCAGACATTTTATGTTGCAGTGCAGCGATTGACTCTTGCAAAAATGATTATCATTTTCCATCTTTTTTTATTTAATGAAATAATTTGTTTCGTTAATAGGTGTACTGTGCCAAGTAATTTAGAAATTGGTTCAATAGTGAACATGCAATCCAAAAATACGAACCTATTTTTCGTCAGACATTTTATGTTGCAGTGCAGGGATTGACTCTCAGCCAAAACCATTACTTTCCGTCTAATGGACTTAAAACGGAAGTAAACCAAAGTAGATAGGTACGAGTATTCCATACCTATCAATACGCTATCCAGAAATTATCCGGTAATGAAAGTTAGGAAGAATTTGGTGACCGAATCCGGCATTTTGCGATATGAAAACGAATGCAAGGATATATCTATAGCAAAAACGTGAAGACACATAGGGTTGGAAAGGGTAGGATTAAATGCTGAACTTATTGTTTTATGTGCTTAGAAGTTTGTTTGCAGGGAGGGGGATCATCACATTTACCTGCGAGTGACTGTATTACTTCTGCTAATTTTTTTTTTGAAGAATAGATTTTTTTATAGTGATTTTTTGCGGATTTTCTTTTCACTAGTTGACCAAAAATTATATCTCTTGAAAAAAGTTGAGGAGTTAAATGCAGGGTAATTTCTAATCAATATTAAAATTGAAAGTTTGTAATTGTATGTACAACATTTATCTCTGTTTGTTCTCCACATAAATTAATAAACTTTCCTGAAGTAGTTATGATAGTTCAAAGAACACTTGAGATGTTCTAAGGTAGTATTGGGCACTGACTATAACCTAACTCTTAAAGTAAATCTTCATTCTAAAGTAAGCACCAGTTCAAAACGAAAAAAATGTAAATAAATAATAAATAGATATTACGGGACAATCTTACACAAATCAACCTAGGCCCACGGTATGCTCAATAAGGCTTCTGTTGTGGGTACTAGGCGACGATATATATAATAGATAAATACATATAGATACTTATATACATATAAGTAATAACATCCATAACTCAGGAACAAATATTCGTGATAAACACACAAATAAATGCCAAATAATGCATATTAAATGTCAAATTCAATACATTGTTTGTTTACATTTTTTTTCGTTTTCAACTGGTGCTTACTTTAGTTGCATTGCATCTTCAATATTTTTGTACCATCAGCTTGAATAAAAATAGGCAACATAGCACAATATTAATTTTATTTATTTATGTAGGTATAGACTGAATATGTCCTCATTCCTTTGGCTTAAGAATCGCACCCCTGGCCGCGGGCCAGTCCATGGGCGTCAGATACCAATCCTAATTTATAAGATTGCTCCGTCCAAGATTCCCATGAATGACCGCAGGAAACTTTTGCGATGTGATTGCTACCAGTGGCTCGTACTTATGCCTATTAACTTGGCTACTAGCCAGCTTGGGGTATTTTTAAATGAGAGTATGGGATTTAAATCTATTTTTTATTTGTCGCGCACGCACGCTCCATGCGTGCTAAGCTAAACTGAGAAGGAGTAGTAGCTATAGACATTTTGTGGCTCTTGACTTGGCGAACCTGAATCGGTGCGGTATTTTTTACCCACTACCGAGAGAGTTGTCGCCCATATTTCCCTGCTTATTGATATACTGTCAGTATTACATTAGCGCAGTAGTATTATATTGCGCAGACTCGACGCGGTACGCATGCAGTACCGCATGCGTACCGCCCCGCTCCCGTGCCAATCAGGAAGCACTCATTTAAACGTAGACGCGCAGTAAAGCATCTGTTCTGACTTGACAGCTGACGGCATACTAATACCGCACCGAATGTGGAAGTGCCCTAAAGGCCTCCACACACCGGTCGCGTGCGCGGGCCCGCGCAAGTTGTAAAACATTGAAACTACACTTCAAACACACATCGAAAGCGGGCCCGCCGCGGGCCCGCGGTCTCACGTTCGATGTGTGTTTGAAGTGTAGTTTCAATGTTTTACAACTTGCGCGGGCCCGCGCCCGACCCGCGCACGCGACTGGTGTGTGGAAGCCTTGAAAAGGCCTGAATAAAGCCTGCATCACACTGGCGCGGCCTGCGGTGGCGGACCATAGTAAATTTGACAGCTAATGAGAAGTTTTCTATTGTCCGCCGCGGCCAGTCTGTGGGAGGCCTTAGCGTGGCCAGCGGTGGCGGTCAATAGTAAACTTGACAGTTATTGACAACCGCCTCCGCACGCCGCGCCAATCTGTGAGAGGCCTTAAAGTAGTGTACAGCGCAGCGCCATCTATCCTTCAAGAACGAAATATAGTTGACGATAATCTATTATACTTTGTGTTCTCTATGGTAACGCAACAAATATAGATTTGATTTCAATGCAAAACATGTAGCTGGATAGATCCTGCCTCTATAAAGTTCATGAAGTATTACAGCTGCGGGAATACTAATTTTCAAGGCAACTTCGTACTCAAATGTATGTCCATCACTTAATTGAAGTACATAGTGCTAATTAAGTTTAACGTTCAAGCCAGTGGTTTTGCATTTTCGATCTGCTTTCAGAAAAGTTTACTGTGGTCAGAAGGGTAACTGCGTAACTTCTCAAGCGACCGTTAGGAAAACTCAACTGAAATTTTCCCATACAAAATGACGTTCAGATCTACCCAACGTAACTACGTATAATACAACGTTTCTTAATCGAGCAACAGGTCAACTGAATTTTATTGAAACGTCAAAAATGCTCTGTTAGTTTGACGTACAGTACGAACAAGTGACGTCACGATTTTCTACGGTCTAACAGCAAGTAAAGATTTTCCCTGTTTTGACTTTTGACTAGGATGATCGCATTTATGTCGGACATAAATTATTTACCTACTAGTAAGTAAGCTCGACTAAACATAAATTAGATCATGCTGAGCTAGGCAAGCCGGTGGTATATTTTTTTAGGGTTCCGTACTCAAAGAGTAAAACGGGACCCTATTACTAAGACTCCGATGTCCGTCCGTCCGTCCTTCCGCCCATCCGTCCGTCCGTCTGTCTGTCTGTCACCAGGCTGTATCTCACTGATACCGTGATAGTTCCAGCTGAAATTTTCACAGATGATGTATTTCTGTTGCCGCTATAATAACAAATACTAAAAAAACAGCCTAAAATAGTTTTTTATAGATAATGATACGGAACCCTTCGTGCGCGAGTCCGACTCGCACTTGGCCGGTTTTATTTCCTGTTAATCGGAGCATCCCTTATATTTCATAACTATACCTGTCAAGTTTGGCATACCTACGGTTTCTAATTTTGAAAGCGAATACAAGCCGCCATATTTTTTACGTAATGGCTCTCCATAATTTAGCTAACTAACTAGGAGGTGGTATATCCCTATCGAACACCGTATTGAAATAAAAAATGTGCGCATAATTGGCCTTCTACTCTCGACCTATAATATGATACACACGAAAATGCAGCGTAAGCAATTATTTGCTTGCTTTCCTCTCACAAGAGGGTGTAATATCACATTCTTTAGGATAAAGAGCATAATCCAAAACTATTTAAATTGTAAATGTAAGTTGAATTTCACGTACCGGAAGGCGCGGCGTGGGTAGGTAGGCAAGGTGGACTGATGACCTGGTAAAGGTCGCGGGAGTCCGCTGGATGCGGGTGGCGCAGCACCGGAAATTGTGCCACTCTTTGGGGGAGGCCTATGTCCAGCAGTGGACGTCTTTCGGCTGATGTGATGATGATGATGATGAAGTTGAATTTCAACCATGCGTTGTTAGTTTTAGGGTTGAAAACAGGAAGAGATTTTGATCATTCACAGTAATCAAACGTGGCCGTGCCATCGGCTAATTGGCGAAGCCACAGACGTCATTAGATTCAGTAAAAATACCCGTTCCCCAGACATAATTAACGAGATTCTTCTAATGCTACACGTTATAAAACAATTACTTAAGTTAATAAGTGATATTAAGGGTTTTGAAGTGGATACTTTTCTTGTATAGGGGTAGGTACTTACAGTTCAAAATGTGACGTGACTTCCGGAATAACTTTTTGTAGAGAAGCCTAATCTGATTTCAAATAATTGTTTGTTACATGTTTTAATACTTCTTTATTTGCCGTTATTTAGTTTATGTGGCGGACATGAAAATAATGCTGAAAAGACCACCATTTTCAATGCATCGCGAGTCAAATGAGCTACGTCAGTCAATGTTGCCATATATACCGATTTATCTGTACTTATACAGATTTTAGTGAATTAAATCAGATATATTAGGGTTCCATAGCCAACAAAGAAGTATCCACTTAAACTTAATTAACGGTTGTATCTCCGACACAACCCGCTTTTTTTATATGATTAGAGTGAGATCGCCAAAGCTCTCAATGCGACGCGAGTGAGAGATACCTACATACTTTTAACTCTAGAATAGCTATGCTGTAACTTGTCTTAAGCTCACCTCCAAGCTCAGCTCACCCACAAATATATATTGACGCCGCGATTCCTAGTAACTAAACGTAAGGCGCATGAACGCGTACAAAATAACAGGCTAGCACACACAACGAAGCTTCAAATCAGTGAAGGGTAGGCGACACAGAACACTTAATAATATAGAATGGCGATGTATGCGTGGTACGCGCGCCACTAGAGATTGAGCATGTGCTCAAGCTTTGCGTACCAACCAACGTCACCCGATCGCCGAAATGCCGTCATATTTTAGGAAATATGACGGTATTTCATCGACTTGAAACTTTTGCTCTTGAGTGTAGTTCTAAACACCGGTCCCGATGGAAATCGCGCGCCATACCCCTTCTATAGTATTTAGTGTTCTGTGGTAGGGTAGGCGACATGCACTTGTGATTGTTCTTGAGCATCAATAGGCTACGATGTCGTAGCAGGGTTTTAACCTGTTTCATCTTTATTGCTTACTAGCTTTTGCCCGCGACTTCGTCCGCGCGGAACTCGTTTATATAGTAACTTTCTCCCCCCTTTTCACCCCCTTAGGTGATGAATTTCCAGATAAAAACTATCTTTAGTAAGGACTCTTTGGGAAGGCCCCGGAATTCAAAGTATCTCTATACCAAATTTCATCTCAATCGGTTCAGCGGTTTAAGCATAAAAAGGTAACAGACAGACAGAGTTGCTTTCGCATTTGTAATATTAGTATGGATTGTATGAAGGAAAGGGTCATTATGGCTGAGTTGCATGATTTTATAGATTACCTTACTCCGAACGCTACCGTAAATAGTTTCCAATATTTCACCCCCTATTTCACCTCTTTAGAGGATGATTTTTGGGATTAAAACTATACGTTGTCATTCTCCAGGACTCAAACTATCTCTATACAAAATTTCATCTAAATGGGCTACATCCAAATTTTCACCCCCATTTCACCCCCTTAGGGGATCATTTCCGGAATAGAAACTATCATATGTCCTTTTCCAGGACTCAAACTATCTTTCAACCAAATTTCATCAAAATGTGTCACAAACAAATTTCCACCCCCAATTACACCCCCTTAGGGGATGATTTTCGGGATAAAACTATCCTTTGTCCTTCCTTTACTATCGCTTTACCGTAAATGGGTTCAATCCAAATTTTCATCCACCATTTCTCACCCCCTTAGGGGATGATTTCCTCCTTTCATGTATTCCAGAATAAAAAATATTCTATGTTCTTTCCTTCTATCGTAATCTTCAAGCCTCAATTCACCACCTCAGGAAATGATTTTTCGGGATAAAAACTATGCATTGTCCTTCCCTGGGACTCCTTCTATCTCTTTACCAAATTTCATCTAAATGGGTTTATCCAAATTTTCACCCCCTATTTCATCCCTGAGGGGATGATTTTCGGGATTAAAACTATCATATATAAAAAAAAATTTAAGTCCTTCCCCAGGACTCTTAACTATCTCCATACCAAATTTCTTCTAAATCGGTTCTATCCAAATTTTCACCCCTCATTTCACCCCCTCAGGAGATGATTTTTCAGGATAAAATTTTGCATTGTCCTTCCCTGGGACTTTTTCTATCTCTATACCAAATTTTAACTAAATGGGATTTATCCACATTTTCATCCCTATTTCATCCCCTTGGGGGATGATTTTCGGGATTCAAACTATCCATTGTCATTCTCCGGGACTCAAACTATATCTATACCTACCAAATTTGGTCTAAACGGAGTCCATCCAAAATTTCACCCCCCATTTCACCCCCTTAGGGGATGATTTCCAGAATAAAAACTATCCAATGTCATTCCCCAGAACTTAAACTACCTCTAAACCAAATTTTATCAAAATGGGTTACATCCAAATTTTCACCCCTCCATTTTACCCCCTACAGGGAAAATTTTCGGGATAAAACCTATCCTTTGACCTTCCCCGGGACTAAAACTAATTAAATACCAAATTTTATCCAAATCGGTGCAGCGGTTTAAGTAGCTCCATACAAATTTCCACCCCCCATTTCATCCCTTTAGGGGTTGATTTTTAGGATAAAAACTACCCTAAGTCCTTTCCCAGGACTCAAACTATCTGTATACCAAATTTCATCTTAATCGGTTCAGCCGTTTTCATGTGATGCGCGGTCACATAAACAGACAAACAGATAAACAGATAAACAGATAAACAGACACACAGACAAACAGACAAAAATTCTAAAAACTGTTAAAACGTGTTCTGTTATCGATTTTAAGTATCCCTAGTCAATTTTTTTTCGAATATCTTTCATGTACAGACTTTCGACCCTCTTCAGCTTTATTATATGTATAGATCCGGAAATAAGAATGATTTAGACCTGCTAGGTTGAATTGTGTAGGATCTTTATTTTAGATTTATACAGGGTGGGCCCTGTAACTGGAGCAAATAATTAAACGGTAGATTATTAAGCTTGTGAATAATTATTTCCAAGTGGTTTTAGGCGAAAAAAAATTTTTTTTTTTTAAATAAAAATCTTTAAAATAATTTTACTTGTATTGTTTTACTCTTCTGGTTTTTATTTTAAAAACAAAAAAAATCAAAATATCACAACACTATCTGTTAAACACAAAAACGCAAAAACTATTATTTAATTACATGATGTTACTTCAAAATCTGCATTGACTACCGTGATATGATCTCGTGGTGCCAAGATATTTACATTACTTGGAGGTCATAACTTTAGATCAAAATTTCTCCAAAACCAAAAATTTTGAAAGTGAATCATATTCATATTAATTTATTTGGTATTCATCATACACTGTCAATTGGGTACATTACAAGTAAATTAAAATTAAAACCGCAAATACTGGGTTACAAAAATCCCATGAATAAAATTAAAAAATATGTTAAATAATGTCATTCTATAAGAATAGCTTACAATTACAATGTTAAGGTGTTAGTAAATAGTAGATTGAATATGTCCAAAATTAAAATAATATGATACAGTTAAAATATAAGTATTATCAATGTCATTTCTAATTAAATGTCAGCTCGATATATTTATTCATCTAGGAATTCCTTCACAGAGTTGTAAGCCTTGGCTGCGCAATATATTTTAAGTTTATGTGTAAAGTTACTTTCAGTGTCTAAAGTTCTGATTGGCTCTGGTATTTTATTGTAGATTTTGGCACCCATTACACCAAGAGACTTGCCAGTCTTCTGGAGCCTGTATACACAAGGGGTTACTGCAAATGCTCTAAGGAAGCGTCCTTTTGAATATTTGCTCCAGATAAGGGCCCACCCTGTATACAAGCTTTTATTTAACTTCCACTGTACGTATATAGTATGTACATAGTATATATATATAGTAACTACTCGTATGTAGATCGAAAATGTATACCAAATTTTTAGCCAGTTTCTGGTACCTATACGATTAAGCTGAATGTTGTATATTTAAGTAAATTCGGTGACAACGCAATAATTATCATGGCACCATCGAGCTGATCTGATGATGGAGACAGAAGGTGGCCATAGCAACTCCTAAACAAAACCCGAGTTTGACCTCAATGGAACCTTTACAACGAGTACCTACCAGTCGGCAATAAAAGCTTATACCAAAAAAAAATATGACGGAAATTTATTTATAAGTATTGTGTGTATCTGTCAGCACCAGAAGGACCTTAGCGGTAAGGCGCTCGAAATGATCTACACAGA
This sequence comes from Epinotia brunnichana, assembly GCA_963854355.1. Lineage (NCBI taxonomy): Eukaryota > Metazoa > Arthropoda > Insecta > Lepidoptera > Tortricidae > Epinotia > Epinotia brunnichana. The sequence goes on from OY977954.1 coordinate 20,754,074, forward strand.
CCTTATTATCCAGCCCTCGTGTAAAGCATTTTGAGCACTAGGCCCGCATTGCTACATTACTGCTATACGATCTTTATAATAGATATTTTATGAGTTTTATGACATAATCAACTGCATTCACAATTTGTTCTAGCTTAGAGCCCTGCTACTAGCGACGGTACTGTCCTTCTCACACCAGCAGCAAACCCCCCAGTCGCCATGCCCCAACGTCTTCAGCTACGAGCCGCCTGGCACGGAGCCCGGCCGGTGGTACGGCGTTGTGAACCTATCCACAGATAGCATACTGCACTCTGTATGGATCAACGTCGTGCTGGATAGCAAGGCGGATATACTTGGAGTAAGTATTAGTTTACCAATGCTACAAAGACTATAGCCCAAAAATGTAAACATGCATATAGTGCGGATTCTTTCTTTAGACCAGATCTTATCGTAAGACCCATCGGTCAAAACTTCACTCGAATAGCAACTTTATAGTTAATTAAAGTAGTGTATTATTTTAAATACAAAATGGTCAACATTGCTAAGTAGTATTTCTTAATGTGCCGACTTTCCTTAGGCATAAAGCCGCCTTTTGGTTGAATAGGTGTTGATTTTTACTACGTTTATTTTACAGAATCAATTAGCGGTTACACTTAATAATAAAAGACAATCACTTTGTTTCCACTAACAATGAAAGACGATTGCATTGTTTACTAAGCACAAAGAAAAGTGACTTTGGTATAGAAAAATAAACCGCTCTATACTATAATCTATTTTTCAACACACCTGCTCGTAAAGTAGGTCTTATTACAGCGTATTTACACTGATAATGCAGAATATTACCCATGCCGTGCCTTTTACATTACATTATCGCACTAGTGCCTTTTCGGCAAATCTTAACGGCCTCCGTAGCCCAGTGGGTAGTGACTCTGCCTACGAAGCTGGAGGTCCCGGGTTCGAATCCCGGTCAGGGCATTTATTTGTGTGTTTATCACGAATATTTGTTCCTGAGTTATGGATGTGTTATACATGTATATAAGTATCTATATGTATTTATCTATTATATATATCATCGCCTAATACCTACAACACAAGCCTTATTGAGCTTACCGTGGGCCTAGGTTGATTTGTGTAAGATTGTCCCGTAATATTTATTTATTTATTATTATTATTTATTTATTTATTATCGCACTAGTGCCTTTTCATTACATATCTTTTAACATTTTCATTTATTACTTTTTTTATTTTTTTCCTCGCAAATGTGTTGAAAAACGTCGTATGAAACACGTGAGCATTGGTCATTACACTTCTCGTCTCCATTAAGCCTTCGCCTTCGGCTCAGGCTTAAAAACCGACTCGAGTGTAATAACCAACATAGCACACTTGTATCATAATGTACTATTAGATTGGAAGCGTCCGGTGACAGCTGCCAGATGACAGCTGTCACTGGACAATTTACTTATGTCATCTTTGACGTTTAATGACATAAACAAAGCATAAATTGTACTAAAATGGCAGGTGTCACCGGACTTTTCCAATCTGAACTGTGAGGTGAGGTTAAAACAAGTTGGAGAATAGCGGGGTAGAGGTCTAGTTTCGTTAGGCGTAGGGTGGCCGCACGGGAACCTAGTCTAATAATAATCATCAACGACCTACTCTTATAATAAACTACATCAGTAGGTACTTACATAAATATAGCTTGATCGTGATAGATCACGTAAAGATAATAAATGTAATTAATAAATACACGAAGCTTCTTTGAAGACATGGGTATTACTTGTTAATAAAGAATAATACATTCAGACGTAGTAAATCTAATACATACAACAATCAGTAATAAATAGGTAATAATGTTCAATCAAGCCAATAATAAAACCTTTCGTAAATTGTCGGTAATGAGAATTTCTTGGTAGTAGTAATTAGTAATACGTAATTCACTTAATTAAATTAGCGACAACATTTCATCCAAATTTTTCCTTATATAAAAAATACTCGTATTAACTACGAAATATGATATCCATTTTGCAGTATTTTCGGAGTCAAATTTATTTAGATACTTACCGATTCAGATTCATTCATTTCACGATCGTGATTGATTTAATTACGTGATATTCGATATAAATTATTATAATAATTGATTGTGTTTTGTGTGTAAAAGGCACCTACTATTAAATTGTAGTATTTATTTATTTTGTAACAAACATACTTTTTTTTAATTTAAAAATTTGTAGAAACTATGAACGAAAGGTGTAAGTAGTAATCTACGGAACAACTCAAAGGCCGCGGCCGGTGAAAGCTAATTGTAGATGGTCTTCTAGATTCCATACGATCAGAGAGAGAGACAGATGATCGATTGTACTATCGACAAAATTGAATCCTGACCCAGCATGGAACCTTGTTACAATTAACTGACGTAATAACGTCATATGATCGTGCGTATGTTCGTTAATTGTGACAAGGTTCTATGGTGGGTCATGATTCAGTTGGATCGATGGTACCTACCTATGTACGGAAACCATATATACAATTCTTAGGCAAAAATCTTCCCCATCGCTTTAATCCACAACCTTTTGTTTTAAGCCTTTTTCGGAATACGGTGGATTCCCAATTCGGAGAAATTCGGAACGAAATATAAAGACATTTTCGCAAATATAAATAAAAACTACTTCCCGCCATACAAATTTAGGTTTTATAAGTTCCATTATTGGTGCTGTCTGTTTGACAGTTGCCTTCCCCATTGCAATACACAGGCGGTGCCACGCGGACAGCTAGTAGTATATAAAAAAAATCACATTACAATGCTCGTTTATAGCTTTAGTACGGTTAGTACGGATTCTTTTTCTAAACCGGATCTTATCTTAAGAGTCTTAAGAACCATCAATCCAACAAAGCAATTATTAAACCACGTGCCACAAACGCTTCTAAATGAAATGGACATGTTTAATTAATACATACTTTACTCTAATAGTGACTATATTGTTAAAGTAGTCTATTATTTTAAAGTAGTCTATTATTTTACAGAATGGTCAACATTGTGAAATAGTATTTTTTAATGTGGTCCTTTTGACGTAACGCTGCCTTTTAAACAACTACAATGAAAGACAATAGCTTAGTTTACTAGGCACAGAGAAGTGAATTCGGCCTAGAAAAATAATCCATAGGTATACATCATAATCTAAAATGCTGCTCTTTTCCAGAACTGGGTCGGCGACGTGTCAACCACAGACAACATGGACTTCAAAGTCGAAAACACGAAGATGAAAATCCACCCAGGGCCAGCTACCGCCGTCCGATTCTTTGTGCAATACAACCCTTTGAACAAAGCCCCTAAATTACAAGCTATAAGGCTGAACGGCAGGGAGATATGCAATGCGAATAATCCTCAACCAGCGATAGACAGGCCTGATGAAAGAAGGACGACGTCCAGGCCGGGGATAAGGCCAGAGGATATTCCTCAGTCGAAGCCAGTTCAAGGTCAACAGACTGGTGCGGGCCCGGTGTATTCTTCGACGCAAGGTCCACCGCAGAATCCGGTTAACCTTAATATGTGAGTGCACTTTATTGACCTTTATAGTAGGTATTTGCGCCACACACTTTTTTTTTTTTTTTTTTTTTTAATTTTCCCAAACTTTTTTGGAGGTATACTCCACTATGTTAGCATGGACGCTATGCCCGAAGGGACGCGCCGGGGGACAAAGAGAGTCTTGACTCCTGTGGAGTGGTCGTTTGTAAGTTAGTTTGTAAGTGTCATTTGGTGGTTATATTTGTATGTTGGTCTGTGATGCCAGTGGAAGGGGGGGGAACCGGTAAGGGCATAATTAGAGGGTCCCGTCACACCGTATAGGCACAGTGTATAGAGTAACAGTGGACCGACGCGTTTGACGTTTGCGGGTTTGACAACGTCATGTCCCAAGCTACATGTATGCAGCTGGGGCTCGCCCTATACGCCCCTCGCTCCTCACACCCCGCACGATTGCCCTGTCTAGCGGCTTCGTCGACTGACTGAATTGGTATAGACTGTGGTATAGGTTTATAGGTCAACGACTTGAATTTTCCGGTCCGTAATGGATCGTCGTCATACACTTGTCGGATACACCGCTTCCGAGAGGATTAATGAAGAATGATTTGTTGTCTATGATTGTCAGATATGTGTCAACAGCGAAGCCTCTCACAGCGAGGCCTGCGGTGGCGGTCAATAGTAATTTTGACAGCTAATGACAAGTTTACTATTGACCGCCGCGGCCAGGCCGCGCCAGTCTGTGAGAGGCTTCAGTCAAATGGCGCTATCTCAAAATGAAATGTCATTGGAACATGTAATTTAAAATCTACGTCAAATGACATAACTTACAATGTCAGATTAGTTTGAGATGGCGCGATTCGGCTTAGGAGGGCAGAATAGTAAATTTGACAGTTGTTGTCAGTTGTAGTTTTTGTTTGAGAGACTTTACACACGCATCACACACCGTATAGAGTCAACGACTTAACTTTTCTGTGAGTGCAGCGAAATACTTTTGCTTGGCTATTTATGTATGTATAAGATTTTTTTGGTTTTTCCTGTTCAGAATCTTGGGGGTGTCTGTCTGTCTGTCTGTCACCAGGCTCTATCTCACTGATACCGTGATAGTTACAGTTGAAATTTTCACAGATGATGTACTTCTGTTGCCGCTATAACACTAAAAACAGAATAAAATAAATATTTTTATTGATAATGGTAAGGGACCCTTCGTGCGCGAGTCCGACTCGCACTTGGCCGGTTTTTTTTTCTTTATCGGGATCAAGATTGCTCATGATTCTGAACCGGAAAACCCAAAAGAACTAAATTCTGATAAAAAAGTAAAAGTCGCACATTTTTCTGAAAACGCCCAATAACAAGCATTTATATCTGAGTAGCCCAAGGTAAAAATATTCCTCGAAACCTGCAAAACACAATTGGTAGCTATAGGGAATTCTGGAATTATTTGGATCTTCAATCAGTACGTTTTAAATTAGTTTTCCGCCATTTGATACCAAGAAAAAGTAAAGGTACAAGTTGAAAGTTTCAACTTGAAACCCGACCGCGGACAGCAGCAGCTGACGACATGTCGCAGCGACACTGCCGGTTTCTATGTATTTCTATGAAGGCGACGCTCAACGACGTGTCGCTAGCTACAAAAAGTCTTTCATAGAAATACATAGAAACCAGCTGCGACACGTGGTCTGCTGCTGTCTGCGGTCGGGTTCCAACTTGTACATTAAGTGGCAAACCGCAAAAGAACAAAGGTGGTACAATTTCATCATGACATTATGAGTAGATTATTACTAATAATTATCCTGTACAAAAACTTTAATTTTGAACCGCCGTAGTTGCCTTTTTCTCCGCTAAATAAAAATCTATGCTAATCATTTTTGTAGATTAACCAAGAGGTCCACTATGTCCCAATTTTTTCATTTAAGTATTTGATAACTGATTTTGTTAATGAACTAGAGCCGCTTGTAAAACGCTTAGAATAATCTAACTTTACCATCATCTACAGACATTAAATTTACAAAAAGTTTAAAATACGAAACATAAGGTCGACGCTGTAGGCTGTACTAGTATATGGCATGGGCACTTTATGTCAAAGCAGTGTGGGTTTAATTCAAATTAAGTGGATTTTTCTTCATTCGAATTTAAGCCATGTCACTTTGACATAGAGTGCCCATGCCATATTAGTACAGCATCGAGCAATCGGACGTTTACCACACACCGATATGTATGTACTCGTACAGTCAACATCAGATAGTTAGTAGCAGCCAAAGTAGGCAAATATATCGTAACACATCCTTACTCCTATAGCAATAAAGACGTGTTGCGATATATTTGGCTACCTTAGCAGCTACTAACTATCTGATGCTGACTGTACATAGTACAAATCTTCGTTCATTTATGTTGGAAAATTTATTTGCATGAATCTAAATTTGACGGATAAAATAGGGGATTACGGGTCTAACTGTTAATATCTTTTTTTTTTTTTTTTTTTTTTTTTTTTTTTTTTTTTTTTTTTTTTTTTTTTTTTTTAGGTAAACAAACAGCCACTACAAGGGAGTCTTAAATTATTACTTCACCACTTATTCACCACTTATTACTTATTTTATATTACATCATCATGCGGAGTAAGTCAGGGGTGCAGCCCCTGAAGTGTTGTGAATCCGGGGGGTTAAATACTAACAAAATATAAAAAGAGAAAGTAAAATAATAAAATAAAAACACATGCCCGGTGACATTAAGAGCGATAATTGAGTATGTAAGTTAATATGGTTAAACCTCGACCCAAGAGCTGGCGCATACCTTTCCCGACCCAAGAGCTGGCGCATACCTTTCCCGACCCAAGAGCTGGCGCATACCTTTCCCAAAGGATCGCTCTCACGGTCCAAAGGGGAAATGCCGCCAGCGTCATGGGGTCCTTGCCGCAGGCAGAACTTTTGGACGGGCTATTTTTTTTGTAATTAGTTTTTATTTATTTTTTATTTCTTGTTTAGTATTAGTTGTTTGTATTGTAAGAAAATTATGAATACAATTTTTTGGTGTAACTTTTGGTTAAACTAAGTGCTTAAACAACATCAAAGTGTTTCAGTTAGTTTGTATTGTTTTTGAGTACATCTGTTATTTGTTTTTTGTATGAACTAATACTAAAGCCAAATATATATATGTGATTAAAATGTACATTGTAATTGTGAACGAGCCTGCGCAGAGGAGCGCGCTCACCGGCGTTGGTGCGGCAGCGGCCTGTCACAAACAGCCGGTGAGGTTCTTACAGTTAGACAAGAGATTGCGATTAAATTCCACTTATACGGCCATTGACCGCAAATTGTATTTTTATTTGCTTTGTTATTGATTGCGAGTGTGTTACTTAGAATCGTGGCAATTTCCACATAAAAGTCGTAAAACAAACTATTCTACTTATCGATATCGCTATCATCATTATACATCATACATTCATACTCGTATCTCTTAGGCGAGGCCATTTCACGATCTGACGAAAGATTTGATTTTTGAGCTTCCAGTGTGAAGAAATAATGAAGAATTCTACAACAGAAAAATTACTGTAGACTGAAAAAGAAACATAATAACCGAACAAAATTTAAAAAATGGCTTGGTAACTCTGTAAGAAAAACTTCAATAGGTATCATCATAAAAATTAAAGTTTATGTTCGAGATTTCGTAATATTCAACGACAATAGGTATATATATATTTTTTTTATGAAAAGAATCGATTTTTCATTGTACAGAGGCTGGCAATGGACAGAGAAAAGTGGCGGTTACTCGGCCGACAAGAGCAAGTAATGATGATGATGATGATAACACAATAACCGGATAGATTTTTTATAAATTATCCAGTATTCCAAAAGCCACGGTAGCCTAGTGGTTCAGGCATGCGGCTGTCAAGCGGCGGTCGTGGGTTCGAATCCCGGCTCGTACCAATGAGTTTTTCGGAACTTATGTACGGAATATTTACCGTTAGCTTTACGGTGAAGGAAAACATCGTGAGGAAACCGGTCTAATCCCAATAAGGTCTAGTTTTCCCTCTGGGTTGGAAGGTCAGATGGCAGTCGCTTTCGTGAAACTAGTGCCAATGCCAAATCTTGGGATTAGGTGTCAAAGCGGACCCCGGGCTCCTTTAGGGGCACAACCGGGAATAATAACGCTAGGAGGATGATGATCCAGTATTCCAAAAATCTATTAATACGAGTATGTACTACAAAGTGATGTTACACACTTCCGAACACGCACTTCCATCTCGCTCGCGCTTATGCTCAGCGAGAGGGAGAGAAGATCGTGAACCGGCCTCGCCTTAGGCTCTCGCACTCGGTTTAATATTGAACAAATTCGCAGTTATCATGCTATAAGATATTATACATACCTATAAACAATTCAAAATATTTATTTTTCACGAATTTTGCTATTAGAGGTCAATTAATAACGCTTCCACGCGACAACTTTTTGCAACGATATTTTAAATATTTTGTAAGTAATCGCTAAAACCACTTTATATGTATTTTATTTACTTCTTATTCATAATTTCTTATTAAATCGTACGCTTCTTCTTCTTTTTAAAAAATGGCTTCCATCTAAGTTAAGATGATTTCACCAATGTCAAGTTTGCTTATAAAGCGATGTTGTTCGGTAGTTTGTTCAGTCGTCATTAATGCAATCAGCGACAGAAGCTCCGCTGAAGAAGCAAACCGCAAAAGCAAGAATCAACCGTTGACCGCACCCCCGACGAAAGATCGGTATCAACCACAGATGTATGAATATAAGGAGATCGGACATGCCAGCCGATTTGTATTGAGTACGCCTGTCGCAAGTACATTATCCCACACAAAACCCCAAGTCATTGACAAGACAAAGCACGCACACATCTAAAACACACACACTTGTATACCTACGCTCTTATTGGGCAATACACGCGCATCATATCAGGTATTTTGGGAAGAAACGTAATATTCTCTGCGATCAGCACGCGTGCACAGTATGGCAGAGTATGCCCATTGAGCTAACAACTGCGACGCGGCTGCCGGCGGCTTGCCCTCTCTTGGTATCGTTATGAGTTTAAATTTGGAACAGCTGACAAAACTCAAGTGGGTCTCTATTCTAGTATCTATAGATATTAAAACAGTTATCGATACGAAACGTCAATTTAGTATGTTTTTTAATTTTACTTTTTTAACAATTTTTTTTTACTTTTTTTCTCTTTTTTACTTTTTTTTACTTTTTTTTTTAACTTTTTTTTGCATTTTTTACTTTTTTCACTTTATTTTTACTTTCTTGCACTTTTTTTATTTTTTAACTTTTTTACTTCTATTTACTTTTCTAACTTTTTTTTACTTTTTTTCACTTTTATTCCTTTTTTTACTTTTTTCACTCTTTTTTTTACCTTTTTTAACTTTTTTTTCTTTTTTAAAATTTTTTTTTTTACTTCTTTTTTATTTATTTTTTTAGTCAATTTACAGGGAGCATTGCAGCAATGCAGGTAATTTTCCTACGGCTTCTGAACCCATCTTAGAGTACTTATGATATGTGTTTAGATAAAGTAGTGTATGCAACTGTACATAATTAGGCCTTAAAACACTCGCTGACGCTCGTTTCATAAAACCACACTCGTATTTTAAGGCCTCTCATTATGTATCAGTAGCATAAACTACTATTACGTACATATGTATCGTTGCAAAAAGTCGCCTTGTGTAACCATTCTTACCAGTATACTAAATTTTAACTTTGAATTATACTAGTATAAGGAGTACCTAGTCTTTTGGTTATGATATCTTGCTGATGTGGCATTTACATCGTCGCATACGTGCTCAGATTTACATCCGTCCGTCATTACCCCCGAGTACCCTCAACAAGCCATTGTCGCACAGTAGACTCCAAGAATACACTCAAAAACCCTTCGGAACACGAGTAAAAGATATAAACAATTATTTACCCCTTTCGCACCCATATTTTACTAGGGCGCGATATAAAATTCCACCCATTCTGTTAAAAGGAGGAAGGAACATAGATCTGACTAAAGCACTTAGGTCCTTTTTCCAGGCAGGATCCTCTCTTTGTAGTTCTTGATACGACCGTAATTTACCTACGTCATAGTACAAAGAATAACGCATTTATTTCCACCTTTTTCGCAACAAAGTCGCAAGTCAAAGACGCGGCCTATCAAAACAGACACCTAGCTAAAAGATAATATAGTGTATAATTGAAGTGTTCTCAATTTCGAGATGTTTGTTCATTGCAACATGAGTCTGGAAAGGTCAAACACACACAAATGACGTATTCTCCGTAACATCATTACGAGAATTTAAATTTAAGGAAAACGTGCTTTTATGTCGCTTAATTATTTGGAGAACTTTTGAGCATTAACTGGTTAACAACTTTGTTGAGTCGTGAAACCTTTTACGAGGTGATAAAGCGTACTTTTGTTCATTATGCGATATTACGCTTAAAAACATTGTTATTATGAGGCAGTCTAGCGCATGCACTTACAAAGTATGATAATCTGAAGTTAACAACTTTGTGTACTGAAATAATAAAGCTTCTTAGAAGCCAAAATGAAAAACTTTGTTAGCAGGATAGTATAACGATCGAACCATATTATAAAAGGCCAAAGAGAGTACTAAGTAACTACGTGTTTTAACGAGTTTGTATTACAAACAGTAGACACAATTATTTTGTACATACACAAAGTTAGAACGGTGTTGTTTAAGTTCTTGTTACACCTTCCTTAACCAGTTTCAGAAACAACTTTATTATTACAAGCTTTATATTAACTTTTTATTAATTTGTTCGGGTGGAATCTTGCAACTCAATTTTGAAGCAGATATCTTCAACCGATTGAGCTGTAATTTTGGGTAAAGGTATAGTTTGGGTGACAATTAAATATTATGGTACCATCGAGCTGATCTGATGATGGAGACAGAAGGTGGCCATGGGAATTCAGTATTTAACCGACGTAGCCCCGTTGAGTTTGGGCTCGTTAGAATCGTCTCAACGAGTAGTTGATGACGGTATACAGAAAAGTACAGTCGGCAATAAAAGCTTGTACCAAAAATGTAATTTTTGACAGAAACTTATTTATTAAATTGGTATAGGTAGGCACAGTAAGTATATGATACTGTTGGTGGAAACAATGTATTTAATTAAAATAAGGTAGACCACGAATCCAGGGACCAGGATTTTGTTTTGGATTTTAGTAAAGACTAAGACGTTTTGCGGATCCACTTGTGATTTCTGCCCCCTAGATCTACTATTAGGAGACCGTCCCCTTCACTAAAACGGAACTATTACGCGAGCAGTATTTGAAGGGTTCAACCAAGAAAAAATATATTTTTCTAATCCTAGTACGAATTACTACAACACTTTATTCTTGCTCTGATCGAACCCACTACGTGTCTTAATCAATCGATGACGAGAAGGACGAAGCAATACGTTGGACTCGCTCCACTTCACAAATATACTTTCCGTTAGATAAATTATTGATTTCCGTGGTTTTATTAATACTTCAACGCCCAGCATGGAACCTTGTGGCACTCCCCTGATGGTGTTAGAGTCTGGCTAATGAAAGTTGAGCCTGAGTTTTCAATTAAACTTTTTATGTGGCAACAGTAATATCATTGTCAAATGTGTCAAACACATTAAATTAGTATGATATCCTAATCTTGATACTTGGAATGGTAACTAAGAAAGTAACTGTTCGATAATAAATTGGACCGTTTTGCTTTTAGAGAGAATTAAGAGGGCGCTCGTTTTTTGGTTAGGAATAAGCGAGAATGACGGATTTTTGACGTTGTAATTCTAAGAAACGGAGAGCTTTTTCTAAATCCTGATTACTTATTTGCATAGGTAAACTCCTCATATTGGTCCTAGCCGCCTCCAATTTACGAATTACTGAATACTTTAACCGAAAATACCCGATTACCGACAGTAGTTTTCTGAAGAGAGCGCAGAGTCATAAGTTTGAGCCCCTAATACTCCATGATGTTATATGAGAACCTACTTGTTTTATTCTATTTTCACTAGCGTAATATGTTGCCATTGCTCCTAGCCGCCTCGAATTTTCCTTATTCTGCACGTATATATATGTAAACTGTTCTCAATTACACCATATTTGTCAACAAAATCTTACTGAAAACTCAAGGATTTTCTCATTATTGTTGAATTATTTGTGTATTGAATCTTACACAACATTAAAGTTCATGCTTGTACCAACAAGATCCAGTCCGAAAAATATAACTTTAGTCAAAATTTATATTTATAAATAATTATTCAAAACTAGTATAAATTTACCGTCGCGCGGGAATATATCTCAGTACCGGCTGAATAGCCCTCCGAGACAGACGTGTAGTGTGTTTATTTGTGGCTATTCACGAAGCTAACCGGTCACACTTCAGATAAAATAATATTATTTTGATCTCCGACTAGGCATAGTTGTTACCAACCTCGGGGTCAAACTATACTGGGGATACATTCGTGAGGCTAATCGAGACAAGTTATGAATTGCATAGCTGCCAGATAAGACGTAGTGTAGCGAAAAGGCTCAAACCCACAGTATACGTAACATTTAAAATTGAACCTTCTACCTAAAACAAAAGTCATACATTTCAATGGTGATGTCTTGTGGGTTGGATCCTTTTGTCTAAACTACGCGTTCTATAGTCAATTATTATTGTACGAGTGATCGTGATACTTGATAGATTTAATTTATTTACTTGTTACTATCAGTCCACCTTGTGGAGGGTCCGCTGCAGTTTCCGGTACGTAGTCGCCTCTCGAGAACCTCCCCGCCCCAACGGCCATTATGATTAGTTAGTATGTATGTATGTATGTTAGTTTGGGCGAAATATTCAAATTAGGTACAATTATCTTCTTATATTAAGTATCTTCGGTGACAATGCCATAATATCATAGAGCTGGTCTGATGATGGAGTTGGAAGGTGGCCATAGCAACTCCTAAACTCAACAAGATAAAGCCATCGAATTTTGGCTCATTTATTTGGTCATGGCACGGCAAGACTTGGATGCTGGATGATTTCCAGAGTCTGATGATGGAGCTGGAAGGTGGTCATGGAACTCCTAAACTAAACTAGATAAACCCATCTAGTTTGGGCTCATCTGTTTTGTCTTGGTAAACACTTTGGTGATGGATGATTTCCAGGATCTGATGATGGAAGGTGGTCATGGGAACTCCTAAACTAAAATAGATAGACCTATCTTGTTTGGGTTTGTGTGATTTGTCTGTACAAGTACCCACGAACCAGCGACATAATATGCAGGGTTATTGAAAATAACAAGATGAATAAAAAACTTTTTAAAAAACAAGCTTATATGGCGTTTGTTAAGTACAGCACGATCCTACCTTGCATTTAGTTATTATTTTCGTTTATATATAATAATAACACACACCGGGGGTTTACACTGGAAAGGGAGATTTTTACGTGGTTTTATTACATTTCCGAGTCATCATCATCATCATCATCATATCAGCCGAAAGACGTCCACTGCTGGACATAGGCCTCCCCCAAAGAGTGCCACAATGGCCGGTCCTGCGCCACCCTCATCCAGCGGACTCCCGCGACCTTTACCAGGTCATCAGTCCACCTTGCGGGGGGCCTACCCACGCTGCGCCTTCCGGTACGTGGTTGCCCTCAAGAACCTTTCCACCCCAACGGCCATCGGTTCTACGTGCAATGTGCCCCGCCCACTGCCACTTAAGTTTAGCAATTCGGAGGGATATATCGGTTACCTTGGTTCTGCTGCGGATAGCCTCATTTCTGATGCGATCGCGCAGAGAAACTCCCAGCATAGCCCTATCCATTGCCCTTTGAGTGACTTTGAGCCTTCTTATGAGGCCTATAGTAAGCGACCACGTTTCCGTGCCATATGTCATCACTGGCAACACACACTGGTCAAAGACTCTCGTCTTGAGACACTGCGGAATATTGGACGAAAAGATGTGCCGTAGCTTCCCGAATGCTGCCCAGCCGAGTCGGATTCGACGATTGACCTTCCCTTCGACATTTCCGAGTCATCATTTCCTTGCCCTTATCCCATTTACTTGGGGTCGGCGCAGCATGTCTTTTTCTTCCATACTTCTCTGTCAGCCGTCATATCATCATTCACTTCTTTTCTCTTCATATCGTCTCTCACACAGTCCATCCACCTTTTTCTTGGCCTACCTCGTCTTTTACATCCATCCACATTCATACCTAATACTCTTTTGGTCACATGACTTTCATCCCTCCGCATTACGTGCCCATACCACGCAAGGCGATTGGCCCTCAATTTATCCGCGATAGGTGCTACTTTTAGGCTTCCCCTTACATACACATTTCTTATTCGGTCCATCCTCGTCACACCACACATCCATCTTAACATCCTCATCTCCGTTACATGCAATCTCTTTTCATCCGTCACCTTTAAGGCCCAACATTCCGATCCATACATGACGACAGGTTTCCGAGTATCACTCTTTATTTCGAAATAAATGTAAAAAAAACCGGCCAAGTGCGAGTCGGACTCGCGCACGAAGGGTTCCGTACCATTATCTATATCTAAAAACGGCAAAATATCTATATCTAAAATCACGTTTGTTGTATAGGAGCCCCCTGTAGCCTAGTTAGTAACTTGGAAGTGACTCTGCCTACGAAGCTGGAGGTCCCGGGTTCGAATCCCGGTAAGGGCATTTATTTGTGTGATGACCACAAATATTTGTTCCTGAGTCATGGATGTTTTCTATGTATTTAAGTATTTATTTATCTATATAAGTATGTTTATTGTCGTCTAGTACCCATAGTACAAGCTTTGCTTAGTTTGGGGCAAGGTCGATTTGTGTAAGATTGTAAAAGAAAAAGAAACAAATAAAAACTAAAATAAAAATAAAAAGATGTATTCTGTTTTTTAGTATTTTTTGTTATAAATAGCGACAACAGAAATACATCATCTATGAAAATCTCTATCTATCACGGTTCATGAAATACAGCCTGGTGACAGAAGGACAGACAGACATTCAGACAGACAGACGGACAGCGGAGTCTTAGTAATAGGGTCCCGTTTTACTCTTTGAGTACGGAATCCTAATAAGTGACATAGGTTTTAGGCTCAGAACATAAAAAAAGGGAGAAGTGCCGTACTGCTTAATTTCAACCAAAACCGATGTCCCCAGTTTTCTCCCACCGCAGCGCCCACAGGCACACACATTGAACCGTGTAAAAACAAAGACTCGGGCGTTGCCAGTGAGTCTACGGCAACATGCAAACAAGGGCTGTGATTGGCTTAAACGCACTACACTAGGGGGGCGACAAACGTTAAAATTATGTTTTATCGACATTGATATTAAAATTAATATTATGTTATGATATTGATGGGTAACAACTTCAACAGCATGGTAAGTTTATGTGGTGGTATTTAAACTTCTAGCTACAAGTTTAAATAACACGTGTTGTTAACTTATCATAAATCGCAAAAGTAAAAAATATTGACGAATACCTACAGAGTAACATAAACGGCTTTTTATAAGTTCGTGTTCACATACATTTAAAACTCTGGTCACATCGATATTTTTGACCTGTAGGTACCAGTTCGATCCGACTCGCATTTTGGCGCGAAATAATATGTCCATTACTCATATTACGAGATTTAAGGCTAAGGGCGAGTATCCACCAAAGATGTGCGAAGATGTGTTACCATACATTTTACACCTAGGTTTCAAGCAAGCGAGGTGTCAAATATTCGAAAAGTGTACGGCTCTTATTAAGTGGTTAGAAACATTTTTCTTGAAAATGTTACGAACACATTAACTCTTCTCTGTACAGGAAACCAGTTAGGACCTCTGCCGGTAGCATCTATCCATTTTTTTAGTACCTACTCGGATTCTTTGGAAAACTGTAATAAGAAACCGAGATTTCTTCTTCAATTATCACATTTGAAATGAAAGTAAAAAAATACTCATTTAAAAAAAATTATTGGTAATAATATCACATTTTAAGTTGTTCTGAAGCCATTTGCAACTAAATTATATACTAGTATATACAATTTTAATATGTCTATTTACCGTTCATACTGCAACTTAGTGAAAATCTTATTAGTAGGTACCGTAAACATTTTGTGCCTTTTAATCTTATTAGTTACCTTTAAGATAGGCACCCAACCAAAACAAGTAATTAAATAAAATAAAATAGCGAAAGTAGTCGAAATAAAATAACTAGTATGACATCGTACTTCTATTTTATCGATTACGCGTAAATTGTAATTGCACTTTGGCACCGCTCTAGTTTGCGACGCCAAGCAGCGGCCGTACCACTAAAAAATTCAAGCATCGTCCGTATCCATAGTGGTTTAATACATTGCGCCGTGGTTTACTGTATTGAACGATCAATGTACAACGCATAGAACGAAAATATGCTTTTTCGTTCGATATGTTAGTTCGATCCCGAGAAATGATGCGGCGTTGCGTTTATTTATTAAAATATTAGTTTTTACTGACTTAAGTGAAAATACTAATACTCACATGTGGTGCGTGACTCCACCATTCATGTAGGTTTTAGTTTCATTCCTATTTTTGCATGTAACCACGCTACAATTCGGCATTTTGAGTAAACGTGGAATAACATTTCAGATTCACGGCAAATTGCGACTAACATGCGGTGGGCAGTGACATGCCCATTTGGCCATGTCGCACCGACACGCGCCAAGCCCCCGTTTCATATCTATTCCTTTTTATCATCTGAGGTTTTAGGCTTTTGAATAAAATCACGCATTAATTAATTGCATTCTAGATAAAAAGCTGTGTTTGTATAATTTATAATTTTCAGTTCCTTTGGTAAGAAACGGACATAGCAATTTCTATGAAGGGCAGTTTTTTTTTACTGTCCATAACAAAAAAAAATTTCTTCAAGAAATGAATACGTAAGTACCCAGTAATTTCCTAGTAGTGGGTCTACTGGTATAATTTCATTACATTACTATATATAAATAAGACTCAGATAACATGCAAACTATTAATATCCGTAAAACAAATTATTATTCTTATTACTGACAACTTTAAAACTCGTTAGTTTATTTTATACTAAAAAAACGAAACTAAATATACTTTGTCATATCATAGTATTTTAATACAAATAGAAAACTTGTGCTCAAAAATCAAATACTTACTTTATTAAAGTTATCTAACTTCGCTAACATGATGTTCTAGAACATCATGTTAGCGAAGTAATACTTACCACTTTTTAGTGCAAGTATCAATATCGGTCACGGAGTGAATTCCAACGGTGCGCTATACAGCTATTTGCTTCGGCAAGCTCCGCGGTTAGTTCTATCCCGATCGCACTTATATATAGCTAGAAAGGGACGGCACCCGCGGCTGGTGCGATCTCGCTGTGCATGTGGGGGTTAGGTACGTTTGTGTGGGTGGTAGTAGTA
This sequence comes from Epinotia brunnichana, assembly GCA_963854355.1. Classification (NCBI taxonomy): domain Eukaryota; kingdom Metazoa; phylum Arthropoda; class Insecta; order Lepidoptera; family Tortricidae; genus Epinotia; species Epinotia brunnichana. Next base: position 20,770,980 of record OY977954.1, read on the forward strand.
TTTACACACACAAACGCACTACGCGTGTCAAAATACCGAATTCTGAGCGAGCGCTTTTTTGAAGAGCACTCTTAAGGGGTGGCTTGCTGATAATATTATTTACATTGAAGAATATCATTAAAAGTTCAATTATTATGTCTCGTCAGAATTCAAATTTTGGAGAGTGGTTTTGATTATTCTTCTTAAATATGAAGTAGAATGAAGTTAAGAGTTTTACTTCATATAACTTTACTTCCTTCTGTTTGATCAGTTGCATTGTGTGAATTGAAGAAAAATAATATAATTGTTCAAGTATCATTATTATTTTATCGCGTTATACACAGTGTTGCAACACGCTGTTTTTTTTTCAATTTGCCGCTCTTTTCTAGGTTTAACATTCACTAGCCAGACTCTAGCTGCATTATTATGCAGATTGTTTTCAAATCTCTATTGACCAAATAACGTGGGTAGCGTGGGTATCAAATGATCATACGCAAATTTACATATGTTAGCGTAACTAATAGTTAACCAGAATAGTTAAAAATATAATGAGGTCAAACGCCTCTGGCCCTTCGATGTTATCACGGGCTGTTATTTTTTTATTTGTTTATTTAAAAATTGATTGAATAACGATTGATTCACTGAATACTAATCAGGAATTGCCTGAAATAAAATCAACACACATTTACTCCATTTGCAGGAAACAGTTCATTTCAATCAATTTGCAATTCCATCTCTATTATCAGTCAAACTTACACAAAGTTATACAAACTTAGCTATGCGGTTACTCAAAAGGGCGCATGTGCCAAAGCATTTCATCAGACTCGTATATTTGAATACCTAGGTTATAAAAACGACCTAGTTATTTAAAATAATCTTGTACCTATTTCAGTATTTTCCCACTGCCCACCGTGTTTGACCTTTAGATAAAAAATTACCGAACAAATTATGCAGAAAATTATGTAACATTTATCTGTACAGAAACTATAGCGTAGGAGCAGGGCATATATTGTTACGTAAAACTGAAAATCGGTGGTAACAACAATAAATAAAAATACAGTATAGGACAGGGCCACTATTCGACATTACAACAAGCTATCTTGTACGACCATAACCATGTAGAGATTGCGCTGTACATAATGAGAATGACACTGACACTGTACATACATTTCACTCTTCATAACTTAACACGACTTTTTAACGTGTTTTTCCCCCATCTCTTCATCTTAGAGTTTTTACAAGCTTTATATTAACTTGACCTGTTCGTATGTAAGTATGTAAATATGTATGTTGTCCGTCAATGCAATCAATTTTTCAGTCACTTGCCGTTATCCGATTGAGCTGAAATTTTGGGTATTAGTATAGTTTAGACGACAATTCAATATTATGGTACCATCGAGTTGATCTGATGATGGAGACAGAAGGTGGCCATGGGAATTCGCTATTTAACCGACGTAACCCCGTTGAGTTTGGGCTCGTTAGAATCGTCTCAATGAGTAGTTGATGATGGTATACAGAAAAGTACAGTCGGCAATAAAAGCTTGTACCAAAAATTAAATTTTTGACAGAAACTTATTTCTGAGAACATTTTAGCAACTGTTTCGGGATCCAGTGTTCACTAACTACCTTAATAATTAAATGTGTCCTTGAAAAACTGTTAAAACGAAAGCAAAAAATTGTTGTGCCTAGAATCGATTGCTATCTACTTGTCTTACCTAATTATATTTGTTTATACATATTGCTAAAAAATTGTAAACTCCAGACTGTGCTAGATTAGGACAGATAGGTGCGAGTATTTCCTGTTCGATATTATTCCTGTTATCAAAAATGACAAATAAGTAATCCAAGACAGGCTTTGTACAATATGAAGCGCAATGCACTGGAGGCCTATTTGAATCGAAGTACTTATTGATATGACATTTGATGCACCGGATGCACGCATCGTTTCATTCTGACTCGTTGCTTGGCGCCGCGTGGACACTGAATACCATAACTGTATCATACAAATCGTTAGATAAATTATAAACCTCTTGGTCAGTCACCTTAAGGCGCCGTAGGTTCAGCGAAGTTAAGCGAACAGAGTTTTTGAAACAATGTAATGCGTCTGTTTATAATAATATGGTTTAAAAAATACGAATAGTAATCTTGAGGCTTTTCTGCAGGGAGATCAGTGATTCGAAACATGATTAAGCAATTTTCGCTCAATAGACAAAAATCACGCACATAGGTCTAAAATATACTTAAAACATTCATAACAAATTGTGCACAAAAGCTAAACATATTAAAATTGGTTCTAAAAATCGGCAATATCATGATTGAGGGAACTTAGTTATTACTTTTTTATTTATTTAAACGCACAAAAAAATTAAATTAAAAAACATGATATCCGCGCTTCCGAACACGCACTTCCATCTCGCTCACGCTTAGGTATGCTCAGTGAGAGGGAGAGAAGACCATGAACCTATGGCGCCTTAAGGCGGTTATCATACTGCCAATACTGCGCCTGACGACGGTTTTCTCGTTGTATGCATACCTCAGTTGGGATCCAAATTCCGCACAGTCACACTGCACGGCACCTCCGCGTGGCGAAATTTGTACGCGTGGCGAAATTTGTACGCGTGGCGAAATTTGTACGCGTGGCGAAATTTGTCCGGAGACGCGTTGCAGTGTGATACTCGCCTAAGCTCACAAGGCACAAGTCGAATAGAGCTGCACATTGTTAACTTAGATGTTATCGCGGCGATGACGTATAGGTATTGCGCGGCATTGTCAGTGTTTCATAGTGGCCTTACTCATAACTAAATAACGGCCGGGATTAGTAATTGAGTTAAAAATACAGACATGCTCCAGTCTAATAACATGTATGGTTGTATGCGTCATAATGTTGACGATAGTTATATTGGTTAATTTCAGATTTCATCATTTCATCATTTTCAGCCTGTAATCGCCCACTGCTGAGCATAAGCCTCTCTTCGCGTACGCCACTTATCCCGGTCCCGTGCTAGTCTCATCCAGAAATGACCCGCGGTCTTTTTTATGTCATCAACCCATCGAGCTGGTGGACGACCAACGCTTCTTTTTCCTGCAATTGGCCACCAATCCGTTAACGTTTTGGTCCACCTACCGTCACGCTGCCTGGCAATATGTCCTGCCCAACTCCATTTGAGTTTGGTTATGACTTCGCCGACGTCACGCACCTTAGTGCGACGTCGGATCTCAATATTCCTCACTCGGTCTTGTAGCTTAATGCCGAGCATGGCGCGCTCCATGGCTCTCTGTGCTACCCGTGCTTTATGCACAGTCTCCTTTGTGAGCGTCCATGTCTCAGCACCATACGTCATTGTGGGCAGGACACACTGATTATAGAGACGAGTCTTCAGGCATTGTGGAACGTCAACGGATTTGAGGATGTCATCTAACTTGTTGAATGCCGCCCAACCCAGCTGAATTCTCCTGGAGATCTCTTTGTTTTGATGTTCCTTGTCAAAGGATAGAGTATGACCAAGGTAAACGTACCTCTCAACCATCTCCAGTGACTCGTTCCCAACTGTTTTTTGATTTCAGATTTACGTAACAAAGAATCCAATTAGCACAGAATAACCTATTGACATCTAATTATATGTGCATTAACAGCTATTGCATTCCCTAACTTCATCATCCTCCTAGCGTTATTCCCTAAAGGACTCCGGGGTCCGCTTTGACACCTAATCCCAAGATTTGGCATAGGCACTAGTTTTACGAAAGCCGCATGACTGAACCACTGGGCTAACGTAGCTTTTCATTCCCGAACTTATCGCGACCTAAATAATAGTTGATCTAAAATACAGAAAGAAAGACAATCCATCGGAAGATCAGCGCTGGCAGCAATGCCAGCATTGCCGTTTCGTGACAATAGTACAATAAATACAACGAACCGTTCGTGTCTCTAACTATGTATTAAAAATAGTTGACTGATCATCGGCCGTCTTTATTCCAAATGTCCTAATCTTTTTTTTTTTTTACACAACGACGGTGGCAAACAAGCTTACGGCCTGCCTGATGTTAAGCAGGTACCGTAGCCTATGGACACTTGTGACTCCAGAAGAATCACAAGCGCGTTGCCGACCCTTTATTCACTTGAGGATTCGCTGTGTTGGCAGATATAGACATGCACACCCTAGGGAGCTCTGGCGACCTTACTCACCACCAGGAACACAACACCACATGCGTCATATCATGCAATATTATAGCAACACTACAAAGCAGTGGTGCTATTATGGCTGCGGTCTTCTGTAAGGTGGAGGTACTTCCCCAGTTGGGCTGCTCCATATACGAGCGAGATGACATTTCGCTGTGCCCTACCTCTATGTAAACCCTGCCTATCTATACTGATATTAATTATGTTGTAAAGTAAATCTTGTTATACAGGGTGGCTCATTCAAATCGGTCAGTATGGGAATGTCTGAAACTATAAGACATACGAAGATTTGTTCTTAGGAACCATGTCACCGATTTTGATAAAACTAAAAACTGCATTCATACATTTGAAAAAAAACTGTACCCAGCTCGGGAATCGAACCCGGTTGTTTTGAAAAAATAAACTTTCACTTTTTCTATTTAAATATCGATTGTGTAGGTCTTAAGCTGTAAATGTGTCTGAGAAACGTAATGTCTAAAATGAATAAAATGCATTGTTTTGACATACTTTAATTTATCATACACCTACTATGATAAATTAAAGTATGTCAAAACAATGCAATGCATGCAATCGAAGTGACCACCGTTTTTAACACGTCTCTCTATCTACAATATCTACATACTTACTTTAAGTGGGCTTTTCAATTGATTGTTTATGTTTGATTACTGTAGATAACAAAACTTCCTTAAAGATTTAATGCAATGCTAATGCCACATGATAAGGTGTATGTAACAAGTAGAGAGGTACAAACAGCCATAGAGACAATTTTACATGCCTGAACTTGTTGAATATTGTAAAGGTGGTCACTTCGAACACCTACTATGATAAATTAAAGTATGTCAAAACAATGCATTTTATTCATTTTAGACATCATGTTTCTTACAGACATTTACAGCTTAAGACCTACACAATCGATATTTAAATAGAAAAAGTGTAAGTTTATTTTTTCAAAACAACCGGGTTCGATTCCCGAGCTGGGTACAGTTTTTTTTTCAAATGTATGAATGCAGTTTTTCTTTTTATCAAAATCGGTGACATGGTTCCTAAGAACAAATCTTCGTATGTCTTATAGTTTCAGACATTCCCATACTGACCGATTTGAATGAGCCACCCTGTATACTTAGTTTCACAGTTGTATAGTAATGACTGTGACAGTGTGTGACTGCTGCTGTATAACTAGTTTGAATAAATTAATTATAAAGAGGAAGTGTCTGTGATATTGTACCTACCTTTATAAGTTTGTATATTTTAGGTAATCTCCGGAACCGCTTATCCGATTTCAAAAATTCTTTAATTTCCGTATACAATGGATTTTCTGGATGGTTATAGGCTATATTTTATCCCACGGGTTTGCCTGCGTTCTTTGCAATACCCGGGGTGAAGCCGCACGGGCACCTAATTATGTAAATACTTACATTACCTATCGGAGAAATTAAATAGGAAATCTCCTTTTGTCCCACTTAAGGATGACTCACGCTAGAACGGGCCGTGTCCGGCCCAGGCCGTTTTCTAAGGAAAGCGACGGCGTTTTTGCGCGGCCTTGCTAAATCCAAGCACGGGCGAGCCACGGCCGGGCCGTGCCGACACCGGAATGCTGCCGAGCCTCGGCCGTGGCTCAGCCGGGTTTGGGTATGGCTCGGCCGCGCAAAAACGCCGTCGTTTTTCTTAGAAAACGACCCGGGCCGGACACTGCCCGTTCTAGCGTGAGTCATCCTTTATGCGTTTCGTAATCCTACAAAATGTAGATTTCCCGCTCGACCAAACCAGTAGTGTCGCTGCGACACGTCGTCTGCTGTTACGTCTGCGATCGGGTTCCAACTAGTAACTTTAGATCAAAAACCCCATCTTTATTTAAAATCTTTTTATTTTTACAATACTGGCATAACCCGCTCCAAAGTGGTACTTTTCCACCTACCGGTTTCCAAATGGCATCATACATTTCTTTGAATATATTAACAGGTAACTGTTATTAAGAACCGATCGAAGCCTGATTTGTTAATGTCTGTTGAGGTATTAAAGAAAGAGATGCATGGAAATAATTATAGATAATTAATTATATACCTACTAGCATTCGTCCGTGACTTTGACCGCGTAGAACTGGCTAATCGCTCTTTCATACTCATACACTACTACACTAGCTATTTACCTATTTTATTGTTTTTTTTTTATAAAAATCAATGGGCGCGATAGTTATTAAAGCCTGATGAAGAATAGAATAGAATAGTACCTATAGAAAATGTTTATTCATATAAACAATATATAATATGTGTCCCGCTGTTGGGCAAAGGACTCTCCCTCTTTTTACAAGCTTTATATTAACTTGCACTGTTCGTATGTATGTAAATATGTAAGTTGTCCGTCAAAATTTGTTAAGTCACTTTCCGTTATCCAATTGAGCTGAAATTTTGCAAGCATATGTATGTATATTGCATGACAATGCAATATTATGATGACTTGGAGCTGATCTGATGCTGGAGCTGGAAGGTGGCCATAGGAACTCCGCAATAAAACGACACAACCTTATCGAGTTTGGGCTCGTTAGACTCGTCTCAATAAGTACTTGATTATGGTATGCAGAAAAGTACAGTTGGCAGTAAAAGCGTTCACCAAAAATGAAATTATTGACAGAAACTTATATGGTTTATTCCACTGCTCTCGGTTTTTAGCTTTATTTGGCTAGTCCTTTAAAAAGGAGTCCAATCCCACTCATCCCACCATTGCCGACGAGGTCTGCTGTATGATAGAGTTTATACATACTTTCGCGTATATGATAAGTGCGCTCGCACTTTTGCTAGAAAGATAGGGTACGTAAGCCACTTGAAACAAGCTAAAGCCCTGATCGAAGGGTTCAATAGTAAACTGTCTAAGGAGTTATTACAATTCAAAAGGCACAAAACCTGCGCAGTGACAAGAATCCTGACAGGACATTGCAAATTGAACAAACACCTGTTACAAATGGGTATGAAGCAGGACGCAACCTGCAGGTTCTGCCAGGAGACAGAGGAGACTGCTATGCACATTCTCTGCTCCTGCGGACCACTCATGCATAAAAGAAGCACCTACCTAGGGCGGCACATCGTGCACCCACAAGAAGTTCCTACAACATATCACCGCCCAAAGAATCTGAAATTTCCTGGAGGCAACGGCACTTAACGGTGAACTCTAAAGAAAGGGCTGCCACAATAGATCACTTGCTAGTCGAAGCGGCACATTAAGGCCCACAAACAAATAATAAAACAGCCACTTGAAAGCGCACCAAAAAGTCACTCTAGTAATATATTTTTTAACATTAATGCCAAAACCAGAATACACAGTCGCTGTGGCTAAAATCGGCTTGGACGACGACATCATCTTTGCGTATATGTTAAATCATTTAATGCTACACGCTTGTCAACGTCAAAGTTAACACGTTTGCACTTTATTCCATTGTGGAAGGGTGAAAAACAAGTTAAGCTTTTCTGTTACTTACTTAAAATTGAGGTTATGTCCAAAAATAAATATTTGCATACAATCTTACACAAATCAACCTAGTCCCAAACTAAGCAGAGCTTGTACTATGGGTACTAAACGACGATATACATACTTATATAGAGAAATAAATACTTAAATAGATAGAAAACATCCATGACTCAGGAACAAATATTCGTGCTCATCACACAAATAAATGCGCTTACCGGGATTCGAACCCAGGACCTCTTGCTAGTTGCTTCGTAGGCAGGGTCACTACCAACTAGGCTAAAGCGGTCGTCAAAATTTGTCAAATATCCGTTTGAACGTAAACCATGTCAAGCGCGCTCCAACCTGAGGGCCCGGGCTTAGGACCCTCGACTGATTAGCGGCGAAAATCAGAGCTGGGGGGCTGTTTGACTAGACGTATTCGATTGGGAATGGTTTTGTATTTGTCTTGTCGTCAGGGCAGGGCCTTGCCGATTTGTATACCCTGCTAAAGACAGATTTGTTTTGCTGCAACGCTGTGTACGAATTGAATGTTTAAGGTTTTTTAGGGTTCCGTACTCAAAGAGTAAAACGGGACCCTATTACTAAGACTCCGCTGTCCGTCTGTCTGTCTGTCTGTCCATCTGTCACCAGGCTGTATCTTACTGATACCGTGATAGTTCCAGTTGAAATTTTCATAGATGATGTATTTCTGTTGCCGATATAACAATAAATACTAAAAACAGAATAAAATAAATATTTTTATAGATAATGGTACGGAACCCTTCGTGCGCGAGTCTGACTCGCACTTGGCCGGTTTTTTATAGTTGTTCGAGCTATTATTTATTTTCTGTTCCATATTGTGTATCGAATATATTTGTTAAAATTTTGTTTTTGTACGATTTTGTGTTTGTATGATTGCAGCAAGCAAACAAATAAATGTTTTTACGTCATACCTGGCCATAAAGTAGGAATTACCGCACGCTAAGCGTGCGGAAAACCCCACTTCCTGGCCAGATAGAGACGTAAAATTTTGTACTCACCACGGGCGGTAATAAAGAAAGCCTCAGAGCGCATATTTATCGCCCTTGCCTTCGGCTCGGGCGTCAAATACCTGCGATCTGAGACATTCTTTGTTTAACCGCCCTAGGTAAGTAATGTACTATACCTATCTATGTATTCTAAACAGTATGTGGGCGAATCTCCGAGCGTTTGAAGCGCTTGGTTCTAACGTCATTGTCGGCATTTCCATAATGGGGCTTCTAAACGGGCCATACTTTCACTGCAATATGTGGCCGGCAACTATTGGTGTCCCTCTTTTACTCAAATGTTAGAGAAGGAAACCAATAGTTGCCGGCCACATATTGCAGTGAAACTATGGCCCGTTTAGAAGCCCTATAAAAGTAAGACAAGTCGCAAGAACTTTGATAAAAAAACATTCAGGACGGGTATCGGTTACAGTTTTCATTCAAAAGTTAAATCTGATCATAGTTTCTTTTGATAATATGACACGGCAATGATGAAACGACTGCAAAAAACCTGATCACTATTTGCACTCGCTCTCATTGTCGTTGCTCTAAACAACTTGATAACAAACTATTCGATGGAACACGTCACCAAAGAATGCCAACTTAAAATGTGAACAGAAATTGTATTTTTTTCTTGCAAATAAATTTATTATTTTTCAACACACCTGCTCGTAAAGTAGGTCTTATTACAGCGTATTTACACTGATAATGCAGAATATTACCCATGCCGTGCCTTTTACATTACATTATCGCACTAGTGCCTTTTCATTACATATCTTTTTAAATATTAGCAAAATAATGCAGAATATTACCCATGCCGTGACTTTTACATTACATTATCGCACTAGTGCCTTTTCATTACATATCTTTTAACATTTTCATTTTTTTTTTTTTTTTTCCTCGCAAATGTGTTGAAAAACGTCGTATGAAACACGTGAGCATTGGTCATTACACTTCTCGTCTCCATTAAGCCTTCGCCTTCGGCTCAGGCTTAAACACCGACTCGAGTGTAATGACCAACTTAGCACACTTGTATCATAATGTACTATTATGATTTATTAGTGCAAAACTTACAAGAAGGCCTCTTTCAGGTTTGTTGCATAAAAGTAATTACATAAAATCACGTCCAAAAGCGGTATATACGCAAAGTTTTAATCCGAAACACCAAACCGATTACTATTCAATTAATTCAGTCAACTAGACGCCTTGCTTAGCCATTCACAACCGCCTCACCATAAGGTCCTAGTAGGTATATCTTGACCATACGATTTGTAACAACTATTAATACTTATAAACAGAGGTAGGAATGGGGAATGGATGAAAATGCCTGATTTTTAAATAACCTTCCTTAGCAAAGGAAAAATGCTGCAGACTTTTCAGCTGCGTCAATTATTTTTGAAAAATATAAACAGTTTCCTCACTTACGTTTTGGGTTTAGGACGGCGAATGAGAAACTTTCCTTGATCCGTCTCATATTACAAAATAGTTATTTACAGTACACATGGTGCTACTTTTGCGCACGTGTGCGGAAAAGAGCACTTTCCGTGCATATGTCGAAACTTTAAAGAGCCATATGTACTGTAAAACGTTGTACGATACACGTGCGAATAGGTAATTCGCAACTCGTGTCGATTTAGAATACTCCCTTCGGTCGCGTTTTAATTTATCACCACTCGTTGCGAATTTCCTATTTTCTGCACTTGTATTGTAAATAACTATTGTTATACAAGGGGGGAAAGTTGTATTTTACCTGCGAGTGTTCATTTGAAACACGAGCAAGCGAAAGGATCTTATGATTGACCACGAGCGAAGCGAGTGGTTAATAAATAGAATCCTGAGCGTAGCGAGTGTCAACACACGAGACGTAAAATAACTTTTCACCTCACCGAGGAAAATAAGAAAAAGGGTATGCCAAAAAAAAAATATATATATATATATATATATGTCACATAAACCGCCCGTTTGACCACCGCTTTAGCCTAATAGTTGGTAGTGACCCTGCCTACGAAGCAAGAGGTCCTGGGTTCGATTCCCGGTAAGGGCATTTATTTGTGTGATGAGCACGAATATTTGTTCCTGAGTCATGGATGTTTTCTATGTATTTAAGTATTTATTTCTTTATATAAGTATGTTTATCGTCGTCTAGTACCCATAGTACAAGCTTTGCTTAGTTTGGGACTAGTTAGATTTGTGTAAGATTGTCCGTAAATATTTATTTATTTTATATATTTATAAACGGACTCCGTAGCCCAGTGGGTAGTGACTCTGCCTACGAAGCTGGAGGTCCCGGGTTCGAATCCCGGTCAGGGCATTTATTTGTGTGTTTATCACGAATATTTGTTCCTGAGTTATGGATGTTATATATGTATTTAAGTATCTATATGTATGTACCTATTATATATATATCATCGCCTAGTACCCACAACACAAGCCTAATTGAGCTTACCGTGGGCCTAGGTTGATTTGTGTAAGATTGTCCCGTAATATTTATTTATTTATAAAAATAAAATATATATATATATATATAAAATAAAAACTTAAACGAGCCAAACATTTAGTACTTTTAACGTTCTACGTTTTGTTAGCTGTCACATGTCACTTAAGCTGTGTCCAAATGTTAAAACTCTTTCTTCACATGTGGATAAAAAGCGATTTTTTCAATAGGTATCAAACATACAAAAAGGGCTTTCCGAGCTAGTGAGGTGAAAAATAAATAAATAGACTACCTACCCCACAGATGTATGAATATAAGGAGATCGGACATGGCGGCCGATTTGTATAGAGTGAGCCTGTCGCAAGTACATTAACCCACACAACGCCCAAGTAATTGACAAGACAAAGCACGCACACATCTAAAACACACACTATTGTATACCTACACGCTTATTTGACAATAAACGCGCATCATATCAGTCATTTTGGGAAAAAACTTGATATTCTCTGCGATCAGCACGCGTGCACAGTATGGCAGTGTATGCCCATTGAGCATACAGCTGCGACACGGCCGCCGGCGGCTTGTCCTCTCTCTAGTATTCTATGCTCTGAGACCTACCCGCACCTACCCGTCTATTACTAAATAATTATTCCAATTAAAAAGAGTTGGATATGTTTATTCTCTATTCCTCTCTATTCTTGTGCTACCCTAGTCTTTGCAATAATTAAGACCACTCAAGCTTTAATTAAACTTCGTTTGATTGTGTCATAGCTAAGTTTGTACAGTAAAGCGTTATCCAAGAGAAAAAACATTTAATTAAATTATAAAGTTTTTCTCGTCATAATGGGTTGTTGCTTTGGAACTTGGAATCAAAGGAAAATGACGAACCCGTAGTACTAGATGAGCAAGTAAATAATTGTTTTAAAAATTATTTGCTTGTAAAAATATCTTTTATCTTTATCTTTGTTCCATGTTGGCATATTATCGAAGATTTCTTATAGAAAACACAATATGCTGTATGGAAGTCTCTATTTCTACCATTTGATACAGAAAGAAACATCAAAGCATATCTATTATATTAACTTACTTACTTACTAGGTAGGTACTAATCCTTGAAAATTATCGAAAAATATTTTACTATTTAATCTAAACTCGGAATAATGGCGCGAAAACATTTCAACGTTGAATAATTATCGAGAGGTACTTATCTCCAAGAAAATACTTAGTGAGAAAAAATTCAATTTGATTTCAACGCTCGACATTTTTAAATCCTTACTTCACTAGTGATTCGATTCGAGCACCCATGAGATTTAAATCCTTCAAGTTTCCAAGTCAATTTAATTTAATACCTACTCCAAGTTCACAAAGTGCTTGAAAATGTTTTAAGAGATTTGGCCACTGTTTGCAACTATAAATCAAATTAAAATTTCAAACCAGTTCCGTCTCAATGTTAGTCCGTTGACCTGACTACTATGTTGTTTGCCAATTTCTTACACCCCTAAATTGATTGAAGTGTGGGTGACTAATTGTGGGTTATGGGTGATTAATTCAGCTTTAATGTTGCCAAAGGCCATGTTTTCATAGAGTACGGTACGTACTTTTCGAACAAAATCTGAATTTCTTACGAATGGAGTACATTTCCCAAGATAGCGGCCGTTCTACAAGGTCCTGACCCGGGGACTTTTGGGAGACGAAAGCAGGGCTTCCAACGAACATTCGTACCAAAGTTCATCAAACTCTCCGAAATTTCGAGGTAGATTGTATTATTTATTAGGCAAAAAGCCAATTATCTCGAAAATACAAAAATAGGTATTTTTTTTTAATACTTATCCCCTATTAGGTTAGGTTTGTTTTATAATCATCCTGAAAATGCCATGGCTTGAGAGAAAACGGCTTTTGGGACAAATGAAAATTTGAACAAACGATACAGTTGGGAAACATTTTTTAGTTATTCAGAAAGGTAACCTGCTACGAAGCCTGTAGAAGGTATCTGCAATGTTACTGGTACCAATCCGGTATTTACCGTTATGTACATTCTGCGCATTTGAAAGATCCGGACACTATAAACCCTTGTAAACCGTAATCCTGGCCTAATTTTCAAAGGAACCAGCCAGTAAGTCGACGCTTAATTTCAATTGTATCTCCATTTCTGCTTCGGTGCGTCCAAATAATACAGATAGCGGTGCCAAAGATGCAGATTAAAGGGTTATTTATAACCTACATTTTAGTGAATTTGTGGTTATTAATTTTACTTACAATATTAACTAGTGACTGAGAAACCATTATGAGTTACTTAAGTTATACATGGTGTATTATTTAAACGGGGCAGTTACGGAAAATCTGTAACTACAATAGATAATAGGGGTCACAAGACAAAAAATAAATACGGCATTCAAAGATTTTCAAAAAGCACTCATACACGATCGGTTTCATTTTTTCTAAAATTAGTCTCGTAACTCCTAAGAACATATTCGGATTGATTTTCCCTCACTGCCACGTTTGAATAACACAACCTGTATAGGTACCTACAGTAACTATTTAGGTCATCATTGTTTCGCAGTTATAATAATATTTTTGCGCGATTATTACTCATTAAATAAAACTATATATTCAAATTTTTTGTCATATGTATGTTGCCGTAACAGCTCATCTGGCATGTATATTCCCTTACTTTTGTTAAAAATTTGTGTGTGGAGCGATACCTTGCACAATGTAATTTAACAGAAAAAAAATTACATTTCTCAGTCGGGTAAATAGACGTACTCCGACATTGTAGGAAACGAAAGAGCAGATGAACTTGCAAGGCAGGGCGCAGACACGGCCCTAGTCGGCCCGGAACCGTTCTGTGGCATCACAAAACGGAAAGCATATTCTCTGCTAAACAACGCGGAAAAATCAGAGGCAATCAAGCTGTGGACGTTCACCAAAGGACAAAAACAAGCTAAAGCCCTGATCGAAGGGTTCAATAGTAAGCTGTCTAAAGAGTTATTACAATTCAAAAGGCACAAAACCTGCGCAGTGACAAGAATCCTGACAGGACATTGCAAATTGAACAAACACCTGTTTCAAATGGGTATGAAGCAGGACACAACTTGCAGGTTCTGCCAGGAGACAGAGGAGACTGCAATGCACATTCTCTGCTCCTGCGGACCACTCATGCATAAAAGAAGTACCTACCTAGGGCGGCACATAATGCACCCACAAGAAGTACAACATATCACCGCCCAAAGAATCTGGAATTTCCTGGAGGCAACGGGACGTAACGGTGAACTCTAAAACAAGGGCTGCCACAATAGATCACTTGCTGGTCGAAGCGGCATATTAAGGCCCACAAAAAAAAAATTGACGTAAACCGCGACCGCTGGAAAGCGCTTGAGGCGTCGGGATTCATTTAGTACATAATTTACGTGGCAAAATCCGTTTAAATCGTTTTATTTAATGATTCATAAATAAGCAAATATTAGGGGACTATCTTACACCTTGCATTAGACCCATAGTTAAACTGATACTTTGTAACCCGGACTCAGCATTTCACATTACTCGACGTCCGGTTACAGACGATGTGATACAACCGGCCCTCAATGTCAAATATAGTAATACGAACGTATATAAATAAATATTTCCGGACAATCTTACAAAAAATTACTTAGCCCCAAACTAAGCAAAGCTTGTACAACTCGTATATAACACCACATTATAGCTTACATATTTGAATCATACTCTGTAACTCATATGCATTTTTAGATTCTTCATATTGTCGCTTACTTTAATCTTTTATTTTGGCTCTCGTCGCCGCATTGGCGAGTCTCACATCTATTTCATCATCATCCTCCTAGCGTTATTCCCGGTTGTGCCCCAAAAGGAGCCCGGGGTCCGCTTTGACACCTAATCCCAAGATTTGGCATAGGCACTAGTTTTTCCGAAAGCGACTGCCATCTGACCTTCCAACCCAGAGGGAAATACCTTATTGGGATTAGACCGGTTTCCTCACAATGTTTTCCTTCACCGAAAAGCTAACGGTAAATATTCCGTATATAACACCACATTATAGCTTACATATTTGAATCATACTCTGTAACTCATATGCATTTTTAGATTCTTCATATTGTCGCTTACTTTAATCTTTTATTTTGGCTCTCGTCGCCGCATTGGCGAGTCTCACATCTATTTCATCATCATCCTCCTAGCGTTATTCCCGGTTGTGCCCCTAAAGGAGCCCGGGGTCCGCTTTGACACCTAATCCCAAGATTTGGCATAGGCACTAGTTTTTCCGAAAGCGACTGCCATCTGACCTTCCAACCCAGAGGGAAATCTAGACCTTATTGGGATTAGACCGGTTTCCTCACGATGTTTTCCTTCACCGAAAAGCTAACGGTAAATATTCCGTATATAACACCACATTATAGCTTACATATTCGAATCATTCTCTGTAACTCATATGCATTTTTTTTAGATTCTATTGTAGCTTTTCTTAGTCTTTTATTAGTCTTTTATTTTCGCTCTCGTCGCCGCATTGCCGAGTCTCACATCTATTTATTTGTGTTAAATGGTTTACTTAATTGTTTTGTTGTTCATTTATCCATCGTGCAAAGGCCCTGAAGCTGCCATTTCTTTTTTAGGGTTCCGTACTCAAAGATTAAAACGGGACCCTATTACTAAGACTCCGCTGTCCGTCTGTCTGTCTGTCTGTCCGTCTGTCACCAGGCTGTATCTCACTAACCGTGATAGTTAGACAGTTGAAATTTTCACAGATGATGTATTTCTGTTGCCGCTATAACAACAAATACTAAAAACAGAATAAAATAAATATTTTTATAGATAATGGTACGGAACCCTTCGTGCGCGTACCTTTATTATTGTTTTAAGAAAGTAAAGTAGGTAAATAAGTATGTATCTGTATCTTAATCACACTGTAGTTATTAAGTGCATATCTTCTTTCCTATTGCACCCTTTTCGCTTCAATTAACATAGTAAACCAACCACTTTCCCTGCTTGTTAACAGCGGTGGTGGCCATATACCAGCCCAGAGCGTGGGCTCACAAACCGGTACCAGCTTCGGTTCGCCCGGTTCCGGCAGCTTCGGTACCCAGTCCGGTACCGGTACCAGCTTTGGAACGCAGAGCGGTACCAGCAGCAACTTCGGATCGCAGTCCGATACCGGTAGCGGTCTTGGATCGCAGTCCGGCAGCGGTCTTGGATCGCAGTCCGGCAGCGGTACCAGTTTTGGTACGCAAACCGGTACCGGTAGCAACGTTGGATCTCAGACCGGTAACGACGACCGGAGGAGACCGGACAACGGGTACCGGCTGACCACGGCGATACCGATGCGTACCACTACCAGATACGAAGACGACGATGACAGTGGGTACGTACTTTTAAAGTCTACACATATTTGAATCATACGAACTTATATTATAGGTATAAAAGCGAAAGTAAGTAGTTATCTATGTTGGACTATCTGTTTGTTGCATTTTCACACTTAAACGGCTGAATATATAGTACAGTCAAGTGTAATAGGTAATAATAAAATAAATAAAATAAAATAAAATAAAAATTGTTTAATTCAGACCGAAATCCATAATAGTGTTAGTAACAAAATGGGGCTTACAAGACTATATTAGTATTACACGATTAAGTTTAGTATAAACAAAATTTTAATTAAATTTACATTTAGGCACCTCTTCGGTTACCTATGGCAGAAAGGTAGGACCAAGTAGCGAATATTTTATTCCCTACTTGGCCGTACCAATGACCACTTCAACCCAATATTTGGTGAGTGGGCAGTCGAGGCGCTCTGCCAACACCCTCAGCATACTGTTGCTGCTACCGCGCATCCGTTTTAGCAGTGACGCTATTCTTTTCCGCCGGATGGCAAAAAAGTCGTCCGCTTGAGCTTCGGCAAACATGCCTGATGCACTGCAGTGCTTCGGCAGCTTCAACAGCAATCTGAGGATGTTATTGTACTGAACACGCAGGATGTTATAGGCCCTCTGAGTAAATCTCGCCCACAGGCTACACGTGTAAAATGTTTGACAATAAGCTTTAAAAAGGGTCAACTTAACTTGTTTGTTACAGCGTGCAAACCTGCGGGCGAGCATACGAGTATTGCCTCGTACTGCCAACGCTCTCCTCTCCCTCTCCATATCTAGGTCGTCATTTAGGTCCGCAGTGAGCATATGGCCTAGATACTTAAACTTGTCCACTATTTTAAGGGTCTCGCCCCCCAGCATGATCTTAGGCAAGGTGTTTAAATTGTATTTACGTGCTTTAAAAATGAGCACTTCACTTTTATTTACATTATATTTAAGACCATGCTGTAGGGCGTAGCCCACACAACGCCCAAATAATTGACAAGACAAAGCACGCACACATCTAAAACACACACACTTGTATACCTACACGCTTATTTGACAATAAACGCGCATCATATCAGGCATTTTGGGAAAACACGTAATATTCTCTGCGATCAGCACGCGTGAACAGTATGGCAGTGTATGCCCATTGAGCATACAGCTGCGACACGGCCGCCGGCGGCTTGTCCTCTCTCTAGTATTCTATGCTCTGAGAACTTACTCATACATAATCATAAGTGAGTCTTATATAGCTCTTATGTCAGCGGATTAAGGTTTCGGTACATAAGTATATATGAGAGGTTTAAAATAGTTTAAATCGATACATATTTTTGCATCTGACTGTACAGAGATATTTTGAGTACCAGTAAATAACCTAATAAGTTCGGGCCGCTGGATGCGGGTGGCGCAGGACCGGCCATTGTGGCACTCTTTGGGGGAGGCCTATGTCCAGCAGTGGACGTCTTTCGGCTGATATGATGATGGTGATAATGAAGTTCAAGACGAATTGGCTTACATTGCGCAGCGCGGTGCATTACAGATTGATGTTGCATGTAAATCACAATATAGCTTACGTATTTGAATATAATAAATGCCAGGGGCCAGGGGTAATCTCCGAAGCTGCTTACCCTATTTTAAAAGATATTTCACCAACAGTAAATGTTTACTAAGCAGAAACGTCCGCTAACGAAATACTAAATTTCGATTAAAGTGGAAAATTTTAAAATTATAAAGAGAAATTAAATTATTGGAAGATAAGGGGATTGAAAGATTCGTCGCAACTAGCGGACCCACGGTGGCTCAGGTAGATTAGAGCGACGGACAGATTTCAGAGGTTGCGGGTCTAAAACTAGAAGACTGATAGAAACAGGCAGTTAATTTCGCTCCCGGTCTTGCAAGTTTGGTTATAAAACGCGAGCGAAGTCGGGGGCGGCGCTAGCAGAATATACAATTTAGCTTAGTTTGGGAATAGGTTGATGTGTGTAAGATTGTCCGCAAATATTTATTTATTATTTATTATTATACAGATTCTCGATTATAAATGTTGGTAATTTTTTTTTTATTATTTCACGTCATTAAATGCGGCGAGTGAGGGACAGTGACAACAGCCTCCTGAACAACGTTTTGGAGAAATTTGACTGCCCAGTTGTAAAACATTGGAACACAATTCATATGGGGGACAGGATACCCATTTTCAATGTAAAATAAATGTAGGTATTTAATTAATGTTATTATATTGTACCAACGTAGTCACATACTTAAGTGATCCAATGTTACTAACAATTAATTAATAATTAATATGGATTGTCTTAAAACTGAAAATAAATAAATTAATAATAAATAAAACAGCCTACTCCGATAATGACCGTAACTTCGGTTTCCATTAATGACGATATTTCAACTTATTGCTTAACCGCTATGAGTCATCCGATGTCTAATTACTGTTTAATGGCTGCGATAGGTTTTTTGTAAATAGTTTGGCCCTAGTACTCGTTTTATCGAAAGAAGATAAGTAAGAATGTTTTGTCTTGTCTTTAAACTTCAAACATCGCTGAGCATAATGCGTCTTTATTTCTACGATCGACGACAAAGAATTATAAACATACCAATATCGATTATGATATAATATGATATCGACAGAAACATTGCGTCAAATTTGAGATTTAAAAAGTTGCTCAGCTAGGCATTGCTCTTAAGTGTTAGCGGATGGTCAAACATGTGACATTAGGTACATGAGTCTGTCACCCGGCCTAATCATATTTTATGTATGACACACCACCTGTTATTGGTCCTCGCGATACAGGCACGCCTAGTGCGAGTACCTACGTAAATCCACTGCTATTTTTTAGCCGTAATAATCTAAGCTAGAGATAAGTAGGTATTTAAAAATAACTTTAGCTTAAGACACCGAATTTACAATGCCTATCGTTAATAAAACATTTTTTAACTTTTTTTTTTCATTTGGCAGTTTATTTAAATATACGAATGGCCATACAAAATGCGTTGTTCTTGTAGACACTAAATTTAGCCCTTGGTAGATGTAACTTGTCCGCATGTCGGGTTAATCTAGGAAAGTGCCTGCTATGTGCCTCGAAATATTCGGGATGCTTCCTTACGAACAAGACTTTGTGTGCAAACGCACCTTCGTTTCTTTACACAAGGGCCTACATGGCTCTCTTAAGTGCGTGTTACACACAGTACCTAAGTATACACCTTTTTTGCGCTAGAAATGTCCTCTAGGTGCTAGCCCTAGACACGGGCTCAGCGGTCCTAGGACCGCTGCGCCCGTGTCGCACATTATTCCCACGTCTACAGATTCCCAATACCTACTACAGATTTCCAATATTACAGATTCCCTTGTCTACAGATTGTCAATACTACAGATTCCCGTATCTACATATTCCCGTGTCTACAGATTCCCATGTTTACAGTTTCCCATTTCTACAGATTTCCATTCCTACAGATTCCCATGTTTACATATTTCTATGTCTACAGATTCCCTTTATTCGTAGTTCGTAAGATTCGACGGAGCCCCGCGCAGCTCCTATTTCTAGGCGGTTTGCCTTTCGGGCATCTGAAGCTACCTAACGAACCTAACCTACCGACAGTCAAAATCTGTTGAATTGGTTTGCGAATCTGGAGTGCTAGAAATCTGTACAATTGGGCATCTGTGGAGATGGGAATCTTTACGATTAAGAGTCTGGAAAATGGAGAATCTGTAGAATTGGGAATCCGTAGAGTTACGAATCTGGAGAGTTGGGAATCTGTTGAGTTGGGAATCTGGTGAGACGGGAATCTGTAAAGAAAATCTGTAGAATCGGGAACAAACCCGCGCTTGATTTCTCTGGAGTCGCAAGCATCCATATAAGCGCATAGATTGCTTTTATACGACTATGCGCTAGCGATGCACATCTCTGGTGCGTCGGGTGCGGGCCAGCCCCAACCCCATCCTGCGTTTGTTGGCTGGGGCGTTTAACTGCCCATATTTGAGGCATTGCGATGACATGCATGTCTCTAGAAGTACTTACTATGTCTGACCTACTTAAGTGCTTCTAGAAGCATGACATTAAAAATAGGTAAAAATAATAATAATATGTTTAATGATTACGTAATATAGATATTAACATAGCTATAAGTACACACTAACCATAAATTGAGTCTAAGTTACTTGAAATAAATGATAATTTAAAATTAATTAAATAGGCGACGGCGTATGCTTAGTTGACACCGTCGTAGTAAATAACTAACAAAATACAGTTATAATATAACCCACCCATCGAATAATAATCGAATGGCCATTCATATTTCATGATTATAATGTTCCTCTTTATTTACAGTACGATGTAACACTAATGTATACAGAATTATCAAAAAAAACCCGTATGTCTTGATTGCAGGAACGATTATTTCACGGGCGGGCAGCCAACGATCATCGAGCCTCCCAGTCCGAACAACAACAATAACAACAACAACAACAACAGAGGACAGGTATGTTCCGCTGACTCTGTCCTCTGCTTGCTCGTGAACATTTTAAATAAGTACCTACATTAGTTAGGTTTTAGGTTGATTTGTGTAAGATTGTCCCGTAATATTTATTTATTTATTTATTATGTAAGTTGGTGCCAAAACGGTATGGGCTGCCTAATGAATATTACGGTGTTACCGTACCAACAGCAGACCATATGCGACCAACCCACAAAAACAACTTCGCATATTTACAGAGCAAGTGAAGGGTCCACGGAAAGAACATGTCTAGTCACTTTTTGAAGTGGATACTTCTTTGCCCGTGTTCTTGTATAGGGGTACAGTTCAAAAAGTATCACGTGACTTTCGGAATAAATTTTTGTAGAGAAGCCTAATCTGATTTCAAATAATTGTTTGTTACATGTTTTAATCTTTCATTATTTGCCATTAGTTGTTAATCACAAAATGTTATTAAGTTTATGTGGCGGACATGAAAATAATGCTGACATGACCGCTATCTTCAATGTCAAAGACTACAATATACATACTGAGATAGACAGGCAACTCGACCAAATTGAGAAGGCATTTAATGCTTGCTTATACAGGCGCCATCTCTTCTGCGGTAGTTACAACTTTTCTTTGAATGTACAAAACATACAAAAAGTGCGTCGGTCGTAGGGATTGAACCCCGGATCATCGACTCCAAATACCACCGTCTGTACCCTTAGGCTACTGATGCCTTGTGACAATACGGCGTATTTTGAAATACCTTGACAGCCTAGCAATCGCTAGAGCTTCAGAGAGTTCGCCAGCTATCAAGAAGGTGGCACTGTTTTCAATAAGAAACTGGATTTGCATTAAGTTCTAAGTTCGCATAGCATGTTCAATGTATCGCGAGTCAAATGAGCTACGTCAGTCAATGTTGCCATGTATAGGTACCTACCGATTTATCTGTACTTATACAGATTTTAGTGAATTAATTCAGATATATTAGGGTTCCATAGCCAACAAAATAGTTTCCAGTTAAACTTAAATAACGGTTGTATCTCCGACACAACCCGCTTCTTTTTTTTTCAAAATGAGATTTTAATGTCAAAATGTTGAGCTTGTTATGAACTATTAAGTGACATTAAAATATCATTTTGAAAAAAAAAGTGACTAGACATGTTCTTTCCGTGGACCCTTCAAGTTGGATCTACACAGCGGCCTTCTATACAGTGGACGTACTTCCCCTGTTGGGCTGCTCCAAATATGAGCGCCTACGTTACGCCATGTCTCTACAGTCCCTACTTATCTAAGTTACCGACTCAACGCTTCTGAGCGTTTAATAGTTTTTTACACGTTGTCATATAGGATTTTTTCTAGCTTGATTAGAATGATTTATTTATTTATTTATTAAAAATATAAAATTTAACAGCATTACAGCATATGCCAAGGCACTTAGCTCTCTACTGCCAGAATCTGGCCTGACAATTTATCCATTTATTTATTCACCATTACAAGCACTAACAGCTAAACCTTACGTGCTAGCTGGTATTACATTGAAAATTCGAGTCACATATAATATTTAAATAAGTACCTTTAATCTAATTACAAATAGTTACATTACATTAGTCAATAATTAAATAGTCACATATTATAATAGTCATAAAACTTAAAAAAAAATACTAATAATCAAGTCCACACATATAATTAGGGGTTTATAGAGCTGGCACTAACAATTGTTTCCAAGTATCGTAACGAGGCGGATAGAAATCTAGGTTCCGGGCTTAAGAAAATGTCCAGTTGCTTATCGCTGTCTAGAATGGTGTTTAATAGCGTCAGAGCTTGATGCAGTGGCGAAGAATCAAGCGCACCGCGCACGAGTTCTGGCAGGGGGGACCGCGAAGAGATCATGGCGCCGCGGACGCAGGCGTTTATCAGAGAGACGGGGGACCCGGAGTCCTACCAGAGCTAGGAGTTGGGGATTGGCAACCAGCCCCCTTATTAGCTGGAAGAAATATTTTATGAGGCAGAGATTTCTTCGGGCCTCAAGTGATGTGACCAGTTGAAAACGAAAAATATGTAAACAAACAATGTATTGAATTTGACATATTAATATGACTAAGGACTAGCATTACAATAATATTATTATTGTAACAAATTCACCTTAAAAACCAGAAAAAAAGAATAAATAAAACTAAATAAAACTACTTATTACCAAACTAATGGGTCTCCCCGCGGCATGGTGCCGAAGATGCTGGCAGCATTTCCCCGCTGTATCGCAATACTAATGCGTTGAGCGAGGAAGCTGCCAGCTCTTCGGTCCCCGGTGGTGGATGTCAAATTCGATACATTGTTTGTTTAAATTTTTTTCGTTTTCAACTGGTGCTTACTTTACACCATATCTTTGGCTACATATATTTACTAACATAGGATAACATAGGATTAAGATATTTACTAACAAACTGTGGATCTTGTTGACTGAATAAAGAAATTAAATAAAAATAAAATATTTACGTGCCACTTAAGTTTAGCGATTCGGAGGGCTATATCGGTTACTTTGGTTCTGTTCATTTCTGATGCGATAAATAAATATAAACAAATAAATATAAAAAATATAAATAAATACAAAAGGTAGGTAGACTACAGAATACAGATAGTATTAGATAACACAACTTCTTCGAAGATTCGAATCTACGGCGCTGGCTTTTACTTATAAATAAATGAAAATCTGGATTAAAGACAGCACAAACACCATGCAAATACCAATTGAATTCACTGCCGAATTCAAGCCAAAATCAACGCTCTTTCAAATAAGATAAGGGCTTATTCGAGTGTATAGGTATTTGACTTCTCTAAGCTTTAGTGCTTGGTATTCTGCTCAGTGTTTTCTTCACTAACCTACTTTAAAAAGGGCTTAAGGGACTGTTTTTTGTACTAACTTATGTCTATTGTTTTGAAGCGAGTTTGAGATCAGAATGATCTTAATCCGGACCGCGGATCGCTTTCCTTGAAGCGGACGGACAAAAAACTGTTTAATATTAATTATATTCGTCTCCCCGTCTGATTTTATATAACGTGCACAGTTAACTGATTAGGTAAGCAGTAGAGTTGCCATATCCTCGTGGCGCCCACCATACAACACAAAATGGCATCGAAATGTGAATCAAACTATTAAAAGATGAATTTCTTTTGTTTCAAGAGAAGACCAAAACAAAACAAATGCTCAAAAGCTTCAATTCCAACCCAAAATTGTTTAAATTCCTTTAAGAGAATATGTTCTTCCAGTAGGCCCATGGGCGCTAGGAGGATGTAAGTAGTTGTATGTAATAATACCTACTAATAATAAACAATTAAACATAGTTCAATGCTCACTCAAGAACCAAGTATAAAATAAAACTATGTTAAATTTATACTAAGCAGAAACGTCCGCTAACGAAATTCTAAGTTTCGATCAAAGAGGAAAATGTATTTATTTGGCTACGAGCCCCCTTAAGGTTAATTAGAAGAGTGAAGGGATTGAAAGATTCGTTGCCACTGGCGGGACCCACGGTAGCTCAGTTGGATAAGAACAATGGAGGATCCAGAGGTCGTGGGTTCAAATCCCGCCCGTGGCGAATAATTTTTAAATTTTCCTCTTTGATTGAAACTTAAAACTATGTTATTTTATTAGTACATACTAGTGTAGACATTAACTATTATCACAAGGAATTCTGATTTGTAAAAGGGTTTTTGTGGCCTATTTGCTGATAAATATTTGATTTTGAAAATTGTCACCGTCTGTTTTTGTTAAGAGAAAGATAAAAACGAAGAGACAATTATAGAAAAGTCTTTTACTGTTAATATTATATACTGTGCACGTCATACAAAACAAAACCACTCTGAATAATCACATCCTGGTGATACCGCAAATGAAATTAAATTTATTCTCGGAATATGTACCTATCTTAACAGGATACGGTTGAATTATTCAAAAGAGGCTAAGCGTAATAAATGTTTAGAAAAAAATTGGTGACTTTTATTAATACTACGACGGGGGTAAACAGTACGGCCTTGATGTTAAGCAGACACCGCCGTAGCCTATGGATGCTCGCGACTTAGTCCAGTCCATGAACAGACAACTTGTATGGCAAAAATGACAAATTTGGAAATAATTTATAGTAGCAGATTTTTTCTATGTTACGTATACCTAGTTATTAGTTATTAGCCTTGCACGTAATGCGGAGCGATGAAAGTCATGTGACCAAAAGAGTATTAGGTATGAATGTGGATGGATGTAAAAGACGAGGTAGGCCAAGGAAAAGGTGGATGGACTGAGTGAGAGACGATATGAAGAGAAAAGAAGTGAGTGATGAGATGACGGCTGACAGAGAAGTATGGAAGAAAAAGACATGCTGCGCCGACCCCAAGTAAATGGGATAAGGGCAAGGAAATGATGACGTATAGTATTAGTTACGTATATATTATCAATGAAATATGTACTAGTTACTTACCTAGAGGCAAAATCCAACAAAATTAATTTAAATAAATGTAATATGAGACGGATCAAGGAAAGTGTCTCATTCGCCGTCTAAACCCAAAACGTAAGTGAGGAAACTGTTTATCATCATCATTTTCTTGCCCTTAAGTATCCCATTTATTTGGGGTCGGCGCAGCATGTCCTTTTCTTCCATACCTCCCTGTCACTCGTCATCTCGTCACTTACTTCCTCCCTCTTCATATCCTCTCTCACACAGTCCATCCACCTTTTCCTTGGCCTACCTCGTAAGTGAGGAAACTGTTTATATTTTTCAAAAATAATTGATGCAGCTGAAATGTCTGCTACCTTTTTCTGGTGCTAATGAAGGTTATTCCTATCACCAAAAATAATATCAGGCACTTCTAAAATTTTCATCCATTCCCAATAGGGAGTATTACTGCAATGTTCTGCTGCCAGAGTGCAGCACTACCACTAACAGTAAACTAGTATAGGAATATAGGGATTCACACACACATGCACAATTGATTGTCAAATGATGCTCAACACAAGGACGCTCGCATAGAAAATACCGCAAGTGGGAACGAGATACAATGTCAACGCTGCTTAGTGTCGCCACCTAAGAAGAGTTTTGCGTAATGTTCCCTATTGAGTTGCCCCAAATACGAGCGAGGTGCTCAGAAAGAATTCGAGGTGACATCCGCTGTGCCCTGCCTCTCTTAAACATGGATAAAATCTTCATGACTAATGATCAATTTGAATATTGTTTGCAGGTAGAATGTGGCAAGGTGGTCCGCAACAACCCGAACCCGCTGGTAGTAAACGGACACCCCACGCTGGAGGGTCAATGGCCCTGGCAGATCGCTCTCTACCAAACACAGGTAATGATATCATTCTTCTCCCAGCTAGCAATGTTAAACTTGCAGATCATTCTTGGAGAATTATTATCAGACCAAAGAAACGCTTCGACGCATTTTTCGAAGTGTTAAAAGAATAGTGTTAAATACATTCTCATGAAAAGCCCTTAAGGTTTGACTCGGAGGTCCGAGTTTAGCCGAAACGGGAAAAAGAGACCGGCCCATACTTAAACAAAGGAGGCGTCTATTATTTACGTGAGGCGTTTTTAGACATTTTCCGACAGCACGCGTGTATCCGTAAACAAGGGTTCAGTCTACATTTTTTTTAGACAGTGGACAACAAGTACATCTGCGGCGGTACACTGGTGACCCGTAGCCATGTGATCACCGCCGCGCACTGCGTCACCCGCAAAGGATCCAGCCGAGTCGTCAACCAGAACACACTGACGGTGTATTTAGGGAAGCACAACCTTCGGACTTCTGTCGAGGGCGTTCAGATTAAACTGGTGAGTCCTAACATCTAATTTTCATTTCATTTTCAATTTTCATTTCTCCACCGTGTTGCGTAGATGCTAAAATACGCTACCATGTATGTCGACAAGCGTAGTCTTAACACACCCGCCCATAAGTGTGCAGATTAAAGGGGGTTTTTTTGTACTATCAACTAACTTGTATTTTTTCCTAAATCTGGAATTTCTAGCACTCTGGGCTTTTACTAGTTTCTGGGTACCTATTTTACCTTTCACCAAAATGTCGTATGTCTATCTCTGTCCAATTTAAATTACTCGTAGACTAGTCAAAGTCATGAAAAGGGACTAGTCAAAGTCATGACACGGTCCCCATTCGTCTGGGCTAGCAAGTCTAGAAATCCCAAATCTGGAAGTAATGCTCTAGGGTGGGACGGCGCAAAGTATATTATGGGCTAATTTTTTTTTCTCGTTATCAGGTTTCTGAGATCCGAGTGCATCCGCAATACAACGCGTCATCGTACAGCCGTGACGTCAGCGTGCTCAAGTTGCGAGAGCGAGCCACGTACAGCGACTTCGTTCGCCCCGCCTGCCTGTGGCCTGACAACGAAGTCGACCTGACCAATGTCATAGGGAAGAAGGGATCGGTGAGTGATGAGTGATGACCAACACGAGTGGGTATGATGGTTGCCATTTGCATTCGTTATACAACGCGTCGTTACAGCCGTGACGTCATGACGGCGGCGTACTGAAGTTGTGAGTTACCTACCTTACTTCCAAAGTTCTTCATTACCTACACACTAACAGCCCGTGCGGCTCGGCTCGCGTATTGCAAAGAACGCAGGCGATATCTGGATGGACATAGGATATATCCATGGCTCAGACCAAGAAAAAAAGATAGACGGAGCATGACGAACAACCTAGTGATAGTGAAGTCAGTTTTCAACCAAGCCAAATAAGTTTAGCACATGTTCACGCACACATAGACAAATTAAATTGCACGAAACTAGAAATATGTGATCTTGACAGCATTGTGACACGTGCTGAAGAGTTATGTGCACTTTTGTTTGTATATGTACGCGTGAGCGTGTGCTAAACTTATTTGGCTTGGTTGAAAACCGGCTTCAATGGGTTGTTCGTAATGCTCTATCTTTTTTCTTGGTCTGAGATCCATGGAAAGAACATTCTATACACAGATGAAAAAAGACAAGGCACCCACAGAGGGCCTACCGCGAAAGGCATTCGAAGTTTCCCCTCTCTGTCGTACCTACTTACGAGTTCGTACGTAAGTGCGAAAGAGAGGGAAAACTTCGAATGGCACGAAATTACGATTACCGACCGATCAACGTTAAATATGGCGGCGACAGCTGTCATTCCATAGAAACTTGTCAAACTTTTCATACATTCCGATTTTAACAAACACTCCTTATGATTACAGACGGTTTGGTAAAATCCACCCTAAATGGTTCCAGAGATTATCCCCTACAACTTACAAAGCTACAACCCACAAATATTTTCGCCTCTTACAGTAGGTATTAGGATTTACACAAGGATATAAGAATAGAATCAGCCAGAATATTCAGCCAGAGTGGTAAAATTCTGCACAGCTTACTAGGTACTAACTATTTATATCGAAGTACTTATCGTTTTCGCAAACCCGTCAAACCCCCGTTTTCGCCGTATCGGCATACCGTTAATAAATAAACGGGTCCGTCAGACGTGAAACGGAGCGTAGCACGAGCCAGGCAATTAATTCATCGCTAATTGATCGAAGCTCGTGTTTGCTGATAGGCTGTTGCTCAGGACAAACACTGATCTGTTAAAATATTCTGAAAAATATTGAAGAACGGTTATAAGTAATTGATACAAAGATCAATGAAAAAATGTTCGACCTAATAGGACATGAACTCAAATTTCTCGTTGCCTTACCAGGGCAAAGTAGGCTTGTTGCGTGGTGTTAAAATTGATAACGTCGTGTTGCTAAATGGATAGTAAACCATCAAATGATTGTAATAAAGTATAAATTACAGAATATAATTCAAAACATAAAAAGATATGAACCTTGAAAGTTTAGAAAAAAAAGTTTTTTTAATTTATTGTCCAAGAGTAAATATAAAGGTACCAATATAATCCTTACGCTTTTATAGAAACAAATTTGTATGACAACTATGGACCTAAACGCAGTATTTCGCGACCGAAACAGCAATTTACTTCATTTTCCATGCAACGGTTAGTACAAATTGCACGGTGTGACGTGATACTTTAAATTAAAGCCAATCAGTATGAAGCGTTTCGGCTGCTGTCAGCGAGGTCCGTCTTTAACTCGATTTTTTGGGTATTAATGTCCTTTAAATGTAGTTGCTTCCATACAAACATTTGTTCATCTACAAAAACTGGTTCGAATGGCATCGTAAACAAATTTAAGGTCACAAGCCCATTTAAGTCCAGAATTGCTAAGCCGACGAATTTTATTATATGGTTTTGTTTATTGATTTAAATCGACTACCTGTGAAGAACATGTGAAGTTACGGTACCCCTCGCCGGTATAATATGCATAATAATAGTAAAACATCAACATTTTTGTGACTCAAATTGACTAACGTTATCTTTAGATCCACGTCTACTGTATAGGTACATAAAGATTAAAATTTGTTAGGATATATTTAACTTAAGTATTTAAAAGAAAAAACACGTATCTATAATACGTTTTTAGGGTTCCGTACCCAAATGTCTTTACTAAGACTCCGCTGTTACGTTACTAAGACTCCGCTGTCCGTCCGTCCGTCTGTCTGTCTGTCTGTATGTCCGTCTGTCACCAGGCTGTATCTCAAGAACCGTGATAGTTGAGACAGTTAAAATTTTCACAGATGATGTATTTCTGTTGCCGCTATAAGAACAAATACAAAAAACAGAATAAAATAAATGTTTAAGGGGGCTCCCATACAACAAACGTGGTTTTTTTGCCGTTTTTATAGATAATGGTAGGGAACCCTTCGTGCGCGAATCCGACTCGCACTTGACCGGTTTTTTTAATGCACGTAAAGAACGATAGTGCACACACGCCCACGCACACACACACGCACACACAGAAGCGCGAGTGGAAAACAAAAATGTTATTTTATTTATTTTATATTAATTTAAAAAAGCGGCCAAGTGCGAGTCAGAGTCGCACATGAAGGGTTCCGTGAAATAAATTGCGGTTTACGATTTATGACATATTAAAAAAAAACTACTTACTAGATCTCGTTCAAACCAATTTTCGGTGGAAGTTTACATGGATTGGAAATGTACATCATATATTTTTTTTAGTTTTATCATTCTCTTATTTTAGAAGTTACAGGGGGGGGGGGGGGGACACACATTTTACCACTTTGGAAGTGTCTCTCGCGCAAACTAAATTTAGAAAAAAATTATATTAGAAACCTCAATATCATTTTTGAAGACCTATCCATAAATACCACCCCACACGTATGGGTTTGATGAAACAATTTTTTTTTAGTTTCAGTTTTGAGTATGGGGACCCCTAAAACTTAATGTTTTTTTTTTCGATTTTTGTGTGAAAATCTTAATGCGGTTCACAGAATACATCTACTTACCAAGTTTCAACAGTATAGCTCTTATAGTTTCGGAAAAAAGTGGCTGTGACATACGGACGGACAGACAGACAGACAGACGGACAGACATGACGAATCTATAAGGGTTCCGTTTTTTGCCATTTTGCTACGGAACCCTAAAAAGGGATCAGTGGTACCTAACCATTGCCTTAATTTTTCTGAAGTTTGTTCTTTGACCTCTTTTTCCATAGAAAATGGTGACGTCACTAGCCTGTAAAATCTTCGTAACTATCTACTAACAGAGCGTTTTGACGTTTCTATAAGAAGTTCTTGATTTGACTA
This sequence comes from Epinotia brunnichana, assembly GCA_963854355.1. Classification (NCBI taxonomy): domain Eukaryota; kingdom Metazoa; phylum Arthropoda; class Insecta; order Lepidoptera; family Tortricidae; genus Epinotia; species Epinotia brunnichana. The sequence continues at coordinate 20,801,527 of OY977954.1, forward strand.
TCAGTCAAACAACGTAACTATACCACTTCAGTGGCAAGCAAACGCACTGCCCGCACAATAACAAGCGGTTACCGTAGCCTATATAGACGCTCGCAACTCCAGGGTTGTATGCGCGTTGACGTTCCTTTAAAATATATAGGTACACTCCTTTTGAAGAACCCGGCATAGCTCATTCCACAACCGTAGCGTTCGAGGGAGGACATTTTGACAGATCGATCTATAAATTTCTTCAATTTGTGTCAAAGATTCTAACATACAAATACTCCACAGGTGGTAGGCTGGGGCTTCGATGACAAAGGCGTGGCGACGGAAGAGTTGACCCTCGTGGAGATGCCCATTGTGGACCAAGAGACTTGCATCCGCTCTTACAGCGAGTTCTTCGCGAGGTTCACCTCCAACTACACCTTCTGTGCCGGCTACAAGGACGGTACGTGTCTTAGAATAGGTCTACATCACTAGCAAGAGTAGCAAGCGACAACTTTTGTCTATGTCTGTCTGTTTCGTTTGGTCTATGATATCAACTGTCACTGTCAGCGATCATATTCTAGCATCAGTCAATGTCCTAGCATCACTAACGAATCCAGGGGGAACCAAAGGGCTCAACTCCCAAAAGCATCTGAGTCCTTACTAAAATCAAGCACTCCCCTCAAACGAAAATCCTGGATCCGCAACTGTCTAGCTGGACAGCCGAACCAATAATAACCGACATCTGTTCCTAACCTGGTTAGTTTTAGGGTAAAAGAGGTATCTTGGGGGGCTTGTGGGGTGGTAGGGCCTTGGACGACAGGCGTGGCGACGGAGGACTCGTGGAGATGCCCGTCGTAGACAAGGATACCTGCATCTGCTCCTACAGCAAGTTCTACACCTCCGACTATCCGACTAGGCCGTGCCGGCTACAATAACGGTACGTGTCTTAGAAAAAGTCTAGCATCCATAATAGCCGTCTACGGTCTCCCCCGCCAAAGGGAACACTGCACTAGGCTTAGAACCCTCCAGGTGATGATGATGGTGATCGCGGTGATGATGTCCCAGAAAAAGAGAGATCCATAATACTTAACATCATGTTCAATAGCTACAACTTTCCTAAGAAAGGAATCTAAAATGGCGCGTTTCTAAGCGGTAACAACCCTGTCTAAAGACAAATCCGATTATTAAAATGTCCGTGTTTCGTGGTTTTTCTTCTTTATTATGTAGCTTTGCTTCACTATATTATGCCTTGCAACACTGATAACAATGAAACTGGCAACACTGACGCGATTGACCAATGACAAGTGACTATTATGACCAATGTTGCCGGATTGCAGTTGGAAAATTATAACTTTTAGCTTTGATGATGATGATGATGATTTCAGCTTTATAAAGTATGCCGCAGGTTTTTTATCATGTTTTTATTCCTATAAATATATTTATTTAAATATTAAACCATTGCTTCCAGGGAGCTTCGATAAAAGAACCGGTACTAGAAAAAGTATGTTTATCTTCAATGTTAACACGAATGTAACCCAACAATTATCCTTTAATTGTTAACTAATGATTGCTAAACTTTTGGTAATGATTTACTAATGACAGCTCTAAATATACAATTATCTCGTTAACCTATTAATTAATTAGTAACTAATTAACCAGGCTCTAAACTACTCACATTAACTATGGTCTTCGATAGACAAGAAACAAATCCTCTCTAATTTAATTGCAACATATTTCATCACTTAAAAGTAGTTTTTAGATTGCACAATGTTGTATTGGACTTCTTATCATCTCTTGGTCATTCCTACGGATTCTGTTTTCTTCTAACAGTATCAAAAATAGGTTCAGGAATTTCAAGCACTGCTTAGGTACTTACCTGCCAGACACATTCTATAAGTTTGACATATTTTTAATTTTTACATATACATTAAGAGGGCGTTCATTGTGCACACTAGCGCCACTGGTGTTTTTATGTTGCTGGATTCGTCGTTTTAATATGAACTCAAAAGAAAAACGGCCGTTTTAACTTTGGACGCATAGGTTGACGAATCCAGCAACGTAAAAACTATTATGATGTACTCACAAGGTACTTAAATACAAAATACAGTGTATAGGCCTCCTTATTAAATATCTATCGTTAAATTTTAATAATCACAATTATTTACCAGTGGCGCTAGTGTGCACATGAACGCCCTTTCAATCAATTTCTGTTAAATTAGGCTCACTGGAATTCCACAATATGTCAGATTTGTTGTAAGAAGTAGAAAATTCAGAGTGAACTGCGTTTCCCATGAACCCGAACCCCCGACAACTCTGAGAATAAAATAATAACACCCGTAGTATCAAGGGGATCCCAATAATTCGGTCCTGGCCCCGTAGCATGGATAATAAGTCCATAAGCTACGATGTCTGCTTACAATTAGCTGGCCATGTGCTTGTTTGCCTCCGTAGTCGTATAAAAAACTGATCAGGCCCCGTAGCATGGATGGCGTTTATCACGCGATAAGTGATAGGATAAGCGCGTCGTCTCATTCTATCGAACGGTGTCAGCCAGGGACGACAGCTCTATCCTATCACTTATCGCGTGATAACGCCATCCATGCTACGGGGCCTGATCAGTTTTTTTATACGACTACGGAGGCAAACAAGCACATGGCCAGCTAATTGTAAGCAGACATCGTAGCTTATGGACGCTTGCTACTCTATAAGAGTAACAAGCGCGTTGGCGACCCTTTATTGATTCGAGGGTACGTTGTGTTGACAGCTAGACAAATGCTGGTTACTCACTCTCAACACTGCGCAGCCTCGGGAACTCTAGCGACCTTACTCACGACCAGGAACACAAAACCACACACACACATAGCAAAGTACCTACTTAGTGGTGTTATAATGGTCTTCTGTAAGGTAGAGGTATGGTCAGCCTCACACGGGGCTGAACACTTTTGTAACTGTCTCGCTAGAACGTCACGTTTAAACTGCGATACGAAGTTGGGTGATTCTCATGTAGCGTTTTTTAAACGATCAGCGGTTGTCTTTACCATCTTGGCAATATGTTGATTATTAATTAAAACCACAAAAAAAATTGTTTGCTAGGTATCGAGGATAGATTCTGATTTTGTAAGATTAAACTCGGTTGGCTACTGAACACCACAGTTAATATGGAGGGTGGTAAGGACAGCATTAAATTTGAAACGCCTTTTATACATTGTTTGTGAGAATCACCATTAGAATCACGGCTGAAGATGTTCAGCTACTTATGAAAAAATAAAAATAAAAATTTACGAAAGAGTAATTCAAAAAGTGACTATGGTCCCACACTAGGCTGGGCCTTCGACTGTACTTTCCCAGTTGGATTGCTCCACAACTCCACATATGAGCTAGATGAAATTCCGCTCTACCTCTCTAATTCGGTGGAAGTCAGTTTCTAGTTTTGTTTTATGTTATTTCAGTCCGATGTTCAATTTGTTCTAAATTTAAAATTGCAGGCAGCTCTCAATCAGTACAAAGTGTTATGAATTTAAAATTGCAGGCAGCTCTCAGTCAGTATAAAGTGTTCTGAATTTAAAATTGCAGTCAGCTCTCAGTCAGTATACAGTGTTCTAAATTTAAAATTGCAGGTAGCTCTCAGTCAGTATACAGTGTTCTAAATTTAAAATTGCAGGCAGCTCTCAGTCAGTATACAGTGTTCTAAATTTAAAATTGCAGGCAGCTCAGTATGCAACGGCGACAGCGGTGGCGGCATGGTGTTCCTCGTGCGCAACTCCTGGTTCCTCCGCGGGCTGGTCTCGCTGTCTGTCGCGCGACAGAACGAGTATCGCTGCGACCCGACGCACTATGTCGTATTCACCGACCTGGCCAAGTTCCTGCCGTGGATACAGCAGAATATTAGCGACGAATAGGGTAGTTAGGCCATTTTAAGTATCTTGAAGAGTTTAGTAGTCTTGGAATAAACTCGACTTTTCACTATCGCCATACGTTTCAAAGCTATACCGCATCTATGTTCGCAAAAAGAACACACTGCATGTGTTTGTGTGTGTGTTGCTGGGCTAATAGTTATTTATGATACAAGTGCGGAAAGTAGGTAATTCGCAACGAGTGGCGATGACCAAAAACACGACCGTCACGTGTTTTTGATCGATTAGAGGTGGGAATTACCTCTCCGCACGTGTATCATACAACATTTTACAATGCATCATGCAAGGAAATAAAAAGAATATACAAAAAAAGTAAAAATTTTAACTGACATGAAATCACATTCTCGCACGTGTGTGGGAATATTGGGCCGAAATCCATTCCCGCACGGCCCCACCCAGCCCTGCACCGTCGTGCCGGCATAGAGGAGTTCGCGTGTTTATATTGAACCATATAAAGACGCACTTTCAGAGCAAGTGCATTGTAAAATAAATATACCTACCTAATACATACAACTACTACAGTTTCATCGTATTTCAAACAGCTCCTGTCCTAACTTCTTTGATACCTACTCAAAAGGACTCAAACTCGGAAAAGAAGTTCGATCCCAAACACCACGCTCGATGAATTTGCGAGACTTGCTTATTTAAAATCCTTGTGATATAAAGCCTCATGGGGTCAAAAAAGTATCTACACCTCTATTATTGCCCAAAGAAGGGCGCTTGTACTGTTGACGGGCAATAATAGCATAAAAATTTGCCCGTGGTAGTGCAAGGTGCACTACTATGGGGTCAAAAAAGTTTCAATCTATGTCCCGTGTGTGTATGTATTCAATGTATGTGTATATTGTGTATGGGTTTATAGAAACCCTTAAAAAGAATATGTACAGTCAGCAGCAAAAGTAGCTAAGCGGGTCAAGTGCTCAAAATCACCTACACACGACTCTAATGTCAAGAGGATAAGGCCTGTCTAGATAATTTTGAGCGTGTTCTTTTGCGTAGCTTCTGCTGCTGACTGTACCTTGAACTACCAATAATCCCGTATGAATATGTTTTAGTTTGTTATAATGATGGTCGATTTTTGTCATTTTTTTTACGTATGATGGTAAGAGAACGGCGTTTCACCTGATAGCAGCTGACACCGTAGTCTCTGGAGACACCAGGGCACATAATAGTAACCAACAGTTTCAGTACATTAATGGTTGCAAAATATATGGACCCTTAACCATTAAATATTATACCTAGGTACGTTTAGATTAAGTCTTCAATTTAATATATTGTAAAGGAAGGACGATTTACCTATTTTGAACAAGGGACGTTTCTGATACTTTTGTTATTAATTGATTATTTGTGTTAAAATAACGTACTGTGCTCTCTTTGGCATTTTATTAAACTGTTAATCATTAAAACAATGTGACTAGAAAGATATTGAGATTAAATTATAGTTTTTTAAGTATTTTACACTTTTTATTCATTTAAACCCTGTTACCTAATACGATGTGAAGCGAGGCTAGCTAGCTCTTAGCTGCATTCGACCAAATAAGAGACCTTTAGTCCCATCTCGTAGCCAGATTTGGTAGCTAGCTACGAAATGGGAAATGTGCTTTCCCATCTCAGCTACCAAATGGGAACGACGTTGTATGCCCCAAATAATGTTTGAACACCTTGGCTGCTACGATATACCTGATATTTAATAAAGATCTGATATGTTTGCAGCATTGCCCATAGTCCTATGAAGGTAGGTTAGGTAGGTCAGGTTCGTTAGGTTATCTTCAGATGCGCGAAGGGCAAACAGACCAGAAATAGTCATCGTCGACACTGCCGGATGACGAAACAAATGCATGGTCTCCTGGGTTTTGACGGAGCCGCGCTGCACGGGGCTCCTATTTCTGGTCTGTTTGCCATTCCGGCATCTGAAGATACGTAACGAAGCTGACCCTACTTAACCTACCTTCATATGACTACGGGCAATGCTGCAAAAATATCTGATCTTTATTAAATTAATCTTTTACAACAGAAGTGGAGATATCAATATTTGCAAATCCTAATAGACTTGCACATTCTCCTATGGATCCTTCCCGTTTCGTAGCCAACTTCTAATCTGGATTATTTCTCCCATTTGGAAGCCAGCTACCAAATCTGGCTACGAGATGGGACTAAAGGATAAGAACAAGATTAGTCCATACTATTTTCACGATTACCCTCAGATTGCCTTATTTACCCTTAACTATTGGAGAAACAACGAGCCAGTGTTGTTAGTTTTTAGATTGCAACAAAATATCTTGCAATTTGCAATAATAGATAAATGGGTGAATTGCAAAAAATTTGTACATAGTTAAGCGCCTTAATCTAATCTACGCTTTAACTTTTTTCCATTGTGCAACGGCAATTACCCATTCATTTTATATGGGTAACTCTCGTTACACAATGGAAAAAAGTTAAAGCATAGATTAGATTAAGGCCCTTAATTATGTACAAATTTTTTGCAACCCACCCAAATACGGTTGTAAAAATTAAACAATTTTAGTGTCATTTTATAATTATATTGTCAATACAAGAATAAAAACAAATGAATTACAATAAGAAATAGCGGGAATCTTTACAAAAAGCGAAAACTTAAACCATTATACACTTAAAACAAACATATTCGGTAGGACCAAAATCAAAGTCTACAAGCTGAAAACGAAAAATACCTTCATTTATGGAACAATAAAGATTTTAAACTAATAGAAAACACTAGTGAATACCAAAAACTCAACCATTTGAAAAACGAAAAAATGCATCACGCAATATATAATACAAAAAGTCCTAGATTCATTTGTATTAAGACAACGAGTTCTTTCTGAATTGCATATTCGTCTAGTCTTGACTGTTTTTCTTTCTCAGACATCATTCATGAGTTTCGTGACAGAACTTAATTTATCATGAAGTGGCTCGTCAAAAAAAATGTACTACCAATGTACAATAATAACGCTACAACAATTAGCCTACATCATAAAATCGGTATTTTGTTGAACATCATAAGCTACGTATAGTAATATGTCGACTGGAGCTCTTTAATAACTCGCATTGTATCACTAAAAAAAATTATTACAAAGTTCATCGGTATTGCGCTTTATTTAATTAATTTTTAACCGACTTCAAAAAGGATTTGTGTTTGTTACGCGATAAGATAACTACGTAATTTATGAACCGATTTGAAAAAAGCATTCTTAGTTTGAAAGCATATACTTCCAGATTGCTCCCGTTGTCACCAAAATCCAGTTCTAATGATGGAGAAATGGAGGGAAGTCTTCAAATTTTATTGGCAAACTTGAAGCAATTTGGCTACTGATTTGAAGTCGGTTAAAACTTTGTTTTTAAAGTAAGCGTGTTGTAGGTGTTGTTTTGCTGAGATTTTAGTTCAATTAATCATTTACACGCATCTCTAGTAAACAAAGCGCAACAATAAAATCAATACCTTTTTGTAAAGATAACAAACGTTCTTTGACAAATCTATGCCAAAAGTCCCAACACGCAAAAAATGAAAATATATACACCAACAAGATCGTCTCCAGAAAATATATAAATTTTCCAACAAAATGAAATCCAGTTGTGTTTATTAACAGCCCTACCAGTACGGTGTAGGGCCGTTCCTGCAGCGCTGGCCTCTGAAGCGTTCCTCTCCGAAGTTCGGGGCCCAGGGTAAGTTTCGGCCTCGGTTGGGCCTCGGGCCTTTACCGGGCAGGAAGTTAGGGTAGGGTACCCTGTTGGCGCAGGCGCCGGGCCTGCAGCCGTTGCGAGGTGTGCCGGGGTGACTGCCGCCTAAGGGAGGGGAGGAGAAGTCCTCCCAGGGTTCGGGCATCATACAGGTCCCGCAGTTCCAAGAGTCGCCTGTGGAGGAGATATTTATTTGAAATACCAAAAAGAGTATATAATAGTACATAACTTACCTAGGGTAGTAAAACAAAGAATGCCTCAGATAATAGTTATTTGACGCCCGAGTCGAAGGCAAGGGCGATAAATATGCGATCTGAGGCTTTCTTTATTACTGCCCGTGGTGAGTACACAATTTTACGTATCTCCCTGGCCAGGAAGTGGGATTTTCCGCACGTAGCGTGCGTTATTTGCTACTTTATGGCCAGGTATGACGTAAAGAGTATTTGTAAGGAATTGAAAAATCAAATGTCCTTAACTGGCACAATTTATGATGGAGTGTGGGTCTGCGATACTTTGCAAGGACTGTCATGTGTGTCGCTTAACTTCAAACTCAGATAAATCCACTCTAACCACTTGCGAGATAATTGAAAAAAGTGATAATAACGTTATTTCGGTCAAATGACAGGCAGTATTGTTTTATTATGGCTAAAGCATTAAATAAAGCCATCCTGTTCGGCAAATTCAGCATTAAAACCATAGATTATTTTCAAAAAATAAAAGTTTGATTGGATTTACCTTCATTTGATATAATCGATTGCAAATTATCTATCTTCGAAAAAACTCAGTGTGGATTTGTATAATTTTGAACTGACCTGGATTTATCTAGATTTGAAAAAAATACGATTAGAAATTGTCAGGTGTTGAACAAACTTTTTTCGCTGATTGGCTTAGATGGACTTACCTACATTTGAAAAAAAACTGTCATATGGATTAATTCCGATAAAATATTATGATTTTAACTGTATTTTTCTCAAAAACCACACATAAGTATACTTAACCGATAAAATTGTAACAAAACTTTTATACCAAAATCTTAAAAAATGTCATAATTGGATTTACCCAAGCTAAGCGTCTCATGTCATGCCCACCCCACCTACTGCCATAGCGATTGAAATATACGAAGACGATACGTTTGATAAGTCTTTATCACTGTTAAATCTCACAGTGTTCAAAAACGTTCCATCATAAAATTGTGCAAGTTTTAGTAAATTTTAAAATTACTTTAATAAAACCATATCTAAATCTTATAAAAAAATCTGACCTGAATCCTTGTATGCTCAAGAATGAGAAAAAGTAATGATTATCAAAAAAACTATTGACGAATTTCAATTACAAAATGAGACAGTAGGTAAATGTGTTTCAATTTCATTATCTTTAAATGTTAGTGTGGTTTTAATTTTATACAATTTGGTTTCTACTACAGAATCACCATTGGATTGGATACCAGACAGGTAGTACACAAATTATAACCAAAGAAATGCCATGTCATGAATAATATTTATTATATATCATAACTATCATTTTGGCCAGAATTTGGAAGAATACTTTTCGTCTTTCGTTTGACCTATATCGTGTTTACATTTTTAATCACAAAATTACATTATAACTCCTAGATGTTCAATTTATTCATAATATATCGTCTTGTGAAAGTTAAAAGGTTGCAAAAGCCATTCATTAAGGCGTTTACGACATTTTTTCCTTTCTCTTTACGAGAATAAAAAATGCTAAATTATAAGTAATTATAAATATATACTCTTCTAACATTTATAATGAGATCCTATAAAGAAAACATAATTTGACAATATATAAATGGTAAGGATATAACTTCTTGGTATTTAAAAATATGACGAATTTTATTCTTCTCGTAAAATAAATTTACGACAGCTAAAAAAGATAATTACTATAATATAAGGCTACAAACTTTTAAATAATTATGAGTACATTTTATGATAAATTATTTGTAATCATGATAAGCGTTCTATTTCGTAAGTAACGTATTGTTTAAAACATCGATTATTAATGGAGTAAAATTCTAGAATAATAATTGTCTTCTACATTCTCTCGATTATAACAAGTTCGATTATAATCAGGGGCATTGCGTACATTTGCATGATAAAATAGAAAATTATGATATATTAATATATACAAATTTTGATCTACATTAAATGTTCTACTCCATTAATTTCCGTAAATAATTAGGCCACTTTAACAACGAGCTACGTAATCGGGACAAAATACTCAAGGTTATGCAATTAACCTTTCGGATGTTTTGACGCTGACATTGCTGAAGGATTTTGAAATTTTCGTATCTGTCATAGAGTACATTTTCAGTAGCACTGATAAGTGCTAAGACATACGAAGGGTTAATATCTATTTTAGAACACACAATAAGTGTAATGAATCTGGAAATAAAGGTTAAAGTTGGCGTGGAACCGTTTTATTCCTCGACCATAGTTATGTATTAATTCCAAGCATTTTTTTATAAATATTGGTTGGCAGCGATTACGTGGTATTCTTATGGTTCGCCAATCAAAACAAAGTCGATTTGAACTCCACAACATATAAGTAGCTTTATTGGTTCGTATATCGCATTTACTTTTAACCATACAATTATATGTACTGATGTTAATGTTATAAAGGTACGTTTCTGCGGGTAGTTACCGGTTACCTTTGTTTTGCTTTCTGAGGTTCCTGTCGGCATCGTACCTCAAAACCAATTGTTCAAGAATTTATTACAGTTCATCATTTACTAGGGCATTATCGGATTCAGTAAGTTAATATTTTACACTATAAGTTTAAATCATACATGGAATGGTTCCACGTCTATATTGTGTAGCTCAATCATTTAAATTAATAACAATTTTCAATTTCATAAGCTTAACATAAACCGAAACAATCATAAAAACAAAATTAAATAAGTAATTTTAACGTTAATAAGAATAACAAAGAAACTAGTATTACACCAAACGATTTTACATTCAAATGATTCGCATTATATTTCTGATCTTTGACACATTTAAATCAATCTAATTCTAATAAGTAATACATAAGATTTTTAAATGTTATATTTGATTTTCCAAGTTGACTTATATTTACAATTTCTTCAGATTTCTTAAAGCTTATTTGGATTATGATAATGGTTAATTTATTCGTTTGATGTAACATAGCTTCTAATACAATCGCTACACCTCCTATACCAACACGGCCATCATCCCATTTCCTTAAATAATCCGAAATCTACATAGTTAGTCTAAGCGAGCATCATATCAAAACATTCCTATTGCTAATTTTAACGCCTAGAATTAAACTGACCGATAGCATAAAGCCAAGGTCATTTTTGTCCTTCTATGTGACCCCCCCACTAATCAGACCAAATGGTAAACGAATAAACTCATAATGACCAGAGGCTCTAGTATAAATTTTATCGATACAATACGTTTTCGAGCGTGTTTGCGTTTCTTTTCAATTTATATGGTTCAAGTTCAAAAAGTTCAAAAATAATTTATTCAAGTAGGCTTAATAATAAATTAATAAGCACTTTTGACATGTCATACAGAACGCAAAAAAAGTATGAGTAAACATACACTCAATAATTAATACAAAATAATAATAATAATGAAAACAAAACAATTGGTAACGATTAACAACAATTAAAAAAGACAATGTCAAACATACATAAAAGTCAACAGTAATAAGAGTCAGCACAATGAAATATAAATATTAGAATTTCATACGTTAGGCATAGGTCAACTCAGTCCCAAGCATTTTTGTCATTAATATAATCCTTGATACCATAATAAGCTTTACCAATTAATCTACTTTTAATATGTTTCTTGAATCTATTCAATGGGAGTGCAGTTACACTACTTGGCAGTTTATTGTAGAACCGTACACAGTTACCCTTAAAAGATTTTTTGATCTTTTGCAGTCGCGTGAATGGCACTGCTAGTTTGTCCTTTTGTTTCTGGTATTAATATTATGTATGTCACAATTTCTTTGAAAGGTATCTATGTGTGCATGGACATATGCAATATTTTCATAAATGTATTGGGAGTATACAGTCAATATATTAATCTCCTTGAACTTATTTCTAAGCGAATCTTTAGCACGCATTTTATAAATAGAACGTATGGCGCGCTTTTGCAGTACAAAAACGGCATTGACATCAGCAGCACTACCCCAAAGCAAGATGCCGTATGCCATGATGCTATGAAAGTAGGCAAAGTATACCAATCTAGCTGTCTTTTCATCTGTTAGGTGACGTATTTTCCATACTGCAAACGCTGCAGAACTGAGCTTGTTTGTGAGAATCTTTATGTGGGAACCCCATTGCAGCTTGGCATCCAATGTTAAACCTAGGAACACTGTACTGCTGGTTGGTTCTAATTCCTCATCTTTGATGGTGACAGTAGTCTGTGTAGTTTTGACATTGGTAGTTACGAACCTTATATATTTAGATTTCTTCCCATTTAACAACAGGTTATTGACGTTGAACCATTGCACTACATTTGATATAGCACTGTTTACATGAACGTCGGCATCTTCGTGTCGTTTGACCATGATGATGATGATGAGAGAAGTATCGTCAGCAAACAGTACTATATCATGGTGATCCTTGACTAAATACGGTAAATCATTTATATAAATGAGAAACAGGAAAGGCCTCAATATGGAGCCCTGGGGTACGCCCATCGAAACCAGTGACCCAGGGGACCGTTTTCCATTCACGTCCACTCTTTGGATTCTCCCATCCAAATAAGATTTTAACAAGTTCAGCGCTTTTTCTCTGACTCCATAGAAATACAGTTTCCTAACGAGTGTTTCGTGACTAACGCAGTCGAACGCCTTGGATAAGTCACAAAAAATGCCAATGGCGTCATGTGACTCCTCCCAGGCATCGAAAATATTTTTAACTAATTCTATCCCAATATGGCAACTCGAACAGCGCCTCTGGTGGTAACTATAAGGAACTAAAACTAAACGCAAACGCGTTCGAAAACGTATATGTATCGATAAAACTTATACTAGCGCTACAGGTGAGTTTGCAAAATATCACTTCTTCGTCGGTTATAATATAACGCTCGGGGCTAATACATACGACGTTCAAAAATCTTATTTGATATTCAAACATTGTGGTACCGCCCCATATTTGGAAGCATATTTACAATACAAACAATGATTTCACATTAAATATTTGCATTTAAAACATTTGGCAGACTGTTAGTAAGAGTGTCACCGCCAATTATATATATACTAGTTAAAACATCGTTATATCGGTGAACCGACAATACATTAATTAGAAATAACGCTTCATTTAGGCACAATTCACATTTGGAAACTATGTCTAGCATTCTATAGCTACTAATCGCGGAATGGGGAACGTAGACCGTCGTCGCTTTACATTAAGGTCATGTAATGCTTACCCCACTCTTTATTTTACATAAAATATTATATACATCGCTACTACAATATACAGTATAATATAGATTTAAATACTGCTAAGAAGGGACGAGAAATGCTGTGATGGATATAGAGAAATGTCAAATATACATTGTATTTTTTATATTTTCACTACCTACCTAAATTCCAAATGGTCTAGCCAGAGCCATTACCTAATTTACACAAGTTACTTTATCCAAATTGGCTACTTTCCTAAAAAAAAAAAATTAGTCCGTCAGTGAGATTGCCTAAAAATATTGGACACGTATTTGTTTTTTGTGTCACACTAAAAATTATCAAGATACAGCCCGTTAGAGTTCCGCGTGACGTCACTTTATGGTACAATTTTTAGCATAATGTGACGTCATGCGGAACTTTACCGGGCTATATCTTCATAATTTTATGTTTGATTGACAAAAAAAAATACGTGTCCAATATTTTTTGATAATCTAACTGATGGACTAAACAGAATTATATATTTTTTACTCAGGAAAGTACTCAAATCTCATCTAGTGCATTTCTTGAAATAATACTTATCTCATAGCATATTATCTAGAGATCTTACTTTACGATATTTTCTGATATCCACCACAGGGAGAGTACGATAGGAAGGGACAGTCCATACAATATTATTAGATTTTGTCTGGTTTCGAATAATGGCCTACGTATGATCTGTTAACTTTTGTTAGCCAAATATCAACGGTAATTGCAATAATCGTCGTTTTTAGTTTGATCAAAACTATTCAAACACATCATGAAAATATTTACAGTACATTTATTAAAAAAACACTAAAATTCGTTTACGTTATGTTGAATAGCTTTTATGATCTGAAATTTTATTGGATATGCTCGTAGATACGTAAACTTACTAAATTCGTTATTTGGGCGTATTCATGAATAAATGTCCCTTAAACGGATAGTTACGCATAGTAACAATACCGACAGTCAATGTCAATCGCATACCTACGTTAAGTAACAACTCCGACAGGTTATACGTGACTTAAACGTCACTTTAGTTAACTTTAACCTGCCATTTTTATTAACTCCCCATTTATATACATTTTTATATAGCATGTAATTTAGATACTTGTTTATTATTTACATAAATTCAAAGGCAAAAGCCAATCGCAGACCTTTTAATGTCGGTGCCACGTTGCAAATCCTTGATGTTATTTTCCTTTTGGTTATAGTCTGCTAGGAAATTTTGCTTAAATACAACAAACCAGTCAAAATCTAAACATATTTTTAAGGGGAAACAATAACAACACTCATAGACTCCGAAACAACTACGAAACATTCGAATCACCGCATTGTATTGTCACTGTAACGACTTTCTTCACAACGTACGCGGAAGGAATAAAAAAAACACGAATAGATTTCTGACAAAAACAAACATTTTTGGTACAAGCTTTTATTGCCAACTTTACTTTTCTGTATACCGTCATCAACTACTTGTTGAGACGATTCTAACGAGCCCAAACTCAGCGGGGATACGTCTGTTAAGTCCTGAATTCCCATGACCACCTTGTCTCCATCATCAGATCAACTCGATGGTACTACCTAAACCCAAACTATACTTAAACCCAAAATTTCAGCTCAATCGGTTGAAAATATCTGCTTCCAAATTGAGTTGCAAAATTCCCCCCGAACAAACATACATTGCAAGTTAAATAAAAGCTTGTAAAAACAATAAATTCATTCAGAAATAACTGTGTACTGTAAAGGTTTTATAAACACGTTCACAGATCGCTTTCCAAATCAGAGACTGGCAGTTCATAAGTTTGAATTTAGAATCATAAATGTCGCTGTCTTACTGATTATTCAGATATTGACTGCAAAGTAAGCAAGAGGTTGTTGTATATTTAAAAGTTGTATAATGATTATGGCCCTGTAATAGGTTCAGTGTACTGTGTACCCTGGTGGAGGGAAGGAAAAAATATTTCCTTTTTTCTTTTTTTCACCGACACGTGGTTAACGAAAATATTCTAATTTCATATATAAGGTGCTAACAAATTAAGTACCAATATTTTAAGAGGTGTTACATTACATCAAAACATTTAACTTTAAATAGAAATTAAGAAAACATTTTATATGATATTTTTGTTTTAATTACCAAATTGCGTCCAAACATAATCATCCTGTGCTTAGCTGACAAGATGTTTAACACTTTCTGTCAAGTGAACATCGTCGTTTGTGACAATTATTTGTCTAAGTGAAGTGGCCATTGACTCATGACCAGTGATCGGATCTAGGATGCAATTTCCCGGGGTTTAAGTTCGTAATATTAAGATGGATATGACTTACAATCCCGCGACTTTTTAAAAGGTAAATAACTTTTAATTTTAAGTAGTTTACAGTATAAAATTTACAGAAAATGCAAAAACAACAAAAATGTTTACAGTATCTACTGCATAGAATAGAATAACTGAACGTAACTTGTATGTCTTATATTTTATGTATTTTTATTATTCTTGTATGTTTACCAGGGTATACAAGTAAAAGTAATAATTTTTATTAGTTATTAGTATCACCATTTTGTTAATCTTATCACCAGGGCTCGAACTTTTAGTGCCGATGACGTTGCACTGCACCGCACATAAAATGCCTTCTAATAGTATATTCGTAAACAATTACCACTTATCAACCTCTTTTATTAAATAAAATGGCCACTTGAAATGAGCAGTATATAATGTCTTGACTGACATTGTCATTCAAATCGAGCCCTGCTTATCACATTCTCAACATATCGACAAATAATAATAATTACAGTTATAAATACCCATTATTAGACAATTGTAGTGTTCTTTAAGTGTGCAAATATTAAGTGACGTATTTTTTAATTTACAATAGCCCATTTCCCAAACTCCCGGGAAATCCGAGACACATCTACGATAACCATAACGTTTGAGGTCGTTCACCCCAAATTGCATCCTAGATCCGATCACTGCTCATGACAGTCAAGAGGTTTCATAAGATAATCAAAGAGGACTTAATCACGGATTGTTGACTATTTCATTAACAGGGTGTTTTACGCAGTACTTAATGTTGTTTCCCTAATCATCTCCAAAAAGTAACATAAACTTTTAAATGTTTCATACGTAAGTCTACTCTTAGAGACGAGTACTATCATCTCTAAAAGTATTGGTACCTAATTTGTTAGCACCTTATATACTTAAATTGAATTATTTCACAGCGATTCAGAATCAAGATGAAATAGCATGTGCACGGAAAAAGCAGAATGAACGCATTTGTGTATTTTTAATGATATTTAAATTACCAGTAAAATATATAAACACGCAAGCTCGTAAATAAACGCTCCTAATTCAATAACTTATATGTATCGCAGATATATTTGAATTTTAGCGCGCATCGGATTTAATGTAACCATTATTTCAAAAGCGGTGCCATAAAAAGGGATTTAAAGGAAATCCGCAAACCACGTACGTTGCGAGTAAAGTCTACCAATTTTACACAAAACTAACACCGATACATTGAAACTTCTATTTCACAACATGATATACGATACCCGGCCGTATTCCTATCGGATAGGGGTCATAATAGATTGTCGCATTCATCAGGCACATCACAAAATGAGTAATTATTTAACAGCAACCTATATTATTATGAACGTTTAGGTTTCAAAGTTTCGCATAATGCCAGAGAAAAAAGTCATAACATAATGTTAGAGTTTAGCCAGCGAGTCGAGTCACAAGATTTTTTCAACAAATTCTGTTTTGCCAACAATTTTACCTATGAAACAAGAAATCAGTTATACGTACCTATTATGCCGCTTAAAATTTCGTGTTGCCAGTATGAGCTTTTTTTAAAGTTGCTGTTTTTTTTATGATGCGACTTGCTGGTCAGTCTTTTACTACTCAATTTTTTTTTTAATAAAGGTTTTATGATATTTTAGCTATATAAAGAATGGCACTCTTTGGGGGAGGCCTATGTCCAGTGACCGGTTCTGCGCCACCCGCATCCAGCGGACTCTCGCGACTTTTACCAGGTCATCAGTCCACTTTGTAGGGGGCCTACACACGCCGCGCCAACAGGACATAATCGCGTATAATCAATGACAATGTGTGAAAATCGTGAAAGTTTAACTCAAAATATAAGGCCATGCGAATTATAAAATTGTAACTTCTGTAACATGCCACAGCTGGCTTGAAAATTGGCTTCACTTTGGATACAACTGTTAGGCCCCTTTTCCGTACATATGTAATAACAACTAAGCGTCTATAAATAATGTAATAAGCTATAATAATGCTGTTTAACAGACGAATTTATTTTATTGAGCACATATCGTGATTCATAAGCCAATTGCATGTCACATGCGATTTTCTGCCATAAAAAGTGGTGTTATGGTTTAAAATCGTATGCAGTAAGAAAAATAAAACCGCATAGAAACTGAGTAAGAAAGAAAGAGACGAGTATACAGGAAACAAGGTTATAAACCATTTAAAATATTGTATTTTCTTAATTCTCTGAGAGCTCAAACTTGATTCAATGAGCAAGTTTTTACTCATCTACAATAATTTATCGTATATACACACAAACACTTTCAATTCATTCTTAAATAATGACAACCCTAACGATTGCGATGTCGCTCTCAATCTCTTTTTTGATCGTCATTGGAAGGAAGTGGCGTTTCTATGCGCGTTTATTATTCTTACATTATTGTGACTTGAGAATAAAAAGGTCCAATCTAACATTTCCAAGAAAATGAAATATGAGTTTAATGAACGTATACATAGGTTTGATAATCACTGTAAGCCTTCTTATCCTCACGTCACGAAGTGGTAGTTAAATACGGGTGATATAGTTATATAAAATTATTAAATTGACTTTAGCACAACTTATGTTCGTAAAATTAGTTTCTGTACTAATGAGACACCGACTAGAGACATTTTCTTAATGGCTATATGTCCCAACCGTTTGATTGATCAGTGTACACTAAAAAAATATTGCGTTGACTGAGTTACATCATAGGAATTCGTTGAAAAAGCGACTCCGACCATCCAATATATATTCGATTCAAATACCAATGACTCTTATAAAATGTCGGTCTCCTTAAATTATTTCAACCATACCCAAACCTAATTCCCATAACCAAACTGACCACTAAAAAGATAATTCTATTTCATCAGTATTTTTTTCATCTTTTAGCAGTGTCAGCAACTGTCAACCGATTTTTTTTGCTAACCTAAACTTTGGTGGCTAATTGTACTGAAGGGATAGTAGCCATTCGCTATTACTTTACAAGCCACCACACATTAGATTCGATTAAATTAGTTATTTCATGATAAAAAATTACATTACAAATTTGCATACATGTCAAAAAAATAAGATTTTTTGTCACGATCGTCAAAAACAAAGACAAAATAAAATTATAATATTAAAACCATGTCAACAAATGTACACAATAACGAGGATAATGGAGGTTTGAGCCGCTAGTGGTCGCCACAAGCCCCGGGCGGCATACGAAATGCGGCCGCGGATAAGGAACATAACGAAAATATTTAATTGCATGGGGGCGTCGAATTTCCCGTCGGTCCCTGGCTGCGCCACTGGTACTGGTGACTCTAAGTACCATTTAGTCTAAACATATGTTAGTGTCGAAACGGTTGGGACAGGCAGTATTCAAATAATGAAAAAGGAACTTTTTACAGTATCTTTTACAGTAGCTTTCTTTCTTTTAATATTTCACAAACACCTACGACAGTTGGTATGAGAATCGAATTGTTTATCGGTGTCAACCTAACACTACAATGGAGTACAAATTTAGAAACCCATGGACTATAGTGTCACTGTGCACTTATACGTCTAGACTAGAACGGGTCAGAAAATCTAGACTAACTAGGTAACAGTGGATTTGTGCTAAGACGGGGTCCCTTTGTTTTAGTTCAGACACAGTAGAAATATAACAAACAGTATATAGCCTACTTTGGATACTAGAGTATGAGCGGAAAGAGAAGCGTCGTGGCAGAAAAGGGAATGGGCTTGTGACCTTAAATTTGTTTACGATGCCATTCGAACCAGTTTTTGTAGATGAACAAATGTTTGTATGGAAGCAACTACATTTAAAGGACATTAATACCCAAAAAATCGAGTTAAAGACGGACCTCGCTGACAGCAGCCGAAACGCTTCATACTGATTGGCTTTAAAGTATGACGTCACACCGTGCAATTTGTACTACCTAACCATTACATGGAAAATAAAGTAAATTGCTGTTTCGGTCGCGAAATACTGCGTTTATGTCCATAGTTGTCATACAAATTTGTTTCTATAAAAGCGTAAGGATTCTATTGTTACCCTTAAATTTACTCTTGGACAATAAATAAAAAAACTTTTTTTTGTAAACTTTCAAGGTTCATATTTATTTATGATTTGAATTATATTTTGTAATTTATACTTTATTACAATCATTTGATGGTTTACTATCCATATAGCAACACGACATTCTCAATTTTAACACCACGCAACAAGCCTATTAATATTATGATTTTTATATGGCCATATAATCTGAGCCTCTGTTGTATGTAAAAATGGACAAACTTCTTTTTATGCCAGTATTGTACACATAACAGAAGCACAAACATGTCACACAAGATCAAAGTACAAAGGCGAATTGTGTAGTTTTTTGCGGTTTTTTAAATTTAAAATCGAGTAAGAAAAAGGTAAAACCACAAGGGAAATCATATTTGATGTTATTCAATTTTGTCAGCGAGAAGAAAAAATGTAAAAAACCGGCCAAGTGCGAGTCGGACTCGCGCACGAAGGGTTCCGTACCATTATCAATAAAAATATTGATTTTATTTTGTTTTTAGTATTTGTTGTTATAGCGGCAACAGAAATATATCATCTGTGAAAATTTCAACTGGAACTATCACGGTATCAGTGAGATACAGCCTGGTGACAGACATACGTACGGACGGACGGACAGCGGAGTCTTAGTAATAGGGTCCCGTGTTACTCTTTGAGTACGGAACCCTAAAAACACCATCGACTATCGACTTGCGAACCGTTAAGTGTCGAGCTGTAATAACGTGACGGTGTTGTCAACATAACAAAAACCACAAATTCTCTTTCCGGGCCTTTACTATATCATTGTCATTTGCAAATCATTGTACAGTCGAGTTCAAAACTATGTGCATGGAGAAAGTGATCAGAAATATGTGACAATCACTTTATTGTTAAGGGCATTAGGTTGGTCAGAAACTTTTGAACCTTTGGGAACGTACATATATTTATGAACTCGACTGTACAGTAGAAGTATAAAGTTTTAATTCTCGTTTAAATTTGAGACTGCATCTGAGCTACCCTACACATTCGGTAGAAGTACGGGAGGATGTTGAGTACAACTACATATGTCGTAAAGGGCTGGACTTTAAAAAACTCGTCAACAGGCAATATACTGTTTATGATACTTATTTTGTGTTTCGATAAGGATTCAAGTGATTTCGTGCTGAGTTAAATTAAAATGTACAGGATTTTGTCTTCGCCAAGTAATTCTTGATTTTAATTGTGTTCGTGGTTTGTTTTAAACATTGTAGTATTTATCCAAAACATTGAAATTGAAATATTTATTATTGACATATACAAAATGATTAAATGAAAGTTTATTTTTTTGTTGAACGTGTTTATTTAAAGTAACAGATTCATAAAGCAATATTTTATTCATAGTTTGGGCGAAAAAACATACGTAAGTGGAGGATAAATCTTTTTTGAAAACAATGAAGGATAAGACTGTCTTAATAAATTAAATTGGTATTTTTTTCTGGACATATTCTCGTAAATAAATCAAGAATGTGTGTATTATTGAAGAAAAAAAATATTATTTAACTCAGCACGAATAAGTTTACTACAAATTACCCAACTTTTAAAAAGACGAAATTTCACTACGTTATTTTAATATTTGTATTCTTATCTCCTCAATGCCTCAGTCGTAACAAACATTCAGCGTTTTTGTGAACAATTTTTGTTCATAACATTTTCAATAATATAATATGTATTTATAATTTAATTAAAAGTATTAAGAGACCTTTAATCACAGTTCGGTACCAAAAGCACTATTATTGAGCAAAAAAAATGCCTAAAAAATAAAAAATATATTTTTTTTAAACTGGTAACAAAAAATGTCCACAAAACTGGCGACCCCGCGGGGGAGCGTTTTCGGTACAGTCGAGTCTATTATATATGCTTATTATACAGAACAAGCTTCAGGAAGTTAACAGTGGACAGGGTAGCTACGCAAAGTACAGATCTTACTTAATACTGTTGTTCCAGAATATTTCGTTTTTAGCTCCAATCAAATAGAAGAGGTTAAAAATTATATTTCCTGAATTATATTTATTGCTAGCTATACAAATATTTACGCTTAATGATTTAGAGAAAACTGCTTTCACTACTCCATTTGGTTTATATGAATTCCTACGTATGTCTTTTGGACTCCCTTATGCTTCTCAAGACATTTCAAATATGCATCTATTCCACCGTTTTCATATGTAATCATTATTATATCATAATCATTGGTACGTATTTTTAACCGACTCCAAAAAAGGACGACTTTCTCAATTCGTCGGAATATTTTTATGTATGTCACCCGATTACTCGAAAACACCCGGACCGATATGGAAAATTATTTTTTGTTAGAAAGAGTTTTTCCAGGTCATCAGGTCAGGATCTGATGATGGGATCCTGGAGAAATCGAGGGAACTCTTCAAATTGTATAGGCACACTTAAAGCGACTTGAGTATAGAATTAAAGTCGGTTAAAACTTAGTTATATTCTGGTCTTTATTATATGAATGACACATTTGTAGTGTGTAACACTTTCACTGCCGGGAACCCGCCTACCAGGCGCCTACGCCGTAATCGCTTTCCGCTACATACGAGGAAAACCACGGGATTGGCTTCGAGAGTAGCGGTTCTTGGCAGTGAATTTGTTACGGGAGAGCATGACAGTGACATTGAACTGCTGTTAAATGGAGTACTACATAATTAACCTACAAAAAGGCATTTTTAATTAAAAATATCCAAAAACAACAGCATCACAGACCCAACACTAACACTACACGAACCCAAAGTCCGCCGTCTATATCCGAGTATCGGACAGACGGAACTTCTTGCAGTACGCCCCTTTTCAAAACGGACGATGGTGGGTCATGTAAGCCGGCTGGTTGTAGAGGTCGCGGCGCATGTACCGGTTGGAGGGGTTGGAGTACATGTTGTAACTGGTCGGGTAATCTTGTCTGTGGAGCATGTCTAGTTGGTCTAGGCTGTGGTGGCGCTGTGGTAGCACGGGCCGCGGGTCCACTGGGCAGCGTGCGATGGTGGTAAGGTCATTGTCATTTCAATATAAATTAAGATTCTGTCAAAAATGACATTTTTGGTACAAGCTTTTATTGCCGACTGTACTTTTCCGCATACCATCATCAACTACTCATTGAGAAGATTCTAAAGAGCCCAAACTCAATGGGGTTGTGTCGTTTTATTGCGGTGATCCTATGGCCACCTTCCAGCTGCAGCATCAGATCAGCTCCAAGTCATCATAATATTGCATTGCCATGCGATATACATATGCATGCAAAGTTTCAGCTCAATTGGATAACGGAAAGTGACTGAAAAATGGATTGCAAATTTTGAAGGACAACTTACATACTTTACATATTTACATACGAACAGTGCAAGTTAATATAAAGCTTGTAAAAAGAGCCTATTTGAACCTTCTTGCTTAAAGCGTAAGGACTATAATAGGGATGATGACTAAGATTTTTTTACGATGCCATTCGTACCAGTTTTTGGAGAGGAACAAATGTTTGTATGGGAGCAACTAGTAACTACAATTAAAGAACATAGATACCCAAAAATTTTAGATAAAGATTGACCTCGCTGGCGGTAGCCATAAACGCTTCATACTAATTGACACACAGGTATGACGTCACACCTGTTATTTGTACTAACCGTTGTATGGAAAATCAAGTAAATTGTTGTTTCGCTCGCGAAATACTGCGTTCAGGTCCATAGTTGTCATACAATGTTGGTTCTATAAAAGCGTAAGAATTCTATTGGTATCTTCAAATTTACTCTTGGACAATAAAAAAAACGTATTTTTCTTAACTTTCAAGGTCCATATCTTTATATGATTTTAATTTATAAATAAAAATGTATGAGGACCAGTGTGGCCAACTTCCTGAAAAATAGTTTATCTAATACTGATTTTAAAATGGTATATGTTCGGGCCGATCGTCGGTCCGCCCCGTGAACGCGTCTCGTGTGTACGGGCGTTGAGTCTGTGGTTTTTTTGAAGGTGACATTTGAGCTGTCACATTTTTACTTGTAATAATTTTGGAACCACGGCACAGCGTGTACCTTTTTTGGTTTTTTGTAATATCTCGCTTTGCCAACTCACAGTGTTCGAGTTTTGTTTGGATAATTGGTAATATCGCTCGCCTTGGAGGCACACGGCTGCCCGAGCGTTTTGTTTGGACAATTGGTGAATTTGGACTGTGAGCTGTGACGTAACCGCGCATTGATGGCATGTCCCGCAGAGCCCCGGCAGCGACCACTGGAGACCCAAACTTGACTTTGACTGGACCTTTGACGGCTAACAGACAGACTTGACAAAATATCGTATCGTGTGAAGGGTAGTTCGCCTTAAAGTACGTGTCCTATTCTCTTGTAATTCCTAGTATTCCTAAATATGACATATTGTAAGGTCGACTCCAAAAATATGTATACTATTTCAAGTCCTACTTCTTAAACAAATGTGTCGTGCTCAGGGAATCTTAAAAAAGAAAGTTTAAATTCGATAAGGGAGGGGAGGGTTTGTCGAAAGCGCTTATGCCATTGCTAACGATGCGCTCATACAAATGCGATGATTCACGGCGTAATAATAGCGTTAGCGCCAACGTCAATAAGGTCCCTTTTCTCTGAGAATCACACAAATTGTAGTCATGGCTATATGTTTAATCAATAGCATTCTGAAAGTGATTGCAGACAGAGACAGAATGTGTCCAATGTCTCATTCAATAACAGTGGGTCGATTACGACAAGTAGGTATTTATTTATTTTTATAGTATTTTTATTTTATATTATTTTATTTATTTTAGGTTAGAACTTTTTTTTGGACTTTTGTTATTTTGTCTGTGTCTGTTGTTTTTGTCAATATTTTAGTTATTCGAAATAAAGAATTAATAATAATAATGTAGGTTTACCTCGATTCTGATGGAATCCCGCCGCCCAGCCCGCGTAGTATGCTGCCTTCTGCTTCCCGTGCTCTTCCGCTACCTAGAAACGTACAAACACACACGCTATATAAACATTTACATGGAACAATTTACTCAAACACGAAATGTCAATGAAATTTGAATCATCTAGTGTAGATAATAGAACAGAATTTCCTTTTTTTCAAAAAACGAGGGAATAAAACAAATGCTAATCTGTTGAAGTGGGAAGTGATTTAATAGTAGGTACTTTACTGCAGACGCCGGGAAAGAATTTCCTTTCATTGCATGTTTGAGAAAAGCACTATACATGCCTGGCCGTGAATCTCTCAAATCAAACTAATTTTCATGGCTGAACGCCGTGATGCTGTGCCACTAATTGAATGACAATTAAAAAAAAAAATCTTTCTGACCTAGGCCTTCAATTTCGTATGAAATTCCTTTACAGTTCTCTCGAGTTGTTCCGTCCGAAACGTGATACTTTGAAGCCTGTTATAACGCACGTAATGACGACATTTTATTGCATGTTTGAGAAAATTAATTTAAATAATAAACGGGGACTACGGTCAGCCGTCTATAGTATAGTATAGTAATGTACTATTAAAAGAAGAAACTTTTCAGGAGGCCCATGGGCCTGGGGAGGCTATAACTCTAGTCGATTCATTCTAGGACACTTTGTTCTACCAATTGGTTCATATTAACCAAATAAAATAACCAATAATGACGAATTTTCTCGAAAAAGGATTACAAAATATTGTCAACTGGAGACAAAAGCGGGGCATTCAATAATCACAAAGTTATAATTATTAGTGTCCAAAGTTTTAAGAGGGGGTATATTACGTCCCTTTTCCACAAAACGCACCTTCATGTGAAACGATTGTCCGGGATCGTGACGTTTTATCTCTCTAACAAGCAATATTGAAACTATTGTAGCTTCGTAATTTTTTGAGATATCTGTATGAAATTTTCGTTACTAGGCATTTTTTTTGGCTTCTTTCTTTTGGTGTAATAATACATTTTGAGTCCAGAGCCCTATTAGCGATAACTGGTCAAGTATTTACCATATACGAAGTGATTTTGCGAGAAATATTACGCACGCAATTTGTTTTATGTCGTATTTAAGATGTCCATCGTTTTTCTTTTGTCCATGTAAAATCAGATTATCAGCTTTAAATGTTGTGTTGTGTTCCATGTTAATTTATTTATACGTATGGCATATATTATTTTGGCCTTTGAGTTTGTCATTCTTTAGTACCACCCAGGGGACACGTGCAGGGTTGTGGTAGGTAGCTCCTGCGGACGCGAGTGACAGTTGTCCCCCCTTTGTCAAGTGAGTGGGCAACTCGACTGTTAGAGGTTCTTAAGCCGCTCGAAGGCCTCTAACTCGGCTTAACTACTACTGTCATAGACAGCAACCGGGATCAACTGCTTAGCGTGCCTTCCAAAGCACGGAAGCGCTCATTTATACTATTTATAGTAACCACTCAAAACAGGCGGTCACCCATCCAAAGACTGACCGCCGCCGTCTTTGCTTTACCTGCGTTATCGTTTCCGATACGCTGGCGCCGCTGGGCTATGAACGCTTCATGTTAATAACCTAAGCTTACTTAAGTCGTATAATGTCGACTTTTATTTTTTTATTATCAATAAAGTATGAGTATGAGTAAAAAAGGAATTAAACTGTTCAATCTGTTTTCAACTAGAAACAGTGCATAAAAATAAAAGACAGCCCGAAAATAATAAGTAAAAATCAGGTAACAAAGCGTTCTTATTAACTTGTGAAGGCGATTAGTTACCCTTTTGTGTACAATTTTTCTCAAGTAAACTATTTTACAATAAGGTTGGCTTTTGTGATTTGGATTGATTTTATGTGTTTGTGTATTAGCTTGCCATAATGGTGATACACTGGTGATATCGAGATCTTGTATACTAGCTTGGCATAGTGAAATAATTTGCCTTATGTGTTCTAACATGCCCTCGCAACAAAACAATAAAGCTAGTGTGCCCTAGTAGAGTAGAGAGCTTGAGAACTAGTGAACTAGTTTACCCTAGTTTGAGCTAGTGAACCAGTTTGCCCCAGTTAGAGCTTGCCAATTGGTTTGCCCTAAAGCGCCGCAAAAAAAATTAAAGCCACATGAATAAAGCGCTCCATGCCGCACCGTGTCGCAGACGGCTGGACGAGCGCGGCGCGCGCTTCACCACCTCGCCGTCACAGGCTAGAACAACACATAATTTAGACCCCCCCGGCCAATGTTCCCAGGGTCCAATCCGGCTAACGTGTGTGGGGTACTAGTGTGCCCTAGTATACTAATGTGCTCTTCAAAATGTGTTAACCCTAGTGTGCCCTAAAGTATTAGTTTACCCTAGTTTGAGCTTGTAAACTAGATTGCCCTAGTTTGAGCTTATGAACTACTCTCCCTAGTTTGAGCTTATTAACTAATTTGCCTTAGTTTGAGCTTGTGAACTAGTCTGCCCTAGTTTGGGCTTGTGAATTAGTTTGCCCTAAAGTAATAGTTAGCCCCAGTTTGAGCTTGAGAACTTTGCCCTAAAGCCCCGCAAATAAAACAAAAAGCCACATGAACAAAGCGCTCTACGCCGCACCGTGTCGCTGTGTAACCGCAGACAGCTGGACGAGCGCGGCGCGCGCTTCACCACCTCCGCCGCCACAGGCTAGAACAACACACAATTTAGACCGGCCAATGTTCCCAGGATCCAATGCGGCTGTGTGAGGGGTACTAGTGTGCCCTAGTTTACTAATGTACCCCTACGAATGTGTTTACCCTAATGTGTCATTAAGTACTAGTTTGCCCTAATTCGAGTTTGTTAACTAGTTTGCCCTAGTTTGAGCTAGTGAACCAGTATGCCCTAAACCCCGCAAAAAAAAAACAAAAAGCCACATGAACAAAGCGCTCTACGCCACGCCGTGTCGCTGTGTAACCGCAGACGACTGGACGAGCGCGGCGCGCGCTTCACCACCTCCGCCGTCACAGGCTAGAACATCACACAGTTTAGACCCCATCAAATGTTCCCAGGGATCAATGCGGCTAATGTGTGTGGGGTATTAACGTGTCTTAGGGTTAGTACCCTAGCACATAGTATGTGCCCTTGATGATTTATCCTGGTGTGCGCTAGGGTCCTAGTTTGCCCCAGTTTAAGCTTATGAACTAGTTTGCCCTAGTTTGAGCTTGTGAACTAGTTTGCCTTAGTTTAAGCTTGTGAACTAGTTTGCACTAGTTTGAGCTTGTGAACTAGTTCGTCCTAGTTTGAGCTTGTGAACTAATTTACCCCAGTTTGAGCTTGTTAAGCAATTTGCCCTAAAGCCCCGCAAATAAAACAAAAAGCCACATGAACAAAGCGCTCTACGCCGCACCGTGTCGCTGTGTAACCGCAGACGGCTGGACGAGCGCGGCGCGCGCTTCACCACCTCCGCCTTCACAGGCTAAAACAACACACAATTTAGGCCCCCGGCCAATGTTCCCAGGGTCCAATGCAGATGTGTGCGAGGTACTAGTGTGCCCGAGTGTAATAATATGCCCTTGAGGATGTGTTTATCCTAGTATGGCCTAAAGTAATAGTTTGCCCAAGTTTTAGGCTTGTGAACTAGATAGCCCTAGTTTTAGCTTATGAACTACTCTGCCCTAGTTCGAGCTTGTGAACTAATTTGCCCTAGTTTGAGCTTGTGAACTAGTCTGCCCTAGTTTAAGCATGTGAATTAGTTTGCCCTAAAGTACTAGTTAGCCCCAGTTTGAGCTTGAGAACATTGCACTAAAACACCGCAAAAAAAAAACAAAAAGCCACATGAACAAAGCGCTCTACGCCGCACCGTGTCGCTGTGTAACCGCAGACGGCTGGACGAGCGCGGCGCGCGCTTCACCACCTCCGCCGTCACAGGCTAGAACAACACACAATTTAGACCCCCCCGGCCAATTTTTGAGGCTCAATGCGTACACAGGTTTCTCAAAAGAATGACTCATTTTACATTCGGCTGTAGTTATAGGCCTGTTCCTTTTGCCATTTCGGCTCTTGCACGCCTCCGGGATGTTAATTCACCAGAATATGACCGACACCAGGGTTGCCACCCGAATACGAACTATGTTGACACGGGTGGCATAGAACAATTTATCCAAACTTGGATATTTTATAACAACTTAGATAAGTTGAAAATCCCCCGATATTATATTTCAAAGTTTAATATCTCAAAAACCGCTGAACCGATTTTGTTGAAACGTAGCTAAGAACCATCTCATCAGCTTTCGGATGGAAAAAAATCGTTTAAGAGCTACGATGATAGATAGACACACAGACACGTCAAACTTACAACACCCCTCTTATTGCGTCTGGGGTTAAAAATGGTTTTATACACCAAACAAAGTATGTATAGTTAGTGTTTTTTTAGTCAGCATAAGAGCAAAGTATGTTAGCAAATATAAAATACTGTTAAACATTATGCTTATTCCCAATTTGGTGACGAAGATGACTAACTAATAAACAGTGCCAGTTTAAAAGAACATGTTTTGATACAAAGAGAAAAGGCACGATTCGGTATGTTTGCGTAAGTATTGAATTGAATGCCTTCCTCAAGATGCTTAGAGCTTTAATACTGCCACGGCAGTATTTTCCATTCCCGCCAAGCATGAACAGATGAATGTAAGCTTGTCATATCACACATGAATACTAAAATCACTGTGTACACACTATTGAACCCATATCACGCTACAATACACTTTAACACAATGCATAACAGTTCAATTTCGAGCAATTAGTCCCATGCAGTGAAGCGATTTATGCATTACTCGTGTTAGTAAGATAGACCACACCGCGTTTTATCGCTTACTTTAACGCTGAGCGGTTCCGTGCCGCCTTCAGGTATCACGTTGTTTAACGCTGCAATCGCCTCTTGCGCTTCTTCCCGCTTATCGTACCTGGAATAATTGAAAATCAGTATTTAATAAGAAATAATGAGAAAGTTGATCCTTGGGGCTAGTTCGTCTCTTTACAATAACTCTCTAGTCCTTCGATTCCGAACCTGGGGGTAATTACAGCTATTCTTTGGGAGTAATAGAGGTACCTATTTGAAATGGATGAACAGGAAGAGGTAAGCAGTTATTTAAATCTGGCGTAACGGGGGTAACGGTATTGAAAAGCTTAGGCACCAGTGCTCTAGTGGCAGATGTCTAGTCTAATGGTGGAAGATTCTCGACCTCACTGACGTTGTACCATCACGAACCGGGATTGTTGATCCACTTACCCATGTTTCTAATTTGGCCGTGTAATGCAAATCGCATAGCTGTCAGCCAGTCGGTGACATCGGTTATTGAATACACGGCTAAATTACGAGTAATGGCAAGTGGCTCAACAATCCCGGTTCGTGACTGTACATCTATTAAATGATGATTTAACCTCTGGTATGTCTTGTCACATATCTGTGATACCCTCTATATCTGTCCTGTCACAGATCTGTGACCAAGTAACCTTAACCTTTCGGATGCTTTGACGCAGACATTGCTGAAGGATTATACATTTTTCGTTTCTGTCATAGAGTAATTTTCAATAGCACAGATCTGAGCCAAGACATACGAAGAGTTAATACTCGCAATCGCCATGACAGATTGAGAGTAATGCCCTCACGCCTCGTTGACATACCAGAGGTTAAGCAGCGTCCGTATAGATTCAACGCTCAGCAGAAAGTCGCCATCAGCGTGCTCAAGCGAAACGCTGTGCACCCTTGGTGGATGGCAGCCCATATATATTATGTATAAGTAGTAATATTCACCTAACAAAAGCAACGCCCCTCGGCGCTGTGCTCAGAGGGGTAATCATGTAACGTTTTGAACGCGCGTTAGGTAGATCCAACTGTAATTTTCCAATATAAAAAGGAACTTTCAGATCTACCTGACGCGCGTACAATGCGTTACGTGATCGACCTGCTTATCGCGAAGGATATGTTTCTGCACGATCCTCGGTGATCGCGCGGGGCAAGTTCGTCTCTTTACCATAACTCTCGTCGCTGATATCTGTTTAGTCTAATATTTTGTACATCTATAAAAAGATCATTCAAGCAGCGTATATAGAAGTTCAACGCTCAGCAGAAAGCGGGTGGATCGGTGATTGAGCGATAGCAGCTGGTATTTTAATTTTTGCTATAGCATACATCTAAACCGACAGTGCTAAATTTAAAATGCTGACGACCTTTGGGAGAACTTCCTCTGCAAGAGCTTGGGAGATGGAACATCATTTTAATTGTTATATTTACCTAACGAAAGCAACGCCCCTCGGCGTGCCGCTGCTCTTATCCCGCAGAATGTGTTTCTGCACGATCCGGCCGTACTTGCCGAATATCGTCTCTAGCTGATCCTCGGTGATCGCGCGGGGCAAGTTCGTTACGTACAAGTTCGTCTCTTTTATGTCGTCCCCTGAAGGCCGGGCGTATGATACCTGGAAATTTAAATTTCAAACTTAAACATTCACTTAAATCGGTAATAGGTACTTATTTTAGTTGAGTCAATCTGAATGGCAATGTATACAAAATTGATCCAAAATATTGTAGTTTTATCTTTTGGGAGGGACTGTTTATTAATTTCGATTCATTTGTCCTTCCCCCCGGGAG
Organism: Epinotia brunnichana; assembly: GCA_963854355.1. Classification (NCBI taxonomy): domain Eukaryota; kingdom Metazoa; phylum Arthropoda; class Insecta; order Lepidoptera; family Tortricidae; genus Epinotia; species Epinotia brunnichana. Next base: position 20,832,375 of record OY977954.1, read on the forward strand.
GAGCTTCACCCTTCCGCACCCCTAAAATATGTCCCGAAGCGCATTTAATTCTAATAAAAAAACGGTTACTTGAAAAATGTATAGGAACGAAAAAAACTTCTTACTGAACTGTACTGTCACTTCATTTCACGTTGCTACGCTATTTTGAAAATAGGCATTCTGCCATTCATCGAAATACTCGTATAGGTTTATACATATTATATCGGTACTGGACTGGTATTCGACTGACAAAATTTGACGTGTCCCCGTCGTGTCTACTATTCCATGTCTCTGTCATTCTCATTTTGAAAGAAAGAGACATAAAAGGGTAGGGATAACCATATATTTATTTAACTTGCACGTAATTACTCTATTAAAATATTGATGAAGTAAAGATCCATACCAAAATTGAGCAAAATTGAGCCGACACAGTTGGCCGGAACGCCAAAAAAAAAGAGAAGAAGATCCATACCTTAAGCCGCTTATTCCTGAGCTGGTAACCGTTGAAGGTGTCAATGGCTCTCAGCGCGTCCTCCTCGCGTGTGAAGTTGACGAAACCGAAGCCGTAACTGTACCCCGTCTGGAAACACCATAGGTTAAATAAATGGTTGGTTGGAAGAGATCTCTTTTTAGCTATACAACTGGCTTCCTAACTGCGAGGCTTGACGAAAACGCACTTAAGTTTTACTAGAGTTTTTTTCCCAATTCTAGAACTACGACGACCAAAGAAAGACACTCGTTCGGCGCTTCGGCGTCGTTCCAGGAAAAATAAAAGAAACTTTGGCTGTCTGACGCTGGATAATATTTTGCTATCTACATTCTTGTTTTAAATTTATTTCCCCTTTCCTGTCGATACGGTTTCTCCTCTCCTCTCTTGTGTGATAGTTATGTTTTCCATTATACTTGTATGTGTCATCATCATCATCATCATCATATCAGCCGAAAGACGTCCACTGCTGGACATATAAAGAGTTCCAAAGTGGCCGGTCCTGCGCCACCCGCATCCAGCGGACTCCCGGTATCAATACATACACATACTATTATATTATGCACCCAAATTAATACTCGTATCCGTTTCTAAATTATTGGACAGCAACCTTTGAAAGAGTTCTTCCAAGTCGTAAAAGAACAGCCACAGAATATACAATGATCACGCGATAATTACCGCATAGACAAAACTTTTGTGCCGCAGATTAGACATAAATTATATATATGAGGTTTTAGGCTCACTCACGCAAGCGATTTGCTATTAGTACCTCCTCACCTTGTGGGAGTCCGCTGGATGCGGGTAGGCGCAGGACCGGTCATTGTGGCGTTCTTTTAGTGACAACCCGACCACGACATTGCGCGAATTGCGATGAGGCAAGCGTTTTATCTGTTCATTGCGCGGTCGAGACGCGCAACGCACTGTGGTTAGTTGGGATCACACGCAATGAATTAGAAACACCGCTGCCGCCGCCGCGCAATGTCGTGGCCGGGCCGTGAGGCCTATGTCCAGCAGTGGGTCGTTCGGCTGATATGATGATGATATTGATGATGACGTAAGTTTGGTGACACCGCAATATTATGGCACCAACGATCTGATGATGGAGACCAGTGCGCCCCCTTCCGTAAGAATTCCCTACAGTAAGAAAATATTTCGCGACCCCCCACTCTGCGCTGTTCTTAGATTATATTTTCTATTTTACGAATATGAAATCCCTACATGTTTTAACTTACAAAAGTCAAATAGCCGCGACTCCCCTCAAGAAGCTTCGCGACCCCCCGCGACCCACAAGTTGAAACACACTGATGGAGACAGATGGTGGCCATATCAATTCTTAAACCAAATAAGATAATCCGTCGAGTAATTGATAAGTGATAAGATAACGAGCAAAAAAGTACAGGTGGAAATAAAACCTTGTCACAAAAATTCTTTTTTTCACAGGAACATATAAAGTTCATCGACCCAATTCCTGTTAAGTACGGGTAGGTAAGTGCTTCGTCTCACGTTATTTACGTAAACAGAAATCGACAATATCTAAACGATTAAGCACTCGCCATTACAATCTGATATTCCTTACGTGACGCACGCACTGCTTATCAGCAGGTTTAATGAATTTTGTGACTTAACATTAAAGCAAGAAGTCATTAAATCCTTTGACATAAATTCACTCTTTACCCTAATTAACCCCTAATATAGACTCACTCAACTTTACTGTTCATTCTAAAAGTAACCTTATCCCTGTGTCCTTAAACTTTGTTTTCTAGTGAACTCTTTTAAGTGGCTTGAGTCGTTCTTGGGTGAAGTAAATCGGAACGATTGTCACGAACATCGGCAAAGTTGGCTTTAATTGTAACCACATAAAGTTTAGGGGTGTTATTTAAAGATTATTACATTACCAGCAGTTTTTTAGTTATTTTAGATACCGTAGAAGTCGTAGAACCTAAGCAAAGCGCCTCTTATTTAATCAAGATGACAATTGTCATGGCAGTTTGTAATAATCAAAAAAACACGCATTCTCTCTCAACTTTTATAAAGCTATACCTAAAGTCGCACCTAAAGTCGCCCCTGAAGCGCAGAATGCTCGTGCGTTCCTTTGTTCTAAACCCACAATCCACTATTTCTCAAACATGCAATGAAATATTCTCTTTACGTTCCTTATAATAGACTCGGAAGTATCCTTTTTCCGGCGCAGCATTTCGAGGCGGCCTGAAATGGGATTTCACACAACTTTTCAGGCCTAGGCCTGCAAAGTAACTTTCTTTTGTTTCAGAGTCCAACCTCATACAGACAGCGTCAAAGATAGCGGCAGGTTTGACGACCAGCTGATTTTAATTTTTTAATTTATTTCATTGCATGTTTGAGAAAAGCCTATACATGCCTCGGACCGGACCGGAAATCCGTGTTTTCCCGGCCTCTGATGTAATGTACTATTATAGTATAAAGCTTTGTTCGATTTCATTATTTAATGTTGGCTAGAAAGAGAACGATGGTTTATGTATGGTGAAAACCAGGACCACGCCATGGGAGGAGAGGGGATCCAAATTGGACCTTTCGCGTTGCAGTTTCTGCTCGATTTCTGCCCACATGTGGCAACTAAGCCAATTTGACTGACCCTACTGCTGTTGTATTTGCTGGCTATGAAGCTCTTCACTACCTACTGCTGTGGCGCAACGATCTAAAGTGGATCTTAGCCTCCGACAAAGACCGCCAGGCTTCCCTGTCCATGCCATCTTTCTCCAGTCGACGGCCCGGTGGTCGTTCAGGTCTTTTTGGACTTCGTCACCCCATCGGTACCTCGGACGCCCAACAGGGCTTCGACCAGCATGTAGCTACTACTAACCATAAAGCCCTTCGTCAGTTAATCTAAGACGATTTAGCCCTATTGACACGCACTTCTAGGAGAGGAAATGTGCACTGCAATCTGTGCTGATCTCTGCCCACATGTGGCAACTAAACCGCTCTGACTGACTCTACTGTTGTATTGCTTCTACTAACCTTAAAGTCCTTCATCACCTGACAGCTCTCAATCGGTCCTACGGTCATGAACATGGCACATAGATCCTTCTCTGCCATGCTCCTTCCGAAATACTGCCCGGTACAACCGGAAACAATCCGTTTAGCCCTGGTAACATGCAGTCCTGGGAGGAGAGGAAACGAGGCCCTTTCGGGCTGCAGTATGTACTGATTTCTGCCCGCATCTAGCAACACTAGCAACTGAGCTGAGTTGACCAAACCTACTGTTGTTGGATATAGATATAAAGTTACAAACCTTAAAGTCTATCATCACCCGACAGCTCTCAATCGGTACTACGGTCATGAACATGGGTCTGCGGTAGATAGTTGACAATGAGGTTGGTCCTGCAAGAGTCCCAAGCCACCGACACTCCACCCTACAACATTCTGCCCCAGCAGTTATTCTGAGCCGATTTAACCTTGTGTCAACAGGGCTAAAGCGCAGTCCTGGGAGGACACGAAATGTACACTTTTCGCGTTGCAGTCTGTGCGAAATTCTGCTTACATCTAGCCTCTAGGCCGATTTGACTGACCCTGACTGACTGATATATAAAGCTACTAACCTTAAAGTCCTTCATCACCCGACAGCTCTCAATCGGTCCTACGGCCATGAACATGGCATACAGATCCTTCTCAGTCATGGTCTGCGGTAGATAGTTGACGATGAGGTTGGTCTTGCTATTGTCCCCCGCAGCCGACACACCTCCTCCTTCAGACATGCTGCCCCAGAAACGCGGCGGTCCGCCCCAACGACCTCTGTACTGTTGTTGGATTTGCTGGAAACAAAATGGCGGTTCAATGGACATACGTAGATCGTTCAATGGGGGTTTCCAGAACGCATTATATCACCAGCTGGCAGCACCATGGCGAGAGGTCTTTTTGACAGAAGCATTTAAAATACATGTATCAAATTAATGATTATTAAACATGATTGGTGGATTGAAAGAAAGAAAACATTTATTTGTGACAACAACGCAATAACAAATTTACACAGTGCTGTCAGTTAGTTAGTGCTTTGCTATACAAATGAAAAGAAGTTGGGTGCGTCCACGCTGATTGAACTATACCTATTTGAGGATGGAAAGCAAAAGTGAAGGCTTCTTCATTTAGGAATGCATTTTAAAGATAGTAAAATATGAAAACCTATCGAAGCTCCGTAGAGTTACGGAATTGAGAAAATTGCCTAGATCTAGACACAAAGTATGATCCTAGTTAAAAACCAAATAGTAGTTCTACAACGTGTGTTCCTCAAACTTACTGACATAATAACTATTTAAATGGTAGAAAAAAAATCTAAGAGTATTACGCAGTAGATCTACATTTACAGCGTACCTACACTTTAATCTATAATGCCTATTGCTACTAAGTATAATTGGGGACTTAAATCCTTTAAAAATACATGAAAATACAAATGCCTATAAAGCGGCAATTAGGTACCCACTTCCTGGACAGGGAGAGACGCAAAATTTTGTACAGTCGCCATCACATACATAGGTACACTGTAGGTGTTCAAAAATATCGGCACATGCACCCTAATACCTTGAAAATAGAGGTGTGTTCCGATGTTTGTGACGTGCTTGTTTGCTCCGATGTATGTGATGGCGACTATTTATCGCCCTTCTGAGCTGAACAGGCGTCAGAAACCTGCGACCTGTGATCTTTGTGTTTCCACCCTAGAGTGAGTAATGTAGGTACAGTCGCCATCACATACATCGGAGCAACAAGCACGTCACAAACATCGGAACACACCTCTATTTTCAAGGCATTAGGGTGCATGTGCCGATATTTGTGAACACCTATAGTGTACCTATGTATGTGATGGCGACTGTACCTACAGTCGAGGGTAAACGAATACGTACATAAATAATTACATAAATATCTGTACTCGCCTTTATGACATTAAAAATAGAGTCCTGCACAGATATTTATGGCCTTACTTATGTATGTATTCGTTCAACTTCGACTGTACTACTGTGTACTGTGTTTTAATACCCTCATCGGAGATCAGTTTACGACCAGAGAATCTTTATCATGCATCTCTAAGATTTTTTCCCAAGACTTATACTGAAAACTAGCGTTTCATTAATGTTGCCTCGACAGCTTATAAGTTTAAACATATGTGCCCAAATAAAAATTCAACCACGCTCCCAAAAAATCCGCAGTACTTACCCATAGTGGGTAAGTACTGCGGATTTTTATTCTAAAACGCATTATGTAGAACTACAAATGTTTGCCAATAGCATACTTAATACTACTCTTTGTAGTCCAAAAGCGAAACAACAGTTTTGGCTAGAATTCTTTTCAAGCGATTCCCGACCTAAATATCACACGTTTTTCAAGCTCCTAACTTATTTGACTATACTTTTGAATATCAACGTTATTCTACAGAAGATAAAGTTGATTTCGGGATGGCAAAAATAGATTAGATAGGATAATGGGAAAGTAGGCTGTGTATATAGTCCGCACCAATAAATTCAGTTTTAATATAATACTATGTCAAGGCTGGCCGAAGCTCGGGCCTCGGATTAAGTGACTAACGAAGAAGTATTGGAATTATAATATACGTGTGTTTTACGTCTGAATTGAGGAAGGCTTTTGTAAGACTTTTTTACAGAAAAATTGTCTGTGTTAATTTAGAATAGGTACACGTCATGACTTTAACCTTAAGATACACAGCGGCTCCCCAGGGTGTTCTACTGTAAAAAGTCTAAACAGTCCATACTGAAAATACTACCTAATTTTGACAGAAGTCAGCTCATTCAGTCACAAAACTCCCCGGCTCCCCTGAGGATGGGATTCTATCCTTGACCTAATCGAACACACTTGACAACGTCACAAGAATGGGGAATGGATGAAAATTTTAGAAGTGCATGTTTATTTTTTTGGTGATAATGATAACCTTCCTTAGCATTTGAAAAAAGTTGCAGACTTTTCAGCTTCAAATTTTCAATAAATTTTGAAAAATATAAACAGTTTCCTCACTTACGTTTTGGGTTTAGGAGGGCGAATAAGACACTTTGCTTGATCCGTCACATATTACAAAAAAATATCTTAAAAATATATCTAAAATCCGTGGTAAACTGACACTGGCAATGATATTGACAGCTGCAGCAGCTATATTTGTCATTGCCAGGGTCAGATATTAAAAATATTTTTTTGTACTCGACGATTAAAATATGTGTATTAAGATTTCATAGAGAATACTGCAACGTCACTCTTTTCATAGTTGTAGTCCATGTTACTGTCGAAACAATCGAAATAACTACTTTTCGATACGCTCCAGACAACTAAAATAAATTCGACCAATCACGTGGCTGCTTTTACTGAACTGTAATGAATTGGACCAATAGAATCGCTTTGATGTCGTACGCTCGTTGATGTCTTTTAAGATATCAACAAGCGTACGAGCGATGAGCTGCACTTCGTTTCAACAGTATCGAGTTTGTTTAATTAGTTCAGTTGACTCGTAGAAAATTAATTTTAATGAACTCGTACAAAAAGTATTGTTCACAATAGTGTTATAATCAAGCTTTTTAATCTCGTACCTTACTTAGGCCACTCAGCAAGCTTCGTGGCCTAAACACGGTACTCGACTAAAAAGCTCTCTATTATAACACGATTGTGAAAAATACTATTTGTAATATGAGGCGGATCAAGAAAAGTGTCTCATTCGCCGCCCTAAACCCAAAACGTAAGTGAGGAATCTGTTTATATTTTTCAAAAATTATTGACGCAGCTGAAAGTCTGCAACTTTTTTCTGGTGCTAAGGAAGGTTATTCCTATCAACGAAAAAATAGTCAGGCACTTCTAAAATTTTCATCCATTCCCCCATTGTGTGTGTGAAAATTGACATAATGGCAACCACGTTCCGACGAGTATGCGAGTGCATGTGGACGGATGTCTTAACCACAGTGATATGTGATAAAATGGAAACCATGTTGCTAATAAGACAGTACAATATCATGGGCCACAAAGACCTCAATATCAGGGACTGCATAACAGAAAAATACCGGTATTCTATTTTAACGGTATGACGTCATATCGGTTGTCAAATAGCGGTTTCGGTAGCGGAACCTTTATATTTCGCTACCGAAATATAAAGGTACCTTTTTTTCCGGTACCGTAACCGCTACCTATTTAACGGTACCGATATATCGACTTTGGCCTGGAGTTATTGCCAAACCGCCGGCAAAGGCTCTGCTGCTTTGTCTCTTTATCTTTAAATGTTTAGTAGCTAATGCTTCCTCTGTAGAGTGCCAGCTCCCTTACTTTTCTCGATAACCTTTATAATACCGGTATTATAAAGGTTACGGTATCGTTTAAAACTGGTACCGCTAACCTTTATTTCAAAACGGTTACGGTACCGTTATTTTCGCGCGGCGCGCATAACCTTTACGACATAACGGTACCGTAATGGAATACCGGTTTCATACCGGTATAACCTGAGCGCCTGAGCGGCCTAAGTATTCATTTGTTTGGCATAATGCTTGTATTTTATTCGTTTATTTTCTACACACTTAGTTTAGTTATAAAACGATACTTACTGAACGAATGTTATATGATAGCATAATTACTTATTTAACTAAGTGACACTTATAAGGACGGTGAATCCTGACCCACTGTGACACAGTGCAAACTAGTACGGGGGTCAGTTGACGCTTACTTTTGGTTTTCACCATACAAATTTGTAAATTAAAATGTAAGTAGCAATTTGTACTTTTACTTACGAAATAAATTTATGATTATGATTAACCGTAACCGAAATCAGTCCCTGCTCAATATGCTGGCTCGTTAGCCTACTCCAAACAGCTAAAACCCGTCGCAGCCATACTTTATGAACGTAGGCCGCAGTTTTTGTGTCACGAACTCTATAATGGCTGCAGCGTGGCTGCACCCGATGCGAAATGTACGCGGAGTGTGTAAGTGGTATTTTAAATATGCCAAGAAATCTATATATGCAAGATTGTTGCGTGGTGTTCAAATTGATAACGTCGTGTTGCTAAATGGATAGTAAACCATCAAATGATTGTAATAAAGTATAAATTACAAAATATAATTCAAATCATAAAAAGATATGAACCTTGTAAGTTTAGATTTTTTTTTTTATTGTCCAAGAGTCAATTTAAAGGTACCAATAGAATCCTTACGCTTTTATAGAAACAAATGTGTATGAATATAGACATAAACGCAGTATTTCGCGACCGAAACAGCAATTTACTTCATTTTCCATGCAACGGTTAGTACAAATTGCACGGTGTGACGTCATACTTTATTAAAGCCAATCAGTATGAAGCGTTTCGGCTGCTGTCAGCGACGTCCGTCTTTAACTCGATTTTTTGGGTATTAATGTCCTTTAAATGTAGTTGCTTCCATACAAACATTTGTTCATCTACAAAAACTGGTTCGAATGGCATCGTAAACAAATTTAAGGTCACAAGCCCTACAGGATGAGGTAATATTCAGCCAAAAGTAAACCCAATTTGATTTTTTTTTAGGCAATTGCAAGGAAGTGAACGTAGTTTAGCCCCGTTAAGGGTCGCCAGGACGCTCGACAATCCACACAAATGTAGTTTGGTTCCCATTTTAAAACGACATGCTAAAATATGTATTTAAAAAAATAAATCTTTCGCAAGAAAGGACAAAATCGAACAGAAAAATTAAATGTAGGTATAGTTAAGCCAATTTCAACTGAGCCCATGAACGGCCTTTGTTCTGAGCTTATGAAGATAGATATTGATAGCAAGCGCGAGCCAAAATTATCAAAAAAATGTTAGCGCCACGTAAAATGTTCATTGAATAATGAACTCTATCATAGAGGTAAAATACCATACACAGTGCCTTATACCTGGCTCGCTGGGAGCGGGTTTTTTATATTTTATTCCAATTTGAATCTAGTGAATAAGACGATAGAGTTCATTATACAATGGACATTTTATATGGCGCTAACCTTTTTATTGCAAAAATGCCACGCGTCCGACCACACAGTTGTAGACTTGAATGCTATTGTTCTGAAGATAAGAAGATCAGTCCAGTTCAGAAAATCTCAATCATACTGTAGGTTATTCCAGTATGCCGTTTTAAATCGAAAACCAAATGTTTGTATGGAGATTTTTTTATACAACGACGGTGGCAAACAAGCTTACGGCCTGCCTGATGTTAAGCTGGCACCGTAGCATATGGACACTTGTGACTCCAGAAGAATCACAAGCGCTTTGCCGACCCTTTATTCACTTCGACTTCTGTCGACCGTGCTGGGGCCTCTTAAGGTCCATTTTCATTGGTCGATAGGATACCATAGTACTAGGGTTGCCAACCGTACTATATTATATAGTATTGTACTATATTTTGACTCTTTGTACTATATACTGCTGAAGAAATATATAGTACGCGAAAATACTATATTTTGGTGGACCTTACGAAGTGCTTCAACTTGCCGAGATTTTTATTAAATAGCAGTGGCGGAGCGCCCGTACAAGCCGATTCCCACCGGCTTGCCTAAAATTTCTTGCTATATACCAATTACCAAACTCGTAAATCATCAAAAAAATGCCTCTTTTTTGCTCCGGGTTGTCCAGTGAAAATATTATCACGCGCCGTCACTGCTAAATAGCAACATTGCCCAGCCAAGTACTATATTTTTTGCAGTGTACTATATTTTTGACGTTTTTTTCTGGAAAATACTATATCTCCCCCAAAAATTGTTGGCAACCCTACATAGTACCCACATTTGGGAAATCGTTTTTATTGGTCGACAGCCCCGCATCCGATGCGCGGGAGATTTCCAGAATGCCATAGCGCCCGTACGCGGGGAGCCGTTTTCACTCGTCAATAGCGACGGGTTGGAGGTATAGTTCGGCCGGCGGCGTAAGAGCCAAAAGCCATAAAGATAAGCTAATTAGTCATCTATTGTTAAAAGTCTGGATGGTAGGGCTGCAACAAACGGGAAAAGTCCATCTAGTATTTCGTTGGAACTGATTTAGTGATAACGTGTTTATACTATTTAAGTTGTTTTGGTAAAAATGTTTCGTCCGTGAGTAAATAAAAAGAAAACCAGTACAAGTGCTCGAACTCATTTAAACAGTCAAAGTAAGCAAATAGTCAAAAATGTGTACAATGTACTTTTTAGAGAAATTGGACCTACAGCATTACAAAAAACTGCTGAACTTACTCAGGTGCCATATGAAAAAAAATATGTGTCTCGGTACAAGTGAAAAAACCACCAATACCAACGTGAGGAGGTGATGAAAATTGCTAATAATGTATGGACCGCATGTTTTAGTCATGTTGAGGGTATCGAGAACACATTTATTATTCAAGATCAGCAACGCTTCGTTATTAACGTGACAGAGAGCTCAGATATTGAATAATTAAATTAATTTTTAATAAAGTAATATATGAGTAATTCATTTATGTTGTATTATTTTTACTCCATTCCAATGTTAGGTACATTTTTGACAACCCTATGCAAAAGTGATGATGCCTTTTGTTAAAGAAACATAAAGTGCATTATAAGCTGTAATAGAAGTGGTTTGGGTCGAATCTCACTTTGTCGTATTACGACTTAAGACCTTTTGAAATAAAAATGCCATTGTAACAAGTTTTATGGCTTTTAGCTCTTAAACCGTCGGACAGCCTATATCTTGGACGTATGATCACGTGATCAGTGATCACACATAACCCTATCCCTCTCGAACAACCGTTGACCGATACATTTTACTGATCGCTATACCGCCTGTGTGGAATACCCGCAACTGTATATTGACTGACTTAACCACCAAAGAAAAAATGTACGCATAAGACCTCAGAGCATAGAATACTAGAGAGAGGATAAGCCGCCGGCGGCCGCGTCGCAGTTGTTAGCTCAATGGGCATACTCTGCCATACTGTGCACGCGTGCTGATCGCAGAGAATATTGCGTTTCTTCCCAAATTGCCTGATATGATGCGCGTGTATTGTCCAATAAGAGCGTAGGTATACAAGTGTGTGTGTTTTAGATGTGTGCGTGCAGGCCTTTAAAACGTTATAAAAATAGCGCTATTATAACGCTATAATTCCGTTATTTGCCGAGATTTGTATAGAAATTTATAACGTTATAATATCACTATTTTCATAACGTTTTAAAGGCCTGTGTGCGTGCTTTGTCTTGTCAATTACTTGGGCTTTGTGTGGGTTAATGTACTTGCGATAGGCGTACTCATTACAAATTGGCCGGCATGTCGGATCTCCTTATATTCATACATCTGTGCTTAAGACCATAAGCAATTTGCGCTTTTTCCATGATAAATTAAAACACATTTATATGTTTTACCTATACATAAACATAATACAAAATAAATTAAAAGGATCCTACGAATATTATGTTTGTTACCCAATCAGGCAAAAACAGTTTGGTTAAAATTGAACACACATGTAGTTTATAGCCTGGATTCAAACATGGGAGTTATTATCCCGCAAACTATCCCCTAGCGGGGTGAAATCGGTGATAAAGTATGTAACCGGCTAAGTCGCAGTCATAAAATCCATACGATCGACGTCAAAAACATATTTACACTTATACATTGTTCCGTCGCGATACAATACTGATAAGACGAAAATGTATACATCTCTTGACTTTGACTGTATAGGTACATAATTCTGTGTCAATATTTTTAGCATCCAAAACGACTGCGTCAGAAAAAAAGTTACAGATTCATTCTAATTCATCCCCAATTAAGGTGGTTCGATTGCCATACAAAACGTTATTGGACATTCGCAGGCCAACGGCGTGATATTTTAAGAAACTTATGTAACATACTTTCATATATTGGCCTCCCATTTGCGCCAAATTCCCCCTTTCCTAGAATAAACTTGTATAAACTAGATTAATTTGAGAAATTGGTTTGGGACGTGATATTTTGGGAAAACAATTTTTCTCAAATTAATCTAGTTTATACAAATTTATTCTAGGAAAGGTGGAAATTGGCGCAAATGGGAAGCCAATTGATGAAAGTTTGTTACATAAGTTCCTTAAAATATCATGCCGTTAGCCTGCGAATGTCAAAAAACGCTTTGTATGGCAATCGAACCACCTTAAGCACAGCCTTCAAAACTGATGTTTGTTCGGGTATCAATTTACAAAAGGCTAATTGTGTTTGCCGACGCTTTTCAGGTATTATTTCACGGGCCGCGTGCCCTACTTTTGTATGGAAATGTGATTGTTTGATTAATATACGTTGTGACGTTTTTACAGGCTTTTTGGTACACGCAACGGTAAGTGGGCTGAGATCAATGGCCATAAGTTATGGCAAGATTGTGTATGAAAATTATGGAGTGCCGTGAACAGATTGACTGAAGATAAAGCTTGATATAACAAATAAAAAAACAAATTGGTAGGTATCCAAAGAAAACAATTGGTCAAAAAATGTTTTAAGAGAGGTAGGGCACAGCGGAATGTCATCTCGCTCGTATGTGGAGCAGCCCAACTGGGGAAGTACCTCCACCTTACAGAAGACCGCAGCCATAATATGTATATGTAGTATGTGGTGTTGTGTTCCTGGTGGTGAGTAAGGTCGCCAGAGCTCCCTAGGGTGCGCTGTGTTGGGAGTGAGGGACCTGCATGTCTCTATCTGCCAACACTGCGAATCCTCAAGTGAATAAAGAGTCGGCAACGCGCTTGTGATTCTTCTGGAGTCACAAGTGTCCATAGGCGACGGTACCAGCTTAACATCAGGCAGGCCGTAAGCTTATTTGCCACCGTCGTAGTATAAAAAAAAAAAAAAAAAAAAAATAGGTCCGCCGGAATTAGTACAAATAATGGTGACGAATATAGAACTACACTTTTTCGATGTTATCGGTTTATATGAGTCCCACAGCTGGACACAGGCCTCCTCTCGCACTATATAGAGGGGAAGAAGTCCCTACGCTGGCGCAATGCGGGTTGGGAACCTCATACCTACCTTGTAGATAATTCTTCGTGGATGTACGCAGGTTTTCTCACGATGTTTTCCTTCACCGAAAACGCCTGGTAAATGTCAAATGCCAACGAATCCTCAAATCAATAAAGGGACGACAACGCGCATGTGATTCTTCTGGAATCGCCAGCGTCCACAGGCTACGGTGTCTGCTCAGGCAGACCGTATACTTGTTTGCCACCGTCGCTGTAATAACAAAAAAAGCAGCCTAGTGCGAGTCAGACTCGTGCACCGAGGGTTCCGGACCACCCCATACAATAGAAACAATTCCACTATAAACCAACACATACTTAGTGCGTGTCAGTTTATCCTGGACATAAAATTTTCAGTGATGTAACTAAAAATTTACGGTTTTCGCAATTTTTCCTTTATCTGTGCTATAAGACGTTGCTTCGTACCAAAATTCAAGATTCTGAGTTCACGGGAAGTACCCTGTAGGTTTTGATTCCTTTGCGAATTTCGAAAATTTGCGGAAATTTGCGCCATAAACGGCTGCATCTTTTGATTGCGTTGGCTTAGAAGTTTGATTTTTTCACAGCTCCAAGGGACAGTAGACTTGAGTATTTGATATAAATTTTAGCTTGATATCTCCTCCACGCGTTCCTACGAAAAAGGGTCTTGACAGACGGACGGACGGATGGACGGACAACAAAGTGATCCTAGAAGGGTTCCGCTTTTTCCTTTCGAGGTGCGGAACCATAAAAATACATAGATACATATTATGTTGCCAAAACTCACTGATAAAGGCCGGTTTCGAAGCCACAACCTCCGGTTTCCAACTCGCACTCCAGACCCACCGTACTTTCAATTGGCTACCGTAGGTAGCTTTCAAGTCAATTAAACACACAAACAAGAGAGGAAAGGACCCTGAGATACAGGGTGACCTAGTTCGGGTGTTCTAACCTCAACGCAACCAAGCATACATAAAAGCTCACACATATGTATTAGCAATAAGAAAAGTAGTATGTAAGGAAATTGTACCTACTGATTTAGTTATTATCCTTCAAATAAAATTCATTTTCAAATGCGGAATACAGAATTGTATGAAAAGATAGCCAGTAATCCTACCTATCGGGATGTCAAACACCCAATTCACTCGCAAAGTTCACCGATGTAGGTCGCGACCGTGACCCACTAGATGCGGCACCATTGTGAATTTGTGTTACATCTGATAGATTAACCGGCCATACGGATATACATACCTTCACCTTACAAGGAAGGAGCATGGTGGCTTTTGAAACCGACGGGGTTATTGGGAAGCTGGCTTATTTAGGCCGTGAAAATAAGCAGCGGAAAATCATTTTATTTTTCTTACTGATAGATTAACCGGACGGCGAATGAATATACATATCCTTGCCTTACAAGGAAGTAGGTTGGTGGCTTTTGAAATCGACGGGGTTATTGAGGAGCTCACTTATTTAGGCCGCGAAAATAGGCGAAAATCAATTGAATTCGTCTTACTGGTAGATTAACCGGCCAAATTAATGAACATGTGTTTAGCTTACTCGGAAGCAGTTGGGTGGGTATTGATATCGGTCGGGTTATAGGGAAATTCTTCGTATATAGGCCCAAATAACGCTATAAGTTGCAGCAGAAAATCATTGTAAATTTGCGTTACATCTGATAGATTAACTGGGCAAAGGAATATATACACGGAAGTATATATGTTGATGGCTTTTAAAATTGATAGGGTTAGGTTATTCTTATTTATCGACAAAAAATTGGTCGCAGTATTATGATGGACTAATTGGCCTACTTCAAAAGAATACCCACTGTATTTAGATTTAAATAGAAGTGAAGTACAGTCCATGAGTACTTAACACAATTAAAATAAATAATTATTATGGGACAATCATACACAAATCGAACTATAAATTGTAAGCGCAATAAGGCTTGTTATGGGTACTAAACGAAAACGAAAGAAACTAATTTGTTTAACAAATACATTTTACAGAACCTGTTATAATTATACTTTCTTAATTCTAAATACTTAACATCAAAACATTGTACTTAAGTATTAGAAGTTACAAAAAAACGTATGTAAGACACTTAACGTCTTTGATTTGTACAAAACTTTTTTTAGGAATACTTAGTCTTAGGTCTTATTATGCTTCATAATCATAACAGACTATTCGATAATTAAACCTACACCCACTAATTACAAGCTTTTCTGTTCCATCCGTCCCAGTCTGTAATCAAATCTAGTTATAAGTATATTAACATTATACGCAGAGTTAGGCGGCATAATCACCCTGTACATATTAAATGTAACCTGGATCATTTCCCTTTATGAATCCATAATAATGTGGCCTGTTTCACGGTTGTTAGTTTAATAACTAACTGTAGTAAAGATAGTGCGAATATCTTTGACGTGGTGGTTCAGGTTAGGACGATTAAGAATCACTTTTCTAATTTCAGACATTAAAAATTTAAGATGTTTAGACAGTTGAGTTGCTTAACTTCAAACTCGGGTAAATCCAAATCTGAATTTTTTTAAGATTTTGGTATCAAATAAAAGGATAAAAACTAGTTTTGTTAAAATTTTATCAGGTAAGTATAATTATGTTTGGTTTTTGAGAAAAATACAGTTAAAATCATGATATTTTATCAAAATCAGACAAAACCATATGATGTTTTTTTCAAATGTAGGTTAGGTAGGTAAGTCCATCCAAGCCAATCAACGAACCAAAATTGTTCAACATGGCTGACAATTTCTAATCGTATTTTTTTCAAATCTAGATAAATCTAGATATCACAATCGATTATATCAGATGAAGGTAAATCCAATCAAACTTAAATTTTTTGTAAAGAATGGATGGTTTTAATGCTGAATTTGCCGAACAGGATGGCTTTATTTAATGTTTTAGCCATAATAAGAAAATACTGCCTTTCAAATCACCGAATTAACATTATAATCACTTTTCTTCAATTATCTCGCAAGTCGTTAGAGTATGGATTTATCTTAGTTTGTAGTTACGAAACAGTTGTCGATCAAGCAAATTGAATCTATACATAAATATATAAAATAAATAAATAAATATACCTATCTATCTACCAATAAATAAACCTATGCCTACGAAACTGGGGGTCCCGGGTTCGAATCCCGGTCAGGGCATTTATTTGTGTATTTATCACGAATATTTGTTCCTGAGTTATGGATGTTATATATGTATATAAGTATCTATATGTATGTATTTATTATATATATCATCGCCTAGTACCCACAACACAAGCCTTACTGAGCTTACCGTGGGCCTAGGTTACAACCCAACCTACTTAGGTATTCGCAGCGCCACTCGAGTAGTATATGTTTTGAATGTCCTGTCCCGCATCAAAAATTGCCATTTAACACAGAACCTGCCTAGCGGCTTACCGGCATTGAAAGTGCTAACTAATCTTCCCCTATACCTAAGTATTTGTCTTATAAAAAGTACATGCACCAAACTTCATCATACCATCGACATAAAGCCTATAATCGCCAAGCGTGATATTTCGTGGTCCTAACAAGATTAAGTTACCTGCCCCTTATGACACCTGTCAAATGAAGGCCAGTGTCGTGCGATGTCGGCGTTTACAGGATTAAGTAGACGATTGTGTGTTCAAGACGTGAAAGTCTATTTTTAGGACCTAGGCCAAATGTATTAAGAAATTTAAGTAAAAACCGGCCAAGTGCGAGTCGGACTCGCGCACGAAGGGTTCCGTACTATTATCTATAAAAACGGCAAAAAAATCACGTTTGTTGTATGGGAGGCCCCCTTAAAAAAATATTTTATTTTGTTTTTAGTATTCGTTGTTATAGCGGCAACAGAAATACATAATCTGTGAAAATTTCAACTCTCTAGCTATCACAGTTCTTGAGATACAGCCTGGTGACAGACAGACAGACAGACAGACGGACGGAAGGACGGACGGACGGACAGACAGCGAAGTCTTAGTACTATTACTAAGGTCCCGTTTCACTCTTTGAGTACGGAACCCTAAAAAAGCAACTGTCTTATCTATAATCTATACCAGTGTTTTTCAACCTGTGGGTCGCGACCCCCCGGGGGGTCGCGGCAGCTTGGATTCTTACTCTAGGGGAATCGCGCCGTGAAAAAGGTTGAAAAACACTGATCTATACTAATTAACCCCCCGGAGATCTGTTCGACCTTTTCCCCCTGACGCAGCCAACTTAGATCTCTTAATGTCTTATTATAGTCGCCTATTCAATAATGTATGCCAAACGAAACCATCCCCTAAGGGGGTGAAATGGGGGGGGAAGTTTGTATGGAGCTACGATATAAACGTAATAATTATTTAACGTCTTTTACAGAAGTTCCCAAAACGCAGTTTTTCCTACACAGTTCATATTTTTTGGGTTACCAAGCTAATCCATTATTAATGAAACCGGCAAGTAATGCTCAAACGATTCTCATTTACATTGGACACGCGCCAGGAAGGCACTTCTCGGCCTGCTCCCTCTTTAGGAACGAGGGCATGGTGTGAAGGAGAAAGCTCGATAGAGTTTGAGTTTTTAGGTATCTGATACTTGGTGCCAAGCGTTGTACTTTAGGAATATCTATTGAAAATGTTACAATAAGATTATATGGACGTTATGTTTAGGGATAACTGAGTGATTATACTTGTGTTAAACTGCACATAGTATTTGTAGTGTAGTGTGTAAGTATAGTGTTTAAGTAGAACTCGGACTCGGTGTCACACAGAGAAAAAGTGCTTCTATTTTCTTATTTTCCTTCGTCAAATCCTCATTTTTGGCTTTAAACAGGATGTCCCAACGACTATGCGACATTAAGCGAAAGTGATTTTTCTCAAACATGCTCGGAAAGCGTCGCATTTTGTTTGAAAAACGAACACGCACAGGGCCTAGTTTTCATCCGCTCATATTCCAAAAGTTAAAACTCTTCCCTGCCTAGCAGTATGACAATACTACCAAAACCCATTCAGCTTTTTTAAAACATTATAGCGATTATATTAACTCAAGGTGACTAAGAAAAATCACATTAAGCCAAAAAAACTGCCCGCAATTATTTTTTTTTGCCTATCACTTCGCCAGGCAAGCTCTGGCTTTCCGCACTTCTGCAATAACGTATCTAAAGCTGGAAACGCACAGACAGCGCGGCAGCGGTGGCGGCGCGGTGCGGTGCGGCGCGGAGGCGGTACCGGTTGTAATGTTCGAGCTAATATGAAAGGGTCCGCACAGAATACCGCGCCGCACCGCACCGCCACCGCAGTCTGTGCGTTTCGGCCTTTAGTACTACATATTCATATTGAAGATAGGATGTTTTGGTCAATAGCGAGGCAGACCTTCGAGCGACCGCGTGAGAACTTCTCTCAGCCAAGCTAGGATAGGTCCTAGCTTGGCTGAGAGAATCGTTGGGCTTTGTGAAGGGAGTAGGCTCCCTTCACAAAGCCCAACGACATCCATCCATAGACATCGGTTACACGCTAATTCTGGGGTCAATTCAGTATTATGAGAGAATGATAGTGTAACCGTTGTGAATGACAGAGACAGACAGATCATACTGATGGGCTGAACTGACGCCAGAATTAGCGTGTAACCAATGTCTTACGATTTGTAAGAACTAGTGCCTACGCAATTAACGTCTAGATAGTCTAGATATGGTGACACACCGACTTAATACTTACTATAATACTCACGTAGGCGGTAAAACAAAAAATGACTCGGATCGCAGGTTTTTGTCCTGAGCCGAAGGCAAGGGCAATGAACATGCGCTCTGAGGTTTTTTTTACTACCGCCTGCGGTGCGGTGTATACAAAATGTAACGGCTATCCTGGCCAGAAAGTGGGATTTTCCATACGCGAGGCGAGCGACAATTCCCATTTTACGACCAGTTGTGGTGTAAATATAATAATGTACTTACAATAAAACCTCCAACCTTCGGCTGAAGATCACACTTAATACACCACTTAATACAATCAACTAATTATGAGGAATATAGAAAATTCAAATCAAACTCTCTCGACTAAAGCAAAAGTTGAAAAAAACGTCCCTTCCGCAGAAACAATGAACAAAAACTGTTGCGACCTACTAGATTTGGGTTGAATGACCTTGTAGATTTTTGGATTCCAAAAATGGTTTCGCTTGGATCCGTTCCGTTCAAAAACTTGCCTAAATAAAACTTATTTATTTTTTACAAGCTTTTATTTAACTTGCAATGTAGATATGTATGTAACTATGTTTGTTCTTGTGGAATCTTGCAACTCAATTTTGAAGTAGATATCTTCAACCGATTGAGCTGAAATTATGGGTTTAAGTATAGTTTGGATGACAATTCAATATTATGGTACCATCGAGCTGATCTGATGATGGAGACAGAAGGTGGCCATGGGAATTCAGTATTTGACCGACGTAACCCCGTTGAGTTTGGGCTCGTTAGAATCGTCTCAATGAGTAGTTGATGGCGGTATACAGAAAAGTACAGTTGGAAATAAAAGCTTGTACCAAAAATGATTTTTTTGACATTGTTTGGAGACAATATGTTCAGAAACAAATGAAGAACAATATATGTAGAATATACTTGAACAAATACTAAACTAAGTACTTTTATAAGACTATGCTAAAGTTACTAGGCATAATAATACTAGGCGTATGATACTGAATTAGGCTAGGTGTAGTCATAGTCTTTTATATAAATACATAATAAATAAGTAGTTATTTATGTATTTATATAAAAGACTGACTTTCACCGTAGATGATTGAACTCATGTATAAATTATTAAAGAAGCATATACTCGTACTTACGAACCTATACACAATGTTACTAAAACTATAATTCGAAGCTGTCAATTGACCCTCCCCCTAATATAGCACAGATGACTACATATGCGACCCGCTACTAAATACCGATTATTAAATACAATAAATATCTATGTAATAGCTACCTATATGTTTTAAATAAGTACTACTCCTGTTTTAAACACACAGTCCGCGGTAAGCTCGATTCTCCATACAAACGCAGTTACGCTCTCATACTAAAACAACTGGCTAGTTTGCTGTGAAACTTTGTAATTAGAATAAGTTAAGTACCATCCAGGTCTGTAATTAGTTTATGTAGCTTCAGATACCATGGTAAAAAAAACAGCATATTTTAGTTTTTCATAGAAATCTTGTTTTTGCTGTATTTTGTTTGTTTTATAAACTGGAGTCATATAAACTAATTACAGACCTATATATACCTCAAGTCATTGTACATGCAAAGTTTCGTTACAATCAAACACGCAGTTTTAAAATGAGAATGAAACTCCGTTTGTATGGGAAGGTGAAATTAGGCCGAGCTTACTAATAGCGTGCACCATTATAAGCCTCCGCTCACATAAGCGTTTTTTCAACGCGCGTGAATTAAAGCGATACGGATACATGTTAATATAACAGTCTAGCTAGCATGATCGCGTTTATGGCGGACATAAAGCATCTTACTGACATACTTGTCAGTAAGCACATGAGTGCGTGGGATGCATGTTTTATTTTATGTCCGACACAAATTCGACCATGCTACTAGGAAAACGGCTCTTTTAATGCATGCGCATTGAAAAAACGCTGGAATAAATGACGGCTATAAGGCGATTTTATGTGATTGCCCAGTTGCAATAGCGTTCATATTTTTATCAAGTACGCGTCGAAGACCCAGGATTGAACGTTAGTGGTTTTGAAAAACATTAATTTATAATAGCGTTTTTGTTTATTTCATTTTAAAACATTATTCTAAGGTGCTTTTTTTAAGAATCCAACAAACTTTCCATCCGGAAGTATTTATATAGATTTAAATCAAGCATGAATTGTTTTTTTTTATAACTTATCTTGAATATTATAGAGCAAATGTAAATGAACCAAAATAAAGATAAAACCATTTAGGTATTAGTATTATTTCTGACTTTTTAGATGCTAGTTAAGTTATAATTTTTTTGATGTCTAAAATTGTGTTGGATTTTGTCGTTAGGTAACAATTTAATTGATAATATATCCATTACATAGAAAAAATCTGCTATTATAAATTATTTCCAAATTTGTCATTTTTTTATACAAGTTGTCAGTTCATTTGCCTAGTGCCTGCAATACGGCCACATCTCAAAATTTGAGATGTGGCTCTATCGCACAGTGCAATACGGCCACAACTCAAAATTTGAGATGTGGCTCTATCGCACAGTGCAATACGGCCACAACTCAAAATTTGAGATGTGGCTCTATCGCACAGTGCAATACGGCCACAACTCAAAATTTGAGATGTGGCTCTATCGCACAGTGCAATACGGCCACAACTCAAATGTGTTTTAATTTTGAGTTGTGGCCGTATTGCAGGCACTAGGCGCATGATTGCCTGGACTATAATGAGCATTTATGCAACGTGGTGTAAAACCGTAGTGTCTAGTAAATGTGTTGAAGCTTGATTTAACTAAATTTGAACCTTAGAAACAGAGTGCCCAAAGTTGCCATTTTGCGCACTGCAATCGCGCGAGTAAATACTGACTAAAGCATATTGAAATGGGGCTTCTAAACGGGCCATATTTTCACTGCAATATGTGGCCGGCAACTATTGGTGTCTTTCTCTAACATGTGAGTAAGAGAGAGGCATCAATAGTTGCCGGCCACATATTGCAGTGAAAATATGGCCCGTTTAGAAGCCCCAAAAAGAAAGAAAAGAGAAATAAGGATGCAGCAATGAGCTAGTGCTAGTAATATGCACCTCTCACTCATACATAGGTAGTTGCGTTCTAGTCGCTCTTTTTAACACGCGTTATGGTTAATATCCACCAAAGATGTGGGAATTCTTTGTGTTTATCACTATCTCATAAAATCTACATATAAAGGGCTCGTCAGATCGGCCGTGGAAGCGGGACAGAGCAGTTTGCACGCGGGCCCATGTATGGAGCCTTGTGAGCTATGTCTCGCTCTGTCCCGCTTCAACGGACGATCTATCGGGGCCTTCATACTAGACGAGGCAATGGTCACTCTGGCTCTAAGGCCGGGTCCTCACTGGTAACTCTGGTAAGGCGATTGGCGACACGACGGCGATTCCAGTACAACTTGGGCGACTTGATGTACTGAGATCGCTGTGGCGTCGCCAATCGCCAAACCAGTGCGTCCGCGGCCTTAGGTGCAAAAACATATAACGTACGTTGCTTTCATAGTCCTGACTGTAGCCCACCATGAGCTGACCCTTCGGCCTGAACCGACTGCGGGGCAACGTGACCCCATACGAGTCTTGAAGACGGAGCTGATTGGGAGAATACAATAGGTGTCAGTGTTGTGTCAAATTTTAATATTTTGTGTCAGACATAGAGTTGAAATTCTTTTGTTTCAAAAAGCAACCTTATAGGTTGTCCGCTTAACTCTAGTCCTCGGCTGCTTGCGCGCGTGCTTGGCGACGTGCGGGAGGCATAGCCCGGCGACCGCACGCCACGCGCGCCCCGTTATTGTCATACCCCTGCACCCACGCGCCGCGCAGGCGAGGACTGAGTTAAAGTGTCTACCAATAACAAAACAAATGAAACTATGTTCCAATTGAACACGATTTTTATTTCTTTAAGAAATTTAATAGTATAAGCCCTTTCTGTAGGCCTTAGGCTGTCTAAGGCCTACAGAAAGGGCTTATACTATTAAATTTCTTAAAGAAATAAAATATGGTATTATTTTAATTAAATTGGTATTAAATAAATAACTTATTGTTACACTAAAATGATGTTCAATCAAAGTGCCCAAAAATGCAAACAAATTAATTTTAATTTTCGCTTTTGAAGATATTTTGGGCACTTCAAACAAACTTCTTTTCTAATGTTTTATAGATTACAGTCAGACTCAAATGGTTAGACAGCCTACTGCAAAACTATCTATAAACAAAAGTAGTGGCATGTTATACAGGGTGGAAAGATAAGTCGGGCCCTGGAGGGAAACTACCTAAAATCCTTAAGCTGGCTCATTTTACTTAAAGGAGACATTCCTTTATTTTTTTAAATAACTCAGATTTTTAGATAGATTCAACCGGGTTCCATTCCCAGACGTGTGTGAGGTTTTTTTGAAAATCTTTGAAAGCAGTTTTGATTCTTTTTAAAAATAAAGGAATGTCTCATTTAAGTAAAATGAGCCAGCTTAAGGATTTAAGGTAGTTTCCCTCCAGGGCCCGACTTATCTTTCCACCCTGTATATGAATGCTAAAATTTGAATTTACTTTAGTCCAGCGACTTGAGACTGACCATTTTCAAATATATATAGTACTCACATTCTCCATTGAGTTGAAACCCCGGTCCCAACTACTGACGGGAGTCCCTCCAAACAAATATCCTGGGTATCGTTCACTCATCACACCGGCAAAAACTTCCCGGTTACTAAACACTATTACAATATTGAGCAACCAATGTTAACACTTCATTGAGATCTTAGAAACATTAACTTATCGACTATGTGTAGATTACCTGAAACAAAAAATACAAATTTAAAATAGATACATCAAACATAATAAGAACTATCTAGAAAGAAAGAAATAAAGACACGTTCATACTATATCAACAAACAAGACTGTTGACTTAAAAAAACCCTTTTTAATACAGTTGCTCAAAAAGTGGTACTTTTTGTGGCTGCGTAGCGTGCGAGAAGCTCAATTTCTCGCACTAGTGCTTTTTACTTTTTAGTTCCAAACTATACTTTCGAAACGCAGTAATTTTATATCAGATTTTTTACTTGGAAATTATGAAATTAAAAACGCTTACGAATACTAGGAGTATTTATTTTTGATCGCGTTAGTATGAAAGTCATTTTTGAAGCTGAAAATGTACGCATCTGTAGGTAGACCGCTTAGCTCATTCCTCGCTTGCGCAGCGCGCGGGTGCAGGGGTATGACGATAACGGGGTGCGGGCGCCGGGGTTTGCCTTCCGCACGTCGCCCGCAGCCCGTTATAGTCATACCCCTGCACCCGCGCGCCGCGCAGGCGAGGACCGAGTTAAACGGTCCACCTATAGGTACCAGGAGCGCATACGCAAGCAGAAGTTTCGATGCAGCCACTAACAGTTGAGATCGAGGTACAATAATATAAATTTATTTAAAGAATTCATTAATATATAAATGACGAATATTAATTTATTATTTTTTCGCAATTGTATTAAAAAACGTCGTTTACAACACGTGTGAAATGTCTTTTACCACTCGTACCGAGTCTTGCCACTCGCTTTCAGCTCGTGGCAAGATACCTCGGTACTAGTGGTAAAAAGACATTCTTTTCACACTAGTTGTAAAATGTACTATTAAATCGGTTATTGGTTTTCACAGTTTTCGACAAAGGTCAAAAAGATTTTTTTTTTCTTGGTTAACCGGCGATCAGTTGCGAGACTATAAGCTGATTTGTTGACAAGTGATTTAGTGACTTGTAGGCGTAGTGGCCAGTGCCTCTACTGTCCTTTCACAAAACATTCTTTCTCTTTAGTCACATCTGAGTAAGAACAGGCTGTAGTTGTGTTGCCAAAAGAAATGATGAGAAAATTTTACTAGAATAATTATTTCTAGAATGTAACACCTGCACGGCTATCACATGACGGCCCGCGAGCTGTGTCGCGGCGACATAGACTTTCCGTCCCTTTCTAAGCGTTCTAATTAAAAAGGGACTGATAGTCCCCAATCCCATTGTATGAACGCCTTAGTCATTGAAAATCAACCTAAAGGGCAATCAGCCCAACAAGTCTTATCGCAAAATCGAATACAAAGGTTTTAACTTTGTTCTACCCACCATACAAAACGCTTGTCAGTAAAAATTTTATTAAGCTGTTCAGAAAATAGAGCTTACTTTTGCTTGTACTGAGATTGAATTAAACAATAGAAATGTGACTATGCTGTCTATATCTTTTTATTTTATTTTTTGTTTGCATTTTCTGTACCTATTAACAGAGGTCGGTGGGAGTGAGCTGTTTTAAATTTTTGCATAACATGGACATACCTTGTCATTCAATAGTAAATGGCCACAAATGGTCAATGTTTAATAGGACAAGTACCATTTAGTACAATAAATAAAAAAAAACGGCCAAGTGCGAGTCAGCTCGCGCACGAAGGGTTCCGTATCAATAAAAATATTAATTTTATTTTGTTTTTAGTATTTGTTGTTATAGCGGCAACAGAAATACATCATCTGTGAAAATCTCAACTGTAACTATCACGGTATCAGTGAGATACAGCCTGGTGACAGACAGACGGACGGACAGCGGAGTCTTAGTAATAGGGTCCCGTTTTGCCCTTTGAGTACGGAACCCTAAAAATGTTTACTCGTTTTGTAATGCATTTAATAATTTCAATTTTGTCTTCTTTTAATATTTCTTTATGGCACCTTGTCCACATTAATATCTACAAGACACAACTACATGACATTAATGACGTAAAATAGCTCACCCCCGCCGACCTCTGCCTATTAATATAGCTATTAAGTCAAAATGTGTTACTAACAATTTATGGATTCTATGGTCTGCAATAAACGATTTTTATTCATTTTATAAAGGACTAGCTGCTGCCCGCGATTCCGTCCGCGTGGAACTCGTTTATATCGTAGCTCCATACAGACTTCCACCCCCCATTTCACCCCACTTAGGGGATGATTTCCGGGATAAAAACTATCCTATGTCGTTATCGGGACTAAATCTCTAAACAAAATTGCATTTAAATTGGTTCAGCGGTTTAAGCCTGAAGAGGTAACAGACAGACAGACACACCTTCGCATTGATAATGTTAAAGTATGGATTTAAATTACTGGGTGTACACTGGGTGGTACAGTAAAGTGTAAAAATATGGGTATACAACTTACTCATAAATATGCCCCATCACTCTTGTATCAGCAGATTAAGGTTTCAGTACATATTTATGAGATGATTAAATCAATACAATATTTTTGCACTTGACTGTACATGTACAAGGCCAAATTATTTTAGGACTCATATGTTTTTTTATCCAGGAACAATAACTAGTCACAAAACAGCTAAGATGATACATTCTTTGCCCTCAGCTTTATAACTTATAACACAAAACAATATTGACGCTAACAGTGTTAAGTCAGTGTAGTGTCTAAATGTACAAGCAATCCAACCTCTGATATGGCTCATTTATGAGTCATTTAGGTAAATAGGTTGGAACCCAGATAACAGTGTTAAGTCAGTGTAGTGTCTAAAGTACAAGCAATCCAACCTCTGACATGGCTCACTTAGGTAAATAGGTTGGAACCCAGCTAACAGTGTTAAGTCATTGTAGTGTCTAAAGTACAAGCAATTCAACCTCTGATATGGCTCATTTAGGTAAATAGGTTGGAACCCAGCTAACAGTGTTAAGTCATTGTAGTGTCTAAAGTACAAGCAATTCAACCTCTGATATGGCTCATTTAGGTAAATAGGTTGGAACCCAGCTAACAGTGTTAAGTCAGTGTAGTGTCTAAAGTACAAGCAATTCAACCTCTGATATGGCTCATTTAGGTAAATAGGTTGGAACCCAGCTAACAGTGTTAAGTCAGTGTAGTGTCTAAAGTACATGCAATCCAACCTCTGATATGGCTCATTTACATATAAGTTGGAACCCATCCCTCAAGTGAAGATGCTGCTCTTGCTTTCATTTTGTTTTGTAAAGGATTAAATTGAGGCAATAGAAATGAGTAACTGGCAATATATTAAAATGAATCCATTTTCATAACAACAGATTTAGGTGGAGTTAGGTTTTTATTACTTTTATGGTTGGTTGCACCAAACTTAGCCTGAGCAAGATACGGTTTTTTTGGAAATAATTCAATGTCAGGCTAATTATTTGTGTATGGCTTTTATATGTTATTTTAACCCTAAACTTGGCAAAATAAAACAAAAACGTGCGTTCAAGTCTCGTTTGCGCTGTATAGAGCGCAAAAAATTGTTCTAGAAAAAAATTGAAAAAGATGACCAAAAAATGTGTGCATTATTAGATACAATGTCAATTTTAGGGTTAAAAGCTTTCGCTATTGAAATCACAAAGTCTATGAACCGGAAGTTAGGAAAAAAATGAACCAGCAAGCAAAAATGCTGTCAGTATTTTTATAATGAAAACATGTTTGAGTACACAAATTTGGAGACTTACTACCTGAATCCAAAAATATATGCATCAGGAAATAACAGCATTTTATTGAAATATTTATGACCTTCAGATAATATTGAATTTCATCTGGCCAAAAGAAAGGTTTATTCATTAACAAAAATAAGTGGATTATGCGCGTATCCCAAAGAATGTATATAGAAGTAGTCAATTTTTACGGAATTGATGTAGATTACTTTCATTATTTTTTACCGTTGCGGTACTTGCGGTATTAAATTTAGGTGGATTATTAATGAATATTTAGTCAAATTACCCAACCAATTTTTTGGCATAAAAATATTGCTGATATAGATATATTGTTGTTTTCATAAAGCGAAACCATATCTTTCTCAAGCTAACTGTCTGTAATTGTAAGTTGTGTTCGTTATTATCAGAATGTATGGAAAGTTTGACAAGTTTCTATGGAATGACAGCTGTCGGCGCCATATTAAACATTGATCTGTCTGTAATCGTAAGTTGGTAAAACCAGCCCTTAAAAGCTAGGCTCCTGGTGACTAACAGCGACATAACCCTGCAATGGATTGAAGGGCACAGCAATTCACATGGCAACAACGCAGTGGATGCACTGGCTAGAGAGGGTTCAGATTCAAGAGCCGTAGGGCTGGAACCCACTACCCTCTGCATCGCTGTGGACACTGCAACTAATCACCAAAAACATTGGCACACCCTAGGAACCTGCAGGCAAATCAGGGAGGCCCTCCCGACAATCAACCCCGGATTGTCAAGGAAGCTAAAGCAGCCAAAGAGGCCGGCACTCCATCTTCTGACAGGAGCCATAACTGGTCACACACTTCTAAACAAACACCTTTTTACTCTAGGTGTTACAGACAGTCCTCTCTGCAGAGCCTGCATGGAAGAGGATGAGACAGCCGCCCACGTCATCCTGGAGTGGCAGAACACAGGGCAAAGCACGGAGCAACACTAGGGGTCACAACAGGAGGCCGTCGGCAAAATAAAGGGTCTGCTAGGCTTCCTGGTGGAACTGGATTGGCATGAATAACAGTAGTGCCAAAACCCCTACGTAAAATAGGCGCATTTATGACATCAAGGTGCAGAAACCCAGCCCGCGTACAACCTATAGGCTCCTGGTCATTTGTATTGTAATTGAAAGTTGAGGATGGTAAAATCTGACAGTATTATTTAAAAAAAAATGTATTATCATAAACACAAATTTCAAAGTTAATCAGTTACTTAAATATTACATTCTAATTGCAAATAGAAATATATTAGAGACTAAAAAATCAAAAGCTAATTAACTAATTCAATTATATGTTATTTATGTAGGTAGTAATAATAGTGTGTCATGGGAATTTTAGGTCAATTTGTATGGTCAGCCTTAAAAGGGGCTTAACATCTTTGTACCGTGTCGCATTAAAAGGCATGTTAAACTGCCATAAGAAGTTGTCAAACGAGTGAAAAGAAGACTTATGAGGCGAACTGTACCTTGATTGTACCTATTTGATTATAGGTACAGATGTGTTTCATGTATTTAATTAAATTCTTGTTTTTCAAACACATTTTCGAACAAAGATTAAACAAGAGTTATGTAAAACAATAGTATTCATGAAATTCTATTAAACTCATATAATAATTAGCTAATCTTAGACAAAAATTATGAATATAGGTACATGTGACTTTTGGTTATTCATGTAAAATTCAAATAAAAATGTAAACTTTCAACACAAATTATATCTAAAAAGATGCAAATTTCATTCCTCAATTCAGATTACGATTGGAAGAGTAATAAAAATCCGAAAAATCTTGAAATATTTACGTTAAGTTATTATGTTTCAATATAAAATAAAGGTCTCTTATATGGCTGTATATTGGAAAGCAAACATGTAAAAGGGTGGATAAATATACTCACGTTTAATAATATAATAAATAACTGTAATCCTCTTATTACTTGATGCTAAAGATACAATCTTGTTAGCAAATTTACGCAAATTCTTCACTTGCGACGCGATGGACGATTTTTTTTTCTTGACAGTTATAGAAAGGAGATGTAATGTAGCAAAATCAAAATACCCCAAAATATTGGCCGTCTCCACCTTATGCCCGTCACATACAACTCATTTCACGAATTTAATTTTTTACCAGAGGCAATGTTCGTCAAAAGGCTAGCCGTTATTGGTCAAGCGCCTCAGTGTTGCTAAATTGTGACTTGTAGCTTCGTGAAATGGGTAACAATGGGAATTTCGCAACTGAGTTTCGTCGCATATTTCCCCTAGATCGGCCTCACAATAGATATATTTTGGATTAGCTGCGGTCGGAATCATGAAACAGATTACAAGACAGTAATCTTCCTTTTTTTTAATTGTGTATAAGAGACGCTACACGAGCGAAATCGGCAGGCCTGCAGCATAATTTGGCACGTGTGGATACGTTTCTTTCGGAAGCTCGGATTCCAACCAAATCAAGGTCACTCCATACTAGATTTTCTGTGACCTTGCTTGGCCGTCCGACAACGTGGGCCCGTGGGACGTCACCTTATGAAACATTTAAATATATCTATGACTCAGGCTGGGGTAAATTAAACAGCCCGTCAGCAAGCAACAAGCACCGGGCATCTTGATCTGCGCAATATCGCCCAGCCGTGAATTACACATTATTAAATGGAGAAAGACAGAAAATAATCCGAAGTGATATATTGTATGAAATTAAGAATACTTAACATTTCGAGTTTATTCAAAATGTTTTACAGAAAATATTATTATACCAGCTTCTGCCCGCTACTTCATCCACGGGGAACTTGTTTATACAGAATTAATCCTAAATCGTATCGTGGCCACGTCTAGTGGAGGTCATTAGTTGTTTATTGTGCGGCAGAGTGATCGCGTTTAGTGGTGGCCAATATTGGCTGTAATGTGTGGGCTATTATAGACCGTATCATACCATGACCGTAACCTTACCGACACATGCCAAAAAATATTCTTTGTATCGAAAAGTATGCGACCATACCCACTAGGCCGTTCCGTCACCGGTCCGTCATTTTCATATATTTGACACATACGTTCATAGCACGGTCATGGTACGGTCATTTTATGATACGGTGTAGTAGGCAGAGTCCTTAATGACTTTCTGCAAAACTTTGGTCTATGTAAAACACCATCCTCATTAAGCACGAAGTCAAGTAAAATTTTCCCATTTATTTTACAGTTTTTCATTGTTGGCAACTCCAAAAGCAGCTGTCAATCTCCACATTAGCCAACTGCCTTTTTTGACAGTACGACTTGCATTTCGGTTTTACTATTTTTGCAACAAACAATTTGTTTTGTATATTATATTAAAAATATAATCTAAATTAATATTACTTTATATTTAAAATTATTACCCATGTCAACATAAAATTTACCTTCTACAATTTTTTTTGTCAATATTGTGTAATGGTCGTACAGCACGACTATCACAAGACGGCCGCGACATACTCTAGAGCTCTCTCGCACTATCCGTCTCTTTCTAAGTGGTCTAATAAGAGAGAGACGGGTAGCGCGAGAGAGCTCGAGAGTATGTCGCGGCCGTCTTGTGATAGTCGTGCTGTCGTACAACACTTGGCGGTATTTGCCATATTTCGTGTTGCATCTTTTTCCTTCTTACGGCAAATGAAAGAGAGGCAACGACGCAACGCGAACACGCAACCCCAAGTGCGACCATATGAAAATGAAAAAAAAATTAAAATTATTTATTCGTTTTCTGAAGTACCTACTAATTTAACATTGTTCTGGTGTCCCTTTTTAAGTAAAAGTAATACCTGTGCTAAGGGGCACCGCTCTTCCATATGCAGGTATCTATGCAGGTAATTAATATCTATTAATGATTACTTAATTAATTCTATAATATGTTCTAGGAGTACACAATTTAAAGTTAGAAACAAGAACAATTGAAGGAGTCTGTAAACCTACGGCCACACTTCGCCCGAATGTTGTTGCCGTCCCTGTCCGACGAATAACGTACGTTAGACAAGGACGGCAACAACATTCGGGCGAAGTGTGGCCGTAGGGTCATTGAAGGTGGGTAATATATCTGATTTTCCTTTTAAGAGATCTACAGATTATATGATTTCATCACAATTTGTCAGTACAACATGTCGAAGTCATAATCAAAGAGAATATAAATAAGAGACGGGACTTCGAACAAGGTTTTGGATGACAGTGACATTGTCATTTGATTTTGACATGACAACTCATTCGAACTTTAGCTACTTTGAAATACCACAATACCAATAAAAATAAACGCTAGTACGGAAGTAGACTTACCAACCTAACGAACGAGGACTGTTCGGGCCGCGCGATTACCCGACCGTTTATTCTGTAAGCGGCTCCGTGAACGCGCCTCTTTGCTTTTGACAGTGACACTTGACTTGTCATAAATTTTCACACGTAACACGTCAGAGTTCGGTGGAACAACGTGCTTTGTTTTTTGGGTTGTAATCGCTCGTTTTGTGGACAAGGTCCGAGTGTTTTGTTGGGATATTTGGTGAAGTGGTTCGAGACTCGTGTTGGTGGCCTGAAGGCCCGAGTCGTTTAAGTGGAAAAAGAACATTTGGTGAAGAAAGGTGCCGGGGGATTTGGCGCCTGGGATTGGAGCCGCGCCTTGTTGGCAACAGCCCGCGGAGCCCCATCAGCGACCACAACAGACTTGTAACTTGACATGATGACCTTTGAC
This sequence comes from Epinotia brunnichana, assembly GCA_963854355.1. NCBI lineage: Eukaryota > Metazoa > Arthropoda > Insecta > Lepidoptera > Tortricidae > Epinotia > Epinotia brunnichana. The sequence continues at coordinate 20,864,564 of OY977954.1, forward strand.
GGCTAACTAGACAGACTCTACCATATCGTGTCGCCGGTGGTCATGTAAGTTGATACCATATGACCCGCGTATCGCGTGGCGGTTTGGCTCGCTCACACTAGGAGCGGAGTGGAACAATTTTTGGTAGCAGAGCGTGGTTTACCACAAAAGAAAAAAAACGCGAATTTTGATCGTTTTTTTTTTTGGTAAAAAGGGTATTTTGAAGTTACATTTGTTCAAATCAGTAACTAGCTTACAATTATTGAAAACCGCTATTTGGTGGCACTGCAAGCGTTTTGTACAGTATATCTCGAGAAGTTATTGTCCTTGTAGTGAACATTATAAAGATTACAGCCTCCGGGAAGGAGTTTTCTTAATGTTTGGTACAATTCAATTTGAAATGTAATTGAAGGCTAATCTAAGCCACATATCTGATTGATTGTCATTGGAAAGGCCATTCATAGTTTGTTGTTTGGTAATAAGGCATTTGTTTTGTTCAAGCTGCTATAAGCAGCATTTTGCTAAATATATATTTGTAAGCTTAATTGTTGTAAGAATTATGTAACTAGCCAATTATAGATTATAGATATGAGCTTCCACTGCGTTTTGAGAATCTATATTGGTTGTTATTGTAAGGCATTTCTGTAATTGAGTTGATATTTGGTTTTGATTCACTAGGGTGACCAAGAGATTGGAATTTCCACATTAATTAAATTAATTTTAATTTTCTTTGGTATTGTTTGGAAAATAATTTAAAATGGGATCTACACCTATGTCTAAGATCCGGTCTGCACTGCGTTAGTTTTCATCTGCAGCAGCTTTGGTTGACAGAAATGACCGGAAAGAGGCTTTGTTGGCCCGGTACGAGGAGGTACCGGACCGTCTCAAGGATGTGGAGTTCCAGGTTGAACTCTACCTAGCGGAGCCCAGCCGGACGAGCCCGGAGGCCGAGCAGGCGGAGCGGGACTTCGAGCAATGTATGGATTTTGGCGACAGGATTGTCGAGAGGGCTTCTGAGATACTGCGGGTTCGGAATGGTGTGGCCCAGGATGATGTGAAACACGCAGTTATCAATAACCCGGGGTTGGCAGCGCGCTTGCCAGCCATACAGATGCCGGTCTTCCGAGGAGACCTGGACGAGTGGACCAGCTTCATCGACCTCTTTGATAGTTTGGTGCATGCCCGGATGGACCTGCCAGCGGCGTTGAAGTTGGCGCAGCTGATGTCTGCTCTCGTTGGGGAGCCGCGCGACTTGATCGCGCATTTGTCGGTCACCGACGACAATTATGAAACCGCGCGCACGTTGCTGAAGGACCGATACCAGAACGTGCGGCGACTTGCGGATACTCTTATGACTAAGATCTGGAATATCCCTCGGATCGCTCAGGCTTCAGACATCCGGCTGAAAATGCTGAATCCTGTTTTGACAGCGACCAAGGGTTTAGAGAACCTTGGTTTGCCGGTGGACCAGTGGTCCTACATATTGTTGAATTTTTTGTTGAACCGGCTGCCGGCTGATGTAAGGGCCAGGTTTGAGCACCGGTATGGTGGTGAAAGTGCTCAGCATCTGCCGACCTTCACCAATCTTATCGACCAATTGGAACTTGAGTGTCGACGGGCCGACACCTCGGATTTACCTCCACCCCCGAGGCCTCCTGGGGCCCAGCGGGCCCAGGGGAGAGTTGCACCTCAAAGGGGAGGGTGGGGCAAATCGGCCCCACAACCAGCGGGTCCTCACCAATATAATATAAGTGCATTGGACCCTGAAGTCTGCCTATGCTGCAAGAACCCTGGCCATCGGGTGCCAGCGTGTCCGAAGTTTCTTGCGCAGCGGGTTGTGGGACGCCGCAACATTGCTAAGCAGCGGCAATGGTGCTTTGTTTGCTTGGGCCCACATTTTGTTAGAGATTGTGCCCACCCGCAGGCGTGCAGGTCCTGTGGTGGGAAGCACCACCCCATTTTGTGCATGAACCGCAGTGGGGGTACACCCCCCCCTGCGCAGGGGTCATGCTCCCCTGTTCGGAGTCAGCAGCGGGCTGACCAGGGGCCCATGGCTGAGGAGGAGTGGGGACGTCGGGTAACACCCCCTTCCCCTCCCCTCCAAAACTACGCGACTACTTCGCACGCACCCGTGCCCCAACGGGGGGCCCTTACGGGCGGGTGCCCGCAAACGCCGCCACCCCGACAGGCGCCACGGATGTCGCCGCCGCTTGTGGAGCGACCCCGCTTGGCGTCGGGACCTCCGGTGTACGGCCGGAGTAGGACATACCAGGGGCCGCAGGCGGCACGCATGGCGCGACGGCAGTACCAGCCGGAGTGGGACCCGCTCGAGCGGTACGAGCGGCCCTCCCATGCGGAACAGGACGCAACGCGTTATCCCTGCTAGGGATACGCCGCCCACGCACCAGCAACCGCCACGCCCTCGGAGACCGTGTTATTGCCCACGGCTTCGGTTTGTGTTTGGGGCCCTGGCGGAGGATCAGCCTGCGTGCGCTCTCTTCTTGACACGGGAGCGCAAGGCTGCATGGTATCCAGCAGGTTGGTGCGACAGTTGGGATTGGTTGTGAAACCCCACCCGGAAAGTATACGTGGGGTAGGCAATGTGACAGTGTCAAACCTGGTAGGGCAGACCTTACTCACCTTTGGACCGGATCCCACTTCACGCGCGAGGATTACTGCTCCCGCGTTAGTATTGGATGAAGTGGTGGGGAGACTCCCCCAGGTGAAGCTGCCTCCAGAGGTTCGGAGTTTGACAGCTGGATTAGTTCTGGCGGATGTTGGATTTGACAGACCTGGTCCGATTGACGTGTTGCTGGGTGCAGACGTTCTTGGGCGGGTGCTGTTGAGCGGCAACCGTACCTTACAGCCTGGCGGACTGGTTACACTGGAAACGGTGTTTGGCCATGCTGTAATGGGTTTGGTGTTAGCGGCTCCACCGCCTCCTACTGAGGAGGGCTGTCTGGTTGGAACTGCTCTTTCAGAAGCCGTGCAACGGTTCTGGGAGATTGAGGAACCACCTACCGCGTCGCGTATGAGCCCCGAGCAGGAAGAGTGCGAACGGTTTTACCAGAATAATACTGGGCGCCTCTGCTCTGGTCGGTTCATAACACGACTTCCTCTGCTCATCCACCGACCTCCTCTCGGAGCGTCACGTGAGATGGCTGAGAAGCGGCTGGTTTCGATGGAACGCCGAATGAGAAGAGATGCGCTCTTCCGGCAGAAGTATGTGGACTTCATGAGGGAGTACGAGGGTTTGGGACACATGTCGGTGGCTCGGATGGATTGGAGAACAGTGGAGCACTGCTTCCTGCCGCATCACGCGGTCCTAAAATCCCCGGAGTCCAAGATTCGCGTGGTCTTTGATGGGTCCGCGGCCACCTCGACTGGGGTGTCATTGAACCAGTGTTTGCATGCAGGTCCTAAGCTGCACAAGGATATCACGGATATCCTCACAAATTTTAGGAAACATCAGGTGGTGTTCGTCGCCGACATCCGGATGATGTTTCGGCAGACAGTGATCCATCCTGATGATCGTCGGTATCAGCTGATCTTGTGGCGCGAGAGCCCTGATGAACCGATGTTGGTGTACGAGTTGAATACGAATACATACGGCTTGAAGAGCAGCCCGTACATTTCAATTCGAACTTTGTTGGAATTGGCGACTCGAGAGAGACTGAGGTTCCCTCGAGCGTCCGCCATTTTGGAACGGGACTTGTTTGTCGATGACGTGTGCACCGGGGCAAACAGTGTCGAAGAGGCTTTGGTTTTGCGGGATGAGCTGGTTGAGCTCTTGCGGACGGGTGGATATGAGTTGCGCAAATGGATGTCTAACTCACCGGCCGTGGTGGCCGGCCTCCCCGAGGATCACCAGCAGGATCCGCACCTCTTCGAAAATGTCGAGAGCCCGCACATGTTATCAGTCCTAGGCGTGCAGTATCGACCAGTCCAAGATGTGTTCACCTATCGGGTGGAACTGGATTCCCCGAGGGTCTGGACGAAGCGGCTTGTGCTGTCCACGGTGGCCAGGACGTACGATCCGAATGGATGGATCGCGCCGGTCATCTTCACGGCGAAGGCATTTATGCAGCGCCTGTGGATGGTCCAACTAGGTTGGGATGATCCGCTATCCGGAAATTTGTTAAGCGATTGGGAGGTTTTCTTCTCCACGCTCCCGGAGATAAATTAGGTCGAACTGCCGCGTAAGCTGTTGCCGGCAGGGAAATGCCGAGTAACCCTACACGGGTTTTGCGACGCCTCCGAGCGAGGGTATGCAGCTGCCGTCTACTTGAGGACGGTCAGCTCCGCCGGATCGGTCGATTTGCACTTGGTAATGGCGAAGAGCAAGGTGGCTCCCCTTCGCACGCGTTTGACCATCCCAAAATTGGAATTATCAGGAGCGGCTCTTCTTGTACGCCTACTGAACCACGTGGCCTCTACCTTGAAGGACACCGTGAACCTTGAGGAGAGTGTCTACGCATGGACTGATAGCCAAATTGTATTGTGTTGGCTGAAGTCGTCAGTCCATACTTTGGAGGTCTTTGTGGCCAACCGGGTCTCGCAGATCCAGAACTCTGAGACTGCTTTGGTTTGGAGACACGTGCCAGGTGAACTGAACCCAGCGGACGTGGCGTCCAGGGGTTGCACGGCACCTGAGCTTGTTGCCCACTCACTGTGGTGGAGACCAGATTGGTTGTTGGAACCGGAGACACTCTGGCCTGCCAGTGGTGTGATTAGGACCCCATCCTCTGGCTTGAGTGTCCACCTTGTCGAGACCTGTCCAGTGTCAGACACTGCTTGGTTGCTAGAACGGTATAGCTCTCTCGACAAGCTTGTTGGAGTGACCGCCTGGGTCAAGCGATTTATACACAATTGTCGCCACCCTGACAACCGGTCACGCGTTAGTGTTCTCGCCACTGAAGAGCGGAATGCCGCCCTACATCATTGGATTAGGGTTGTGCAGGAAGAACACTTTGGGGACGTATTGAAGCCCCTGCGGCAGGGACGTCCTAAGCTACCGAAGGCGATAGCACGCCTCAACCCGTTCATTGACGAGTCGGGCACACTCCGGGTTGGAGGACGGCTCCGCAACGCTAGCTTGCCGTACTCGGTGCGCCACCCCATTTTGCTGCCTAAGAAGGGGCATCTGGTGGAATTGTTGGTGATTGACCGCCACATAAGGAACTCGCATGCCAGCTGCAATGCACTCTTGGGCATTTTGCAGCGAGACTTTTGGATATTGAACAGCCGACGGGTTATTCGGAGCATCGTGTTTCGGTGCTTGCCTTGCTTTCGGCTCAAGGCAGCCACGATGCAGCCCCAGATGGGGGACCTTCCTCCTGATCGGGTCAACGAGGCTAGGACCTTCTCTAGGGTTGGAACCGATTTTGCCGGACCTTTTTTAGTGAAAACGTCGCGACTTCGAAATGCGAAGGTTGTAAAAGCGTATTTGTGCGTTTTCGTATGCCTGTCGACCAAGGCTGCTCATCTTGAACTCGTAGGTGCTCTTACGACGGAGGCTTTTATTGCGGCCTTGGATAGATTTGTATCCCGTAGGGGACTCCCATCTCTGATCCGGTCAGATTGTGGAACCAATTACAAGGGTGCCGACCGTTATTTACAAGATGTTGTAAAATTTTTATTTGAAAATAAGATTGATATTGGAACAGACCTCTCCCGTCGGGGTATCACCTGGACGTTTGATCCGCCAGGCTGCCCCCACTGGGGTGGCATCTGGGAGGCTTGCGTGAAGCAAGCAAAAGCCCATATGTATCGGGTAGTAGGTCAAACTGTATTGACTTTTGAGGAGCTCGCGACGTTGTTTTGTAGAATTGAGGCCGTCCTCAATTCCCGTCCGTTGTGTCCGCTCAGCTCCGACCCAAATGACCTGGAAGCGCTCTCTCCAGGCCATTTCTTGATTGGTCAGCCACTTGCAGCGTTGCCGGAGCACCCCCTCCGGGACGTACCCTCCGGTCGTTTGTCGCGCTACCAGATGCTGCAACAAATGGCTCAGAACTTTTGGACCAGATGGTCATTAGAGTATTTGCATGTTTTGCAGCAGCGCCTCAAGTGGACTGACAAAACCAGTCCCCCCAGAGTTGGAGACCTTGTGCTAGTTAAGGATGCTAACCTTCCGCCACTGCGATGGCGCCGGGGGCGCATTGTTAATTTGTTTCCCGGTAAAGACGGGACCCCTCGGTTTGCCGAGGTCATGGTTGGGGACTCGGTTCTGAAGCGAGCGGTAGCAACCCTATCGCGACTTCCCTTAGTATAGCGGACCGGCTTAGAGGCCGTTCCGAGGCGGGTGTTTGTTCGGGCCGCGCGATTACCCGACCGTTTATTCTGTAAGCGGCTCCGTGAACGCGCCTCTTTGCTTTTGACAGTGACACTTGACTTGTCATAAATTTTCACACGTAACACGTCAGAGTTCGGTGGAACAACGTGCTTTGTTTTTTGGGTTGTAATCGCTCGTTTTGTGGACAAGGTCCGAGTGTTTTGTTGGGATATTTGGTGAAGTGGTTCGAGACTCGTGTTGGTGGCCTGAAGGCCCGAGTCGTTTAAGTGGAAAAAGAACATTTGGTGAAGAAAGGTGCCGGGGGATTTGGCGCCTGGGATTGGAGCCGCGCCTTGTTGGCAACAGCCCGCGGAGCCCCATCAGCGACCACAACAGACTTGTAACTTGACATGATGACCTTTGACGGCTAACTAGACAGACTCTACCATATCGTGTCGCCGGTGGTCATGTAAGTTGATACCATATGACCCGCGTATCGCGTGGCGGTTTGGCTCGCTCACACTAGGAGCGGAGTGGAACAAGGACGATAGTAGGGTTGTAGTACTTAACGTTATCGATATCGATAATATTAGAACCCAACGTTATCGATATCGATAAATTATGATTAGGGACGTCGTTGGGCCTACTGCATGAACAGAAAATTGTTTTACAAAATCTAAAACTAATCCGATTTAGGTATGAAATAATAAAAGGAGAACAAATATTTCATACAGTTTATTTCACACTTATTTCCAAATCACAGTATATTTACAAAAATTCACCATCATCAATGGCCTTTGTCTATTACAGACTATACAAGCAGTGTCAAGAAAGGAGACAACGTCTTCCATGGCTGTGTAAGCCAATGCGAGAGCGGCACACAACACCGCAAGCTTGGCAGGTGTAATTTGCCCGCGGCGAAGAGGTTCCACGTTGATGCCGCTTGGCTCGCTTTACTGCGAGTGTTTTAAACCACGCTTCATAATGAACTTTACGGCCATCGAACACCAGTTTGCGCCATTTGTCTTTGTCCACGGCAAGGTCCTCCCACTTGTGAACCGGGATGTTGAATGCGTGCATATCTCGCTTGGCACAGTCCTTATGCCGCAGCAACGGCCGGATGACGCTTCTTTTGGCATCAGCTACGACCCCAAGCAGAACACGCCGAAAAAATTCACCAATATGTAAACATAATTATCTTTGCGGGTCGCAATGAATTCTTCTCGAACTAAGAAATCTCGCGCTTGTAGGTTTTATCCAAGTACCAACCGTTGTTTCTCATAAGTAAATCAATATTAGCGCTTGATATTTCGTGAACTTACGTGTTTTATTTTAAGATAATCATTAATTTTATTTCGTCAAAAGCATTGTTTGTTTGACACACACATGTTTTCTCGTGAAGTTATAATATCCATGGTAACCGGCCAAAGTCACCATGACAAAATGACAGACAGAAAAAGAACGGAAGTAGGAGATAGCATGAGTCCGCCAACGCAAAAGCACAGATAGAAAACTTGTCACTTGTCATTGTCAGAACTTGTCAGATTGGATCTGAATTTGAGCAGTTGGACGTCATTCATCTTTTTGTTCCTAGTTGCGCTTGGTTGCGCTACACTTGTCATAATTGGGTGTGTAGTATATAGAAGATGTGACAATCCACCCACATGCGCATGCAATTTCTCAGTACAACTCGTTTGACAGTTAGATTAGCAGCGCAACATGCTTTCAGATGATGGCAATTAGTCAGCTTCTGACAAATTGGGGCTGACAAATCATTACATGTATAGACCCCCTAACATTTTAAAACGCTAGTTATACATTCGTAGAACGAAACGCAAACTGTTCTATATCCGCTTGTTTTTGACCGACACAACACATTTCCGGACGCCATTTTGTAATATCTTCTCGCTGTGTGAACGCAACGCAAAATTGCAATGCAAGCAAATACTTATCCTCTGATGATTTAGATATACGTATGTGATTTAGTTTATTGTGAACTATTGTGTGTATAATGATTTTGTAATTTCGTGTCTGGATTGGCAGTCTTAGATTTTATTAGGTAAGTATTATACGTGACGGAGCCATGGCATGGCGTCTCGTCTATTCAAAGAACAGCGTCTCTAATTCTGTTTTTATCAGTATATCAATTACGATTCAAATGGTTATTTATTATTAATTCGATTCTCGACAACGTTGTCGTGAATCGAATTAACTTTGATTGCCAACTAAGTAAAACGTCATTGAAGTTCTATTTTCTTAGCCTTATCGATTTTGCAATACAGTTAAAATCACGGTCGTAAAATGCATTACATACAATGAAATCAAGTTAGCCTACTATCGAGAGAAACTATTCTGAACTGCGTGTTATCGCCATCGAGGCTTATATTGGTGTTACGCAAATGTTTGAAACTCGCTAGTCGCTGGTGATAATAGTAAGTACTTACCCTTTAGAAGGTACTTATTCCTTTATACCTGTCACTGAATAAGAAACTATGCAAATTACTTCTTGTACTATCATCAATATATCTTTAAAGTGTTTCAAAACTGATGTATATTATACACTGTAGTTTGTTAATGAAATCAAGAAAAAATTCAGTATTATTCTCATATTCTGAACTAAATAATAGGACTGTATGTAAATAACATGGGTTTATCAGCTTCTTTTGTTGCTTGCTGTCATGGTTATGTTGCCTTAAAGAATTTAAAACTATTATTTGACGGGGTTAAAATCCTCTAAACATGCTAGAATAATCTACATCATATTCTGTGAATGGGGGAGGAGTGTGCCGTCAAGAGTGTGTACTTGGGCCGACCCAGTCACTGCCCAGCGATGCATGGGGCGGCGGCCATGCATCGCTGGGGGGATAGTTTTCAGGTAGATCTGTGTCACATTCAAGCTGAAATCTGGCAGGAAGCGGCGCAGGATCGGGATAAGTGTTGTGCTCTCGTTTTGGAGGCCAAGACCCTTTTTGGATCACTAGCCAAAATAGTTAATTTCAGTTTTTCTATAATCATTTTTCCAAGGAACTGTGTCTCCTCACTTACTGGAACAATAAAAACTAGAAAAAGTTGATCAACCCTCATGATGAAATAAATAACAGTGAAGTATTAGGGAAATGGTTTAAACTAAACATCAAATTCCACGGCCACAGCAACAGAAATAGGTAATAAAATGTAGGTTGTCATTACTTGGTACATATTATCAAAAACTTAAAAACCCTTTGTCTCCCAACGACTCACATGTGAGTCGTCGGGCAGGTCCCACATGTGGGTCATTTTTATTACCCTGGAATCCCAATGACCCACATGTGGGTCATGTTTTTTTTTTTAATTTGATCCTTATATACAAAATACACCAGGGTTCATTATCGAGGTCTGACTGCTGGACCAATGGGACCACACATGCCGACATACATGTAAGTCGTTGGGATACCAGGCCTTCGATCACCGGATCGCTGGAATACAATGGGTTAATAATATCAGTAAATGTTTAGTAAGCAGAATCCGTCCATCTCTCTAATCATTCGACAAAAACACCCCTTTCAATCTGTTTGATTCAAATGATACTCTCTGAGAGTAAACAAATCAAAAAAAAAAAAAACAATGATTTATTCTGCAAATAGGCCACAAGGGCACTTTTACATGGGTTACAACAAGGATTATTTCTCGTAGTAAACTTTGATGAGTCTCTTGAATTCATCATGGATTCCAGCAAATCTGTGAATGCTTACATGAATAATCAACAGACATAATTATCAGTAAAGCAAACTCAAAAAATATTAGGATTGGTACTCAACATTACCTAAAATACCCTTCCGTTTATAGCTCTGGCCACATATTACAAAGAAAGCTGTTGGAGCATCAGGATAAAGTAAAACCTATGTTCATCCCAAAGGGTTACTCTATATACTGGTGAAAGATTTTTTTTCATCGGATGGGTACTTCTAGGGTTTATCCGTAACATGCAAAGTCTTCAACTATACCTCTTTATAATATTAGTACAGATTGCCTTCATACAGAAGCTGCAACAGTGTATACATATCGGAAAATGGACAGGCTGTTTAACTTTTTTATAGGTACAGCAGCCATGAGTGTCATCATAAGACTTCAGAACCTCCCTTGGTCCGCCAATGCCCTGGACATTAGGAATTACTTTCGGGGCCTCTCGATTCCTGAGGGGGGAGTACACATCGTAGGAGGCGAGCTCGGAGACGCGTTCATTGCCTTCAGGTAGCTATATCGTAATCTTCACATAGATCTCAGTTATTATTTCCTTGAAAATGTTTCGCTGAATATGTATTCCCTGGCCAAAGTTACAGTTGTCAATAAGGACTATATTTATTTTCATTTTTGTGGTATAGCACCTTAGGAGCATCACACACTGCCGCTGCATACCGTGCTGAATTTATATACAAACTGAGGCATACAACGTTGCGAACCGTCGGTCCGCACGCCGCAACTGGATGCGGCGGCAGTGTGATGCCTGCCTTAATAGGTGTGTCCACACGGGAGGCATGCTTAGCTCGGTCGAATTTGCTCGCCGAGCGATGTCCACACTGAGCGCGCACGCTAGGGCGAGCTGCTCGGCTGAGCATGGGGCCAGTGTGGACCACCTATTGGCTACCAACAGACATACCTTTTGCCTAGGATACAGAAATATTCTCAACATGATCTCAGTACTTTAAGTAGATGTAAGAATATTATATTTATACACATTAAGTATTCAATAAATGAAAAACTATCCTTTTAACAAAGGTTTTTACAAATTGAATCAACCACGAAAGTTCGACCCTTTATGTTTGTATTTATGATTTTTCTGAAGTTCGTTGGCAAGAAGTTTCACATCTCTAGGATTAAAAAAAAAAACAAAAACAATATCAAGTATATCATTAGGATATTAGTTTACACTGGTACATGCAAATATATAATTAACCTAATTATGTTCTGAGTCATAAGCAATATTAGTTACAATCTATTTCAATTTGTGACTAATGTTGTTTATTAGTAAACTTCAGGGAACTTATTTGAAACTACAAAATCTAATCTTAGAAGATATAAAATAACAATTAATATAAAACCTGTCCATATGTATGGAATGCACAAACATCAACCTAATTACGTAAATATCTGAACGGAATGCCCAGAAACCTATAGGTATTAAGTTATATCTCTAAACAAACAACTGGAATACATTGCCGCTGATTTGGAATACCGAAATCGTCAGAGAGGGAAGTAAATCTTAGGACGCTCCTGGCTAATATTGCCGCAAATCACTAGAACTCAACCCCTACAGTATTTACTACTTGCTTGAAGATCCTTTGGAGGTACCTACGGATTTCACTGAATGTTGGTTGGTATGAATTTATTATTTATGTACATTTAGCCACAGTTCCGGATAAAACCAAATCAAGTTAGACGGTTCTGGCAATTGGTGAGTATTCCTGATATTTGAAGTTTTGGTGTAAAACGCATATGTACGCTGATTTTAAATGAAACTGGCTGGTGAAATTGTTTTTATCCTGCATTTGAGTGTTTTAAGACTCTTGAACATATGTAAGACAATGGGATAATTTGGACTTTGTGTAGAACTCTACAAATACTTATTTATGTGCTGCACGACTAGTTAGAGACCTTATTTCTTACAGTATGTTAATCCAGTAATGAAAAGATTAACTAAATATTTGTTCCTAACACAGTTACCACAGTAGATATGTATAGCAGTAATATAAATCCGTAGAAACGTCCGATGTGACGCACTCACACAGACACGCCTCGCTACAACTATAATAAACTTAAGCGCAAGTCGGAGAGTCGACGGTACATTATTTCGCGTACCGCGTATGTGTGCGTAGAACTGATAGTAAAACGGGCGCGGAGTTAACTCTTTACCAGGCCCCTAAAAACTAGCGTGTCTTCATACGCACTTTATATACTGTTACAACCGTATTGAACGCCTTGTAAAAAATGTATTTACGAAAGTCGGAGATGTTCCTTTAAACCAGAAATAAAAATGTGGGTTACGGTTATCCCATCGCCTGTCCAAGTAATTAAATGTCAAACTCGATTTTGTCTTATTATATTCTTGATCAGGCGCAGGGATATATTCCTCCCACATCTTATATCGGTTATCATAGTCAAGGTTTAACTCCAAATCTACTACGAAACATGAATTCGCTCTAGGTTGACCACAAAAACAGTTTTATTAGTTACGTGAGTTTTTTATGACATGACAAGACAGCTTACCGGGCCATGGGAAGAATAGCTCCCGCACAGTTAAACTCTAATAGGGCCATGGGATAATGTCAACCTACATTCTAATTCTGGTCATACACAATAATGCATGAATATTTAGCAATGTTTACGATTTCATTACCTTTCAACACTAAAAATCTACAAAATATCAAAAAATTGTTCGATCTATGTACTTCTGTTTCATATAAATTAAGGAAAGTGTTCGAATTTCTCCGAAGTTTACTGAAATTAGAGTTCAAGTGAATTTAAACGGCTGCCAAAGATATATTATGCGATTTAGAAGAGTGTTGTGAATGAAGATCATATAATACTATTTTCAGGGATTGACAAAATATTTTGTAGGAGGTTTGGAGTTAAAACCTGACTACGGTAATCGATTTAAGATGTGGGAGGAATATATCCCTTCGCCTGGTAAAGGGTTAACTAGGTCGTACGTTAGTTGAGATACTCGTTAAGTCCAGGAAGCTAGACACAACTCGGCTCCCCATATAAACGTATGCAGTTTGATTCTCATTTTAAGACTGTGAGCTGGAATGTCATGAAACTTTATACACAATTGAATTCGCCATATCTACATCGGAAACAGTTTCTGTCGCTATAAATTATAATAGAAATATTACAGAAAAAAATTAAGCGATTAGAAGACTGTATGCAAAACGTTCTACTCACTCTATTTTAAATTCTAGCACCAAACTAGCTTCCGGTTGTTATTCTAGCATGTCGTTTTAAAATGCGGATCGAATTACGTTTGTATGGAGACTCGAGCGTCCTGGCCCCTATTTCACCAACTTGACAATTGTCACCTGACAACGACAATTCTCCATACATTGCTGGTTCCACAAGCAACCTAGCGACCACCCTTAACTTCTAGAACAAGCAATGTATGGTGAAATTGTCAGTGTCAGGTGACAATTGTCAAATAGGGGACTGGTGATCATTAGCTAATATATTTACTGTGCAGTTAGTTTAATATTGTAATAGGTATACCTAGTCTGAACAAACAGTTACATACAAGTTCTGTATGGAGACAATTTTTCACTGATACGTATTTTACTGCAGTGTTTAATTATGCAGTAATGTAAAGCTATTAATTGTCAAACTCGCTCAATTATTGGCATCATCTAACCTTGTTCTCTGATGCTGACAATCAAGAACAAAACATGGGTGCCGATCATTGGTATTTGAGTGTCAATCAATAGATGTTTTACACCATACATACTCTGAGTTTACCTCTTATCCACTTAACAAATTATATACACTAGGCTCTTTTGCACATACCGACTTCTGACTTCTAATAAGTCCAAAAAAAGTTTACTAAAATTGAATTACCTAATTATGGAAAACTAAAAAAAACATGCGGCCTGCGTACAGCATTTGGGTAGTAGAGTTGGCGCAAAAACGACTTTCAAAAAAGTATGAGGTTCTCAATTCAACTGGTTTTTTTGTGTTACGCTATAACTCTGTAATTTATGAACCGATTTGAAAAAATATTTTTCTTTGTTTGAAAGCATATACTTCCAGATATCTCCCGTTGTCACCAAAAACCAGTTCTGGTGATGGGATCCATGAGGAATTGAGGGAACTCTTCAAAAATTCAAGGGAAACATTGAAAGCATATACTTCCAGATTGGTCGTCGTTGGATGATAGGATCCATGAGGAAGCGAGGGAACTATTCAACAATTCAAGGGAAACATATAGCGATTTTAATATTTTCGGCAATAAACCAAGCATTTGCATTCAGGAAGTAGCAACTGGTGAAGAAGACCACGGATGGTCATCCAAAACTCCCAAGTGTTTCATGGGCGGCGCTAAGATATTTCGATGATGATAGTTAAGCTTCCTTCTCGTCACGACTTTCTTTCAAACGGCGCTGTCTCATTTGAGCAGCGCGTTTAGTAGGCTTTCCCATTTTATATAAACCGAAATACGCTTACTATCCACTAAAAAACTCGAAAATAAAGTTAAAAAAAACAACTTCAAAAATTAAGTAAGTAAGTAAATTTATATACACAATCTTGACTAAAAAGTAGAAAATAATATTTTAACATCTCTATGTTATACATGTAGATATAATTTCAAATGTATTAATAACTAATATTTAATAAATATATAATTTATTAAATTTTAATCACCTTTTGAAGTCGGTGCCAAACTTTACCGGAACTTCATCTAGTCAAATATCGAATGTTGTACTAGTGTGTGGCACCGACTTCAAAAGGCGATTCAAATTTAATAATAGTAGTTTATGCAATCGTTATATAATGTATGCTTTTCAAGTCGAGTACCACGTTTAGGCCACGAAGCTTGCTGAGTGGCCTAATTAAGGTACGAGACTTAAAAAGCTAATTATATAACTATTGTATACAATACTTTTTCTACGAGTCAACGGAAATAATAATGTATTAAACAAACTTGGTATCTTTTGAAATCGCCCTGCTTAAATGAAGCGCAGCAGCTTAGTATATTTGCGCGTTGATGTCTTCACAGTTATCTTATACAGCTCCTGGATTCATAAGATCACTGCTGGCGGTTCTCTTATGGAACCACGAGCTCCGTCACCAGCTCGTAGAGCTCCAGGATTAAAAAGTATGTGATCTTAGTTTCGTGTACGAAATCTTAATTCAAAGATTAAAGTCGACGAGTAGAAAAAAAATGTTAAACCAGCAGCATCGGACTTTAAAACAGAACAAAATGGTATTTCGTAATAATTTAATTTAATCTTAAATTATTTTGTCTATGACGAACGACACAAAGAAATAATGTTGATTTCAATCATCAAATCAATGATTCTACATTGGAACTGGTATGGTATATTAGGGTTAAAACAACCTTGTTAGGGTTCAGTAGCCAAAATGGCAAACACGGAACCCTTATAGTTTCGTCATGTCTGTCCGTAATGTCACAGGCATTTTACTCGGAAACTATAAGGTGTATTAGAATAAAATTTGGAGGATAGGTGTAGGTATTTTGTTAGCCGCTACATATTTCTGTAATGAAATGACTAGAAAAAATTTTTTTTAGGCGTGCACTCCATACATGTCACTGCACACACGGGGCACATATATCATTAGGCATTTCAAAATAAATATAAGGTTTCAAGTTTTTTCATTAAGTAAGTTGTGCCACCCGCACCCCCCTCTAATTTTCGAACGGAGCATTTAAAATAAAATCATGGATAGCAGCATATCCATGATCCAATGCTTATTAAATTCTTTCACCGAAAATTATTTTGAACAAGATCGGTTCAAAGGTTTTCGAGATATTGCTGAAAAACTGCCTTCCCTATAGAAAAGGACGTAAGTGCCGTAAGATTTCTTTGACGATACGACCTTTTTAATAGGCACGGAACCCTTCGTTGTGCGTGGTCCGACACGCACTTGGGCGGTTTTTTTTATTCGGTGGCAAACATGTTTACGGCCCATCTGATGGTAAGTGATCCCCGTAGGCCGTAGCCTATGGACGCTTGCAACTCGGGTTGTTCTCACTTAGACTACCTGTTAACCTTTGAAAGCCAAAAACACCTACCTTTACCAGGTCATCAGTTCACCTTGTGGGGGGCCTACCCACGCCGCGCCTTCCGGTACGTGGTCGCCACTCAAGAACCTTTCCGCCCCAACGGCCATCGGTTCTACGCGGGAGTCCGCTGGATGCGGGTGGCGCAGGACCGGTCATTTTGGCACTCTTTGGGGGAGGCCTATGTCCAGCAGTGGACGTCTTTCGGCTGATATGATGATGATGAACACCTACCTACAGCTGTCGTTAAACGCTACACGGCATTCTAAAGTTTAAGTGGCTATTCTTTCTCATGGTATAAATAAGAAATATTTAAAACTGCATAAAATATGTTCACGGCCTGTCCGGCACTGAAATTATATTCCTCATACCTGCGGAGCAGATTGACGGAATATCGACGCAACTTAAAGCGACGCTTGAGATAGTAGACCCGTCTTGACATCGTCTTGAACAGCGACTCGGGGAGCCTTGCTTTTATTACATACTTGTCGTGAAGGTACGTACTTGTCACGCTTACATAGGCCCGAGACATAGTAGGTATAAAGAGGGCATAGTATGTTATCTTCATACAAACGCACCGCGCGCGGCTTGTATGTATGTGCGCGCGGTGCGTTTGTATGAAGATAACATACTTTGCCCTCTTTATACTAACCCCAAGAATGCTCGTTATAGTACGACGTGTGCCCATACTGAACCGACGTGTGCCGCAGCGAGTTCTGCCTCCAGTCGTAGTTGCCTGCTCGAAAACCTAAAATTTAGGCTTAACTCTACATTACACATGGAAGGCTGAAGGAGATACTTGCTGAGCAATTTCTGAATGTCTTTAAAATTAACTTCGTACGAAAGATAAATAATACTTTAATACCTAACCTCCGTTACTCAGAACGGCTAAGAAGATACCTGCAATTGTACTATGCATATACATAGTCGGTCCTTAAGTTCTGTCACAAGGTTTTTGATAGATAAAATTCAGCAAACTTTCTTTTATTCATATTATTCGTGATTAAAAAGCTTACAATAAATTTTGAACAATTATCGCAATATGACAAAAAATCCTTGTAACTTGAGACAATCGTGAACCCAAGAGGCCAAGACACGCCGGCCGCATCTGACAGAAATACCACTTACAACAAATTTAATAAAAAAAACAAGTGTTCCAGATGACCAACAAGGTTTTTTTTATTTATTCTGAAACCTCGATTTTAGACCATGCTTAGCAACTAGCATTTGATTTTCTGTTAGCTTTCAATTCCAACTGCTCCCATCGAGAACTTTACGTACTTTTTACGTTTTCAGAAAAACGCGTAAATTTGATCATGTGAGCAACAAGTACACTACGTAAAATGTGAATATGGAAATTAGTTTTATCCAGACTTACTTATCTTATGCTTCAAAATGGAGGTAAAATCTTACGTAAGTTTGTAAGGTTTTAAGAATCATGGAAAAAAGATAGTGAATCACGTCCGTGTTTTTGATTGGCTAAAAAAGTGCAAAATCTCTGAAGAAAGGCTTTAAGCATTAAAATCCAATAATCGTTCTAATTTATCAGTATTTAATGAGCTATCAAGCCATATATAGCATTAAATAAAAACATTCTTGGTATTAATTACATTGCGGCAAAACATTTGTGACAGAACTTAAGGACCGACTAGGTATTGGTACCTAGTAGACGCCCTGAAGTTACACTTACAAATAATGCTGGCTAATCGATCTGGTTCGGAATTTTTTTTGTAGTTACTCATAATCTATGATTTTATGAAGAACCTTGCATAATTAGGCAGGTGCTCGTTTTATGAGCTGATGAGATGCCCCGTTCTCAGGAACCGTCTTCTGGTTTACGGAACAAAACACGAAAAGTTATCGACCCATCTACTGAATAAGTTACTGTCTCTTCTTGATTACGATTCGTTCTACGATTACGGAGGCGAATCTAATGTGATACGGGTACTAGAATTACGTCTGTTGTGTCTTGTCAGGTACTGAATTTAGCTTAGTAGTCAAATCGAATTCTTCTACCGGTTTTTCTTAATCTACCTTCGAAGACGAATTCTCTTCAGACGTTGGATGGTGAGTGCATCGGGATCCTGGTGTATTATGATCTTGCAGTCATGAATTACGAATGGAATTGTCAATCTGTAGATATCTTAAGATTTTACTCTCTGCGACAATAGCTTGAGACATGATGATCATGACAGTATTAAGTGTGAAGGAAAAAAATGTAGTGTCGACAAAACATAAAATACGGAAAATGAGTAGGTATCTGCTTCGTCGCTTGATTGGTGTAGGAGTAAGTTTTTTATTTAGATATCGTTTAAATCATACGGTGTCAAGGAAAAGAGCTCTCAACTTTTTCCCTCGTAGGTAGTTACCAAGTCGGGAAGGAATTGACAGTTATTCCATTGATTCCATAATTAGTAGAACTTTTAGGAATGTATTTTAAGCTAATTATTTAATGAGCAGGCATCGGAGTATTTGTAGCACGGTAAGACTAAAGTGAGCTATGGAGTCGTTGTAAGCATTAAAATTAAATTTATAATCATACTCAACCTCATTAATTTAATTAATAAAATAAATAATACCTACAAAAAAATACACCACCATCTTCATTGACGAATCAATAACAAATAATATAAAGGGTCTACGCAAAGAGCATGTCTAGTAATTTTTTTTTAAAATGAGTTTTTGATGTCAAAATGTTGCGCTGGTTATGAACCTATTGCGTGACATTAAAATCTCATTGTGAAAAAAAAGTAACTAGACATGTTCTTTCCGTGGACCCTTCATATTATTTGTTATTCGTCAATGAAAATGGTGGTGTATTTTTTTATAGTTATTATTTATTTTATGAATTAAATTAACGAGGATGAGTATGAATAAAAATTTCATTTTAATGCTTACAAGGACTCCATAGCTCACTTTAGTCTTACCGTGCTAAAAATACTCCGAAGCCTGCTAATGAGGTAGACTGATTTAAATATTCTGTACCGGAGCGAGGTGTTGTTTAATAAAAACTAGTAAATAGTTGGGTGTAGTACGGTGGTTTGAGATTTTTTTTATACAACTTTGGTGGCAAACAAGCTTACGGCCTGCCTGATCTTAAGCAGGTACCGTAGTCTATGGACACTTGTAACTCCAGAAGAATCACGAATAAAATGAATGTATCGTGCACTCAATAAGGAATAAGTCTGCAAACGTCTATAAGTATTTATAGAGGGTTGAATCCAAGGGCGTACCTGCATGACAGTAGAAGCCTGACATGGATAAAAATACTTCAGCTAAAATCCACTCAAAAAAATAATACCTACGGTAGGTACCTACGGGTTTTCTCCTTTGATAAAGCAAGGATTTTCCATACCTGTGGCTGAAATTATACCATAATCTAACGATCTTCGGAAGCGCTAGAGTCTATCAAAAATTACTTGACCGCATAGGACAGCACAAACATCCAATCTGGGTCAAAATCGCAGAGACTGATGGCAGAGGCGGCATACCGGCTTTATCTGCATCCAGCACAAACTAACCTTTAACTTGGAATTATTTCGTTAGTCCTGCTTCCCGATGTGATGGTAAGAAAGGCGTGCAATCTTAAAAAACGATGTTGCTGGAATAACGCTGAATTTAATTACTTACGTAGATTCTAATATGTAAATTAAGGTAGAAAATTGAAATGAGAATGAATTTTATATAGGTTCCAGTGGCATGGCGTGGCGTCTTGCACGTATGAAAGTGGGTCTCGATGTGGAATACAGCTAAACGACGATACTTTCCGCTTGACAACTGCAGTGGTCTTTATTTTACGTCAGGTTGTTGTACGTGTTTTTAGTTTCTTTTAAATAGGCCCATTGAAAAAAATACAATAATGCAGTACCTAGGTATAATTATTCGTTGCTTCGTATAATATTCAAAATTATTGAATTTCTTAAACATCATTAACTTTAGCTTTAATTACTCGTAATAGAGGTTTTAAGAAGAGGTATATTGGGAAAGACATATCCTTGGTTCATGCTTCTAAAGCCTTGGTCAGACACACGGCGCGACGCAGCGCCGCGGTCGCGCCGCGTGATGCCGACGCGATGCCTGTTCAAACAGGGCGCGCGCGGATCGCGCCGGCCTCGCGCTCTCAACACGCCCTCATCGCGCGCGCGAACGCGGCGCGACCGCGGCGCGATGCGAGCGTGATGCGCGGCGCGATGCGGGCGTGATGCGCGGCGCGATGCGGGCGTGATTCGCGCCCGGATACAGGATACCGGAAACATTAATTTTTCTATATCCATACCTAATCACAATATAACTAATAATTATGCTACGCTCGCACTACGCACTGCGCGCTGCCTAACGTCCGACTGATGTGTGTGACGCAGCGTGCCGCCGCGTCCGCGCCGCGCGAACGCAAGGGGCCGCGCGGCGCGGGGCGCGACAGAAGCGGGGCGCGATGCCGGCGGGACGCAGTCTGTTTGACGTCGCTAACCTGTTAACATGTGTCGCGGTCGCGCCGCGTGATGCCGACGCGATGCCTGTTCAAACAGGGCGCGCGCGGATCGCGCCGGCCTCGCGCTCTCAACACGCCCTCATCGCGCGCGCGCGAACGCGGCGCGATGCGGGCGTGATGCGCGGCGCGATGCGGGCGTGATTCGCGCCCGGATACAGGATACCGGAAACATTAATTTTTATATATCCATACCTAATCACAAAATAACTAATAATTATGCTACGCTCGCACTACGCACAGCGCGCTGCCTAACGTCCGACTGATGTGTGTGACCCAGCGCGGCGCAGCGTGCCGCCGCGTCCGCGCCGCGTGAACGCAAGGGGCCGCGCGGCGCGGGGCGCGACAGAAGCGGGGCGCGATGCCGGCGGGACGCAGTCTGTTAGACGTCGCTAACCTGTTAACATGTGTCGCGGTCGCGCCGCGCGACCGCGGCGCTGCGTCGTGCCGTGTGTCTGACCAAGGCTTTATGAGCGGAATTGCAAAATGCCGAAATACCCGAATTTGGCAGACATGCATGGTGGCCTTTTCTTGCCTGTTTATAATAATATAATGGTATTATATTAATGTGGTGGTAACCGTTAAATTCCCCAGACTGGTACTGAATGTGTACTATACTTTGAACTTCAACGTTTCTTTCATTTTATGCCTTAGGCTTAGAACTTATCAGCCGCCCCTCGTATCATAGAATAAAAAGTTTGAATGGATGTATAACCCGGACTTTCCTGAAGTAAAATTACCTAACGTCCTAATAGATAGATAGATAGATGTTTATTTGTAAAGTCATGTACATGAGATCTTAAGATTATACAGAAATGCTTCCATGACACCCTGTTAGGGCACACAAATGGTCTTATAAGTAACTTAATTCTATATGAAGGTCATGCTATTTTATGTAAAGTAATGTAAATATACAGTGAATAGATGTCAAAATTAAGTAAGTTATACAATTTACTCAATTGGTTCAATTACAATTTACTTACTACTATTTATTACTAAGTTACCTACTTTTATGATGCGTCAGGGTTTCATCATTTACGAACTCCTTCACTGAGTAATAGCATTTATGAATGAGAAACGTTTTAAATTTTTTGTGAAACAGTTTATCACTTGGTTCGAATTTGATCTCGTCGGGTATTTTGTTTACAACTCGGATACATACAAAATGAGGCCCGTTTCTATGGATAGCTAGTTTAGAGTTTGGTATTTTTAGTTTGTTTCTAGACTGGTTTCTGGTTTTATATGTAT
The DNA here is from genome assembly GCA_963854355.1 of Epinotia brunnichana. NCBI lineage: Eukaryota > Metazoa > Arthropoda > Insecta > Lepidoptera > Tortricidae > Epinotia > Epinotia brunnichana. Next base: position 20,886,314 of record OY977954.1, read on the forward strand.
CTGGTTTGACTTCAAATAGATCGGGGTTTTTCCTATAAAAAAATAACGGCCTCCATTACATATATTGCCGGGAGTGTTAAGTAACTCAAAATGTTTGAAAAAGGGTCGGCACGGCAGCTATTTGGAATCCGTATATTGATTGGCGAGAATTCGTATGCATTTTTTTTGTACTTAACACAAAAAGATCATGTGCGTCAGTGCTGGTTCCCCATAATAGTGTGCGGGAACGCGGGAAGTGTTTTAAGCATTACTTTTTTGTCGATGACAGGAAAAAAACCGGCCAAGTGCGTTTCGGACTCGCGCACGAAGGGTTCCGTACCAATAATAGTATTTTATGCAACTGTTGTATAAGAAGGCTCTTAAAACGCGAGTGGCGTGGGTTGCGATGCGAGCCTTGGCGAGCATCGCAATTACGGACGCCACGAGCGTTTTTAGACCAGTTATACACCGTTGCATACAATACTTTTTCTACGACAAATTTTAAATAAATAGCAGACTACAGAATAGTTAAACTTTTCAGGCAGCAAGTTTTCTATTCGTTCTTTTGCTATTACTCACGCAATTTCTTCAGGAGTGCAGTTATTAATATATTCGACCATTTTTAAAAGGAACGTACACTTTTGTCGTCACAAACACGAATAGAATCCTAATAGTTTAGGACTAATAGTTTATCATTTTGAACTGTGTTTTGGTGGGAAATCGTAAATGTGACACCTCTTGCTTATGGTTTGTTTTGTTTTTAAATTGTTTGCACTTGTTATCCGAACCAAACCAAATCCGGACCCGGACCGAATTCGAACTGTTTATTTTTATAAATAATACCAAGAAATGATAAAACATGTAATTTAACACACAATAGATGATGATTTATGATTATTGTAGTAAATAATTTATAATATACAAACATTAAATCGTAAATAAATACTTTTATTTCGAAATATTTGTTTATGAAGTTGGCACCCACTGCAATATAGCATCCGATTTAAAAAAAGTTAAACAGTGCTTTTATGAAAAATGTATGAACCAAAAAAGTACGCTAAACAATGCGTTTTTGGGGCATAGAGCATAGAGTTTTTCGACGACTTATTAGTGGTGTCATTGTATTTGAGCTACAGCCTATATAAATCACAGATAACGGTACAGGAGTAGAAAAAAATATTTTTCACTTCTCATGCTCTAAAAGTTCGTCTTTATGTCGTGCGTAGGCGACATAAAGTCGCTTTTTATGCTCTAGAGCATAAAGTAAAATCTTCGTCGAAGACCAAGGCAATCGCTGCAACAGCCACACGAACATCTTTAACTTCATACAACAACCTCTTTATTTTATTTCGTTTCGTTCGTATTCTAAGACCAAGGCAAAGATACCAACAGCCAAAGTACACAATAAAACTTCATGAAATAAACTTATAATTTGTATTTCGTCTCATTTATTATTTTACGTGTTGCTGTTTCATTTCCTCGCAATCGAAGTGAAAAGTAGAGTGTACAACTCGTCCATAAAACCCATTTTACACTCGACTTTATATCTATCCTCGCTCGCAAGCTCGCTCGGATGGATAAACGTCTCGAGTAAAATGGTGCGTTTTATGCACTTGTTGTACAATCTACTATATTTTATTCTGTTTTTAGTATTTCTTGTTATAGCGGCAACATAAATATATCATCTGTGAAAATTTCAACCGGAACTATCACGGTATCAGTGAGATACAGCCTGGTGACAGACAGACGGACGGACGGTCAGCGGAGTCTTAGTAATAGGGTCCCGTTTTACTCTAGAGTACGAAACCCTAAAAAAGGTTGTATTGAAAAAAAAATTACCAATTTGCCACATTTCAATATTTTGATATAGATTGTGTTTGAGGTAGATACCTACTCTATTTCGTCGGTAATAATAATAAATGAATATCTTATCTGTGTTCCAAAATTAGAATGACACAGATATCAAAGTGGGGATGACTCAAAAATTGCTGGTGGAAGCCACACAGACCAAACGGCAGGAAAACTACGGGATAAAATATTCGTCACTTACAAGCAAGTAGGTCTCCCTATGTAAGTGCGGGCGGGACCAATGGTTTATGTCCGACCATAATCTTTGGTCCGATATACTTACACGCGATAATGCTAGCTAATAAGCTGGACAGCTGAATCTAATTAAAACCCAACCTAGGGCTCTGTGGGCTATAGAAATCATTAGCCACTTTTTTTTTTAATTTCGAAAAAGTAAATCGACAAAAAAATATAGATATAATTAACGAAAATGCTCACAAAATTTCACGAAAACCGGTTGAGAATGAGAAATACGTAAGAGAACAGCGGGAAAGCGGAAATAAAAAATAAATATATTACGGGACAATCTTACACAAATCAACCTAGGCCCACGGTAAGCTCAGTAAGGCTTGTGTTGTGGGTACTAGGCGATGATATATATAATAGATACATACATATAGATACTTATATACATCCGGACATAGGCGATTTTCGGCCCAAGCTGAAGCAGCATAGAACAGTAGAACTTCGTTCGCTTTGCTCGTTAACTTCGTTCGTAAATACCATCTAAATTTAGAGGTCAATACTAGTTAGAAACAGTAAACATATGCACCCTGCGGAACACCTTTTTCGCAACTAACGTTTGGCAAACTGATTCATTTCGCAACTTTTCATTTCCCAAACTCTGAAACTGTAAATATTTCAGGATTTATTTCAGGCCCATCGTGTAGAACCCTATAGGTTAGGTTAGTTTATAAAAATCCTGAAATATTTACCAGTTTCAGAAATATTAAGAGGTTGGGAAATGAAAAGATGCGAAATGAATCAGGTTGCTAAACGTTAGGTTGGGAAACATTAGTGAACCGCACCCTGCATTTAACTCTAGCTGTAAGTAAACATTTAGCATCAAAATCACGACTTAGATCAAAGTTTTAGAGCTTTTATTTTGTCAATAATATCCCTGCACAATCTTCGTCTTTGGTGACAATTAATTACTTTATAAACAAAGTTTTAACCGACTTCACATCAGTAGCCAAATTGCTTATAAAATTTGAAGACTTCCCTCGATTTTCCCACGATCCCATCATCTGAACTGGATTTTGGTGACAACGGGACCAATCAGGAAGTAGGTATATGCTTTCAAACAAAGAAATAATTTTTCAAATCGGTTCATAAATTACCGAGTTATCGCGTAACAAACACAAAAAAAAACATACGAATTGAGAACCTCCTCCTTTTTACAAGCTTTATATTAACTTGACCTGTTCGTATGTAAGATGTAAGTAAGTATGTAAGTTGCCCGCCAAAATTTGCAATCTATTTTAAAGTCACTTGCCATTATCCGATTGAGCTGAAATTTCGGGTATTAAGTAGTATAGTTTGGATGACAATTCAATATTATGGTACCATCGAGCTGATCTGATGATGGAGACAGAAGGTGGCCTTGGGAATTCAGTATTTAACCGATGTGACTCCGTTGAGTTTAGGCTCGTTAGAATCGTCTCAAGTAGTTGATGATGGTATGCAGAAAAGTACAGTCGGCAATAAAAGCTTGTACCAAAAATGAAATTTTTGACAGAGACTTATTTTGAAGTCGGTTAAAAATATTAGTCACAATAGAAGAGCGGATGGCAGCGGGCGTAAGATGTTTGCCATTTTGCCACTTCTCGTTGAGGCTAAGACACGCACTCTGATTCTCGTCAAAACGTGACCGATTTCTTAAGAGCCCGTTAACGTGCTCACTAGCGCCACTGGTAAATAATTGTGATTATTTTAAATATGAGGATAGATAATATTTAAAAAAGGAGGCCACTACCCACAGTATTTTGTATTAAAGTATCTTGTGAATACAACATAATGGTTTTTACGTTGATGGATTCGTCAATCTATGCGTCAAAAGCACAGATTATATTAATAGTTCTCCAAAGTTAAAACGGCCGTTTTTCTTTTGAGTTCAGACATAGATAAAAGCGAGGCTGAGACCAATGAAGGGGAACCTGGACCGGGGTACTCTGCTAAGGACGTAGTGTGCTTAATGTACAGTTAAATAAGTGCGTGAGTCTTAACCCTAACCAATTTGGTTTTCGACCAGGGTTATCAACAGAGAGTGCAATACTGTGCCTTAAGCACACTGTCAAATATTATTTAAATAGAAAGACGCCCATTTATGCGTGCTTCCTATACCTGAGTAAGGCTTTTGATCTGGTTTCCTACAATATCCTATGGCAAAAACTAGGAGCTATAAAACTTAAGGAGACCATACAAATTCTGAGGTATTGGTATGGAAATCAGATCAATAGTGTTCGATGGGCAGGTACTTTATCGGACCCGTACAGGTTGGAGTGTGGGGTGAGGGGGGTTTAACCTGGGGTTTAACCTCGCCCTCACTTTTTAACCTTTACCTAAATGAGCTTTTCGAGGCGCTCAGCAAGACGCATATCGGCTGCCATATTGACACTGTTTGAATAATTTGAGTTACGCAGACGATATGGTTTTGTTGAGCGCATCGGCTTGTGGTTTGCGAAAACTTTTAGGTAGGTATTTGTGAGGCCTACGCTATCCAACAGGGGCTGAGATACAATGTAGGTAAAACGAAATACATGGTGTTTGAACCTACTGGTTACCGCATACACAGGGTACCCCCCATCAATTTAAATGGTAGTCCACTGGAAAGAGTAGGGACTTTTAAATATTTAGGCCATGTTGTCACTTCAGACCTAAAATACAACATGGATATCGAACGCGAACGGAGGGCCCTGTCGGTGAGGGCAAACATGATTGCACGTAAATTTGCGCGCTGTACTAGGGAGGTGAAAATAACTCTTTTTAGAGCATATTGCACTTCCCTGTACACGTGCAGCTTATGGGCAAACTACACGCAGCGGGCCTATGGGGCCCTTCGGGTCCAGTATAACAATGCGTTCCGGGTGATGGTGGGGCTGCCCCGCTTCTGTAGCGCATCAGGGATGTCCAAGCAGGACAATAAAAATGTAATATTCTTCTTAATACATTTATTTATTTCACAAGCACGAAATTAATGACAAAATAGCTCTGCGCGACATGCGCTTGACGCTGAGGTGGCTCGCTGACTGGCGGTGCGCGAGCGCAGCCGCCCGATCTGCCCTTCAAACGCCGTCCTTTGCCGTCGTCCGATGCCCGCGCGTACATCGTCCCGGCGTTGAAAGACTGGCTTTCAACAATAAATTGCAGAGATTCTTTGTGTTGCCTTTCGCGGGTCTAGGATATAGGTCTAGTCAACCCTTCGACAACCTGCAATATAGTCGTTGCGGTGAAGTTCACCCGATGGAGTAAAGTAGTTGATTTGTTCCCATGTATCTTTTTCTTGTCTTCAGGTGTGATTTGATATGAGTCCTATCTATAGAATTCAGGATTTGTTGCCCTTAATGGGTAGGTAAACCATTCTTCCCTTCGACAACGTCTGTAGTAGGAACAATACACATTTTGTTGATTGCTCTTCTTATTGTGCCCCGATTGGTGATGACATCAGCGACACGGTTGACGCCATCTTTCCCAGGGTATAGATGGCTGATGCGTGCTAGGTGCCACTGAAGAGGAGGTAGTTGATCTTCCTTCAAAATGACGAGGTCCCCGACTCGAAGCTCTCGCTGCCGCGTCTTCCACTTCGTACGCTGTTGGAGCTCTGCTATGAATTCTCGTCGCCACCTGTCCCAGAAGTGCTGCCTCAACTGCTCTATGCGTTCGTATCTGTTGGGGTACTTTGTAGTAATAGGTCGGGACGGTACCGAAGTGAGAGGCCGCCCGCAAAGGAAGTGCCCTGGAGTCAAAGGAGTTGGGTCAGTGGGGTCCGACGAAAGAGGCGTTAGGGGTCGAGAATTTAAAATAGCTTCGACTTGTGCAAATAGCGTTGCTAGCTCTTCAAACGTCAGGGAAGCCCCCCCAGCAATACGTCGAAGATGGAACTTAGCCGACTTAACCCCGGCTTCCCAGATCCCTCCGAAATGGGAAGAATAAGCTGGACTAAACATGAATTTAATTCCTTCATCATTAGCAAAATTAGTTATAGACTGACGACTAGATTTAATCAATTTACCCAGTTCATTGTTTGCACCTTTAAAGTTTGAATTTAGTTAGCCGGCCTTTGATACTACCGCGCTGCTTAATAAGCTTAGACAAATCATCAACCTTCGACGGCACATCCAACTTTGCCCCTTCCGGTGGTGCCATAACTTCAAACAATAAATATCGAAGGCGCTAACGACAATGAAATAAGTAAGTAATTAAATCTCAAACCAATTAAATCCAGTCTCAGCCGCGACCGCCCGACATAGAAAATTACTCCGTCCGAGCACACAGCTAGCCAGCAAGGTGCGCGCGGAGCTGCTACGGACCCGGGCTGCACCCAGCAAACAGAACGCCTTAAGCGCGCCGGTCCCGATCAAACACTGAAATAGTCGGCAAATCGCTATAAGATATTTGAACTACAATAATTCGTTAAGAAGTGATTTAGCACGGTTATCTCCGTTTATTGTTTAGCAAAATCTCTAATAATTAATGAAAACACTAAGTAATAGCCTTAATTAGGCAAACTTGTATAAAATCTGGAATAGCCACGTACCTATTGCACACAAAGGAACCGTTACTATAAAATTTTAAATTTAACTACGTAACGGATTTGTAAATAACTTCCCGATTTACAAAAATTAGCACTGTAATGCCTGTATAATACAGCTTAATAAGGCAACTCTTGTACAAAAATATGGAATAGCCACGCAATTTATTGCACACAAAGGAACCGTTACTACAAATTTCAAATTTAACTAAATACGTAACGGATTTGTAAACAACTTCCCGATTTACAAAAATTTGCACTGTAATGCCTGTATAATACAGATTAACAATTAACATGCGTATAAATGCGAGTAATGCGACAATATTCGCCGAAATAAGCACTTCGCAAGCTAGATCAGGATACTATCCTGACGCTTTGAAAAGAAGAATTTATTTACCAAATAGAAATAAGCACAGGCCGTTGCGTGCAGCTAATAGTCTTGTCTTTTAGGCAAGCTAGATTAGGAATTGAACCTAACGCTTAAGATGCAAGAAAGCCGTCACACAAATCGAAGCCAAATTATAAAAGGGGATAATGCGACAATATTCGCCGAAATAAGCACTTCGCAAGCTAGATCAGGATACTATCCTGACGCTTTGTAAAGAAGAATTTATTTACCAAATAGAAATAAGCACAGGCCGTTGCGTGCAGCTAATAGTCTTGTCTTTTAGGCAAGCTAGATTAGGAATTGAACCTAACGCTTAAGATGCAAGAAAGCCGTCACACAAATCGAAGCCAAATTATAAAAGGGGATCGGAACAAAGGAATGGTAAAATAGGCGTACTTCCCTCGGGTTAGACCTGCAGGCAACCACGTAGATCCTTGAAGCCAGTATTTCAAAAAAACAGCAGCAACCTTTGTTCTTCCGAGTCGGTGAGTCAGCGAGCCGGTAAAATTCCGTTATTTTTAACGGTTAAAATGCAGCTTGAACTTGCACGTTATTTGCAGTTTCTTCCAACGGTCGCCATTATTGTCCAAGCAGGACAATAAAAATGTAATATTCTTCTTAATACATTTATTTATTTCACAAGCACGAAATTAATGACAAAATAGCTCTGCGCGACATGCGCTTGACGCTGAGGTGGCTCGCTGACTGGCGGTGCGCGAGCGCAGCCGCCCGATCTGCCCTTCAAACGCCCCGTCCTTTGCCGTCGTCCGATGCCCGCGCGTACAGGGATGTTTGCTGAAGCGCGCATAGATTGCTTTTATACGACTATGCGCAAGCGATGCACATCTCTGGTGCGTCGGGTGCGGGCCAGCCCCAACCCCATCCTGCGTTTGTTGGCTGGGGCGTTTAACTGCCCATATTTGAGGCATTGCGATGACATGCATGTTTCTAGAAGTACTTACTATGTCTGACCTACTTAGTGCTTCTAGAAACATGACATTAAAAATAGGTAAAAATAATAATAATATTTTTAATGATTAAGTAATATAGATATTAACATTTGGCGGGACGGCGAGGGGTCCAAGGGGGGAAAGACGCGGACCATCGGTTTGTACACGAAAAACATCGTGACGTTGCTTCCCGCGCGCGTAGTTTGTTTGTAGAAGACCCTATTGTGTTTTGATCACCAAGAGTAAGTATTTTCACTCGTAGAGTTTTTTAATTATTCTAGTTTCTATTTAAGTCACAGTATTGAGTGTGTGTTTATGTTTAAAAGCTTGTGGATCATGTCAGCGTATCAATATTCTCATTATCACTACAACGGCTTTTATCCGAAAGTGGGAAGTGGGGAGGGTTGAAACAGAGTGATTTGCTTGTATTTGTTTGACATTGAATTACGAAAGTCAAAGAAAGCTTTCTTTTAGTTTATTTTCATGTGTTTTTAATTATTCTAGTTACGTATAAAGTGCAAACAGTTTAGGTTCACCTACTTTTAAGTTAATATACGGTAAATTTTTAGTAATTTATAAGGTGACAAATGACTGATATTAATATTCAGTAGAGTTAAACTTGTATGCGCAAAAACGCTAGCTGATTAAAAACAATTCCTAAATTATTCGTAATTTCATAAAAATAACGAATAAAACACATAAAAGTATTTTGTAGTAAGTATTTTGTTACTGTTTCGACCGCCCCTGGGATGGGGACAGTTGAACAAATAGTTTTTTTTTTTCAGTTTGAGCTACTATTAAAACTGACAGACCTGGGTTCAAAATTCTATTGCCGTTTAGTAGCTTAAAAACACGCTCTTTCATTTGATATATTTTCTTTATCTCTCAGATGATAAAAAGCAAAATTACGGACAATGTAAAAAAAAAATGTTTCAATCGTACCCAGTGTCCAGGAGTGGGGCTGATAGACCGTGATGATGTAAAACAACCTGGACATGTAAAAGTTTATATTAAAATCTGTATGTATACGGAGCACGGACGCGTTAGCGCGCCGTGCCGTTTGTTCTGGTAGTGGGGCGCGTCGCGGCCGGCGCCGCGCCGGCGCTGATGCCCGCCGCTCGCCCCGCGCCGCTCCCCGTTGTCGCCGTAGGTCTTCACGCGGTGTTCGCGTGAACAGGGTCCCCGCCTTGAAGCCCTGGCTTCCAAGAGAGTGGTCGTTGCCGGTGTCACCCAGTGGCAGCAGGCAGACTCGGTTCACCGCCCTCTTAACGATGCCTTTGGCCGTCTTGAAGTCTGCCACTCTGGTAATGCCATCCAGGCCTGGATGAAGTTGGTGCACGCGTCCCAAGCGCCATCGCATTGGTGGGACGTTGTCATCTTTGATGGCCACGAGGTCACCTTCTTTGAGCTCATGCTTCTTGACCCGCCACTTGGTCCGCTGCTGCAGCTCGCTCAGGTACTCATCATGAAATCGTGCCCAGAAGTGTTGTCTCATCTGTTCTATCTTTTGGTATCTGTTTGGACAGTTCGTTGTAATAGGTGGCTCTGGTAAAGTTCGTTGTAATAAGTGGCCGCCCTATCAGGAAGTGCCCTGGAGTCAGAGGAGACATATCAGAAGGGTCTGACGTTAGAGGAGTTAACGGACGGGAGTTTAGGATTCCCTCGATTTGTGTGAATAGTGTCGTTAGCTCCTCGAAAGTCAAGTTTGAACTACCTACGAGTACTACACGTTTCAAAAGTGACTTTATTCTAACTAAGTTTAGTTAACTAAGTTTAGTATAGTCATACTAAAATGAGGGAAGTATGCTGGACTAAAATAAAATGTTATGAGGGAAGTATGCTGGACTAAAATAAAATGTTATGCCCTTATCGTGGGCTGCCTCAATCAAGGACATTTGGCTTGCCCACAACATTCTGCCCAACTTATTTCTGGATAATAAACCGCTTTGGCGCGCATTTTTTAGTTTTTTTTTTGCAATTGAAGATAAATTATTTTCAGTATATGTGGTTGAAGTGGGGTCTTTAGCGAATATGCATGGTATATTTGTTCGGAATTTCCTTAGCGGACGACAAGTCTCCGCCAACTTGTCAACGACTGAATTAGTTTTCATCTGCTTTAACATAGGCTGCTTCCGAAAGCGCCGCTCTAAATTGAAAAAAACATTTCTTAGCTAAGGTAAATGAGTCTCCCAAGACTTCTGGTGACTCTCTCAATGGCATTGATACTTGAAAACGGCCGGATTCTAACTTTCGCTTGACTACCTCAGCCTCCCTCGCCTCAGGTGACATCTCTGCAAATACCTTACATTCAAACACACGGTGGCTCTGGTTGCACATGAAACAAGTTATTTTCGGTGTTAATGTAAAGAACGATTTAGTATTACTTTGAGATCTATTGTGAACAAACTTATGATTGTTTGTATGATTATTATTTGCTTGAAAAACCTTTGTGCCACCTTGCACAGTCTCCAAAACGTCAGCTCGATTTCTCAGAAATTAAGAGGGTGGGAGACTGTGGAAGGTTGGCTTTATATTCTTCCCACCTAACTAGTACTAGTTACACTATCTAACTTCTGTACTACAATGTATATTACAAGGGTATCCCACATCTCAGTGTGTTCCCCTAGTGTATTCAAGGCTCTCATATTCTTTGAAACATGGTCTATAATATACCTCAAGGATTTATGAGATTCCCTATTCAGAGACTCGATTGTAAAGAACGATTTGAGATGATTATTAATCAACATATTTTTATTATTGTATCTATTACAAAGTAAGTCCCACGCTACTTTATAATTATCGGCCGTAAACTCAATCGATTTTATTGTGACCGCAGCACCGCCCTCTAGGGAGGATCTGAGGTAATGAAATTTGCTTATACTGGAAATAGTTTCATTTTCGTTAATCAGCGAGTCGAAAGTGTCCCGAAATTCGAGCCATTTTGTGTAATTTCCATCAAAGCTAGGCAATTTAATCGTCGGCAGTCGTAGTTGGCTAGTGCAATGATTGCTAGAATTACTGCCAACTGAAAGTCTGCGACTTGGGCTCTCGACTCGCTCGTCATACCTTGAAATTATTTCCTCAGCGCTAGAAATGACCGAAGAGAACTGATTTTCCATTTCGAAGCGTTCTTGCAAACGTCTATCTAAGTTAAGGTCAGTGTCGGCAAGTCCGTCTATAAGGCAAGCCCGTCTACATGCCATACCTCTCGTATTGTATACGCACGCCACCTATAACTCAGCCAGTAAAGCGGTGTTTCGTCCTATTAGTTCTTTTCTCTAACAAAGATGTCGCTATGTCGAAAACTATGGTCGCAACTCAACTGTCAACTTCATTCGTGTTTCGAACTGCAAAAGTGAGTGCAACGTGGTCCAGAAAATAAATCGTAAAAAATATTAAAAATTGCAGTATTTGTTATTGAGGTGAGTAATTTAGCAGTTTAATAACCGCTTTTTTTGTTTAACGCTTTTAATCTAGCCAAAACGCTATATTTTTGTAGATTTTGGTTTCGAAATATCTAACCTTAAAATTTGTCTAGTTGGAAAGTCCGTCTGAAACGTTCAAGGGAAGCCCGTCATGTGCCGGTCTTGCCTTAAACCAGATCTAGCCAACCTTTTGCGTTGAAATATTCTCATTTCAAATATCTTCTCGTTAAATTAGATACTTACACGTAAAACTTTTTTTAAATTACTTAAAACATATTCACTGTTGTTTTTGTGTACTACGCTACGCTACAGCACTGGCTAATAATATATAACCTTTGTGTTATTGCGTATGAATATGTATAGAGTAAACAATAGAGGTTAGTTAATAACTAGTATCTTTATACAAATATATGATCAATAAATAGGGTAAATCGCCAATAACTGGTCATCCCCCAATAACTAACCACTTTGCAAAAATATGCACAAAGAGGAGCATTTGTTGCTATTTCTGCAATTAAATTAAAATAACTAGATGCAGAGCGGACTACTAGAGCGAATTCATTTATTTTGTAAAAGGTGTCTGCACACAAAATTGGTGGCTAGTAAGTGAATTACATTTTTTTAGGTTGTCAGTTATTGGCGATTTACCCTACTATTAATAACAGTAGGAGACAGCATATTATTAAAAAGCTTTTAAACTATGTAATTTTATTAAAAACTAGTTTCAGCCCGCGACTCCGTCCGCGTAGACCTCGTTTATATCGTAGCTTGATACAAACTTTCACCCACCATTTCCCCTTTAGGAGTTGATTTCCGGGATAAAAACTATCCCATAGGATACGACATATCCTTCCCCGAAACTCAAACTATCTCTATACCACATTTTATCTAAATTGGTGCAGAGCTGTTCTAGTAGCTCCATACAAATGTTCACCCCCAATTCCCCTCCTTTAAGGCTTATTTCTGGAATACAAACTATTCTATGTCCTTCCCCGGGTTTCAAACTATCTATGTACCAGATTGCATCTAAATGGGTTCCATCCAAATCTTCACCCCCCATTTCATCCCCTCAGGCGATAATTTTCGGGATAAAAACTATGGATTTTCCTAAATTTCATTTAAATCGGTTCAGCGGTTTAGGCGTGAAGAGGTAACAGACAGACAGACAGGCACACTTTCGCATTTATAATATCAGTATGAAAGTATAGATTTGCGTTTATTACATTGTTTTATTTAAGCCTTTAAGAAAAGGTTTACAACCTCTTCGTCCACGGATATGCCGATCTTGCCTTAAAAACAGAAAAATATGTATAAATTTAAATTGCAACTCTATCTCCCTGAACTCAAAACATAATTTGAAATGGCTTAAAATTACGATACCAACAATGTAATCAACATGCCTATTGACCTTCAAATAGCGCGGCAAGGAGTACTAGACGGCCTTACCTTATACATCACGGGAAGACCGTCTACTCGCCGAGTTTTAAAAAAACCTCATTTTTTGTATAAGTTTTAGTTATTATGTCAATTTGTTAAAGCGAGATTGTAAAATATAATATGTATCATCCTATAAGTCTAGGCCGTTTATCCTGGAATAAATAATAACATTGTATAATCCGATCAAACATAACTTTAAATAAAGTATGCCGGACTTGCCCACATCGACCTTACTTTCAGAAGCATTGGTTTCAATCTGCGTTTGAACACTTTCAAAATCCGCAAAGAGCTCATTTATTTTCTTCAATCTTAAATTTATATCGCTTTTATGTTTCGTGGTTATCATTTCCCTGCTTATTTGTTCGAACGCAGTAAGAAACTCTTTAAACTTGGTAATGCGCGCCTTAATCGTCCCGCGCTTGCGAACTAACATCACCACTTCCTCCCGGCCATCTCCCACCGCCACACTGTTAGGGTCCAGCGCCGGCGGCATTATTAAGACGTGTGAGTCTAGGTGCGAAATGAGTAAACAAAGAGAAGGGCTAAAATGTGCAAGCAAACCAAATTCCAGTGAAGCGAAGCTACAAGATAAGCGAGCGCGCTGTAGCTGCACGATGTAGCTGGCGTGGCTACCGCTGCGCGCTTAACAACAATCACGTGGCTCGCAGTAGCTGTGCCCGGGCCGCGCCTACCTGGAATGTTCGGTGCGTAGGCTTAAGCAAAGCACTAAGGATGCAAGCGAGTGCAGGACTAAGCGAAGACTAGTATGCCTATAAACTGATATTATATCTTTGAAAGCGCAAGATTGCATCATAAAACTGGGACAACTGTTGCTATGCGAACATAAATCAGAAAATATGCACAAATACACTTAAATTAAGAGTGCGATATGAACACGAAATGTTGCAAATGAAGAGAAAGCATTCATTTATTTGAAATATTAATTTAAGCCGGCAAGAATTACGTGGAACTATTTTAATAAATAGGTAGGTACCTAAACAATCTGAAGCATAATACTTTAAACGGAACTTTGATAAAACAGAACAATGGTCCGTAATTAAATACAACTAGTCGTAAATAATCTCCAATAATGTACCCTTTTTTGGGCCGTTAATTGTTACGTTGCAATATAGACCACAAGTAACTAAAGTAAAATTAACTGAATATCGCCTAAACTGCGCCGTAAATGTCTGACGGAGGCAATAATGACTCGACAAGTCGAAACTATTTTACGTCTAACTGCAATAATTAATCACTTGTAAGTACCTACTTAAATGACTTCGGTACACCTAACTGTTAGACTACTTTATTCCTAAAGAATGTTGCACAAATAAATGGTTATTACTTGCGAATACCACTAAAATAATGTTATCTTTTATTTAAGTTTGCAATCACGACTAGGTAGATTTCCAAATAACTGTACTACCTATCGACGACTGAACTGATAATTACTTATTATTTGTATTCACTGTTTTAAATACAATATAACGGAATTACTCGTATTACTTGCGCAAACAAAGCGTCTTAGCTGTTTGTTTGCGACAATAATAATTTAACGAAATATTTTCCACTTTAACTTTCACGTACACTATGATTACGTTAATTGTTACACTATTTGAAATACCTATCCATTAAACTCACGACACTATTCACAACGAATCTAAGGGGGTGCAAGGGAACGGCAATTTATAAGGAACGGGCTTACTTCCTTTGCGAATGGTTTCCAGGAGCGATGGCTGTCCGAGAAACTTCGAGAAGATGTCCGCGTGACCTTTGGACCGATGTTATTCGCCTTGCCCGGCGAGACGCTGTTGTAGTGCAGGCACTGGATGGCTTCTTTGTTCTTCTGTTTGCAGACCGGGTCCTGTTGCTGGTCGCCAACTTGTCCAGGAGTGGGGCTGATAGACCGTGATGATGTAAAACAACCTGGACATGTAAAAGTTTATATTAAAATCTGTATGTATACGGAGCACGGACGCGTTAGCGCGCCGTGCCGTTTGTTCTGGTAGTGGGGCGCGTCGCGGCCGGCGCCGCGCCGGCGCTGATGCCCGCCGCTCGCCCCGCGCCGCTCCCCGTTGTCGCCGTAGGTCTTCACGCGGTGTTCGCGTGAACACCCAGTCTACCCTATAATACACCCTTTACGAGCAAGTGTGATGAAAAAACTATTATGATGTATTCAAAAGATACTTAAATACAAATTACAGTAGGTAGTGGCCTTCTTTTTTAAATAAAATTGAAATAATCACAATTATTTATCAGTTGGGCTCTTAACCACAGCAAAAAGTGATAAAATGGCAACCCCCTTAAGGCTCCTCTACATAATGGGTCATCATTGCCCACCATAGAGGACGCAACTATGCGTTAGAGGGAGAAAGACGTTTATGATAGCCCATTGCCGGCCGTGTTTACGGACAGGCGACGCGAGCGGCGGCGCGATACGCGTGCTCTCAAGCGAGTATGAAAGAAAGAAAGAAAAATATTTTTTGCCACAAAAAAAACACGATAAGTACATTGTTTACAATAAAGTTAAATAAAAAAAAATATAGGTTCATTACATAAATTAAAATGTAAAAAAAAACAAGTAAAAATTAAAAAAAAGGTTGCAAAGTGACAGTCTTAACAGTGTGCTGCAACCTCGCCACAGCGGCTTGGCTTCAGCGCTGATTTTCAGCCTGCCCCAAGCTAAGGTGGTGAGCTGGTGACGCAGAGCAACTGCTACAAATAGCGCATAGTAACAACAAAATGACATACGCAAAAACAAAAAAAAAACAAAGTAGGTACTAGTTATTGGTACCTACACTGAATAAGAACGAATAAACGTAGGTAAACCGCCCATCGCTCCGCTTATCCATAAACGGTGTGACAGCGATATACTGCGATAGCCTATGATACTAGGTATTCAGAACCAGATATCAGCAGCGTAAGTACTAAGTAGGTAGTTTCAGGTAATGAGCTTGCAAGAGGTGGGTCTACAAATCACTTTGTAGGTCCAGAACCATTTGTGGGACTCTCGCAGGGAACCTTTAAAGCCTACGCCAAAACCAAACACCAACACGAGTGGAGGAATGAGACTGGCTTAAACCACTCTAAGCTCTTCATAGAAGGAGTGGACTCGGGCTGGACCAGAAAACTCTGGAAATCCAGTAGGAACTGTAGGAAGCAACTTAGAATTATATCTGGGGTCTTCACCGGTCACTTCGGGGTCAAGGATCTCTTGGCCAACTTGGGACTATCGGATAGTTTAGACTGTAGAATGTGTGGCGACTTGGCGAGGAGGATGAGACTATGGAAACACTTATTGTGTGAATCTCATGCCCTTGCCAGACAGAGAATGAATTACTTTGGTAAGGAATTCAAGGTGCTCCGCTGAACTGCATCATCCGTTTTGTTATCCAGATAAGATAAGAAGATAAGGTAGTTTTTGGTAAAAAAACTCACCTACTAAAGGTCCTTCCCCTTTTGCGATTATCAAGTCGTTTGCCTCAAGAGGTAGATTCGATTGCAAACAAAATGTAGGGCAAATCTTGGCTAATCTGTGATATGAAATTATTCGGTACTTTAAGGTCTAATAGCGGAGTTATTCGATATCTTTACGGCTTGTAATAATTTGCAGTAGGTGCCGGCACTGTAATTCAACTTACTTACGTGCAGCAAGTATCCGAAAGCATCTGTCAAAATTAAGAAAAAAAAAACTCAAAAAACCTAACTATGACCGATTAGCCAAGGTTTGCCCTACATACTTTTTTTCCCATTGTGTAACGAAAGCTAATATATAATTTTCAACACACCTGCTCGTAAAGTAGGTCTTATTACAGCGTATTTACACTGATAATGCAGAATATTACCCATGCCGTGCCTTTTACATTACATTATCGCACTAGTGCCTTTTCATTACATATCTTTTTAAATATTAGCAAAATAATGCAGAATATTACCCATGCCG
Organism: Epinotia brunnichana; assembly: GCA_963854355.1. Classification (NCBI taxonomy): domain Eukaryota; kingdom Metazoa; phylum Arthropoda; class Insecta; order Lepidoptera; family Tortricidae; genus Epinotia; species Epinotia brunnichana. Next base: position 20,903,034 of record OY977954.1, read on the forward strand.
TGACTTTTACATTAGGTACATTATCGCACTAGTGCCTTTTCATTACATATCTTTTAACATTTTCATTTTTTTTTCCTCGCAAATGTGTTGAAAAACGTCGTATGAAACACGTGAGCATTGGTCATTACACTTCTCGTCTCCATTAAAAATCGACTCGAGTGTAATGACCAACATAGCACACCCCATATAACCATTTTTGGTAGCAGTTACGTAAATTTTACGACACTTATGTGTAGGAACAAACTGATTCTGGTAACACGTTTGGTTGCTGTTACGTCATTGTTCGGTCGCCGCTACTAAAATTGGGGAAGAGTCGACACAGTAACTTTTGGTTTCTCAGTTCTGTCGCTGTGTGGTAACAATGTTCCCAGTTTGAAACCAGTCATCGCAGAATTCATTCGTTCATTCACTCATTTTGACAGAACTCGTTAGAAACTAACTTTATTTTGTGGTGATTTGAAATAATAGAAGAGACGCCATTATAACAAAATTCACAACGTCAGTGTTTGCTTTAAAAGTGATAATTAGTTAAGAATATGTGTTTAAATCTCAATGGGAAAAGGAATTCTTCGTGTCATTTGATCATATTGGATGAATTTTATCAACGCGCCATCATATAGTCATAATTTTGCCAATATAGCAAAAAACACGATACTTAATATATTGCATTATTTAAATAAATCGATACATTTAAAGAGCTCAAAAGCTTGCAACAATAATAAAAGCTTTTAACAATAACAATAATATATATATAAAAGCAAGAATAAACTATAAAAATTGTTAATTATGATATAAACAATACTGTGGTCACACAGTTACTAGATTGTGACGATGTTAAACTTGAGGTAGTAACAAAGTTACTAAATTTACAAAATGGTTCCATGTTCTTTTTTGTTTACAGAGGTTCTCAAAGTTTAAAAATAATGCCGTTTTCCGTTGTGTTGACGGAGTAAAATCCGAATTTTTTTATATCGCTGGTACCCAGTAACTGGGTAAAAGGTGGGGCTGTTTTAAACCACTATTGAGTGTAATTACGTAATATTTTTTCATTTGGTTCGTGATCACCATTTAGTTTTATATTTCTATTTTTAATCATTTGTTTGGAAAAGTATTTAAATAATTTACTAGTATTTAAGTAAGTATTTACTTACTTGGGGTTTTGTTGTGTGTATTCTTTAATTTTGCAACTTTTCTGTAGAAGTCCGATGAGAGTCTGTTTGGTTTTGCTTTATTCATTTCGTTTGACTCACACATGATTAAACGCAAATTTTTCGATTAATTATGACATGATACAACGGCACAAGATGTGAACAATATGAAATGATTGAGAAGCTTTGGTTTTCTTGAAGCCTTTTTGTTGTCATTTACTGTTAACAAGTTCAGAAACATTGACGTAACATTATTACACTTCGCGTATACTTTATTTTTATTGGTTACAGAGTTACCACACCGTTACTACACATTATTCCCTAGTTTGTACACTAGTCACAAACTAAACGCAAAGTGTATAAAAGTGTGTAGACACAAATGTTTCCGTTATGCGTGGAAACAGCGACCACACACAGTTACTAGTGGTTTAGTGGTCGCATTGTGTATCAACTGTTACTACACGTAGAAACCAAAGACAACACAGTTGCAATGTGCCGTAGCAGTTACGAAACCATTGTGACTTGTTACTGCTTTGAAAATGCTGCGACTGAAAATGGCTATCTGGGACTTGTATCATAATGTACTATTATGTTACACAATAAAACATTAATAAAGCGTACGTTCAATTAAGCCCTGTTGTAACTAGGTATGTACATTTTTTGCAATACACCATCCAGGGGCCTAAGATATCCTTTAGAGACCGCGGTATTTATTTATGCCTTATTAGGAGCACTTACAATCTAGCTCCGTATAACTACTTATACGAGGTGGGTCCTGTAACAGGAGCAAATATTCAAAAGGACGCTTCCTTAGAGCATCTGCAGTAACCCCTTGTGCCTCATTTGCTTTAACTTTTTTTTAATTCGGAGAAATTTTGATCTAAATTGATGACCTCCAAGTAATGCATCTTGGCACCACGAGATCATGCACAGCAGTCAATGCAAATTTTGAGGTAACATCATATGTAATGAGTCATAATAGTTTTCGCATTTCTTTTTTAAATAAATTTTTGTGACTTTTTATTTTAATTTCATTTTTTTTTATTAAAATTGTTACTTATAGCATATCAGAAGAGTAAAAAATACACGTAGGCTGTAGGTACACTTATTTTGAAGAAAAAAAAAAACAATTAAAGCCACTCGGATATAATTTTTCACAAGCTTAATAACCAGGGTTCGGAAATTCGGATGCTTTTATACCTACAACCAGGGACCGGAACCGGTTACCCTAATCGGGGTTTTCCATAGGCTTATTTTAAAGGTTGTTTTAAAAACCCCAATCAATAAGGTTACCTTATCATAAGGTAACCTTATTGAAAGGGTAACCCCAACGATCCAGTTAACTCAGTTAACCTAGGTTAACACTAACCGAAATGAAAACCCCATCCAATACGGTTACCGTATCATGAGGTTTTGAACCAGTTTAAAGGAATATGATTTTAACGCACACTTAAATACGACTTATTATTGAATAACCGCCGTGGCTGGCATCGGTTTTACCAAGCTTGCTAGGATACCGCAAGGCGCTCGGCGGCACTGTTGAGACGCCGCGAGGCAAAAGTCGCAAGCGCCGTCTGCAAGCCGCGGCACTTAATGCGTTTCACTCAACCATGTTGATCTCTATGCAAACTGGTTTCGTTTGCCGAAAACGCGGCTTCTTATTCAAACAGTGTGTCAAATGGTACATTGCTTATTTATTACCTCTGTAGCCTAGTTGGTAGTGACCCTGCCTACGAAGCCGGAGGTCCCAGGTTCGAATCCCGGTAAGGGCATTTATTTGTGTGATGAGCACGAATATTTGTTCCTGAGTCATGGATGTTTTCTATGTATTTAAGTATTTATTTTTCTATATAAGTATATGTATATCGTCGTCTAGTACCCATAGTACAAGCTTTGCTTAGTTTGGGACTAGGTTGATTTGTGTAAGATTGTCCCCAAAATATTATATTATATTTATTATTATTATGAAAAAAAAAACAGTTTGAATGAGAACCCGATTCGCGCACCGAGGATTCCGTACAAACTTAGCTTATAAAGGATTTATGATGATTAATAATTAAGTAATTAGGACAATTTTTTTGGTTGATCTTGTTAGGTACTGTTTTCAAATCCAGTTTTCGGAGCTGTACGATTTTACCCAGTTTAGTGCATTTTATTATATACGTTTCTAATGAACTCGTCGATCTCATTGATTGGCTCTAGCTAGCCAAATACACAATATCAGAATGTAAGAATCTGTTGTCAATATGACAACGAAACATCGGCACCTCCGCGCGTATAACAACATAGAGTTATTATCCCGGGACTACAAAAGAATATGAATAAATTGTGTTTTTAGAAATCCGGGATTGGTCCTAATTTATGCAAATATTATAAAGAGGAAAAATCTGTGAAGCTGTAGCTTCGTAAGTTTCATAGTGTCTGTGTATGTAAAAATGGGCAGTGATCAGAATTTATGGTGCAACACGGTGGGATATCGAGTAGAAATATTAATATGGAAATCACCAAATTACAATATCTTGTATAAAAAAAATTGTTTTTTTTATAATCGTAGCTAAGCCGCTTAGATCTATGGCAGATCAGTTGTTTAGAATTTTTTTGTATGTAGTGATATTATTTTATATCAATTGTTAAAATGTTATTAAAATTTGTTCTCCAAAAATAAAAGTAAGTCTCGTAATCATTTACTCCGTTTCGCATCGGGAAATCGGATCGTTGGTAATAGGTAATAACTGGAACCACTGGGCCAATAAATTTTTATTTCATCAATGTACTGTAGAATGGACTTTCTGGTTGGTCTTAGGCCATAGTTAATGCCATGGTTTGCCTGCGTTTTTTTGCAATTAAGAGAATGTACTCATATAAAGAGATTTATTACCTTGTTATTATTATTTTATTTTTCTATTGATATGACTATCGATGTTGTTATCGCACGGCGAGGTAAAAGCGGGCCAAAAACGAATGGGTTTTGGTATTTTCTAATGTTTTAGGATTAACCAGATTACGGCGGCGGTCGTAGTGACAGCAATAAATGCCTCATTCATTATTACAAATACGTTCTTGCCGACGTTGTTATCTTTAAACGACTTAAGCTTTTAACTTTGTGGCTGATTTTAACTGGGGTGTGATATTTCTCATTATTTTCAGAATAAGAATTTTCGCAAACATTCGAGCCTACCTGCAAGTCGTATGTAATTAGTGCATTATGTTTTACCTTCAAGTGAAGTTAAGACGTATTAATTGCTGTGAATTTTGTTATTGTTGTTGTTTTTGTTGCGTTTGTACCTGATTAAATTGACGATTTTGGTTACTGTTTATGGAAACTGATTGCTGCATTTTGATTGGTTTGTGAAGTTTAATTGGATTAACAAATTAATGTTATTAAGGTGAGTGTATACATTTGAATATCCCACTTAATATTTATAAATGCGAAAGCTTCGATGTTTGTTACTCAATCACGCTTAAACGGCTCAACCGATTTTGGTGAAATTTTGCACAAAGATAGTTTATGGTCTGGATTAAAATAGAATAGTTTTTATCCCGGATCCACGCAGACAAAGTCGCGGGCGGAAGCTAGTATTGTATTCTGTCGCCAAATCTTTAAAGTATTAATGTCAATACGTATATTATTACCTAACCACAATAACTACGAAATTATGAACAGTAATAAAATCCCGGACATATATAAAATAATGCTTACTCGACATTTTAAGAATCCCGGCATTGGATGGTGTTAGCAACTTCTAAAGATAAAAAAGATAAGATTGTGTAAGATTGTCCCGTAATATTTATTTATTTATTTATTTATAAACGTGCGACGCCCTGGCATTCAGATAATTATACAAATGGCGCCGATAATAAGGAACGCTGTTCATCGGTACTTTGAATATGATGATTGTTTCGGTATCGGCACTTGTCGGTTGTGAAATAATAAGTTAAAGGTATGGTGTTTAAATATATAAATTATAGATCTTGCATATATTAGTTAAGTTTTCTGAAATAATATAACTAAACTTATTTACACTAAAACTTAGAAATGGATTATTAATGAATTTCTTTCAAGAGTTTCATTAAAATAACTTGTAACATGTGTCAGTATTATTTTCTCCTATACACTCACTTCAGGTTCAGGTTCTCGAGTGGCGTGGCACAAGGTGGACTGATGACCTGATAAAGGTCGTAGAAGTCCGCTGGATGCGGGTGGCGCAGGACCGGCCATTGTGGCACTCTTTGGGGGAGGCCTATGTCCAGCAGTGGACGACTTTTGGCTGATATGATGATGATGATACACTCAGTTTATTTATCAGTTTAGTAAGGTAAACACTAAACATTCAACCAACTTGAGAAATTACAAAGCAGCCAAACATGCTTAGTGAGCATCAAGTTCTTGCAACGCTGAGTCAAAAAGTCAGAATCAAGATGTCATTCAAAATAAGTAACTTATATTTATTATTAACTTACACCACACTAGTTAACTTTAAACATAACGTAAACTGCGTACTTTTTAGGGTTCCGTACTCAAAGAGTAAAACGGGACCCTATTACTAAGACTCCGCTGTCCGTCTGTCTGTACGTCTGTCTGTCTGTCTGTCTGTCCGTCTGTCACCAGGCTGTATCTCAACAACCGTGATAGTTAGACAGTTGAAATATTCACAGATTATGTATTTCTGTTGCCGCTATAACAACAAATACTAAAAACACAGAATAAAATAGTTTTTTATAGATAATACGGAACCCTTCGTGCGCGAGTCAGACTCGCACTTGGCCGGTTTTTCTATTTTCTATATATCTACTTTGTGTTGGTTGTTATCAAAATTACCGAATCTTGTAATATACCAAATAGATGCCCAAAACTGTATGTACGTATTTGTTTGCTTGCATTACCTATCGTGCAGCTAAGACAAAGAAAAAATAGAGATACCATGTTTACGTAACTACGATTTAGTTAATTTTGACGTCAGTACAAACAATTATAAATACGGAAATACCATATACCTATCTTTGTGAATGCTTAAGTAGATTGCACTCATAACACAGTCGGTAAAATATATTTATAATAATGAATAAGGTATTTATCGTTGTCATTATGACTGTCCCCGCATTCTGGTTAATCTTAAAACAATGGCAAATACCACGAACGGTGAGCTTTCAGTCCGCATCCTGATGCGCAGTGGATTCAATATTACGAGTATCTGATATTCCACTTGAACGCAAACAATACACGCAATAAACCAAATACTCCTAGAAGCTCCTAGAAGATTTTAAAGGAGCTGGTTCGGCTTTACCTGTTTTGGTGCAGACCAACAAGTGTTGATACTTTTAAATATTATTAATAGAATAATTTAAAAATAGGTACATACCTGAAAGTAATTTTATTTATTTATTCTATTTCTGAATTATCTTCGGTACTTTCAGTGTCAGCGTCACTTCCAACATTTATTCTAAAGTTGGAACATGGTGTTTCTAAAAATCCTTCTTCAATTTTCTTACAGTGGTTGCAAGAATTCTCCCACAGAATCGGATCAGAAGTATTAATAATGTCACGTATTTTAGTTATAACACTATAGTATGACCATATCTCTCAAATGGTCGTATTGTTTTGCTGAGCTGTGTTAATTTTGCTAAACGGAAAGGTAACAGGAAAAGTATCAAGATCGTTTGACGCAAATGGGCTCGCCGCGACTTAAGCCTATTGTTATTGCTAATGACGGTCTCAAGTGGAATCACGCCAGATAATATTGAATCCACATAAGCACTCCGATAACAAATACTGTAACAAATCTCTACAATTCTGTTCACATATTAATCCGTTAATTAAAATGAATCGCACTAAAACGCTTTTAAAGAGTATTTTTTATGATCCCGGGATTGGGTGGTTTAACAACTCTATATATGGTGCACACACGCCGCCGCCTCAAAGATTATCCTATCGACTACTGATTTCCATGACGCGACGCGACGTGGAAATAGTTATTTGTTATACAAGGGGGAAAGTTGTATTTTACCTGCGAGTGTTAATTTTGGGTATATACTCGCACCGCTCAGGATTTTATATTTGAACCACTCGCTTCGCTCGTGGTCAATCATAAAATCCTTTCGTAAGCTCGTGTTTCAACACACGAGAAGTAAAATAACTTTTCAACCGTGTATAATACTAATCTTTTCACCTCACTACAGCGAGGAAAATAAGAAATAGGTTAAAAAAAAAGAAAAAAAAAGTTGTAAAAAAAGTAAAAAAAAAGTAAAAAAAGAGGAAAAAAAGTTTCAAAAAAGTTAAAAAAGTTTAAAAAAAAAAGTTAAAAAAAGTTGAAAAAAAAGTAAAAAAAAATATGTTATAAAATATACAAAAAACCAAAAATAAACATTTAACGTTCTACGTCATAGTACTTATAACGTTCTACGTCTACTTTCTTCACATGTGGATAAAAAGCGATTTTCTCAATAGATATCAAACATACAAAAAGACCTTTCCGAGCAAGTGAGGTGAAAATATTTTGTTCGTATAGTAGGTACATTTGCTTCCAAATTTTTTTTTTTTAAAAAGAAATGAAAAATAAATATTTATTTCCGTAACACAGTGATATGCAGATTACAAGGTAGGGGCTTCCTATTAAGTATATTTTAATATATCTACCTATATATTTATTTCATTCGTTACTTAAGAGCCCTTAAGTTACCTTTACTGCCACTGAACTTTTAAATCTTAATGTTTTTTTCTATAGAAAGATAGTTTGTGTGTGTGTCATGTCATTATATAAAACTAATTAAATTGTATAACTACCCACCGGGAGTCTGATCCCATGAAACAGCAACGCGAACGTACGATACGCGATACTCTATAACATGTTTAAACATAATGCGCAAATCACAATAAGCAGCTGATGATAAGGTTACCATAACCCAATGAAAACCCCAATTAAAAACCCCATCCCAATAGGGTTTGAGGTTAACTCAATTAGTAGTTACGGTTAACACTTCCGATAAGGTTACCGTAACAATCGGTTAACCGTATCATACGGTTAACCCCATAACAGGTAACCGAATTGATTCGGTTACCGGATCGATACGGTTAACCGTAAAGAGGTGTTTTCCGGTCCCTGCCTACAACTAGCAAAATCCCGGAAAAAGCTATAAGCAAGCATGCAGTCGGCTTCTTAAAAATAATATTTTAATTATAAAGTTCCGGGATTCCGGGATTGTATAAAGTATCACGAAATGGTAAAACCTTTTAATTTTTTTTGGGTATGACAATTTTCAGCGATTTTTGTCAAAGTAATGATAATTGGTAAAATAATGTAAATAGGAACAACTAAAATAGTTTATTTAAATACTTAAATACTTTTTACAACGCGGTGTAGGTACACTACCTGAGGCCGAAGTGTAGGTATAAAAGCATCCGAATTTCCGAACCCTGTTAATAACCTACCGTTTCATTTTTTGCTCCTATTACAGGGCCCACCCTGGGGATATAGCTATAGGTAAACCGGAAAATAATTATACAGGGTGGAATTTCATAAACTGTACATAATAAAAGGAGAAAAATTTCAGCCAATTTCATCGGTGAAACGGTGTTTTTTTTTTTTTCTAGTCATTAGTTTTTTTTTTACAGAATTTTGAAAATTTTTGTAAAAACTCGGGTAATACACCTAATTCAGACGGTATAACTTTTGATCCAATGGTCCTAAAATGAAAATAAAAAATGCAGAGTATTACCAAGGGACAGGTTAATAATTCTTAATAACAATAAAAAACCAACTAGAAGAGAAAATCCGCAAAAAAAATTATTGTTTTTGAAAAATGGCTACAAAAATTACGAATTTTAAAAGAAAAACACAATTTTCTGAAAAAAACGCAGATTTAGTTACCATTTTTTTGCTTAGTATTAAACCTCACTTAATGCCGATTCTAAAACCGTTTTTAAACTGTCTCAGACTTTGAAAAATACCACGCAAATGGGTACGTAAATCAAACCATAATTTTATTAATTTTAATCCTCTTAAAATCCTTAATGACCGTTTGTTCACAGGTAGTTGAAGGGTGTTATTGGGTTTTAGGTGGAAATAACAAATTACGTACTTAGTATTAATCCTCACTTAATGCCGATTCTAAAACCGTTTTTAAACTGTCTCAGACTTTGAAAAATACCACGCTAATGGGTACGTAAATCAAACCATAATTTTATTAATTTTAATCCTCTTAAAATCCTTAATGACCGCTTGTTCCCAGGTAGTTGAAGGGTGTTATCGGGTTTTAGGTAGAGAAAACAATAGGAAGAAAAGTAGTCCTAAAAATTGCGTAATAAAATCATGTATTTTAATTAAAAGTCATAAATTCGATTGATAAACCTTTATTAAAGAAAAAACTTATTCTAGTGTTGCAAAGGGCGTTCCCTGTATGGTATTAATTGTTCAAAATGACCTCCTCTTTCTTGAAGGCACAATGTGGCCCGAGCTTGAATTTGTTGCGTAGCCCGTCGAATAATTCCCGGATTATTTTTTATTTCTTGTGCTGCATTTAAAATTCTGTCGTGCAATTCTGCTTCGGTATTGACGATTCTGTGATATACCCGTTGCTTCATATCACCCCAAAGAAAATAATCCAACGGCGTCATATCAGGCGATCTTGCAGGCCATCCAACGGGGCCGTCTCGGCCGATCCACCTATTGGGATATTGCTCATTTAAAAAATGTCGAACTCTTAATGCCCAATGAGCTGGGCATCCATCCATTTGGAGAAACAGGCGTTGTCTCACATCTAACATCACATCTTCCAAAAGCTCTGGGAGCTCGTCTCTCAGTAACAGTAAAAATCTGTCGGCGTTCAAAGTATTCGGTAAGAAGACTGGTCCAATCAATTGATCGTCGAGTACCGCTGCCCAAACGTTTATGGAGAATTGGTCTTGAAAATTAGATGGTCTTACTAGGTTTGGATTATCGTGAGCCCATGTGTGTAAATTTCTGAAGTTAGTTATTCCCGTATGAGTAAATCTTGCTTCGTCCATCCATAAAATTCTTCTAGTAAATTCCGGATCCCTTCTGATATTGCCAAGTATCCAAGTCGACATAACACACCTAACGCGGGCATCGCCAATTTGCAAATTTTGTACCCGTTGATAATGAAATGGATGCAGTCCTTCCTTCTTCAAAATTTTCCAGACAGAGAATTTTGAGATTCCGTGCCTCAATGCCAAGCGTCTTAGACTCGTGGTTGGGTCCGCGTACAAGTCTCTGAGAACTGCTTCTTCTATGGCAACATCAATTATGTTTCCTGGCTCTCGGCGATCTCGGCCACCGTATCCCAGGCCAATATTGCACAACCGGCGATGAACTTCTTGAAAGTGGCGAGCAGCAGGTCTTGGAACGTCATTAGGATACTGCTCCAAATAGGCGATACACGCAGCTCTTGCAGATCCATGGCACAATCCATAATAATAGTGCATGTTGGCTATTTGTAACGGCGAAAACTCTCGTAAGCGGGGCATGATGATTCAAACTGAACAAGTACTGGAGTAATCAAAGAAGTGGCGAGCAAAGACAAGCAATTGCGATTTGCGAGCGACTGAATAGTTGACCTATTGCCCAATGCCTTTATACCCCTCATGTTATCTCCACCTTCAACCCAAAAACACCCTTCAACTACCTGGGAACAAGCGGTCATTAAGGATTTTAAGAGGATTAAAATTAATAAAATTATGGTTTAATTTACGTACCCATTAGCGTGGTATTTTTCAAAGTCTGAGACAGTTTAAAAACGGTTTTAGAATCGGCATTAAGTGAGGTTTAATACTAAGTACGTAATTTGTTATTTCCACCTAAAACCCAATAACACCCTTCAACTACCTGTGAACAAACGGTCATTAAGGATTTTAAGAGGATTAAAATTAATAAAATTATGGTTTGATTTACGTACCCATTTGCGTGGTATTTTTCAAAGTCTGAGACAGTTTAAAAACGGTTTTAGAATCGGCATTAAGTGAGGTTTAATACTAAGCAAAAAAAATGGTAACTAAATCTGCGTTTTTTTCAGAAAATTGTGTTTTTCTTTTAAAATTCGTAATTTTTGTAGCCATTTTTCAAAAACAATAATTTCTTTTGCGGATTTTCTCTTCTAGTTGGTTTTCTATTGTTATTAAGAATTATTAACCTGTCCCTTGGTAATACTCTGCATTTTTTATTTTCATTTTAGGACCATTGGATCAAAAGTTATACCGTCTGAATTAGGTGTATTACCCGAGTTTTTACAAAAATTTTCAAAATTCTGTAAAAAAAAAACTAATGACTAGAAAAAAAAAAAAAACACCGTTTCACCGATGAAATTGGCTGAAATTTTTCTCCTTTTATTATGTACAGTTTATGAAATTCCACCCTGTATGAAAGCGATAGGTATATTATGAGTTATGAGTACGAATAGCACAATCTATCATATACTAGACTAGTGAAATAGTTATAAATACCGTAAACACAGGTTCCCATGGGCCAAATTCGAGATAAGTGTTGCCAAGCGTTAGACCAACGACACATGGGGGTTGTGACCATCAGCCTCGATAACGTAGGTACGTAGGTACTATCGGCCAACGCTACGGGTTCACACCTCTAGGGTCATTTTTCGACTGCATTGTATGTGTGTGCAGGCGATTTTGGTGAGAAAGTGTGAACCCGTACCGTTGGGCGATAGTACCTAAGTTGTGCCATCCGTACGGCCCCGATCTAGAAAAGTATAGTAATGGATTGCACAACTTTCGCAACAGGGTTCATGATTATCGTGTAACAAACACATAATCAGTTAATACGTCAATCGGTTGGATGCACCTTGTGTAACCAATTCATCAACGTAAGCTTCTTTTTAAGCGGATAATTAAAAGTTAGATCATTTCTGGTTGATTCAATATGTAAATAAATATATTCTTTATCTACTTATAGAATGTTACAAAATCTAGGCACGAATATACCCCATGTTTATTAGAGTTAACAATTGTTACAGTACGGACGAAGATGCGCGCCAAGCGATGATGCTCGACTGCGGCAAAATAAAGGAGATCCAAGTGAAACTCCTCCTGAGCTCGCGCTCGGAGATGCACAAGGTGATCGAGCAGGCGCGGCAGACCGTGCCGATCCTGACACTCACCGCGCCCGCCCCCGCGCCCCCGCCGCCCGTCCTCCCCGCCCCCGTCACAGTCACCCCCACCATTACACCCTTCTCGGCAGCTCTAGGCAACTCCATGTCCGGCTTCGGAATCCCAGGCATAGGCAACCCTAACGAAATCCCTCAACCAGCTGTAATAGAACCACCCCCCCCGCTCATCAGCCCCACTGAAATCATAGACGATAGCGACGACAGAAACGAAAGGACGCGCAGTAAAGAGAAGGACAGGCGTCGGACGCGTTCGCGATCGAGATCCCGCGACAGAGATCGCAAAGACCGCAAGCGAGATCGGCGCGACCGGTCGCGCTCGCGGGATCGCCGCCGCCGCGATCGCAGCCGCAGTCGTGACAGGCGCGACCGCAAACGAGACAGAAAAGATCGCAGCCGATCGCGAGACCGATCGGAAAGATCCTCGCCTCGTCGCTCCCACGACCGACGCAACAACCGCAAGTCACCCGACAAGACTATCAACCTAACGGACGACGTGCCCGCCCCGCCCCCAGCGCCCGTATTCGGCAATGTGATTCAACCAACCGCACAGCCGAACATGCAACAGATCATGAACAACGCCATCGTCTCGATGCAAAGCCCCCCCAAGGCTATAGATCAGCCGCTTACCCGATTCACTGATCCAGCTATACATGACGCTTACAACAAACTGAACGAGCTGGGTAAGAAGCGGAACCCGAATGCGTTCCAAGGTGATCAGAACGGGGGGAATAATAGATTCGCAGGCAGAGGCGGCGCGGCGAGAGGCAGCACAACGTTGCGAAGGGAGGGCCGCTCTCGGTTCGAAAACGACCAACTGAACACTACACCCGACTGCTGTGTGGCCGTCCGAAACGCCCCCAACCACACCAGCTACGGCGATGTCCGACGCTTCTTCCCCTTCCTCATTGACAAGCACGGGATCAAGATGATCAACGACAGCACAGGCCGTCGCACCGGCAACATTTTCGTCAGGTTCTGCGACCCGCGCTCCAAGCAACTCGCTTTACAACGGAAAATCAACGAGTTGAAGGGCGAGACGGTGGTGGTGGAAGCGTTGGACGATGACACGTATGAGAGCGCCGTGGACTCGTACATGCCGTTCCGAGACGACAACGCTTTAGAGAGAGAAGATAACCAGCCACGTGCCCCGATACAGGCGGCCCCCATCTGCACCGTCCTACGTCTTTCAGAGCTTCCGAACTTCGTTAAAGAGCACGACATAATCAAAGCCTTCAGCGATTTCTCCCTACTCTCCATCATGCTCAACGACTGCCGCCTCACTAGAACTAAAACCGCGTTCGTCCAGTTCGCGAAACCCGAGGAGGCGAGGATGGCGTTTGAGAGGAGAACCAATTATGCATTTGGGAAAAGACTGCCAATCATTACGATTGTGACTGACGAAGAGTATGAGAAGGAGAAGGTTATACAGATGCAAGCTGAGAGGATAGATTTTCCAGCGGAACCGGTTGAGGTGGAACCCGTGGTAGAGCCGGTTGCGCCGCGCGACCCGCGGCGCCGCTTCGAGGCTCAGCCGCAGCCGGCACAAAGCCAACAGCCGGTCTTCTTCTCAGCGCCTTTCGTTCCGCCGCAGCAGCCATTCGCTGGCAACTTTGCCGGCGCACAGTTCGGCGGGTTCCCCGGCAACGGAGGCATGGACCCCCGCACCGCCGCCGCCAGCTGGGCCAACCGGCCGGGCTTCCCCAACCAGATGCAGCCTCCGATCCAACCTCAGTCCGGCACAGATATGGAGGAGGAACTCGACTGCGTGTTGATGAAGGGTCTCCCGTGTGACGCTACGGACCGAACTATAGTAACATTTTTATCGGATACGGGCGCGGTGCCGGCAAGAATCCATCTCATGTTGGATCCTGCGGGCGTGCCTTCAGGGGATTGTTTCTGCGAGTTCCGAACGGCGAGCGAGGCGCGTCGCGCGGCCTCTAAGCACGGGCAACACCTAGAAGGTTGCCGCGTCACGATCGATTTAGTTCCGCGCGGCGTCGTAGAGGAGGCTTTAGAAGGGCCCAAACAGCCCGACCCTCGTGACGGGCTTATGGACAATGGAATGCACGGGAACGGTCCCCACAATAACGGACCTCCTTTCTTCGACGGGCCGCGGGGCGCGAAGCGCGGCGGTTACCGTGGGAGAGGAGGGTTCGATCGCGGCGGATACGACCGCGGCGGATTCGACCGCGGGTACGACAGAGGAGGTTACAGTCGAGGCGGTTTCGACCAAGGTCGAGGCTGGAACGACCGCGGGCGAGGCTACGACAGAGGCCGCGGCAGGGGAGGCTTCGACAGAGGCCGAGGCAGAGGCAGAGGGCGAGGCGGCTTCGAGAACGGCCGCGAAACGCGCGATATGCGCGAGGACGACGACGCGGCGCTAGAAGACTTTGGCGCTCCAGGCTGCGTGATATCTCTAGAGAACGTCCCGTTCCGCGCCTCCGTCGACGATTTACTGAGCTTCTTTGGCGAATTCGAGCTTACTCAAGACGACGTCATTAGACGTTACAACGAGCGCGGGCAGCCCACGGGCGACGCTCGCGTGGCATTCCGGACGCCCTTCGACGCCCAGCGCGCGCTCAACACAAGACACATGGCCACCATACAGGACAGGAGAGTGACGCTTACGCTTCTCTAGCCCCGTCCATGGGGCTCGGACTCTCATTCTGATTCGAGCGACGAGAGCATATACACACTCATGTAAATATAGTTGGTAAGAAGTGTGTGACTGATTGTATTGGTGTATGATCTACAGGAGGCTAACTGTACCATTCAACGGTAGTAGAGTGATGTGGAAGGCGTAACATAGCAGGGTGCTCAAATGGGTATCTTGATCACGAATAACACCTTGATTCGGTCGGTTTTTGGTCGTATTTAAATTTTTGTGAGCATCTTGCTTGATACGATGTACGGCCGACGTCAGATATGTTTACACTTTAGAACCTTATCCTTTTGTAATAAGGATTAAAAACTCGACTATACCATAAACTATAGGTACCGTGTTGTGATGGCAACTGTATCAATTTATATAAGTTTAGTTTTGTTCTGTAGATCAAGTAAGGCACCACTAGTGCGTTTGCGTTGCGTTTGTATTGTACAGCTAGTAATAATAGCTGGTAATTAGTGTAATTACTCTAATTAGCGTTACATTTGTATGAAAGTATGAGGTACTTTAAAATAAAATGACATTCACAGTATAAATTCGTAGTTTTATTTATCAAACCACACGAACACCGATGTTACAAGATCTAGATGGTAGAAATTAATTCACATCTCCACGTGACAAACATTCTTAAACGAATTCAACATGTACAAAAGTTCTTACCAATCCCATTTTAAATAAAGCTGATGGCATGGTCTTTGAAATATGATTCGGTTGTCTATTTTGAGAACTATATTATTAAATCAATATAGGGTGCCCCATGACATCTTCAAGATATGAGATTGGGCAACAAGTCTCAACCGAAACGTATTTCCTAGACATTAACCTTTTTAACGCCTAGTGTTCGTAATTGTGCTCATAGCCTCTTATACTTGTGAATACTTACAGACCTACGTCAACATACGTATTTTCAAAGTATTAGGGGGCTCTTTTCAAAGTCTGGCCTAACACAATGGCGTTAAAAAAAGTTAAATAACTACCTACATACTTAAGCTATTCACAGTATTATAAATAAATTTAAATGTAATAGCTTCAGTTAACATGGTAACGGCCAAAAAGTATCAATAAGTTTACATTAATTTCAACACTATAACAACTAACAGAATACAGTACAACAGGTCAGAACTAAATTAGATCCTGACAATAATTTACTTCAATATTCTCATATATATTTGTAAAACTAAACATAGATAGTAAACGTCATCTCAAATAACTCATTCAATCTTTTTAAGTAGCATTTTTTACTGGTGAGGATGCTTTTTAGCAATACAGTTACTTAAAGTTTAAAATGAAATGGTATTGGTTTAAGTGCTTCATGAATCGGTATTGACCCGTAACTCTCTGGAATGTAATTACTTCAACTATCTACACTCTACAGGATTGGGGTCAAACTTCAAACCAATATTTTACATCATTTATGAACAACAAAACAATAATTAGGCTGGCTGTATAAATAAAACTTTTCTGTATTTGTGATGGATTTCGTAAATTTTTCCAATTATTATGACGTCATACCTACCTGCATTGTATTGTGTCGTGCATAGCACGAACCCTATTAACATAATAATTTATTTCATATAGAGATGTATGTATTTTTCCTTATGGAAAAATATTTCTCTCAGCTAAGTTACATAGAAACCTAATTGTATTCTATAATTTAGACCAATGTGTCTTTATCTTGATCCATAAGTTTTACGAATCGTCTTTTGTGAACATACTGTATAGTTTGATAGTCAGATTTCTATCAAATGGGTCAGGCGACACTGAAATAATTATACTGTATTCTTTATTCGCTTTGGGTCACCAAAGTTACTTTGCCTTTGTTCAGAATCAGAACTAAGTAATAAAATAATCCATCGTCTTTGATAATAAGGATCATACCAAATGCAGTAAATCCTTCGGCGCCAGACAAATTTGAGAGAATTCTGACTGTAAAAACTTATTTGATTAGGTAACAATATTGAAATAATATAAAACAAAGTCATTTCTACTTGTTTTCCATAATTTATTATTTTACTTAATATCCATAATAAAGAACATACTTGACACAATACACATTTATTTCAAAGTAGCATATAAAAATAAATAAACATAAAATGTGAAGAATGTTACTAAAATGCTATCAGTAAAGCTAATATTGACAGAATATGACTTGATAAAAAAATAAACTTAAAATATGTACATATATAAATATGCTTCATGTCTTTGATCATAGACAGATGAGCATAAAACATAATACAAGACACTAAAATACCTAATCATAGTTTACATTCAATTTTGATACCATAAATATATACAAAAATTATAGATTTATTTCGTGGTAGACTATTTATTTTACACAACAGTTTGTCTGTACATAGTAAAGAAAAAGGTAAATTATATAATTATTAGAACGTAGTTAAGACCAACATCTAATAGAAAACCTCATATAGGAATAAACTAAATTCTTCACTTCAATTGGCTACAAAATATATATGATTTTTCTCTTGTTGGTAATTTTTTAACTACGTCTATCCATACATACACGTAAATATTCGTGCTAGAATCGAGTGGTTATCAAAATTTTATATCAATAGTATTCAAATATAATAAATTAATCTCAATTTGCACACTTACAATACTGTGTTGTTATTGGCGACTTTTACTGTGGCATCACACTTCTAACTTTTGAGCACTGGCCAAATCTATACATTCTTGGCAATTTGTATATAAATATATTCATGCTTGTATCCCGCGGGGCAGGCAGCGACGGAAGAAATCATTCATGCAAACAATAAAACCTATATCAACCATAAATTCTTATCGTGTGGAGCGGTTACTCATAGCGACGTTTTGCAGTGATAAGAGCGCGTTTCTTATATATTAGATCTGTCAATGGCGTAACGGCGGAAAATATTGACAGATTACAAATACTGATAGTAGTCTTTGACACGAAACTGCCAAGTCCGAACAGTTTTTATGCGCTCCTTTTCACTTAAGTTCTTAATCGAGCAAACATTTATTTTGTATGTGTGAATTCACCATAATTATGGATTACACTATTGTAAATTAATAACACTTGTTCTTGATATTGAATTCAGTGGAAATACTTAAAAAATATTTCATTATTTTATAATCGATTGAAAATAAACACAATCAAGAAAAACGAAACGTATGTTGCAATAGACATAGAGATTGTCGCCCGACATGACCTCTATCATGCCCCAGAATAAGAAATTTTGCTGTCTTCGAGATTTGGGTGAGATTTTCCGTAGAGATTACGTCAATAGAGATCATCTTTTTATTTTTATCTCTATACGAGAGTATCTCGATCGGCCCGAGAATTGGGCTCCTGTATCGATACTGTATTGCGTTTTGTATCACTGCAGAAAGTTACAGTGTGTAACCACTCTTAAGGCGGGTTGCACCAACTTACGGTTACAGACCGATCAACGTTAAATATGGCGCCGGCAGCTGTCATTCCATACAAACTTGTCAAACTTTCCACACATTCGGATTTTAGCCGTAGATAGAAGATAGATGACTTCCTAGCGTATATAAACAAAAGGGACGATGGTAAATTAACCATACTAAATTAAGAAGTATCAGAAGCTAATACATTCTTGACGTCTAATGTCATTTATAATTTAGTCGTATTATATCGGTGACGTCATGGTGGTGTCAGTTTCAGCATGCTATGCGAACTTAGAACTTAATGCAAATCCAGTTTCTTATTGAAAACAGAGCCACCTTCTTGATAGCTGGCGAACTCTCTGAAGCTCTAGCGATTGCTAGGCTAGGCTGTCAAGGTATTTCAAAATTCGCCGTATTGTCACAAGGCATCAGTAGCCTAGGGGTACAGACGGTGGTATTTGTAGTCGATGATCCGGGATTCGATCCCTACGACCGACGCACTTTTTGTATGTTTTGTACATTCAAAGAAAAGTTGTAACTACCGCAGAAGAGATGGCGCCTGTATACGCAAGCATTAAATGCCTTCTCAATTTGGTCGAGTTGCCTGTCTATCTCAGTATGTATATTGTAGTCTTTGAGTTTCAGTACAAATTTTGACAGGTGTGGTGGCAAACAAAGTACGTACGAGATACAGTGTCATATTTTCTGTCCCTCATCGCGTATACGGATTGCGCGATGAGGGACAGAAAATATGACACTGTATCGTACCCACTTGCGGTATTGCCTACGCATACATATTTGTCACTCATGTTTTTATATGTGGAGTCCCTCTATCTATTCTACCTCTATTATTTTAGCGAACACCTGTTACGAGTACATACGGTTTGGAGCACCCCACCCTTAATGAAATCTACTCTAACTAAGGTACATTTTGCCGCTGCCAGCATCTAAGTAATAGTGCGTAAGTTAAAGGGAAGTGGTGTCGACAGAACACCAAACCATTTTATAAGTAATTCTAGTTAACTAACCTAATGATACCTCTCGAAAAGTCGCCAATTTTTATACAAATTTACGTATTATTTGGAAATTATTAAACTAGTTTAGGAGCAAACTTGAAGACATACCACAACTGAAATATAAAAACAGTAGCTTGACATTATTTACTTCGATCCCAGTGTTCTGTGTCAATCTTGACTGTTATTCGTGATGCGTGTCATATGGGAATATTTCAAACTCCTATGACATTGGAATATGGGAGCATTGGAGTGATTAACTTCATATACTGGTTACATTGTAATAATAATATTGTGGCGATATAAGTAGAAAAACAACTAAAACCGACTAAGTGGTCCCAGCTGCGATTAATATAGCTAACTCTTTCTTACATTTGGTATATTTAGTAGACGAAATTGCATTTTCAAATACACTACGAGGGCTAAACGTATTCCATATCAGGTGTCCCTTGCACACTTTAGTAAAATTAAAGATATGTATACAATTACCCGATGTGTGTCGTTCAAAAATGCAATTCCATAACAGTACAAAACTATAGTTTTAAATATCAACTACGTTTTTCAAAATGCGTTTCTAAAACCATTTTAGTCTAAATCGGTACAAACGTGGAAGAATGTCACTACACAGTGATAAAAGCATCAAAAACTGGTTTATCTAATCTAGGACAGACATACAAAATTAACGATGCAACAATATTGTGAAGACGCAGTGACTGAAACTTAATCAGGTAAAATTGCTACCTTTTACTTCGCAATGTAAAATATAAAATAAATCATAAATGTGAAATATTTAGATAAAAATAAAAACATAAAAAGTATCAATTTACCAATTTAAATTGATAGAAAAATATAATGTATAACTTAACAGGTTAAGAAAAAATAACGACACAACATATGCATCTGTAAAATCACTGCTGACTGCTTATTGCAATTTATACATACAATTTAGGCATACTATTATTGGTGCTACCGTAAGATTTATCATGTTCATGCATACGTGGTTCAACTTGTTGGAAGCAACTTATCTGGAAGAACGTAAAGTAGTACACTACAAAATTACTTTCAAAACAAGCAGGTTGTTCCCGAAGTAGTAAACTTTACTCAGGACTTGTCACTATGACAAATCTATTGTTGTACAGAAATTGAAATGCAATGATATTTCAATATATTTGATATTTCGTTTCGCTGGTCGTCCTGTGTCCATCAACGATATTTATTAAATGTATACGCCACCCAAGCCTGTAAAGTAGGTATTACCGCCCACTTCACACAAAAAGTCCCTCCTGGCCAGGGGAAGGCGTAAAATTTAGTTTACAGCATTAGCGTTAATGAAGAAAGCCTTACACTGCATATTTATCGCGCTCGCCTTCGGCTCGGGCGACAAAAACCTGCGATTAGAATCACTCTTTGTTTTGGGGCCCAAGGTATGTAATGTACTATAAGAGTAGGCCTAACTACGGCTTTACAAGCGAGTATAATAAAAGGTGTACCGAATATTCAGTCGAGCGCCTCCCGTAGTTTTGTGCCAGAGTGTGCAGACTCTATTTATCTCTGAAAATATAAAATCGAACATTAAGTTTCAATTCAACTGTTATTATCTTATCTGCGTTTGTTTGCGAATGCGTGCCATTTTTTGCAAGAAAAAGGTTAGCGCCACGTGAAAGAGGACTCTTCAAATTTTATAGGCAAATTTGAAGCAATTTGGCTACTGATTTGAAGTCTGTTAAAACTTTGTTTTTAAAGTAAATTATTTGTTATCTTGAATATTACAGAGAAAATGTAAATGAACCAAAATAAAGATATAACCATTTATTAATATTTTTTCTGACTTTTCAGAAGCTAGTAAAGTATAATTTGTTTGATGTCTGAAATTTTGTTGGCTTTTGTCGCCAGGTAACTATTTAATTGATAATATATCCATTACATAGAAAAAAACAACTATTATAAATTGTTTCCAAGTTTGTAATTTTTTCCATACAAGTTGTCAGTTCATTGCCTGGACTGGACTATTATGTCTACGATGGTTCTTACTTGTCAGCGCGCGCCGGCGTGCCATTGTTGGAGCGGTTGGAGCTATCGCTCATCTCCGAACTACTGCGGATGTCGCCGTCCATCTGTAAAGAGCAGGGGTTGTTACAGCTTTCTCAGGACAAGGGTTTTCTCCTTCATCATGCTCGTAGCGTTATTCCCGGTTGTGCCCTAAAGGAGTCCGGGGTCCGCTTTGACACCTAATCCCAAGATTTGGCATAGGCGCTAGTTTTACGAAAGCCACTGCCATCTGACCTTCCAACCCCGAGGGAAAACTAGACCTTATTGAGATTATGTTTTCCTTCACCGAAAAGCTTAAAGGGTTTTCTCCTTATCAATCAATAATTTTATTTCGGAATAAATCCATATTTGGTTAATAGGGAACATTACTGCAATGTTCTGCCGCCAGAGTGCAGCACTATCACAATTAGTAAACAGTTTTTTTGACAACTGTGACAAGTCCTTCAAAGCTCTGGATCAAATAGGGAAGAGAATATTTCAATAAATAAAATGCATCAGTGCCGCCTGCCGCGTAATTGGATGCAAGAATGAAGGACATCATTCATTTCCTAAGGAAACGATGATACATTCATTTGATGATGATGATAGAGCGACATTCTCGTTTAACGACTAAGCTCCTTAAAAAAAGATTAAAAAAAAAAAAAAAAAAAAAACGATGATACGAAAACTATGGGAAGCGGCAATACGTCATAAAGCAAAAAAAAAAGCCCTCATCCACCTTTAAATGGCTATAGGATGCCATTTTAATATCACAGTACAGGTATTTTACACACGAAGGATAATAAAACTATTGTAGTTTAACGCGTTTTCATCAATTATTTGTTATTGTTTGTTAGGTTAATAAATATGACATTGTACGTCATGGCGGTTTGTTTACGGGTTGTGTTAGTGTCGCCCCCTACGCAGAGCTTTGCGTAATGTTCCCTATTACAATAAATAACATAAATATTGGTTAACACACTTTACAAAATTATCCACTTACATTAAACATTTTAACTACATATATGACAAACTAAAAGGCATGCCTGGCTACAAGCTTATTTCATAGTGTAGTTATTCATCTACCTATACTGTGGGCCATGACTTTTTAGGCTCCAAATATGGTCAGGGATACTGCACGGCTATCACAAGATGGCGCGCGAGCTCTTTCGATTTTTCTTGCACTCTCTTTCTAATAATGTTATATCATATTTATAGCTAAATAAAAAAATACTTAACCCGTTCTTTCTATTTGTAGATATCTCATGTGACGATTTATAAAAAAAAAAAATAAGGACAATTTGTTTGCATACATTGGAACGATTTTTTGATTTAAGAACAGGCGAAAAGGATTGTGTTATCCACTAAATCCCTGAGGCGCGTACGCTAAAATTAGTTTGTCTTGTGCGACAGGGAGAAAAAACATTTTATTACAGATTCAAATTCAAAATCATTTATTTGTAAACATACGAATGGTCAAAAAACTTAGATCTATCTACCACTATGTTTTGCCGCTGGATGCGGGTGGCGCAGGATCGGTCATTTTGGCACTCTTTGGGGGAGGACTATGTCCAGCAGTGGAATTCTTTCGGCTGATATGATGATGATGATGATGTTTTGCCATAAGGTATACAAATACTTTATGAGAAGATGGAGGAGCATGCATCTAATTTAGAGAAATAGATAATTAATACAAAATGCGTTCTGATATTGTTAGAGTTCACAATCCGTTAAATATTCATTCAGTGATGATATTCGATGAGCTATTTTTACTAAAAGGGTAAACACTTAAACAGGCTTTTTTTTGAATTCTAGATTCTCAGAGGTTTCAAGTTTTATGAAAAAGAAGGTTAGGGCTATTTATATACGTGTTTATATAATTATTTTGATTTTTGGTTAATTTTAATCTCTGCACCAGCTACTGCATAATCTAGTTTTATCTGTTTCTCCGATACCCAAAGGTTGTCTGGAAGAGATCGCTACATGTTTTTATATTGCCTTTCTTTGTAACTGCTTTGTTTGTGTGAGGTGTGCAATAATAGTACATTACATCAGAGGCGGGAATCCGTTTTCACGCCGAGGCATGTATAGTGCTTTTCTCAAACATGCAATGAAATAAATAAACAAAAATCCTCAAATCAAACTAATTTTCGTGGCTGAATGCCGTGATGCTGTGCCGCAAATAGTGGAATAGAAATTAAAAAGTTACTTTGCAGGCCTAGGCCTGAAAAGTTGTATGAAATCCCATTTCAGGCCGCCTAGAGATGCTGCGCCCGAAAAAGGATACTTCCGAGTCTATTATAAGGAACGTAAAGAGAATATTTGATTGCATGTTTGAGAAATAGTGCTTTTCTCAAACATGTAATGAAATAAATAAATAAAAACTATTCAAATCAAATTAATTGTCATGGCTGAATGCCGTGATTCTGTGCCACAAATATTGGAATGAAATATACCCGAAACGTGATACTTTGAAGCCTGATATAACCCACGTAATGATGTCATTTCATTGCATGTTTGAGAAAAGAGTATTTGTATTGTATAATAGTTATTTACGATACAAGTGCAGAAAATAGGAAATTCGCAAGTGCTCTTTTCCGCACACGTGCGGAAAAGTAGCACCATGTGTACTGTAAAGTAATTAATTCAATTAAGAAAATTCTAAAACTAAAAAAGGATATATATAGTTATATACAAGGGGAAACTAAAAAAAAATAATTAAAGCTACTCAAATAACCCACCCCGCGTCACTCCCGGTGCAAAGGTGCCCATCACGCTCGCCGCATTGCCGCGTTGGATTGCGACGGACAACCTTTGCAATAAGAATGACCCGGAGCGAGGGTCGAGGCCTTTTCCCCGCAGGCGGCGCCCCACTTCCCTAAGGAAAGATTTTCCCTCGGAGCACCAGCATCCCCTTGGTCTCTACGGCAAGAGGGACAAATAACTAGTGTGAGGGCACTGCGTATTTGTCCCTCTTACTCGTACGTGTAGCCGCCCACTCAGCAACAGCTACTGCCACTCGCATCGTGCAGCCCAGGTGAGATGCTGCAAACGTGCTGACGCATGTTGCGTCCCACAATAGGCTTGTTGCGTGGTGTTAAAATTGATAACGTCGTGTTGATAAATGGATAGTAAACCATCAAATGATTGTAATAAAGTATAAATTACAAATTATAATTCAAACCATAAAAAGATATGAACATTGAATGTTTAGAAAAAAAAGTTTTTTTATTTATTGTCCAAGAGTAAATTTAAAGGTACCAATATAATCCTTACGCTTTTATAGAAACAATTTTGTATGACAACTATGGACCTAAACGCAGTATTTCGCGACAGAAACAGCAATTTACTTCATTTTCCATGCAACGGTTAGTACAAATTGCACGGTGTGACGTCATACTTTAAAGCCAATCAGTATGAAGCGTTTCGGCTGCTGTCAGCGAGGTCCGTCTTTAACTCGATTTTTTGGGTATAAATGTCCTTTAAATGTGTCCGTACAAACATTTGTTCATCTACAAAAACTGGTTCGAATGGCATCGTAAACAAATTTAAGGTCACAAGCATAGGCATTTACAGTACGCGGCACAAAAGTTTGCGTGTCTGAAGTTAGCCTCGAGTCGCCTCCCGCATACCCGTCCGACCCCTCTGACACCTTTGCGGCGCTACTAGTAGCTAACATCAGAATCGTTAACTGATTTTAATCGTATTGTACCTCTTTGCCAGGGTGCTAAAGTGAGGCTGTCAGGTCTCTTTCCGTCGGACCTACTGAGGCCAGGACGCAAGGGATATCTGCAGATACCAGCGCCCTCCGGATGATGTAATTCAGGGCGTGGTGGCGAGGGAATCTGCCAGCACATCTGAAGCAGCTGAGAGCATGGCGGCCATTGCTCTCCGCTGTGGCACCGCAGATGCATACATGGGGTTCGCAGACATCACAGCCAAGGCGGAGAGCAACAGCCACCCGCATGGAGTCGTTGGGTGCCCATGGGTGGAGACGGGAGCGCGTGAAGTCACGCACCAGACTCTGGCCTCGACACCGCCTTGAGCCTGGCGGTATCCAAGAGGTTATCAGTGTGTTATCTCACCTTGCCAGCATATATGGCCTTGTAGGCGATCTGCAGTATCAGCCACGTCCACACCACGTGCAGCACCAGCAGCAGGCAGAGCAGCGAGTTGAAGATGTAGTACGCGGGGAACATCGGGAGCAGCATCGGCGCGCGGATCAGTGTACTGTAATCATTGAGTATCGTTAAGTTATTTACTAGTGTCCGACCGAAGGTTCGGTTTCGGCCAGTTTCGGCCAAGAAATCATGTTCCGGCCGTAGTTTCGGTTTCGGCCAAAAAACAGCCGAACCTTTCGGCCGGTCCGCGTTCGGCTAACTTCGGGTGCGCTCGTGCCAACCGGCAATATGGCGTAGCTCGCCGGCCACCGGCTCAGTGAAGTGACGCTTTGCGTGCTTGTTCCCGGAGTTATAGTAACTTGTAGTAAACCTTGTTTTATTTCATACAACCTTCACGAGTTTCAGGTGTTATATGTGTAAAAAACCGTTTTACGTAATTTTCTCAAGGATTTTAACACGTCTACAAAAGGTTCGGTTTCGGTTTCGGCCGAAACTAGAGCCAAAGCCGAACCTTCGGTTTCGGCAAAATAACATGTTTCGGTCGGACACTATTATTTACCTTTCCGTCATCATAAAGTGAGTTCGCTTAACTTCAAACTCGGGCAAATCCAATTCTGATTTTTTTTAAGGCGCTCTTATTAGACGATATTTAGGTATTTGCGGAGGTGAGGCAGACGGAGCGGGAGACGCGCGTCCCGCGCACCCCGCTAACGGCCTTATTCTGTTGGCATCCGTATTCGGCTCGTTTTTGCGGATCATACGATCAAATGTTTGTCTTCTTGAATAATTGTTTTATTTTTCAAATCTTGGTTGATTTGTGTAAGATTGTCCCCAAATATTTATTGTTTATTTATTTATTTAAATCTATTTTTTAAAGAAAATAAGGAATAATAGGTAGTTACAGTTCTTAAGTACATCGTAGTATGATGACATCAATTATGGACACTTACTTTCCAAAGATATGTTAGTACAGATTTCTTCATCATCAATCCACCTATCGTTTTCCCAGTTCCTATGTGGGTGCTTCCGTTTTCCAAATACGTAGAACTGATAAAATAATAGTACATCTTCACTTCCTAAGGGTGAACGTCACCAATTATGGATTGTACTAATATATTACAGGTTTTTTAAACCGAAATAAAATCGATTACTTCTAGGTAAAGTTATAGCGCCGGTTAACACCCGCTTAAGAAACCATCAAAAATAATAAACAAATATCTATGTTCATCTATTTATCTCCTGGCAAATTATATTATTACCATGTATGTCTTTCCCGCTCACGGGACAATGATGTCCCGGACCTTTGGGAGGCATGCGTGGGGCTAGGTACCTACAAAGTACCAACGGCGCCAACACGTAGAGGCCCTTTTGACAATTTAATGAAATGCAAGGAGTATTATTTCCATAATTATTACCTTTGTTACATAAGTATGACTGACTGATCAAAAACTGGATAATTAGACCACTGTTAGTCAGAAGAGCATTTTATTATACAGGGTGGTTATTTTAAGACCAGCAAGTTCTTCAGTACATGACTATGTCTATTAAAAAATGTAATTTGACCAAACATCATATAAAAATAACAAATTCAATTTGTCTCTTAAATACCTAAAAGTGTTATGTCACTGCGCTCGCGCGGCGCGTGCTGCCTACCATGCTACCTCGACCAGCGGCCACACCGCGATGGACCTTGATACTCTCAACAAGCCAACAAGATTGGACTTATACTTGGCTCTATACTCCAGGCAAAATACGGTTTCGAAAATCATTAATTTATAATAGCGTTTTTTTGTATATTTCATTTTTAATCGTTATTCTAAGATGCTTTACACAAGAATCCAACAAATTTTCCAACCGGAAGTAATTATATAAATATAAATTAAGCTTTAATTGTCTTTTTTTGTTTGATTTATATTGAATTTTTTAAAGCAAATGTAAATTTAGGTAAAAGCCTCCTCGATCTCATGCCATTTTTTTCGGTCTTTAGCCAACTGCATCCAGCTAGGTCCGGCGACCTCAGTTATGTCATTGGTCCAACGTCTTCGTCTTCTACCTTTCCTTCTTTTGCCTTTCGGCCCTGACCAGTTTGTTGCTTCCAGTGCCCTTCTTTTCTCCTAATATCTGGCGATATATGGCTTTTACCCGAATGGGGTCCATATAAGAAAGAAAAAATGGCATAAATCTTTTAGATTTAGTAAATATGTACTAACACAAACAATATGGAATAAATAAAGCTTAAATAAATATATATATATATATATAAACTAGCTGTTGCCCGCGACTTCGTCCACGTATAACATGTTATCGTCTAAATGTTTGTTTAAGAAATTTAAATGTTTGTTTAATAAAAAAAAACATTGAAATTAGTTTTGTACAGTCAGCATCAGATAGTTAGTAGCAGCCTAGGTAAACAAATATATCGCAACACGTCTTTGTTACTATAGGTGTAAGGATGTGTTACGATATATTTGGCTACTTTGGCTGCTACTTACTATATGACGCTGACTGTACCTAGTCTTTAAGTAAACAGTCTAAAACCGAAGAAACAAATCTCTCTTTATTTTAAAATGTCTTGCTCTCTATACAAACTTAGAACCCTCTTTGAACTCTCATAGTAAATAGTCTGAAACCGAAGTTACAAATTTCTAACTTTAAAAATGTCTTGCTCTCTATACATAATTCGAACCCCCTTTTAACCTTCTTAAGTGATTAATAATTAAAAAACTAAAGTTACAAATCCCTTACTTTAAAAATGTCTTGCTCTCCATACAAACTAGAAGAACTGTATATCCTAGAAGTAGGTATTTTTGTCAAGACCAATCCAAGCATGTTCAGTAACGTTTCAGAAGGCCGCAGATTTCCGACACGTAAACAATACAAACAAAAATTGAAAACTTTGCAGGGTAGCAACAACACAGCGCTAATCAGAGGCGGAATCTTGGGAATGGCACCAAACATTTTCAATAAAATTCCAGACCGAATTAAACACTGGATATTAATAAATTTAAAAGACAATTGACTTCAGATTCAGATTTGTTTATTATCATAATTTTACAATTGAAATCATAGTACACAATGAATATACAGATAAAAATGTGTTAAAATTATAACTTGTCAGTTACAATAAAATACAATAGATGTGTACAGTTGTGTACAGAATTGTTATTATTTGTAAATAGTTTAATAATACTTATACTCATAGCATAATGCTATTACATAAAATAGAGAAAGAAAACATAATACAAAAATTAACGTCAAGCTTTTAAGATCTTGTTATTTAGTCATTTGAAAGAAATTCTTGTAAACTATACAGTGTTTTTTCAAGCAATAGTTGTTTTACATGGAAGCGAAAAGAGTTGTCGTTCGTTATGGTTTTAAGGTTTAAAGGTAGCCGGTTAAAAAGTATTTGTCCTATTAACTTCGGAAGTTTTGTGCCTATTCTAAGTCTGGGCGAGGTTGTTTTGAAGTGGATACTTTTTTGCTCGCGTTCTTGTATGGGGGTACAGTTCAAAATGTATCACGTAACTTCCGGATTAACTTTTTGTAGAGAAGCCTAATCTGATTTCAAATAATTGTTTGTTACATGTTTTAATCCTTCTTTATTTGCTATTAGTTGTTAATCACAAAATTTTATTTAGTTTATGTGACGGGCATGAAAACTATGCTGAAATGACCGCCATTTTCAATGCCTCGCGAGTCAAACGAGCTACGTCAGTCAATGTTGCTATATATACCGATTTATCTGTGCTTATACAGATTTTAGTGAATTAATGCAGATATATATTTACGGGGACAACCAACAAATAAGTATCCACTTAAACTTAATTAACGGTTGTATCTCGGACACAACCCGCTTCTTTTTAAGTTATTCGCATTTCTCATTGATCTCGAACTATTTTCACCTCTCCTTTGAAATTCATTTGGATAACGTTTAACATACATCAAAACTTCCAATATATAAGTTGAAACTGATGTTAAGATACTAAGTTTTCTTAAATGTTCACGACACGTGTATCTGTCCTTTGCATAGGGAAGTACTCTAATTGCACGTTTCTGGATCTTTAGGATGCGCTCATAATCCGTACTGTTGCCCCAAAGCATTATCCCGTATGAAAGTTGAGAGTATATGTACGCATAATACAGCTCTTTTAAGCAACTTTCTGACACAAGTGGTCTTAACTGTCTTAGAGCATAGATCCCTCTTGCTAACTTACTGTATAATGTATCTATGTGATCTTTCCATGACATTATTGGATCAATCATTTCAATCAATAGATCAATATTTGATTGAAAAGTGTTATTATACCATTAAATATTACTTAAACGACCCTACGACATAACATGATTCCATTCAAGACATTCCTTAGTTATAATATTCTTTGGTTATAGTATTTTTTGAGAGTTTTTGACATGTATTTGAAGTATTTAACACCAATCACTGTATTGACATTTATTTTTTTATTTTTATAAATATATTAGCTGGCTGAAATATTTTGTAAACCTACATTGTGGGTAATGCACAGAAGTCTTATATTTTGTATACCAACAATACTTGTAAAAGTTGTTACCTATGTTTAACAAAATAAATTTAATTGAATTGAAAGTACTTAATTTGTATTCTAATAAGTAATCTTTAGGCAAAAATTTAAGTCTCTAGCTCTAAAAATAAAGTTTCCCCCATACAAACTTTGCACCCCTATTTACCCCCTTTAGGGGTGGAATTTCCAAAAATCCTTCTTAGCGTTGCCTACGTTGTAAAAGGTAGTTCTGGTGTAAATTTCAACTCTCTAGTCTTAGTAGTTTCGGCTGTGCGTTGATGAGTGAGTGAGTGAGTGAGTCATATCAATAACTTCATACCGACAAAAGGTATGTTCACTTAGATAACGTCACATTTATTTGCTTTAGTGGGCTTATTTTTAAAGGGGCGTGGCGGGGGAGGCTTTCTTGGTTGTTATTTGGAGAAACAGCGGTGGCAGAGTGAGTGCGAGATGTGAAACGGCATAGTTTAGTGTTTTGTGATGGGTATCATGTGCACAAACAGCTGGCAAAGTTTTGCAGCTGTATAGGGGAACACCCTGTAGTACTTTGTACCCGACTGCCTCAGAAGGAAGTTTATGTTTTTCGAGCGTATGTATCATCATATCAGCCGAAAGACGTCCACTGCTGGACATAGGCCTCCCCCAAAGAGTGCCATAATAGCCGTAGCATCCAGCGGACTCCCGCGACCTTTACCAGGTCATTAGTCCACCTTGTGGGGGGCCTAACCACGCCGCGCCTTCCGGTACGTGGTTGCCACTCGAGAACCTTTCCGCCCCAACGGCCATCGGTTCTACGTGCAATGTACCCCGCCCACTGATACTTAAGTTTAGCGATTCGGAGGGCTATATCGGTTACCGTGGTTCTGCTGCGGATAGCCTCATTTCTGATGCGATCGCACAGAGAAACTCCCAGCATAGCCATCTCCATCGCCCTTTGAGTGACTTTGAGCCTTCTTATGAGGCCTATAGTAAGCGACCACGTTTCCGTTCCATATGTCATCACTGGCAACACACACTGGTCAAAGACTCTCGTCTTGAGACACTGCGGAATATTGGACGAAAAGATGTGCCGTAGCGTATGTATGCATGTATGTCTATAACGAAGATGAGGAAGGGCCGTGGCCTGCTGCTGGTGGAGTGGCAGGGTCTTTTTCCGCACTCGTTTTTAATAGAATCTACTAAACAGCAAGTAAATATACTTCAGTTCACCAACTCGTTTAGGACTTTAGTCTAGGTAGTCGCTATCCGGCGCAATAGCCCTAAATGCTTTTGATATATTTCTGTATGAATAAATAAATCTATTATTCGTACAGTCCATAATTGGTACCATTACCCCCCCAACCATGTGCTCGTGTCCGAATCCGATTTACACCCGACTACTTACTACCTAACAGTTCTAAATACGTATTCAGGATAACTGAAGATTTTTATTGACATCTTGTCAATATGCTCCAGCTACCTATTAATACGTTTTAGGTGCGGATGTAGAAACGCTTTAATGTAGTAAATATCGCATACCTTATATTTGTTATTCTATCATTTCGAATGTGTTCTCCAGCATGTATTAGCGTTTCCTATTCCTT
The DNA here is from genome assembly GCA_963854355.1 of Epinotia brunnichana. Taxonomy (NCBI): domain Eukaryota; kingdom Metazoa; phylum Arthropoda; class Insecta; order Lepidoptera; family Tortricidae; genus Epinotia; species Epinotia brunnichana. The sequence goes on from OY977954.1 coordinate 20,934,653, forward strand.
TATATATTTTTATTTACCTTGATAACTCGAAATAATTGCTGCAAAAAGGCGTATTTGCGTGCCAGGTAAACATTCACAGGTCCGTCGTCGGCAGTGGCCACGGGCGTACTAAATTGTACTCGCCACCGCGCATGCATGACGCGGACACCCGGTTTTTCAGACAAATGACCAAATGTATTGAATTATCAAACATATTGAAATTCTAAGAAGCCGGTAGATAGATCTACCAAAAAGCTACCTATCACAACAAATTTCATTGTAATATTCCAAATAACTTTTGAGATATTTCGAGTTTGGTGGTAAAAAAGGACTGTTTTGAAAGGCAAACTCTATCGAGGTTTTTGTAAGCAATCGTGATTTTACGAAGTACGAACATAGCCAATGAACTGAAGATATACATATCAAACATTTGGATCTCTAGCAATAGTACAAGTATACTAATAATCGGTTTGGAAAAGGCACTTTTTCGATGCGCAGCTGCATACAGCGCCTTAAAGATTTTGGTATAAAATGAAAGGGCAAAAAAACTAGTTTTGTTTCAATTTTATCGGTTATTCTGAGTGGTTTTTGAGAAAAATACAGTTAAAATAATAATATTTTATCAAAATCAGATAAATTCATATGACAGTTTTGCTCAAATGTAGGCAAGTCTATCCAAGCTTCCAAGCCAATCAGCGAAAGAAGTTTGTTCAACATGGCTGACAATTTCAAATCGTATCTTTTTCAAATCCAGGTCTGTTAAATCAAAAAAGATAGATAAATTGCAATCGATTATATCAAATAAAGGTAAATCCAAGTAACATTTTATTTTTTGTAAAGAATTGTTGGTTATACTTACTTAATGCTGAATTTGCCGAACAGGATAGCTTTATTTAATGTTTTAGGGATAATAAAAAAATACTGTCCTTTTAAATCACCTAATTAACAATATCATCACTTTTTTTCAATTATCGCGCAAGTGGTTAGAGGGGATTTATCTGAGTTATTAATGTTTTAGGCATAATAAAAAAATACTGCCTTTTTAAATCACCTTCTTCTTCTCTTACTTAAGAGCTAGGCTCTTGTCGGTGTAGCTCAAAGTAGGCCCTCCATCTACTCCGATTCCACGCAATCTCTTTGACCTCACGATATGACCCAACATCAACTCTCTTTTTGAGTTGCTCCGTGTAGTCTATTCTAGGTCTTCCTCTTCCTCGCCTCCCCTCTATCTTTCCTTCAATTATGTTAAGTACGAAGTTGTCATGTCGTAAGAGGTGCCCTATCATCTTCCCTCTTCTATTTTCTAAGTTCCTAACTAGCTGCCTGGTTTGCCCCACTCTATTCAGCACTTCTTCATTGGTTAAATAACGTTAATAAATCACCTAATTAACGTTATTATCACTTTTTTTCAATTATCTCGCAAGTGGTTAGAGGGGATTTATCTGAGTTATTAATGTTTTAAGCATAATAAAATAATAATGCCTTTTTAAATCACCTAATTAACGTTATTATCACTTTTTTTTCAATTATCTCGCAAGTGGTTAGAGGAGATTTATCTGAGTTATTAATGTTTTAGGCATAATAAAAAAATACTGCCTTTTTAAATCACCTAATTAACGTTATTATCACTTTTTTTTTAATTATCTCGCAAGTGGTTACAGGGGATTTATCTGAGTTTGAAGTTAAGCGACACAAACAGTTAATGTGTAAAATTTCACAGATATTTTTATCTGGGGGCACGGTAGTGCCCCCGCCAAGTCGAGCAAAACCGTACCATCCTTTTCTCGAAGCCATTTCAACTTTTAGTTTAAGAACTGTTGTCCGTCAAAGTTCCTTAGTTTTGTCACTGACATACTCACTCAGTTATTGACTTGTAATATAATGATCATCGTAATTCTAAGGTACTTCTAGCATACCCACAAGCTCCAAATTTTTAACATAATTACACGTGTCTAGGGGCAACCGCTCAGTGAAATCAACCGGGCGCAACGAGTCAAACGATCGTTACGGATTTTTTCCGACTAATTGTCACTCGACTTTTTGGCCCTGTCCTCTCTGGCCATATTTGATATTTGCAAATTATATTTCGTGAAAATGTCAGTTTTCTCAATTTTCTCGTCTGACACTGACACATGCTCGTAATTAGAAAACCGTAATGATACCTTTTTGAAAAGGTTATCAACAAGGTATAGGGCCCATACGATATAGTTTTTGTGACTGTACATAATGAAGGGCATTAAACACGAGTGTTTTAATGCCTAATTATGTATAGTTACATATACTACTTTATCTATCCACTTATCATAAGCCTCCATGGTGCATTCAGGAGCCGCATATTATGGCCGGCATCGCGGCGTTGTTTTCTGGCAGCTGTTATAGTTTTTTTTTAAATTTCATAGACTATCATATCGTTCGATATCTTACTTACATGCGACATTTGTCGTATTTGTATGCAAATTGACAATTAATTTCGAACTAAACGTCACCTCGAACTGATATTAGAATAGAGGTCAAATCAAATTTCTTTGTTTTTCAGAGATGTTCGAAATTTGAATGAAATAATATTATCGAAACCGATGTTATTATTTAGCAATAATAACATTTTCACAGATAACAAATTTGTTCTAACAAAACAGTCTATTTTTATGGTGGTCATAATGTGCGGTTCTTGAACGCATCATGGAGGGTTTATGATATTTGGATATATAAAGACATTTAATTGTCTTATCTTAACACTTCACCACTATTAATGAACTGAAATTTTCAACCTTATTGCATTGTCAATGTTCTAACAATATTTGAAGGAAATGGGTCCTAAATTAAAGTTCGTGAATGGACATAGAAAACATCCCCTCCTCTGAAAAAATATAAAACACCAATGTGATATTACCTCCAGAGGATGTAATAGGGGTAGATGAAGATCCTGGTGGTGATCCAGGTGACGATGAGTCCCAGGAACAGCGTGTCGCAGGTCCTCTGATAGTTGGCGTATTTCGTGGCCTTTACCACCTGGAAAAAGAACAGGTTGTAGTGTTGTGGATAACGCTCATTTTGAGGCTTGAAGACGCAAGTGACGAAATCCAATATTTTGCATTCATATGCGTAAGGGCTTGTGCACAAATACCGCGAGGTTCGATAGGGGGGGGAGGGGGGTCAGGAAAAAATCACGACAGTGTATTTTTCTCCACACGAGTAGATACTTTTTCCCGGTTTCGTTAAACATAAATCTTTACTTTTCTTTTTCAACCTATATAGTGTCCCACTGCTAAGCAAAGGCCTCCCCTCTTGATTTCCACTCGTCCCGATTCGGAGAAATCTCTGGCCAATCATTAAATACGTCCAGGTCGTCCCGCCATCTCCTTCTCGGCGCCACGCCGTCGCCTCCCACCATGCGGCACCCACTCCGTAGCTAGTTTAGCCCACCTCTGCGGGTGCATGCGGCAAACGTGGCCCGGCCCGCCCATCCCCATTTCAGCTTGGCGGTCTTGGCTCCAACGTCAGCAATGCAAGTTTTTGAGCTTAGCGTAGAGTTTCGGACCCGATCGATCCATTTGACTCCCAGCATGCTACGCTCCATAGCTCGTTGGCAAACCTTCAATCTGGTCTTTTGTGCCTCAGTGAGTGACCATGGTTGGGCACCGTAGGTCAGGACAGGCAGAATACAAATATAGACGAGTCTTCGCTTCAGAGTTAAAGGAAGGTCTCCCTTGAGTAGCTCTTTTAGAGCTGACCAATAGCTTTTTTGTGAACCCCGCCCGCACGACGCTCGCTCTTGGCTTGACTTCATAAGATAGAAAAATAAACAAGATTAACTATACACCGTGTTTTTTTTTATTTCCGTTAACTTTAAGGGAAGAATCCTCAGGTTAAATGGAACTAATTTCTCTAAGAAACTAGTGTCTTAACTCTTACTATTTTTCAGATATTCAATAAATCAATTTAATGACCGAATCAGTGTGAAGGGTCCTTTATTTTATTTACGTTTTAATTTTCGTTAAACGAAAAAGGGAATTATTGGGATTTGAACCTGGGACCCCTCACTCCATAAGCAAACTATTTACCACTGAGCCATGTGTTGACAAGTGCTGTCGTAGGTGAAAATTAACTTTGTGTTAACTCTTTGTCTCCCAGCATTCCGGTGTACGAAGGCCTGGTCTCCCAACGACATACATGTATGTCGGCATGTGTGGTCCCATTGGTCCAGCTGTCAGACCTGGATAATGAACCGTGGTGTATTTTGTATATAAGATTCATTTTCATTTGGGTACATGTGGGTCATTGGGATTCCAGGGTAAAAAAAATGACCCACATGTGGGACCTCCCGGCGGAGTCACATGTGAGTCGTTGGGAGACAAAGGGTTTTGAGACCTGTTGTCTCCCGATGACGCGAATTCACGGCATCCTCCCTTCAATGGAATTTATATATTTTAAATTAGAACAGAGTTGCATTTGTTTTGCATCATTCGATTTTAGAAACAGAACAAAGTCTACTCTAGTTTTTATTTTGATTTGATTCAAATTTCACTGCCTATTTTCCTGGTATGGCGGGATACCTCACGTTAAGTGTTAGAGCCCTCCCACACTGTAATATTGATTTAGTTTGTATGAAAAATGAAAAAAAAAAATTGTTTTCGAATTTAATAACCAGGTAGCTTCTGTTAATGAACCGAACATCGTGTCGAAATTAACGGAAATCAAAAAATACACGGTGTATACGATACAATTTATCTCACAATTAGGTCGAATGAAAAAAAAATACGTGAGGTTACGTGGGGGTGGGGGTAGCCAAGAACCTCACCAAATATCACCAGGGGGGGGTCAAAAAGTAGCCAAAAAACCTCGCGTGATTTGTGCACAAGCCCTAAAATAAACCAACACGGTTCTCAAACAGCATCGAGTCTTTAAGCCTCGGGAGACTTTAAGGCTCGAGTCTATAAGCCTCGAAATGAGCGTTATCCACAACACTATCGGTCTTATTCATAAAAAATCCTTAAAACACCGTTGATCAACGTTTTAGTTAAAACACTCACTAAGCCTAATTGACGTTTGTTAAAAAGTGTGATTCATAAACCTCCGCTAAGCATCTGCTAACTATTGGGCCGTTATTTGACAGATTAGAGATGTTATGTTGCCGTTCTGGGAAATCATAGAGCAAAATTGGTGATTTTCGATTTAAAAAGAAGTTTGACAGCTTAAATACCGGCAAATTGTAGTTAATTCAACTCCACATCTCCAAAAAACTAACGTGCACGTAAATAAGATGAAAACTAATAAAAAACGATGTGAAAACTGGACGCTGGAAGACAAGGTAAGAAAGGATACGTATTTACTGTAATTCGGCATTAAATATGAAGTTGCCCATGCCTATTTTCAAGAGCAGCCCATCTTATAATCAACACTACATATTATTTTATCATTTGACGCTGCTCAGTTTCTTAATAAAACATACATAGATTGGTAACATTATTGGATAATATATACTATAAGCTAAAAATAAAATTGAATGAAAATCAAAGTGTAGTTAAACATCATGTTTTATTGCTTCAGATTGAAATAATTCCTGCTTTGGATGTGAAATCATGAGCCTTACAAGCCCGGAGAGCCCACCGAGGCTTTGGAGGTGGAAGGGCCTGAGCCCCACAAGCCCAGAGGGACATCTAGAGGAAGAATATAAAGGTATTAATTTATTAGAATATAATTTTTCAAACCACATGCTCGACAATGCCGAATTATAGGTCATGTAAACCCTACCGAAAGCAAGACATTAAATCCCTTGGTATTAGCCGGGTTATAATGTTGTACTGAATTTCATTGTAACCCGCTGGTTAATAATATGATTTCACTTTTCATAATTCTTATTACTATATGCATAAAGTTTAATTTTGCTAAACACAATTTGTCCTAGGCCATGGCCTACTTGATTTGACAAAATAAATGAAGTTTGCCTCCGTGTGAACCCCGGTCCGGAGGAGCGCGGTGCTCGAAATTCGAATTTCGAATCTAGGACCACGGCTTGTGCTTTCGAATTTGGAACGCCGCGCGCCTTCATTTGTTCACGCGTGACGAACAAATCGAGTTCTTGTAGGTGCCTATAGAAGATTTAATTTCAAAAATAATATTGAAAATGTCGAGTGATGAAAGTGTTTTGACTCCTGAGTTTATCAAATTAGATGCCATAGGCATAATAAACTCCAACTCAACCTCAATAAACGTACCAAATAAAAACATTACCTTATCTTTCCATAATTGGACTAACGTGTATAATGTTACTATGTACTTTTAATTTGCTAAATAAACATTATTTATCTACTGAGCCTGTTTTTTTGTCTCGCATAAGGTGTGAAAAGTAGAGTATACACCTCGGGGATAAGACTGTTTTAGTCTTGGGCGGTTGAACCCCTCACTGCACTCAGGACTCAGTCTTAATTCCCTCGCTTCGCTCAGGAATTAACTTATAACTCCCTCGCTACGCTCAGGAGTTAAATTATGAGTCCTTCGTTACGTTCGGGATTCAATTCGCTCCCGTGACATAAAACAGTGCTTTATCCCCTTGGTGTATAATCTACTATAATATTACATGCGAGTTTCAAATAATAAACAGCTTTCCTATGTTATTTATATTTAACAATGGTTTTTTTTATTTTCAGATATCAGCTATTTAGCCTGTGGGAGCTAAATAGCTGCCGCAGAAATTAAGTGCCAATACTACGAGTACCAATTAGAACTACACAATCTTCCATCTGTTCTCTTCATACTGATATAAATTTGTATTCAATACAAAATATGCAATAACCAAATTGAGTTTAATTTTTAATAAGAATAAACATAATTTATCTTTTGTCAATTATTGTACAACACCAACATACCAAATCCTGCCTGGAATAAGGTATAGCTATTTTATGAATACTTTCACTGCCAGGAACCCGCCTAGCTATCCTAAACCATGAATGATGATGAGATGTTTCACCAGATATATTATTATAATAGTACCTTGACCTATCCCGCAAAGATGGACCCTACTTGGATGCACGACGTGCAAGTGGGATGCATCTGCGTAGTGGCGTATTGTTAGTACGTGTAACGTACAGACAGATAAAAAGTCATCTCGCTCATATTTAGCAGCCTAACTGGGGAAATAGGCAGGGCCGTAGCCAGAGTTGAATTTAAGATAGGGCAGCCGTAATTACAAGTAGGGCACAAGTCAAAATTTAACTTGATCTAATATGTGTGAGGCAGTTTCTTAAGGTAGGGCAATAGTATTTTAAGGCCCTGGAAGTAGGTACCTCCACCTTATGTTAGAAATCAGGTATACAATCTATAAGTATTGTTCAATCCACGAGGCCGCGCCCCACTTCTATCTATGACTAACGTTAAGGATAAAAAACAATGCTGGGGCGCGTCCTCGTGGACGATACGTACCGTACGAACAGCGGCAGTGGCGGAGCGGAGCACGGCATGTAACTGCTTTCGCTCCGTGTCACCACTGCCTGCGCGTTTGCAGTTTTTGTATTACCTACCTCCTGAGCATTCAAGGAATAACAGCCCTTTCGGTTGATGTAGTAGGTAAGTATTCGGCTGCATCGCTGCCATTTTTTTGGTGTCATGTCTCCGGTCTTTTTGTAGATATGCGCTCTCAAAAGGTGCACAATTAAATACGTAGGATACTAGTTAATACGATACGACGAAACACAATAGGTTAGGTTTATTCACCCACAGTCACTGATAAGATAACTTTTTAACTTGAAATGCGCGCGCAATGGTGTTCCATCCATTGTTCGTGCACGAATAATTATTTATATCGTATTAAAAACTTTCTTTCACGTATATTTACTCATTTTTTTATCTGCTTACTTCATAATAAACTGAGAAAGTATTAAATACTTAACATAAAAACGTTCAAAATCGTGTTTAATTTGCTCAGATACTTGCTGTCAAAATCAGCTGTCTTTAATTCGGCGGCCATTTTTATCCTTAAAATGGAGATAAAATAGGTTTAAAGAAGGGTCTACGGTTCGTTAAGTTAGCGAGCCGTTAAAATAGGCTTGATGGACCCAACAGCGTTATTTGACGTTTATGAATCACATTTTAGCGAATCAGTGCTATAGCGAGGCTATAGCACTGTTTTAACTTTTTATGAATAAGACCGTTAGTCTATAACAGGTTGTCAAATGAAATACGAAGTTCTTTTGTTTATACCTTAGTAAGTTATTCGAACGAAAATTGTTCTTAATTATATTCCGGATAAGGTGCAATTTTTTCGTAATCGTGTAGTTGCTAATTGATTAAGAAGTAATGCCGTATTCATTTAATTATCTATTACAATCAGTGCAACATTTTTGCATTATGTTAGTGCTATAGTAATGACATCGAGAATAATGGTATTTTTTGTATTGCTTAATATGTTTTTAATATTCTTATTTTTTCATCGGTTTTGGGAGGAAAACAATACCACTCAGTGAGCGGGATTATTCTTAATTGAATGTCGAGTTTGAAATGAATATACCAACAGATTTACATTTAATGGGGTAAAATTGTGTTCAGTATAAATTGCATGTACTGTGGTCCACTCGGTATCTATGTGTATCGAAATGAGTATTGTGTCAACGAAGCAAATCAGAACGATGCGATGCGGAATTCAAGTCTACACCGTTTGGAGCCAGCATTAGTTGCAACCCTTTAATGGTGTTACTAAGATTCGGTGATTTGACAGGTATTTATTTAATCGTATGGCAATTATTATTTTGGCCTTTGAATTTGTCACTCTTTAGTACCACCCAGGGGACACGTGCAGGGTTGTGGTAGGTAGCTCCTGAGGACGCGAGTGACAGTTGTCCCCCCTTTGTCAAGTGAGTGGGCAACTCGACTGTTAGAGGTTCTTAAGCCGCCCGAAGGCCTCTAACTCGGCTTAACGACTACTGTCATAGACAGCAACCGGGATCAACTGCTTAGCGTGCCTTCCAAAGCACGGAAGCGCTCATTTATAGTAACCACTCAAACAGGCGGTCACCCATCCAAAGACTGACCCCTGCCGTCTTTGCTTGACCTTTGATAGGTGAAGGGTCCAATACAAGGGGGAATAGGCTAGAAAAGCAGAGAGACGGAAGTTGCTGACTCATTGCAACTATATATGTGCCTCTGTCGGAAGGTTTCTACGCAAGAATCATGCGGCAAGATGCAAGCGTTCGTCTGGCAATCGTCAATTAACGAAACCGTGCGCATGACGTGCTGTTTACGTGGACAATGGGGAACTTGTATGGGACTTCAATTTCGAATAAATTGCACTCAATCGATGCGGGTATACGTAGAAATATCATATAAAAGGAAAAAAAAAAAAAAGATTGTATTAGTTTCATCTCACGTTAAAATGACGATTTTTTTTTCACAGAATATTAAAATTGAAATAATAATTTTTAGAGATAATTGCAAATTAATGACTTACTCCATAGTAAACGCGCCGAGAATATAAAATATGCTGTGACGTCATAGCATAAGCCCGTTTAATATAGATCGTTTTCGGGGTGTGCCGACGCGTGCATATTTCCAATGCATATAACATCAGAAAAATAAATCATAAGAATGTTTTAGTGCTACAGTTGTTTTAATGCTGGATTATAATTTTGATTTTCGTAATAAAATAAAAAGATGCAAGTTCCCTATAGGCCTAACGCTGTCAGTGGTGGGCGCCCTGCTCGTAAGGCCTTTTTTACAAGCTTTATATTAACTTGCACTGTTCGTATGTATGTATGTTTAAATATGTAAGTATGTAGGTTGTCCGTCAAAATTTAAACAAATAACAGATGTACTCAAAAACAATACAAACTAACTGAAACACTTTGATGTTGTTTAAGTACTTAGTTTAACCATATTAACTTACATACTCAATTATCGCTCTTAATGTCACCGGGCATGTGTTTTTATTTTATTATTTTTCTTTCTCTTTTTATATTTTGTTAGTATTTAACCCCCCGGATTCACAACACTTCAGGGGCTGCACCCCTGACTTACTCCGCATGATGATGTAATATAATAGTATTTTATGCAACTGTTGTATAAGAAAGGTCTTAAAAGGCGAGTGGCGTGGGTTGCGATGCGAGCCTTGGCGAGCATCGCAATTAAAGACGCCACGAGCGTTTTTAGACCAGTTATACACCGTTGCATACAATACTTTTTCTACGACAAATTTTAAATAAATAGCAGACTACAGAATAGTTAAACTTTTCAGGCAGCAAGTTTTCTATTCGCACTTTTGCTACTCACGCAATTTCTTCAAGAGTGCAGTTATTAATTTCTTCGACCTTTTTAAAAGGAACGTACACTTTTGTCTTCACAAACACGAATATAATCTTAATAGTTTAGGACTAATAGTTTATCACCTTTCGTCTTTTCATTTTGAACTGTATTTTGGTGGGAAATCGGAAATGTGACAGCTCTTGCTTATGGTTTGTTTTGTTTTTAATTTGTTTGCACTTGCCATCCGAACCAAACAGAATCCGGACCCGGACCGAATTCGAACTGTTTATATTTATAAATAATACCAAGAATTCATAAAACATGTAATTTAACACACAATAGATGATGATTTATTATTATTGTAGTAAATAATTTATAATATACAAATGTTAAATCGTAAATAAATACTTTTATTTCGAAATAATTGTTTATGAAGTTGGCACCACTGCAATATAGCGGCCGATTTAAAAAAAGTTAAACAGTGCTTTTATGAAAAATTATGAACCAAAAAAGTACGCTAAACAGTTCGTTTTTGGGCCATAGAGCATAGAGTTTTTCGACGTCTTATTAGTGGTGTCATTGTATTTGAGCTACAGCCTATATAAATGACAGATAACGGTACAGGAGTAGAAAAAATAAGTAATAAGTGGTGAACGGTGTTGGCCACACATATTGTATTTATTCATAAGGCTAATAATTTAAGACTCCCTTGTAGTGGCTGTTTGTTTACCTAAAAAAAAAAAAAAAAAAATTTGCAATCCATTTCTCAGTCACTTCCCGTTATCCAAATGAGCTGAAATTTTGCAAGCATATGTATATCGCATGATAATGCAATATTATGATGACTTGGAGCTGATCTGATGCTGGAGCTGGAAGGTGGCCATAGGAACTCCGCAATAAAACGACACAACCCCATCGAGTTTGGGCTCGTTAGAATCGTCGAAATGAGTACTTAATGATGGTATGCAGAAAAGTACAGTCGGCAGTAAAAGCTTGTGCTTGTTTTTGACAGAAACTTATTCCTCTACAAACTGTTTTTGCATACAAGAAGCGTAGCGCTACTATTTTTAACCCCCGACGCAAAAAGAGGGGTGTCATAAGTTTGACGTGTCTGTGTGTGGCACCGTAGCTCCTAAACGAATGGACAGATTTGAATGCGGGTTTTTTATCCGAAAGCTGACGTGATCGAGAATGTTCTTAGCTACGTTTCAACAAAATCGGTTCAGCCGTTTTTGAGATATTGAACGATGAAATGAAAATAGCGGGGGTTTTTACAAGCTTTATATTAACTTGATCTGTTCGTATGTATGTAAGTATGTAAGTTGTCCGTCAAAATTTGCAATCCATTTTTCAGTCACTTGCCGTTATCCGATTGAGCTGAAATTTTGGATATTAGTCTTAGAATAATAACGCATAGAAACATAGTTCACGCGCAACGGTGAGGCCACCAAAAGTAGGACATAAATGGCCCAGTACGCCGATCGGTAGAACAAAATTGGTGCGTGTGAATACGAGTTGATCACAACTACATGAATCCATTTTATGCCTCACGCTTGGCGCGTCGGCCGTATGAAACTATCCTTCTAGGCGTTATTATTCTAAGATATTAGTATAGTTTGGATGACAATTCAATATTATAGTACCATCGAGCTGATCTGATGATAGAGACAGAATGTGGCCATGGGAATTCAGTACTTAACCGACGTAACCCCGTTGAGTATGGGCGCGTTAGAATCGTCTCAATGAGTAGTTGATGATGGTATGCAGAAAAGTACAGTCGGCAATAAAAGCTTGTACCAAAAATGAAAATTTTGACAGTTGTTCTACTTTTCAAATTTTACAGTGAATGTGTAACACGAACCTCAACAAATATATCCGCGCAATCGTGCACCAATAACACCAGCGTGCCTATCCGGTGCAGTTTGCAGATCCAACTGAAGGACAGCAGCATGATGGTGGCGAGGTGGTGCACGAACATCTGCCAGAAGTCCTTGCGACGCACATCGTAGAACTGCGACAGCGTCAGCGACCAGTAGAACGCTGAGGAGATCATGTAGTACCACCATACGTCGTTCGTTAGACCCTGGAATATGAGAGGGAAAGTATAAGCGAGTGCGATCCCATTGAAGAGCGGAGTGGATACAAATCGGCCAATTGCAAGGGTTATTTTATACTTAAGTCTGCGGGGTTAAAATTCTGGGATTCTCTGATACTGTTATTCTGAGTAAAACAGATTTGTATACGTATTAGTTAGTATATTTTTAACCGACTTCAAAAAAGGAGGAGGTTCTCAATTCGTTACGTGATAATTTATGAACCGATTAGAAATCGTTTTTTCTTTGTTTGAAAGCACACAATTCCAGATTGGACCCGTTGTCACTAAAATTCAGTTGCAAATGCAGCTGTTATTATCTTATCTGCGTTTGTTTGCGAATGCGTGCCATTTTTTGCAAGAAAAAGATTAGCGCCACGTGAAAGAGAACTCTTCAAATTTTATAGGCAAACTTGAAGCAATTGCTACTGATTTAAAGTTTGTTTACTGTTCACCGCACTCTATTGCTCAAAGGTTAATTGGAAGATCCCTTCAAGGGAAACCTTCGCTATTGTGCCGTCCTATATCGTAAATACCTTTATAAAATTACAAAATACTGCAACTACTGTCAAAACAATAATAAAATACTGCAACTACCTACTGTCAAAAATAAAAAAAAAACAAAACAGCACCAACGTGTAAAGAAACGGTATTGAAGTAGGTATCTTGACTTGACTAAATACCAGCTCGGCAATCGGTCTCTTGACGGATAGTACGCCAATACCAACTCCTGGTAGTCCTGGTAGCCACTGTAAAGGTTAAGGGAAAATATAAAAAAAGGAAAACATTGGAGGAATAAGAAAGGGATGGATACTTAGTTGATGATGATGGTGGTGCCCTATTATAGCATATAAGCGCATGTCACTATATTTATTGAAACATTTTATAAAAAAAAATATAACATAAAACTCATTCATTGGCCAACCAGACCAGGCCCCTTATCACGCGATAAGTGACAGGATAGAGCATCCGTCCCTGGCTGACACCGTTCGATAGAATGAGACGACGCGCTTATCCTATCACTTATCGCGTGATAACGCCATCCATGCTACGGGGTCTGGAAACAAACCCCTTATGACATAACATTAAACTAGAGGTATAAGATTATTCAAAACACAAAAAAACCTACTGCTGTGGGTGCGACTTCGTGGATTGAAGGATCTACAAGTTCGATTCCTGATCTGATTTGCTAGTTATCGCTTTTTTTTTTGTGCAACAGTTCCATTATAGTAGGCCGCGCGTGGGGGCTGATATTACTTTATGCACTATAGCATAAAAAGCATTTTAAGCAGCCTGTTCACTCCGAATCGCTAAACTTAAGTGGCAGTGGGCGGGGCACATTGCGCGTAGAACTGATGGCCGTTGGGGCGGAAAGGTTCTCGAGTGGCGACAACGTACCGGAGGGCGCGGCGTTGGTAGGCCCCCCACAAGGTGGACTGATGACCTGGTAAAGGTCGCGGGAGTCCGCTGGATGCGGGTGGCGCAGGACCGGTCAGCTCTTTGGGGGAGGCCTATGTACAGCAGTGGATGTCTTTCGGCTGATTTGATGATGATGATGATGAAATATTTATTTATAGACTGCTATTCCTACCTATACCTATAGATATTCGGTCTGTTATAAAGAAATAAGTCTGGATAATCGTCATGGATTCAGGCATGGGGTGGCATTGATAGTGCTTAAATAGGTACTCTGCTAACTCAATCGTTCAAACATGCTTCGATGAATAGGTATACTTAGCAAAAAGTATGTTAACCCTTTTCCAGGCAGAGGCGTTATATGGACCACATACAGACTGTCAAACGTGCATCTTAATATCAATGAATAAGACTGACATTTGATTGTATTTTTTTAATTGCGGGCCTGGAAAAGGGTTAACTAGGTTGACTGAACTGACGTTTACGAGCGCTTAGTCTGATGGTACGCGAGAGTTGAACCCACTTATAGGTATAAAATAAATAAATAAATATTTGCGGACAATCTCACACAAATCGACCTAGTCCCAAACTAAGCAAAGCTTCTACTATGGGTACTAGACGAAGATAAACATACTTATATAGATAAATAAATACTTAAATACATAGAAAACATCCATGACTCAGGAACAAATATTCGTGCTCACACAAATAAATGCCCTTACCGGGATTCGAACCCAGGACCTCTTGCTTCGTAGGCAGGGTCACTACCTACCAACTAAGCTAAAGCGGTCGGTATGACTAAGTACAACAAATTATATATAATTTAAAGTTATATCGAATCATCGCCATATCACAATATTGATGATTTGAATATTTTTCAACCCCTGGGTTGCGGGTAGTTGGTTGCTCTTGTAGAGGGTCGCATCCGTATTCTTGAAAAAAAGCGATATAACGACTGCTTATTAAAAAAATAACAATACACTTCTTGGCAGTCGAGTAAAAATGTAGAAACGTTAAGAACAACGGTTAGTCGCGATTTTTTTGCCATACTAAGAGGGTCGCGACCACAGATGTATGAATATAAGGAGATCGGACATGGCGGCCGATTTGTATAGAGTGAGCCTGTCGCAAGTACATTAACCCACACAACGCCCAAGTAATTGACAAGACAAAGCACGCACACATCTAAAACACACACGCTTATTTGACAATAAACGCGCATCATATCAGGCATTTTGGGAAAAAACGTAATATTCTCTGCGATCAGCATGCGTGCACAGTATGGCAGTGTATGCCCATTGAGCATACAGCTGCGACACGGCCGCCGGCGGCTTGTCCTCTCTCTAGTATTCCATGCTCTGAGGTCGCGACCCTCAGGTTGAAAACCACTACTTTGTGCTGCACTGTGGTATAGCTACAGTGTAAAAGTTTGGCGGACTCGATCCATTTCATAATGTATAATTATGTTATTTCGAGATACGTACACAAGTATTTATTGAGGGGCAATTCGATTTTGGCTCAGAGATTAATTAAAATTTTAAGTGATACGCCATATCTCAAATATCTTTTAATTTCATATATATACGAAAACTCGGTGTCCTCATGTTTGGATTATCTACTTGTTAAGTAAAGCGATATTGTTTTGCATTACAGAAAAATCAATTTCTTTTGGGGTTCGGAGTATTATCAATTACTCATTAAACACTCATTTATTTCTCTCACATTGCCCTAAACCAAAGGAGTTTGATAGTATTTCTAGCTTAAAGTAGCTCTAACGTTACCTGTATTAGGTACGTATATAGATATAATCCTTCTCTATGCCCACATTTCGAATGCGTTCAGTCTCTCTCTATCACGCTGGGTCATAGTCCACGTCTCGCTTCCGTACAACGCTATGATCCAGATGTAGGTCTTAATAAATCGTTTCCTGATATTTCGAGATATTTTCGCCTTTAATATCTGCTTTTTGGCATTGAAAGCTTTTTTGGCCATGGCTATGCGTGCGATTATATCCGAAGTGCAATTGGAGTCACAGGTTATAATGCTGCCTAAGTATTTAAATCTTTTGACTTGTTCGATGGCTGAACCTCTAATTGGAGAAGGATGGAAGGTATTCGTTGGACAGAAAGAAGAACAAACGAAGAGGTTTTAAATCTGATAGGAGAAAGGAGATGTCTACTAAAAACTATTGAAAACAGAAGGGGAAAAATGTTGGGGCACCTGATAAGACATGACAAATAAATAAAATAAAATAAATAATTGAAGGAAAGATAGAAGGAAGGAGAGGCAGGGGACGACCAAGACGTGCGTTTATAGACCAAGCTAAAGAGAAAGTTAATGCAAGGTCGTATCAAGAGCTCAAAACAGTTGCAGAAAAAAGAACAGAATGGCGATTACTCCACCGACAAGAGCCCGGCTCTTAAGTTTATGATGATGATAGATATAATGTCAGGCCCTTACAAAAAATGTTTGTCGGGAATTCCAAAGAAGATAGGAATTCCATACCTGTGACTAATTTCATCCTCTATTTTATACACCATTGGGGTTTTGGCGTTCTATGTCAATGATTAATCATATCACGCCATCCCAATTTAACACTGTACTAAAAATAGTTGAATAGTATTGCTAAGTAGCTTAACTCATTCACTCAGAGTTTTGACGTTGAGTTTTCTAGCTTACCTTACCTCATTCACCGCACAAGAGTTCAGTTTTGGAGTAAAGATTAAGCTTAAACTTGTAGAGAAAATCTAGCAAAGGAACTAAGTTTGACGCGTTCGAGGGTAATGCATCTGAAAGGGATTTACGATAATCGATGCAGCCCCTTTTGTGTGTTTTGACAATCTAGTTATATACCCAAAAATGTAGGGCCGTGTAGCGTTCAAAATCACGGAATAAGATATTGTTGGACATCTACGGCCGTATTCATTAACTTTCTACAAGCCTATTTTAACTAAAATGGCTTTAAAATTCGTTTGTCTTTATCTGTTACTATTGACATTTGTGTTCGTTTCGTAAGAAAAGGAACAAATCACATTTAATTTAGCAGAGGCATTTTAAGTTTTGTGAATAATATTTATCACAATATTTTGCCTATGCTACGAGTTACGATTTGTTAACAGTGTGTCCATCTGTTTCGCTTATCAAAACCGATTATTTCAAGGTAGAATATTACGTGTTATCTATTGTTAGCCTTATTACAAGAACTGTTTACAAACGATGAATCAGACATCGTACGATGGAGTTCCCTGTTTCATGACTCATTCGGAAGTTGATCGATCTCGAGTCTGTAAGTAGTCTAGGAATACAATAAACTACTAAATTAAGTTTATT
The DNA here is from genome assembly GCA_963854355.1 of Epinotia brunnichana. Lineage (NCBI taxonomy): Eukaryota > Metazoa > Arthropoda > Insecta > Lepidoptera > Tortricidae > Epinotia > Epinotia brunnichana. Next base: position 20,951,700 of record OY977954.1, read on the forward strand.
TATGTCGACTTCCATTGATCCAAAACGAATTTATTTTCAATTGCACATGGATCGCTTAAGGAAAATCCCGTATATCGTCGGGGATAGTGCAATATCGCGTTACTAGCACAGGTAATAATTTACTTTCAATTCAGTACTCCGCCAAGCCACATTAACATTTCCACATTTTTTTTCCAATTTACCACATGAACTGATTTCCGAGAACAAAAGCGTTGATTTTTAGACCAATAAACCAAATCGCTGTATGTGGGCCGATAATATTTGAGGACTTCCGTCGATTCCTCAAGGATCTCAGAATTACCTCCGGCACTTCATTGTTTGCTATTTCAACGGAATAATATCAGAATCTGTGACGTACTTATATAGTTTGAAGTACATCATTGAGACATCACACAAACCACAAGCCTTCTGTGGTCTTCATCATCACTTCCACTTCACCAAATTTATGATTTCCGGGTGTAAATACACGAGTTATAATAGAAAATACCGAAATTACTACACGCGTGCCTAATATATTTGAGGAGTTCCCTCAATTCCTCATGGTTCCCATCATCCAACTGGGGTTTTGGAAACAATGGGACCAATCTGGAAGCATATACTTTCAGTTAAAAAAAGAATTGTACGAATCGGTTCATACATGACCGAGTTCTGAGGTAACAAACATTAAAAAAAAAAAAAAAAAAAAAAATACATCCGAATTTATACAGATACATACAACGTTCGGTTTTAAGCTTCTCCTGGGTTGTGAACGATGCCCCGTCCGTCTTGCTGCGCTGAGACGGGCAAATCGCCAGCCACCTAACAATGGGCGTTTTTAAAAACGCGGCGTTCAAACCGCGCGGGTGAACCGCGGCGTTTGAACCGCTCGCCGAACGACCAACAACACTTTTGGGAGTGTCAATCCCCGTAGCTCTGCTGCGCTGATGGTGGGTGGGGTGATGATAAAAGGCAAAAGGATTTGATAATAAAGATATAATTTTCACTGATACACGAGTTTACAATTTACTAAATAGGAGCTCTACTTGTTGGAGCTTGCGGGACACGATTTGTACTGAGCCCTGGAGCCTCTTTTATACCCCTAACTCGATCCAAGTCGAGGGAGCTTAGGCACGCAATATTTTGTTGGTTTAGGCCAATTAAATAATTCCTAATTTATGGCATAAATTAAGGCCTCGCCTACTTTCATTATAAAAAAACCAATTAAACATTCTACATTCCAATAAGAAAGCCTTGTTGGAACAATTCTACTTTCAGGAGGGAGCTATGGCCGTAGCCTTATATAATGCTGCTGCTTTCAGCCTCCTGACGTGTTATTTCAATTTACAGGAATTATTTCTACATTTATTTTAGGCAGACCTTTCTACATATAATAGGCTCTCTTCGGCTCTAATTACTGAATTTACATATAAATTGTTATAGTACTTCTTTTAAAGTACGGCGCGTCACATGCGCTTTAATTTGACGTATCATTCACTATTCTAGCTTAAACGGTTATATAATTATGCCTGTTTAAGCCGAGCACAATAGGCGCATTTCACCATGACGACCTGTCACTTTGCAATTCTTCCATACAATAATATTAACCAATCAGGAAATCTGACTCGAACTTGACCAATACGTTAAAGGCTCACGCTATGGTAATGCCTTCCTGATATACTCGGGCTTATTAATTTACATTACATTTTTCCTCCTAAAATGAGGTTTCCTATATGCCCAGGCATGTTCTGGGGTCCTATTCATTATTAATATTCACAAATAAGCTTACACAAGCAGCGCAATTCGCGTTACGCTACTTGTGTAATCATTGCTGCCTCTATTGGCTTGAGTGAATTTAAGTATGCTAGTCACTGATGTGACTTGTTCACGGACTCGCTATAGATATAGTCTCGAGTTGCCGGTTCCTAAGCTCATTTGCCCGCGTCTCTCCCTCGGAGACGGGCGGCTCTCCGCAGAGCGATATTTATGCAATTATTACAATGGGTACTTCGTACCTTTAGCCTCCCTATGGGCTATTCAATATAAATGTACTGTCGGTACATGGTTTTAAAACAAATTACTCGCTTTCCAAATTAGCGGTAAGCTTTATGAGCTGAACTATTGCGTTATCGCATTCTAACTTTAAATAGGGTATTCAAAATACTATTAGGTATTACTTATTTATTATTACCATAATAAATTGGGATGCTCTGTCCCTCTTATTCTTAGGCATACATCTCCCTCTCACGTCGGCCACTCGCAGGTGGCATGGAAGGTGTGTTCTGTCGCGCACAATCCTCCCCCTCAGTATGAGTTGAAGACTCATACTAAAGACGGTATCGCTAAGCAACAGCACACACCAATGCCTTAATCGTATTTCACTTAATGATCGTACCGTGGTACCTTGATTCGCACTATCTAGTTCACTCACTGTCTTTGATTCGCACTTTCTAGTTCACTCACTGTCTTATTTTATTTCACTTCACTTAGCATAACCACCAGTCGCTATGCTCTTCTGGCGGTAGTACAGGGGCCTTTCTAGGCACCGGCTGTATGTAGTAATTTTCCTTGTCCTCATCGGCGATGCGGATGGGGATGGACACTTTTAGCTGCATTTTGTCGCTAGCAGCCCTTATCAACGTATCAGGAGGTTGTGCGATGCGCAACCGCTTCCTACGGTGTCGCGTTCTCTCGGGCATCGGTGTAACACTCCTAGCGGGCTCCGGCCTTACCGGGCTCCGCGCTGCAACTTCCTTATCTTCGATGATGTGGGTCGGTGGCTGGTCCGCGACCTTGGTAGCCACACTTGTCGTTTCAACGTGCTGCGCCGCTTTTTCGGCAGCAGCCACGATCTCGCGTGTCCGGCGCTCGGATGCCTCCCGTAGCAGCCGACGCAGTGGTAACAGGATTGGCGGTTCAGCCAGGCGCCCTCTGCGCCATGTTGATTTCGTAGAAGATGCGGTCGGAGGAGTTGTATTTGCGCCCTTCATCGGTGAGGGCGATGCAGGCGGTGCTATACGCGCGAAGGCTGGAACTCGACCTTCAAAAGGAACCCTAGGTTCATCCGAGGGCGGCGCCCTGCTGCCGGGCCTCGGATCAATACATTTTTCCATCGCCAGTATTTCCGCGAATCCCTGGCTCCATTTCTTCTTTATATTGTCCAAATTATTCAGGAAATTGGTTCTCATGACTTCTATTTCCATCTCTTTCTGTTTTCTGTCTCGTTCCATTTCTTTTATTTCCGCCGCCAATATCTTGATTTGCCTCCTGTTCTCTTCTAACTCCTCCGCCGAGTAGCCCTTTGGGTCGCTGGGTGTTCGCTCTTCAAAAAAGGGGTCCCTGCAATGGACCCCGTAGATGTTCAGCGATCCAAAGGGCGATCTGTCGATGTGGGTGACGCTGCTGTTGTCGCTTCTATCGCCTCGGGCCTCCACGTGAAACCCTGGTGGTGCGGCACCGCACCTCTGGTGGGGCTGTAGGTGCCGTCGCTCCTTCGAAGAGTAAGGGGCCCCCCTTTGGGACCGTAAATGAGCGTTGCCGCGGCCACACCTTGTGGCTCGGGGACGCTTATGCGACTCCATGTCGCGTGTCTGCAACCACGCACCGGCAGTTCCAACAGACACGGCCTGCAACTACGCACCGGTAGTTCACACAGGCACCGCAGAAAAGATGCGCTCCGTCAACGACGAACACGCAGAAAACCGGATATCCGGATCGAAGGAGCAAAATCGACGACTTCGACGAAGCTGTCTCGGCGTGTAGTATGTGAGCAGACTGTAGCAGCGAGAAGGAACTGAATTTAAATTTTAAACACTTTGAAATTTGTTGGAGGTACTTGAAGTTACTAGGAGAACTACTGTTGAGGCGAGCGAACACGATTTGTACTGAGCCCTGGAGCCTCTTTTATACCCCTAACTCGATCCAAGTCGAGGGAGCTTAGGCACGCAATATTTTGTTGGTTTAGGCCAATTAAATAATTCCTAATTTATGGCATAAATTAAGGCCTCGCCTACTTTCATTATAAAAAAACCAATTAAACATTCTACATTCCAATAAGAAAGCCTTGTTGGAACAATTCTACTTTCAGGAGGGAGCTATGGCCGTAGCCTTATATAATGCTGCTGCTTTCAGCCTCCTGACGTGTTATTTCAATTTACAGGAATTATTTCTACATTTATTTTAGGCAGACCTTTCTACATATAATAGGCTCTCTTCGGCTCTAATTACTGAATTTACATATAAATTGTTATAGTACTTCTTTTAAAGTACGGCGCGTCACATGCGCTTTAATTTGACGTATCATTCACTATTCTAGCTTAAACGGTTATATAATTATGCCTGTTTAAGCCGAGCACAATAGGCGCATTTCACCATGACGACCTGTCACTTTGCAATTCTTCCATACAATAATATTAACCAATCAGGAAATCTGACTCGAACTTGACCAATACGTTAAAGGCTCACGCTATGGTAATGCCTTCCTGATATACTCGGGCTTATTAATTTACATTACATTTTTCCTCCTAAAATGAGGTTTCCTATATGCCCAGGCATGTTCTGGGGTCCTATTCATTATTAATATTCACAAATAAGCTTACACAAGCAGCGCAATTCGCGTTACGCTACTTGTGTAATCATTGCTGCCTCTATTGGCTTGAGTGAATTTAAGTATGCTAGTCACTGATGTGACTTGTTCACGGACTCGCTATAGATATAGTCTCGAGTTGCCGGTTCCTAAGCTCATTTGCCCGCGTCTCTCCCTCGGAGACGGGCGGCTCTCCGCAGAGCGATATTTATGCAATTATTACAATGGGTACTTCGTACCTTTAGCCTCCCTATGGGCTATTCAATATAAATGTACTGTCGGTACATGGTTTTAAAACAAATTACTCGCTTTCCAAATTAGCGGTAAGCTTTATGAGCTGAACTATTGCGTTATCGCATTCTAACTTTAAATAGGGTATTCAAAATACTATTAGGTATTACTTATTTATTATTACCATAATAAATTGGGATGCTCTGTCCCTCTTATTCTTAGGCATACATCTCCCTCTCACGTCGGCCACTCGCAGGTGGCATGGAAGGTGTGTTCTGTCGCGCACATGGGTGTTGTGTAGATTTTTATTAGCCTAGTAATACAATGTATGTTTCTTTGTTAGTATTTTGTAGCTATTATTTTTATATGTATATTTATTTGATAGTGTTGTTTTTTTTGTATTACAATGAATCCCACTGTTGGGCAAAGGCCTCCCCCCATCTTATTCCAAGTCCGTTTATCGGTCGCAAGTCTTGTCCATGTAAGTCCAGCGTAATCCTCAATCTCGTCTCGCCATCGAGTCCTCGGTCTTCCCACCTCTCGTTTGAGGTATCTTGGATACCAGGCAGTAGTTGTTTGCGTCCATTTGTGTAGATACGCAGTATTTACCAGTGCTAGTTACGCAGTATTGCACTATCCCCGACGATATGTATGTTATATCTAGCTTTGATCTAATAGTCTGCCTGTAGTCTAGGTACCCCCTTATTCATAGAACTTAACAGACAACTCTGTTAACTAAATTGTTTGGCACTTTCTCACCAATACAACATTCAAATTGACAGATGAAGGTGAAAGAACTTTAACGGCATTCTAGCTAATAAAGGTTTGATGGAAGTTTAAGAAAAGGGCATAGCAATACAATAACTACTAAATGACATATTTATGTATATCGACTTAGGGCATAGCAATACAAGAACTACTAAATGACATATTTATGAATATCGACTTAGGGCATAGCAATACAAGAGCTACTAAATGACATATGGATCACTAATGTTTCCCAACTTACGTTTGGCAACCTGATTCATTTCGCATCTTTTAATTTCCCAACCTCTTAATATTTCTGAAATTGTTAAATATTTCAAGATTTTTATAAACTAACCTAACCTATAGGGTTCTACACGATGGCCCTGAAATAAATCCTGAAATATTTACAGTTTCAGAGATTGGGACATTAAAAGTTGCGAAATGAATCAGTTTGCCAAACGTTATAGTTGCGAAAAGAAGGTGTTCCATGACATATCTATGAATATCTCCGGACTTGTCGATCCGATACAATCTGGAGATGACAGACATTGCACATGCACCATGAAGCACATAATACATATTAGTTCGCCAAAAAAGCTGCTGATGACAGAACATACAGGGTGTGGTCTGTAATAGGAGCAAAAAATTAAACGGTAGATTATTAAGCTTGTGAAAAATTATTTCCACATGGTTAAACTTGAAAAAAAAAAATTTTTTTTTGATTTTTTTTTTTTCAAAATATGTTTAGTTGTATTTTTTTGCTCTTCTGGAGTGCTATCAGTAACTTTTTATTTGAAAGACACTAATCACAAAATATCTTTTGAAAACAAAAAAGTAAAAACTATTATGACTCGTTACATGATGTTACCTCAAAATCCGCATTGACTGCTGTGCTATGATGTCGTGGTGCCAAGATACATTACTCGGAGGTCATAACTATAGATCAAAATATCTCCGAATCCAAAAAATAAATAAAATGAGTGGGACACAAGGGGTTACTACAAATGCTCTAAGGAAGCGTCCCTTTGAATATTTGCTCCTATTACAGGCCACACCCTGTATAACATATTCGCGATGTTCTTAATTTGTATATTTTTTGTGCACGTGGGAAAAGGCTCCGTACATCCATTTGATAACAGTTCACTCAATTAACGAGTTTACGTCTCAGTTCACCCATTAAACGGACTTTTAACAAATGATTCCAATCCACTAAAATTGCCATTGAGATTACGACTTTATCTTTCAGACAAGCGGTTCAAATCCCTTTAACTTTACACGATTTGTTACCTTTTCACTTTTCAACGCCTAACCACTTTATTACATTAGGGTAAATAATGACCTTTTAGACATGGACGCGACAGGTCATTAACCTATACCAATAACAGTTAACCTACATTCTTATGCAAATATGGATATTAGTGGTCATCATGAACAAATATAGGGTTTTTTTAGATATGTGATAATTCTGCGAGCGTTTCAACTGCTGTGGGTAGTTTAATCTTATTATTGTATTGTCAGAGTTCATGAAGATTTGGATGCCATTTTTGGTTACTACAAGCATTTACGAGTATTTAACTCGCATTGTTTACATGTAAATTGCAACTACGTAAAAAAGTATGTCCTTCAAAATTTGCAAACCATTTTTCATCCACTTCCCAGTATTCGATTGACATTCTTCTTCTTAAGGCGGGGTCCCACGGCCCGTGTTATTACAGGCCAGGCCGGATCGTACCACGCCTGTGGATGCCAGTGCATACGCCGGGGTCCCACGGGGTCTTTCTCACACGTCAGATCGCGCCAGGCCAGACCAACAGGCCATGGGAACCGTTGCGTAATCGGATACGACTTAAAATTAGGACTAATGTTAATGTCACCGGGTAAAACGTTGCTTCAAACAGGTTAAAAAAAAGTTTGGCGCGTAAATTGAAAAACGTTTTCTTGTCTTGTTGGCCGGATTTGTCAATAGTTCGTAATTATTATGAAACTTTCTAATAAAAGCCATCGATTTCGAAATGAGTTCGGACGAAAATTATATGGAATTGAACTGTACGCGTCCGGAATTACGAGCAGAAGTAGCCATGAATAATTTACTGCCCCCGAAATCAAAAGTTAGGTACATGACGGCGTATGAAAATTTCATAAAAATTTAAGTGTTTTCTTTGTTGTAGTGCCTCGTCTATATAGTTAGATATAAGTTCATGTAACTATAAAGTAGTACTTAATTTAGGGAATAAGCGGAATATTTGTTAGTAAGAATTGTGGGACACAATTATAGGTTATGATGTGACAGCACTGACAGCTATCAGAAACGTATTATTTAGTTGTACGAATAAAACAAATTGACTACTTTTTATTTCATTGCAAGTTTGAGAAAAACACTATACAAATCTCGGCGAGAAACAGGGTTGCCGGCCGCGTATCCCTATCTATATCTACTTGGCCTGCAACCCTTCGTTTCCCGGCCTCTATAGTAATGTACTATTAAAACAAGTAATTGAATAGCATAGCAGGCATTTTACAATAATACCACCAAGTTACACGCGGTTGAAACGTTCGGTGAATCACCCAAGTACTAAATAAATACTTGTTTAGTATTTGCTCGAGCGTGGAATAGGTCAGTTTGTTAACTATTACAATCGATTGCCTAGACAAATTTTCATTATTTAGGCTGGCTAAAAACCTGACTGAACTGAAACAAAACTATATAGATTTTCTGTTACAATTTTTTTAACCAACTTCAAAAAAGGAGGTTCTCAATTCGTCTGTATGTTTTTTTATGTGTGTTTGTTACGCGATAACTCGGTAATATGAGAACCGATTTGATTTTTTTTTCTTTGTTTGAAGGCATATACTTCCAGATTGGTCCAGATAAACTGGTTACTTACCAAATACAATACTCAGATTCCACTCCAACACTTAGTAAAACGGAATAAAGTATCCGACATGTAAAATAACAAATTTAAATTTGAATTACTACACATTTTTTCTAGTTTTAAGCACTTCTCTGAATAATATTATCGTAAGTGTATCTTTACGTGGGCCAAAAGCTGAATATCCTCTTAACAAACTTGTTAATTATGTATAAGCTGAATAAATTCGCTTTAAAGGCTGTAAGAATGGGTGTTTCAGCCTTTATACAACTGTTATTAAGCTTGCACCACCTATGCAGTTGTTATATTGCTATTATGTCGTGCTTATACAGCTGTAAGCAATATAAAATGTGCCCAAATCCTCTGTATAATGTCTGTATTAGCGCTGTTACAGACGTCATACAGACTGCGTATTCAGCAAACAATACCGTTTGCTCTATTATTCAAACAATATTCAGCTGTCGTATGTTGCTTGGGATGGTTTGAAGACGGTTAAAACTTTGTTTTTAAAGTAAATTATTTGTGTTGATGATTCCTTATATTCTTATTCATTTCGGAGTTACGAAGGTTTCTTACCGAAAACTTAATATATTATACATGTCGTTGTTCATGCATAAATTAGGCTAGGTTTATTTCATGATATAAACTGCAGTACTGTTTACAACTTTGTCTTAATCAAAATCGTAAGATTTTACACCACGTCTCAAAATTAAAATATTTCGTATCTCCCAGTCAGTTCCAATTGAAAAACATAAAGTTTGGATGAATATATCAATAAATAATTCATAGTTATGTTTAGTTCGATTCTTACCTACATTAAATACTTTTATAACAGAGTATTCGCACTCTTTATGGATTCTAATTCAAGCATCAACTATCAACCTAATCACTTAATCAGTTTTTCAACAATTGACCGAGTTGACCTTGAGTTATTATGTTAGCGTATCTGTATTGACTCGGAACGATTTTCAACAAAAAATACATTTTTACATCATTGCAACACTAAACTAGCGCAAGGCCGTTGTGAAAACTATAAGCAGTATAAAAGTTCACTTTAACTACCTATTTTATACCACTTGTGATAAAATCGTTTGTTTTCCGCAAACGTAGCGTTTACATGCGATGACGCTCGATTTGATAACGATAGTAAGATGAACACAATAGTGCATTGTCATGATAAGAGGAATGTGCACGTGGTAAGTCGAATATACGTCCACACATACATTCACTGACACCACTGTTATGTATGACTGAGGATCGTGTCCGCATGCTAACCATAGCCCTCCATGCAGTTTGGTTCCTCGTCAAGTGGACTGCATGGGAAAGACGCGAAAATTATCATTACCTCAAAAGAAAGAAGGCAAAAAAATATGCCTAGTGAAGAAAATCCCATTCAGATATCTCAAAAAATTACGAAGCTACAACCGTTTTAATATTGCTTGTTAAGAGAGAGAAAACGGTAGGGGGTCGTGACGTCACGATCCACGAGCGTCAAAGTAAATGACAATCACGTTTTGCGAAAAAGGGACAGAATATACCCCCTCTTAAAACTTTGGACACTTATAACTTTGTAATTATTTAATCCCCTGCTTTACTTTTTTGTCCATTTGACAATATGTTTAATCCTTTTCGAGAAAATTGATCATCATTGGTTATTTTAATTGTCTACTTTCCTAAGAAAAAACTAGTCAGTTCCATTATCTAAAAATATTGGACACGTATTTATTATTTTGTCACTCATACAAAAAATTATGAAGATATTGCCCGTGAAAGTTCCGCGTGACTTCACATTTTATGGTACTTACACTTTTTAGCATAATGTGACCTCACGCGTAACTTTAGGGCACAACCGGGAATAACGCTAGGAGGACATACATTCATGCCTAGTGATTCACGCTGCGTACGAAACTAAAGACCAGGGGCACAGAATAAGTAATAGTACTACGTACAGAAGGTTCTCTGTTAACAAATTCCCTGTTTAGGTACGCCAAACGTGCCTAAATGTGGCCATCCCGTTCTATCGCATGCAACGCGCTGCGACCCGTGCGAGCGTCCTGTACCAACACGTGGCAGCCACTGAATAGAGCCCTTCGAAGGGGCGACCGGCATGTACTTGTAGCGATAAACACAAATCGCGAGTGAGCCGCGCCTGCCAGGGGGGCTAGCACACTAGGCTTTATGTCGCGTTTTACGTGACGTTTCAGTACATTTTTGCCGACATAAAACCTAGTGTGCTAGCTAGGCTGGGCTAGCTAGGGTGTGTATGATGTACTTATATCTATTAAATATATCGTCGTCCAGTTCCCATAACACAACCCTTATTGAGCTTACTATGGGACTATAGTTCGATTTGTGTCAGGTTTTCCCTAGGGCAATGGCATGCAATATCGGTACCGGGAAGGGTTTTAAAATTACCGGTACTGAGTCAAGTTCGGTACCGGGAAATATCGGAAAATCGAGAAAAAACGATAACTACTCATTAGGATTATAAAAACAAACGCTTTTATTTTAATTCAATGATTAATCAAACTAACATTACCTATGTAATCTTCTTAAAACATAAAGAACTCAAATAGAAAGTATTTTTTATTGTTAAGGTACAAACAAGTGTATCTGTGTAAGGTAAATTAGGTCTAAATTATTACAATCAAACAAAAAAGTTACCTCGACATAAAAACAGGACAATTCAGTTAAGTAACCGTGTTTCATTAGTGTTTATACGTTTAGATTTATTTCTAAATAGGTTTTCAAACATCGTATTTGAGTAAAAACCTCCTTGCTTTATAACTATAAATGAAGCATAATGCATGAGTGACAGATACAATTCAAGAAAAAAACCACTACGTAATAAAGGCTATTGAAAGGCTCAGAAACAACGGCATACGGACCGGAGCCAATCTTGCCCCTGCCACAAAGCTACATATACCATCAACTGGACCAACACACCAAAGACCTACACCAAAGATACTGGGAGGAGATAGACACATGCAGACAGACCAAAGAGATTCTGTCGAAACGCGACCACAAACTCACAACCACACTACTAAGGACACATAGAAACCAACTGCGCAAGATAGTGGGTATAATAACAGGACACAACACCTTGAACAAACACCTCTATAACTTAGGTATCACAGACAGCCCCATGTGCAGAGCGTGCATGGAGGCAGAAGAAAGGACTAAACATATACTACTGGACTGCAAGGAGGTAGAAGTATACAGAATTAAGCACCTAGGTTCTCCAAACACACTACGGGACGCAGTCAGCAACACCAAGGCACTCACCAACTTTTTAGACACCACCGTTTCACGCAAAATAGGCACAATGGATGTCGACTTGCGGAAAACGCCCAGTATAACTAACTAAAAGGCTATTGAAGCGCATTATGAAGCCTTTTACTAGCCAGTGTGATGAAATAGTACATTAATACTTACCTAGGGTGGTAAAACAAAGAATGTCTCAGATTGCAGGTATTTGACGCCCGAGCCAAAGGCAAGGGCGATAAATATGTGATCTGAGGCTTTCTTTATTACCGCCCGTGGTGAGTACAAAATTTTACGTCTCTCCCAGAAGTGGGATTTTCCGCAGCGTGCGGTAATTGCTACTTTATGGCCAGGTGTGACGTAAACAATAAAGCGGTCTCTTAAGTCATTCATTTAAAGGTTCCCTTTGCTGATAATATGTGCGTAGATAACTTATTGCATCTAAGCTCGTGTCACTAAGATTGGTTCTTAACTTGATATTTATTTATATTTATTTATTTGGTATTAATCATACACTGTCAATTGGGTACATTATAACTTATAAGTAAATTAAAATTAAAACCACAAATACTGGGTTACAAATGTCCCAAGAATAATATTAAAAAATATGTTACATAATGTCATTCAATAAGAATAGCTTGAATATAAAATGATGAAATAGTAGATTGAATATGTCCGCAATTAAAATAATATGATACAATCAAAATGTGTTATCGCTGAGGGCAATAACACGCGACGTGGGCTGAGTGAGAGGAGAATGGGAGTGAGAAAATGGCTGGCTTACTTGAATATGTAGGTAAGGTTGTTCTGTGTACTGGGCCGCGACGACTTAAGCGGCTTGCCGTGCTGATATGATGGATGGGCTGAGTAGGAGTCTTCTTCTGGTTTCGAGCCGACCTTGAGCTGATGAAAGTCTTCACGCACACTGAGGGTTATAATTCACTCGCGCGCCTAGTTTTGAGCTGATGAGCCACGTAACGTCACAGTCACTACAATAAGGGTACCGGCCGGTATAATCACGACACTTTCGTAGGTTCAGGTGAGCACGGAACGCTGGGATTGAGATACACGTCAGTGCGCGACGGCGGTCAAAATGGCTACTCTTTGAGCGAGTCGCGAGCGCCGACTCGTGAACGAGCGAATCGGTGAATGATTGAACGAGTTAGCTATATCGTCGCGCCGATGGCGCGAACATCCTGGGGGGCCCGTAGTAGAGCCTCTTCCTGAGCTGAATCCAATGGCAACCTGGCTATCTTGAGCACAGGTCTGCGCAGATGTCCACTGGCGGTGTCCAGATCCACAACTCGGATCACTCCATCCTTGCCAGGTATTGTGCGGGTAATTCGACCCAGTCTCCATTGCAGCGGTGGCAAGTTATCTTCCTTGATGAGCACGAGTTCGCCAACTTGAGGAGGCGATGAAGGGGAAAGCCATTTTGAGCGGGTTTGGAGAGTATGGAGGTAAGATCTGGTCCACAGAGTCCAAAAGCGTTGAGAGAGAGCTTGTATGAGCTGAAAGCGTTTAAGAGCAGATAACGGCCTGTCATCAAAGGACGGCTCGGGCAGAGCAGTGAGTGGACGGCCTATAATAAAATGTCCAGCGGTTAAGGGTTCAATGTCCGAAGGGTCGGATGAAAGTGGGCAGAGAGGTCTAGAGTTGAGTACAGCCTCGATTCGTGTCAGGAGTGTGGAGAATTCCTCAAAAGTAAGGTGCTGTTCACCAACTACACGATAGAACAACTGTTTCGTAGATTTGACGTTAATTTCATGTAAGGCACCGAACCAAGGCCCCTTGGGGGGGTTCAGCAACCAGGTTACCTGCTGGTTGGCGAGCTGGTGTGTGATTGCATCATTATTTTCAGCGAGGAAGTTTTGAACTTCTTTGAGATGATTTCTAGCGCCTACATAATTCGTGCCGCAATCCGATCTAATTAGAACTGGTGTACCGCGACGCGAGACAAATCTTTGCAACGCTGCAAGAAAGGCTTCCGTGGTAAGAGCGGAGACGGCCTCCAAATGAACTGCCTTCGTTGAAAGGCACACAAATATACAAAAGTACGCCTTTAACAGTTTAGCGTTCCGTAACGTGCTAGACTTAACGAGAAATGGGCCGGCAAAGTCAGTCGTGACTTGGCTAAATACAGGTTGTGGGTTAACCCTATCTGCTGGAAGGTCAGCCATAAACGGGGCTGCTGGTTGAGCGCGAGTTCGGAAACATCTAATACATTTGAACACACGGTGTCGGATCGCACGGCGAGCGGATAATATCCAGTATTGCTGGCGGAGCATTGCGTGTAGAGTGTCAGCGCCAGGATGGCAGTGCACTCTGTGGTAATGGTCAATGATGAGGTCAACGAGCGGGCTTGAGCTGGGAAGAATGAGTGGGTGTTGAGCGTTGTACCTAAGTGACGCATGAGAGAGACGACCACCGACTCTCAAGAGCCCATCTTTCAAGAATGGGGAGAGACGCTGGAGTCGATTGCTGCAGAGTTTATTAGTGTGGAGACGATGAATGTCTTCTGCAAACTCATTCCGCTGAACAGAGCGGACCCAGAATAACAGAGCTTCTCTCCGTTCACAGGCTGTCAACGGTCCAGAGCGACGTACATCTGGGCCGTGCTTACAATTATAAATGAAGCGCTTGATACAAGCCGTCACTCCGACGAGCTTGTCAAAAGAGCTGAAGCGGGTAAGCAGATCATGATCCAGATCAGGAACTGCGATATGAGCTGGCACACTTTTTGGCTTAAGGCCTGGTAAAGCGTGATGACCCAGAGCGGCTGGCATCTGGGGCCAGGTATGAGGAGGCTCTTTGAGCCAGCTGGGAGACCACCAGAGGTCATGGGTTGATAGAGATTGGGCTGACATACCCCTGCTTGCACAGTCAGCAGGGTTGAGGTTCGTAGGGACATGCCTCCACCTAGGGCTGATCGGGCTAGACGTTATTTTAGCCACTCGGTTGGCTTCAAATGTCTGGAGTCGATGAGGGGGCGTGTTGAGCCATGCTAAAACTATTGTGCTATCTGACCAACAGGTATGTTGTTCTATAGCAATGTGAGCTGACAATTTAGCTGACAGTCGTGTCATGAGCTGTGATTAAAGAGCTGCAGCTGAGAGTTCCATTTTGGGAATTGAGAGGCGATTCTTGATAGGAGCGACCTTCGACTTGGCAATGACCAGATGCACATTGACAAGTCCATTGGCATCGAGCTCGTGCAGATAAGTGACAGCACCATAACCGGCTTCTGAGGCATCCGCGAACCCGTGAAGTGAGTAAGTGGACGTGGGCTTGTATTTGCAGATGTGCCGAGGTAAGCGGAGATTTGAGAGTTGGGGAAGGTCTTGTGAGATGTGCTGCCATTCTGTGTGAACTTCATCGGGGGTGGGCTCGTCCCATCCCAGTTTCAGAAGCCATAACTTCTGTAAAAGTAGCTTTGCGCGGAGTATGACGGGTGTAACCCAACCATTGGGGTCGTACAGCGAAGCTACTGTGCTGAGGATAGAGCGTTTTGTGACTTGGGTCAGTGAGGGGAGAGAGATGCGATAAGTGAACTCATCCGATTGAGGAATCCATTGTATACCTAATACTTTAATGGAATTCGATTCTGGGCTGATGTCGAAGTCTTTAGGCATGTCACATTGGTCATCTGGGAACCGTTCAAGGAGCTGAGAAGAGTTGGAGGTCCATTTACTGAGCTGAAAACAACCTAGGGCCAGTAAGTTATTCAACTCTGTTTGGAGCGCTTGAGCAGACTCCACAGAGTCATGACCACAGAGTATATCATCGACGAAAACTGAATTGCGTAGGACCTGAGCAGCGTGCGGGTAGTGATGACCTTCGTCATCCGCCAATTGTAGCAGAGTACGGAGGGCGTGGTACGGGCTTGAGCGTAATCCATAGGAGACGGTATTTAGTGCGTAAGTGAGCAGGGGCTGGTCCGGTGAAGACCGCCAGAGAATGAGCTGATACTGTCGTTGGTCTGGGTGGATGAGTATGTTTCTGAACATCATTCTGATGTCAGTACTGAAAACTATGGGGTGTATCCTGAAAGACATGATAATGTCAACAATATCTTGCTGGAGAGCTGGACCTGTGTGCAGGCAATCATTAAGACTGACGCCATTTGAGCTTTTACTGGACCCATCAAAGACAGTGCGTAACTTGTTGGATCCCGATTTGAAGATGCCGTGATGAGGAATGTAGAAATGAGGCTTGTTCGCGAAGGTACTTGGGTGGCATGGTGACGTGTGTCGTAGGTTGAGATAGTCGCTCATAAATTCAACATATTTAGAGCGTAGGGGCGGATTTGCGTCAAGTTTCTTTTCCAGTGTAAGAAACCTGCGTAGTGCAATGGCATGAGTGTTGCCTAAGGCCGGCGCATTTGGTAGAAACGGCAGTGTTACCATATAGCGGCCTGATGGATCTCGAGTGGTTGTAGTACGGAAGATTTCCTCGCACTGCTCTTGTAATGGGCTGGTCTGTATATGAGGTTGTGGTTCTTCGGTCTCCCAGAACCTCTCAAGGTTCTTGTAAATGTCATGTGTGGGTACGTCAGATTCTGGCTGTGAGCTGGTAATGTGAGCTGAGTTGGCCTGGTTTGCAGGTGTTGCATATAAGTCCTCAATGGGTCCTATCAATGCGAAGTCGAAAATCGTGCCGAAGGCTATGGGCTTCCCTCGGCCTAAGGAGACCTTAGTCCCGTCCAGAACTTGGCCGAGAACATCAGAACCTAACAAGAGATCGATTGGAGCGGGTGTGTTATATCCTTGATCTGCTAAGGGAATATTTGGCTGGCCTCTCACTTGTGCTATGTGTGGGACCTTTTGTAACGGTAGATAACCGGTAACGTGTTTTAAAATATGCGCAGTAGCCGTAATCGTGGGTGTGTCATGATGTGTAGGTCGACAGATTATTGTGATTGATGCCTTTGATTCCTGTGTGTGGTGGTTGCCCACTCCTGTGATTTTGAGTGATGTTGAGTTTTGTGGTAACTTTAAATTTCGAGCCATGCGCTGAGTGATGAGTGTGAGCATACTACCGCAATCTAGCAGGGCTCGTGCTGTGTGAAACTGGCCATTTACGTCTGCTATTTTTAGCGTGACGGTAGGTAATAATATGGGCTGATTGATTGCGTGCTCATCCTGTCGTGGGTAATCACAAGAGGAATGATTCGCTGTTGGTGGAGCTGATCGCGGTGAGCGAGCTTGAGATGTCTGGGTATGGGCTGAGTGTGTGTGGTCTGCGTGTGAGTGTGTGTGTTCTGGGTGTGAGTGTGTGTGCTGATTGTCTTCCTCTTCACAGTGTTCAGTTATTGTAGGTAGTCACGATTGACCACCTGCTCGGGACGTACTGGGCGAGCGAGGGTGGTCCTGAGACGTGGGTTTCGCCTGTGAGGCGTGTGCCGAGAACGGTTGGTACTCATTAGCTGGACGCGTCCTGGGCTGTTCTCTCAGATGTGGAGGTAGGAGATGAGCGGACGAATGAGTTGGAGAAGAAGCACCGGGGCGGTGAAGAGATGTGTGGTGTCTGTCATTCCCACACTCTTTGCAAGCCTTCGTGGACTTGCACTCATTCTCATAATGGGGGCCTAGGCAGCGTCGGCAGCGGTTGCGGGCCTGAACAAAGTCCCAACGGCCTTGTATTGGTTGGTCGTTGTACCGTGGGCAGGCGATGAGCTTGTGCCCTCTTTCTCCGCAGTATGGGCAGGGCATGGTGTTGGTGGTGTTTGCGTCTTGAGGTGACGGTTGAGCTGAGTAAGTCGGCCTGTGCTGAGCTGAATAGTCTGACCGGCTCCTAACCGGGGTCATGGGACGTGATTCATGATACGCAGTCTGTCGGGGCGGGCCTCGAGGAAAGTTTACGGGAGACTGCCTGCGGTACTGAGCTGGTTGTGGCGAATGCTGAGTGAGTTGGGAGGTGCTGGGCTTGGGTGAGCTGGACCATTCGGTCTCTACACAACGCGCGTGCTCTTCCAAGAAGGTGATCAGGTTCTTGAGGGTGGGCAGAGACTGGCGTGATCCGTACTTTCGTTCAAAAAGTGTTCGAAGTTCACCTTTAAGTTTTCGCACTACTATAGACACAAAAACATAGTCACTTTCTTGCATGGGCAGATCGAGGTTATTGAGGGCGCATTGCGCGGAAATGAGCGGAGTTAAAAAGAGCGTGCGTATATCGGAGCGCACGTGAATGTTGGGCAGTTCAATGATGATATCTACAAACCGGTCGATCAAGACCCGACGATTTTCATAGCGCCGAGTTAGGATATTCATCGCTACGGCGAAATTGTCGTTGGTGAGCTGGAGGTGGGATACCATACTGCGTGCCTCGCCTGTCAGGCACGAGAGCAGGTAGTGGAGCTTTACGGCATCCGAAATGATGGTCATGTCGTCCGTTAAGCTCCTGAAGATGGTAATGAAGGACGGCCAGTCTTCAACCTTTGAGCTGAACTTTGGGAGCGTGATTTTGGGTAGCACAGTTGTAGGCGTGGCAGACGTGGAGGGGTGAGAAGTCTCTGGGAGGGCCGCAGTCACGCTCAATTTGTCGAACGCGACTAGGATGTAATTGTAGTCCGTTACCGCGGTGTCATAATGTTTTGTGTAGACGGCTTCGGTCTCGTCAGTGAGTTCCTCGTCGTCTAGTATTTCATAATAGACGTCCTCTAGCTTGGATTTATAGAGGTCTACTTTTGTGTACCGAGCCGTGAAATCCGACAATGTATATTTTTTCGTATCCTTTGCTAGTGCTGCCTCCGCAATCTCCTTGAGCAGAGTAATTGCCTTTGTTGCCTCTCGGAAGATGGCTGCTTGCGATTTGGACGGCATGGTGTTGTTTATGTGTACTTAAATGAGTTGAGAGACAAAAAAAAAATAATAAAAAAAAAAAATAATAATTTAAAAAATATGACACCCTGTATGATGACTTGTGATGAGCTGACTAACAATTGACTGTTACACCAATGTGAATTTGTCAACAAAAGATAAAAAACCAAAAAAATTGTTGCACAAAAAAAAAAAATTCTCCCTGGACACCCTGTGTTTCACGATGTAAGTTACCTAATGAGTAGGTACTAATTTGAGTGAGGGAAATAAGAAACTATATTAACCACTAACCAATGTGGAGTGTTACCAAGTTGTGGCTTGTCTCTAATAGGTACTTGTCATCGGGCAGATATTATACGGTTATTGAATTTTGAGCCTTATCCTCTGAGCAGTAAGGTTGCTTTTTAATGTATTATTTTAGATCTGCGAGCTGTTCAATTGTTTACAAAAATTAAACGTTTATTTATGCCTAGTTATATGTATCTGTTACATGTATGAGCTGGAGAATGAATTTAGTACCTATGAGGTATTCGTAATTATGACGGCGCTTTAAAAATTTTGCTTTAGAATAATGATGCAATCAAACGTGTCTTTTTGAAATGAGCGGTTTCGTAAGTTATATCTATAGGTTATTCTACACACTGTCTGATTACGTTTCGAGAATGTTTGCTTTTAGAAAATAGCTTATAAAGGGCTGAAGACCGCTGTAAGTGATCGGTAACTCAGGGTAGCTACCTACAGAACGGACGGAATGTTCTCGAATGTGCAGAATTTCGTAGGCAAATAAATGAGATGTGGTACTTTTTGGTAATGTACCTTTGTTTGAAATGGGCTGAGTTTACATGTAATGTTATATATTACGTTATGAGTTGAATAATTTGGGCGAAAGAACTAATTTTTTTTTTGAAATGTGGGTGGATTTTTTTCCTAACTGGGTGTGCTTTTTCGAGCAAAAGAAAGACTGCTTATCCAGAAGGCTGGTGGGGGTGGGGTTTTTTCGAAGGACCATACAATTACGGTTCGAAGGAACAAAGAATGCCGGTTCGAAGGAACAAAGAATGTTATCGCTGAGGGCAATAACACGCGACGTGGGCTGAGTGAGAGGAGAATGGGAGTGAGAAAATGGCTGGCTTACTTGAATATGTAGGTAAGGTTGTTCTGTGTACTGGGCCGCGACGACTTAAGCGGCTTGCCGTGCTGATATGATGGATGGGCTGAGTAGGAGTCTTCTTCTGGTTTCGAGCCGACCTTGAGCTGATGAAAGTCTTCACGCACACTGAGGGTTATAATTCACTCGCGCGCCTAGTTTTGAGCTGATGAGCCACGTAACGTCACAGTCACTACAATAAGGGTACCGGCCGGTATAATCACGACACTTTCGTAGGTTCAGGTGAGCACGGAACGCTGGGATTGAGATACACGTCAGTGCGCGACGGCGGTCAAAATGGCTACTCTTTGAGCGAGTCGCGAGCGCCGACTCGTGAACGAGCGAATCGGTGAATGATTGAACGAGTTAGCTATATCGTCGCGCCGATGGCGCGAACAAAATGTAAGTATTATCAATGTCATTTCTAATTAAATGTCAGCTCGATATATTTATTCATCCAGGAATTCCTTCACAGAGTAGTAAGCCTTGGCTGCGCAATATATTTTAAGTTTATGTGTAAAGTTACTTTCAGTG
The DNA here is from genome assembly GCA_963854355.1 of Epinotia brunnichana. Classification (NCBI taxonomy): domain Eukaryota; kingdom Metazoa; phylum Arthropoda; class Insecta; order Lepidoptera; family Tortricidae; genus Epinotia; species Epinotia brunnichana. Next base: position 20,971,872 of record OY977954.1, read on the forward strand.
TCTAAAGTTCTGATTTGCTCTGGTATTTTATTGTAAATTTTGGCACCCATTACAGATGTAGCCGGCAGAAAACGCGCGCTCTGGTTCCACGCTCGTGGGTGGTATTGTGCATAAACTTTTAAAGGCCTGCGATAAATAGTGACCGCGCTCACTTCCATTTTCCCATAAAGTCATCTCGACTCTTATGATGGTGGAGAGGTCATGATCTCTATTGGTTGCAGGACCAGGTCCCGCCAGTGCCTCTCGGATTTCAAGTTGCAGTTCCTCCTTTCTGCTTAAAGCGTGGTCTGCTCGTACTTCTTCAGTCCACTCGTCGGTTAAACCTAGTAATAGTTCCACTAGTTTTTTTATGCATTTTGTTGGCGTCTGGTCTGATGAAAATATCCAAGTCTTCACTTCCGATGCTTGCAAAATATGTTTCTGCGTTTGCTAGATATTGCATGATTGACGCCTCAGGCAAACGTCTTTCTTTATACCTTTTTGTTAAGGCGGCGATCACTTCTTTGCTTAAATTGGTTTTCTTAGCCTGTAAAGTATTCAGGGCCAATTTGATTCCAACATCCGCAGACAAAAGCGTGGCGTCTCGTTGAGACAAGGCATCGACCGTCGTTTTTAAGGTATCCAGCACTTCATGAAGCTCTTTCAGTAGAGTCCACTCTTCCTGTGTAAACTCAAAATCCACTTTTATATCAATTAGTGCTTTTATGATACAGTTTCGAAGCATCAAAAAACGGCTTAACATTGCTGCAACCCTATCCCAGCGGGTTTTAACGTCCAGTATCAGCTGTAACTCTTCACCGAACTCTGGTAAAACGTACTTTTGAAGGTACTCTCTCTTAGGAGATTTTTTAAAAATCTTCACAACTTTTCTAACTTTAGATAAAATGTCATGGTACCTGAATTCGGTCTGTATGTTGCGTGTAAACCTTTCTTCTGATATAAACTCCACACCGTCCTCTTCATCGTCGGAGCTGTCTGAATGATCTTCATTATTATCTCGTAGAAAGCGTGATAGGTCAGCTAATGACATATTTTCCTCACTGCTATTGTGATCTGCTAAATCTTCTTGCACATCTACAGCTACAGGCGTCCTCTTATAAAACACATCGACCACGGCTAATCGTACAGCATGCGCGATACAATTTTGGTGACGAGGACTCTCCCAATCTTTGACATTAAGCTCCATCCATCAGTTGTGACGGCAATGACATTTTTATTAAGGTCCAGACCATAACACTGTAATTTGTTACCTAGTTCTTCAATAACCTTTTCGGCTGTCATTGATCCGAGGATGCGCAAGAGCCCTAGATTTCGAAATGTAACTTCGCATCCGTGTCGTCCAAAATGAATATTGTGATTCAGATATCTTCTGCTACGGTTTGAAGTCCATTCATCAAATCTCGCGGAAAAAGAATTCCCTTGTGCTAACATTTCCTTAATTTCCTTTACCAAAGCGTTTTGGTTATTTCTTCTTTCTTCTAAAACCATTTCTCTAATGGAATTAGATGATTTTGGCAATACATGTCCGGCATTGTGGAGAAGACGTCTTAGATCCTCCGAAGTAATAAAAGTTCTAAATGCTATGCCATCCAAGCAGACCAAGCGAGAGACTATGACTTTGGTAGCTGGTTTTGAAGTTGCCTCAAAGAAGTCAGTCAACTTGGTTTGCTTCATTGGTACATGGTCCATTTGGACATCCTGCATATTATCCTCCCGGATTAACGATGTAGATGGATATATGCAATGTCACTTGATATAATGGTTCTATGAACATATTTAATATGTTTATGCAATCCAGTGGTACTTCCTCCAGCACATTTCAATACTTTTAGGCATATGTTGCATCGTGCCAAATTTTTGCATTTACTCCTTAAAAGATGACGCCAAACTGATTCCACGTTTTCACTTTTTAAGGGTACAATTTCAAAATCCATTTCTGAAAGTAAAGGAAAACAATAATAACATACCTACATGAATTGAGGATAGATATACACCTTAACATAATATTCATCAAAACAAAATGGAGGCCAGAAATTAATTTCATTAAAATTTTAACAAGTTAACCTAAACAAATGGTTGAAGAATTTTAATTTTATTAACTTTTATTTCCATGTTACAATCAAAACATTGAGTGAATCCCATTTTGTTTCCGTGGTCTACGGAAACAATATGGAAGGAAAATGTATATCACCGAGGTATGAAACTTATGTACAAGTCTATAGAATATTCAATAAGCTTCGTATCATTACTTACTTTCGCATAACGTAATTCCTTTTGAGACCAAGACGACGTATAAACGCAACAAAGGTAATATTATATTTGAAATAATAGAGCTAAAGAAACTACCTAATATTAACAACACGTTCACCGCACCAACAAAAACATTGAATGACTTATTAAACATCAAACTATGCTAAAAAAGTGGAGGGTAGACTACAAAAATGACTACTACCCGTCCATTACTTTATTAATTGTCTATGTCTATAGCATAGCACTGCACACAACACAAGATAAATCCTGTGATTACAGTTTCTGAATTATTAATGGTCCCCAAAGCCTGGCACACAACTCTTAAGGACCCCACACACCGGTCGCGGGCGCGGGTCGGGCGCGCGTCGGGCGCAGGCCCGACGCGCGCCAGGTTAAGAATCTCTAACAGTCGAGTTGCCCACTCACTTGACAAAGGGGGGGACAACTCACTTGCGTCCGCAGGGACTACCTACCTCAACCCTGCACGTGTCCCCTGGGTGGTACAGTCGCCATCACATACATAGGTACACTATACTTAGGTGTTCAAAAATATAGGCACATCCACTCGAGTAATGCCTTGAAAATAGAGGTGTGTTCCGATGTTTGTGAGCTGCTTGTTTGCTCCGATGTATGTGTTAGCGACTGTACTAAAGAGTGACAAACGCAAAGGCCAAATAATGTATGCCATACGATTACTCTGACACCTCGGCATAATGCTGAGACAGCGACCGATTCACTGCCGCGAAGACACACACACACAGTGTTAAATTGTTATGTATGTCTACTCCCTGTGTCTCTGTGTGTCTTTTGTGTAGTAAATACTTAAATATCTCCTTTCTTTGCTTTTTATTAAATAAATATAATAAATAGGGTAGTTTCTTCATGTCAAAATTGATAACGTATTTTGTGTTGCTAAATGGATAGTAAGTAATCCATCAAATTATTGTAATAAAGTCATAAAAGAAAGATGGACTTTGAAAGTTTTAAAAAAATATGCATTTTTTTTATTGGGCGAGAGTAGGTACATTAAAAGCTACCAATAGAATCCTTACGCTTTTATAGAAACAAAATTGTACTACAACCATGGACCTAAACGCAGTATTTCGCGACCGAAACAGCAATTTACTTGATTTTCCATACAACGATTAGTACCAATATTAAACTGTGACGTCAAAATTCTATATCAATTAGTATGAAGCGTTTCGCCTGCCGCCAGCGAGGTCCGTCTTAGTTTAATTCTTTGGGTATTTATGTTCTTTAATTGTAGGTGGTCCCATACAAACATTCGTTCCTCTCCAAAAACTGGTTCGAATGGCATCGTAAAAAAAATGAGGACACAAGCCTAATATAGCCATAAGCATTGAAATGTGTTAACAAACAAACGCCCCTTTTAAAACAAGCAAGGGGCGGAGATGTTTTTATTTTGGGCGAGATATTTCAATAATTATCACGAAAACAAGAATCATTTGTTACCTAGCACTCAGGCACCCGTTTATCGGACAAATAAATAATTAATTGGTAACCTCTGCATTCATATCTCCTTCATACTTTATACGACCTTATTATGGATCTCAATATGGGTAAATAAATTATTTCTTGTTGAAGTTTCTTGGAAAAAAAATGACAACATGGACTTCTAACATGTTTAGAGGAACCATAAGAAAGGGGATTTAAGGTAGTTCGACGACCATACAAAACGTCTTTTGACATTCCCAGGCTAACGGCGTGATATTTTAAGAAACTTATGTAACAATCTTTCATAAATTGGCTTTCCATTTGTGCGAAATTCCCCATTTCCTAGAATAAACTGAGAATAATCGTTTTCCCAAAGTATCACGTGACAAACTAATTTCTCAAGTTATTCTAGTTTATACAAGTTTATTCTAGGAAAGGGGAAATTTCGCGCAAATGGAAAGCCAATTAATGAAAGTGTGTTAACATAATTTTCTTAAAATATCAATGTCAAAAAACGTTTTGTATGGTCGTCGTACCACATTGAAATGTTAACAAAACCATACATTAGGTTGATTCGTAGATAGATGATTTAATACATGGCGTACTAGCAAATGCCCGACAGGGACGATGATAAATTAACCTTAATAAATTGAGATATCAGAAGAAAGAAAGAAAACATTTATTCGTGACAACAACGCAATAACAATTTTAGACTCATACACACATACACATTTGTCACGAAATGGACACAACTCAGCGTAATAGGGAACATTACGCAAAACTCTTCGTAGGTGGCGACACTAGCAGCATTGACATTGTATCTCGTTCTCACTTGCGGTATTGTCTATGTGTTCAGAGCAGAACAACAAATAGACTAGAGAGAGAGAGCTATATTGTAAAAAGTTTATCATTTTATAGTTTTATGTTATACCTTCGCAGTCTAGAAGAATATTTTACTTTTTTTTGTCTATGATATGAAACGGATGAAGTTGGGGAGTTGTCAGTTGGATAGATAGATTGTACGTAAGTTGTGAATAAATAATTTAATAAGTTGAGCGAGTTGTTTTCTAATCCTGAATACCAACGAAGGTGGAAATATTATTCAGAAACGGAACATTGGTCCTTCGAACTAAGAATAAATAATCAGTTATAAAGATTGTGAATTTGAAAAAGAAAAATTAAAAATATTGAAATTTGAAAATTTCTTCGAGAAACGTCAGTAACGCAAATTGTATAAAAACGTCAAGAAGACATTGTGTTGTGACTGCGTGTGCGTGAACAGGTGCGTTCCAATACGCATACTTAGCATCTTGTCTTTTTACGTGAGTGGAGTCGGTGATTTCTGCCTGGCGCGGGAGGGCGACCTGCGGTGAGTGCACGTTTGCGTGTACCGGAACGCAACGCCAAACGTCAACGTCAACGATATAGCAGCAGTTGTCATTGTCATTGTCAATGTGAATATTTTGCTCGCGGTTTAATATTGTGGCGTTTATTCGTGTAGATTTTGTAATTTAAATAGTGTAACGTGGAAGAGTGTAGTTTAGGAGTGGTGTATAAAGTTGTACAGCTGTTACATATAAATATGGCTAAGTTGGAAGAGTTGCGAGCGGCCCGTGGATACATTAAAAGTGCCATTACAAGAATACACACTTTCTGTCATTCGGAAAATTTTGCTACTGCTACTTCAGAAGCCGTGTTGGAGAAAAAATACCGGCTTAATAAGGCGTTCGATGAATACGAACAGTATAACAGGGCCATCCTGTCTTTAGGGCCTGGCGACACCGAGGACTATGGCCTAGTTGAAGACAAGCGTGATGAGTGTTCTGAAATGATCAGCAGACGGTTAAGTGATATGTCTAGTTCAGGTGAGCAACCTAGTCTCGAATCGCCAGGGGTAAGCCGGGGTAAGTTCACACATTTACCACCTATATGTTTAAAAAGCTTCAATGGTAAGGATATAATGGATTACCATCCATTTGTAAATATGTTTAAGGCAGTGATACATTCTGATGTAAAGTTGAGTTCTTGTGAAAAAATGTATTATTTGCGCTCCTATTTGTCAGGAGAAGCATTGGATTTAATAAAGCATCTAATGCTTAATGATGAGAGCTACAAAGTTGCTCTGAAACTTTTAGATGATAGGTATAACAACAAGCCAAAAATTGTAAATTTTCATGTTAATAGCATAATTGACATGCCTGTTTGTACGAAGTGTACAGCTCATGGTTTGCGCTCTATAGTATCAGCTGTAAATATGCATCTTGCTGCATTAAACAATTTGAATGAACCAGTACAGTATTGGGACACATTGCTGGTTAACATTCTGGCCAAAAAGATTGACTCGTATACCTATCGCGGATTTCACCTTGAGCGCGATATGAGAGAGGTGCCTACGTTGTGTGAATTCCTTACGTTCTTAGAGAAGCGAGCTGTAGCGTTGGAAGCCACGATGAAGGAAGAGCCTCAGAAGCCGGGGAAGTCTGCAGTAAGTGCGGCAGCTGCTACGGGAGTGTCATGTAAGTTTTGTCAAGATTCTCACAAGATTTATGAGTGTGTTAAGTTTAAAATGCTCCCTCCTCAGGAGCGATCTGCCTTTGTGGATGCAAACAATTTATGCAAATTGTGTTTAAATCTCCACAGGGGTAGATGTATGTTAAAGTTGAAATGTGCGACATGCCATCAATTGCATAACACATTGTTGCATAGTATGCCAGCTAAGAGTAAAGTCACCAATGCTGCTCACGTTTGTTTGCCCACTCAGGGAGGACAGGATGTGACTAAAACTTCTATTGGTGATATGGAAATTTTGCCTGCTAAATCGTCTAGCCTAGTTGCTAATATATCTGCCAAGCCGCAGGCCCATAGTGTCTTGTTACCGACTGCTATGGTGAAATTGATGAAAAAAGATGGTACCTTTACCTATGTTAGAGCATTGCTAGACTCTGCTAGTCAAGTGAGTTTTCTTTGTGAAAAGGTGGTGAAAAGTGTAAATAGTTGTGTATATAATACAGATGAAATTGTGACTGGAGTGTGCAATGGGAGAAATGATATCTCGCAAAAAACAGACATTGTTGTTCATTCTACGGTGAATGATTTTAAGATCAATGTGTCATGCTGTGTGACAAAAAATATAACTTGCCCTCTACCCCAGCAAACATTTGACATTTCACAATTTAATATTCCTGCTAATGTCAAGCTGGCGTATAAGCATTTCAATGAAACAGATGAGATTTCACTGTTACTGGGTTGTGATATATTTTTCCAGGTGCTGCAGCGAGAGTCACTTCCGCTAACACCCTCCGGTCCGTTTCTGGTGAACACGAGTTTTGGTTACGTTGTGGCCGGGAAGCTGCCAGTGTCTGCTGGCAAGATTTCAACATGTAACTTTTGTGTTACTACTGAAGGTAATCCTTTAAATATTGATAAAATGCTGCCTCCATTCCCAGGTGATAAAGAGCTGAAGGCATGTCTATTGTCAAATAATGTGAATTCTTCTGCAAATATTGATGACATAATGTCAAAATTTTGGGAATGTGAAAAAGTACCTGATCTTGTTAAGGATGTTGGTACAGAGCATCAGTTAGCGGAGCAGATTTTTCAGGAATCTGTTAAACTAGAAAATGAGAAGTTTACAGTTGCCTTGCCTGTGAAGTTTGAATTGGGAAAGTTGGATCTAGGTGATTCTTTCAGCAGTGCATTGCACAATTTGGAAAAGCGTTTTTCAAAGGATGTTGTTTTGCATGAAAAATATAAAAAGTTTATACACGATTATATTGACCAGGGTCATGCTAAATATTATGACATTGCTAATTATGACCTAAGTGCAGGTAATGTCATGTTTTTGCCGCACCACCCAGTAATAAATCCTAAAAGTAAAACCACGCCGGTACGGGCCGTATTTGATGGTGGTGCTGTCACAAAAAATGGTTTGTGTTTGAATGATATCTTATTGAACGGCCCCGTTGTTCAACGAGATCTATTTGATATTCTGATCTTATTCAGAACATTCAAATATGTGCTTTTATGTGACATAAAGGCAATGTATCGACAGATTTTAATTGAAGATAAATACCGCAGCTTGCAAAATATATTATGGCGGGATTCTACTGACGAGCCAGTCAAATGTATACAGCTGCAAACGGTCACGTACGGCCTTAAAAGTAGTGCCTTCTTGGCAACAAGATGTTTAATTGAGCTTGCTCAACGACATAAGGATCAATATCCTTTGGCTGCATTTGCCCTTATGCACACCAGTTACGTTGACGACATTCAATGCGGGTCTAATAATTTGGATGAGCTTATTCAAACTAAACAAGAGTTAATAGAACTTATGAAGCTAGCTAGTTTGTCTCTTCATAAGTGGTGTTCCAATCACCAAGAGATTCTAAACGATATTCCGAGCGAATTGCATCAAATTGACTCTAAAAATTTTGACAAAGACAATGATTACGTCAACACTCTTGGATTGACCTATGATGTCGTGGATGACACATTGAACATGAAGTGTCCTGTAAATGAAGTTCAAGAAAAGTACACTAAGCGACAGATGCTTAGTTTTATTAGTAAATTTTTTGATCCTTTGGGATTATGTGGTCCAGTGTTAGTTCAGGCAAAAATATTAATGCAACAAGTTTGGTTTGAGGATTTAAAATGGGATGATTTTTTACCTCAAAATCTTAATAACAGGTGGGTCAATTTTGCTAAAAGTTTGGTTCAAATGTCTTGTATTTCAATAGCAAGGAATATTAACGTTCCACAAGCGCAAACCATTGAGCTTGTGGGTTTTTGTGATGCTTCTAATTTGGCCCATGGTTGTTGTTTGTACTTACGGGTTATTGACGTTGATAATAAAGTTTCAGTGAAGCTTTTGTGCTCCAAGTCACGTATCAATCCTAAAAATAAAAGCTTGAGCATTCCAAAATTAGAGCTTAATGGTTTTTTGATCTTGGCGATTCTGGCTAGGAAAGTGTATACTGATTTATCTCTGAAATATTCAGTGAATACTTACCTTTATACGGACTCTATGATTGTACTGGCATGGTTGAAAACTTTGCCGATTAAGCTATTAAGCTTCAAAATCGGAGGCCAGCTTGTTCATTTTATCAACTCTATTGGCTACATACATATTAATGTATGTAGCCAATAGAGTTGATAAAATGAACAAGCTGGCCTCCGATTTTGAATGGCATTATGTAAATACTAAGGAAAACCCTGCAGATTTGTTATCTCGCGGTGTAGAGCCCCAAGCTTTGGAAAAATGTAAGTTGTGGTGGTATGGACCCCAGTTTTTGGCAGATTCGGCTTATTGCCATAAAGTTGTAGAAAGTGATATTTTAACGACTGATTTACCAGAATTTAAGCCCTCATTTAAGGCTTGCAACACATGCGTGGATTCAAGTTTAATTCATGATTTAACACAAAGATATTCTAATATTGACAAATTAGTTAGGATTGTGGTCTATATCCTTAGATTTGTATATAACTGTAAAAATTTAAATGTTGACAAGAAAGTTGGACACTTAAGTCCCCATGAATCGAATTCTGCTTTGCGGATAATAATTAAATGTGAGCAAAGAATCTTTTTTCAAGATGATATCGATAATTTGAATAATAAGCTGCCATTAAAGTCCAGTTTAAATAAATTGCATCCCTTTCTTGATTCTGAAGGATTGCTAAGAGTGGGTGGTAGATTACAAAACGCAAGTTTGTCATTTTCTCAGAAACACCCCATTATTTTGCCTAAAGGTTCTCATATTACCAAAATGATTATTAGCAGAGAACATTTAAGATTGAAACATGCTGGTAACACTTTATTGTTGAATAGTTTAAATGAACAATATTGGATTATAAATGCAAATAGAGAAATAAAGTCTGTTTTGTATAAATGTATAAAATGTTTTAGACTTAAGTCAAAAAATGCTACTCAATTAATGGGTGCTTTGCCATTCGATCGTGTAAATATGACCCGCCCCTTTCAAATTGTGGGTACTGATTACGCAGGTCCTTTTTATGTTAAACAGACTAGAATAAGGAATCCTGTAATAACAAAGGCTTATGTTGTAATATTTGTATGTTTTGTAACAAAGGCCATACATATTGAGTTGGCTTCTGATATGACAACTAATACTTTCTTAGGATGTCTCAAAAGATTCATAGCTCGTAGAAATAAGCCTACGAAAATATATTGTGATAATGCTGCTTATTACAAAGGCGCTGAAAATGTTCTTAAGGAGCTATATGATTTGCAAAATTCCACAAATCATCAAAGCTCTGTGGTTAATTATGCGACTTCGGAAAGAATTTCATTTCATTTTATTCCTTCCTATTCTCCAGTTTTTGGTGGTTTATGGGAGGCAGGAATAAAGAGCATTAAATATCACATGAAACGTGTAATTGGAAACATAGTGTTAACCTATGAGGAGATGTATACAGTTTTGGTGCAAATAGAAAGCATATTAAATTCTAGACCGCTTACTCCAATGTCAAGAGACCCTAATGATATGACATACTTAACTCCTGGACATTTTCTCACGGGTAGTTCACTATCTTCCTACCCTGATACCGATTTAACTAATGTAAATTTGGGAAGATTAAGCTTTTGGAAGCAATGTGTACAAATGCAGCAACATTTTTGGCAGCAATGGCACAAACAATACTTAGTTATGCTGCAGAGCCGGCCCAAATGGAGAAATGAGTCTCCGAATATCGAGATAGGTACTTTAGTTTTGTTACGAGAAGATCATGTCTCACCTTTGTGTTGGCCAGTGGGTCGAATTGTAGATGTTCAACCTGGCAAAGATGGTAAAGTTAGAGCCTTACATGTTAAGACCACGAAGGGTTCTATCGTTAAAACTAGCATCATGAAAGTTTGTCCTTTGCCAATTGACTATAATTAATTAGTTTTTAAGTAATTTTCATGTGAGTGTTCTTTTTGCATTTAGTTTTAATTTGGCCTTATGTTATTTCTTGGTTTGGCCCCAATATGTTCAGAGCAGAACAACAAATAGACTAGAGAGAGAGAGCTATATTGTAAAAAGTTTATCATTTTATAGTTTTATGTTATACCTTCGCAGTCTAGAAGAATATTTTACTTTTTTTTGTCTATGATATGAAACGGATGAAGTTGGGGAGTTGTCAGTTGGATAGATAGATTGTACGTAAGTTGTGAATAAATAATTTAATAAGTTGAGCGAGTTGTTTTCTAATCCTGAATACCAACGAAGGTGGAAATATTATTCAGAAACGGAACACTATGCAAGCAGCCTTGTCACTCATTTGACAATCAATTGTGCATGTGTGTGTGAATACTGGTTTACTATTAGTGGTAGTGCTGCCTCTGGCGGCAGAACATTGCAGTAATGTTCCCTATTCTGGCAGGGCCAGCGCTGGTCTTCCGTTGTGGCCCGAAGACTAATAAATTCTTGACGTCTAACGTCCCGTCCTATTAGTGGAGAAACGAACTATTGTTTCTACCTTGTAAACTACAATGTAACAGCACTAAATCTAATTTTATGACTTTCGATAGGCCACATAAGTCGAACACAAGTGATTTACTAGCTACAACATGCTATGTTGACAAACTGTCTAAGGCGGTCATTGGCAAACGACCACTTCCATTTTACGATGATTTAAAACCTTTAAATGCGTCACTTCATCTGGTTAAAACGCGATGTCTGAGCATAGACAAACACCTATCCTATTATCGATGGTCGATCAATCGCTTCACTACAGACTGAACAATGGTCAGCCTCGAACGACGATCACTTGCCATCTTTAACCGTAAGGCTTCGCTGGCTTACTTCATATTTAGCTGGCATTTGACACTGAATAATCTTAACGATTCTATGTTCAGAAAAAAATACATAAAGACCGTCAATCCATATTTGTGTTAGTAAAATCTTACGAAATATGTTAGGAAGAAACCCCGAGGAGTTCCCTATAGGTAACTGTTATTCTGCAAGACGGAAACCAGGACTGGCCGCCCCCCGCACACAGGCTCCAGAACACTGGCAAGTCTCTCAGTGTAATGGGTGCCATTTACAATAAAATACCAGAGCCAATCAGAACTTCAGACACCAAAAGTAGCTTTACACATAAACTTAAAATATATTGCGCATTAATTATAATGTAACAGTCTAGTCAGCAATCCTGGGCCAAGGCGTCACGGCACGGGACCTGCGCGGGGGCAGCTGCGCGGGGCAGAGGTCGCGAAGACTCCAGCCAGCCCAGCCATTGTTCATTCGGGTTCGGAGATTTGGACGTGGTGGTAACTTAGTGGTGTAGTTCAGGATAGTTACATTGTGTTACTTTGTAATCTAATTGTAATTGTGTTAATTTAGTTTTCTTGTATTAAATTTATAACTTTTTGAAAATTGGTCTTTGACTTCTGATTTTATTAGATCAGAAGCGGGATCGAATTACTTGTCTTTTCCGCTCGTGAAGTGTGTAAATATAAAAAATAAAGTGCATTTTTTCGCGCAAATTGTTAGTTAAATCTGTTAGTGTTTTCTTAGAAAAGTTGAAAAAAATAAAAAAACGTGACATATTGGTTTATGCATTATGCGTTCCGTTAGTGTGTGCTCAATACTTAATTAGTTCGTGAATAGTTTTATAAAAGTGACTTTTAAGCTTAACTTTAAGAAGTAGGCTATTATTAGATCGGGCGTGCCGGCGCAGCGTCTCCAGTTTTGTTTACATTAGAGCTGTTACTTTGTTAAGTTAGTTGTTCTAAACATTGGACCATTGTTTTGAGGTTGGGGCACCTTTGGGCTAGTGACATACGCATTCTTTGTGGTCACAATGTAAACTTATTATTTATTTTGTTACACCGTTATATAACGTTCATTAAAAATGTCAGGACGTCACAGACGAAAGGAATCTAGACGCCGTTACAGTAGAAGTCACTCTCGCAGTCGTTCCCGCAGTCGTAATTGCAAACGACGGGAAAGTACTAGTGATCGGCGACGTTGTGATAGTTTGCGTGGAAGGAGCAGTCGTCGTGCTCGTTTATATGACATGATTTTAGGACGTCTAGAGGCAATTGAAGGCCATCTTTCTACTTCCGGCTCAGATATACCACCACGTCCAACGTCCGGGTCTATTACGCCGCCGGTACCGGGACCGAGTACGCAACCGAATGCGTTACCGATTCTTGATTATAACATTGATAACCATGCCGATCGCGACGGTGTGACTGACGGTCAGTTACAATGCACACACACGGACGCGTGTTCAAAACCGGGTAAAAGTGATAGTGACGATATAGCTAACAAGATAGCCAACGCATTATCATCCCTAGCTCAAACAAAGTCATCGGCGAAGTTTTTCATTTCGTGCTTTGACTCTTCAGTACATGATTCTGACGCTTGGTGCGCAGAAGTCTACCAAGGTCGTAAATTAAACAACTAGGATGATAATGAGTGTATTTTGGGTCGGTAGTTGTTTACGTGGCGATGCACGAACCTGGCTGCATAATTGGGTGTCCAACGATCGCACTTGGACGAATTGCAAATCCGAATTTCGATCTCTATGTCCGCGTAACATTGATGTCGCAAGTATTTTATATGATGTAATGTGTAGCGACTCATAGAAATTTACAACTTATGCTGAATATGCACGTCAATCGTTCTTACGCTTAAATATTGTGAAAATCTTCCCGACGATTTAATAAGCGCGATTGTTATTCGTGGAATTGCTGATCCACGGGTTAAAGCGGCAGCAATTAATGCTAAATTAGAGCCCAAGCAGATAGTAGAATTTTTGTCTGTTTACCAAAAACCAAAAAACGAAAGCAATCGTAACCAAAATTTTCGGAGTTTTAATGACAGTGCCAATCAAAATCACAAGTCACATAAATTTACCAATGTGAATAAAATATGTCACTCATGTAATGGTATTGGCCATAAGATAATAAATTGTCCAAAAAAGATGAAAGTTGAACCTTCAACTTCAAACGCAACATCTGACACAAAGCCAAAAGTTTGTTCGTTTTGTAAAAAATCAGGTCATGTAGTGGAAAAATGTTTATTAAAACAAAAATCAGAGGCAAACAAGCAGACGACCAATAATGTAATTTTTTGCAAAAAAATGGATGAGTATGCACAGAGCACAGCACAGAGCAATGTTATACTTGCAATAATTGGCAATATGCCAGTAGATGTACTCATAGATAGTGGATCAGATATTTCTTTAATTTCAGAGTCAGTTTTGAAGCATTTAAATAACAATAGGATCCCTTGTTATCGTCTTATGCGTGGCATAGGTAGCCAGGAAATTGAAAGTACTTCTTACATAACGGTAGTAATTGAATTTCCAGACATTTCACTCGAAGTTGATCTGCATGTTGGGCCTGCTGAATGCATAAATGCTCCTATTTTTGTGGGTACTGATGTTTTGAATCGAGAGGGTGTTACTTATGTGCGCACTAATAACAAGGAGTACTACGTTACAAGAGACAATTTAGTAAATGTTCAACATTTGCACACGGTGAATATTGAAAATGTTCATACTCCGTTGCAAGGCGAAAATAAGAAACAATTGATGTCCATTATTAACAAATATTCAGACTCTTTTGTAACTGGCACGGCGTTATCAACCGTAAATACTCCACTTGTATATCAAATAATTATATCTAAAACATTGCAGAATCTAGTGGAAACCGGTAAAGTAATGATTTACATTGACGATGTTTTGATATTGTCTGAATCTATTGATGAAGGTTTAAATACACTACGTCAAGTGTTAGATCAATTTAAAAAAAAATGTATATCCTTGATACCAAAGTTGAGTATTTGGGCAGGTTAATTAGTTAGGGTCAGGTACGGCCGAGCCCTAACAAGATAGAAGCTCTCGTAAAATCAACAAAACCAACTAATGTGAAACAAGTGCGACAATTTTTGGGGTTAGCAGGATATTTCAGACGGCACATTGCAAATTATGCAGTTAAAACGGCTCCCATTGCCATGTTAACATAAAAAAGGAGTACCCTTCGCGTGGGGCAGTGAATAAGAATCAGCTAGAGATTACTTAATTTCTTGTCTCATAAATGAACCTGTTCTTACCATATTTGACCCTAAATTGCCCACGGAATTACATACAGATGCAAGTTCATCTGGATATGGTGCTGTTCTCATGCAAAAACATGAAAGGAAACAAAAACGTGTAGTTGCATATTTTAGTCGGGCTACTCAAGGAGCTGAATCTCGTTATCACAGCTGTGAATTGGAAACTTTGACAATTGTGAAGGCATTGCAACACTTCCGACATTATCTTATAGACATTGGTTTTAAAATAGTCACGAACTGTAATTCACTTCAGCTAACTGAAACTAAAAAAGATCTCGTGCCTCGGGTAGCACGTTGGTGGGTTTATTTGCAAGATTTTAACTTCAAAATTGGATATAGAAAAGGCATTATGATGCAATATGCTGATTTCCTTAGTCGGAACCCAATAAACGTGTGTCATATCCGGAGGCTGAACAATTGGGCTCAAATCGCACAAAAAGCTGACACAGAGACACCAGATTTGATCGAAAAGTTAAAGGATGGTAAATTAGATTCCTCCCGATACGAGGTTCGAAACGGGTTGTTGTATTATAAATACAGTCCTATGGGTGAAAATACACGCCGATTATGTTTTATTCCTAAAGGTCACAGGCTCAGTTTATTGCGCGTTTTTCAAGGTGACCATGATCACATTGGGATTGATAAGACTACTGATCTGATACTTCGCCATTTTTGGTTTCCCAGTTTAAGACAAATTGTAAAAAAGTACATAACTCACTGTGTTGTTTGTTTATCACACAAAAAAATACCAAAAGCACCTAATCAAGCAATAGAGTCTTGGACAAAGCCTGACATTCCATTTTCAACTGTACATATGGATGTTCTTGGTCCCCTAACAAATTCTCATGGATTCAAATATATTTTGATAATAGTCGATGCTTATATCTGAGAGACGTGGCTTTAGAAGACGGAAATCCAAACCGAGAAGCTATGGTTGTATTAAAACGACAAAGAGCTTCTACGTTGCTAGCAGCAAATCAAAGGCAACAGGATGAGAACATTAACAAAACAAGAAAAGTACCACGTTGTTACGCTGTAGGTGACTTTGTATTTGTTAATAAGTGTTCACAGAGTACGGGTAAGCTTGATTCCGGTATGAGAGGTCCATACAAAAGAGTGAAGCAGCTTCCGCACCACCGGTATGAGCTGGAACTCCTGGCGGGTTCTTATGGGAAGCGTTCGCAAGCAGCTGCGGAGCACATGGTACCGTGGCAGGGTGAATGGACGCCAGACGTATGTAAAGCATTCTTTGAGAATGGTGAGTGGAACCTTCCATGTTATTAGTTGATTTTCAACTGGCAGAGCTATTTGATGGCTGATTGTTCAAAATACAGTCATTGGATGACTGGCAGAGCCTATTTTTTTAAGGCTAGTATTTTTTTACAACTGTTGAAAGTTGGTAGAGTCATAATATCGATGACTAGCTACTTTAAGTACGAGCCATTTTCTTTTTGGCCGACAGAGCCTTTATGGGCTATATATTAGATTAGATTAATTTATTTCATAGTAAGATTACATTGTAAATTAAATTAGTATGTCAATTTACATAAAGTCATTATTATGATTGTCAAAAAGCAAATAGATACATATGTCAATAAAATTATTTGAATAATCAAGAACAGGTACATTTAAAATTTAAGAGCAATACTCGTATAATCATGTCAGAAATATTATCTCCGGCAGTGGATCGGTGGTAGTGGTGGTGGTGATATAACGACCTTTTGAGGTTGGCAGAGCCTTTATGGGCTATAACGACCTTTTGAGGTTGGCAGAGCCTTTATGGGCTATAACGACCTTTTGAGGTTGGCAGAGCCTTTATGGGCTATAACGACCTTTTGAGGTTGGCAGAGCTTTTATGGGCTAAACGACCTTTTGAGGTTGGCAGAGCCTTTTAGGCTAGATATACAGTCATGGGTATGCAGAGCATGTGTATGGCTGGCAGAGTCCGCTGGACTTAGGTATATTCACGAGTTGACAATTTTGTTCATAATTGCTTGAGTGCACCGAGTAATTATGACACAAAATTAAATAGTACATAGCATAGCGCATATATATGAAATGACCGTTTCTCAATTCCAGATAGTGAACATGATGATGGTCTAGGTTACACAAACCCTGGGCTGTCTGCAGATCATTTGGCGGGCGAGGACGCTCCGCAGTCAGGAGAGGCCGTGTAACAGTCTAGTCAGCAATCCTGGGCCAAGGCGTCACGGCACGGGACCTGCGCGGGGGCAGCTGCGCGGGGCAGAGGTCGCGAAGACTCCAGCCAGCCCAGCCATTGTTCATTCGGGTTCGGAGATTTGGACGTGGTGGTAACTTAGTGGTGTAGTTCAGGATAGTTACATTGTGTTACTTTGTAATCTAATTGTAATTGTGTTAATTTAGTTTTCTTGTATTAAATTTATAACTTTTTGAAAATTGGTCTTTGACTTCTGATTTTATTAGAATAAATAATATTTATAATGAATTTTAATTGTATCATATTATTTTAATTTCATTCATAGGACATTGTAACATTTGTAACCCAGTACTTTACTTATTCATTTAAATTAATTTGTACCTAATTGGCAATGTTACTATGCATGATTATTATTATTACAAACAAAGACATTACAAAACATAAATGCATTTACCCAAAGTAAAAAAAAATTGCTACCCAGATGAATGGAAAATGAAGGGTTTAGGAACAGACACCTCAAAGACAAATGTATTCTAAAGCCTCACCTAATGCGGATGCCCGATGTACCATGGTCTATATCCCACAGCCACTCCTTGTTCCACAGTATCGCGATCCCGAACGCGAAGTCAATGTATGATTACGTATTACAAATAAAGACATAACAAAACATAAATCCTTTTCCCGAAAGTAAAAAAAAATTGCTACCCAAATTAATGTAAAATTAAGGGTTAAGAGGAATGCCTATCTGCGATTTTCCCATACAAGCGCTCTCGACTGTTTCCTCCCTGGTTTTTGAACCTAGAGCAATGTTTTTTTGCCGCTACGTTTTGCTTTTTTGGATATTTTTATTTACAAGAATCTTACAGCGCCTCGAAAATCGCAATAACGGCTTTATTGAATTCGCTGCAAAAAAAGGCGCAGTATACAAATATGACAACAAATATCCAAAAAATCAAAACGTAGCGGCATAGATTATTTCTTCCTTTTGCAGTTTCCAAAATTTGATTATGTTTGGTTGCGTTTCGGAGGAGGAAACAGTCGAGAGCGAAACCTCGATTTTTGTGTTTTTTGGGTGAAATATCTAGTCCGAGCTGCAGTTGTCATCGCACGAATTGGAGGCGGAGGCAGTTTCCAAATATACGTACACAGAAGGAATAGTGATGGGCAACAGTCGTTGACATATTTTGTCGATACGCTAGTGGTGAAAAATTATCGATGACATGTAGGGAATGTGGTCGCACATTCTCTGCAAATATAGGCTACATCAGTCATCTGATAGCTCACGAACGACGCTCCAATTAGCCATATTTCCAGTCGCCGTGGTCGAAATCGGCCAGGATGATGATGATGATAACATAATAAAGGCAAGCTAGATCGCAATGTATGGAAAATGTTGAAAAATATTGTAGTTCTGAAACCTTTTTGGATGTGTAGGGTGTGATAGAGTATTAAATTGAATTCACTCTCCGCACCCCTCCGGAGATACCTTCACCCCTCTCACCCAAACAAGTGTCCCAAAACGCGGTTATTACTAATTTTAAGAAAAACCATAAAAGATACACAGAAAGTGTTCATGACCGAAATGATCCTTGATAAATTAATCATCAATGTCTCATACATACCAAAGCGCTATCACTTGTGGTTTTTGCGCAGTCTGCCACGATACGTCTACATGTTTTATGATTTATGCATTTTTTTTGCTAAAAGGTTAGTTTTCTCAAGACTTTCTTACTTAACCGCTTTCCGCTTCTTTAAAATGAGGTATAATTTACTTATACACCCCTTTATTTAACGTTTCTATGCTCGTTTGAAAATTGTATGAATTCAGCCATTAAGCGAACTATCCTCCCTACACATCCGAATAGGTTTCAGAACTACAATATTTTTCCTAATTTTGATACATTGCGATCAAGATTGCCTCCAACAGATGACAATGAATGAATGAATTTTCAAAATGGCGCAGCAACATGATTCGCAGGAGTTTATAAATAAACTCCTGCGAATCATGTTATTTTAAAGAGAAAATTATATCCTTTACTTTTGTCATTCATACCTTGGCAATTAATATTCATATTTTTGAGAGAATTACACTTTTAATTTTTTTTTTTGAAAAAAAACCTAGAAATCATAATAAAATTGACTTTTCGTGGCAAAATGGGCGACAATCATAAGAGATATTGCTTTGGTATTTATGAGAAGTTGATAGTAAATTTATCAAGGATTATTTTAGTAGTTCACATTTTTCGTGTATTGTTTACTTTTTAATGATAAAAATCCACGTATCGGGACACTTTTGAGGGTGAGAGGAGGAGAAGTAATAAAAAAAGTAGTGAATAAATCTTGACGCCGCGGTTCGTAGTAACTAAACGTAGGCAGAGGTATAGTTTGGTTAGGCTTGACGGGTGAGGTGAGGTGCATTAGCGTGTTCCGAATAACAACCCAGAGGCTTGAGGCGCGCAGGAATGAACTAAATAAATTCCGTCCGGCTCGCGGGCGATGTCAACGGAACGGCACGCAGCGAGAGAGTGCTCGCGTCTCGCGCCTGTGTGCGTGCGCTCACACATAGACATCCCCCGCCGCCCACAACAGCGCGACAGAAACATTGCGTCAAAAATTTGAGATATGAAAAGTTGCTCAGCTAGGCATTGCTCTTAACGCGCGCCTTGACCACGACTTTGGTCTTAAGCGACCTGCGGCAGCGTTTTGTCTGTTCATTGCGCGGTCGAGACGCGCAACGCACTGTGGTTAGTTAGGATCTCGCGCAATGAATTAGAATAAACCGGCCAAGTGCGAGTCGGACTCGCGCACGAAGGGTTCCGTACCATTATCAATAAAAATATTTATTTTATTTTGTTTTTAGTATTTGTTGTTATAGCGGCAACAGAAATACATAATGTGTGAAAATTTCAGCTGGAACTATCACGGTATCAGTGAGATACAGCCTGACGGACGGACGGACGGACAGCGAAGTCTTAAATAGTAATAGGGTCCCGTTTTACTCCTTGAGTACGGAACCCTAAAAACCGCTGCCGCAGGTAGCTTAAGACCAAAGTCGTGGCCAAGGCGTAAGAACAAACACATCAAACACAAATGTATTCTAAAGCCTCACCTGATGCGGATACCCGATGTACGCATGGTCTATATCCCACAGCCACTTCTTGTTCCACAGTATCGCGATCCCGAACGCGAAGTTGCAGACATAGAAGGTGCACTTCCACATGTTCTCGCAGAACTTGACGAGCGTGGAGGGCTTGTCCTGCGACCGGCGCAGGCGCCACCACCGCTCCACTTGCCGCTCGGACATGTCCGTCTGCTTCGCTAGGGCTGCCAACTGTTGAGAATATTTTTATGTTAATAACTTTTTTTGCGGGAAGGGTGGGTATAGGAGTTTGTTCATTGACGGGCAGTTAAAGAAGAAACTCTAGTTCTTCTCTCAGAAAGTGTACGGCCTGAGTGCACGCTCCGCTACGAGTGAGGCGTGGAGCATCCATATAAATTGCATTTGTTTTATATGGACGCTACCAGGGTTACTCAACTTTTCTTAATCCGAACTGAATTTTTCTTGTAAGGGGAATTCCCACGGCGCGAGCCGCGGCACGTCACGTTGATACTTCGCGCGTTCGGATAGACGCAAGTGCGGAAATACACGTTCGAATTCGAATACTTCGAATACCGTTCACTTTTATAAAAGTAAAAAAAAATATATGATGTACATTATACCATGCAAACTTCCAACGAAAATTGGTTTGAACGAGATCTAGTAAGTATTTTTTTTTTTTAATACGTCATAAATCGTAAAAAGCAATTTATTTAACGGAACCCGTCATGTGCGAGTCCGACTCGCACTTGGCCGCTTTTGTTATTATCAATCGATAATTATCCATCTGTTATCCTTTCGAACCCTGGACGCTACACGCCCCGCTCGTAGCGGAGCGTGCACTCAGGCTGTACACTCAGTTGCAAGAAACAGACAAGTAGGTATGTCTATTAAGTTGTCTGTCAGGGTTATTATATTAACACTATTAATATACCGTACCTATATAATACCACAGTATTTAAATGTTACTACAATGGTGAAAGAAGACAAATAATTGGAGAATATCCACTTGTTTTACTCTAATTATTACTTTTCGAGACTTTGACGACATCAAAATATTTTTAATATTACTTACATAAAATATTGAATAACTTCAGTCGATGTTTATGTAATCTCACGACAACCCTTTCGTACGTACATACGTAATCGTTCTCGTATTGTGTATGAAGAAAAAATTACAATTAACGTCATCATTGAGGCAGTTATTTTGTATGAAAGAGTTAAAACATCCAACTCGCATAAACTTTTGTGTTTATACTATTAGTAGGAAAGAAAAACATGTCTATTTAAATAAGTACCATAAATTAGTGACAGAATTTCTGAAACCGGATAAGATTATGACGGAGATAAAATAGTGTAATTAGTGTAAATCTATAACTGGTTTGATAGTTCCTAATAAAAAACTTCATAAACCAGTTACTAACACACGCAACTTTCTGCCAGATACGACCAATGCACTACATTCGCATAATCATGATAGCAATTGTTATCAAATCTAATAATAATATATAACTTCAGATAACTTCCTCGACCCACATCGAATTGGATATCAAATAAAACGACAAGCAAATAAAATATTCACGTACCTGAACGCACTGAAAAATAACAAAAACGATATATGAAATTGCTAGCGATAAATTAAATAAATCGTTTCGTAAGTACAGAAAAATTGCTACAATACAAGTCTTTATGTGTTACTTTGACCTTTGTGTTTCTGAGAAAGGGACTGTAAAACACATTTTAGCTAACAGAGGCAGAGATTTGTTAAGTTTTATAAATAAGGAGGTATTATGTTTGCCATCATCATCATATCAGCCGAACGAAAGACGTCCACTGCTGAACATAGGCCTCCCCCACTCAAAGAGGGTCATAAGAACCGGTTCTGCGCATTCAGCGGACCCCCGCGAGTCCCGCGACCTTTACCAGGTCATCAGTCCACCTTGTCACTTTGTGGGGGGTCTACCAAAGTAGTCAAATAGCTACATATATTTAGTATAGTGTACCAAACTATTTGGCCACTTTAACTGCTACAGAGTATTTGACGCTGAGTGTACAGTCAAGGTCACCAATATGTATATGTCGGAGACAGGATGGTCATGAGTATTACGGATACTAAATTGTAGCGCAGCGTGGGAATGGCTACGATTGGTTGATTTGTGGCTGGCGTCACATCGAACCATCGTTCCCCACTCCGTGCGCTAGGATGGAGCCGAGGGGGCCGAGGCTCGGCCCCCTCGGCTCCAGCCCAAGAATCCCCGGAGCTCGGCGGCCGAGCTCCAAGTTAATTCTTGAGCTGAACACGCTAGTGACCGGACGCATTGGTTCCACCTGGGCACTGTCCACGCTAAAATTGAGTTTTATTTCAACTTGTGAGAGTAATCAGTGTTTCAATAAAGTACGTTTTGATTTACGTCGTAGTCTCAATACTCGATCACCCAACATCGCTGGCAAGGATGTTGGGTGATCAGCCCAAGAATACCCGGAGCTCGGCCCGCTCGGCTCCATCCTAGCGCACAGAGTGGGGAACGATGGTTCGATGTGACGCCAGCCACAAATCAACCAATCGTAGCCATTCCCACGCTGCGCTACAATTTAGTATCCGTAATACTCATGACCATACCTCGAACAAATCATGCGGATGACGTAAAAATGACGTACCTAATTTTGCACACAGGATGATGTCTGTATTGCTTATTTTCGGTGCTATGTTTTGATCACAGCACGAGCAATACACGTTTTTATCATGTATTTCCAAAAACGGAAAATCACAACAATATTCTTGTAAACGCGACATTCTTTTGCGTCTTTTGAAAAAATTGTAAAGAAATATCTAAATAATTGGGAGGCACACTAGAAGCTCAAGGCAGATGGCGCTGCAATCGACTATACCTTGTTTACGTGTCGTGTCAAGTGTATGGTTGCTATATTTTCAGTATTCCTTGCGATTAACAGCTTAAAATGTACGCGTTTATGACTGTACGTGTTCTTCAAGCTGAGCTTCGAAGAAGAAAAGCGTCAGTGGCAGGGAAAAAGGCCGACTTGATACAAAGGTAATCGCCTCAATTATTTGAGGTTATGTTAGGTATTTCGAGTGTTAATAAAAAGATCGATGCTCATGTGTGGTTTTTTCTTTCAGGTTGGAGGCATATGATCGCAACCAAAACTTTGGTGCCACCCTGGATGTTCCAGAAGACCGCTCATATGCGTGCCCACCCTCTGATACATTCAGAGATATTAACGCTGATTCGCCTATTCCCAACATCAGCAAGCATGAAATACAAGAATATTTTCAAAGATTCAACACTCACCCAAAAGGCCAACTTTTATATGAGTCCCGTCACCTTGTAACTGCTCGTTTCTCGTCCGATGGTACGTACACGTATTTACGTGGACAGTGCAAAGCTAGTATGAAGAGCCTAGCCTACCTTGTGGATGTGAAAGTGTCTCAAGAAGGTTCAATAGAAGCGTGCCACTGTGAGTGTGCTGCAGGGAGTGGTACAGAAGCGAGCTGCAAGCATGTTGCTGTACTATTGTTGGGTGCACATGATATTGTAAATAAAAGTTACATATTGTTACATCAAGTATGCACTCAACAGCAGATGATGTTTAACAAGCCTAAAAAGGTGTTTCAAAAATCACCCATTGCTGCACAAAATTTACCCAGCAAGAGATTGAAAATGTGCAATTTTGAACCCCTAAAAAGGGAAGACATAATGGATAATTATGAAGATTATGTGAGGAACTTGGCCATAGGTTATGGGGATACATCTATGCCTCTACTGCAAACATTCGAACCGGCAAATCCTCATGGGATAGAATGGGATCACTCCTATACTTTGGAGACTGCAAAAGAAAATCTACTAAAAGATCTATTCTTAAAAAATGTTACTGCGGAAACAATAAAGGAAGTGGAACAAAACACTAGAGGGCAAGATACTTCTGCTGAATGGCATGAAATGCGATCATGCAGGATTACTGCCAGTATGTTTTATACTGTAAGTCATTGCACCCATGTTGGAAAAAAAGCAATAGTGGAGAAAATTATCTCTCCCAAGCCGGTGCACACAAGAGCGGTAACCCATGGGAAGATACAGGAGCCTATTGCTTTACAAAAGTATGAAGCAATGTATGATGTAGATGTGCAAAGATGTGGATTATTTATTTCACAAGAATGTCCATTCCTTGCCGCCTCTCCTGATGGGTTACTTGGTGAGGAGACGGTGATTGAAGTGAAGTGCCCATATGCAGCACGGTATAGCGAGATAAATGAGGTAACAGTGTCATACCTAGAAGTGATAGATGGGAATTTACACTTGAAAAGAAAACACCCTTATTATGCTCAAATACAGGGCCAGCTTTATTGCAGCACTAGGAAGTACTGCAATTTTATAGTATACACTTTCAAAGATATGAAAGTCTTATTTATTGAAAGGGATGAGTCCTACATAGCCGAGATGCTCACAGCATTAATAAACTTTTATGTGCATGACCTGGAGTCTGCCATATGTAATAAATATATATATAAAAATTACTTGTCACTAATAAAAAGACATTGAACTGTTGTATGTTTTTATTTTGGATCCCTTCATTATTAAGTATTTCATTAGCTACAAAAGTAATTTTCTATGAAACCGTAACATTTCCAGGACAATTTCAATAAACTTTTTATAGAGCCCTGAAGGTTGGGTTGGGTTAGGTTTGTGTACACTTATAACAATCCTGAAAAAGTGGTGATTATGGCAAATTAAATCGTGGGTTTCATCGTAACACTTTTTTATTGGCTTCTCTTCATTATACATTCTCTGAAGTTGCAACACATAAAACATACAAAAAATATTTTACTTGCTATTGGAATGTAACTATGGTCCAATTCTGACTTTAATATTTTGTAGGTTTTTGTTAGCCCAATAATCCTTTCTATATGAACACGTTTACTAGCAAGTTCTCTATCTTTTACGATTGTTAGTCCTGGTAACTGTGATTTTCCCTTTAGAAAAGTAGGTATCTTTACAGTAACATTTTTGTCTGCAAACATGTCCTGTATTGTGAAACCTCTATCCGCTAGTATGCTATCACCACTTTGACACTTCGACACAAGACCACTTCTTCCAACTGTTTGTCTGTCACTAATAGATCCTGCATATGCCTGTGAACAATAAGACAGCAATCCACCTGGTGTCGCTCCGACTAATACTTTTAGAGTATTAGCATGTTTGTAACTACTCCAAGAAGCTTGCTGGGAAGTTGGATTTTTTGGTTTTTGAACAGCTATTTCAGTTCCATCTAATATTACTCTAACATTTTCATCATATTTTTTGAAATTCTTAGGCATGTAATATTGAATCAATTCTTTACTAGGCCAAATATTTATTATACTCCAGAGTTGGTACATAAAATTTATCCATGTTATGAATATATTCGATACAGTAGTTTCACTTATGTTAAAAAACCTGCTCAGCTCAAAAATGCATTTATTCTGTCGTAGTTTCATCATAGTTAGGAATAATTGGTCTTCGGTAGATAGACTAATTACATTGCTGCCAAAGTATCTAATCTTGTGTGCCATCGGACTAAGTGTCGAGTAGACAAAATGGAATTTCTTATATGTTTCAAAACCTGTATAGAAGAGTATGGACTTATCATCATTCTTATATCTGTTTATTGAACCATATACATGCACATGATCAATATGAGTGCTCTTTGACAAAGTTTCAGGCTCTGTGTGTTCACTTTTGAGCTGGTTCTGCAATTTCCACAGTAGTACATAATTCTTCTTCTCGCCCTACATCTGGAGTAGTCTGACTAATTATTGATTCTGTCACTGTTGTGTGTTCTATCACATTATTCTCTTCAAACAGCTTTCTTCGTCTTCTTTTTTCACAACGCTGCTGACGGACAAAAGCTGCTGGTGTTTCCTGTTTGGTTGTAGTGAAACAGAATACAGACGGTACAACAGTTTTTCTTAAAAATTTGGCTAGTGGTACAGCATCTGTATATCTACTTTTTCCGAAATAATCATCTGCCTTAAAATGCAGCCTACATAATCGGGCTGTGTCACTTGCCCTAAAGTTATTGATGCGCAATGCACTCTCCCAACGTTTCCTGCGAGTTGGGTCCTTGGGAAATAAGTGGACTCCTCTATTTTTACAATTTGGCGCACAACATTGAGGCATTCTTGAGAAAAATATGGAAAAATACTTATAAGAAATTATAGAAGTTTGCAATTTGACAGTTCTTATGTCAATTGTCAAAGCTGGGTACAGTAGCTTATGCGCCACCTGGCGTGAGAAAATGTCAGTTTTCCTCCTAATTACGAAGTCACTTTATTGTTCAACTGAATGACAATGTCAGTCAAAGATGTTATGTACCTACTCTGCTCATGTCAAGTGGCGATATCGTTTTATTAAAGAGGTTGATAATTGATAAGTAGTAATTGTTTATGAAAATACTTTTTGAAATCATCCTATGAGTGGTTTGACGTCATCCGCATGATTTGTTCGAGGTATGCTCATGACCATCCTGTCTCCGACATATATGTACCCAAAGTGGCAAAAATATGTATACAACAACCTTACTTCCGTAGTAATAAGATCTGTATACATTTTTCTGTGACTTTGTGGTGTATACATATTGGTGACCTTGACTGTAGATGGTCGCCACTGGAGACCATGTTTGCTGTACAGTGTACACATCAACTGCCCCGAATCTGCCTGCATCAAATTCGTCTATGTGTAGTAAGAATTGAGTATAGGGTAAAGTTTGTTATGTACAGTCGACTACAAAGATAAGTATGTTTTTTAATGTTACACAATTATGTATATCTTATTACTATGGTAGTAAAGTCTATGTATACATATTTTTGTAACGTCGTATGGATACATCTCTTTGTAGTCGACTGTACGATAGACTGTGAATTATATACCTTATTTTGATTTTCAATCATGTAGGTGAGTGACGTCCTATTGGCCATTACGCTATGTCGGTGTTGCAGAACGTGGGATCATAAAGTTAAATGTACTTGATACTGTAGATAGATATTGTTATACTATAGGATGTACATACCTTCTCGATTTATGAAAGGAAAAAGTACTCTACCAATATGTAGCCAAGCGCTTATAGTAGTACCTAGTAGTATAACTCTTTATTGTACAAAATAAACATAGTTGACAATTAACAACAAGAACAGTTATTGTGCAAAGGAGAACTTATCCCTTTGAGGGATCTCTTGCAGTCAACCTTTGAGTAGATGAGAGTAGAAAGGAGAAGAGGTAGACACATGTACAACAAGGTACAGTCAAGGGCACCAATATGTATATGTCACCGTTAGATTGTGAACACCGTCAGTTTATAATCTAACTCGCGATACTATAAACTGACGAAAAATTGTGAACTGTCAAAACCGTTCACAATTTAACGCATTATTTTTCGTTAGTTTATTAACTTTCAATGTCGAATCGTCAAATTGTGAACTGAGATCAAATCGGCTTGCTACGGAACGTATACAAAGACTAGGTAGGTCAGGTTATATTTAAATACTGTTTAATCCGGGTCTAACGCGATATTTAAATATGTGTACAAAGCGCGAGAGTTTAAAGTGTTATAGGTCAGGTTAGTTAGGTATCTTCAGTGGCCCGAAGGGCAAGGCACCCAGAAATAGGAGCCCCGCTCAGCGGGGCTCCGTCGACACTGCTGGATGCCTAAATAAATGGAATAAAATGTCTGAAAAACAAAAAAAACAATCACGTTCTGACGTTAGTGGAAACTGATGGGAATAATTCGCTCAACCAAACAGCGCACAGGTTGCGTTCCGAATCAGGCAAATTTGATTCAGTTCACAATTTGACGATATGACATTGTTAGTTTATAAACTAATGACAATGAATGCGTAAAATTATTAATTATTTTGGCAGTTCACAATATTACGTCAGTTTACAATATAACGGGTAAGATTATAAACTGACGGTTTTCACAATCTAACGGTGACATATACACCACAAAGTCTCAAAAATATGTAGGTACACAGACCTTATTTCTGCAACAACTACTTAGGTTGCAGTATATAAGTACATATTTTATTTATGAAACTTTGAGTGAATACATATTGGTGACCTTGACTGTACAAGAAAGGCTATAGATAAACATACACATACACGTATAATGGAAAACACAACTAACTAAACAAGAAAGGAGAGGAGAAACCGTATCGACAGGAGAGGGAATCTTATATTTATTTTTGATGCACACGATTTCATTACCTACTCTTGAGTAACAAACTCAACTAAAACAAAAATAGACATTCAATGACCTGCAATAGCGTAGTCGCTAATTAATGGGCATCCTACGTCCATTCTCTATGACTATGTACGCCCGCGACACGCCCTTGACACGCCATTCACTATCGCAAGATATTGTAGTCGCAGAGAGACCTATAGAAAACGCGAGACTATTAACATAAATATTATTAGCTAAGCATCTCAACTAGCGTCGCTTAAGACCTTTCTGACCCTGCACGACTAGGATTACATGACAACGAAAGGCAGCAGCAGCAGGCGGGTGTTCCTCTTGCCGCTTCTACTAAACTCCGCCTATGCATAAATCTGGTGGAAAAGATGCTCAAATTCAATGTGCCGTACGATTATCGGGACAAGCGCCTTGGAGTGCCTCTCTTGGCGATTGCGACCTCGCGGACAAACCTGTACCGAAACTCGTACATGTCAGGCCGCTATAGAATACGTGTCTTTGATGTAGACGAGAGAGAGAGATATGTATCACGCGGCTTTCAATCTGGAGCAGGCTCTTAAGAATGGATTTAAAAAAAACTTATGTACGAAATATCATTTGATATTGAACAGTAGCTTTTCGGTGAAGAAAAAGATCGTGAGGATACCGGTCTAATCCCAACAAGGTCTAATTTTCCTTATTGGTTGGAAGGTCAGATCGCTTACGTAAAAACTAGTGTCTAATACGCCAAATCTTGAGAGGCGCTAAAGAGGACCCCGGGCTAGGATAGAACCGAGAAAAACGCTCGTGTAGCCTCGGACAAGAATAGGTCTACGGTCTCCCCCCGCCTGTCGTGGAAGGCGACTAAGGGGGTCATCGGGGTCGCAGCGTTCTGGCGGGGGCCGGGGCACTCGCCTAAGAACCCCAGTACGTCTAGCACAACTTGCTGCTAAGTCGTGTCGCGCGCGACTCAGCGACTCCTGTGGCACTCGTATTGTGCAAATTAGAAAGAGGCGGGTGGATTCTCTCGACTTGTGTCGCGCTTGTTGTGTCAGTTGTGCTAGCCCCGCTGGGCAGGCGACAAACATCTTTTTGCCCTAGGACGAGCCAAATATGGCTGAGATCCTGAAGTCCGCATGAGAGCGCAGATGCCGGCTACCGTGGAGTTTTTGGTGATATAAATACCATATAACCCAGTCAACATCCGATGACTGGGTAACAGGTTCGCAAGTTTTCACCAAGAAAAAAGTTAAAAAGAAGATGATGATGTCGTCGACCGCACATCAACCGCACATCTGTGCGGTACATCTTCAACCGACAACCTACATCTCAGAACATAACATCTATTCTACATTCTACCCACGGCAGTGTCTTCATTACTTTCACTCAATGATTGCTGAATGGTGGACATTCAGGGTTACTCTTTATCTGAATAAGGTGACGCAACAAGACGGTCACATTTTTTTTTTGTATAATGACAAAAGCAGGTAGGCTCTATTCGTTTATTACGTAATACGATTAGGGGTAGGGGGGATCCGAACATATCTTACTTTACAAGGAAAATGTTTATCAAAGTAAAATATTTTGTAGAGGGGGGGGGGGGGGGGGCAGAAAGTGGTTAAATTGGTCTTACATAACATAATAAGTGCGCTGTCACACTCAAACCATAATCTAGCAAAAATAATTTACTTTTAAAACAAAATTTT
Organism: Epinotia brunnichana; assembly: GCA_963854355.1. Lineage (NCBI taxonomy): Eukaryota > Metazoa > Arthropoda > Insecta > Lepidoptera > Tortricidae > Epinotia > Epinotia brunnichana. The sequence goes on from OY977954.1 coordinate 21,001,842, forward strand.
AACGGACTTCAATTCATTGTTACTCCGCTAAGCCACATACATAAACATTTCCACGTTTCCTCAAAAAACATATCCCAATCGCTTCAAGTGTGCCTGTAAAATTCGAAGAGTTCCCTCGATTTCTCCAGGATCCCATCATCTGACCATGGGACCACCTGGGAATAATACCCTTTCAACAAAAAAATATTTTTCCTAATCGGTCCAGCAGACGTCCTCGAGTAATCGGGGAACTTATACATAAAAAATAAAAGATTCCGACAAATTGAAAACCTCTTTTTTTAAGTCGGTTAAAAAGAATGTAATTTCTTTCAAATCCGAACAACAATGGCCTACATTTACTTGTCTTGGTCGACTAGTACGGAAATAACATAATAGCACTATAAGTAGCGGTAACAACTGAAGGTAATAGTAAAATTGAAGACCGCTCGGCGTTTTTGTTATTATGTGCAAAAAGTGTTTTAGAAACCGTTAATGTCGGGTCATGTTCATGCACTGTTTTTGGTGAAAAGGCGACTTGCGCTTGCGAAGAATGCTGTCGATAGTGGCGATAAAATGTGGATTTAATATATTTTGAAGTGGATACTTCTTTGCTCGCGTTCTTGTATAGGGGTACAGTACAGTTCAAAATGTATCACGTGACTTCCGGAATAACTTCTTGTAGAGAAGCCTAATCTGATTTCAAATAATTGTTTGTTCCTTCATTATATGCCATCAGTTGTTAATCACAAAATGTTATTTAGTTTATGTGGCGGACATGAAAATAATGCTAACATGACCGCCATTTTCAATGTATCGCGAGTCAAATGAGCTACGTCAGTCAATGTTGCCATATATACCGATTTATCTGTACTTATACAGATTTTAGTGAATTAATTCAGATATATTAGGGTTCCATAGCCAACTCAGGCTCAGGGTCTAATGTCAAAAAAGCGGCTTCTCTAATTCCTGACGTTACAAGTCACTTTTGCCTTGGACACGGACTGCACAACCTTGTAATGGTTGATGGTGTTTCAACAATTCCATCTATAGACACATTAATAAAAAAATGTAAAAAAATTGCCAAATCTCTACGATTTCGCGCTCCTGAACTTGAAAAAGAGGCTGAAAAGGAACAACAAAAAATTCTCATTTCACTTCAGGACCCAAATATCTCCAGTGAAATGGAAGACTCCGAAAGTGATAGTGAGACTGAAGATGATGATGCAGATAACATTTTACCATGCTCTTCTGCAGCGAGGCCAGCCATTACCTCTGCCGCTCCAACTATTAAAACTGCATGTAAAACCCGTTGGCACAGCGTGCTGACAATGTTGGAAAGTCTATCACATCCTAATAACAAAGCACCGATACATAACCTTCTGGGCAGAATTTCAAAATATAAATTGAAAGTGACCGATGCTGAATGGCATACAATTCAACAATTGATACAAGTTTTAGGAAAAATTCGCACAGCCGTTGAAATACTAAGTTCCGATTCAAATTGCACTATAAATGTAGCACTGGTATTAAGAAATGAAATTGAAAATATACTAAAGTGCTCTGAAGATAATGAATTAATTGCCATAACCGCTTTCAAAAACAAAATGTTGGACCGACTGGATCACAGATTTCCAATCACTGAAGTTTTAATAGTGGCATCTTTGCTTGACCCACGCTTTCAAAAGCTAAAAAACGTTGATAACTATTTAGAATGCCAAAATGTATCCAAGCCTGAGTTTATTTCACGTTATGTAACAGATCAACTTCAATTAAGGAACATTGATGTCAGCCCTACTTCTTATCAAGTGGAATATCCCTCAGAACAGACGTCTCACGGAATGCAGTCCGATTTGCTCTTAAATTTAGCAACGAAGTACAGTGAAGATAGTTCGACTTTCACATCACCCATTGATTCAGAGGCATGGAAGTATTTCTGTAGCGCATCAGCAAATTATGTGACGAATGGAATTCTACAATATTGGAAAGATCGCAAAAACGTTTACCCGTGGCTCTACGCAACAGCTCAAGCTATATTGTCAATTCCTGCAACAAGTACACCCAGCGAGCGTGTGTTTTCAGTAGCTGTACGTCTAGCACAACTTGCTAATAAGTCGTGTCGCGCGCGACTCAGCGACTCCTGTCTCACTCGTATTGTGCAAATTAGAAAGAGGCGGGTGGATTCTCTCGACTCGCGTCGCGCTTGTTGTCAATTGTGCTAGCCCCGCAGGATTGACAATAACTGCAAAAAGATCTCGCCTACACCAATCTCGTGTGAATAAGATTATATTTATACGTGACAATTATTCGCATATAAACAAATTATAATTCTATTGTAGACTAATGAGACGTGTATTACTCTATTATTTGTTGTTACGTTGTAATAATTGGTGCTTGTTTAAATTATATAGGAGAAGTGAAACATTTAACATAGAAGTAAAACCAAAGACTGATTATTTCTATTCCATAAATCTTGTAAACCAAAAGTTGTATTGCAATTTGATCTGTGACTGTTGTGTATTTTTTTATGATTGCTAAGATTATTTATAGGTATACAGGGTGGAATTTCATAAACTGTACATAATAAAAGGAGAAAAATTTCAGCCAATTTCATCGGTGAAACGGTGTTTTTTTTTTTTTCTAGTCATTAGTTTTTTTTTTACAGAATTTTGAAAATTTTTGTAAAAACTCGGGTAATACACCTAATTCAGACGGTATAACTTTTGATCCAATGGTCCTAAAATGAAAATAAAAAATGCAGAGTATTACCAAGGGACAGGTTAATAATTCTTAATAACAATAAAAAACCAACTAGAAGAGAAAATCCGCAAAAAAAAATATTGTTTTTGAAAAATGGCTACAAAAATTACGAATTTTAAAAGAAAAACACAATTTTCTGAAAAAAACGCAGATTTAGTTACCATTTTTTTTGCTTCGTATTAAACCTCACTTAATGCCGATTCTAAAACCGTTTTTAAACTGTCTCAGACTTTGAAAAATACCACGCAAATGGGTACGTAAATCAAACCATAATTTTATTAATTTTAATCCTCTTAAAATCCTTAATGACCGTTTGTTCACAGGTAGTTGAAGGGTGTTATTGGGTTTTAGGTGGAAATAACAAATTACGTACTTAGTATTAATCCTCACTTAATGCCGATTCTAAAACCGTTTTTAAACTGTCTCAGACTTTGAAAAATACCACGCTAATGGGTACGTAAATCAAACCATAATTTTATTAATTTTAATCCTCTTAAAATCCTTAATGACCGTTTGTTCACAGGTAGTTGAAGGGTGTTATTGGGTTTTAGGTGGAAATAACAAATTACGTACTTAGTATTAATCCTCACTTAATGCCGATTCTAAAACCGTTTTTAAACTGTCTCAGACTTTGAAAAATACCACGCTAATGGGTACGTAAATCAAACCATAATTTTATTAATTTTAATCCTCTTAAAATCCTAAAACGCCGCGGTACCGGTGTTGTGTTTGACTTTATTATTCAAAATCTGCCTGTATTTTTTTGGTTTTTGTATATCCAAGGAAAAGGAAAGTGAAATTCCGCTATGGGAAGGGAAAAGCGGAGGGTATTTTTTGTCAGAGAGATCGCGCACTCGATGCGGGGGGTGTTTGTCCGCGTGGGCTCGCCCTTCGGGCCTTCGGCCCTCGGGCTCGCGTAGAGAGCGTGCTCTGAAGGGACGCTTCTGGCCTTCGGCCCTACGCGGAGCTCGGCCTTCGGCCTTCGCGTACCTGGAAGCTCACCTTCGGGCCTTCGGCCCTCGGGTTCGCTTAAAGACACTTGGGGGGCGTAGGGTTTCCGCAAGCGCGCTTTGAAGGGACGCTTCGGGCCTTCGGCCCTCGGGTTCGCTTTTAACACACTCGGGGGTTAGTGAGTGGTAGCACAACCTTAAACTCCCGGAGCTCGGCCTACGGCCTCGCAGGACGCTTCGGGCCTTCAGCCCTACGCGGAGCTCGGCCTTCGGCCTTCGCCTACTACGAAAGACACTCGGGTGCATAGACGCACAGTCCTATACTCCCGCAGCTCGGCCTACGGCCTTCGCGTGCCTCGTTTTCTCCTGACACAATTGATCTCCGGGAAGGAGTCATGGTGGGGGTTAGGTTTTGATATGGGTGTATAGAGGTCGGCGAGGTTACCACCAGAAAAATCTGACTTCTTCGGATTTGGCTCTAAGTAAAAAATTGCTCTACTGCCCGGCTAAACGGTAACAGCTAGGTTAGGGGTGCTCGACCAAATGTCATAGAAAACTGCGTGCAGTTTTTGTTGGCGGAAAAAAAAAAAAAAAAAAAAAACGAAGTTTTTTTTTTAATTTTTTTTCAAAATGGGCCTAGAGCTTTGAAATTTGGCAAGCGGGATTCTGTAGGGCTCTAAATTCTGAAAATATTTTTTTTTTTTTTAGCTCTAAAAAAAATTTTGTATGGGGAATTTTTTCGTTTTTTTTCCGGCCAAACCGCTAGACTTTTGAATAGGGGTCTCGACCAAATGTCGTAAAGGTTCCCAAGGGGAGTACAACCGCATTTTTTTTTGGCCGAAAAAAAAAACTTTTTTTTTTTTGAAATTTCAAATTGGTCGCAGTGCGCCGAGATTTGGCATGCGGGGACTTGAGGGGCCCAAGAGTTGTAAAAAGAAAAAAAATTTGGAAAAAATCCAAAATGGCGGCCGGTACGGGCAAAACAAATTTGCGAGGCCGTAGGCCGAGCTGCGGGAGCTTAAGGCTTGGCTTCTATTCCTTGGCCCGAGTGTCTTACAAGCGAACCTGAGGGCCGAAGGCCCGAAGGTGAGGTTCGAGGCACGCGAAGGCCGAAGGCCGAGCTGCGGGAGTATTGGACTGTGCGTCTATGCCCCCGAGTGTCTTTCGTAGTAGGCGAAGGCTAAAGGCCGAGCGACGCGAAGGCCGAAGGCCGAGCTCCGCGTAGGGCCGAAGGCCCGAAGCGTCCTGCGAGGCCGTAGGCCGAGCTGCGGGAGTTTAAGGTTGTGCTACCACTCACTAACCCCCGAGTGTGTTAAAAGCGAACCTGAGGGCCGAAGGCCCGAAGGTGAGCTTCGTGGCAGGTGAAGGCCGAAGGCCGAGCTCCGCGTAGGGCCGAAGGCCCGAAGCGTCCCTTCAAAGTGCGCTTGCGGAAACCCTACGCCCCCCAAGTGTCTTTAAGCGAACCTGAGGGCCGAAGGCCCGAAGGTGAGCTTCCAGGTACGCGAAGGCCGAAGGCTGAGCTCCGCGTAGGGCCGAAGGCCAGAAGCGTCCCTTCAGAGCACGCTCTCTACGCGAGCCCGAGGGCCGAAGGCCCGAAGGGCGAGCCCACGCGGACACACACCCCCCCGCATCGAGTGCGCGATCTCTCTGACAAAAAATACCCTCCGCTTTTCCCTTCCCATAGCGGAATTTCACTTTCCTTTTCCTTGGATATACAAAAACCAAAAAAATACAGGCAGATTTTGAATAATAAAGTCAAACACAACACCGGTACCGCGGCGTTTTAGGATTTTAAGAGGATTAAAATTAATAAAATTATGGTTTGATTTACGTACCCATTAGCGTGGTATTTTTCAAAGTCTGAGACAGTTTAAAAACGGTTTTAGAATCGGCATTAAGTGAGGATTAATACTAAGTACGTAATTTGTTATTTCCACCTAAAACCCAATAACACCCTTCAACTACCTGTGAACAAACGGTCATTAAGGATTTTAAGAGGATTAAAATTAATAAAATTATGGTTTGATTTACGTACCCATTTGCGTGGTATTTTTCAAAGTCTGAGACAGTTTAAAAACGGTTTTAGAATCGGCATTAAGTGAGGTTTAATACTAAGCAAAAAAAATGGTAACTAAATCTGCGTTTTTTTTCAGAAAATTGTGTTTTTCTTTTAAAATTCGTAATTTTTGTAGCCATTTTTCAAAAACAATAATTTTTTTTGCGGATTTTCTCTTCTAGTTGGTTTTTTATTGTTATTAAGAATTATTAACCTGTCCCTTGGTAATACTCTGCATTTTTTATTTTCATTTTAGGACCATTGGATCAAAAGTTATACCGTCTGAATTAGGTGTATTACCCGAGTTTTTACAAAAATTTTCAAAATTCTGTAAAAAAAAAAACTAATGACTAGAAAAAAAAAAAAACACCGTTTCACCGATGAAATTGGCTGAAATTTTTCTCCTTTTATTATGTACAGTTTATGAAATTCCACCCTGTATTTTAAATAGATGCATCCTTATATAAACGCTTAATTAAAACTAATGGTTTTTCGATTAATCTGTGATTTATAAGACTTTTTTGTTGAGATTATTAATAAGCAAATTTTTAATAAAAAATATGCATGGAAAACTAACGCTCTATTGATATGTAATTATTTTTAGTATATCTTTGAGTGAATATAATCTGTGATTTTTTTAATTATAATGTTTTTGTGATTGTTGAGATTATTTACATGAATATTTTACGACTAAATATTTATATAATTGTTTTTTTTTTAAATGGCGTATCTATTACGAAATAGATTTATAGTTACTTTAGTTACTTATGCATCTTCTACCACGGTACGTATGTATCTTACATTAATCATAATCAAGATTTCTTAAGACTGTTTGATGCTTCTGTATAATTTTTGGTGAATTACATTAAAGCAAAATACAAACGAGAAATAAATGACCATTTATGCAATCTTTTAGTTGTTTTTTATTATACACCGAAAAAAAACTACCACGCCGATTTCACGCCGATCGCGCCGCCGCCGCCGATAGTTTTGCCATCGGACGCCGCCGCCGATGATTTTGCCATCGGCGCACACCTCTAGACCCGACTAAGTACATACAATTTTACGTTTTTTTTTTTATATTGTAGGTAAATCTGTTGTTAGGTAGTATATTCATTTCAAACTAGACATTCAAGTTAGTATATCTAATAATCCCGCCCACTGAGTTAAGTCATATGGTTAAGTATTGCTTTCGTCTTAAAACCGATAAAAAATAAGAATATTAAAACATATTATGCAACACAAAAAAAGTAATTCTTCTTGATATCATTAAGTACTAACATTAACATAATGCAAAAATGCTGCCCGGATTGTAATAGATAATTAAATTAAAATGACATTACTTCTTAATTAATTATCAACTACGAAATAATTGCACGTTATTATTTTCGTTCGAATAACTTACTAAGGTATAAACAAAAAAACGTCGCGAGACTTATGTCAGCAGCCAAGTAAATAAAAAAAACTATGTATTTAGACTCTAGTGCATATTGCTTTAAGGTTCTTTTTGCAGTGTGTTAGTTTAGCCCAGGTCAGGAGCAATAATCTCGGCGTCGTGTCAGCAGGTTATCTGTATTACTGATCACGCAAGGCAATGAGTGAGGTTAATTTGATGTTATTATTAATACCTTAGTTTTCTACCTATGTGATTGATTTCTCTTTGGATGGCCATAATTTTTTGTACTTTTGAAACCATGATGAAAATAAAACCATGAAAGTTAATTTCCTGATGATTAAATTTTTGTGACTAACATCTAATGCAATTTATTTTTTGAAAATAACATCTTTGAAATGACCCCAAAAATCTCGTCGCTGGGACTCCTACTGCAAACGAACACGCAGATTTTGGGAATCTCGCTGACACACGCTGCGAGGGATATTAGACCAATCAAATTAGCTTACCCTGGACATAATTCGTAAACTCGTTGTTTTTATTGTTTTATCGGATTTTACTATTCAGTGTCATATATTTATCAAATATATTAGGTAAAAAATCCGCGATCGTAACCGTATTTAAAAAAAACACGAGTTAACGTACACTACCTAACTTTTTCCTAAAAGTAAAAAAGGTAACCAAATACCTTGTTAGTATAACTTTGAGGTGCTTTAAAATGCGATCACTTAATAGAAAAATTAAACTGAAATGAAATTCGCATATACGTTTTTTTTCACAGTTTTCCTCTGATCTCATTATCTAGACAAGCCAAAATGGTAACTATGATATTTTTATCTGTTTAAGCTATATTGAGTGTTTTTAGACATTTAAGACAAAAATTAATCATTTATTATTAACGTTTTAATAATAACGTATTTTTCGGTAGTTATAAATAGTAACTATGAAATTTTTGTTTAAAGCTTTTTGTGTACGATAATCATGTTTTCATCAAAATTAAGCATGTTAATTTCACGCTTAAGAAATTGAAAATTTTATTGAAAATACTCGCGACCTTGTCGTGGAGCCGGGTGCATGCGGTGGGTGCGAGGCGGAGAGAGTGTGGGGCGCCAGCGGGTGAGCGCACGGCGAACACGTCATAACGAGTTTATTTCAATTACGTGTTTTGCACCGACCGCGCCGTGTACAAATAAAACAAATATAATGGAATATCCTAATTGTAGGATTTCACTAAGTACGTATTCACATACTTAGTGCGTGTCAGTTTATACTGGACATCAAATTTTCAGTGATGTAACTAAAAATTTACGGTTTTCGCAATTTTTACAAGCTTTATATTAACTTGCACTGTTCGTATGTATGTAAGTTGTCCGTCAAAATTTGTAATCCATTTTTCAGTCACTTTCCGTTATCCAATTAAGCTGAAATTTTGCTTGTATATGTATATCGCATGACAATACAATATTATGATGATTTGGAGCTAATCTGATGCTGGAGCAGGAAGTTGGCCATAGGAAATCCGCAATAAAACGACACAACCCCATCGAGTTTAGGCTCGTTAGAATAGTCTTAATGTGTAGTTGATGATGGTATGCAAAAAAGTACAGTCGGCAATAAAAGCTTGTACTAAAAATGAAATTTTTGACAAAAACTTATTCCATTAGTTGTGCTATAAATGCTTCGTACTAAATTTCAAGATTCAGAGTTCACGGGAAGTACCCTGTAGGTTTTGATTCCCTTGCGGGTTTTGACAATTTGCGGAAATTAAACGGCTGTATTTTTTGATTTCGTTGGCTTAGAAGTTTGTTTTTTTCACTGCTCCAAGAGACAGTAGACTTGAGTATCTGATATAAATTTCAGCTGGATACCTCCACGCGTCCCTGAGAAAAAGGGTTTTGACTGACTGATGGACGGACGGACGGACAACAAAGTGATCCTATAAGGGTTCCGTTTTTTCCTTTCGAGGTACGGAACCCTAATAAGTAAAAGCTAAGAATTATTCGATTTATGAAATTACAAATTAGCGTATCCAGACTTATTTAATATTTAAAACAAGAGTATTTTGGTGTAACAGACACATTTGTGAAAAAGTTCACAAAGCAAAATGGCGTATCGTACAATGAACTGAGAGTTACGACAAAATGTATCAGAGACGTTTCTTATTTGATTGAATATGACAAAAATGCTCGGTAAAATTGAGTATCAACGCAATATTTTTCATGGTTGTAACGGACATTTTTTTCAAGCTATCGGGACGTTATCTATACCAACCGATAGAGAGAAAAAAACTGAGTATGACTGCATTTTAGCTCATTTTCGATATTTTGTCCCTTACGCCCTTTGAGCCTACGGTAGTCGATATGCTTATTGCCACCCACCCAGAGATCGGCAAAATTTATTCGAATACGAATAACGTTTAAGAATAAATAGGATTATTCGCGAATAACTTCTTTATTCGCATAACCATTCGTAATGCTTTTCAGGAATATAATTTTTAACGAATATTGTAGGAATGCTATTTAATGAAATATATCTCAAAAATGTAATATCCTAATACAGACAGAACAGTGATACCTAGTTTTAAAATTTGTTAGAAAAAGGTGACCGCTTAATCAAGGGTACCAATTAACATCGCCGTGCAAAGGTGAAGCGGATATTAATTGTAATTATTTCACCTGTTTTATTTTTTCTATTTCGGCTTTACCACGGGTGACAAAAAAAACCTGTGAAGTGCGAGTCAGACTCGCGCACCGAGGGTTCCAGACCACCCTATACAATAGAAACTAGTCCACTATAAACTGACACTCACTAAGTATGTATTGACATACTTAATGCGTGTCAGTTTATACTGCACATTAAATTTTCAGTGATGTAACTAATAATTTACGGTTTTCGCAATGTTTTCCTTTATCTGTTCTATAAGGCGTTGCTTCGCACCAAATTTCAAGTTTCTGAGTTCACGGGAAGTACCCTGTAGGTTTTGATTACCTTGCGGGTTTCGAAAACTTGCGGAAATTTGCGGCATAAATCTTATGATTGCGTTGGCTTAGAAGTTTGATTTTTTCACAGCTCCAACGTCAAAAGTCATTATTAAAAGGGAATAAGACCTTTTGACGTCTTAGATTGCGTAGTTACTTTTGATGCTGACTGTAAAAGTCCCCAGCATGGTCGACTCTCCATTCAAACGAAGTTTGGTTCTCATTTTAAAACGGCACACTAGAATAACATGAAACTTTTTATATACAATAGGATCTGCCATATCTAGGTCGGAAACTTGTTTCTGTTGCAATAAATAATACCAAATAGAAAAAAAATATATTGGAGACTTGGTATGAAAAACGTTCTAGTTGCTCTGTTTTTTCTATTGACGTGATAACGTCTTATCGATGAACAATTGAACACCAGCAGCATGCACGTAAAAATATGAATCATTGTCCCGTTCCGCCTGAGCCGAGCGTTCGGCTTTATGACGTTATCACCGGTGTCTGAAACGCTGACCACGCAACGTACCTATCGCGTGGTCAGCGGTTTCAGATACCGGCAGAAGCAGTGAAAAAGCCTTCACTTCAGTGGCCATTTTGTCGACCCTTTTTCAGCGTTCAATAATTGTTTTAACGAATGGTTTGAACGCATTATAATATACAAGAGAATACTTTAAAAAAAAAACTTTTATTCAATGTAACTGCATATTTTTTTCTATTCCCGAAACTTTCAGTTTGACCCTCGTAGTGACTCTGCCTACGTAGCCGGAGGTCCAAGGTTCGAATCCCGGTAAGGGCATTTGTGTGATGAGCACAATTATTTGTTCCTGAGTCATAGATGTTTTCTATGTATTTATTTAATTATATATTCGTGGTATCTATTTATTCGAATGAAATGAGAATAAATCATTCTTCATTCGAAAGAGTAGACGAATAAATTATTCGCGAATAAATTAGTGACGAATAACTGATTATTCGAATAATTTTTTATTCGAATAAAGAATCATTCGAATAAAGCCCCTTTCTGCACCCACATAAGTAACATATTTTATTTAAATAATTATGTACAGAAGACTGAGCGCTTATAAATAGGTAATCGAGATTCCACGACAATTATGTCTCATGCTGAACAATTTAGTTATTATCGATATAATGAACACAATATTTCAATAAATCTCCACCCTAGCCGAACCGTGGTGCACGCCACGTTCGTGTTTATAAATGTTTGACAATCATTGACCTACCCATAATAAATGAAGGCCGAAACGCATTGACAGCGGTGGCGAAGCGGCGCGGCGCAGCGTGGAGGTGGTACCGGCTGTAATGTTCTTCTCTAATACGAAAGCGTCCGCACAGAATACCGACCGGGAAAAAAGCGTTCGGATCCTTTCATATTAGCTCGAACATTACAAGTAACGCCTCCGCGCCGCCCCGCGCCGCTTCGCCACCGCTGTCAGTGCGTTTTGGCCTTGAATGCCTGCGACTCGCCACATCACGGTCGGTAGTTGAGGCACAAAGCAATGACGGCCTTATTCTGCAAGATATAACGTTCATATTAAAACTTAAGTAAGAAAAAATATGAATTAATTAATAATCGTGGATATTTTTTGTTTAATTTGTTTCTTATAGTACTAATAATATGTTGACAGGATAAATCAAACACTTTACAAGTAGTTATGTATTTTGGTTTTCCAAAAACTACCAATATTTGTGACTTTAGAATTCCGCAAAGAGTATCTGTTTAATTTTTTATAATTTATCAACACACATAAAATACTATTCAGAATAAATTGTAAAATTGTAGTTATCTATAATTTCTGGTAACATAAGCCAGAAAATGTGTAATTTACTGAACTTTCTTTCTTAATTATAGTCCCGGTTGATTAATTAGTTTAATTTTGATTTCTTTAACTGAAATGCAAGCGTCCTATCATAATAGAGGCACTTTTACAAAGTTACATATTATGCTGCACTTATGAAATCAGAATTTGTAAAAAAATTAGATTTTTGGTTTTTTTACAGCGACGCGGAACCCTAAAATGTTTAATTCTTTTTATTTTAGCTATAACTAACAATACTTTACATCATAGAAAAAGAAAATTACAGTTATCGAATTATGTCCGGGTTTAGCTAATTTGATTGGTCTATATCGGCTATCTCATCGCGGATGTTTTGCTTGAGTTCGGATATTGTCCTCGGTTTTTAAACTTAGAACTTGACTTTATAAATATCCTCGCACGAAAAAATCGGCGGGAGTGAGATCCAGGCTTCCTCCTAAATAGGCGGCAAACTGTTACATACAAATTGTTGCTTTTATAAATGTCAAACTTCCCTCCACTCAAAAACGATATTATTTATTATCATACAAGATATTTAGTGTTGCTATTTACAAAAATTTATGGCCCACCCTATATTTCAGCATTATTACATTTAATTTTGAGGCAACATTGTCAAGGTATTTCAAGTTTCTGTTAATGGTGATCTATCTAAACACGTCACAGGTGGATATCTATGGAGATACACTTACACTAACTATGAAGCAATGTAATGTTGTATTTTGCAATACTTGCAAAAAATAAAAAGATTATCAATTCTTTAAAAAAGCGGCCAAGTGCGAGTCGGAGTCGCACATGAAGGGTTCCGCGAAATAAATTGCGGTTTACGATTTACTTATGACGTATAAAAAAAAACTACTTACTAGATCTCGTTCAAACCAATTTTCGGTGGAAGTTTGCATGGTGATGTACATCATATATATTTTTTAGTTTTATCATTTTCTTATTTTAAAAGTTACAGGGGGGGGGACACACACACATTTTACCACTTTGGAAGTGTCTCTCGCGCAAACTATTCAGTTTAGAAAAAAAAATATTAGAAACCTCAATATAATTTTTGAAGACCTATCCATAGATGGGTTTGGGTTTGATGAAAAAATTTTTATTGAGTTTCAGTTCTGTGTATGGGGACCCCTAAAACTTAATTTTTTTCGATTTTTGTGTGAAAATCTTAATGCGGTTCACAGAATACATCTACTTACCAAGTTTCAACAGTATAGCTCTTATAGTTTCGGAAAAAAGTGGCTGTGACACACGGACGGCCAGACAGACAGCAGACATGACGAATCTATAAGGGTTCCGTTTTTTGCCATTTGGCTACGGAACCCTAAAAACTGGCTGTGACTAAAGTATGGTTGTATATAATGTACGTTCATTTATGTAAGTTTTTTTTTGTATATCTATGTATATTATATTAATGTGTAATCTTTTGGTATCCTAGTAGTTTTTGCACCACCTAAGTACTACCAATGTTTGCTTATTTTTAACCGACTTAAAAAAAGGAGGAGGTTCTCAATTCGTCTGTATGTTTTTTTTTATGTGTTTGTTACGCGATAACTCGGTAATTTATGAACCGATTTGAATTTTTTTTTCTTTGTTTGGAAGCATATACTTCCAGATTGGTCCCGCTGTCACCAAAATCCAGTTCTGATGATAGGTTCCTGGAGAAATCGAGGGTACTCTTCAAATTTTATAGGCAAACTTGAAGCAAGTTGGCTACTGATTTGAAGTCGGTTAAAACTTTGTTTTGAAAAGTAAATTATCTCTCATCTACCCAAAGGTTGTCTGAAAGAGATCACTCTTTAGCGATAATGAAATGAAAGCATTTATTTCGGGCACACATCCATATTATGTAAGTAAAAAAAAAAAAAAACTTATACTACTTTACTTATCATTATATAATAACCACTTATAAGACCACCTGTTGTTTGCCTACTGTTATGTCCTCTTTTGTACGAAGTGTGCAATAAAAAGTACTTGGGTCATCATCATACGTCGTTATCGCGGGGGCAAAAACGATTTGACAGTACAGAAAGATTATGACAAACAAGCAATAACAGACGTGAAACTCATTTTGAGGAACATTTACTAATATGCCTACGAGTTAAAAATTTATCAACATTATTTCTAATATCCGACCTCCATCCTTGACTCGAGTACCAAATTACCAATACATACTTAAATACATTAAGTATGCAGTCGCAATGTTAACTCATTGGTCACTTTTTATTAGTAAGGACATTGAAATGGATATTTTCTGCACAACGCCGCAACTTGACTGTAGAAAATTTAGATAAAATCTTTATAATCTATTACGAAAACCAAATAAAACACATGTGAAAAATACACGTTAATAAAAATTACACACATTGCTGTCTTATTATTTAAGTAGACATGTTGTCTTATAACGGTAAGCGTTTAATTAGTAGAAGATAATTTTTATAGACATTTTCTGGGGAAAGCTCTCCAGATGTGAAGAACTTCTTAGATGCTTAGTATTTGTAGGCAAAATATGTCCGTTTCTACCAAATAGACATTCTGTTATATCTGCTCTTTTTCTGATTTGTTATTGCCCCCGCGATAACGACGTATGGTCATCCATCATCCACACTGACTGACTGTGTATGACTTGGGTTGGGTCATACAGTGTTTAAAACAAATTTCGTCTTTCCTGTGGTCAATAGTTAAGAGCTTACGTGCATATAAATAACTAGCAACCGCATCAAAATCCGTTGCGTAGTTTTAAAGATCTAAGCATACATAGGGACAGACAGACAGCGGGAAGCGACTTAGTTTTATACTATGTTGTAGTGATGTTTTTATCGCATAATAATATATAAGAGGAGATGCCGTTTAAGCGGATTAAGAGTCCAACCAAAAATTAGCCTTTGTAGCTCTTAACTTTGATTATGTCCGCAGGAAATACGCGAACCTAAATTTGTGAATGAACCTTTTTAGGGTTCCGTAGCCAAATGGCAAAAAACGGCACCCTAATAGATTCGTCATGTCTGTCTGTCTGTCCGTCCGTATGTCACAGTCACTTTTTTCCGAAACTATAAGAGCTATACTGTTGAAACTTGGTAAGTAGACGTATTCTGTGAACCGCATTAAGATTTTCGCATAAAAATCGAAAAAAAAAACAGAAAGTTTTGGGGGTCCCCATACTCAGAACTGAAACTCAAAAAATTTTTTTTAATCAAACCCATACGTGTGGGGTATCTATGGATAGGTCATCAAAAATGATATTGAGGTTTCTAATATCATTTTTTTCTAAACTGAATAGTTTGCGCGAGAGACACTTCCAAAGTGGTAAAATGTGTGTCCCCCCTCCCTAACTTCTAGAATAAGAGAATGATAAAACTAAAAAAAATAGATGATGTACATTACCATGCAAACTTCCACCGAAAATTGGTTTGAACGAGATCTAGTAAGTAGTTTTTTTTAATACCTCATAAATTGTAAACCGCGATTTATTTTACGGAACCCTTCATGTGCGAGTCCTACTCGCACTTGGCCGCTTTTTTTATTGTATTGTATTAAGCATTGGAGGAGGGGAGGCCTATGTCCAGCAGTGGACGTCTTTCGGCTGATGTGATGATGAAGCATTACCTTTTTCGAAGCGGGATTGGCCCTGTACGCAGACTCGAGTTTCGGGTTCGGCGCAGCCTTCTTAGTTCTACCATCTTTAATGCCTAGTGACTTGCCGAACGGAGCAAATAGGTATCTGAAACAAGATTGTAATTTGAAATATAGGTAAAAAACTTAAGTAAAGCCCCTCTTACATATTGGGGTGACGTTTTCGAATAGGCATTTGTTATGTTTGTGTTAGACAATTTATAGTAGTTTACGTGACTGTATGTACAGTCAACCAATTTGATTCCTAGGCCACCCTAGAACCCTATCATTTTAACTGCTACATAGCGACGCAATACTCCTAGTAACCCGTATTGACATAGCATTTACAATGGCAAGGTTCTATGATGGCCTAGGAATCAAATTGGTTGACTGTACATAATGAAGGGCATTAAACACGAGTGTGGGTTTATACAAGTCTCTGCTCACTGACTCTCGTTTCATAATAGGATCACACGAGTGTAAAATTATTTTTTCACTTCTCATGCTCGCAAAGTTCGCCTTTGTGCTGGATGTATGCTGCACAAAATGCCACTTTTATGCTCTAGTGCACAAAGTAAAATTGTTTTAAAGACTAAGATAATCGGGCCATCAGCCACACACACAATACAACTTCGTAGAATAAACTTGTCATTTGATTTGATTTAATAAATTTCACATCTGTATTTTCCATTACTAAATTAATAAAACCAGATAAAATAGGAGTCAATTATTATTTTAAAACGTATTGAACCATTAAATTACTTGGCAGTAACTACCTACCTTTTTTCTTTTTTTTTTGTTTGTTTAGAGGGGGGAAATGCGTTACGCATACCACCCGGGTGCAGGGGGTGACCCGAGTGGTTATGTGGGACTCCCGAATGAGCTAATGAGACCCACGGTGTACCCACTAAAAACCCCCCCACTTGCCGCCTTTTGTGGCGAGGTTACGGGAACGCTTGCGCACACATGCGCGACCCCGCCGGCGGCAGCCGCCCACAAGCGGCTCCTTCGCGGATGCCCTCCACGTGAGGCATGCCAGATGTTTTGGCGCGCCTGCCTCCTCGATCTCCACCTGTTCAGTATCTGACCCCCCTGAGTCTGCTACGAGGAGATCATGGGTGCGGGAAATCCAGCACCCGGTGGCGGATCAGGTCTGTGGTTCCGCCACCGACCATGGCTCGGCCGCAGAGGATAGGCTTTCCCTACTACCGCACCGTAATACCGGCATTCCTCTTCCTCAGCGGTCCCACCAATGCCGTTTTAGCGGAACGGCCCCGCCAAGTTTGCAGGGGGTAGGGAGAGTGGCGCACCGTTATACCAACACGCCTCTCCCCCTGCGATTCCACCTCGGCCGCAGAAGATAGGGAGAAAGGCGAACCGTAATAGCGGCACTCCTCTTCTTCTGCGGTCCCCCCCTAACGCATCGTAAGCGGGCTTTAGGCAAGCCCTCTAGAAGCACCATCCTCGGGCCAGCCGGCAGCCCAAACAGGCCGGCCCTGGGTGCCTCTTAGCTTCGCCGTGGGTGACCAATCCACGGTTACTAAGCCCCCCCGCCCCGACAAGGCGGGCACCCTCGAGGGGGCAGTATGAAGTACCTAATGTCTAGTCGTCTAGTATACCCATAGTACAAGCTTTGCTTAGTTTGGGACTTGGTCGATGTGTGTAAGATTGTCCGCAAATATTTATTTAATATCACGTGTCGAAAATTAAGCATAAGAACCTTAAAAAGTTAAGTGACGGGAATGAGCTATTATTTTATTTGATTTTGCAATTATTTGTTATTTTCTCGCAATCGAAATGAAAAGCAGTGTGTATAACTCGGGCATAAATTAGCCATTTAACCCCTCGACTTAACTATCTCAGGAATGGCTCGTTTTATGCGCTTGTTGTACAATCTACTAACTCAGTATTCATTGAAACAGTGCTGTTGCCTCTTTTTAAGTATAGATACTTGTGTCAGATAAGAGAGCACTTCTCTACCTTTTTTTTAGTTTTCTAAAAGTATTTACAAAACTCAAAGTAGATACAAAAGTGCAACAGTAATAAAAGCGAAAGGATAATTTTAAATATTAACATTACTTTAGTAATTGTTCTGCATCGCTATAGATTGTGTCTTTAAGCCATTTGAAAAAAAAATACTTAACATCTTTATACAAGCAGGGGTATAGCTCGAAATTAGTAGTTTATGCTATCGTTATATAATGGATGCTTTTTAAGTCGAGTACCACGTTTAGGCCACGAAGCTTGCTGAGTGGCCTAATTAAGGTACGAGACTTAAAAAAACTAATTATATAACTATTGTATACAATACTTTTTCTACGAGTCAACGGAAATAATAATTTATTAAACAAACTTGGTATCTATTGAAAATCGCCGTGCTGAAATGAAGCGCAGTAGCTTAGTAATTTTGCGCGTTG
The DNA here is from genome assembly GCA_963854355.1 of Epinotia brunnichana. Classification (NCBI taxonomy): domain Eukaryota; kingdom Metazoa; phylum Arthropoda; class Insecta; order Lepidoptera; family Tortricidae; genus Epinotia; species Epinotia brunnichana. The sequence continues at coordinate 21,019,825 of OY977954.1, forward strand.
ATGTCTTCACAGTTATCTTATACAGCTCCTGGATTCATAAGATGACTGCTGGCGGTTATCTTATGAAACTATACGAGCTCCGTGACGAGCTCGTGGATCTCCAGGATTAAAAAGTATGTGATCTTAGTTTCTTGTACGAAATCTTAATTCAAAGATTAAAGTCGACAAGTAGAAAAAATAATTATTAATTTTATTATATAAATTGGCTGATTGAGCAGCGTACTGCCTCTTCGATAACAGGAATACATCATCATCATCATCAATTCATCATCATCATAATAATAGGTGAGAGGGTGCTTTTTAGGGTTCCGTAGCCAATAGCAAAAAACGGAACCCTTATAGATTCGTCATGTCTGTCTGTCTGTCCGTCCGTATGTCACAGCCACTTTTTTCCGAAACTGTAAGAGCTATACTGTTGAAACTTGGTAAGTAGATGTATTATGTAAACCGCATTAAGATTTTCACACAAAAATACAAAAAAAACAATAAATTTTGGGGTTCCCCATACTAACAAATGAAACTCAAAATTTTTTTTTTTCATCAAACCCATACGTGTCTATGGATAGGTCTTCAAAAATGATATTGAGGTTTTTAACATCATTTTTTTTCTAAACTGAATAGTTTGCGCGAGAGACACTTCCAAAGTGGTAAAATGTGTGTCCCCCCCCTGTAACTTCTCAAAAAAGAGAATGATAAATCTAAAAAATATATATGATGTACATTACCATGCAAACTTTCAACGAAAATTGGTTTGAACGAGATCTAGTAAGTAGTTTTTTTTTAATACATCATAAATCGTAAAAAGCAATTTATTTAACGGAACCCTTCATGTGCGAGTCCGACTCACACTTGGCCGCTTTTATTTTCTTAATGGCTTGTATTTCTTGCTGTTTCTGTAGCAAGGTGAATATGCCAATGTTAGAGCATTCCACGGAAAAGCCTACCATTGTCCCCGTACGAACACGAATTTTCAGGAAATTTGTAAGTTTTGGAGTTTCTTTTTCTGCGACAAAAGAGTCAAATTATGGTCAGAATTATAATATTCCAATTAAAATTTCAAAGATAACTCTATAGACAGAGATATACACGCGTTTTGAATGGGACAGCTCGTAGAATGCCCGTGTTGAGATATTGACATACTTCAGGGAGGAGAATGTTCAGTGGTTCATGGATTGTATGATGTCAAAGTTTTTCAGATATTTGTGGTCAATGTGTATGACTACAGGTCATACATTTGGTGGTTATAGTCAAACTTATAATCTGTTTTTTGACCCATGGAATTTTGCAGTACGGTCATCATCATCACTGCAGATATCTGGCTGTTCAGTAAATCTTCCATCCATTTCACAAATGAGGACATGTTAACTGAAATTTCACAAATGAGACATGTTAACTGAAATTTCACAAATGAGACATGTGAACTGAAATTTCACAAATGAGACATGTTAACTGAAATTTCACAAATGAGACATGTTAACTGAAATTTCACAAATGAGACATGTTAACTGAAATTTCACAAATGAGACATGTTAACTGAAATTTCACAAATGAGACATGTTAACTGAAATTTGCGACTGTGATTAACAATGTCAAATAACAATTTATTTTACGCTAGCTAGTTTTATTTATTTAGATTTCATTTTCAATGTTATGCTGTAAGACCTGTTACTAATTATTCCTAATAAACTTATCATACGTATATATAAAAGTGAAATAAGAGGTTTAGGTGGAACGGGCGGAACAATTTTCCACCCGTGTCCAGATAATAACAATAATATGACGACATGTATCTATGTCAAAAATGGCATCAATGCTATGCCTTTACATGCTTTCTGTTGCAGGTTGCAGGGATCTCACCACGGTGATGATCCAAAACAAGGGGGAGGGTAAGGAGCTCATTCTATCATCGGCCTACCTCCCCTACGAGGCAACGGATCCCATAACACAACAACTGCGGGATCTTGTTGCATACGGCAGTCGGGCGAACACCAACCTGATCATCGGCTGCGACGCGAACGCTCACCATGTCATCTGGGGCAGCTCAGATGTCAACAGGAGAGGAGAGAAGGTATTGGATTTCCTGGTAAGCTCTTCTTTACAATTACTGAATAAAGGCAATGAACCTACCTTCGTCAATTCTAGGCGGGGAAGGTTATTGATATAACGTTGGCTTCTAATAACACTAGTAGCAAAATCAACTCATGGCACGTGTCTGATGACATCTCCCTTTCGGACCACAGATACATTTGCTTTAGGTACCAAACTAGAATACAAACAAATGCGGTACGTAAACGGAATCCTAGGAACACGGACTGGTCGGCCTTTAGAAGTGACCTAAAAGTGGACTTAGGAGACCCAAAAGGAAAGCTAAACTCTATTATTGACATAGAATTCGAAGCGGACAAAATAGTACAAGCCGTGTACACGGCCTTCACTAATAACTGGCCAGAAAAGAAAACCCTGGCTAAAAATATACCATGGTGGACCCCAGAAATAGTCAAACCAGGGCAATATTTAATGACGCAAAGTCATCTAATGACTTTGGGTATTATGCACAAAAACTCACAGAACTCAGCAAGGCTGTGAAAAAAAGCGAAAAGAGAGCGTGGAGGAACCACTGCGATCAGATCGAGTCAATACCGGAAGGAATGAGAATAACAAAGGCATTAGCAACCACAAAGTCGGTCCCGCTTACATCCATCAGGGACAATGACGGTACAATGACGAAAACGGGCCTAGAGACCCTTAAGATAATGTGTAATACGCACTTCCCAGCTCAGTAATACACGAGAGCGTAACAGACGATTGCACAATTAGTGCGTTGAAACAAACCACAACTACAACGAGACACAATTGGGACACGTCTAAAAAGGTAGTAGATCATAAAAAGATAAAGTGGGCACTTTCGACATTTCAACCTTACAAAGCCCCGGGGCCAGATGGAATCTACCCCATTCTACTACAGGAGGGCGCTACTGTACTAATCCCGCACCTTAGCAGATTGTACAGGGCGTGCTTAGCCTTCGCACACGTACCGCGTGTGTGGAGGAGGGTATTTGGAATGTGAAATGAAAACATGGGGACTGAACCCTAAGGTACTGAAGTGGATCTACACCATGATGGTGAGACCCATAATACTGTACGGTAGCCTGGTATGGTGGCCAAGGTTTTTAATGAGCACATGCAGAGAGGCCCTGAGAAAGGTGCAGAGAACGGCATGCATAGCTATAACAGGGGCGCTTCGTACCACGCCTACAGCGGCGCTAGAAGTCCTACTGGACCTACCGCCACTTCACATGGTGATTAAGTCAGAGGCGCGCAAATCGCTCTACAGATTAAGAACTCTTGGACTGTGGGGCGATAGCAAGCCGAAGACTAAGCACACAAACATGGAGACTGATGGTTTCTTAGACAGAATAACAAACATGGGAAGCGACAAAATGCTACCCAAGTATGTATTCCATAGGAACTACACAACAAAAGTTCCAACCAGGGCTGAATGGGTCGAAGGTCTAGAACCACCAAAGTCTGGTATCGAAGACAGTATATGGTACACGGACGGATCAAAAATGGGATCCGGTACGGGAGCAGGCATTTATGCAAGTGACTATAGTAGTAGTGTAAGCATGGGTAGTTTGGCAACTGTCTTCCAGGCGGAGACATACGCCATAATTGCCTGTGTACAGGAGAATATAGACAGGCAAACCAAAGGGCAGACTATATACTCAGTGACAGTCAAGCGGCCCTTAAGAGGGCGCTCGTTTTTTGGTCAGGAATAAGCGAGAATGACGGATTTTTGACGTTGTAATTCTAAGAAACGGAGAGCTTTTTCTAGATCCTGATTACTTATTTGCATAGGTAAACTCCTCATATTGGTCCTAGCCGCCTCCAATTTACGAAGAACTGAATACTTTACCGAAAATACCCGATTACCGACAGTAGTTTTCTGAAGAGAGCGCAGAGTCATAAGTTTGAGCCCCTAATACTCCATGATGCTATAAGAGAACCTACTTGTTTTTTTCTATTTTCACTAGCGTAATATGTTGCCATTGCTCCTAGCCGCCTCGAATTTTCCTTATTCTACACGTATATATATGTAAACTGTTCTCAATTACACCATATTTGTCAACAAAATCGTACTGAAAACTCAAGGATTTTCTCATTATTGTTGAATAATTTTTGTATTGAATCTTACACAACATTAAAGTTCATGCTTGTACCAACAAGATCCAGTCCAAAAAATATAACTTTTGTCAAAAATTTATATTTATAAATAATGATTCAAAACTAGTATAAATTTACCGTCGCGCGGGAATTTATCTCAGTACCCGGCTGAATAGCCCTCCGAGACAGACGTGTAGTGTGTTTATTTGTGGCTATTCACGAAGCTAACCGGCCACTCTTCAGATAAAATAATCTTATTTTGATCTCCGACTAGGCATAGTTGTTACCAACCTCGGGGTCAAACTATACTGGGGATACATTCGTGAGGCTAATCGAGACAAGTTATGAATTGCATAGCTGCCATATATGACGTAGTGTAGCGAAAAGGCTCAAACCCACCGGATACGTAACATTTAAAATTGAACCTTCTACCTTAAACAAAAGTCATACATTTCAATGGTGATGTCTTGTGGGTTGGATCCTTTTGTCTAAACTACGCGTTCTATAGTCAATTATTATTGTACGAGTGATCGTGATACTTGATAGATTTAATTTATTTACTTGTTACTATCAGTCCACCTTGTTAGTATGTATGTATGTATGGGAGTTTGGGTGAAATCTTCAAATTAGGTACAATTGCGTATCTTCGGTGACATAATATCATAGAGCTGGTCTGATGATGGAGTCGGAAGGTGGCCATAGCAACTCCTAAACTCAACAAGATAAAGCCATCGAATTTGGGCTCATTTATTTGGTCATGGCACGGCAAGACTTTGGTGCTGGATAATTTCCAGAGTCTGATGATGGAGCTATAAGGTGGTCATGGAACTCCTAAACTAAACTAGATAAACCCATCTAGTTTGAGCTCATCTGTTTTGTCTTGGTAAACACTTTGGTGATGGATGATTTCCAGGATCTGATGATGGAAGGTGGTCATGGGAACTCCTTAACTAAAATAGATAGACCTATCTTGTTTGGGTTTGTGTGATTTGTCTGTACAAGTACCCACGAACCAGCGACATAATAGGTATGCAGGGTTATTGAAAATAACAAGATGAATAAAAAACTTTTTAAAAAACAAGCTTATATGGCGTTTGTTAAGTACAGCACGATCCTACCTTGCATTTAGTAATTATTTTCGTTTATATATAATAATAACACACACCGGGGGTTTACACTGGAAAGGAAGATTTTTACTTGGTTTTATTACATTTCCGAGTCATCATCATCATCATCATCATATCAGCCGAAAGACGTTCACTGCTGGACATACGCCTCCCCCAAAGAGTGCCACAATGGCCGGTCCTGCGCCACCCTCATCCAGCGGACTCCCGCGACCTTTACCAGGTCATCAGTCCACCTTGCGGGGGGCCTACCCACGCTGTGCCTTCCGGTACGTGGTTGCCACTCGAGAACCTTTCCGCCCCAACGGCCATCGGTTCTACGTGCAATGTGCCCCGCCCACTGCCACTTAATTTAAGCAATTCGGAGGGCTTTATCAGTTACCTTGGTTCTGCTGCGGATAGCCTCATTTCTGATGCGATCGCGCAGAGAAACTCCCAGCATAGCATAGCATAGGCTCAAAGTCACTCAAAGGGCAATGGAGAGCCATTGCCCTTTGAGTGACTTTGAGCCTTCTTATGAGGCCTTTAGTAAGCGACCACGTTTCCGTGCCATATGTCATCACTGGCAACACACACTGGTCAAAGACTCGTCTTGAGACACTGCGGAATATTGGACGAAAAGATGATGTGTCGTAGCTTCCCGAATGCTGCCCAGCCGAGTCGGATTCGACGATTGACCTTCCCTTCGACATTTCCGAGTATCACTCTTTATTTCGAAATAAATGTTTAAAAAACCGGCCAAGTGCGAGTCGGACTCGCGCACGAAGGGTACCGTACCATTATCTATATCTTTAAACGGCAAAAAAATTGCTGTATAGGAACCCCCTGTAGCCTAGTTAGTAACTTGGTAGTGACTCTGCCTACGAAGCTGGAGGTCCCGGGTTTGAATCCCGGTAAGGGCATTTATTTGTGTGATGAGCACAAATATTTGTTCCTGAGTCATGGATGTTTTCTATGTATTTAAGTATTTATTTATCTATGTAAGTATGTTTATCGTTGTCTAGTACCCATAGTACAAGCTTTGCTTAGTTTGGGGCAAGGTCGATTTGTGTAAGATTGTAAAAGAAAAAGAAACAGATAAAACTAAAATAAAAATAAAATTATGTATTCTGTTTTTTAGTATTTTTTGTTATAAATAGCGACAGCAGAAATACATCACATTTCAAATCTCTATCTATCACGGTTCATGAGATACAGCCTGGTGACAGACGGACAGACAGACGGACAGCGGAGTCTTAGTAATAGGGTCCCGTTTTACTCTTTGAGTACGGAATCCTAAAAAGTGACATAGGTTTTATGCTCAGAACATAAAAAAAGGGAGAAGTGCCGTACTGCTTAATTTCAACCAAAACCGATGTCCCCAGTTTTCTCCCACCGCAGCGCCCACAGGCACACACATTGAACCGTGTAAAAACAAAGATTCGGGCGTTGCCAGTGAGTCTACGGCAACATGCAAACAAGGGCTGTGATTGGCTTAAACGCACTACACTAGGGGGGCGACAAACGTTAAAATTATGTTTTATCGACATTGATAATAAAATGAATAGTATGTTAAGATATTGATGGGTAACAACTTCAACGACATGGTAAGTTTATGTGGTGGTATTTAAACTTCTAGCTACAAGTTTAAATAACACGGGTTGTTAACTTACCATAAATCGCAAAAGTAAAAAATATTGACGTATACCTACAGAGTAACATAAACGGCTTTTTATAAGTTCGTGTTCACATACATTTAAAACTCTGGTCACATCGATATTTTTACCTGTAGGTACCAGGCCGATCCGACTCGCATTTTGGCGCGAAATAATATGTCCATTACTCATATTACGAGATTTAAGGCTAAGGGCGAGTATCCACCAAAGATGTGCAAAGATGTGTTACCATACATTTTACACCTAGGTTTCAAGCAAGCGAGGTGTCAAATATTCGAAAAGTGTACGGCTCTTATTAAGTGGTTGGAAACATTTTTCTTGAAAATGTTACGAACACATTAACTCTTCTCTGTACAGGAAATCAGTTAGGACCTCTGCCAGTAGCATCTATCCATTTTTTTAGTACCTACTCGGATTCTTTGGAAAACTGTAATAAGAAACCGAGATTTCTTCTTCATTTATCACATTTCAAATGAAAGTAAAAAATACTCATTTAAAATAAATTATTGGTAATAATATCACATTTAAAGTTGTTCTGAAGCCATTTGCAACTAAATTATATACTTGTACATACAATTTTAATATGTCTATTTACCGTTCATACTGCAACTTAGTGAAAATCTTATTAGTAGGTACCGTAAACATTTTGTGCCTTTTAATCTTATTAGTATGTTATTAGTTACCTTTAAGATAGGCACCCAACCAAAACAAGTAATTAAATAAAATAAAACAGCGAAAGTAGTCGAAATAAAATAACTAGTATGATATCGTACTTCTATTTTATCGATTACGCGTAAATTGTAACTGCACTTTGGCACCGCTCTAGTTTGCGACGCCAAGCAGCGGCCGTACCACTAAAAAAATCAAGCATCGTCCATATCCATAGTGGTTTAATACATTGCGCCGTGGTTTACTGTATTGAACGTTCAATGTACAACGCATAGAACAAAAATATGCTTTTTCGTTCGATATGTTAGTTCGATCCCGAGAAATGATGCGGCGTTGCGTTTATTTATTAAAATATTCGTTTTTACTGACTTAAGTGAAAATACTAATACTCACATGTGGTGCGTGACTCCACCATTCATTTAAAACTCTGGTCTGGTTTTAGTTTCATTCCTATTTTTGCATGTAACCACGCTACAATTCGGCATTTTGAGTAAACGTGGAAAAACATTTCAGATTCACGGCAAATTGCGACTAACATGCGGTGGGCAGTGACATGCCCATTTGGCCATGTCGCACCGACACGCGCCAAGCCCCCGTTTCATATCTATTCCTTTTTATCATCTGAGGTTTTAGGCTTTGAATAAAATCACGCATTAATTAATTGTATTCTAGATAAAAAGCTGTGTTTGTATAATTTATAATTTTCAGTTCCTTTGGTAAGAAACGGACATAGCAATTTCTATGAAGGGCAGTTTTTTTTTACTGTCCATAACAAAAAAAATTTTCGTTAAGAAATGAATACGTAAGTACCCAGTAATTTCCTAGTAGAGGGTCTACTGGTATAATTTCACTACATTACTATATACATATAAATAAGACTCAGATAACATGCAAACTATTAATATCCGTAAAACAAATTATTATTCTTATTACTGACAACTTTAAAACTCGTTAGTTTATTTTATACTAAATAAACGAAACTAAATATACTTTGTCATATCATAGTATTTTAATACAAATAGAAAACTTGTGCTCAAAAATCAAATACTTACTTTATTCAAGTTATCTAACTTCGCTAACATGATGTTCTAGAACATCATGTTAGCGAAGTAATACTTACCACTTTTTAGTGCAAGTATCAATATCGGTCACGGAGTGAATTCCAACGGTGCGCTATACAGATATTTGCATCGGCAAGCTCCGCGGTTAGTTCTATCCCGATCGCACTTACATATAGCTAGAAAGGGACGGCACCCGCGGCTGGTGCGATCACGCTGTGCATGTGGGGGTAAGGTACGTTTGTGTGGGTGGTAGTAGTATTTACACACACAAACGCACTACGCGTGTCAAAATACCGAATTCTGAGCGAGCGCTTTTTTGAAGAGCACTCTTAAAGCGCTTACGGCGCCGAAAGTGGACTCTAGACTAATTTATAATGGCGTCCAAGAACTAAACAGACTTGGAAGGCACAATAAGGTGCAACTAGTTTGGATACCAGGGCACAAGGGCTTCATCGGCAACGAAAGAGCGGATGAGCTTGCAAGAGGGGGCTCTACAAATCACTTTGTAGGTCCAGAACCATTTGTGGGACTCTCGCAGGGGACCATAATATCGGCCTTTAAAGCCTACGCCAAAACCAAACACCAACACGAGTGGAGGAATGAGGCTGGCTTAAGGCACTCTAAGCTCTTCATAGAAGGAGTGGACTTGGGCTGGACCAGAAAACTCTGGAAATCCAGTAGGAAGCAACTCAGAATTGTATCTGGGGTGTTCACAGGTCACTTCGGGGTCAAGGATATCTTGGCCAAGATGGGACTATCAGATAGTTTAGACTGTAGAATGTGTGGCGAGGAGGACGAGACTAATATGGAACACCTATTGTGTGAATGTCATGCCCTTGCCAGACAAAGAATAAACTACTTTGGTAACCAAAGGAATTCAAGGTGCTCCCGGCGAACTGCATCATCCGCTTTGTGGAAATTATGGAGCAAGCCTGGGAGCAGGTATAAAGGATAGGGCAAATGCACAAAAGATCCCACTGGGTCGAAGTGCATCCGAAAGGGCCCTCACCTAGATAAGATCAAGTAATCAAGTAATCTATTAGCATTCAAGGTAGGTGTTACAATATGGACGTATCAAACATGAGCCCTGCAAGGGCATCGCAAAAGTAATAGTATTGAAATTAAATACTAACTTAAAAACTAACAAAGCTTAAAGTAATATACAATTAGCTATAACAAATCTCTTTGAGCCGAATTGTAGTTAATGTTTGTTTGTGTTAGGTTACTAGTAGTGATATAAGAACTTTGTTAAAGTAATTTGTCTTCTAAGTATTCACTAATAGAATAATACGGTTTATTTAGAAGAATTTGTTTTACTTGGCTTATAAATTTATTTTCTTTGCTTTCTTTTTTAATTTTTTCTGGTAGTTTATTATATAATTTTATGGACATTATTAAAGGGCCGGATGAGTGGAGTTTTAATCGTGGTGGTGCTATTAATCTGGTTTTATTTCTTAATGCATATGGTACAGGTGTGTCTTCTCGTTCGGTATAGAATTCTGAGTATTTGCGGACAAATTTACATATTTCTAAGATGTATAAGGATGGTAGAGTGAGTATTCGGTGTTTGATAAAGTGCGGCTTACAACTGTCTATTTGTTTTAGGTTCACTAGTATTCTTATAAGCTTTTTCTGCAGGGTGAATATGGTGGAAGCATCGGTGCTATTTCCCCAGAGGATAATTCCATAGCTGATCCAGGAATAGCTGTACGCGTAATATGTTGCCAGTGCGGTCTCAAAGTCGGTGGTTTTCTTTATTTCCCGTAGCGCGTACGCAAATCTGGAAAGTTTGGTTTTAATACTTTTTAAGTGTGGTTTCCATGATAGGTGTTTGTCTATAACGATTCCTAAAAGCGTAAATGTGTCGACTACCTCTATTGTTATAGAATTGTGGTTACAGTTAATTGTTACCGGGTCTTTCTGATATGGGTGAAATGTCATTAATTTTGTCTTTTGGTAGTTGATTTCCAGGTGGTGGTCGTGCATCCAATCTGTGATTTTATCTATGATGGTATTTATTTTATTATTTATGTGTGATGTATTTTGACAGGATGTAAGTATAGAGATATCGTCAGCGAAAAGGATTGAAGTTTCTTGTATAATTTTAGGAAGATCATTGATGTAAATGAGAAAAAGAAGACAGCCGATTACACTTCCCTGTGGTATTGATGATGTGATGGTTGTAATGTCCGACTGCACATTTTTAATTCTATTGATATTAAAGTCGTAATGTTCTATTTCTACATACTGGGTTCTATTCATTAAGTATGATGCAAGCCACTTATGTCCTAATCCTCGTATTCCGATGCCGTAAAGTTTATTTAAAAGGATTGGATATTGTACTTTATCATACGCTTTAGTCATGTCTAGTAATATTCCTATTGCATATTGTTTCGAGTCTATTATATTGAGTGTTTCTTGGATGTATTTATAAACTGCTAAGGTAGTCGATCGTTTTTTCCGGAAACCGTTCTGTGATTAATCAAATATTTTATATTTTTCGCAGAAACTATATATTCGATTGCACATTGCTTTTTCAAATATTTTCGCAGCTGTCGGTAATAGCGCAATGGGGCGGTAATTATTTGGGTCAGTTTTTAAATTCTTTTTATGGATCGGCTTTACTATAGCTAATTTTAATAAGTCTGAAAAAGTGCCTTCTGCGAAGGATTGGTTTATTAGAACACAGAGAGGTGGAGTAAGTTCGTCTGCACATTGTCTTATTAAAGATGGCGGGAGCTCGTCTGCTCCGTGGCTGTTCTTATTTTTTAGTGTTTTAATAATCGTATGCACTTCTTTATAGCTTACAGGGGCAAGGAACATTGAATTCTCAGTAGGGTGCAGCACAGGTCGACCTACGTGTTTTGAAGTTTTGTTTGTGTTTCCTGATGTCTTTCCTATGGAAACGAAAAAGTTATTAAAAATATTAGCTACTTGTTTTGGATCGGAGGTAAGTACATTATTGATGTCTAGTTTTATATTACTCTTGTCTTTTTTTTTGTTGCTTGTTTGTTTTTTCATTTATTATATTCCACATTGTTTTTACTAAGTTACTAGATTTTTTCATTCTATTTATATATTGTATTTTTTTGGCTATGGTAACTACTCTTTTTAGTATTTTGTCGTATTTGTTATAATATTGCTGAAGAATTGGACTATTTGATTTCGTGGTAAGTATTTTTAATAATCTTTTGTTTCTACAAGCCAACTTGATACCAACCGTTAACCAATGTTTTCTTAATTTAGTTTTTAGCTTTAATTTTTGTTTTGGTATACAATGATTTAAGATTCTAGAGAGTATTTCATTGAATAGATAAGATAGTCACATACATTATAAGTAGGGTTAGGATTCTGGTGGCAGTTTAGCACAAGTAATGCAGTGGAGTCGCCATTGTGTATTTTTTTATTTGAATAATTGAATAATTTAACGATAAATCTATATTACAGTACCTACCGGCCAATAATATTTAACCTTTGCGTTTTATTGTATGAAAGTGTATAGAGTAAACAATTTAGGTTTGTTGAAACATCGCATATTTTACTAGTTATATATTTTACATAAATTTATGACGACAACTGCAATACAATACTGTTAATTACAATGATGATTTTATACTGTAACATTTAAATAAATTTTACTTGTTTGCTAAAATGTTTAATGTATTGAAGAGCTTAAACAACTTGCAACTGGAATTAAAGTTTTAAAATCTTGCATATCATCTTATTCTGATGTTAAACGGTTGTCAATATTATGAAAATCATGTACTATGGCAATTTGTTCCATATTAGCTGGCGTTATACGGTTTCTCATCTCAACTTGTGAAAAATCCATTTATGTGTAGAGAACGATATACTTTAAGTACTCTTAATAAGAGTTAGTTGCCGGGACTTTTTGGTCAACCGTATATTAGAAATTCTATATACAATGTTTTTACTATTCAATCATTCATTCAGTTATAAAAGTATATAGCGGCGGATTTACTACATTTCTTGTGCTAAAGTGCCACGAGAATTGTAACCCTAATAATTATATCATTATACAGTACAAGTGAAATCAAACAAGAATTAATATTGACGTAGTAAGAGAGGGTATTTCGAATGAATATTGCTACTACTGATACTGAAACTGAAGTATCAGTACTATACTGAAACTTATTCCAATGAAAAATTGTTCAAGACCTGGAATAGGTACAACATAAATTGTGTTTTTATTGAATTTGTATGAATCAATTTACTGGTATCAAACCAATAAATTTAATTATACATTATTGGTTAATCAATCATTTATTCATTCATTCGTTCAATCAAAAAATATATAACATCGTCTCCTTTGCTCTTTGTTCACTTTTGCCACCAAACATCCTAACTGTAATTATAAGTTAAATAAAAGCTTGTAAAAATACCGTCTTTTTTTATACAAAAGGCAGCTCATGTCACCCGGACCATGATTTCCAATAGATTGATACCTCATTCATCAAAACTGGTTTAGTATCTTAGACACTACAATGGAACACACTCAAACACAAACAGACTATAATTGTATTTTCAAAATAAAGTTTTAACCGACTTCAAATCAGTAGCCAAATTGCTTCAAGTTTGCCTATAAAATTTGAAGAGTTCCCTCGATTTCTCAAGGATCCCATCATCAGAACTGGATTTTGGTGACAACGGGACCAATCTGGAAGTATATTCTTTCAAACAAAAAAATTTTTCAAATTGGTTGAAATATTGGTAATTTACCAAGACATCGCGACACATAAAAAAAAAATACAGACGAATAAAGTTGGTTAAAAATAATATTCCTTCCTTTTGGTTCTGCTAAAACCACTCTTATGCAATTTTCAATGTTTGTTTGTGTAGTCTAGTGTAAAAATATGAGTGCACACATAAAAAAAAAAATTGCCCTTTATTCAGACAAATTATAAACATGCATAATCCTATCCTTGTACAATTTAATGGCAGTTTTATACAATAATAAATAGTAGTTATTTCATTTATAATTTACATTTACAATAACATTTTTAGTAATTATTATGCATTGATTGTTTAGTAGTTATAGTAGGTAAAATTAAAGGTTGATTTGTAAGTTTAGTATTTAAGATTTGTTTGATATACATTTATTTCTTTCTTCTGCTTTGTTATTAAATACAATTTGTTATTATTCTTTTTTTTTTTGTTATAGATTATTAAAGTTACTTTTTATTACATTACGCGTCTGTTTGCATTTTGCCAAAGGCCTCCTCCAAAATTTTCCATTTATCTTGGTCGAGTCTTGTCCAGGTTTTCCAAACTACTCGTCCAAGTAGCTGGGAGTGCACACAACCTACTCATAAATATGTCCCATCGCACTTATATCAGCTGATTAAAATTTCGGTACATATTTATAAGTGGACTAGTTTACACCTGCGACTTTGTCTGTGTAAATGCAGGATAATCTTATATTTTAATCCAGGCTATAAACTATCTTCGTGCTAAATTTCATCCAAATTGGTTCAGTTGTTTAAGCATGATTGAGATGAGTAACAAACATCCAGACATCCAAACTTTCACATTTATAATAGTATAGGATAGGATAGGATTAAATCAACACATATTTTTGCACTACACAGTACAATATTGTGTTGTTAATGATACTACACTCTTGAACAACTAAAGAAATACTTTATTTTGAGAACAAATATATTGTATTTGTTAATATATCAATGTTTTTCATGATTGTAATATTAATTCATAAAATATTGGATTAAGAGCACCTACAATAAGACAACATTGAAATAAGAAAAGAAGAATCTTTATTAATATGTAAGAATAGGGTAAAACTATCTTAACAACAATTTACCTTAATAACTTTTCCTATACAGGCTAAAATTTAATATCAGTCATACTCATTCAAGGAACAGGAAACACAGTAACATCCTCTGCCACAAAATTTTGCATTAGCAATGTCATTCTTGACTAACACCGACCCACTCTCAAGTCTTTCAGGCCCTCTAATCTGGGTTAAAAATAAACCGGTACTTACTTCTCTAATACGAAGCGCAGCGCTATAAACACCAATGCCATTGGTATGGGCAGCAAAACATGCCGATGGTCGGTGTAGGTAACCGTTTTATCCGGGCCGGGCGCTATATCTGCCCACGTCGTATTGGGCGGCAACCACACATCCTCGTTCCAGAATGAGTCCAAAAACGACCGAAGCATTTCGGACTTGATATAACTGAACACTTGTTTTCACTGCGGATGATTAGTGTGATTGATAATTTACGGTAATTATATGCGGGTCCAGCAACACGCGACGCGAAGGAGGAGGGACTGCGAATTGACAGTTCAATGAATGACTTATTTGACACATGAAGTAAGCAAGCTTGACATGACAATATTTGATGTTTTAGAGACGTTTTTCCCGTCATAATAGCAAGCGTGTTGTTTTTACGGTTTGTTTACCGTTATTTCAAGTTTCGCACCACAGATAAGAAACTATTATCGATACCTGCAGACTCAAAGGGCGTAACAGCCATTACTATAACAGGCTGTTACGCCCTTTGAGTCTGCACTGCAGGTATCGTTATTGCAAAACTATCAAGTTTGCTTTGATATGTAAGTTTGATAATAAAATTCAAATTATTAATAGACGACGGCGATGACTGAAATAATGAGAGATATAGAGATTTCTCATTCTAACCGGTACGCGCATCTCTCTTGGTCAGTCAGACCGTTCGATCATGTGTAACGCTTAAGAAGATTGAGTACGGTGGCAGAATGGAGTTACTTTGATTGGGTTTTTCTCCGAAATTATTGTTTTTAGTTGGGGGTGAACTGTGGCAGTGAATATATTAGTATACTATCTTGCGACTTCTACTCGATTCAATCTTCTTAATTTCAAATAGTTCTGCTTTTATACTACATTCTAAATGATCAAAGTAGCATCATTTTTTCCTAAAGGTTTACGTTTATATATAAGGTACGGCTGCAGAAGAATAATAAAATGTCAAAATGGGAGAAGCTTCTCATTTTTAAATAATTGATGTACAATCAGCAGTTCTTTACGAAACATGACCCACTGTGCATCAGAAGTTTGTATGCAAGCAGGTCACATTTATCTGTCGCTGACTGTACATAAAATAATTTAAAGAAAATAACGGTTTAGAGGTGTCAAATTGTGTATTATAAATATTTCAATACAAATGCAATGTAACCATAACCAAACACCAACATTCTTCTGATAGTAAAAATATAAACCAATTCACTGTAAACTTGAAACTAAGTGTCAAAACGCAACACATCTGAGATAAAGTTTATAAACAATTAGACTTCATTTACACTGATACTTATGTTTTCTTACGTGAGAATGCAACTTTGATCCTAATTATCGACCGTAAATTACTAGATATATATATATATAGTCCTCCTTGTCGTATCCGACGACGGCGACCCTTACAATTTCCTCTGGTGAGCACGAATATGGCTCGCAAAGCCGAACTTAGTTTTAAATGTCCGGTCACATTGTGTGCAGTATAGCTGGCCCTGGTTATTGTAAGTATATGCATAGGATGGTCTAGGTCGAGTCTTCCGCAAATGGCGCTTTTGGTCCAGGTGTTCGACTTGAACACCTGGACCAAAATTACTAGATAGATAGTAACATACCAACACGTATAAAATTAATAACACGTCAGTGTAAATGAGCCCTTAAGTAAATGTATGTTCTATCAATAAGTAACATTATTAAATCATATCAACTTTCCTAATAACAACATATTTTATAAGGCACGAAATCATTAAGGATTACCCCCGTAGTCATAATCAACTCGATTTAATACTTACACACACGTGATTAAAGCGCCTGAACACGGGAATATGACTAAAATACCTATTTAACGAATCAAATTTAATATTGTTACTTTTGTGGAAAAGTGACACAAGTACAGTCAATTAATTTAATTCCCTACCCATTTCGTTGAAGTGTCGTTAGACATTCGCATGACATTGACCTGAGGGAAAAAGTTGAAAGAAATAAATAAAACATACTTAATTTTACGCATTTTTTAAGATAAGAAAAGAAAATTGATCTAAAATTCCAAAAAGCCCTATCCTATACCCCAACCGAAATAATAGATAGTTAGGTACTAATAAACTCGTAACACAATATGTCAAAGTAACGTCGTGCTCTAGTTAGCTCTTATGGTGACAGTTTGAACCTTAGGTGGGTTGGAAATTAAATTACTTGACTGTACAATACGCGCCCTAAAGTTTGTGTCTCTGAAGTTAGCTTCAAGTCGCCTCCCGCACACCTGTCGAACGCCCCTGACAGTCCTGACACCTCTGAGGCTGCGCCATTTTGTGAGAGCCAGGCAATCACATTGGCGCGGCGTGTTTTTTCCTCGCGTCGCGCCGCGCTCCGCACGGCTATCACAAGACGTTGGGCGAGCTCTCTCGATTTTTCTCGCACTATACGTCTCTCTGCGCGATCGCATCAGAAATGAGGCTATGCGCAGCAGAACCAAGGTAACCGATATAGCCCTCCGAATCGCTAAACTTAAGTGGCAGTGGGCGGGGCACATTGCACGTAGAACCGATGGCCGTTGGGGCGGAAAGGTTCTCGAGTGGCGACCACGTACCGGAAGGCGCGGCGTGGGTAGGCCCCCCACAAGGTGGGCAGATGACCTGGTAAAGGTCGCGGGAGTCCGCTGGATGCGGGTGGCGCAGGACCGGCCATTGTGGCAGTATTTGGGGGAGGCCTATGTCCAGCAGTGGACGTCTTTCGGCTGATATGATGATGATGCTACGTCTCTTTCGAAGTTTTCTAATAAGAGAGAGACGGATAGTGCGAGAAAAATCAAGAGAGATCGCGCGCCGTCTTGTGATAGCCGTGCTGGGGGGATACTTGATAGCCGTGCTGGGGGGATACTTGATAGCCGTGCTGGGGGGATACGTGATAGGGGGATACTCACCATTACGGCCATGTATGAAATGATTACATATTAAAGCAAAATAAAAAATAAGTTTTGCGGATATATGCTTGACATTAACTATTTAATTATGCGCCATGCATGCCACGTGGTTGATATTACAAAATTCTTACATTTAATATTAGGAAATAACAACAATAATACATAAAAATCATAATAAAAAATAAAAACAAAAAAACGTATTAAGTATACAATTTCACGTTATTCTCACATAGGGAATATCTTGTCGACTTCTCGCAAAATACACGAAATATCTTTAACTTAACATTAGCGACATTTAGACTCGCTACATATAGGCTGAATCCCGCGACCGAATAAGTCTGCGTGATACCGACCGCAGATACTCCATACAATATACATAATACTCTATAGCCGTACTACTGACTTGCGTTGCGTTTTTTATCCGTTGCGTATGATTTCCGCTTGCTGGCAAACACATCGGAATTCAGCCTGTGTGTGGCTAGCCTTTGGTGTATATTTGCAAGAAATAATTAATTCAACAGTATGTACAAATAATATCAAGCGCTTCACCGGTTGAAAAAGGCATTTCGTTTCAAATAAAGTATTTATAAGAATACTACCAAAGACAGTACGACCCACGAAAATATTAAGTACAGTCACGAGGTTTAATTTAGGACCCATTTCCTTCAAACGTTGTTAGAACATTCACAATGCAATAAGGTCGAAAATTTCAGTTCAATAATAGCGGTGAAGTATCAAGGTAAGACAATTAAATGTCTTATCGAATGAGCCCTTGAATTGATAACCTCTTTGCAAAAAGCTATCATTACGGTTTTCTAATTAATTACGAACACGTGCCAGTGTCAGACAAGAAAATTGAGAAAACTGGCATTTTCACGAAATATAATTTGCAAGTGAGTGAAAGTGGTTTGTCAGGATCGTAGCAAATGGAGATCCGTGATCTCTGCCTACCCCTCTGGGAAAGAGGCGTGATTATATGTATGTATGTATAATTTGCAAATAACAAAAATGGCCGGAGGACAGGGCCAAAAAGACGAGTGACAATTAGTCGGAAAAAATCGGTAACGATCGTTTGACTCGTTGCGCCCGGTTGACGTCTGTGGCAAACTTTATGTTATGATTATGACACTACATTAAAACCTTAGCTCTAAATGTCTTCAGTTTGCTATACGATATTCCACCTTAAGGCTTATACACCCGCTAACGTCCTTGAGTCGTCATCTGTATGGGCCAGCGCGCGACTGATCGGGCCTGCCGAGCCTCCGCGCTCGCGCATTTTGTAGGTATTTAAACATAGTAATTATGATAATCATTTTATCTATTCAAACTCTGCGAATTTGTCTATAAATATTTAATAACTTTATTTGAGTACAAAAATTTAATTTAAAATGTCTATAGTTTAGTCATAATATTGAATAAACTTTACAAAAAGAGGTAACTTTGGGATTTTTTTCTATCGAGTGAAGTTCATTAGATCGCGTTACTGAATGCGACTTTGACTAGATTAGATCCTTAAGTAATACGTATCTTTTTTTTAGATTTTTAAACCCTATTTTCTACGTCTGAGATTGTTTTAAAAAACTCGAAAACGCTGCCCCTGTTGACTGTCGAGCCTTAAGTGGGTCCCAAATTAAAGCTCGTGCCTGAACATTGGCGCCAGTATGTCAAAACGAACCTCAACGCAATTACACACCTAGCAATTTGTCACAACAACTTCTTATACTGTAAATAAAACAACAATACATACCGGTCATTGTAAGTACAGCAAGTTGGTGTGAAAAATTGCATTGTATGGTAATAGGGAACATTACTGCAATGTTCTGCCGCCAGAGGCAGCACTACCACTAATAGTAATCCAGTATAGGAATATAGGAATTCACACACACATGCACAATTGTTTGTCAAATGAGTGACAAGGATGCTTGCATAGACAATACCTCAAGTGGGAACGAGATACAATGTCGACGCTGCTAGTGTCGCCACCTACGAAGAGCTTTGCGTAATGTTCCCTATTGGTAAAACATTTAAGGTGACCGACATTCTACAAAACTGCCATTGTAATGTGAATCTACTAGCTTGGATGATATAGTCGCTTTTTCAACGGATACACCTCGGTCAAATCAAATAATTTTAGGATATAAAGTGTGTAGTCACTAATTTAATATACTTATTTTTTTTTTACTGACGAGGTACTCTTAACATTATCATGAGTCGACTGAAACCGTCTGTGTTCGGAGGTGATCAATTGGACTTCTCACACTTACAAAGAATAACAAGGATGCAAACATGATACATAAAAATAACCAATTTTAGGCAAAACAAACATCTCCAACAATAACAATATATCCGTAAAATTACTTTTATGTACTTTTATATAAAACTCTAAAACTATAACAATTCCTAAGCTTTAGTAAGTATATCTTTGGGTGACTTTGCGTAGTAATAAATTATGAATAATGTACTTAATTTAACTAGTACAGAGTACAGTGCGTTGCGAGGCTGTCCAAGTTCAATTTTCGACATGACAGAGTTTCTTGTAAAAATTATTACTGCCTAACAAAAAGGGGTTAAAATGTCAACAAACCCCTTCATATGGCTGATTTAAACCCCTCCTACTAAACTTGGCTACTAGCAACAGAAAAAAGTGGTTTCACCCCAATATTTTCTATACAAAGATAGTAAACCCCCATATTTTACTTCTGAACTTAGCGAAGCTAGCTGTAGATTTAGAAGGCTGTAAAAAAGTGGGCTTTGTTAAATATTCAGATATATTTTGTAACTGTCGTTTCCCGGGCACGGAACCCAAGTTAACATTAATTATGCAAGCTTAGTATATAAGAAAAAATGTTTATTTATAAGCGATAGCACCTCTGTAGATATTAATCGTAATGATATGAACGATATTAACATGACCATACTTATTTTAATAATGTACTGACACTATCTGCATTGTTAGCATGACATAGTTCATGGCGTGGGACCAATGCTTAAGGGTGTCTTTCCACCAGATATATGCTGAACGTAGCCGTAGCAACGTGTCAAATATATGAAAACATAGCATAGCATGGCATAGCTCATTTCAGGTGGAAAAGCACTCTTATGTCCGACATAAACGCTATTTCCATCATGCTAGCTAGTCCGGACGCCATTTCACGAAGCTACCAATTTAAATTTTACAAGTTTAAGAGTGAATATGTGATACCAAGGTGGGAAGATGTGTTTTCATATGAGGCAATTGAAGTCTGAAGGTCCTGGGTTCGAATCCCGGTAAGGGCAAATAAATGTGTGATGATATTTTCTATGTATTAATTATATCTATTAAATATATCGTCGTTGGAAAACCGTCTCAGTGTTTTAGGCCAATTAAATTAGAATTTTTCGAAGAATTAATTCCCATAAAGCTGGAAATTTGGTCCTAAATACGTGTACCTAATCTGAGTTTGCCCAATCCCAGGTGTGCACAAATGTTTGCTCTTTTATCATGTAGCACAAAAACGGTACCTCGGACAGAAAATGTATGCGTTTCAATATTAAAGAGGGTCAAATTCTGCGTCGAATGAATATCTAAACTTCAAATTCGGTTCAGTTGTATAGTCGAAATCAAAGGTTAGAAACAGGGAAAATTTTGTAGTTTAGGTGCAAACATCCATTTTGCGACTTTTCAAGACTGACATATCTTAATATACCTGCTGACAAACCCATATAATGAAAAATACATTGACCTTCATTATTATTCACATTATATACATTGACCTTCTTTAATATTGAATAGAATAAATACATTTTCCGTCCGTCGTACTGTTTTAGTGCACATGCAAAAAACTGAAAAAAGAGCAAAAATTTCGCGGGTATTGGGGCTGCCAAAAGTGATGCACAAAAAGTCACAAACTCGGATTACATGCATTTAAAACCAAAATTTTTTCCAGCTTTATGGGAATTAATTTCTCAATTTTTTGGATCTAATTTGCTTGGCCTATTGCCAATTTTTAGGGTTCCGTAGCCAAATGGCAAAAAACGGAACCCTTATAGATTCGTCATGTCTGTATGTCTGTCTGTCCGTCCGGATGTCACAGCCACTTTTTTCCGAAACTATAAGACCTATACTGTTGAAATTTGGTGAGTAGATGTATTATGTGAACCGCATTAAGATTTTTACACAAAAATAGAAAAAAAACATTAAGTTTTGGGGGTTCTCCATACTCAGAACTGAAACTCAAAAATTTTTTTTTCATCAATCCCATACGTGTGGGGGGGGGTGTCTATGAATAGGTCTTCAAAAATGATATTGAGGTTTCTAATATATTTTTTTTCTAAACTGAATAGTTAGCGCGAGAGACACTTCCAAAGTGGTAAAATGTGTCCCCCCCCCTGTAACTTCTAAAATAAGAGAATGATAAAACTAAAAAAAATATATGATGTACATTACGATGCAAACTTCCAACGAAAATTGGTTTGAACGAGATCTAGTAAGTAGTTTTTTTTAATACGTCATAAATCGTAAAAAGCGATTTATTTAACGGAACCCTTCATGTGCGAGTCCGACTCGCACTTGGCCGCTTTTTTTTTGTTAGCCTGTTGCGTGTCCCTCTGCTGGGCAAAGGCCTCTCCCCATGATCTCCATGCGTCCCTACTAAATGCGTCTATATTGCCAATTTAGACTCGTTGTGTTTGTAACTTCGTGAAATGGCCAACAGAATTTATTGCAAAATAGACGCATCAGTTCCTATAATAATTATTAATTAATTTTGATCATAAGTGAAATACAAATCGGATTTCCTTTGAGTAGTAAAACGGTTCTAACAGCACACACGCCGTTTTTTTTTATAAAATGTCTGATTACGTGAACGTTTTACATTGTATTTATTATCTGCGTTATATTTGGGCAAGTTAGCTGAAAAACATATAAATACGTTATTTCAATTTGTGTCAGTTTTCCATTTAAATATCTAACAGTATTTGTTCCAAACTCTGCAAAACGGGGACCTATCTTATCATTATCACAAACTAATTTTGTTCCTCATTTTTGTCATATTTTCAAGTGT
The DNA here is from genome assembly GCA_963854355.1 of Epinotia brunnichana. NCBI lineage: Eukaryota > Metazoa > Arthropoda > Insecta > Lepidoptera > Tortricidae > Epinotia > Epinotia brunnichana. The sequence goes on from OY977954.1 coordinate 21,042,488, forward strand.
CCAAAATATTGTAGATAATCTTTTAAGACAAATAAGTATTAAAAAACTTTTAAAATAAATTAAAACCGACCATCGTTTCTTCTAAACCTGAGATTCTGGGTGAGATAGAGCGCTTTACTTTAGAACAACAAGGCACCCGGTGAAGACGGAATAACAGCCGAACTCCTGAAGGCGGGTGGAAAACCGGTCCTTACGGCTCTCAGAAGTTGTTCGATTCCATCTTACTGGAAGGCAGAACGCCCAAGGCATGGAACAGAGGGGTGGTGGTGCTGTTCTTCAAAAAGGGTGACAACATCCTGCTGAACAACTACCGACCCATCTTACTTCTGAGCCATGTCTATAAGCTGTTTTCGAGAGTCATTACAAATCGTCTCGTACGCAGGCTAGATGACTTCCAGCCTGCCTAACAAGCCGGTTTCCGAAGAGGCTTTAGTACCGTAGACCACATCCACACGCTGCGCCAGGTTATACAAAAAACTGTGAGGAGTATAACCCGCCTCTCTGCTTAGCGTTCGTGGACTACGAGAAACCCTTCGATTCGGTCGAAACCTGGGCTGTATTACAGTCTCTCCAGCTGTGCCAAGTTGACTACCGCTATATCGAAGTACTGAAGTGTTTGTACGAAAACGCCACTATGTCAGTCCGACTCCAGGACCGGAACTCGAAACCTATTCCGCTGCAGCGGGGAGTCAGGCAAGGAGATGTTATTTCTCCAAAACTGTTCACCGCTGCACTGGAAGATGTTTTCAAGACTCTGGACTGGAGAAGGCTAGGCATCAACATCAACAGCGAGTACATCTCTCAACTTCGGTTTGCTGACGACATAGTAGTCATGGCGGAGACCATAGAGGACTTAAGTACGATGCTCGATGACCTCAGTAAAGCTTTCGAGCGAGTTGGTCTAAGAATGAACATGGATAAGACAAAGATCATGTCAAATGGCCATGTAGCACCAACTCCCATTACAATCGGACACTTTACGCTCGAAGTTGTAGACGATTATGCATACATAGGACAGACTGTCCAGTTAGGTAGGTCCAACTTCGAGAAAGAGGTCAATAGTCGAATCCGACTCGGCTGGGCAGCGTTCAGGAAGTTACGGCACATCTTTTCGTCCAATATTCCGCAGTGCCTCAAGACGAGTCTTTGAGCAGTGTGTGTTGCCAGTGATGACATATGGCACTGAAACCTGGTCGCTTACAATGGGCCTCATTCTTTTGAGCCTCCTTAGGCTCAAAGTCACCCAAAGGGCAATGGAGAGGGCTATGTTGGGAGTTTCTCTGCGTGATTGTATCAGAAAAGAGGCTATCCGCAGCAAAACTCAGGTAACCGATATATCCCTCCGAATCGCTAAACTTAAGTGGCAGTGGGCGGGGCACATTGCACGTAGAGCCGATGGCCGTTGGCGCGGAAAGGTTCTCGAGTGGCGACCACGTACCGGAAGGCGCGGCGTGGGTGATGACCTCAAGGTGGACTGATGACCTGCTAAAGGTCGCGGGAGTCCACTGGATGCGGGTGCCGCAGGACCGGTCACTTTGGCACTCCTTGGGGGAGGACTATGTCCAGCAGTGGACGTCTTTCGGCTGATATCATGATGATGAGGTAAGTATTTTGTTCTGCTTCAATCACGCGACTAATTTAGATACCAAAAGGTTAACAATTTTTATCACCATCGTATTCTAAAGGAATGATTTTGACGTGTTTCGCGTGTAAAAGGCACTAACTAAGAATTAAATTACCTATAATACATATCTACAATGTTGACTAACTAGTATCAGAATCCACAGGGAAATGATAATATATATAAGTCTAATGTATTTTAACAAATTGTATACAATAAATAAAGTCACATTAAAGAACTGCACGGCTAGCATGACCGCGCGCGAGATAGACTACCCGTCTCTTTCTAAGTGTTCTAATTAGAAGGAGACGGATACTGTCTCGCAGCCTTTTGCTAGGCGTGCTGTATTTGTTTCTCTTTCTCGCACTCATTTATGAGGTACAAATTAGTTAAGAAAAATAACCGGGACAGTCGTAGGTCATTTTTGTAACTTCTCCATATATTACGCAAGCATATCTTTTTTAGCAAGTTTAAGAAATTTTGTTAAGTAAATCGAAAATGCTCTCAGAATGCCGTTTTGACAGTAGTAAATTCAAGAAGAATTTTATTTCATATTGTCATTACAAAGTCGAAAAGTGACATTACCACACAAACTCATTGTATTTCCGTGGTGCTTTCGGTTTTCAGTGTTTATAGTTTTTATTTGGAACACAAAAAATTATGAATGTTGGTTATAATTAGTAATTACAAAAGAAGATTGTCACCGTTATATGTTTATGAGTGATTGGAAGTGATTATAACTATTACTAGTTGCAAAACGGCATTATTAGATTCTAGGTAAATCTATGATTATTTTAACATACCAAAATGCTATCTCACTCTTTGGAACTAAGGGAGCTAAGTATATTAGTTTTAAATACAACCAGGTAAGACAAGGCACTATTGTACCATTTTTAACACACGAACCTTAGGTTTAGCATACATGGAATTAGTTAATTAATGCTTTACTTTTTGCTGTAAAAAAAGTACTTCTTTTTTTGTAGCAATTTACCGCAACAACCGAAAGAGACGCTGCTTTAGTTAGAATGAATGATATGTATTGTTGTCTCGTTCTACTCTATTGCTGCGTCTTTGTTGTTTGTTGTGATAAATTGTTACGTTTGTAAAGGACTTTATAAGAGCATAATACGTCTAATGTCTACGGGTGCGGTTTTCAAAGTTTGTGGTAAAGTCTAATTCTATGTATGACATGACCCTTACATTTTAAAATACACTAGTTGATCGAACACACCTTAACACTAAAAAGCTGTTATCTAATATAGACAAGAGTTAAAGTAAAAAAAAAAATTGTATAAATATTTAAATATGGATAATATAGATTGTCCATTTAAAAAAAACCTAAAAAATATGACTATCCATTATATAACGACATGATTTTAAACCGAAACTCATTATTTATCTAACCAACAAACACAGGATTGCATTGCATTCACCATAACTTTTACAATTTATGATGAATTGTGGGTTTGCCACACTATATTATTGTAAATTTAACAGTGTAGCCTTGTCATAACGTGCCTGTCACATCGACGAGTTAATTAACCGGTTAATGTTAACCGGTCCAATTTATATGGCAGTCTTATGAAAGCGCTATGTAACTGTAAAATCTCGCATCCCAGGCCCACAACCCAATGTATAAATTATAAAAGCTATAGTTGCAATAAAAGAGTCGGATATATATGTCATTAATATTATTTACCGAGACGAAATGTTACCATACCAGTTTATTTAGAAGCGTGTAGCTAATTTTCAACTACGTGGTCCCATCCAATAGATTTATTTACAAAACCGACCTAAAATAACTATTTTCAAAAAATTACCAAGGGAAACTTCATAACCCGTTTTATGCGTACTTTTTGAAAATATCGTAATTTAATTTTTATAAGTAGTTCTAATAAGTTACTCTTTTCTTATCTTTAGACGGACTCAGTAAAGCTTCCAGCAAAGCGAGTTGGTCTAAGAATGAACATGGATAAGACGAAAATCATGTCAAATGCCCATGTAGTACCAACTCCCATTAGAATCGGACACTTAACGCTCGAAGTTGTAGACGATTATGTATACCTAGGACAGACTGTCCAGCTAGGTAGGTCCAACTTTGAGAAAGAGGTCAATCGTCGAATCCGACTCGGCTGGGCAGCGTTCGGGAAGCTACAGCACATCTTTTCGTCCCATATTCCGCATTGTCTCAAGACGAGAGTCTTTGACCAGTGTGTGTTGCCAGTGATGACATATGGCACTGAAACGTGGTCGCTTACAATGGGCCTCATAAGAAGGCTCAAAATCACCCAAAGGGCAATGGAGAGGGCTATGTTGGGAGTTTCTCTGCGTGATTGCACCAGAAATGAGGTTATCCGCAGCAGAACCAAGGTAACCGATATAGCCCTCCGAATCGCTAAACTTAAGTGGCAGTGGGCGGGGTACATTGCACGTAGAACCGATGGCCGCTGGGGCGGAAATGTTCTAGAGTGGCGACCACGTACCGGAAGGCGCGGCGTGGGTAGGCCCCCACAAGGTGGACTGATGACCTGGTAAAGGTCGCGGGAGTCCGCTGGATGCGGGTGGCGCAGGACCGGTCATTTTGGCACACTTTGGGGGAGGCCTATGTCCAGCAGTGGACGTCTTTCGGCTGATATGATGATGATGATGAGACGGAACTTGTAAAAATTTAAGTCGCGTAAACAATCAAACAAATAGAGACACGTAGTTTTAAAAACAGTTACCGAAATATAATTAGTAGGTAGTGCATTAGCAATATTTGTGACGTTATAGAGTATGACAGAAGTAAAAATATCCTATTTAGGCACGATAATTATTAAATGAATAATTATTTTGAATATCTACAAGTTTGCATGTTCATAAAAAAAATTACTTCGTTGTTGATAAAAAAATTAAATTATTAATTAAAGATAGTTGAAATTATTGTGATGTCCATAAATTTAATATTATTTATTGTATTATAAAACAGTTTTTCACGAAAGTGAAATACTTTCTTTAAAAAGTGAAGGCAACCGAAAAACCGGTTAACAGAAGAATGCTCAGCGGTAAGCTGTTCACTCAGATATCGTGACAATTCCTCAGAGTAGCTTAAAATAAATGGACTATTTTTATGCACCATAATTCCAGGTTATTTAATCTTAGTACCAATTTAAAAAAGTATAGTTAACTATCCGTAACATAATAACGTATTATTATAATTTATTATTAAATGTGAAATACCTTTAACCAGGTAAGGCAATCGTGCGAATTCTTATGTATAATTAATAATAGGATATTTGGTTAATTTATAATTTTCTAATTTAGTTAAACTAACATGAGTCCGCTTATATCGATAGATAAAGTAATAACCCCATTACTAATGAAACCCATAAATAACTGAGAAAACTTAAATTATCTTTCACCGACTAATAAGCTACATAAGAAGCATTTTTGTTCGATTTATCTACCGATATCGACGAACTTTTGTCCTAGTGGACAGAATGTCATAGCCTTTTTTCATAATATATTAAGAATCTAGTATCCACATCAATACTTAACTAAATTAATTATACCGTGACACCAGTTGTTTGATCACCATCGTACATGAAAATATTAAAAAATCTTGCTCTTAACCTATAAAAAATTAAGAAAAAACAATTTTAAGTACAATAAAATAAAATAAAATGTATAACAAAATGAAAAATACTGATTCAATTTATTTTGATGCATAAGAACCGATTAAAAAAAAACCATTAAAAAAGGACGGTTTCACCCCGACTAATTTAAAAACACCAGTTTACCACACCCTCATTATAACACAATCCTAGCACGAATACGTTCATCCCATACAACCGGACTGTATTTGCATAAAAATACATATAAATCCAATAAAAAAATACGGACTTAATATAAGCACAATTTAATACAAAACCGGTTATTGCTACGAAACCGGTTTCACAGGTAATAACCGGTTTTGCGCACTATATTCTATTAGTGTGTGTTTATGACTGTGTGGGGGTGTGTGGTGCGCGGTGCGATACAACCGTGTCGCTCGAGCGATCAGGAGCCGACGCCGCGCCGTGCCCTATGTGTCTCTGCAACGAACATACATACAAGTTAGTAACACAAACTTTACGCGTTACTAATGAAATCCATAAGTAGTCTTTCTCAGAAACTGTAAACTTATCTGGATTGTCATTAAACCTAACCCAACCTGCAGGGCTCTATACATATGTAGGTTATTTAAATTGTCCTCATTTTTTTTATTTGAAATGTATTTTGTATTTGAAATTGTTTTGATACTAATAATGTTTAGATTAACTAATGTGTATTATTGATATTATTATAACATTGCTACGCCCTAACAGGGTCCATGCTGTTTCTCTATATTTCTATCTACGATCTTATAATACCATGGTTGCAATGAATAAATTAATAATAAAAATGTAACGGTTACAGAGAAAAACATTTTTACAGCAATTGAAGATTAAGGAAAACTTGTTTGGCAAATTAAATCATGAATACTGAAGGTATTTTGTCCCGAGAAAAATACGTTTTTTAGGGTTTTGAACAACCAATGGGCATATGACTCTTCGCGCTTTTGAGTTTACGGCGAAGGCGGTATATTGAATCTGAGTGAAGCGAAAGACTACAATGGAATCCTGAGCGTCGCGAGACACTTTCTACAAGGGAAATTGAATTGAAACAGGGAATATCAGTGAATAAAAGTACAACTTTGATCCCTAATTTGAGGGAAACAATGGCTCTTCTGAATAGTACCAACCGCTGGTTCTAGAGATTCCAAATTTGGCACGTAGGTTCCTTATAAGGTCTAGAGGTGCACTAAGAAAAGATTTTTCAAAATTCACCCTCTGAGGGAATGAAATGGGGGTCCAAAGTTTTTATGGCAGCACAATGCTTTCTTATGACGTTATCACGTAAAATTATCGTCTGTTAACCGACTTTATAGACAACCAATTTTTATGAAAGAGATGGTATCCTCACTTTTTATTGTTGACCCGGTTGGGAGTGCTGTGATTGGAGTAGTGCGAACTATCGCTGATGTCTGAACTCGAGCTGCGTATGTCGCCCTCCATCTGGAAACACAACAAACATATGTCATCATCCTCCAAGCGTTATTCCCGGTTATGCCCCTAAAGGAGCCGGGGTCCGCTTTGACACCTAATCCCAAGATTTGGCATAGGCACTAGTTTTTACGAAAGCGACTGCCACAATATCTGACCTTCCAACCCAGAGGGAAAACTAGACCTTATTGAGATTAGACCGGTTTCCTCACGATGTTTTTCCTTCACCTAAAAGCTAACGGTAAATACTCCGTACATAAGTTCCGAAAAACTCATTGGTATAAGCCGGGTTTCGAACCCACGACCGCCGCTTGACAGCCGCATGCCTGAACCACTAGGCTACCGTAGGTTCTAACAACAAACATATGTCATGAAAATAATATTGCCACTTACAGGGACTTAGAGTCTGGCCAGGGAACGATGGGCCTAGAAAAGAGCGGCAGATTTAAAAAAAAACAGCGCGTTGAAACACTGTAACGCGATAAAATAATAATGATACTTGAACAATTATATTATTTTTCTTCAATTCACACAATGCAACTGATCAAGCAGAAGGAAGTAAAGATATAGGAAATAAAACTCTTTAACTTCATTCTACTTTATATTTAAGAAGAATAATCAAAACCACTCTCCAAAATTTAAATTTTGACGAGACATAATAATTGAACTTTTTAATATTCTTCATTTTAAATAATATTAGCAGTAAGTTACCCTTTAATTCTCTTAAAAAGCAAAAACAGTCTAATTTATTATGGAGCATTTACTTTCTTAGTTACCATATCAAGTATCAAGATTAGGACATCATACTAATTTAAGACGTTTGACACATAATTTGAAATTACTGTTGCCATATAAAAAAAACCGGCCAAGTGCAAGTCGGACTTTAGTATTTGTTGTTATAGCGGCAACAGAAATACATCACATGTGAAAATTTCAGCTGGATTCCTATCACGGTATCAGTGAGATACAGCCTGGTGACAGACAGACGGACAGACGGACGGACGGACGGACGGACGGACAGCGGGGTCTTAGTAATAGGGTCCCGTTTTACTCTTTGAGTACGGAACCCTAAAAAGGGCTCGTCGTTCACTGGCCAGACTCTAATACCGAAATTCATAAAAAAATAATAACTTCCTCGATTCGCGATATTTTTTTGGTATTCCAAAATTGTATTAAGTACCTAATGAGTAATGATTGGTACACAACTTTATTGTCGATTCCCGAAGTTCCTTCTGTTCCAGCATAATACACACGTGAGATATCGAAATTTTAAACTAGTTAATGAAATGTTAACCGGTATATGTTTAACCCCCAAGTGCAAAACCGGTTCCATACCTGGCCAGCCTTAATCGTCTTGTACGCGACCTGTAGTATCAGCCACGTCCACACCATATGCAGCGCCAATAGCAGGCAGAGCAGCGAGTTGAAGATATAGTACGCGGGGAACACTGGGAGCAACATCGGCGCTCGGATCAGTGTACTGAAAATACACAGTACATAATGTTAATAATTTATACCCTTCTCAAAAAAAAACGATCTCATAGGAACCAAGCGGTTCGGATAATAGTTTTGAATTTTCATTTTGGTTCTATTTAGTAATATAAAAAAAAAATTGTCCGCAAATATTTTATATTCGAACGAGACAACACAAATGAAAATCTACTCATTTAAGATTTAATTTAGATTTGTTTTAACCATTTTATCTACACCCATAACATAAATCCTCTATAATGTGTTCGGAAACCGTATATAATGACCACTATTGCAACCAGTAACGTAACATCAGCGTTTTATCTGTGCCAGTGTTATAAAATTAAATCTAATTGGTCATGATTTGAAATCTAGTCGGCCATGGCGGTGCAATGGCGGTTATTATAATGGGTCCCGAACACATCATGACTTTCTGGATGGTTATAGGCTATATTATATCCCGCGGGTTTGCCTGCTTTCTTTGCAATACGCGGGCGAAGGCGCAGGGGCAGCTAGTCGGCAATAAAATAGCATTTAATTTTCTCACAAGGGGGGGGGGGGGGGGGGGTTTAGGGTTCCGTACTCAAAGAGTAAAACGGGACCCTATTACCGTGATAGTTCCAGTTTAAATTTTCACAGATGATGTATTTCTGTTGCCGCTATAACAACAAATACTAAAAACAGAATAAAATAAATATTTTTATTGATAATGGTACGGAACCCTTCGCGCGCGAGTCCGACTCGCACTTGGCCGGTTTACACACTGGTACATATACGTATTCGTATCGATGTCGCTGGCGATAATGTTACCTAAGCTTCAGAGATCGCATACAATGACACACCAGTGATCTAAGACATTCCTCATTTTACCGTACCGCCCTAGATGAGCAATGAACTATTATCGCCACAGATGTATGAATATGAGATCGGACATGCCGGTCGATTTGTATAGAGTACGCCTGTCGCAAGTTCATTAACCCACACAACGCCCAAGTAATTGACAAGACAAAGCACGCACACATCTAAAACACACACACTTGTATACCTACACGCTTATTTGACGATAAACGCGCATCATATCAGGCATTTTGGGAAAAAACGTAATATTCTCTGCGATCAGCACGCGTGCACAGTATGGCAGAGTATGCCCATTGAGCTAACAGCTGCGACACGGCCGCCGGCGGCTTGTCCTCTCTCTAGTATTCTATGCTCTGAGATTATCGCCGATTGCGAGCAATATCAATTATATCTTCGCCTCGCTTCGATTTTTATGTACAATTGCTTTCATCTTTGATAAGTATAGTCTCATTTTTATTATTTATTTAATCGTATGGCATACATTCAAAATACGCAACTAGTTATTTACTACTTTTATAAAAAAATATTTGAACTATTGTACGTCGAGTTCACAAACATGTTTACAAGCCAACCTCCCAAAAATATGTTTACTCGCCCTTATCTGTCTGACAATAAGGTCGAGTAAACATATTTTTGAGAGGTTGGCTTGTAAACATGTTTGTGAACTCGACTGTACCATAAATAATAAACGTAATTAACAGTAGTGGTTTAAATACACATATTCCCCAAATACGCTAGTAAGATCTACTAAAAGTCAAAAATAGTCAAAATACAACTCTATAAAAACAAAGTACCTGTTTATATCGTAACTTGTTAAATATTTTACATAATATATGTACGGCCATGCAACTTCCTGTAGTCCCTGTTGTAATAAAAAACAAATAAAATCGACATGTAAGAGACCTCCGATTCTATAAATATATACAGGGTGTGGCCTGTAATAGGAGCAAATATTCAAAACAACAGCCAACTTATCCCTATAAGGGAAATGTTACCAAACAAGAATGTAAATCTCATTAAAAATTGTTAGATTTAAGTAGGTTATTATAGTATAAAACATGAGCGTTTCTCGCCATCAAACGTCACAGTTTGGCGAGTTATAAATATGAAAGTTGTAAAATGTAATTGCTTTTATTGAATAAATAAAATAAAAAAATACTACGACGTTAGCAAACAAACATACGGTCTGTCTGATGGTAACACAAGAGCGTCGCCGACCTTCTTTTGATTTGAGTATTCGTTGTGTTGACAGCCACTAGTAGAAACAAAAAAGTGGACTGATGGCCTGGTAAAGGTCGTCCGCTGGATGCGGGTGGTGCAGAACCGGTCATTGTGGCACTCTTTGGGGGATGGCTCTTTCCAGCAGTGGACGTATTTTGGCTATAATGATGACTCCCAACACAGCGCATCCTCGGAAGCTCTTGCGTTCTCTGAGAAAAATTATCTAAGTGCAAGATAACTGTATCTTATCTACAGGTATTCCTTACCTCCAAATAATATAGAAGGGGTATACCCCCAGCCTGGTCACTATCCACAACACGGTGAACACCGCAAACACGCAATCGCAGAACCGCTGGAAGCCGGCGTACTTCGTCGCTTTCGCCGCCTGCGGACAGACTGACTCTTGAGAGGGGCAAGAGGTAAGAATTAGGGGACTAAATTAGAAATACTAGCGGCTATGCTGGGTCAGTTTCAAAGTCATAATAGTTGTTGGTTTATAATTGGTTTTATTAATTCAACATACGATAGCTTGACATGTGATAGACAGGTTGGCGAAACAATTTTGAGGAGTGAATAGGCTATTACTGAACCAGTGAGCTGCATCTTAGGCTCTGTCGTCGCTTACCATCTGGTGAGACTAGGTTCACAATGGTCAGTGTATTATAAAAAAAAAACTATGCTCATAAGTTGATTTAAGATTTAATAATATTTTTATTTCATCATGATAAAATATTGTCAAACAATCAGAGCAATAAAGTCTGTAGGCATAATTGTATGTAGACAATAGTGTTGCCTGCCTTTTGAATTTGAACACTATAACTAGATTACAATTTGATATTTATTACCAAAAAACATTCCTAAAACATCTCACACAACTACTCAGTTGAACTCAACGAACTGGGAATGGTTGAAAATTTCAGAAAAGCCTGATTATTTACCTTCCTTAGCACCAGAAAAAAGTTGCAGACTTTTCAGACGCGTCAATTATTTTTGAAAAATATAAACAGTTTCCTCACTTACGTTAAGGGTGTATCACGGCGAATAAGACACTTTCCTTGATTCATCTCATATTACATTTTTTTTTTATATATCTGATCCTGGCAATGACAAAAATAGCTGCTGCAGCTGTCAATATCATTACCAGTGTCAGTTTACCACGGATATTTAAGATATTTTCTTGTAAAGTGTCTTATTCGCCGTCCTAAACCCAAAACGTAAGTGAGGAAACTGTTTATATTTTTCAAAAATAATTGACGCAGTCGAAAAAACAGCAACTTTTTCTTGTGCTAATGAATGTTATTTGTATCACCAAAAAAATAATCAGGCTCTTCTGATATTTTCATCCATTCCCAATTACTCAGCAACTTTGCTTTTTCGTATATGCAATGAGCCATTAGGATCTCTAATCTAACATGCATTAAAACGCCAGAATATCCTCTCCCTCAAAACGCGACTCAAAGGCATGCTACCTACCCTCAATCCGGCAGTCCAGCACTGCCTATATCCTCGTAAGACATATAATGTTCAAACTATTTTGAACCTTTTATTGTAGGTATTTAGGTCACAAATGAATTCACGATATCATGATACAGATGACGTCAAAGATATGTTTACACTTCTGCACCTTACAACATTGCAATAAGGCGAAAAATATATACATGGCTTGGGTATTGACGGCACAAAGTTGCGCATCGTGTTCGATGGAAGTAAAAACACAAAACCGATCCTTCAGTGTTAGCGCTCAAAGTACTTAACCTTCCTTTCAATAAGAAGAATTTAAATTTCTTTCAGCCTTACGAGAATATATTTGTGAGTAAACATGCACACTCTTCCGCACCTATATCCAAGCAGGGCTGCCTCAGGTCCAATCATACACCCAGTAAACTCAGTTCGTTAATGGAAAATAAGTATAGATAGATAGCTAAAGTTATATTATTATAAGTCCTCACTTTAATTTACTTACATCAGAAAAAAAGGTTTGTTGATTAACAATCAATTATTAAAATAAGACACAATATATATTTTTATAATAATCGTAATTGATGTAAATAGGAATCGCATCCAATTAATCATATTATTCATTGTACCCTTACTGGCAAAGTCCGTAGGGTACACATTTCAAATCCAAAATCTACGTATCATCTTATCACAAAATTCTCAAATTGCCACTATATTTACTTACCAACAATAAATATTAAAATATAAGTGGAGACTGAGATATAAAAGAGAAATAATTCATCCAAAAAATTGGTTAATAAGGCCCTAAATAGTAAAATATAGAAGTTATGAGTGACAGAAAAAAGAAGTAAGCCAGAACTCGTTAAGCGAAGAAAGCAACTCAGAGCTGCGTTATTCCTATTAAAAGAAAAATACCTGCATGAATGATTAGAGAAATCCACCACATGTGTTACTGAGTAAACATTAGGTGAGGTTATTGGGCAAATGATTGATGCCAACCAATTTTATATATTTTTTACATTTCATTAATTTATCATTCAACTTGAAACTACATTTGTATTTCGTCACTCATCTAGGGAATGAGCGGGATAGCGTTCATTCAGCGGACACAGCAGCAACGCGACAAGCAAACGACAAAAAATCACAAATCACATCAACTCTTTAAACCGAGCTCACAATCAACCGTTGACATCGATAATTCAATATACATTGCTAGCTTTACATGGCGCTAGTCACTATAGCATCACAAGGCGACCCAGCAATGTATCTGCACTGAATCATCAGTGTCATTTCTCGCTAGTCACATTGATAACTGTGACCGGCGAACGGTTCTAATACTGTCACTGCTGTGTAACCTGAATGAACCTTCTGAATGTCAATTTTGAATATAAAATCGGCTGTATACATGTAATTGGCGGTAAGTGGCATGTCACATGGGGTCGGGCACTCACTAAGCTTCGTCGGCGCCACAGGCGCGTCGCTATGGTCGCTTGCTGCAATCAAACATCACGTGGGTTCCAGCTCTGGCCAGGTTACACTCCAAACCCGAACATGGATATAAATGTCTGTATAGCTTAAAGCCTGGAGTTTAACTAGTGGTTGTCTCATTTAACACTGGGTTGTGTTGTGGTAATAGTTGGTTTACAAGGTGTCTAAAGATTGCAATGGTATTCTGATACAAAGAGGTAAAAGTGCTTTCATTACTTCCAAAGTATCGTTCTTCCAGAAATATAATCTTCTGGCTATTTAGCCGGCATGGTGTTTTTTTTAATGACATTTTTCTTAGGCAACGGTTTTCGACAGAATTCTTTCCGGAGGAACGATCTATTCAGATAAGTGAATTTTCTATGAACAAAATCTAAATTTTCTCTGCAATTTCATGTTCTTTTGTCCTCTTGGATATTATGAAGGCCGTACGAGAATGAAATTTTTTTAGTAATTCATTCATTAGACTGGTTGACGGAATACTCAATTTAAAGCCACTTAACGTTTGTCTAAATTCTATTTATCATGTGGCTTGTTTACATAACAAGACACATGATGGTAGATTAGACCAAATGGAAGAACGAGCATTTTTGTAATTAGGTATAGTTAGAACAGCTGCCAGATCTAGCCAGAATTCGTGTTCATTAGCTTGGTCTAAAGTTCTAAACCAGAGACGAAGATTTACTATTGTATTGTATTATTGCAGAGATCGTCAAGATGTATTTCTATTTCGAAAAAGTAATAGAAGTCAATCATAAACCGGCACCTCATTTGGATGTATTTACCTTAATATTTCTGGCGCATCTCTTTCATTAATATAGAAAAATAAGAAGTCCATAGCCCAATGTTTGCAACTATGGCCTACTGTGCCGAGAGAAAAGGCATGACAATCTATCTCCAGCCAGGCACTTGGTTGTATATAGGTATGTAATTTATAATGTTTACAGTACACATGGTGCACAGAGCACTTTCCGTGCATATGTCGAAACTTTAAAGAGCCATATATTTATTTATTTATTATCATAAAAGGGGTATAATTTTACAAATAACGTCTGTCCCACAAAACGGTTTACACAGTTTGACTGTGGGATCTGAGTCTCTTCACTAACTAAATTCACATAATATGACTATTAAGTACTATACTTATATGCTATAGTTTAGAGTGTAGGGTAGGCGTTTCCGCAGGCATCTGTACTGTAAAACGTTGTACGATACAAGTGCGAATAGGTAATTCGCAACTCGTGTCGATTTAAAACACTCCCTTCGGTCGTGTTTTAATTTATCAACACTCGTTGCGAGTTTCCTATTTTCCGCACTTGTATCGTAAATAACTATTATCCTTCAGTGCAGAATTTCGACAAAGGTAATGTGGCTTTACGTGTCTAGAGAACATCACATAAGTGATTTTGTGTAGTAACTATGAACTTGTGTGTGAATTAAATAAATTGAAATAAAAAGGTAGGTAGATTACGCATCGATGGAGAGGTCAGAGACATGGCGGAACCAGGAATGATCTCTTTTAGTTCTGTGATATTTCGCGAGGAAATGCGAAATGATTGTGACTGACTGAAAGGGTGAATCAGTTTGCCTCCATTGTACGTGCGCCCTGTGCGCGCACTATATATCGCCCTGCGGACAACTGAATTATCTAATGTGTCCTTCGCACTTCCAGAATGTTCCCCAACAGACATACAACTTACCTCTAGGAATATATCCGCGCAATCATGTGACAGCAGGACTAGAGTCCCGATCCGGTGAAGGTTGCATACCCAGCTGAAAGACAGCAGGGCGATGGTGGCGATGTGGTGCACAAACATCTGCCAGAAATCCTTGCGACGCACGTCCCAGAACTGCGACAGCGTCAGCGACCAGTAGAACGCTGAGGAGATCATGTAGTACCACCATACGTCGTTCGTTAGACCCTGGAAAGAGGGTTAGGGTTCCATGAGGTTGGCTGTAGGTACTATCCAGTTTTAGGGCATTACCATGCATTACTGTTAAATCCCTGTTAATTATCATTGATAAAAGCGGGTTCATACCCTTTGAAGCCTGACACAATAAGAGCCGTCACATCAGAATGTGAATATAACTCTCATAAATGTATGAATATATCGATGTGTCGCTTCACGACACGTTACGTCAGACAAATTTCAATTCGGCTATAAACAAAAACGGCTACATGTCCACAGGAAAAATAGATAAAGCAGTTGTGAGGGGACGGATCATTTCTATTCCTATGGTTATGGTTCGGTTCTAGCAGCTGTCACCAAAGCTTCACTTGCTTGCAAAGCTTGTATCACTTACAATAAAACTTTAACCTGACAGAAATAGTTGTTAGTTAATGAAACAGACGACCGGTTAGCCTAATAGGTAGTGAAGACGACCGGTTAGCCTAATAGGTAGTGAAGACGACCGGTTAGCCTAATAGGTAGTGAAGACGACCGGTTAGCCTAGTGGGTATTGACACTACCTACGAAGCTGAGGGTCCTGGGTTCAAATCCCGGTACGGGCAAATATCTGTGTCATGAGAATGAATATTCTTGGGTGCGTTCTATGTATTTAAGTTTTTATATCTATTCAGTATTATCGTCCTCTAGTACAGTCGCCATCATATACATCGGAGCAAACAAGCACGTCACAGACATCGGAACACACCTCTATTTTCAAGGCATTAGAGTGCATGTGCCGATATTTTTGAACACCTATAGTGTATGTACCTATACATAGGTGTGATGGCGACTGTATATACCCATAACACGTAGCCTTATTGCGCTTACTGAAGGCTAGTTCAATTTTTGTTTTGTCCCCTAATATTTATTATTAAAAAAATACAACCGAAATTAAGCAAAATATTCGCAACTTTCAGACTACATATGCCATAAAGCGACGGACATTATATCCACACGCAGATAGGAATAAAGGTACATTTGTAAAAAAAAATACAGAATAACTTGCAGTAGCACTATTGCAGCGATAACCACACCACAGTATGTTGTCTTGGAAAACACGCTTATCTCAGGGAATGAGCGACGATACCGATCAAGCCGTCGGGAGTTTTTCCAGTTACCTACAGTTTTTGTTTATTTAAACGACATATCTTTATAATGAATCGGTATGATCACGTAATGGCTACCGGCACGCTTTTCTCGAAAATAGTTCTAAAGCTAACGGAACTACTAGTGTTTATTGCTGCTCTTAGTTCATAAGTTTTGTGATGCAGTCATTCCCTCCACATAGAGTTCTCGATTGTACACGATATAACCGCAGGCTCATGACCAAATAAAAGCTCATACTAAACAAATTGTGCTCGAAGTATAAGTTTTTAACTCAGTTGCAACCATTTTTTACGTGATTGGAGTGTTTCGACCGCGAGGCTCCTATTTCTAGGCGGTTTGCCTTCGGGCATCTAAGCGAGCTAGAAATCCTATCATATGTTCCGAATTGCAATGGGTTTCCTATAAAAAAGAAAATTTATTCGATTGGAAATGGTTACGAGCGTGCGGTTACGTACGCAGCCGAAGGCGTTTTATAAGGTCGTTCCGTGACTTAGATAAGTTATCTAGATATTCCATTTCCAGAAAATATTCACATACATCTACAGCGTCACACTTCCTACTGAGTTACCACCTAGACCAATAAAGATACTCGTAATCGTAACAAAACTCCAATTAAAGCCATTTTCTTATCGTTTTACAAATAGATAAGTTTATTATTTTATTGTTGCTATATTCGAATTTCAGAATATGCAATCGGGACTTCCCTATTCATCAGAATTGATTAGTATTATTTTAAAACACGTATGAATTAACCTGTTTTATGGCGAATATGGCTGGTCTATAATGAAAGGAAAATGAACTCGGTAAGGTAATCTGTAAATTTTTCTCGTTATCAGGGGGATACAGTTTGGTTTAAATTCTTCTGGAAATACCTTACAGTTCTCACGACACAGGCTCGACCTAGTGTGAGGACTATAGCCACTCTAATGTTAAAAATCTTAAGCTAAGCTCTTTGTAATTCTTCCTGTAATTCTTCTTCCTGATAAAATAAAATATTGTATATTGTATATACGTGTTGAAATACGCTGGAAAAGAGTTAAACCATCGTATTTAGAACTCAGTGATGATGATGTTTTTATGCCATTTACTTGGGGTTGACGCCGCATGTGTATTTCTTCCATTCCTCTCTATCGCCAGTCACCTCGTCACTGACTATATTCTTCTTCTCTCACGAACGTCTTTTCTTTGGCCTCCCTCTTCTCTTACAACCCTCCACATTCATGCCTTTACCCTTCTATACACGGTATAACATGAGGAAACCGAATAATTTTAACAGCGTATTTATTCCTGAGGTCGTAAGAAACAAAAAAAAATATATGAACCAAGGTCTAAATATGATTTTAATTTTTTTATGTTTTTGTACATAATAAATAAATGCTGGAGATTTCAGTACAACTTTTTTAAACAAAAACGCAAACATCTCATAACAACATGTGTCCATGGTTACACGAAATAAAAATTTCATTCATTCATTCATAAACCAAGCTGAATCCAGCAAACATTATACGACATTTTTAACTTCAAATATGGTCAGGTATACGCTGTTATACGGTGTCAAAGCGGACCCCTGGCTCCTTTAGGGGCACAACCGGGAATAACGCTAGGAGGATGATGATGGTCAGGAATACGCTGTTAAAATTATTCGAATTCCTCATGTTACACCATGTATAGTGACATGACTTTCATCTATCATCTCGTTGTCTGTAAAATAAGTTTTCAATAAATTATTCTTATCTCTCGGCATGATGATTAAAGGCGTATTTTTAAGTCATCATTATTCGCACTTAACCCATTTACTTGGGGCTGACGCCGCATCAGTACAAGTCAATCAATACTGTTAAATGTAGGTTCGAAAGGGGTACTAGGCGGTCTATTGTGTACGGATTAACACATAATAGACCACTAATACACATATAGGTATTTAGTTAGTTTGCATGCTTTAGCTTAATGTTAAATAAGTAGGTATAATTTGTAAATGTATTAAAATGAGAGAGCGCATCACTAAAAACGAGGTAAAATATGTAACTATAAGCTAAATTATTTTTTTCGAGTTCAACAAATAAATAATGTCTTTTCCTTCCATACCTCTTCTCTATGACCCGTCACTGACTTCATTACTAACTACCAAATCGGCTCTCACGCAGTCCATCCACCTTTTCCTTAGGCTTGATCCTCTTCTCTTACAACCCTCCACATTCATACCTTATACCCTTGTAGTAACATGACTTTCATCTATCACTTCTCCGCATGACTGTTAAAGCATCGTATTTCTAATTCATCGTCATTTGCATTTAACCCATTTACTTGGGGCCGACGCCGCATCTCTATTTCTTCCATACCTCTCTATCCCCGTCACTCGAGAGTCACTCACTTCATTACTATCCATATCGTCCCTCACGCAGTCCATCCAACTTTTCCTTGGTCTTCCTCTTCTCTTACAACCCTCCACATTCATACCTTATACCCTTGTAGTAACATGAATTTCATCTATCACCTTTCCGCATGACTGTTAAAGCATCGTATTTTTAACTCATCGTCATTCGCATTTCACCCATTTACTTGCCGCATGTCTATTTCTTCCATACCTCTATCGCCCGTCGACTCGTCACTCACTTCATTACTATCCATATCGTCGCTCACGCATTCTATCCACCTATTCCTTGGTCTTCCTCTTCCCTTACAACCCTCCACATTCATACACCCTTGTAGTAACATGACTTTCATCTATCACCTCTCCGCACGACTGTTAAAGCATCGTATAGTACGGGAAGTAGTGGCATAAGGTACAAATTTTGGTATCAGATAAATTCATTTGGCACAGATGTAATATACGTAAAGCTAAGCTAATTAAGCCCAGTAGCCATCCGCCACCCCCTGGAGGGTAGGCAGGGGGGGCATTCAAAGTTACACGCCGCCGCGCTTCAGAAAAAAAATCATATCAGCTTCTATTTACGTAACACCTCAAGTGTGGTATCATTTTCTGATAAATCGGGCATGATGAATTCATTTTTGAGACATTCAATGTATAGTTTGATAGAAAAAAAGATAAATATTGACGAATATATCACAATCAGTTTGCAAAAATCTAAGGACTTTCCGACTTTGCGGCAAAATTAGAAAAGATACACGAAAGTAATGTACAGCACACATGATATCTAGCATTTTAGCTTAACATTTCAGTTTTTAGGGTTCCGTAGCCAAATGGCAAAAAACGGAACCCTTATAGATTCGTCATGTCCGTCCGTCTGTCTGTCTGTCTGTCTGTCCGTCCGTATGTCACAGCCACTTTTTTCCGAAACTATAAGAGCTATACTGTTGAATTTGAAAAACTGTAGCATTAAAACTTTGTTATGATTTATTTTTCTGATGTAATATGCATTTGAAATCTGCGCGCGCCGGCACCCCCTGAAAACGCTCTATACTAAACGAGCTTATGCTATGACGTCACAGCATAGCCTTTACTATGGAGTAAGTCATTAATTTGCGATTATCTCCACAAAATTTACGTTTAAGTCTATACTTGTCATACAAAATATCATTTCTAATTTAATATTCTATGTAACTGTTACGTTATTTTATCGAAAAATAAAAAAATAAATTTTCGTCATTTTAACGTTAGGTAAAACTAATAAAACCGTTTTTTTTTTCTTTTGTATGATATCTCTACGTATATCCGCATCGATTGAGTGCAATTTATTCGAAATTGAAGTCCCATGCAAGTTCCCCATTTGGACGAATTGAATACACCAAGACCGCCAGGACACATTTTATTGGCTTTGCTGCAGCTGCAACCCACAGTAATGCAAAATCTTGTTGCTTTATTTTTAATAACATTTTAATATGTATTATAAGAAATATCAGACCGAGAGGCGGGGCCAAGCAGCGCGTCATCGTGACGTCACATGGCGTGAGCGGTGGAGTGGGGAGCCCGTTGGCTTACCGCAGCGCAGCGGAGCGCCCCCACCCCACTCAGAAAGCGATTTTCGGACGGAACGGACGTATTTGATTAAGCTAGATTTGATTAGGTTTCGTTTAGATTAGTGCGAATAGTTTTTTGTTGTAGAATTAAAGTCTACTTTCGGTTACATTTTTTCTCTTTGATTTATAAATCCCCTTCTCTTCTGTTGATAACATCAGAAGTAGGGATAGACCACGAAGCCTTGCTCGTTGCTCGTTGTTGTCTCTGATTAATTAAAGCAAAATTCTTGTCAGTTCAGTGTTGTGGTGAGTCATCACAAACCGTAAGTACACTTTAATTTTATAATGACGGGGCGCTTTTCCCGGTCTCGTACGCGATCTGATAGTTCACGTAGACATCGTAGTAGTTCATGTCAAGTCACGTGAGGGTCACGTTCATTCTCATCGTGTTGCTCATAAACGGCGTCGCGATAATTCATGCACTGTACCTGACAGTTCTTACAATCAGGCGCTTGACACGATTCTCGTTAGATTAAATGCAATTGATGATAGAAATTCTAACTCTGTATCAGTACCGCCACGTTCAGTGCGTGAACGTTACACTCCGCCGTTGCCTATTGCTACAATTGAAGCTAGCGCGCCGCCGGTTGGGCCTGTTTGCGATACGACAAATAACATTGTGTCTGCGTTAACATCGCTCATCACCAAACCTAGTCATTATTACATCTCGAATTTTGACCCTAATGTTCAATGATTTCGATATTTTGGGTGACAGGGGTCGCGAGGTCAATCGCTGGGACAACCATGAGTGTCTGCCACGTATAGGGAGTTGTCTTAAAGGCGATGCGCGTACGTGGCTGGACGATTGGGTGTCCAATGATCGTTCGTGGACCAATTTTAAAGCGGAATTCCAGTCACTCTGTCTTCAAATCATCGATGTTGCGAATATCTTATTTGACGTAATGAAAACGGACTCTAGTAGCTTTCCTTCATATGCCGAATACGCACGTAGGTTGTTGTTGCGTTTAAATATTGTGAAAGGTCTATCGGATGACTTAAAAACGGCTATTTTTATTCGAGATATCACAGACCCCCAGATCAAAGCCACCGTGTCTAACGCTAAATTAAAACATAACGAATTGGTAGAATTCTTATCTGTTTACACTAAACCGAAGACGAATTCTCGAGGTACCCACAATTTTGTTCGTCCGTTGAACTCATCTGACTCTCGTAAACATAAGACCTCGACGCCAAATACGAAATATTTTAGCTGTGGCGACTTCGGTCATACTAAATTTAATTCTCCTAAGAGGCAGAAAACTGAATCTAATAATTCAACTACAGCCTTTGTAGCAAGGCTGTCAAAGGTTACTTGATCTATTTGATGGATTTTAGACGACTCTGCTAGATGTAGATCATGCCAGATTTTATTTTGACTTGATGATTTAGGTAGTTGGATTTATTTATGTGCATGACAGTGGAGGAAGTGTTTGCTCAGCAGTGGGGCAGTATGGGCTAAAATGACTTAAGTAATGGGTCAGTGAAGGCCGATCGGGTCTAAACATAAGATGACAGATACAGAGTTTTTATGATGATTATGGTGGTACTCTTTGCTGTATGGGAATTGTTTTCCAAGGAGTAGCGACGTTAGTCCAGTAGATAACGACACTTAGTAATGGTGGTGTTCGTAAGAGCAATTGTACTTGGTAATTAGATTTTATTGTGTTTGCAGTGGTTGTTTACTGTAAGAAGAGGACCCGATTAACTGCGGTTGATATGCGGTTCTTATCGAGTACTGCTGGTGCTGCTACTGCGGTACGGCGAAGAGGACAGTAGTGCCTGGAGTCACGCTCTGCTTTCCTGGAGGCTATGAACTGCGGGGTCTGAGCCGATCCTGCTGTCCGGTGCTGTTGATAGAATGGCGATACCCGGAGGCATGCACAACTTTCCTGGACGCTCTAGACTGGTTGATGAGCGAGTTCTTATATCTGAGGACGTGGAGAGGAGAGTTGTTGGAGTCATGCGCTACTTTCATTGTTGTTCATGAGAGTTGTGATTCTGTTTATCATAACCCCACTCCGTACCTTCTAGTCAGAACGAATTTGCAGACCCTCCTAGTCTTTATTTGGCCAATTTATTTACCTCCCGTACCCTTACCTACTGTTACTTACTTACTGACTGACCTACTCGTAGGTATATGATAAAACGAATCACAATAAGGCATTAATGATAGTAGACGTGTGTGCAGGTTGACAAGCAACCCCGCACTGCTTTTTTAACATTTTAGTTTGAGCAGGTTGACATGCTACTGTCGACGTTTTAAGTACTTTGCTGAAGCAGGTTGACATGCTGGTGGGACGCCTCTAGCCTCTGTTAACGTCATACATGGTGCGGGTTAACAAGCGCTTCGGATGCCTTGTTAAAGACATGTATGCAGAAGGGTGATTGCGTAACTTTTCGGGCGAGCGTTGGGACGGAGCGACTGTCATTTTCCTGTGTATGAGAATGACATTTGATCTAACTGTCGTGCGTGCAGGGTTACGTAGTTTACCAGCAGGTTAACAAGTGGGTGAGATCCTTGTTAACGTCGGAGGAGGAGACTTTGTGTTCTCAGCTTCCTGGGTGATGAAGGGAAACGTTTCCAATCTCAATCAGTACACATGCATGTGCAGCCAAGTAGGCAATCCTACTCTGGCTGATGAAGAGACGTCTCAGTGAAGGTTTTTGAAAACATGATGAATGATTACTGGTTTCGAATGATGAATAATTTCTGGTTTCGAATGATGAATGATTTCTGGTTTCCAATGATGAATGATTTCTGGTTCAGAATGAAGATTGAAAAGGAAGTCAGCAGATATAATCTACTTGCTATGTAACGACCGTGATTTAATTCCCTGAGATATCCTTAGAGGAGGTTCTATTCGTTGTGCCTTCCAGTTGTATTAGTGCGCCCGTATTGTTAGGGACTGAGGTCCTAAACCATAAAGGGGTTACTTAAATACGTACCAGTAACGAACAACGGCTGACACGGGTACTTAGAGTGCAGCTCAGGTACATCACATACGTGACTTGGAGTCTGATCTCATAAATACGCTATTGCTGGGCGAGGAGAAAAATCGTTTACTTTTACTGATTAATGGATTTTTCAATTCTTTCGTTACCGGTACAGCGTCATCAACTGTTAATACTGACAAGGTCCTTAGCTATATAGATGATGTGTTGGTCTTATCAGGTTCAATAGAGGAAGGGATAGACCTGCTACGTGAGTTACTCACTTGCCTTGCTTCCATAAATTTGAAAAAAATGCACCTTTTTAGAAACAGAAGTCGAGTATTTAGGAAGACTCATTAGCCAAGGTCAGGTACGACCGAGTCCTAGGAAGGTAGAAGCTTTATTAAAGTCACCTAATAAACCCACGAATGTTAGGCAAGTGCGGCAATTTTTGGGTCTAGCTCTAGCTAGGTGTTTTTACGGTATATACCTCGCAGTTAAAACCGCTAGCATTATGAAGCTTACTAAAAAGCGCCAACCGTTTATTTCGGGTGAAGAATAAGACGCGGCACGTAATTTGCTCATGTCTTGACTAACGGAAAAACCGGTACTTGCAATATTTGACCCAAAATTGCCCACTGAGCTTCACACTGACGCCACTGCGATCAGTTATGGCGGGATTTTGTTACAAGAGCATCAAGGCAAACGAAAACGTGTTGTCGTTTATTTCAGTAGAGCAACTAGTGGTGCGGAGTCTCGATATCACAGCTATGAGCTCGAGACTTTGGCCATAGTTAAAGCACTACAACATTTTCGCCACTGTCTTATTGGCATTGACTTTTAGGTAGTGACGGATTGTAACTCACAGAAATTAACGGAACGCAAGAAAGACCTCATCCCACGAGTAGCCCGTTTGTTGGGTTTACATGCAAGACTTCCGTTTCACCATTGAGTATTAAAACTGTCAGTTGGATCCATCCCGATATGTTGTTAAGAACAACCTTTTGTACTTCAAGCACAGTCATTCTGGCGAAGAGTCACGTCTTCTACGCTTTATCCCAAAAGGTCACAGACTGAGCCTCCTACGCGTCTTTCACGACGATCATGAACATATTGGCATGGATAAAACTGTCTACTTAATTCTCCGTCATTTTTGGTTTCCGGGCATGAGGCAATTTATAAAAAAATACATTGGCCATTGTGTGGTTTGCCTGTCACAAAAAAAAAGATGCCCCGGGCTCCCCATCAGCCTATAGAATCGTGGACTAAACCTGAGTGTCCCTTCTCCACAGTCCATATGTGGATGTGTTAGGTCTACTACCCTAGTCGAATGGATTCAAGTAAGTTTTAGTACTAGTAGATGCCTTTTCAAAATTTTGCCTCCAATATTCATTACGCAGACAGGATACTGACGAACTAAAGCGCGAGGCACTGATGACATTAAGGCGACAACATGCTTCAGAACTCTTGGAAGCGAACCAGACCAGACAAGATCAGCCTACCAATGATAGGCGGAAGCCGCTACGTGAATATGCCTTGAGCGACTTTGCGTTTGTCGGCAAAAGCTCGCAGAGTTCTGGCAAGTTGGATTCTGGCATGAGGGGTCCCTATAAAGTAATCCAGCAGTTCCCGCACCGCCGATACGAGTTGGAGCTCTTGGCGGGGTCCTATGGCAAAAGGACTCTGGCAGCTGCGGAACACATTTCCATGGCGCGGAGAGTGGACGCCAGATACGTGTGTGTGTCACCGGTGGTGAGTGATTTACAAGCCACGTGCGCTTGCCTCATGGCAGCTACCTATGGCGTGTGCATTGTTGATTTACAAGCCACGTGCGCTTGCCTCATGGCAGCTACCTATGGCGTGTACATTGTTGATTGAGAAGCCACGTGCGCTTGCCCTAGGGCAGCTACCTATGATGTGTGCAGCATTTCTCAATGGAGGTTACATACCTCACAGCCACATGCGCTTGCTTTATGGCAGCTACCTATGATGTGTGCGGTGTTTCTCAATGGAGGTTACATACCTCACAGCCACATGCGCTTGCTTTACGGCAGCTACCTATGATGTGTGCGGTGTTTCTCAATGGAGGTTACATACCTCGCAGCCACATGCGCTTGCTTTATGGCAGCTACCTATGATGTGTGCGGTGTTTCTCAATGGAGGTTACATACCTCACAGCCACATGCGCTTGCTTTATAGCAGCTACCTATGATGTGTGCTGGTGCAGCCTTTACTGGCTGGCCATAGCCTTGCTATGGGAGACATTGTCTCATTACTCGTAATTTTTGTACACAAATTTTACAAAAATTACGAGTAATGAGACAATGTCTCCCATAGCAAGGCTATGGCCAGCCAGTAAAGGCTGCACCAGCACACATCATAGGTAGCTGCTATAAAGCAAGCGCATGTGGCTGTGAGGTATGTAACCTCCATTGAGAAACACCGCACACATCATAGGTAGCTGCCATAAAGCAAGCGCATGTGGCTGCGAGGTATGTAACCTCCATTGAGAAACACCGCACACATCATAGGTAGCTGCCGTAAAGCAAGCGCATGTGGCTGTGAGGTATGTAACCTCCATTGAGAAACACCGCACACATCATAGGTAGCTGCCATAAAGCAAGCGCATGTGGCTGTGAGGTATGTAACCTCCATTGAGAAATGCTGCACACATCATAGGTAGCTGCCCTAGGGCAAGCGCACGTGGCTTCTCAATCAACAATGTACACGCCATAGGTAGCTGCCATGAGGCAAGCGCACGTGGCTTGTAAATCAACAATGCACACGCCATAGGTAGCTGCCATGAGGCAAGCGCACGTGGCTTGTAAATCACTCACCACCGGTGACACACACACGTATCTGGCGTCCACTCTCCGCGCCATGGAAATGTGTTCCGCAGCTGCCAGAGTCCTTTTGCCATAGGACCCCGCCAAGAGCTCCAACTCGTATCGGCGGTGCGGGAACTGCTGGATTACTTTATAGGGACCCCTCATGCCAGAATCCAACTTGCCAGAACTCTGCGAGCTTTTGCCGACAAACGCAAAGTCGCTCAAGGCATATTCACGTAGCGGCTTCCGCCTATCATTGGTAGGCTGATCTTGTCTGGTCTGGTTCGCTTCCAAGAGTTCTGAAGCATGTTGTCGCCTTAATGTCATCAGTGCCTCGCGCTTTAGTTCGTCAGTATCCTGTCTGCGTAATGAATATTGGAGGCAAAATTTTGAAAAGGCATCTACTAGTACTAAAACTTACTTGAATCCATTCGACTAGGGTAGTAGACCTAACACATCCACATATGGACTGTGGAGAAGGGACACTCAGGTTTAGTCCACGATTCTATAGGCTGATGGGGAGCCCGGGGCATCTTTTTTTTTGTGACAGGCAAACCACACAATGGCCAATGTATTTTTTTATAAATTGCCTCATGCCCGGAAACCAAAAATGACGGAGAATTAAGTAGACAGTTTTATCCATGCCAATATGTTCATGATCGTCGTGAAAGACGCGTAGGAGGCTCAGTCTGTGACCTTTTGGGATAAAGCGTAGAAGACGTGACTCTTCGCCAGAATGACTGTGCTTGAAGTACAAAAGGTTGTTCTTAACAACATATCGGGATGGATCCAACTGACAGTTTTAATACTCAATGGTGAAACGGAAGTCTTGCATGTAAACCCAACAAACGGGCTACTCGTGGGATGAGGTCTTTCTTGCGTTCCGTTAATTTCTGTGAGTTACAATCCGTCACTACCTAAAAGTCAATGCCAATAAGACAGTGGCGAAAATGTTGTAGTGCTTTAACTATGGCCAAAGTCTCGAGCTCATAGCTGTGATATCGAGACTCCGCACCACTAGTTGCTCTACTGAAATAAACGACAACACGTTTTCGTTTGCCTTGATGCTCTTGTAACAAAATCCCGCCATAACTGATCGCAGTGGCGTCAGTGTGAAGCTCAGTGGGCAATTTTGGGTCAAATATTGCAAGTACCGGTTTTTCCGTTAGTCAAGACATGAGCAAATTACGTGCCGCGTCTTATTCTTCACCCGAAATAAACGGTTGGCGCTTTTTAGTAAGCTTCATAATGCTAGCGGTTTTAACTGCGAGGTATATACCGTAAAAACACCTAGCTAGAGCTAGACCCAAAAATTGCCGCACTTGCCTAACATTCGTGGGTTTATTAGGTGACTTTAATAAAGCTTCTACCTTCCTAGGACTCGGTCGTACCTGACCTTGGCTAATGAGTCTTCCTAAATACTCGACTTCTGTTTCTAAAAAGGTGCATTTTTTTCAAATTTATGGAAGCAAGGCAAGTGAGTAACTCACGTAGCAGGTCTATCCCTTCCTCTATTGAACCTGATAAGACCAACACATCATCTATATAGCTAAGGACCTTGTCAGTATTAACAGTTGATGACGCTGTACCGGTAACGAAAGAATTGAAAAATCCATTAATCAGTAAAAGTAAACGATTTTTCTCCTCGCCCAGCAATAGCGTATTTATGAGATCAGACTCCAAGTCACGTATGTGATGTACCTGAGCTGCACTCTAAGTACCCGTGTCAGCCGTTGTTCGTTACTGGTACGTATTTAAGTAACCCCTTTATGGTTTAGGACCTCAGTCCCTAACAATACGGGCGCACTAATACAACTGGAAGGCACAACGAATAGAACCTCCTCTAAGGATATCTCAGGGAATTAAATCACGGTCGTTACATAGCAAGTAGATTATATCTGCTGACTTCCTTTTCAATCTTCATTCTGAACCAGAAATCATTCATCATTGGAAACCAGAAATCATTCATCATTCGAAACCAGAAATTATTCATCATTCGAAACCAGTAATCATTCATCATGTTTTCAAAAACCTTCACTGAGACGTCTCTTCATCAGCCAGAGTAGGATTGCCTACTTGGCTGCACATGCATGTGTACTGATTGAGATTGGAAACGTTTCCCTTCATCACCCAGGAAGCTGAGAACACAAAGTCTCCTCCTCCGACGTTAACAAGGATCTCACCCACTTGTTAACCTGCTGGTAAACTACGTAACCCTGCACGCACGACAGTTAGATCAAATGTCATTCTCATACACAGGAAAATGACAGTCGCTCCGTCCCAACGCTCGCCCGAAAAGTTACGCAATCACCCTTCTGCATACATGTCTTTAACAAGGCATCCGAAGCGCTTGTTAACCCGCACCATGTATGACGTTAACAGAGGCTAGAGGCGTCCCACCAGCATGTCAACCTGCTTCAGCAAAGTACTTAAAACGTCGACAGTAGCATGTCAACCTGCTCAAACTAAAATGTTAACAAAAGCAGTGCGGGGTTGCTTGTCAACCTGCACACACGTCTACTATCATTAATGCCTTATTGTGATTCGTTTTATCATATACCTACGAGTAGGTCAGTCAGTAAGTAAGTAACAGTAGGTAAGGGTACGGGAGGTAAATAAATTGGCCAAATAAAGACTAGGAGGGTCTGCAAATTCGTTCTGACTAGAAGGTACGGAGTGGGGTTATGATAAACAGAATCACAACTCTCATGAACAACAATGAAAGTAGCGCATGACTCCAACAACTCTCCTCTCCACGTCCTCAGATATAAGAACTCGCTCATCAACCAGTCTAGAGCGTCCAGGAAAGTTGTGCATGCCTCCGGGTATCGCCATTCTATCAACAGCACCGGACAGCAGGATCGGCTCAGACCCCGCAGTTCATAGCCTCCAGGAAAGCAGAGCGTGACTCCAGGCACTACTGTCCTCTTCGCCGTACCGCAGTAGCAGCACCAGCAGTACTCGATAAGAACCGCATATCAACCGCAGTTAATCGGGTCCTCTTCTTACAGTAAACAACCACTGCAAACACAATAAAATCTAATTACCAAGTACAATTGCTCTTACGAACACCACCATTACTAAGTGTCGTTATCTACTGGACTAACGTCGCTACTCCTTGGAAAACAATTCCCATACAGCAAAGAGTACCACCATAATCATCATAAAAACTCTGTATCTGTCATCTTATGTTTAGACCCGATCGGCCTTCACTGACCCATTACTTAAGTCATTTTAGCCCATACTGCCCCACTGCTGAGCAAACACTTCCTCCACTGTCATGCACATAAATAAATCCAACTACCTAAATCATCAAGTCAAAATAAAATCTGGCATGATCTACATCTAGCAGAGTCGTCTAAAATCCATCAAATAGATCAAGTAACCTTTGACAGCCTTGCTACAAAGGCTGTAGTTGAATTATTAGATTCAGTTTTCTGCCTCTTAGGAGAATTAAATTTAGTATGACCGAAGTCGCCACAGCTAAAATATTTCGTATTTGGCGTCGAGGTCTTATGTTTACGAGAGTCAGATGAGTTCAACGGACGAACAAAATTGTGGGTACCTCGAGAATTCGTCTTCGGTTTGAGTGCAGAGAGACAGTCTCTAAAGTGTCTAGTTCGTCAGTATAGACATAATCTTCATTGCCGCGGAGGCTTTTTGAAAAGTGGGAATTTCACCTGAACCATGTAATATATAAAAACGCGTGTTATAACATGTAAAATCTAAACAAATATGCTATAATTCTTGCCAACATTAAAATTCCATATACCTATCCATAAATTTAAGAGGTATTTGCAAAATACTTAGAGAAGAAAAGTGAAAAGCCCCCCCCCCCCCCCCCCCCCCCCGCTCCCACTGTTTGAAATGTCTAAATTTAACCCAAACTATGTATTTTCTGAATGCAATGTGATATCATATGAAAGGTAATAAAATATGCTATAACTCCTTCTAACATTGTAATCCAAAATTGATACGTTTCAGAGCGATTTCAATTCCAAAAAATCGAATGTTAGCAGGCTTTTCACATTTCTTCTCTACAATTATGCAAATACCTCTTAAATTTATGTATATATGGAATCACAATGTTGGCAAGAATTATAGCATATTTGTTTAGCTTTTACATGATATAACACACATTTATATATATTACATGGTTCAGGTAATATACCTACTTTTCAAAAAGCCTCCGCGGCAATGAAGATTATTTAATTACTGATGACCTAGACACTTTAGAGACTGTCTCTCTGCAGTTTTGCGGTGCACATAACATGTTTAACAACATACTAAAAGTTTGTGCTGGTTTCTGATAAATGGTAATTTCGATAAAATTAATCTTGTAGGGAAAACTCGCTTTGCGTAGTTGGTTTTTAGAGCACATTTTTTCCAATTTTACTCCTGTCTAAAAATAAAAAAACTGAAATGTTAAGCTAAAATGCTAGATATTATTTGTGTTCTACATTACTTTCGTGTATCTTTTCTAGTTTTGCCGCAAAGTCGGAAAGTCCTTAGATTTTTGCAAACTGCTTTTGATATGTTCGTCAATATTGTCCTTTTTTTCTATGAAACTATACATTGAATATCTCATAAATGAATTGCTCATGCCCGATTTATCAGAAAATGACACCACACTCGAGGTGTTACGTAAATAGAAGCTGATGTGATTTTTTTACTGAAGCGCGGCGGCGTGTAACTTTGAATGCCCCCCCTGCCTACCCTCCAGGGGGTGGCGGATGGCTACCGGGCTAAATTAGGTTAGCTTTACGTATATGACATATGTGCCAAGTGAATTCATCCGATACCAAAATTTGCACCTCCCATACATTGGGTGCCACTACTTCCCGTAGGTACTAGTATTTTTAACTCATCGTCATTCGCATTTAACCCATTTACTTGGTGCCGACGCCGCATCTCTATTTCTTCCATACCTCTCTATCGCCCGTCACTCGAGAGTCACTCACTTCATTACTATCCATATCGTCCCTCACGCAGTCCATCCATCTTTTCCTTGGTCTTCCTATTCTCTTACAACCCTCCACATTCATACCTTTATTGTAGTAACATGACTTTCATCTACCACCTCTCCGCATGACTGTTAAAGCATCGTATTTTTAACTCATCGTCATTCGCATTTAAGGGGACGTCGGTTCAAGGTCTTCTCTCCCTCTCACTGAGCATAAGCGTGAGCGAGATGGAAGTGCGTGTTCGGAAGCGCGGATATCATGTTTTTTAATTTTAATTTCTCAATTGCTGTTCAGCGAGGCAATGCCGCAAGCATTTTGGGGACCTTTGGTTCGGGCATGACGCAGAGCGGGATGTAGTTTTAGTATACTTTTTCTGCTTACTTGTTGCTGCTTACTATTTAACCGACTTAAAAAAAGGAGGAGGTTATATGTTCCACTGTATGTTTTTTTTTTTTTAATGTATGTTCGCCGATTTCTCCGTCAATTGTGGACCGATTTCCAAAATTATTATTTTTATTCGAAAGAGAATACTCCCGAGGTGGTCCCATTGTCACCAATTTAGGATTTGATGTTGGGATCCCAGGGAAATTGAGGGCAACCCTCAAATTTTATAGGCACGCGTGTAGTGATTTTGGTATTTTCTATTATAATTCGTGTATTTACCCTCGGAAATCGTTATTTTGGTGAAGTGGAACTGAGGATGAAGACCACAGATGACTTATGGAACTCCTCAAAGGTGTATAGTACGTCAAAAATTCTAACATGATTCCGTTGAAGTAGAAAGTAATTAAGTGTTAATTCTGAGATCCTTGAGGAATCGACGGAACTCCTCAAATATTATCAGCCCACATATAGCGACTTAGGTTTTTTTATGTAATAATCAACGCATTTGCTCTCGGAAAGCAGTTCATGTGGTAAATTGGAAAGGAAATGTGAACATTTTCATGTACTATGTGGCTTGGCGAAGTACTGAATTGAAGTCGGTTTAAACTTTGTTTTTAAAGTAATGTAACATAAACGCTGCCTAGCGCGAGTCCAGCTACCCGCACTGCGGTCATTTAATATTTTTTTAACGTAATAATTGTTTTGTTAAATAAATGTCGTATAATAAATAAGTAATAGCTAAGTTCCCTGAAACATGATATTGCCGATTTTTAGAACCAATTTTAATATGTTTAGCTGTTGTGCATAATTTGTTACGATTTTTTTGAAATGTATTTTAGACGTGATTTTTTTCTATAGAGCGAAAGTCAAAAACTCAGGATTTGAATAGCTCGTGTCCCTTGAGAAATGCCTCAAGATTGCTAATTAAATTTAGGGCAGCCGTATTATAATCCAAACAAGAGCTACGACTTTTTTTAAATCCGTTTTCTGAACCTACGTCGCCTTAACCCCAGGGATTGTAACCGGTTACAAATTTACCGGTTACAGAACCGGTAATTGATTAGGTTCCGTTCGAACTATTTGATTTCGGAGCGCTCTCTAACCGTTCACTCCGTGTTGCCATACGGGATCAATGACCGCCGCCGCTTCGTTGCGGGGGGGTTGCCTAAACCAAACGCGCGCGAGAAGTGAGCGTAGGTACATACCTAGCTACAGTGTAGCTACCTACTCTGTTTATTCGATGAATTCGTTCGTGTTCCGCCGAACGCCCTAGTTTTCTGCTCGCCGCTCCTACTTTCGACGATAAAAATATTGAAATAAAATTTTCACACCTCTCATTCAGAAAAGTAAGTTTTGGTCCCCGAATCAAAATGCTACTTTTCTGTTCAAGCTACTTTTTTTAATTTATTCATTGGCTTGTAGCATTTACTCGTACGCGATGTGCCAATAGAATCTTAATAAAATAATCGTCTTAATAAGTAATTTTTTGTTTGTTTTTTTTTGTTCTTTTTGTTTGTTTTTTCTTGTTTTGTTTTGTTCTTTTTTTAGTTGTTTGTTTTTTTTGTTTTTTTTTTCGTTTTTCTTGTTTTTTGGTTTTTTTTTGTATTTTTGTTGTTTTTTTTTGTTTCGTTTGTTGGCTGTTTTTAGGATTTTTATTTTTTGTTGTTTTATTTTTGTTTGTTCGTTTTTTTTTTGTTTTTTTTAGTTATGGTTCATTTTTAGTTTTTTTTTGTTTCGTTGGTTTTTTTTTGTTAGTTTTTTTTCGTTTCTTTTTTCGTTTTTGTTTTGTTCTTTTTTTGCTGTTTTTGTTTTTTTTAATTTTTTTTGCTTGTTTCGTTTTTTATTTTATTTGTTTGTTCGTTTTTTAGTTTGTTTTTTGTTCGTTATTTTTTGTTGTTTTTTTTGTATTTTTTGTTTTTTTGTATTTTTGTTTTTTTTTGTTTTGTTTGTTGTTTTTGTTCGCTTTTTTTAGGATGTTTTTTTTTTGTATTTTTTTTCGTTTTTTTTTGTTTTTTTAGTTATGGTTCATAAGAAGTTTTTTTGTTTCGTTGGATTTTTTGTTAGTTTAAATTTTTTGTATTTTTTCTTTTTTCGTTTTTGTTGTTTTGTTCTGTTTTTGCTTTGTTTTTGTTTTCTTTTTGTTTTTTATTTAGTTTTTTTTGTTTTTTGATGTTTTTTTGTTTTTTTTTGTTTTGTTCGTTATTTAGTTTAGTTTGTTTTTTGTTCGTTTTTATTTACTGTCGTTTTTTTTTTGTTTTTTGGTGTTTTTATTGTTTTATTTTTGTATTTTTGTTCTATTTTTTTGGTTAAATTTATTTCATTTTATTTGTTTTTTTTTTCGTTTCTTTTTTCGTTATTTTTTGTTGTTTTTTTGTTCTTTTTTGTTTTGCTTTTCTTTTGTTTTTGTTTTGTTTGTTATTTTTTTGCTGTTTTTGTTTTTTTTTGTATTTTTTGCAGTTTTTCCTCATAGTCGGTGTGAAAAGTTACATGTGTCACTCAGGAGCAAAATTATTTTCGTCTTGGGCGTTAACACTTGAATCCCTCAACACGCTCAGGATCCTACGTTAGAATCCCTCGCTACGCTCAGGATTCTATTGTAGGATCCCTCGCTACGTTCAGGATTCAATACACCGCCCTCGCAGTAAATATACAATTTTTCTCCCTTGTGACACAAATAACTATTGTACAGTGTACAGCGTAAACACCTACTCAAAATGGGCAGAAAAAAGAGGAACTACATCTACCAATTTTATGATTATGATAGAAATTAGCACACATCAAAATGCCTAGTTGAAGGTTGTTGTTTTGTTGAAAAAACGAAACTAAAAAGCGAAACAAAAAACAAACGAAACTAAAATACAAAAAACGAAAAAAAAAACAAAAATACAAAAAACGAAAAAAAAAACAAAAATACAAAAAAAACGGCAAAAAATTTAAACAAAATCAAGCAACAAGAAAAAACAAAAACAAAAAACTAAAAAAAAACGAACAAAACAAAAAAACAACAAAAACTAAAACAAAAAACAAATAAAAACAAAAGCAAGAAAAAAACAAAAAAAACAAAAAAAAAAAGAAAACAAAAAACAACAAAAAAAAAACAAAAAAATATCCTTTATATATATATATATACGTACATTGCACGTAGAATCGATGGCCGTTGGGCGGAAAGGTTCTCGAGTGGCGACCACGTACCGGAAGGCGCGGCGTGGGTAGCCGCTGGATGCGGGTGGCGCAGGACCGGTCATTTTGGCACTCTTTGGGGGAGGCCTATGTCCAGCAGTGGGCGTCTTTCGGGTGATATGATGATGATGATATATATACGTTTTTCGATTACGATGAAATTACAATCGATTTTATCAAGATTCAATTGGCACATTGCGTAAATGCTACAAGCCAATGAATATAAATTAAAAAAGTAGCTTGAACAGAAAAGTAGCATTTTGCTCCCTCTCGTCGGGGACCAAAACTTACTTTTCTGAATGAGAGGTGTGAAAAAATATTTATAACTCATTATATTTTTTTGGTCCCTACTTACGTCACAGGTAGCTAATGGCTCACTAATTCTTTGGATAAGTACCTACTACCTATGCACGTTAGGTTTGCGATAGGGCATTTTACCATTTTGTCGAACAAATTGGTGTAAAGCCCCTGCTAGACGGTCGCCAACACGCCCCTCCGACCGGATGACCTTGGTCCGCACCGACCGTGTAGACAGTTGTTTGGAGCTAAATTTCTTAAGCCCCTGATAGACGGTCGCCAACATGCCCCTCCGACCGGGTGACCTTGGTCCGCACCGACCGTGTAGACAGTTGTTTGGAGCTAAATTTCTTAAGCCCCTGATAGACGGTCGCCAACATGCCCCTCCGACCGGGTGACCTTGGTCCGCACCGACCGTGTAGACAGTTGTTTGGAGCTAAATTTCTTAAGCCCCTGATAGACGGTCGCCAACACGCCCCTCCGACCGGGCGACCTTGGTCCGCACCGACCGTGTAGACAGTTGTTTGGAGCTAAATTTCTTAAGCCCCTGATAGACGGTCGCCAACATGCCCCTCCGACCGGGTGACCTTGGTCCGCACCGACCGTGTAGACAGTTGTTTGGAGCTAAATTTCTTAAGCCCCTGATAGACGGTCACCAACACGCCCCTCCGACCGGGCGACCTTGTTCCGCACCGACCGTGTAGACAGTTGTTTGGAACTAAATTTCTTAAGCCCCTGATAGACGGTCACCAACACGCCCCTCCGACCGGGCGACCTTGTTCCGCACCAACCGTGTAGACAGTTGTTTGGAGCAAAATTTCATACTACAGCGGTCGGTGCCGACCAAGGTCGCTCGGTCGGAGTGGCGTGATGGCGACCGTCTAGCAGGGGCTTATACAATGTTTCGCAAATCATACTTGATGTTCTATGTAAGTCCTTACCTACCAGTGGCGGCGCGTGAAAATTTTCGATGGGCAACCCGGAACAAAATAAGTTATGAATGAGTTAAGAGTTTTTAACTATAGGCTTGCCTAAAAATAAATTTTAGGAAGGCCGGTGGGAATCGGCTTGAACGGGCGCTCCGCCACTATTACTTACTACAGTACAATGCCAATATATGAACAATATAAATACTTAGGTAAATCTGGGTACTTACTTAGTAAAATCGAATCTAATACTAATAATAATAATTTAAATGCCTGCACCAAATGTTTCTATTAGCCCAATGGTTGAATGGTAGAGAATGCCTTATGGCATTAAGTCCGCCATTTACTTTTTTATATTGGGCAATAAAGTATAAATAAATAGTAATAATACTCAAGCGTCTATATATATAGCCAACTAATCCTGTATAAGCTTGCGACTCTAGCGAGCCAGCGAGCGGTCGTTCACCCGTACACGGAGAGAGCGCTCTCTAACCGGTAAATGGTACTTCGTTCCCTGTTTGCGCTCCGACATACGCTCCGGGGAGAGCGGTGTTCTTGCGAGCGTAACCTTTATTATGGGTTAGGCTCTCAAAATCTGGCTCTAACCGCTACGGCAAAATTAACCGGGTTACAATCCCTGCTTAACCCATTTACTTGGGGCCGACGCCGCATGTCTTCTTCCATACCTCTCTATCCCCAATCACCAAGTCACTCACTTAATTTTTATCCATATCGTCTTTCACGCAGTCGATAACGCGTTTTCCTCTACTCTTACCTTACAACCCTCCACATTCATACCTTATATCCCTCCGGTAGAAAACTGCTACTGGCTGGTCCATAAAAAAAGTCAAGTTATTAAATATTTAATTAAGGCATATTGCACCTAAATAAAAATAACTATATCTACGTAAAAAATCAACTCGATCCTTCACATATTAATTCATGATACGTGCGCCAACGCACTTTCTACGATTTTAATGTGTTACGATAATTTGCGGATAGACAATAAACACGATAAGTTTTAATCTAACGCAGCACACACCGGCCTGTCGAGGTCGGACGTTGCTACACTATAGGGAACTTGCATCTTTTTATTTTATTACGAAAATCAAAAGTACTTAAAAGTGATAAAACAACTGTAGCACCAAAATTTTCCTATGATTTATTTTTCTGATGTTTTATTATGCATTTGAAATCAGCACGCGCCGGCACCTCCCGAAAACGCTCTATATTAAACTGGCTTAATGCTGTGACAGAGACCTTCGAGACGCGACAGACAGGGCGATAAGCGTCGCCACATTCTGGTCCCGCACAATCTGAAGCCATCGACACGAGAAGAAGAAGAAGAATGCTGTGACGTCACAACATATATTCTCGGCGCGTTTACTATGGAGTAAGTCATTAATTTGCAATTATCTCCACAACATTTGCGTTTAAGTCTATACTTGTCATACAACATATTATTTCTAATTAAATATTCTGTGTAACTGTTATGTTATTTTATCGAAAAAAGTATTTTTTTTTTCGTAATTTTAACGTGAGATATAACTAATACAATCGTTTTTAGGGTTCCGTACTCAAAGAGTAAAACGGGACCCTATTACTAAGACTTCGCTGTCCGTCCGTCCGTCCATCCGTCCGTCCGTCCGTCCGTCCGTCCGTCTGTCTGTATCTCACTGATTACCGTGATAGCTGAAATTTTCACAGATGATGTATTTATGTTGCCGCTATAACAACAAATACTAAAAACACAGAATAAAATAGTTTTTTTTATAGATAATGGTACGGAACCCTTCGTGCGCGAGTCCGACTCGCTATTGGCCGGTTTTTTTTCTTTTTCTTTTTACGTATATCCGCATCAATTGAGTGCAATTGATTCGAAATTGAAGTTCCCCATTATAAGCATAATGATATAATTATAATTAATATAAGGAATTGAGGAAAAATCTCGAGCGGTTTTAAAGTAATGGAGAATGGATGAAAATTTTAGAAATGCCTGGTAATTTTTTGGTGATAGGAATAACCTTCCTTAGCACCAGAAAAAAGGTGCAGACTTTTCAGCTGCGTCAATTATTTTTGAAAAATATAAACAATTTCCTCACTTACGTTTTGGGTTTAGTACTTACGGCAAATACGAGTAAGACACTTTGCTTGATCGGTTTCATATTACAAAATATTATAAGAATTCGCCGCCCTAAACCCAAAACGTAAGTAAGGAAACTGATTATATTTTTCAAAAATAATTGACGCAGCTGAAAAGTCGCTAACTTTTTTCTGGTGCTAAGGGAAGGTTATTCCTATCACCAAAAAAATAATCTGGCCCTTCGAAAATTTTCATCCACGGAAACGGATAATTTAAGTAGAAGTTGTGAAGCCTCAGTAGAGTTCATAAATATATGTACGTTTCTATATATAAGCAATCTTATGGCCTTAACAATAAAGTCGTGTACCCAAAGGTCGTCAGGAAGAGATCGCTTTTTAGCGATAAGGCTGGCTGTTGTCAACCTATGTTTAATTTACTTTTGTTTTCTATTATGTACTCTTTTTGGTGAGCAATAAATAATACTTATGTGTAGTGTTCATATCTTTTTGATCACATTGTCCGTGCAAATATTTTTAAACTAGATTGTACAGTAGGCGTCCGGGCGGCGACCATTGTTTTTTTTTAACTCAATGATCGAAGGATTAATTGGTTGATTCGTGACCCACGCTGAAAATTACCTGATGTGGATACCCGATGTAACAATGATCTAACTCCCAAAGTCAAAAAATCTTTTAAATTCAAAAAATCTTTTAAATTCAAAAAATCTTTTAAATTTAAGATTAGTAGTTAAGATTGTAATAACCCTTAAGTAATTTTTTATTGAAATAAACAGTTCAAATTTTAAATTTTAATTTTTTTTTTTTTTTAGATCTCAGATCCCACAGTATAAACATGCCAAAGGAGAAGTTGTATAGATAGAAGGTGCATCTCCACGCGTTCTCGCAGAACTTGACGAGCGTGGAGGGCTTGTCCTGCGACCGGCGCAGGCGCCACCACCGCTCCACTTGCCGCTCAGACATGTCCAGTTGCTTGCCACTAGGAGCGTGTCTTTATAGATTTAATTCATTGACCGTCACAGTTAGCATCAGGACGCCGCAAAGACTGCCGTTATGGAACCGTATATTTGGTTTTATTGCTTGGGCAGCAACTATTGTTTTTGACGCTGATCGATCAAAGGAACCATTTTGTGGTATGATAGAGTGACAGGCATCTGAAGACGATGTCGAGGACAGAGCGAAGTGGAGAAAATTAACACAGAGAGCTCATCCCACCCCCATGTGGAATTCATAACTGAGAAGAGACAGAGTGGATTTTGTAGTCTTTGGAATGAACCGCACTAAAACCCACCTGATGTGGGTATCCGATGTAACAATGATCTATCTCCCACAGCCAGATCTTGTCCCACAGTATAAACATGCCGAAGGAGAAGTTGTACAGATAGAAGGTGCATCTCCACGCGTTCTCGCAGAACTTGACGAGCGTG
This sequence comes from Epinotia brunnichana, assembly GCA_963854355.1. Taxonomy (NCBI): domain Eukaryota; kingdom Metazoa; phylum Arthropoda; class Insecta; order Lepidoptera; family Tortricidae; genus Epinotia; species Epinotia brunnichana. The sequence goes on from OY977954.1 coordinate 21,081,735, forward strand.
GAGGGCTTGTCCTGCGACCGGCGCAGACGCCACCACCGCTCCACCTGTCGCTCGGACAGGTCCAGCTGCTTCGCTAGTGCGCATATCTGGAAAAAGATGAAGGATTGTAACATAACTATAATGTAGCCAGAGTGTAATTTGCAGTATTTCTGGGAAACGTTGCGAGATTTAACAGTTTCATAACACTTAACTGGTTAGTTGTTAATCGACTGGTTAACTCGATATCATAAGGTTATGCTGTTAAATCTTCTAAAGTGTTCGAAATACACCCACATCAATGGTGAGTTTAAACCAAAAAGTTTCTGTCAAAAATTTCCTTTTTGGTACAAGCTTTTATTGCCGACTCTACTTTTCTGCATACCATCATACTTGTATTCGTTGATCTGTGCCATCATCAACTACTCATGAGACGATTCTAACGAGCCCAAACTTGATGGGGGTTGTGTCGTTTTATTGCGGAGTAGAAACCGGTCTACGGTTGATTTTTTACTATATAGGAATTATTATTTGTCAGCTTGGTCTAAACCTGTCATAACGGTACCTGAACATACACACATGTGAGATAGCTTTCTAAACTTAAAAACTATTATGTAATTCATGCAGTCATTGCTCACTACACATCGGTTACACGCTAATTCTGGTTCTGGTGGTTTGGTGGTTTCAGTTCAGTCCATCATTCTGGTCAGACTGACGAGAGAATTATCGTGTAACCCTCGCACTGACGGACTGATGGTCAGTCTCCTGTCAGTTTTCTGTCATTCACAAGGGTTACACGATAATTCTCTCGTCAGTCTGATCAGGATGATAGACTGAACTGAAGCTAGAATTAGCGTGTAACCGATGACATGGAATATACCTCTCAAGTTCCCACGAATTAACCACATCAAATAAGGTTCCAGAGACGTCAAACTTTTCAAAAATGTGTTGTTACTCATGGACATAGGATACTCTGGACAGGCTATACGTGATGCCACAACGAGGGACGGAAAGGCTCTTATGCAGCTAAATTAAAAACTGGTCTAAAAATGGCTGATGGCTTAACATAAACAACCTAGCTACTTAATTTGGACGGGTAATGGTTTGTTGGGCACAACTTCATACGTAATCAGTTGTGCCCAACAAAAAAAAGTGGAACTATGACAAGGACAACGAATGATATATCTCTTTGGGCTTGTGCACAAATCACGCGAGGTTTTTTCGGCTACTTTTTGACCCCCCCCTCCCCCTTGGTGATATTTGGTGAGGTTCTTGGCTACCCCCCCTCCCCCACGTAACCTCAAGTATATTTTTTTCATTCGACCTAATTGTAAAATAAATAGTATTTTACATAGTAAATCTTGTTTATTTTCCTATCTTAGTAAAATAGACTCGCTATTTTAAAGTGCTAAGTAAAGATTTATGTTCAACGAAGCCGAGAAAAAGTTTCTACTCGTGTGGTAGATATTTTTTCTTAGTTTCGTTCTCTATAGAAAAATACACGTGAGGTATCCTTATACCCCCCCGTCCCCCAACGTGATCTTTCGTGATTTTTTCCTGACCCCCCCCCCCCCCTCCCCCTCCACCATCGAACCTCGCGTGATTTGTGCACAAGCCCTTTCTGTCACACTTAATGCGTTTGGTGTAGCACTGTCGCGCTCACTCGTGGTATTATTATTACCATAGCCTGTCCAGAGTATCCTATGTCCATGGTTGGTACTATTTTTATAAAGCTATTGTGTCCTTTCTATTAAACAATCGTCGATGTTGTCCAATATACTTAATATTATGATGATGACGATGACTTAAAATAGGATTGGGTCAGATATGTACATGTTAAAAATACGACCACGACGATTGCTTGATTACGTTACCATTACCAAGGCATGTTCGTGTACGAGTATAGTGCAAACAGTGAATCGATATGTGCGAGTATTTTACTAAAACATTTAAGTGTTTTGTGCAAATATTGGGAAAAGTAGTTGCGACTACTGAAAAGTAAACGTCAACAATAAGTTTACACTTATACATACCTATACCTTATTCTTATTATTAATTTTTATTCTTAGTGTTATGTCCTTATGGGCGCGTGCGCGGTAAGGGGGGCGTCCACAAATTATGTAACGCAAATTGGAGGGAGGGGGGGGGGGTCCGGCCAAGCGTTACGGTCCTGTTACGTTGGGGGAGGGGGGTGTCAAGGTTTGCGTTACGTCACGCACGATTTTTTATAATAGTATACTTAAAAAAAAGTTTAGTTTTTCACATCCCTAGTTTGCGGTATTTGTCTAAGAAAATATTGGCAACACCGAGCGCGCGACGCGACAATGACAGACAGATACAAAAGTCTACCCTCCAAACGAAAACAAAATACAAGTGCAATGCAAAGTGCCGTACTGCAAGTGACGCAGTTGTTTGTGATTTGTGCCGTGTGTTACGCTAAATTATAAGTAAATTAATATATTTGAAGGTGATGACATCGAAAATAGGTGAAATTTATCAAAAGGCCTGTGTGCCTTAATACAAAGAATGTCACTCCAGTATTTCAACAGCCACTGCACAGCAAAATTTCAATGTAATTAGTTACACACTTGTTACACTAATGTTTCATTAAAAAATGCAGATTTATGATTAAAAAGTATCTAAAATACCACTTATCTTTCTTTTCTGAATATTACCCTGAAGACTTGTTACGTAACGGAATTGAAGGGGGGGGGGGGGGGGTCCCCAGCTAAGCGTGACGGTGCTGTTACATGAGTGGAGGGGGGGTTAAAAATTTAAGGATTTTATGTATTTATCTCATAAAATGTTTATTTTCCTGTTCTGTTTTTGTTTCCTAAATAAAAAGCCGAAAGACGTCCACTGCTGGATATAGACCTCCCCCAAAGAGTTCCAAAGTGACCGGTCCTGATGGCCGTTGGGGCGGCAGGGTTCACGAGTGGCGACCACGTACCGGAAGGCGCGGCGTTGGTATAGGCCTCCAACAAGGTGGACTGATGACCTGGTAAAGGTCGCGGGAGTCCGCTGGATGCGGGTGGCGCAGGACCGGTCACCTTGAAAAAGCCTTATTCTATTGTAATAAATCCAAAATGTATACCTATATTTGGCCTCAAATTTACATGAATTGAATGCTAAGTGGAATCTTAATTATTCCACCACGCATAATACGGTATTACATCAAAGCGCTACGCCGAGTTTTCACTACAAAAGTGAGAAATATCGGCTGCGGGCTATGTCGTAGCGATACGAGCAGATCCCTACGGCCGCCTACGAAACCAACGCTATTACGTAACCAGTTACGTGTGAAGAATCCGGACATCCAGAAAGACATACGAAAGCATCGCTCGCTCATTCAAAGATATTTCAATAAGCCCTTGACCCTTAACGCATGTATTCGATTTTCTTTATATTTATTCCACCGGTTCCAACACACGTGTGTTCTTCCCACGATTATGCAGTGTAATATGTAGAAGTTACAAAGACTACAACCGGAACATTTACATTCAGGAAGGAAAAATTCTTATACATATGACTCTGAATAGTAGCAAAACACGAAATCCTTTTTATAAATAATTTAATAAAATAAATAAATAAATATTTGCGGACAATCTTACACAAATCGACCTAGTCCCAAACTAAGCAAAGCTTGTACTATGGGTACTAGACGAAGATAAACATACTTATATAAATACATAGAAAACATCCATGACTCAGGAACAAATATTCGTGCTCATCACACAAATAAATGCCCTTACCGGGATTCGAACCCAGGACCTCTTGCTTCGTAGGCAGCGTCACTACCAACTAGGCTAAAGCGGTCGTCATTTTTCATTTGAACGACACATTTTGTACATCCTATAGTACATTGCATATTGTTTTTTATCTAAATCATGGCATTACGTGCCAAGGTGAACCCCGGGCTTCTTTAGGATATAATTTGAGAATAAGTGAAATCAAAAGGTTTTTAAAAACCCAACTGCAATTTTCAAATAGCTTAGCCTAGTATTCCCACGATTATGAGGAATCCAACGACACCTCATATGTCAAAATCCATCAAGCCGTTTGGACTGAAGCCCGAGAATTTTCTTGCTCACATACATACATTACGCTCGAAAAACATAACCCTGTGGTCACTGTATGCACTCCACACATATTATGCCCTTGACCGACTAATTGACCATAGTCTCAAAAAAGTGCATCACGAAATGCGACACTGAATGACATAATCCGCTGGTCTCTTGCCAGCATCAATGTGCCGACTTCTTGAGCCGACTAGATGATGGCAAAAGACCTGTTGGTGTGTCTTTGGTTCCGTGGAGTTTGGGACGGATGCTTGTGTGGGACGCTACCTGTGTAGACACACTGGCACCGTCCCACCTCCTACGGACTACTTCTAAAGCGAGTGCAGCGGCGGAAAATGCCGAAAATCTGAAACGTTTTTAGAGGCCTCGGTAGAGAGGTGAACTTTGTACCCTGTGGCGTCGAGACCCTCGGTCCATGGGGTCCCAGTGCGCATAAGTTATTTGCGGAAATCGCGAAACGTGTGGTTGATGTAACTGGTGACCGAAGAGCTGGCGGCTTTCTTGCGCAACGCATCAGCATGGCAATTCAATTCAGCGAGGAAATTACGCCAGCATCCTTGCTACAATAATAATAAAAATACATATTTTTTTTTTTATTCAGACCGAGATCCATAACAGTAGGTAATAGTAAAAAATGGGGCTTACAAGACTATATTAGTATTACCTACACGATTAAGTTTAGTTTAAGTTTAATTTTAATTACATTTTCACAATGCCTCGAGGGACTTTTTAGGTTCCGTAGCCAAATGGCAAAAAACGGAACCCTTATAGATTCGTCATGACTGTCTGTCCGTCCGTATGTCACAGCCACTTTTTTCCGAAACTATAAGAGCTATACGGTTGAAACTTGGTAAGTAGATGTATTATGTGAACCGCATTAAGATTTTCACACAAAAATCGAAAAATACATTAAGTTTTGGGGGTTCCCCATACTCAGAACTGAAATTAAAAAAAAAAATTTTCATCAAACCCATACGTGTCACTATCCATACATCTATGGATAGGTCTTCAAAAATGATATTGAGGTTTCCAATATAATTTTTATCTAAACTGAATAATTTGCGCGATAGACACTTCCAAAGTGGTAAAATGTGTGCCCCCCCCCCCTATAATTTCTAAAATAAGAAAACGATAAAACTAAAAAAAATATATGATGTACAAACATGCAAACTTCCACCGAAAATTGATTTGAATGAGATCTAGTAAGTAGTTTTTTTTACCCTTCATGTGCGAGTCCGACTCGGACTTGGCCGCTTTTTTAGATTAAACATAGTTTTTATTTAATTTAGTTAATGTTCATTATCATCTCGTATATAATTTAGAAAATAAATGATTTCATTCCATACTATTATTCCATTCTATAATATTATATTATAAATGAAAAAGTAACAATATCTGTGTGTCTGTCTGTTACCTTTTCACGCTTAAACCACTGAACCGATTAGGATGAAATGTAGTGGTTGTGAAGATAGTTCGAATCCCGAGGAAGGACATAGGATAATTTTTATCCCGGAAATCATCGCCTAAGCGAAAAATAGGGGGCGGAAGTTTGTATCGAGGTAGTATAAACGACTTCCACGCAGACAAAGGCGCGAGCAAAAGCTAGTTGACAAAAGTTTGTACGAGGGGTCCATTTTGAGCATATACAGGGTGCTTTTATTCATTTGTTTTAACTTCGATACAGTGCTTGGTACATTCACAGAAACAAACTAGCATTATTATTTCTTGAGAAAAAAAAAACGAAAAAAATTTTTATTTTTTATTTTTGTACAGTCATTTAATGTACCATTTATGGTTATTGTGATATTGTACGAGCGTTTTGAAACACATGAAATAAAAAATATGTAATATCGAACGAACTCACTTTGTAAACCTTCTTGTAGTGTATAGGAACCTTACAAAATGTAACAGCTGATATGAGGTCACAGTTAAGACCCATTGATCTAAACTATGCCCCCTTGCAATAACGGAAATTGTCATGAACACGTTGTATACGAGTATATTTTAACGGCCTCCGTAGCCCAGTTGGTAGTGACTCTGCCTACGAAGCTGGAGGTCCCGGGTTCGAATCCCGGTCAGGGCATTTATTTGTGTGTTTATCACGAATATTTGTTCCTGAGTTATAGATGTTTATATATGTATATAAGTATCTACATATATGTATATATCTATTATATATATCGTCGCCTAGTACCCACAACACAAGCCTTATTGAGCTTACCGTGGGCCTAGGTTGATTTGTGTAAGATTGTCCCGTAATATTTATTTATTTTATTTATTATTTATATGCATAAATACGATCATACTAATTGTTTTAAAGCAACGAATCTTGACTGATATGAAAGCATCTCGCTGTTATTTACCGTAAAACAAATGAATATGCATTAGTTCTCGCAAACGGCGAACACCGCTTGAGTGAGTCCACAGAAACACGTTGTATAATCACACCTGTTGCTAAACGAACAAGGTCCATAATCAACTGAAATCACTGCATCAGCCAATGTATATCCCGCAAGAGTTAACTTGAGACTCGAGCGCGTACTAACTTCATACGAACGAGGTCTCAAGTTAAGTCTTGCGGGTTATATGTCCCGATCCCGATTGTCCCACTTTTGGGTCTTCGGCTCTCGTGACAAGGGGGATGGGAATATACACGGTGTTCCCGGGAATTTCCGTTAACCTCGGCATATTGCAGAGTACATTTTTTACACCTAAAATTAAATTACGAAGATAAACATGTGGAAGAGCGGGGTCTCTTAACACAAGCATATTTCAATGCTTAAAAAGAGGCACCAACTGCCACCAACTCAAGTCTATGTAAATATTTTAAGATACTGAATAAATGCTTTTTTTTTTACATTCACAGAAAGAAATTAGCATAATTATTTCTTAAAAAAAATTAAATCTTCGATTTTTATACAAAATATTTTAATGTAACGGTTTTTGTCTTATTGTACAAGAGTCTTGAAACACATGAAATAAAATACATGTCCCGTACCTCCGAGTCAGTTCGTACCTAATATCGAACGAACTCACTTTGTAAACCTTCTTGTAGTGTCTAGGAACCTTACAAAAATTAAAAAGCTGTTATGACGTCTTATCTTATCTTATCTTATCTAGATGAGGGCCCTTTCGGATGCACTTCGACCCAGTGGGATCTTTTGTGCATTTGCCCTCTCCTTTATACCTGCTCCCAGGCTTGCTCCATCATTTCCACAAAGCGGATGATGCAGTTCGCCGGGAGCACCTTGAATTCCTTTGGATGCGGGTAACCGTTACCAAAGTAGTTCATTCTTTGTCTGGCAAGGGCATGACATTCACACAATAAGTGTTCCATAGTCTCGTCCGTAAATTTTGGGGTTCCCCATACTAAGAACTGATACTCAAAAATTTTTTTTTCATCAAACCCATACGTGTGGGTTATCTATGGATAGGTCTTCAAAAATGATATTGAGGTTTCTAACATAATTTTTTTCTAAACTGAATAGTTTGCGCGAGAGACACTTCCAAAGTGGTAAAATGTGTCGTCGTCCCCCCCCTGTAACTTCTAAAATAAGAGAATGATAAATCTAAGAAAAATATATGATGTACATTACCATGCAAACTTTCAACGAAAATTGGTTTGAACGAGATCTAGTAAGTAGTTTTTTTTAATACGTCATAAATCGTAAAAAGCAATTTATTTAACGGAACCCTTCATGTGCGAGTCCGACTCGCACTTGGCCGCTTTTTTATCTTGAAATTATGGTAAATCGAGAAGAACGACGTCGCAAAACTGTTTGTAATTTCTACAGTACTCATTCCCTACGGCCGAAACTGAAGATAGTGAAACATTTTGTGCAAATGGGTAAGATTACATTATACACAAAGCTTATACTATACAGTAACGTCCAAATAAAACATTTTTTTGGGTCTTGACACTGTATCCGAAAATACCCCATGTTGAGTTAATTTGGCATGAACTTTATTTTCCCTCTTTAAAATTATTTTTAGCCACTCTCAATATTAATATCAATTGTCACTCATTTCATTAGACACCAGGACATTAACCCCGTCGGTGTAGCCGTGGTGTAGCCCCACCTTTATAACATACAAATATTGGTTTAGACCAGCCCTTTTATGGGGACCGCTGTCCTGTCATAAAAGCTGTTTATCTTGCATTGAAACGTCGGCATATCTGACACATTTGTGATTTCTGTAAAACATGGAATGGAGTATCCTCACACCTATACTTAATAAATAAAAACCGAACATTTATAAGCTTTTTAACCCCCAACGCAAAAAGAGGGGTGTTATAAGTTTGACGTGTAGGTATATGTCTGTGTCTGTATGTGGCATCGTAGCTTAAACGAGTGGACCGATATGAATGCGGTTTTTTTGTCCGAAAGCTGACGTGATCGAGACGGTTCTTACCATTGGATGACGGAACTAGTAAACCCCCATTCGGAGAGGGTTTAGTACATAAATTAAAAACTAACATTAGGTAGCCCTAATTACTAACAATGTGGACCTATGTTATGTAAATAAAAATAAAAAATTGAATTTCATTTAGCTACTTTTCAACAAAATCGGCAATCAGCCGTTGTTGGGATATTAAACTACGAAATGAAAATGTCGGAGGCTTGATTGAAGTCTTTTGCTTTTGCTTCAATCGACAAAATACCAAAAACTGCAGTCTTTGGGAAAGACTACGAAATATTACTGACAGAAGACTCCAAAGAGGGGTTAAACCAAACAGACCTCAGAATCTTTACAGATGGTTCAAAAACAAATACGGGAACAGGATGTGGTGTGTTCTCAGAGGATTTAAACATACACATTTCCAAACCACTGGGTGTACAAAACACGGTATTCCAGGCTGAATGCGTAGGGATACTTGAAGCCTGCAATGCCATAAAGAGACGACAAGTCGAAAACACAAACATACGGATACTCTCAGACAGTAAATCGGTACTACAAGCACTGAGCAGTGATAACATCACATCTAGCTTGATATACGAATGTCACCTAAACCTCACAGAGGTGTGCGCAGATAAAAACAAAGTTACAATACAATGGATCAAGGGGCACAGTGGCTCAAGAGGAAACGATGCAGCGGATGAACTGGCCAGGAAAGGCTCAGAAACAACGGCATACGGACCGGAGCCAATCTTGCCCCTGCCACAAAGCTACATATACCATCAACTGGACCAACACACCAAAGACCTACACCAAAGATACTGGGAGGAGATAGACACATGCAGACAGACCAAAGAGATTCTGTCGAAACGCGACCAAAAACTCACAACCACACTACTAAGGACACATAGAAACCAACTGCGCAAGATAGTGGGTATAATAACAGGACACAACACCTTGAACAAACACCTCTATAACTTAGGTATCACAGACAGCCCCATGTGCAGAGCGTGCATGGAGGCAGAAGAAACGACTAAACATATACTACTGGACTGCAAGGAGGTAGAAGTATACAGAATTAAGCACCTAGGTTCTCCAAACACACTACGGGACGCAGTCAGCAACACCAAGGCACTCACCAACTTTTTAGACGAGCTGGGGTGGTTAGAGTAGCGCCACACCGCCGTTTCACGCAAAATAGGCACAATGGATGTCGACTTGCGGAAAACGCCCAGTATAACTAAATAACTAACTAACTAATGTCGGAGGCTTTTCAACTTATCTAAATTGTTATTATTTATGCTTTGGAAAAATTGGAATAGGCAAAAGCAGACAGACTCTTGACTTAACTGTTCGTGAATTGGGAGCTTTTCATTAAAATGTGATATTTCTGGATTGAAAAGAATATTTAATACGGGAAAAATGTCATAAGAGACTTACTTCTTAAAATAAGATTAGAGACTGAAATGTGGAGTTTCCATATAGTAGTCTAATGTCTACTGATACTTTTTGTGAAACAAACCGCTGGCTTAATAAAGCGTTCGTTACAAGCACATAATATTTCAAAGCATAATTTTTGACATATTTACGGGTCCAGTCTTGTTGTCACGCAATTAGATAAAGAACTTTTATGACTTATTTATTATTTTAAAACATGACATCGGGTCTTCACACGCCTTTACCGGGATTTGAACCCAGGACCGGACAGTAAATTACATCATAGCATTTAACCAACACAAAAAAATGGAAAACACAATTTTGGCATTTATTACCTAGCTCCTAAAAAGTTCGTATTTATATTTTAGTATTCGTATGGTATCCAAGAGATGGAAAAAAGAGGGACAGAAGAAAAGATGGGAAGATGAACCAAAGATATCGCCGGAGCCATGTGGAGAAGAGAAGCTCTGCATAGAGTCAGATGGAGGACTCTGGGGGAGGCCTATGTCAAAGGCAACCAGACAATGTCTGAGAAAAACGGCTATCAGTAATCAGTAACTCGTATTTCCCTCACACCCATGAGAGGAAGCCTGTGGTCAGCATGTCACTCTTATTGACAATACCAGGCGCGGCTCACTCGCGATTTGTGTTTATCGCTACAAGTACATGCCGGTCGCCCCTTCGAAGGGCTCTATTCAGTGGCTGCCACGTGTTGGTACAGGACGCTCGCACGGGTCGCAGCGCGTTGCATGCGATAGAACGGGATGGCCACATTTAGGCACGTTTGGCGTACCCAAACAGGGAATTTGTTAACAGAGAACCTTCTGTACGTAGTACTATTACTTATTCTGTGACAATACGTGAGTTTAACCCACAGATGTATGAATATAAGGAGATCGGACATGGCGGCCGATTTGTATAGAGTGAGCCTGTCGCAAGTACATTAACCCACACAACGCCCAAGTAATTGACAAGACAAAGCACGCACACATCTAAAACACACACACTTGTATACCTACACGCTTATTTGACAATAAACGCGCATCATATCAGGCATTTTGAAAAAAAACGTAATATTCTCTGCGATCAGCACGCGTGCACAGTATGGCAGTGTATGCCCATTGAGCATACAGCTGCGACACGGCCGCCGGCGGCTTGTCCTCTCTCTAGTATTCTATGCTCTGAGGTTTAACCGTATAATTTTAAACATGACTCACGTAAATTTAAATTCAATCTGAACACAACTCTATTTTCAAGACGTTAGAGTGCGCGTTCTTCTGGGCTAACACGCGACGCGAGATTTGCACAGTGCGAGTGAGAAAAAGACAGCTAGTTGTGCTAGACGTACACATAGTTTTGCGGGCGCTGTAGTGTACAGATATTTCATGGCGAAGCGAAGCTACAGTCGGGAAATTTTAAAGCCTTTTTATAACAAAGTAGTCTAGTGGATCTGTGAGCTGTAATCACGGGCCTATCCTATTTCATAATTTATTTTTATTTTATCGAATTCGATTATTAATTTAAAAACTGAATCGACAAAAGGATAATACATCATTTGAATTATTGAACCTGCTCACAAAATGTCAGGAGAATCGGTTGAGAAATGCGACCTGTAGCCCTAGTATAAGTTTTATCGATACATATACGTTTTCGAACGCGTTTGCGTTTAGTTTCAATTTGTATGACAACGCGTAGTTCCTAATAGTAACCACCAGAGGCGCTGTTCTTCTTGCAATACAAATTGTAACTAAACGAAAACGTATTGTATAGATAAAACTTATACTAGAGCCTTTGTAGAGGAGAGCAGCCGGACAGACGGACCTCAAGATTCATGGTCCAAGCTGAAGTAGAGGGCTTCGTTCGCTTCGCTCGCTCGTTCAACTAATGTTACCGTCATTGTAACTTGTAAATCCGTTAATTGGGTCATTGATGGTGCATAAGCCAGCGGTAAATCGTAGCCTATCTACGTTTGCCACTCCTGAAGGCCGTTACATAAATCTTTTAATGACATCCAACACCCCAGGAGAGTTGCATATATTTAAGCACACTACAAACTACGCAATTTGTCACAACAACCGACAGAAACGCAGCTGTAGGTATTGCAGTCTGATTCCTACTACAGCTATCTCTGTCAGTTGTGACCAATTGCATCGTTTGTAAGTGTGCCTGAATCACTCTCCAGGGGTGTAGATATCCATTAAAGGATTTATGAGCAGTCACTGCGTCGACAGATTTAGGTACGGGCAAATTCAGGTTCAAATATTTTCAAATCAGCCTTAGGAGTCTTGGCAGACTCGCCATCAGATATATCGGAGCGGCCGAAGTGTTCTAAAATATCAGAACACGTCACGTGAATGCCGCGACAATAGAGACGTGTTCAGATATTGGTGAGCACTTTGGCCGCTCCGATATATCTGATGGCGACTGTACATACTTACTGATGGTACAAAGTCAGTATTATAGTGTTTAGGTATATGACAGCTGTCTTCTGTACTTCCCCTGTTTCAAAAATAAACTCAAAGCATGGCTTGTTGAGCAGTCTTTCTTTTTTTTTTTGGAGCATTGAAGAGTTTTTAAATTCAAAATAATATAATTGACAGCTATGTTAATAACCAAAGTTTTTTTTTTTGAACTGGGTATCGAAAATTGTGGTTTTAGTGTGCGATTTTAAAAAAATTGCATATGTTTCTTCATTAGGACCAATTAAAGTTTCCTTTCCGGCCAATATGTATACATATGTTTTTACTGTTGTAATTTTTTTTTATAATGTTACAAAGTGGACTCTTTCAGTGGGTACCACATTTTGGTTTACCACTCTGTCACGGCATTCTACGAAAAACAAACGTATAAAAAAATGCTTTGTAGGGAAAGTGAAATATTAAATAATATTAATCAATAAGATAATATGAACTTTCATTCGAACATTATAAAACCGTAAACATGAATGCTCAAATGAGATGCCGTAATAAGACGAAGGACAGGGTTTTTCGGTAGAAAATAAGAACAACCGATTTGACAACACTAGATATTATAACATTTGCTAGACTAGGCTACCATAGGTTCACAACTTGTACGTAATAGGTACTCAATTTATAAATATTCATTTCTCGCACAATTTCCAAATTTCGCGACTCATTCTGAACATTGGAAGTTTCGACTAAAACGTCTCGAAGGTCGCTGCCATAAAACCCGACCTCTGGGTTTATTGCACAAACAAGCCAATCGACTTTGATTTGCCATGGCGTCTATGCAAATATGATTAATTTATATAATACCTACAATACTGTCTGCGGTAATGACAAAAATGCCTATCGCAAAAGGATTCAAATGTGCTGTAATGGTATTACGTGACCTACCAACAGTAAAGGGGCGAATATTCAGCGTTTTAAGGCGTTTTTTTTTCGTCATTGTCGTCTCCAGGAAATACAATTAAAAGAGACTAATATCAGAGTCCACTTTTGATGAAGACGTAAGCCAATACCGGTGCTGAGTCTTTTTTGATTTAAGTTTCCGCGGTATAATAATAATAATAATTTGTCGGGCATGCCGCCGTCCCGGAGAGTCACTCAGGCATATTATCTCTGGTTGTGGTCATCTTGCTAACGGCGAGTACTTGCACAGACATAACCTTGTAGCCAGAATTGTTCACCAGCAACTTGCTCTTCTATACGGTCTTGTAGTCTCCGAAGTGCCTTATTATAAGTACACACCTGCGCCAGTTCTCGAAAATGATCGTGCCACGCTCTATTGGGATCGATCTGTCATCACAGACAGGACTATTCTTGCCAATAGGCCTGATATCGTGCTGACAGATCGATCGAAACGCCAGGCAGTGCTCGTCGACATCACCATCCCCCATGACGAGAACCTCGTGAAGGCCGAGAAGGACAAAGCCAGCAAGTACCTGGCTCACGAGGTGACCGCCATGTGGAATGTTGATTCGACGATCATTGTCCCGATAGTCGTTTCGGCAAACGGTTTAATAGCGAAGAGTCTCGACCGTCACCTTAAGAGACTCTCGCTAGATGGATGGATCAAGGGTCAGATACAGAAGGCGGTACTCCTGGATACTGCGCGGATAGTCCGGAGGTTCCTGTCTCTGTCGCCCTGACCACCGGTAGCTTAGGCCCTGCCTCGCTGCCGGTGGCACCCTAGGTTAGGTTTTTTATAATGTGTTTTTATTTTGTATGTTTTGTATATTTATTGTACTTTTATATTCATATTGTAAAAAACCTAATCCAAGAATGAAAATAAATGAAGAGAATAATAATAAACCCGCGGGGGCAGCTTGTGGCGAGCTGACGGTGAGTGGCGACACCGCGGACCCCTAATCTCCAGAGGGCCCATTTGATCTGGCCCTCGCCTCTGCGCTTGCCTTAACCGGCCGGCCAGAGTGGAGTCGCAAGAGCGGAACCTATGCTCCAGGTTGGAAGTGTAAAATGTCATAACGCCGGCGGCCCTTGAACGGAACACCGGGATCTGGCGCACCGCAGACTCACCTCTCGACAACCTCACAGCCGCTCAGACGTGTTGCTCCATTGTCGCACTGTACGTGCGACTGTTTTGTGGGGCCCACTTAGCGAGTTGGCGAGTCACCGCCTGCCTTTATACAATTTTGAGACTGATTGTCACGGCAGGTGTCCGCTAGTCTCCTTCCATAACCCATTATCCAGTCCATCCAACACTCTACTCAATAGCCCATGACCTTAATTTCCATCGCAGTCACAGTGCTGCACTGCAATAGTCTTTGCACCTGGCGGGGATCATCACTGGTTGTATCATGTTGTGCGCTCGGAGATGGTATCCGCCATGTGCATCCCTCGCTTTAGATTATTTTTGTCTTAAAGGGCCTCTGCGCTGTTGGCTTTGGCCCCACGCATGCCTTCCAAAAGTCCGGGACCCCATGGTCCCGTGATATGGCACAGACATACAAATAATAATAATAATAAATATTTGCGGACAATCTTACACAAATCAACCTAGTCCCAAACTAAGCAAAGCTTGTACTATGCGTACTAGACGACGATATACATACTTATATAGAGAAATAAATACTTAAATAGATAGAAAACATCCATGACTCAGGAACAAATATTCGTGCTCATCACACAAATAAATGCCCTTACCGGGATTCGAACCCAGGACCTCTTGCTTCGTAGGCAGGGTCACAACCAACTAGGCTAAAGCGGTCGTCTTCTTTTTTTTTTTTTTTTTTTTTTTTTTTTTTGTATGTTTTACCTCTGCTGAAATAATCTTGAGCCGACAATGACTTTAGAACCGAGCGGTTCAAACGCTCGGAGATTGGCCCAAAGCCAATTTGAACAGCCCCCCTATTCTGTAACTTGTTTTAAGCTCACCTCAACGCTCACCCACAATTATACCTTGACACCGCGATGCGTAGTAATCAAGCGAAGGTAGAGGTCTAGTTTCGTAACGGGTGACCGGCGGGGTGAGCCGCATTAACGCGTAGCGATTAACAGCCCAGGACATAACAATCAAACATACAGGCTGGGCCCTGTAACTGGAGCTAAAAATTTAATAAAACGGTAGATTAAGAAAACAAACAGTGAACAATTATTTCCAAGTGGTTTTAATTAAAAAAATAATAATAATCCTTCACTGTTTACTTGTATTTTTTACTCTTCCGGAGTAGTATAAGGAACTTTTTATTTTAAAAACACAAAAAAAAAGAAATCGCAAAAATATCTTTTGAAAACAAAATGACCAAGAGGCATTTCCTTGGAGGTACGAGTAAAAGAGTGATTGATAACTTTAAATCAAAATTTCTCCGAATCCAAAAAGAACGGATATAAATGGGACAGGACACAAGGGGTTACTGCAAATGCTCTAAGGAAGCGTCCCTTTCAATATTTACTCATATAATGTATGTGACATGTAGAGGATAAGTACCTAACCCGCACTGGACCAGCGTGGGGACTACTGTCCATTCCCTCTCATCCATGGGAGAGCCTGTGCCTACACATATCTTACATATCATGTTTATGACTGCTTTGTGTACCTACCTACAATACAGTGGGACGTATACAAGGTGCCAACAAATTAGGTGGGCCAATCAACTTTTGGACCCACACTATTTTGTCCGGTAACGCAAGATACAGAACTGTCATTTTTGTAAGAGAAACTGCTATAAACCAGGTACCCAATTGTGTATAACGATGGTTTACACCAGCAGTTACGATATGCCACAGATTTTAATTGGATTGATAGACACAGGTTTGAAATAGATTGATTTGAAAGTTTGTAAAAAGTAACACAGGAGACAGAAAAAGTGTGGGTGAAAAAGTTGATTGACCCAGGTACCAATACTTTTAGAGCTGGTAGTACTCGTCTTTTTAGATACTTTCGTGATACTTTTTGGAGATCATTAGAGGGAAACAACGTTGCTGCGAAAAACACCCTGTTAATGAAAAAGTCAACAATCCGTGATTAAGTCCTCTTTGATTATCTTACGAAACCTCTTGACTCTCATTAGTCTTAATACTTCATTATTATTCTTATATTACTTCACTTAGATAAATAATTGTCACAAACGACAATGTTCACTTGACAGAAAGTGTTTAAGGTGGTTCGATTGCCATACAAAACGTTATTTGACATTCGCAGGCTAACGGCGTGATATTTTAAGAAACTCTTGTATAGACCAATCAAATTAGCTAAACCCGGACATAATTCGATAACTGTAATTTTCTTTTTCAATGATGTAAAGTATTGTTAGTTATAGTTAAAATAAAAAGAATTAAACATTTTAGGGTTCCGCGTCATTGTAAAAAAACCGAAAATCTAAATTTTTTACAAATTCTGATTTCATAAGTGCAGCATAATATGTAACTTTGTAAAAGTGCCTCTATTATGATATGACGCTTGCATTCCAGTTAAAGAAATCAAAATTAATCTAATTAATCAACCGGGACTATCAATAATAAAGAAAGTTCAGTAAGTTACACTTTTTCTGGATTATCTTACCAGAAATTATAGATAACTGCAATTTAACAAATTATTCCGAATAGTATATTATGTGTGTTGATAAATTATTAAAAATTAAACAGATTCTCTTTGCGGATTTCTAAAATCACAAATATTGTTAGTTTTTGGAAAACCAAAATACATAACTACTTGAAAAGTGTTTGATTTATGCTGTCAACATATTATTAGTACTATAAGAAACAAATTAAACAAAAAATATCCACGATTATTAATTAATTCATATTTTTTCGTACTAAAGTTTTAATATGAACCTTATCTCTTGCAGAATAAGGCCGTCATTGCTTTGCGTTTCAACTACCGACCGTGCTGTCGCGAGTCGCAGGCATTCAAGGCCGAAACGCACTGACAGCGGTGGCGAAGCGGCGCGGGGTGGCGCGGAGGCAGTACTTGTAATGTTCGAGCTAATATGAAAGGATCCGAATGCTTTTTCCCGGCTTTATTAGATCGAACATTACAGCCGGTACCACCTCTACACTGCGCCGCGCCGCCGCTTCGCCACCGCTGTCAATGCGTTTCGGCCTTCATTTATTATGGATAGGTCAATGATTGTCAAACATTTATAAAGACGAACGTGGCGTTTACCACGGTTCGGCTATGGTGGAGATTTATTGAAATATTGTGTTCATTAGATCGATAATAACTAAATTGTTCAGCATGAGACATAATTGTCGTGGAATGTCGATTACCTATTTATAAGCGCTCAGTCTTCTGTATAGAATTATTTAAATAAAATTTGTTACTTGTGTGGGTGCAGAAAGGGGCATTGTTGGAATGATTCTTATTCGAATAATTATTCGAATAAACATTTATTCGCGAATAATTTATTCGTCTACACTCTCGAATGACGAATGATTTATTCTCATTTCAATCCAATAAATCCACGAATAATATTTAAGGATGCGGTTGCTCGTTGTAACACGTACACGAATTTAACACGATCACTACAAGTGTACCTATTTTCAAGTATTAATACCCTTTTATACTAATTAACAATATTTTTGTGAGTTAAATGAGTCGCTTCATGGGGCATTTAACAGGTTTGTTTCAATATGTCATGTGTGTGGGCTTGTCTATATATTACGTCATAGTTTTTAGGGTTCCGTACTCAAAGAGTAAAACGGGACCCTATTACTAAGATTCCGCTGTCCGTCAGTCTGTCTGTCTGTCTGTCCGTCTGTCACCAGGCTGTATCTCACGAACCGTGATAGGTAGACAGTTGACATTTTCACAGGTGATGTATTTCTGTTGCCGCTATAACAACAAATACTAAAAAACAGTTTTTTTTTCTTTTTTTTTCTTATACAATCTTACAAAAATCGATCTAGTCCCAAACTAAGCAAACTACTATGGGTACTAGACGACGATACACATACTTATATAGATAAATAAATACATAAAAAACATCCATGACTCAGGAGCACATATTTGTGCTCATCACACAAATAAATGCCCTTACCGGGATTCGAACCCGGGACCTCCGGCTACGCAGGTAGGGTCACTACGAGGGTCAAACTGAAAGTTTCGGGAATATAAAAAAATATGCAGTTACATTGATTTAAATATTTTTATTGTTTTTCAAAGTATTCTCTTTTATATTTTATGCACTTTTCCATGCGTTCAAACCAGTCGTTAAAAATTTTAAACGCCTCCACTGCTTCTGCCGGCCGCCGAAACACCGCGCCCACCACGCAACTTATCCTTGATTTTGGGGAATGTGAAAAAGTCGTTGGGACTTAGGTCAGGGCTGTATGGAGGATGGTCCAGTAGTTCGACTTTTTCACCTTCCAGGTACTCATTTGTTTTACGAGCGGTGTGAGGGCTGGCATTGTCGTGGTGGATGATGATGCGGCGACTAGGCCTTTTTCCTAAGTTCAGCAAAGACAATCGGCAAACAAATACTCGTATACGATATATATATCGAGAGCGAATAACTTTGGTTGGCTTGAAGCTCGTCTTCGTTACCCCATACTCGAGATTGGTTTTTAGTTTCAGGCTCATATGCGTATATCTACGACTCGTCACCTGATACGACACTAAAAACTGCATTTGAGCTTCCTCCGTTGAATTTATTCAATGTTTTGCGGCACCAATTGACACGAGTCGTTTTCTGCTCGTCAGACAATAAGTGCGGGATCCAACGGGAAAACAACTTTCGCACGCCTAATTCTTCCTGTAAAATAATTTGTATCTGACTCATTCTAATCCGCAAAGACTCCTGAATTTCCCGATATGTCACATGCCTGTCTTCTTTTATCAGCTGACTCACAAGGTGGACGTTTTCTTGCGTAACTGCCGATTTTGGTCGACCTTCACGCGCGTCGTCCGTGAGGGATACTCGGCCACGTTGACATTCTGAATACCACCTGTATATTGTCGTCTTTGAAGGTGTTTCATTACTAAAAGCAGCAATCATCCGGTCTCCACATTGTTTTTGTGTTAATCCACTTTGAAAGTCGTAATATTTTTTTACGGGACAATTCCATCTTCAGCGGCGACTCAACAACTCGAAAAAACAATTGAAACTGAACCATTGTTTTTTAGGGTTCCTGTCCACTAAGACTCCGCTGTCCGTCTGTCTGTCTGTCTGTCAGTCTGTCTGTCTGTCTGTCTGTCACCAGGCTGTGTCTCAACAACAGTGATAGTTTGACAGCTGAAATTTTCACAGATGATATATTTCTGTTGCCGCTATAACAACAAATACTAAAAACCAGTTTTTTTTTCTTTTACAATCTTACACAAATCGGCTTAGTCCCAAACTAAGCAAAGCTTGTTTTATGGGTACTAGACGAACGATAAACATACTTATATAGATAAATAAATACTTAAATACACAGAAAACATCCATGACTCAGGACTTGGCCGGTTGTTTTTTGTCAATTCTTGACCCCCCCCTCCCATCATCATCCTGTTAATTCCTAAATGGACACTACCCGCCTCATAAAATGACTACCGTCATCCAATAGACCCCCCCCCCCCCCAGTTTTTAGAAATGACGTAATTTATGGACAGCCACTGTCTGTAATTGGATCAATGTATGTTATTAGAGGCGATTACGCATGTAAGATTGTTCAACTATATACCTGTAATTGTACATTGTATGTACTTAATCATGTTATATTCTGATCTCTGTGTTTTTAGGGTTCCGTGCCTCGAAATGGAAAAACGGAACCCTTGTAGGATCACTTTGTTGTCCGTCCGTCCGTCTGTCAATACCCTTTTTCTCAGGAACGCGTGGAGGTATCAATCATTTAAAGTTTGAATTCCTGTGCATAGTGTGTGCATGCATTATTTGAGAATTAATAATTTTTATATTAATGGTGCTGTGCCCTAACAGGGTTATGCTGGAACTGTATTTATATGTAACATCTTGTAAGACCCATACTGCAACAAATAAATGAATTAAGCTGAAATTTATATCAAATACTCAGGTTTACTGTCTCTTGGAGCTGTGAAAAAATCAAACTTCTAAGCCAACACAATCAAAAGATACAGCCGTTTATGCCGCAAATTTCCGCAATTTTTCGAAACCCGCAAGGGAATCAAAACCTACTTCCCGTGAACTCAGAAACTTGAAATTTGGTGCGAAGCAACGCCCTATAGCACAGATAAAGGAAAGATAGCGAAAACCGTACATTTTTAGTTACATCACTGAAAATTTAATGTCCAGTATATACTGACACGTACTAAGTATGTGAATACATACTTAGTGAGTGTCAGTTTATAGTGGACTTGGTTTTATTGTACGGGGTGGTCCGGAACCCTCGGTGTGCGAGTCTGACTCGCACTTGACTGGTTTTTTTTTCACTCGTGGTAAAGCCGAAATAGTAAAAATAAAACAGGTGAAATAATTACAATTAATATCCGTTTCACCATGCACGGCGATGTTACTTGGTACCCTTGATGAAGCGGTAACCTTTTTCTAACACATTTAGAAACTAGGTATCACTGTTCTGTCTGTAGGAAAATATTACGTTTTTGAGATATATTCTATTAAAAAGCATTCCTACAATATTCGTTCAAAATATTATTCCCGAAAAACATTACGAATGATTATGCGAATTAAGAAGTTATTCGCGAATAAATATTGGCGAATAATTATTCGAAATATTTATTCGTCATTCGCGAATAATCCTATTTATTCTTAAACGTTATTCGTATTCGCATACATTTATCCCATCTCTGGGTGGATAAGCATCATATCTTCTCTTTTTTTTTGGCGTTCTGGCCAACTGTGTCGGCTCAATTTTGCCAATAAGGATATCGACTACCGTAGGCTCAAAGGGCGTAAGGGACGAAATGCCCATGCCCATATCCCGTGAACTCTGAATCTTGAAATTTGGTAAGAAGTATTTATAGCACAAATAAAGGAAAAATTGTGAAAACCGTAAATTTTTAGTTACACACTGAAAATTTGATGTCCAGTATAAACTGACACGCACTAAGTATGTAAATACATACTTAGTGAGTGTCAGTTTATAGTGGACCTGTTTCTATTGTACGGGGTGGTCCGGAACCCTCGGTGTGCGAGTCTGACTCGCGCTTGACCGGTTTTTTTTTATGCTAACCACGATCATGGCATCATCTCTTTTATTTACTTAACAGTTAAGAGTTTACTTATGTTTTCGATGATAAAAGCAAATCAATAGTTCCTTACGCCCTTTGGACCAGAGTTTTCAAAGGGCGTAAGGGACAAACTGTGATTTTTCATTAGAGCTAAAAATCCTACAATTAGGATATTCCGTTATATTTGTTTTATTTGTACACGGCGCGGTCGGTGCATAGCACGTAATTGAAATAAACTCGTTAAGACGGGTTCGCCGTGCGCTCGCCCGCTGGCGCCCCACTCTCTCCCCGCCTCGCACCCACCGCATGCATCTGACTCCACGACAAGGTCGCGAGTATTTTCAATTAAATTTTCAATTTCTTAAGCGTGAAATTAACATGCTTAATTTTGATGAAAACATGATTATCGTACACAAAAGGCTATTAGTAAACAAAAAAATCATAGTTACTATTTATAATTACTGAGAAATACATTATTATTAAAACGTTAAAAATAAATGTTTAATTATTGTCTTAAATGTCTAAAAAGACGCAATATATCTTAAACAGATAAAAACATCATAGTTACCATTTTGGCTTGTCTAGATAATGAGATCAGAGGAAAACTGTGAAAAAAAACGTATATGCGAATTTGATATCAGTTTAATTTTGCTATTAAGTGATCGAATTTGAATGCACCTCAAAGTTATACTAACAAGGTACTTGGTTACCTTTTTTACTTTTAGGAAAAAGTTAGGTAGTGTACGTTAACTAGTGTTTTTTTTAACTACGGTTACGATCGCGGATTTTTTACTTAATATATTTCATTAATATTTGATACTGAATAGTAAAATCCGATAAAACAATAAAAACAACGAGTTTACGAATTATGTCCAGGGTAAGCTAATTTGATTGGTCTATAACAAACTTTCATAAATTGGCTTCCCATTTGCGCCAAATTCCCCCTTTCCTAGAATAAACTTGTATAAACTAGATTAATTTGAGAAAAATGGTTTTCCCAAAATATCACGTCCGAAATCAATTTCTCAAATTAATCTAGTTTATACAAGTTTATTTTAGGAAAGGGGGAATTTGGCGCAAATGGGAAGCCAATTTATGAAAATTTGTTACTTAAGTTTCTAAAAATATCACGCCGTTAGCCTGCGAATGTCAAATAACGTTTTGTATGGCAATCGAACCACCTTAAAGACAAGATGTTTATGTCAGCTAAATGCACAGGATGATTATATTTGGGCGAAATTTTAATTTATTTATTTTGTTCTGGAAATTAAAACCAAATTACAGTACCGGTCAAAAGTTTAAGTTCACTCTTTGTTTTAGGTACAAATGAGTACTTTTGGGCAATAATTTTTTGCAGTTCGGAAGCCGAAATTTGTTTCCAAATGATCCGTTATTGTTTACAGAGATGTGTTTGATTAGTCAGACACAATTTACGTAGATTTCTAAACAACGCATTCCCTAAAATCTTATAGGAATGACGGCAAAGGCTGGGCCATATGGCCTTGCCACTTAAAACGTACAATGCTCAGATACAATGTTGGTTTTTAGGGAATGAATTGTTTAGAAATCTACGTAAATTGTGTCTGACTAATCAAACACATCTCTGTAAACAATAACGGATCATTTGGAAACAAATTTCGGGTTCCGAACTGCAAAAAATTATTACCCAAAAGTACTCATTTGTACCTAAAACAAAGAGTGAACTTAAACTTTTGACCGGTACTGTATCAATATTATCATTATACTAAAAAAGTTTTTTAAATTTCTATTTAAAGTTAATAGGAGTGTAGACACTAATAAAAATAATCAATAATGTTATATTTTCTAAAAAAAAGGTTAAAAATGTAGTCAAATGGAGAAAAAAGCAACGCTAAAGGTTAAATAATCACAAAGTTATAAGTGTCCAAAGTTTTAAGAGGGGGTATGTTCTGTCCCTTTTCCGTAAAACGAACCTTCATATGAAACGATTGTCATTTACTATGACGTTGAGGATCGTGACGTCACGATCCCCTAACGCTTTCTCTCTTTAACAAGCAACATATACGGACAACATACGGTTGTAGCTTCGTAATTTTTGAGATATTTAAATGGGATTTTCGTCATTAGGCATATTTTTTTGCCTTCATTCTTTTGAAGTAATAATAAATTTTGAGTCTACACCCCTATTGTTTTGGTGTAATGTAACACCTCTTAAAATTTGGTACCTAATTTGTTAGCACCTTATATAGGCTGAAGTCGATGATACGGCAGCGGACTAACCATCCGGCACGACGTACGTTTTGTCAACTACATGATAAGGATATATAGTTAAAATGCAAAGATGACATCAATAAGTACGAGTACTTGCCCTCTTTAACTCATTATCTAAGGCGGGCTAATCCCATCCACTATAAAGATATCTCCCAAGCCTCAATCAGGACTGAACCCCTGACCCAGTTCGTTAAATAAACAATGAACCGCGGAAAAACGACGCTGTTTGTTCAATGAACTAATTGTTTTCACGTGTTTTCATCGATGAAAGATTTGCTATGCCCTATTCGACATGTTTTAATGGCAGCCAGTGATATGAACTTACTTAAGGCCAATTTTGTGAAAGCCTATGTTATATGTGATCGGTCAAATATTACTAGTGGTTCCGTTTCTTTTACTCCAATCACCACATCCTGGAGACTGAACGCTACAAGAGATAGAATAGGGAACTTGCATATTTTTATTTTATTACGAAAATCAATAGCATAATCTAGCATTAAAACTTTCTTACGATTTATTTTTCTGATGTTATATGCATTTGAAATCTGCACGCGCCGGCACCCCCCGAAAACGCTCTATATTAAACGGGCTTATGCCGAGAATATATGCTGTGACGTCATAACGTCACAGCATATATTCTCGGCGCGTTTACTATGGAGTAAGTCATTAATTTGCAATTATCTCCACAAATTTTGCGTTTTAAGTCTATACTTGTCATACAAAATATCATTTATTTATAATTTAATATTCTGTGTAGCTGTTGTTATTTTATCAAAAAAATGAAAATAAAATTTTCGTCATATTAACGTGAGGTAAAACTAATAAAACCATTTTATTTTTCTTTTGCATGATATCTCTACGTATATCCGCATCGATTGAGTGCAATTTCAAGCCAGTTCGCGAGCCTAACACCTTTAATTACCGAGGTGGTTTTTGAGTAGCATTTACACCGAGGTACTGTCTGACAGACGCCATATTTCAACTCGATTAAAAAAAAATCCTATTGACATGCGAGTATTATCAAAGCATTTAAACTAGTTGGGTAATTATATTAGGTAGTTACAAATGGGATAAAAAAACACTGAAAAACACTGAATCATGCTAACAATATTTTTTTAATTATGAGGCGACATTTTTTGATATGCTAAATTTCCGGACTTGGTTCAGTCTTATTTTTTACTAAAATTATGAAGATATTATCTATAAAACATAAAATGTCTTTTGATTATAAGATGTTTCATCATATTAAATAAATGAAAAGCTCCTAACTTTAAACATAAAAAAACTGACATCATATGATTTAGGCATATGTTTAATGAACTAATGTGTAGTTCCTAATGATACTAGCTTCCTACGGGTAATTAATAATATGTATCGAGCAGAACCTTATACTGACAGTAAGCCTCACTTGTTTTTTCTTAGAATTCTATATAAAAAAAAATATAGCACAAACTTAAAAGATGACGTCACGACTGGGATACACGAGAGTTACTATAGAGTCACAAACACTAACACTGAGGTGACGTCCAGGAGACGTGCATATTTTTTGTACATAAACACCGTGGTGGCGTCTGTGAGACGTCGATCGCTCCGAAACCGACTCGTGCGCACTCGCCGCGGTTACGGTCTTGGCTGCGGCTAGAGGACCCCAAAAAAGGAAGCTAGCGGAAAGGATAGCTTCAGACGCCACACATACGGAAAAATATTTTCGAAATAAAAGTGCTGACGTCTGTGAGACGTATACCACGGTAGTTTAAGGTTAATAAAAAAACGAAAAAGTGACCCGACAAAAAAAAACTATATAATTACCGAACCAGCTCTAAAAAAGTTGACCTGTCGAGGAGAAGAGCCGGACAGCGGGACGAATACGAACGAACGATTTTCGGCCCAAGCTGAAGCATAGAACTTCGTTCGCTTCGCTCGCTCGTTCGATCAAGAAAACTAGACTTGCCCGCGTGGACTCTCATACCATTACCTATCAATTATCGCTCCACCCGCAATGTATATCCCTTAAAGGATAGTATCCGGGTAAAAAGCATTATGTGTTTTAATCCAGATTATAAACTGTATGTATGCCAAATTCAATCCAAATTCGTTCAGCCGATTTAGCGTGATTGCATACTTAACACACATTAAAAAATCTTCATTCTAACTTTCATATTTATAATTCTCTACAGTGTTATTCAGGACCTTTCATCTTTATCCACTGCTTGTAGATAAGAATATACTGAAATAAATGTAAACAAAAAATAAAAATCGAGCCTATAATACACCCGTACAAAGTTAACAGTGGCATTCGTATTTGCACTATTTGGCCCGTGATATTTTCTATAATTGGACGTAATTAAGGAAAAGGAATCCAACCCACAACACATCACCATTTAAATGTATGACTTTTGTTTTAGACAGGAGGTTCCAATCTCAAATTTTACATCTTATCTTATCTAGATGAGGGCCCTTTCGGATGCACTTCGGCCCAGTGGGATATTTTGCGCATTTGCCCTCTCCTTTATGCCTGCTCCCAGGCTTGCTCCATCATTTCCACAAAGCGGATGATGGGGCATTCCACGAGCTGTCCCGTACAAACGCGTGTATCTCTGTCTATAGAGTATTCTTTGCAATTTTAATTGGAATATTATAATTCTGACCATAATTTGACTCTATTTTCGCAGCAACTGCAGAAACTCCAAAACTTACCAATTTTCTGAAAATCGTGTTCGTACGGGACAATGGTGGACTTTTCCGTGGAATGCTTCTGATGCAGTTCACCGGGAGCACCTTGAATTCCTTTGGTTGCGGATAGCCGTTACCAAAGTAATTCATTATCTGTCTGGCAAGGGCATAACATTCAAGTGAGTGTTCCATAGTCTCATCCTCCTCGCCACACATTCTACAGTCTAAACTATCCGCTAGTCCATCTTGGCCAAGAGATCCTTGACCCCGAAGTGAAAATGATATGAAAATGATTTTCATTGAAAGACCTGTGAACACCACAGATATAATTCTGAGTTGCTTCCTACTGGATTTCCAGAGTTTTCTGGTCCAGCCCGAGTCCACTCCTTCTATGAAGAGCTTAGATTGCCTTAAGCCAGCCTCATTCCTCCACTCGTGTGGTGTTTGGTTTTGGCGTAGGCTTTAAAGGCCGATATTATGGTTCTCTGCGAGAGTCCCACAAATGGTTCTGGACCTACAAAGTGATTTGTCCCCTCTTGCAAGCTCATCTGCTCTTCCGTCAAATTTTACATAGTGTGGGTTGGATCCTTTTCCCTAAACTAAGCGCATGTGGATGGATTCCACGCCACGCTGCGCAAGCGCTACGCCGCGACGCTCCGCAGAGTGCGCACCAGCCGCCACGGTCTCCTGGCAGTCGTGGCAGAGAGATGGGACAGCGCCCTATCAGGCACTGGACCTCTCAGCACTTAAGTTTAGGTACTAACATAGTTATTTAAGTTTATTGTAATACTAACATCTATGGATTATTTTGTCCGAAATAAATGCTTTTTTTTTTTTTTTTTTAATTTTTTTTTAAGTCCAATTATTATATTTTTACTTTGCTCTATAGGTCAGGTTCATATATGCTTGGTAGTCCAAGGGATTGGAATGTTAACATTCAAACTTAAATATAAAGTTTCCTCGATTCCTGTAAGTACAAACGCCAACAAAGTCAACTGACCATCTCCCCTGAGAAAATTACGGTTTTTTTGGAAATTATTCAATATCAGGCTAATTTTTTTTGGGGATGGACATATTTATTTATTATCTATTTTTACTGCGTTAAATAATACAATATTATCTCATACAATATCATAAAAAAGAAGAGGAATCTAGTGTTCTATGGTGGGTATTCCGCAGCCGTCTTCGCATCCAAATCTTCCTATTCTTCTTCTCGTTCCTCTAATTCTCATAGAGACCGCTCTGATGTTTTTATTTGTGAGTATGGTTTGGACCATTTTTCACATAGCTTTAGAGATGTTTTCTTTATAAAGGATTCATATTCCATTCCGAATATCAGGCTAATTATTTGTATACGGCTTTTATATGTTATTTTAAACAACTTTTACTATTGAAATGAATAATTATATGGACCGGAAGTTAGGAAAAAAAATTAAGCCGCAAGCAAAAATGCCATCAGTATTTTTATAATGAAAACATGTTTGAGTACACAAATTTGGAGACTTACTACCTGAATCCAAAAATAGATGCATCAGGAAATAACGGCATTTTAACTAAATAAATTTTGGTGGATTATTAATGAATATTTAGTAAAATTACCCAACCTATTTTTTGGTGTAAAGATATGGCTGATATCGATATATTGTTGTGTTTTCATAGAGCGAAACCGTAAAGTTCTCAGGGTAATCCTGTATTTAAGTATATATTGAACCTTATTAAAATTCACATAAAGTGCACGGATGGTCAGTAAGTCAGTGTGTTGGCTATGGTACTACCCTCCGTTTAACAGACTCTCTTCCGCGCACGAGAACGAGATACAACACTCCTCGTTTCCGTCTATTTGGATATCCAACAAGCCGCGCCAACATTTTTGAGAAGCTACCGTTTTGTCACTACATAGTATAAAACAAAGACGCTTCCCGCTGTCTGTCCCTATGTACGCTTAGATCATTAAAACTACGCAACGGATTTTGATGCTGTTTTTTTTAATAGTATTATACATATAAATCCGTGCGAAGCCAGGGCAGGTAGCTAGTTCTAAATAAAAGAAAGAAAGAAAAGGTATTTTTCAAGACGCTACTTAGACTAAGACATGGACAATATTATAGTAATTTTTGCTTAAAACTAGTTTTGACAATCAAGGACCGATTTTGACTCGGCGCTACACCATTTGGCCTGTTGGAGGGGTTGTGAATTTTTGTCACGCCAACATCGTTGTTACAAGAGGGTAAATGCAAAACTTACATGAAAAACACCCTTAAATGCATAATGATGTAGATTTACTGGCCCGTGGTTCAATATACGGGTTGCCAAAATCACTATTACTTTTTTTCACAAATGTGACATTTACATGCTAGATTCTGAACGCATCCACAAACTTTTGACAGTATTCTTTTTTGTAGTGTCGTAATTTCAATATTTGGCGCGTAAGTCCCTACACTGATGGCCGCGAATTTTACAAAAAATCATGCATTGTCACGCCAACATCGTTGTTACAAGAGGGTAAATGCAAAACTTACATGAAAAACACCCTTAAATGCATAATGATGTAGATTTACTGGCCCGTGGTTCAATATACGGGTTGCCAAAATCACTATTACTTTTTTTCACAAATGTGACATTTACATGCTAGATTCTGAACGCATCCACAAACTTTTGACAGTATTCTTTTTTGTAGTGTCGTAATTTCAATATTTGGCGCGTAAGTCCCTACACTGATGGCCGCGAATTTTACAAAAAATCATGCATTGTCACGCCAACATCGTTGTTACAAGAGGGTAAATGCAAAACTTACATGAAAAACACCCTTAAATGCATAATGATGTAGATTTACTGGCCCGTGGTTCAATATACGGGTTGCCAAAATCACTATTACTTTTTTTCACAAATATGACATTTACATGCTAGATTCTGAACGCATCCACAAACTTTTGACAGTATTCTTTTTTGTAGTGTCGTAATTTCAATCTTTGGCGCGTAAGTCCCTACACTGATGGCCGCGAATTTTACAAAAAATCATGCATTAAAGGGTTAAGGTTGCTTTGCGCGAACGTCATACCACCTATACGGTTCTTGGCGCTGCGCGCACCTCAAACAAACGACACCTTAAGGTGTTTTTGGAGAGAAGCTGAAGAAAACCTGCATACATTACCTACAGGAATGCCATATAAATTTGCCCCGGCTCGGTTCTATGGAAGCCGATTGAAATGTTTCTTTAATACGCGATGTCGACTGATTGACCTTTAGTGCTATATTTTGTTGACACCCACCCGCATCGTGGAATTGGGTCAACTAACAAAAACGTAGCGCATCGCGGAGGGAGTGCCACGTGGCAAATAAATCTTTATCTCAGGAGACTTTAATTATTTCACTACCAGGCGCCTATAGCGGGCGCCTACGGGGTAGGCGCTTTCCGTTACCTACTTAGCAAAAACACCTCGGGATCGGTGCGTAGCGCGTACATATTGCAATGTCAGTCTCCGGCGAAGGAAAACACCGTGAGGAAACATGCATATGTCTGCGACGAAATTCAAGTGGAGTTGTCGCGCCGAGCGCGATTCGGACCGGAGAGAGTCAGGTAATTGTTGCATTCTGTCATGTGGCAACACTGGCAGTCAGGATGACAGTTCTAATGGCGGGAGGTGGTGCCACCGGCAGAGCGCGGCGCCATCTTGTGAGAAGGTATGAGCACGGATCGTGAAGGCGATGGGCCGCGCAGGAAGGCTGCGCGCGTGTCTTCACGAGGTAAACTAGAGACGATCCTGGTAAGTGCTCATGCATGATTTGTGTACTATAATCGACATTTCAAGCTACATGAGAGTGGAACAGGGGATTAACCAACGGTCGCTGGTTAATGTAGTTTCACGTAGTCCAATCTCGAGGTGTATGTACCTCTGAAAGACAAGGGATTTGGACAGGGAATGCCCGGTCCGGCTTCCCAGGAGTGTGTGTTGAAGCCACACTGGCAAGGCATGTAGTACGGTCGATTATGAGTTGGAGTAACAGGGCCAGGTCTAGGGGGCAGGCATATGGAGGACCTCGTGGGGGCAACGCCCCCACGTCCAGCTGGTGCGTAGGGCACCAGGGTACTGACAGGCAGTACCTGCGCTGGAGGCGTAATCGGCCGTACGGTGGGTCACTCTGGATTGGCCAGTAGACCAGACCCTCAGATATAATATATGCATGTATACGTGTACGGTAGCAACCTATATGACACATGTCTTTGGCAGCGAAGACGGAGGTGGTCCCCTCCTTCTACTCTCATGTGCAGCCATATATTGTGTATAATAGTTAATACTTTGTGGCCCCTAGCGAGTATATACCCATAGAATTCAGGCAAGTGTTACACACACAACGACTTGGGTATAGAGGTTGCCACAGGAGTCTCCAACTCGCACTGGGCCAGCGCGGGAAGTATTTTCCATTCCCTTTCACGCATGAGGAGGCCTGTCCCAACAATGGGACGTATATAGAGTGATGACGATGAGTTGCAGATTCTTTTAGATGAATTTCTTGTCTGCACGAAAATAGTACATATTACCCCGTGGCACGAGCCGCAGGCGAGGTTTAAGACTCAGAACGAGTGGTTTTGTAGCAACTATATATAATTGCGGAAATGTACAATAAAATATACGTTGTTAAAAGTTAAGTTTCCCGCCCACCGATTCGAGCAGCTAGCGGCGGGGCGTGGCTGCGTCATTGGATGCGGAATAACTTTCCGCACGTTATACCGATACGAAAGGACCACTTTTTTAGCACATAATTAAAACATGGTTTCAAGAGACTATAATTATCTTTAGGGTTCCGTACCCAAAGGGTGAAACGGGGCCCTATTACTAATACTTTGCTGTCCGTCTGTCAGACAGTTGAAATTTTCAAAGATGATGTATTTCTGTTGCCGCTATAACAAATACAAAAAAAAATTAAGGGGGCTCCGTGGTGGGGCAAACGTGATTTTTTGCCGTTTTTATATATAATGGTACGGAACCCTTCGTGCGCGAGTCCGACTCGCACTTGGCCGGGTTTTTTAATACGACAGTTAAACCGAGAAATGTTGTCCCATGACAAAGATTCTGTGATATCAAAAAACATTAAAATATTTAAAATAAATATAAATATTTTATCCGTCCAGTGGTATGTACCTATACATCCATTGATTTATCGAATCTGTCGGACGGAAAGAAAGGGTGGATAATGTCAAAGGTCAGTGTCCGTCGTAGTGACAGCTCAAGTCGTTTGATACTTACTAAAATAGTCAGAAAACCTTTTCTACAGTCCAGGTGAAACTGAATCATATGGTGCTGATCTGCTGATAGACATGACCATTCACTTATAATGATAGCGCATGCTACATTACTTGTACTTTAAGACCATGTTTGGAGTGAAAACCTTTAGAGCATTCCCGTTGACCTTATTTATTTTAAGAATACTAATAAACTCATCGGCAAGCCCGGAATAAATAAAAAAGTTCTACCGTAACCCGATTGACTGATACAGCAATATCAGATAAAATGCCATGATAACCTATCATTACCGAACCAGCGGAAGGGCAGGAGGAGTGGCCTTTCCGTGTAAAAATAACCTTAATGTATGTATTAAATCGCGTTATTCAAGAATATAAATAAACTCGGTGAATGGTTATGCTATGAGACAAATTGCGTTATTCAATACTAACATGGTAGTATCGTAGTATCTAAATGTGGCTTTGGTTGGACCGATGCAGTGAAGGAAATCTTCATCCCCGGGCGCTTCCATGCATATAAAGTGGAGTTCATCTCCAAAAAAATATTGTAAGAATGAAAAAAAAAGGAAATCTTCAAAGGAAAGTTGTAGACGTCTATCCGGATGGCAGGAAACCGATTGGCGTGGAAAGCATTAGAGCGCAAAGCGACGACCTTGTGTAGTCACGACCCTCAGTCTAAGAAGTCCGTCTGTCCGTCCGTCTGTCACCACATTAAATATCTCAGGAACTACTTAAGCTATCAATTTGAAATTTGGAACAACTGTTAAAAGGGTTAAGACACGTGTATGGAAAATGAAAAAAAATTATCTCCGAAGTTTACAAAGCGAAATTTCTGAAATAATTACATATGATTAAAAGTAACATCACTACATAGTATAAAACAAAGTCACTTAATACAGCTGTCTGTCTGTCTGTCCCTATGTATCTATATGTATCTTTAAAACTACGCAACGGATTTTGATGAGGTTTTTAACAATAGATAGAGTGATTCAAGAGGAAGGTTTATATGTATAAAACATGCAGGTATTCATTGCATTATACATATAAACCCGTGCGAAGCCGGGGCGGATCGCTAGTAAATAATACAGGAAAAATAAAACGATATCTCTATCTAGCTTTTTTTTATCAAAAATAATGTCTTAATTCAATTAGTAATTTACTTACTTTTGTATTAAATTTTATATCTTCAAATTTCTATCAGATTATCGTTAAAGTCCCTTCTTTCAAATAAAAAATAAATAATCGAAATCGGTACGCGTGATAAAAAGCTATCGCTGATAAACAAACATACTAGGTTGTAAGTTGTTAGTACCAACATGCAGAAGGCGTTTTGCAAAGGTAACTTCTACTATGAGCTGTTTAAGATTGTTCAAGAATGAATGGGGTCCTGACATGGCGGGTATGGTGTATGAAAGTTTGTACGGAACCCTCGGTGCGCGAGTCAGACTCGTACATGACCTGTTTTTTTTTGTATAGTCGATGTTTTCTTTTATGCATGCTGTGTTCACCTGTAATTGGTGGCGCAATCAAATTTAAACCACTTTTTTCATGTATTAAGCGGCTTAAGCGCTTGTGTTTGTTGTTGCCGCTGTTGGTGATCCTTAATAATAAAATAAAAATAAAACTATCATTCTGATCAGGCTGACGAGAGAATTATCGTGTAACCCTTGTGAATGACAGATAACTGACAGGAGACTGACCATCAGTCCGTCAGTGCAAGGGTTACACGATAATAGGGAACATTACGCAAAAATCTGCGTAGGGGGCGACACTGACACAACCCGTAAACAAACCGCCATGACGTACAATATCATATTTATTTACCTAACAAACAATTGATCGTTAAACTACAATCGTTTTATTATCATTCGTGTGTAAAATACCTGTACTGTGATATTAAAATGGCATCCTATAGCGATTTAAAGGTGGATGAGGGCTTTTTTTGCTTTACGACGTATTGCCGCTTCCCATAGTTTTCGTATCATCGTTTCCTTAGGAAATTAATGATGCCCTTCATTCTTGCATCCAATTAAGCAGCACTGATGCATTTTATTTATTGAAATATTTTCTTCACTATTTGATCCAGAGCTTTGAAGGACTTGTCAAAGTTGTCAAAAAAACTGTTTACTAATTGTGTTAGTGCTGCACTCTGGCGGCAGAACATTGCAGTAATGTTCCCTATTCTCTGTCAGTCTGACCAGAATGATGGACTGAACTGAAGTCAGAATTAGCGTGTAACCGATATCTTAGTGTGGCATACCCATGATATACCTAATCTTTTTTTTTCGTCACCTCTGTCTTCACGGCCAGTGAAAATTAGCCTGCTAGACCGACTTTCTGAATGAATGTAGTAAAATCATAGATATGGGGGATTATGCTTAAAATCTCAGATTTTCCATTAACTACAACACTAGCACACTTGAGAGACCCTTTGAAGCAGAGCAATGCACTTACTTTAATTTTAGTTCTTATTATATTAAATAGCTATGTTAATAACTATAACTAAGCTTACTTTAATTCGTATAATGTTGACTAGTTTGGCACACAAACCTCTTCAAGGTTTTGCCTAGATGGGATGGGTATGTAACTATTAACATGTATTTCTTTCGTCTTAATCAATATATATTTTTTATTATTATCAATAAATAATGAGTATGAGTACGAGTATGAATATTTTATACTATAGGTAGGTACTTATACCGGTTAGGTTAGTCATTAAAACCGATGCCGATTCTATTCAAAGCTCTGGCTTAATTTTAGTTTCGACATTTCTATTAATGTATTTATCTATCCAATTATCATAAACCCTCCATGATGCGTTCAAGAACCGCACATCATGACCACCATAAAAATAGACTGTTTTGTTAGAACAAATTTCTTATCTGTGAAAATGTTATTATTGCTAAATAATAACATCGATTTCGATATAATTATTTAATTCAAAATTCGAACATCTCTGAAATACAAAGAAATTTGATTTGACCTCTATTCTAATATCAGTCGAGATGACGTTTAGTTCGAAATGAATTGTCAATTTGCACATGTCAGATATCGAATGACATGATAGTTGGATCCGACTCTAGTTTGTCTCTGAATTAAAAAAAAACTATGACAGCTGCAAGAAAACAACGCCGCGATGCCGGTCATAATATGCGGCTACTGAATGCATCATGGAGGCTTATGATATGTGGATAGATAAATTAGTGTATGTAACTGTACATAATTAGGCATTAAAACACTCGTGTGATGTTATTATGAAACTCGCCGAACACGCTCGTGTTTAATGCCCTCCATTATGTACAGTCACATAAACTACTATTAAGAACGATATCAATAATTACACACGAGGAAAATTCCTGATATCTAATAATATATGTAGAACGTATATAAGGAAAACTATAAAATAGGTGCACAATACTAGGGTTCATAACAACAAAGTGTATTTTAAAGTGCACTAAACCACATCTGTAACATGCTGTGCGGTTCACGTCAAATATATGTACCTACACATTTCCCGCCTTATTACTTTTGAATAAGGTGCAAAATAGTGTACATATTTTTGCGTTGAGTGTAAAAATAGTAAGATTGTTAAAGACACTTTAAATAGATAGAAAACCTTGAATCTGTAGTTTAGTACTGTGACAGGTAATATTGTCTAATATTCAATTACCTAGTAAGTATTATTTTTTATTATACATAATTATTTTGTCTCTTCGAGGGCATTCCTTATTTGAAGAAATGGCTTGTGAAGAATGTAGTTATTCCAAAATAAGCTACTTATAAATTGGCCTACTTCAATACGTTAATGCAATGATGTACCTAAAATAAAAAACCGGCCAAGTGCGAGGCGGACTCGCGCACGAAGGGTTCCGTACCATTATTAATAAAAATATTTATTTTATTTTGTTTTTAGTATTTGTTGTTATAGCGGCAACAGAAACACATAATCTGTGAAACATTCAACTCTCTAGCTATCACGGTTCTGGAGATACAGCCTGGTGACAGACAGGAGGACGGACGGACGGACATCGAAGTCTTAGTTATAGGGTCCCGTTTTACTATTTGAGTACGGAACCCTAAAAATAGTTAGATGGCCACAAATGGCACACTAAAATTGAGTCAATTGCACCAACTTGCCTCAGTTTCGCGTCGTCAATGGAAACGTAAACATGTCTCAGCTGTCATACCTTGGCCAGTTTTAATCAGGGAATTTCGTATAGACAATAGCGTTAATGTAAATAATTTACGAGACATATTTTTACAAATGTTATTTAAAGGTAAAATCTCCGTCATAAACGTAACTAAAGGTGGTTATTTTTCCATCTTCGGGGTTTAGTTCCATTACAACTTTACTGGGAATTAAGGGGAAACCTCCGGCACGAATACGGGGGCGTCATCATCATCATCATATCAGCCGAAAGACGTCCACTGCTGGACATATGCCTCCCCCAAAGAGTGCCACAATGACCGGTCCTGCGCCACCCGCATCCAGCGGACTCCCGCGACCTTTACCAGGTCATCAGTCCACCTTGTGGAGGGCCTACCCAAGCTGCGGGGGCGGTCATTTATACTCGGCAAATATGAGACAGACGAACTACAACACACCTTACACTGCTACAGCATCGTTTTGCCAAACTTGTGTGTGAAATATCACTACATAGTATAAAACAAAGTCGCTTCCCGCTGTCTGTCTGTCTGTCCCTATGTATGCATAGATCTTTAAAACTACGCAACGGATTTAGATGCGGTTTTTTTTAATAGACAGAGTGATTCAAGAGGAAGGTTTATACGTATAATACATGCATGTATTATATATATAAACCCGTGCAAAGCCGGGGCGGGTCGCTAGTCAAGTATAAAGTCTGTCTATATTTTTACAAACTTTATATTAACTTGCACTAATCGTATGTATGTAAATATGTAAGTATGTAAGCTGTCCGTCAAAATTTGCAATCCATTTTTCAGTCCCTTCCCGTTATCCAATTGAGCTGAAATTTTGCAAGCATATGTATATCACATGACAATGCAATATTATGATGACTTGGAGCTGATCTGATGCTGGAGCTGGAAGGTGGCCATAGGAACTCCGCAATAAAACGACACTGCACAACCCCATCGAGTTTGGGCTCGTTAGAATTAGAATCGTCTCAATGAGTACTTGATGATGGTATGCAGAAAAGTACAGTCGGCAGTAAAAGCTTGTACCAAAAATTAGATTTTTGACAGAAACTTATATCAAATTTAAAACACGTTACGTATTTGCGGCCAGTATATATTAGCTCCATAGTCCAGTTCCAGTGTTCCCATGATTCTAAAGACGGTCTTGTGGCGGAGCATCGCGAGGGCTGCTTTATCCATACATCATTGACGACCGCTTTAGCCTAGTTGGTAGTGACCCTGCCTACGAAGCAAGAGGTCCTGGGTTCGAATCCCGGTAAGGACATTTATTTGTGTGATGAGCACGAATATTTGTTCCTGACTCATGGATGTTTTCTATGTATTTAAGTATTTATTTATCTATATACGTATCTATATCGTCGTCTAGTACCTATAGTACAAGCTTTGCTTAGTTTGGGACTAGGTTGATTTGTGTAAGATTGTCCGCAAATATTTATCATCATGAAACCACGCCTTTCTGTCAAGAGTGAACGACTGGAAAGAGATATATATTAGCTGTCACATGACAAGTGTCCTGCGCTCAGGTGAAGGTGATATAGGGTCATTACGCTGGTTTGCCGTCCAGTTCGACTTTTCGTCCATTTGAATGAGCTGCTACAAACAAGTGCGTAAAACTTGAATACAAACCTACCTTCCCGTGCAAGTTTGGACTTGTTGCGATCCATAATGTCTAAGCAACATTTCTACCACCATGAAAATGTGATTTGACTAGAAACAACTTCAAAAAATTAACGTCAGTGGCCGGTTCGCATCCGTGCCTTGCAGATGTCATCGCGCCAGAGAAAAAAAAGTGCCGACGGGAAAAGTTCATGGTAAGTTTAATTACTGTTTTAGCTAGTTTACGTAATGTTTTTGGCACGTATGTTTATTTATAAGCATAGTAAAGACAATTATAAGTGTTTAATATACTTTTTTTATAGAACTCTTCGACAAATTAAGTGGACGGATACTAGCTTACCAAATTTGCAAAATATTTGGTTTTCGTCCAAGTGGACGGAAACCCAAACAGCTACGTGAATATTTGTTACGGTCATTTTACTTCTACGGGCCTATAAAATACTGAATAACTTCTCCCAATATGATCTTTATTGCTATTAGTTCAGACATTTTGGTTTCCGTCCACTGCTTTGTCAGTGTTGCGTGAATAAAAAAATATTTAAAGAACGTGGACGAAAACTAAATTTGGCTTTAAATGTTATTTTAGTTTTCGTCCATGAACGAATACTGAGGTGGACGAAAATTAAAAATAGCTATTCTTTTGCATTACTTTTCGTCCATAGACCTATTATTTGTGGGTAGAAAAAACAAAAAATAACATTATTATTTTATTATACATTTGGTATTTTTTTTCTTTTCCGTATCTTCCTTACAATTGGTAAGGGCCGGTGAGTTTTAACTACCTACTATATTTATCATAATCCTTGTGTGAAGTAGGGCCAATTATTCGTACCATAAACGGGGGTAGGTCAGACCTAATGCACAGTATTTTTCTTGATTTCGTCTTCAGTCAGTCTTATTGCTTCTTTTATTTTTTTCTTCGGATTTCAGGGGATCTTTTATTTTCACACATCGTCTAGTTATGTTTTGCCTAAGACCAATGCAGTATTTTTTTGTTTGATTATCTGCCTTCTGAACTTATCCTAAAAAAATCTAATTGTTTCTAGATGACACCGGGAGAGCCTAAAAAATCCAGAAAAAAAAACCGTTGTGTACACAGAAGAATCCTTAATAAAGGCTTTAACGGCAATTCGGGAAAATAAGGCATCAGTTAGACAAATCTGAGATTATGGGATTCCTAAATCTACGGTCCTCGATAGAATACACGGCAAGACAACTGATATTTAAAAAAAACGACAGGAACTTTTAGACTCTGTTCAAAAAGTTCTAAAAGATTCGTCAATTCCCAATAAATTTTAAGACTGTAGGCCTGGCCAAACGTAGTATCTTAACTTTTTGAAAAGAAACCCACAAATTTCGTGCCGATCCGCCGAAGGTATTGATAAGGCAAGAGCTCAAGTAAGCGAAGTGTCCATCTGAAACTGGTTCAGAGGTCTCGAGACGTATTTGGATGAGATAAATCAAAAAGACATCCTTAACCGTCCTTCGAGCATTTTTAACGGCGATGAAAGTGGCTTTGCGCTGTGTCCGAAGACTGGCAAAGTACTGGGGCCCAGGGGTTACCGTAACTTGTATCAAGTTAAACAGGGGAACGAAAAAGACAACTTAACAGTCCTTGTAACCTTTAATGCTAATGGAGATATCTGTCCACCATGCTTGGTATTTCCGTATGTAAAACCACCACAGGCAGTGGTGAAGAGCATGCCACCTGATTGGTGTTTGGGCAGGTCTGAGTCAGGATGGATGCGGGGAGACGTATTTTTTGAATACTTCACCAATGACTTCAATAACTGGCTTGAACGGAATAATATCCAAAAACCTGTCCTCTTGCTGGTCGACGGACACAAATCCCATATGTCTCTGATGCAGCACAGTATGTGAACAGATGCAGATAATATTATATGCCCTACCGCCCAACACGACGCATATCCGTCAGCCTGCTGACGTAAGTGTATTTGCGCCACTCAAAGCAAGCTGGAAGAATACAGTCCGAAGATTTTTAGCAAAGCCAGAAAATATCAATACATCGGTTACGAAAACAAACTTCTGCAAATTGTTCGCAGAGACCTTGCTAGAAACAAATCTTGTAACCGAATGTTTAAGACTGAAAAAGAGTGATTTTTGTTAATTTGTTAATTATAGAAATAATACCTACAAGGTAGAGAGAAAATGTCAATAAGACTAAGAAGCTACTATTAAATAGTAGACTATATAATGTTGATTAAATATAAGTATATACTTAAGTACCTGTAATTGGTTTTTAACTTAATAGTTCACCTAAATATTTTGCTATTTATATACTTTGCTGTATGTGTCAGTGCCAGTGACCAATAATGTCTTTATTTTGGGGTTTGATTGGTTCATGTAGTTGGCCACCGTAAACTGTTAAGTCATTGTAATACGAATGTTTCAGACTGAAAAAGAGTTATTTTTGTAAATTTGTTAATTAAAGAAATTATACTTAAAAGGTAGAGAGAAATTGTCAATATGACTAAGTAGTTACTATTAAATAGGGTCCCAGGGCATGCAGGTATCGAGGGAAATGAAAAGGCTGATGAGCTTGCACGAGCGGGGGCGAAGGGAACACACTGCGGACCAGAGCCGTTCTGTGGTATCCCTAAAAGTCTAACCAAGCTCACTCTAAAAGCCTATTGTTTCTACAAGACCATTCAAGCCTGGAGAGCTAACCCAGGACTGAAACATTCCAAGGCACTTATTAGAGCCTTTAGCAAAAAGGCGTCTTCTGACGCCTTGGCGCTAAGTAGGAACCGTCTACGCATGCTGGTCAGGGTGCTTACTGGGCACTGCCGCCTAAATAAGCACATGCAAACGATAGGACTGTGCGACACAAGGCAGTGCAGATTCTACTTTGAAGCAGAGGAGACGCCTACACACATCCTAACCGATTGCCCTTGCCTCATGCGAAGTCGTAACTCCTTCCTGGGCAAACACATCATGTGCCCGGAGGAGATCAAATTTCTTGAGTTCAACAAAATCCTGCAATTCTTCGAGTTTGCAGGACTTGACCAAGAATTGTAGTAAGTGGCGATCACAATAGATCAGCGATGGTCGCAGTGATATAAGGGCTTTGACAGCCCGAAAGCCACTACCAGAATAATAATAAATACTATTAAATAGTGGACTATACAATGTTGATTAAATAAAAGTATATACTTACCTGTAATTGGTTTTTCACTTAATAATTGACCTACACCCCTTTTTCTACGCAGTGGTCGAAAACTAGCTTCCACTAGGACGAAAACCAGTTTTTTTGGACGAAAACTAGCAAAAACCCTACTTTAGCAAAAAATAATTTATATAAAAAAAGCCGTGAAAATGATTTATTTTCTCGTAATATTAACATAAAGAAGAGTATATAAGCACTAAAAATAAATATGATACATTTAAGTTAGGGTGCTTCAATACTTTCATTTCGCATCACAAAACTGGCAACTCCGATAATTGGACGAAAACCAGCTCAATGACCCTAGATGGCGAAGGAAGACGTAGGAGGTCTTCTTGTCATACGTCCGCAAAATCAGAATTTATTTTCACAACATGCACTGTCGCTTGCGGATCCCTATGATGTGTGCGCGTCCACATATCATTCTGTATCTCGATGCACGGGTTAACAAGAAGCGGGTTGTGTCAGAGATAATTTAACCGTTAATTAAGTTTAAGTGGATACTTCTTTGTGGGCTATGGATTACTATGGAACCCTAATATATCTGAATTAATTCACTAAAATCTGTATAAGTACAGATAAATCGGCATATATGGCAACATTGACTGACGTAGCTCATTTGACTCGCGATACATTGAAAATGGCGGTCATTTCAGCATTATTTTCATGTCCGCCACATAAACTACATAAATAACATTTTGTGATTAACGGCAAATAATGAAGGATTAAAACATGTAACAAATAATTATTTGAAATCAGATTAGGCTTCTCTACAAAAAGTTATTCCGGAAGTCACGTGATACATTTTGAACTGTACCCCTATAATACAAGAACGCGAGCAAAGAAGTATCCACTTCAAAAGAGACAGAGATATAGTGGACGCGTAATATAGGGCATTATAGGGATCCTTTGGAGAGTTGGAGGATCCAAAGCGGCGCCGGCGTGGACTAACATTATTCACAATCATACTAGTATGTATTAATAATGACGGATACTAGACAGCACGTCTAGCACAATTTGCTGCCATACCCCTGTCTCACTCACACTGTGCCAATTAGAAAAGGAGGGTAGATCGTTCAGATTGTCCCGCAGAACGAGAGTACGAAAGAAGACTTTTCGTTAACTTACAGATTCAAATGTTTTCTTTGTATATGTTTATCTACTTTTAAATTAGTTTAGAAAGTTAGTTATTACAACATAACACAAGTGCCTCTAATAAAGATATGTGCATAACAATGTGCTACAATTACCTCATCCTTGCTCAAAAAGAACTGAAAAGAAAGCACACAATTATAGGTTATGCTAACACCAACTAGAATACTCCATTCGTTTAGCATATTTATACGGCATGCTCACACAATATACATTTGAAAAACGGCCTAAAAACGTGTTGTTAAGCTGTTTTTAAAATGAGTTGCTAAATGGCAGTAATAATACGTCTAAGTATGACATAAAGGATAACTAGGTACATAGACAATGCACTATTCTAACGATACGTTGGATATCTGAGAAGGCGGGAAGTTTATTCTCAGTTAAGTGTTCGCCTTGTCGTTTGTCGGTAAATATGGTTTTTAATTGCATCTTTGTTCCATTAACAACTTTAAAAAAGCGGCCAAGTGCGAGTCGGACTCGCACATGAAGGGTTCCGTGAAATAAATTGCGGGTTACGATTTATGACGTATTAAAAAAAACTACTTATTAGATCTCGTTCAAACCAATTTTCGGTGGAAGTTTACATGGTAATGTACATCATATATTTTTTTTAGTTTTATCATTCTCTTATTTTAGAAGTTACAGGGGGGGGGGACACATTTTACTACTTTGGAAGTGTCTCTCGCGC
The DNA here is from genome assembly GCA_963854355.1 of Epinotia brunnichana. Lineage (NCBI taxonomy): Eukaryota > Metazoa > Arthropoda > Insecta > Lepidoptera > Tortricidae > Epinotia > Epinotia brunnichana. The sequence goes on from OY977954.1 coordinate 21,124,178, forward strand.
AAACTATTCAGTTTAGAAAAAAAATATGTTAGAAACCTCAATATCATTTTGAAGACCTATCCATAGATACCCCACACGTATGGGTTTGATGAAAAAAAAAATTTTGAGTTTCAGTTCTGAGTATGGGGACCCCTAAAACTTAATGTTTTTTTTCAATTTTTGTGTGAAAATCTTAATGCGGTTCACAGAATACATCTACTTACCAAGTCTCAACAGTATAGCTCTTATAGTTTCGGAAAAAAGTGGCTGTGACATACGGACGGACAGACAGACGGACATGACGAATCTATAAGGGTTCCGTTTTTTGCCATTTGGCTACGGAACCCTAAAAATGTTGCCTTGTACTTGAGAACAACTAAAATTATTGTTGTATATTCTAATGTATCTGTCTCTGTCGGTTGATGTGATAGTAAATAGCATAAATAAGTATATTCGATTACTGATCACTGATTCTAATGGAGAGGGCTCATCCATTAATTAAGTCACACGGATTTCATGAATGTTGACCCCTCCCCCCCTCCTTGTCACACGTGGTCAAATTTGCCTTATCCCTCACCCCTGGTGTGACGTCAGATATTTAGCAATTTTCAATTAGAAAAGTAAAAATCAGACCAGCACTAGATTTTATAAATATTTTGTATGTGACGTCACGAAATTTGGTACTCCTCCCTACCCCTTCTCCCAACATGTCACACTTTGTATACCCCCTCCCTACACTATAGGTACGTGTGATGTAATTAATGGATGAGCCCAGAGACCACAAAGTACGAAAATCGTATAGACTTGTAGCCAACACGCTGTGTACAATTTCGATCGTATGGCGTAAGTCGTACTGTAGCAGTCGTACAGCGACGCGCCATATGTGAGAGCCAGAGGCAGCACTCTCATTCCCACGTATGGGTCACCACTGCCGCTGCCGTCGGGGTTCCAAATCGTGGCTGAGTCAGGTTGTTTTTTTTTTACCAGAACTAATGCTAGTAACCAGCTGTTTTCATGCAAATCGGCAAAGGAACGCTACTACGACTAACTCTGGTGATAAAGCAGCCTTACCCCCTGGCCACGACTTTGGTCTTAAGCGACCTGCGACCAGCGTTTTATCTGTTCATTGCGCGTGATCCCAACTAACCAGAGTGCGTTGCGCGTCTCGACCGCGCAATGAACAGATAAAACGCTGGTCGCAGGTCGCTTAAGACCAAAGTCGTGGCCAAGGCGTAAAGCTGATTTGAAAGTGCGATAGACTCTTGTCGGTAGCTTCATTACTGTCCGGAAAAACAGCAGTTATCTATTATAGCGGGTCCTCACCGCTATAATAGATAACTACTGTTTCCCCGGACACTAATGAAGCTACGTATAGGCAAATAGGTAACTTATGAGTACATAATATGCCCTTTCATAATACAATAACACGAATTATTTGCTAAACAGCCGCCTACTATCTAATTATGGATATAGCAAGGTCATAAAATAGATTTAGCATCAGGCATTTGTAAGCTAAACTAAGTAAACGAACTATATGCTGATAACTAATGGATATCTGGATAATTCATCTTTTTTTAAATCTTATTTTAGACAAAACCTAAAACTTTGATTAAGATACTGAGGTAGTAATATAAACCCTAAATAAAATTCAGATAAAGTTAATGTTTTAAAAATCAATACATTTCATACAACAATGGGCATGCAAAATGACCTGGCACCTACCCAACTGTCAATTGTCATGTGACAATGACAATTCATCATACATTTCTGGCTCGAGAAATAACAACAGCTTACAGCACCAACCCTCTTTGCCTCTGTAGACCTTATTTAAATATGGCAATATGTCATGACTCATGAGCCGGGCCCACACCGCACGCATGCCTAACGCATGCACGCATGCCTCACGCATGCACGCAGGCCGAGCATGTGGACCGTTCGCCGTTCTGTTTGCCGAACGGCGTGGCTCGCCGCTACACTGAGCGCGCGCGCTCGGGCGAGGCGTGCTCGGCAGAGGCATGCGTCCGGTGTGGCCTCGGCTTCTCAGCTATTCCGACAATTCTCAAGGTTGGTTGTTGGTCCAGGTCAATTACTTCAATCACATGCATGCAAATCAATTAGTTTTAATACTTGCCAATATAATTTATGTAATAAATACCTACTAGTATTTGTATTAGAACATTTCGTAATATTGTAAACGAATGGAGTATATTGAACATCAATATAAATAATGTGTCATTCAAGTAGTGATCCAGAGGCAAAGGAATTGACACGTATTGTATATTATTATCTTATGCCATGGCATGGGTGTGAAATCAGTTTCTGATTGTGTCTGATTACAATTTAATTAAATGTATTGTAACCTGTGATAACATATTTAAAAAGTATTTTGTGTAATTAACTCAAGAGCAATAAAATGGGTACACTTTGTATTGAATTTCCAATAGGGTGTATAATTACATAATTAGACTCTATATAGTAACAAAATTACCAACGCAATTATTATACTTGATAAATGACAGATTGCTTTTATCTATTTAATTTCAACTCTTTATAATTATAACAACCATTATCCATTGTAGTTGCATAGTTGAAATTAAGACGTGTATAAAGTAGAGAATGTGAGAATATCTTAAGGGACTATGCACACCGCGTTTTTAAAACGCGCCGTCGCCGCGCGTTTGTGTCAATACACACGTGATTCGACACAAACGCTCGTCGCCGCGCGTTAGTGTCAATACACACGTGATTCGACACAAACGCGCGTCGACGGCGCTTTTTAAAATGCGGTATGCATAGTCCCTAATTATAAATTATAGTTTGTTAAGGTATACTATTATGACCAAACGCATTCAACACTCAGAACTAATAAAAACATCCATATATTTTTAATTCATAGAAGCTGCTAATCAGATCTCTTATACCTACTTGAGATTAATTGAAATACCCCCGAATTGGTTCAAAGTAATCTATTCAAAAAGCAACTCTACCGTCCAAGGTGGAAGATTAGTATTCGAAGGACAGTTTTCTAAGAAGTTGGCGACATCAAATAATCTCAACTACGAGTACTTATATATTATATTATACTTTTACCTTAATGATTTAGGACACTTACTTTGCACCTTAAAGTTAAGACTATCACCACATGACAATTACTAAAAAAAATTAAATTGTTTTAAGCAGCATTATAGAGTAAGAAACTTATACTTTACAACACTATAAATAAATAAAATCTAGAAAAAACGTAGTTTTCCAAGTTCTTACATTCCATGTAGATTAAGAGTCCGCAGAAAGCTCGATTCTCCATACAAACGTAGTTACGCTCTCATTTTAAAACGACTAACTAGTTTGGTCTGAAACTTTGTAGTAGAATAAGTTAAGTACCATCCAGGTTTGTAATTAGTTTATGTAGCTTCAGATACCATAGTAAAAAAATACAGCTAATTTAAAATCTTCATACAAAACTTGTTTTTGCTGTATTTCGTTTGTTTTATAAACTGGAGCCATATAGACTAATTACATATCTAGATATACCTCATGTCATTGTATATGCAAAGTTTCGTTACAATCCAACGCGTAGTTTTAAAATGAGAACGAAACTCCGTTTGTATAGGAAGATGAAATTCGGCCGAGCTTGCTGCAGACTCTTAAGACTCTTCTATCTGAATCACTAAATTTCATTTCCCAACTGTATCCTTTGTCCTAAAAGCCGTTTTTCTCTGAAGCCATGACATTTTCAGGATGATTATAAAACAAACCTAACCTAATGGGTTCTATGCGATAAGTATAAAAAAGCGGCCAAGTGCGTGTCGGACCACGCACAACGAAGGGTTCCGTGCCTACTAATACACAAACTAGTGGATCGTTACGACTAGTGGATCCCCCCAAACTGTGAACGTCTTGACTAATTTGATAAAATATTGTTGTCTTATTCATTCGCCTAACAAATTTCGCACCGAACCGAGTATCACCGAACAAATATGTATATACATACATTCATACGAATCTCGGATTGTTCCTGTAGACTTGGAGGACTTCGCTCGTTCGTTCGTACAATAATGTGCTAAACGAGGATCTGCATTCTGTGATAAATAACCTTACGTTTAAGCCATTTTATATATTTAATAGCCACAAAGAATTTGTTAGCGTCGTGATGTTTAATCAGTAATTTCGCTGCACAGGTCAGGCTGGTTAGGTCTTAATGTGTTCCTCCTCGCGTGGTAACACATGGTACCTAGCAGAAAAGCTGTTCATCCAGCATTTTGCATAAATATATCTAAACGACTTGAACGAAGAAAGTCTTCGTTAACATCTCCAAAAACTATAAAGTTCGTTAATGTAAAGTACGTTTCGAAAGCGCATTTGGGAGACCTATAATATGCAAATAACCTTGTATTATATTATATTTAAGAGAAACTGCTTCAACATGTCCGGCTATGTTGCTTGCTTGCTAATAATAATTTCTAGGACAATGTCGAATTGCTCATAATAATTTCTAGGACAGTGTTGTTTTTGCCCATGCTAAGACTCCATGTCCTGTATTCGAAGATGCTTGTTCAGAAGTTGTTCTTACTACTTCTAAAAAACCAGGTAAGGTAAAGGAGTCAACACAGCTACTCTAAGTTTCTACTATAAAATAGACATCAGACTACATTATGGAATACGATTATACCTACGATCCCCTAACCCCTAGGTAATTGATTTCTGGAATATTATTCTACGTCTTAATGCAGATTACAAACTATTTACCTGTGGGTCAAGATGCACCCATGGCAAAAGTTGAAGATCGAGGCCTGACCGAGAACCTCTTCATCACCTATATATAAGTAATTTGATAAGAGACCGAAGGTGAACTGCAGGGTCCTACCGTAACTTATTCATAACTAATTAAAAAATCTCTTCTTATCCAATATATTGCCGACGTAGGTGAATCGCGTTAATAAAACTTTTCTTACCTACAGCAAACTACTTATTTAAGCTGTTTGTTTATTATTCGGCAGTTTCAGTATTAGTTTAAGTAATAAATCAACTGTTCAATATTCTCATATGGCATGAAAATAAAGAACTTCGAATTGGTTAACAACAATCAATGATTAGAGGTCAAAATGCCGGTTTCAAAATTGACTCGTCCAGCATAGTTATGTTGTAAGTTCTATACAAAACGATTTCTCAATATTGATCGTTCCCCGTTTTTCTGCAGCAAATTGTTTTTATTCTTCGTACATATTTTTTTAAATTATAACTAAACAAACTTTAGGCCGCGACTTCGTCCGCTTATACCTGTTAGTAGCCTTAAACGTATTTTATGTTAAACGCCTAAACAAAATCTAAGAGCAAAAATATGCTATTACTGCTAAGTATTAGACATGAGCATGACACAGCCGGCACAGGCGCAGCATCAATTATCGCAATTAATTCCATAATACCTCTTACCATCCCTTTAAGAGATGACTTCCACGATGAAAAAAAACTATCCTATGTCCTTCTCAGGCTCTCAAAACTACCTACATACCTAATTTCATTGAAAAGGTACAACAGACAGACAGAGAAACTTTCGCATTTATAATATGATATTAAGTATGGATATGGATTTATGTATTGTAATTGAAATACGCCAATGATAATCAGTATGCATGTAATAGTCGTAATTATGCATATCAGTGAACGACATTATATTATATAAAAAGGTCGTATCGTCATACAAACCGTACGGCACACTTACATACATCCTTTTCTATAGGCAAATCAGTTTTTCAGCAATTACTCGAAAACCTTTGAACCGATCTTTTTCAAAATACTTTTCGGTGAAAGTATTTAATAAGCACTATGTCCATGATTTTTTTCCAAATTTTCACTTTCACCGTTCAAAAGTTAGAAGGGGGGGACACAATTTTCGTGCCTTTCGTGGCGATTATCTCCGAGTATATTCACATAATCAAAAAAAGTGCTGAGTAACCTTATAGTTATTTTAAAAGACCTATCGTTTTATGTGCCACATATGGACTTAGTGTAAAATATTTTTTTTTGGCAAGCAGTTACAAGTATGAAGTGCCCCCGTAAAAAATTTTTTTTTAGTAATTTCATTGCATAACTATATAGCAGACATCAAAATACACCTTTACTGCAAATTTCATTCAAATACAAGTTATAGTTTTCGAGTAAAATGCCTGTGACATACGGACAGATGGACAGTCGGACATGACTAAATTATAAGGGTTGCGTTTTTGCCATTTTGGCTACGGAACCCTAAAAAAAGAAAAGCTTTTGGGTTTTCGAGATAATTGACTTTTTGCCAAAATGAAAATTCGGACAAACCATACAGTTGGGAAATGAAATTTAGTGATTGCGATAGGTTACCGTAGATTAAGTATACATGTAAGATTCTAACCTAAGCATCTGAATTGTTAAATGAGCCTATTTATGGTTGATTATTGATAACAATTTAAAAGACGGCAGGACGAAATTATAGAAATGGCCGGCAAGACGTGGACCAGAGTGGTCACAGACAGGGAGGAATGGAGAAGACTGGTGGAGGCCTTTGCCGGTAGGCACACAGAAATGTAATATTTTGCGGTTACTGTAGTTTTATAGTACATTACTTACCTAGGGCGGTTAAACAAAGAATGTCTCAGATCGCAGGTATTTGATGCTTGAGCCAAAGGCAAGGGCGATAAATATGCGCTCTGAGGGTTTCTTTATTACCGCCCGTGGTGAGTACAAAATTTTACGTCTCTATCTGGCCAGGAAGTGGGGTTTTACGCACGCATAGCGTGCGGTAATTCCTACTTTATGGTCAGGTATGACGTAAAGTATATTATTGTAATTTTCTAAAAAGAGGCTATAAGAAATAAATAAAAAAAAAATTATTATATAATGTAACACACTTTTTATAAAGCTGTCATTCAATTTCGGATCTTGTACCTTGGACGGTAGAGTTGCTTTTTGAATACACCACTTTGATACAACTGAGCCAACTCAAATAATCTCAAGTTTAAGTATTATGATATTTTTGGCTTACCTGCTTATGTTTTATTTTAGGTGATGTCTGGTAGGCCGCCTCCAATTTTGGGTTACTGGGTGCTTTCTTTGGCCTTGTGTTTTTAATACCTAATGACTTTCCGAAGGGTGCAAACCAATACCTAAAAAGGAAAATATTTGTTATTAGGACATAACATCTAGCAGCTAACTTCCAAGAAATTTTGAAAAATAAATTTTAGTTAAATAGCTTAGATATATCAATGTACTATGAAGTAACATTTTGAAGAATTTTAAAAACTGTACTATTAACCGTAAAATAAGGTAGTAAACTGTAAAATTAGGTTTTTGTATACAGGTCATGGTACTTCGCCGTTGATTTATATTTTTGCTTTGATTTGTTTTAAGAAGCGCTGCGCATTTTTAGTCCTAAATTAATATTGAATTATTAAATTAATTGTAATTGTGTCCACTTACTTATATTAAGTGTTTTTATTGTTACTAACCAAGTATATACAATTCGATTAAATTTAAATTATTTATTTCAGACTGTCCATATCATACTACTAAATAAATATATATCATGTTAGTAACACTTTATAAAACTATGTCAAATGGATTGTAGGCCTGAAATAAATATTTTGAATTGAAGAATTATTTTATGGAATTCAATAATGAGTTTTTAGAATTGCCTGAATTATGAAGTTCTGAGAAACTTGGCTACATTTGTTGCCAAGATTAAAATATCTTATTTGTTTTTATAAAAAATAAAGTAACTAGCATTGGAAGTCTCAGTCTCAATTTTTTTATATATTGGCTGATAGGTTTAGGTTTTATAAAAAGCGTTTAATAAAGTTAGCATGTACCATAAGTTGATAATAAAATATCTAAACAAATGTAATGTAAAATTTCAGCAGTTTATATTGTTATGGAATAAATTGAGTCTCTAAACAAATACTTGACCCAATTGAAATATTATCATATAAATCTATCGTGATACTGGTTACATTTAACCAGTGTTATCATTATCACAGCCGGTAGCAACGTTATCAATAACTGTCCTATTGGAAATCTGATTAACAAGCTCTCGCTGCATACTTGACGCCTAAAAGGCTTAAATCGGTAGACTTACTTCTCCAGTATGTGGCGCAGGACTATAAGCACCAATGCCAAGGGCAAGGGGTACAAAAGGTGCCTGTGGTCGTTATACACCACGGTTTTATCCGGCCCTGGGGCCAAATCGTCCCAGGTAGTATTTGGAGGCAACCACACATCTTCATCCCAAAATTTGTTCACTAAATATCGCAACATAATTGCACTTTGCTTATCGTCACTATTTACTGTTACGGTAGTGTCCAGTTATATGCTAATAACAATTAAATCACGTCATAAACACACCCAAGAGAAAAATTAACGGCACACGACCGTCTGTCAGCCGACATGACACAAAAGTCTGGTGTTGCCAGGGTTCAATCAATTAGACAAACGTTAAAGCGTGACATACACGTGATTTAAATATCAATCATTATGCAGAATCGTTTCCATATTAATTAATCGTTGGCTTTAGTCATTTAAAATGAAATATGCATTGAGCCAGAGATCTTTCACTATCTTACCGATGTATATATTCATATTGATTTACTCTAGTCGATCGATTTACTTTTGATTCGTTCAAAATAGAAGCGGCAACACTAGTCTTCCTGTCATGTGTCACAGGTATGTCAGTAAATTTTAACCTCAAAAAATAATGATAACAAACGTTGCATGAAATGATAAACGGAGATAAAAAATATCTAAGTGAACTAAACCCTCTAGCTTTACTCAAACCGCCGTTATTACCTTATGTTTCTTTTGAAAGCATGGTGAAAACTGATAATGTTATTCTGCCCGACGTGTGCTAACATTCTTATGGTGGAAGAGGCACCGGAGACAGGCCTGCGGTACGCGTGCAACTCATGTCCGTATGTGTACAGCGTCAGGAAGAAGGTCTCTTCCCGAACGTTCCCTAAACTCAAGGTAGGTTGATGTAGATACTCAATACTATGGGATGATGAAACTTGCATTTGGTATTTACAATTTATTGTTGATACAGCTGGTTTTGTAAGATTTCACAAGGTATTGATGTACTTATAGGTAAGTTATATTTGCTGTGGCACAAAAATGTAATTTTATTATATTCCTTTAACCTGAGGTATCCCGCCGTACCAGGAAAATAGGCAGTGAAATTTGAATCAAATCAACATAAAAACTAGAGTAGACTTTGTTCTGTTTCTAAAATCGAATGATGCAAAACAAATGCAACTCTGTTCTAATTTAAAATGATATAAATTCCATTGAAGGGAGGATGCCGTGAATTCGCGGCATCGGGAAACAATTTTCTGTTTCTTATGCAGTTATAAACATTCAAAAATGAACTTATGTTTCAGGAGCTGGATTATATTATGGGCGGCGCCGCTGCTTGGGAGAATGTAGATTCAACAGACGCTGTGTGTCCAAAGTGCAGTCACGGAAAGGCATACTTTATGCAGCTCCAAACCCGATCAGCTGATGAACCTATGACAACCTTCTACCGCTGCTGTAACCATAAGTGCGCTCACAACTGGCGTGATTAAAAACAAACTCAATAATTTTGCTTGAACTAGGAGTTCATATGGTAAAGAAACTTATGAGTATGAATTTAGTGAAAAAACTTAACTTATTAAGTAGTTCCTTAATTAGATTCAGTGCTTCACCGAAAATGAAGATTGATAAAATGGCTGCCATCATTCCTATCTCTCTAGAAACATCTAGTGCAAAGGCTGCTGAATACCTGTCTAAAGGACATGTAATAGCAGTTCCTACAGACACTATATATGGCTTAGCTTGCAGTGCCAACTGTCCTGAAGCTATAAAAAAGCTGTATAGTATTAAAGGCAGAGATTCTGCCAAACCAGTAGCTATATGCGTAACATACATAGATAATGTACGCAAATGGGGCAATGCAGAACATCTAAGTGACAATTTACTGAACAGTTTACTACCTGGCCCCGTTACAGTAGTCTTAGAAAGGACAAAAGATTTGAACAATCCATATCTCAATCCGAAAACTACAAAAATTGGTATCAGAATACCAGATCACAGTTTTATTAATAAGGTTACGGAAAAGTTTGATATGCCTATTGCACTGACCAGTGCAAATTTTAGTAATGAGCCATCTACGCTGTCTGTAAAGGAATTTGAACATTTGTATTGTCATTTGGGAGCTGTTTTTGATGGTGGTGTACTAAGTCATGGCCTAGACCAAAATAGGACGGGTTCCACTGTGGTAAACCTGTCTAAATGTGGATGTTATAGTATTATAAGGAGAGGGACATCATATGAGCATGTTGTGAAAGTTTTAGAGGATAATGGTTTGACCAGTTATTAATTAATTCTAAAGACAGTCACCAGGGTTAGGAACAGTTCATCTGGCTTTGGTTGAATAAGTTTGTATCCCCAATATAATCAACTTGATTAGTAAGAAACAATTTGTTCACTGCACTGTGTGTTACTTACTTGTAACATAATAAAATAACAATTTTTCTAAGAAACTCTGTTTGCTTCTGCATTTGTTTGAAAACCTATAATTTTGTTCACATAGTTCTTCATATTAAATAATATGACGTTAATTAACTCAAACAGAAGTATCACTCAGATGCCAGTGACAAATAATCAGAATTAGAGCCTAACACAAAAAAATAAAGGTTGGGTTGGGCAACCAGGGCAATTTAAGCCTTTATTGCTCCCTGTTATTATATGGTTATTGTTTGTTTATATATAAGTATACACCAGGGACTGCATAACCGAAAAATACCGGTATTCTATTTTAACGGTTTGACGTCATATCGGTTGTCAAATAGCAGTTTCGGTAGCGGAACCTTTATATTTCGCTATCGAAATATGAAGGAACCTTTATTTTTTCCGGTGCCGTAACCGCTTTTTAAAGATACCGATATATCGACTTTGGCCTGGCGTTGTTGCCAAACCGCCGGCAAAGGCACTGCCATTTTGTCTTTAAATGTTTAGTAGCCAATGCTTCCTCTGTAGAGTGCCAGGTCGCTTACTTTTTACGATACCTTTATAATACCAGTATTATAAAGGTTTCGGTGTCATTTAAAACTGATACCGCTAACCGTTATTTCAAAACAGTTAGGGTACCGTTATGTTCGCGTGGCGCACATAACCTTTACGACATAACGGTACCGTAATGGTGGAATACCGGTATAACCGTAACCGAAATCAGTCCCTGGTATACACACATTTCAAGTTAGATTAGGGACCCCTGAAGGGTATAGGCCTTCTCCATGTCTTTCCACTTCTCTCTTTCTTTGGCATAGTTCGGTCTAGCTACAGCTATTATGTCATCTGGTTTTATTGTCATGCGGACCATCAGAATGGATCGCTCCGCAACGGACCAATTGCAATATGTATTAAGTTCAGGGAGCTCTAGTAACGCTGATGGGCCAGATTTTCATACATATTGGTTGTGCCGAGCAATCCCTACTGACAGTCTACATGACACTAAACCAGCCTTACTGTATGATCAGTTATTGTGATGTATTTATTTCAATAAAGCCAACTAGATTTTATACATTTTTTATTCAACCATTATAATTACAAACTTTCTTGAAACTTGTACCTTTAATTTCATTGATTTATTGCTTTTTAACAGATTATTCTAATTTGTTTTAGCCTCCTATCTATACAAACACATGCAGACTTATGGAATATGTGGTGTGGTAATCATACAAGACAGAATGAATACTCGGAAATTACATTTACATCAAGTCTCCTTGAAAAGAGGTTGCTTTGACTTGAAAGAATCATTGAGCTAGGTCAAAGGGTATTTTTTGTTCTCTTTTAGTGAGACCGGTTCTGAAATTAACTAGCTGCTACCTATAACAACAAAATTAACTAAAAGGTAAGAAAACATAGTTATAGTTTAGTAAAAATATGAAGTACATGAACAAATAAATAGACTAGCAAAGAGATCTTTAAGCAGGATCAATTAATTTGGCATTGCTTTAAAGACAGCAACTTGCATGGCAATATTTGCTACACATTTATATGAAGACATATTAAATACAAGACATCAAAAAGGTATAACACAAATATCAGAAAACAGTAAATTATTAGCATCCAAGAAAAAATTGTGTCTCTAATGGTAGATTCACAAGATGCTATTTATACATTTACAAGCAAAATCCTAACTCCACATATTTAATTATGAAAAAGTAGGATGTTTCCGATAACATTGAACTAAAATATTTAGCAAATACTGCCAAGTAAATTATTACAACTAGAGGCTTGGAGCTTATGTCTATAAAGCCGGGTATTCATTAGGCAACATTTGTTAATATACACTGTTTATAAACCGTGTTTCACAATGTTTCATCATCTCTGTAAACAGTTTATAAACAAAGGTTTCTGTTTAAAAACTTCGAGTGGAGAACAAGTGTTTATAAACTGTTTATAAGCAAAAACCAACAGGTGTGGACGTGTGTTGCGCGAGTTTATAAACAGGACTTGAGTTTATAAACATGATTTTGAGTTTATAAACAACTGACAAGTGTAGACTGCGAAGTTTCAGAAACAGTCTTTACTTAAACTTGTCGCGAAACATTGTGAAAAAGTTTATTGACAAATGTTGCCTAATGAATACCCGGCTTAATGCAGCAACTAACTTCACCTGTTAAGTAACTTATAGTTTTTCATCATTTTTACTCTATCACCTATACAGGCTAAAATTTCCACTATAACAGAACCTCTAAGCACATCAAGATATAACTGGACAATAACATTAACCTTGATGTAATTTTAGGTTCTAATTAAAAATACACTACAACAATGGAGTGCTGATAGGTTTTCTGTGTTCTGGTAATTTGGCTTCGAGTTGCTGCCATCTCTCTGGAGGCCACACTATAGCCAGTGCCTTAGCGTTTAACAAACCTAATGACACTGGACCAAAAGTGTTGCTATCCAGCGTGTGGCCAGTGTGGTCGCCTTCTACCCAGCAGTGCCCTTCAGGGACCTTCACGTATTGGGATTTGTACCCCAGCGTGCTCACCACATCCCCCTGTAGCGCTACTACGCGCTTGATAATCTTCTGGTTAGGATCCTTAGGCGACACCAACGAAACTACATCACCTCGCTTCACACAGTAGTCTCTGATCGCCCATCGCGATAAAAACACGTAGTCCATGGTCTTTGCTTCTGGATTGAGCACTGGCTGCATAGAAATACCCTCGACCCTGGCCACATACCCCACGGTGTCCAGCAGGGTTAGGCCGATGGGGAGGCCAAACAGAATCGACTTAAACATACTCTTTAGAGTCATGAGTGTGAATAAGCGACTCTACGCGGCAGCAAATCGAGCCCGGCATAGTCAAGAGACTAGGATTTTTTTGTCATTTACAAGAACATACTGATTTTTTTTAATAATTCGGTAGAGATTTTGTTTGCGACACTGACATTTGATTTGAAGTTACACAACTTGTCAATTTTTTTCCGACGAGTTGGTAAAAAATGATGGCATGATAATATCGTTTTAAATAATGTCTCAAACATCTTGTTGAGACGTATTTCGTAGTTTTTAAACTAGGGTAAGCTTGTTTATATGGACAATCTGCAACGTGGATTGGAAACCGGTTTTGATTTAATATGTCACGTCACTACAATAAAAATGAATGAATGACCATAGAGTTTCGGTCTTCACAAATACTTTAAAAAAAAGTGTTGATGCTTTCTATAGTAAATTACAACCAAACAGAATTTTTGGACATTTTATTTGCGTGTAGTGAGTTTAATATCACATAAATGACGACAAAAGAGCTCAAGATATTAACAATCGGAACCTGGAAAGCTTAAAATAAATAATCGTGTACAGATGGAAGCGCTCCGTCGTCGAGAAAAACTTACAATCTGCATAATCAGCTGTCAGTGAGATAGATCATCTGTCCCTGTAAATATAAAAGCTAAAACAATCATAACACGTTTTGGTTTACGGAGTGTAAATAATGAGGTAAACGGCCCCGGTAAGATGTGACTTCGATCGCGTGGAGGATCGCCGCGACCCGAGAACAGAAATGGGATAATAACCTAAGAGCCTCGGCCGAGCCATGGCTGGTCTCCCGTGAGGTCACGCGTGCTTTCGACGGCAGCTAGCCACGCAACATGTCCGGCGACTTCCCGTTCGCGGCGAAGATCGTGAGCCCCGTGAAGTGCAACGAGAAGCCATGGGACCTGTGGGTGAGCGAGATCGGGCACTCGTCGCCGCGGCGCGACGAGCCCGCGGCGGACGGCAAGCCGGTGCCCGCGCGGCCGCCGCCGCCGCCGCCGCCGCTGCACAAGCCCGGCGCGGGCGCGCGCGTCCGCCGCGCCGGCCTGCACCGCCTGCGCCGCGACTCCATGAGTCTCCACGGACTATTCCCGCAAATGGACAATCTCAACGCCGCCATCTGCCACATGTGCGGCGTGGTAGTGAAGTGCAGTGCGGCGTACAGACACTTACTCGAGTCCCACACAGGCTCCGAGCCCATCCTCCCACCTCCACCCCCTGCACCCACAGTGAAGCTCAAAACACACAATCGGAGTCGACATAAAAAAGAACTGCCTCCACCCCCTCCCCCTGTAGACATTCTCCCAGTTCCCATGGATACGTCCCCTCTCTACACTGCTACCACTCCCCTTTCAAGGATAGTGATACCACAGCCTGAATTGCAATATTTAGAAGAGCCCGGGACGTCATCTGCCGTCAGCGGGGAGGTCCAAGTCTGTGTAGAGACTGGGGAGCTACCAGTGGTTAGCATACAGGACACTGAGGACCTGCCACTTGGTGAGAATATTACTGATGACATAGTGGATATTATGAACTCTGAAGGCATTCAGAGTGCTGATGACATCACAAACGCAGCAGACTGGAAGAATATTATTAGAGACATTGGGAAGATGCAAGATCTCAACTTTCCCCAGACCACCGACATGGTACAAACAGACCTGTTTGCTCCTGTAGACACATCACTTACGGCTTACACCATGACTGACACAGACTTATCTAGTTTACAATTTGTACCCAACACCTCACCCATGCTGCCGTCCGTGATAGACACGGGCGTGCTCAACGCTCAAGCTTTAAAACCTACACCTAGTACGCCCACGAGTAAGGCGCGGGCCAAGACAAAATCGAAGTTTAATCTTCGGGAGTATGATCCTAACAAGCACTGCGGGGTGGTGACCGCGGATAACCCTAAGCCGTGCACGCGATCGCTGACTTGTAAGGCGCACGCGTTGTCGCTGCGACGGACTGTGGAAGGCCGGATAAAGCCTTTTGATACGTTGCTAGCGGAGCACCGAGCGGCGAGAGACGCGGGGGTAGCCGCTGCAGCGGCCGCGGCAGCGGCCGCCGCCGCGCCCGCGCCTCCTGCGCCCGTGGTCACCCCTCTCCTCGTCAACCCTTCGCTGGACCTCAGCACGTTCAACGGCCTCACGCCAGAGCAGCAGGTCAATGACATCTATGCGAGCCTCGTCAGTTTAGAGGAGTCACATGGAATCCTCCCCGACACCTCGGCCATTACGCCGCTACTGTGCCAGCCGCTGCCGCTGCCGACGGAACCTTTTCTGCTTCCGGACGACGCGGAAGTGCCGCTGGAAGTGCCTGCCGCGTCTCCGGTCTTAGCACCCGTAGTACCCAAGGTCGAACGTCCAGAGAGGCCCGACGAGGGCCCGCCGCCGCTGATACCGGGAGACGTCTGCTGGTACTCGGCTTGTCCGAGGCCCCTGGCCCTTTGCACGTTCAACGCGTCCCACGCAGGCGGCGCCATCACTCTAGGCAAGAAATTCGCTACAGTTCGAAGCAACATCAAGTCCTCGCTTTCGCGAACTCAGTGCAAAACCGGTGCGAACAATTACTATTACAATCAGAACGCTCTGTCGTTATCTAAAACTGTACATATGAACAATGCTAGTAAAACTAATAAGCCGGAAGTGCGGAAGTTGATAGTGACGTGTAGTGGGGGCGGGAAGGTGCAGCAGACTCTCAGTGAGCTGTTTGGGGGTGAGGTGAGACACGTGAACGGCCACGTGGGGCACAGCCAGGGCAAGCGCGCGCCCATCAAGCAGGGCAAACGCGCGCCGACCATGGACCTCGGCTTCGGCCTCGACCCGCTCCTCGACGAGAAGTGCTGAGCACCAATAAGCAATCACTGGTTGTGTAGTAACATGTGTATTTATTTTTCTGTACGTCACTTTGTAAAATAATGAACACGATTACTGGCGGATAATAATAATGTTAAATCTCATCTTGTTTCACGAAACGAACTAATGTTTGTATTATTTTGTATATTATTTATAAGATTTTTTTTAAATCGTTGCCGACGCCGTCGGCATGTGTCAATGAGAATTAAAATAGATTATACAGAATGGTTGTATTTTTTCGAATACATATTACTCATTGTTGATACTGATTGAATACTGATAAATGGCCTAGGTTTAATATGGTTAATGTGATGAAAATTTCCATGTAAAAATATAAATACTATTGAATAAGTATATCCGTAATAGTAAATCGCCTCCTTTTGAAATAAAGGAAATACCTCAGTGAATACTTCACCTTGTTTTACTTATTTCAGTTAATTAGTTGGCACCTTGAATTCAACAAAAGTATAACAACGCAATATGTATGAATATTTCTAAGGTATAATCATGAACAATTAGAAAACATCTCATTCATCAGAGCGTAGCAAATCTACTCGCTGTGCTTAACGTAATATACGAATATTTCCTAGTTCTTAGTTTTTATGGCAGCCAATTCAGTTGATAATAGCACCGTGGGAAGTATCGAAGCCTATTTCAAACCCACTAGAACAAAAGGCCCCGGCTCGAAGGACCACCATGTTCATTCATTTCACTTCGATCTTTAGAGGATAGTAAACGGATCAGCAGTGGCAGTGGGCGGGGCACATTGCACGTAGAACCGATGGCCTTTGGGGCGGAAAGGTTCTCGAGTGGTGACCACGTACCGGAAGGCGAGGCGTGGGTAGGCTGATGACCTGGTAAGGGTCGCGGGAGTCCGCTGGATGCGGGTGGCGCAGGACCGGTCATTTTGGCACTCTTTGGGGGAGGCCTATGTCCAGCAGTGGACCGGCTGATATGATGATGATGAAACGGATCACTCGGTCCATACAAAAAACGCCATATGTTACGGGTTCCCTGGTCGCCGCTCACGTCGCCTGATCATAAACGCGCCCTATTAGGTGCGTCCACACCAAACGCACGCTCACCCGAGCGCGGCTCGCCCTAGCGTGCGCACTACACACTTATTAGCGACACGCACACGGCGATCGGCGCGCCTGAGCCGCTCGCCCGAGCGTCCGCACGCTCGGGCGAGCGGTTCACCCGAGCCGAGCCGGTGTGGACGGTTGTTTTGTGTGGCCGCACGCTCACCCGAGCGTTGTCGGCTTTTTGGGCGAAATCAAAGGGGCCGCGGCGCCATGCTACTGGCAATGTACTTATTTATTTATTTATCGTATGGTGGTTACAAATTTTACAATTTTTTGCATCCACATAATGCGTCTAGGTTTTTTTTAATGCCTTTCCTCCGCTTCTGAGCTAGATGCAGAAGCAATATTAATGTCGTAGCAGCGACAGCTGTGCGCACGTGCGGCTCCATGACGATCGCGAGCTCAACTAAAAGCCCGTAGGTAAATTCGGCGGAGCGTATGCATTTGGCTCGGACATGCCGTGCGGTGTGCGTCCACACTGAACGCACGCTCACCCGAGCGGCTCGCCCGAGCCCTCCGCACGCTCGCCTGAGCCGCTCGGGTGAGCGTGCGTTTGGTGTGGACGCACCTAATGGTGAAACTGCCCTTACCCCTCGACAAAACGAGAATTTCGATTAAACACGCTTTTTTGCCAACTGTACTTTTTGTACCTTTATCAACTACTCATTGAGAGGGTTCAAATTAGCCCAAACACGGCTTCATCGTGTGTTCCTAAATGAGGAGTCCCTATAACTGCCTTCCGTCTCCTTCATCAGACCAGCTTTATATGGTACCATCATATTGCATCGTCATCCACAAGTGTAGGAAATTCCAACTCGATTAGACTTCGGGAAGTTAGACCAATTTGAGTGGCAAGATTTGACATAAACAATCGCGGCTGGTCCAAGCAACTGGAGACCCCAGAGCTGGCGCTTACCTCACGCAACGTATTTCCATTGCGATTCAGAGAGGTAATGCTGCCAGCGTAATGGGGTCCATGCCGCAGTCTGACCTCTTAGAGGCGGTATTCTTTTTATAACTTCCCCTTTTTATGTTTTTTGTTTATAGTTATAACCTATTTTAATGTTATTTGAACTTAATTGTATTTTTTTATTAATTATAGTGTTTGTACAATAAATAAAAGTTATTATTAATTATTTATTTATTAAGAAACAAACAGTCTCATATCTCATATGCTTACTCAAACCGAATAAGCCTCATAGTAAGCTCAATCAGGCTTGTATTATGGGTAGGTACTAGATGACGATATTTTTAATAGAAATAAATACTTAAATACATAGCAAACATCCAAGACTCAGAAACAATTAAATATGCATGCTCATCACAGGAATATTTGCCCTTACCGGGATTCGAACCCAGCTACGTATTTAGGCAGAGTCGAGTGGCCAAACATACAGTAGTTGCAAGTTAAAACCTTGTAAAAAACTGTTTTCAAATCGGTTCATCCGTTTCGAAGCTGTAGCTCACAGATACCGACACATATTAAACTTATTGACGACCGCTTTAGCCTATAGTTGGTAGTGAACCTGCCTACGAAGCAAGAGGTCCTGGGTTCGAATCCCGGTAAGGGCATTTATTTGTGTGATGAGCACGAATATTTGTTCCTGAGTCATGGACGTTTTCTATGTATTTAAGTATTTATTTCTCTATATAAGTATTTATATCGTCGCCTAGCTATGGGTACAAGCTTTGCTTAGTTTGGGACTAGGTTGATTTGTGTAAGATTGTCCGCAAATATTTATTTATTTATTTTATTTATAACCCCTCGCTTGCGTCGAGGGTACCAAATAAGGCATTAATCTTATAACACTAGCCGATACGTCGCGACAGAGGTTAAATATTCAATCCGTATTGATCCTTCTAAGTACGATATCATTGCACGTTGGGGCAATTAGGTATAGTATAGATATTTTGCCTTTCAATGTGTTTTATTAGGTACAGGCACTTAAGAAGGTAGATCCTTTTTAAATAATACGTTATTCAAGTGAAATGAGATGAACTACTTAATAAGTTCCAGTTGGAAAAAAAATCGTTGTACAAGCTTTAGCTGCCGATTGTACTTTTTTATGCACAGTCATCATTCAGAGAGTTCCAATGAGCCCAAAGACAACGGGTTTATTTTGTGTAATTCAGGAGTTAAGTACTATGGCCCTCTTTCGTTTCCGTCATCATACCAGCAACTTTATATAGAGGCTTTATTTCACAAACGAAAAACTTACTCCAGAAAAGGCGCACTTATGTCATTATGGCATTCTCTATCAGTCTTGCCGTAAGGGCAAGGCGGAAAAGATTGTGGGCAGTGCAAATAACAAATGGTAATGTACCTAGTTCAATCTATGATAGAAGTGCGGTTTAAAAAAAGAGAATAAACATTTATCATTATCATAAAAAAATACATAAAAGGTGAAATTTTAATAGTCACGATATCTCATTCTCGCACGTGTGTGGAAAGAATTGGGCTGAAATCCATTCCCGCACGGCCCCGCCCCGCCGCCGTGCGGGCATAGGAGTTCTCGTGTTTATATGTTGACCCATATAAAGGCGCACTTTCAGAGCAAGTGCATTGTAAATGGTAATTATGGTACCCCAGTGAAAATTTCAAAACGATTGAACTTCGGGAAGTCGTTCAAAGGCTTGCAAGAATTAGGTACGGTAATCGGTACACCATACTAAATATATGGTGTACCGAAGTATTTAACTACCTTGGTTGCTACTAACTATATGACGCTGACTGTACACGCGTTAGATATTTTTGCCTGCTATGTTACGACAGCAGATATGAATACTGGTGAATGTAGGTAGGTAGGTACCTATACATATTTTCGCCACTTTGCCCTTCACATTATTAACAAAATTGATTTATTCTGTGCCGGGACATAAAACAAGCAATCATAACAGTGAACCGTACACGTAGGGGAGAGCGGGGACAAACGTAACAGCGGGTCCATAGTAACAAACGCTCTGTAGGCTTACGCTTTAGACAAAACATGGCGTTGCCCCCCTCGAGCGATAGCCGGCCGCGCCCCCCTCAGTTGCATCCAGTTGCCGCGTGCGCAGCGCGCTGTTTGGTTGTCCTACGGGACGGAACGTGTTTTTACGAACCAAAAGTAAGTATTTTGATGTTTTTTCATTTACTGTTTACGTGGTATTAGAAATGTGATAGTAACGTGATTGTTTGCATAGTAGTTTTTCATTAAATTGATTTCATAGTGTTATAATTCGTTTTCGTCTAGTATATTCCATTTTGAGGTTAGCGTTCGTTAATTATCAAAAACATGGTTGGGTACAAACGTAACATACCACTGCGGGGACAAGAGTAACATGTTACTTGTGTCCCCGACCTGTTACTTTTGGCCCGTTATGACTAAATTACATATGTTTTTCATGCGTGTTTGTTTATCTCAACAGAATGCCTCGACAACGTATAAGAAAAACCACGCGAGGAACCACTGACATGGAGGTGTATAGAAAAGCAGCTGGCGAGCATTTAAAAGATGGTGCAAAAATTAGAGCCCTTTCTAAAAAATACAATGTTTGCGTCTCTGATGATGCAAATTATGTGTGCCACAATTGCATGTCTGAGTAGAAGAGTATAATAAGTAGTAAATTATCTAGACTGATTATTAATAAGAACTGACGAATTACTTTTTTTTATTCTTCACAGAAGATTATTTCTTTTTTTTTCGTCACAGAAGATTATTTTTGTTTTTTCTTCACAGAAGATTATTTTTGTTTATTATTCACAGAAGATTATTGTTGTTCATTCGTAACAGAAGATTATTTTTGATAGGTTACATACATACATGGTTGATTACATAGTTTTGTAATAAAAAATTGTTGATCTCAACTCAAAATTTTATAATAAGTACTGACGAGGAGGCATTCGTTTTATTTTTTTTATTTTCAGAAGCTAATTGTTGTCACTATTACATTGTTTTTTAATAAATAATTGTTGATTTAATAATGAAGTTGATTTTATTGCATAAACCTTTATCCTGTTACTTTTGACCCACACTGCGTTACTTGTGACCTCATATCGTGGTCAAAAGTAACAAATGACATTTTTTTTAAAAGTGTTTTTAAATCACACACAACACGCAATAATAAAATAAATTAAGACATCAATTCGAAGAATATGAATGAAATTTTCATATGGTATCATTAACTACCCGAAAATCATGACACCTAACTAGAAACCACGGTCAAAGTGCAAAGTGTTACGTTTGTCCCCGCTCTCCCCTACCAATAAGTAGGTCAGTGAAAGTTAAGATTTAAGATATCCACTGAATCACGCACGGGTTCGATTCCCGCGTGTAAACAATGCTTAATTATCCATCCGGGAACTGGAATGACCAAAGTCATTTTATATTTCACGTGAATATGCTCCTAATAATATAAACTTTATGGGCTAAAATGCCGCAAACGTTTGCGTGAGCTTGGTCACTTGGAAATCGGGTCAGGAATTATGCGAGTCGTATTCGTAATATTTGTTGAGACGAATAACGGTTTCAAGAAGCTTTCTTAATATGCCGGCTGGCTCGCGGCCCATACAAATACTTGAATTTCGGGCCGCCGCAGTCCTCATTTCCTCCGCCCAAGTACCTAGTTAAGTTATCCGTTAAAATCTGCAGACCACTTTTCAGCCACTTTCCGGTATCCGAGGGCATTTTGCAACTTTGTATGACGAAATTGTCGTTTTTATGGTTCCGTACTCAAAGAGTAAAACGGGACCCTATTACTGAGACTTCGCTGTCCGTCCGTCTGTCTGTCACCAGGCTGTATCTCAAGAACCGTGATAGCTAGAGACTTGAAATTTTCACAGGTTATGTATTTCTGCTGCCGCTATAACAACAAATACAATACTAAAAACAAAATAAAATATTTTTTTAACGGGGGCTCCCATACAAAAAACGTGATATTTTTGCCGTTTTTATAGATAATCTGTCACCAGGCTGTATCTCAAGAATCGTGATAGCTAGAGAGTTGACATTTTCACAGATAATGTATTTCTGTTGCCGCTATAACAACAAATACTAAATACAAAATAAAATATTTTTTTAAGCGGGCTCCCAAACAACAAACGTGATTTTTTTGCCGTTTTTATAGGTGGTACGGAACCCTTCGTGCGCGAGTCCAACTCGCACTTGGCCGGTTTTTATTATTTTTTTGCAGCGGCCAAGGATGTTTTTTTAATAATCGTCTAGAGGACCTCTTAATACGCATAGAAAGACATTCATAGGGCAGCTAATGATTTATTTAACTAACGAAATATATAAAAAAATCTTTGATGTTACTTGCGTCAGAACAGAAAAACACCTAAGTATTTAAAAAAAAATTGCTAGTGGGTCATCTTAGGCACTCGGTCGCCTAATATAATGCCCATTATAAATTATTTGAAACACTCGTTTAATCAAAGTTTAACCCTTTTCTTGGCAAATAAAAAAAAATTGTCTGTTCGTGCCTCGTTTGCGCCTTGTAGAGCAAAAATAAATGTCTGTAAAACTAATGCAAAAAGAGCATCAACAAATGTGTATCTTGTGAGATATAAAGCCAAGAAAAGGGTTCATTAGGTAATACTTTCGTCTAGAACTAGTCATAAAAGACACTTTTTATTTAAATTTTATTTCATAAAATATTGAACCTATCCCAAAATTAGCTGGCAGCCATCTTATGAGTATGAAAATATTTTTTTAAATTAGAAAAAAAACACATGCGTGAGTTTCTTTATCTCCGCCTGTATCACATTATTTATAAATCGGTTCTTTATTCGGACATTATTTTTTAAGTACATTAAAACACAACAGAATATACAATTAAAACTAGATTTAAAATAAAAACTAAAACTAACTTTAAAAAAACCTATCAAAAACTACCTATAAGTTACTTTCTAAATTTGGACCTTTTGGTAGGGTACCCATCACGCAGGCAGCGTTCCCGCGTTGGATTGCAATTGCAAGTCTTTGTGCGAGAAAGCTGCCTGCGCGAGGGTCGCCTGTTGCCTCTCTCAGGCGTTTGCTTAGCGCCCGTGAAGCTCACGCGCGCCTTTGCCCCACGGGCCAAGTGTCTCGACACCAAATGCAACGAACTCGTACTGGGTGCCGAGACAATTGTATTTGACCGCCTTTGCTCGTTCCCGTGCGTCTGCCGCCGCGCCGGCACGTCTGCTGGTCGAAGGGAGGTAGGACGCAGCCAACGTGTCTGCGCAAGAGGCGTCCCACACCAGTGCGCGGCCCATCTTCCACGGAATCAACGACATCCCGTCAGGGCGCTTACCATCGCTCCGCACAATCTGGGGCTCCAGAGCGGCGGGAACATTGGCACTGACGAGCGCCCTTCTGAGGATGTCGTTGAGAGCGGCTTGGCGGGACAGGCGGCCGGCGCCTGAGGAGCAGGCGAGTCCGTGGTGGCCGAGGCGGTCTACGGAGGTCTCACAGGAGACGCAGCTGTGGCTCACACAAACCTCAGACCGAGCCGGAGACCGCTTATTTTTTTAAGTAGGTACTTTTAGTAAAGCCGCGTCCGCTGCGCCATGTTTTCGTGGTTTTTAAACATCAAACATGTTTTGCCAATCAAAACAATACCCTATTTGAGCCGAAACTGACGGAAAACATGTTAGGTATTAGATGTTTAAAAACATGGAAAACATTGGTGCAGCGGACCCGGCTTTATAGGGATCCCATCAAAACTATTACATGTTAAGTGATTGCCAAGACTCCCTAGCTCATATAGCTTTCAGCGTTAAAAAGATATCAGATCATATGGAGCGCCAAGCTTCCTACACCAGACTGCGTGACTCTACCACTACCCGCCTGTCCAGCCACGCTCTAAAAAATCTATATATTGGCTAAAAAGCATAGCTTTGTTGGGCACATCCCGGTCGCCGCTAGACTCTCGCGCCGAATGAATTTATGATGGTATTAATAAGCGACGGGTCTATAGGTACTTTTTAGCCAAGATATAGAATTTTTAGAGCGTGGCTGGTAGTGGTAGGTTACGCCGTCTGGTGTAGGAAGCTTGGCGCTCCTTATGATCTGATATCTTTTTAACGCTGAAAGCTATATGAGCTAGGGAGTCTTGGCAATCACTTTACATGTATTGTTTTTGATGAATCTAGTTGATGTATGTAAAATACAGTCGGCAATAAATGCTTGGACGAATTTTTTTTGACAGAACATTTATTTAATGAGTAAAAAACTTTTTATAGATAAAAACCGGTAGAGTGTTCTTTGCTAAGAGTGAAATGTTATTAATCAACCATGCATTACAATAATATTTCATATATTATAATGATTAATATTTAATATATTTCGCGACGACGACGAGTTTTGGTTACACAATGACAAGTTCCGTCTGAAGCGGCGGTGTGGAGTGGTCAGAGGTGGCTTTATCTATTGCAGGATGTGCGTTGCACACGGGCGCAGCAGTCCTAGGGGGCGCCGAGCGCCGCGCGCGCCGCGCTACTAGAGAGCGCTAGGGTAATTAAATTAAATTAAATATATTTTTAATTCAGTTTTTCAAATATTTTTATTTATTAGAATATCCTCATAATGTTAGTAAATTTTAATCTAAGTTAGTTATGTGCATATAGATGTAGGTACTTATATCTACTTAACTCTAAATTGAGCAACTGCTTTTATTTGGCTCACCCAGTATATTAAAATAGGGCAGTCGTACAGTCGCCATCACATACATCGGAGCAAACAAGCACGTCACAAACATCGGAACACACCTCTATAATCAAGGCATTAGGGTGCATGTGCCGATATTTTTAAACACCTATAGTGTACCTATGTATGTGATGGCGACTGTACCTACTTGTCAGCAACGAGCCCCAGGGGACCGATTTTTGACTTTCGTCGACTCTTTCACTCGAAAACTGTCAAAAATAATAAAATGCTATTTGGAAATAGCGATAGAAAATTTAAAAACGAGTGGTATCGACCACTCGTATTCAATTCTATCGGTAGAAATTAAGTGCCTGCAATTTTGAGACCATAATCGTATTCACTTTTATTTAATTTTCGAGCGCTCGAAAGTCAAAAATCGGTCCCCAGGATGCTGTTGGAGCTTCCTCTGAGCCTGTTCAGTAGCGAGGCGATCTTCTTACGCATAAGTGCCTGAACACTGTCCGTGCGGGCCTCCGCAAACATGAGCGAGGCACTACACCATCTTGCCAGTCCCAACAGCATCCTGAACGCATTATTATACTGTACACGCAGGGCGTTATAGGCTTTTTTAGTGTACCTTACTCACAGGCTGCTCGAGTAAAATGATTGGCATTATGATGGATTTTAAACAGTGTGATTTTAACATCAGTGGAACATCGAGCAAACCTGCAGGCAATCATATTAGCCCCGACATGACAGCCAACGCCCTGCGCTCCCGTTCTATATCCAGGTCATCATCCAGATCAGGTGTTACAATATGTCCCAGATATTTAATGTCCTCGACCACCGAGAGGGTGGTCCCATGCAGTACGACATGAGCCACAAAAGTAGGTTGCTTCTCTTTCTCCGCCTTGAAAACCATGACACCACTTTTCTTCGGGTTATACTGCAGTCCGTGCTCCACAGCAAACCCCTCACATGCTGTCACCAGTTTTCTAAGTGCACTGATTAGAAGGACTCAGCAGGACATGTCATCGGCATAGCTGATGTTATCAATGATTGCACACGGGCGCTAACATGGGCAAGAGATGCCTCTGAGAGTGGCTCCATCAACCGACTCTCAATCATAAAGACGCTGAGTCGTATCGCCACGCCGCATAGTTTTCGAGATATAAGCGAAAAACCGAAAATTGGGACATTCAAAATAAAACAATCCTAGCATTTCATGTTTAAGATTTATTTAAACACAAATGAGGAGAATATTTTCGAGAAATCACACTTAGGTTTAAATTAGGCACTGCAAGCTTTTAAGCAATGTATTTCTATCCCTAGGTATTTTTCAGGAAGATAAACTTAGCGATATTATAGACCTTATTACAGGGCAATTAAGTTAATCAAAAGTCATATAATGTAGTTATTTTGTAACAATAAATTATATTGCTATTAGATATATTTCTAAAACAAGTCAAATCTGTTATAGATAGTCTCTTATTTTTTTTCCAATTCATTTTATTTATTTTTGAGTACCATAACGTATAAGAAATAAAGAATTACCAGAAATGTACACTTTTAATTGTGAAGTCTAGTCTTAACCTAAGTTAGCTTGCAAATGTCTTCCTATCCTTTTTCAAAGTACACTTCAAATATACACATATCCTTGTCCTATTTTCGTTACTTCTTCTTTCCTTTGGGCTTGGCTTTGACTCCTCTGTTCTTCGCTTTGACGATACCTTGGAATTGCCTTGATGTGATCGCTTTTGTCCTGTAAATTTAAATTTAATTTTTAAATTTAATTTAAATTTAAATTTAAATTAAATTTAAAAATTATATTTCTTGGGCCTCAGTACCTCCACCGCATTGTTGTTGAGTAGCATGGAGGCGGCCTCAATACAATTTTACTAATAAACTTCCCAAAATTTCCCGAAATACCGAAAATTAGGATACCATAAACATATACGTATTAAAGTAACGTATTAAAATAAACTATTTTAGTTGTTCCTATTTACACAATGTTATTTAATTCATGTGTGCTTCACTAACATTACAGGATTGGTTAACATCTAACTAAAATTGTAGGTATTGTTACTTTTATTTATTCATAATCGTATGGCATCATGGCATGAGGATCACATTTAAATTAATCGAAATACATTCATCAGGTATGTCACAAATGAATATCCAAGGATCTTTGCCATTCAGCCGCGTCAGTTGTGAGGCAGGCATTCCAGCGTAGGCTCTGAGGGGGCATTCCTGTAATATATGATGGACAGTTTGACATTCGGCGCCACAGTCTCAGCTAGGCGAGTCAGTCCAGCCACAAAGATGTGATGCTTTAGGTATACAATCCCGGAATCCCCGAACTTAGATAATTAAAATATTGTTTTTAAGAAGCCGACTCCATACTTGTATCGCGATAGGTATAAAAGAATCCGAATTTCCGAACCCTGAACATAACACAATGTCACTACACGACACTAACCATTGGGCATTTAAGCTGTTGAAGGGTTAACTTAATTATAATTTGATACTTGGGAAGCTTCTGTTACAGTAAGTTAAAAAACCGGCCAAGTGCGGGTCGGACTCGCACACGAAGGGTTCCGTACCATTATCAATAAAAATATTTATTTTATTCTGTTTTTAGTATTTGTTGTTATAGTGGCAACAGAAATACATCATCTATGAAAACTTCAACTGGAACTATCACGGTATCAGTGAGATACAGCCTGGTGACAGACAGACGGACAGCGGAGTCTTAGTAATAGGGTCCCGTTTTACTCTTTGAGTACGGAACCCTAAAATGGATTGCTTCGAACCGTATTTGAGCCAGCAACAAACAAACGAGCTATCGTATCCGTGTGCAATTGGACGATGTTAATAATTAGTCTCTGGTCGTCGGATACTGACCTCTTGTTAAGATTGTTCCTGGAGAGCGGTATGTACGCGTACGGGTCGTGCTTGCCCTTCTTTTTGACGTCTCCTTTGGCCTTCTTGGACCTGTAGTCCGTGCCCGCGGTAGTCGCTACGGACGCCGCTGATCCCAACGGTCTGGAACACATTTAAGATGATTAATAAGTTTGATGATAATTAAATTTCTAGACGAGCTTTATTGTAGAGTGTATTTTGTTTTTGCATAGTGAGTACAGTCAGTAATGAGTACAGTCGAGTTGTAGTCTAGTATATATGAATATGACTTTCTTGTTGTAGGTATGAGATTGCTCAGATATTTTTATTTTTAGGAACGTATATATACGTTTATGAACTCGACTGTACAATATCAATAGCGAAATTTTTCTTTCTAAGAAAACTCTCATAGATTTAAGAATTAGATTATTACTCCTTTAAAATTAAACGTTTATGTCATCATAACTTTCTAGTGCACCAACAAAATTGGTGCCGTTGTCATTATAAGCTTTGTGCAGTATCTTACCTGTGGATACCCTTCCATCCGGCCTTGTATTTGGAGCCTACAGCAACAGTAGAAGCTTTGTCCAGTATCTTACCTGTGGATACCCTTCCCTCCGGCCTTGTATTTGGAGCCTACAGCAACAGTAGAAGCTTTGTCCAGTATCTTACCTGTGGATACCCTTCCCTCCGGCCTTGTATTTGGAGCCTACAGCAACAGTAGAAGCTTTGTCCAGTATCTTACCTGTGGATACCCTTCCCTCCGGCCTTGTATTTGGAGCCAACAGCAACAGTAGAAGCTTTGTCCAGTATCTTACCTGTGGATACCCTTCCATCCGGCCTTGTATTTGGAGCCTACAGCAACAGTAGAAGCTTTGTCCAGTATCTTACCTGTGGATACCCTTCCCTCCGGCCTTGTATTTGGAGCCAACAGCAACAGTAGAAGCTTTGCTGCGGTTAGATTTCCCGCTCTTTATGCTGAGTATGTCGTCGAATTTGCGTTTCGTGCCCGGCTTGAGAAGTTTCGATTTTGTGTCTTTCTCTTCGTTGTCTATAAGAATTAACATATAAAATTTATATCAACGATTGCTGGGGAAAGGAGTCCGTGTTTGGTAAATAATATAACAAATACTTGATCTTTAAATTGAGACAATTACTTAAAATTTACTAGAGGACAACCTTATTGTGTAAGATATACCTACATAATTAATTACTATATATAAATTAAAGACGACTCAGAAAAAAAAACCGGCCAAGTGCGAGTTGGACTCGAGCACGAAGGGTTCCGTACCATTAACTATGAAAACGGCAAAAAATCACGTTTGTTGTATGGGAGCCCCCCTTAAAAAATTTTTTTTAGTAATTGTTGTTATAGCGGCAACAGAAATACATAATCTGTGACATTTTCAACTCTCTAGTTATCACGGTTCTTGAGATACAGCCTAGTGACAGACAAACGGACGGACGGACGGACAGCAAAGTCTTAGTAATAGGGTCCCGTTTTACTCTTTGAGTACGGAACCCTAAAAAAGATTATCACACAAATATTTGCCCTTAACGGGATTTGAACCCAGAACCGTCAGCTTCGCAGACAGGGTCACTACCAACTAAAACTAGGCAAAAACGTTCGTCAAAAAATGTCTAAATTCCTTCCCCACCAACTGTGGCATACGAACGATGAGGGATGGGGTAAAGATTACTCAGTAACGCGTTCTGGAATGGGCCTCGCTCCAAAAGATAGGCCGCCAGCAGACCCCCTGCTAGACGGTCGGATGATACAAAAACCGGCCAAGTGCGAGTCGGAGTCGCACACGAAGGGTTCCGTACCGTCAATAAAAATGGCAAAAAATCACGTCTGTTGTATGGGAGCCTCCTGTAGCCTAGTTGGTAGTGACCCTGCCTACGAAGCCGGAGGTCCGGGTTCGAATCCTGGTAAGGGCATTTATTTGTGTGATGAGCACAAACATTTGTTCCTTAGTCATGGATGTTTTGTATGTATTTAAGTATTTATTTATCTACTTAAGTATAATTATCGTCGTCTAGTACCCATAGTACAAGCTTTGCTTAGTTTGGAACTAAGCCGATTTTTGTAAGATTGTAAAAGAAAAAAAAAATGAAAAAAATATATAAAAAATATTTATTAATTCTGTTTCTTAGTAATTGTTGTTATAGCGGCAACCGAAATACACGATCTCAATCGTTGTCTCAAAATTTTGGGTATTTATGTTCTTTACTTGCACTAACTGGTTCGAATGGCATCTTAAAAAAATCTTAGTCATCATCCCTATTGTGCTGCTGCTTTTAAAGCCATACGGTCTTGCCTTTCTATTTTTTTTCCAAGAGACGGCAATTGCGTGGTATGGGCACGTAATGCGGAGAGATGAAAGTCATGTGACCAAAAGAGTATTAGGTATGAATGTGGATGGATGTAAAAGACGAGGTAGGCCAAGGAAAAGGTGGATGGACTGAGTGAGAGACGATATGAAGAGAAAAGAAGTGAGTGATGAGATGACGGCTGACAGAGAAGTATGGAAGAAAAAGACATGCTGCGCCGACCCCAAGTAAATGGGATAAGGGCAAGGAAATGATGAGACGGGTCGGCATACCCCCAGATGATATTAAAACGATCGCAAGGCCGTTATAGGCCCGGCCAACAGCACATCAAGCAGACTATAAGGCGAGGCGTATTCCCAACAGTGGGCGAATACGCGCTGAAGAAGAAAGATACTTGAGCCATTCTTCTTTTTAAACAAAAATTTACTGTCCTCATTTTACCATACGTCAATAGTTAGAGTATTGATTATTAATGTTTTAGTGTTTGAATATTATTCATCTATTAGTAATAAATAATCTTTCACTTTCTCTACCCAGTGCTATTGTTTATAAGTTTGTTTTTCATAGAATCGCGTGACAGAGTGGTAATCCAAAATGTGGTCTCCGCTGAAAACGACCACTCTGACACAGTATTTTCTTAAAAACCACCATAAAGAAAAAATCATTATCACCACGGAAATAATCATTAATTAGTCTTAATAAAAAATACATGGAACGTTTATCAAAATCAAACATTAAAACCATAATTATCAAAAGTTGAAAAACGCAAAAATATGAAAAATAACGATTTATTAAGAAGAACGGCCCACTTACCAGTATCGTCACTATCACTGTCAACTTCGCCGCTAGGTTTAGCCGGCTCGTCATCATCGTCATCGAAAGCGTCATCTGCGATGATCAGCCGTCCGTCGGGCGCCATTTTGAAGCCGCCATCTTTCTTCTTCTGTTTCACTTCCATCGCGTTCTTCTTTTGAGACGGGTCCGTTGCTGGTAAAGGAAGAAATGTATAATAAAACAATTGAAAGGCAAGCAAGTTTCTGTTTGGCCTTATGGTTGATTGGTAGAGAATGTTTTTTGACATTAAGTCCGCCATTTGTACTTATTTTATTTATGCAATGAAGTTTAAATAAATAAGTTTATTGTAATTTTATAATTTCGAGTCATCATTTTTCTTGCCCTTGTCCCATTTATTTGGGGTCGGCGCAGCATGTCCTTTTCTTCCATACCTCCCTGTCACTCGTCATCTCGTCACTTACTTCCTTCCTCTTCATATCCTCTCTCACACAGTCCATCCACCTTTTCCTTGGCCTACCTCGTTTCTTCCATCCCTCCACGTTCATACCTAACACTCATCCCTCCGCATAATATGCCCATACCACGCAAGGCGGTGGGATCTCAATTTGTCGATGATAGGTGCTACTTTCAGGCTTCCTCTAATATACTCATTTCTTATTCTGTCCATTTTCGCCACACCACACACTCACTCACATCTTAACATTCTCATCTCCGTAACATGCAGTCTCTTTTCACCCGTCACCTTTAATGCCCAACATTCAGATCCATACATGACGACAGGCCTCACAATGGTCTTATAGATTTTGCCCTTCAACCGAAGAGGCATTCTGCCATCGCATATCGCATATCGCGGAGACCTGTCGCCATTTCATCCACCCAGCGCTCATTCGGTTTTTCACATCACGGTCGATATCACCATCACACTGTACAAGCGAACAGAGGTACTTAAAGTCGGAGCAGACTGGGAGCGTAGCGCCATCTAGCTGTATGGCCGTTATAATTTCGAGTACAAGCCTTAATATTAGCCACTGAAGAGTTTCCATATTAAGGCTCCATTATTAGATCAACTTGAATGGTTCTATTTTGTATTTTTTTTTATTAAATAATTTCTAAGGGCAATAAACCAACAACTGAAGATAGGTAAAATGATATCTATCCCAAGTTAAGGAGTTTTCCCAAATTGCTCTCCCTGTAAAGTTTAGTATAAATAGAGCAACCCTATTGGATACTTTCGGACGAGGTAAAACTGTGTTATATTGTAACGGTCTATTTTATTTGTTTATTTACTTACATCACACAGATAAATTATATTATTTTATTACAGTCCCCCGCAGCGTTATCTAGTAGATAACGAACAGTAGCCATGACACTACGATTAAGGTATTCTTGATAAGAACAATAACATTATATTAGATATATCGGTCACTCGAGTCTCACTACCCCGTCTAGCATCGTACATACAGATGGCACTAGAATCGAAAAGCCTTTCAAAAATACACAGGTATAAAAGATCGATATAAGATGAACAAAGCAATGGTGCCATTGCACTGCTCAATAGCATTGCTGACGGAAAGTAGAAGGTAGTGGTCGTACGATTATAGTGGCGTAACTCAACAATCCCGCTTCGGAACTGTACCTAAATAAAACTGTTAACTTTTATATTGTCCACACTAATACCTCCCACGAACGCTCCGGCTGTGATATAAATTTCCTGCCGAAGTTTTCCCGAGGGACTACAGTATGGGGTTCTTCAAGAAAGGGGGTCATTCCCATCTTCCAACCTGGGTTGGATAGGTTGGAAGATGGAAATGACCCAAGAAAGAAGTGATCAGGTTTTTAAAGTGTCCTCAACTCGCATGTGAGTCCTCTGAAGTTGCAAGCGTCCTTAGGCGGTAACCGCTTACTGTCAGGCGGGCCGTACCCTTGTTTGCCTCCGACGTGGTATAAAAAAAACGTACAGGAATAGTACATTACTGCAGACGCCGGGAAAGAAGGACTTGCCGGTGAGTAGATATATATAGTGATACCTCAGAGCATAGAATACTAGAGAGAGGACAAGCCGCCGGCGGCCGTGTCGCAGCTGTATGCTCAATGGGCATACTCTGCCATACTGTGCACGCGGGCTGATCGCAGAGAATATTACGTTTTTTCCCAAAATGCCTGATATGATGACGTTTATTGTCAAATAAGCGTGTAGGTATACAAGTGTGTGTGTTTTAGATGTGTGCGTGCTTTGTCTTGTCAATTACTTGGGCGTTGTGTGGGTTAATGTACTTGCGACAGGCTCACTCTATACAAATCGGCCGCCATGTCCGATCTCCTTATATTCATACATCTGTGAGTGATACGAAGCCGGCAAGCTCTTTTCACGGCCAGGCATGTATAGTGCTTTTCTCAAACATGCAATGAAATAAATAAAAAAAAACTCCTCAAATCAAACTAATTTTCATGGCTGAATGCCGTGATGCTGTGCCACAAATGGTGGAATGAAAATTTAAAAAAAAATACTTCCCGGCCTAGGCCTTCAATTTCGTATGAAATTCCTTTACAGTTCTCTCAAATGTTTCGGCCCGAAACGTGATACTTTGAAGCCTGTTATGACGCACGTAATGACGACATTTCATTGCATGTTTGAGAAAAAACTTTTGTTCCTATATCGCGTAACCATTCCATACCTGTAATCTTTCTAGAGGCGGACACGTCAGCTAAATCCACAATATTGTCCGGATCATCCTGAATCCAGGCCTGGCTCTTCTTCCCGTTACTCTTGGCCTTGGCTTTGGGTCTCTCGTCTTCTTCCATATCCTCCATCTCGGAGTCCGAGTCCTTGAGGATGTCTTCTAGGGTCTTGGTGCCGCGGATCTCGTCTAGATCATCGTCGGATTCGTGGTGGTCCCTGGATAAATGTAATACTTTTATATGAAGATTCTGACATTCATATAGGAGGATATATATAGGACGCACCGATTATGGACCCTAGACTGGAGCCACAATTGGCTCTAAAAGAGCCGCGGTTTGCCGAATTCTGTCCCAGACGGTAGGGTAGTTTCTATTACCATCGGTATCTACAACTTACCTCTGAGTATCCCTTGCCTTCTTCTTCCTGTTATCCAGCTTCCTCAAATTC
The DNA here is from genome assembly GCA_963854355.1 of Epinotia brunnichana. Taxonomy (NCBI): domain Eukaryota; kingdom Metazoa; phylum Arthropoda; class Insecta; order Lepidoptera; family Tortricidae; genus Epinotia; species Epinotia brunnichana. The sequence goes on from OY977954.1 coordinate 21,158,188, forward strand.
CTAAGCCTCCTGAACATAACCTCATCCTCTTGAGGTATCAGCTTCTCTACAGTATCAGAGCCGTATTTCCTGATGATGCGGGTCAGGAAGTAGCCAATTTCAAGACGGGAGTGCCGCTTGCAGTCCTCGGGCATTGAGGAGAGGGTTTTTAAGATGATGGGGAGGGAGCCGGCGAACACGTCTGTTGGGAGGACTTTGGTGTATACCTGTTGGAAAGATGATTGTGTGAGAATTAATGTAGAAAGAAGAACGAATAGTACATTACTGCACACTCTCCCTACCTTTATATCTACTCACCCGGCAAGCCCTTTTCATGGCCAGGCTTATACATATAGTGCTTTTCTCAAACATGCAATGAAATAAATAAAAACTCCTCAAATCATACTAATTTTCATGGCTGAATGCCGTGATGCTGTGCCATAAATAGTAAAATAAATATTAAAAAAAAAATACTTCCCGGCCTAGGCCTTCAATTTCGTATGAAATTCCTTTACAGTTCGAGTTGATCAGCCCGAAACGTGATGATACTTTGAAGCCTGATACAACCCACGTAATGACGACATTTCATTGCATGTTTGAGAAAAATACACTTATTTAACGTCACAAATTACACAATAAAAAATATTAAGAAGAAAAAGAAATTACTTAAATACGAGGACGTTAAACAGGATCCCCTACTCAGCATAAAGCCACGGCATATACTTAGTGAGGACCGTTTTAGTCTAGCCGGTACTGATTTCAAGTTCGAATTAAGTAAAGACAAGCATGAATATTTGTTACCGAGTCTTGGATGTTTTCTATGTATTTCAGCATTCATATCTATTAAATATTTCATCGTCGAGTATCCATAACACAAACCTTATTGACCCAGCCGAAAAAGTTTGGTAACTAGTTGATATTTGGCAAAATTACAGTGTACTGAACCACTATCTAAAAATGCCTACTCCTCCTCCGCTTGCGTCTCGAGATGAGCCTAATTCTGACGAAACTACAAAACAAATATAAGCGCAGACCTATAGAAACTAAACGCAGATCTGATGGTCCAACCAGTGCAGCACACTTCATGAAATCACGGTACGTGAAGTCATCAATAAACAGGAACCGCAGTCCCTCTTACATGCGATACGTGAGAATTCTGTCAATCAGTTGATCCCACTTGCAGAACTAACCTTCAGGAAACTAACTTTCATGTTGGTAAGCTATGAGCGTCCTCAGAGCAGTTGATTCCACTGATAAAACTATTTAAATAACTTAGGCAAAGCATACGACAGCATAGACCGGGGCGCCTTGTACTCCATACTCCATATTAAGAAAACTTAACATCCCTAAGAAACTCGTCGATATGATCAAAGTTTTTTTTTTTGGGTCAATCAACTATTTCTTGTTGCTCGTTGCCATGGTTACGTCTTCTGGGTCACTCTTTAAAACTATTATTTTATGGGGTTTAAATCCACTAAACACGTGTTTTTGTCATATTGGTAAACCCAATTCATGGTGGCGCATCTCCTTAGCATGATAGGAGTCCAGTCTATAGTATTTTTTCTAAGTAATTCTGTTACTGTTGTCTCTTGGCTTGCCGGGACAGAATAACAACAAGAGAAAGTTGATTGACCCTTTTAATACCAGTTACATGATAAAAAAGCCACAGTGGTTCAGGCGGCTGTCAAGTGGCAGTCGTGAGTTCGAATCCCGGCTCGTACCAATGAGTTCTTCGGAAAATGTACCGTTAGCTTTTCGGTGAAGGAAACACCGTGAGGAAACCGATCTAATCCCAATAAGGTCTAGTTTTCCCTCTGGGTTGGAAGGTCAGATGGCAGTCACTTTCGTAAAAACTATTGCCTGTGCCAAATCTTGGGATTAGGTGACAAAACGGACCCCGGGCTCCTGTAGAGCACAATCGGGAATAACGCTATGGGGATGACCAGTTACATGATAAATTCTAAATATATTTGATTCCCACCAGTGAAAGAGCAAAGTTGCATGGCGTTGTGTCGGAGACCAAACCATTTTGGGTCATCGTGCCAGCCAAGTTAGATAAATACCTTCAAGAAACTTAAAGCTGCAGCGGTGACCTCCCTGTTGCCCGACATGATCTGAGTAGCCGCGTTCTCCAGCAACTCCTGAACCAGCTCCAGAGACATGTGCTCTGAGAGGTGGAACAGGGCTGAGGCGAGGGCGCGGAGTGAGGCGCTGACGATGCGAGGCACAGGGGCGGAGAGGCCGGAGAGGATTAGGTCAACGAAGCCACGCATTCCTGTAGGAAAAAGAAAGAGTCAGTATGGTTTCTGGTTCTTTATAGATCAGCAAGGATTTTAAGGTTCTACCGCGCGGCAGGCCAGTAACCGTAGGCGCGCGGTTACTGTCCTCCTAGGCATGGACATCAAGTCCAATATGAACTTTGGGCTCTACATTGAATCCTTGGCGCAAACCGCGGAAACAAAACTTGGCATCCTCTCTAAGGTGAGGCGGTACTTCACACCCAGGCAGCTTCTTCAACTTTACCAAGCACAGGTCCGAGAATTTATGATGTATGGAGTACTGTTGCCACCTCTGGGACGTATCCGCTAAATATCAGCTAGCCGCCCTGGATTCGATTGATGGGCGTGCCATGAAGCTCATTGGTGACAAAAATGCAAAGACTGGAGCACCGTAGAAAAGTTGCCTGCTTATCGGTGTTCTACAGGATACATTTCGGAGTGTGCGCTAGGATTATACGAATTAATCCCGCCCTCACCATTTCGCCATCGTGGGACTAGGCGCGGTCGTGGGCTCCACCCATATGTTGTTGATTTACCACTGTTTCGCATGAAGCGCTTTGCTTCCAGTTTTCTCGCGAGGACAGCTAAAGAGTGGAATTCACTTCCGACAAACCTTTTCCCAGCTACGTATAACTTGGATCTTTTCAAGACGAGAGTGAATAGGCCCTGTCTAGGTATGCTGTACCTAAAAACCCCAGGGAAGGCGACCATCATCATCCTAGGACGAGCCAAATGTGGCGAGGCGCGAGGAGGGCTCCAGTGCGTTCAGTATGAGATCCTGGAGTCCTCCGCATGAGAGCGCAGATGCCGACCGCCGTGGAGTTTTTAGTGGATAGAAATATTAATACCACATAACCCAGTCATCCCCCGATGATTGAGTACCTGGTACGCAGGTTTTCTCCACGAAAAAAAAAAAAAAGAAAACGTATGCATGTAACAACCTCGACCTCATCATCACTTACCATCAGGTGAGATAGTGGTCAAATGCGTATCTATAGGTAAAAAAAAAAACATTCACTCACCAGTTAACTAACCAGTAAATGTAAAATAGACGTCATGATAAAGTTTAAAAAAAAAACGATTTTTTTTCATTGTCACATGTTTTTGAAGATAAACTCCACTTTGTACGCAAGGATGGGGATGTAAAAAAAAATTGTATGGTATGCTTTCCACAGTAATGGTACATACCTCCCTTCTGTGTCTTCAGAACATGGGGATTCTGAAGACACAGTTTATAAGATTGAACCGACACTTGGAGTTGATGTCTCTCGTGCATATCACAGACTCGGCTATGGCGCTCTTTAGTAGCTTGCTCTCAGCTGTCAGCCCGGGCAAGGAGTTGATTAGGTGATCTACGCATCTGGGTACACTATTACAATGGTACATACCTCCCTCCTGTATCTTCAGAACGTCCCCAACGCAGTTAATAAGGTTGAACGCACACTGCCGACACTTGGAGTTGATGTCTCTCGTGCATATCACAGACTCGGCTATGGCGCTCTTTTGTAGCTTGCTCTCAGCTGTCAGCCCGGGCAAGGAGTTGATTAGGTGATCTACGCATCTGGGTACACTATTACAATGGTACATACCTCCCTCCTGTATCTTCAGAACGTCCCCAATGCAGTTAATAAGGTTGAACGCACACTGCCGACACTTGGAGTTGATGTCTCTCGTGCATATCACAGACTCGGCTATGGCGCTCTTTTGTAGCTTGCTCTCAGCTGTCAGCCCGGGCAAGGAGTTGATTAGGTGATCTACGCATCTGGGTACACTATTACAATGGTACATACCTCCCTCCTGTATCTTCAGAACGTCCCCAATGCAGTTAATAAGGTTGAACGCACACTGCCGACACTTGGAGTTGATGTCTCTCGTGCATATCACAGACTCGGCTATGGCACTCTTTAGTAGCTTGCTCTCAGCTGTCAGCCCGGGCGAGTAGTTGATTAGGTGCTCTATGCATCTGAGAATAGGGTACAAAATTAATTGCAGCGGAGTGTTGAGTTGCACTTGTGATAAATTTTAATGTTATTTGTGCGGTACAAAGATAGCGAGATTAAGCCGTATTCAGGCTTATCTGACGTGATAAAGGTTGAACACGCCAAAACGTGGGCATACATATGTACTTATATTTTTTTAATTTACGACTATACAAACTATTTAGTAATATATTTATAAACTCCATAGTATGATGAACCAAAAATATTATAACAGCATATCACTTCATACATTCGTTTTCACGATGGAGAGCCCTGAACTTCAGCAGCGTGAAATGATTTTGCTCAAGCACACAGAAAATCCCCTTCTAAGCTACAGAGCACTAGCAAAGTTATTGAAATATCCACAATCCACTGTTTGTTCTGGTTTAAAAAAGTTTCGGGAACGGTTGACTGTAGAACGGAAGCCAGGTACTGGCGGAAAGCAAGGCATAAGACACAAAAAAAAGAAGCCAGAGTTTTACAGCTTTTTAACACAAATCCAAAGATCTCGTCTCGCGATGTCGCTAAAAAGGTACAAATGTCACAATCTTATGTACAAAAAGTAAAGACAAGAGCTGGGTTAAGGTCGTACAAGGCTCAAGCTGCACCTGACCGCAATGCTCAGCAGAATTTGACGGCCAAACGAAGGGCAAGAAAGTTATACGACAATTTCTTAACAAAATTTAAATGCATCGTGTTGGACGACGAAACGTACATAAAAGCTGACTTTAAACAGATACCAGGCCAGAAGTATTATACTAGTACGAGTCGCAAAAATGCTCCTGAGGACTGTAAGTTAAAAAAGAGGTCCAAGTTTCCGAAAAAGTACTTGCTTTGGCAAGCTATTTGCAGCTGCGGTAAAAAAAAGTCGATAATTTATCACTACAGGCACTGTAAACAGTGAAATTAACAAAAAAGAATGTTTGGAGAAGCGACTTTTACCCTTTCTAAGAAATCATAATTCGCAACCATTGTTTTGGCCTGATCTTGCAAGCTGCCACTATGCCAAAGCTGTGTCAGACTGGTACAAACAGAATGGTGTTGCTGTGGTACCTAAAAATTGCAATCCTCCTAATTGCCCTGAACTCAGGCCTATCGAGGAATATTGGTCCATAATGAAAGGGATATTAAAAAAGAAAAGCGGGCAAATCAATTCCGTGGCTGATTTGCAAAAAACATGGACTTGGGCTGGTAAAAAGTACTCTGACAATGCCGAGCAAACCTTGATGAGCCGCATCCGACGCAAAGTGAGGGCAATGGCGTATTCAAAGCATAATTAAAACACATCGGTATGTTTATAAATGTAGGATAGTAGTGTAAGCCAATGTAATATATATATTTTTTTAATTGTACTTGATTATGTTTTTATTGACTATTTAATATGCCCTCGTTTTGGCGTGTTCAACCTTTACTCTCTGATGTGGTTTGACGCATGAGACTAAAGAAACCGTCACGTCAGAGTGCATCGTGCGTGCGGTAGTAATATAGTTAAATGAATTCGGACCGATTGTCTAACTCGTATAAGTAGTAAAACAATTCATTCTAACTGTTTTATTTATTAATGTTGAAAGTTAAAGTCAATGGGATTATAATTCCTGTAAAAGAATAGATTTTACATTATACCTGTTTGTAAAGTGACTATTACCGCTCGCTACGCGTGCGGAACATCCCACTTCCCCCTGAGACCTAAAATTTTGTACCGCGGGCGGTAATAAAGAAAGCCTCCGATCGCATATCTGTCACCCTTTTCCTTCGGCTCAGGCGTCAAATAGGACCTACGACCTGGGATATTGTTTTCCGCCCTAGGTGGTACAGGTAATAAATCTAATGAAATGGTAATGGAAAAATCTCATACATTTAACTTTTTTAGCGTAAAGGCCTTACCTCAATCTGGCAGCTTTACTGCTATCAGCCACCTTACTAAGCGAACTCATCAGCAACTTCCTAATCTTCTTACTATTACTCTTCAAAAACTCTTTACAACTCTCATTCTCACTCTTAAAGATCTCTTCTAGAATTCTATAAGCCTTCTTATGCTCCATCTCTACTAATTTAACACTGTCTTTATATTTCAAAGTTGGTTTCTGTTTTAAGTCTTCTGCCATGGATCCTGTCTTTATTTTTTTTGCGTTTTTATGTTTTTTTGGTTTTTCTAGTACCGTTTCGCATAGTACATACACCCATTGGTCGAAAAGTTGGGATATATGTTCGCTAGTCTGGTATAAAACGAGTAGACGGATGATGTCTAGAATGGATTCCCGTTGGAAGTGGTTATCAGTGAAGTGGGAAGTGTCGAGTTGTTGGAGGGAGTTTTTGAAGAGTTCTTCGCGGAGTGTTTGGTCGCATATTGTTAGGTAAACCTGGAAATTGATATGTAATGTAAAAAGCAATAAAATCTAAAACGTACAATAATTTAGGTCCAATTGGGGTAGGATAAAAATATCAGAAGTGCCTGATTATTTTTTCGATCAAGGATTCATGGATCAATGAAAGTGTCTTATTGACTGTCCTTGACCCAAAACGTAAGTGAGGAAACTGTTTATATTTTCCAAAAATAATTGACGCAGGTGAAAAATCTGGAACTTTTTTCTAGTGCTAAGGAAGGTTTATTCCTATCACCAAAAAAAAAATGTCAGGCACTTCTGATATTTTCATCCATTCCCAATTATCATCAGCGTTGGTGAAATTTTCACAACTCTTTGTTGAAATAAAGATTAATAAATCGGGTTTGGCGTCGTAACAATAATGGCTCCAAATGGTTCGTGTAATATTACACGCGGCTGCTACGTCGCCAGTTCCTTGTAGCTTTGAACTTGGCTGGACACACTACGGCGTGTCTAGACAAGTAAAACAGGCCTAAAGCAAAGCCAAAAATCTGCACTGCATGTTAATTATTGAAGTAAGTATAAAAGCAACAACGTTATTGTAAAGATGTTAGCAAAAAATTAATGCAATTCCTTAAAAACATACTTGCGTTTCCTCTAGAAAGCATGAATTACTTTACTTGCTACAATGACTCACATAAGTAAATTTCAGCAAGTATTGTAGCACTTGCGGCTACTCTAAACCTGCCTTTATTTTACAAACGATGCAATTTGTCACTTGCTATAAGTAGTCTGGCTAATGAAAGTTGAGCCTAGAAAAGAGCGGCAAGTTAAAAAAAAAACACCGTGTTGCAACACTGTGTATAACGCGATAAAATTGTAATGATACCTGAACAATTATATTTTTTCTTCAATTCACACAATGCAGCTGATCAAGCACAAGGAAATGCAGAACACAATCAAGCCACGGCCCCGAGTATCCGGCGACCCCCGTTTTACCTGGTAAAGGTCGCGGGAGTCCGCTGGATGCGGGTGGCGCAGGACCAGTCATTTTGGCACTCTTTGGGGGAGGCCTATGTCCAGCAGTGGGCGTCTTTCGGCTGATATGATGATGATGATGATGAAGCACAAGGAAGTACGGTCTTAACTTCATTCTACTTTATTTTTAAGAAGAATAATCAAAACCACTCTCCAAAAGTTTAATTGTGACGAGACATAATAATTTAACATTTTTTCTACTCCTGTACCGTTATCTGTCATTTATATAGGCTGTAGCTCAAATACAATGACATCACTAATAAGTCGTCGCAAAACTCTATGCTCTATGGCCCAAAAACGCACTGCTTAGCGTACTTTTTTAGTTCATACATTTTTCATAAAAGCACTGTTTAACTTTTTTTTAAATCGGCCGCTATATTGCAGTGGTGCTAACTTCATAAACAAATATTTCGAAATAAAAGTATTTATTTACGATTTAACATTTGTATATTATAAATTATTTACTACAATAATAATAAATCATCATCTTTTGTGTGTTAAATTACATGTTTTATAAATTCTTGGTATTATTTATAAAAATAAACAGTTCGAATTCGGTCCGGGTCCGGATTCGGTTTGGTTCGGATGGCAAGTGCAAACAAATTAAAAAAAAACAAACCATAAGCAACAGCTGTCACATTTCCGATTTTCCACCAAAATACAGTTCAAAATGAAAAGACGAAAGATGATAAACTATTAGTCATAAACTATTAAGATTTATTTTATTCGTGTTTGTGAAGACAAAAGTGTACGTTCCTTTTAAAATTGTCGAAGAAATTAATAACTGCACTCCTGAAGAAATTGTGTGAGTAGCAAAAGTACGAATAGAAAACTTGCTGCCTGAAAAGTTTAACTATTCTGTAGTCTGCTATTTATTTAAAATTTGTCGTAGAAAAAGTATTGTATGCAACGGTGTATAACTGGTCTAAAAACGCTCGTGGCGTCTTTAATTGCGATGCTCGCCAAGGCTCGCATCGCAACCCACGCCACTCGCCTTTTAAGACCCTTCTTATACAACAGTTGCATAAAATACTATTATGATATTCTTAAATGTGAATAATATTAGCAGTAAGCCACCCCTTAATTATCCTAAAAAGCAAAAACGGTCCAATTTAGTATCGAACAGTTACTTTCTTCGTTACCAAAATCAAACTATTTCAAGTTTCAAGATTAGGACATCATACTAATTTAAGGCGTTTGACACATTTGACAACAATACATATTACTGTTGCCATATAAAAAGTTTAAATTAAAACTCAGGCTCAACTTTAATTAGCCAGACTCTACTTAAGGTATTTATTGCTGTCTCATTCCAACTATGGCAAGTTGTTGTGAGAAATTGCAAGGTGTGTAATGGTTTTAAATTCTCACCTGTATAGTCTCCAATGCCGCCATCCTATGCCCCTCAGCCATACTCCCTTTCGCCGGCGACATATATATATTCAGCAGAATCGGCAAATAATTCTTAGCGAACCTCCCTAACTCCACCTTATCTTCATCATTATCTGCATTCGCAATCAATTTCCTCAATCCTTGCATAATCGGCAACCTAAACTCAGGATTATCCTTCAATACATTACCTAAAACTCTAGCCATAACCTTGAAACTATCCTTTATATCCTTAGGGCTGTTACAGAAGCTAGGAAGTAATGACCAGAATTGGTTGCATAACAAATCGAACGTGTGTGACAGGGCGATATTTTTTTCTTCAACGCTTTCACGCACGCGCTTTCTGCAGAATGTTGCCATCTCTAAAATTTCTGTGGCGAAAAATTTGAGGTTAGAATGCGTTATTTTTTCTTTTAACACTGGTAGGAGCCAGCTTCGGTCTAGGTTGATGTTTTCAGGTCCGTTTCGTAGTGGGATATGTGTGAGGACGAATTCTGGGCCTAGGGTTTTGACGGCGCAGCCAGTGGCATGTTCTACCTCTCGTTCATTGTGGAAATTGTGGCTTTCGCGCCGATCGTTTAGTTTTTTTAGTAGAGGTCCGAGGATGTAGACTACGTTGTCATTGCCAATCTGTCGACAAGTAGAAAAAACTTTATTTTGTCATTATACAATTTTCATAACAGATGGGCCAAGGCTCTGCTGCGATCAACCCGAAACATAGCGCAGATGGCAACCGAAGTGGAGTTTTTGGTAGGTAGTAATCCATACAATACAAATATTATAAATGCGAAAGTGTGTCTGTCTGTCACCTCTTCACGCTTATCCGCTGAACCGATTGAGATGAAATTTGGTATGGATATAGTTTGAATCCGTACATAGGATAATTTTTATCCCGGAAATCCTCCCCTAAGGAGCTGAAATGGGGGGTGAACGTTTGTATGGAGCTACGATATAAACGAGTTCCACGCGGACGGAGTCGCAGGCAGAGACTAGTTTTTAGGGTTCCGTACCCAAAGGGTAAAACGGGTCCCTTATACTAAGACTCCGCTGTCCGTACGTCTGTCGCCAGGCTGTATCTCATGAACCGTGATAGTTATACAGTTGACATTTTCACAGATCATCATCTGTATAACTATCACTGTTGCGTTGCCGCTATAACAAAAAATACTAAAAACAGAATAAAATAAATATTTAAGGGGGGTGTGCAAACGTGATTTTTTTGCCGCTTTTAGGGTTCCGTACTCAAAGAGTAAAACGGGACCCTATTACTAAGACTCCGCTGTCTGTCTGTCAGTCTGTCTTTCCGTCTGTCACCAGGCTGTATCTCAACAACCATGATAGTTAGACACTTGAATTTTTCACAGATGATGTATTTCTGTTGCCGCTATAACAACAAATACTAAAAACACAGAATAGATAAATATATTTTTCTTTTACAATCTTACACAAATCGGCTTTGTCCTATGGGTACTAGACGACGATAAACATACTTATAATATAGATAAATAAATACTTAAATACATAGAAAACATCCATGACTCTGGAACAAATAATAATATTTGTGCTCATCACACAAATAAATGCCCTTACCAGGATTCGAACCCGGGACCTCCGGCTTCGTAGGCAGGGTCACCAACTAGGCTACAGGAGACTCCCATACAACAAAAGTGATTTTTTTTGCCGTTTTTATAGATAATGGTACGGAACCATTCGTGCGGGAGTCCGACTCGCACTTGGCCGGTTTTTTTAATAATACCTCAAAGCAGACAGCGATGGTCATGATGACGTGTCTAATGGCCTGGTTGAAGGGGTTGTCCAGCCCCGTGCCGATCGCTTTGAAGACGCTCTCCACATGGGGTTTGTACTTCGGGAATAATTCTGAATCCACCGCCAGTTTCACGCAGTCTTGGAGTACCGCCTGTGAATATCATAATAAGTTTTAACTTAGGGCTCGTGCACAAATCACGCGAGGTTTTTTCGGCTACTTTTCAAATCGGTTCATAAACTACCGAGAAAAAGATAAAATAAACATACAGACGAATTGAGAACCTCCTCCTTTTTTGAAGTCGGTTAAAAAAGAAGAGTCAATGGCAGCAAATCAAACAGTCAAAATAGATAATCACAATTAGTTATCAAATAACATTATTAAAATAAAAGTCAGTGGTATATCAGGATCATTCATTAGTCAAACTTTTTTTCATAAAATTCCTTAATAGGGTAAAATTTATTACTTGGTGGTTTTTTTTTACGTTCAAATTGGACATCTAAGTATCAATTCATTTCATTAGCAGGTACTCAGATCATAGAAAGAAGGAGATATGCCTTAACCGCGATATTTGTCCGGTACCGCTTTCGCCACTTTTGGAGATGTGTGCGTTGCGTTTCCACTACTTGCACAATATTGTAAATATAAGGTTCACGCACACATCCGTCCAGTTGTCTACTAGCGTTCTAATCCTCTGATTGGTACGCACACTACAACAAATTTGTGCAGGAATACACTCGTACATGTAAACAACATCGTCGGTGAATTCCTTAGTGTTTGACACTTGTATCAAATAATGCAGTTATCGATAAAATCATGCGATGAGAATGTTACCTTTTAACCAATATACTTCATGTAAGGGTAAAACAAAATACTGTTTATTAATACGACTTGTTAATTTTACAAAAAAATATTTATTTATAAATCGGTTCAGCGGTTTAAACGTGAACCTGACAGACACACTTTCGCATTTCTAATATAAGTATGGATTACGTTAACTTATTGTGTTATTCTATCATCCCTTTCTCATATTTCTTCAGTGGCGACGAGGATGGGATGACTATTTAAGGGATGATAGAATAACACACGTCCGTTCGTTACTGTGTTTAATTCGAGACAAAGGAATGCGAGGATACCCTCTTCTAGCTTTACAAAAAGAATAAAACAATGTACCCACATATATTACACTTATGTTGTTATATCAAACATGAACACCCATGATATTATATAAATAAGTGAAATTCATTAATCAATTTATTTTGAACAATTTCGTGGAAACATTTTACATAGTCTATCTGTAGACTTTTACGAATTTCACTTTAGTCAAATAGCTACATTTAAGAAGAAACTTTAATTCCAACCGTTCGTAATAACCATAACATCGATAATATTGCATGCACACTGATACACTGCTACCGCCTTACTCCGCGCACTCGAAGCTGCGTAAGGTGTTTGCACTAGCAGGTCGAAACTTTTAGGGTGAATTTTGCAAGGAGAATTACAAAACTTTAAAAACACATAAAAAATTGAAATACTAGTTTAAAATTGCATTTACCAGTGGTATGTTATTCCACATGTCTTGTAGTTTTGTTTATTACAGCGATTTTTACAAAAAAACACGCTACAGACCGGCATTTTGTAAAAAATGCGGAGCTCTAGCGTGAGCAACGGTCGCCGCGCAAATGAATCAGCGCTTAGAGCGGTGTGCGCCTATATGGTCAATTTGACCATATCGAGGCGAAACGCATTACGCCCCCATGCCATTATCTCTCTTTCTATGATCTGAGAGCAGGTATGTAGTTATTTTATAAACACTCACTCACTCAGATCTTTCAATATAAATAAATTAAGAAATGGTGGCTATTATTTACGTTCAAATTGTACATCTATTTCTTAATTTATTTTTATTGAAAGATCTGAGTGAGTGATAGTGTTTATAAAATAACTACATACCTACTAATTAAATGCTTGAAAATTAACCAAGTAATTATAAGAAAATGAATATCTCTTCCAAACATATACTGACAACCCTGACTCTTGAGCGGTTACGCTAAGCGGGTGCGTAAATTCTAAAGATGAATGAAGCTAGCCTACTAGCTATAGTTCTATATACTGTGTTCATACCTTGAGAGCATTAGTGGCGGCTGCGTTGATCTCCGGCACATCGGACTGCCACAGCTCAGTGACGCAAACCGTCACAAATGCGGGCAGGTTGGGCATGCAGAGGTTCAGGTCCAGACTGTGAACAAAAATAACTTTAGTAGAATATGTTCCTGTCTAAAATCGGAAGTCGTGTCGCAATATATCGTAGTCTGTAGCAGACGACATAGTGGTATGTCGCACAATGTCGTCTTGTGAATGGCAAATATTGTAGTATTGTCGCACGTCATCGTCAGTGTCACACAACGCCATCATCTGTGTAGCACAACGTCGTCGCCTGTGTCGCCCAACGTCGTGGTCTGTGTCGCTCAACGACGTGGTCTGTGCCGCTCAACGTCGTGGTCTGTGTCGCTCAACGTCGTGGTCTGTGCCGCTCAACGTCTTGGTCTGTGCCGCTCAACGTCGTGGTCTGTGTCGCTCAACGTCGTGGTCTGTGTCGCTCAACGTCGTGGTCTGTGTCGCTCAACGTCGTGGTCTGTGTCGCTCAACGTCGTGGTCTGTGTCGCTCAACGTCGTGGTCGGTGTCGCTCAACGTCGTGGTCTGTGTCGCTCAACGTCGTGGTCTGTGTCGCTCAACGTCGTGGTCTGTGTCGCTCAACGTCGTGGTCTGTGTCGCTCAACGTCGTGGTCTGTGTCGCTCAACGTCGTGGTCTGTGTCGCTCAACGTCGTGGTCGGTGTCGCTCAACGTCGTGGTCTGTGTCGCTCAACGTCGTGGTATGTGTCGCTCAACGTCGTGGTCTGTGTCGCTCAACGTCGTGGTCTGTGTCGCTCAACGTCGTGGTCTGTGTCGCTCAACGTCGAGGTCTGTGTCGCTCAACGTCGTGGTCTGTGTCGCTCAACGTCGTGGTCTGTGTCGCTCAACGTCGTGGTCTGTGCCGCTTAACGTCGATGTCTGTGTCGTAGCTATATGTATCAGCATTTATAGAATTGACATGAGAACAATATGTGACATGTAATATTTATATAATATTGAGAATAAATGAGTATGAGTATTGTCGCAAAACGCCATAGCCTGAGTCGCACAACGACGTCAATTGTGTCCAACTTTCGCAGTCAATTTACTGGAAGATATTTATGTACACTTACTTAGCTAAACAGCCATATCCCTGCTGCATGACCGCAGCCCAAGCCAGCACCTGTCCCGTATCGTTGGCCGGGGGCCGAGCCGCCATGAGAGCCCGGGTGAGCTGCGCCGCCAAGCTCGCGGGGGCGTTGCAGGAGCCCGGGGGCGCCGCGAACAGCGCGTGCAGCGTGTGGAGACAACAGGTCTTTATGTAGGTACACTTACTTAGCTAAACAGCCATATCCCTGCTGCATGACCGCAGCCCAAGCCAGCACCTGTCCCGTATCGTTGGCCGGGGGCCGAGCCGCCATGAGAGCCCGGGTGAGCTGCGCCGCCAAGCTCGCGGGGGCGTTGCAGGAGCCCGGGGGCGCCGCGAACAGCGCGTGCAGCGTGTGGAGACAACAGGTCTTTATGTAGGTACACTTACTTAGCTAAACAGCCATATCCCTGCTGCATGACCGCAGCCCAAGCCAGCACCTGTCCCGTATCGTTGGCCGGGGGCCGAGCCGCCATGAGAGCCCGGGTGAGCTGCGCCGCCAAGCTCGCGGGGGCGTTGCAGGAGCCCGGGGGCGCCGCGAACAGCGCGTGCAGCGTGTGGAGACAACAGGTCTTTATGTAGACGTTGTTGTGGGTCATTAGGGACAGGATGGATTCGCAGACAGACTGGAAGACAATAATATACTTTTCAAAACAAAGTTTTAACCGACTTCAAATCAGTAGCCAAATTACTACCAGTTTGCCTATAAAATTTGAAGATCGAGTTGATTTCTCCAGGACCCCATCATCAGAACTGGATTTTGGTGACAACGGGACCAATTTGGAAGTATATGCTAGAAATAATGTTCATAAATTACCGAGTTATCGCATAACATACACACCTAAAAAAAAACCTCCTTTTTTCAAGTCGGTTAAAAATGTGATTTGATAACTGGATGTTATAACCGCTAGAGAGTTTGGCATTTAGACGTTTTGTCAATTTAACACTTGGTCATTACTTCCTTGACATTTTTGATTTCGACACGTTGGAAATTCTGACACTTTGTCCAATACACCCCGGCTAATATTAGCTTAAGATTGGGGAACTTGCATGGGATTTCAATTACGATAAATTGCACTATATCGATGCGGATATACGTAGAGATATCATACAACAGAAAAAAAGCGATTGTATTAATTTTATCTCAAATTAAAATGACGAAAAAAAAATGTTTATTTTTCGAAAAAATAATATAATAGTTACACAGAATATTGAAATGATATTTTGTATGAATTTTGTGGAGATAATTGCAAATTAATGACTTACTCCATAGTAAACGCGCCGAGAATATATGTTGCGACGTCATAGCATAAGCCCGTTTAATATAGAGCGTTTTCGGGGGATGCCGGCGCGTGCAGATTTCAAATGCATATAACATCAGAAAAAGAAATCATAAGAAAGTTTTAATGCTACAGTTGTTTTAATGCTGGATTATACTTTTGATTTTCGTAATAAAATAAAAAGATGCAAGTTCCCTATTACGACACAAGTTTTTTTTAATGAATTCTGGATATTGCCTTGCCTTCTTATATCATAAGTTGGTCACATTTGTCATACTATAAGTATAGTTAGACTTTGTGTACCTCCTAGTCCTACCAGGGGCGGTTCACTCTGTGATTCCGTCGCGCCGCTACAAGTACATGCCGGCGGCCGCCAAATTGGCGGCCATTAGTAGCTGCCGCGTGTTGGTACAGGACGCTCGCACGGGTCGCAGCGCATTGCATGCGATAGAACGGGATGGCCACATTTAGGCACGTTTGGCGTACCTAAACAGGGAATTTGTTAACAGAGAACCTTCTGTACGTAGCACTATTACTTATTTTGTGGTCCTACTCACTGACTTAATTTAAGGACCTACTTGAAAATCCGCTATTATTTTGTACCTACTGTTATGTATGTTTCTGTATTAGTGGGTAGGTTTAAAACTTATTAACTATTGTCGAATGAGGGTGGTTAGGGTTTTTGCATTGACAGTCCTGAAATAGATCTTGTTAAGGAAACAACGCTGTTTTATTGCTGCTCCTGGACATCCCCTGGGAACCTTCCTGGCGACATACATAATAAACTGGCGACGAGTCGTGAACGAATCTACGTGTGTGCGAACGCGGTGAAGTGCGTAGAAAGTAATATGTTGTGCGAACGGAATTGAAAGATGTCGGTTGGCAAGATGGACGCGTTCGATCGACACAAGGACAATTGGTCCACCTATGTGGACAGGCTGGAGCAATATTTTATTGTAAATAGTGTTGAAGAGAAAAAGTACCGTTGTTAATTACAGTAATGGGAGCAGACAGCTATGATGTATTGGTGACGTTGTGTACGCCAGCTAAGCCATCACAGAAAAAATACGGGGAGTTGGTCAAAATTATGGAAAATCATCTACAACCAAGGCCGAGTGTTTTGGCGGAAAGATATAAATTTCGGCAGCGCAAACAAGGAAAAAATTAAACAGTAGCAGATTTTATTGCAGACTTGCAAAGGCTGACTAAGTACTGTGATTTTGGTTCGTGGTTGGATGACAGTCTGCGGGACCAATTCGTATGTGGGTTGTATAATGAAAATATTCGACTACGGTTGTTTACGGAGACCGATTTAAAGTTTGCAAAGGCTAAGGATTTAGCAATAGCGATGGAAGCAGCAGAGGTTAACGCAGCAGCAGTGGAAAATCGTGGCCGTTCAGTGGGAAATGACATCAGCGCGCCATGTTTTGTGATGGGCAGTGATAGCCATTTTAGAGGAAAGACGCCGCCACGGAACAACAGATTTTATGCTAAGCGGATGGAGGTGGACCGATCGACGCCGAGCGGACAGCGGTCGACCCCTAGCAACAGGACACCCATGACGTCACGAACAGCTGGTAGCGGCCGCGGTCAAGGTCAAGCGCAGTGTACTGCATGCGGAGGCGCGCATGTGACGGAGGCGTGTAAATTTCGTTTTTACGTTTGCCGAGTTTGCAATCGGGATGGGCACTTGAAGAAAATGTGCCCGCGGCTAACTAAGGTAGCTGAACATAATTACGTCGAGGATGAGTATTCAGAAGAGGAAAAATGCGACTTAGAGGTAAATCTTTCCTTTGTTAAAGAAAGTGCATTAGGTAAATACAAACCATATTTGATGACTCTCAATATCAACAACCAGGATATTACTATGGAAATAGATACGGGCAGTACAATAAGCTGTATTAATTCAGAGATATACGATAAATATTTTCCAAATTGCAAGTTAATGCCTAGTAATTTAATATTGAAATATTATACCGGGGAATCAGTCCGCACGCTTGGAAAAATTAACCCAGTCATTAAGTATAAAGAGGGTTATGCCGCTTGATTTGTATGTAATAAAAAATGGCAAAACTAATTTACTGGGTAGGCAGTGGTTAGTGGAGTTAGGTATTGCTGTTTGTGGCGAATTAGAGTCTATGAACTATGTTATGACATCTGGGAATTTCAATTTGTCAAATTTCAGTTCCAGATTTAAGAATGTGTTTGAGGAAGGCCTGGGGAGGTACAACGGCGGGCTAGTGTCATTGCGGGTTCGGCCGGACGCGCGTCCCGTGTTCCTGCGCGCACGACCCCTGGCGTACGCGCTGCGCGAGCCAGTGGAGCGCGAGCTGGAGCGGCTGGAGCGGGAAGGCGTCATCACACCCGTCGAAACCTCCGATTGGGCCACGCCTATCGTACCAGTGGTCAAGTCAGACGGAACTATACGTATATGCGGCGATTATAAGATAAGTTTAAATAAGCATTTAGATGTGGACCGTTTTCCTTTGCCTAGGGTTGAGGATTTGTTTGCAAAATTACACGGAGGCCAGAAATTTAGTAAAATTGATCTTTCTCAAGCATATGCGCAACTCGTACTTGATGACACGGCTAAGTATACGGTTATTAATACGCATAAAGGTTTGTTTAAATATAATAGATTAATATATGGATTATCCTCAAGTCCAGGAATTTTCCAACGGATTTTGGAGCAAATGTTCGCAGATTTACCGAAAGTAGGGGTGTTCCTAGATGATGTGGTCATTACAGGCGACAATGACCAGGAACACATGGGCAACTTATATAAGGTGTTTGAACGATTGGAGAAATACGGTTTAAAAATTAAAAGAGAGAAATGTTCTTTTCTTGCGGATTCCATTACCTACTTAGGATATGTGGTGGACAAAAACGGGCTTCACACATGTCCTAAGAAGGTTAGAGATATTTTAAATGTCACGACGCCGAGTAATGTATCCGAGTTACGTTCCTTTCTGGGAATGACTATGTACTATGCAAAGTTTGTGAAAAACATTAGTACAATACTCACGCCGCTTTACCACTTGTTAAAAAAAAATGTTAAGTTTGAGTGGTCGCAGCCATGTGAGGAGGCATTCAATAACGTGAAGCACTTGTTAGCTTCCAGTGACGTGCTGGCCCACTACTCACCGGAGCTCCCGCTGAGGCTGACCACGGACGCCAGTAGCGTTGGCGTGGCCGCCGTGATCTCCCACGAATTTTCTGACGGCACGGAGCGCCCCATAGCCTAAGCATCGCGGGTATTGAATAGGGCCGAGAAGGCTTACTCACAGATAGATAAAGAGGCATTGGCGATTATCTATGCTGTGCGGAAGTTTCATCAATACTTGTATGGCCGTAGATTCGTTTTAAGGACTGACCACAAGCCGTTGGTGACAATATTCGGAGACAAAGTAGGGATTCCGGTGATGGCGGCTAGCCGAATGCAAAGATGGGCAATCATTCTGGGAGGCTATCAATATGATATTGAATACGTACACACGAGTAAGAACGGAGCGGACGCGCTGTCGCGATTACCACCACACAGGGCAGATAGTAAACGCACGGAGGTGACGGAGGAAGAAGTAACGTACCTAAATTTTGTGCAAGATTTCCTTCCCGTTACCAGCTAGGATATAAAGAAAGCGACGGAGAAGGACGCATTACTGAGGCAAGTACTAATATATATTAAAGGCGGCTGGCCGGCGTATTGCACCAGCGATGATTTGAAACCGTTCTTCTGCAGAAGACAGGAACTATATGTTGAAGGTGGTTGTATTATGTGGGGTTACCGAATGGTCATTCCTGAAGACTTACGGGCAGGTATCTTAAAGGAGTTGCACATCAGCCACCAAGGTATGGTTAAAATGAAGACTGTGGCCCGAAGTTATGTTTGGTGGCCGAAGATTGACCAACAGATAGAAGCGGTGAGCCGGACGTGTGCCATTTGCACGGTGGAGGGAGCAGCGCCAAATCGAGCGAGATGTCAGCCTTGGCCGTATTACTCGGAGCCCTGGAGCAGACTTCACGTTGACTTTCTTGGGCCTTACGAAGGCAGAACTTTTTTCGTCCTAATCGACTCGACAACAAAATGGATTGAGGCCTTCCTGATGACAAGAACGACAGCAAGGGCAGTGATTAAGGTGTTACGGGAGACTTTTGCAAGATTTGGACTGCCAAAAGAAGTAGTATCGGATAATGGTCCGCCTTTCTCGAGTCAGGAAATGGATAACTTCATGAAATTAAATGGAATAACACACACATTTGCAGCGCCATACCATCCGGCTTCGAATGGGGCCGCAGAAGGGGCAGTTAAATTATGTAAGAATGCTATTAAAAAAGCTGCAAGGGAACACCGGGATTTAGAAGAAACGCTACAAACTTTCTTATTCAATTATCGTAACTGCGAACAGGGAACTACGGGAGAAACTCCGGCCGTGCTACTACAAAAACGGCAACTTCGCTCCAGGTTAGATCTGTTAAGACCATCGGGCGCAGTGGAAACAAAAGTTCAGCAGGCGCAAAAGAAGCAAATTTCGTCAGGGGGAGGGAGCCAGCACAAGCGAATAAATGAAGGGGACCCGGTGTGGGTTCAAGAATTTAACGCGAGGGACAAGTGGGTATCGGGAACGGTATCAAAGGTAACGGGGTCTCGAAATTATGTAGTGACAAGGGAAAACGGTACCACATGTAATAGACATTTAGATCAATTAAAAACGCGAATGGTATATTGCTTGCCAAGCTCCGTTCCGTCAGACAGCACCCCGGAGGCGACGCCGATTCACATGTCGCCGCCGCGCTCCTCACCCACGCCGCCGTCGCCCGCGCCGTCGCCCGCGCCAGCGCCGCCGCCGTCACCCGCGCTCGCGCCGCCGCCGCCGCCCGTGCCCGACGCCGCCGCGCTGTCCGCGCCCGCCGCGCCGGATGAGCCCGCGGTGGCACTAGCCCCGGCCCTCAAATCGAAACGTATTAGGAAACCCCCTAGGCGTTTCGAGTTCGATTGAGATTAGGTATAAACAATATTTTTCCTTTCTTTTATAATAATTGTAATAAGCTCCTAGTTAAGTTTCGTTTTATACATGTGTAGTTAAAGTTTTTAGGTCTTAATACCTAGTGCCGATTAGACCAAACCAAAATGGGTCCAACCCGACTGATGCAGTTGAAATTCCAGTTCTCGTTTGATCCGATCGGGCTTAATGTATTAGGTACCTAATTAAGTTAAGAAGGAAGGCAATAATTAAGAAGAGAGGTGTTATGTATGTTTCTGTATTAGTGGGTAGGTTTAAAACTTATTAACTATTGTCGAATGAGGGTGGTTAGGGTTTTTGCATTGACAGTCCTGAAATAGATCTTGTTAAGGAAACAACGCTGTTTTATTGCTGCTCCTGGACATCCCCTGGGAACCTTCCTGGCGACATACATAATACCTACCTATTCTGTTAATAGAAGGGTCACCAACTCGCCAGGACGCTCGACTTTACATTACAAACGTATTTAGGTTCTCATTTGAAAACGACGTGTTAGAATAACATGAAACTTAGTACACACAATGGGATCCGCCGGTCGGAAACTAGCTTCTGTTCCTAGGAATTAAGGCGAGGCCGGTTCAAGATCTGACGAAAATATTGATTTTTGAGCTTCCAGTGTGAAGAAATAATGAAGAATTCTATTACAGAAAAATTACTGTAGACTGAAAAAGAAACAAAGAAAAACAATAACCGAACATAATATAAAAAAATGTCTTGGTATCTCTGTAAAAAAATCTTAAATATCACCATAAAAATAAACTTTAATGTTCGAGATCTCGTAATTTTCAACAACAATCTATGTTTTTGTTTTATAAAAATGATAGCTTTTTTATTGTTCTAAAACAATAACCGGATAGATTTTTAATAAATTATCCAGTATTCCAAAAATTAATTAATATGTACTAAAGAGTGATGTTACACACTTCCGAACACGCACTTACATCTCGCTCACGCTTATGCTCACTGAGAGGGAGAGAAGATCGTGAACCGTCCTCGCCTTAAAATAGAAAATAAATACGCTTTTCATACTAAGTGTCTAAGCTGTCTAATCGCTGAATTTATTTTCATCACACTTGCTCGTAAAGGGTGTATTATAGGCAAGTTTATAGAGCAACTTTACCCGATTTACCTCCCGCGGAAGTTATGGATTTTTAACTCCCTAGGGAGCTATGAGCTTGTGTGTGATCTGATTGGTTAAAAACAAATCAAACAAATTGGTTGGCAAATCTAGTTGGCCGCGCGTCACAAGAATTCTTCTTTGTGATTGGTTGAAAAAAATCTAGCAGGCCTCAAATCTGTAAGTGAAGTTGTCAATTTCGTCAATTTTTGAGTGGTGCGGTTGTACGAAACTTAGATTTTTCTGTCTTTTGTAGTTATTTATTTCCTCGCAAATGTGATGAAAAACATTGTGTGTATCACGGGCAGTAAGGAAATTACAAACCTTTGGCGTCGGGCTCCTAATAGACTCTCGTTAGTAATCCCCTTCTTACGGCCCTTAATGCACAATGTACTATTATATTATTATTTATAGCAAAATAAACTAGTTCCCAATGTGTAATAAAAAGTTTCATGTTATTCCTGTATAGTTACCGTTATGAAATGTGAACCAAACCACGTTTGTATGGAGAGTTGACTAGAGCAGGGTGTCCACTGCAAACCCTGAAAATATTTCCCTGACTTTTCCCTGACTTTCCCTGACCATTCTTTCAAATTTCCCTGACCAGAAATGTTACAAAATCTTTATGGCTATGAAGCGCAAGGAAAACTTTTTATTTATAAACTTCACTACGATGGTGACAAACAAGCGCCCGGCCTGCCAGATGCTGTGTCACCGCAGCCTTTTAGATGTTTGCAAGGCGACAGAAGCATAATTCGTCTGAAACTAGTATACCTACTCGTGCTTTGATCGTGCTTTGACATTGTAAGCACTTAACTAATTTGTTATTTCTATTATATGACAAAACATAGGTTCATGTTTAAAGATGATAAAATTATTTAAATTTTTGTCATAAATCATTTATCTGAAAATCTTTAAGAAAAATAGTTGAGGGGCGGAAAAAAATGTATTTTTTCAGTCTCTCGTTCTAGTGTTTTTTGCGTCTAAATTTGTAAGCTTCGGATTAAAAGCATCAAATTGATGGAGAGATTTTTGCATGTTGAAATAATTCGGATTCACCCCATCAACGTGGGAAGATGGGTGTGAATGTGGAAAAAGCAGGCGTCGCCTGCGATATGACCTCCTTGATAAACTTTTATTACTGGGGTAAATATAGTTAGGTATCGACTAAAACAGGCACGAGGAATTATTTTTTCACGAAACAAAGTATTTTTCTATAGAAAAAAAAATTAAAATGTGACGAACAAAGCAACACACATAATATGACGAAAATGTAAAATAAAATATTGCATGCATGGCTTTCTTAAAAAAAAAACCATGCAATTTTATTTTTTTCGTGTTCCTAAAATCAAATTTCCGTATCTCATAGCCCCATTTGAATGACTCTGGGTAATTTTCATTTTACAACTTGCATTTTGATAGGTATTAATAAACCTTGTGTCAGCCTTCGACCTTGTGTCATATGATGTGTTGTGGGAAAAGCTTGAAAGGGCGGGTGTCCCTGTCGAGCTTGTCAGCATATTTTCATACTGGTATCAACATCAGACCAACCATGTAAAATGGGCAAACGCACTATCTGATCAGTATAGACTTGAATGCGGTGTGAGGCAGGGAGGCCTAACCTCTCCGAGGCTCTTTAATATTTATGTAAACCAATTGATCGTGGAACTCAGCAGCACCTATGTCGGATGTCATGTCGATGGCGTTTGTTTTAACAATATAAGTTACGCGGATGACATGGTGCTGTTGGGTCCCACGATCGGTGGTTTGCGTAAACTAGTAGCGATTTGTGAGGCCTATGCAGGCAAGCATGGATTGAAATACAACTCGAAAAAGAGTGAGCTCCTTGTATTTAAAGGCAAAAACAGACCGCCTGCGTCTGTCCCTCCAGTTTACCTCAATGGTTCACCATTGCAGAGAGTCTCGCAATTTAGATACCTGGGGCACATTATCGATGAGGAGTTGAAAGATGATGCCGACATAGAAAGAGAGCGAAGGGCATTGGCTGTAAGAGGGAACATGCTCGTTCGTAGATTTGCTGGTTGCACACTTGACGTCAAAGTCACACTTTTCAAGGCGTTTTGCCAAACATTTTACACCAGCAGTCTATGGACCAGCTACACCCAAAAAGCGTATCATGCCCTTCGTATATTATACAACAACCTGTTCCGGGCGATGGTGGGGCTTCCTCGACACTGCAGTGCGTCAGGCATGTTTGCAGATGCGCACACAGACGATTTTTTTGCGTTGATGCGTAACAGAGTCGCCTCGTTATTACGCCTCGTGAGGGGAAGCCCCAACAGTCTCCTGCAGGTCGTGGCGGGAAGGCAGGACAGCGCCTTGCTCGGCAGGTTCAATGGGCTGCACGCTCCTAGTACGTGTGCACCTCGTTGAGGCTGCCAAGTCTGGCTTTTAAATTCTAAACAAAATAATGTTTTGCTCTACTAACATAGGTCATTAAGTACTTTTTTTTCCTTTTGCTTACTAACAATCTATGGACCATGTTGTCAGAAAATAAATATATTTTATTTTATTTATTTTTTTTATTTAATAAAATGTCTTGAATTTAAGACCTACCTACTTCGAGAGGTTTCTAGGTCCAACTTCGAGAAAGAGGTCAATCGTCGAATCCGACTCGGCTGAACAGCGTTCGGGAAGCTAATACGGCACAATGCACATGTTTTCGTCAAATGTCTCAAGACAAGATTCTTTGACCAGTGTGTATTGCCAGTGATGACATATGCCAGTGATGAACCTTTGTTATCTGAATCGAATGAGTATTATTTTATGGCACTGAATAGTGGTCGTTTACTATGGGCCTCATAAGAAGCCTCAGTCACCCAAAAATGGAGAGGGCTATGCCGGGAGATTATCCGCGTTATCGCATCAAAAATGAGGCTATCCGCAGTAGAACCATGGTAACTGTTGTAGCCCTCCGAATCGCTAAACTTAAGTGCCACTGGGCGGAGCACATTGCAAGTAGAACCGATGGCCGTTGGGGCGGAAAGGTTCTCAAGTGGCGGCCACGTACCGGAAGGCGCAGCGTCGGTAGATCCCCCCCCCCCCCCCTCTCCCATAAACGCGCGAGTCCGCCAGATGCGGGTGGCGCAGGACCGGTCATTGTAGAACCCTTTGGCGGAGGCCTAGCCCAGCAGTCAGCTGATGTGATAATGATGATGATTATAAAAATTCATAATTTAGATATTCAAAGCAATAATTCTGAACACAAAGGCATAACGCTACTTTACCTTGATGCGAACAATATTGGATTTTTTGAAGTTTTTGTATGGACGTCGCTCAAAAAGTATACACATATTTAGGAAAAGTAAACGACCTTTTAATGATGGATTAGGATGAACCCGAGTTGTTCCAACATTTAGAAATAAGTACTAATTATAGAATGCTTTTAATCCGAAGCATACAATTTTGGCACAAAAAACACTTGAACGAGAGATTTTTTAAATACTACTTATTCCGCCCTTCACAACTTTTTTCTGTAAGACTTTAATTGTATATGTTGTTGTGATATATGACAAAAACATAAGTCATTTTTATCATCCCTAAACTTGGCATTATTGAGGAATCTCCCCACAAAATGGTCTTATAATATCACCTGGTCATACAATATTCAACACTGAATAAAAACAAAAATCAAACTAAGATATATACTTACCTTTCTAAATTTAGTTAATGGAAAACATAACGATGATGAATCAACATACTTATAGTTCAAGATACATTTGTTGATCCCTTTGATTTTTTTATTCATATTTTTTCCTTCTAGATAGATTTTTTCCCTGACCTGTCTAGAACTTCCCTGACTTTCCCTGACTTTCCCTGACCACCATGAGCTTCCCTGACTTTTCCCTGACTTTCCCTGACTTTCCAGAAAGTGGACACCCTGCTAGAGTCGACCATGCTGGGGACTCTAATGCTACGTTTACACTATGCCGAAGTGAGCAGGGAAGTGAAGAGGGCTGAGACGTGGGCAGCGCGAGTATGTAAACACCCACTCGCGCTACCCACTTCTCATGCCGCTGCCACTGCCCTACGCTCCCTTTTTTGGCGGTTTTTGTGGCGGAAGTCAAAGGACTAGCAGCGGCAGCGCGAATGAGTGTTTACATACTGTCGTCACACTCACTCCGTCGTCAACCGTCACCGCGTTATCAACGTTTGTGTAGCCGTGCTAGATAGTGTACAAATGTAATCATTAGAGGGCGGAGTACCGGTGGCAAATTTCACACAAAAGGTATGGAGTCGCCTAAGTATTCTTATGATTAAATAAATAACGAATAAATGATTAATTTTGCATAATAATTTTTAGGAACTTATAGAAATTATCTTACGAGCATACAAATATAATGTAATATGTTGTTAATATCTATAATACATAATAATATGTTTTCTTATCAAAACATTATCATTAGGTACTAAATACTAGACTAAGAAGTTATACCTGCCAAACGATATATTATTTTCAAGACCATTCAATTACAATTGAGGACTGGAATTATGTGTTCGAGGTCCTCCTCACAATCTACACTTAAGTGCGTATCCATGTTATAAAATGATTGGACTATGGCCACATACTAAGTACATTAGGTAAATGAATAATTTTATTATTCAAGCCTAAAATAATAATTATAAAAACGACTCCATACCTTTTGTGTGAAATTTGCCACCGGTACTCCGCCCTCTAGTAATCATGTTGTTATCAGTGTTCTGTTGCGATGGATTTTCAGCATCCGCCATCTCCTGGTTCGACAACGGCGTTTTCGCCGTCGAATACTTTTCATAACATTAAAATAGTTAGACAAACTCAGGAGGCAAAGCGCAGAAGGTGTGAGTAAGGCGTCTTCCATTCCATAATAATCTAAATTTAGCTGCCGTCTGTCGTCCTCCACTGCCCGAGGCCCAACACAAAAGAAGTATGGAGTGGCAATGTAAGCGCTCACTGCCCTTCACAGAAGTATTACGGCAGGACGCTGGGCAGCGTGAACGGCAGTGGAAGTGGCATATAGTGTAAACGTACACTACCGGTCAAAAGTTTAAGTTCACTCTTTGTTTTAGGTACAAATGAGTACTTCTGGACAATATTTTTTTGCAGTTCGGAAGCCGAAATTTGTTTCCAACTGATCCGTTATTGTTTCCAGAGATTTGTTTAATTAGTCAGACACAATTCACGTACATTTCTAAACAACGCATTCCCTAAAATCTTATAGGAATGACGGCAAAGGCTGGGCCATATTATGGGCTTGCCACTTAAAACGTACAATGATCAGATACAATGTTGGTTTTTAGGGAATCAGTTGTTTAGAAATCTACGTAAATTGTGTCATACTAATCAAACACATCTCCGTAAACAATAACGAATCAGTTGGAAACAATTTTCGACATCAGAGGCTCTAGTATAAGTTTTATCGAAACATATACGTTTTCGAACGCGTTTGCGTTTAGTTTCAATGTGTATGGCAACGCGTAGTTCCTAATAGTTACCACCAGAGGCGCTGTTCGCGTTGCCATATAAATTGAGACTAAACGCAAACGCGTTCGAAAACGTATTGCATGAATAAAACTTATACTAGAGCCTCTGAACTGCAAAACATTATCGCACAAAAGTACAAATTTGTACCAAAAACTTTTGACCGGTACTGTAGCATTAAAGATATGTGTAGATGAGTGCTATTGGAAAGGCGAAACATTGGGTATATGTAATTTATAGTATACCTTAATGTACTCCTTACTGAAGATAGGCAGCACATCCCGCAACATAGTGAGGGTGTGCAGTGCGGTCCGGTGGCCGGACAGCAAGGCTTCCGCCTGGATCTGGGACTGACAGAACTCTGCCACGCGGTTAGATGCCGGGTGCACTTTAGGTACCTAAGGAAGTAAATTTTGAATAACAGTAAAATGAATGTAATGAGGGATTACCGCTTTAGCCTAGTTGGTAGTGAATCTGCCTACGAAGCAAGAGGTCCTGGGTTCGAATCCCGGTAAGCGCATTTATTTGTGTGATGAGCACGAATATTTGTTCCTGAGTCATGGATGTTTTCTATGTATTTAAGTATTTATTTATCTATATAAGTATGATTATCTTCGTCTAGTACTCATAGTACTAGCTTTGCTTAGTTTGGGACTAGGTCGATTTGTGTAAGATTGTCCGCGTAGATATATTTATTTATTAAATGTAAACAAAAGTCTCTAAACACACTGGTTTAATTCTTGTGGCAATAATACCAAATCTCTATAAAATTCACATTTAGCTATAGATTTTACAACAGGTTTTCTTCAATTATTGTGATTAAAAAAAAAAAAGTTATGCATGACATGTTAATCAAATTGAACTAATTTTAGTGTTGTAAATTCGTCTAATCTTATTTTGTAATTTATTGTAAAGTGCTTACTACTCGACACAATTTATATTGTTAATCACTACATAGTATAAAATTAAGTCGCTTCCCGCTGTCTGTCTGTCCCTATGTATGCTTAGATCTTTAAAACTACGCAACGGATTTTGATGCGATTTTTTTTAATAGATAGAGTGATTCAAGAGGAAGGTTAATATGTATAAAACATGCCTGTTATTATTATTTTCATACATATAAACCCGTGCGAAGCCGGGGTGGGTCGCTAGTAATTAAATAAATATCAAATAATAATCATCGTTCGTGTTATCGCCGTGTTATATGAGTTACCTTAATTTTGTCATCATCAGTGGGTATCATGAAGCAACTCCCGCGCAACACCGCCGTCACCGCGTGCTGCGCCGCTTTCCGCACCTGTGTGAACAAACAGCGTGAACTTTACAGTTTAGGGCGATGACACGTGCGAGAGATCACGCCGCGATGATTCACTCCCACGTATTGCGCACCACGGCCGCCGTAGCTCTAAGTCGTAGCCAAGCCGACAATAGTACATTACTTACCTAGGGCGGTTAAACAAAGAATGTCTCAGATCGCAGGTATTTGACGCCCGAGCCGAAGGCAAGGGCGATAAATATGCGCTCTGAGGCTTTCTTTATTACCGCCCGTGGTGAGTACAAAATTTTACGTCTCTATCTGGCCAGGAAGTGGGGTTTTCCGCACGCATAGCGTGCGGTAATTCCTACTTTATGGCCAGGTATGACGTAAAAGTTATTTGTTATACAAGGGGGGAAAGTTGTATTTTACCTGCGAGTGTTCATTTGAAACACGAGCTTGCGAAACGATTCTATGATTGACCACGAGCGAAGCGAGCGGTTCAAAAATAGAAACCTGAGCGTAGCGAGTGTTTCAACACACGAGACGTAAAATAACATTTCACCCGTGTATAACACAAATCTTTTCACCTCACTACAGCGAGGAAAATAAGAAAAAAGGTACAAAAAAAAGTTAAAAAAAAAGAAGAAAAAAGTTTTTTTTAAAGTAAAAAAAGTGTAAAAAAGTAAAAAAAAATATGTCATTAAATATACAAAAAACAATAATAAACATTTAACGTTCTACGTCATAGTACTTTTAACGATCTACGTCTACTTTCTTCACATGTGGATAAAAAGCGATTTTCTCAATAGATATCAAACATACAAAAAGGCCTTTCCGAGCTAGTGAGGTGAAAAATATAAAGGGCCATTGGTTGACAGGAATCTAAACCAAGGCAATAGGAAACCATCGACACGAGAAGAAGAAGATTGGTTACTTTGCTGCTTTGGCAACGAAGACCAAATACCTAAAACCGATCCTTTGTACGTGATTTTACACCTGAAACGCTAGACGTACAGTAGACGGCAAACTTCGTGCGCAAATGTGGGGAAGTGGGGGGGCAGCTTGCACGTACAATTCGCCTTTGCGCAGGCAAGGTCATTTGCGCACGAAGTTTGCCGTCTACTGTACCTACTCGTATACGAGTATTAAGCAGTCGACAGCATGTCATCTACCTATAATATTGGGGGATGGGGCAGCGGAAGGGCGTGTCACTGCGGGCATTATGCTGGTGTACAATAGGGTCAACTGGAGGTCGTTGTTGTTCTACGTCCGTAACAATAACCCTAGAAACCCTACACGTGACCTCCGGGTGGTGCTTAAAGAACAACAAACTCGGCAGCTGCACTGCTCCTTCTGAACCTCGCAGCGCACACTGGAACTCTATCAGCGACATCAATACGAATACATATATGTACCAGTGTGTAACCGCCATACGATACATAAAATAAATAAATAATAGGATCACCTGGGAGATCTTACTGTATAAATTCGTCCACTAGAATCACTTGCAAAGTAATATTACTTTCTGGGGTATTCTAATGGATATTATTCTGTCCATTAAAATCACCCAGGGGATCGTGCTGGATATGGCGTACGATAGGATCACCTGGGTGATCTCATAAGACATATTCTTGGACCTGGGTGATCGGGTCAGGTGATCTTAAAGGATACCGCGTAGGGGACCTCCAAACGCTGACAAAAGAATATATTTTCTAAGACTGTGGGGTCTCATTTAGGTTCTCCGCTTGAGAATGTATTAAAGAAATAGTACGACAATAGTTTATCAACTTACCTTTGGCTTAGAATGCAGCACAAACGCCAACACATTATCGAAAACTCTCATCGTTGAAGAATCACACCACAGCGCATACTCCTGTGCTCTCAACAACACAGACAAGCACCCGATAGCACTTCGCAGCAACGTCCCGTTCTCAGAACTAGCGTTCTTCTCCAAGATCTCCGTGAAAGTGGTAGCTGCGTCTGAGAATTGTTTGCGGAGCACCGCTTGTGGGACGGACTTTATACCCATGGAGAGCAGGGACAGGGTTGCTACAAGGTTGTCTTCTTCTGCTACTTTTAGGGTTTCCATCTGAAATTTTAGGGGATTATAACAATCTACATTGCACGTAGAACCGATGGCCGTTGGGGTGGAAAGGTTTTCGAGTGGCGACCACGTACCGGAAGGCACGGCGTGGGTAGGCAAGGTGGACTGATGATCTGGTAAAGGTCGCGGGACTCCACTGGATGCGGGTGGCGCAGGACCGGCCATCGTGGCACTCTTTGGGGGAGGCGTATGTCCAGCAGTGGACGTCTTTCGGCTGATATGATGATGATAACAATAGGGGTGTAGACTCAAAATTAATTATTACTCCAAAAGAAGAAAGGCAAAAAAATATGCCTAGTGACGATAAATCCCATTCATATATCTCAAAAAATTTCGAACCTCTAACCGTTTTAATATTGCTTGTTAGACTGAGACAACGCTAGGTCACGATCCCCGAGTCATAGTAAATGACAATCGTTACATATGAAGGTGCGTTTGCGGAAAAGGGACAGTAAGTAAGGATCAATATCCTCTTATAACTTTGTGATTATTTAATCCTCCGTAGCCCAGTTGGTAGTGACTCTGCCTACGAAGCTGGAGGTCCCGGGTTCGAATCCCGGTCTGGGCATTTATTTGTGTGTTTATCACGAATATTTGCTCCTGAGTTATGGATGTTATGTATGTATATAAGTATCTATATGTATTTATCTATTATATATATCGTCGCCTAGTACCCACAACACAAGCCTTATTGAGCTTACCGTGGGCCTAGGTTGATTTGTGTAAGATTGTCCCGTAATATTTATTTATTATTTATATTATTATTTATTAATCCCCTGCTTTACTTTTTTCACCAGTTGACAATATTTTTAATCCTTTTTCGAGAAAATTTATCATTATTGGTTATTTTATTTGGTGTCTACATCTCTATTGAAATGTAGAAAGCATGGGGTGATTCTACGAGCGTTCCAACCGCCGTCAGTCCGCTGCTCGCATTATTGTCATTATGTTCAGGTATTTTTAACAAGTCCAGGACTACTACCAATTTGTTAGGAAAGGGGATTCAAATCTGCAAGAACTTTGACAATAATGCGAGCAGCGGACTGACGGCGGTTGGAACGCTCGTAGAATCACCCCATGTCATTATGAAAGATACTGAATGAATTGACCTGTTTTTAAGGTTGAAAAAAAAAACGAAAACTATGGATCTGTGGACCTTTGGATCTAATTTTCATAAAAAAAAGTGGTTGCATTAAAATTTTGTATGGATAGAACATTTGTTTAGAACCTGCATGTTAACAAACCCTATCTTTTTTAAACCAAGAGCAGTCATGTATGTAAGTAATAAAAACTTCGAGTCATATATAATACGCAATCATGGCAAGTATTTATAGTAGGTTGTAAGAGGAATCCTAAAACTTCGTTAACACTTTTAGGATTCCTCTTACAACCTACTATAAATTACATTCCAGGATTCTTATAAAACCAACTTAACATATTGACTCCTATCGCGTAAGCTAGAAAAAAAAAAACTAAAATATTCTCTAAAAACATGTAAATACTAACCAAGGCAGCAAAGTACTCAGTAGAAGTCTCCTCCCCACCTTGTTCTTTGATCACTTCTGTCACTGCCGCCAGTACCGCCAGCATTTCCTTGTGGATGGAGTTGTTGGAGTCAAACCTGCTTAGTAGCCTGAAAGTATGGGTTTGTTTATGAAAATAAAATACCCCCATTAAACATGCATAATCCTATCCTTGAACAATTTAATGGCAGTTTTATATAATAATAAATAATAGTAATTTCATTTAGAATTTACTTTTACAATAACACAGGTCATTGTTGTTCTACGTCTGTAGGAATAACCCTAGAAACCCAGCACGTGACCTCTGGGTGGTACTAAAAGAACAACAAACTCGGCAGCTGCACTGTTCCTTCTGAACCTCGCAGCGCACACTGGAACTCTATCAGCGACATCAATACGAATACATACATATATATGTACCAGTGTGTAACCGCCATACAAATAAAAAGTAAGTCAAATTTATGACAGATTTGTAAGTTTAGTATTTAAGATTCATTTGATATAGATTTATTTGTTTTTTCCACTTTGTTATTAAATACAAATTGTTATTATTATTCTTACTTATTTTTTTTTATTTTTTTATACAGATTATTAAAGTTACTTTTTATTACACATTACGTGTCTGTTTGCCTTTTGGCAAAGGCCTCCTCCAAAATTTTCCATTGATCTCTGTCCATTGCAAATCTTGTCCAGGTTTTCCCAGCTACTTGGACGATTCGAAGGGTTTGTTTAAAGTCACAAATAAATATTCTAGGATAGTTTTTGAGCATGAAATAATTTAGAAAAAATTACATGATGCAGCTGAGTCTAGTCAAGATGTCTTGCTTGGCTTAGTTTGTTCACACACATTTAAATGCCTCAAGAAACAGCCTAAGTGACATTCCTAACCATTTTCTCCCCTATAAAAGGTTTTTCTGCGCTGTATAAAATCTTGGCATTCTTACTAGTTTACTAGAAAGAAATTGGTTTGATATTGCATTATTTTGGCAGTCTATTTGACTAACCTTTTGAATTGGATTTGATATCATCGGGGATAGTGCAATACCGCATAACTAGCACAGGTAAATAGTGCGTCTCTACACAACAGCCATATTACCGCGTAGTTACGCGCTAGTGCTGATTAGCACTGGTAAACACTGCGTATCTACACAACACAACGTCCTTAGGGCAAATCCGCGTAACTGGCATTCGTTAATACCGCGTATCTAACAAATGTAGCCAAATTAAGATTTCCTGCCAACAAACTTACAATCCTGATTAGAAAATACCGAAAAATTCTGATTAGAATAAACCAAACTAAAGTCACTATCTTGTAGAACTCTTGATTCAATATCTTCTGTGTCTGTCTTTCAAAATAATAAAGATACAACGTTTTAAGCTTCTCCTGTAAAGTTGGCTGTTGTGTAGATATGCAGTATTTACCAGTGCTAGTTACGCAGTTTTGCATTATGGCTGTTGTGCAGATACACACTATTTACCATTGCTGGTTACGCAGTATTGCACTATCCCCAACGATATACATTAACCACTCTATGGCTACAAATATAAGGGTGGTGGTAAATCGTTTGGGTCTTTAAAAATAATGTTTTGAATTTTGTAACAAAAATAAAAATACAGCCATTACTCACTTGCTAAAGCTCACATTAGAGCACTGGCTCCAATCAGAAGCAAATGTCTGAAAGGTCTTAAAAGTCCCAGACTTCATGGAGCCAGAGTACTGGCTCTCTGAATCCTCCTCTCCGGACTTAACAGACATACTCTCAAATTCCTTCGCAATAGTCAGCTCTGCCTCTGCTTCAGACTTCTGCTTGCCCTTAGAATGCCCGTAGGTGATCATGGCGTCGTGCTTTGATACCGCCTGCTGCGTTAAACCAGTGTTTCCTTAAAAACAAATGAATTAACTTAGGCTATGCAGATATTAGGGTTTCGTTGGTGATGACTTCATTTTTCAAGTAATTCAACAGGTTTTTAGGGACGGCAGGTTTATCTTGTGATCATTAATCATTAAATACGGTATAGTTTGCTAATAATTCAAAAGACTTACCCAGGTTTTCTTGAAAGAATCGGGATTTCGCCATTTCCCTGTATTTTTGAGTCTTCGGATTGGAATCCGAAGAGTGCCCCTTGAGCCATCTTTTCCCTTTTGTTTTGCCCTTCAGCTTAGATCTAAATTTCCCCATTTTTTAGCTTCTTATGCCTACTTAAAAGAAAAATACTGCACCGCACGTGGTGATGAAGTTTAGAAGCGAATGGCTGTCAATTCAATGCTGTCAATTGTCATTGATCTGTCACTCAGTTTGTCAACTTTCAGTACAGCCAACAAAGTGGTAATAATTATACAAGTGGCAACACCAGTAAGTATTATGCGAGACCTAAATTGAAAAAAACTATAAGCCCTGGTTCACATGAATTGGTTAATGAGTGAATGATTATTATCATAGTACTTAAAGCATACATTTCTAGTTTGATGATATATTCTTGATATTTCAATTGGTAATGATTACAAATAAATGAATTAAAATGTATTCGTAAACATGAAGCAATTATTTGATATATAAAAATCCTTATCACGCAAAAGGCGTTAAATTTTTAATGACAGGAAATACTAATTGAAGTGACCCGGAACGGAACGTAAAATACCCAATTTTTATTTCGTAGTACTCCTGTTTCATTGCGTTTTTCTTGTTTGTAAATAATAACCGCTGGAAATAGTACGTAATGTGAAATTACACGCATTCCTCGGCCGAGTGCTCGTTACGTAAAAGGTAACCATTGCCGTGCAATTAGTTAATTCGCCGTAGAACTCCTAACCTATTGGTTGATGTTTTGTTAAGGAGTATATGAACTATGTGATGTAAAAATGCCGCCGTTTAGAAGAAAGAAGGCGTCCAAATCATTTCCAGTGAAGGTGTGTACATTGGATGCTGAATTGGAATTCAACCTTGAGGTGAGATGTCATCTTTTATGCTTATTTTTGTTATTGTTTGGACATTTAGTAATTGAGGAATTAACACAATAACTTCATTATGAGTCACCGAAGGGGTACCAGCTCCTGTGAATTAGTGTAGGAGAGTTATAATTCGTCTGGTAAACACCTACGCGTGTGGAGAAAACAGAGCAGTGTTGTAGTCAGTGCAATATATTGGAATGCAGTGTAAATGATATAACATAAACAAACTTAGTTTACATTGTGAAGCCAAGCAGTTGGCATTGCTATCTAATAAATGTAATTAAATAGAAGTTTATTTACTGATTGCAAAAATAATGTTGACAAACAGAATGCACTTATGATTTTTTCTAATATTGTCACTAAAATCTTGATATTTTAAGGAAATAAATTGGTAGATGTAATTTTCACTCAAAACACTGGTGATATATGACAATTTGTGTTCTTAAACTTTTCGTTTACTGCCTGGAAACCGAGCAGTTGGGCAAATATTCAGTGTTTTTAGGGTGTTTTTTTTCGTCATTGGCCCAGTTACAGTACCCGGCGATAAAGATTGCACATCGGGTATTTCGGCTTTGTAGAGCGTTGTCACAGTAACACTCATTGTCACACTATTGTCACTTTCCAAAGGCCGATGTGCAATCTTAATCGCCAGTTACTGTACTTATAGTTTTCTTAAAGGTTTTTCATATTTAATCGCATCTAAGTCTGAATTTGACTTACACATGCCAGTCATATTTTTTTATTTCTTGTTATTTACTAAACTAGCAGTTTCTTATGAGAACTAATTATGCTGATATCCAGAGAATCAAGTAATTAATATATGTTTATTTTTTGCAGTGGCGAGCAACAGGAAGGGACCTATTTGACCTAGTATGTCGGACGATCGGTCTTCGAGAAACATGGTTCTTTGGCCTGCAGTTCGAGGATACCAAACATTTCATAAGCTGGCTCAAATTGGACAAAAGAGGTAAGTTCAGAAATATAATGAAACATTTGGAATAGCATGACTTTAATGACACATTCTGAATATCATGATCCAAAGCATTAAGTAATGATATTCCGGTAAGTTTATTACTCATCCTTTGATTAACCTTTTAATGTGTGCTGATATCATAAGTTTGTGTCAATGCAGTACCTTATTTATTCGGTGTTATTCTGTGAATAAAGAATCTGTCTTTGTCTATGTCAGTATCAGTATGCCCATGTCTTATGTGCAGGGCAGTAATAACATGGCAATGACAAACCACAACCATCATGATGTGATTTTTGAAAAAGTAAATAAACATTGCCAACTTGATGTACTGAATTATTATTATTATTATACTATTTGAGACAGGCAGCTGACACTGATACGTCTAAATCATAGTTCACTTAGCACAGGTTCATACTGCTTGTCAAGTCTGTTTTTAAAGTAAGACTCAATTTGTCTTATTTTTAAATTCTTAGCCTGCTCCACATTCTCGACAAAACAACACAAGACTGGTTTCGCCGGACTACATTCTCGCCTTGCACAGTTGTAATTGGACTTTCATACACTTTTATATAGCGCAGCGAGAATTAAACACGAAACTTCACGAGAGCTCTTTGATGTTCCGTCATTTTACCGACACGAAACGGAGACTACACGAATATACGCAAAACAATACGAACATAGACGAATACTCACTCCACACTCTTGTAATCGGCAAATCTCGTGTAGTTTTGTCGAGAATGTGGAGCGGGCTTAAAGGCCTCAATGTAAAAACTGCAGAATATTCAGGACACCATCATATCAGCCGAAAGACTTCCACTGCTGGACATACGCCTCCCCCAACACCACACAGGACACAACACCACACAGGACACCATAATTTACCCCAATCCCCTTTCAGTACAAGACCAATGCGTCTCCCAAATGCCCGGCACACCGTTCATGCTCCTCTGCAAGCTCTACCCCGAAGATGTAGCCGAAGAACTGATCCAGGAGGTGACACAGCACCTGCTGTTCCTCCAAGTGAAGCAAGCCATACTGAGTATGGACATCTACTGTCCTCCGGAAGCATCGGTGCTGCTCGCTAGTTACGCTGTGCAGGCAAAGGTAGATACGTTTTGGGTTAGTAATGTAGGGTTATTTTGTTTGATTGTAGATTGGGTTGCTATCTCTATGTTGTCTTCAGGAGGTTGATTCTTGCCTTAGTAAAAAAGCTTTAAAGTCGTAAGA
Organism: Epinotia brunnichana; assembly: GCA_963854355.1. NCBI lineage: Eukaryota > Metazoa > Arthropoda > Insecta > Lepidoptera > Tortricidae > Epinotia > Epinotia brunnichana. The sequence continues at coordinate 21,195,137 of OY977954.1, forward strand.
AAACATTGTGCTGCCATACAAACTTTGGACCCCCATTTCACTCTAAGAGGGTGAATTTTGAAAAATCCTTTCTTATTGCACCCTAGACCTTATAAGGAACCTACGTGCCAAATTTGGAATCTCTAGAACCAGTGGTTTGAGCTGTGCGTTGATATTTCGTGCGCTCAGCCGGCGTTCGGAACGGGACAATGAGTCACACTTTTTCGTGCGTGCAGCCGGCGTTTATCGATTTATAAGACGTTATCACGTCAAAAAATATTTACAGTGGCAGAACGAATAGGTATGTAAGCTAAAATATGCTGCTTACTGGGAGAGCGAGGGCTGAGGTTGAGGGTTGAAGTTATTATTTTGGTAACCTTTAGCCGCCCAAAGGCCTATTAGAAGGCATCCTATTCTTAAATGGAATTTATACCATTCTAAATTGGAACCAAGTTGGATTTTGTTAAGGTTCCATACCAAAAAGGTAAAAAAGGAACCCTTATGCCAACTTTGATCCGTCACAACGTTAAAATAGCATAAGTAGATGGTATTTTTTTTCAACTCACTTTCAAACATAATTTACTTTAAAAGCAAAGTTTTAACCGACGAAAAATCAATCATCCCCTATTTTCCTACCCTTAAGGTTGTTTTTTTTTTTCCGAATTTATATGGGACCAACTTCGGGGGCTTCAACACTTTCCAATAAAAAAATAAGTATCAAAATCAAACTACTTTGAGCGTGGCTCAGTAAAACACAGGTTTTGAATTTAAATTGTTATAATAGCACACTATTAATATCTTTTATATTTTACTACAATAATTCCACTTAGGTCTTTATGAATTCGTTTCTCCACCGTAACTGACTCGCGCCGTTTCCCAACCACGGTTGCCCGCCATCTTGACGCCATCGAATCGCTTGACCAATTGGGAGACAGCGCGCGCTACATCAAACTTCCGTTTATGATCTGAATTAACAGATATATTTTGATAAATGCTCACCGTAATATTTATCAAAATATAAGTTTATACTATTGATATAATCTAATGTAAATTAAAATAAATATGCCTATGATTTTATGAACCGCTAACACTACTCTGTAAAAAGTTATGCGTATGCGACTTGAGAACCTCCTCCGTGAAAACGAACTGTTCTGTTTCTTAAATTTTAATTGACAATAAACTTTTTCTCGTATAGTGGGCATGAAGACATCAAGGAATTTAGACACCTATTTAATTATACCTAAGACAGTATATTGCGATAAAACGTAACTTAGTCCTGAACCGAATCCTTCGGCACCAGCAATTAAAATTATGGCAATCCAAGTATAGTCTGCACGTATGACTGTACGTGATGTATGTAAATATTTTCCACTCTCGACCACCGCTTTGACGAACAGTTTGGGCTCGTTGGTAGTACTCCAGCCTGGATATTTTCTTCCAGAGTCATGGATGTTGGAAGTACCTATTTATGTATAAAATTATTTATATGTCATCTAGTGCTCATTACTTAGTTTGGAACTAGGTTGATTTGTGTGAGATTGGTCCCTAAAGCTTTCAAACTCAAACTCAAAAGTGTTTATTTGTTAAACATAGGTACATCTGGTTACAGTGGTCTTAAGCAGGGACTGATTTCGGTTACGGTTATACCGTAAAGTTACCGTTATGTCGTAAAGGTTATGCGCGCCGCGCGAACATAACGGTACCGTAACCGTTTTGAAATAACGGTTAGCGGTACCAGTTTAAAACGATACCGTAACCTTTATAATACCGGTATTATAAAGGTTATCGAGAAATGTAAGCGAGCTGGCACTCTACAGAGGAAGCATTGGCTACTAAACATTTAAAGACTAAAAGACAAAGCAGCAGAGCCTTTGCCGGCGGTTTGGCAACAACTCCAGGCCAATGTCGATATATCGGTACCTTTAAATAGCGGTTACGGTACCGGAAAAAATAAAGGTACCTTTATATTTCGGTAGCGAAATATAAAGGTTCCGCTACCGAAACCGCTATTTGACAACCGATATGACGTCATACCGTTAAAATAGAATACCGGTATTTTTCGGTTATGCAGTCCCTAGTCTTAAGATGAAAATGTTAGTATCACTATGTTTTGCCTTTTGGGCTTTAGCGTACAAAAACAAACTTACAATATGGATTCTATAAGTATTAAATTAAAATTCAAAATAATTCATATAACATGTCAAAGTACAATTTAAAAAACATAAATTTAAAAAGAAAACTAAAAATAGATAAAACAATTTAGCCTTTCATCAAAAAAAAAAACAATATACATAACATGTCAGTGTACAATTTTAAACTACATAGAACAATTCGGTTAGGTACCTATTACAATTCAAAATAATTCAGTTTCATATGTCAAATACATTTTTTTTTAACTAAATGTAGTTTATTTTTTACTGTAATAAATTCAGTAAGAATTGGCTTTATCATCATCATATCAGCCGAAAGACGTGCACTGCTGGACATAAGCCTCCCCCAAAGAGTACCACAATGACCGGTCCTGCGCCACCCGTATCCAACGGCGGTGGATTGGCCTTATGCATATATGAAAATATGATTAAAAGCACCGTCTTACTTGCGTACGTGGTTTGTAATGCGAATACGGACGCCACAAGATTTGCCCATAGATGAAAGACGAATGGCAACAATTAGTGTATTAGTAGTTAATGTTGATTTTCATTCTATGTATACATTTGTCTCCTTTTTGTCTTTGGAAGGACTGGTAGATTCAAACGTAGGTACTTTCATAAGTCTGCCATTGCACATTACTGCATACTTGCAGCACAATGTTCATTTATCTATTCATATACTGCTCCACAGTACGGTGACTACGACGAAACTGCCTACAAACCCGGTATGCTGGCCAGCGAAGACTTGCTGCCGCAGCGGGTTATAGACCAGTACCAGATGACCCCGGAGATGTGGGAGGATAGGATCAAAATATGGTGCGTATTTTTGCTTCTATATCTTATCTTAAGGTGGGTACTAATTTGAACGGCTCAGCCTGAGGCATGCTCGCCCCGCGCGGCGAGCTGCTCGCGAGCAATTTGTTGTAATTTGTTGCACATAAACATGCAAGGGCGAGGCAGCGTGCTCAAGGTGATCCGACATTGTCCCAATGGGCTTGTGACCTTAATTTTTTTTTACGATGCCATTCGAACCAATTTTTGTAGAGGAACAAATGTTTGTATGGAAGTGACTACATTAAAAGAATATTAATACCCAAAAAATCGAGTTAAAGAAGGACCTCGCTGACAGCAGCCGAAACGCTTCATATTGATTGGCTTTAAAGTATGACGTCACACCGTGCAATTTGTACTAACTGTTGCATGGAAAATTAAGTAAATTGCTGTTTCGGTCGCGAAATACTGCGACCTAAGTCCATAGTTGTCACACAAATTTGTTTCTATAAAAGCGTAAAAATTCTATTGGTAGCTTTAAATTTACTTTTGGACAATAAATAAAAAAAGTTTTTTTTCTAAACTTTCAAGGTTCATATCTTTTTATGATTTGAATTATATTTTGTAATTTATACTTTATTACAATACTCAGATGGTTTACTATCCATTTAGCTACACGATGTTATCAATCTTAATACCACGCAACAAGCCTATTGTCCCATAGCTCTTATGTCAGCGGTTTCGGTACATATTTATGAGAGGATTAAATCAATACATATTTTTGCACTTGACTGTACAGTCAACCAATTTAATTTCTGGGCCACTTCGTACCTTGTCACAATGACAATGATATGAGATCTCTAGGGGCTTTCATATTGTCTTTCACTGTGACAAGGTACGAAATGGCCCAGAAATCAAATTGGTTGACCGTACACCGCTGCCGCTGCCATTCGAAGACAAGATTGCTTATGACTAATAGGCTCAGTTTTTTCCCTACTTATATCTGTAGGTAGCCTAACTTGAGTACACAGACCTACAAACCCATACTATCCATGCTAATATTATAATTGCGAAAGTAACTCTGTCTGTCTGTCTGTTACCTTTTCACGCTTGAACCTCTGAACCGATTTAGAAAAAAATGGTATGGATATAAATGAGTTGCACGCGGACAATGGGGAATGGATGAAAACTTTAGAAGTGTCTGATATTTTTTGGTGATAGGAATAACCTTCCTTAGCACTAGAAAAATGTTGCAGACTTTTCAGCTGCGTCAATTATTTTTGATAAATATAAACAGTTTCCTCACTTACGATTTGGGTTTAGGACGACGAATGAGACAATTTCCTTGATCCGTCTCATATTACAAAAAATATTTGTTGTAATATGAGACGGATCAAGCAAAGTTCGCCGTCCTAAACCCAAAACGTGAGTGAGGAAACTGTTTATATTTAAAAATAATAATTGACGCAGCTAAAAAGTCTGCAACTTTTTTCTGGTTCGAAGGAAGTTTATTACTATCACCAAAAAAAAATCAGGCACTTCTAAAGTTTTCATCCATTCCCAATTACAACATACAAAAAGAACAAAAAAATATTTTTTCCATGTTTTGGCATAAGTAAAAAACTAAATCAGTTTTTTCCGTAACCGGCCTTTACATTGTCTAGTGGTCCACAAATCGAATAACTCAGTAATCAGTGCGCACAATCCTCAATCATTGTTGTGCAACCTCATTATTTATACAGATTTATTCCTCGCAACGATCGGAATGCACTGCATTATTGCAATTTGATTACGATATTATTGTACTTATTGTTGCCGGAAGCATTGTGATACATAATAAAAATATCACAACTATTGTTTTAAAGAATGTAGTTTGGGATCGGGAATCAAAATGATTTTATCAACGTATTCCTTGTCTAGGGACAGTCCACATATTACGTAACGCAAAATTCCGACTTTTGGACCCCTCCTCCCCCCATGTCACGCTATTTACAAGCTTTTATTTAAGGCGCCGTAGGTTCATGGTCTTCTCTCCCTCTCACTGAGCATAAGCGTGAGCGAGATGGAAGTGCGTATTTTTTGTGTGTTTAAATAAATAAAAATGTAATCACTAAGTTCCCTCAAACATGATATTGCTGATTTTTAGAACCAATGTTAATATGTTTAGCTTTTGTGCATAATTTGTTACGAATGTTTTAAGTGTATTCTAGACCTATGTTCGTGATTTTTTCGTTCGTGAGCTTAATAATGTTTTGAATCACTGATCTCGCATCAGAAAAGCCTCAATATTACTATTCGTATTTTTTTGAAACCATATTATTATAAACAGACGCATTATATTGTTTCAAAAACTCTGTTCGCTTAACTTCGCTGAACCTTAACTTGCAATGAAAATATGTAACCATGTTTGTTCGGGTGGAATCTTGCAACTCAATTTAGCAGCAGCGAACCTGAACCGATTGAGTTGAAATTTTGGTTATTAGTATAGTTTGGATGACAATTCAATATTATGATACCATCGAGCTAATCTGATGATGGAGACAAGGTGGTCATGGGAATTCAGTACTTGACCGACGTAACCCCCTTGAGTTTGGGCTCGTTAGAATCGTCGCAATGAGTAGTTGATGACGGTATACAGAAAAGTAACTGTACTTTTCTGTATAACGGCAATAAAAACTTGTACCGAAGTTATTGACAGAAACTTATTCCGATCTCTTTAACACATACTGTCACGTTTGGCATGACCCACCCTCCTGCCTGTTACTGTGACGTAGTTTATGGATGGTCCCCTATCGAATGCGACGAATCTATGTCCGACATAAACGCGACAAGACTAGCTAGACAGAGCATAAATAGAAAATAAAATGTCATATAAAATAAGCTGGATTCCACTTAGTTTTTTGTTTTAAATGTATTTTTATCTTATCCGTTCTATAAAAAGAGATAACAATAACAAACGATGCCAGCTCTCCTACGGCTATTATACGAATTCTATCTATTTCGTATGCCAAGTACCAAGTACAGTCAGTTCTAAGCAATAAGGTCCTAGAACCACATAGTTTGTATACATGTTTATGATGCTTACTGTACATCCGAGTATACAGGGTGGAAAGATAAGTCGGGCCCTGGAGGGAAACTACCTTAAATCCTTAAACTGGCTCATTTTACTTAAAGGAGACCTTCCTTTATTTTTAAAAAGAAACAAAACTGCATTCAAACATTTCCAAAAAAGCCTTACACACGGCCGGGAATCGAACCCGGTCGAATCTGTCTAAAAATCTGAGTTAGTTTTTTTGCGTAAATTAATAGTTCTAGGTGTAACGAGCTATTGTTGCTAAGGAACTCTGTATCTGCAATCACAGGAAAATGCTGAATTTCATAGTTTAATGTACGGAAATGGACCTCCCCATACTAATCCGCTTAGTATGTCTGTATGTAAGTATGGGGAAATGTGACATGTGAAACTAGACGAAATTGGTAAATTCGTAGTTTTATTTATTTATTTTCCTTATTTACACCAATCTTTTCAAAACTGTAATAAAATATCATTCCCATACTTAGGTATCCATAGTAGGTACCTACTGTTTGTACGAGGAGATCCATTTCCGTATTTAAACTGTGAAATTCGGCATTTTCCTGTGATGGTAGATACAGGGTTCCCTAGCAAAAAGTGTTCCATACATCCAGAACTATTTATTTACGCAAAAAAATTAACTCAGATTTTTAGACAGATTCGACCGGGTTCGATTCCCGGCCGTGTTTGAGGTTTTTTTGAAAATCTTTGAATGCAGTTTTGTTTCTTTTTAGTAATAAAGGAAGGTCTCCTTTAAGTAAAATGAGCCAGCTTAAGGATTTAAGGTAGTTTCCCTTCAGGGCCCGACTTATCTTTCCACCCTGTATATAGCTGTTACTGCCATGATTGGTGGCCAAGCTATATAAATAACATTGGTAATACAATGATGAATTATTATTTAGGTATGCGGACCACAAAGGCATGTCACGCGACGAGGCAGAAATGGAGTACCTGAAAATAGCACAAGACTTGGACATGTATGGTGTCAATTACTTCTCTATCAATGTAAGTAGACAACAATCGCTTTTTCACTTCTCATGCTCAAAAAGTGTTTCTCGCTGTCGAAGTGAAAAGTAGAGTGTATAACTCTGGTTTAGAAGCCACTTGAATAAATTAAATAACCATCTGGTGGTCCTATAGCTTATTTTAGACCCTTGTCATAGAATCTACAATTGAACTACAAGTCAAAAATTGTGTTCCAAGCATTTCCCTCTATACCTTTTCGTTGCCTGACCTAATATTTGTTCGAGTGGAATCTTGCAACTCAATTTTGAAGCAGATATCTTCAACCGATTGAGCTGAAATTTTGGTTAAAGGTATAGTTTGGTTGACAAATCAATATTATGGTACCATCGAGCTGATCTGATGATGGAGACAAAAGGTGGCCATAGGAATTCAGTACTTAACTTACTTGGGCTCGTTAAAATCGTCTCAATGAGTAGTTGATGACGGTATACAGAAAAGTACAGTCAGCAATAAAAGCTTGGACCTTCTTTAAATTTAAGAGTTATCCTCTTGTCGGTGGAGTATTTTCCATTTCTCTCTGTCGTACGCCATCTCCTTGACTCGCTGATACGACACGACACCAGCTTTTTCCTTTATTTGGTCCATGTAACTGCGCCGTGGTCTTCCCCTGCCTCTCCTTCCTTCTATCTTTCCTTCCATTATGGTTTTACAGAAGTTGTCGTGCCGTATCATTTTCCCCCTTCTAGCGCTGATGGTGTTCAGGATCGCTAAAAGCTTGGACCAAATATTAAAATTTTGTCAGAAACTGATTTATAATTTTTTTTGTTTTTTAGAACAAAAAAGACACGGACCTCTATCTCGGCGTGACAGCCCTAGGGCTCAACATATACGAGAAGGACAACAAACTCATGCCAAAGACGACGTTCCCCTGGTCCGAGATCAAGCACATATCGTTTGATGACAAGAAGTTTATCATCAAGTTTGTCGACAAGGCGGCCAATAATTTTATATTTTTCTCGCCGAAGGGGATGAATAAATTGGTGAGTCGATTTAAAACCATCCATACTTCCATACTAATATTATAAATGCGAAACTGTGTCTGTCTGTTACCTCTTCACCCTAAACCCCTGAAACGATTTAGATGAAATTGGTATAGATATAGTTTCGAGTCCTGGGGAAGGACAAATAATGGTTTTTATCCCGGTGATCATCCCCTAAGGGGGTGAAATGAGGGGTGAAAGTTTGTATGGAGCTAAGATAAAAGCCGAGTTCCACGCAGACGTAGAATAGTCGCGGGCTGAAGCTAGTACTGAATAAGTTTCTAAACTTGCTATGGAACTCGGTAAACAAGAATGTCAAGTGTTTTGAATGTACAGAGTTCTCCAACAGAAAACCTTTGAAAAAATATGTATACACAGTCTTTATTTTTACTGACATAAGTCGCATGTGTAGATATTTTTGAATGATTTGGATTGTCTGTATTGGATAACTCAACTGTGCAACATATCAAACTGTGTGATAGGCACTCTTTTTAAAAATCAGAAATGAATATGTATATTTACGTGCCTCAATAATTTACTATTTTGTAGAATACATTGGGTAAATCGCCAGTAGCTTCTATAGGCCCCTACTATACTAAAAATGAACACTGTTCTTCTACACACAGAATTCAATTTAGTATGACGTGGCGAGTTATTGAATGGTGGCCAGTAATTGAAACCTTATACTAAAATGAATTCTATTATAAATAAAAATATTTGCGGACAATCTTACACAAATTAACCTAGTCCCAAACTAAATAAAACTTGTACTCTGGGTACTAGGCGACGATATAGATACTTATATACAGAAAAAAATACTTAAATACATAGCAAACATCCATGCCTCAGGAACAAATATTTGTGCTCATCACAGTTCACACAAATAAATGCCCTTAACGGGATTCGAACCCAGGACCTCTTGCTTCCTAGGCAGGTTCACTAGCAACTATGCTAAAGCGGTCGTCACATTATAGCTGAATAGAGAGTTTATTTTTAATATGAGGTAGCCAGTAATTGAACGGTGGCCAGCTACTAATGTTTTACCCTAAGTATCTATGTAAAGTCTGTACACGATAAAATCCGGGCCCACCTGATCTAGTATTTTTTGTACTAACTGCTTATTAAGAAACAACACTTTTTTAGGGTTCCGTAGCCAAATGGCAAAAAACGGAACCCTTATAGATTCGTCATGTCCGTCTGTCTGTCCGTCCGTATGTCACAGCCACTTTTTTCCGAAACTATAAGAGCTATACTGTTGAAACTTGGTAAGTAGATGTATTCTGTGAACCGCATTAAGATTTTCACACAAAAATCGAAAAAAAACTAAGTTTTAGGGGTCCCCATACTCAGAACTGAAACTCAAAAAATTTTTTTTCATCAAACCCATACGTGTTTACTATGGTACGTACTATGGATAGGTCTTCAAAAATGATATTGAGGTTTCTAACATCATTTTTTTCTAAACTGAATAGTTTGCGCGAGAGACACTTCCAAAGTGGTAAAATGTGCCCCCCCCCCCCCTGTAACTTCTAAAATAAGAGAATGATAAAACTAAAAAAAATATATGATGTACATTACTATGTAAACTTCCACCGAAAATTGGTTTGAACGAGATCTAATAAGTAGTTTTTTTTTAATACGTCATAAATCGTAAACCGCAATTTATTTCACGGAACCCTTCATGTGCGAGTCCGACTCGCACTTGGCCGCTTTTTTTAATAATCCATAGATAAAATACTATAAAATAAAAATATAATCATATCAAAATGTATGAGTATGTACTCGTATGAGTTTTTGCGTTATACATTCCAATATACTTATTTTTTGTCCAACATTATTTGTCAATGGGCATTCACTTTCGACTACAATACCATTATCGTATTTACATAAAACAAGGTGTTTTATTTGCCTGTTTTCTACTTGGGGTAGCCAGCAAGACTGTCCACTTCAAGCACGGAAAGTAGTTTTTGTATGAAAGGCAATTATTTAACAAATATCAGTCAAAGAGAAAATGGACTAAAGTGGTAAATATCTGCTAACTGCCCCAAACAGAAGTCAATAAAAAATGTTAGTTATTGTAAAAAAACAATTTAATAAAACATAGAATAGCTCACCGAACACTTACAAAAACCTAATATATCAATAATTTCGAGGCAAAATCCTACCAAATACTCAGAATTTGCTGCACAAAAAATAATAAGTGCTGTTTCTTAATAACCAGTTGGTAGAAAAATATACTAGATCAGGTGTGCCCGGATTTTATCATGTAACAGTCTTTATATAAAGTAATGCTCATTCTAGAAGACCGTAAGTCCAAAAAATACTGTTCAGTAGTGTTATAGTGAGTGAAAAACTGGTTTAAGTTGCACTTTTAGCACCGCCCAGGGGTCACGTGTAGGGTAGCGATGGGTAATTCCTAGGGCAACAACCTGGCAAAACCGTACCGTCTTTTCGAAGATCTCACGGATCTAATACAATGATTTGCCATACGATAAATAACTGGTTTAAGTACATAATCAAATTGCAATTATCCAAAGTCTATATTAACTCTCACTCTTCCTCAGGATTTCAGAGGATATTCTAACCTAAACAATATATTTTGGTATCGATTGATACAGATCCTTGACTTGTGTATCGGCAACCATGACCTATACATGCGTCGGCGCAAGCCGGACACTATGGAGGTGCAGCAGATGAAAGCTCAGGCCAAAGAAGAAAAACAGGTGAATATTAGTAAAGTAGTCCCTAGATATAATTGGCGCAGTCGATAGGATACATAATTCTTTGTGCGAATATTTAGAAAACTCTCACATCTAGAATATGTTGTCATCCATCTTTTCACGTCCTTCGAAATCACAGCTGTCATTTAATTTAATTTATTTATTCAGCTTTAAATTGTATACAACGTGTCCCAAAACTCAACGATAAGCCGGCACCAGAGGATGGAGCTGCTTATGATTAGTCGAGAAAAAATAAGGAAAAAAATATATCTAAATATATAAAATAAAATATATCTACCACGTGTCCCAAAACTCAACGATAAGCCGGCACCAGAGGATGGAGCTACTTATTTAGATATATTTTTTTCCTTATTTTTTCTCGACTAATCATAAGCAGCTCCATCCTCTGGTGCCGGCTTATCGTTGAGTTTTGGGACACGTTGTATACAGGTTGTTGTTGCGAGACGACTGACACTTTTAACTCACAAAATAAATACAATTATATACTATTTTAACAGAATTTTTGTGAGAATAAGAATACATTTACATAGTTAATTACTATACCTAGATATTTTTCTAGCACGAACGACTTATTGTAAGTGATTGACAAAATAAAAACATCGACAGTCCTGTTATCGATAAGTACCACTTCGACGTGATAGAGGTAATACAAAGACAAATATATTTAGGGTAATAGGGTGTGTTAGAAAATATATAATAATAACAAAACTATCAATATATTTATATTTTACATATTTGAGAAAACAATTTGGAATACTTTCGTAACTTTCTTTCTTCGTGTCACTGAATTAATTATCCCATAGGTCACTCATTTATTTATTACGGCGCGGCGTCTAGGTAGGTAGCCGATATAAATCTGTTGTTGTAATGTAGTCTTGTCGTTGAAGTAGTATGTACTTATCGATAACAGGATTGTCGATATTTTTATTGTGGCAAGCACTAAACAAATGTTGTTCCTGCTAGAAAAATATCTAGGTATATTAATTACAGTGCAGAAATTTAATGTTTGATACTGTTGTTAACAATACCATATTTCGCTTTCTTTTTTCTTAGTATATTTCTGTTTCTAGCGTCGACAAATCGAGCGGAATAAGCTAGCGAGGGAGAAGCAGCTTCGAGAAGCAGCCGAAAGAGAGCGGACTGCCATGGAGCAGAGGCTTTTGCAGTATCAAGAAGAAATTCGACTGGCTAATGAAGCCCTGGTAAGTCATACATCAAGTCAAGTCGTCGTCAAGTACCCATAACACAAGCCTTATTGAGCTTACTATGGGACTAGGTCGGGTTACTAATGAAATCCATAATTTAATTTGCCATAAACGTAACGTTTGCCATAATAATAATTTTCCGTAATTAGTTGTTCACAGAAACTGACAACTTTTCAGGATGTTGATAATTTATTTTATGAAAGAAGGTCTAACTCATTTTGCACTATCAACGGTGTTTAAATCAGCAAGTAGTAATTTAAGATAGCTTGAACATAGCAAAGTGTGAAATCGTAGCATGTTATTTCTTTATAAACTTTGTAGTAGCAAATCGTTTTTACGTTTCATAAGGAGTTGCTCATTTGACATATTTCAATAGAGTTATCGATCTCAAAGTATCATCTGAATATCAAATGATAATTAACTACTGATTTGCAAGACTCTTCATTTGCTCTATAAGCCGTTAAAGCAGCTATGAGTCACACAAAAAAGTATTTATATACCCTTAACTTTGGCACTACATTGTCGACAGGAAAGACGCAAACCTAAATCTCTGTAAGGCCTTTAAAAGGCGTGAATATAAATATGATTAATTTCTTTCTCAGCGGCGTTCGGAAGAAACTGCAGAGCTACTAGCAGAGAAAGGTCGAGTAGCAGAGGAAGAGGCTTCCCTATTAGCACAGAAAGCGGCAGATGCAGAGAGGGACAACGCGCGCCTACGGTTATCAGCAATACGCACTGAGGAAGAGAAGGTATGGGTCCAAAATAATCTATTCCTGTCAGAGGAAATGTAGAACAAGGTCGAGTAGCAGAGGAAGGGGCTTCCCTATTAGCACAGAAAGCGACAGACGCAGAGAGGGACAACGGGCGTCTACGGTTATCAGCAATACGCACCGAGGAAGAGAAGGTATGGGTCCAAAATAATCTACTCCGGTCAGAGGAAAGATTGTAGAACAAGGTCGAGTAGCAGAGGAAGAGGCTTCCCTATTAGCACAGAAAGCGGCAGACGCAGAGAGGGACAACGGGCGTCTACGGTTATCAGCAATACGCACCGAGGAAGAGAAGGTATGGGTCCAAAATAATCTACTCCTGTCAGAGGAAAGGTTATAGAACAAGGTCGAGTAGCAGAGGAAGAGGCTTCCCTATTAGCGCAGAAAGCGGCAGACGCAGAGAGGGACAACGCGCGCCTACGGTTATCCGCTATACGCACTGAGGAAGGGAAGGTATGGGTCCAAATTAATCTACACCTTTTAGAAGATTGATTGAGTGTGTGAAGTTACGCCTCGGGCCTATTTCACGAAGCTACAAATTGCAATTTTATAAGTCTAAACTGGAAAGACTGGTCAAATGGCCAGCCCCTATTGGTCAAGCATCTCACTGTAGCTGGCAACTCATGATAGAGCGCGTTTTGCGTGGGTTTACGCATCCAACCAGTGGGTTAGCTTTTTGGTGAAGGAAAACATCGCGAGGAAATCGGTGTAATCTCAACACGTAAGCTACGTAAAACGAGTGCCTGCGCCAAATCTCAGATTTAGGATAAACTCGGGAAAAAGCTGGGAGGATGACGATGAATTACTTTTTTCTTGCTCTCACTACCTTATACTGCACCAAACAATCGTTTCAATTTGGCCCAGTGGTAGACTGGTATATAATTCCATATTATATTTAGTCTGCTATTTGTACCTTTTTAACCCCCGACGAAAAAAGAGGGGTGTTATAAGTTTGACGTGTCTGTGTATCTGTATGTCTGTGTGTGCGTCTGTCTGAATGGACCGATTTGAATGCGGTTTTTAGTCGAAAGCTGAGACGTGATCGAGATGGTTCTTAGCCACGTTACAACAAAATCGATTCAACCGTTTTTGAGATATTGAACTTTGAAATGAAAATGTCGGAGGTTTTTCAACTTTTCTAAGTTGTAGTTGTTGTGCAATAAAGTAGAAATAAATAAATAATTATCATTCCTTACCAGGTGCATCTAGAGCGCAAGACCCGCGAAGCCGAGTTCCTCACAGCGCGGCTAGTCGAAGAATCCGAAAAGCGAGCCGCCGAGGCAGACCGGTTGAAGGCAGAGCTGGTCGCTGCCAGAGTAGCTGAAAAACAAGCCAAGGAAAAGCTACTGAATTTCCTGAGCAGAACTGGTGCGGGATCGTTACCACCTCCTACTATTGTTAATGTGAGTCTATCATATCAGCCGAAAGACGTCCACTACTGGACCTAGGCCTCCTTCAAAGAGTACCTTAGGTCATCAGTCCACCTTGGGGGGCCTACCCACGCTGCGCATTTTAGTCTTCATTTACTTCTCAATTAAGTCAGGTTAATTTACCTCCGTCCCTTTGGCGCATTCGCTACGACTCCAACTAAGGAATCCTCCATCTACATTTCCACCCCAACGGTCATCGGTTCTACGTGCAACGTTCAGCCAATAAATAACACCTCTTTTTTACAGTCATCAAACACAGTGCCCTCAAGCCTGTTCCCATCAACCTGTTCGCTGCCGGCCGAGTTGGGAGGCGAGGTGCCCACGAACGGGACAGTGCCCGAGTCCGAGCTCAACTCCTATCAGCTCGTGCCCGATGACAACGACCCGCACATACACCGCCTGTCGCTGGAGATCGAGAAGGAGCGGTGAGTGGCTTTATGTCCCGACCAAGCTAACTTTGCACCTCGCTCAGTGTAACTTATTCGACGCGAGGTGCATTCTTAGCTTGGTCGAGTTTTAGGGCTTCTGTCCTGAACAATATGTAGCTGTGACGTCAGTGTCGCATCGAAAGAGCGTTGGCAGATGAGGCGGTGATGTCGTGTCAAGGGCAGTGAATATAGTAGAAGTAAGGTATAGTGAAGTCGGGATTATATACGGTATTTAGCTGCCTAGAGATCGGAGTTACGAATTACCACTGGATTCGCGCGTAGAGAAGCCTAAACGCTTTCACTGTCAACAATAGAGTAGCCTATAACATGTGAAAACGGATCTACATATCAGTCTTCACATGTTCTTGGCTACGAACAGCGTCCATATAGCGAGTTCTTGGCACTGAAAGTGTTAAGACTCGACAAAAGGCCTTTCGTGAGGTAATGTATACCTACTACTCTGTTGGCTTAGCGACCCAAAGTGAGTCAGGACGAGAGTGCATTCTTCTCGGTTCTGCGCTAGCTCTTCATCATCATCATCATATCAGCCGAAAGACGTCCGCTGCTGGACATAGGCCTCCCCCAAAGAGTGCCAAAATGACCGGTCCCGCGCCACCCGCATCCAGCGGACACCCGCGACCTTTACCAGGTCATCAGTACCCACGCCTCGCCTTCCGGTACGTGGTCGCCACTCGAGAACCTTCCCGCCCCAACGGCCATCGGTTCTACGTGCAATGTGCCACTGCCACTGCGCTAGCTCTTGCCAGTTTTTAACTTGAGTTCACGCAGATCCGTCTGTACAGTCGATCTCATAAGTTGCTGAACACTTATACCTTGTCGTTTTCACTCGTTTGACAACTTCATATGTCAGTTTAATATGTTTAATGCGATACGGTACAAAGGTGTTAAGCCCCTTGTGAGGCTGACCGTACCATGTCGCTCCGGAAATACCTAGGACGCTCAACACTGCCGTCGTAAGCAAAAAGGACGCATCTGTCTATGAATAATATAGTCAGATGCGTCCTTTTTGCTTAGGATGGCAGAACTGGGCGTCGACCTGTTGGACGACCCATGTAAGCTCTCTTCACTTTCCGATCTTGCTCCATTCTTTCAAGCCAAACCAAGGGAGTCTGTGAACTTTTGTTTCCCCTCTGATATTGGGTTCAACCATCAGATCTTCAATCTCGAGATTCTTCAGGACTCAAACTTTCATCCGGTCTCCGTTTTGGGCCAAGGATCTTGCGTAGAATTTTCCTTTTGGCGACTAACAGCATGTTTTCTATAGTAATGTATAGTATTTACAATTGGGTATTTGACAACAGTGAAAATAAATTGTTTTTTATAAATACTCGGAAAGTATCAAGCTTTCATTTATGTTAGCTATTTTAAGATTTTTAAATTCATAAAAACTATCAATAAGGACGTTGTTGATTGTGACGTCACAACATAGTAATCCCTAAAATGCCATATTAACGAAGCGTTTTTGACGTTTCATAAAAAGAAGCTGATTTGACTTTTGTCTAATACCGAATTAGAAGTGAGCCATTCCACAAATCAATGACTTTGTAGCTAAACAATGACATTGAGCGGTCGGTGCGACTAGGAACGAAACGATGAGTAAAGAAAGCGTTCCAGTCATCCATCATAGTATCCAGCTTGTTCCTAACAACCTGGGGCTCATTGCATAATCATTTACAATTTATAATAGCGGGAGTGTCTTTCTAATAAAAGTAGTTGAAATTGGGTACTTTCCTAGAAAAAAAACAATTAAGTCCGTCAGTTAGATTATCAAAAAATATTAGACCCGTATTTTTTATTTTGTTAATCATACAAAAATTGGTGAAGATATAGCCCGTTCAAGTTCACGCGAAACTCTAACGGGCTATATCTCCACCAATTTATGTCTGATCGACAAAATAAAAAAATACGTGTCTAATATTTTTTGATATTCTTAATATTCTTTTTAGGAAAGTAGCCAATTAAGTTTCCGCTTATAATAGATGCAAGTACTTATGCAATGGGACCTGTACGCTGCTGGCCGAGTTGGGAGGCGAGGCGCCCGCGCACGGGGCGGCGGATCCCGAGCTTGACTCCTACCAGCTCGTGCCCGAAGAGAACGACCCTCACTTACACCGCCTGTCGCTGGAGATCGAGAAGGAGCGGTGAGTAAAGAGGGCTTTCGAACTAGCGGGCATATTTGAAAGAGAAGGTGCGGCGAGTAAAGAGGGCTTTCGAACTAGCGGGTATATTTGAAAGAGAAGGTGCGGCGAGTAAAGAGGGCTTTCGAACTAGCGGGCATATTTGAAAGAGAAGGTGCGGCGAGTAAAGAGGGCTTTCGAACTAGCGGGCATATTAAAAACAGAAGGTGCGGCGAGTAAAGAGGGCTTTCGAACTAGCGGGCATATTTAAAAGAGAAGGTGCGGCGAGTAAAGAGGGCTTTCGAACTAGCGGGCATATTTGAAAGAGAAGGTGCGGCGAGTAAAGAGGGCTTTCGAACTAGCGGGCATAGCTGAAAGAGAAGGTACGGCGAGTAAAGAGGCCTTTCGAACTAGCGGGTATATTTGAAAGAGAAGGTGCGGCCAGTAAAGAGGGCTCTCGAACTAGCGGGAATATTTGAAAGAGAAGGTGTGGCGAGTAAAGAGGGCTTTCGAACTAGCGGGCATATTTAAAAGAGAAGGTGCGGCGAGTAAAGAGGGCTTTCGAACTAGCGGGCATATTTGAAAGAGAAGGTGCGGCGAGTAAAGAGGGCTTTCGAACTAGCGGGCATAGCTGAAAGAGAAGGTACGGCGAGTAAAGAGGCCTTTCGAACTAGCGGGTATATTTGAAAGAGAAGGTGCGGCCAGTAAAGAGGGCTCTCGAACTAGCGGGAATATTTGAAAGAGAAGGTGTGGCGAGTAAAGAGGGCTTTCGAACTAGCGGGCATATTTAAAAGAGAAGGTGCGGCGGACAGCAGGAGACCTGTTCCTCTTATCGCTTCGGCTACAAGCGGCTCTCCCACACGTGTCCATGAAAGAGCACGTACTATGCGGCGAACGCAAACAAGCCGACAAAGAGTGCCAAAGAGCACTGACCTGTCCTCCACCACACTCTTTAAAAAGTTGTGTGAAGAAATACTCGACTCAGTGAGCGCGTGTTAGAATGTTCTGGCTGTCTAACATCGGTTTTGTTAGACCAAGGATCTTCTGTACTGTTGTTTATTCCGAGGCACGAGTCTCCGAGGGAGACTTTGGTCTGTGTGGGAGTCTGAAGAAATGGCGCCGATATCTCGCGTCTCCGGTGGATGTCAGAGTATCCGACTCGCGATATTCGTCGATACCGGCCGTCAAAGTTATTTATTTTTCAATCCAGGCATATCACATGCACCTATGAATGTCGATTAACTACCACCGGTTCGGAAAGAAAACCTCTGCCTCTATAAGAACCGGCGTAAAAAACTGCGAGGCATTTTTTTTTCAATATATAATTTCAGTTTCAAGGTATTATAAAATGACATGTATATTGCTACAATAGAAAGCCTATTTGTTTATTTTGCAATAGATTTCTCGTGCATGACTTTATCACGGCTCCCTATCCATGATGTAACAGCTTATCTTATTGAAAAATTATGCTTATGAAATAAGTGTATGTTACGATAGATTTGAATTTAGAGCCAGTAAGTTCGGTAACGTGTTTTGGAATTTTATTGTAGAATTATACAATTTCCCAATAACAATTTTTTCTCTTTCACTAGTCTGAAACACTGAGGAGGTTTGGGACTAAGAAAGTTAACACTTTTTTGCAAGAAAAGTAGTGCCGTTGAAGGAGCTTTTATTAAAACACTTTCACCCACCAAATTTTTGACGGGTTTAGAGGGCTGCTGACGCGTACTGTTCCAGCAAGCTGCAGACTGATTATGTCCGCATAGTTTGTTAGTTGTCTTACTATCCACAGACAAATTTTCAGATTTTATAAAACAGTTGTGACGTAGGTGTTTTCTTAACAAGTTCGGAACCACCCTCACGCCAGTTGTTCCAAAAACTGACTGACTGACGGCAGGCTATTGATATTCAAGCTATTTATGACCTAATATTAAAATATCAGCCTTTATAAAACTGTTGCAGTTTTGGTCCCTCAGCTCTCTGTCTATTAGGTGTCTATGTTATTGTTCATAAGTTTTATTAGAAATCTTTGATAAATCGTGGGTGCGTTAAAATTGAGATGGAAAACATGGTATACACTTACCGTAAAATCACAAGGGCAGATTGTTTACACTTAATAACACAAACACAAATCACTTTCAATTAGTAACTCAAATACACTTAACACCTATCTTCGCCATTTAGTCGGTAGACATATTTGTCACATAATTTTATAGTAAGAAGTAATAATGCTCACTTGGAACTCGGTGAGCGCAAGAGTGTTATAACACTCTCAGCTAACACCTTAACCGTTACTACGGTGTTTGTAGAGGGTTGGTCAATACTTTGGGCGTTAGATAACACTGCTCTAAAGGCTTTCTAACACCATTACATTAGATGGTTGGGCTAATTCGTGGTTATAAGGGTGTTAGAGCTTGCTCTAACACCTTTTTTACAGGCATTGTAACACCTTAACACTTGGCTGGAACCAATATAAGAATGATATAAGGGTTATTTTAACGCTAGTGTGCTAGTTGGGCTGTCATTCAAATAAATAATTGAATTCCAGAGTGGAGTACCTGGCCAAGTCGAAGCACCTCCAGCAACAACTGGAGTCCCTGCGCTGCGAGTTCTCGGTGCTGCGCGTGGAGCGTGGAGCGGCGACTCTCGACAGGTACTATTTTATATTTGGTACTGTTCAATACTTAGCCAGGACCCAGGACTCAGGATCATCATCATCATATCAGCCGAAAGACGTCCACTGCTGGACATAGGCCTCCCCCAAAGAGTGCCACAGTGACCGGTCCTGCGCCTCTCGCATCCAGCGGACTTTCGCGATCTTTACCAGATCTTTGTGGGGGGCCTACCCACGCCGCGCCTTCCGGTACGTTATATGCAATATATAATCCCAGTTTTTCAACGAGCGACAAGCTGATCCACATATTTAAAAGATTACTTTACAAGGTTCTAACGCGATATTTAATGTATATTCACCACCGAAGCGGAGTGTGGGGAGCGAATGCTTTAAAAAAAAGTCTTTATTGTACTACAATGTACATGATAAGTTTAAAGCTCTGGCTCTCAAACTAGGTTTCCCTGTGTCTCGAGAGCCAGTTCCTTCCCAAATAAAGGCATGAAAAATTGTTACAACTTTGGACTTTCTTATATATATTTGCCTCGTCTTTCCTAATGCGAACTGCTAAGGAATGGAATTCTTTCCCGTCCTCTGTATTTCCTGAGAACTACGATCTAGGTGCCTTTAAAACAAGAGTGAATAGGCTATTACTGAACCAGTGAGTTTTTATCTTAAGCTCTGCAGTCGCTTACCATCAGGTGAGACTAGGGTCAAACACTAGTCAGTTATTACAAAAAATACTGACTTTCTTCGGTTAGGGCGCAGAACGCAGTTACCTTAACGTTTTCATTAACTTTTTCTTTCTTTTTTTTGCATTGTATAATGGTGTACCTAAGTTGTAAATGTACTTAACTGTCATAAGTGTACAACACATATATGTATATATATATATATATTTATGACATTTGGTCTTATATTTTCCAATTTTTAATATAACTTGTAACTTTGTAAACATTTATGAAACTATAGGTCTATTATAGCATTACTCACATAGTCATAGCTAAGTTACTTATGTGTTTTTTTAAACTGTTTCTCAAAAAAAAAAAAAAAAGTCCCACTCGCAAAACGTCCCTCCACCAAAATTACGCCCCTTTCACAAAACGTCCCTTCTGAGAAAGCCCCTTTCGCTGAAAGTCTCTACTGCATAACGGCCCTTTCGCAAAACGTCCCTGCTGCAAAATTACCTGTTCGCAAAATGTCCCGTCTGAAAAAAGCTTGTTTAAGTAGAGAGTAGGAGACTTCTCATGGGATAAGAGATGGCACATTTTACGAAAGGAAACTTTTGCGAACGGGTCATTTTGCGAAAGGGACGTTTTGCGAACGGGTCATTTTGCGAAAGGGACGTTTCGCGAACGGGACTTTATTAATGTGAAGGGACTTCTGCAAATGGGACCTTTTGCAGAAGGGTCGTTTTGCGTAAAGGACATTTCGCGAAAGGGACAAAGGGACATTCAGCGAGTGGGACTTTATACGCCCTAACCCTTTCTACCTTTCACTTTTTACTGACTACTTATATATAACATTGTTTTATGCAGATTGCACGAAGCCCAAGCGAAAGCGGGTGACACCAAATACTCCACCCTTAGGAAGATAAGGCAGGGGTCCACCAACACCCGGCTAGCGTTCTACGAAGAGCTCTAAACACTAGACGGCGATACTTCCGTGTTTCACCGAGAGATGGCGCCGTAAGATGCTATAATAAATAGGTGGCGTTGCGGTGTCAAGAGATGGCGTTAGTGACAAAGATGGCGTATATAGTAATGTCAAGTTAGTCTGACCAGCGGAGTTGTGAAAATTTTTTTTCAAGTTTTTTAAAGGCGAAAATTTTACCTTTTTACTAGCTTTCTATTAACTTGCAATGTATGTACCTAACTATGTTTGTTCGGGTGGAATCTTGCAACTCAAATTTAAAGCAGATATATCTTCAACCGATTGAGCTGAAATTTTGGGCATTATAGTCCCCCGCGGCTATGAAGTCAATCCTGAGACATGCCTCTGGGGTTAAATATGTAATTTTTTCCTATGGTTGACATTGTCATTATTCAGAAACTTCATAGTTGCGCAATGTGTCAGGATTGACTTCATAGCCGCGGGGGACTCTAGTATAGTTTGGATGACAATTCAATATTATGGTAACATCGAGCTGGTCTGATGATGGAGATAGAAGGTGGCCATGGGAATTCAGTACTTAACCGACGTAACCCCATCGAGTTTGGGCTCGTTAGAATCGTCTCAATGATGATGACGGTTTACAGAAAAGTACAGTCAGCAATAAAAGCTTGTACCAAAAATTATTTTTTTGACAGAAACTTTTTCATATACCACCTAGTTAGTAAAAACAAGAGTACAGCCTGTGTTATGGTTAAGAGTTCACATAGTCTATGGACGCATGCAACCTCAGGGGTGACACGTCGCCACACATATCGTGTTACCAGCTGGATTTTCGTGGCCATCTTGGTTGGGTCATGTCTATTTCTGTTT
The DNA here is from genome assembly GCA_963854355.1 of Epinotia brunnichana. NCBI lineage: Eukaryota > Metazoa > Arthropoda > Insecta > Lepidoptera > Tortricidae > Epinotia > Epinotia brunnichana. The sequence continues at coordinate 21,216,920 of OY977954.1, forward strand.
GTTATGGGTTTAAATCGTTATTTTCCAATTAATTTATCCCATCACTAAACTACTAAACTACTACTAAAGACCCTAGAACCTTGGATGCCATCACTTTTATAAAAATTATAGTGTGGAACTTTTTTACTAGCCGCTTTTACACACTTGATGGTCAGACTATGGCCGCTATTTAGCTGCCTTTAGATTGAAGCTACAAAAACGCCTCTCGTGAAGGAATGTACCAGAGCTTATATTATAAGTAATTAGAAATATTTTTATAAAATTTAACAATGTGCCTTAGATAATTTCTAAACGTCCTTGTGTGCGTAACTGTACAATATTGGCCAAACTTACGCACACGCGCGTAATTATGACAATAATTATATATATATATATATATATATATATAATCAAATAATTATTGTTGATCTCCTATATAATCGACAATGTTGCCAATTTTTTATGTCAGAATTGTCTAAAAATATTTTTTTGTGCACAAAGTATTTTTTATTTTACGCGGTTGTATAATAACGTTCATACGCTTTTTATAATCACTTTAACATAATAATTGTAAGTAACAAACAAGATCTGGATAGTTAGTTTTCCATTTTTGTATCTAGGGATAAGTATACACGACTGGCGTGAGAAGTAAAAAAATATTTTAGTAATTCTTTCCAAATATCACATTTATCTCCACATTCAAATACAAACTACTATGCTAACAATGATCTGTAGCTCTAGTGTAAGTTTTATCGATACATATACGTTTTCGAACGCGTTTGCGTTTAGTTTTAATTTGTATGGTAACGCGTAGTTCCTAATAGTTACCACCAGAGGCGCTGTTCGCGATGCCATACAAAACTAAACGCAAACGCGTTTGAAAATCGTAGATAGAGGATATATAGATGACGTCCTAGCGTATACCCAAAAGGGACGATGGTAAATTAACCATACTAAAAATTAAGAAGTATCAGAAGCTAATACATTCTCGACGTCTAATGTCATTTATAATTTTTCAACACATTTCCTCGTAACGTGCCTCTTATTGTGCCGCTTTTAGGCTCATAATCCTGGGTAAGTATTAAACACGCGTGTTTAATAATATTACGACACTCGTGTAGTTATGTTTATATCCCGATTAAGACACGTTGGCACCTTGCAGCAAGGTGTATATAATGGACTCGGCGCATTCCTAAATTGACCGGGTTATACAGGTTTGTTTTTAATTCTTGGCAAATGGATTCTTACTCGACTAAACAAATTAAATCCTTCTTGTGAATTCATTGATTATTTATTCTTGGATATGCTATAGAAACGTTTCATTTAGTGAAACTATTTACTTTTGATAACATTTTACATGAATTTATATTGAATAAGAAAATATTTATTTTATTTTGTATTGGCTGTTTAGATATTTCATCTCAGCCTCGCTGCGGGCGCACTGCGCGAACTTCACGAAAAAAAATAGTTGCGCGCCATTATAAGTAATTACACAAATATTTGTAAGCATTGATGATGCGTGTTTGGTTATTATTAAAAATGTTGACTCGTGGTGAATAGAAAAGTGATAAATATAATTGACGCCACTGTACATTCTTGGAGATGTACAAATATGTGAGTAAAAACCTGTTGTCGTCAATAACTAAAGGAAACAACTTAGGAGCCTGTAACATTTTCATTTTATGAAAAGGATTTTTCCTCGCAAATGTGTTGAAAAACGTCGTATGACACGCGTGAGCTTTGATAATTACATCCTCGGCTCTCTTATCACGCTCACCTGCGGTTCGCGTGACAATTCCGCCTCTGATGTAATGATCAACATAGCTCACTTGTATCACAATGTACTATAGTCGTATTATATCGGTGACGTCATGTTTTGCAGTTTCAGTACAAATTTTGACACGTGTGGTGGCAAACAAAAAATCCGTATACGCGATGAGGGACAGAAAATATGACACTGTATCTCGTTCCGACTTGCGGTATTGCCTATGCATACATCTTTGTCACTCATGTGTGTATGTGTGGGTGAGTCCCTCTATCTTTTTTTACCTCTATATTGAAAACGTAATCTATCGATAAAACTTATACTAGAGTCTCTGTACTTTTAGGGTGGGTTGCACCTTAAACCGTCTTTAATCTAAAGCGGTGTTCGTTAAAACCTTAATGTACCTATGGAAAGTTTGACTTGATTTCTATGGAATAACAGCTTCCGGCCCGATATTTAACGTTGATCGGCCAGTAATCGTAAGATCATGCACCCCCTCCCTTCTAATTGATTACAAAGGGTGGGTTTGCTGGACATAGGCCTCCCCCAAAGAGTGCCAAAATGACCAGTCCTGCGCCACCCGCATCCAGCGGACTCCCGCGACCTTGACCAGGTCATCAGTCCACCTTGTGGGAGGCCTACCAACGCCTCGCCTTCCTGTACGTGGTCGCCACTCGAGAACCTTTCCGCCCCAACGGCCATCGGTTCTACGTGCAATGTGCCCCGCCCACTGCCACTTAAGTTTAGCGATTCGGAGGGCTATAGCGGTACCTGTAATTGTAAGAGGGTGTAACTCACCCATATAATTGATTACTGAGTAGTAACATTGCAGTCTCGTAATAGGTAAACAATGCCATTATATGAATACAAAGTCTTTGTATGACTGAGTTAGAGTTGGAACTATATGCAACCAGTACGATATACTTCACTCATTTCATTGCTATAATTGTCGTATCTTCGACACTTCGGGTTATTCCCACCAGTTACCGTCAAACTATTACCAGTGGTAACTACCGGGATTTTTATCCATATTTTACCAGTGGTAACTACCGGGATTTTTTCCCATCTTTTACCAGTGGTAACTACCGGGATTTTTTCCCATTTTTTCCCATCTTTTACCAGTGGTAACTATCGGGATTTTTTCCCATCTTTTACCATGGGTAACTACCGGGATTTTTTTCGGGTACTTTATTATTATTTTTTTTTTTTTTGTGGGCCTTAATATGCCGCTTCGACCAGCAAGTGATCTATTGTGGCAGCCCTTGTTTTAGAGTTCACCGTTAAGTCCCGTTGCCTCCAGGAAATTCCAGATTCTTTGGGCGGTGATATGTTGTACTTCTTGTGGGTGCATTATGTGCCGCCCTAGGTAGGTACTTCTTTTATGCATGAGTGGTCCGCAGGAGCAGAGAATGTGCATTGCAGTCTCCTCTGTCTCCTGGCAGAACCTGTAAGTTGTGTCCTGCTTCATACCCATTTGAAACAGGTGTTTGTTCAATTTGCAATGTCCTGTCAGGATTCTTGTCACTGCGCAGGTTTTGTGCCTTTTGAATTGTAATAACTCTTTAGACAGCTTACTATTGAACCCTTCGATCAGGGCTTTAGCTTGTTTTTGTCCTTTGGTGAACTTCCACAGCTTGATTGCCTCTGATTTTTCCGCGTTGTTTAGCAGAGAATATGCTTTCCGTTTTGTGATGCCACAGAACGGTTCCGGGCCGACTAGGGCCGTGTCTGCGCCCTGCCTTGCAAGTTCATCTGCTCTTTCGTTTCCTACAATGTCGGAGTGCCCTGGTACCCATCTAAGTATGACTTTGTTGGAGTTCGCCAGGGTGTTTAGATTATTTTTACAATTCTGGACTAGTTTAGAGTAGGACTCTAGTGATTCTAGGCGGGTACTTTAGTGGTAAAAGATGGGACAAATATTCCCAGTACTTACCACCGAGTACTTTAGTGGTAAATGATGGGAAAAAAATCTTAGCTGTTACTACTGGTAGCAAATTGGTGGGAAGAACCCGAGACTTCTCACGCCCCGTCAATAGTTCAAATATTACCGGACCATTCTGTTATGTACCTTATGTGTTTTAGTTTAAGTCCATTTTGGGCTGAAACCACATCGAAAACGACTATTTGGTGCTATTTCGTATTATTCTAAGTTATATGTTGTCATCAATTCATGAATGTGATCGATTCCACGTTAGACTTAAACGGACGAGCGTAACCGAGTCCCTTTGTAAGTTTAAGTTGAAGATGTTTTTGTCACTTCGAATCGAATTTCGTCTACAACGAAATTATTACCTGTTTTTTTAATCTAGTGTATAGATACTACACTCAAGATCAGAGAAATCCGATCGCACTGTACAGTCAACCAATTTGATTCCTAGGCCATTTTAACTGCTACATAGCGACGCAATAATCCTAGTAACCCATATTGATATAGCATTTACAACGGCAAGGTTCTATGATGGCCTAGGAATCAAATTGGTTGACCGTACATATAAATTTTGTCCAAACTGTACCCGTTTTGTTTGCTCTTGAATGTAAAAAATAAAACTTTTATTAATTTAACAAAAATACACTTAAATGTACTATGCAAAGACATAGACAAAATATTTATTTGTAAACATAGGTTGAAAGGTCTTACAATTATGTATAGTGTATCTGGGTCAATCAATTATTTCTTGTTGCTCGTTGCCATGGTTACGTCTCCTGGGTCACTCTTTAAAACTATGATTTTATGGGGTTTAAATCCACTAAACACGTGTTTTTGTCACATTGGTAAACCCGTTCCATGGTGGGGCATCTCTTTAGCATGATAGGAGTCCAGTTTATAGTTTTTTTTCTAAGAAAGTCTGTTACTGTTGTCTCTTGGCTTACCGGGACAGAATAACAACTAGAAATATTTGAGCTCTATGTTTTGGCATAAGACATACAAATGTTTTAAGTAGAGATGGAGCATGCATAAACAGTTACAATTCTTCATCAGCAAGTATGCAGTTATTTCATACTAGGGTGATTTTGATGTGGTTTCAGCTTGTTGTGATGTTAGAAGTTTTTTAAATCTGTACCTAAATAATGAATTAATGTAATGTGCAAAAATGCACGTTATATAACATCTAGTGAATGCATTTTTTAAGTAAACATGGGAAAGTTTTGATTTTCGTCGAGACATTTCTAATATTTTTTACCTAATACACTCGATTTTTAATGAGCAGAAGTAGTAAAACCAACATTACTTTTTATAGTTTATACAAGTTTTAATTTTCTGCAGTAAGATTTAAAGTATATTTTTGCACATTCAACTGGCTCTCAACAGTGCTTCAAATATTATCAACGATTGACGTACGGATTAGGGACATTACCGTAACGACGATGAAAAAGCGACCTTCGGGCATTGACATAAGGTTGTATACAGTCTTGACCAATTCAATTCAATTCAATTCATTTTTATTTCAGACAAGGTCCATACACATACAATACGTCGTCAGATAAGCTATTATTATTGGTGACGTTCCAAAAGATGTTGTAAACTGTTGATTATAAAGACTATAATCGCTTGTCCCTTACGTTATGTGTTCGTAAAGTACACAATGTACAAAATGTATGTGATTTTAAACAAAATGAGTCTATTCGGAATGTTTTATTTAGATGACTTGGATGGTGTTATGTAGAAGATGGTTCAGATTAATAACTGGGCGTTTTCAAATAATAGTAATAAATAATAAATATTACGGGACAATCTTACACAAATCAACCTAGGCCCACGGTAAGCTCAGTAAGGCTTGTGTTGTGGGTACTAGGCGACGATATATATAATAGATACATACATATAGATACTTATATACATATATAACATCCATAACTCAGGAACAAATATTCGAATATATATATTATAGTGTACCCAATAGGGGTGTAGACACTAAATAAAATAATCAATAATGTTGCATTTTCTCGAAAAAGGATTAAAAATATAGTCAAATGGAGAAAAAAGCAACGCAAAAGGTTAAATAATCACAAAGTTATAAGCGTCCAAAGTTTTAAGAAGGGGTATGTTCTGTCCCTTATCCGCAAAACGCACCTTCATATGAAACGTTTGTCATTTACTATGACGCTAGACGATCGTGACGTCACGATCCCGAAACGTTTCCTCTCTCTAACAGGCAACATTGAAACGGTTGCAGCTTCGTAATTTTTTGAGATATTCAAATGGGATTTTTGTCATCAATACATAGTATAAAACAAAATCTCTTCCCGCTGTCTTGTCTGTCTGTCTGTCCCTATGTATGCGTAGATCTTTAAAACTACGCAACGGATTTTTATGCGGCTTTTTTAAATAGATAGAGTGATTCAAGAGGAAGGTCTATATGTATAATAGAAACCATACATGCATGTATTATACACATAAACCCGTGCGAAGCCGGGGCGGGTCGCTAGTTAGGCAATTTTTTTGCCTTCTTTCTTTTGAAGTAATAATAAATTTTGAGTCTACACCACTATTAGCGTGTGTCGTTAGACAAAAATTAACTCAGTGTCAAATATGTGACGAAAATTAAGCATATATAAATCATTTGAAAATGAACTAGTTTCGCATTTAACTAACGTGTTTATGCATATCATTAACAAATTGAAAAAGTTATTTTCGTAAAAACCGGGTGCTTAGAGTGGTCGTCACTCATAAAACGCGTCATAACGCGTTTAGAAGTGCCTGATAATTTTTTTTGGTGATAGGAATAACCTTCCTTAGCACCAGAAAAAAGTTGCAAACTTTTCAGCTGCGTCAATTATTTTTGAAAAATATAAACAATTTCCTTACTTACGTTTTGGGTTTAGGACGGCGAATGAGACACTTTCCTTGGTCCGTCTCATATTACAAAAAATGTTTTAAATATCTGACCCTGGTAATGACAATTATAGCTGCTGCAGCTGTCAATATCATTGCCAGTGTCAGTTTACCACGGATATTTAAGATATTTTTTTGTAATTTGAGGCGGATCAAGCAAAGTTTTTTATTTGCCGTCCTAAACCCAAAACGTAAGTGAGGAAACTGTTTATATTTTTCAAAAATGATCGACGCAGCTGAAAAGTCTGCAACTTTTTTCTGGTGCTAATGAAGGTTATTCCTATCACCAAAAAAAAATATCAGGCACTTCTGGAAATTTCACCTATTCCTCATTCACCAATTATATTATTTCATTGCATTAAAGGTCTACAATAGGTTGAAGCGCGCTGCGCCTTATCCATTCCCAATTGAACGCGGTGCCTGCGCCGCGCCGTTTGTGTGTAATTCAAAATACGTCTCCTCAGTACATTTTGTATAGAAACGTTTTGAAGCGGTATCGTGCCTGCGCCGCGTCTTCGCCTTATGCGTTGATAGCACGCATCGCCTGTGTATAAACAAGGCCTTAGGCTTACTTAGCTGAGTGTATGTACAGTCACCGGCATCAATATATGATTAATCAAAGACCGCAAAAATATCTGACACGCTCTTACGGCTCTTGGAATAGAGTTGTCGTCAGATGTGACTGTACAGTCAACATCGTAAACTTGTAGGCCTCCGCTCGGCCCGCAAAAAAAACATAAACACCAAGACCTTATTGCTTAGAGATAAGTTCGAAAAGTGTATACAAGTTTATGATGCTGACTATACAAATAAAATAAAATAAAAACTTTTATTTTATGCTCCCTTAATATATTTGTTTACTACTTTCTGCATAAAATCATCCAAATTAAGACAGAATTTGTATATATAATAGACTCTGTGCCTTGTGATTAGAATGATAATTATATTACAGTGTATACGTGCCTTAATATTTGGAAGCCATATTTTGTAAATATATTTATAGACAATTTTTATGTGTGTGTTTTTATTGAATACTTAATCTGAAATTTGAGTATTTTTATGGTTCGTATCGTAAATTTTTAGTTATGCAATATCGGTGGGAAACAGGCAAATGACCATTCTGATGGTAATCTGACTGCGACGCTGGAGGCGCCTTGGGGCCGACTCTCTATTTATTTGAGGATTCGCTTTATTGACAACGAGAGACAGATGCAGGTCCGTCACCAGGCCTTTAAAACGTTATAAAAATAGCGATATTATAACGCTATAATTCCGTATTTGCCGAAATTTGTATAGAAACTTTAAACATATCGTTATTTATAACGTTATAATATTACTATTTTCATAACGTTTTAAAGGCCTGTCGTCACACAACAGCGCATCATTGTACTTTTTACGAAAGAAATAACTGATATTTGTATCATGTTATATGCTGAAAAAAAATGTTTTTTAATATGGCTTTTACTCCTTGTTGTTTTAGCAAGGTGGATTTGCCAATAACAGTTTAAAAGGTGTTGACTGTTAACATATTTACACAAGAGGTGAATGTTTTTTGACGGTTTTTGGGGGAAGGATCAGTCCGGAAACCTAAAACAAATAAAAAAATTAGTTGTTTGTATACAACAACAAAATATGGTACAGTCAAGTGCAAAAATATGTATCGATCTTATCATCTCATAAATATGTACATACAACTTAATACCATGACAAAGAACGATGGGACATGAAAATGTAATAATAGGTTACAGTAAAACAAAAGTTTTATAACAAAAACATTTCTATTTATAACCTTGTTTACAGCTTTTCTATAGAAAAAGTATTGCGATAGTCCTTAATTACAGTCAGCATGAAATATATCCAATCTATACTGGCCTAAAATATCTCCCAAAAGCTAATTGCTTTAAGGTAACATCCAATTAGTGACATTTGTGCATATTTTTCTCTAGCAGTAAAATTAAATCAAATAACACATGTTAACCCTTTCGACGCATATATCCGCACCGCATATTCAACGCCAACGACTGATATGTGCGTCGAGGAGCCCGGCGCGATAGCAACCTTTACATTGGCATAAGGTTTAACTCCGCACTAAATGTCTTGTTGATTTGGCGTGTGCTTGACAACTTTTCTCTTTGACAGAGCGTTGAAAAGGTTAACTAAAAACGATTTTAACCCTTTGAACGCCATGATTCACGCACTAAAGTGTCACTGACACGCCAACCTTTTTTCCATAAGAGAGTGACTATGAACCTTGCATGAAAGAGTGAAGGTTGCTTTGACAGCGGACGTCATAACCAAAGACTACAATATACATACTGAGATAGACAGGCAACTCGACCAAATTGAGAAGGCATTTAATGCTTGCGTATACAGGCGCCATCTCTTCTGCGATGCTTAAAACTTTTCTTTGAATGTACAAAACATATAAAAAGTATGTCAGTCGCGGGGTTTGAACCTCGGTTCATCGACTCCATATACCGCCGTCTGTACCCCTAGGCTACTGATGTCTTAAGTCAATACGGCGAATTTTGAAATACCTTGACAGCCTAGCCTAGCAATCGCTAGAGCTTCAGAGAGTTCGCGACCTATCTAGTAGGTGACACTATTTTCAATAAGAAACTGGATTTGCATTAAGTTCTAAGTTCGCATAGCATGGTCATAACCGCTATAGGGGTTCTTGGCGTGGTGGGCACGACGACACACGACCACTTTATAGGTTATTGGCGTTCAAAGGGTTAAAGATTTTCACAACTGAATAAAAAAGTATAAGTTATGCTGTTTTATTCAGATTATACCGGCTTCAAAAACGACTTAGTTAAATTTTTAGCCCCTTTCCACAGGACATAAAATCGTTTATATGTTTCGTTTCTGTCAGTTTATATTCTACATAATTACATTAATTACAGTCTTGGACCAAGTTTGTTCAATCTGATATATTCCGTGCTGATATACCTAGGTACATTTATTTTTATGCAGCATGGTAAGAGATCAAGCCATAAAATAAGACAATCAACTAAATAAGCATTCTCCATTAATAAATTATTTACACTTAACTATATTATGAACAATATAATAATCCAACAACTGGAACAATATAAGGGCGCTTGCACATTAAATACGCAAGACAACGATTACCTACTTTAAGTTAAGCCGGATTCCTGCTGCGGCTGTAACTGACGTGACGCTCTCTGATGCATTCTGACGTCTGACACAACAGGAGTTACGTGCGAGAGCAAATGAAAAAAAAAAGATGTAATTTATAGATTGCTAGTTACAAAATGACAACAAGTAAAGGTTGGGTCTTCCTAGATGACCTAGATGAATGTGAATATAACCGTAATAAATGTATGACCGATATCGTTCTGTTCAGATACGTCACCTCAGACAAATATGAATCCAGCTTTAATAGTCAATGGAACAAAAGTAGTATATTTATAACTGCATGATCATACAGGACGCAACGATGCGTTGAAGGGAGAAAGACATAACTCCATCTCATTCCACCGCATAACTGCGTCCCTGCTCTGCGCGATGGCCCATTGTCTCCACAGGGAGCCTTAAGATAAAGCATTCGTCCCTCTCGCACATATATACTTGTTAGTGAAGGACGAATATATTCCGTCCATAAACGCGGTCATGGCAGCTAAAGCTACTTAAGACGTCATTGTTCGTTGCATTGCGTACTTCGTTCACGATCTAAACAACTTATTTTAAAACACGTTTTTCGTTAGAGTTCTGATTTAAGAGTCCCTGGCAAGCTCGGTTCTCCATACAAACGTGGTTACGCTCTCATTTTAAAACGACTAGCTAGTTTGCTCTGAAACTTTGTACTTAGAATAAGTTAAGTACCATCCAGGTCTAATTAGTTTATGTAGCTTCAGATACCACAGTAAAAAAAAATACAGCGAATTTAAGTTTTTCATACAAAACTTGTTTTTGCGGTATTTCGTTTGTTTTATAAACTGGAGCCATATAAACTAATTACAGACCTAAATATACCTCATGTCATTTTATACGAAAAAATTCGTTACAATCCAACACGTAGTTTTAAAATGAGAACGAAACTCCGTTTGTATGGAAAGGTGAAATTATAGGTTTGATCCAAATTCATAGATTTTCCAAACTATTTCTCACGCTTTACTCTGTAATAATGCATGCGACATAGCTGAGGGGGCCAAAATTTAGAGCAACGACAGAAGTGCGCGATACGCGGGAGCAAGACGGCGCGCTCCAATCTCTCGCTCCCACGTATGGCGCGAAGTCATGGCCGACCTGTGAGGTGGTGCCACAATAATCAAAAATTGAAGTTCATAAGAACCTAAGAGCGCGAATATCTATTGCTCCAATCACGACATGCGATTCAGTCAGATATAAATCTCTGACTTTGATTGTACGGCTTTCGCCTGAAAAACTCACAGAAGTTATTACCGAAGTGTACAGAGGATAACATTGCACTTCTATAAATCAGCCTGTAATTGTTTTTTTTTCCATAAAACTGATGATAAAAGCTCTATGACAATTCTCGCCGCTTCCCATAACATTAGGTATATTAGATGTAAGTTTAGCGCCCGATTCGACACAGCATATTTATTCGAACACAGCCCACTTTCCTCTGGACACATTTTACACAAGTGTATAGTATATTTCAATACTTGACGAATTATGTCGCAAAAGCTTTCTGTAGCCATTTGCTTTCATTACATATAACGTGGCAATGTCAACAGAGGCCCTAGCACACTAGGTTTTATCGCCACTGTTTACGGCGAAAATGTACTGAAACGTCACGTAAAACGTGACATAAAATCTAGTGTGCTAGGGCCTCAGTTCGTCCTACGTCTATACAGTATACTTGAAATTATTTGAGTTGGCCGAATTGCATCAAAGCAGTCCATCCAAAAAGCAACTCTACATCCAAAGTAGAAGGTTAATTTCCAATGACAGCTTAATAAAACGTTTGCCACAATACTCTCAACTATACATAAGGCAACTTCAAGGCTTGTTATACAGGCGTTTATACGCCACTCCGCTCCCACAAAACTCATTCATGATTATCCGGCACAAGAACAAATGGAAGACTACTATGAGAACAATTATTGATATCCAGAAGAGCGGATTCAGGCCACCTAAACTGTGACCGTGTTTGTGCATGGCGATCACATGATGCTCATGTGCCGGGGCCTCCGCTACTTCCACAACGTGAATAGCATGCCTTAGCTCTTCCATATGCTGCTGGTCTGCTGTTATATAAAGTATAGCGGTGAGCGGATCAGTAAGTTTCACTGGGAAGTATTTCCTGTACGGACCAAGTTGAACTGGAGCGTCAAGGCAGCCGGCATCACAAGCATAATAAGTCCGGTCAGAACGGTCTAGTGCTACGAATATTGCAGCTTTGTTATCTTCCTGCACGATTACACTTATGTTAACATGTGTCATGTTTCCATAGTTCAGACGACGGAATAGGAAGTCCCTGTGTAGTTTTGAAGGATGGATGTTGTATTCAAGATGTTGGTTGCTGAATCGTAAGCTGCCGAAGCTTAGTATCATTGCTTGGTTGACTCCACTAGCACCTGCTTTGAGGAGTTTGTGGCATCCATGTTTTTCTAAGGTTAACAGCCAAACACTGGCCACATTATTCAAATTTTCTAGATTGTTCAGGGGTTTCCACAAGTTCAAAGCATCTAACGTTGAATGTCCTCCATAACAGCCTTCTGAATAAGTTAATGTACGTAAAATATCTGCTTTTTCCTTTGGTTTGATATGTTCTTCATGCTCGTAGCTTTGGACTTGGGAGAGTATGGAGTAAATAGTAGCATTGATGCGGTCTCCATTAATAATGCCTTGTGCCTTAGAGTCTGAAATGTAAAACCCAGTGTACCACAGACCCTGCCAGACTCTAGTGTGGTTATCTTTAAGCTTCCTCAAAGCAGCTCGGTCTGCAGTTAAAGATATGACTTTCTCCATTTCCGCTATAGCTTTTGCCTCAACAATATCTTTATGTTTCGCGTAGTCAGATTTTTTTACAGCCTGACTATATTGAACAGTAGTTAATATGACTAAATCTAAACCATCTCGAGCATCAACTTGTAGTGTACTACTGAGCTTCCGACACACAATAGCAACAGCTATGATATAATCACCGTCTGGTATTTCAAGCATTCCAGTGACTACTTCATACTCCTTTGTATCCACTCCTTGGTGAAGTTTTACAGTTTGTTTAACAGCTGTCGGCCAATCAGAGACTCTTGGAGTGGAAATATGTACATTCTTTGCTTTGCTTGATGGATTATTGACCCAAATTTCTTGTACAAACAGGGATGGTATTGTCCTATGTGCATAATACTGATACGAGATCTGTAAGCCACTATTACTACATTGAAATCTGTTTATAATACCATTTTTATACTCGGCAACAGTGAACTCCTTCATATCTTGGTCCTCTATGATGTATAGAGGGTGATATCGCACCGGTAATGCTAGTGTTCGCCCATATTTGATGTTTAAATGACTATCATGGTCTAGAGCTAATCCTAATAAGCCATTACCAACATAAGGCACATAGTTATGTCGTAAACTGGAGAGAGTAGCGGCGTTTTCATGTCTCAAATAAGCGTCGTAATTGCTTAAATCTTCTTGGAAAGGATTTAAAAAGTGGCGCTGGCATACATTCTGACCGGACGCGGAGTCGTCGCTGTAGAAGAACCAGTTCATTAAAGTTGGTCCGACGTAGAGCAGCAAGAAGATGACCACAAGGAAGAGTATTATCAGCTTTTTCCTCGTAATCGGCCCGTCTGTGAAGCGGTTGATACGCCTCAAGAGTTCTCCGGTTCTCCGACCCATTTCACCACCGTTAGCGCTACCACTTTCCATCACTACACGTGCTTTTTGCTATCACACTGCCCGTCACAGAGTTAGCGATTATAAAGTTAGTTCGTTAATAACCATTGTCAATACACTCCAAAACGGGAGTTTCAATTATTGTTTTATTATCAAATCCACGAAATAAAACACGAGATATCGAAATGTCACACGAGATACCCTGGAATGTTGGTGTTTTGCCATTCGCTAATAGCCGGCATTCTGAACATTTATGTAGATACACTGATAGATAAGCCATTTTAATGTAATGAATATGTAAAAACTAGTCGTCATTACACAAGATTAGAACAATAAGTATCTATAAACTGCCGATTTATTAGGTTTTAGTTCATAAACATATTTGAAATCAAAGTCACATGACTATGAATCCGAAGAAACATTTGACTAGCGATGTGTTCACACTCACAGATTAATACTACTTATTTACTCCGTGGATGTGTTCATGAACTTACGGAAGGGTTGCCACACTAAAATTGTATTATTGTATCTGTCAAAAGTGCAGCCTTTGCCTTTGCGCAGCGCATCGTGACGTCAGCTCAGCTGTCATACATACATAGTCATTTCCCGTTTTCTTAGTTCTTATCTCTTGTTTTTATTAAATTGCTCTCCGGCCGTCAATACGTCTATAGGCCAGCAATGATTACAACGATAAGCAATTCCAGTGTTATTATTGACTAATTACTTCGTCGGGAATATCCCTTCAAATCGCTCAATTACTGTGCAAACATGATTACCTGTTCCAATACTTTCGTATTGGTTTTATTTTCTGTATTAATTAGTGAATGTGTGCCGCGTTCGTTAGAAGAGGAAGATCAATCGTTTCTAAGTGCACCGAAATATACAAAATATGACGATTTAGTGAAGTTGTTTGCGGATTTGGAGAAAACGCACCCGGATCTTACTAAAGTGTATTCTATTGGGAAGTCTGTGGAGGGTCGTGAGTTGTTGGTGATCCAGATATCTGAGGATGTGAAGAAGGTTCATCCTGAGCGGCCAGCGTTTAAATTTGTGGCCAATATGCATGGTGACGAGTCAGTTGGAAGGGAACTGATGGTGTACTTGGCCAAGTACTTGATTCTGAATTATGGGAGGAATGACAGAGTCACTAAGCTGGTGAATAACACGGAGATTCACCTGATGCCGTCGCTGAACCCTGACGGATTTGAGAGCAGTGTGGTAAGTACATTCAGTTTAAATAAAATAGAGCTAAGTTAGCATGTAAGTTGCGTGAGCTGGTTAGTTTTCATTGATAAAATGTATTGAGATCATATAAATTGAGGAAATTAGGTTAACAGGGCATTCACACACAACAAATGGGTCAATCAACTATTTCTTGTTGCTCGTTGCCATGGTTACGTCTCCTGGGTCACTCTTTAACTATTATTTTATGGGGTTTAAATCCACTAAACACGTGTTTCTTTTATATTGGTAAACCCATTCCATGGTGGCGCATCTCCTTAGCATGATAGGAGTCCAGTTCATAGTATTTTTTTATAAGAAAGTCTGTCACTGTTGTCTCTTGGCTTACCGGGACACAATAACAACAAGAAAAAGTTGATTGACCCAAATAACCATGGGCTCATTACATCTTGAAATATTAGCAGAAACTTCTATTCAACACTCCTTTAAGCGCAATTTACACATGCAAGTTTCATTAAGCCTCTGCTAGACGGTCCCCAACACGCCACTCCAACCGAGCGACCTTGGTCGGCACCGACCGCTGTAGTATGAATTGTGCTCCAAACAACTGTCTACACGGCAGGTGCGGACCAAGGTCGCTTGGTCGGAGGGGCGTGTTGGCAACCGTCTAGCAGAGGCTAAACATCGCCGGTTACCGAGATATGCTGAGTTCAATTGATCTATCAAACCCGCAATGTAGTTAAACTTGCATGCAATTTCTGGCATGTGTAAATTGCGCTTTTAACCGAGGTTTGGTTACACAGATCTATGTCAAAGCAATGTTTTAAAATGGACGGCCTGGTTAAATTTACAATCTACAGCAAAATACAAAAGTATTGAATTTGAGTGTTGAAGTATGTACCCGTGCAATGTAATTCACCATTAACCCATACATTTAATTTACCCTACTACCATTTTGTATATTCAAATTATAAGGAAAAATTCAGAGAGGAAAAAATATTTTGCACTTTAATGAGGTTTATCATACCTGATATGACCAAATGAACTCAAATGAGTGCATAATCTTTAATTGGTCATACAAACTTTAACTGTACTGGCTATTGTTAAAATAAACCATTAATTACTAACATATATAACACATATTTAACGGCCTCCATAGCCCAGTGGGTAGTGACTCTGCCTACGAAAAGCTGGAGGTCCCGTTTATTCGTGTATTTATCACGAATATTTGTTCCTGAGTTATGGATGTTATATATGTACATAAGTATCTATATGTATGTATCTATTATATATATCATCGCCTAGTACCCACAACACAAGCCTTACTGAGCTTACCATGGGCCTAGGTTGATTTGTGTAAGATTGTCCCGTAATATTTATTTATTTATTTATTTATATATGATATTACTTAGGCATGAAAATTTACACTAAGTCAGGATAACAAAACTTGCCTTTAATGAGCAAAAAATTAATATTCTGGTATTAAATGGTCTGTGTCATTAATAGAGTTAAAAACTTATGTACAACTTCCAAAGGAGGATTTTATTTGTTTCATAAAAATGTTACTGATTTTAGAACATAGTTAATTTGAATATGAATTTGCCAGCAACAGGTAAATTGATTCAAGTATTCATGTATTTATTGCAATCCTGTTGTTACAGTATAGTACATAGTTGACACATGTTACAGTAAGTCTCAAACATGAACCCTGTAAGGGCATCGCAAATGTTTCTAAATTAACTTACTTATAGTTATTTATGGTACAAGTGCGGAAAGTAGGTACTGGCGATGACGAAAAACACGACCGTCAGGGATTGTTTAAGATGGAAACGAGTTGGGAATTACCTATCCACACGTGTATCATACAACATTTTACAATGCATCATGCAAAGAAATAAAAAAAAAAGCGGCCAAGTGCGAGTCGGACTCGCACATGAAGGGTTCCGTGAAATAAATTGCGGTTTACGATTTATGACGTATTAAAAAAAACTACTTATTAGATCTCGTTCAAACCAATTTTCGGTGGAAGTTTACATGGTAATGTACATCATATATTTTTTTTAGTTTTATCATTCTCTTATTTTAGAAGTTACAGGGGGGGGGACACACATTTTACCACTTTGGAAGTGTCTCTCGCGCAAACTCTTAAGTTTAGAAAAAATATATATTAGAAACCTCAATATCATTTTTGAAGACCTATCCATAGATACCCCACACGTATGGGTTTAATGAAAAAAAAATTTTTGAGTTTCAGCTCTGAGTATGGGGACCCCTAAAACTTAATGTTTTTTTTCTATTTTTGTGTGAAAATCTTAATGCGGTTCGTGGCTGTGACATACGGACGGACATACAGACAGACGGACATGACGAATCTATAAGGGTTCCGATTTTTGCCATTTGGCTACGGAACCGTAAAAACCGGTGAAGTGCGAGTCGGACTCGCGCACGAAGGGTTCCGTACCATAATCTATAAAAAAACTATTTTATTCTATTTTTTTTGTATTTGTTGTTATAGCGGCAACAGAAATACATCATCTGTGAAAATTTCAACTGTCTAACTATCACGGTTGATGAGATACAGCCTGGTGACAGACAGACGGTAGGACGGACGGACGGACGGACAGCGAAGTCTTAGTAATAGGGTCCCGTTTTACTCTTTGAGTACGGAACCCTAAAAATACATAAAAAGTGAAATTTTAATAGTCACGAAATCTTATTCTCGCGCTGTGTGCGGGAATTTCGGCCTGAAATCCATTCCCGCACGTTCTGGACCCGCCCGGCACTGCCGTCCCGGCATATACCACTTCCCGTGTTTATGTTGAACCATATAACGGCGCTCTTTCAGAGCAAGTGCATTGTAATAGTTATTTAAATGATACAAGTGCGGAAAGTAGGTAATTCCCAACGAGTGGCGATGACCAAAAACACGAACGCCAGGGAGTGTTTTTGATCAACACGAGTTGGGAATTACTTATCCGCACATGAACCATACAACATTTTACAATGCATCATGCGAGGAAATAAAAAAAGATGCATAAAAGGTGAAATTTTAATTGTCACGATATCTCATTATCGCACAGTATGCGGGAATATTGGCCTGAAATCCATTCCCGCACGAGCAGGTGCCGCCCGGCGACGCCGTGCAGGCATAGACCACTTCCCGTGTTTATGTTGAACCATATAAAGGGGCACATTCAGAGCAAGTGCATTGTAAATAACAATTATAATATATTTATTTATTTAATCGTATGGCATTTAAAACAGAAACATAATAACTATAAATTAATTCTAAGGTTTGTCAGCCACTTGATGGCCTTGTCGCCAAGGGTGATCAGGTCTTCTGGGGGTCCGTCGGCGTAGCGCGTTATGGGGCAATCCTCGATTATATGGCGAATCGTTTGTTCCTCGGCACCGCACGAGCAAGTTGGGGATTCCACCCATCCGCAACGGTGTTTATAGTGAGCGCAGCGACCGTGGCCAGTACGGAGTCGGTTGATGTTACACCAGTCCCGCCTTGGGAGATCGAACCCTTCTATACAGGAGCCCGGTGCAATAGTATTATAATATAACATATGTATAACATAAGATAGTATCTATAGTTAAAAGATAAAAGATTGGCAACATGCATGTGCTCCTCTGTAGTTACCATAGGCTATGGAATGTTCTTACCATTAAGCAGGCTGTGTGAGTTTGTCTACCACCATCAAGGTATAAAAAAAATTGCTTACAAACAAAGTTCACAAAATATTCCCAGTTTGTTCCCAATACATTCATTGTTTAGTTGTACTATTACGACGACGACGACGTAACGTTATATGCATATAATAAGCATTATTCCCCATACATATGTTCTGAGATAATAATATAAATATTTATAGATATGACTGTACCATCGCCAACACAGTTAACTGACCATCCGTGCACTTTATGTGCATTGTAATAAGGTTCAATATAAATACCGGATGGTCAGTTATACTATGACAGTGCATGACTATGACTAAACGACAAATCAAATAAAACCGTGCACATACAAACAATGCATACAAATAATTTTATTATTCAAGGTTGTACGAGTATGTACCGTAGACTCTATATATCTAAGCCATTTTGAAACCAATCTCATTGGCATAAGTTCCATAATGTATACATATTAATGGATGTATATAACTCTCTTCACATCGCGGGTCGTTGAAATGAGTCACAATATTTTACGCTCCGAAAACACGACGGTAATGTGGTAATTTAATTATCCTCTATTGTTTTCGAGTTTGTCCTTTTACGCCGTCGGCATCGAGCTACACGATGTAATGATATTGATTACATTTTATGTATGTCTGTTGTAAGTTGAAAATATTGAAAGCCAATGCTCAAAGTGGTCACCTCGTACAGTCGAGTACATAATTATGTGTAATAGTAATAGTAATTTATTCTTTCAAGTAGGCTTACAGTTAAGCACTTTAAAAATGTCAAATATACAATGTAAAAAAAGCAATAATAATAACAAATATAACAAACACTACTTAGGTACTAACACAACATAATAAGTATAGCTAATACAGTTACAAGTAGTAAATTGTAATTATGCGTAGAGCAATTCATTCCCAGACAGTTTTGTCATTCATATAGTCTTTAATGCTGTAATATGCTTTACATACTAGTTTACGTTTCAGGTAGTTTTCAAGTTTGTTAATTGTCAGACTAGTCACACTACTTGGGAGTTTATTATAGAACCGTATACAATTACCCTTGAAAGATTTGTTTATTTTTTGCAGCCGAGTATAGGGCACTGCGAGCTTGTCTTTATTTCTGGTATTTAGATTATGTATATCATAATTTCTTTTAAAGTTAACAATATTTTTATGAACATACATGATATTTTCATAAATGTATTGAGAATGCACTGTCAGTATATTAATTAGTTTAAATTTTTCTCTAAGGGACTCTCTAGGTCCCATCTTATAAATTGCGCGAATAGCCCGCTTCTGCAGTACAAAAACAGCACCAATGTCAGCAGCGCTACCCCATAGTAAAATGCCATATGAAATAATGCTATGGAAGTAGCTAAAGTAGACCAATCTCACGGTTTTCTCGTCGGTTAGTTGACGGATTTTACTAACTGCAAAAGCCGCGGAACTTAGCCTACTCGCGAGATTACTTATGTGAGGACCCCATTGTAGTTTAGAATCCAGTGTTATACCTAGAAATACTGTACTGCTAACCAGGTTCAATTGCTCATCTTTGACAGTTATACTTGGTTTTGTGTTTTTCGCATTAGTAGTGACAAACTTCATACATTTTGTTTTATTTCCATTTAACAACAATTTATTGACATTGAACCAATTTACCACTTTTGATATAGCATTGTTTACATGATCATTGGCATTTACGTTTCGTTTAACTTTTAAGATAAGAGAAGTATCGCCAGCAAACAATACTATATCATGACGGTCTTTTACTAGATATGGTAAATAATTAATGTAGACGAGGAACAGGAAGGGCCCCAGTATTGAGCCCTGCGGTACGCCCATTGTCACCAAAGACCCTGCGGAGCATACTCCATTCACATTCACGCTTTGTATTCTCCCGCTCAAATAAGATTTGATCCAATTCAATGCTGTTCCTTTAACTCCATAGAAATGCATTTTCCCGACCAGTGTATCGTGGCTAACGCAGTCGAATGCCTTAGATAAATCGCAAAAAATACCTAAGGCATCATGCGACTCCTCCCAGGCATCAAATATAAACAAATACGAACTTTCAAATTTCTACGTTTTTAAATGAACGTCTTCTCGGCACAACTCCTATTTCACCCCTTTTGGGGGCAAAATTAAAAAAAAGTATATTTCTGTATAGATCTATATATTATAAAAGAAACCTGCAGTCCTGCTTTCATGTTTCTAGCCACAGTTTATCATTAAAAATCACACATTACTGATGTGAACTTTCAACCCCCATCTTAACCCCTTCAAGGGATGAATGAGAAAGAATGCCCGTATCAATGTTTTTGACTGTACATTAGGAGCTTGTGGCCGAAGTTTTAAAGGTCTAACTTTTTTTAACCTCCTTAGGGGATGAATTTTTATAACAACGCTAAATCACAAAGATTCAAGTCTAAAACTTTCCAAATGAACGATCTCCATACAACGCAACGGCTCAACCCCTACTTCACCCCTTTAAGGTGGTTCGATTGCCATACAAAACGTTATTTGACATTCGCAGGCTAACGGCGTGATATTTTAAGAAACTTATGTAACAAACTTTCATAAATTGGCTTCCCATTTGCGCCAAATTCCCCCTTTCCTAGAATAAACTTGAATAAACTAGATTAATTTGAGACATTGGTTTGGGACGTGATATTTTGGGAAAACCATTTTTCTCAAATTAATCTAGTTTAAACAAGTTTAATCTAGGAAAGGGGGAATTTGGCGCAAATGGGAAGCCAATTGATGAAAGTTTGTTACATAAGTTTCTTAAAATATCACGCCGTTAGCCTGCGAATGTCAAATAACGTTTTGTATGGCAATCGAACCACCTTAAGGGTTAAAAAATCCTTTCTTAGTACTCGTCCACGTACTGTAAAGAATATATGTTCCAAATTTCATGCGTTTATCATGCATGCGGGCTGTTATATACTTGTAGATGGTGTAGGTGTAAACAACATAAGTTATGCGTTATGCCGATGACATGGTGCTGCTGAGTCCGTCTATCAGTGCGCTGAGGAAACTGATAGTGGTGTGTGAAGCATATGCTGGGGATCACGGGCTGCAGCTGCAGTATAACCCCAGGAATAGTGAGGTTATGGACCGTATGGTGTTTAGGCCAGAAAGGAAAAAAAACGGCCAAGTGCGAGTCGGACTCGCGCACGAAGGGTTCGGTACCATTATCTATAAAATATTTATTTTATTCTGTTTTTAGTATTTGTTGTTATAGCGGCAACAGAAATACATCATCTGTGAAAATTTCAACTGGAACTATCACGGTATCAGTGAGATACATCAATGAGAGCCTGGTGACAGACAGACGGACAGCGGAGTCTTAGTAATAGGTAGTAGTAGTAATAGTAATAACCCTAAAAACTACCTTTATACCCCAAGTTGTACTGCAGGGTACCCCCTCTCTTTTGTGGATATATTTAAATATTTGGGCCACATTATAACTCAAAAATGTCTGAAATAAATAAATCCTATATCTATACTATACTAATAAAACCACACATTACTTACGTGAACCCCCTTCTTAACCTCGTCAAGGGATGAATGAGAAAAAATGCCCTTATCAATGTTTTTGACTGTAAGTACGAGTATCTAATGGGCTGTTTACACTTTGATTAGTGATTAGTGCGAGTTCATACATTTGCTGCAAGTGCGAGTAGCTTTTGTATGGACTCGCACTAATCACTAATCAACGTGTAAACAGGGCTTTAGGGAGCTTTGTGACCGAAGTTTTAAACGACATGTTTCCCATACAAACTTTCAACTCTTTTTTAACCCCCTTAGGGGATGAATTTTTATAACGACGCTAAATCATTTGTTTTGCTTTTTAGTAAGAAACCTTCATACAAAGATTCAAGTCTATAACTTTCCAAACGAACGATTTCGATACAACGGTTCAACCCCTATTTCACCCCCTTAAGGGTTGAATTTCGAAAAATCCTTTCTTAGTACACGTCCTACGTGTACCTAAAGCCTCTGCTAGACAGTCGCCAACACGCCCCTCCGACCGAGCGACCTTGGTCGGCACCGACCGCTGTAGTATGAAATTTTACTGCAAACAACTGTCTACACGGTCGGTGCGGACCAAGGTCGCTCGGTCGGAGGGGCGTGTTGGCGACCGTCTAGCAGAAGCTTAAAGAATATATGTATGTTCCAAATTTCATCCTTCAGTGGTTTAGGCTGTGCGCTGTCTGTCAATCAACCAGTAACGCAAGAGTTTTATATGTATACATATATAATATCTATATATATATAGTTTCGAAAACCGGGAAAGAGAAACGGGGTAGTAATCGGGAAACATACCTAGATAAAATATACAAGATTCCGATGAATTGAGAACCTCCTCCTTTTTCGATGTTGGTTAAAAATGGGTTTCAAATTTTGCACGACTTAGATACGAACAGTGCAATATAAAAGCTTATAAAAGAGGGAATGAAACGGGACCACGAAATTTGTTTATTCTACTAACATAGGTAATTAAGGTATTTTCTTTTGTTTACTAACAATCTATGGATCATGTTATCATGTATGTCTAAAAATAAATATATTTTATTTTTTACTCGTTTACACCCACGTCTTCGTCTGCGTAAACCCGGGATAAAAACTATCCTATATTTTTATCCAGGCTATAAACTATCTTCGTGCAAAATTTTATCCAAATCGGTTCAGCCGTTTAAGCGTGATTGAGTAACAAACATCCAGACATCCAAACTTTCACATTTATATTAGTACCTATAGGATATAGGATTTATTTATTTTAATATAAAACAAAAGTCCTAGGCGATACCATCTCACTACTTACACTTGAGACTGATATTATTTGAGTTGGCCGAATTGCATCAAAGTGGTCTATTCAAAAAGCAACTCTACCATCCAAGGTATAAGATTACAATTTCAATGACATTTTAATAAAAATGTCGATAACCGCAACCATAGATAATTGATCAGTCGGAGCGTGGCCTTCAATTTTATTTATAGGTCATTCACTCGATCTGTGAACGGCAATCAGATCAGAGGGCATACCGCGAAAGGCATTCGAAGCTTCCCCTCTCTGTCATACTTACGAGTTCGTAGTTAAGTGCGACAGAGAGGGAAAACTTCGAATGCCGTTCGCGGTAGGCCCTCAGATTGGGCATTGAAATCGTACTCTATGAACTGATACAGTTAGAATGTAATAATTTACTTTGAAAACAAAATTTTAACCGATTTCAAACCAGTACAGATGTAGTGCATAATGGTTTCCCATCGTTTTTTCACGTAAACGTACGAACGTGTCTTGCTATTTCAGTCGGTCACGATACAAATATTGTCCCGTAATATTTATTAAAAAAAAAAAAAATCTGTAGTACAGATTCTGTACCCAAATTGCTTCAAGATTACCTATAAAATTTGAAGAGTTCCCTCGATTTATCCAGGATTCCCATCATTAGAACTGGATTTTGGTGACAACGGGACCAATCTGGAAGTATGCTTTCAAACAAAGAAATAATTTCTCAAATCGACTCATAGATTACCGAGATATCGCGTAACAAACACAAAAAAAGACAGTCGAATTGAGAACCTCCTCCTTTTTTTTGAACTCGGTTAAAAAACTTTTCTACAGAGCAGGTAAAATTCAATCTTACACTAATGTCATAAAGATCACCAGGCAAAACTTTTCTCACTTTATCTGTAATGTTTATCGGCAATGAAACGCATACATATATAGGCCAAAATTGCTAAAGAGAAATTGTATGGCTAATATACACTTGGTCAATAACCAGGTCGATACCTACACAGCGGACCGGTTGTTTCTGCATTATGCTGAAAATATCGAGACCCCCGACGCAAACAGTGGGGTGTTATAAGTTTGACGTGTCTGTGTATCTGTCTGTGGCATCGTAGCACCTAAACGAATGGACCGATTTTAATGCGGTTTTTTTTGTCCAAAAGCTGACGTGATCGAAATGGTTCTTAGATACGTTTCAACAAAATCGGTTCAGCCGGTTTTGAGCTATTGAACTGTGAAAGGAACATGTCGGGTGTTTTTTATTTTTTCTAAGTTGTTAATTATGAATAATGTATCTTTCGATCGATCGATTCGTTCCAAGTAAAGCCTGTAACATGCCTGTAATACACTGGTGCGGCCTGCGGTGGAAGTCGATAGTAAACCTGACAGTTATTGTCAAATTTAATTTAAGAAAGAAAGAAAACATTTATTCGTGGACAAAACAATGGGTGTAAAAAACAAAACACAGAACGTAAAAATAGCAGGGTCCACGAAAAGGCCCCAACTCAGCATGGTGCTAACCTAGAAGGCCAGCGCTGGTCTTCCGTCGGAACCTTTACATGACATTTTTATGTTTAATATAGACCGCCACTTGTTAGGGTTCCGTAGCCAAATGGCAAAAAACGGAACCCTTATAGATTCGTCATGTCCGTCTGTCTGTCCGTCCGTATGTCACAGCCACTTTTTTCCGAAACTATAAGAGCTATACTGTTGAAACTTGGTAAGTAGATGTATTTTGTGAACCGCATTAAGATTTTCACACAAAAATCGAAAAAAAACATTAAGTTTTAGGGGTCCCCATACTCAGAACTGAAACTAAAATTTTTTTTTCATTAAACCTATACGTGTGGGGTATCTATGGATAGGTCTTCAAAAATGATATTGAGGTTTCTAATATTTTTTTTTTCTAAACTGAATAGTTTGCGCGAGAGACACTTCCAAAGTGGTAAAATGTGTCCCCCCCCCCCCCCTGTAACTTCTAAAATAAGAGAATGATAAAACTAATAATTTACTTCTTGCTTCTAGTAAGTAATTTAGATCTAGTAAGTAGTTTTTTTTAATACGTCATAAATCGTAAACCGCAATTTATTTCACGGAACCCTTCATGCGCGAGTCCGACTCGCACTTGGCCGCTTTTTTTTTCTCCGCTCATTGCTTATCCCACACTTCTGACACCAAGTGGGATGTGGATTGAAGGAAACACTTTATATAAGTACAGGTTTATTTCACATAAGTGCAGTTAATTTACAGCCTACATTGTAGGCGTTGCGTCCATCTTGGATATCCGGAAATGCGACAGTGCTGCCAACCTCATTGACATTAGAGATAGGAACTAGAGATGTACCAAACATACCCTACCTACCCTATTGTCCTTTTTTAATGCAGTTGCTTATACATTTTAAAATGGCGTCTCCATGGACAAAAATACCCTATCTTCAATATTAAATGTAGTTTTCCTTCATGTCGCGTAGCTTTAGGACATCCAGTAGCTCTACTCTATTTGCGCTGTAGCATGGTGCGGGTAACAGTTGTCATCTCAGTACAATTTATAACCTTAAAACGTAAAATTGTACTGAGATGACAGCTGTCACCCGCACCATGCTACAGCGCAAATAGGGTAGTATAGTTTTAGCGATACATATACGTTTTCGAACGCGTTTGCGTTTATTTTCAATTTGTATGGCAACGCGTAGTTCCTAATAGTTACCACCAGAGGCGCTGATCGCGTTGCCATAGAAATTTAAACTAAACGCAAACGCGTTCGAAAAAGTATTGTGTTGATAAAACTTATACTAGAGCCTCTGTATTATTATATATTTATCTCTGTGTTATTCATGTCGATTAAGTATCAAGTGGTAACCGTGACCATAACACGCCTTCAGTGGCTCTAGTATAAGTTTTATCGATACAATACGTTTTCGAACGCGCTTGCGTTTAGTTTGAATTTGTATGGCAACGCGAACAGCGCCACTGTCGGTAACTATTAGGAACTACGCGTTGCCATACAAATTGAAAATAAACGCAAACGCGTTCGAAAACGTATATGTATCGATAAAACTTATACTAGAGCTACAGACTAGTTCTGACCTAAAACCACTGGCAGCATGTTAACATTACTGGTTACGCTATAAATGATTTAAGTTGGCTAAGTAATCCGTCCAGAAAGCGACTTTACCAGCTAGACTAGAAGGTTCAAAACACAATAAAATTTTTATAAAAAATCGGTCATTTTAAATAATTTGTCCTATACAATCACGTGTTACAGTTCCGATATCTCGATCAGCTTGTATAACGAGCTACTTTCACTGGCAGCCGCCATATTGAAATAATGAGCGTTGTCAGTACGAGTCGTTCATGCGCGCGCATTTGAAACTTAACCCTGCCTTTTGTTCCGGCTGTTGTTTAACGTTTTAAGCGAGGCAGGGCACAGCGGAATGTCATCTCGCTCGTATGTGGAGCAGCCCAACTGGGGAAGTACCTCCACCTTACAAAAGACCGCATAATAGCACCACTGCTTTTTAATGTTGCTATATTATTGCATGCTATGAAGCATGTGGTGTTGTGTTCCTGGTGGTGAGTAAGGTCGCCAGAGCTCCCTAGGATGCGCTGTGTTGGGAGTGAGGGACCTGCATGTCTCTATCTGCCAACACAGCGAATCCTCAAGTGAATAAAGGGTCGGCAACGCGCTTGTGATTCTGCTGGAGTCACAAATGTCCATAGGCTACGGTACATGCTTAACATCAGGCAGGCGTAAGCTTGTTTGCCAGCGTCGTATAAAAAAACGATCAGTTTTTGTTTTGTTTTGCAAACTAGTTTTCTCTACAAAGAAATTCAAAGGTGTATGTAAAGTCCCCAACCCGCACTGCCCTGTTATTCTGTTACTTGTTTTAAGCTCACCTCACTGCTCACCGACAAATATATCATGACGCCACGATTCTTAGTAACTAGGCGTAGTCAGAGGTCTAGTTTCGTTAGACGTGACGGGTGATGTGATGCGCATGAGCGCGTAGAGAATAAAGCTAGGAACACACTTGTCCCACGTACGCAACGCATGCAATGCCAGGGGTCGGGTACCGGTATTTTCACCATACAAAAATACCGGTATTCATCGTTCTATTTCGTTCTTTGGTTTATGATACCATTTTTGATGTGAGTAATAATAATAAAATGTTACCCAAATACATGATAGAGTCATAAGAGCTTAAAAAAATACAAAATATAAGACTACAACGGCGATTTTTGGAAAAAACCGGTTCCGACCCCTGTGCAATGCGACGCGGGAGAGATGGTGTGCACACTTGTCCAGCTTATACGACGTAAACTTGGAATCTGGAGATAAATTTGTATGCTTAGAAACATACTTGTCATACGCAATTGGTGTGGTGTACCAATTTCTTGGCTTACTTTACATTACACTTCTTCTTTAAATTTAATAGTTATCGTCTTGTCGGTGGAGTATTTTCCACTTCTCTCTGTCGTACGCCAGCCCCTTGACTCGCTGATACGACACGACACCAGCTTTTTCCTTTATTTGGTCCATATAACTGCGCCGTGGCTTCCCTGCCTCTCCTTCCATTTACACGAATAAATTTGATTAAGCCACCGATACCTTTTTACCCTCAGAGCATAGAATACTAGAGAGAGGACAAGCCGCCGGCGGCCGCGTCGCAGTTGTTAGCTCAATGGGCATACTCTGTCATACTGTGCACGCGTGCTGATCGCAGAGAATATTACGTTTCTTCCCAAAATGCCTGATATGATGCGCGTGTATTGTCCAATAAGAGCGTAGGTATACAAGTGTGTGTGTTTTAGATGTGTGCGTGCTTTGTCTTGTTACTTGGGCTTTGTGTGGGTTAATGAACTTGCGACAGGCGTACTCAATACAAATCGGCTGGCATGTCCGATCTCCTTATATTCATACATCTGTGTTTTCACCTAAGCGCGTAAGCTGACCAACAAGTTTTTTTACGTGAATATTAATGGCTTACTTACATGACATACGTATGCATGTCGTCATAAGTGACAGCGGGCGTTGGCTCATTATATGCAAAAAGCACTGCTTAGCGTATCGTAACTGTGTTACCTCAGTGTACTGGTATATCTTCACAGAAGGTCCCTGCAAAAATATTAGGATACAATACTAAATACTCTTTATTGCACTCCTTAATAGAAATAAAAAACCACTTGGCCGGTTTTTTATTTAAAAAAACCGGCCAAGTGCGAATTGGACTCGCGCACAAAGGGTTCCGTACCATTATCTATAAAAAAACTATTTTATTCTGTGTTTTTAGTATTTGTTGTTATAGCGGCAACAGAAATACATCATCTGTGAAAATTTCAGCTGGAACTATCACGGCATCAGTGAGTTACAGCCTGGTGACAGACAGACGGACGGACGGACGGACGGACAGCGGAGTCTTAGTAATAGGGTCCCGTTTTACTCTTTGAGTACGGAACCCTAAAAACTGGTCAAGTGCGAGCCAGACTCGCGCACCAAGGGTACCGACCCACCCCGTACAATAGAAACGAGGCCACTATAAACTGACACTCACTAAGTATGAATTCACATACTTAGTGCGTGTCAGTTTATACTGGACATTTAATTTTCAGTGATGTAACTAAAAATTTAAGGTTTTCGCAATTTTTCCTTTATCTGTGCTATAAGACGTTGCTTCGTATCAAATTTTAAGATTCTGAGTTCACGGGAAGTACCCTGTAGGTTTTGATTCCCTTGCGAGTTTCGAAAATTTGCGGAAATTGCGGCATAAACGGTTGTATCTTTTGATTGCGTTGGCTTGGAAGTTTGATTTTTTTACAGCTTCAAGGGACTGTAGACTTGAGTATTTGATATATATTCCAGCTTGATACCTCCACGCGTTCCTGAGAAAAGGGGTCTTGACAGACGGACGGATGTACGGACGGACGGACGGACAACAAAGTGATCCTATAAGGGTTTTTTCCTTTCGTGCCAAATGTGTAGTGAAGAACTAGTTACTAACGCTTTCATATTCTCTGACTGAAAACGTAATATAACCAAACCGACACTGTTGTAGTCATGTGGAACTCTCACACGCACACACACACACTACCACACACACACACACTACCACATGTACAAATCCAGTCAGTAGTTGGACCCTAATATACCACTAGAAAACAACCCCATTAGTAACTGCAATTATCGAGAATGTGTTAGGTTAGGTTAGGTCACGAGCTACCAAGCGTCGCTCATACACATACATTAAGTCTACCTTATTTGTAATGGAACAAGAGC
Source organism: Epinotia brunnichana (assembly GCA_963854355.1). Lineage (NCBI taxonomy): Eukaryota > Metazoa > Arthropoda > Insecta > Lepidoptera > Tortricidae > Epinotia > Epinotia brunnichana. The sequence continues at coordinate 21,246,269 of OY977954.1, forward strand.
TATTATCGTATTCCCGAATTCTAGGATGCATTGCGCCATATCGTTATCGCTAGGCCTCGAGAGTGCAAGAGCGTCGATAACACACAGGGTTTGTTTGTGCTGTGTCTTCTAATACAATACATTTTGGTACTTATGTCTACAGTATAAGCTTTATAATTGTATATATACTCGTATTTATCGAGTCACCCTCAGTAGGAGCGGGTACTTAATCTTTATCAATAAGTTATTGCATATACGCGCGTTAACTCTCAATAGACGTTTAATTAACTTTACTGGTAGCTTTCCTAATGGATTTTCACGCATTTCCAATGCTGTAAAAAAAGTAAGAGTCGGTTGTTTCAAACCGTTGTTAATCGTAATGTTACGTTAAAATCAGTTATTGGGTTGTATGGGAAGATTGACGATTCTCTGTGGGATGTGTGTGGGACGACAGTTGCATGCGCTATATTTTTTTATTCGTTCATCTGGACAGGCTACCCGAGGCTATATCTCTTTATATCTGATTAATTTATTATTTTTCCATTTTATTCCGTTATCGTCTTCTCGTCCAATCCAGTATTTAAGTCCTCAGTGTTAGATGTTTGTAGGTCAAATCAAATCCAGGTAAAAAGTATTCAGTGTTAATATTGGGTCCTTACCTATTGAAATTGGCGTTTTTTTCACAGATATTATTTTGTACGTAATTTATTCATTTCTATTGCAACTTCTAAATTATTTTTTAATTTCATTATTAGACTATGTAACAAAGGTTTTAAATACAAAAAATAGGTTTGAATTTTTTATTTAGTGTTTCAAATTAAAGCTTGAAAACCTCCCTTTTCATGTGCTGCCGGTTAAAGTGTTTCAATTACGTATAGTTTTATGATGCGAACTATTTTTAAGGAATGAAGATATGTGTAAAGTAGCTTAAAAGTTTTCTATATTCCTACCAAAATTTAGTTTGCTTTGAATTTGACATTGCTGAATAATCCGCAAAATTCAATGTATGAAAATCACAGTTTTCATAAAATTCTCCATACACACCGCCAATTTCATAGGTAAGGACCTAATATAAATCAACGAATCACTGCTGTGATGTCATCAGACCACCTGGTTCTGAGCCTTCTCAATTGTCATTTCCCTTGTGGCTCTAGCACATTGCAATTACTTACTTACTTGATTAAGTCTTGATTAATGTCCTAAGACCCCTAGGTGGGGCAGAGGGTGTGTCTTGTCTCGAGTTTCGAGGTCTTCTAAATGCCCTTTATTCTGCCAGGACTGAGCGTCTCCAAGTCTGTTCGGGGCAGTCACGTTTCCGCCTGCCTTGTGGGCTCCAGTCCATAGCTTGTCTGGGGATGTGTTCGGGTTCCCATATTGTAATAAGAGGCAAAAAACATACATATTTGACGTGTCTGTAGTGCTCAGATCAGAATTGAAATAAGTTTCTGTCAAAAAATTCATTTTTGGTACAAGCTTTTATTGCCGACTGTACTTTCCTGCATACCATCATCAACTACTCATTGAGACGATTCTAACGAGCCCAAACTCGATGGGGTTGTGTCGTTTTATTGCGGAGTTCCTATGGCCACCTTCCGGCTCCAGCATCAGATCAGCTTCAAGTCATCATAATATTGCATTGTCATGCGATATACATATGCTTGCAAAATTTCAGCTCAATTGGATAACGGGAAGTGACTGAAAATTTTTGACGGACAACTTACATACTTACATATTTACATACATACGAACAGTGCAAGTTAATATAAAGCTTGTAAAAACAACTATCATTTCCAGGAAGGCAACTGCGAGTCCCTACCCGACTCGGTCGGCCGCCACAACGCGCACGGCATCGACCTCAACCGCGACTTCCCCGACCAATTCGACCGCCACCGATCTGAGGATGACGCGTACCTCTTCGGTGGTCGGCAGCCTGAGACAGAGGCACTCATGCGATGGGTCATGGGCAAGCAGTTCGTGCTGTCCGGGAATCTGCACGGAGGGACCGTTGTGGCCAGCTACCCGTATGATGATTTGAGGTTAGTACAAGGACAAGAACATTTGGAGACAGAATTTTGGATAGACCCCCACAAGGTTAACCGATGATCTGGGAAAGGTCGTGGAAGTACGCTCGATGCGGGTGGCGAAGGACCGGTCATTGTGGCACTCTTTGGGGGGGCCCATTTCCAGCAGTGGACGTCTTTCGACTGATGTGTATTTGTGATTTTCTGCTGACTAATTCGACCGCCACCGATCTGAGGATGACGCGTACTTCTTCGTTGGTCGGCAGCCTGAGACCGAGGCACTCATGTGATGGGTCATGGGCAAGCAGTTCGTGCTGTCCAGGAATCTGCATGGAGGGACCGTTGTGGCCAGCTACCCTTATGATGATTTGAGGTTAGTAAAGACTATAGTCCTTAAGTTAGAGTCTGTGGGCATTTGAAGTCAGTTTCCTGACCAATTCGATCCCCACCGATCTGATGACCACCGTTGTAGCCAGCTACCCGTATGACGATTTGAGGTTGATACAAAGACTAGTATAAGATGATGAACTCTGTGGGAGTGGACATTCGGAGACAGTTTCCCTTACGAATTGCATAGCCGAGGCACTCATTCGATGGGTTATGGGCAAGCATTTCGTTTTGTCCGGGAACCTGCATGGAGGGACCGTTGTGGCCATGATTTGAGGTTAGTAGAGACGAATAAGAGGATCAACTATGTGGCAGTGAATATTTGGAGGCTGTTTCCCTGACCAACTAGATCTGATGACCACCGATCTAGCCACCTACCCGTATGATGATTTGAGGTTAGTACAAAGGCTAGACAATGAACTCTGTGGCAGTGAACATTTGAAGACAGTTTCCTTGACCAATTCGGTGGCCACCGATCTGATGATGACACATACCTCTTCGGTGGTGAGCAGCCTGAGACCGAGGCACTGACTCAGTCATAGAGACTAATGGGGCTAAAAATAAAAAAGTTCATCACCAGCCTGCAAAAATGATTAGAAGGAGGTGGGTGGGACTGGGTGGTGGGGGTGGGTTTCTGTGATATTTATATTCTTGTTGCATGAAATAAAAACAAGACACAAGTGTCACTCCAATGATTTACCTGGAATCCACTGAACTCATCAATCATTGTTATTTCAGATCAGGCAAGGACTGCTGCGAGGAGAGCCAGTCGCCAGACGACAGGCTCTTCAAGCATCTCGCCTCCGTCTACGCGTCCAAGAACGAGGTGATGCACCGGGGTGACACGTGCCCGCCTGAGAAATTCAAGGACGGCATCACTAATGGCGCTGACTGGTATTCTGTCAAAGGTGAGTGGTAATTTAGACTGTGTTTTATAATGCAATAGAGTCCAATTAAGAGCTGTGCGAGTATCTTGTTCCGGTGGTGACTGATGAAGTGATGACATGTGTTCGCCTGAGGAAATCAAGAACAGCATCACTAAAGGAGCCGACTGGTATTCTGTCAAAGGTGAGTGGTAATTTAGACTGTGTTTTATAATGCAATAGAGTCCAATTAAGAGCTGTGCGAGTATCTTGTTCCGGTGGTGACTGATGAAGTGATGACATGTGTTCGCCTGAGGAAATCAAGAACAGCATCACTAAAGGAGCCGACTGGTATTCTGTCAAAGGCGAGTTGTAATATAGACTGTGTTTCTTAATCGAATTGAGTCCCAAGTTTGAGATGTGTACCTCATTTCGGGGTACGCTTCCAAAAACGACTGGTGCCCGCCCGAGAAATTCAAGGACAGCATCACTAACGGAGCCGACTGGTATTCTGTCAAAGGCGAGTTGTAATATAGACTGTTTCTTAATTGAATTCAGTCCCAAGTATGTGCTGTGTACCTCATTTCGGGGTACGCTTCCAAAAACGACTGGTGCCCGACCGAGAAATTCAAGGACAGCATCACTAACGGAGCCGACTGGTATTCTGTCAAAGGCGAGTTGTAATATAGACTGTGTTTCTTAATCGAATTCAGTCCCAAGTGTTAACGTTGCAAATCGGCGGGGTGCGCGGGCGCGCGGGGCGAAGAGGCGCCACCTGTGATCAGATCTCGTAGCGAGCCGGACCGACTGCACGTTTGGCATTCGATCCCAATTTAAAGATTTATTATTGCTTTCCCTGTCTTGTAAAAACCTAGTTTATTTAATAAATGTATTTTAAAGTGTTAGTGCTGACCATTTGTTTTTTGTGGGACCCCAAAACCCCTACAAAGTGGTCTTCGAACCGGAACGCGTATGTATAGGACACCAGTGAAAATGGTCAACACACGTAGCACAACTAGACGTGAACAGGAAAAGAAGATGAAAGAAGAAGCCGAACAGAAGGAGCACAAAGACCAGAAACAACAATGTTTAGATACCCCTACGAACGAACAAAGGAAAATCGACCCAATAAATTTGTTAGATGACGGTAGCGTTGTAAAAGCGGAGGTACCAAAAATGGACGAGCTGAAACCACATTCCTCTCGTAAAACCAAATCTAAAAAGTCATCGGCATCTTCTATAGTGGCGCGTCGTAGACAGCTGGAGCTGGAAGCAGCAGAGGCGAAGGCTCGCATTCAAATGGAGTTAATCGATAAACGGTTACAAGCAGATCTCGCAAAACTCGAGGACGAGAATAGTCCACAATCGGAATCGGACGGTGAATCCACACACCGAAGTGATGTCGCGAGGTGGGTTGAACACAGCCAACAAGAATTGGAGACACAGCTTGCTCCCGAGCATGGAAAATACATGGGCTCGCTGTGCCCGCCGGCCGCAGTCGCCGCCGGAACCGACGGTCCAATCGAACAACGGGCTAACGTTCTTAAGGAACTGGTCACCACCTCAGCCAGCAGTTGTCACAATACTAACCTGCTTAGCCGCATTAGCACGCCACGGGACCTTCCATTATTCTACGGCGAGCCCATGGAGTGGCTGCAGTTTAAACAAGCTTACGAAGAATCTACTAGAGTTTGCAATTTCAGTGAAATGGAAAATATGTGGCGGTTGAGAAAATGTCTCCGTGGGCCTGCAAAAGATTCAGTCGCAGCTCTGCTGATAAGTGGAACGCCACCTGGAACTATAATGGCGGCATTGGAGCTACAATTTGGAAATCCTGAAGTAATATTGAACCGAATAACGTTAGAAATTAAAAAACTGAATTCTCTACCATTGGAATACTATAAGGAAATAGTGACGTTTGCGACAAAAATTCAAAATTACATCGCAGCTATTCGTGCACTTCACCGTGAAGAATACCTATATGGAATGAATGTAGTCTCTTTGGTCCTGACAAAATTGCCTACTGTGCTGCTATCTAAATGGGCTGATTATAGTTATCCACTGATACAAAATCGAACTAAACCAAGACTGGATATTCTCGCTGACTTTCTACACGAAGAAGCCGTGAAAGTGTCAACATGCAGTGCTTCACTTATTCCCGTGCGTGACATTAAACGTAAAAATCACGAACAAGGTTTAAGACAATCGGAAACTACTTTATTGCAAAGTGGCCATAGTTACGACAAGTGTAGATTTTGTCGATTAACAAAACATAAACTAACTGAATGTAAGAAATTCAAAAAGGCCCTACGAAAAGACCGTTGGCTGCATGTCAAGAAATTCGGTATATGTTACAAGTGTTTGATATCCCAGCATGACCGCCAGACGTGCTCCGCCGCGGCGTGTGACGTAGACGGCTGCAGTGAACCCCACCACCGACTGCTGCATTACGTACCGGCTCAAAGTTCGCGCAAGGACAGTACAAATCAAGTGCAACTCGTGGATGAACGCAGCAGTGATACGCAGACTGAAGTTAGCGATAGCCAAACTGAAATCAGTGATAATCAGACTGAAACCAGTGAAATCAGTGAAAACATTATGAACATAAACATAAAAAAGTGCGAAGTGTTATTGAAAGTCATACCCATATGTATTCAAGGACCTAACGGTATAATTAATACTACGGCATTGCTCGATGACGGCTCGACCGTCTCATTATTAAGTGCATCTTTAGCTAAACGTGCCGGGATGCACGGGCGTCGCGAGTGTTTAAGAGTGCGAGGCGCTTGGGACAATAGCGAACTGGTTTGTGAAACACAGCTGATCGATCTCTCGTTACGTAATAAGGACGGAAAGATGTTTACGTTGTCAGCTCGTAGTGTGAATGACTTGAACTTACCCGCGCAGAACTTAGGTTTAGTGAACTGTGAAAACTTTAAACATCTAGAACAAATAAAAGAACATTTATGTCATAAAAAGTTGAAACCAGAAATACTTATTGGTCAAGACAATTATCAGTTACTGGTGCCTCTGGAAGTAGTGATGGGGCAGCCGCACGAGCCGTGCGCCACCCGCACTCCGCTGGGATGGTGCCTGCACGGCAGGGCGCCGTCGCGCGTGACGTCATCCACAGATTTACTCTGCTCGTCGTTACATATTTCTCATAACAATGAGTCTGACGTCGAAAATAATAAACTTTTAAAAGCACTTAATGAAGATCTTCGTCTCTTCTTCTCCATCGACGCCATGGGGGTGGCTGCTAAGCCGCGACAGAACTCGGAGGATGTGCGTGCCCAGGAACACCTGGAACAAACGTCTGAGCTTATAAATGGCAAGTGGCAAGTAGGCTTACCCTGGAAGGATGAAGATTGTGTCATGGTGGACTCCTTCCCTAACGCCTTGTCTAGATTGAAAGGAGTCGAGCTGAAAATGAATAAGAATAAAGAATATGCACGACGATATAGAGAACGCGTACAACATTTATTTGATAATGGTTACGCAGAAAAACTGGAAAATCCAAGTGTTACACCCAGAACTTGGTGGTTGCCGCATTTCGGGGTGGATAATCCTAATAAAAAAAATCTCCGCCTCGTATATGACGCTGCTGCTAACACAAAAGGTATGTCATTAAATAGCTACCTATTGAAGGGCCCCGACCTACTTGTCTCACTTATCGGAATAATGTTTCGTTTTCGAGAACACCGAGTGGCTGTCACAGGCGACATTAAAGACATGTTTCTCAGAGTCAAGATTAAACCTGAAGACCGAGACGCCCTACGTTTTTTGTACCGTGACAACCCTAACGAGCCTGTTAGTACTTACATAATGACATCACTTATATTCGGCGCCAACTGTTCGCCTTTCATCGCGCAGTTTGTAAAAAACAAGAATGCTAAACGCTTTGAAACGATAATGCCAGCCGCTACAAGTGCTATAGGTATACTCTCAACACTACATGGATGACTACATAGATAGCCTACCTGACGAAGAAACCGCTAAGAAGCTGATTTACGAAATCACCTATATACATAAACAAGGAAACTTTGATATACGTAACTGGAACAGTAACTGTAAACAAGTATTAAACGACATTCCAAAAGAGACCCTAGGTGACAACGCAGTAAGGTTCAAAGCCGGACAGCAGTACAATGGAAGCGAGCGAACACTAGGATTGTTATGGCATGGCAGCCCGACCGAGACACGCTCGGATTCGATGTCTCGTTGAAGAAGATACCTGAAAACATAATTAATGGAAAACAAAGGCCCACTAAACGAGACATTTTACGAGTCGTAATGTCGATTTTCGACGTTTACGGATTTTTATCACCATTTACAATTAATGGAAAATTAATTATGCAAGAGACATGGCGACTTAAAATAACCTGGGACGAATTTATACCAGATAACATATACGCGAAGTGGTCAAAATGGATTGAACAATTAAAGGCTATGAATGATATACGGCTACCTAGATACTATCAAGCCGCTGCAAGTGGGAACGAGACGCGCGCGCGCACCACAAGGGCGAGCGGGATGGGAACGCCTATTATCAGTTCGGCCGAGCGACTCGCACCGGAACCTGTTTACTTAATGAGTTGTTATTCAAACTTACAACTGCATATTTTTTGCGACGCATCTACGAACATAATATGCGCAGTTGCCTATTGGAGATGGATTAATAATAACACTGTATACCAAGCATTTATAGCGAGTAAATGTCGCGTTGTTTCGCTCAAAGTTACTTCTATACCGCGAAAGGAGCTTTTATCAGCTGTTCTTGCCGCGCGCTTAGCTGAAACAATAACAAATGGACATAGAATCAAACCGGAGCGCAGAACGTTTTGGAGTGACTCATCGACGGTGCTACATTGGATACGAAATGACGCGCGGAATTACAAAACCTACATCGCGCACCGTCTCGGCGAGATTGACGAGTATACACAAAAGAATGAGTGGCGATTCGTACCAACAAAACTTAATGTTGCGGACTTAGCCACGAGGGAGTCGTATACATTTACTACATTACCTCATACCTGGATCAACGGACCTGCGTTCCTGCAAAAATATGAAGACGAGTGGCCTCAGGACATACTGGACACTGAAATAAATAAAGAACAATTGGAATGTGTAACAAATATACAGACGCAAACACACTTACCTATACCAGATCCTGAGAGATTTTCTTCTTGGTTGCGACTACTTAGAGCTACATACACAGTACTTAAATTTATAAATAAATGTAAACTTACCGACGAAGAGGAGGAAACTACAATGGCAAAGGCAGAAAGGTTACTTCTAAAATATTCGCAAAGCACGTCGTATCCCGAAGAAATACATAACCTAAAGAAAGGAAAATCATTACCTACTACAAGTCGAATACTTACCCTGTCGCCTTACTTGGACGAACACGAAGTTCTCCGCCTCGGCGGACGAATCGACGCCGCTTGTGACGTCACACCTGAAAGTAAAAGGCCTATAATACTGGATGGCAGAGATTATTTAGTACGATTATTGGTGAAACGTTATCATATACTCGCGGCGCACGGAAACCAGGAAACAGTGGTGAATAACCTAAAACAAAGATATTGCATATTAAGAATTAGACCGACGGTGAAAAATGTAACATCGAAATGTATGTTTTGCCGCATTCGAAAATGTAAACAAGAAATCCCAAGAATGGGAGACTTACCGAGGGCTCGAGTTGCACATCATCAGCGACCATTTTCATATTGTGGTGTCGACCTGTTTGGAGCCATGGAGGTCACAATTGGTCGAAGGCGGGAAAAGAGATACGGTGTTTTATTTACATGCTTGACAATAAGGGCAATTCACATCGAAGTTGTTAGTTCGCTAACCTCCGACTCCTTTATAATGGCCCTGCGAAGAATGGCCGCGCGCAGAGGATGGCCCCAAAATTTATTTTCAGACAATGCCACGAATCTCAGAGGTGCCGATACAGAACTGAAAAAGTCAATCGAGGAGTTGGACGAGGAATACCTAAGAAAAGAGAGCATGAAGTATGGCACAAAATGGACTTTCATACCCCCTGCGAGCCCACACTGGGGTGGAGCCTGGGAGAGGTTGATTCGAAGCGTCAAAACTAGCCTGAAAGTCGTCCTGAAAGAGCGAGCTCCTCGAGATGAGACTTTGAATACGTTACTTGCTGAAGTCGAAAACATAGTAAACAGCCGACCGTTGACGCACGTTTCTGTGGAGCCAGGCAGCACTGAGACACTGTCGCCTAATCATTTTCTTCTAGGTTCATCTTCAAACCTACCTACCCTTGGCGTATATAATGATGACGAGTTTTACCTACGAAAACAATGGAGAATTGCTCAGCGCCTGGCGGATTTATACTGGCAAAGGTGGGTTAAGGAAGTCCTACCTGATTTATTGCCACGCAGAAAATGGAACCAGGAACAGAGACCCTTGCAAGTGGGAGATCTCGTTTTACTGGTCGACCCAAATGGACCACGTAATACCTGGCCACGAGGCCTGATAAAAGAGGTGATGCCGGGCAGAGACGGCCGAGTGATAGCGGTCAGAATCAAAACCCAAACTGGTCTGCTAATGAGATCGGCTGCGCGCGTCGCTCGAATACCCATGGCTGATGAGTGCTGCTAGGCAGCACTGGGGTGGAGGATGTTAACGTTGCAAATCGGCGGGGTGCGCGGGCGCGCGGGGCGAAGAGGCGCCACCTGTGATCAGATCTCGTAGCGAGCCGGACCGACTGCACGTTTGGCATTCGATCCCAATTTAAAGATTTATTATTGCTTTCCCTGTCTTGTAAAAACCTAGTTTATTTAATAAATGTATTTTAAACTGTTAGTGCTGACCATTTGTTTTTTTGTGGGACCCCAAAACCCCTACACCAAGTATGTGCTGTGTACCTCATTTCGGGGTACGCTTCCAATAACGACTGGTGCCCGATCGAGAAATTCAAGGACAGCATCACTAACGGAGCCGACTGGTATTCTGTCAAAGGCGAGTTGTAATATAGACTGTTTCTTAATTGAATTCAGTCCCAAGTATGTGCTGTGTACCTCATTTCGGGGTACGCTTCCAAAAACGACTGGTGCCCGACCGAGAAATTCAAGGACAGCATCACTAACGGAGCCGACTGGTATTCTGTCAAAGGCGAGTTGTAATATAGACTGTGTTTCTTAATCGAATTCAGTCCCAAGTATGTGCTGTGTACCTCATTTCGGGGTACGCTTCCAATAACGACTGGTGCCCGATCGAGAAATTCAAGGACAGCATCACTAACGGAGCCGACTGGTATTCTGTCAAAGGCGAGTTGTAATGTCTAATGTCTAATGATTTACATTTCAAGTGAGATTCTACATCTAAGTTACTAGAGTCACCGTAATTCGATTTAAGAGTACCTTCTCTTAGTTATCTTCGAAGTATGTATTTACAGTCGCCATCACATACATCGGCACACTATAGGTGTTCAAAAATATCGGCACATGCACCTTAATGCCTTGAAAATAGAGGTGTGTTCCGATGTTTGTGACGTGCTTGTTTGCTCCGACGTATGTGAAGGCGATTGTACATACTCCGAAGATAACTGAGTAACTTCAATCGATCTTACGCCATTTCCAGCCGGTTCACGGCTTGCAGATCACACATCACCATGATAAAATCTGAGCCCTGAATGCCAAATACAAATAATTGGCATGCTGGGGTTTAGGGAATTTTGGTGTCAATTTGTCAAAATTAGTTTCGTGATTTAGGAGTACTGTAGTATTCATATTCAGTCCTAAAGAAAAGTATAATTTTATCAAACAAATTATCTTCCTTCCAGGCGGCATGCAAGACTTTAACTATCTCCACTCCAACTGCTTCGAAGTGACCTTCGAGCTGTCCTGCTGCAAGTATCCCCCAGCCAGCGAGCTGCCCCGCTTCTGGGGGGTTAACAAGGATGCAATGCTGTCGTTTATTGAGCAGACGCACATGGGCGTGAAGGGGGTTGTGGTGGACGAAGATGGGGACCCTGTTAAGGTGATTTAGTGATGTTTTCATAATTCTCGATACCTGTTTATTACGGGTTCCAAATTAAATCCATAATTGCATATTGATTTCATCAAACTCTCACGACTCTCGCACATTACTTCATTATTGAATTTGCCGTAAATGTAACGTTTGCCATAATCATCATTTGCCTGAGTATATTTTGGCAGAAACTGTAAACTTTTTAGGATTGTTACAAAACACACCTTACCTGTTCCACAGGGCTAAATATAAACGAAGTTTGTGTAAATTCTCCTGAAAATACAGTTTCATAGAAAATATTTTTTATGGCAAATTACTATTACTTATGACAAACCTAATGTTTGTTATGGCAAAACAAACTATGGATATCGAAGTTATCCGATTTAGCACGGTGCAAACGGAATCGCAGTCGCAATAAAAAAGAACACCTTTTTTACACTCAGATCCATTATGGCCTGGCTCACAGCTACATAAATATTGATGGAATAATTAATAACAGCTAAATGGTTGCGTTATGTTGTTTCAGAATGCGCTGATAAAAGTGGAAGGCTTGCAACATTTCGTGAAGACCACAGACGATGGCTACTTTTGGAGGATGCTGCTGCCAGGACAGTACAACATCACTGCTATGGCGGCTGGGTAATTAATTAATTAAATATTTACAACGTTAGTTAACATCGTAAGGTTAAATGTGCATTACAGTGCACAGTCTGTTTCAACGGGATGTGAACCTTTCATGAAACATATAAAGTAGCATTTGTTTTGTTTCGTTAAATGAAAATCAATCCAATTTTATGTGCAATTCGATTCAAATTATCTTAGCAACATTTAATACTCGTATGTTGAGCCTTACGTTATTGTACGTACGAGGGTCAAACTGAAAGTTCTTAGAAAATCAAAAACTGAGCAATCAAGCAACTTATTACTTTTATTATATCTTTTCAAAATAGCCTCCCTTCACATCAATACATCGCTGCATTCGATAGAACCACTGAGAAAAGCACTTTGCCCACTCGTCCTTAGGGGTCTCTTCGACGGCCTTTTGAAACGCAGCCACTGCTTCGTCGGCGTCCATAAAACGTTTTCCTCGAAGTTTTTCTTTAATTTTTGGGAATAAATAAAAATCACCTTGTGCAAGGTCGGGGCTATAAGGTGGGTGACCCAGTAATTCCACGTTTGCCGTCGCCAAATAGTCGATCGTTTGCTTGGCGGTGTGCGATGAGGCGTTGTCGTGGTGAAGCAGGATCCTACTGCGAGGCCGTTTTTCTCGAACTTTTTCCAAGACAAGTGGTAAACAATTGTTAGTGTACCACTTCGCAGTAACTGTTTTTTGATCCTCTAAAATAATTGTTGCGTAATGACCAGTCCTTCCGAAGAACGAGGCCACCATCTTTTTTCCCACACTTCGACCTCTCTTCACTTTAGTAGGCAACTCCTCGGAAGGAAACACCCACTCAGCAGACTGTCTTTTAGTTTCAGGATCATAACAGTAAATCCAGCTTTCGTCACCCGTAACTACGTCGAACACAGCATTTGAGTCACCTCCGTTGAATCTTTGACCCATTTCACGGCACCAATCAACACGACGGACTTTTTGGGCTTCTGTCAAATTATGAGGTATCCACCGGGCACAAAGCTTCCTCACCGCTAAATGTTCATGGAGGATTTTGTGGACTTGACTCATACCAATGGCTAAGCTTGTACGAATCTGCTGATAGGTTACTCTTTTGTCAGTCTCTATCATACGCCGCACAACACTGATGTTATCTTCAGTAGTCGCCGTAGAAGGCCGGCCCTCACGCAGATCATCAGTGAGATCAGTGCGGCCACGTTTAAATTCATTAAACCAGTTGTAAATAGTAGCACGAGATGGGGCTTCATCGTGAAAGGCCAATCGAAGTCTATCATAACTTTCTTGTTGACTTAAATTACATCGAAAGTCGTAAAAAATCATTGCTCGAAAATTTTCTCGCGTTAAATTCATGCTCACGTAGTACACACAATTTTCAATTTGCCGCCAAATCGTAAAACAAATGACAATCGAGTGGAATTCGTACACAAAAATATTAAGAAAGAGTTCCATTTTCAAATTTTGAACTTATTTTTTTATTATATTTATTACAAGTGGCCAGTTCTAAAGACTTTCAGTGTCGCCCTCGTATATCCAATGTTCCCTCATATTTCCAGTTTCGACACGCCTCCGGCGACGCCCGTCACGGTTCCGTCCCCGCAGACGGCAGCCGTCCCGCTGAAGCTGGTCGTCCGGCGCCGGACCGGCGGTAAGTCCCGTCGCACCGACAACGCGGCTTCATCACTCGGGCTGTGCTGGGTTCTGATGCTTAACGCCATGTTTATTTATATCATCAAACCTTGAATGCTTTGTATAAAGGCAACTTATTCGCTCATAGGCGGACTGGCACCAAAGCAGAACTAAGATGGCGTTCACGCAGGTCCATTAGTCCTTAGATAATATACATGTGGGTCATTCAGGTAGTGTGCATGCTTGAACAGCGCAGGGCCTCGCGTCGTAGCTACGGGTTTTCCCTTGTTAGACCTAACTACTTTAGCCCTAAATGCTTCATTTGACCTAATATTTCATTAGACCTAATGGTATTTTTTCTTAAATTAAACTTTATAGGATTATTGCAAAACAAACCTAACCTAATGATTTCTGTTCGATGATATTCAAAGAAAACCCGAAAAGTTCACTGTTTCAAAGAAAAAAGCATTAGGTCTCTAGTGAAACATTATAGCAAAAGTTAGTAGGTCAAATGACAGGACCATGGCTACGAGCGCCACGCCTTGTTCAACGCAGGTTACAACAAACTTTATAGGTTCTACTTTGGTGTCCGGGAAGTACAATCGAACCAACTGAATCATGAATTCATGACCCACCATAGAACCTTGTTACAATTAACGAACATACGCACGATCATATGACGTTAATACGACAGTTAATTGTAACAAGGTTCCATGCTGGGTCAGGATTGAATTTTGTCGATAGTACCAATTGGGTTTAAACCGTTTAACAATGGTATTCTAACAAAGGAGTTTTAGTAAGAGTTTAATATTGTTCTATATGTGATATGAATATCGAACCGATACCGAAACATCTAACGCAAATTCGTGGATATTAAGATTCGAGGTATAGCTATTAGTGCCAAATTATTATGATACTCGGATAAAGTATTTTTAAGTATTGTTAGTTATACTATAACTAACAATATTTTACATCATAGAATAATCCTTCTCTCCTTCGGCAGTCGGGTAAAAAGAAAATTACAGTTATCGAATTATGTCCTGGTTAGCAAATTTTTTTTTCACCCAACTCAACTCGGCTAAAGTATTTAAATACTATCTGAAAAAATGGTAATGTATCAACATTTTGGTAACATTAGGTGTTGTAAAATATGATCATTCTATTACTAAAAGATGTGTCAAGTATTTTCTTCCATATAGGCTTATTATAATCGTGGATAAAACGTCTATATACTTGTCAGACACTAATCCAACGTGTACAGAACACTCATAAATTCAGTCAGAAGCTCTAGTATAAGTTTTATCGATACAACACGTTTTCGAACGCGTTTGCGTTTAGGTTCAATTTGTATGGCAACGCGATCAGGGCCTCTGGTGGTAACTATTAGGAACTACGCGTTGCCATACAAATTGAAACTAAATACAGACGCGTTCGAAAACGTGTTGTATCGATAAAACTTATACTAGAGCTACAGGCAAAAGGTATACAACAGAGGCAAAATTTACGTTAATAAGGGATGTTTGGCATATACAAAGAGCGGAAAATAATAATTACTTAAAATGGCCGACAAAGAAAGAAAGTAAATTTATGTTTGTATACACAAATAGTGACTCACGGATCTTGTTTCAATAAAGAGTGAATATATTATCCCTAGTTACCTATATGATATATGAATATTATCTGCCAGTTAAGTAAGATTTTTTTGAATTTTTTTTATTCGAATAATTATAGAAATACGACTATTGCAATGAATTTGTCAATACAATCTTTTTTGAGATTAGAAGGTACTAAAAACGCCAAATATAGTATTAAGTATAATGATTATAAAATATACATTTTGAAGGTTAGTAAAGGTTTAGATCTATCTTTATCGTAGTAAGTTTCAAGTTCAATTTTATTATCAATTATTTACACTTTATAAATTCGAGAGGATATCCATACAACCTAAGCTAATATAAATATTTATTCTAGCTTTCTTTACTAACTTTCTTCGGATGCCATGATTTATATAGGGGTTTGAAATGGTGTATCTACGTACTTATTCTGCGGTATTGACACTTGTCAAATACAGGTTTAAACAGATAATCGTTTGTATATATATGAAGTTGAATGAAGATAATTTTATTAAATGATTATGTATTTATCTACATTAGATATCTAGGTGAATATTTTGTGCATTGTATGTGCCAAATGTATTTTTAATATTGAAGCAATAAGTGGGTGTTCAGATGTTTTAGAATAGTTCAAATCTAGTCAATACGAGTATGTATAATTAATGGGTTACATTCCAACTTTTTTTTTCGTATCTGTAATAGGTAGGTTCAGGTCTATACTATAGTAGAGAAGTAACTGGAAACTGTAGGAGTAAATTCTGTCAAAAAACAGATGTACAAAACCACCTTCTAATCAGATCATATACATAGTCCTTTTTAACCGAAGGAGAAGGTTCTCGATTCGTCGGAATCTTTCATTCTTTATTTATGTTTCTTGATTACTCAAGGAAGCCTGGACCGATTTGAAAATTATTTTTTTTGTTTGAAATGGTATCCTTCCCAAGTGATCCCATGGTCATCAGGTGATGATGGGATCCTGGAAAAATCGAGGAAACTCCTCAAATAAGGCGAAGTACTGAATTGAAGTTGGTTAAAACTTTGTTTTTAAAATAAATTATTAATGCATTCGTTTGACAGAATTTTCTCCAAAGGTCGATTTAGACGAAGACTATTTACATCCGCCTTCCGATCCGTGACCTCCGCCCGCGTCTCTCGCTGCCCCCGCGCCTTATTTTTACTGAAAAGGCACCGTATAAACGACTAAAGTGTCGGTTTGCTGGTCACTGGCGGCGAGATTTAGGCGGCTGAAAATAGTCATATGTCTAAACGGTCTGAATATGTGCTGTACGGTAGATACTGGCGCCGTAATTTAGGTCTCAAAATAGTCTCCGTCTAAATCGACCATAGAGTTTCAGTGGTGTTATATCCTCTAGCCGCCGAAGGGCCTATTAAAAGGCGACTTCCTCTTCAATGGAACAGAGTTGCATTTGTTTCGTGTCGTTCGATTTTTGAACATTGATTTTTAAACAAATGAACTCAACTTTATTACCTAGAGCGGGTACACACGGCGACTTTTTGCAGCTCTAGAAACGCGATATAGTATCTACATAGGTGATTTTGATAGATGGCTATTGTCGCGCGACAGTCACGCGTTCGTGAAACTGCAAACAGTCACTGGTCTCAGAGCCTGTCCAGATGACGCGATTTACGCGCAACTTATATTGCATCCAGGTGACGCGTTCGTAGAGGGGAGGGGCTTAGCCAGTTGTTAAGATCCGTATCGAAGTTATCACGCTCCATTTTGAACCAAATACGTCCACTCGCCACGGATTCGCGCGTACTACTGAGGGGTAATCACGTAACGTTCCAAACGCGCGTCGGTACAATTTAACTGACAATTTTCCATATAAAAAGTGACGTTTAGACCTACCCGACGTTCGTACAATGCGTTACGTGATCGACCTACTGGACGCAGCAATGGCGCCCCAGTATCTCAACTCGCTCGGAATGCCCGCGTTTTGCGCGCGAGTAAGGCCTCTCACAGACTGGCGCGGCCTGGCCAATAGAAAACTTGTAATTAGCTGTCAAATTTCCTATGGTCCGCCACCGCAGGCCGCGCCAGTTTGATGCAGGTTTAAGGAAACGCGCGGCAGCATCTTGACGGGATATATGTAGCTCTATAGTACTTCGGTAAATCGCGTCATCTGGTCAGGCTCTTTTGGATAATTCTAATGGGCAATTTTTCCTGTACCGTGAGCAGATATATGATATAAGTCTTGGATGTTACTAAAGATTAATATTAACGAAAGAAACACTCAAATCTATAGACATAACACTGTAAAATATACAAATAAAACAAATGTAAATAACATACTAACAAACACGCTGTTTCAATTAACATTCGTTTTTATTTACTTCTATATTGTTTTTTTTCTTTTTGCATGCTCTGAGGATTTGCCTGGACTCCTTCCCTCTTTCTTATTTCAAGCTTTTTCTTTACTTTTTTAACCATAGAAAAGTGGTTACAAATTTATTCAAAGGTCCATTCAAAAATTAAAACTCACAATATAATAAATAGGTACATGTTTGAAAGGATTCATGCAGTCAACGATGTGCTGCATCACTGCTGTTTTTTATTTATTTAATCGTATGTCATACATAATTTGGCCTTTGAGTTTGTCACTCTTTAGTACCACCCAGGGGACACGTGCAGGGTTGTGGTAGGTAGCTCCCGCGGACGCGAGTGACAGTTGACCCCCCTTTGTCAAGTGAGTGGGCAACTCGACAATTAGAGGTTCGTAAGCCGCCCGAAGGCCTCTAACTCGGCTTAACGACTACTGTCATAGACAGCAGCCGGGATCAACTGCTTAGCGTGCCTTCCAAAGCACGGAAGCGCTCATTTATAGTAACTACTCAGACAGGCGGTCACCCATCCAAAGATTGCTTGTGGTGAAAAAAAATGTATGAAGACCAGAGTGGCCAACTTCCTGAATAACACAAAATGGTATAACACATGCCATTTACATCTTTACAAATAAAGATGTTGCTATAAATGTTCACTTTTAATCATCTTGTTTTGGTACAATTCGCTCTTCGAAAAGTGCGAATATCTCGAAAACCAGGGGACTTTTACTAAACCTTAAAGTCGTTTTTCTGGACCAGTCTAAGGTGCCCTATTCGTGGTTAGAATGTTGACCATTAATTACCGGACACCATTTGTGATGTCGTCTGTGACACTTTAATTAAAAGATTTAAGTAGGTGAGTAGAAAAAAATAGCCATCTGTTTTAAAAGTATCTTTAATAAAAGGTGTTGAAAAGAGGCTTCCGCTTGTATTGGAATTTAAGTTTTACAAATTTATTATTCCTTATTAACCCCCGACAAAAAAAGAGGGGTGTTATAAGTTTGACGTATCTGTGTCTGTCTGTCTGTCTGTGGCATCGCAACTCCTAAACAAATAGACCGATTTGAAAGAGGTTTTTTTATCCGAAAGCTGACGTGATCGAGATGGTTCTTAGCTACGTTTCAACAAAATCGGTTTAGCCGTCAAATATGACCACAACCCTACAGCGTAGCTGGTGGAGGCCATTGCCCACTGGCAAACGGACACCCAAAACAAATAAGAAAACTATGTACTAATTAAGAAACACAACGTTTGGATGTTACGATTAAGGGCTATAATAAAATAAAAACAAAGATTTTACAAACAGCGAAAATAAATCTAAAATCCATGATTAGCAATTTATAAAGCGGATTACCTCGATGTGACGTTCACTTTTAACGCCACACAGTAATTGCCAAGTACGGCAAGTAATAAATATTTTTTTCCGCTAATCCTCACTTTTTCTAATAATTAAAAAAGTAATAAAAAAACTCTTCTTTCTTCCTACTAATCTGGCTGGAGTAACAGTAAGTAGTTAAAACTAAACACTTGATACAATATTTCAGCATAGTGCACAATAAAACTTCGCTTTTAATCAATATATTTGCAAGTAAAAATACCAACCATACAATTTGAACACTATCTTTACAGAGAAAATAACCTTAGAAAACCTTGAGGTTCCCGAACTCGTCGTCACTGAAGAAAAACCTGGTAAATCATCCATTTTACATTCATTTCAACACTTGTAGTACCTACACTGTTTCACACTAGTTTATTGCATGAGAAAAATATTATTTAAATGTTCTGAATAGCACAATATGATAACGAAGCCAAGCTACCTTAAAGAGCAGAATCAATCTAATTAAGTTTAACATTATTTTATTACTCTCCAGCTTGCATAACTCCAAGGAGAGTTCGATAGCCATCATCATCATCATATCAGCCGAAAGACGTCCACTGATGGACATAGGCCTCCCCCAAAGAGTGCCAAAATGACCGGTCCTGCGCCATAGATAGACATAGATGGACAAAAAATAACCACTTACATGCTCGAAAAAGCAATGAAACTAAACTAGTCTAAAAGCACCTAGCACCTATCTATGTATAAAGCACAATCGACCTTAAACCAATCTTATTAAGTTCAAAATACCACCTTAGCTATCACAACTTGCAAGCATAATCAATCGAAATATTACTAAGCCAAAACTTCATTCAATAGGGAACATTACTGCAATGTTCTGCCGCCAGAGGCAGCACTACCACTAACAGTAAACCAGTATAGAAATATAGGGATTCACACACACATGCACAATTGATTGTCAAATGAGTGACAAGGATGCTTGCATAGACAATACCGCAAGTGGGAACGAGATACAATTTCAACGCTGCTAGTGTGGCCACCTACGAAGAGTTTTGCGTAATGTTCCCTATTCCAAATGCATGAAAGAACAACCCCAAATCACTTTGCACCTTAAGAGCACTACAATTAAGTTCAAAATAGTAACACAGCCACAAAATAACCACTTACATGCACGAAAAAGCAATGAAACTAAACTAGTCTAAAAGCACCTAGCACCTATCTATAAAGCACAATCGACCTTAAACCAATCTAATTAAGTTCAAAATACCACCTTAGCTATCACAACTTCCAAATGCATGAAAGAACACCCCCAAATCACTTTGCACCTTAACAACACTATAATTAAGTTCAAAATAGCACCTAACACAGCCTCAAAGCAAAATCAACCTAACTTCAAAGCAAAATCAACCCAAATCCCCACAACCTAAAGTCCACATTACCCGGGCAAATCTCCAGAGTCAGAACACCGTCGTGACGTCCCAACTATCCCTGCAGCTGACTTCGTCCACCACGACTACGCTAAGATGGAGAGTTTCCTGAAGGAGCTGGCTTCGGTGTACCCGAAGATCACCAAGCTGACCAGCATTGGGAAGAGTGTGGAGGGACGGGAGCTGTATGTACTTGAGGTGACGAGGGACCCTGGAAGGCATATTCCTGGTGAGTAAGAGCAGCTTCTTCTTCCTAGCCTTATCCCATCTACTTGCGGTGGGCTCTCCTTGTATGGCGTCGCCAGGAACGTCTGTCCTGGGTCGTCTCGGGTGTTAATTTAGCATCTTTTTAGCAGGTTCCTCTGAACAAGTCCCATCCTTGTTAGTTTGGGCCTTCCGCGTTTCCTAGGCCTCGCAGTCATCTCCAAAACCATCTTCGTCATGTCAGGTGGTCGCCTTATGACATGGCCGTACCATCGGAGACGGCTCTCAGTGAGCTTGAGTGAGTAAGAGCAACATACTCGTAATTGTCCTATTAGTAGACTTTATTCGGTTGGGATAAGGTTTACGATTGCGAGTCAGTTAACAATGTCGCTGATGGCACCTTTCAATCAGAGACAAAGGGGTTTATACACTTTTATAGTTTAGTGAGATGAGTCCGAAACTACGTCGACTTGACTTTTAAAATATGACATTAAAAATTAAACTAAGAACAGATGTAGTGCATAATGGGGAATGGATGAAAATTTTAGAAATGCCTGATTTTTTTTTTGGTGATAGGAATAACCTTCCTTAGCACCAGAAAAAAGTTGCAGATTTTTCAGCAGCGTCAATTATTTTTGAAAAATATAAACAGTTTCTTCACTTACGTTTTGGGGTTAGGACGGCGAATGAGACATTTTATTTGATCCGTCTCATATTACAAAAAATATTTTGAATATCTGACCCTGGCAATGACAAATATAGCTGCTGCAGCTGTCAATATCATTGCCAGTGTCAGTTTACCACGGATTTTTAAGATATTTTTTGTAATATAAGACGAATCAAGGAAAATGCCTCATTCGCCGTCCTAAACCCAAAACGTAAATGAGGAAACTGTTTATATTTTTCAAAAATAATTGACGCACCTGAAAAGTTTGCAATTTTTTTCTGGTGTTAAGGAAGGTTATTCCTAACACCAAAATAAAAATCAGGCAATTCTAAAATTTTCATTTATTCCCCATTGTTTTCGATTGTATTTTCACGGAACGTCGCAGTACAAAAAGTAAGTGAGGTTGACTGAAGTAACATGACAAATACGAACGTTTCCGAGAAAATAAGATGGAAATAGTTATTTGTTATACAAGGGTGCAAAGTTGTATTTTACCCGCGAGTGTGGAATTGACACGAGCAAGCGAAAGGATTCTATAGTTGAACCACGCGAAGCGAGTGGTTCTATTATAGAATCCTGAGCGTAGCGAGTGTTTCAACACACGAGAAGTAAATTACAATACATAATTATAATACATTTGCACCCGTGTGAAACACAAAACGTTTCACCTCATTGTAGCGAGGAAAGTGCAACATGAAAAACAACTTTATTTAATTTAAATAATAAATTTGCACCCTTGTATAAAAAATATAACAAATAACTTATTATTTTTTATTTTGGTCAAGTGCGAGTCTGATTTTAGTTTTCCCATACATTTTTAAACCCAGCGCCTGATGAAGGCAACAATCAATTTTGTTTTTTTTTGTATCGTAGCCCCCTTAAGTATTTATTTTATTCTGTTTTTTAGTATTTGTTGTTATATCGGCAACAGAAATACATTATCTGTGAAAATTCGGTTCATGAGATACATGAGATACGCTCCGAGGTCAAATTACTTTGCCCACTAGTGGATAAAATGCGATTTTGCTCACTGGTTTTAAAGGATAAAAGACGGCTTTCTGAGGCAGTGAGGGGAAAACAATCATGCACTACATCTGTATTATCTTGTTCGACAAAAAGTAAAAAATAATTTTGATAAGGCAAAATATAGAATGAGTAGAATGATGACTGCAAAATATGAGCAAACATTTATCCCAACAGGCAAACCCGAGTTCAAATACGTGGCCAACATGCACGGCAACGAAGTCGTAGGACGTGAACTGCTGCTGCAGCTGGCCAAATATTTGTGCCAACAATACACGAGCGGGGAGGAGCGGATACAGCGCATGCTGAACGGTACCAGGATACATCTCATGCCGAGTATGAACCCGGATGGCTATGAGAAGAGTACTGTTGGTAAGTTTTCAAGAATCATCTAAGACCTCTTATCGTGTTATATGGCCCTGGTACGCTGCGACGGCAAATGGATAAAAGAGCTAGATATGATTTCAGTTGCTAATGGACACTTGTGATTCCAGAAAAATCTCAAGTACGTACGTGGCCGACCCTTTATTGACTTGAGGATTCATTGTCTTGATAGCTAGAGACGAACGCGTGGGTCCCTCAAAGTCAACACAAGACATCCTCACGAGCTCTGGCGACCTTACTCACCACCAGGAACAGAATACCTACCACATACCTGCAGAGCAAGTAGTAGCGGTATTAAGGCTGCGGGTGCGATTTTCTGTAAGGTGGAGGTACTACCCTAGTCGGGCTGCTCCAAATATGAGGGAGATGCGATTCCACTGTCATGTGCCCTACCTCCCTTCGCCGTGCCCTACCTCTCTTCGCCGTGCCCTACCTCTCTTCGCCGTGCCCTACCTCTCTTCGCCGTGCCTGACCTCTCGTTGCCGTGCCCTACCTCTTTTTGCCGTGCCCTACCTCTCTTTGATATGCCTTACCTCTCTTCGCCGTGCCCTACCTCTCTTTGCCGTGCCCTACCTCTGTTTGCCGTGCCCTATCTCTCTTCGCCGTGCCATACCGCTCTTCGCCGTGCCCTACCTCTCTTTGCCGTGTCCTACCTCTCTTCGCCGTGCCCTACCTCTGTTTGCCGTGCCCTACCTCTCTTCGCCATGCCCTACCTCTGTTTGCTGTCCCCTACCTCGCTTTGCCGTGCCATACCGCTTTTGCCGTGCCCTACCTCTCTTTGCCATGGCCTACCTCTCTTCGCCGTGCCCTACCTCTGGTTGCCGTACCCTACCTCACTTTGCCGTGCCATACCGCTTTTGCCGTGCCCTACCTCTCTTTGCCATGGCCTACCTCTCTTCGCCGTGCCCTACCTCTGGTTGCCGTACCCTACCTCACTTTGCCGTGCCATACCGCTTTTGCCGTGCCCTACCTCTCTTTGCCATGGCCTACCTCTCTTCGCCGTGCCCTACCTCTGGTTGCCGTACCCTACCTCACTTTGCCGTGCCATACCGCTTTTGCCGTGCCCTACCTCTCTTTGCCATGGCCTACCTCTCTTCGCCGTGCCCTACCTCTCTTTGCCGTGCCCTACCGCTCTTCGCCGTGCCCTACCTCTCTTAAATACATATATACAGATACGTACTTTTCAGGTGACTACAAAAGTACGCACGGCCGCGAAAACGCCCACAATGTGGACCTCAACAGAAACTTCCTTGATCAATTCGGCGACACTGCGGTGAGTTATTTCTACTCATACTTAGACTCATACTTATTGTCTATCATTTTATGTGTGGTGATTCATTCTAAAAAACCGTCAATATGTGTTTTTTGACATTACAAAATTAATTTAATTCGTTTAATTGGGAATAAAAACATGCTGTGTTAAATACTGTAAAAAAATCTGTGCAATTCTCATACGTCAATATTAATTAAACGTAAATCCATGTTTTCAACTTATATCTGCCGTTCTCATCAGAAAGAGACCTTATTCTGCCCTCCTAACCCAAATGGCGCTATCTCAAAATGAAATGTCATTGGAACATGTTATTTAAAATGTATGTCAAATTACATAACTTACAATGACAGGTTATTTTGAGAGAATTGTCGTTGGCGCTTATTAACTAAGCGCCGATACAAATGCCACGATTCACGGCGTAGTAATCACAAAAGCACCAACGGCAATATACAGGATGGGCCATAAATTTTTGCAAATAGCAACACTGAATATCTTGTAGAATAATAAATTATATGGTTTTTGAGTGGAGGGAAATTTTACATTACTTTATGCAGTTTTATTTGCAATAAAGTGTTTTACTGATCAACAATGAGCTTTTTGTGTAAAACAGTTTTACAAAAGCAACAATTTGCATGTAACCGTTCGCCGAAAAATTTAGGAGGAAGCCCGGATCTCACTCCCGCCGATTTTTTCGTACGGGGATATTTATAAAGTCGAGTTCTAAGTTAAAAAAACCGAAGACAATATCCAAACTCAAGCAAAACATCCGCGATGAGATAGCCGAGATACCTCGCAGCATGTGTCAGCGAGTTTCCTAAAATCTGCGTAGCCGTTTGCAGGAGTGCCAGCGACGAAATGGGGGTCATCGCAAAGATATTATTTTCAAAAAATACATTGCATTAGATGGTAGTCACAAAAATTAAATGATCAGGAAATTAACTTTCATGGTTTTATTTTCATCAAAGTTTCAAAAGTGCAAGAATTTTTGGCCCAACCTATATAAGGTCCCGTTTACCTGAGTATGACACATCAGTCAGTTGAGATTTATTTTCACAGGACAACGCAGTAACAGAACCCGAAACCCAAGCAGTAGTAGACTGGTCGTTATCCATCCCATTCGTCCTCTCGGCGAACTTACACGGGGGCTCGCTGGTCGCCAACTATCCGTACGACGGCAACCCGGGCATGCACAGCGGGGACGAGTATCTGTCGCCCGACAACCCGGTGTTCCTGCATCTAGCGCACACATACTCCGACGTAAGTAATGGTCGCCAACTATCCGTACGACGGCAACCCGGGCATGCACAGCGGGGACGAGTATCTGTCGCCCGACAACCCGGTGTTCCTGCATCTAGCGCACACATACTCCGACGTAAGTAATGGTCGCCAACTATCCGTACGACGGCAACCCGGGCATGCACAGCGGGGACGAGTATCTGTCGCCCGACAACCCGGTGTTCCTGCATCTAGCGCACACATACTCCGACGTAAGTAATGGTCGCCAACTATCCGTACGACGGCAACCCGGGCATGCACAGCGGGGACGAGTATCTGTCGCCCGACAACCCGGTGTTCCTGCATCTAGCGCACACATACTCCGACGTAAGTAATGGTCGCCAACTATCCGTACGACGGCAACCCGGGCATGCACAGCGGGGACGAGTATCTGTCGCCCGACAACCCGGTGTTCCTGCATCTAGCGCACACATACTCGGTTATTAGGCAAGCCAAAAGGTCAGCTGTTCAATTACAAATCTGTAAATCGAAATATTCATCTAAAGGGATATGGGAAGTTGTTAACAAAAGAAGAAATAAAATTCATACTAGTAAGCAAAACGATATAGTTCTTAATTTAAACGGCAAAATGGTACGTAACCCTCAAGACGTTGCGGACGTTTTCTCTTCACAATTTGACCACGGTACTATTCCGAGCACGGGTAATTTGTCCTCCGCAATAAATTTTCTAGAAAACTGGACCGAACAACGTTTCACAAACATATCCTGGGAGCCGTTTTCACCATCAGAAGTATTTAATATTGTTAGGTCCATGAAAAGTAAAAAGTCTTTTGGATATGATGAAATACCTATAACAATAATTAAAAATTGCGTGGATATACTTTCGGGTCCTCTTGCTTGCTGGTTTAATAAATGTTACGATGCAGGCGTATTTCCTGACCAGCTAAAAGTAGCCAGGGTCGTACCCGTTTATAAGAAGGGTACAAAAAGTGATTCCACAAATTACCGGCCAATATCGCTCCTACCGGTACTATCGAAAATCCTCGAGAAACTAATCAAGTCCCGAATTTTGAAACATTTAAAAGACAATGCTATTATAAATTCTAAGCAATTTGGTTTTCAGGAAAAAAAAGGGACTACAGATGCCATTGAGTCCCTCGTGGGCGACGTTGTGTCGGACCTCCATTGTAAAAAAAGAGTAGCGGGTCTATTTCTGGACCTTAGCTCCGCTTTTGATCTGGTAGACCATGAAATACTTATGCGGAAATTAGATTTTTATGGTTTTAAGGGTCAATCTTATAATTTCCTGAACAGTTATCTTAGTAATCGGAAGCAATTTGTAGAGCTAAAAAGCCTTGAAAATAATATTGAAAGTTCCGTTAGATCGAAGTTTGTTACAGTAAAGAGAGGGGTCCCACAGGGATCCATTCTGGGCCCTATTCTATTTATCCTGTTTACAAATGACCTAGCCAACTATATTTGTAACACCATTCCCGGATGCCGAGTAACTGTGTTTGCAGATGACACTAGTGCGATTGTTGCTGCAAACAGTATGTCCGAGCTTGTCGAGCTGACGACAAATGCATTAACGGCTTTCCAAAATTGGTTCAATATCAATAACTTGCGTTTAAATACTGACAAAACCCAAATTATGTTATTTAAACTCAATTCTAAGAAAGCAGACAAGCTTAATGTAGTTATAAATAATGTTATGGTAGATGTAGTTGATAGTGTCAAATTTCTTGGTGTACGTATTGATGCAGGCCTGAAATGGAAAGAGGAGCTGGATGCCGTTGAGCATTCCATTTCTTCAGCCTGTTATGCTCTGAGGAGCCTGAGGGAGGAACTCACTACAGAACAACTTAAAGTAATATACTATGCGTTAGTAGAGTCTAAGCTTAGGTACAGTATCAGGCTCTGGGGAAATAGCTTTAAGTATAACCTTAACAAAGCTTTGGTCGTGCAAAAAAGGGCCATCCGTACTATTGTACGCATTCCTCAATGGATATCTTGTAGAGAACACTTCCTGGAATTGGGTATTCTAACAGTTCCTTGCTTGTATGTACTCGTGTTGCTTACTGATTTTGTCAAAAATATTTTAAAATATGAGTCTATTGAAGAACAAGATTTGCGCCTACAAACACGAACTAAAAACGTAACACAATGTTTTTTCCCGAAGCTCAAAGTAGCACAGCACAGCATAAAACATCAGGCTGTCAAAATTTTTAACAAACTGCCCCCTGACCTAAAAATTATCACAAATTATAAGGTATTTCATAGAAAATTGAAAGCATTTTTATTGAGAGGGTGCTTCTACAGTATTGACGATATTTTTGTGCGTGATACCTAGGAATTAAAAACATGACATGTAATAAGTTAAATGAAATGTAAAAAATTCTAGTTATTTAATTAATAGTATAGTTTTACTGAATTTTATGTATAATAATTTAATTTTAATGTACCTGTGACTATGAACATTTAAGTAATTATAATTTTATGTATTTCAAACACAATATTTGTATTGTTTCTGAATAAATCAATAAAAAAAAAAAAATACTCCGACGTAAGTAATGGTCGCCAACTATCCGTACGACGGCAACCCGGGCATACACAGCGGGGACGAGTATCTGTCGCCCGACAACCCGTTGTTCCTGCATCTAGCGCACACATACTCCGACGTAAGTAATGGTCGCCAACTATCCGTACGACGGCAACCCGGGCATGCACAGCGGGGACGAGTATCTGTCGCCCGACAACCCGGTGTTCCTGCATCTAGCGCACACATACTCCGACGTAAGTAATGGTCGCCAACTATCCGTACGACGGCAACCCGGGCATGCACAGCGGGGACGAGTATCTGTCGCCCAACAACCCGGTGTTCCTGCATCTAGCGCACACATACTCCGACGTAAGTAAGCGCTCTGCGCGTGCAGTTTAATAATGCGTTCAGGGTGCTGATGGGGCTGCCCAGATTCTGTAGCGCATCAGGGATGTTTGCAGAAGCGCGGGTAGACTGCTTCTACGCCACTATGCGCAAGCGAGCTACATCCCTGGTGCGCAGAGTGCGGGCTAGCTCCAACAGCATTCTGAGCATGATAGCGGACAGGATCGATGGCCTGTACATGAACAACTGCTGCATGATACATGCACGCAGAAATAAATAATAAAAATTATAATAATGATGTTAATAATATAATGTACTAACACTAGTCTAATAAGTAATACAATTGTTACTAACACCATGATCCCATGTTGGTCGTAAATAAAGTATTTATTATTATTATTATTATTAATGGACTATTAGATACTTTGAACCAGAAACATAAACAGTAATGGACCAGTCGCTTGATTATTTCCTGGATGACTGATTGATTGATTAGTAGATTGATTTTATGACTGACACGGCGGCTCGCTATTCTCCAACTGCGAGTAAAGCATCCCCAATGCATAGTGGGATCATTATCTGTCACCCGGCAACCGAGTGTTCCTGCATCTATAAGTACATTGATATATTGATTACCTAACTTAATAACTGATTGATTGTCTACTTGGCACTTTTTCTTGAAGTTTGGATTTATCGTGAAGCTAAAAAACCCACTCGTTGATTGATGTTGATTTTATAAATACAAAATGTGATATTTCGTTGCAGACTCATCTCAAAATGCATCTTGGACGACCGTGCAAGAGTTACCCCGAGCGCTTCCCTGATGGCATCACTAATGGCGCCAAATGGTAAATATCATAAAACTACAAAAAAATAATTAATAAAAATATAAATAATTTAGTTACATTCTTGACAGCGACCGGCATCCTCAAAGCTTTAGTTGATGGGTAATGTTTTCAAGAGTCCGGACTTGTTTCTACACATAGTGAAGGAGCTAAATTAGTATTACTTATGATTACCGATTTAGAGTTCCAAATACTCGTAGTGTTCTGTCAGAAAAGCTTGATGTTGTTTCGGTATCTTTGATTGCGTTCTCCTTTCCGCTCCTCTAATGGTGCTGTCGAATCGAATTTAACCTAGGACAGTCCTTACAGAATAGAGGGTTCCCCTCATGGGCCACCAAGTATGTAGCCAATAAGCCATAGAAAAAAGTCCACTAATGGGCCATCGAATTTTGTATCTGTATTTTTTATATGGTGATGACCAACAGCACGAGACGTAGGGTCAAGGTTGACGGACATATCATACATTATGTCGACGAGTACATTTACTTGGGCCAGCTAGTCTCTTTCAGCAACAGGCAAGACAAGGAAGTCGAACGCCGGGTCGAAAACGCCTGGAAGAGCTACCGGTCAATGAAGGAGCTAATGAAGGGAAACCTTCCTCTGACACTAAAGCGGAAACTCGTCGACATGTGTATTTTACCTGTCCTAACCTACGGTGCCCAAACATGGTCACTCACTGAGAGCCAGAAGTCTAAATTGAAGGTTTGCCAACGCGCTATGGAGCGCAGTATTCTAGGTGTCAAAAGGACGGATCGGGTCCGAAACACTACACTGCGCTCCAAAACACGCATAGCTGTGTGGGTGTAAAAACTGCCAGGCTCAAGTTGGACTGGGCCGGCCACGTCTGTCGCATGCATCCAGATAGGTGGGCTAGCATAGCTAACAAGTGGGTGCCACATGACGGGCGACGCAGACGGGGCCGACCTAGACGGAGATGGCGGGACGACCTGGATGTATTCCTCAGCAATTGGGCGGAAGAGACATCTAGTAGGGACGCTTGGAGATCACGGGGAGAGGCCTTTGCCCAGCAGTGGGACACACAATAGGCTCATAAAAAAAATAAAAAAAATAAACTTTATATAACGATGACAACGTGTTTTCCCAAGGTACGTGTTAGCAGGCGGTATGCAAGACTGGAACTACCTCCACACAAACGACATGGAAATAACATTGGAACTCGGCTGCTACAAGTTCCCTCCCACCTCTGACTTGCCCTCGTATTGGGCGGACAACAGAGAGGCGCTGCTGGCGTACATTGAAGAGGTAAGTGTATTTGATTGCTTAAATTTTCCGCTTATCTGCTACTGACTGGCCTACTGGTAAAACTGGGAGTCGGGATGGGAGGTGTACATTAAAAAGGGAAATATGTCATTGTGTGCTTTAGTACTTTAGAGAAAAGCACATAGTTATGGATGGAAAACTGGGAAGCACTGCTGAGGTTGATTGAAAAGGTATGGAGTAGAAGACACACTTTATTAAAGTATGCGTTGGCTTTGGCCCGTTAGCTACAAGTCACAATTTTACAAGTCTACACTAGCAACACTTAGGCGCTTGACCAATAACGACTGGCCAATTGACCAGTGTTGCCGGTTAAAAATTATATATTTTTTTTTGTTGTACTGTATGGTGGTTTCTTTACGTACACGTTTTTGCAATACAATCGATCACCATTCATCATATCAGCCGAAATAAGCCCACTTCTGGACATCGGCCTCCCCCAAAGAGTGCCAAAGTGACCGGTCCTGCGCCACCCGCATCCAGCGGACTCCCGCGACCTTTGCCAATTCATCAGTTGGTCACCATTACTAAAAAGTAATATTACCAACATATCACACGGGGAAATTGAAATAACCGTTTTCACTCCCAGGTCCACAAGGGTGTCCAAGGTTTCGTCCACAGCCACATTGGTGGCAACCTGGCTAACGCGACTATCGCCATCGCTGGCATTCGGCACAACGTGCGCACGGCGCGAGACGGCGACTACTGGCGCCTGTTGGTGCCGGGCCGGTACAACGTGACGGCCTCCAAACTCGGGTACGACCATAAAATACCAATATATAAAGTAGTGAGTTCCCCTCATGGGCCACCAAATATCTACATATTTGGGAATATGTAGATATTTGGTGGCCCATGAGGGGCACCCAATAAGCTACTGAAAACAATTAAAGTCAAAAGATTTTTCGAAAAGACCAAGCTTTTTTACGGTTCCGTAATCAAAGAGTAAAACAGGACCCTTTTACTAAGACTCCGCTGTCCGTCTATATGTCTGTCTGTCTGTCACCAGGCTGTAGTATTTCATGAACCGTGATAGTTAGACAGTTGAAATTTTCGCAGATGATGTATTTCTATTGCCGCTATAACAACAAATAGGTACTAAAAACAGAATAAAATAAATATTTTTATAGATAATGGTACGGAACCCTTCTTGCGCGAGTCCGACTCGCACTTGGCCGGTTTTTTCGAAATATTATAGACTATGTCACTCACACGATTATGAGGAATCCAACGACACCTCATATGTCAAAATCTATCAACCTGTTTGGATACATACTTACATACGCTCGAAAACTATTTACCTCCTTCTGAGGCAGTCGGGAAAAAATAACTAACAACTATACCAATATTAACCTTAACCAACACTATACTATGTCAATTTTCCTCATACGAGAGCATAGAAAAAGATTTGTAACTTATCGTCTAGCAACTGTTCTAATATGCACTTTAACCCACACTAAATAAGGTCCATTCTCCCCAGATACGAGACCATAACGGAAGAAGTGTCAGTGCCGGAGTCTGGTTCAGTTAGCGTCAACTTTACTTTGATGCCCGACGACCCGCAGCACTGGTCTTCCGCTTACGACTACCGGTAAGTTGATAGCAGTCTTATGTTTATGGCGAAAGGGTTTAAAATTGGTTGACTATGCTTTCTTCTTGATCTCATGCATTCGTTTCTCTTCGTCTCTATCTATGTATTGGAGCGATAGAGATAGTGTTATGCGTACTTGGATTTTTGTGGTATGTATTACTCGGTTCACTAATGTTTCCCAACCTAACGTTTGGCAATTTGATTCATTTCGCATCTTTTCATTTCCCAACCTCTTAATATTTCTGAAACTGTTAAATATTTCAGGATTTTTATAAACTAACCTAACCTAATCTATAGGGTTCTACACGATGGGCCTGAAATAAATCCTGAAATATCTACAGTTTCAGAGTTTGGGAAATGAAAAGTTGCGAAATGAATCAGTTTGCCAAACGTTAGTTGCGAAAATAAGGTGTTCCGTACTACTCGTACCTGAGATTTCCTCATAATTTTCGATTAATTGTGATGTATTTTTTTACTTAAAATGGCCATGAAAATATTCTTAAAGCTACTTAAAGATTAATAATAAAAAATAAATAAATAAAATGTACATTACTTAACTAGGGCGGGAATACGAATAATTTCTCAGGTATTTGACGCACTAGTCGAAGGCATGGGCGATAAATGTTCGATCTGAGGCTTTTAAATTACCACCCGTGTTAAGTACAAAATTATCTCTCTTTTCCTGGCTCGTCTCCGTCAGGAAAAAGAATTTCCACACGCGTAGTGGGCGGTAATTGCCTCTTTATGGCCAGGTGTGACGCAAAAAGTATAAAATATATTTCTTATCGTTCTTGCGTACCTAGAAGCCATAAACACAAGGTTTGTTAAAAAACAGTAGTCACACGAATAAGACTTATTTTCGCTTTACAACGATGTTGTTAGTTAACGCTTTTTATGTTTGCTTTCCATATATGTATTCGCCGTGTTTCGTGTGTAGCTTTGCAATGTGTGTGTTATATAAAGTAATGTATTTGTGTTTGGGGTAAACTATAACATTTAAAACGATATTAATTATTTTTTTTAGTATGCGGAAGCGACTTTAAAATCGTTTAAGGAAATTCATTGAGTCGTGTAAGGGTTCGGCCATGAATTTGAGCGGCAGAGGTGCGCCATACGTGTGAGCGAGAGGTCGGAGCGTGACCTCTCAATCCCGCGTATGGCGTCTTACATAAATTGTACTATTAAATTACTTGACCGTCACTGGAAGCTTTATAATTGAGAGAGCATATCCGTTTCCGTCGAATTATCACC
The DNA here is from genome assembly GCA_963854355.1 of Epinotia brunnichana. Lineage (NCBI taxonomy): Eukaryota > Metazoa > Arthropoda > Insecta > Lepidoptera > Tortricidae > Epinotia > Epinotia brunnichana. The sequence goes on from OY977954.1 coordinate 21,279,129, forward strand.
AGTTTTAGTGCTTTATTTGACTTTAGTTTCCGGCGACAGTGGCGACACCTGGTGGACCACGCCATCTTTACGAAGGTAATAGGTGTCCGGTGGTTTTTTACCTCATTGGCGTTAAGTTTCCCGTCGAAGCAACACGTTCGCCGCGAGTCGGTTCCCTTGACTCTGCGACCGTTACAACACTTACAACGTTGAAAAATCGTTAAGTTGAAATAGTGTTCAAAAATTTTAAAATAAAAGAAGGTGCTTACGTAAGTAACCAATTACTGAAATTATCTAATTATAGAATAAGTACGTGGTCATTATTTAAGCAGTTTTTCTGTTCGGACCACTACTTAATTGTGTTTTAATACCAGTTAAACGAAGTGTTTTATTTGCAGCTTTGACTGATTGCTGTATTTGCGATAAAAATGTACAATCGGTTATAGTTTTGAATAGAATTTAACCATATTTCTATTGCAGAAATTGATAACGAACAAAAAGGTTCGGCACAGCCGCAGGCTGGGCCAAGTGGTTTGCCACGGAAGCGAGCTAGGAGCGCAAGCTCCTCTAGCAGCAGCTCGGACAGCAGTAAAAAGTTCGTCGTCCTCAAGCGGACGGAAGCGGTCAAGGCGACACCGTCATAAGAAAAGTAAGCGCGCTCGGCATTCTTCGCGCTAAATGGATAAGCTGTACAAGGAAATGGGTGAGCTCCGCAAACATATTACTTCTGGTCATGATGATATTTGCCATGATAATAATACTTGCAATGAAAATGTAGCTTACAATGACAAGTTTGCCTGCCACGAAAATGTAGCTTTCCAAGATAACATATCTGTTATATCAGGAGTTAGTGGCGAGTTATATGAAAGTAATAATGTCACCGATGACCCGTGCCCCAATGCTGAAGGTCAAGACGCAAGCTTGTCGTTCACCTTCGATATCGAAACTAAAGTAAAGGAACCGACAGTCCCTAAGACGCCGGATGTTTTTCTGAAACTGCTTCTTGACGTTCAGCGCTTAGGAAGCCCAACATGGTCTGAAGTTAGATACTCTGATACACAAAAACTTTATAAACATACTCCAGGTTTCATAGACTTGGAAACAAACGAAGAGGTAAAAATATATGATACCTTACGCCATCTAGCTTATGCTGATAAATCATATGCAGCTATAACCTACTGTATCTTGAAACAAAAACAGGTCGTGCAGGATAGTAACCTTCTATCGTGGGTCAAAGTTACGAATTAAAATTTTGAGGATCTCAACACAAAGGTTGATGAACTTTTTCAAAAATTACAAAAGGTTTCCTCCGACCTCTTACAATTAGTCTGTGGCTACCGCGCCGAGGCTATCGAAATGCGCCGAGATGCCATTACGAGCCAGATTAGGGAGCCTTTAGTCAAAGCTCTGGTAAATAAGATTCCCCCCTCAACATCGAATATTTTTGATGCAGTACCCTTTACATCAACTCTTGAAAAGGCAGGGGGGGGGGAGTTTTAAAAGCCTTCTGGCCTCCTAAACCAAATACAGCTAAGTCTAATCACAGTAGCCGCCCCTCGCGGGGGCAAGGCGCTCGAAAACCTACATTTCCATCGCGTGGAATTCAATGTAATGCAAGCACAGGGTACTTTCCCTTGCAGAATATGCATACACAGGTTATCAACAATTCACCCTCGCGGGGTGTATACCATTGCCAAAATTGTCAACAACCAACTTACCCGTGGGTAAGCCAACCTCCAATTAATCAGGCCATGTACCACCACACTAGTGGAAGAGGTACATTTCGGAATCGAGGCTCGCGGCCCGGTCGTGGAGGCATCAGAGGACGAGGCAATACCGGTACAGTTTATAAAGGCAACCAAAATAGGCAGAAACAATGACTCGGAACCGTTCCGGGCAGGTCAGTTAGCGCTCTTTCACACGCAGTGGAAGAAAATGGGAGCAACAGAGGTTGCATTAAAGCTAATTCAAGGGTATCGCATACCGTTCTTTGCAAAACCCCCACTGGTGTATCCCAATATAAACACAGGTCCCTTTCATACCCCTGCATCAAAGGAAATGTCTGTTGTAGTCCCCTCTTTTTCTGGTGCCGAAGTCAGACGGGTCGGCTCGACCAATATTCAACTTGAAAGCGCTAAACGACTATGTAATGTCCGAACCCTTTCATCTCATAAACATGCATCGTATTCCCGACTTTCTACAAGCAAACGATTGGATGTGCAAAGTCGATATATCACAAGCGTACTTTCACGTGAAAGTAGCCGAAGCACACAGGCGCTTCTTACGCCTGATTTACAACAGGGAATTGCTAGAAATTACATGTCTTCCGATGGGCCTGAGCACAGCTCCAAAAACGTTTTCAATACTTACAAATTGGGTGGCTCAAACGTTGCGACAACACTGGAATGTAAGGATCATAGTGTATCTGGACGATTATTTAATGGTCCATCAAGATGCTCGCATACTACAAGATCATGTCAATATCACCGTTCAGACACTTCAGCGTCTCGGCTGGAAAGTCAATTTCGAGAAGTCAATTCTCCATCCACAGAAAATCATAGTGTACCTGGGAATACTTTGGCGAACCTGGGACAATCTAAAATCCCTACCGAAAGACAAAGTAATGTCGCTAAGGAAAGATCTGAAACAAGTCCTCGCAAAAGGAATATTGACCTTGAAAAATACTCAAAGGATCGTAGGCTCTTTAAATTTCGCGAGTTTTGTCGTCCCACGGGGTCGGCTCGATCATCGACGACTTTTGATGTTTCTAAACACCTTGCCAAATCCATCGACCAAAGCGTTCCCGATACCGCAACACGTGTCCAACGAATTGAGTTGGTGGATTCAGAATTGTCAGGCGTCAACACCCCTGCATTATCCTCCCCCTACCGACTTTCTAACGACCGATGCATCGGACTTAGCTTGGGGAGCGCAGCTGAACAATCTAGCTATCTCGGGCTCGTGGTCACGAGAAGAACAGAACCTTCATTGCAATCAGAAGGAAATGCTAGCTATTCTGCACGCTCTCCAAGGCCATGTTCAACTGTTGTGTCGCAGTTCGATTCTGATACAGTCCGACAGCAGGACGGCTGTTGCTCATCTAAGGAAAGAAGGGGGTTCAAAATCGTTGTCGCTAATGAATATAACCCACCAGATTTTGGATCTCCTAGACCGACATCAAATACACTTCAGCATACACTATCTACCGGGCAAGTACAATTGTCAAGCCGACAACTTGTCACGTCACCGCCCACCTCCAGAGTGGCACTTACTACCAGTTTCCGTGGAGATAGTGTTTGCGAAGTGGGGAACACCGGTGATCGATCTGTTTGCCTCGGCAACAGCCCACGTAGTGCACAATTATGTGTCTCGAGACCTGAGAGATCAACAAGCCTTGTATCACGATGCCTTCAGCACATCGTGGAATTACCCACTAGCGTGGGTATTCTCACCACCATTCCTGGTCCCCAGAGTCTTGTCACATCTGAACCAGTCGACTGGAATATTTCTAGTTGTGCCTCGCTGGGAGAAGGTATTCTGGCGCGCAGATCTCAAAGCCCGAGCGCTAGCAGCACCAGTAACCTTGAGGAACCTGCAGAAGAATCTAGTCGACATGTCAACAGGGCTACCACCTCCCAAAGTCGAGAACATCATTCTGGAGGTTTGGAAATGTGGGGGTGGTCTGAGGCGATAGAATCATGGGACCCTGAACAACGATCGTTGCTTAAAAATTCTTGGAGAAAATCGACTTTAAGAACTTATAAAACGGCTTGGCAACGTTGGTTTGGTCAAATACAAAAAATATAAATCCTAAGAACCCAACAGGAGCGCAATTAGCGCAATTTCTATCGGATTTATTTTTAATACATAAACTATCTTTGAATACTATACTTTTACACAAGTCAGTCGTTTCAACACTGTGTAATACTGAAACCTCAAGTTGCTTGAGGTCACATGTTCTGGTGAAGCACATTTTAAAGTCGATTTCATTAAAACGTCCTAAAAATCCTAAGCCTCCGGTTTGGGATGTTAGTAAGCTGATTACATTTTTAACTGATTATGAGGTAGACGTAAATAATGTTTTTCAGACATCGCGTCAACCTGCAGCTTAATTACTGCTTTGTTCAGGTAGACGCATACATGATTTGACCTTGCTTTCAATTGACTCTGACCACTGTGTAAAATCAGATGAAAGCATAATATTTTGGCCCCAATTCGGCTCAAAAACAGACTCTAGTAAATACAGACAGTCCGGTTGGAAGTTGTTAGTAAATGCAAATAATCGTAAATTAAATCCTATTTTCTGGATAGAACGAACAATAACATTGTTAAATAAGAGACGTAATTCTGCAAAAGTGTTTAATTTATTTATTACACTTAAAGGTCTGCCTCAGCCAGCCTCACGTACAGAAACTGGAAACTGGCAATCAGCTAATACCTTCCAGCTATTTTATAGGAGAGAAGTAGCAAGTACAAGTACTTCTTCCTCCACTAATATGACGCAATTGTTTGATCCCGTTTAAGTGAGTTTGATTAAGATTGTTACATGGTAAATTGAATCTTGTCATGTAAACTACATACATATTTTCATATAATAAGTATATGATAACTGATAAGAAATATCATCAAATTAAAACTAAGTAAGGACTCGTCTACATATGCAACAGATTGCAAAGAAATTTAATATTTGTATAATATGCATTACGAGTATTTACAACTGCTGTAAAATTACACATTTAAGAAATAAAATTATTTACATTATAATTTTCGCTTTTGCAATTAAGAGTCACATTGACGTTAAAATTGACTTTACAAGTGGCGGCACCAGGCGATAACAAACAGGTCTCAATTATAAAGCTTCCAGTGACGGTCAAGTAATTTAATAGACGCGTTTTACCTGAAATAAAACGCATATTAAAATACTTACCTAACTGGAAGCTTTCCATTCATTTCTGCCTGGTGAAATAGAGCCAATGAGGTAAAAAACCACCGGACACCTATTACCTTCGTAAAGATGGCGTGGTCCACCAGGTGTCGCCACTGTCGCCGGAAACTAAAGTCAAATAAAGCACTAAAACTGGTGATAATTCGACGGAAACGGATATGCTCTCTCAATTATAAAGCTTCCAGTTAGGTAAGTATTTTAATATGCGTTTTATTTCAGGTAAAACGCGTCTAGTGTCATAGTAAGCTCAATAAGGCTTGAGTTATGGGTGCTATTAGTTAATAGATAATACTAAATACATAGAGATGTACTTAAATACATAGAAAACATCCAAAACTCAAAAACAAATATACATGCGCGGCATACAAATATTTGCCCTTACCGGTATTCGAATCCAGGACTGCCACTACCCAGTTGCCTATACCGGTCATCATGTCTCGAGATGGAATTTGAAATCATAGGTACATACATGTTTCTTTTACACCTAAACATTACGATAAAAAAACCTCGTTTTGATTGTGTCTAGTTTGCCCTGGTTTCATATGTCATGTAATATAATTGTTTATTACTGTGAAGTGGTTGTCAATAGAACTTCGATTTAGTAAGTTAGTAAAATTCATTGATTTTAATACAGAGACAATAAAAACAGGCAATCAGATGTGCTTTCATTGATATCAGATCGAATTTCATTTGGCTTGTAGATAAGGCTTTTTCGCAATCCCTGTACACTCTGTATTGAATTCTCTTACAAATAGACCGGCTTGAATGTATAATCGTCCATATTTACCCAAAAACCCAGTAAGTAATTTTACCAAGGCAATTTAAAGCGTCTTAAGATTATTTTCGGTTTATCCTCAAGTTCAATTGACAACCATTTTATCTATTAAGTATCAAACTTATTATATTCAACCATCACTTTCATAATGTATTATTACACTTATATATGTAAACACACCACTTGTATCGTGTTAATCAATAAATATATATGCACGCATGTCATGTATTATTGTATTAACTGTCTAATAATACTAACAGCGAAAAACTTGCGGTTTTTGTCACAGTGACAACACCGTCATGTCATTATAGTTGGACACCAAAAAGTTAACAAGGTGGTGTTTATTCTCGCTGATGATACCGTAACATTCATATTTGTTTCCCTTGTGGCACTAAGCATGGTTTTACCCTTTTCGACATTAAATAAAAAAATAAGACAATAGGGAACATTACTGCAATGTTCTGCCGCCAGAGGCAGCACTACCACTAACAGTAAACCAGTATAGGAATATAGGGATTCACACACACATGCACAATTGATTGTCAAATGAGTGACAATGATGCTTGCATAGACAATACCGCAAGTGGGAACGAGATACAATGTCAACGCTGCTAGTGTCGCCACCTACGAAGAGTTTTGCGTAATGTTCCCTATTATACAAGACGTCTACCGAAGCACGAAAAGAGGTTTGTCAATTTTGACACACCATGTAAAAATCATAATATTAGTTCACTTTTCTGCCACGGCGCTTCTCGTTCTGCATAGACTCTAGGTCCCGCATATATTTTTTATTACTCATACTGCCGGAGACAACAAATACGAATAGGTGGGTCGAGCAACATTTTTTTATTGCTATTGTGTTCCGTTAACTTCCGTAAGAGAGGAAAACAAAAACCTATGGATATAAAAATATTGAAACGGCTTCTTTGTACCAATTTTCAAAATAATGTTGAGAATAAAGGCATTTTTTCAATGTCTTTCGTCTGACGACGACTTTCGTCGACTGATAAACAGATCATCGATAATTTTGTAGCATTTTTGGTGCAGCGTAGTGTTGTTAACGGAATTGACAACATTTCAAACTATGTAATGATGCCTAATTCGAAAACCATTTCGGTAATTATGTTACCTGAACGTAATAAAGTAGTTTTCAGATTTCATTTCTCACCCGTTTTTAAGAAAATCGCGAGATTGTATAAAAGTCGTGTGTGACGTCAATACTACGATATGAAAGGAGTGCAAGCTGCCATACAGAGCCGTAACTTTGACGTCACGACCTTCTGGAATTCGCTACTTTTCAATTTGATATTTCTGAATGAAAATTACAATTTAAGGAGAAATAAAAAAAACACGTGCCGCTTAAAAATACATTTTCTAGCGAAATATATCATAAAATGGCCCACTTGAAAAAAATTAAATGTTGTCAATTGGTATTTATAAACTATGTCAATCGTAATGCTTTAGTAGCGTTTATAATGTCAATATTTACTCTAATTAACAATTTTGGTTGATATTGTCCATGCCAATTCCGATAACAGCACTACGCTGTACCAAAAATGCTACAACATTAACGATGTCTGCTGATAAATACTTAAGCTAATACGTCATGATTAAAAGATTAACTTGAATTGTCGCTTATTTGAAAACGCTACAGAGTGCTAGACAACATAGTGAACACGCGGTACCACTCTACGCTGGAACTGTACGCGGAACTGGCGGAACTAGAGAACAGGTTCCCGGCGATCGCAGAGTTCCGCTCCGCGGACGGCGTCACCGCTTCGCTGCACCAACTCAAGATTACCGACAAGGTAAGATCATATGCGACATAACGCAAAGACTACAATATACATACTGAGATAGACAGGCAACTCGACCAAATTGAGAAGGCATTTAATGCTTGCGTATACAGGCGCCATCTCTTCTGCGGTAGTTACAACTTTTCTTTGAATGTACAAAACATACAAAAAGTGCGTCGGTCGTAGGGATTGAACCCCGGATCATCGACTCCAAATACCACCGTCTGTACCCCTAGGCTACTGATGCCTTCTGACAGTACGGCGAATTTTGAAATACCTTGACAGCCTAGCCTAGCAATCGCTAGAGCTTCAGAGAGTTCGCCAGCTATCAAGAAGGTGGCACTGTTTTCAATAAGAAACTGGATTTGCATTAAGTTCTAAGTTCGCATAGCATGACATAACGCACACGCGTTACTGACGGAACTGCGCAACTAGCGAACAAGTTCCCAGACATCGCGGAGTTCCGCTCAACTCAAGGTAACAATAGGGGTGTAGACTCAAAAAATATTATTACTCAAAAAGAAAAGGCACAAAAATATGCCTAGTGACGAAAATCCCATTGAGATATCTCAAAAATTTACGAACCTACAACCGTTTTAATACCTATTTACTCTAGGTCAGACGGATGGTCAATGCAAGTGCACTTTCATATTTTAGCGCGCTTTCGGCATTATCTCACTATACGTACTTTCGTGGCTTTCAAATTGCTTTAGAACTTCTTTTACGATTAAATGTTTTTTTTTTTTTTTTTAAAGATGTCTTTTACTCCTTGCTGATTTAATGTTAACCGTGTTTGAATGAAAGCTAGATGACAGATGTCAGCCTACCCAAGCAACGCAAACCTACCATACCATTACGCATCCCTATAAAATGAATGCCAGAGGGTGCATTTGGAAATAGCGAAGTGTCTTGAGGCGTGTTTTAGCAATATCTAACCCTCCATCTTAAATTCAATATCATGTCTATTTATTTTTATTTTTCTCTGAAAATGACGATGCGCTTGTTAGATGTTACGTTAAAGTTTTCCTTCTAAACAGAAACAAATTTTATTTATTTGAAAAATTCTCATATTTCTGATTACTCTTGAAAGCAGAATAACATAATTCTAAATACTCTTCATAGAAAAACCATCTTATTAACATCATCATATCAGCCGAAAGACGTCCATTGCTGGACATAGGCCTCCCCCAAAGAGTGCCAAAGTGACCGGTCCTCCACTCGCATCCAGCGGACTCCCGCTACCTTTACCAGGTCATCAGGTCAAAAACCATCTTAACAAAACGAACATCCTAACCTCAAACATTCCCCCAGGTCGGCTCCCCAGAAGAGACCAAGCTCCACATGGCCCTAATGAGCAACCTATACGCCTCCCAAGCCGTCGGGCAAGAGATGTTGCTCAACTTTGCGCGACACATCGCCACAGCCTACACTCTCGGCGAGCCAAGACACACGAAACTGTTGGAAAACGCTGTGTTGCACTTCATACCGAACATTGATCCGCTGTATGAGAAGATACGGAGGGAGTTTTCGGGTGAACAGTGCCAGGTAACATAGTCTACATAGTTTAAGGTATAATCTTTCATAAAGATCAACCAGCCTTCAGATTTTCAGTGTATTCGTTTTTAGGGTTCCGTACTCAAAGAGTAAAACGGGACCCTATTACTAAGACCCCGCTGTCCGTCTGACTGTCTGTCACCAGGCTGTATCTCATGGACCATGACAGAAAACACAGTTGAAATTTTCACAGGTGGTGTATTTCTGTTGCCGCGACAACAAATACCTACTAAAAAACAGAATTAAATAAATATTTATAAATAATGGTACGGAACCCTTCGTGCGCGAGTCCGACTCGCACTTGTTGTATCCTTTATTTTTGTGGTAAGAGAAACTTCTCCTCATGGGCCACCCTATATTTGTAACCATAAAAAAAACCAAGACTACGCAATGCTTTTCACTGGTCACATAATTATGTGTCTAACATTTTAGGGTAACTTATCTTTAACGTTCTACGTGTGTTACGCTATAGCGAGTGCCAGTATATTCCCGCTTTTTAGCGAAAATCTCTCGTAGAGGCATGACTCATATTTGAGCCAATGGTCTTAAATGGGTTAATTAATTCATCACCAATATCTTACAATTAGTACGTGAGACACGACATTCATGCCAATACTTCTATTGCAGTTGGCGCCACTAGAGGAAGAATTTGGCGATAGTCTGTATCACTACATCACCAAAACCAACCTAAATCCGCTGTCCAACTATACCAGAGAGAAAGCCTTCGTGGATCTACTCAAGGTGGAGAAGTATGACATCGTTTTGGAGCTGTCTTCAGGTACGTTCCTTTCAATTTAGGTTTTTTGACATTTAAATGGGTCATCTTATAAGCATGTTAGAAGTGCATGTTGTAACAATTTCTCTCATAAAGTATCTTATTGTGTCCTGGCTATGACAAAATAACAACAAGAAATCGCGGACACGAGTGCTATACATATATTCGAGAAATCTTTTGTTATGTATGGTCTATGACATGCACTGTCATTTTAGGCACGGAAGATGTCGCGTACCCCGACCTATCTCGGCACCTGTTCGAGCAGTTCGCCGAAAAGTACCAGGGCAACAGAACGCCCATGGAGAAATACGAGTGCAGGAACATTGCTACGAACCACGGCAACTTGATCGACGTGCTTTGCGAGAGGTAAATATTTCTTATTCTAGGCACGGAAGATACTTACCCCGACCTATCTCCACACCTGTTCGAACAGTTCACCGAGAAGTACCAGGGCAACAGAACGCCCATGGAGAAATACGAGTGCAGGAACATTGCTACGAACCACGGCAACTTGATCGACGTGCTTTGCGAGAGGTAAATATTTCTTATTCTAGGCACGGAACATACTTACCCCGACCTATCTCCCCACCTGTTCGAACAGTTCACCGAGAAGTACCAGGGCAACAGAACGCCCATGGAGAAATACGAATACAGGAAAATTACTACGAACCACGGCAACTTGGTCGACGTGCTTTGCGAGAGGTAAATATTTCTTATTCTAGGTAAGGAAGATACTTACCCCGACCTATCTCCCCATCTGTTCGAACAGTTCACCTAGAAGTACCAGGGCAACAGAACGCCCATGGAGAAATACGAGTGCAGGAACATTGCTACCAACCACGGCAACTTGATCGACGTGCTTTGCGAGAGGTAAAAATGTCTTATTCTAGGCACGGAAGAAACTTACCCCGACCCTCCCCACCTGTTCGAACAGTACACCTAGAAGTACCAGGGCAACAGAACGCCCATGGGGAAATACGAGTGCAGGAACATTGCTACCAACCACGGCAACTTGATCGACGTGCTTTGCGAGAGGTAAAAATGTTATTCTAGGCACGGAAGATACTTACCCCGACCTATCTCCGCACCTGTTCGAACAGTTCACCGAGAAGTACCAGGGCAACAGAGCACCCATGGAGAAATACGAGTGCAGGAACATTGCTACCAACCACGGCAACTTGATCGACGTGCTTTGCGAGAGGTAAAAATTTCTTATTATAGGCACGGAAGATACTTACCCCGACCTATCTCCGCACCTGTTCGAACAGTTCACCGAGAAGTACCAGGGCAACAGAGCACCCATGGAGAAATACGAGTGCAGGAACATTGCTACCAACCACGGCAACTTGATCGACGTGCTTTGCGAGAGGTAAAAATTTCTTATTATAGGCACGGAAGATACTTACCCCGACCTATCTCCGCACCTGTTCGAACAGTTCACCGAGAAGTACCAGGGCAACAGAGCACCCATGGAGAAATACGAGTGCAGGAGCATTGCTACCAACCACGGCAACTTGATCGACGTGCTTTGCGAGAGGTAAATTTAATATGTCGATCACGGGATCCTTTCGATATCCATAATTTAATTTTCATCATTTAAATAAACGTTGCATAAATATTTATAACAAAAACCATAAAAAAAACCCGTTTACTATAAGTAGGTTAAAAATAAAGCACTGGACATCCGTGCCGCCAACCGTAACTTCGTACGAACTCTGTAGGGACTTGTTCATATTCATATCTATTTATTGCAAAACCACCCTTGCGGCCTTTTGGCAGAGGTGGTAGTTTAGTGTTTTCGGTGTGCCGCGTTAATAATTATTATCTTTTTTTTAATTAAGTGAGCGCAACGCCAACATACTTACTGCCTCGCAGTTTGGCGAATCTTTAGATTGAGTTAATAGAATTGTATTTTTTTTGTTTCCAAATAAAAGAAAATAGTAACTCCTAGATAGCATTTTTTTCTAGCGTATTGTCAAATGAAATGGCAACATCTCAGACTTTAGCAGAGTGAACTGACATATTCATCGTCACCCCCGAGACTCATCTCTTATTTCAATGGTCCCTAACCTTTTCCATATCGTTACCCCAGTGACAAATTAGGGAAATTGGTTTTATCTCCAATTTGAATAACCCTAATACCCCCCGTATTAGTGGTTATTTGAATAGGGGTGTAGACACCAAATAAAATAACCAATAATGATGAATTTTCTCGAAAAAGGGTTAAAAATATTGTCAAATGGAGAAAAAGTAATCATCATCATCATATCAGCCGAAAGACGTCCACTGCTGAAGGCCTCCCCCAAAGAGTGCCACAATGGCCGGTCCTGCGCCACCCGCATCCAGCGGTCTCCCGCGACCTTTACCATCAGTCCACCTTGTGGAGGGCGGGGCCTACCCACGCCGCGCCTTTCGGTACGTGGTCGCCACTCGAGAACCTTTCCGCCCCAACGGCCATCGGTTCTACGTGCAAAAAAAGTAATGCAGGGGATTAAATAATCACAAAGTCATAAGTGTCCAAATATTTAAGACGTATATTCTGTCCCTTCTCCTCAAAACGTGGAGTATACATCCCTTTAATATATCATCATCATATATATATATCTCATTCATTTTAAATACCAACTCTGTTCCCCCCAAAGAATAATTATTTTACCCTCACGAGAGTTACTACCCCTCGATTCGGAATATAAGACTTATTTGGTTGCAATAGCATTGACATCTGTGGGGGCATTCCACGAGCTGTCCCGTACAAACGCCCGTACATATCTAGCATTAGAGTTATCTTTGCAATTTTAATTGGAATATTATAATTCTGACCATAATTTGTTGCGTTATACATTCCAACATACTTATATTTTTTTTACAGTCTTTAGTATATCTCTGCATTCTGTAATACAAGCGTCCGTTTCTAATAAAAGGAGTTGATTTGAGGTTGGTATTATATGTTGAAGGTTCGACACACCGGTTGTCTCGCTCGGGCTCAGCTGCTGCAAGATGCCGAGCGAGAAAGACATAGCCTACGTGTGGAAAAGCAACCTGCGCGGCATCATGAAGTTTGTGGAGTTGGCTAACACCGGTAGATATTATTACTCTTTATTCATTTATCATCTTAGGATATATTTATAGGCTTTTTACAATATGGGTATGAAAGTAAAATAAGAATGCTACATTTTTTATCTCCTCTCTCTCTCTCTTGTTCGTGCATTGAAGCAAGAACCCGACTGTTGAAACACTAGGGCCGTTTTAAGTGCATAATATACATCCTTGCGTTTTCCCATTCTAACTAAAACATTAATATAAAGACACCATAAATAACCTGGTGCCACCGGCAGTGAGGCGGGGCCTAAGTTACCAGTAGTTGACCAGTAGGTGACAGAGAGAGGAACCTCCTGACTATCCGCGCAGCGTCCAAGAATACCGCCTTCTGTATCTGACTCTAGACTCAGCCATTTTGCAAGAGTCTCTATTTGCTTTTGAAACGTTTTGCCGAAACGACTATCGGGATATTGATCGCCGAATCAATATCCCACATGGCGGTTACCTCGTGAGGCAGGTGAATGTACTTGCTGGCTAAATGCATTACGTCTAATGAGACATTAGATCAAAAGTTTTATAGGTGACGAAAATGACCAGGGTAAACCTGAAGAATATTTCATTACTTACAATTTTCCCACAATTTACAGGTATCCAAGGCTTCATAAAGAGCGTGTCTGACGGTCCCATACGTCACGCCACCATCACAGTAGCGGGCGTGACGCGGCCGTACCACGCGTCGCGCAACGCCGCGCACTACCGCGCCTCGCTGCCGCCCGGCGAGTACCAGGCCGTCGTGGCCGCCAGGGGATACGTGGATCAGGTGTGTGGACCTTATCACGATTGCATAACGTCTATATTGGCAGCTCTGTTCGGGATATTATAAAGCCGTACCACGCGTCGCGCAACGCCGCGCACTACCGCGCCTCGCTGCCGCCCGGCGAGTACCAGGCCGTCGTGGCCGCCAGGGGATACGTGGATCAGGTGTGTGGACCTTATCACGATTGCATAACGTCTATATTGGCAGCTCTGTTCGGGATATTATAAAGCCGTACCACGCGTCGCGCAACGCCGCGCACTACCGCGCCTCGCTGCCGCCCGGCGAGTACCAGGCCGTCGTGGCCGCCAGGGGATACGTGGATCAGGTGTGTGGACCTTATCACGATTGCATAACGTCTATATTGGCAGCTCTGTTCGGGATATTATAAAGCCGTACCACGCGTCGCGCAACGCCGCGCACTACCGCGCCTCGCTGCCGCCCGGCGAGTACCAGGCCGTCGTGGCCGCCAGGGGATACGTGGATCAGGTGTGTGGACCTTATCACGATTGCATAACGTCTATATTGGCAGCTCTGTTCGGGATATTATAAAGCCGTACCACGCGTCGCGCAACGCCGCGCACTACCGCGCCTCGCTGCCGCCCGGCGAGTACCATGCCGTCGTGGCCGCCAGGGGATACGTGGATCAGGTGTGTGGACCTTATCACGATTGCATAACGTCTATATTGGCAGCTATGTTCGGGATATTATAAAGCCGTACCACGCGTCGCGCAACGCCGCGCACTACCGCGCCTCGCTGCCGCCCGGCGAGTACCAGGCCGTCGTGGCCGCCAGGGGATACGTGGATCAGGTGTGTGGACCTTATCACGATTGCATAACGTCTATATTGGCAGCTCTGTTCGGGATATTATAAAGCCGTACCACGCGTCGCGCAACGCCGCGCACTACCGCGCCTCGCTGCCGCCCGGCGAGTACCATGCCGTCGTGGCCGCCAGGGGATACGTGGATCAGGTGTGTGGACCTTATCACGATTGCATAACGTCTATATTGGCAGCTATGTTCGGGATATTATAAAGCCGTACCACGCGTCGCGCAACGCCGCGCACTACCGCGCCTCGCTGCCGCCCGGCGAGTACCAGGCCGTCGTGGCCGCCAGGGGATACGTGGATCAGGTGTGTGGACCTTATCACGATTGCATAACGTCTATATTGGCAGCTATGTTCGGGATATTATAAAGCCGTACCACGCGTCGCGCAACGCCGCGCACTACCGCGCCTCGCTGCCGCCCGGCGAGTACCAGGCCGTCGTGGCCGCCAGGGGATACGTGGATCAGGTGTGTGGACCTTATCACGATTGCATAACGTCTATATTGGCAGCTATGTTCGGGATATTATAAAGCCGTACCACGCGTCGCGCAACGCCGCGCACTACCGCGCCTCGCTGCCGCCCGGCGAGTACCAGGCCGTCGTGGCCGCCAGGGGATACGTGGATCAGGTGTGTGGACCTTTGGCGGGCACCCCACCCTGGGAGCTGGACGCCGAGGTGCTGGCGGAAGTGTACCGTCGGGCAGCTGAGTCCCGCCACAGAGGAGACCAGCCAGGCCTCGAGGAGATAAGGCGATGGAGAGAAGACGCTCACCAAACTCTTCTCCGGAAGTGGACGGAAGCTCTAGAGCAGCCGAGAGCTGGCCACTGGACCATAACTGCAGTGCGGCCTGTCCTGCAGGCATGGCTCAATAGGAAGTGGGGTGCGGTTTCCTTCCACGTCACACAGATGCTCACGGGGCATGGCTGCTTCGGGAGGTATCTGTGGAAGATCGCAGGGAGGGAACCGACACCCGTCTGTCACCAGTGTGGAGGGGCGGAAGACACAGCACAGCACACGCTGGAAGTGTGTCCCGCCTTCAACGAAGAGAGAGCTCGCCTCTCACTTGCAGTGGGACCCGATATATCGCTGCCGGCCGTGATTCAATCCATGGTCGACAGCGAGAGATCGTGGCAGGTGGCAGTCTCCTTTTGCGAGGAGGTAATGCGGCAGAAGGAGACAGCGGAACGGGCCAGGGAGGACTCAAATGCGTCCGACCAACGGCGCCGCAGGCGCCCCGGGCGCAGACGGCAGGCGCATAACCGCCGGCTGCCCCCATAGCAAGGACCTCCGGGTGACAGGCATGGGGACAACTGTCGCCCAGCGGATCGAGGTCCCAGAACAGGAGGGCGCGCGGGAAAAAAAAAAAAAAAAAACGTACGCCACAAATGATGGTGGGGGGGAACACTCAAAAAAAAAAAAAAAAAAAAAATCCCCCAGAGGTGGGTCCGGTGAGCTGGACAACTGCTGGCGGAGTCGCGGATGTGTGCGAGAGCGTTCCCGTGACTCCGCCACAGGCAGTGGGAAGAACTCCCCAGGGTTTTTAGCCGGTACGAATCCGGCATATCCACCGCGCTTCCCCAAAGCGCGATGGAATCTATGAAGATTTTCCCTGGGTTAAAAAAAAAAAAAAAAAAAAAAAAAAAAGGTGTGTGGACCTTATCACGATTGCATAACGTCTATATTGGCAGCTCTGTTCGGGATATTATAAAGCCGTACCACGCGTCGCGCAACGCCGCGCACTACCGCGCCTCGCTGCCGCCCGGCGAGTACCATGCCGTCGTGGCCGCCAGGGGATACGTGGATCAGGTGTGTGGACCTTATCACGATTGCATAACGTCTATATTGGCAGCTATGTTCGGGATATTATAAAGCCGTACCACGCGTCGCGCAACGCCGCGCACTACCGCGCCTCGCTGCCGCCCGGCGAGTACCAGGCCGTCGTGGCCGCCAGGGGATACGTGGATCAGGTGTGTGGACCTTATCACGATTGCATAACGTCTATATTGGCAGCTCTGTTCGGGATATTATAAAGCCGTACCACGCGTCGCGCAACGCCGCGCACTACCGCGCCTCGCTGCCGCCCGGCGAGTACCAGGCCGTCGTGGCCGCCAGGGGATACGTGGATCAGGTGTGTGGACCTTATCACGATTGCATAACGTCTATATTGGCAGCTATGTTCGGGATATTATAAAGCCGTACCACGCGTCGCGCAACGCCGCGCACTACCGCGCCTCGCTGCCGCCCGGCGAGTACCAGGCCGTCGTGGCCGCCAGGGGATACGTGGATCAGGTGTGTGGACCTTATCACGATTGCATAACGTCTATATTGGCAGCTATGTTCGGGATATTATAAAGCCGTACCACGCGTCGCGCAACGCCGCGCACTACCGCGCCTCGCTGCCGCCCGGCGAGTACCAGGCCGTCGTGGCCGCCAGGGGATACGTGGATCAGGTGTGTGGACCTTATCACGATTGCATAACGTCTATATTGGCAGCCCTGTTCGGGATATTATAAAGCCGTACCACGCGTTGCGTTTCAAGACGATAAAATGTTGACGATTTCCGCTGGTCCACTTACCATCAGGCAGGCCGTTTGCTTCTTTACAACCGTTGTGATATAAAAAAAACGATATGTATCAAACAGCAACATTGTCTGAAACATCAAAAACGCTCTGTTAGGCCCGAGTTTGTACTTCTTGATATGTATGCATTTAAAAATCTTTAAAATAGCAAAAATAAAGGCCGAAACGCACTGACGGCGGAGGATCCGCACTGAAGAAAGGATCCGCACTCAACGCTTTTTCCCAGCCGGTAGTCTATGCGGACCACAGATGTATGAATATAAGGAGATCGGACATGCCGGCCGATTTGTATTGAGTACGCCTGTCGCAAGTACATTAACCCACACAAAGCCCAAGATATTGACAAGATAAAGCACGCACACATCTAAAACACACACACTTGTATACCTACGCTTTTTTTAGACAATACACGCGCTTTATATCAGGCATTTTGGGAAGAAACGTAATATTCTCTGCGATCAGCACGCGTGCACATTATGGCAGAGTATGCCCATTGAGCTAACAACTGCGACGCGGCCGCCGGCGGCTTGACCTCTCTCTAGTATTCTATGCTCTGAGGTTTCCTATTAGCTCTAACATTACAACCGGTACCGCCTTCGCCACCGCTGTCAGTTCGTTTCGGCCTTTACTTGGAGCGTAATATTTTCCGAGTATTTTTATGAGTTATGATTATTGGTAAATTTTATTTTCATTTAACCTGTTGTGTGTGATTAAATATGGTTTTATCTCAGACGCTGACATGGCGTATCGTGGAAGGCTTGGTGAAACAGAAAGAAATCGTGTTGCGGCGCGTCAACGGAGAACTGCCGGGCGGCACTTTCGACGACAAGGACGCATATAAAGACCCCAATCTTGTCTATATTTCAGGTAAACAATACTTATAATAAACTAGCTTTTGCCCGCGATTTCCTCCGCATATACTCGTAGACGACGTATGCTCAGAAAGCGGATTTTATAAGTCGTAGCGCTTGTTTGGATCATAATACGGCTGACCTTAATTTAATTAGCAATCTCGAGGGACTATAGCTATTCAAGTCCTGAGTTTTTGATTTTGAGCATAAGCGTGAGCGACATGAAAGTGCGTGTTCGGAAGCGCGGATATCTTATTTTTTTTATTTATGATTTTTTGTGCGTTTAAATAAATAAAATAGTAATATGAAATTTTACCTTCCAATAAAATTATTATTGTTTTTCCTGAGATATCCGGGATCCATAACTTGAGAGGGCGCCACTGCGCACGTTCGAACGTAGCCGTTTGCATCAAACTGTCACTCCACGTCATCGCTGTGACGTCACATCCGCCTTCGCCAACCTGTCAACTCTAGAACCAGCGCCCGTGCGCCCGCCGCCATATTGGCTTTCTCATTGTTGCGGAGGAAATGCCGTTGGTAGCCCCCAGGAAGCCATTAATTGGATCCCGGATATCTCAGGAAAAACAATAATAATTTTATTGGAAGGTAAAATTTCATATTGTTTGTTCCGTTCGATATCCGGGATCCATAACTTGAGATCTGTTTATTATCTCCTGGTGGCGGGTCAGCGGGCGCCCACGCGTAGGTAGAAAAACAATTTTCCTACAAAAGAGAACTATTGGATTAGCGTTAGATTTCTAACGGGCACTAAACATTAGCCAAATAGCTTTTGTTATAAATGTCGTTAATTGGATAGTTTTCCATCCAGTTATAACGACGATACCACGGGTCGAAAAGTTAGTCAGATGATACTTGAAGGCCCGATTCTGTCTGAAGACGCAGCATAAAACCAAGAGAAGAGAAAGTATATGTATATATGTACTTTAAATCCCGTCTCCGATAAGCTTGGCTTGGACGGTACACTAGTTGATTCGACTAAATTAGAGCAGATTATTGAAGTTTTACACCTTCCGAAATCGTTATAAGTATATATCCAGAACACTGGGTTAATAATTTTTGTCCGGAGCTTTCAATAAGTCTGTTGATAAAATTATCTTATTTAGGACCAGACTTCGGATATAGAGCAAGATTTGTCAATTTGTCTGGGCTACAGTGATGATCTCTGAGGCCTGAAAAATAATTCAGTAAAAGTGCAGCCGATCTTCTTGATACGCCACATAAGTTATTGAAGTAAGATTGTTGTGTTTAGGTAATTATCTAAATTCCTCGCATTCCAAACCTATGCAGTGGTTTGAGAGGCAGTGGTATGCACAAACACATTGAAGGTATTCTTGAATGTATCCGTTCGAAGGTGACCCAAAAAGTAGCTGATAGCGGTCATTGCAGATTTATGAACAGAAATTATAGTTCGTACTGAATGCAGTACGCGAACACATTTGACAGAAAAAGTGCGCATGGGACGAGGTACCTGGCTGTTGATCTTGTACCTGGCACGCCATGACGGCCATTTAGTCATACAGGCGTGTATGCGTACGGTAATAGGTGAGCT
Organism: Epinotia brunnichana; assembly: GCA_963854355.1. NCBI lineage: Eukaryota > Metazoa > Arthropoda > Insecta > Lepidoptera > Tortricidae > Epinotia > Epinotia brunnichana. The sequence continues at coordinate 21,298,635 of OY977954.1, forward strand.
GGCGTGTGACGCTACCTCCTCTGCTCCTCTGAGCCTGGTGTCGTCACGTCCCACCCGGCGAGCGGATAGTGGCCGTGTCACTCAGGAACGCCTGCACATTGTGAACCTTCATCGGCTCCGCTACGGCTTGCCTCTTCAGGTCTGCCCAACAGAAGAGACTGCCCCACTTGCGCGTCATCATGCTGTAGAGGCCCAGCGTGGAGCGCGGAGCAGGAGTCTGGAAGGTGGGTGTAGGTCATTCCGTAACACCGATATCTGTTGGTGACGTCGTGACAGTAGGCGCTCGAAACTTGCGAGTCGATCGAGAAGTATCGCCACAAAGTGTGTGTGTGTGGGTCGATGGGCGAGACACCCCAGCGGACGAACATTTCTTGCCGGTGGTTTCTGGGCGCTACTGACCTGGCAAGTAGTATGGGACCAGTGTTTCCCGTAGATGGTTATTTCCTGCCAGCAGTCTGCAGCAGGGAAAGGCATCCATGCCACCACCCACCGGTTGTCAGTTTGTAACACAACAATATAGTTAGTCTTTCTCACTTACGGTTAAATGCGGGTCTGTTATGCTGGTCAACTACGGTATCTTGTACAGTAGAAGGGAGACGAGGGGGGTGCATTTCGCTCCTCGTAGTCTTGCAGGTATAGTCAGAGAGTGTGGCAATGCAACCTTCCTCCGTGGGTCGTAAAGATTGCAAAATTGAGACGATCCCTTCCAGTATGAGACCGTCTAACACGAGACAGGCATATATCGCGCCGTATGGTGTTTACCTTTTCCGACGGGTACGACAGGTCGGTTTGCTTGGGGCCAAAAAACAAAGGAGTCGTTCTTCCCGTGGCTACTAGTTAAGGGCTTGCTAGCTAGTATACAAAGTTTTTATGGCATACTATTATAAAAACAGGAGGCGTTTATACGGCGGAGTAGGAATCCTACCAAGCACTTGAACTTTATGGCCCTTAATTTAGGCAATGTCTACTCAAAGACATGGACCATGTTTCCCCTGTTTTATTAGTAATCAGTTCGATAAGTTTGTATCATATCAAGGACGTCATTCATATAGACAGTCACCAGAAGGCTCTGGGACAACAAGAAAAGCAAAAGTACATGCTCTAAAAGCTTATTTGAAGAGATTTTATGTGTCACGGCTGTATAGGGATATGGCAGTGTACAAACTTGTGCATTAGATAAGTCCATAGATAGCATAACACGATCAATAGGGTTTTTGAACAAAATAAAATCGTTACTGATCTGGAATCTAAGACGATTTTCGGTGCCTTCAAGTCTATGCTAAACTGTTTCGGTAGTCATTATCTATAGTGGCTTATACGAATTGAGGTATTTATTTTTGATCCCTTCTCCTTGAGCGCGGAATCTCGGGCTCGCTTCGGAGCGGCAAGTGGTTTTGTCCCAATTTTTGTTTATAAGGCCTCTGCGAAAGGTTTGTCTTTATAGAGCAGAACCTGAGCGGGACAGCGAGAGCGAGCTAAGAGACGATGTGAAATCTGTTTGCCTACCTTGCCGATGCCGTCCATTCTCCACCTGTTCCAGGATTGTTTGACGGGGTTGAGAAATATATATTCAGAGGATCTTACTTTTTAACGAATCTCATATCGAGTCCTCCGACCGCACGGTACGTTTTTCCGAGACAAACTGCGGGACCTTGTAATTTGATTGATTACCAAGTAGATTAGAGCCTGCGGCGTACTGGACCAATTGGATATAATTGAGATTTTAGGGCTTCATTCTGAGTGTTAGGTTGTACCCCGACACTCTGCAGCTACTAGGTCGCTCGCTCGCGCAAGAACGCCGGGGAAGTCACGCAGCTCCTCGTTGATTACCTCTGTGAAGCCCAGAGACGTAAGTAGTTCTCCTGTATCGATGTAGCGGACTCCGGACGGCGGGCGTTACCATCGTGGCGGGCAGCGCTAGAGTAGCGTGGCAGACAGCGCGGCATTGGCGAACAGCGCCAGCGTGGCCGACAGTGTTACCGTGGCGGATAGCACCGCCATGGCGGACAGCGCCAGCATATCAGGCAGCGCCAGCAGTGGCGGGCAGCGCCAGCAGTGGCGGGCAGCGCCAGCAGTGGCGGGCAGCGCCAGCAGTGGCGGGCAGCGGCAGCGCCAGCATGCCGGACGGCGCCAGCATGCCGGGCAGCGCCGGCAGTGGCGGGCAGCACCGGCAGTGGCGGGCAGCGCCGGCAGTGGCGGGCAGCGCCAGCAGTGGCGGGCAGCGCCAGCAGTGGCGGGCAGCGGCAGCGCCAGCATGCCGGACGGCGCCAGCATGCCGGGCAGCGCCGGCAGTGGCGGGCAGCGCTAGCGTGGCCTACAGCACTGAGGTGGCGGGTAGCGCCAGCGTGGTGTACAGCATCGCCGTGGGGGCAGCACCAGCGTGGCGGACAGCGCCGCCGTGGTAGATAGCGCCAGCGTGGCGTACTGCATCGTTGTGGCGAGCGTCCGGCGTAGTGGACAGCATCGCCGTGGCGGGCTGCGCCAGCGTGGCAGACAGCACCGCCGTGGTAGATAGCGCCAGCGTGGCGTACTGCATCGTTGTGGCGAGCGTCCGGCGTAGTGGACAGCATCGCCGTGGCGGGCTGCGCCAGCGTGGCAGACAGCACCGCCGTGGTAGATAGCGCCAGCGTGGCGTACTGCATCGTTGTGGCGAGCGTCCGGCGTAGTGGACAGCATCGCCGTGGCGGGCTGCGCCAGCGTGGCAGACAGCACCGCCATGGTAGATAGCGCCAGCGTGGCGTACTGCATCGTTGTGGCGAGCGTCCGGCGTAGTGGACAGCATCGCCGTGGCGGGCTGCGCCAGCGTGGCAGACAGCACCGCCGTGGTAGATAGCGCCAGCGTGGCGTACTGCATCGTTGTGGCGAGCGTCCGGCGTAGTGGACAGCACCGCCGTGGCGGGCTGCACCACCGTGGCAGACAACACCGCCGTGGCAGGCAGCACCAGCATGGCGGGCAACGCCTCCGTGGCGGACGGCACCACCGTGGCGACAGAGCCAGCGGCGGGCAGCGCCATCGCGATCGGCGTCGCCATCGTGGCGGACGGCCCATGGTAGGAGGTGGCGCCATTGAGGCGGACGGCACCAGATAAGGGGTGGCGCCATTGAGGCGGACGGCACCAGGGTAAGAAGGTCGTTGCCGGTGGCGGCATCGTGCCGGATACCACTATTACAGCATAACGACTGGCTCCACCACAGAAGCAAGCGCCGTCGCGGCGGGGGCGCCGCCACGTGGCGTGCGGGGGGCAGCACGTGGCGCGCGGGAGCCCCATAGCGCGCGCGGGGGCCTGCACGTGGCGCGCGGGGGCCTGCACGTGGCGCGCGGGGGCCTGCACGTGGCGCGCGGGAGCCCCATAGCGCGCGCGGGGGCCAGCACGTGGCGCGCGGGGGCCGGCGGTCTGCCCCGCCGCGCCGACGGCGGCACGCGGGGCACCTAGGATATTGTTATGTAACTGACTCACCGATCGATTCGAAAGATATTCAAACCTCCATTCCGGGCCCGACAATGTGCTCGACGAGCGCACGCGCCCACGAAGGCGAGACTCGCGGCCGCTTTCGGGCTCCAATGCCATCCATCCTCCGCATGATCGCGAAACGCGTTCATTCTCCTTCGACGTGGAGCGACTCTCGTTGCTCAAAATGCGATTCCAAAGCATTCGCGAACAACGAAGTAAAAAATTTACAAAAGAGGGTAGTCCGATAGAAAAGATATCACTCGCGATTCGCTAACTTTCGCTAACATAACTTTTATACTATTTAGGACTCCCTCTAGACAAAATAAAACTATCTGATGTTAAGAATCGAGATTTAAGAATCCTTGTTGCAAAAATAGCTACGGTACGTCCGATCTGTACGGCAGACGACGCAACAATGAGAAAGCCAATATGGCGGCGGGCGCACGGGCGCTGGTTCTAGAGTTGACAGGTTGGCGAAGGCGGATGTGACGTCACAGCGATGACGTGGAGTGACAGTTTGATGCAAACGGCTACGTTCGAACGTGCGCAGTGGCGCCCTCTCAAGTTATGGATCCCGGATATCGAACGGAACAAACAATAGCTAAGTTCCCTCAAACATGATATTGCCGATTTTTAGAACCAATTTTAATATGTTTAGCTTTTGTGCATAATTTGTTACGATTGTTTTAAGTGTATTATTATACCTATTGTTCGTGTTTATTTTCTATCGAGCGAAAGTCGAAAACTCAGGATTCGAATAGCTATAGTCCCTCGAGAAAGGCCTCAAGATTGCTAATTCAATTTAGGGCAGCTGTATCATGATCCAAACAAGCGCTACGACTTTTTAAAAATACGTTTTCTGAGCTCACGTTGCCTTAAGTATTTATTTATCTATATAAGTAAGTAGGGCTATGCTGGGAGTTTCTCTGCGCGATCGCATCAGAAATGAGGCTATACGCAGCAGAACCAAGGTGACCGATATAGCCCTCTGAATCGCTAAACTTAAGTGGCAGTGGGCGGGGCACATTGCACGTAGAACCGATGGCCGTTGGGGCGGAAAGGTTCTAGAGTGGCGACCACGTACCGGAAGGCGCGGCGTGGGGAGGCCCCCCACAAGGTGGACTGATGACCTGGTAAAGGTCGCGGGTGGCGCAGGACCGGCCATTGTGGCACTCTATGGGGGAGGCCTATGTCCAGCAGTGGACGTCTTTCGGCTGATATGATGATGATTGCCAGACAAAGAATGAATTACTTTGGTAACGGTTACCCGCAACCAAAGGAATTCAAGGTGCTCCCGGCGAACTGCATCATCCGCTTTGTGGAAATGATGGAGCAAGCCTGGGAGCAGGTATAAAGGAGAGGGCAAATGCACAAAAGATCCCACTGGGTCGAAGTGCATCCGAAAGGGCCCTCACCTAGATAAAATAAGATATGATGATGATAAGTATGTTTATCGTCATCTAGTACTCATAGTACAGTCAGCATCAAAAGTAGCTACGCAAACGAACACGTCAAAAGTCTTTATTAAAAGAGAATAAGATCTTTTGACGTTAAGACGTCAAAAGTCTTTATTAAAAGAGAATAAGATATTTTGACGTTTTCGATTGCGTAGTTACTTTTGATGCTGACTGTACAAGCTTTGCTTAGTTTGGGACTAGGTCGATTTGTGTAAGATTGTCCGCAAATATTTATTTATTTTATTGATTTAACAATAATTGTACTTTCAAAACAAAGTTTTAACCGACTTCAAATCAGTAGCCAATTTGCTTCAAGTTTGCCTATAAAATTTAAAGAGTTCCCTCGATTTCTCCAGGATCCCATAATCAGAACTGGATTTTGGTGACAACGGGACTAATCTGGAAGTACATGCTTTCAAACACAGAAAAAAAATTCAAATCGGCTCATAAATTACCGAGTTATCGCGTAACATACACACATTAAAAGAAAATACAGACGAATTGAGAACCTCCTCCTTTTTGAAGTCGGTTAAAAATGGGTTATTATAATGTAATGACTTTAAATTTACATTTTTCAGGACTAGCCCTAGACCAAAACAGCATACCCCTAACATCAGCGAAACTCCTCGTCTACCCACTCGGCACCAAGAAACTGGTCGACCCCGTGTCTGCCAACAGTAGTGACGCAAACGGTCGTTTCGTGGTCAGTCTACCGCTCACATACATGGGGAGAGAAGTGCTTTTGGCTGCTGAGAAAGATGGGTACATCGCCAAAGAGAGACATATAATGGTAAGGATTTAGTGTCATGTTTTTTTGCCGATACCGAAACCGAAGGTTCGGCTTTGGCTCTATAGTCTGGACGTTTAGGTATTTAAAAAAATGTAAACAAAAAACACCACGTGACTTGGTCTTTCAGCCAATAAGATAATACCATAGATACAAAAAGTTGCTATGATTGGTTGAATGACCAAGTCACGTGGTGTTTTTTGTTTACATTTTTTTAAATACCTAAACGTCCAGACTATAGTTTCGGCCGAAACCGAAAGCGAACCTTTTGTAGACGTGTTAAAATCGTTGAAACAATTACTTAAAACCGCATTTATACACATATTAACAATGTAACACCTGAAACTCGTGAAGGTTGTATAAAATAAAACAAGGTTTAAGTGCTACAAGTTACGATAATTCCGGGAACAAGCACACAAAGCGTCACTTCACTGAGCCGGTGGCCGGCGAGCTACGGCATATTGCCGGTTGGCACGAGCGCACCCGAAGTTAGCCGAACGCGACCTGAAGTACCGTTTCGTAAGTTTCGGCCCGGCCGGAGGGTTCTGGGCGAAACCGAAACTACGGCCGAGATATGATTTTTTGGCCGAAACTGGCCAAAACCGAACCTTCGGTCGGACACTATAAGGTTTGCATTTGCATTGGATTGATGTGAATTGGCACAGTCGGCAGGATAGCTAATAAGATGAGGATACGGAGCGGTAGTATGAAATTGGTTTTACATATGCTATGGTACCTTTTCGTCCTCCGTAGCCCAGTGGGTAGTGACTCTGCCTACGAAGCTGGAGATCCCGGGTTCGAATCCCGGTCAGGGCATTTATTTGTGTATTTATCACGAATATTTGTTCCTGAGTTATGGATGTTATGTATGTATATAAGTATCTATATGTATGTATCTATTATATATATCATCTCCTAGTACTCACAACACAAGCCTTACTGAGCTTACCGTGGGCCTAGGTTGATTTGTGTAAGATTGTCCCGTAATATTTATTTATTTATTTATTTCAATAGGGGTGTAGACTCCAAATTTATAATTACTCCAAAAAAGAGAAGGCAAAAAAATATGCCTAGTGACGAAAATCCCATTCGGATATCTCAAAAAATTACGAAGCTACAACCGTTTTAATATTGCTTGTTAGAGAGAGAAAACGCTAGGGGATCGTGACATCACGATCTACGAGCGTCATAGTAAATGACAATCGTTTCATAAGAAGGTTCGTTTTGCGGAAAAAGGACAGAATATATTTCCCCTCTTTACTTTTTTCTCCATTTGACAATTAATCATAATTGGTTATTTTATTTGGTGTCTACACCCCTATTATGATTACTTTTTTCATGGGAGAGTCTAAAGTTATTACCGGTACCGATCGCAACGCTCGTATATGACAGTGCAGTTTCCGGGTGGTCTGATCCCAAAATCGTGTGCATTAAGTTTTAAGTATAATACAGGTACTTGACTGATATGATTGATATCCAAATCAGGATCTTTTTATGAAACTTTACTTTTTTTTTGGGAAAGACGTGGTGACGTCACAATGTGCTCTGGTCAAACAGCGTCCATTTTTTAATCATCAAGCAATTAAAAATCTTTAAAATGGGAAAAATAAGCTTGATGTTTTTCGAATATTTTCGTATTTTATTTGTTTATTAGTTGTGAAATACTGTATTTTTAATCAATTTGAATTTAATTGTTTCCAGGTGAACAAGAACGAGAATATGACTCCAAAAGTGCTGTTTAAGCTGGAGTCGGACGACAAGGTGCTCGGCATGTCGCGCCTCGTGTTCGTCATGGTGGCCGGTGAGTACGACTGTGAACCTTATTGGTAACGATATAAAGTCTACAATAGGGTTGTTGACTCACATTTTATGATTACTACAAAATACTGGTCCCCGACTGGTTGCGGCTGGTCGGTCTTCCTTTCCCATGCGAGAGCGTGTCGCTCCCTACAAATTTGCGCCCTAGGCCCTAGCACGATAGGTTTCATCGTCGTATTTAACGATACGATAAAACGTATTTATGTATGTACGTGGGTTCATGTTCATATTTGAATAGGATTTTTATCATTAGGCATATTTTTTGGGTTTATTTTCTTTAATAACTCCTTTAATGGCTTCAATCTTATATATGGACTCATTGGTATGAAATTCAGTCCAAGATACTCCTAGCGTTTCCCTCCAGCACCACATTTCTAGAGCGTCTATCTTCCTTCGCTCTACTTAACGTAGCGTCCGCGTCTCTACGACGGAAAGAAAAATGGGAAACACAAACAATAAATGAATTCTTTTATTAGCCAGAAATACATTTTTCTCAAAAATGGCCCGCAAAGTGAACATAACTCGCTACATATTGGAAGGTAAAGTGTATAGTTTAAGGCCAGATCAAAATTAAAAAAGAAAAAACATTGCAGGCCGCCTGCAATGTTACATATAAATTCCTTTATTTGTCGAGTACCAAACTTTTAAAAAAGTAGAAACTGGCATATAAAAGACGGCACAGGTCGTATTCAGCCAAATCAAGTCGTATTTTTCTGTTGCAAACGCGACATTTTTGTATGTGTCATAAAAAGATTGCGTTTTTCGGTGGAAAAATACACTTTGATTCTGTTTAAAAAAAATTATGACGTTTAATTTTATGTAATTTGTAGTATCCTCAATTTGTATTTAATAATAACGCTTGATTTCAATTTAGTCTTTTTTATTCCCCCATTTTTGAGAAAAGCACTATATTAGCCTCAGCCAGAAGGCAATTGCAGGCTTCGTATTATAATTAAACGGACTCGCAAGCTCGTCCGTTTAAACAAAATACTCAGCCTGCAATTGCCTCCTTCCCGGCCACGGCAATAATGTACTATTTACAACCAAAAACAGTACCTGGTGGACCCCAAACTAGGCAAAGCCTGTATCTTGGGACCCAGCAGTGCAGTTGATCTGATTTATTTTTTACATATGAATCATATAACTGGACTTATTTTATTTTTATTTATTTCCATACATACAATTATCATTACTTGTAAAGAAACATTAAAACAATAAAGAAAGAACCGTGAATTTAAGTTAAAATAAGGTTAGACATAAAAGATAAGATCTGAATGGGGGAACTTGTGTGTGTGTGTGTGTGTGTGTGTGTGTGTGTAATTGTGTGTGGATGTGTGCGTGTGTGTGTGAAAGTATGGGTGTTAATTATATTGGTTAAACAGAAAACGTTCCGTGTCGTTGTATCTTCAATCACAGACAATTTTTTTTGTATTTTACAGAATTTATTATTTATGAACGGTTTCAGGTAAGTACTAAAACGTCTAGAGAAGTGAATTTTTGTATGTGGTAGTGGCAACCTGAAGCTACGTTTTCTCTACAAGCGCTCGAACAAGCCGGATTTCCGTTGCTTTATAACTTAAATCAGATTAGGGCAAACAAATCATGGATGAGTAAATGATTACACGCGTAAATGCTTGTGCATGCGCGTTCAAAAATATTGAAGGAAGTTCTCAATTTAACTACATAATCCACATCACCGGCCTTACCTAAATTGAGTAATACAAACGATAGCGTGTTCTAACTGACAGTCAGCGCCATCTATCGGTTATTTAGGATATCATTTAAGTTGCTTTTGAAGCTGGTGTCGGACGGGTCGGTTTGTCGAACCTTATTGTAACGAGATAAAGCCTACAATAGGGTTGTTGACCCACATTATTATTACTCCAAAGGAAAGAAAGCAAAACATATAAGCAATGCCTATTGATGAAAATCCCATTCTAATATCTCTCAAATTGTGAAGCTAATTTTAATGCCAGTTAGAGAGAAAACGCCACGTCCTCCGATCCGTGACGTCACGAACCTCGAGCGTCATTGTAAATGGTAAATCCCAATGACCCACATTCGTGATTTTTTTTTAATTTGAACCATATATACAAAATACACCAGGGTTCATTTTCGAGGTCTGACTGCTGGACCAATGGGACCACACATGCCGACATACATGTGGGTCGTTGGAATTCCAGGCCTTCGATCACCAGATCGCTGGAAGAGGAAGGGTTAATATGAAGACTAACCAGTCCAAGTAAGTTGGCTCAGTTCGGTTTGCACAGTTCCACAAAAGTTTATTTCTTAAACTACTAGCGCTATCTATCGTCACTGGTGAGTACTCTTTTAAGTTCACTACTCGCCACTAGATGGCTCTGCAACACTAAGTTTTCGCAAATAGAGAGCGATGCAGAGCCATCTAGAGGCGAGTAGTGAACCTAAAAGAGTGCTCACTAGTGACGATAGATAGCGCTAGTACCTTGTAGTCTGTTTTTCGTTTTCAATCCCCGACGCAAAAAAGGGGTGTTATAAGTTTCACGTGTGGCATCGTAGCTCCTAAACGAATGGACCGATTTGAATGCGGTTTATTTATCCGAAAGCTGACTTAATTGAGATGGTTCTTAGCTACGTTCCAACAAAATCGGTGCAGCCGTTATTGATATTGAACTTTGAAATTGAAATATCAGGGAGTTATTCAGCGTTTGGTATAATACAAGGGGCGTCCAATAAGTTCTCGGATCACGTCTCATGATAATAATTTCTGATTATTTTTCATACTGTATCAAAGGAGGTAGACTAAGAAAGAGACAACAGCAAGTGATAATTTAGTGAACCCTAAGTTATCGCTTGCTGGTGTTACCAATAACCCGACACGGGGGGGTCGGGGGGTTCCGCCCAGGGAATCGCAAGATTCCCCAGGTGCGGCTTGAGGGAGAGGCCATTGCCGTTTGCCTCTATAATAAATAACGGACCCGGAACCCTGACAAATCCTCTGCTATCAGAGGATTCATGTTAGGCGCGGGGGCTGCGACCGTCAGGCCGGGGCCGAGTTGTGGCTGCGAGGGAGAAAACCTCTATAAAAAGTTACAAGGGGACCTGAGAGGGTGAATCCGAGGTCTATCACCCTCTCGGGAAGCGTGTGGTGTCACCCTGCACGCTTACGACGAGAGGGGGGGCTTTTGCCTCAGTAGTGAGGGCAGCTGCGGCTGTTGCCGAGGGGCGTCGTGATGAAATGTTCGCGATCCCATGACACCCTTACTACACGGCAGAGAGGGCATACCTTGGTGGTTTTAGACGGTAGTCCGGGGGGTTCCCGGGAGCCCGTCATACCCATCCTAGTTCCTCGGCTAGGTGGGATGCGTAAAGGCATTTCCCCAAGTAAAAAAAAAAAAAAAAAAAAAGGTAGACTAAGATACACGTAAATAAATAAAAATGCCAATTTTATGACGTTCCTGTTTGGAAGAGATTGCAGATAACCAGGGGTGCTGTTCAGGGACGTAAATTCCATACAATTAAGTATCTACCCTGTCATCTAGACCAACATTTTTACTTTTACTTCTTATTCTTTGTTATTAAAAAATCCTCTATTAAATATATGCAATTAATTGCGTTGATTTAAAAAATAGCATTATTTCGTCAAACAAAAGTTTAAATTTTGAATGGTGCAAAATTAAATTAATTTAATCACTATCACCTATACTATTTATAGCCACTTTAGAGTCAATAATAAGCAAGCTTGACTGGAAAGAATGCGGCATAAAAGTAAAAACAAAGTACTTAAGCCACCTACGTTTTGCCGACGACTTAGTGCTGATATCAGAGAAAGGAAAAGAATTACAGCACATGGTTGAGTCATTAAATAAAGCTAGCAAGCTCGCTGGCCTAGAAATGAACCTCTCTAAAACTATGATAATGACCAACAGCACCAAGGTACAAATATATGTCGATGTCGAGCCACTTCAATATACCGAAAAATATATTTATCTAGGCAAACAAATAAGCTTCGACAGATCAAACAATTACCAGGAAGTTGAACGCAGCGCAGGGCACAGCTAACATGGAATAAGTACTGGAGCTTAAAGGAAATATTTAAGAGCAACATGCCAATCCACCTGAAGACCAAGGTTATGAACTCATGCCTTATACCATGCCTGACCTACGCTTGTCAGACGTGGAAGTTTAACAGCAATATCAGAAATAAAATTAATACGTGCCAACGCGGAATGGAGCGCAGTATGCTAAATATAAAAAAAAAAAAAATAAGACATACAAAAATACGAAACATCACAAAAGCAACAGACGGTCTGGCACAAGCTCTTGCATTAAAATGGAAGTGGGCCGGACATGTAGCACGCCTTCAAGATCAGAGGTGGACAAAAAGTGTGACAGTATGGAGGGGGCCAGTAGGTAAAAGAAATAAAGGGAGACCTTGCAACAGATGGGAGGATGAAATCAAACACAGCGGGTCCAAACTGGTTACAAACAGCAAAGTCCAGGGAAGACTGGCTCACTTTGGAGGAGGCCTTTACCTGCAGAGGGGTTCTTGCAGAATAATGAGTGCAACAAAAATAATTATAATATTTTAAACTACCTAATATTATTTATAAAACTTAACTTACTAACATTAAAAATAACTAACTACTCAACTTTTGATACTAACATAACTACTTTGTAAACATAATTCTGAAAGAACAAAAAGGCTTTTTTTTTTTTTATTTATTAATCACTATTGTGTATGCACGTAAAACAAGAAAGAGTATATTTAATAATTAATAATACGATACGAATAACACACCAAAAATACTAATTCATTGTTTTAACACATTCAGTGTCAGGTAACCGATATAGCCCTCCGAATCGCTAAACTTAAGTAGCTGTGGGCGCACATTGCACGTAGAACCGATGGCTGTTGGGGCGGTAAGGTTCTCGAGTGGTGACCACGTACGCCAAGGCGCAGCGTGGGTAGAGCGGTGGACTTGATGACTTGGTAAAGGTCGTGGGATTCCGTTGGATGCGGGCGCAGTACCGGTCATTGTGGCAATCTTCGGGGGAGGCCTATCTCCAGCAGTGGACGTCGTTCGGCTGATATGATGATTCAGTTTCAAATTTAAACAAATATAGTCTATTTGACGACCTCTGTAGCCTAGTTGGTAGTGACCCTGCCTACGAAGCCGGAGGTGTCGAGGATGCCGAATGCAAACACTAATGCTATGGCAAATCCAATTATGGTTACCTATCGAACGTATCCGGAATTATATACCAATTTTTACAAGATTTTATTTAGCTCACCCCGTTTGTTTACAAGCTTAAATTTAGCTCACCCCGTTTGTAAACAAGCTTTTATTTAGCTCACTCCGTTTGTTTACAAGCTTTTATTTAGCTCACCTCGTTTGTTTTATTCTTTATTCTTTCTTGGGTCAAATTTAGTAATTGAAATTTGACCCACTTCCCGTTTTCTGATTGAGCTGAAATTTTGCATGCATATGTATATCGCATGACAATGCAATATTATGATGACATAGAGCTGATCTGATGCTGGAGCTGGAAGGTGGCCACAGGTAGGAACTCCGCAATAAAACGACACAACCCCATCGAGATTGGGTTCTTTAGAATCGTCTCAATGAGTAGTTGATGATGGTATGCAGAAAAGTACAGTCGGCAATAAAAGCTTGTACAAAAATGAAATTTTTGACAGAAACTTGTTTCCCCAAAAAATCAATCGCGCTCCGTACCTGACCTAGTGTGTGTTGTACTCCGACAGGCGTAGTGGGCGTGGCCTTGGTGACGCTCGGCGCTTGGTGCTTCAGCTGGCATCGTTCGCGCGACTCGCGCCGCGACTACATGTTCACGCAGCTCGCGAGCGACGAGAAGCGACCGTTCACTGACGCGGCCAACTACGGTGGGTGACCTAGTGTGTGTTGTACTCCGACAGGCGTGGTGGGCGTGGCCTTGGTGACGCTCGGCCAACTACAGTGGGTGACGGTTGCACCAAGTTAAGATTATCAACGTTAAATATGGCGCCGGCAGCTGTCATTCCATATATAGAAGCTTGTCAAACTTTCCAGACATTCGAATTTTAACGAACACTACTTACGATTACAGACAGTTTAGTGCAACCTCAGAGCATAGAATACTAGAGAGAGGAGGCGCCACCGGCGGCCGCGTCGCAGTTGTTAGCTCAATGGGCATACTCTGCCATACTGTGCACGCGTGCTGATCGCAGAGAATATTACGTTTTTTTCCCAAAATGCCTGATATGATGCGCGTGTATTGTCCAATAAGCGCGTAGGTATACAAGTGTGTGTGTTTTGGATGTGTGCGTGCTTTGTCTTGTCAATTACTTGGGCGTTGTGTGGGTTAATGAACTTGCGACAGTACTCAATACTAATCGCCCGGCATGTCCGATCTCCTTATATATTCATATAAATATGTGTGAGAGCAACCCATCCTTAGTCTGTAACCATTAGCGTATTACATTAAAAAGGCATCCTCTTCTTCTAAATTGGAACAAAGTTGCATTTGTTTTTTTTTATTCCATTTCAAAACAAATGAACAGCCTAAACATTTTCCTAATTTCAAACAAATTTTATTGCCAATTTTTCTTGTTACGCTGCTAGAGGATAAAAATATAAGGTTCGAGCAATTTTAAGCACTTGAAGATGTTTCTAACTTTATAGTTCCTCCTGCATTTCCGTACATTAAACTATGAAATTCGGCATTTTCCTGTGGTCGTAGATACAGGGTTCCTAAGCAACAATTGTTCCTTACATCCAGCACTATTAATTTACGCAAAAAAGCAAACTCTGATTTTTAGACAGATTTGACCGAGTTCGATTCCCCGCCGTGTATGAGGCTCTTTTGAAAATCTATGAATGTTTTTTTTTTTTAAATCGGTCTCTTGACTCCTAAGAGCAAATTTCCGTATCTCGTGTAGTTTCGGATTTCCCCTCACTGCCCCGTTTGAATAATACATCCTGTATATAATTAACAATATGTGTATTGCAGAAATAGTGAACAAGCCATACTACGACGTGGAAGAGCTACCGCTACATTCAGAAACTGATTCCGAAGACGAGATAGTCTTGCTAAGGAACGAGCGCGAATGGAAACCACTGGAGCAGAACCTCATCGAATAAAGAAAATGAGACCGTGTTAGTACTAATTAAGGTTAATTTTACTTCGGACTATACTTGTAACATAAGACCTACTGAAAATAAGCTTTGAATGACCAAGTTTACTCGTTGTAACGTAACAACTGAAGGTCTAAATGATTCAAGGGAAAATCGAAATAGCACCGTGTAGGTACTAGTTAAGGTTCATTTTACTTCGGGATATGCGTGTAACTTAAGCTAATCTGAAGTTGACGTACTAACTAAATATGTTTAATTGAGTGAACGAAATAACACTTTGTTGATAGTATTTTAGGTTCATTTTACATCACACCCTCGAAGTAACATTAAGTTGATGTATTATCAAAACTGTTGTATTGTTGAATCGGTTATCAAAAATCTCATCGATTAGTAACTGGGTAATAGGAAATTGTTGCCCTGATGATAAAGTTCATTGTGAGATTTTGGGGATTAACTATAGTAAAGCTTGAGATGACAGATTTCATTCTTCACTAATATTCACTTTTACAGCGTACCTATAGTAAATGAATTATGATTTCTGTGTAGGAAATGTAAATAATACTTTTCGATTTAGTTTACGGTAGTATATCCAGCGAATGATAAAACATGATTTTTTCATTCGGTGAGTGGGTATATTTAATTAGTTTAATTACGTATCATTATGGACTCGACAATTTTATTAAATGATAGATCTCTAATAATTTATATTTTTATCGTTTTTACAGTATTACGATTTTCTATTATTCTTATTTCATAAATTTTATTCGGTATCGGTTTGAATGAAATGTTTTTAATCAATTTATATTTTTTATAAGTGCTGGGTTCAGAAAAAGACCCAAATTATTGGCAAGTCCTATTTATACTAAACTTCGAAGTTTTTTGACTTTAATTCCATATTTAATGCATTTTTATACTTGAAAGCGGTAACACCTTTGACCGTATTTTTCTAATAATTCGTGAACTATTGGGAAAAAAATATGTACCTAAGTAGTCTATTAAATAACTTGTTTTTAAATGTTGTCTATTTACATTCTATTACGCATTTATTTTCACGTATTTAGCAAGATATATTGTTCCTAATATACAGCCTGTATTTTTAATATTACCTCAAATTGTAACCAGATGTAGGTAATAGGGCTATGAACCGATATTGCAAGAAAATTTTAAGTTAGTCTTAACTAACAAATTATAACTAATTTTTTTTAATTTATGGAGCAGCAATGTATTGCGTACACTCCTTTGACACATAGAAGAAGCGGGTCACTTGTGACAGCTGTGACGTCACGTCAGTAAGACAAAGTAGTGATACATTGCGTGCTGAATTATTTTATATGGAAAAAAAAATTGGTAGGTTCAGAAAATTTTCTTGCAAAATCGATTAATAACCTACAATTACAACTTGAGGTTACAATTTGAGGTAATATTAAAAATACACGCTGTATAATCATATATTGTTTCTTTAATTATTATTGTACGGAATCCATGAACTACGGATTTGATATTAAATGTGCCTTGAAATAAGTTCAATTGTGTAGTTATACCTACTGTAAACCATTTCGATTTACCGTCCAAATTTTTTTATAGTAAAACGTAAGCGCACAGTAATCATTGTATTTTCATTGAAAATTAGTATTATAGTTTCAGATCGGAGTAACATTATAATTTGTTCGGTTTCTATATTTGAATTATATAATAACTCTCATAAATGTTTGTAAGCAGTAATTTATCTTTCTTTAATTTGAAATTGACATTTACTCTCACGCATATAAGCAAGCACTTTTTGTATCTAAAACTTAGTTAAAATCGAAGTGTACGTTTTTTAATTATAATACAGCTTTCTAAATTCTTGTAAATATCATCGTCAAACCGACTATGCTATAGCAGAATTTAATTAACATAATACATTCTTGGTGCGTCTGTGTTTTCGAGATGAAAGCACACAACCTCATAGCCCTCCTCAGACGAATGACTTCTGACTGCTTCTACTGCTTTTTTTCAGATTGCATTATAAAAAAAAACATTTATTTCAGGCATCTAAGGCCCATAGTAATACATACCTTAAAGACTTACATAACTAATTATTTAGGCGGGGGTTTATGTCAAGCAGAGATCTAATTTCCATAATAAATGAATGATAATGTCTCATTATGCAACTCTCCATAGTGAAATTAGCTACAAGCCTGTTGTAATGTAGCTTTTTAATAAATAATAAAATAAATAAATATTTGGGGATAATCTTACACAAATCCCAAACTAAGCAAAGCTGTTTATGGGTACTAGACGACGATATACATATTTGTGCTCAACACACAAATAAATGCCCTTACCGGGATTCGAGCCCGGGACCTCCGGCTTCGAACCCCGCCCACTACCAACTGGGCTACAGAGGTCGTCAAACTTTAACGGAACGCGACATTGTAATAGACCACACACCTATGGTTAGGTACCCAGGACAAGCTCTGGTAATAATGGGTAATACCAGGACAAAGCGAGACAAATCTCAATAAATTTGACAGAAACGGATATCATTCGTTGTCCTCGTCGTAGTGCCACTTTTTTTATTTGCTGCAACTGAGTTAGTACGAGTTTGCGGCAAATAAACCACCGCCCAAATTAAGTAGGTATTGTTTATGGTAAGTCCGTAATTTAAAGACCAGTTCTTAATTTAGCTGCATAAGAGCTTTTTCGTCCCTTATGGTGGCACACGTACCTATAGCTCCTCTGTAGCAGGGCCAATCTACGCGTTTGAACCGCTCGGTTCTAAAGTCATTGTTGGCTCAAGATTATTTCAGCAGAGGTAAAACATACCACTGAAACTTAAATCAAAAAAGACTCAGCACCGGTATTGGCTTACGTCTTCATCAAAAGTGGACTCTGATATCGATAAAAAACATGTCGATATATATTAACACATGTGCTCATTGAAATTTCTCGATTACTATAAAAAGCTTCGATATCATATCTGTTTTATTTTGACCCAAAAGTCAATAGACATATTTTAAGATATGTTAAAATGTCCCGTTGACCACTGTGGACGTTAAGAGAACGTATATTAATTTAAAGTGGATATTTTCATCTAGACGGCAATCTTTATTACAGACGAATAGGGAAAAAATATAAACTGTATACTATGAAAACTAATTTAAAATAAATTAATAAAAGCACGTTTTAATTTGTTAATGTTTTTGTTTTAAAATGAAGAGAAAATAAATAATATTATGTATTCATGTTGAATAACATTTAGATGTTGACAGTAACATCGATATATTTTTTTGTCGATAAAATATTTTGCTACATCACTTTAGTATAGGTGCCCCGAGTTAGCACAGGTATGCACATGACTTCAAAAACCGCATAATTAATTTTCACTCACAAAATAATCACGAATTTATTGAAGAATCTCTAAGATAATGTATTTGCAATTATGCAGTGAACGGTTGTAAACCTTAGTAAAGTAAATCATCCTTATTAAATGATTTTATTTTATAGAAAATTTACATATATTCTACGGTGCTCTTTACACATATTTGCTAAAATTGTATTAAGTATATTGTGATTATTAAGATGTTATATTTTGTAAGTAATTTAAAGATTATGGTCAATTATATTGTTGTTTTATTTAAATTTTACTTACCGTTAACTACACATCGGGCTTCTCAGTAAAAATCATTTGTGGCTTTGCACAATGGCGACATTTGTGTGACTGATGTAATGACTTACCGTGTTTTATTCTACCATGGATTAAACAATTCACACAATAGTGGAGGGATAAGTAAAACCAGCCATTAATTGCCACGAAATTTGAAGTTAAAGATATCAGGAGTTATACGACAGGCGTTGGCCGCTGGCAACTTGTGCCTTATCAAATCACCTGACGATGAGAATTTGACTTACATTGCGGGCTCGACAAATAAAAATTGTCTCGGTAATATACAGCGAATTATCATTGTCAGGTTGGTGAAAGAGTTCTCCAATATCTATAGAGACAACCTTTCAAAAATATGCGTCTTATGTCAGTAACAATAAAGACTATGTATAGATAATTTTGGAATGTTGTCCGTATAGATGTTGGAGAACTAGGCTATTCTTTCTGTAGACGGATTGATCGGCCTTATACACTATTTTTAGGACAGAAACGGGGTGTTACATTATAATAATTAATAACACAATATAAAAATAAATGGCATTTATTTTAAATAATTCTTATCACAACTTAATTGTGCATGTATCGCATTAATAACACACAGGGACTTAACAATAATTGTATGACTGTACAAAACATTTAAATCCTAAGTATCAAATATGTTTCACATTTTTTTTTTCAACCGTCTTTTAAAATGTAAGTTTGAATTTATTTGGTGACTGTACACTTTTAAAGAATGATGATGATAATTCATAGTATCATTATATTCTATTTTAAAAGTTTAGTCGATTTCAGTGGGCCCAATACTACGTAAATGTCCCTGCAACCACTTAAAATTATTATTAATTAATTTGGGTATCTACTGGGTCTAAAATATAATTATATTTAGTTCGTTAGTTAGATTAGCGAAAAATATCTAACTGATGGACTAAATTTTTTTTTTAAGAAAGTATCCAATTGCGTTCCTATTATAATATAGTACATGTCGTTATATTTGACTTCAAAATGCTATAACTACTATTTTGAGGTAAGAATGGCAATTCTAGGCCCAACTGAAATTTTGACAAATCGTTTTATAAACATTAAATCTATGAATGTATAAAAATTTGAAGTTTTGTGACAACTTCAACTTCCATTGTTCGCTGCCCAACTGGATTCACTATACTATAGTAACAAGATTTACATTCCCTCAGCCAGGATTACCTGCCGGCGCAGCGGGCCGTAATTGGGGCTTTACGGCAAGATTAACAAAAGTGTTTACTTTAAATATTTTAAGGCACAGCTTAGTATACATAGTAGCATAATATAGGTACTTGTTTATACAGAGCGGATCAATTTTTTATAGATTTTATTGAAGGGCACACTGTGTCGTTAAAAAGTAATGCTCAAACGCGACAGATGACAATATTCGTAGGTATAAAAATATACAATAATACACGAACATTTTGCGAAATGCCGATACAATCGTTTTTTTACGGAAAAGAATACCTTTTCACGAGACGCGTCACTTTTAATGATTATATCTAGGACGGCTTAGTAGTATAATTATAAATAATTACTTAAATACTTATATAAAATACTTAGTATCACTTACGAAAGCAAGGCCAGGCATTGACCCTGTAAGACGTCTTTTTAGTAAAGTTCGGTTTTAAAAAGGCTAAAATTGTTTCAACGGAAATTTGTTCAAAAGGAAAGACGATTTTTATTTCAACTCTCTACGACACGTAAATAGGGAGTTTTAAGTTTTTCAACTATTGACATAGGATATTACTAATACAAGACTAATAAGACATTGAGCATATAAGGAACGATATAACAAACACGTACATCATACAAAATGCATTAGAAAATACAATAAATAAATTGAAAGACATTAAGGCACTCTCACGGGTGTTGCAAAAAATCTCTGCTTTATAATTATTATTTTTAAATCTAGGAATTCTGTTAAAGCTTTGGGAATACAGGATGAGAAGTTTAAATGGCAGCCATTATCAAAACCTTTTACTTTACAAAGTTTAAAGTAAATCAGATCTTGTCTGTTTCCAGAGTAAAATGGTCTCTTTAATAGACTTTTTTCAAGAAACTGTACTCGTATAGATAAATTAACGAGAGCATGGAATTGCATATGTAGTAGTATTGTATGTTTACAGGCATTCTATATTTGAATTTTCTATTTTCTCGTACTATCAGCATAAAAAGAGGTTTGTTATATATTGAAGAAGTAAATACCAAAATAATGTCAGTGTCAAATTGTGAAGAAAAATTAAGAGAACATTATTCTCCTTTTGTTGCAAACGGTACAACCACTACAAATGCAATTCCATGTTCTCGATAATTCATCTATACCTATGAATTGACGTAACTTACAAAATTAGTGGTGGTCTCATTTGATTTTCAAGTCAAGATTTGAGTTTCAAGATTTCCAGTTACCCTTACAGACCTATGTAAGCTTGTCATCCTGTATAACGAATAAAATCAGTTAAAATTAACTCTGACCTTCGATTCCTTGAAGTCTAGACACCCTAATAAAAAAACTTACAATAAGCTATTTGAAAAGCCTATAAAATAATCAACGACACATTGATTCTATTCCTATTAAAATACTAGTTTATCTTAAACAAAATATACATTCAGAATCATTCGATATCTGATCATTCTTTTAAGGCAATCTTGAACACAATAAGCTCTGATACGATTTAATTTTTCTAATTTTTAGAATACTTGGTTAAAATAGTAATTTGAACGAAATAGTTGTGCGAATGTGAAGAAAGAGATAGATGGCTTTGCCGTTACAGAATTCTCTCATTTTATTTTCATTTACGATCACTGCTATATAATGTTTATCCATATAAAAAAAGACAATTCCTCTAATAATCACTAATAAAAATCTATTATCGTCGTTGCGCTCTTTTGACGTTTATAGTGAAGGTCGATAAAAGCTTTAGTCAACACACGAAAGTGTTCGGTCTAGAACCAATACCAGCCCGTAGCGCGAACAGAACTGCTTCCATCACATGCGCTTCCAAGAACGCTGGCCAACATGCTGGTCATCTTGATCGTTAAAGGCTTTCCAAATGGTTGTTCGGACCAGATGTTGGTTGTTGTTGGATGTTGGCACGATCGAAAGCATTCTACGGTTTAGTCTGTACAGAAGTTGGCTTGCATACCTTGCGATTGAAAATCTAAAGCTTGGGCGCCGGAAAATGACTGGTCCAGAAGATATTGGCCAGTATACCAGCTATCATCAGAGAGAAGTAGAGAATGACCGCCGCCCACCACAGTCGCTTCTCCCATTTTCGCTTCTCGAGGTTGCGGAGAACTCCAATTCCGACTAGGAGACCTGGAAATAGAGATTGCTGTGTTTTACTTAAGGCCAAACAAGCTGGCAGTGTTTAGAGTTTAGAGATGTGAACGTAATTACATTAAGATCTGTTTTATACGTATGTTCTGGTAATAAACACTTTCAACTTGAACTTTGTATTTGAACATCTAGTGACTCTAGTGTCTGGTTGATCAGTGCTTAGTCCCACGGGAAGTTAGTCTAGGTATAGTTCGAAGGTAGTAACGTGTGTATGGTGCCAGGGTACTTAAGCATGTAGTTCCATGGCAGTTAGTGTATAATTTATTTATATGTTTTTATGAATCAGAATATTATGACAACTGATCATTATGTTATATGAAATTATACTAAGTTTTATTATACAGTTTGTTTTTATGCAACTTGATCACTTATACAAGTTGAAATTATGATATTCGTTTATATGGAAAATGAAATTATAGAATTTTTTTTATACAAATCATTACACAGCCAGTCAGTGTATAGTTTCAGGGTTGTAAAAGTATAGTTTGAAGGTAGTAACTTGTATATGCTGCTACTGCTGGCAGGGTACTTAAGTTATATATCTAGTTTCATGGTAGTTAGTGTATAGTTCCAGGGTAGTCGGTGTATAGTTCCAGGGTAGGTAGTGTATAGTTTAAGGGTAGTTAGTGTATAGTTCCTGAGTAGTTGGTGTATAGTTCCAGAGTAGCTAATACATAGTTCCCGGGTGGTCAGCGCATAGTCCCAGGAGAGTTAGGGTATATACACGATAGTTAAGCTAACGTGACATACCAGCAATAGCCCCCGCTAAATGCGCGACGTAGCCGATGTTGGTGACGCCGGCCCCCCAGTAGCGGTCGTACATACACGATAGTTAAGCGAAAGTGACATACCAGCAATAGCCCCCGCTAAATGCGCGACGTAGCCGATGTTGGTGTCGCCGGCCCCCCAGTAGCGGTCGTACATACACGATAGTTAAGCGAACGTGACATACCAGCAATAGCCCCCGCTAAATGCGCGACGTAGCCGATGTTGGTGACGCCGGCCCCCCAGTAGCGGTCGTACATACACGATAGTTAAGCGAACGTGACATACCAGCAATAGCCCCCGCTAAATGCGCGACGTAGCCGATGTTGGTGACGCCGGCCCCCCAGTAGCGGTCGTACATACACGATAGTTAAGCGAACGTGACATACCAGCAATAGCCCCCGCTAAATGCGCGACGTAGCCGATGTTGGTGACGCCGGCCCCCCAGTAGCGGTCGTACATACACGATAGTTAAGCGAACGTGACATACCAGCAATAGCCCCCGCTAAATGCGCGACGTAGCCGATGTTGGTGACGCCGGCCCCCCAGTAGCGGTCGTACATACACGATAGTTAAGCGAACGTGACATACCAGCAATAGCCCCCGCTAAATGCGCGACGTAGCCGATGTTGGTGACGCCGGCCCCCCAGTAGCGGTCGTACATACACGATAGTTAAGCGAACGTGACATACCAGCAATAGCCCCCGCTAAATGCGCGACGTAGCCGATGTTGGTGACGCCGGCCCCCCAGTAGCGGTCGTACATACACGATAGTTAAGCGAACGTGACATACCAGCAATAGCCCCCGCTAAATGCGCGACGTAGCCGATGTTGGTGACGCCGGCCCCCCAGTAGCGGTCGTACATACACGATAGTTAAGCGAACGTGACATACCAGCAATAGCCCCCGCTAAATGCGCGACGTAGCCGATGTTGGTGACGCCGGCCCCCCAGTAGCGGTCGTACATACACGATAGTTAAGCGAACGTGACATACCAGCAATAGCCCCCGCTAAATGCGCGACGTAGCCGATGTTGGTGACGCCGGCCCCCCAGTAGCGGTCGTACATACACGATAGTTAAGCGAACGTGACATACCAGCAATAGCCCCCGCTAAATGCGCGACGTAGCCGATGTTGGTGACGCCGGCCCCCCAGTAGCGGTCGTACATACACGATAGTTAAGCGAACGTGACATACCAGCAATAGCCCCCGCTAAATGCGCGACGTAGCCGATGTTGGTGACGCCGGCCCCCCAGTAGCGGTCGTACATACACGATAGTTAAGCGAACGTGACATACCAGCAATAGCCCCCGCTAAATGCGCGACGTAGCCGATGTTGGTGACGCCGGCCCCCCAGTAGCGGTCGTACATACACGATAGTTAAGCGAACGTGACATACCAGCAATAGCCCCCGCTAAATGCGCGACGTAGCCGATGTTGGTGACGCCGGCCCCCCAGTAGCGGTCGTACATACACGATAGTTAAGCGAACGTGACGTACCAGCAATAGCCCCCGCTAAATGCGCGACGTAGCCGATGTTGGTGACGCCGGCCCCCCAGTAGCGGTCGTACATACACGATAGTTAAGCGAACGTGACATACCAGCAATAGCCCCCGCTAAATGCGCGACGTAGCCGATGTTGGTGACGCCGGCCCCCCAGTAGCGGTCGTACATACACGATAGTTAAGCGAACGTGACATACCAGCAATAGCCCCCGCTAAATGCGCGACGTAGCCGATGTTGGTGACGCCGGCCCCCCAGTAGCGGTCGTACATACACGATAGTTAAGCGAACGTGACATACCAGCAATAGCCCCCGCTAAATGCGCGACGTAGCCGATGTTGGTGACGCCGGCCCCCCAGTAGCGGTCGTACATACACGATAGTTAAGCGAACGTGACATACCAGCAATAAATTAAATTAAATTAAAAATCATTTATTTCGGACTAATTCATCCATAATTTGTTAGTAACAATATATTAACTTAAAAAAAAAAACTTAAAAACTAGTGTTAGTAACAAAACAAGTAACTTAGAAAAACTAATATCGGCGTGAGGGGGCACGCACCGGAGCATGCGCCTCGTCCCAGTACCGCATTATCGGGCAGTCCACCCGTTCAACAAGCGATTGCAGGATGCTGTTGGTACTACCCCGCACCCTCCGCATGAGTGATGCCACCCTACTGCGCATTATTGCGTGGAATCCCGGCACGCCCGCCGCCGCGAACATGCCGGACGCACTGCAATAGCGGGGCAGACCCAACAGCACCCTGAACGCATTATTGTACTGCACTCTTATGGCATTGACGGCCCGCTGCGTATACCCAACCCACAGCGCACACGAGTAGAAGGATTGACAAAATGCCTTAAATAAGGTAACTTTGACACCCTCACTACACCGTGCGAACCTACGGGCCAGCATATTACAACGGACCGCCAAGGCCCGGCGCTCTCTCTCTATGTCGAGATCGTCGCATAGCGTCTCCACTACCCAGTGCCCCAAGTACTTAAATTGTGAGACTCTTTTTAATGGCGTGCCGTCAAGTACAACTGGCGGGACAATATCATAAGTTTTATTGCCCGCCTTGAACAACAACAGCTCACTTTTCGTCGCGTTGTACTTGAGGCCTTGGGCTGCAGCATAGCGCTCGCATACGGCTAGCAAATTCCTCAACGCACTGATGCAAGGGCTCAGCAACACCATGTCGTCCGCGTAGCTGATGTTATTAATAACTTTTCCACCAATAGAACAACCCACTGGGGTGTTACTGAGCTCCTCGATCAGTCGATTCATATACAGGTTGAAGAGCTTTGGAGACGTCAACCCACCCTGTCTCACTCCGCACTTCAACCTGTATACGTCCGACAAACAACCAGCCCATCTCACAACATTTGTTTGGTGCCTATACCAATATTTAAATATTGATACAAGCTCCCTGGGTATACTTGTCTCTTCAGATAATTTTGACCACATGATATCGTACGACACTAGGTCGAAGGCCTTAGAAAGGTCCAAGATACAAGCATACACAGGGGTCCGTTCTTTTGCATAATACCGGACAGTGTGCTTGAGACAGTAAATAGCTGACTCAGTCGACACCCCAGCTCTGAAACCAAACTGAGCGTCATTCAGCTTTACGTGAGCACTTAACTGTTGATCAAGCAGACTATCCAGCACTTTTGCAATTATAGTCGCTAGAGAGATGGGCCTATAATTGTTTTTATCCGATACATCACTCGTTCGGTTCTTAATAATCGGTATTACAGTGGTTTTCATTAACTCGTCGGGCAGATAAGAGTGTCCGATGGATAATGCAAAGAACATGGCTAGTACCATGGGCAGATGAGGACCGGCGTACTTGAGATGCTCCACACTGAGGCTGTCATGCCCGGGCGACTTGCCACGCGACATATTCCGTATGACAGTAGCTATATCTGTAGCGGAAAAATAAATAGGTCGGTGACAACCGCCCCCACATGGCTCCTCAGTGGTAGGCGTCCCACTTAAACTGTTATGCCGAGGTTGGACCTCAAAATGAGTTCTAAAAAGATTAGCAATATCCACCGGCTCACACGCATCCCCGACGCTCACAGGTAGGCTCGGCCTAGGATCAAGACGATTGGTCTTTTTCCAGAAAGATCCAAACCTTTTGGCATCGTGATGCGACGCCAAAATATCCATTTGAATTTGGTCTTGATTATTTTGACACCATTTCAGCTTCATTTTAAAATGTTTCCGGGTAGAACACATTGCCTGATAGGTAGGGCCATGTTGAGGCTTACCGCTACTAACCCAGTCAAGGAAAGCAAGCCGAGCCTCTCCATAAGCATCTTTGACATGTTTGTTCCAACCAGTGATGTACCGACCATGAGTAGGTTTTTTACAGTCATAACTAAGCAAAGCTGCCTCACTTAACACCGATATTATGTTATTGTATATCTCACATATATACTTCCTGTGGTTTACATCACTACACATAGTATCACAGCACTCTCTGAGTTCAGATGGGAAATCTATGCCTGCAAGTAACTTGTTACATGTTTCAGTATACCTAGCTATTTGACATTGCTCCCTTGTTCCCCACATGACTTTGTTTCTAAGTGATGGAACGTCACTGATTTTCCGCTTTAGAATATTAAAATTAACTATTATTTCAAGTGGAAAATGATCCGACCAAAACACATTATAATTAACCCTAATGTCAATAACAGAACCCGACGCAGCCTCCGTTACAAGACAATGGTCGAGCCAGCTGGTAGTGCCATGGGCATCACTATAGAATGTAAAGGTTGCAGAGTCCACACCCAGTTTGTCTAAGTCTGCGCACCTCCACTTTTGTTCAGTGCAAAAACTCACCAGTTCGTTTCCGAAACGCCCACCTGGGTGCGCGTTGAAATCTCCCAAAATAATAACGGATTCTACGCTCTCGCTCTCAATCAATGCACTGATTTCACTCAAGCACTCCGTAAAATCTACAAAAGCCCCCGCTAAATGCGCGACGTAGCCGATGTTGGTGACGCCGGCCCCCCAGTAGCGGTCGTACATACACGATAGTTAAGCGAACGTGACATACCAGCAATAGCCCCCGCTAAATGCGCGACGTAGCCGATGTTGGTGACGCCGGCCCCCCAGTAGCGGTCGTACATACACGATAGTTAAGCGAACGTGACATACCAGCAATAGCCCCCGCTAAATGCGCGACGTAGCCGATGTTGGTGACGCCGGCCCCCCAGTAGCGGTCGTACATACACGATAGTTAAGCGAACGTGACATACCAGCAATAGCCCCCGCTAAATGCGCGACGTAGCCGATGTTGGTGACGCCGGCCCCCCAGTAGCGGTCGTACATACACGATAGTTAAGCGAACGTGACATACCAGCAATAGCCCCCGCTAAATGCGCGACGTAGCCGATGTTGGTGACGCCGGCCCCCCAGTAGCGGTCGTACATACACGATAGTTAAGCGAACGTGACATACCAGCAATAGCCCCCGCTAAATGCGCGACGTAGCCGATGTTGGTGACGCCGGCCCCCCAGTAGCGGTCGTACATACACGATAGTTAAGCGAACGTGACATACCAGCAATAGCCCCCGCTAAATGCGCGACGTAGCCGATGTTGGTGACGCCGGCCCCCCAGTAGCGGTCATACATACACGATAGTTAAGCGAACGTGACATACCAGCA
This sequence comes from Epinotia brunnichana, assembly GCA_963854355.1. Classification (NCBI taxonomy): domain Eukaryota; kingdom Metazoa; phylum Arthropoda; class Insecta; order Lepidoptera; family Tortricidae; genus Epinotia; species Epinotia brunnichana. The sequence continues at coordinate 21,326,216 of OY977954.1, forward strand.
ATAGCCCCCGCTAAATGCGCGACGTAGCCGATGTTGGTGACGCCGGCCCCCCAGTAGCGGTCGTACATACACGATAGTTAAGCGAACGTGACATACCAGCAATAGCCCCCGCTAAATGCGCGACGTAGCCGATGTTGGTGACGCCGGCCCCCCAGTAGCGGTCGTACATACACGATAGTTAAGCGAACGTGACATACCAGCAATAGCCCCCGCTAAATGCGCGACGTAGCCGATGTTGGTGACGCCGGCCCCCCAGTAGCGGTCGTACATACACGATAGTTAAGCGAACGTGACATACCAGCAATAGCCCCCGCTAAATGCGCGACGTAGCCGATGTTGGTGACGCCGGCCCCCCAGTAGCGGTCGTACATACACGATAGTTAAGCGAACGTGACATACCAGCAATAGCCCCCGCTAAATGCGCGACGTAGCCGATGTTGGTGACGCCGGCCCCCCAGTAGCGGTCGTACATACACGATAGTTAAGCGAACGTGACATACCAGCAATAGCCCCCGCTAAATGCGCGACGTAGCCGATGTTGGTGACGCCGGCCCCCCAGTAGCGGTCGTACATACACGATAGTTAAGCGAGCGTGACGTACCAGCAATAGCCCCCGCTAAATGCGCGACGTAGCCGATGTTGGTGACGCCGGCCCCCCAGTAGCGGTCGTACATACACGATAGTTAAGCGAACGTGACATACCAGCAATAGCCCCCGCTAAATGCGCGACGTAGCCGATGTTGGTGACGCCGGCCCCCCAGTAGCGGTCGTACATACACGATAGTTAAGCGAACGTGACATACCAGCAATAGCCCCCGCTAAATGCGCGACGTAGCCGATGTTGGTGACGCCGGCCCCCCAGTAGCGGTCGTACATACACGATAGTTAAGCGAACGTGACATACCAGCAATAGCCCCCGCTAAATGCGCGACGTAGCCGATGTTGGTGACGCCGGCCCCCCAGTAGCGGTCGTACATACACGATAGTTAAGCGAACGTGACATACCAGCAATAGCCCCCGCTAAATGCGCGACGTAGCCGATGTTGGTGACGCCGGCCCCCCAGTAGCGGTCGTACATACACGATAGTTAAGCGAACGTGACATACCAGCAATAGCCCCCGCTAAATGCGCGACGTAGCCGATGTTGGTGACGCCGGCCCCCCAGTAGCGGTCGTACATACACGATAGTTAAGCGAACGTGACATACCAGCAATAGCCCCCGCTAAATGCGCGACGTAGCCGATGTTGGTGACGCCGGCCCCCCAGTAGCGGTCGTACATACACGATAGTTAAGCGAACGTGACATACCAGCAATAGCCCCCGCTAAATGCGCGACGTAGCCGATGTTGGTGACGCCGGCCCCCCAGTAGCGGTCGTACATACACGATAGTTAAGCGAACGTGACATACCAGCAATAGCCCCCGCTAAATGCGCGACGTAGCCGATGTTGGTGACGCCGGCCCCCCAGTAGCGGTCGTACATACACGATAGTTAAGCGAACGTGACATACCAGCAATAGCCCCCGCTAAATGCGCGACGTAGCCGATGTTGGTGACGCCGGCCCCCCAGTAGCGGTCGTACATACACGATAGTTAAGCGAACGTGACATACCAGCAATAGCCCCCGCTAAATGCGCGACGTAGCCGATGTTGGTGACGCCGGCCCCCCAGTAGCGGTCGTACATACACGATAGTTAAGCGAACGTGACATACCAGCAATAGCCCCCGCTAAATGCGCGACGTAGCCGATGTTGGTGACGCCGGCCCCCCAGTAGCGGTCGTACATACACGATAGTTAAGCGAACGTGACATACCAGCAATAGCCCCCGCTAAATGCGCGACGTAGCCGATGTTGGTGACGCCGGCCCCCCAGTAGCGGTCGTACATACACGATAGTTAAGCGAACGTGACATACCAGCAATAGCCCCCGCTAAATGCGCGACGTAGCCGATGTTGGTGACGCCGGCCCCCCAGTAGCGGTCGTACATACACGATAGTTAAGCGAACGTGACATACCAGCAATAGCCCCCGCTAAATGCGCGACGTAGCCGATGTTGGTGACGCCGGCCCCCCAGTAGCGGTCGTACATACACGATAGTTAAGCGAGCGTGACGTACCAGCAATAGCCCCCGCTAAATGCGCGACGTAGCCGATGTTGGTGACGCCGGCCCCCCAGTAGCGGTCGTACATACACGATAGTTAAGCGAACGTGACATACCAGCAATAGCCCCCGCTAAATGCGCGACGTAGCCGATGTTGGTGACGCCGGCCCCCCAGTAGCGGTCGTACATACACGATAGTTAAGCGAACGTGACATACCAGCAATAGCCCCCGCTAAATGCGCGACGTAGCCGATGTTGGTGACGCCGGCCCCCCAGTAGCGGTCGTACATACACGATAGTTAAGCGAACGTGACATACCAGCAATAGCCCCCGCTAAATGCGCGACGTAGCCGATGTTGGTGACGCCGGCCCCCCAGTAGCGGTCGTACATACACGATAGTTAAGCGAACGTGACATACCAGCAATAGCCCCCGCTAAATGCGCGACGTAGCCGATGTTGGTGACGCCGGCCCCCCAGTAGCGGTCGTACATACACGATAGTTAAGCGAACGTGACATACCAGCAATAGCCCCCGCTAAATGCGCGACGTAGCCGATGTTGGTGACGCCGGCCCCCCAGTAGCGGTCGTACATACACGATAGTTAAGCGAACGTGACATACCAGCAATAGCCCCCGCTAAATGCGCGACGTAGCCGATGTTGGTGACGCCGGCCCCCCAGTAGCGGTCGTACATACACGATAGTTAAGCGAACGTGACATACCAGCAATAGCCCCCGCTAAATGCGCGACGTAGCCGATGTTGGTGACGCCGGCCCCCCAGTAGCGGTCGTACATACACGATAGTTAAGCGAACGTGACATACCAGCAATAGCCCCCGCTAAATGCGCGACGTAGCCGATGTTGGTGACGCCGGCCCCCCAGTAGCGGTCGTACATACACGATAGTTAAGCGAACGTGACATACCAGCAATAGCCCCCGCTAAATGCGCGACGTAGCCGATGTTGGTGACGCCGGCCCCCCAGTAGCGGTCGTACATACACGATAGTTAAGCGAACGTGACATACCAGCAATAGCCCCCGCTAAATGCGCGACGTAGCCGATGTTGGTGACGCCGGCCCCCCAGTAGCGGTCGTACATACACGATAGTTAAGCGAACGTGACATACCAGCAATAGCCCCCGCTAAATGCGCGACGTAGCCGATGTTGGTGACGCCGGCCCCCCAGTAGCGGTCGTACATACACGATAGTTAAGCGAACGTGACATACCAGCAATAGCCCCCGCTAAAGGCGCGACGTAGCCGATGTTGGTGACGCCGGCCCCCCAGTAGCGGTCGTACATACACGATAGTTAAGCGAACGTGACATACCAGCAATAGCCCCCGCTAAATGCGCGACGTAGCCGATGTTGGTGACGCCGGCCCCCCAGTAGCGGTCGTACATACACGATAGTTAAGCGAACGTGACATACCAGCAATAGCCCCCGCTAAATGCGCGACGTAGCCGATGTTGGTGACGCCGGCCCCCCAGTAGCGGTCGTACATACACGATAGTTAAGCGAACGTGACATACCAGCAATAGCCCCCGCTAAATGCGCGACGTAGCCGATGTTGGTGACGCCGGCCCCCCAGTAGCGGTCGTACATACACGATAGTTAAGCGAACGTGACATACCAGCAATAGCCCCCGCTAAATGCGCGACGTAGCCGATGTTGGTGACGCCGGCCCCCCAGTAGCGGTCGTACATACACGATAGTTAAGCGAACGTGACATACCAGCAATAGCCCCCGCTAAATGCGCGACGTAGCCGATGTTGGTGACGCCGGCCCCCCAGTAGCGGTCGTACATACACGATAGTTAAGCGAACGTGACATACCAGCAATAGCCCCCGCTAAATGCGCGACGTAGCCGATGTTGGTGACGCCGGCCCCCCAGTAGCGGTCGTACATACACGATAGTTAAGCGAACGTGACATACCAGCAATAGCCCCCGCTAAATGCGCGACGTAGCCGATGTTGGTGACGCCGGCCCCCCAGTAGCGGTCGTACATACACGATAGTTAAGCGAACGTGACATACCAGCAATAGCCCCCGCTAAATGCGCGACGTAGCCGATGTTGGTGACGCCGGCCCCCCAGTAGCGGTCGTACATACACGATAGTTAAGCGAACGTGACATACCAGCAATAGCCCCCGCTAAATGCGCGACGTAGCCGATGTTGGTGACGCCGGCCCCCCAGTAGCGGTCGTACATACACGATAGTTAAGCGAACGTGACATACCAGCAATAGCCCCCGCTAAATGCGCGACGTAGCCGATGTTGGTGACGCCGGCCCCCCAGTAGCGGTCGTACATACACGATAGTTAAGCGAACGTGACATACCAGCAATAGCCCCCGCTAAATGCGCGACGAAGCCGATGTTGGTGACGCCGGCCCCCCAGTAGCGGTCGTACATACACGATAGTTAAGCGAACGTGACATACCAGCAATAGCCCCCGCTAAATGCGCGACGTAGCCGATGTTGGTGACGCCGGCCCCCCAGTAGCGGTCGTACATACACGATAGTTAAGCGAACGTGACATACCAGCAATAGCCCCCGCTAAATGCGCGACGTAGCCGATGTTGGTGACGCCGGCCCCCCAGTAGCGGTCGTACATACACGATAGTTAAGCGAACGTGACATACCAGCAATAGCCCCCGCTAAATGCGCGACGTAGCCGATGTTGGTGACGCCGGCCCCCCAGTAGCGGTCGTAAATACACGATAGTTAAGCGAACGTGACATACCAGCAATAGCCCCCGCTAAATGCGCGACGTAGCCGATGTTGGTGTCGCCGGCCCCCCAGTAGCGGTCGTACATACACGATAGTTAAGCGAACGTGACATACCAGCAATAGCCCCCGCTAAATGCGCGACGTAGCCGATGTTGGTGACGCCGGCCCCCCAGTAGCGGTCGTACATACACGATAGTTAAGCGAACGTGACATACCAGCAATAGCCCCCGCTAAATGCGCGACGTAGCCGATGTTGGTGACGCCGGCCCCCCAGTAGCGGTCGTACATACACGATAGTTAAGCGAACGTGACATACCAGCAATAGCCCCCGCTAAATGCGCGACGTAGCCGATGTTGGTGACGCCGGCCCCCCAGTAGCGGTCGTACATACACGATAGTTAAGCGAACGTGACATACCAGCAATAGCCCCCGCTAAATGCGCGACGTAGCCGATGTTGGTGACGCCGGCCCCCCAGTAGCGGTCGTACATACACGATAGTTAAGCGAACGTGACATACCAGCAATAGCCCCCGCTAAATGCGCGACGTAGCCGATGTTGGTGACGCCGGCCCCCCCAGTAGCGGTCGTACATACACGATAGTTAAGCGAACGTGACATACCAGCAATAGCCCCCGCTAAATGCGCGACGTAGCCGATGTTGGTGACGCCGGCCCCCCAGTAGCGGTCGTACATACACGATAGTTAAGCGAACGTGACATACCAGCAATAGCCCCCGCTAAATGCGCGACGTAGCCGATGTTGGTGACGCCGGCCCCCCAGTAGCGGTCGTACATACACGATAGTTAAGCGAACGTGACATACCAGCAATAGCCCCCGCTAAATGCGCGACGTAGCCGATGTTGGTGACGCCGGCCCCCCAGTAGCGGTCGTACATACACGATAGTTAAGCGAACGTGACATACCAGCAATAGCCCCCGCTAAATGCGCGACGTAGCCGATGTTGGTGACGCCGGCCCCCCAGTAGCGGTCGTACATACACGATAGTTAAGCGAACGTGACATACCAGCAATAGCCCCCGCTAAATGCGCGACGTAGCCGATGTTGGTGACGCCGGCCCCAAAGTAGCGGTCGTACATACACGATAGTTAAGCGAACGTGACATACCAGCAATAGCCCCCGCTAAATGCGCGACGTAGCCGATGTTGGTGACGCCGGCCCCCCAGTAGCGGTCGTACATACACGATAGTTAAGCGAACGTGACATACCAGCAATAGCCCCCGCTAAATGCGCGACGTAGCCGATGTTGGTGACGCCGGCCCCCCAGTAGCGGTCGTACATACACGATAGTTAAGCGAACGTGACATACCAGCAATAGCCCCCGCTAAATGCGCGACGTAGCCGATGTTGGTGACGCCGGCCCCCCAGTAGCGGTCGTACATACACGATAGTTAAGCGAACGTGACATACCAGCAATAGCCCCCGCTAAATGCGCGACGTAGCCGATGTTGGTGACGCCGGCCCCCCAGTAGCGGTCGTACACCGCCGTGCCGACGTCCACCGCCGCCAACAACAGGAACACTAGCAGCTGTATTATCGCAAACTCCATCTCTGCCCAGTTCTGGAAATTGGAAAAATTTGCTTCATGAGTTTAACTGGTTTATTTTTATTTAATCGTATGGCATACCAAACATCCATTACTCAAATGCTCGCTGCGCGCGGGGAAATAATATAGGAACACATTTTAGCTTCCCGCTCTCACATTTTATGACCCCGCTCGCAGAATTGATATTAGTATATCTAGCGTTGCTCTACTCTACTACATCTAGTACTAATCAGAATAATAGTAGCTATGTGCGCCGTTATAAACGCGTAGACCCCGCTCGAGGCGCCAGCTAGATGGACGTTGGAGTCTGTGAGGCTAGTAGCCAAGGAACCCGCTGCCACTCCAGCCAGGTACACATACTAGTGTCATGTGCCATACTAACCAGAATAATAGTAGCTATGATGTGCGCCGCTATGAGCGCGTATACCCCGCCACTGTGAGGCTAGTAGCCAAGGAACCGGCTGCCACTCCAGCCAGGTACACATACTAGTGTCATGTGCCATACTAACCAGAATAATAGTAGCTATGTGCGCCGCTATGAGCGCGTATACCCCGCCCGAGGCACCAGCTAGATGGACGTTTGGGTCTGTGAGGCTAGTAGCTAAGGAACCCGCTGCCACTCCAGCCAGGTAGACTAGCGTCACACGCCACCATCGGTGCACCATCTCCAGTGGAACCCCGAGGAACAGTTGCACCAGCAAGTTGACTAAGAGATGGACCACGCTGGAAAGGAAAAGTCGTACAGTTAGGCTGGTATTTTTTATACCACGTCGGTGGCAAACTAGCGCGTGTCCTGCCTGATGTAAGCGGTCAATGTATGGGCGTTTGCAACTGCAGGAGTGTACATGGACATTATATTTTGTAAATACATATTCAATGGAATTAAGTAATGTGTTCCTCCGTTGACTCCTCAGAGCGCACGATTACAAATTCACATTGTCAAATAATTGATGATGCAGAATATCCTCTTCTGGGAATCCCCAATATTAAAGACAATGTGAATCCGTTCCTCCTTAAGTCGGACATTTTCAACATGGCGTCGAGGGAACTACAGCCCGGGGAATCCCTAATAGGCAGGCGAGATAATCTAGAAGTACTTTGTCACTATAATTCGCTTCACGCACAAATATAAATATGAACAGTCTTGCAGATATTATTTATTTTTAGAAAACTGCATCGTAAAGCGCGGTGTCCACTCGCTACCTAATCCCAAGTGTTGGCTTAGGAACTAGTTCATGCGGAAGCGTCTGCCACCTGACATTCTAACCCAAATCGTGTTCCTTCTGTGGTTCTTGGGAATAGGTAGCCGAGTGAACCCAAGACTATCTCTGGCCGCAGCTGGAATAACCCTAAAATGAGGAAAACTACGTGCTGTTAAGAGTCCCCTGTAAGTTCGACTCTCCGCACACGTAGTTTTGTTCTCATTTTATAACCGCATGCTGGATTGCTGGAATAACATGAAAATTTATATACATAACGGGAGTATAATTAGCACCAGAAACTAGTTTCCGACCTAGATATGGCGGATCCTATACAAAGTTTCATCTTATTCCAGCACGCCGTTTTAAAATGAGGACCAAACTGCGTTTGTATGGGGAGCCGACTTGTGTCGAGCTGCCTGGGGACTCTTAAGCCACAACTCCCCCTGAGTCAAGCATCTCTCTCCAGCGTATATCTGCGTGCAGCAATTAAAACAGTAAGCTAACCCTTTTTATCATTACATTATTACACCTAAATATGCAACTGTAGAATTCAATACAATTACCACCAAGTAGGTTCCACAGAACCGAATACGGCGTCGCCATAGACGACGTAGGAGATGGCGAGAAGAGCTTAACGTCTTTGACCAAGACTGATGGGGGGGCTGCCCAGGACAGGAATATGTGGTAGAAAAAGAAGGAGGCTCTTGCCCAGCATCATCATAAATTTAAGAGTTAGACTATTGTCGGTGTAGATCCCTCCATCTGACTCTGTCTAGGGCAGCCTCTTTGACCTCTTTATATGACGTCATCATCAGCCGAAAGACGTCCACTGCTGGACATAGGCCTCCCCCAAAGAGTTCCAAAGTGACCGGTCCTGCGCCACCCGCATCCAGCGGACTCCCGCGACCTTTAACAGGTAATTTCAGTCCACCTTGTAGTAGGAAAGGGAAGACCAACACCGCGTCTTCCGGTACGTGGTAGCCACTCGAGAAACTTTCCGCCCCAACGGCCATCAGTTTTACGTGCAATGTGCCCCGCCCACTGCCACTTAAGTTTAGCGATTCGGAGGGCTATATCAGTTTATACGACGTGACTGCTACTTTTTCTTTTATTTGTTTCATGTAACTTACCCTTGGTCTTCCCTTTCCTAGCTTGCCTTCTACCTTGCCTTCTATGATGCTATTAATAAAAGCGTCATGCCGTATTAGGTGCCCAATCATTGCCCAGCAGTGGGACATAAAAGGCTCTTAATAAAAAAAAATGTTTGTCTATAAAGTCGGTTTACGAACGATAATTTTACGTGATAACGTCATAAGAAAACATTGTGCTGCCATACAAACTTGGACCCCTATTTCACCCCCTTAGAGGGTCAATTTTGAAAAATCTGTTTTTAGTGCAGACCTTATACCTTATACCTACGTGCCAAATTTGGAATCTGTAGAACCAGCGGTTTGGGCTGTGCTTTGATATTTCGTGCACGCAGCCGGCGTTTGGAACGGGACAATGAGTCACACTAATTATTTCGTGCGTGCAGCCGGCGTTCATTGATTTATAAGACGTTATCACGTTAAAAATAAGAATTATATACTAACCCAACATGCACAAACATGTAGGTGATGAACCGCCACGCCTCCTGCCTCTTATACGGGCTGTAGATGAAGATCTTCCCCAGCGGTCCCGTGGCCACGGTACTCCCGTGGGCAGCATCGTAGCAGAACATGACGATCTCCACCAGGGAGATGAGGATCATGCAGACGGCTGGAGGCCAGCAGGAGTACTCCTCCTCGTAGGTGCCGTCTGAGTAAGTGAACAGGGTTTTGCTACGAGACACCACTACAGTAGGAATGTGGAGAATGGGATTTTGAGGGAGGGATTTTGGGATTGAGTGGATATTTTTTTAGTAATTTGCGCGTTTTGTCGAATTATTCGAGTGATTTTGAAGTAAAGTTGTTTGAACGCGCGATATGGTTATATGAAGTAATCGTTTTTCCGAATTACAGATTGAAGGGAGATTTAGAGTATTTGGAAAGAAAAGTTAAGTGAAGACGCGATAATGACATTAAGAAATAAATTTCGAGGTAATCGAAAACGTAGTGCATTTTGATTGAATGAACGATCATGCAGTTAACAATATAAAGATCCGTGTTGTAACAGTATAAAAATAACCATCGACAATGGAAATAGAGCACGCATCGGGCGCGTGTTAGGTAATTGTCAATTAACTCGGCGCAAGCGCCGGCGACAAATTGCAACCGCATCAAATACGATTTAAAATTCGAACGAGAATTTTCCACGGATGCGTTCACAAAATTTCATTTTAAGGTTTGAATTCGGAACAAAAATGACACAAAGTCAAAAGTGTGAATGTTGAAGAAGATAAGTCGTGATTTGTTTTGCCACAATAGGAAAATAGTTTGATAATGTTGAGTTGAAAGTTTAATTAATTTAAGATAATTGTTTGATTTAATATCAGAAAAGCCAATGACATTTAAAAAACACGCGATTCAATGTTTAAGGACACGAGTCACAAACACAAGGAAGGAATTAGGGAGGAAAAAACATACAATATTTTTGTTAGTTCCATGCAGTATTATAATGTTAATAGCTATGATGCGCGATATTAGTAAATCTATTTACAGAATATTATAATAATATACAATCATATACGAGCAGACAGGATTGCGAAAATGTAATCATCAAAAATTTGGTCTCTTGTATAGAGGATGTTCGACGCCTGCTCATATATCATTCTTGATTGAGGAACTTGACTTTGTCAACGGAAAAAATAGATTTAGCGAGAAAATATAAACATCTGATCAGAACCTTACTGTTTCAATGGACCCTGGTAATCTTTGACTACATCAGTGACCTCTTGAAAGCCATTTTCAAAACCAAATATTTATCTGACTTTACTTATCGCTAGTACAGTGTTCTACAAATAACCCGTTAAACCCATTAACGATTGATTAATTACATAAACAACGAAAACTACATTACAGGCAAATGCTTATAATAGAAAGTGCTTCCATTGACACAGACAGTTCCTACTATATCGTCAAATATAACGCCAAAACCTCAGTAGCAAACATGCATCTAAATACATTAATTCCTGTGCTATTATCTTTATAGATGTCGAGCAAAAAACGTCTTCTAAATGTCTGCTCGGAAGTAAACCTATACGTAATCCTTAGTGTGAATAATGGAATGGGTTTTCCCCATTCATGTTGTCTCCGCATTTGAACCGGTTTTGAAATGCATTGGTAAGTCATAGCGGATTACCCGTGTTCTTATTAAAATTATTGGCTAGACTTCGGCACGGAAAATCCCAAGAAAACCAGTCAGTTGAGAAATGGGCCATTGTCAGATTTAGGTTCGCGTCTTTTCGGTGGACATTGCCAAAGTTAAGGGCTATAAAGTCTAATTTTTGGTTGAACTCTGAATCGGCATAAACGGCGTTGCCCCTTCTATAATTATATGTGATAAAAACATAGTATATATAAACATAAGCCCGTAACTATTGACCACCGGAAAGATGATTTTTGTTTTTGTGACTGACAATGACTCAATGACCCAAATAAGAATTGTACTTTAATATTAAAATTTGTAGTGTTGATTAGAATGGCTGCACAAATTAATTATGCGTCATAGGGGTAGTTCGAAACAAATGGAACCTTCAGAAGCAGATGTACAAGTACATTCTAAAAAAATGTATAGGTACTTAGGTTCATTAAATAAATAAATAAATATTTGCGGACAATTTTACACAAATCAACCTAGTCCCAAACTAAGCAAAGCTTGTACAGTCAAAGAATTTAATTTCCTACCCACTTTGGACTTTGTCAAAGTGACGTAATCAATCAAAACGTAAGAGACTTCTTATGATTTTATTTACAGTGTCACTTTGAAATAGTCCTAAATGGGTAGGAAATTAAATTCTTTGACTGTACATACTATGGGTACTAGACGACGATATAGATACTTATATAGAGAAATAAATACTTAAATACATAGAAATCATCCATGACTCAGGAACAAATATTCGTGTTCATCACAAAATTAAATGCCCTTACCGGGATTCGAACCCAGGACCTCTTGCTTCGTAGGCAGGGTCACTACCAACTAGGCCAAAGCGGTCGTCATTGAGTACTTAAATCTAAGTTTTGTCACTATTGAAAGTGCCCAACCATTGTTTTTCTTGACGATACATTGGTAGGTAACATTAGTCATTATATTTACATAGATGTAGATCAATCTACCAATGAATATTCCTTGAGTTTATGACCTGTATTTAACCTTGACACTTGACCTTGCACATGCGATGAAAACGAGCGATGATACGATCTGGATGAGGCTGTTTCGACATGAACATGGATAATGATGATAATGATAATGATCTTTGCTTGTTTGGTTCTAAAATAATAATAATTAATGAAAAACATATAAAAGTACTAAGTAGGTAAATAAAGAATATGTACTTACTCTAAGGAAATGATGCATGTATGTATAGCTTAACTTTAGCCATAAGAAATTGCTACGCCCTTACAGGGTTCCCATGTACTTAGCACTTAAGATTTCTACCACCTTATGTAACCATGGTTTTGCAATAAATATATATGAATGAATGAATATGAATATGAATGAATATGAATAAAATCTGACAGTACCAACTCATCTGTGTAGGTACCAGTGGCGGCGCGTGAGAATTTTTACTGGATAACCGGAGCAAAAAAAGGGGCTGTTTTTTGATGATTTACGAGTTGGTAATATATAGCAACATATTTTAGGCAAGCCGGTGGGAATCGGCTTGTATGGGCGCTCCGCCACTGGTAGGTACACAGATGAGTTGCCTACACAGCTACAAAGTATCTATTTCAATAGCATACCTCGTAGTCCCTCCCCTCTCTTAGTAGTAGTTAGTGTAGAATTGTAGATTATTTCGACCTCTTCGTGCGCGTATACTTGCATTTCACGAAGGATTTGACGAAATTAGACTTTAACGTAATACTCATAGATGTATGTATATAAGGAGATCGGACATGCCGGCCGATTTGTATTGAGTACGCCTGTCGCAAGTACATTAACCCACACAAAGCCCAAGTAATTGACAAGACAAAGCACGCACACATCTAAAACACATACCTACGCTCTTATTGGACAATACAAACGCGCATCATGTCAGGCATTTTGGGAAGAAAAGTAATATTCTCTGCAATCAGCACTCGTGCACAGTATGGCAGAGTATGCCCATTGAGCTAACAACTGCGACGCGCCCGCCGGCGGCTTGTCCTCTCTCTTACTAGAGAGAGGACAAGCCTTCTATGCTCTGAGGTAATACTAATATAAACGCGCCCACCCGCCTTCGTGAAATGCAACAACTGTAGCTACTTCTGCTGCTGACTGTACCTATAGTTACGCAGTCAGAAAATCAAAATTCGTCTTTCCTGTGGTCAATAGTTAAGGGCTTACGCGATAAAGATATTAAATATGCATAATATCTTTTTATCGCATAGAATTATAGAGTGGAGACGCCGTTTATCCGGATGATTCCAACCAAAAATTATAGCTTTTAACTTTTGCATTGTCCACACGAGAGACGCGAACCAAAATCTCTGAATGATCCAGTTACAAAGTTGTATTTCTTCATTCAATGCTTTGTTTATTTTACAAAACAATGTTACACCTAAAAAGAAGCCTTTGCAAATGTTATTCCGGTTTGTTTAGTTTGTTTGTGTAGAGATAACACTAAGGTCATTCGCGGCAGTATGTTTACATACATACAACTAATAAATTGCCGACGCAAATTCATTAAAAATTGACAATTGACAAGGGCAAGTATTTCAAGCGTGCTATAAGGGTTGTTTTCAAAAAAAGTGTACCCTAGTTAAGGTAAAATTAAGAAACGTTAACTTTTACAGGTGAGTCACGAAAATTTGCCATACATTTATACAGCTAATTTTCGTGACTCACCTGACAAAGTTAATGTTTCTTAATTTTACCTTAACTAGGGTACACTTTTTTTGAAAACAACTCATAAATGTTTTCTCTAGCGACATATTTGATGCTTGCTTATAAATGGACTCACGGAATAGTTTATTAGAAATATGCTTCATAACTTATATATATATATATATATAATATATATATATATATATATACTTATATATATTTATACTGTCGTATGCTTGCTTTATATTTTAAGAAGAGTATTTGTCTGTATTTTTACCGGTGTAAGCCTAGCTATCATGATTGCGTTTAAGTATGTCGAACATTAAGTGTAAATTTTCATACAAAAAGCGATAACGTTTTTCACCCCATAAACATCGTTCGATTTTTATAATTTTTGGACATGTTGTAGATATGGTGAAATACTAGGTCTGTACGTTTTGATTTTTAAGAAATATTGCTTACGTTAAAAGTTATTAGCATCTAAAAATCTATATTTTTTACTTAAAAACTTGTATATCTTTTTTTTTTTTCAAATTAATCTAAACTGATTTACTAAAAAAGGAAAACGTACAGACATAGATTAATGTGTACCTAATCCAATCATACCAAAATTATTTAATTTCATTAAGGTTTAGGGGGGTAAAAACGTTATCACCCGAAACCATATTTCAACAAGAAAATGTAGGCAATTACCTCCAGAACTTGCAGCTCTCTCTATCGCACGATACGGGTCGGGAGGCAGAGCGGTGTGAGACAGATAGTTTTTTTTAAATACCTACTCGCGCCGCGTATCGTCACTTCACAATCCTCTTAAGCATTAGTTTTTCTCGCATTCATACTTGCTAGTAAGAAAGGAACATTTTAACTATATATAAGTACATACATCTCTTTTGAAAGATTGATTGTATACAATGTTCATTTAGTCCTAAGCCATGTATGTGAAGTGTAAACGGAACTAATGTGTATTTGTGTAATAAGATTATGATTACATGATTACATTACATATTATGATTATGATACAAAAATAGTTAAAGCAACGTACCAAGATATTCTTTCAACTGTCTGTAATACTTGAGCACTTTACACGCCAGTGCACTTCTTTCCCACAAGGCTTCCTTCTCATCGTCACCATCTTTACACTTAACCCACATCGATCCTTGCACATAGCTTTAATTGTTGCACATTAAAAGTCAATTACACCAACAGTACTTGCGTCATCGTGCATAGTTAATGATAATGATAATTGTTTAAATTGTTTTGTTGCCAGGGAATTGCGACCCGTTATCAGTTCTAGTCGCTTGGGACTAAATGTAGGTGTTTAGGCCAGTGATTTCGATGGCTAACTGATGGCTGTTAAGACGTGGAGCGCTGGAGAGTGTTGTGCAAGAGCGAGCATTCAATGTTTTGTACAGGGTCAGTTTATTGCGAGTGAGTTTGTATTGACAAAGTTCACGATTGAATTGAGTAAGGTCGACGACAAAATGATGTCCTGTGTTCACGAGACTCTTTATTTTTAAGAGGAAGCATTATTTGAATAGTTTTATTTTATTTAATACAGTTAATTTTATCTTCTATACTTATATCTATCTATCTATCTATCTATGCAGCCCGTATCCACCCACTGTTGAGTATAGGCCTCTTCTTTATTACGCCACTCTCCCCGGTCCTGTGCTAATCTCATCCACTGTTTGCTTCCTGTTCGGCAGATATCATCGGTCCATCGGGCTGGTGGTCTGCCTGCTGACCGTTTCGATGACCTTGGCCACCATTCAGTTACCCGTTTTGTCCATCTCCCATCGTTTCTCCTCACCAAGTGTCCCGCCCACCCCCACTTTAAGTGTGTAATTCGTTTGCCGACGTCCGCTACTTTCGTTCGGCGCCGGATTTCAATGTTTGGTATACTTATATACCAAAGCACAAAGAATAATTGTACGTACACTATAGCGGAGCAGATCGGAAATCGAACCCGTTGGTGTCTTTGGTTTACCGGTGCATCGCTGTGCTAAGCATAAATAAATATTTGCGTACAATCTTACACAAATCGACCTAGTCCCAAGCTAAGCATAGCTTGTACTAGTTGTACTAGGCTAGACGACGATAAACATACTTAAATAGATAAATACTTAAATACATAGAAAACATCCATGACTCAGGAACAAATATTCGTGCTCATCACACAAATAAATGCCCAACCAGTATTCGAACCCAGGACCTCTTGCTTCTTGCATGCTGCTGAATTGATCCTTGTGCTCACATGTCGATCTTTGTTTTGTACCCGTCTATTTTTAAAAACCACGTTCGCATAGGTTTTACGAAGTATCAATTAAAGCTAAAACTATTACCTACTAAAGCTTTTTGATGATGTGCTGAACTTTAATATTATCCTATACCAGATTTTTCCTTGACTTCAAGATTGCATTATAAGAAGAACACTATTGCATTATACTCATCCTCATTAATGACTTATCCTTGTCCTGGAAGGTACAAAATCAGCCTCTAACCATGATTTTATGTCATCCGATTGAGACCATTATCTAAGTAGCACAAGGTCTATTGTCGCTTAAGAAATATTTCTTTTGTTGGCATTCTCGCATGAGACGGCCCCAAATTGCCCGGTTAACAGTTTAATGAATGATAAATTGTACCTATGCTCTTTGGCTACCTCTTATTAGTCATTCCCAAAGAAGAGCCAAGGCGGGGAATTACTGGAAGTTTTTAGGAATTTTCTTTCTTCCAAAAACATACAAGTATAGCTGTTAGATACATGCATGGAATTGCACGCGTTCATGGGCTTCGGTTACCTTTACGGCGAGGTGTAAGCTTTTTAACCAACATTGTTATAAAAAAAAAACAGGTGAAACAAGGATAAATTTCCCTTGTCCCTTTATACTTTACGGCCGCATGTTAACAAAGCACCGAGGCAGGGCCACGTACCTAACATATAGCCTGTGCCCATCCCGAAGATTAATTCTATACTTATACCGACCGGCGAAAGAATTTAAAAAATCGGATGAGCTGTTTCGTATGTTATCCCCTACATACAAACTCACCAAGCTACAAACATACATTTCACAGACATTTCTCTCTTTACTATAGATATAGTAGACACTATGAGTATGTAGATAAGCGGTACAGCGCCATCTGTGTTATTAATCGTGAACCAATAACAGTAAGAGCTGACTCATCTAATCCTGCGCATCGATCTAACGATAACGGTTTGATATTACAGTCGCTAGGGCAGCGCCAAGCGCTCATGTTATGGTTCCTAAGTAACATGTAATTTACTATTACTAGTAGCCAATACTAAAAGGGTGTAAAGTGTGTAAATACTCTCACATTGTTACTACATTACGTTTTTATGATGAAAATTTACGGTTAGTTTACTTACACCGAGTAAGAGCGTGGTAGTGATAACAGAGTAAACAATAATAAAATGAGTCATTATTGATGGTTTTGTTGAAGTTATGGCTTGGTATTGGTATAGGGATGTTAACTTTAACATTGATATAACTGGCATTTAGATGACTGCTACTGGAGGGACTACTCATTAGGCTGCACTGTCCACCAGTAAGTAAGTCTCCGTAAGTCTCTGCATGAACTGATAGTCACATCAGCAACTAATTATGCAAAGTCAAAAACGCTCTGTCACTATGAAGTTTGTAGGGAAATGGGAACAAGTGACATAATTATTGTTTAAGGCCTCCACACACCGGTCGCGGGCGCGGGTCGGGCGCGGGCCCGCGCAAGTTGTAAAACATTGAAACTACAGTTCAAACACACATCGAACGCAGGCCCGTCGCGGGCCCGCGGGCCCGCGTTCGATGTGTGTTTGAACTGTATTTTTCTATGTTTTACAACATGCGCGGGCCCGCGCCCGACCCGCGCCCGCGACCGGTGTGTGGAGGCCTTAAATCTTTATGTATTTAAAAACCTACAACATAGCATGATATTTTCCGAGTACCTACTTTTCTGCTGCTTTTGTTTATTTGTATAATGAAAGAATAATTAATTTTTAATGTCCTCAACGACTTATTGTTGGTTTTACGTAAGTAAGCCTAAATTACTAAAGCCTATATAATTGCACAATTTATGGTGACGGATACTTCGCGAGATTTAACTTGACGGGGATATCAACCTGTCATGACGGTGGCTGTCATATAACTTTGACACATTTACTGAAGTGATTAATTAAGCAGTTGACGTGATACATCTATCAAGGTATTCCAAACCCAATGACCCATTATAAATTGTGCAAGTAAAATATTTTTCGCTAAGCGCTTGTGTCTAATTGCAGATTGTACGAGTTAGTTTTTTTTTTTACTTTATTGCTACCTACCATAAAAATAATTACATGTAGGTTCTATGGCAGCAATCCCGTAAAGTTCAATGTTAACAACAAACGCACATTAAACATTCCGGACACGTAGGTCAAATATGTAGAACGAGTATAAACCAAAATATTTCGTAAGTTCCGTAGTAGGACAAAGTCTTGCACTGATCCACCGGTAGGTAGTCACCGGCATCAATATATGATGAATCAAAGGCCGCAAAAATATCTGACACGCTGTTACGGCTCTAGGAATAGAGTTGTCATCAGATATTTTTGCGGCCTTTGTTCCATCATATATTTATGCCGGTGAATGTACCTAAGTCACTCGTAATTTTTTAAAACGCATTTGGTGTAGGTATTTGTTGGTATAATAAACACCTACAGGTCTAGACTCTAGATAACCTGTTTAGCTGGTGGTTTATATGTCAGAAGGTGTTTGGCTGCCGGTCGTCTGCAAATAATAAACTTCCTTTTCTCAAACATGCAATGAAATATTCTCTTTACGTTCCTTATAATAGACTCGGAAGTATCCTTTTTCGGGCGCAGCATCTCGACTATCTAGGCCTAGGCCTGTAAAGTAACTTTTTAATTTTCATTCCACTATTTGTGGCACAGCATCACGGCATTCAGCCATGAATTAGTTTGATTTAAGGATTTTTTATTTATTTATTTCATTGCATGTTTGAGAAAAGGGCGTTTAAACCGCTCGGTTCTAAAGTCATTGTGTCGGCTCAAGATTATTTTAGCAGAGGTAAAGCATACCGCGGAAACTTAAATCAAAAAAGACTCAGCAACGGTATTGGCTTACGTCTTCACCAAAAATGGACTCTGATATTCGTCTCTTTTAATAGTATTTCCTGGAGACGACAATGACGAAAAAAAAACGCATTAAAAACACTGAATATTCGCCCAATAGCACTATATATGCCTCGGCGTGAAAACGGATTCCCGGCCTCGTATCTCTATCAATATCGTATCTATATACCTACTTGCCCGGAAATCCGTGTTTTCCCGGCCTCTGATGTAATGTACTATTATAAATGGTGTTTTTTTTTACATGTTATTTAACTACCTACTTCTCCATTATAGCTTTTCATATGGATGGTTACGATGCAACGTTTGCAAATTTAAACGCTTAGAAGAATATAATGTACGACAACTTATTATGTAAATCAGTCGATTATCCTGCCATCGCGTAGCCAAGAAGTATGAAAACTGGTTTTAACGTAGGTATGCCAGCAGGGAAAACGTAAGGATTTAACCGTGTGAATAGTAATATAGCTTGACCACACATTCACATGTTTTATAACTTAAGGCGAGTAGATTTTCATAATGAGGACATAAATTCTGAAAATAATGTTATAGGTAAGTATTCTACAATATTTCATTCAAAATAGGCTGATTTCTATTTAAAAACTTCGCGGTTCTTTCGAAAAAATATTGGTTATTCATTCATCTAAAATCTGAACGTTGATTAAAACAATATAACCATTCGTTTTGACTTATGATGATGCTTTTATCAAATGTCGCAAGTTTCCGTGCGTGGGAGAGGAGCCTGTATATCGTGATACCTAACATTGGTTGTTAGCAGGGATGTCACGGATGCGATTTTTAAGACATCCGTGGATGCGCATATTTCGAGCCACACGTCCACGGATGCGGATTTTGGGGCCAAACACTCAAACATAAATAAGCAAAGTCTATATATATGGTCACGAAGTACCTACAGACACGTTGAGACAATTGTTGCAATTCTAACGCATCCCCTGAGCGAACACGGCGAATCCTCAGATTACAGCCCCCCTATTCTGTAACTTGTTTTAAGCTCACCTCAACGCTCACCCACAATTATACCTTGACACCGCGATGCGTAGTAATTAAGCGTAGGTAGAGGTCTATAGTTTCGTAACGGGTGACCGGCGGGGTGAGCCGCATTAACGCGTAGCGAATAACAGCCCAGAAACGAAATGAAGATTCTTATTGACTAATGATGAAAACATCTGACACGCGCGGCAGGCGCCGTTTTGGCCCCTGTTCTTGTCGCTAACTGTACTAGATCCGCATAAAGTCCGCATCGATTTTTGCGGATGCGGATGCAGATGTTGAAAATGATGCCGAACATCCACGGATGCAGATGCGAATGTCTGCAACATCCCTGGTTGTTAGACAGAGCATTTTTTGTTCATAGTATTTATTATGTGCTACCGTTACACATGCGCTTTTTAAACGTAGAAGTAATAGGGGTGTAGACACCAAATAAAATAACCAGTAATAATGAATTTTGCTCGAAAAAGGATTAAAAATATTGCCATTGGAGAAAAAAAGTGGAGCAATTAAATAATCAAAAAGTTATAAGTGCTCAAACTTTTAAGAGCTGGTATCGTGCTGGCTCGTGGATCGTGACGTCACGATCCCCTAGCGCTTTCTCTCTCTAACAAGCAATATTAAAAAGGTTGTAGCTTCGTAATTTTTTCAGATATCTGAATGGGATTTTCGTCACTAAACCGAGAGTAGGTAGCCTGGGGAAAACCCAGGAGAAACCTCCGGCACGACCACGCGGGGGCTGTGTAACAACTGGAATACTCTAGGTACGAGTTTGCGCTCCAGTTCAGCTTGATCAGTTGCATTGTGTGTACTATAAGATAAGGGAAGGGGAGATCCGCCATGAATAAACGGACATTTAACTTTGAAGTATTACTACAACTGTAGTTAAAAACTTAGGAACTCGTTAACTGTCCTTAAGGAATTCGGATATCATATTGTATAATTCTGCATACACCATATTTAATGAAAATTAAGTTTATTGGTAGAAATATCACGTTTTTTGGAAACTCATTTTTGTCCGTTTCATAACACAGGTAGCATTGAATAGGACACTGGGTGTCTTGAAACGGAGAAACGGACTAGGAACCAATGGCATACTTTGAGACACACTTATTTGCTTTGCCACCATAACTTTTATTTAAATAAGTCAAACTTTATGGTAAGATATAACATGAAATCATAAAATAATAAATTCCAAAAAAAACAACGTTTAATATAAAATATGCTTTTCTAGGCTCATCTTTTACTGGCCAGACACTATAATGCCCATGTCTGACTTGGACAGTCACGCACTGTTCCCTGTATCGACTCAACTCGCAATCTAAAACGTGTTATGGCTTTAATTAACAGCAGTATACTCGTAATGACTTACCAAGCAAAGCAACTGTATTGACATGATTATCTATGTGCCAGCAACTTGTGTGGCTAACTACTGCACTGACGTAAACACTGAGATTTTTGACCATTCTTGGTCTTTACTTACTTCGGCAATACTTTGAATGTTTCCCCGGCTGAGGCCTGACTGAGGTCCAATTTGAACGACTAAGCCTGATGTGCATTAATGCTCAGGAGGTATGCATTTGCATTTATAATGTTTGTATCAGCCATTTCACTTGCCATCATCATAGCAGCCGAAAGACGTCCACTGCTGGACTTAGGTCTCCCCCAAAGAGTGCCACAATGATCGGTCCTGCGCCACCCGCATCCAGCGGACTCCCGCGACCTTTACCAGGTACGCCTTGTGCGGGTCTACCCACGCTACGCCTGCCGGTACGTCGTCGCCACTCGAGAACCTTACCGCCCCAAGTTGCAATACGATTAAATAAATAAATTGAGAGCGAATGCATGGACACTGCCAAGAAACTGCTTAAGTATTGATGATGATCACTACAGTTATTGTAGTGATCATCATCTCAGATAAACACTATGCAGTAACTATCTTGGAACTATACACTAACTACCCTGAAACTATACACTACCTACCCTGGAACTATACACTGACTACCCTGGAACTATACACTAACTACCATGAAACTAGGTACTTAAGTACCCTGCCAGCAGTGGCAGCATACACAAGTTACTACCTTCAAACTATACGTTTCATCATCATCATCATCTGATATGATTATCAGCCGAAAGACGTCCACTGCTGGACATAGGCCTCCCCCAAAGAGTTCCAAAGTGACCGGCCCCGCGCCACCCGCATCCAGCGGACTCCCGCGACCTTTACCAGGTCATCAGTCCACCTTGTGGGAGGCCTACTATAAGTCTACTATATTTGTCATTATTACCTACGTCTCGAGAATGATGCCTGATCCGTAGAGGTCCCCCTGGACACAGAGCGCGCCGTTAGCCCCACGCGGGCCAGGTGGACTTCAATGATATTTTCAAACCTAGGTTAAGAGTAGAGGAAGTTTATACAAAGAATATCTACTTGCGAGTATGTGAGTGGGTATATGTCTGTTATTGAACGAGCGAAGTGAAATGAACGATGTTCTCCGTTTGAGCTTGGGGGAAAAATTCTTACGTATGTTCTCCTGTATGTACGTACGTTCACGTGTAGCCCGCTGATCACATTTCCCGACCGATTCTCGTCAAATTTTGTGAGCAGGTTCATTCATAATACCATAAACCATACCAAACTCTTGTCGATTCTCAAAATCTTGTCATCAGCTCACAGAGAACTCGTTTAGTTGTGTTTTTGACGAGATGACTCGAGAAGTCTAGACAATACAATAGTGAGTATTGTTTCTAAACAATACGATGTATAAACCGCAAACAGAGCGGTTAAGTTAGACAACAAGTTACGTTAAAATATTCAGCGTAATTATTGTATTGTAAATGTAACCTTTACCCACGTCTCGACGATTCTACGGAATCCTTCACCCATGTTTCATTTTCTTTGGATCGGACGCGTTTGTTCATTAAATACGACTGCCGGGGTCCTATGGAATAATTCGATTTAAATAGAACAAGCAGATTAATATATTTACATATTATTTGTAATTACACATAGCAAGGTAAATAGTTGGAAGTTGGAATCGCCGAGGAAAGCGAAAGTGTGGCCGTCTCAAACAAACCTGCATGGACCCGTAGCATGAATGGCGTTATCACGCGATAAGTGCCAGGATAAGAGCGTCGTCACGTTCTATCGAACGGTGTCAGCCAGGGACGGATGCTCTATCTTGTCACTTAACCATGCTACGGGGCCTGGCGGTACTCCGCTGTGGTAAACGAGGCAAAGAAGATCGGGAAGCGAGAAACTCAAGACCGATCTGCATGGACGCCCTATGCCCCATAGGATCTTAAGTCGAGATATATAGTATTTCCCTTGCTATGTGTAATTGCTACAAAACCCATCGTACTTGGTCAGGTAAGTTCGTATTT
This sequence comes from Epinotia brunnichana, assembly GCA_963854355.1. NCBI lineage: Eukaryota > Metazoa > Arthropoda > Insecta > Lepidoptera > Tortricidae > Epinotia > Epinotia brunnichana. The sequence continues at coordinate 21,349,299 of OY977954.1, forward strand.
ACAAAATACCAACTTATTCGACCAAATACGATGGGTAAACTTTAACCGCTACCTACTCTGTTCTAATACACTACAGTTTGACATAGACCCATGTCAGAGCTCATAATTAGGGCTTGGTTTATCCATAATTGACAACATTTAATATTTTCAAGCGGGCCATTTTATGATAACGTTTTTTTTATTTCTTCCTAAAATGTAATTTTCATTCAGAAATATCAAATTGAAAAGTAGCGAATTCCAGAAGGTCGTAACTAAATTATGACGTCCACGTTACGGCTCTGTATGGCAGCTTGCACACTTTAAGCCGTGTGTGACGTCAATACTACGACTGTCATATGAATGAAAGGTCATTTCATATGACAGTCGTAGTATTGACGCACACGGCTTAAACCACACTTATACAATTTCGCGATTTTCTTAAAAACGGGTGAGAAATGAAATCTGAAACTACTTTATTATGTTCAGGTAACATAATGGTATTCGAATTAGGCATCATTACATTATTTTAAATGTTGTCAATTGTTAGGGTCGCCGTCATCGAAATCGATGAGAAGAACTATATGTATAGTTCTACACTACATTTAATAAGTCTATTACTTATATAGTCCGCAGTACTTAGAAGTAGCTACGCGGGCCTAGTGCCCAAAATGATCTACATAGGGACACTAATGTCTAGGATAGTGCTCTGTGTAGATCAGTTTCAGTGTGTTTTTCTGGCTTAGCTACATTTGCCGCTCACTATAGTAAGTCACATACTATATTTGTATACTTACATATAGTTAAAGTATCTATTGTACTAAGGGCCGATTTTTCCATCCCCAGATAAGTCGCCGGATAGTTATCCAACCGATTAAATTAACTGGTTGTTTATTTGTCGGTTAGAGATTTTCAATTTTTCAATCACCTTTTATCCAGAGTATAGTTATCTGTAGTCTTAGCCAGCGAACTTCGTGGCGACCAAGTGCGAGCGAGATGCAAGGATACAGAATTCAATATGTTAGAGCGAAATAGGAACAAAACGTTTATTTGACATTTGACGTCTGTTACCAAACAAAACATAACCTATAATTATTACCCGCGTAAAGGAACCACTGTTTGTGCCGTGTTATTTAATTATTACCTATTTAAAACAGACTTGTGTTGTGAAAAGGGTATTGCAAATAAGGATCATGAATTAAATTCAAATTTTGTAAAAGAAGAGCACGAGCTAAAAATGACCAATCTTAGAAACGAGGAGTCTAGGAAGCAAGAATTGCATGAACTAATGTTAGTTACAATACGGCGTAGATATAATGATTATTTTTTGTATAGTTCTTGTCTACTTTAGTTTTTAATTGAAACAAGAATTGTTTTATATTTTAAAATGTACCTACTTATTTATTTTTATGCTAGATTCATTTAAAACCAGACTCAAGAAGATAGTTTGCTATACCTAGGTATAGGAATTTATTTTACAACACAATATAATAATAATACACTAAACTTACACATACTAAGCACATACTTATAACTTACACAGTACTAATGTTATTGTTGTTTATAATGTTCTATTGACATTCTCAACTTTAAATTCTTGTAAGTAACCTCATCATCTTCATATCAGCCGAAAGACGTCCACTGCTGGACAAAGTCCCCAAAGAGTTCCAAAGTGACCTAATAAAAAAATATTTTAACTTGAAAGAAATTCAAAATATACAAGTAAAATGTCCCTTGTGTATGTATTTCCCTGTATTTCTTCTGCATGTTCAGGCACTGCCATAAATTAATTAACAGGTGAACAAAATTGGTACACTTTTATTTATTATTGGTAAATAATTAACTACAAAACACAAATAGTGCCACATTTACCATAACATAACCTAAAAACGTCAAACTTAACGGAGCGATAGGTCCTAACTAGCTCTTGAACTGACAGGCAACTATATTCCTCAGTTAACGGCTTTATTCGTCGGTTAACTGCTATCTGACTGTTGAAAAATTGAAAATCCCGCTATCTATAGAATAAAACCTATCTGGTTGTTTAACCGGGGATTGAAAAATCGGCCCTAAATCGCACTATCTACGCCTCTAATACCAATATTTAGTCACAAGGTTAGGCGATAACTTGATAAGATATGCCCTGTCCCTTAATGCTTGTAACCAATGATAAAGGTACCTACTGTAAATACAAAATATCAGAACAAATTTGAGTAAAGAGGTAAAACTACGAAGTAAACAGTTATTTTAGTGAAAACTCCCAAACCTATATGAGTATCTCTCGTTCTTGGTAAGTTGGCTGAAATGAGGAAAACCGGTACAAACAAAGACACGATCGAATATTCACGAATAGACCCGTCGCAATACCGTTTACGATTGGTCAAATAACACATAGCACTTATGTATATATTATTCTATGAATCATTACTCCTACTAGAGTACATGGCTGTATGTTTGTCAATTTAGACCAGCTTGACAGGGCTGGCCTTCCACGAGGCAGCTTGACCCAGCAAATAGCACAGTTATCGATGGTATGGCTAAAAGCCTAAAGGTGCTCGCAAGAATGTGGACATGACTCCAAAATTAATCAAAATGTTAATCAATTAATTATTTCTTGAAATATTTTTTTTTATTTCCGGAGATAATAATAGTTTTACGTGCTTATAACTATTAGGAAAATGTTATTTGAAGTGGTTATCATTTTCGTAAATATTTTTATATAATAATGAAATGAAGTTAAGATTTTAAACTGACACGATTATTTTCACTAGAAATAATACCCAACAACTACTACATGGTAAATATCCTTTTTAGTTCAATAGATATAAAACCTCCGTGGATTTACTTTTTCTTACAGTCGTAATTGCCGTACCTAAATTACTTACGTAGGTACGTACCGTACCTAAACGGCAGCAAAATTAAATAATGGCGTGTTCTTTACTGATGGGTACTGAATATCGCTAGTTTAAAAACGCTGTTATTTAAACTTTAAGGAAAGGTGTTGGAAGTTTATCTTGAAACAAATCGATTCATCCCAATTCGATGAATGTTGGGAAATGGTAATCGCTCTTATTCGTACATTTCAATGCAACGATAATCAAGGTAACCTTTCTACATTACTATGTTGATGGTTAAATGCACTAAGAACTATACATGTAAATTAGTATTGATTGTATCGATTTCTATTTGTATTTGTAATTCTATATAAAAATAAATAGAATTACTGCAGAAAATTTGGAAAAAATACTGATTATTTTCTTTTATAAATGTATACTTTAACAAACTTTTGTATTTATTGACTAGGAATCAAATTATATGTTATGTAAGAAATTAATTAATTGAATAACATTTTGATTAATTTTGGAGTCATGTCCACATTATTGCGAGCTATGTCGCAAATTTGTCCGATCTCTGATTATAAGACAAAGGCATCCTCTTTTTCAATGGAATTATAAATTGGAATAGAGTTGCATTTGTTTTGTTTCGTTTGTTTATAAAAAAAACCGGCCAAGTGCGAGTCGGACTCGCGCACGAAGGGTTCCGTACCATTATCAATAAAATATTGATTTTATTTTGTTTTTAGTATTTGTTGTAATAGCGGCAACAGAAATACATAATCTGTGAAAATTTCAACTGGAACTATCACGGTAACAGTGAGATACAGCCTGGTGACAGACAGACGGACGGACAGCGAAGTCTTAGTAATAGGGTCCCGTTTTACTCTTTGAGTACGGAACCCTAAAAACAAACTATGCACAGCCTTAATGCACTTTTTGCATCAGCACCGGATGTTGATGTCTTTGGAAGTACTTAGTTCGGCAATTGTGTATCGTGAATGTTTAAGGTACTGTAAAGCGTAGATAGGTGTCATTCTTCTGTCATATATTAAAAATATATATATATATAATTTGAAATTGACAGTGACTTCGTTTTTAACTTGAATGCTGTGTAATTATTTAAAATAAAAAAATATTTTTGCGTTGATTCAAAACTAATAGTTTTTAGGGTTCCGTATTCAAAGAGTAAAACGGGACCCTATTACTAAGACTCCACTGTCCGTCTGTCCGTCCGTCTGTCTGTCACCAGGCTGCATCTCACTGATACCGTGATAGTTCCAGCTGAATTTTTCACAGATGATGTATTTCTGTTGCCGCTATAACAACAAATACTAATAAAAACACAGAATAAAATAGTTTTTTATAGATAATGGTACGGAACCCTTCGTGCGCGAGTCCGACTCGCACTTGGCCGGTTTTTTTATGATGAGGGTTAGAGTAGACATAGGTAGTTGTGGCGTATCCCTAAAAGGGATGGAAGTAAATTAACCTGACTAAATTGAGAAGTATCAGAAGACGTAACACATGACATCTCATGTCCTATATAATTTGGCGGTGTTAACACAGGGCCGTAGCTAGGGGGGGGGGCATTATGGGGCAATGCCCTACCTTAAAATACCATTGCCCTACCTTAAGAAACTGCCTCACACAGATTAGATCATGTTAAATTTTGACTTGTGCCCTACCTGTAATTACGGCTGCCCTATCTTAAATTCAATTCTGGCTACGGCCCTGTGTTAACACGACGTCAGTTTCCATTGATTTTTGACATTTCAATCAACAAAAAAGGCTATACGCGATGAGGTACAGGAGATACGACATTATATATCGTTCCCATATATGGTATTGTCTATGCTTACATCGGTGTCCCTCATGTGAGTATGAGTGCGTGAGTCCCTCTATCTATACCTACCTTCTTCTTTCTCTGTCAGACGAAAAGTCGTGCGATCGGGGAACTACATTCAGAGACGATGCGACCCCGATTTCGCAACTCTATTCCCCATTGGGTTGTATTTGTGGTGCAATACTAAGGTGACTAATGTGCTTTTTAGTCCTGACTAATTGAGGTTGGTGCGATAATGTCACCCTATCCAGGCGTCAGTCATCACTCTTCCGATAAAATAACAATAGCCCGGGTCATCATCCGATACAATTAAAAACAATCCATCACAACGGCACCTAACACTTTAATTATTGGTTTTTAAACCCAGCACCGAGCGTTCGTTAAGAATAACCGATAGCAGTGTTTTTCACAATCTTACACAAATCGACCTAGCCCCAAACTAAGTAAAGTACATACAAATATCAGTGGCGGCGCGTGAACATTTTCGGTGGGCAAGCCGGTCGGCTGCCCCATATAGAAAACAAGTAAGTAACTCACTTTTTTTCTATATTTTCGTTTTTTTGGATATTTGGATAAAGGGCATCTACCTTCATCAAAAATTTTCTTCTAAGCCTTATATGTATTTTCCAAGTTATTAATAATTTTAAAATCCAAGTATTTTTTTTGGGCACTAATTGTACGCTGAGAGCACAGATGTATGAATATAAGGAGATCGGACATGGCAGCCGATTTGTATAGAGTGAGCCTGTCGCAAGTACCCCACACAACGCCCAAGTAATTGACAAGACAAAGCACGCACACATCTAAAACACACACACTTGTATACCTACACGCTTATTTGACAATAAACGCGCATCATATCAGGCATTTTCGGAAAAAACGTAATATTCTCTGCGATCAGCACGCGTGCACAGTATGGCAATGTATGCCTATTGAGCATACAGCTGCGACACGGCCGCCGGCGGCTTGTCCTCTCTCTAGTATTCTATGCTCTGAGGCTGAGAGAGTAACGCATTGTACGCGCGTCAGGTAGATCTAAATGTCACTTTTTATATGGAAAAATTACAGTTAAATTGTCCTAACGCGAGTTCGGAACGAACGTTACGTGCTTTCGGTGGGCAAGCCGGTCGGCTGCCCCATATAGAAAAAAGTAAGTAACTCACTTTTTTCTATTTTCATTTTTTTGGATAATTGGATAAAGGGCATGAATTTGACGACCGCTTTAGCCTAGTTGGTAGTGACCCTGCCTACGAAGCAAGAGGTCCTGGGTTCGACTCCCGGTAAGGGCATTTATATGTGTGATGAGCACGAATATTTGTTCCTGAGTCATGGATGTTTTCTATGTATTTAAGTATTTATTTCTCTATATAAGTATCTATATCGTCGTCTAGTACCCATAGTACAAGCTTTGCTTAGTTTGGGACTAGGTTGATTTGTGTAAGATTGTCCGCAAATATTTATTTATTTATTATTTATTTAAAACGCATCTACCTTCATCAAAAATTTTCTTCTAAGCCTTATATGTATTTTCCAAGTTATTAATAATTTTAAAATCCAATTATCTTTTTTGGGCACTAATTCTACGCTGAGAGAGTAACGCATTGTACGCGCGTCAGGTAGATCTAAATGTCACTTTTTATATGGAAAAATTACAGTTCAATTGTCCTAACGCGAGTTCGGAACGAACGTTACGTGCTTTCGGTGGGCAAGCCGGCTGCCCCATATAGAAAACAAGTAAGTAACTCACTTTTTTCTATTTTAATTTTTTTGGATATTTGGATAAAGGGCATGAAAACGCATCTACCTTCATCAAAAATGTTCTTCTAAGCCTTATATGTATTTTCCAAGTTATTAATAATTTTAAAATCCAAGTAATTCTACGCTGAGAGAGCAACGCATTGTACGCGCGTCAGGTATATCTAGATGTCACTTTTTATATGGAAAAATGACAGTTAAATTGTCCTAACGCGCGTTCGGAACGTTACGTGCTTACCCCTCAGGTCGCATTTCTCAACCGATTCCCGTGAAATTTTGTAAGCAGGTTCGTTAATTATATAGATCTTTTTTGTCGAGTCACTTTATCAAAATTCAAAATATGTTTTATTTAAAGACAGCCTCGCTAGTTCAACAGCTCACCGAGCTACTATAGTTATAAAATACTTTACAACCCATATTAACTTTTTTAAATAATATAGGTTAAAAAAATGCTTTTTCTCAAAAATGGCCCGCAAAGTGAACATAACTCGCTACATATTGGAAGGTAAAGTGTATAGTTGAAGGCCAGATCAAAATTAAAAAATAAAAAACATTGCAGGCCGCCTGGAATGTTACATATGAATTCCTTTATTTGTCGAGTACCAAACTTTTTAAAAAGTAGAAACTGGCATATAAAAGACGGCACAGGTCGTATTCAGCCAAATCAAGTCGTATTTTTCTGTTGCAAACGCGACATTTTTGTATGTGTCATTAAAAGATTGCGTTTTTCGGTGGAAAAATACAATTGCGATTCTGTTTAAAAAAAATATGACGTTTAATTTTATGTCATTTGCAGTATCCTCAATTTGTATTTAATAATAACGCTTGATTTAAATTGAGTCTTTATTATTCCCCCATTTTTGAGAAAAGCACTATATTAGCCTCAGCCGGAATGGCAATTGCAGAATACTCAGCCTGCAATTGTCTCCTTCCCGGCCACGGCAATAATGTACTATATTTTAGGCTACTATCACTGTACGACAAGTAATATGATCTGAAATGTATTATGTGAACCTTGTATAATGAGATTAATAAAACTAAACTAAACTATACGAAGGAGGCTAACGTCAAATACATTTGATCAGAGTCGTTCCACTATCTGACCTAAACGTGACATTCAATGTACAAATCTTGATTCTGGCACGCTTTTTATGGCTTTATGAATACGCCGCCGAAATATGTTCGGCATATTATATTATTTATATGTGAGGATAAGCTACAGATAAGATACAATACGGTCCTGCATTCGTTTCACCCGGAAACTCTCAAGGCTAATATTTTAATAAAAAGCTATCTTGTTTAAGTATATATTTTGCTAAAAATGATGAATTGCTTGGCAATAGCTTGATGGGTTAAAGGCATGCTAATATGATGCGACGATCAAAAACATATTATATTTATACAATTATAATCTTTTTTGCTTTTCGATGGCGCACGAATTATCGCATAATTATTTAAGTACCGTGCGAAATATATCTAGTTATTGGGGTTGAGATTCGGACCGTGCTGGGGGGGAAAGCGCCCGTGAACTATTTAAGGGGTGTTCTAGACGGCAGACTAGATAACGTTGCCATAAAACGTGACAATGCTGCCAGCCTTCTGGGCAGGCTGCCCTCAAAAGGCGATTTGGGACAATTTTTTTATCTATATTTATTTTTAGTTAAGTTTTCCAATTTAAACTTAGTTAGCCTAAATGTTTTGATGTAAAGTAACAACTCTAAAACATTGGTAACTTATTGTGTTAGTTATATAACTGCCATATTAATAATATTCAACTTATGTGCAATGAGTAAAACTTGAAAAACATTCACATGGTTTTTGTTCACTAGATTAAGAAAAAAACCCCCCAACGGAGCCGTTAGGTTATCTATATATATATATATATATAAAACAAAGTCGTGTTAGTTACCATTTATAACTCAAGAACGGCTGGACTGATTTTTATAATTTTTGATTCGTTGGATTTGTCTCCGCACAGAATAGCAGAATCATCATCATCATCATATCAGCCGTAAGACGTCCACTGCTGGACATAGGCCTCCCCCAAAGAGTGCCAAAATGACCGGTCCTGCGCCACCCGCATCCAGCGGACTCCCGCGACCTTTACCAGGTCATCAATACACCTTGTGGGGGGCCTATTACCCACGCCGCGTCTTCTGGTACGTGGTCGCCACTCTAGAACCTTTCCGCCCCAGCGGCCATCGGTTCTACGTGCAATGTGCCCCGCCCACTGCCACTTAAGTTTAGCGATTCGGAGGGCTATATCGGTTACCTTGGTTCTGCTGCGGATAACCTCATCAATAACAGAATAAATCAATAGCAGAATAATTAACTAAAAAAAAACAAAAAGTGATTTTATAAAAAAAATACTTTCTCATAGATTTTGTACGACGAATATGGCGATACGAAGTTCGCGGGGTCAACTAGTATATAATAAAAGTTACTATATCTTGGCATGGCTATACAATTTTCCAAGTAAATCGGTTATCAGGGAAGGTCATTACCAATTATTTCGTCTCCAACAAAAGTCACGTACGGAGATAAACGCAATAATAATGCACTGTGACTTGAATAAGTTGTACGACAATGACAAACAATATCCATCATAATAATGTTATCCTCTATGATAAAATCAGAAAAATAAAAACTTTGTTTTATAAAAAATTTGAAAAAAAGTTGCGGCTTTGACTGCAAGAGCAAGACTGTTTTTGGGATGATGTGATGCAAAATAAACGGGTTACTACTATTAGAAGTAAGTAGCAACAGATGCTCATTTTTCTAGGCAATTCCCAGCTGTTACCACTAAAGTATTGGTGGTAACTAGGTTTAGTGGTAATCGCTGGGAATAACGCAATTAAATCTGTAATTAAATCGATAAAATAGAAATAGCGTTGGTTGTGGTGTGAACACTGTATACCTATCTAAATAGTAAGAATATGTATGCAAATCGGGGACATACTTATTACGCATTCATAGTTCATTAACATAGTATCCGAAGAAAAATCGACATGAAACTCATGTCTCTATCATTCTGCTTATTTCGAAGCAATCGTTCGTAATTTACCCATAATTTACATTATTCGTCCATCCAATCGAGCTCTTGACCAACCATTACTCTGGGGAATACCCGGAGCTTAAAAAAAATCATTGGTTGTGTTTAATTCCTTATTATGTTCGTGTGGAAATGGAATTCAGAATGATGGTGATTGTGGTACAATTTTCAAGTTCATATACATATAGGTACGTACTCCAATACTTTGGGTACAATATTTAAGTTAAGTAATTTGTCATTATTGAAAAGTTCAACCTGTTAGTTGGTAATTGTTTGTTGAGTGACAATTTGTGAGATGTTCATGCACAAACGAACATAGTGTATTATTTATTTATTTATCGTATGGCGGTTACACACTGGTACATAGTTACGAGTATATGTATTCGTATTGATGTCGCTGATAGAGTTCCAGTATGCGCTGCGAGGTTCAGAAGGAACAGTTGTATTGTAGTGTATTGTGAATTACCTATATGGATTGGCCCAATAGTCAACTTAAATAATGGTTTATAATTTTTCCGGTATTTTAAGATAAAAAATGTACCTAAGTAGGTACTGAATTACTGCATCTGTACATTTGAACAATAAACCAGTTTACATAGTATATATTCATGATATCTACGTAATTATCAACATAACACAACAGGTGCTATGTGTTTGGATAGTTTAACGCGATACATATTTTCAATAAGTATTTAGTTAACACGTTAACCATAATTAAACTTATTTCTAGATAAATTTGTTAGACGGATTTTTTTGCTGGGCTGCTGAATTATTATTTAAAATCGCTTTTTACTAACTTAATCAGATTTATGTAATAATGATAACTTAATTGCATAAATAAAAGCAGATAGTAGCGGCATAGACATGTAAAAAGAGTAAGAAAAGAGAAAAAATCTGTATACCTACTGGATGCAAAAACGACCTGATTTTGACTTGAGTCATGTAATGCTAACAAACGTCATTTTTTATGATCAATTGCATAAATATTTAGAAGATCCGTCATGAGGCCTGTAAGTTCTGAGTGATCTCCTACACGGTATAATATATAATATTAGTTATGACACTTATGACAAACGATGGTCTGCAAGATGTTAACACAACAATAAACACTTCAGGAATGATGCGATGAAGATGAAGCAGAAATGATTAAAATGATTGACGAATATGATGAACAGAAAGATGGAACGACCAAAGCAAACAAGAAAAACAAAATAAGACGGACCACGATGGGATTTCGGCACGTACAGGAATCCAGGCCCCATTCCTAGTGAAGAAAATAGCTTTAAGGATTTCATTGGTAAAGCATAATGACCATTGTATTTGAGCAAAAGACGAATCCTTAAGTTGTATCAATAAAGGCTTGGTGCGATTCACAATAAAATCGTGCTGTATAGGCGATGAACATAATTCCAAGTAATGCAAAAGGGTGATAAAAAATGTGTGCGTTTAAGAACAGACTATTGTGTTGCATTGAACCGTAGAATTTAGTGTATATACAGGTGGACTGGTCAGTTTAAAAATCAATTTCCAACAGCGCACCGACATACAAATCACTTTCACTCAATGTGAGCTCGCTAAGAGAAGAAACCGCATGTTGACCGCATTCCATGTAAATATTTACTAATACTCAATCAGGGCTGTTATTCTTTACGCACTCATGCGTCTCACGTCTCACCCCACCCGTAACGCCTAACGAAATAGACCCCTACCTACGCTTAGTTACTAACGAATCGCGGCGTCAAGATATATTTGTGGGTGAGCTTAAAACAAGTTACAGAATAGCGGGGCAGTAGGCTGTAGATTGTGGGCTTCCCCATTCGTTCAACTCTACGATATACCACATTCGCGCATCAGACATTAACTGGTGTAATTTATTCGGAATGAATCATACTCGTACTTACACTAATATCAAGAAATAAACCGATGTGTTCGAGAATTATAAAACACAACTGGCAAAATTTACCCGTCCATATTAATCTTATATGTATACATGGCTGGTAACATATCCTATTTTCTAATAATTAAGAACCAAAATTTATTTTTAGTTGCTGATTTTCTTGTTTATAGAAAATGGGTTTTTATCTATTACTTTGACAGTTATATAATATTAGGTCCTTACCTATGAAATTGGCGGTTTTTTCACAGATATTATTTTGTACGTAATTTATTCATTTCTATTCCAACTTCCAAATTGTTTTTTAATTTCATTATTAGACTATGTAACAAAGGTTTTAAATACAAAAAATAGGTTTGAATTTTTTATTTAGTGTTTCAAATTAAAGCTTGAAAACCGCCCTTTTCATGTGCTGCCGGTTAAAGTGTTTCAATTACGTATAGTTTTATGATGCGAACTATTTTTAAGGAATGAAGATATGTGTAAAGTAGCTTAAAAGTTTTCTATATTCCTACCAAAATTTAGTTTGCTTTGAATTTGACATTGCTGAATAATCCGCAAAATTCAATGTATGAAAATCACAGTTTTCATAAAATTCTTTATACACACCGCCAATTTCATAGGTAAGGACCTAATATTATTATCATTTAAGAAAGAAATAAAACAAATGTAAAGTTAAACTAAAAGTAAAATTAACTTAGAATCTATTTTGCAAAGGTGTTCGATTTTCTGTATATTTTTTACACGACTGCCCATCGAAATTTGTACTCGTATTTCATGTTAAATAGCCCGGATGAGTATATCATAGTAAATCTTATGGCATGTTTAAACATAGCGGTCTCTTCCCAAGCACACACAATTTTACGTTTTAATGATCTTTGATGATGATGACTTAATCTGCTTCTGCGTTGAATTCACAATTAAGAGAAATAAAACATAAAAATGTTTTTGTAACCGCACCAAAAATGACTAGACATTATACAACATAAAATAAAATTATGTTGAACATAAACCCAGATGATAAAAGCCGATGGGACAAAATAAAAAAAGAAAAGTACCGCCATCACGAGTTGTTGAATACTGGAGCCCAGGCCACCGTCCTAGCAAACAGAATTAGTCCTTATGTTAAACACGCTAGAGTACACAGTGCACTGTTAATCGCATGCTAAATAACTAAAAGCATTTACAGTGTGAACAAGTGCACAAACAGTAAATTACTTCCCAGGTATTACTCATCGAAGTCATCGAAGATTCACTTTTTAAAAGACAGTCATAATAACATGGTTGTGGTTATGCCGCCATACCTATCTAGTAGTTCAATTTATCTTTCGATTACTACTTGCCCGTTTCTGCTTATCTATTACCTTTTGTCTCTGCACTGTTTTATTTACTCTTATTCGGTTACACTTTTACGATTATTGATTATTTAGGCATTTTGACACATGATCCAAACTATGATCATTGATGGTTCCAGACAGAAATGCTGTTTAGTATGCTGTGAATATATATATGAATATAATTTAAAAAGGTATCACAATCAAATGCAAAACATTGCAACTGTATGTGTTTATTTTAGCTATAAAATAATTGTATTATTAACGTCAAGAGTATTGAATCGGAAAGGTATCATTATCACTTATGGAAAGAGATATTTAGCGCCTTTTCTGTAGCTAGCTGTAAACAATAAGTCATACATTCTGTTCAGCCACTCACAGTGAAATAAATGACCTTGAACACCGATGACCAGGGGACCGATTTTTGACTTTCGAGCGCTCGAAAATTAAATAAAAGTAAATACGATTTTAGTGTCAAAATAGCAGGCACTAACTTTCAACCGATATAATTAAATACGAGTGGTCAATACCACTCGCTTTTCAATTTTCTATCGCTATTTGAAAACAGCATTTCGTCATTTTAGTCCGTTTTCGAGTGAAAGATTCGAGCGCTCGAAAGTCAAAAATCGGTCCCCTGTTCGTATTGTTTGCAAGACAAGTATAAGTCACGTATTACTAAACAAGTAACTACCACGTAATAATATTTTCGTTGTAATTTTTCATTTTTATATTTTGTTAAAAAATAAAACCACTTTCTTGCCTTTTAAAGTTAAGACAGAAGTAGATTAGGGGGCCCCTAATCTTAACTTTAAAAGGCAAGAAAGTGGTATTTTCGTTGCAACGTGTAGTAGTTGCCGCAAGAGCTAACTTGAGACTCGAGCTCGTACAGCCAGCATCAAAAGTAGCTACGCAAACGAAGACGTCAAACAAAAGTCTTTATTAAAAGGGAATAAGATCTTTTGACGTCTTCGATTGCGTAGCTACTTATGATCGTCTGTCGTGAATGCTTGAGGTTTAGCGAGACGATGGATGACCGTCAGTCTTCGATAGTATATTAATTATGCTGGAAATGTTAATTCTAAGATTCACAGTGCATTAGTTCTGTAACTGTAATACTGTGTAATAATTGTTTGGATAAAAAAAAAAAAAAAAAAAGATGCTGACTGTACTAAGGTTACACGAACGAGGTCTCAAAGTTAACTCTTGCTGGTTATACTAAGTTTATGAATTGTACGATACGGTGTCACCGGTCGACGGTCTTAACAATATGGTATCAAGTTATCAACACATCAATAATCAACAACCCCAGCGACAAACCACTTTATTACGAGTGCGATAAGGGTGACATCGACCATGACAGGTCTTACAATCAATAGTTATGGACGCTAAATTTATCTCTTTATTATGTAACTTTGCACCCAAGCGAGACAACAAGGGAATTCCACGATGCAATTATACGTCAGACTCGACTAATCAATGGTAATACCCGTTGTTTATAATTAACTGTCTGTTAATATAGAATAATATATACACTATTATATGTAAGTAAGATAGGAAAACTATTTTACACTACACAATTAATTTATTTGTACAAAAGACGTTGCAAAGAGATTTATACAGTGTATTGAACTGTAGGTATATTGATTAAGCAATGTATAATGTCTTTGCAACGTAAGATAACGTCGCTCAGTAATCAATTCGTGGAATACTTGCCTTAATTTAATTGATGCTTTTAGCGAAATATTATTGAACGACACACAAATGCATTTTTTTCCATAATACATAACATAACAAACGAACTATTTACACAAACCATGCAATATCTACTGCAAAACTACTTATACACGAACATTACAAATCAGAAATGTTTCTATCACGATGTCATTTATTTCTGTACAAACAGTAACACAACTGTCCATCTGTCAACCTTATTCGCATAGCTACAAGGTTGACAGATGCTCAGTAAAGTGCGTCTTTGATGGTACAGACATTTCTTCTTTTTTAGAACCCTTTAGAAGGTTTTACTGTATTCACAAATGGGTCCAAATTGCATTAAAAGTCCTTCAGGCTTTATTCGCGACTTCGAAGGCGTTTGTCTGTAGTAGACGAGCTACAATGTGTACAGTCACGTTGGACAGTCAACATCAAAGATATGTATACATTTTCTTAGTGCAATGGAATAAGGATAAGGTAAAAAATGTAACCATATATTTTTACGTCGGCCGTACAGGAAAGTACATCTGTTGCATACAGTGCCACTTGGAAATCATCAATGTTTTTCCCAAACCTGAAGGAAATTTAAACAGTTGGTTTTGAACAATATATGTATGGGGTAGGTAGGGTATCAAAACTAAGGGAGGTCCTAAGGAAGAGATGGTCAACCGGAAAAGACTACAAAAACGTATTCGCAAATTTCATACGATATCCCCTAAATTTCCCGACAGTTTGGGAAAAACTTGAGGGTGGCGCTTCGGCTTTCGAATGTTACCCCAAATGAAGCACATTTATATTTCTACTCGACAATGATATTAACTTAAGAGTTTAAACCACACTGATTATGCCAGTATCTAATACTGGCATTATCAGTAGTTTTAACTGCCAGACTACTTAAATGGCACCGATGCACGACTTGGAAGTTAACTGTTTAATAGCTAACATCGCTCAGCAAAGCCCTCAAAGTTGACCACCCCCCCCCCCCCCATTATTTTTCTTTGTCCGAGAGACATACCCTATCAAATGACAATCTAACCCTAAACTCACCAGTGGTATCAACCGGCCCCCGATGCGGCACAATCGAGTGCACATATCTCGCGACAAAATGGCCGAAGACAGCCTTAAAGTCCGGGTTGTGCATCATCTCGACGAACTCGTTGAAGTCGAGGTACCCCGAGTTGTCGCGATCGGCGAGTCGCATAATCTTCTCGACGACATTGTCCGGCAGGTCGTGCTCATATTCTCTGGATTCGATTATCTCTTTTAGCTCCGCGTAGGAGATCTGGCCGTCGGCATCTCTGTCGTACTGGAAAAGAAGATAAAATCTGGTTAATTTCTGGAATGAAAATAATCATTATGTGGGTTGTTGGAAAAAGAAGCGTTGGTCGTCCACCAGCTCGATGGGTTGATGACATAAAAAAGACCGCGGGTCATTTCTGGATGAGACTAGCACGGGACCGGGATGGGTGGGCGTACGCGAAGAGAGGCTTATGCTCAGCAGTGACCGATTACAGGCTGAAAATGATGATGATGATGATGATGGGTTGTTGTACTACGATTAGGGGACCAATTTTTGACTTTCGAGCGCTCGAATCTTTCACTCGAAAACTGACAAAAATTACGAAATGCTCTTTTGAAATAGCGATAGAAAATTGAAAAGCGAGTGGTATTGACCACTCGTATTCAATTATATCGGTAGAAAGTTAGTGCCTGCAATTTTGACACTAAATCGTATTTACTTTTATTTAATTTTCGAGCGCTCGAAAGTCAAAAATAACTTATAACCCTCTTTTTTATCATCCCCCGACGCAAAAAGAAAGAAAGAAACATTTATTCGAGACATGTTTGCGAGAAACACAGTGTGTTGTTACACACTGCGTTTGTCAAGAAACGGTTCTACTCGTATCTCAGCATAATGTTGGCATTGCTGCCAGCGCTGATCTTCCGATAGAAGCATAGAAGAGGTGTATGTGTGTCTGTCTGTCTGTCGCATCGTAGCTCCTAAAGTTCCTAAACGACCGAAAACGATTTGAATGCGGTTTTTTTATCCGAAAGCTGACGTGATCGAGATGGTTTTAGCTATTTTTCAACAAAATCGGTTCACCGGTTCTGAGATTGAACTTTGAAGTGAAAATATTGGGGGATTATCAACTTTTCTAAGTTGTTAATTATTTCATCAAAGCTTAATAAAAAGCCCTATTTTCTTACTTGTACTTAGTGACTACGCAACTCCGTCTGCGTGTTACAGAGAACCGAGGCGGAACTATGAGCTACAATACGAGTATAGCCTAAGATATCCTTCCCGAAGGGATTATCATATCGTATAAGGATTATTAAAATCGGATGAGTAGTTCCGGAAATTACCCGCTACATAAAAACGTCATCATATCAGCCCAAAAACGTCCACTGCTGGACATAGACCTCCCCTAAAAACTGCCAAAGTGACCGGTCCTGCGCCACCCGCATCCAGCGTACTCCCGCGACCTTTACCAGGTCATCAGTCCACCTTGTGGGGGGTCTACCCTTGCTGCGTCTCCCGATACGTTGTCACCACCCGAGAACCTTTCCGCCCCATCGGTCATCGGTTATACGAGCAATATACCCACTGCCACTTAAGTTTAGCGATTCGGAGGGCTGTATCAGTTACCCTGGTTCTGCTGCGGATAGCCTCATTTCTGATGAGATTTTCTGGGTTAGATAAATGATAATGTTGAATGGAAATTTAATAAACTATTTAAAACCCGTCAAAGCGTAATTGGAAAATCAGTTCAATGTGTTTGTGTAGATATACACATATACATGTCTGTGTGTGTGTGTATTTGTTTTTTATTGTGTTCAATATCATCCAAAACTGCATGAGTATGTTTATAATATAATATAACCAAACAATTCATATCTATACAACCACCAACCAACCCCCACCCAACCAACACGTATAAATTTATGATTTCACCGAGATATAGATATTGTACCTACTATTGTTATCTTCAGGTAGGTTTATTATAACACCTAGATTAGGTCACACTCCAAACAAAGAAGATATGTAAATATTTGCAAAATGTACCAATGGCATAGGAATTTTATGAGTCAAACTCGATTACAAAAAATATACGGATCATTAAATGTAGCGGTTCGAGTATTATCCAGCACGCACGGTCAAACAAGAAACTATACTTTTTACATAAGTACCTACTCACTTGACTGTGTATAATGCAGTTTCCTGATATGAAAGACACTTTCTGAATGATACACAAACATCACAAACTAGACAGTCAAGCTAGAAAATTAAACAGGAGAGACGTATTATTTGTGTTATTATTCTGTAGATATTTTATAACCCAACAAGGCACCCACTCGCGGGCATCGCCCCTCCTGAAATCCGTAGAGAGGTGGCAAGCGCCGTGGAAAAGGGGAAACAGGCTGACCAGCGCCACCCGCTGTACGGTCATAACCCGCCATCTGCCCGTCTCAAGAGCCGCAGGAGTTTCATGCGGAACACTAGCCCCCTGCAAAGCAACCCCTCAGATGCTCGCTGCCTGTTGTGACAGACTCGAGACTCGACGCCCGCCCGACGTCTACGTGCTAGCTTCGGAACAACTGCCATCCCGCCACAAGGAGCCATGGCCCACCTGGAGGGCGCTAAATAGGCTCAGATCGCAAGTTGGCCGCTGCAAGGAAAACATGGGGACTGCATCGTAAACAATGGCGTGCCCCACATGCCCATACACCACACTACTGTTCGGAACACGACCTGAGAGACGCAACTGCCAGAGCTGTCCACACCGCTGACACCGTTTTTTGGGCATCTCTTATTTGAGGAACCTCGACACAAAGAAGAAGTAACATTATACAAACCTATAAGGGCTTGTGCACAAATTATAACGCGAGGTTTCTTCGGCTACTTTTTGAACCCCCCCCCCCCCCCCCCCTCCACCCCTTCCCTAGGTGATATTTGGTGAAGTTCTTGGCTACTATATATTTATTATATACGAGTATATACAGCTGCAAAACTGTACCTATAAGTAGTTTAATTTACAACAAAATAGTGTTTTCCTACATCCTTGCCTCGTTCTTATCCTTTGACGCACGTGGATCCCTTAGTCAACGTTCATTAAGCAAAACATCCGATCTCTGAATGGAGTTGTATTATTACATATTTAAAGTACATATACATTTCGTTAATTTTCATTTTCGACGACCGGTTAGCCTAGTGAATAGCGACGCTGCCTATGAAGCTGAAGGTCCTGGGTTCGAATCCCAGTAAGGGCAAATAAATATTTATATTTTCTATGTACCTGTTTAAGTAATTATGTCTATTATCTGTATATATATTATCGTCGTCTAGTACCCAATGTACCGACCCATAACACATGCCTTATTGAACTTTGTGTAAGATTGTCCCCTTATATTTATTTATATATAGGTACATAATTATAATCACGCTTGTTTCCCTCGCAGGGATAGGCACATATCACTGATTGCCGCTTGCTACGATCTCGACAAACCTTTCTAGACTTCAACCACTTTCTATGTACCAGTGACAACGGTACGAGACATGCGGCATCATTTAGCTATTTAATAGGGAGCTTGCGTGGGACTTCAATTTAGAATAAATTGCACTCAATCGATGCTACGTAGAAATATTATACAAAACAAGAAATTATATTCGTTTTTTTTTTCGACAAAATTAGATAACAGAAAGTATATACAAGTATAGATTTAGACGCAAATTTTGTAGAGATAATTGCAAATTAATGACTTACTCCATAGTAAACGCGCCGAGAATATGAGTTGTGACGTTTAATATCATCAGAAAAAGAAATCATAAGAAAGTTTTAATGCTACAGTTGATATTCCTCTGGATTATACTTTTGATTTTGGTAATAAATTAAAAAGATCCATGTTCCCCATCGTAGAGAGAGTAAACCTAAGTTTGTCAGTCCTGAAATGGCCTGAAGTACCTACTTGATGGCACACGGTGCCAAAGTTGGACTATTACGTGCCCCATGCACTGATTATGGGTTCAAGGGATCTAGGTATGGGTTCAAGAGTGACTTGCAAAACCTAAAGGTGGTTTGGGGTTTGGCTAAGCGTTCTAATTAAAAAGAGATGGATAGATTATCTCGTCACGACACAGCCTGCGCGCCGTCTTGTGATAACCGTGCTATAGTCTATCATTTTGACCCTTGCAAACATGTCCTATCACAACATAATACGCAAGACACAGTCACGAGGCGTGAACTTGAGATACCGTTATAATATGACGTCATTTAATTAACATCTTTATCTGTTTTAACGGCCAATTTATTTATATCTTTGAATAATTGAATTCAGCTATGACTTCTACGAGTATATCATCCATTTGTATATGTTTAATCAAGTAATGAATGGGTTCGCTAATCGTCGACTTTATTTCAATATATTAAGGTCCTAAAGTGGCTATCGTTTTCCGAGACTGAACCTGAACATGACGTGGGTGAACTGAGATACCCTTAAATTTAAAGTGATAACACTTTCAATAAGCATTTTGCACGGCGCGGAATCAAAGGACATAAGATAAAATATGTCAATTATAATTTTGGCATTACTTCAGCACCAGCCCCGCTATTCTGTAACTTGTTTTAACCTCGTCACCCGTCACCCACTATTATCTTGGAGCCGCGATTCGTATAAACTAAGCGCAATCGGAGGTCTAGTTCCGTTAGACGTGACGAGTGAGGTGCCGGCGCATTAGCGCGTTCCGAATCAGCCCACTTTCACGGCATAAGAAAATGACGTCAGTGGATTCTGTGTACATTTATAAACTGAAAACTCTCTTTTTCCCCGAAAGTTAAGCAGACTAATGGTAATGCAACAGTGCAGCAGTGTGGCCCTTGGATTTATTAAAATAGGTTCCTAGTTTAACATTGTAGAAGAGGAAAGACAAATGAGAACTTTAATTTGTCTATGGCTAGATGTACAAAGAAGAAGTAATGTATATAAGAAGGTATTGGATTTAAATTATTTACCAGACTGCGTGCATCTTTGCCTTGTATTCATTCATACCACAAATTAATACGCAAGAGATATATGACGTAGATGAACTGAGGCTCCGTTATAATTTGACGTCATGTTATAATTGGCGTGCGTATGGCCAAAGGTTGTCGACCGCTGGAATGGATACATCAAACAAGAAATGGTTCAACCTTTAAGATGCTTTTATGTAATTCAAATCAATCTTCTACGTCTTATCAGGTCTTATGTAATCCTTCCTTTTAATAAATAAATATATAGACAAACAAAAAAAACTCCTACGATTCAGCTGACTAGACGATTATCAATTACGTAACTATATACTAGTAGGCTAGTGGCGTTGTGAACTGTAAAACTCACGAGCATCTAATTTTTTTTATATAATTATTGAACCTGCTCACAAAATTTCACGAAAATCGGTTGAGAAATGCGGTGGGAGGACAGCCGGATATCCGGACGTACGAAAGAATGTTGGCCCAAGCTGAAACGGAGAACTTCGTTCGCTTCGCTCGCTCGTTCTAAAGAAGTAACACAGTAGGTATAGAAAACCGATGACCCTCAACTTCGCAGGCCATTTCACCACAAACTAGGCTAGGCTCTACTAAATGTATGGCTAAATTGGTTAAATTGACTTTGTCAACTTTGTGCCAATTACATAATATATGGATATTGCCGATGTAACAATAATAGCCCATGACGACTTTGGGCGCTTAAAAGGTTAAGAATGTACAGGTCGGCTGCTCAATCAGAGGGGCATTAAATTAATGAGCCATACGTACAAATGGTATCATACATCATTTGATATTTACCGTTAGCTTTTCGGTGAAGGAAAACATCGTGAGGAAACCTGGCCCCGTAGCCTGGATGGCCTTATCACGCGATAAGTGATAATATAGAGCTGCCGTCCCTGGCTGACACCGTTCGATAGAATGAGACGACGCGCTTATCCTATCACTTATCGCGTGATAACACCATCCATGCTACGGGGCCTGCATACATCTGAGATGAAATTCAAAGATGTCGGTGAAGTCCCCAATCCGCACTGAGCAAGCGTGGGGACTACTGCCCGTTCCCTAGCTCTCATCCATGAGAGGTCTGTGCCCACCAGTGGGACGTATATAGGTTGATGATGAATTAAAAATGAGTATCATCATCATCATATCAGCCGAAAGACGTCCACTGCTGGACATAGGCTCCCCCAAGGAGTGCCAAAGTGACCGGTCCTGCGCCACCCGCATCCAGCGGACTCCCGCGACCTTTACCCAGTACCAATATATGGACGGGTAAATTTTGCCAGTTGTGTTTCATAATTCTCGAACACATCGGTTTAATTCTTGATATTAGTGTAAGCCAGGTATGATTCATTCCGAATAAATTACACCAGTTATGTCTGATGCGCGAATGTGGTATATCGTCGAGTTGAACGAATGGGGAAGCCCACAATCTACAGCCTACTGCCCCGCTATTATGTAACTTGTTTTAAGCTCACCCTCAAATATATCTTGACGCCGCGATTCGTAGTAACTAAGCGTAGGTAGAGGTATATTTCGTTAGGCGTGACAGGTGGGGTGAGACGTGAGACTCATGAGTAGTGATGGGCCAGCGAGAACGTTCTCATTCTCGAGAATTCCTTTCCAGAGAAATTTCCGGGAAATTTCAATCGTTCTCGAGAACGTTTCTCCGCGGAAAAAATTAGATGTTTTAAAAGTAGATCTGTTTTGTAGGTTATTACAATTATACTTACTTATATAATGATAACAAATGAGTTTTAAAATCTAAAAAGTCTGTATCTGCGGTGCAACATTCACTAAAATTTCGGCAATTGCATTGTATGCTAACTTGTTTATTTTTTATTTAAAGGGTTAGACATCAATGTATTCACGCTTCATCATATCAGCCGAAACACGTCCACTGCTGGACATAGGCTACCCCAAGGAGTGCCAAAGTGACCGGTCCCGCGCCACCCGCATCCAGCGGGCTCCCGCGACCAGGTTATCAGTCACCTTGTGGGGGTCTACCCACGCCGCGCCTCACAAATGAGTATAAAACCAAAAATTTCACAAAACAATTATAATGGTCAATATCTACTAGAGATTTACGAAAATGTGTTCTGTTTTCGTGTATTTGACACCTCGCATGCCTGACAGCTAGGTGTGAATTACGTAAAAACACAGCTATCTGGAAATTCACCCTAAAGGTGTCATTCCACCAGGAATTCATACAGCATGGGCGCATTCAGAAAGATAGAGAGAGTAGAGCACAGCATAATGTCATTATGTTCATCTATAGCAGGGTTTCTTAAAGTGTGTTATGGGTCCGTGTCACGATTGCTAGGGGTCCACGGCATCTTCGTTCACTCTTAACGTAGGTAGGTACACATGAGTATTTTTTCCTCATTTCCTTCAACAGGGGTCCACGGTATTTTTTAAATTCTGAAAGTGGTCCATGTCTAACAAAAGTTTAAGAAACACTGATCTATAGTATCTATATACCTAATTCCATATTATACCTACTTGAGATTATTTGAGTTGGCCGAATTGCAACAAAGTAGTCCATTCAAAAAGCAACTCTACTGTCCAAGTTATAAGATTGCAATTCCAACGACAGTTTTATAATAAGTCAGTCATATTAAATTATCTCAAGTACGTAGGTATACCTAATGAGGACGTGCTGGATAAAGTCAATGAAAAAAGAAATATGATAGAAATCGTTGAAAACGGAGAGGAAAAAGATAGGACACGACACATGTTACGCAACGATGACTGGATGAAAACAATAATAGAGGGAAAAATATAAGGGAAAAGAAAAAGGCCGAGGATATCTTATATGGAGTAAATAAAAGAAAAAATAAACGCTTCATCGTATAGAGAAATAAAAAGAAAGGCGGAATCACTATATAGCATAAAACAAAGTCGCTTCCCGCTGTCTGTCTGTCTGTCCCTATGTATGCATATATCTTTAAAACTACGCAACGGATTTTGATGCGGTTTTTTTTGATAGATAGAGTGATTCAAGAGGAAGGTTTATATGTATAATATACACCCGTGCAAAGCCGGGGCGGGTCGGTAGTGTAGAATAAGTTGGAAATGACTCCACCGACAAGAGCCTAGCTCTTGAATAAGAAGAAGGTATACCTACTTACATAAACACTCTTAAGGTAACGATATATTATGTATATCTTTGGACGTGTTGTGATTTGTGATCGGCCCGTTTGGGCATACACACATCCTAAGAACAAGTGCTAAATTCAGACTGTTTAAATTCCATTCCATCAGCTAAAACCAAATGTTTGCGAAAGTCATTATTAGATTCCTATTTATTCAGTATTTAGCGGAATTACTGAGTTTAGAAACCTTGAGAGCTAAGCGTTATTAGAGTATTTAGAGTTTAGAGCGCGCGTGGACCAAAATATCGAACTATAATGTTTCTAATTTGACGCTGTCGATGTCGTCTAAATCTAAAAGCTACCAATATTCGTTCAAATTGTAATTGTTGTTTTTGACCCAGATCCCAAATTACAATCGACTTGGAATTTAGTACAGTTGTGCAATCCTTTCAATTAATAGTTGATGACTGCAAAAGGAGTCAGTCGGTAACAAGCTATTTTAATAATTTTCGAAAAAGTGACTCTTCGAAAAAAAAACCATATAATTAACGAACTTGCACACAAAATTTCAGGAGAATCAGTTGAGAATTGAGAAATGCGTCCTGTAGAGGAGAGGAGAACAGCGGGACACCGGACAAACGATTTTCGGCCGCAGAAGTTCGTTCGTTCGATTATGTTTATAAAAATATGGGGTCCGTCACTTGACCTACTAACTTTTGCCCTAATGTTTCACGAGACCTAAAGCATTTTTCTTCGAAACTGAACTTGTCGGGTTTTCTTTGAATATCGGGGTTTTCGGTAGTAGTCATTAGGTTAGGTTACGACGTTTGTTTTGCAATAATACTATGGTTTACTTTACTACATATAAATTTAAGAAAAAAAAAACAATATTGCTCTAATGAAACATTAGGTCAAATGAAGTAGTTAGGTCTAACAAGGGAAAATCAAAAGTACTTATACGTTATAGTGTTGTGGATAACGCTCATTTCGAGGATTTTATGGACTCGAGCATTTTTTACGCATATGAATGCAAAATATTGACTTTTCGTCACTTGAGTCTTTAAGCCTCGGGAATCTTTAGGGTTCGAGTCTTTAAGCCTCAAAATGAGCGTTATCCACAACACTAAATATGTTAGGTTAGGAGACGCTCCCGTCATATTAGTAGTTCAAATCTATTATATAACCTAAATTGGCGATGACTAACTCTTATCCCGCTTGTTGACTCACAAATGGTCCAGACTTGATCTTCAGGCCTTCCGAGGATATAAATATGATAGGACATGTATCATTCATTCCTTTTTCGTTTGTACTCGGTATTTGATTATCTAAATAGTTCCTGTGTCATGTGCTCATGTGTCAACTGTTATTATTATAGTTTTATTACTACTACCCTAAAAACTAGCTACTATTGGCATTTATTCCAATTCGCCCTGTGTGGTATTTTACGAAACACGTAATTAGAGTTTTATTCTTTAGGTACCGTCAAATCCTACAACTTTACACCACCGTCCAATCTTTGCCCAGGAAGGAAATATAACTAAGAGTACATTTATCTGAGAAAATTTTTGAAGCAAGTTTTTTTTTGGTAATAAATTAAGTTATAATTTGGTATTCTTAGTTATATTTCCTTCCTGGGCAAAGATTGGACAGATGGGTAAAGTTGGAGGATTTGACGGTATACAATTTAAGTTTTGCAAAAGTCAAAACTTATTTCCTGTTTAGCTCTATTAAGTAGTTACTGTAATGACTGACCCAATAAAATTTACATAAATGCAATTTTTTCCTCTTCCTTGCGTAATGCGTACCGACCGGCCATAAAATACACAGTGAATTAGCAGTTTTTTTGTTTTCAGTTGTATTCATAGTAAACATTGGGGGGCAATCTTACACAATTCCTAGTCCCAAACTACGTACCTACAGTACGCGGCACAAAAGTTTGCGTGTCTGAAGTTAGCCTCGAGTCGCCTCCCGCATACCCGTCCGACCCCTCTGACACCTTTGCGGCGCTACTAGTAGCTAACATCAGAATCGTTAACTGATTTTAATCGTATTGTAAAGCATTTGGGTGATTCTCACGTAGCTTTTTTAAACGCTCAGCGTTTGTCTTTAACATCTTTGTAATTATTAATTAAACTCAGTTAGGTACTGAACACCACAGTTATTATGGGGGATGGTTGAGGACAGCGTGTGAAACGCCAGTTAATTTTTTTTAAGAACCCCCTTTTACTCTAGGTACTAGACGACAATAGTGCGATACGGGCTTTAAACTTGCGACCTATACAATTTACAAAGACAAACTACCTGAAGAATAATTAAATACACAAACAGGTAAGGAGTGGAACTCTCATCTAGCAATTATCTTCCCCGAAAGCTAGAACTTGAACGCTTTCAATCGAGAGATAATAAATACGGATTAGACTCATATCTATTAGGAATTAGGAATGCATGCTACACCCTCGACGGCACCGTCACTTAAGGTCGAAACGCACAGACAGCGGTGGCGGCGCGGTGCGGAGCTAATATGAAAAGGTCCGCACAGAATACCGAGCCGCGCCGCGCCCCGCCGCAGTACTCTGTCTGTGCGGGCCCTTTCGCATTAGTTCGAACATTACAACCGGTACCGCCTCCGCACCGCGCCGCGCCGCATCGCCACCGCTTTCAGTGCGTTTCGGCCTTTACTGTGGTTAAATGCGAGTCTATGTTATATCTAATCTAGATACTCAATTTAAGCTCTTCTATAGGCTGCTGACTACATTATCTAACTTTAAGTTATCACCCAGATACTTTAAGCAGAGTAAAGTGGAAGTACCTACTTTACCTCAGTTACTTGACACCTCTGAATTGATAGCTAATCCATCCCTAAACCTTAAGCGGTGGAATAATAGTAAATGACTTAGAAATACTTACTTTTTTTGACTTGACTTAGAATGAGTATCTTCATTAGTATGAAGATGGTCACATCATTGGTTGACACAGGCCTTTAAAACGTTATAAAAATAGCGATATTATAACGCTATGATTCCGTTATTTGCCGAGTTTTTTTTATAGAAATTTTAAACATATCGTTATGATATCACTATTTTCATAACGTTTTAAAGGCCTGGACACAGCTTCGGCGTACCGAATTCAGGGAATGAGTCACCAAGGTAAGATATACCTACTACTTGCAGTGACTCACACGC